>OX103943.1:69130900-71736684 GCA_944470405.2 Schistosoma mattheei | reverse complement strand
TGAGAAAGTTTGTGCAATGTGTTGAAGACATTGCGTCGATAATGTTTCGGGACGATTGGGCGATCCCTACCTGTAGATGTGTCACAAAGTAAGGTTTCCTTACCTGTTCCCATCTGTTTGATGCGTAGTTTAAGTGTTGTGGACGATAACTCGTGCTGAAGATCAGTGTCTTCTTTTTGAAGGTCGGCGAGTTTAAAAAGGTCGATTCCTTGGAAACTGTTCAAGGAAGTTATGCGAGATAAAGCGTCTGCAACTACATTGTTTGCTCCAGAGATGTGTTGAATATCTGAAGTAAATTGCGAATTGTAGTCCAGTTGTCGAGACTCACGGGGAGAGTGCTTGTCAGAAGGAGAGCTTAACGAGAAAGTGAGCGGTTTATGGTCCGTGAAAAGAGTGAATTCACGGCCTTCGATATAGTGTTGGAAATGCCGTACAGCACAATACATAGCTAGGAGTTCCCTACCGAATGTGCTGTACCTCGATTCGGTGTCTAGCAACCTTCTAGAGAAAAATGCCAAGGGTTGCCAGGAGTTGTTAACCCATTGTTGTAAGACTCCTCCGATTGCTGAGTCGGATGCGTCTACTGCGATGCTAATGGGTGCTCGGGTGTCCTGATGTGCGAGCATTGTTGCTTTAGCAATCAGTTCCTTGACTGTGGAGAATGCTTTTCGTGCGGTGTCGTCCAAATTAATGGATTTCGCATTTCCACGAAGTTGGTCGGTCAGAGGTTTCATAAGTGATGCGCATTTGGGTATGAAACGTCTATAGAAACTTACCAGGCCGTTGAACGTGCGTAATTGCTTGACGGTGGTCGGTTCTGGGTAATCCAGAATGGCCGCCACTTTGGTTCTAAGGGGTCGGATACCTTGAGCATCGATAGTGTGTCCCAGAAAGTCTAACGAGTCGGTTCCAAATTGGCATTTCTGAACGTTTACAGTTATGCCATGTTTTTGTAATCGTTCGAAAACAAGGTCCAGATGCTTGAGATGTGTTTCTCTGTCCGGACTTGCGATTAGACAGTCGTCAACATACGCGTGTACGAAGTTGAGACCTCGAAAAACGTCGTCTATGAATCTTTGGAATGTTTGAGCAGCATTCCTTAGACCGAAAGGCATTCGCAAAAATTCATAGAGTCCGAAGGGAGTTATGATAGCTGTTTTCGGTATGTCGTCAGTAGCCATAGGGATTTGGTTATACGCTTTAACCAAGTCGATTTTCGAAAAGACAGTTGTACCTTTCAAGGTAGCTGTCAAATCGTGAATGTGAGGCAACGGGTAACGATCGGGAATGGTTTTCGCGTTCAATCGCCGATAGTCACCAGTTGGACGCCAATCGTTGCTGTCCTTTTTAGGGACCATGTGCAACGGAGATGCATATGGGCTACTTGACGGTCGTATGATTCCTAAGTCCATCATGTGATCGAATTCGTTTTTCGCTAACCTTAGCTTTTCAGGAGCTAGTCGTCGTGCTTTAGAGAATACAGGTGGTCCTGTAGTCGTGATGTGATGTGTAACATTGCTGGTTACACACGGTAGTTTCGTTGAGTTTGTTGTATCCCAGGGTACTTATCGAGTAGTGGTTGATAGAGTGGGTCTATCATATGTTTAACTGTGACTGGGGATACTCTACAACCAGTAAAAGAAGTTACGCAAACGGACAAATTAGTGTTTCCGTCTACTAGCCTCCGTTTGCGAGTGTCGATGATCAGATTGTGGTGTTGTAGAAGGTCCATACCAATGATTGGCATAGAAACATCTGCAACGACGAAAATCCAGTGGATGGGTTTGCGTAAACCCACGTTAAGGTAAACGTACCTTTTGCCATACGTAGCGATCGGTTTTCCGTTTGCCGCCTGTAAGTTTAGGGTCGATTCGTGAAGTCGGTCGTTAGGATTTGCTGGGAGAACGCTAACTTCTGCGCCAGTGTCGACGAGGTAGCGAACTCTCGTTGTCACATCTGTGACGAATAACAGACGGCTTTGTTCGCCGGCTACGGTTGCCGTTAACGCGTGCCGGCTTGGAAGTTTCCCGAATCAGTCGGTTTCGTGTTGGGAAAATTGCAGGGTTTTCTGCAATTTCTGGAAAACTTTCCATACTGGTTATGATACCAGCACCAGTCGGGGTTATCTGTCTCTCGTGGTCTAGAGACAGATCGCTTACGAGAAATGCTTCTACGTGGTGTGCGCGATCTCTTACGGTCGGTACGAAGACTAAGATAACGCGTGAGTGTGTGACATAAGTCGGTTATATCATTCTGAGTCGTGTGAGGCTTTTCTTTGACTGAAAATACCTCGGTAGTAGAAGGTTTCGTAATTTCTAGAATGCGGTCGGCAGATACAGCTAGTTCGTCTAAGGCGTTGTTCTGGAACGAGACCAGAACTGCTTGCACCTGTTGGGGAAGTTTTGACAAGAAGAGTTGTTTGAATAGACCTTCGTCGAAAGTTCTTGGGCCTATAACCTCTCTCATCCGTTGCAACATGTCCGTCGCAGAACCGTGTTGCAGGTCGATATTGTTGAAGAGTTGATCTAACCTTTGTCGATCGGTTAGGTCTCCTCGTTTAAGAATCGAGCGTTTTAAGATTTCGTAAGGATCGGAAACATCACTAGTAAACATACTAGGTGTTACGTACCTGTTGAATTCCCGCGGTAGTGCCTTGACTACTGCGAGGAATTGTGCACGTGTGTCGATCACGCCGTGCTCGGAGAAGTCGGCTTCTGCGTAGCAAAACCAGGCTTCGATGTTGTCGGGCCAGAAAGGCATCAGTTGAAACGAAGGTGGGGACAAGGTCTTAAGCTTGAGTACTTTAGGTGTCTGTTCAGTCATGATGAAATATGAAGTACGATAATGAACGAGGGGAAAATATATATATATATCCAAGAAAAACACGAAAAAAAATCACAATGTTTAAAAAAAATAAAAAATAAGGCAATGATATATAAAAATCCCAAAAAGGAACAGACTCACAGTTGCAATAAGGTGTACCAGATCACGACGGTCTCACCAATGATGATGTCACAGGTATTCAGTGTTTCACAACGCTTCTACCAGTAACACCTTCTAATATGTTTCGTTCCCACCAAGAGAAATCAAAAGACAGAGTCGAGGAGATCGGAAGAGTATATTTGGCGATGACCAATATATCGGGATTCTCTGATCTAATCTGGCTAGCGATTGTGGTTGATGTTGAGCACGGCGTTACTACACGTGATCTGGTGCGGATGCCTGACCGAGCGCCTTCAGCTAGATGAGTCCACTAAAACATATGGTCAGCATCCAATGTCGAAAACTTACAGAGCTATTTATTTTAGGGATTTATTTACCGCTACATGTTGAACGGATGCAAGGTAAGTTTGTAATAATAAGCAAGATTTTCTAACAAAACACAGGCTTCTCCACTAATAACACTAATAGAAAGAGCTGAGACGCTATTTTGTATGAGAGATACCAATCACCAAAACTAAGTAATCTTCCACTTATCGTATTGACCTGTTGATGGGCGATTTCCTCAAATTACTTGAATCCATGTTTACTACGAACCCAGATGTGAACTTAAAATAATCTGACAAAATACTACTAATCCTAATAAGTCTAAAACTTCAACTAGACACAAGAAAGGTTCCAAACTTGAAGTACTCAGTATGAAATTGTATTATATTGTTATGATAGATTTGAACACAACATACAACATTTAATTGTACAGCAAATATGTTAGCTATTTACTACATCTTTCTTACATAATAGCACATTACCATATTATGAACTTCCAGTTCTACCGATCAGATAATCAGAAACACAGGCCTAAATGGATATCTACAGATTGAAACAGTCACGGTTTTGTGCATATCAAAACATCGTTTTCAAAGAAAAGCTGATGTTGAATGAGCTTCCCGCTCTTTTATTGCGTCGATTGTGTTATTATTTTGAAAATGCAGTGCGGAATATGTCCGTATACTGATAGACTTAACATTCTAATTTTGGTACAGATTCACTCTTTATCTCTACAGTTGGGATCACATATATGAAACGTGGTTGATCAAACTGAAGTTCTGTTAGAAGTCCGCTTTACTGAACGTCTGATATAAAATATGCACTAACTTGTCTTTGTATTTTTGACGAAAACTTGTTGGGAATATTTTACTTCAGTGTCTAGAATACCCTCACTATACTCTATTAAGACGTAAGGACAAAGTAATCAACTGGTTTAAGATGAATTCTCACAAAGACAATGGCAATTAGGAGTTTTATCATGGAAAACTGATGCTATTCGAAGATGCACTTAAAACGGTTCAGGACGAGTTCATACATCCATACAAACATGACAGTAAATATGATCAAAAAGGCGTGACTGGCTGTATGTAAAGTGTTTTAGGCTCGTGATCTGCTTTCATATGAATAAACGATACTAGACTCGGGCCAATAAAAATTTAAGTTACACAAAAGACCTTCTAATAATCCTGTAGAATTGGAAATCTTACAAGTTAAATCACCAATAGTAGTACATGCTGTATTCAATAATCACCAAATGGATATTGAAAATATCAAAATAATTCAGAAAGGCTTTTCTAACTACAAATAGAGGCGAGTAGCCGAAGCGTTTCACATAATCCTAAATTCCTCTTTCCTCAATAGGAAAGAAGGCCTGAATATTCATCCAACCTGGACTGTTTTACCAGACAACCAGATTCGACTTTATTTTACTATTTTTACTCACACACACACACGGTCTCAACCGATTATGTAATATTACAAATGCATACATTTTTCATACCCACATTTTGATACACAAATTCAAACATTGACAGGCCATAGAAACTCACTATGACCAAGAATAACTTGATATTGACATATTCAGACCTATTATGATTTTGATTGTACTAAAAATATTTTGCATTGTTTCCTTTATAATATTTTAACTTGTGTTACCTTTATTTCGGTCATTTCTTTATTCTGAAGAAATGGCTTACATTAAGTCACGAAACGTCAGAAATACAATTTTTCTACTCACTGGGATATAACAAAAAAATATATTTATTATTAACTTTCTACGCAGTGCTCAATTTATTTGAAACTAAGAAGTTCAACCTTGGTATGGATACCTATAAAAGATACTGATGTTATTGAAATGTATCTATTGCTTACTTTGTACATATTATGTCAACGTGCACCGTTAATAGCAACGTAAACGTGAGAAGTCGAATACGAAAGTATTTGAGGAACACATTTTAGAAATCCGATAATTCAGACGAACGATAAGAGACAAAGAGAAATGCGTGTGAAGTTGAATGGCGGAAATGGCCAACCGAGTGAGTAATAGGTAGCCTAGTGTTTATAAGTGTGAAAGTGGTACAAGTAAGTGTCCAGACACACACGCGCTAGCATATATACATTCATAAAGCCTTATCAAGGCTATGCGTGAGTAAATGTCGATGTAAAATATGAAGCTGATAGGACAGATAAAAAGAAGAGGATAATCTATCTGTGCAAGAGTTAAAACAAATCACGTAGGTGTATGTTGACAGAGATTTACGACGGTCTATATCAGCATCCCAGCTGACATAGTGAAACACCGGATAGAATCAGTTTTTGACTATACTACCTTACCCAGTTTAGTATATTAAAGTTATGTTCGAAAATTATTTACCGCTGAATGTTTATCTCAAATCACCTGAAGATATCCAAGTGAATTGACTGTAATTTTTAAAACCAGTTAATCTTGATAATTCCATGAGAGTTCTAGTCTAGGTGTATTTGAAGCTACTGTACATGTGATAGAATCAGACTGTTTTGGTTTTAGAGCACATCACATACGATATTCTGAAGACAAATTACGTAAAAGAAGATTATGGTCAGAAAAAAGATTGAATTTGTGAAAATGTGTAGACGAGACAGTCTTAAATAAATTGAACATTGGGTAGGGAATTAGTAATAAATATACTTTTCGTTATATCCTAATGAGCAGAAACATCAGAAATATAATTTTTCTACTTATTCGGATATAACAAAAAGTATATTTATTCTAAAAGTACAGATATATAATCTCAAAATAACTTAAGTGACTATCTGAAGAAAGCGAAACACCTCATGTTATATGTACCGGGTTATGATTGAAATCCTACTAACTAGTTTATTTAGTAAAGTTCTTTATCGATACATATTAAACTAATAAATTCACAATAAGGTTATCTCTTACATAAAGATTTAAAATAATAACAATATTAACCAACTAAAAAATGTCATCTTGAATAATGACCAAATTTAAGAGAATTACGGTAAATCATTGTAAGATATTAGTTAATAACCTAAAATTTCGAATGAATTTCAGTCTCATCACTTGTTATAATACAAGTACAAATAGTAAATTGTACAAGATAAACTTCATGTAATGCGATATATTTACGTTATATTATAAAGAAAAGAAAAAGGAGCAGTAGTAAATTATTATTTCAATCCAAAAATTTACATCCTTTAAAGACAAACAACCGCGGAAACGTTGTATTACGTCTGGGGTTTAATTCTTTATTTGTTTCTTTTCTACTTATCCTAAACCAGTACTTTGTTTGTTTTCAGTGTCGTAGTGATAAATGTTTAAGTGAAGATTTTGCTTCTGTGAATATCATCTCTAGTTTATGCCTTACGTATATATATATATATATATATATATATATATATATATATATATATATATTCGAGAGAATACGGTTGTCTTAGTAATGAAAAAAATGATAAGCATATCTTTCTAATATTAGTTAATATATATTCAATCATTTATTCACCGGCTAATAAAAGTATGCATTCAGATTTTGACAGTTAGAGTGTTTTTTCTCATAAAATATCTCTGAATTAAAGCGTAATAATGTTAGAGTGATCCAGAAAATTGCTTACAAAAGACAAGCAAGCATCAGGAAACACTAAGAAGCGTTTCATCCAATCAGCGTTCACTCGGAGTTTTAGCCAAAAGTATCAAGGAAGAGAAACGTTATATGCAGAGGCTCTGATTGGCTGATTGCTACACTGCTATTATGTTTAGTAGCATTCCAGAATCTTCTAACAGCCCAAGGACGTTTAAAATATTATAAAACCCTGTATTTTCTGTATCAAAGTGAACCTTGGAGTAAAGTACTTCTCGCATACTTTACATGTGCTCTCTCGTGTTCAAGTCGCTGTATATTTCTAGCTTGAGGGTTACAGAATAGCTTAGGAAACGAGTATAGCGTTCAATCCGCAAAACTTATCAAATAATTTCAATGAATTGTAAATTCAGACGTTAATTTATTACCTAATGAAAGTATTACATTCAATTAGTAAACTTAATGAATTTCAAATTGATGATATACGATTAGCAGTTAGTGATAGTAGTGTATTATTATTTCTTTTTAATACAATGATTTCTCAGTACAAGAAATTAAAACAAAAATTCATTTAAAATTTTGTTTCTCAATTTAATAGATTTTAAGTTAGATTCAAAATAGGTGAGGCAAACCATATCAAGGCAAGTATAAAGTAAACAAAAATTGATTAATAAACAATTAAAATGTATTAAGTTAAGACGAATTTCACTATATGATGATGTTAAGAAGTAACTTAGATAATATTGGTTTACCTTTAAGGTTTAAAGTAGTTTGTCGTTGAATTAATTAAACTAGTATTTGATGATCGGTAAAATATTCTGAATATAAAATTGATGATTATTGATTTATCTATATAATCCAATAAAAATTTATGCTTCACTATAAAATCGATGTTCTGATTAGATTATTATCTTTTGTGGATATGTGTGAAATTAAATTCTTTCCAGAACCAATTTATCCTATAATTTGCATAACAAAATATATTCGCTGATAGTCATTAAAATAACGTTGAAATGATTTATCCAGTATGTTCAGTAACCTAATAGTCGGTGATTGTAAACTGACATAGGCTTTTAATTACTTCATAGAACTTTAATCGACTGTGGATTCAATATGACAATATCATTTGATCACTGAATACAATGAAACTTTACCGGTTCCTATAGAGTAACCTAGTAAAACGATCGACTCATTTAGTTATTTGACCTTTATACTAACGAATGAGAGTAAATGACATTTTATAACATGTTACAAACGAAAAGAAAACGGTATAACACCATGGATTTTAAGTAGAATGTTTTCTGATTGAGAATAATAAAAATATCAGTCTCAATGTACTTTATTTAATAAGTTTCATTACGTTCAAAAACCTTAATAATCATTTGTTGCTTACACCTTAACTGAGGCTAAAAGAACATCTAAAGCTTTTACATAGACAATTTACTGTTAATAAATAGTAAAGTATCTAAACAAACACTGAGAGATGAGTGACATTTACGTATATGGTCGTACCGTAATGTAGAAGAAAAACGTGATGTAACGCAATTAAGTTTCATATAAATGAGTTCATGCAACTGTCCATCAACTTACGTAATAGTATGAAAATTAATTAGATGCATAACTTTCAAAATTTAATTTAAATATAGTCATACCATTGTTGGCCAAGTAAATGAGCATGAAAGATTGCAAAATATTAAAAATACACTGTTGCTATTATAAATTTCTATTTATAAACATACCAATTAAGTGACTGGTATTTTGAAACCACACAATTAAGTACACGTTTGTGTACTACACTTTCCACATCATGCTATTTTATAAGTCTTTAGAATAAACCCAGATGGTGTTGAGTGTGCACAATGTACCGAATCGTTACAAATCAACTGGATTCTCTATAGTAAACTCCCTAGGAAGTCAGTAAATATCTCTGATAATAAACCGTTTAGGGACAAATACTTGTAACACTAAATAAACTCCTTTCACAACTACCGAACTTCGTAGTACGTTTGGCAATAAACATTAATAAATCTATTTCAATACCTAATTAACACAACACAAAATTTGATCACAAGCTATAATAAAAATTATCAATAAGAGTTTCAACTACACGTACGTTCTTTTCATAAATAAAGAACTATGTATATAAATACACATCTATGTATAAAATAAACTTGAAGGTAGTCACCGCCCAAATGATCAATTAAAACAACCATGTAATAAAGTGATGTATTAAGCTTTGGAAAGCAAAATGAATTAATTTGAAATATTAGATTGAATCAAAACAGTACTTGGATACTTTGCTTAATTGAATCAGTAATTAATTTCTTTTCATTTTACATTTTAAAATATTTTTATTAACGTCAATAAATGTTTTTTAATGTTCGACAGTGAAGAAGGGAAACTTGGTCTATGAAATCATGATCACAAACGTCTTATTAGATAGAGAGTAAAATAAATTCCTAAGCAATATTAAGTAGAATTCATAGTTTATTCATATATAAAAAAAGTTAGCTGTTAATTATCTTATACGATATATTAGTAATTTTAATGGTTGAGATCAGGAGTCAGTTGAAGGTAGACTACCACAGAAAACCTGGAAACACTGGATGGGCGTTTTGTCCTATTGTGGGACACCTCAGCAGTGATCTCAACAATTAAAATCATTATAATATCCGCGAAATCCCTTCTGATACTAATCAATATATGCTCATCAGTGACTGGCTTCAAAAGGTATTTTCTGGAGTTCTAGTGAGAGGCAATGACCAGTGGAGTTTAACTGGGTCTGTTATGAGTTAGTGACTCACTGGAGACAATGGTGGATGTTTCGCTTAATTTCGTGGATTAGACATTAAAACTGTTAGATGATGGCTCAGTGTTCTAGAGGTTAAATGTTCGCGTGTGAAACTGATAGGCCCTGGGTTCGAGTCTCGCGAGGCTAGATCGTGGATGCGAACTGCCGAGGGGTCCTATAATAGGGCGAAACGGCCGTCCAGTGCTCTCAGGTTTTCCATGGTTGTCTAGCTTCAGTTGACTCATGATCTTAACGATTAAAATTATATGACATAGTTCTCTAATTGTTTCATCCATTATTTTCACCTGAGATCAATCATTATTTATTTTGTGATGGAAAAATGTGATGGTATTGTGGAAATTCGAATTTATTTATTGTAATAAGCGATAGTAAATAGTGACTAAAACTAAAGGTTATTTTTTAGTTTGACAGCTTTCTTAAGCTTTAATTTTAACTCATTAAATCACTAAATGTATATATACTATCTTTCTAAATGCAAATTTAAGGAGAAACATTTACAAACGTTAATCCCTGAAATAAGTGCATTACTTATAGAACTTTTATGACCTTGATGGAGTTTTGTTCTCTGAGCTGGATGGTTTTGTCGTGGAGCTTTCATCGTTCTGCTTTTATGACTGCAAAACTTTTCAAATATAACAAGTTTGCCATTTCAGTAAAGTTGTTTATTTCCACAGTTTAAAATACCTCCTGTTTTTATAAAAAAAATAAGTTCAGACATTTTTTGGATTACTATTATTCACAGATATTTTAATAACTATTTCATTAAGCAGTTTGCACTATATGCTATACAATCATTTGATAAGTGATTGATTTAGTGATAACAGCTAGTTCATAACGTTATTTTGAGAATATTTTTATTTTTAATTATTGATTCAGCGAAAAATAAGGAACATAATGCAACTGGAATGTGAAAACCATAGTTTTAACTTCTAATTAGTGAAGTTTATGTCGTTGTCAATAGGGGTTAGCTTTTGAAAACATTTTACTACAGAAATTAACGACGACTGGTATGACACAAGTCTATGTGGAATGTGTGTTCTTAGTGGCTTCTTTACAAGTGAGGTTTTAGCACTTTTAAAGTGTTAAAAAAAACTCTAAATTGTAAATTAGAACAACATTGTTTACAATTAGATCTTCATCAAGCTTCATGCTAGTATATATATATATATATATATATATATATATATATATATATATATTTAAGTGTATAACAATAATAGAAAACTTAGAATAAGTCATACATCAGTGATCACAGTGTAAAAGATTGCATAACTACACATAATAGGTAAAAATGTACAATTTGATAGGAAGAAGACTACACGACCAAAGAAAGTACAGGATTCTGTCCAATTTCTTCTGAATTCATAAACTAGGGTTGAAGGTTCAGGTCCCTATAGTTTCTGCTATATATTGCAGACAAGATCAGACCTCACTGAGAAACAACGAAGGTATATGACCGATCAATTGAAATGATTTTAATTATCAAAAGTCCACTATCAACCAGGTGTTCCAATGTAGGTCTGAGAATAGTCTTTGTTTAGCCCTTTCCATACCAAGCTGGGAGATGTTCACTCATTCATTGAGTAAAATGATTGATAGTATATCTAATATTGCTACTCCTACGGAGATAGCTATATTGAGTGTAATACCAGGCAACTTAACCAACAAATGAATGAACCAAATGATAAATTGATAGAAGTTTTATTTGATTGTAGGAATAGATGAAGTAAAAAAATTTAACTTTATTTGAAGTATTTTATTCATTCACATTCATAAGATACAAATAAAGACAATCGTAAAACTTTTCACATCAATATTACTTATTACTTATTTCTGAGTAATGAAACATGTTGTTTTTTTTATGTACATTAAGAGACTCAACAAAACAAAAAAAGGTAATACAATATCTAGCAATATGTGTTCCACAGAAAAGGTACTCTGTCAAAATAAACATTTAATAAATATGTAAATTTATTTTGACTTGATGAGAAATTATTGAAAAGAATATTCTTCGTTCATATAATTTTGTTTTAAAAATAAGATAAACAATGATAATGTGTCGGCTGATGTACATATGTAGAAGGACAATATGTTTTGCCTTTTGAAAAGAAATCCAACTTGCATATATATATAGTATTCTATGCAATAGCTTTTTCTTTAAAAATATATTCAAAATGATATATATGTAATGATAGGTAACACATATTATGGTAATAGTTAGCTAAAAGTCATAAAACAACGGCTGAAGGAAGTGATAATTAAAAAAAAAGAAAAGTGTTATCACAACACTTGTTAGATGAAGCGGTTTAAATTGATAATATCAAAACAGAGTACATTGTTGTAGTAGGTCAAATAAAATAGGATAGAAATTGTTTTTCTTACTTGTGTACATTTTTGTGTAATTATGAAGTATATTGTGTATATGGAAGTTAAAACTGAAACTATATATTATTTCAGGAATACAAACAATACTGAGTAATGTGAATAATACGAAAATTATAAAAGTTGAGAAATTAAGATGAACATTCATTAAAATAATACAGGATAACTTAATATGGTTTTATTTTCACTTATATTTCATACAAAAAGCTCAGTAGATTGAAACAAATGGGAAAGAAAGAAAGAAAACAACGTTTTGTGAAAAAAAAAGAAGTAGCAATCGATGATAGATTTTAAATACGTTTATAAACTCCAAGTAATGTTCCACATTCTGGACAACTGTGATAAGCATCTTTGCATGAATTCACATAAAATGGTATTAAGCAGCATCCGAATATACCGCTAGAATAACAAATTGATAGTCACAATAACTAATTAATAATATGATCGGCTATAAACACACAGAAAACATTATGTTTTATTACATACTTCATCTTCTAATAATATTTTAATATAATTCTATAACATATAAATAGTGCGAAAACAATTATCGTGTTTTGTAAGCAATGATAGATAGTGGCTAGCATTGGAATCCAGGACGCGCGTTTCTCCCTATTTGGGACTCGTCGGCTGGATGTACCTGCATCTCGGAGTTGATGTTCACTCTGGGACTCGAACCCAGTACCATTCGCCTCAAACGTCATCGCGTTATCCACTCAGCTACTGAGTTCTGATAGCCACCTGCTTGTGCAATGGGATGCACATATGCCATTAACAGACTGATCAATTGCAGTCTTAAAAAAACTAAGTGAGAAGATACAAACCAAACAATACCAAGTGAATTATCATGTTTTATCAAAATATTCTAGATACTTATTTTGTTGAGGAGTCCCATAATAGAATGAAACAGCCATCCTGTACTTCCAATTAATTCATGATCTCAACTATTAAAATTACTTATTTTGTTGTTTGTTTCGTTAACTATTGACATAATAAGTGAATAGCTATACCATTATTAAATTTTGTATCTATACCTTTTTTTCAAATCTTATTTCATTAAATAAATCTATAGTTCTTAGTTTAAAAATTAACTAGTATCAATTAATTGGACTGTGGTCAGTGAAACTTAAAATCTATTACCTTATACTGAATATTTAAAGAAAACTATAATGTTAAGAATGAAAGGCATTAAAAATAAGAAAAAGGATAAATTCAATTAACAGCTATAATATACATTTGTAAGGTGAAATAATCCGAGAATCGAATACCTTACAGAACCAATAATTTACTGAATAATTAATGAGAAAATATAATTAATTTAAAAGAAATATTTTGGAAAGTTCTAATTTATTATTTTCATAAATTGTACATTCAAATTGAAAGTAATTCACTTGTTCGGATATCTTTTTATTTTCATAAAATATGATGAAAATTTATATAAGATTTTATTGTTATCATCTTCCTTGTATTTCATGAATTTTAAAAATTATGACTATAAATTGAAATTATGTAGAAAATCCTTAATGATAAACTTATACTGTATGCAGTGAGTTTGATCAATAATTTGAACATTACATATAAAAAACATCATAGAAGAAGAATCATCAGACAGATAAACAAAGCAAAGAGTATTGATTGATTTATTGATTATGACAGATCTACCCGGTTAATTAATACCAACTAGTTTGAAAGCTTATTTTCAGACTTTTCGGAGATTGCTTTCAGGCATTCATCGGTCAGTAAACATTATAATGAATTTCATGAATTTAAAGTTAGTTGTTTTCTAATAAATTATATACGAGTAAATTGACACGAAACTATGCATAATAAATATTTACAGCTTAGAAGTCCCAAAATCTTAATAAATTTAGGCAGTAAATTTCTAGAATGTTTCATTAGATAACAACTTTCTTTATTTATAACTGATCGTTTGTTTCAAATATAACATTTACTCATACGTTAATGTTAAATGATTACTTTGTAGTGGAACATGAAAAATACGATTTATGTAAAAAGAATCAGTCAACTGTAGTATTTGTGTTCGACCGAATTCAGTTACGTAATTTGAAGCAACCTTACATATTTATATAGGGTATTGAGTTATACACTACAATATTTATAGAAACAAAGAAAATTATTCATTTTAATAAATTTTGACAGTTCACTAAACTTATAAAAACTTACCCAATTAATGTTATTCCAGTACAAGCCATCCAAGTACATACTCCTTTACGGTACTGAACTGTTGTAATAATCTTATTCATGCAAATATCACATGATGAAGAGACAGGTTGAGGGCCATAGTAGGTAGTGGGTACCAGACCAACAGGCTGCTGAACTATAGATGTTTCTATAAATATAAATGAAGTAATATGATGTTATTATCGCAGAATATAAATTCAAAGTAAAACTTAAAGAGGAATATACTATTCAAAAGAAAATCATTGAAGCCTCCTAAAAATGTCAGTGAAAGGAACAGGGAATAATTTATAAATGTAAATATATATTACATAAAACAAGAATATGGTTTGAACAGTGATGACAAAACCATATTGAATTTTGTCAATTAAATTGACCCAGAAAAAGTTTAATTAACTTTCATATTTTACAATTAGGTTTATAGGTTTTAAAATGGATATGAATAATTGTTGTCGATGCAGAACTACACTCCCACAATATTGGTTTAACATTCTTTGTGTACTTTATGTGAATTTTCCCAATGATAAATAAAAGTAAAGCAAGTTTAGCTGAATAAAGTGGATTGGTTTATTTGGTGAATTCATATAAGCTGCTTACGACTTAGAAACAACAGTCATAATTATTTATAATCAACGTACATAATTTATTTTATTAATGAAAATTACTAGAATAATGACGGCAGTTTTAAATGAATTAAATAGGGAGGCCTTGGTGTAATATGATAAATTCGAAGTAAAGTGCTGATTATATTAAACTATTTTAAAATATCAAAATTATATTAATTATTGAATAAATGACGACTAAAGAGGTTGTTAAAAATACGCTGAACTTTAAATCTCAATGTTTGTCGAATTTGCTTTGAGATACCAACAAAAACCACCTTTCTTTTCCTATAATGTAAATACCTTGGCGCAAACATGTACACCGGTAAATCCAATTGAAATTAACATGAGGTGGCAATTTGTTCGATATAACAAAACTAGTTTAGCTAATGGAAACATCCTTTTCAGCATGATTCTCATGAGAAAATAGTTATTACTTAGTTGCACATACATGAGTTCAATTTAAATAACTGGTGAGGAAAAATATAAGAATCATTAAACAAGATACAGTATTAGAGTTTTAAGATTATTGTGGTCATGTAAGAACAGAAAAAACAGTAAAAGTTTAAATTTTATTATTAACTAGTTCTATTAATGTGGTAAAGAAGTCAGAAGTAACACTACTGAAAAACATTCACACTGTATATACTACTTTTGGTAAGAGCAAATAGATTATTACGTAAGTGATAAATGACGAACGTATACTTTTTTACAGTAATATATAAAAATCTACAGGAAAATCTAGGAGACACATTTTAAAGAACTAATATGTATAGTTCTGATAATCTTCGCCTTCTTATTACACCATCTAAGTGTGCATAGTTTCTGTGTAAATTAAATACATAATAGGCTTTAACTTGAAACTTCAATAACAAATATTGGAGCCGAAGGTAATATTAGAAGCCATCAAATTCAGTGGGATTCTATTCTAATAGAAATTCCTAACTACTTTTTAATTCAATCAGTGGATTAATATCAGTTGAAAGTCAAACGCTCATTAAATATTATTTTCTGTCAGCTATTTAGCGAAAATTCTCGTCACAATAGATTTACTATAACTAAATAAAAGATCTGTTTATCATTATCATCAGTGTTAACAGAAAATAATAAACAAACGCGTACTGATCTGAATCAGACATTTTGAATACATGAGTTAATATGGATCATATATAAGATTATCATCATGAAGTCTATTAGAAAAATATGGTTTGTTTACAAGTATAAACTTGTTGTAAGTTATCTGATTTATTTGAAAGACATTGGATAGAAAAACGTGCCTCAAAAACCAAGGTGTCTACATGAAAAGCATGTGTTTAAATGGCCCTAAAAAGTGAAAACAAATACGGATTTTCGCTGAGGTTTCATCAAGCTTAACTTGTCAATATGGAAATGTAATGTGTTATGAAATACACAGAGTGATTAAAAAATCAATGGTGAACATTTTTTATGGGCTGTCTGTTTTGTAGTAAATGGTTTATGAACGGTCCATATAAAATTGAAAATGACTGACATTTCGGTAAACGATATGTCAGTAGTGTAATGAGTAACAATTGGACTCATATATAATGCTCAAGAAGGCTGGTCAGCCGTAATTTTCTCATGAAATGCTTGTTAAATCTATGAAGTGTACTTTTGGCAGTGATTTCGCAAGATTAATCTGTCATTTATTTTTAACTCGTTTTATTTTAGCTTCTACTACTAAAAAGCTATATTCACATATTTAGTTGCTGTCATATACTTTACTTATCAACTCTTTACTAGATAACAAGGAGTCCTCATCGGCGATTTTAATGTGCATTCAGTATAACATCAAATTTTTTAAGAATTAATGACTAGGTAGGTTTTACGAAAACTAATTACTAATTCTGACAACAAGTTATGTTGATGATGAAACGGACATATTCTTGGAACTTTACTGATTTTAAGTGTCATAGGAGATAACTGACAATTTGCCGTTGAAAACTTTGCTTTTATTAGTTTGTACTCTTTATGGTCAATTATAGTAATAACATTATGTTATGTTTTGTATATGCTATAACCAAGTAAATTCAAGTGAAACGCATCTTGTAAGTATGACCGAAACTGAAGTTAGTCATCATCATACTACAGCCTTGGACACATATACATTGCCCTAAGTTGTCTTATTATATTAACACAACGAGATGAAATTGACAAGATGTATTTCAAACAAGGTAAAAATTATATGATGGAAGAACCTATTATTTTAAAAATTAAAAAAAAATGACTAAGAAACACGATGAATTAGACAATTATTAAAGGACTTTCAGCAAACATAAACCTACGCCACATTTTCGTTAAACTAAATTTCAAGTTGATGTAAAGCAGTTAAAACAGTTTTAATTTACAACTGATATTACAGATCTAAAGCGAATTACCACTCGATATAGTTTGTATAAATATATAACTTCAAGAGGAGATTAATTTACATTCACTAGATATCATACAATCAATCATAAAAACAATCATTAGTCTATAGACTATCCAAATAGCACAACAAAACCATCCAGCTCAGAGAATAAAAGTCCATCAAAATCATCCATCTGAGCTACGAATCTCCTCTACCATCTCACAATTTAGTCATTTATCAAGTTTGATAAAACTTAAATTATCTATACAACCATGATAATGAAAAGACAAGTAAGATTTAATATTATAGATATCAAGAATATTCACACATATAACTTTGTTTAAATTTATGTATAAATTGAAAATTTCTTCTGGAAAACAAACCTTTTTAACCGTGTCAATTTAAATCGTGAATTACAATTAATATTTTAAAGCAAGAATGTTACATGCCTTAGTGCTTCCGTCATTCTTCAGGTTGTTTGTAATTTTTGTGATAAATCACTTGTCATTAATTTTCGAATAAAATCAGAACATTCATTAATTCAGTAATAAATACACACGGCTATCTAATATTAATTAGAAGTAATAGTTTTTTTTGAAATTAAATGAAAGGGACTATGTTAATTTTATTTCCGTAGAACTCAGTATGAGATCAGTCTTGACAAAATGATTGTAAGGAATATGATCATATTATGTCATTCTGTAAAATTAAATTAGGTATTTTAGGCTTATAAGTATCATATTTTTTTCTTAAATTAATACCAAGTAATTTTTGCAGCATCTGCAACTTTACATCTAAGTAAGTTCTTTCTTCCAATAAAGAATGAAACATTATCACTGTTTACAACAATGACAATAATCAGTTTACTAATTATTATCATAAGAATTCAGTAGACGGATCAAATCTTGAGATAAGTTGAAATTCGTTATTTAATTTGCATACATTTTAGTCTTTAGAATAGTACACTAGTTTACACAACAACAACAATTCATCTACTGACTAGTTTATTAATAACTTCATAATTCTTAAGGCAATTTAAAAGTTTACATAGAATATTCAAAAACAAAATGTATTATACCGAATAGTCATTTTCGATAACTTCTTCATCAGTCTCTATAGTTATGAAAACAAAATTGTTATTATTATTGTTTTGCAATAGTTGAAGCATTAAGATTATATCGATCCAAGTTATAATTGAAAATGAGTAAAGTCTCTAATACTACAGATTACTAATAAAATAACATCACTGATAATAATGAAAAAGATTATACATAAAGAGTGAGAAGAAATTAAGTTTTGACTAAGGTGATGTAACACATAAATGGTACTTTTAGTTTTGTAACTGTAGAATCTGACGAAGAATTTATTGAAAAAGACCGTCCGCTCTAAATACTCTTTGTGTTTAAAATCTTAAGATGTAAACTATTATATCTAATTTGAACTTTTAATACAGTTAATAATATTTAAGATGTATTCTATCATTTGTTAGTTAGCACTAATAATATTTAAAAGAAAGCTGAAATAGGATACGCCATAATGAAATAAAATTTGATTGCATATACCATATTTTATATTAACACAATGGAAAAATAATTATATTAGTTAATAGTTAGAAAGAAAAAATTTGAAAGTGAAAGTAATAATTAATTACATTAGAACAAGATGAATAAATGAGTAAACAAACTTTCAGCGTCGGCAAAAGTTTTGTGTAGTACAGACTAATATCACTTATTATAAGCAAAGACGATATACTCAAAATGAGAACAGGAATTTTTCACTTACTAAAATAATACAAACTCATTGTCAATCACTTTACTAGTTTATAACAATCTAAGTACTTCGTGCTCCATATAAACTATGTATCAAAGTAGACAATACTAAACTAAACATTATATATTGTAAACTTTTGTATTGTATTCTTGTTATAAATTTATTATAAATGCAAAGCAGAGAAACTTGTACCAATTGATTATACTGTTAAAGAAGTTTAAAATTTAGTTGACAATTATCACTTTTGTTTTAATTCATTAGGCAGGTTGAATACAAGTTAAACGTGGATGAGCTCTAAGTATGAGAGAGTAATTAGCTCAATTGTCCAATTTCTAAAGCTTGTAAAAGAGTATGACTAACCAGTTACGCAGTCTAGTGCAAGTCAAAGTGAACAGATGTTGATAAATTAAAAAATATTTATTATTTCTATAATGAGAACTTGGGTTTTTTTTGATAAGTTGATAAATCACTGATAATGTGGTGTTTGCTACTGATGTCGACAGATACAAGTAATATATACCATCAGTCGAAAGTGAAATATCTGGCTGCAGAAGGCTAAGAAGATCAAAGAAAAGAGAGCGAGAACAGAGATTGATTGGTATGGAAAGGAAGGAACAATGAAGCCTGAGAAAATTGACTGACATTTTGTAAATCAAGTATTTACTATGTGGTTCTCGGATTTTACTAGGAAATTCAGTAATTTTGTATTCAAATACATTTGGTTGTATTCACTAGTGTTCTCATTCACCAAAATGATATTGGTTATGTTGAGTCGGCTTTCGAAAAACTTCAACGGAGCCTCCAGAGGCCCCAAAAGAGTCGAAGAGTCCTAGCCAATCAGGGCACGATGGAGCATTCTAGAATTCCAACGTGGCGTGCTACTATTGGTCAGTAGCATAATATGTCGTTAACAGATTGACCGAAATATGATGTTGATTTAACAAACGCTAGCATCTATAAATACCCATGTTTTCTGTACAAATCTGTACAAAATTTATAAGGTACTCGACTGTCTCATAAATCTTAGTTGTTTTTAAATTTACGGTCTAATTGTTGACTGTTAGAACTACTTATCAATGTATCAAATTTCGAAAAAAAAAGGTTATTTCAAGTTATAATAGTTTTTTTCTTTGAAAAAAAATGGAATTGTGAAAACCATTTTACGTTGAAGAAAGAGTGTTATGTTGATTGGAAAATCACAGTTTTATTTAGTTTATGGTTATTCTTTGCATGTTTTGTGAAATAACAATATTGATTTCGATGTTAATGATTATATAAAACTGTATAACTTTCAGAAGAGAACAATAGTCATTGTAGACTTAAAAAAGTAAGAAATAATAATGACAATTTTGTGTGATTACAATCATAATCACTAATGTAAATGAACTATCTATACAATTTAGTAAGAAAATAATCAAAACACTAAATAATAATTTTAATTAAAATATACATGTGACGATAAAGATATAATGGTCATTTAGTTTCTTTAATTTACCTGGTTGAAAGATAATAAATTTTTAGGAACATTTAGTTGAGCAATAGATTTTTGGAGCATTTTTTATATTTTTCCCGTCTAAGTGACAATGAAATCATGTTCATATGTTTCAAAGTTTTAATTTACCATATCAACAACTCAAACTGTATTTACGTAGTTACTTACTAATAAGACTTTAAAGTATAGATATAATATGACGAGGTTAGTGATATAAAAGGAAAGGATAAAAAAAGCAATTAAAAACGTCTCTAGAATTTTGATTAAATCGATAATTTAATGGGAACGAATTATGTAATACTTGGAAATTAAATTTTGAATGTTTATTTTGGTGATACTATTAGAAAAGTAATTATTTCAAAGAATACTAACCAGATTTTAAGTATGTGAAACATTATTATCCCTCAAAGCATTCAGATTACAGTCTAATGTTCTTCCTGCTTCACGTTTATTTGTCAGTGAGTTAGCTACTTGTGATCTCAAAATGAAAATTACAGGCTTTCAGGCTGGTATCTGCCTGAATTAACAATTTGACATAAAGCATCGACTGAAATTCTATTCGTCGTTGACAGAGAATAGATCTTACAAATTTTGAGTGTAAAATATTCACTTTTTGGATTAATTAATATTTAGGGACAAGCGTACTCTTGTATGAACTAAAGTTATTTGAAATTCAAGTCTCAGACGAAAGAATTAAATCTAGAATTAGTGTAAAACATTATGACAATCAAAATGATTCTTGAGTACAAGTCACTAGCAAGCAGTTGGATCCATTTCATTAATAAAGTGAAATTTCTAACACTAATGACTTTAATAGTAAACGTTACTTCTACTATTAAATAATACTCTTCGACGCTTTAATCACATAATATTTTGTAGCTAATGTCACGATTAACTTTTTATGGATGGGCATTCCAGTCTAGGGGATGATGAACAACTGTTTTAATGAGATGCACCTCAGAATTCAACACGTAAGACCTTAACAGAGAATAAACCAAATATCATCAGATCTCGGCATCAGAACCTGACCTTTCTAAAACTGACCGATTAACAATTCTGACATTTTGTGTATACAACCTGACATTCTCATGATTTATGCAAACGTTTTACATAAGAGTTTATCCATCTTTATTTTAAATTATCCTGGATAGAATTGAGTGACAAAATGTACAATACTGAAATACTTTAGCCAGATAGTAAGATAAAGTTATTGAATATATCAGAATAAAATCTTCCCAAATTTATTGAATAAAATTGTGATTGAATAGTAAAAAATATAAAATTTATAGACATAACTTTCTGTATGTTTGTGTATAATCAAATGACTTTATAAAGGAAACGATAACAGTAATCATAATAATAATTGTGACGATTATAATTTTGTTATTATATAAACAGTAATATAACTACTTTCTAATTTGTAAAGTACTTAAATGTACTCTTATTAGAATTTCTGAATATTATAAATATACATATCTAGTGCTTTCAGGTTTTCCATAGTGGTCTAGCTTCAATTGACTCATGATTTCAACCTGTGAAATTTCTAAAAATCTCCACAAAATCCATTTGGAATTATACATATACTTGAATAATTAACATTCAACATGATTAATTCACATGAATAAGTCAATGAAATATAAATAAGTTCTTGAATTTCATTTATTGGTTTATATCTGTAAATGATTTTTTTTTCTTAAAGAAACAGGTGACCATGTTTTAAAATTAGTTCACTTTCATGAATGCCCGTTTACATGAATGAATGATTTATATCCATTTGTCTGTAGTAATAATAATAATATTAAATTTTATTGTAAATGTATCGATTAGTTAACACTGTTTAATAATAAAAAAAATAATTTAACATACAAAGGGGGGTTATCTAATCAATTTATTTCAGGGGTATTTTATATTGTCTTTATGAAATTTTATAATGTTTCCGGGAGAAATTATGATTTGATTTTTCTCTTTTTTTTATACAATCCGTTAATTCAGCTAGTCCTTAAAAGTACATAAGTATAATTTTAAAAATAATAGGTCAATTTTATTAATTTCATAAGTTTTATAAATCTAAGACATAATTGATTTGAATAATATGTGATGTATTTGTGTAACATATATGTTGAAACACTTGATCATCTATTTATTTCTCCAAAGTACATTATAAGAAAACTAAGGGCGATCAACTAAATTGAAGGTTAACTAATCTGATGAAGTAACAAGTGAAAATAGAAGAGAGAGAAATAAATGGCTTAATATTGAAAGTTGTCGTCTGGTATTAAAGTGTATTATAAATGGTCGGAGTAGATTCCAATTAGAAACGAATTATTTTCTTTAATTACATAGGAGGATTAAATTTCCTGATGACCTAAGATTAAGTTAATGCAGGCTTTTTCACAAAATGTAGTGAAAAAGAACAACAGTAGGGACAACCGAACGTATTTTAATACGACATTACAGAATATGTTGTTGAAATTTGAGAACCATACAGTAATACCTCAATTACAAAATATCCACTAATTGTCTCATACCTTGGTATTTCTTCGGTTCCACACCAATCATGCTCTGTTCTCGTTCTCTTGTCTTAGATTTCTTCAACCTTCTGGCACTAAGCATTTCCTTTTCGATTAAGGATACATATTTCTTATGTCTGTTAACATCAGTAGCACACATCACGAAAGTACGTCAGAAAAATATTGATAATTCAGGTAGTATTGATTGATGGAAAACACTCGATATTCAAACTTTATCTGTTTTAGTTTGAGCAGTCAATCATATCACTAATCCTCAAAAATAAGATGTCGTTCAAAGTTGAATACACTAAATTATGTCTGTTAACCGAGTTTCACTACTTAATTATTCTTATTTGAAAATAAAGAATTGTGCTTTGTCAGAAGACACCGACATATGTATATTGCTTCGGTAAATTCACTTATCATTCATTATTATAATAGAAATCAAAGGGAGGTAGAACTTTTTTCACTTTTCTGCGAAAAAAAACATAAACGTAGTTAATTCACAAAAACGGATCGTGTGTATACAAATAGGTTTTCATAATTAAATTCATAACTTTTAAAGTATTATGCATACTTTATCATACCGGAAATGATCTGTTATGTACCACCATACAGTGATAGTTTGCGAAGCTGAACATTAGTTGCTGGCCTACAATTTGATCATAGGTAATCCTGTGAAGTAAAATGACAAGCGTCTCCATTTTACAAGAGAAGAAAGTAAGGGCAAATTTTGAAGATTATTTACATGCGAGAAGAGCTGTCTTTTGGGTCATGATAACACGATCTGAGTTACTAACCAAAAACTAAGTTTACTATGGGCGACAAAAAGAGTTGCAAATATTTTACAAGCTTTTATTTTTATTTCCAATCCCATCTTGGTGGGAAAGAATATTGACTGTTTCAAAGAGGACCAGACGTTTTCGCACAAAATATTAGTGGGTAAAATATATTTGAATATATGAAGTAGTCAGATTGAGTACAAAAGGTTTACCTAGTCTACAAATTCTTGGCTTCGATACCTTGATTTGCAAATTAAATTTCAACAAGTTTTAATTGAGATCACGAAACGATCAGACCTTCATTAAAACCTGAAAGTACTGGACGGTCGTTTCGTCTCATTGTAGTACTCTCCATCTGTGAAAATTCACGATATCGCATACGGAACTTGAACCCAGAATCTTCGGTCTTGCGTGCGAACGACTAACCCCTAGAAACTGAGCCCGCTTCGTGGATGCGCACTACTGAGTAGTCCCATGCTATGACAAAACAGCGGTCAAGTTCTTCCAGGTTTTCACTGGGGTTCTGAAATTGATCGGTTCCTTATCTCCATTAAAACTCTACAATCTCCACAACCCTACACTGATAAGTTTTGACCTGTTGGTTCGACTCTAATGATTTCAGAAATATGTAATGCATTATTGGTTATGACGCTAATTTTCACCGCTTTTATTTCGTTCCATTTCTAAACCAGGTTATGCATAAGTAAAAAAACATAAACTGTAATATTGTAGTAGTTCTAACGATTAGTTAATCAATAAAACAATAACCGAATAATGGGTTATAATGATCTTTTAAGTGGATACAAGTCTTTTTCGTTATTAGTTTTTTAAAGATTTATGTTGACTAACAGATGGTTTACTATGGCGTTATTTTTGAACAAGTATAAGTATCAACAGTAATGAAAGGAAATCTTATCATGTTTGTACGTTTTAAAATCTAAATAAAGCGTGAAAGTATTCCGTAATTCTATTTCTGTTAAGTTGGCAAATTCTCATTTTCCATTAAGAAATCTAGGATTATTAACTTCGATTTCATTGAAAAAATGAAGTAAAAAAAGATTTATGTAATTATTTGAAAACAGATTCCAGCGATAGGTTAACATATTTAACCGGAATTACCAATGATGGTTCTCATTTGTCTGACAGTTTAAGGCCATCTGCTTTCAGAAATATCGTATTAGTTATTCCAGCGGAATTGAGACAAAATTTTCGTTTAAATACAAAGTACATATATTATCCTTGACAACATATGTATTTCGTAAAGATCAAAGCTTATAACATAGAGAAGGGAACTGATTAAAATAAACTATATCGACAACCCGAAACATCAGTAGTTTTCTAGATTATGCTAGAGAAAACAAAATTGACGACAACAATAACAATTACAGTAGGTGATGTTTATATTAGAATGTAGTTTTGCAAAAACCAATGCTTTGATGCAAACTTTAATTTGATTTCACTGAACATAGAGATAGAAAGCTACCTTTTTACTGGTAAGATAATTATTCCTTTTCTAGAATTCATGCAAAAATAGGTTTGAGTCACATAGAACTTATTTAATTAATTATAGACATAATGGTTAATTAGCAACGTTTCCGTTCAGTGAGACTAATAAAGTTCATCCTTGAAATGAATTATATTTACTGTTTTCTTTAGTTAACATCGCCAATATTTTGAAGGATAAAATCTAAAATGTGCTATTTCTAGTACTATAATTAGTTTGATGTTATTTGTCAGTAATTAATATTAAGTGTCATTCAAAAACATTATTATTAGTTTCATATAAATTGAAGAAATGCCTAAAATAAGTAAACTTTTTTTACACGGTAACTTATTTGCTAATTACAGTTTTGTGTGCACATCTTCGAGTCACAACTTTTGTGGTTGATGATTAATAGTGATATTACTCAAATCTGGATAGATCTTAGCAGATGATTGGCGTTTTGAAACTGAATATTGATAATAAAAACGTCAAATGTTCTAGGCATTTAGGCATAGGTCTAATTTTCCAAAAGACAGAATTAGCTTTATTATTTATACTTTTTAGTTCTGTTTTTATCAATGAAGAACTACTCATTCCTTGCATTTCTAGGCTTTTATAAGAAGAACTTCAACAAGTCGTCAGTAAAAAATCTATTAATAACTTTCTGATTATTAATCTCATTAAATTTCATTTGACCTAGAAGCTAGTTTGTATAAACATTAAACAGTAGTATTTTCTATACTAATAGTTTTATTGCTGAATTGTTGAATTCATGAGTCGATCAAAGCTAGACCACCACTAAAAATTTGGAAGTACTGGACGGTTGTTTCGTCTTAGTATTGGATTTTTCAGCGTATTCACGATCCTGCACGCCAACGCCTGACCTTATAACCATTAGGCCGGCATCCAACGCTGTTAATGCCTAACTTCTATCGATCGATGACCTTGCGCAACCATTCATCCACTGTCTGAGGTGGATAACTGTCTAAGAAATGACACGGACTGAACTCCACTGTTCACGGCTTCTTACTAGATCTCCATGAAATAGATGTTAAAGCTAGTTACTAGTGAGCACATGATTATTACCAGTATGGGGTTTTTAATTCACGATCCAATCCAAGCTATACCAACATTCAAAACTTGGAAGCATTCACCCTAGTGTGTGACAGTGCGTATCCACACCCATTATTAGGAAGAAACGGCCGTCCAGTGTTTCTAGGCTTTTAACAGTGGCCTAGCTTAGATCGACTAATGAATCCAACTATTAAAATTACTACAATCTCCACAAATTCACATCCTGATAAAACTTTCTTCACTGAGTTCTACTTATAATTCCTCATTGGTAAAATCGATTTCTTTCGTTATTTCAACTGTGCCTGTTGTTTTCAACCTTGATGTTTCTCATCAACTCACAATGAACAAATAACCCATCTCGAATAAAATTAATACTTCGGTTTATTTAAGGGATATTAATTAGTGATTACATGCGCGAAAAATGTTTCTTTGTCAGTTTATGCTTGATAATATCACTCATCGTTTAAGAAAATAAAAAAGGTACTTGTTGAAGCCCCTATGCTTTTAAAGTGTAGCATTGAACTTGTATTTAGTAAATCTAAACTAATGGATTTGTAAAAAGTTTCCCACTGTATATAACTTGTGGCTAACTCTAACTATAATTCTTTTTTTGACCTATCCGTTTGATCAGATTTACAATTTTTTCCAGTTATCATCCTCTAGATTAACCATATTGATTGGCTAAGGGTATCTATAGAGAAGTACTTCTATATATTCAGGTTACGCTTTTCAAAACAACGTTATGAATAAATATTCATTTCAACCAGAATGTTATTAATTTTAGTCCATGACAATCAGACTGAAAAAGGACATGGCAAACGGGAAGATTTGGTTATTAAAAGTAGGCAACTCAAAATATTCATTTGAAGGAACAGATATTATAACTCAAGAAGCTTTTAATGTGCTAATCCTATTATTGGTGTTTTTGACATATTGACTATAAGACTGTTTTAGTTAATTCTGATTTGAGACTTGTAAAAATAATGTTATTTGAGATAAACCGCGACATGTTGAATTTTCAAGTCTGAATTCAAATTCGCTGTGAATTTCTGTTGACATAGTACTCAAAATTTACATACTAAAGTATGCTTCATACATAAAAGAGTGGTTGAAATTCTGTAATTATTGATTATGGATGTTGTAGAATGCGATTTTAAGATGGATATCTATCTTAAATGATTTCTTTATACTTTTCGGACAATTATATTTCTGTGACAAACTGAAGTAAACCTTTGAACATTTACCAAGATAACTTCATACGTCAGCTCATAATTTTGTCAGAAGAGTAGTTTACAGGTCTGACGCATAGTAACATACCTTTGTTAAGGTAATAATTTACTAATTAATAGCCGCTATGACTCTATAATAAAGTATTTTTAAAACAGATCATACTACGTATTTTGGAGATGAAATATTCTTATCAAACAAATAAGATACTTATTTTTTTTAAACAACAGTTTGTATTTTGATAATGAGTTCTAATTTACCTTTAGCCAAAGCACTGTATATTGAAAAATAGCAAACTCTTTAATGATTCCTGGTAAACGTTATGTATAAGATTTCATGTTTTATAACTTCTTTGGTTCAAGTAAAGTATACAGGGTACATCATCTAATTGACTGATAAATTGCCCATAAGAAAAACAAAATCGCGAGTTTCAGTATAATTGCTATACAAGTAAACAAGGTTACTAAAAATTATCCTATTGATTTTCCGAATGGTGTGACCATGAGTAATTTAAAACCAAATACCATTTTAGTAAGTTGGTTTTACTGTGATTACGAAATTTGATATAAATGATTTCAAAATAATTTTCTAATCACTGGAAAGAAAATCAAATATTACACAATGTATTCAATCAACGTAAATATATTAACACTAGAACTTACTCATTCGTGAACCAATCGTTCTTCGAATCAATGAATAAATGTAAAATTTTGCTATGAATACTAAGTTATGCACTGAGTTCACAATTACCTGACGATCACCTTGTATACGAAATAACGTGACAGGTGCAATTCAGTTTTCTGACGATATGAATGGTAAACTTTCTAATGTTAGGAAAATAAAATAATCGCCCAAAAAATTGACCTGAAAATAGAAAAACATCTTAAATGAGTAATAAGTGATTTACTTTCATAATGTAGTGCAAACGTAACCAACATATTGGATAAGCTTGAGTGAATAAATATATTTACCATTATCGATTATAAATTTTCCAAAATCTTTACCTCAATTCAAGTTTATCTCAATAAACCAGATGAAAAGAGATGACCATCCGATAAAAATTGGTAAATATACGGTCGTTTCGTGTTCAAACTGCTAAATATTGACTCATCACTGGGTTAAACTACAGTAGATCATTAGTGTAACTATATTTCTCAGTATGGATTAAAGCAATTCATAAAACAAGCATTTGAAAGTTTTACATCGAGATTAAGTTTGACGGGGCTGAAAGTTGTTTAATCTTTGATATATTACCTGCCACTTATATATTTGTTGGAAACGCATTGTTTTTATATCTTCCAATAAACACACTTTGAAATTAATTCTAAATACAAAATACTGTACTATTATGACAATAGAATTTACAGCTTAGATTAATGCATTTTGAAGAAACTGTACATATCAGGAATTTATACATATTCTTTGTTTTTAGATAATAACCGTGGTCAAGATACATGAATATCGCTATAGTTTTAATAAGAAAACTATCACAAAGTGATAATTAAATTCCTAAGTCAAGATATACCCTAAAGCCCGGTCCAGCTATAGATGTTGATAATCTTTTGGAATAGTCGATTGGTTCTTGTGAATAAGATTTTAGTTACTTATGATACACACATATCTGTGATAGAATAAATGGTTTTAGTGAAAAACCGTGTACCGATGAACCCCGGGGATAAATTATCATGATTTGCTACTTCTGAGTAGGTAAGGTGTTACTTAGTTCTGTGTTTTAGCAAGTAGATATTTCATACAAACCTAAAATATACCAGTCGAATCAACTTATGCATTGTCTCCCATACACGAGAACATAAACGTCATGATTGAGAAGATAAGATGCCCTTCATACCCCTATTTTAAATCTGCCCGTAATGAGAGGCAAGATGAACTTCCAGCTCTTTACGTTATAAAATGCGCGTTACATGTGTATCTGCAATACACTCTTCCAGGACCAATACAATCTGTGGCATACATATAGGTGTAGATGTTAGCATTTGGGAAGATAGTATGTTCTCTAATCCATATTTTTATACATGCTGTTCCACTTGTGCTTTAGTAAAATATGAAAATTATACATCAAATACATAATCTGAACATCTTCCTTAAGTTGTCCTATCATTCTTTCAAACTCGTTGTCACTCCGCTTGCTTTCTGTTTCCCTCCTTCTTCTCTTTATCTCAATCTTTTATTGATGAGCATTATACTTCCTGTTCCTGCTACATATTACTTATAACTGTCCACATAAGAGGCACACATCACACAAGCACATATTGCATGCATACATGGAACAGACAGATTTAACCAGCTCATTTAATCCATAGTATACAAATCGACATAGATGGGTTCGTGTATCTGGAACGAGTAGAAAACCGATTGATACTAAACTACGTTTAGATAATAGATAAAGTTAATCTCCATCGACCGCTCATATTCATTTATAGGACACAATTTCGCCATTTCTCGCACACCATCAAGGTATGGGTCAGATTTCGCTCGGGTAAGCCAAGGTTTGTTGACTAATGTAGTTAGTATTATCACACAAAATGTAAATTATAAATAATTGAATATCAAATAATGATCGGGTGACAGTAAATGTGAGTTGAGATTTGCTGTGATCGAGTGTAATTGTGATGAGTGCACCAACCGAAACCTTTAGTATTTAACAGTATTTTTAGATGAAATATGGTATAAAATGTTTACGTAATGGAATCTTAGGAGTCTTGTTAGACGTCTATGAAGTTAAAAACTTGATTTTACAACACAGTTATGTGTATTTTAATATGATTGGAATATTTCAGCGATTAACTTGATTTTAGCCAACTGAAAAATTTATCAACCAAAATAATTGGGGTCATATAGGTTATCGAACTTGTGGGATTGATAATCGCTAGAGATCAGGTGCACAGTGAATAAGAACCATCTCAGAGTCAACAACAACATTATAACCACAAAAATCAATTTGTCTATATCCACTTTACTACTTGTTATATTGTATTCTAGAGTTGTTCCTTGATATAATTAAGGTGTGAATTCGTCACTGAATAACACTGCTCTTGAGTACAAACAATCAGTCAATAGTCAGTGAGGTGTACTTAGTATACATCACTTTAAAAATTTATTCACTAGTCCACATTATTAGAGACAATCACAAAACAAAAGTTAGTTCATGATGCTCTTAACAAAACAACAAGCATTATGTTTATTATCTTATTTGTGTTTTGCCACACCACTGAAATCAAAATTGTGTTAGTAAAATCAACATCAAGTTGATAACTAATCTATGAACTATATTACAATTGCGACAGAAAATTTTTTAAAATTTAACTGACGGTCTAACTAAAGAGCTTTATGCGGTAGATATTTTGTTCGTGTTTTGCTCTTTTATTGGTAAATACCTTTTATCTCTTATAAAAACTTGATTGAAATAAAGAATATTGTTTTCTAATTCTCATCTTAGCGAAAATGAAAAAAACAAAACATCGTTTTAAATATAATCGAGTTATTGTAGTTATAGTTTTTTAAAATCATATATCTTAAGAAGAATTATTAAATTAGGTATATAGTTTACTAAGAAATACTTGATAGTTTCTTCAAAATAAGTAGACTAAGTAGTATTAATCTTTTGTTGTGCATGTTTTTGCTAAGTACATATGTTAGCTAACTATATGCATTAATTTCAGAATATGTTTAGTAAAATAACTAGCTATCATCTAAATGTACACCTCAAGGGACTAAAATAATTCCTACTGTAACAAATGAAAACTCTAGTGAGGCAAAGTGACTTACTATTTCATGAAAAACTACATAGTGGCTTGGTGAAATATGAAAACCATATATTCAATACTTTATTTGAACATCTTCCATCAGTTGTGCTTTACATGCTTCACGATTCTTCCACTTCTGTTGTTACTACAACTGTTCTCTGTTAGTCTACCTGTTCTTTTTAATTCAATATCCAGCTGGTAGCCATTCCACTTGCGATTGGTGTTACATACTACTTATATCTGTCAGTATAAGTGGCAAACATCAATCTATGAAGTCGTCAACGGATGGGAAAAGATATATAATATATATAAACATCTTGGTTGGGATTCATGAAATTATCACAATCTTTAATTAAAGTCTTTCTGTAATGTGACTCCAAACTGGTCTCACCAGTGCAAGTGTATTCAGTGCTCATGTTTGCATAAAACTTGAATTTTTTATCACTTTTTGCATTAGATTTTTTACGTAACATGTTTCTTTAGTTTTCAGTAACAGGGATATCGTTATTTTATTACTTCGATTCCTTTTTAGTGTACTGCTGTAATGTGTGGCAATTTAAGTCAGTTCAAACTGGTGTTCATGTTTGACAGACTGAGTATCACATATTGCAGTTAAAATGAATATATATATTTCTAAACTGTCAATCGTTTATTTATCATAGTGAATAATTAAGTTACTTGATAAACCACTGAAAGAAAATCATTAAAAATTACAAGTTACGCGTACGTAACGTATCGTAAGTCAAAAACGTTCAAACCTATCGTTTTCTAACAATGTGAGTCTTATGTTGTTAAAGTTTGTTATACCAGGTTACTTAGAAAACATAACGTTGGGATCAAACTAAAGTGTGACATTGTTTTGATGGGATCATAGCTAGTACAATCCAACTGAGAAATGCTACCGATCTTCGAATTACCTCACTGATATAGAAATAAAACTAAATGATGAACTTCAGATAATATTCAAGTACTAACCAGTTAAACAAGATGTTTTTGAGTACAGTGAGTGTATGGTCCAGCAATTAATACACAATTAGGAAGAGGTTAAGTAAAAATAATTTTGTAGCGGGGAAACAAATATATAAAGTCTGTGAATTGTCGTTCAGTGTGAAACAATAAGTTCAACTAGTATACCGTAGGTCGCAGTTCAAAATGCACAAAACTTATCAGTTGATAAGATTACTGCAAGTTTTGTTGCTTCTGTCTTAAATGGCTAGTTTGTATAAGAGCGTATTGGCTATCAAGAATGACAGTCTTTTCTATGTAGTGAAATCTTTTTGGAATGTCTTGCTTCAATTTGTATGAAAGAGTTCACCTTAGTGAAGGATTTGCACGTATGACATAAAAAGATGAAACATATCATCATTTAGCACCAGAACTGAGCTGCCAGTTGTATATTCGGAAAAACGCCACCTACCAAAATTTGTGATTTTGTGAATTCAGTGTAAAAGCAGATATTGAAACCATTTGAACCCATAAGAATGTAAGTCCTATTGAGCAATTGATGATTCCCATTTTTTACTTTAGGTATTGCTGACACAGCTGTTCCATCACACTTGAGTAATTTTTTGAAGAGATACATGGTCAACTACTTAAAATGCCTAAAATACTTTCGTCTTTATAAGGTGCGTTACACAGTACATTTATGCCCATTATGCCTTTGTTTATGTAGTCCAATAGAAATCTTATTCTATACAGAAAGTGATATAGTTCTTTAAACACAAAGGGAAGCTTTACATCCGTGGCTTGATTTATTTAGTCACTAACGCTTATATCTGGAGAGCTACCGAATAGACTGATTCTGCAGCTTGCGATATTAGTCACTACCATAGATACTTTGATTGATGCTAACGCATGCTTTGATTAACGTTACTAATGACCCAAAACGTTCTATGATAATTACACTTTGTTATTCGCAAATTAAAACAGGTGATGGGCTTCCAATCGCTTTATTACTCGCATACCGATATGGAGTTTCTCACGTTGTTTCATTGCAGAACTTACTCCACAGTGCATAACATCCTTGTGTGGTGAGTAGGTTGTGTCGGAAATGATGTGACATCATATGTTCAGGAAACTGCGGTTGGTTTCAAGCCCAGTTAATTCAGGAAGTTAGAAAGATCAAGTATAATAGATAATATGACTTCTTAGCATAAAACAGTCGGCATTAAATTCAAATATCCTGGGATATTCATTACACCCTCAATATTCTAAAACTTTATGAATTAATGGCTGAGCGTATCAAGAGAACCAAATTTCCTTTTCAAAGGTACTCTCTAAAACAAAAATTTATTATTGTGAGCAAACAAAGATAGAGGAACATGATGATTTTTACACTTAGGATATATCAAGAGCTTCGAATGAACCAGTCTTCATCAATGGAAAAAATAGATCAGGTAACCTGCTTTTGTCTTGGCAGCAGATAGTCTAGATATCGTTTTACTTGTTCATATATTTCTATGTCAAACACCTGTTTAAGATTTCCTTTCAGGGCCACTTAAGTAGCAGTCATTTACCGTAAACCATGATTGGAATTCTATAAATAAGAAAGATACTAAGACATATTCTATATCTGAAAAGTGGAGTGAGTGACCGATTTCAAGTTTATGCATTTGTATATGTTTAATCTGACTGGTCTCAAACGCAAATAGAAGAAACATAGATATAATTCTACATAAATTAAGCGTTTTAATTTTTGAACTAAAATGGGTGCAACCCTGTTGAGATAAATGACGTCATTTTGAAGAACTTATAGTTTTACGAACAACATATACTGGAAATTATCAGTTTTGTATTAACCAAGCTCGACTTCGAGCCTATAGTAGTGCTCAAGTGACAACGACCTCACCGGTCATGCTCACGTTTTTCCCTTGAAATGCTGCAGACTACGGTAAAAAACTTGCACAAAAATGACTGAAACATTTAGTTTAGCATCGTCAATTGACATTATAAACTAATATAAACGGTTTTCTCGATCCATGATTTAATAAAATTAATATATGTTGTTTTCAAAAATTGGAATAAAAGTATGGTTTGAGCTGTTTTATTCCTGATTTCATGGGAATGCATTGCTCGTTCAGATCATCATAATAAGAACAAACTCTGCAAGTCGAATAGTACAGGAAATGTTTTCAAACAAAGTAACTATGCCAGTTATTAAGCAAAACTTTATGGAAAAACGGAGTCCTTCCTGTTTACGGTAAAACAAACTTTAAATACAATGCTAACCTTTATGAATGAGTGTAAACTTGTTGGAAAGTATGAAAACGCGCCACGCATTTCATCACCTGAGAGCGCAGTTAAAGATCAGTCTTCAGTAATAAGAAGAGTAGGTTGGTGAACCCGTGTTAATCCTGATAGATTGCCTTCTAGTGAAGGCTCATCTTCTCATTGAAAATATTCACTGCTGGGGCTGATCCGGGTAAGGCATTCCGGTTTGTGAACCACCTTGCTGTGACTTCGGAGATCATTAGTGCTGGAGGGAGCAAAAAAATCAGACATATTAGCACCCGAATCACAATTAAGGATATGAAATGGCAGTATAAGGTAACCTCCCGTCCTGCGATACTACAAGGGGATCAAACTCTATAGGTCGAGGCTGATGATCCACTTCTATATATGAGGCTATTTCTATGTCATGAGGAAGATCGTTCATTATCTTATGTCATCCGAATAGTTGTAAAAGCCACTATTTCACAGTAACTTGCTGAACGTATATTACTGTTTTGTATTCTGTAATATGGATGGCTGAGGTCACAATAAGTCCGAACGGACTTTGATATCCTTTAAAACATATTACAGTAACTGTATGCTCCCCTACAACAGAAAAAGCATTAAATGATTTCAGAGTATTATTCACTTATGCTTCTAATTCCCTAAGTTTTTATGGTTTGGGATCAAATGTTTTAAATGTTAGATAAGCTATCTTCTAATATATATCCAAGTCCTCCGAACACGGTGGTTATTAGTGGTCTGGTTCATGATTTAACTACCTACGTTGATGAAGAATCAAAACGTTTGCAGTGAACCCGCCATTTACTCTAGCATCCGGTGTCTAGCATTGACATTAGTCATTCAAATATCTTGTAATGGTTGGCGCTGTATCAAGCCCACTTATGTAATTTTAGCTTCTGAACAGACCAGTTTTTCTCCATTTCTGTAAAGTCATATTTTCACCTTATCGCATACTCACTTATTGACCCTGACTTTTTCATATGGTTGTGGCTGTGTTAACTGCTTACCCTACTCACCACGCGTCGGCAACTTATTTTTAGTCTGACTATAAATACTGGGTAACGTTTGGTTGAATGAAATTGATTCAATCACCTTCTCCACTGATCATCATTTCGTTTCATCTCGCTACTCCCTCTTCACTTCCTTCGCCTCGTCCCCCCAATTGTCTGTCCAGATCAGTTATTATACGAAATATACTTATTTGATTTGATTCCGTTATTCATCAACGCGATAAAATTAATGATTGTATACGATGATTGGTGGCATGTATATTTCATTGGAGTCGAAAAAGAGGGCCGTTAAATTTCAGCAAATATGAGGAGCCTCTTGTAGAAGTTCATGACCAGATGCCAGTATGTTTTGAATGTTCTCTAGCTTTGAAATCCACAGGCCTCAAGGAAAACCTCGAACTGCTTTTCAGTGTTCTCATTATTGAGTTGGGAATGGAGATTTTGAATGAGCCATAGAGGATTCAAACAAGCGACGATAGGATGTGGTTATCAAACCTTATTGATATTTTATCAAATAATGACATAACTGAGGTACTTAACATCATCATCCTCCAACAGACCAACTTTGACGTTTGAATCTCTGCATACTATCAGTAAATTAAGAAGGCTTAGTAACATCGTTTAGTCGGAATCTGTAAAGAAACTGATCCACCCAAAATTTGTGATGAGCCTATTATATGGTCGCTTTACACTTAATTACGGTGAGAATATTGGTTTTGAGATCCTACGAATAGTTGGCTATTATCACTCCTTGATTTGATTTAATCCTCATTGACTAAAATTTCGGGGTGTTATGCCATGCTTTGATATTTTATGTATCATCAGTGGGGCCACTATGCGAAATTCCTGTAGTCACTTTTCATTGAAGAATTCCTTACCATCCAATAGTTCTTTTCGAGACGATTTTCAAAGTGCGTCAAAAGAATGCGGTATTTGTTCAAACAGAAATAAAGTGTGAGTGTATGGAGATAGGCCTGACAAGCTTATTTTGTAAATAGTTTTTAATATTATTTGTATTTATTTTGTCAACCTTTCACTGTATGTATATTTAACATTAAATGACTGTAACTGTTGTTTTAGTAAATGACCTTGAACACACTGCGTTGTGATTCTGACGTAGCGTGAAATACTCTTGCTGGCTAACAAATACACTACTACTCACACATTCCTCGTTCTATCTTCGTTTGTGACTGATTTAGACTTCAGTTAACTCAACCACAAACGAAGATAGAACGAGGAATGTGTGAGTAGTAGTGTATTTGTTAGCCAGCAAGAGTATTTCACGCTACGTCAGAATCACAACGCAGTGTGTTCAAGATCATTTACTAAAACAACAGTTACAGTCATTTAATGTTAAATATACATACAGTGAAAGGTTGACAAAATAAATACAAATAATATTAAAAACTATTTACAAAATAAGCTTGTCAGGCCTATCTCCACAAGTGCACGAGACGACAAAAAAGAGGTGGTGGTTGTTTAGTAGATAATACGAGGGCTATTTCTAAGGTGTGCATATCTAGAGAACTGCTACTGTGTTGTGTGATAATCATGTCGACATAAGCGTCATATATCTTCAGTCAGAAATAGAAGGTTTGAACAGGAGTTTGAAAGGATCGAGGAGGGAAGAATGAGAACAGAAAGCAATTGGACTGAAAATGCAGGAACAATGAAGTGTGAGACAGTTAATGAACGTTTAGCAAATAAATTGTTGGTGTTTTTTATTCTATCAGGTAACTCTGTAACTTATGATAAATATAATCGGTTGTTCTCACCTATGTTTTTCTTCACTAATCTACTACTGTTGTAACTCAATCCTTTATCTAGGTAAACACGATCCTAAGAGGCTAATTTTGAGAGCAGTTAAGATAATCGACACGTTTTGATAGGATACGAATGCTTTTACAAGTTCAGATTTCAGTCTTTAATGGTGGATATAGCAAGTAGGTTTGCTTATGCTTATTCTTACGGCTTGTTTTCCAATGGAGGTACAGCTTCTTCATGAAAGTGGGCCTGATACCATTTGTTCCGGCAATGAACTTCTCAGTCTCTGAGCACTCGATGAGCAAAACGGAACCTCACTCCGTGTTTATAAGATCGCGGTTTTGAAACCTATATCTATGGTCTTGAAATGACCAGTTATAAGAGGAGCAAAAAGATAGGACATGTTAACTCATGTTAACCTAACTATTATTTATTTCCTTTCAGATTTTGACATCATCTCCAAAGAATAATCAAGGAAGAGGAGAAATCATTAGAGAACAAAAATGATGGATAACCACTTTTAACCAGCTTTAATTTAGGTAGTTTACCATTTACTATCATCCTCTATCTCCGGCCAGAGTCATCTTCTGAACAGTTAAATAAATATTAAAAACTTCAATGTCGATTTTTACTAAAGATTTATATATCGGTGAACATATGAAAAACTCTGTGTCAATCTGATTTGTACAATATTTTCTTGTTTGGAACTGGCTGTCTACAGTTACGTTTCAACAACCCGTGGTGGAAATTCTATAGTAAAGTTCATAACATCAATCTTTAGAACTCAATCGATAAATTCTTTACAGTGGAGTTCCGTGAGACCATCAAACATAATAATAATTGATAATAGCTGAAGCTATATTGGACTGTTAATTTGAGATGATATTCTGGTGAATTGACAGTCAAGCAGAGTATAAGTTCAACAAGAACTGTGAGAGTTTACAGGTTATTCGGCATCACGAGGACTATTTAAATGAAAAGACAATGATCAAATGATTTATTAGCACATTGAATTATGCGAGTTGACGTATTCTCACCATGTTGTTCTGCAACTTGTAAATTCATTATCCAGTCGTGCTGTGTAGATAATGTTTGTAGCATTCGTATTTGTGATTCACGAGACAGACGTTTTACGGTTTAATAGCTGAAAGTTGTAAAGACATGCTTGTCTATTTCGTAAAGTATCAAAGGTTTAATTTTTCACTTCGCAAGAGTGAACCACAAAGTCTGTTTTCTCAGTTCTGTGATCGGTAATAACGTGCTTCGTTTTCTATAAGACTAATAAATGTGACTAATTATGATGTAGCTCTGAGTTTACGTCGGAGTCACATCACACTCCACACAGATTGGCCATGTCGCGGCAACCAGGAGATTATTTCATAAGAACCGTTATTCACTAATATGAGTTAGGTTGATGATTTTGTTCAAGGACTGACGACATGTATATTTCAATAACATCCACATGATTTGATTGGAATCAGATCTAGACCCACTAAAGTGGTGAGCCCTTGATTCGAACACTCGATCTTCTGATCTGTAGTCAGATTAGAAGCCACCAAATCGGTGGGCCCGTTGACGACACCATGCAGTCAAACTGATGTCAAAATGAGGGGCTTCAATGAAGGATAGTGTGTGTTCAGCAAAACTAGTTAAATCAGCACCACTGTTTGAGACTTACAGAAGTTTATTTTGGGAATTTGTTTATCCCTACAGGTACTATCATTGACACCGACGAACTAGAATCACAAAATAATCTCGACAACTTGGTTCAGAAAGGGGTGTTGATAAATAAGCTGGGTCGATACTCTACTTATTAACCAATACATTAAAAGTAATCAATGAACTTTTGATGAGATACAACTAGGACATGAATGTGTTCATAAGCAACTATTTGAGAACAACGTTAAAATAGGTCTCCAGAGGTAGCAAATTTTTGTCCCGTTACATATTGCGTTCATTCGGCCAGTTAATGTGCTTGTGTTCTTAAGGGTATTAAAATGGCAGGTAATAAAGTTGCAATAATATTTTTTTACCAAGGAGTAGTTAACTTCAACAAAATGACAAGAAAATTTAAAATCCACTATCCATGAGTGAACTAGGTTTTACATATAAGATTATTCAATATTAGAACTAATGGAATGTGTTATCAGAGAACAATTTCAAGAAGCTTTTTACTTATGGAAAAACATACCGTAAGGAGTAACATAGATCAAATGTGCTACCATCTTTAGTGCTGAAAGATGGTTAAGTTCGTAATGAGAAAGTCTTATTGGACGTCACTCTTGAAACCAAAGAACTGGATAATGATATCTCGGCGCGGGTGCGACATCAAATGGTGCATTTACGAGAAAAATATAAAACGGTGAGACGTTTTTTATTGCTGCTCGATTGTTCTCATTAGATTTGTAGCCGTAAACAAACCCCAAAACCAATAGTTCTGTAAGCCTTCAACATTTGATGCTGGTCGCATTAGTTTTAACGGACTCAACTGGCTGGAGACACTCGGTCATGCATTCGCACCAAATATATTCGAACTCCTTCAATCCTGTCTTCTGGTTTGACTGCGTTGGCATTCTTCGATTGTAAAGGTGTTACGAGTTAGGGCGTTGTCAAACTCAGAATACTTGTAGCATCTCCAAATTGTTATTTGGCTTCTGAGATGTTAAGAATATCAGAGATACATATACCATCCCTATGTGCCGTCGTTACTCCTGAAGCACACATTCTCCTAAGAAATTTTGTGTGTGGGTTGATTCAGAATCATTTTTGTCTACATAGAAAATATCAGTTTAAGTGTTTGTAGCCGCTCAAAGTGCGAAGTCTTTTGAGAGCGGTGGTATATAACCATACAATTTGGTGCGTGTACTGGACTATGTGGCTGTAAAATACTTTGATTTAAGCCTATTTGTCAGTTTGTGCTCATTTGTGTGATTACTTCGAATGCCTACATGTGAATCCTCTTAATATTCCTTTGCCTGGTTGCCCATCGCTCTGTTAGTTAATCATATCCTATTACAATATTGATGTATAAATACTACAGACATGCAGAATAATTAATGCACTGTCAATACAATACAAGTTAGACCCGTCTAATGCAGTCCTGGATATAATTAATTAGAATACAATTGCCGGTTACTCTATTGCTAGTGTCGATATAAATAAAATCCGAATACAGAAAGGTATAAATCCGATGTTAATCGAATACCACAATCTTTGATGGAGTTTTGTTCTCAGTCAGTCAGTCAGCCACAACGTAGGATCAGGCACATATATGCATCGGTTCAAGTTGCCATACCTCATTAACACAACAAGATGGACACCGGATTCACATAAGTGGTTAATTCAGAGGTGGTGATATATAAAAGAAAGATTGCAATAAGGATATAGTACAGGAAGAAAGAATTAATTCGTAGAAAGAAATATACGAAGCGAATTTAATCCCTTAGTTTAAGGGAAGATAGAGAGTGTATACACCGACGCCATTGTGATCGATTCTGAGCCATGTCACCAAGAGTCTCCAACCATTAGTTACGACAGTCACGCGGACCCCAACCAAGTAGTCTGCATCTACCAACATGGCTCAGACTACAAGTTAGTGACTTCAAGCACTGATGCCACGTTTTGGTTTGGCCGCCCCTAACTTTCTTCCAACCATCTCTAACACCGGTTAGCATTGCACGTCGTGGTAATCGGTGTTCAGGCATACGTAACACGTGGCCCAACCATCTCAGTCGATGAAGATTCACAACCTCATCAACTGATTTACCATCATTCCCTAATACCCTGCGTCTAACCTCACTATTACTTACCCGGTGATCCCAGCAGACGCCAGCAATATTTCTAAGGCATCTGTGGTCAAATACTAGTAGCTTACGGGTGTCTTCTACTCTTAATGGCCATGTTTCGCTGCCGTAAAGTAAAACAGAACGGACTGCCGCGCAGTATACTCGTCCTTTTATTGATAGACGGATATCTCGCCTTCGCCAAAGGTGACGTAAGTTGGCAAAAGCCAAGCGAGCTTTTCGAATCCGTGCTGAGATTTCGTCAGACACCAACCCATTAGGGCTGATCAGACTTCCAAGATAAGTGAAGTTGTCAACGCGTTCGACTACTTCACTCCCTATCCTTAGTTCAGGTGTTGACGCAGACCAGTCCTGAAGCAACAACTTGCATTTAGAGGGAGAGAAGCGCATTCCAAACATTCTGGCATTGTTGCTTAGTGCTACCAAAAGACTCTGCATTTTGTCAGCGTCTTCACCAAACAGGACTATGTCATCTGCGTATTCTAAGTCGATAAGTGGACCTCCTGGTAGGAGATCAATACCCGAGAATTCAGTCGACGAGAGGGTTATTTCCATCAGTAGGTCTATGATGAAGTTAAACAAAAATAGGAAAGTGGACAGCCTTGACGGACACCACTTGAGGTTGCAAAAGTAGATGACAGTTCGCCATAAGCTCTGACTCGACTAGTAGTGTTCGAGTAAAGAGCCTTCACAAGGTTTATGTACTTCTGGGGTACGCCTTTCAATGACAGACACTGCCACAGAATCTCGCGGTCTACAGAGTCAAATGCTGCTTTTAAGTCAAGAAAGACCACCATTTCGGACGCCGATAAGTATGCCTGTGTTCTAGAACCTGACGAATGGTGAATATGTGGTCGATGCAGCCACGACCAGGTCTAAAGCCAGCTTGGTTCTCTCGTGTTTGCAGTTCACGAGTCTTAGTTAGGCGTCTGATAATTATCGAGGCTAGTATTTTAGATATTATATTAGTTAAACTAATCCCTCTGTGGTTGTCACAGGATGATTTTGACCCTTTCTTATATATTGGGACGATAAGTGATTGTGACCAGTCAGATGGGATAACGTCTAACTCCCAGATCTTAGCTAAAATATTAGTCAACCTAATCGCTAAAATTGGACCACCATCCTTAAAGACTTCTGGAGCCAATCCATCTGGACCAGCTGCCCTTCCTCGTTTCAGATTAACTATAGCCTTTTGAACTTCAGCAAGAGTTGGGGGACCTACTTCAATGTTCCATTCACGCTGTCTGGGAATGGAGGGTAGTTGTAGAGTAGCTGAAGGCCAGCTGAACTGTTCTCTGAAATGTTCCGCCCATCGTTCTAAACGTCTGGACTGGGAGCAGATGAGAGTATCGCTTTTTCCGAAATAATCTCACTTACACTTGACTTATTAATTCCAGTTTCTTTTATTAGTCTGTAAAGCTGTCTTGTGTTCCCTATAGTCGCCGCCTTTTCCATCTCTTTTGCTTTCGTTGCCCACCACTGCTCACGGTCGTTTCTTAGACTTTTTCTTAACCTAGATCTGATTTGTTGTCGCTCTTCATCATGTTCAGAACCTGATGGGACGAGTTTGCGAGAATCCATCAGTGTGATAGACTTTGAAGAAATCCACTGGTTCTTTGTAACTCTGTGGTTTAAGTCGCTAATAGATGTCACTGCTGTTTCCACAGCTGCTTGTATGTCTTTCCAAGCAACATCTGGGTCAGCCTCGTCTTCAGAACTACCTAAGTGTGACCTCAGTTGTTCCTGGAACCTACTTTTGGTTTTCTCGTTACTCAACTCAGTTCTAATGGGTCTTTTTTGCGTCCAGTGAGGCGCAAGCAGATGCGTGCCCGTATTAGGGCATGGTCGGAGTCCAAGCAGGTACTCCAGAATGAGCGACAATCTTCTACCGACCCTCTCCAACGATGACTGATGGCAATATGGTCTATTTGAGTCCATCGTTGGTTTGGTGTAGGGGGTCGCCATGTTAGACGATGTCTCTCCTTATGCTTAAAATTTGTGTTTGCTAAAAATAAGCGATTGTCTGAGCACAGTTGCAGCAGACGATCACCATTATCTGTTCGCTGTGCCGGAATACTAAAATATCCACCTAAATGCCTTTCTGTTTGGTTTAAACTACCTATCTGAGCATTAAAGTCACCTGCTACGAGTACTATGTCTGAGCGTTTAGCTTTCTGAAGAAGTTCGGAAGCTTTCTGTAAAATTCATCTTTCACTTCATCTGAGCTGCAGTCAGTGGGAGCGTAGGCAGAAACGACGAAAAGGCAACGACGTGTGTCCCTATCCTTCCGAGTTCTTACGGAGCCGTTTAGCCGAACAGCACATAGACGACTGTTGACGGGGATCCACTCTAGCAGTGCTTGTTCCTCCCTCATGCTTAGTGCTATGCCTACACCTGCCAGTCCACGAGAACTAACCCCACCCCTCCTTGTGGGAAGGCAGCATCGCTGTCATGCTGGTTGTCTGAAGGAAACACCTTACTGCTGTCACACCTCTGTACAGTCAGCAGTACGACCTCGCCTTCGGACCCTGGGTTTGTTGCTTTCAGTCTTACCGCCGTTCAACCGACCTGTCTGACGTGGTAGGACCTTGAGGAACGGTTGTTCCAGCCAGTATAGCTCGGTTGCTTCATCACAATAGGCAAGCCCGACCACCACGTCAAGGTAGAAACAACGGTCGGGAGTTCTGTTCTCGGAGAACAACAAATCTTCTCCACCATCTCAGATTATCACAATTATTTCAGTCCAGTTATGTTTTTTCATCTCAATCATACCTCCATTATTTATTACTGCTGTATATACTAGTCCATTTAATTAGTGAAATATATATCCAAGGGCATTGGTATGATAGTCCTTACTTAGCTAATTTGCCTTCGGTGATCGATCATAAAATGACGAGTACAACGTTCGGATACACGTGTGAAAAGTGCACCATGGAACTTCGATAGCAATAAAAATACATCGACAGTCCCAAAACACTAGTATAAGATTATTTCTGAGTTATTTTTTTGTTGTGCAGATACTCGTGAAATAACTTCGCTTCTGGATTCATTTTCGGGCAAATGTCCTTCGTCTTAATTAGACACAAATACTGCAACGAAAAGGAAATGAAACCACCTGACAATCCTTTGCACAAATAGGCTAATTATAACTTACAGACGAATTCATATTTACAGAAGAGACCGTACTAAAGTTCATATTCAGACAGAAATATATCATTGGAAATAAAAATCTTATTAATTGCATTTAAATTGTCAAATTCTTAGATCATGCAGGAGGGAACATGCAAAGATAATTGGATTGTTTTGACAAAAATTCCAACTTTTTAATCATCGTGAAAATATCTGTTGAGATTTTCAGGTCCTCATTAACCTAACACGTAAGGATTCTTGAAAAAATGTTATAGGGAAATAAGAATATTTGTCGGTGGGTAAACAAAGCGCAGGCATGAGATGATCTATACACGCATGCATCATTAAAAAAGGTGGTCTTTATCAGTTTTACAAGTACACTGTTTCCAAACACTAGGCGAAGTCGTGAAAACGGAAACAATTGGGCCTACGGCTATGTTCGAAGGATCAAGATATCACCTTGAACCGGCAAACAGGATAAAAAGCAGGACAAGTTAAAGCATTCCTCTGAGCCCCAGCCTTGCTAACTAGATTAAGAATGCTGAATTCAGCCGAGAAAACACAATTCTACGAGCAGCTGAGAAGAACGAATGATAAGCACACAACTCATGCATAATATATACAAAACGAAAATGTAGTTGATCAGCATCACGAAATGGTGCACCAAATGAGAGAACAAACGAATGTTGTTCGAAGTTCTTCCAGGTGAGAAACACAAAGTGAAGGTAATAATAGCCTCCTTTGGCGCGAAAATGAAGAATTCAAAGTTCTACAATTAAAATACAATAATAAAAAGTTAATAAAGTGATTTATAGGCATCTAGCACCTCAAAGAACTGATATAGCTTTCTGGAGGTGCTTATTAAAGCAAGCAAATTTTGCTCCGTACGATCACATTGTGACATGGTATGTTGTGGTTCAGGTTCGTCTTGTGAAATATTGAAAAATTAATCTCTTTACCATCAAAGCATACGCCATCAGGTTAATAGAATAATTATAAGTCATGTAAACGAAATACTACTTTATACTTTCCACTCATTTTTCCCGGTTGGAACTTGACTTACATTAGTAGCTACTAAACAACTTTTTAGATTCATTTCCAATAATAGCATTTGTTCCAAATTTAGTAGGAAGCATTGCCCAAATCGAGTCTGCGAAGTGATTAAAATAAGTTTTCATCCTGACATTATTACGTGTTCAGAAGAATCAACAGCAAAATCAGTATAGGTATCAGAAATCTATAAGTTACTTTAAATATTATTTCTTCAAATATGTGAACATCCCAAGCACCTATGAATGTCAGACGGTAGTAACACGTTATCTACAACTGTCTGAAGAATTGTCATATATGTCATCATGTTAATGATCGTCGACGACCAAACTTCTACAGATGTAAGGAACATTTTCAATCGATATTGCCAAATCGAAGGTATAGATCTTTCCTTTCACGGATTCAGTTGGTGGTAAATTAAATCCGAAAACGAAATCCTTGCTGAATTCATCAGGTATTTATCATTCCAAACTTTTTCCTACAACTCATTGTAAGCATTTTCATTAATATGATTAAACTACGGAGAATTACACAAAAAGTAGGTGGGATAAAGAAAAGGTAGTGTATTATATAAGGTATACAAACAATTTATCACTTTAAAATGTTGCGAATACTATTATGGCAAATACATAATGATGACGAACATACACTATCATAAAATATAAAATACAACAACTGTAGTAATGAACTGATAAATATAAATAAATTGTAAATATAAAAATATCCGAAAACAATAACATAATAAAGCTTATAAAATAAATGTAGAATTAGGAAACAAGCTGGCTAATAATTAGTATACAATATTTTAATATAATTGTTTTAAAGAATAAAGATACACAGCCTTCATAAAATGTAGTGCAGTAATTGCAAAAATTAAAAAAAGGAATGATCCCAATAGAAGAAACAGGAAGTGTAGGAGTTATTAAACAATCAAGCAAAATAAAGTACTGAATGAATGGTATTAATATGAGAAAAAAAAGAAATATTTCAAAACAAAAGAAGTAAATTAATATTAAATAGTAACTACAAACACTATTGAATTGGTTTTGGGATGGGAATTTGATGTAATTCACATAGGTCTAACAGTAATCTATGTGTATTTCTTCGTTCAACAGTATATCTGTAAAGAAATTCAAGCAATAGAAACAAGGAGTAAAATAAACTTCAGGAAAATTTCATTAATTATGCGAAATCGTAGCTAAACAGGAACCAAGGGCCAGTAGAATAAATAAATTTCTATTGGTTATACATTATTACAGACCTGTTTCAATAATTTTAAGCGTATCCCTTAACCTAGTGACCAAACATTTATAATAATATTATACTCGGCGTACAATTTTTGTCAAACTATTCGTTCTAAAACTGACGAATAATTGTATGAATTTATAATAACAGTGAAGATTTGAGTATTTATTTATTCAGTTTATGTTGTAGATAATATATTTGGATAAAGGGCTTAAGAGTAGTTTCAATTATCATCTGAACGATGAACTTATTTACTGAAATTTGAAAGTAAGTGGTAAGAAAAATACTATAAGTAAAGATAACTTTAAAGTAAAATTGTTCAGTAACTGAGGTAGAACTATAAACTACAAGTTTTTTTACTTTGGTATTCATTCAATTAGGTTGTAGTGATTTTTTAAATTTTGTCGAAGAAATAGAGCATAAAATAACCACCTGTATACAAAGAATTACTAAACTATTTGATTATCTGACGACTTAGAATGAATATGTTGTAAGAGCAAACAGGTTTATAAAGTCTACCGCTGAGAACCCATTTCAAAGTTGTACAGATAGCCTCATTTGGGACAATGTTACTGGAAATTTAGGAAATAGCTATCATTGTATACAAACAATGGGGATAATGAAGATCTATGTAAATATCTTAGGAATATGACTTTTTAAGTAAGGTAGAATGAAAGTGAAAAACATTATAAGAAATCTGCTAATTTTCTAGCACACTTTACATTTAGGGGTGGACAAATACACACACAACAGAAGTGATACAAGGGTTAATCAAACAGATAAACTATAACTGGGCATTATATTTTATACATCAAAAATATAATTATTTCACTGAAATTATAAATATGGTGGCAAAATAAATAATTTGAAATAAGAGATAGAAGGACATGTGCTTTAATGACATGAAAATAAAGATTCATTTCATGATAAAGAAAAATATTCCCTTCGCTAGATTTTTATTTACTCAATTTACATTGCGAAAAATCTCGTTAATTAAGTCGAATAACACTCATCCACATCAAGAGAGAAACATATCAGTAAGGGAAATCAACATGATTGTTAAAGATCTAAATTTAATGGACAAAACATTAGCATTAATCAACTAATATCGGGTTATCGAAGCTTAGAAAATTTGTTAACAATTTAAAATAATCGGTTATGAAAGAATCACCATGAGGATGAATGAAAAATAGCATTACAGCGATGGTGGTTGTATAGTAAAACAAGTTATTCCCATTTATTCTGCATTTGCTTATATTCTCGGGACAGTGTTAATTCGACAATAACATTAAACCCCTAGTTCTTAGCGACGTTTAAAAGGTCATAGTAATTAAATGGAACAAAAGGAGTAGAAAGTATTGACGTGTCAGTCTAAGAAAATGGTAGTTCAGGGTTATTACAAACCCTATGATTACATCACGATCTAATGATTAAATAAAATGATTTCTGAGCAGATTTGCTTGAATGTGTGAAATAAGATGTAAATTTGCATGAAACTGATATACAGAGATTGTTCGAAATTAAAGTTTCTGGAGGCTGGGAATTGAAAATCTTAGAGTAAATTTCAGATTTGATGGTGGATGTTTCGACCAGACATCTGAAAACGCTTAGGTTTACCTGGATATGTTCATACAACCGTAGGTGGGATATGACTTCATAGATTATGAAGTTTCATGCTGAAACGGTTCACTGTAAACGGGATTTAGAATAATTATTATAAATTTGAATCCTCTTTTTAATTAAGAAATCCTCCCTAAATTCCTTTCTTACTGTACTAATGTGAGACGTGACAACTTGGGTCAAAGCACATTCTACTTTGTCTATAACTGTATGACAGATGAAAAGTTTTACTGTGGTTCAACCTTGTACAATGAAAATGTAACCTTTGGTTTAACACATAAAGTAGTTTATACAATGAATTTCACATCTTAGGGTATCACCAGTCAACTAATCCCACGTAAAAAACCGAAAAAACGTGACAGTAAAAATAAGTGGGAAGTGTGGAAAAATTAAATTTGAATCAATGATGAAAACTGTTTTATACACCTAGCCAAAATAAAAAAACGTGAAAAGCTAATAAGTTGTCTTTTTTTCAAGAGGAAGTAATAGGATTGGTATGTGCAAATTTTTGTATACTCCGTGCAGAATATATAGATTAAAGAAAAGTTATGCTCACAGCAATAACAAAAAGTATTTGAGCTAACCCGAAATTATAGTTGGATTATTTTTCCCGTATCTTATGTTCTAGAATATAAAGACATAACAATTATTATACATATATGAAAAGTTGTGAATTATTTGTATACCGAGTAACTACCAGATAAAATCATGATAGGATTCTGACTAAATAGTATATTGGTAGTAAAGAAGCAGTAAGATCTGAAAATCTTAGAAACAACACCGTATAAATTATATGATATACACAACTGGAGGATAATTCTAAAGTAGGACTGAGTACCTCCTGTCGCTTAATGGGACACAATAAATGATGTAAGTGTTTATGAAAAAGACTAATAACGACAGTTAGTTATTATCGATCCACAGTATGATGAACTTTACAATGAAGTCATATACATGAAATAAACAATTTACTAGCTAAGTTAACAATAACTTAACAAATAGAGAAAGGCATCTGTATACATTGTCGAATAGAAACAAAATTAAAATTGACTCTCTGTGTAATTTACATAGTTCATACAACAATAATGAATAATCTTGTTAGATTTTTTCAAATATTGGACAGCTTTCGTATATAAAAGATCGAATATGTTCATTTTTAATGCAAACAAAGCGGGCGTACAAATACACTCATGTTATTCTGCATACAATGACCTAAAGAAAAACTATTTTATATTGATTTATATCTATATATTAGAAAATAGAAAACGAAAAGGAGTCAACAGAGCAGAAACGTAGAACAATTACATTCCATATTTTCTATACAATAGAAGAAACAATAAATTACGTGAATACACTCATGTTAATTGTGTTGTGTGCAAATACTGTTGGTTCACAAATATCTACTCAGGAAGATTGAATTTTTGTATGAAATATGTATATATATGTACGTTTGTATACGCTTATATACAACTGTTAGTGAGTTAAGAAAAATGCTGTTGAGTGGATATAATGGTTGAACTAACCATCTTTCATATGAATAAACCAAATATATCGGATTAAAAATTAAATGTACAACAGTAAACAAAGTAGACTCATAAAGTTTATGAGTATCACAGGAACAAATGTCAAGAATTCGATTAAATAATATGTACTAACCTGGTTCCAGGTGAAATTTCGTTGGTGGATGAAGTTGCCTTTTCAAGTAAAAAGATCAAATATAAAAATCAGTCACTAAAAGCTGGATTAAATGATTACTTCTACGCTAAAAATGCTGAATGACATCTATCGATCACATTGTAATTAGGCTATTGACTCAAGTAGTTTAAAATCGCGGTAAACTATGTTTGATGTTAGAGATGATTGCTAGAAAGTCGAGGAACTGGATTTTATACTATCTGGGACTCTTCAGTAAGGTGCAATCTTCAGGAAACTAATGCTTTATTGTGGGATTAAAATCAGTGTCGTTAATGATTACTTGCATAAGCATCAAACTCAGATTAACTGACAATTCTTTAGTAACCAACTTTATGTTAAAGGACCTTTGATTTTGAACGAATTTCATGGGTAGAGTTTGATTGTTTAGTGAAGGAGTCGATGAGAAACTGAATGACAGAAGGTAGGATTCATCAGATAATACCAGTTCCTTCGATATTGTAAATACATTTTGTTGATGAAATTCAACTAGCAAGAATCCTAAGTCTGTCTTTCAGCCAGTCTTCCCTAACCATAAAAAATAAATGAAGAATATAAACGATACCGACTAAGATTAATGGTGAAACTATTTATTTATTGGTGCGATCAATAAGATATTAACTGTACGGAAAAGAGACTCGACCACACACGTTTGATTTTAAACGCAAATGACGGCATTTTATAAATTTGGAAAAAATAACTGCATAGAACTGATTACAATCTCATGAGCTAACCAGAAATATATTAGAGCAAGCTATACTACATGATGGCTAAAAAACAGCTGGATAGACGGCGCTCAGTCATGAGATACAGAAATCATTCCAGGGCTGTATAACAAGCAAATTTAAGATAAGTGACCATTTTAAGAACTCTGAAGCTTAGTTATCTATACTAGTAAGACTAAACAATAAGCGGTTGAGATATAAGGCCATTATCTTCATATTTCTAACAAATTTAAGAATAGCACCTGAAAATCAATCACATGAACAGACAGATGCTTGCCATATCCAATCATTATTGTCTTTTATATTTCAGTAAAATAACGATTTGTAATAATTGTACAACAGTATGTAATGTCCTAAATAGTTTCCACAGTAACTAATCATTGAAATCTCAGTATTCGGTTTTATTATGCTTTTAGTCATGAAACTGGGAAAGCTAAAAATGTTAAGAAAATAAGATGGGACAAAATGCAGTTGGAATAAAGTCTTTTTTCAGTGACCTATATAATCTAAAAGACAATATATATAGTACACTTTGTGAAACGACGATTCGACTTAGCTTTTAAGCATTCTCAAGGATATAAACCAATTACGATTTTTACAGAAACTATTAGCTAAAACTCTCTATCCATATTAGCTTTTGAATTTTTTTGTTTTGAGTTAACAAGATAATATTTAATTTAAACTATACAATATAAAACGTTACCTTTGAAGGAACACTATAAGCCAATTGAATCAAGTTCAATATTTCTAAATCGTTTTTTGACTTTGCCACATCAAGAGCATTTTTGTCATTCTATTAAGTTAAATAAATAAAAAAACGTGTAGTTAATGATAATCACCGAAATTATTTTATTATATGCATTTTTAACAAAAGACTTAATTCATAGCATGTAATTATGATGGACAAAAAGAGATAACAGGTTTGTTAGTATAACAAATATGAAGGCATGTGCTGATGTTTTGGATTTAAGTACTTGTAGCGCCTCGTATTTTGTATAATTCTAACAAATTTAAGAGTAAAGTTGTGCATTTGCACTTAATAATACGCCTGAAACTATTATAATGTAAACTGGGTCCGGAACTAACAAATAAAGTACACAACAGGTTAAAATTTTTTAGCAAGAATTCAATGAATCAAACTAATATAATTTCAAAATGGTAATTGAGATAAAACGATCACTAGAAATAAAAAGTATGGTTATTATCACTCAATTTGAAATTTTAATTGATGGATAAAAAGTTGGGTTTCTGTTTACTTTGATGGTTCATAAGAAGCAACTGTTTTGAATTATTCTTCGACTCATTTCAAGATTTAATGAAAAATGTACACTTTTGTAAGCAAATATTTTAAGATAGCCATTTTAACTAATGAATAACTTGTCATCAGTGTAAATTGATAGACCGTTAGCCTAAAAAAAAATACAAACTAAAGGATTAAGCAATCTAAAAAAAACTAAACCAAACAACTGGACTTGATTATAGGTTGCTTCATCAGGATCCAAGGGTTTAGCACTCTATTTTCATAATACATCAACTGTTGGAGACTAGTTATATTCAACTCATAAGAAAATCGATATTTCTATCAATCAATCACTGCCAATTAATTTAGAGTCTACCAGAGCAATGTTTTACCGTTATTTTGATATGATTCACCATACATTCTTGAGTTTTACTCATTACAAAAAAAACATATCACAATATGACAATGTTCTTTTCTATTAGGTGGTAATTTAATTCAAGTGTTGCATTCAATGTGCCTGTCATATATACAAATTACGGATTAGTAAAGATGTTAAAATTTTTAATGTAACTGTCTACAAAATCTATCTATTACTAAATAGTTGTCAATGGACTTGGACTAATAAGACAATATGTAATCATCAAAGAAGCCAATTGAAAAGGTAGCATTGAATTTTACACTTTATTATTAGTTAATTTTTGATGAAAACATCAAAAAACAGAATTTTACCGGTTGCAACTTGTAAATTGTACTTTATATTAGTAACTGGAATTTTTTTGTTGAGCAAATGAAAACTAAAGACAGACTATACAATGCACTCAGTTTTTAAGTGGTTGCCAAAATACACTTTTAGTAGGTGTTAATAAATAACAATACAATTATAATAAAGATTGTTAACAAATTAGAAAAAAGTAAAGACAACAATGTTCGGTAGAACAGAATGAATCCATTGTATGTTGTTAATTTCCTCTTTATAGTAACATTCAAGTTAATAAACTTTTATTAGTATTTAGAGTCTCATAACCTCTGAACTAGGCATCCATTGGTTTACATAGCTAATCCCAACCAATTCACGATTTAATGAGGCTATTATTTAAAATCAGTGGTGGATCACTTCCCCACAACCGATATGGATGGACTACAATGGCCACAGCTTGACACTAAGACTCTGGAAGTTGCCTGTTACTAGTGGGAGCATGGTTATAACTAATATAAGAGATTTTTGGATACTGAATTTTGTGGTTTACATCATATAGTGAACTTAGTTAGATAATTAATAAAGATTAGTAAGCACTGGATAGCTAACTTTGAGAGATAACTGAGGAGTTCTAGTGAGGAGCAAGCAAGTGAGTGTAAGGTAGTTAGCCACTAATGACATTGGAAAGTGGTTACTCAATATAGCGAACTGATTGAAGTTAAAAATGTAAACTATTTAATGCTCACTCAGTGATTTAAAGGTTAAGAGCTCGCTGAAGGTTTAGCGTTCTACCCTTGGTGACGTAGTGAGTACGCACTGATAAGTCATACATCAGGACAAAACAGCCGTTCAGTGCTTCCTAGTTTTCAATGGTTGTCTAAATAAGGTCAGTCAATAGAAACAAACAAACTAGACGTCTTAAAAAGGTTTTTAAGCATGTTATGTTGTTTCAATAATTAAACTAGTTATCGCTGAAATGAAAAGAATCAAAAGAAGTAAAAAAACAAATCTATTCTTACGTTATCGACCAAAGTTAAATCTAAGTCTCTACAACCAAGGAGACATTTTACGACATCAATATGACCGTGTTCTATTGCATACATTAAGGCAGTATTACCAGAAGCATCTTGAGCATTTATGTTAGCACCATGTGCAATAAGCAAAGAACAAATATCTACACCTCCATGTAATGCAGCTAACATAAGTGGAGATTGGCGAGCAGATGTATTTGTGCAGAGATTAACATCACCCATACTGAATAGTCGACTAAGTGTTTTTAAAGCACTAGAATCAGTTATCTGTAAACAGCAAAAATTATTAAAGAAAATTATCAAAATATGAGAAATAATGATTAAAGACATACAATAATTATACTTTTACTGATAAGTATTTCAATTATAAAAAGAAACGAAATTGAAAAATACGAATGTTTTTTGACTGATGCAACGGGTAAAAACAGAGAAATCAATATGATTTCTTCTGGTCAGTTTTATGTTTATTTCTAAATGGTGTTATGGGCTATATGTCCCGGGGAAAATATTTAAAGATTTTTAATTTTATTTGCTACGATTATAAAATTCTTAGAAGGAAATGAGATTTCAACTTACATTACTAAGCGTAGCAATCATAATAGGTGAGAATCCAGATCGATTAATATGATCTGGATGAGCATGTCCAGTATCCAAAATCAGATTGACAACTTGCCAAGCACCATGACCAACGGAATAGTGCAGACAGGTACTGTTCTATATTTGCAAGAAAGAGGAGAATGAATGCATTAAAGCGATATTATTTTAATATACATATATACTTGTGAAAAATGAAAGTATGAAGGATGTATGAAAATTGTAGTACCAACACAGATCTAGCTACGATCGATTCGTGATTTAAACTGAGAAAAAAGTGGAAGTCACAGAAAACTGTAAAATTCGAAAAGTAGTTCTACAGAGGAAGGATTATAAACAGTTAATTTTCTTTCATTTTGCTTGCTTAAATTAAGTTTTAGAGGATAATTCTACATACTACGAATTCGATATTTCTAATGTTAAGTGAAATATGTTTTAGGTATTTTCTGGAATGAAATGATGGTGTATTACTTGTAGTGAACAGATAATACGCAGACAGAAAATAAACTCACAAAGTTTCATAGGAAGGAAATCTCCACTGAAAAGAAGACAACTAATATTACCCATATTGACAAAGCAATTAATTGGTTAAAAACTATGATAAAAAACAAACCACAGATAATATACCAAACTGACGACCTTGAGACAAATAGGACCGACTAATTAGGATGAGGTAGCGATTGTTGAATATATGAGCGATTTTTAAAATAAGATTACGGATATTCTGCCATCTTATGTCATGTTTTTGGAAGATGCTTCTCATTTTAACTAATCTGGATGATAATTATTGCAGACCACCTAGAGAATATGGGACCATCGAGAAAAAGAATACTATGCATCTATGGTCAGGAAATGACACGCAGTGAAGGTACAGAGTTCGGAGTGTTAGGGTTAGTGTTATGTTTTATGACCCGTCAAATATCACCAATTAGAACACCAACTTATACGACCCAGTCCCTGTGCGTTAGCCATCATGACTAGCTTTAAGTCAACTCTGAGTCCTTATTGGTACACTGTATAGTAGATTCTGACCTAATCCATCCAGTTCAGTCCAGAACACAAATATCAGCCTTCACTATAAGAATCGTATATTTAGGATATACTCGGTTTACATACAAGCAGACCAGATCGCATAACACCATAAAATGAAAAATAAGTTATACAAAATCAAGCCAAAAGTGGTTTTGAATGTGAGAGACTGTAACTAATAGATTGGAAATAACTTAAGAACAGTAAATCATATAATAATAACCAATAGGTCCAATGAGAGCTTATGATAAAAGAAATATAAATATATATAACCTAGCTACTCAATAGTTATATAATAAATAAATAAAAATATACATAGTAACAGTCCAAAACTAGTTTGCAGAATTTACCCATAATTTAGTCTTCTTCGAATACAACAGTTAAAACTATTAAGTTTAGGACGTTTACGGTTAGGAGTTTTACGTTCAAGATAATAGAGATAGACTGGTAGCATTCAGAAAGCCTAAATCTTTTGTGATTTTATCGTTTTTACGTAACATTCATTTCATTGACAGAATCTGCATCCCGACTGATTAATAATTGACTAGTTAGTATCGAGATTACTCCTAGTATCGTCCAAGACTGCCAATATGCTTTCAGTTCTAGCAAACGAATTATAGAGAAGTTATATTTTGTTTCCATTGGAGGCTCAAAGTGCATATGATAGTGAATTGTTAGAAACAGTGTGCGATTTGTTAAGGGCCAATTTGAAATTTTATGACGCGAATAAGCTTCAGCTCATACTAGTTTATTCTGTCCTGTACATTGCAAACTGGATCTCTAGCCGCAAGATTATTTATTTCATTTGTTGACCAAAATCTGTCCATCACATAACCTTGTTACCTATATGAGAGAGGATTTTATATCAGCATATTTTGTTTAAGAATCACTGGTTTTCAATAGAAAAAGTTTAGTATTGCCCCTATTAGGATGAGACATGATGATGTTGACCTTAAACACATTTACAGAAAGCTTATATGAGTGAGATAGTGTCAACAGTCTCAACTTTCATGATTTCATTCCTATAAGCAGAAAAATATCCAAACAGTAGTAATAAAATTCATTTTTAATTCATTGTTTCATTACATTTAAAACTGGTGACAAAACTTTCAAAAAACCTGTTTGCCTTAACTTAGATTATGTTAGTATGTATGCCACAGATTTAACTGTGGATTATACACGTTATATCCGAAGTCTCAAAAATTTACAACCGAAATGTATGAATTCGGCAGTGAAATATTTGTGGCTGCCTGTTGAAAGTCTTTTATACGAACTTTTAGTACGAGTTGCATAACACTATATTGTGAATTCATATTAGTATGGAGCATTAAGACTTTATTACTAACGTATAAACCCTTTTAACAATGAAACTTTTTATTCTCTACTGTTTTCTTTATTATTTATGAAGGCTTTAGACGGATTACACTTTGATCTACAATACCTATACTCGTGTTATAAAGTCACATGTTTTTTTAGGTAAGCCAGACAATCAGTAATCTCTCACTGAATTATCTATAAAGTTAAAATTAATACACAATAAATACAATCAAAACAACTTTTTTACAAATATGATGTAGATAGTTTTCATTGCAATAATCATTTCGAATTTTATTTTGATAAACATTATCGACTGTATCACAGTTTCAAGATTAAAAAAAGGAGAGAGAGAGTATTCCTAACGAGTAAGTACTAACAATATAATGAATTGATTGTAGGAGGCTAAACAATAACTCTAATAACAATAATAATTCATTTTATAACTAATAAATGTTAGGAATTTGAGTTTAGATGATCGATCATTTGTTAACATAATTATTTACTAATGAGGAGGTAGTTAGTACTTTACAAAGTTTAGTACACTTCATCGATTGCATACTTGTATAAGTGCACATACTATGTGTAAAATTTATCTTCTTTAAGATATATATATATATATATATATATAACTACAGAAACAAACACATCAATTATTGTATGATTTCTTTAAATGATTCTTCTCATGAATAAACTCAATATTTCATAAACCAAAATATTTTATTGTTCTAAATTGGGTATATCAACTAAATGACATTATTGGTTTTAATGAAACTCTGCAATTGTATGGTTATTTTCAAAGTCTTGACTTATTTAAATGTAGATGACATCACTATTAAAAGAAATACTTTAAAATTTGTAACGAAACTAGGAGTATATACAAATATAACCTAATGACTTGGAATTTATCGCTATAACTGATGAAGATAAAATTTTTCAGTGATGATATAGCGTTTACTAAATTCAAAGTGATTTTACGAATAAGAGGAAATCATTGCTGGTATGTTTGCCATTATTCCTATACTTCGTATATTAATCGACTGGACAATTGCTATTACTGTAATTTCTCAATAGTGTATAATTCCCAGAAGGTGAAACAAAGTAGATGAACCATCTTATTTCAACGAACGGATAAAATCATGGTGCCAGAAAGCACATGGCATGGGGGATAAGTGAACACAGCTTGAAAAGTGAATATGTTATGCGTATGGGAATGAGTCGCCAAGTTTTTGAGCAATCAATAAACGGATATAGCAAACAGATGCGTAGGCTGATATATGAATTCAGCCATATATTGTGGTGAATGCTATTCATAAGAATGCTTGTAAGTAGTATGTAGCGGAACGTGCTGTCAAGGTTGTGACAGTCATCGAAAGGAGAGAAGTGTTTCAGTAGATTGAAAGCACGGCACAGGCAGAAGAAGACGACAGTTCGGATTGCAGAACGAACCGAAACAGGAAAATGGATGATCGAAGACTGTTTATACGTATTACGTAAAGGCTTTGTATACGATGTTGACTAGTTGAAGTAGAATTATAAACTTAACCTAGTTTTTCTCCTTATGTTCTAAGTTCTTGTTACAATAAGTAAACACCTATATGAGAACAAAATATTGAAGAGGGGAAGAATAAAACATACGTTTTCATCGATTGATTGAATTACATCGCGTAACAGAGATGGTGAATGATCATGAAGAATTGCAATGAAATCTTCAATGCTAAGTAAGTCTATTTGTGATGTTGCAGCAAGTTCAAACCAAATTTCACTAAAGTCAGAAGTTTATCTTTCTACAAGGTTGAAAATACAAACAGGGAAAATATGAAGAACAACATAAGTCTTCGAAACAAATAATGTAATAGTTGGAAAATTTAATGACATAAACTATGTTTTAGAACAGACTGATGAAAAAGTTTTTTCACACACATTATTATTGTCTTAATTTCCCATGAATAAGGAACGTTTTCTGTAAGAAACCTGTGGTCTCAAAATCGATATTAACGGATAATTTCATTAAGATGCTTTGATTACCTTGGAGTACGTTGATGACTTTGTTCCACGAAGTAAGGATGCCGAGAAATTGCAAGGGCAACACTTCAAGAGTCCAGTGTAACAAAACTTATTTCAACTACCAAAAGTAAACTGATTGACCGCATTCAATGATTCATTTATTGCCCGACTATTGCTGCTACCTTGACGTGGCGATCGGACTTGCCCAACGCGATGAGCCAATCGGACTATACTGGCTAGAGCAATCGTTCCTTAAGATCTTAACATGCCAGGCAGGTCGGTTGAAGAGCGGTAAGACTGAAAGCAGCAAATCCAAGGTTCGACAGTGAAGTCGTACCGCTGACTATACAGATGTGACGACAGCAAGGTTTTTCCTTCAGATAAACAGCATAAGAGCGATGCTGCCTTACCGTAAAGGAGTGGTGGGGTAAGAAAAGGTCGACCCTAAAAACACACACATAGCTTTATCCAACGAATTTCCGTCTCCGTCGGTAAGGTTTCAACAAGTACGGAGCTAACACAAAAATTACTCACAAAATGGTCGTGTGACCGGCCTCAAGTAGTTGTCCCTTGGGTACTGCGATCACACTCTCAGATCACTAACACCACCCCTAACCCAATTTTTATTTCAGGTACCTCCAGAAGAACCCTTCCACGGTGTGGGAAACGAAGAAATGATAACCACCTTCATACCTATAATAGCACTCAAGACCATCGTATTCATAATCAATTCCGATTATTTTCTCCTACTCTGAATATCAACTCAATACTTCCTCCCCGAATGTCACCATGGCCAACAATTCTAAAGCGCAAAACACTGTCTCAGGTCCGCTGAAACCTTGACCCAAACTACACAATAGAGCCTTCAATGTACGCACTCTACGTCAAATCGGCCAGCACGCCTCCTTGGCTAAGACCTTTAATGTATGTTGTGTCTCCAAAATGTGCATACTGGATCCTAGTGTGATCATTCACCTGACTACAATTAACAAAAATGGGGAACTAATGAGATACAAATTCTGTCTATCTGGCCGTCCGATGAAAAGTTCTTATAGACTGAAGGTTGTAGGCACAGCACTAAGTATGAAGGAACATCAGGCACTTTTAGAATGGATTCCTGTTAACAGCCGCCTATGTGCTGTTCGGTTAAACAGTTCTATAACAAAACGGAAGGAGAGGGATACACATCGTTGCATTTTCGTTATTTCTGCCTACGCTCACATTGACTGCAGTCCGGATGAAGTGCAAGATGAATTTTAAACGAAGCCTTCTGAACTTCTTTTAAAAGCCAAACACTCAGACATAGTACTAGGCACAGGTAACTTTAATGCTCAAGTAGGTAACTTAAATGGTTTGAATTATTTTTTTCTGGTTAGAGTTGGTGCAAGGTCGTGTATAGAGGACAGCTGACCGACGCATTCCAAATAAGGACCGGAGTCAGACAAGGCTTTCCACTCTCTCCTTTCCTCCTTCCTCTGGTGGTTGACTGGATTATGAAGACCTCGACATCTGAGGGAAAACAAGGTATACAATGGACAGCTCAGAACCAATTAGACGACTTGGACTTCGCAGATGACCTAGACCTCCTATCGCATACACACGAACAAATGCAGATAAAGACAGCCAGTGTTGAAGCAATCTCTGCATCAGTAGCCCTCAACATACTAGCCTCAATAATTATCGGACGCCTAACAAAGACTCGTGAACCTAAAACACGAGGAAATCAGGCTGGCTTCAGACCTGGTCGTGACTGCATCGACCACATATTCACCATTCGTCAGGTTTTAAAACATAGGCATGATTATCGGTGTCCAACAATGGTGGTCTTTCTTGACTTAAAAGCAGCATTTGACTCCGTAGACCGCGAGATTCTGTGGCAGTGTCTGTCATTGAAATGTGTACCTTAGAAGTACATAAACCATGTGAAGGCTCTTTACTCGAACATTACTAATCGAGTGAGAGCTTATGACGAACAGTCATTTGATTTTGCAAACTCAAGTGGTGTCCGTCAAGGCTGTCCACTATCTCCATTTTTGTTTAACTTCATCATAGACATACTGGTGGATATAATGTTCTCGTCGACTGAATTTTCGGGGATTCATCTCTTTCCAGGAGGTTCACTTATCGACTTAGATTACGCAGACGACATAGTCCTGTTTCGTGAAACACTGATAAAATGCAGTCTTTTGGTAGCACTAAGCAATAATGCCAGAATGTTTGGGATGCGTTTCTCTCCCTCTAAAAAATGCAAGTTGTTGCTTCAAAACTAGCCTACACCTGAACTAAGAATAGGGAGTGAAGTAGTTGAACGTGTCGACATTTACACTTATATTAGAAGTCTGATCAGCCCTAATGGGTTGGTGTCTGACAAAATCTCTACACAGATTCACAAATCTCGTTTGGCTTTTGCTAACTTACGTCACCTATGGCGAAGGCGAGATATCCGTCTACCAAATAAGGGACGAGTATAATGTTCAGCAGTTCGTTTTGTCTTGCTTGACGGCTGCGAGACGTGGTTCTTACGAGTAGATGATACTCGTAGGCTACTAGTATTTGATCCCAGATGTCTTAGAAATATTGCTCACATCTGCTGTTATCACTAAATAATTAATAGTGAGGTTAGACGCAGGGTATTATGGAATGATGATAATTCAGTTGACGAGGTTGTGACTGAGATGGTTGGGCCACATATTAAGCATGCCCAATTACCTACTACCACGGCGCACAATACTGACTATTGTTGGGGACCGTCAAACCAAAACGTGGTATCAGTCCATGAAGTCACTAACTTCTGATCTGAGCCATGCCGGTAGATGCGGACTATTTGGTGGGGGTTCGCGCGACTATCGTGTCCTTATATGCAATCTCTTTTTTATACATATCGCTACCATTGAAGTAACTGCTTTTATGACTTTGGTGGTCACTTTTTTGTGCTAATGAAGTATGAAAACTTGGACCGATGGATATATGTGCCTGATCCTGCGTTGTAGCTGACTGACTGACTTTATCTATTATTTATTTCGATAAGCTGATAGCCAGTAAAACATCACCATGGATTTATAAATCTCGTCAGATATTGACGGGTTCATAATACTCATAGAACAGATAAGTATATACATATTAAAAAGACTTGAGTTTTGAAGTCAATAAGCGAACTGTACTCGACTCCATGTGGGTATAACTTTACTGATGTGTTCAGAGAATCAACAGTGCATCATAGAATTATGTAAATATCAGACTACGAGGGAGGCATATTGATCAAAAAGGTGAATTCAACGATATACCTGACCCCAACAGATCACTTGAAGTAATGTTGATTAAGATGGAGTTGGTCGCAAGAGGATATACCAAAAAAAGATAAGTAACTAAACGTAAATCTTCGGGCAACTGAGTTTTGATATTCCAGGATAAAACCAGCTGATGATCAGATTGTGAGCCAAAAGGGTATTTATTATGTATGATCAGCCTCCACTAATCTCGATTCGCGATGTTGGGTAATGTGTGAATTGGAAGAGAGTTAGAAGGTGCCCAAACCGAAACGTAACATCAGTCCATGGATTTATTGACGGTTGATCTGAGTAACGGTGGTAGATATACATTACATGATCGAGGTCAGCGCGATGATCGTGACCAATGGTTTGAGATATTGGGTGACAGTTACAACACTGCAGATGCATTCACTCTTACCTCCTCAGTTTCAAAACTATTCCATACTTCATGTTCCGTAAGCTAATCATTCTCGAAACATATTTACTGTGTCTAATCTTCTCTACAACCACTGGTAATACTACTTCATTTCCCATTCTGAGAAATATCATGATAATTTCGCCATACTGTCCTGATGTAATATGAGAACTAGAATCGATGGATATTGTGTGCTAAGTCCTATGATGCTTATGAAACATTTAAACCTTTTAATTAGATAACATAATAAGCACGGTTCATTAAAGGAATTTTTTATTCTGATAGTTAAAAGCTGATGAACAGTAACATACCATTTCCTCTGCTCTACCAACAGTTGGTTCAGCTTGATAGTAACCAATTAAAGATTCACATGCTTTTTTTGCTTCATTTGATAAAATGAACCTGTAAAAAATATACCAGAAAAACCAATGACAATTTAATATTTCTTGTGAGACTATTAAAACAACATTTGGGAAAACGTCAATTAGTTTGAGACCACACAGTTTGTCCTTGACTATCAAACACCCTTGGTTACTTTCATGTTTTTTTTATAGATATATATAAGTATAACCGTATGTATAATGGGAAAACCTGATAGATATAATTGAAACCAATGTGGTTTGACTATATGTCTTGTTTAAATTTACAAAAATGGAATCTTCAGAATGGGAATTTGTGGAGATTGTAGTAATTTAATAGTTGAATTCATGAGTCGATTAAAGCTAGAGTACTATGGAAAACCTGGAAGCACTGAACGGCCATTTCGTCCTAGTATGGGACTCCTCAGCAATGCGCATCGACGACCCCGCGCGCGAACGCTTGACCTCTAGACCACTGAGCCAGCATCTAACGGTATTTATGTCTAACTTCAATATACGATATGGCGCGGTGAACGACCAACTTTTTTATAACTTATAGATAAACATTTTTCGAGTATTTTATAAAATTTATTTCCCAAACTTTCTAATTTTATTAGAATCACTAACCGATCAATGTTATACCATCAGTGAAAACATGAAAATACTGGACAGCCGTTTCGCCATAATGTGGGACTCCTCAAAAGTGTGAGTCAACGACCCCGTGAGTGGAAATCGAAACCCAAACTTTCGGTTTCAAACGTAAGCTCTTAACCTCTGAATAGCTGGACCGGTATCCAACGATGTTAATGTTTAAATTCAATCTACGATATGGCACGACCATCTGAGTTTTCAACTGTGGTCTAACATTGATCGGTCTATGATTGCGATGATGCCCGACAGTCTCCACAACCATATACTTTTATTTTTACTGTTTCTCGATGTTCTTAAAGGAAAGATTCTCAATTCATGAAGAAATAATTTGCCAACAAACTTTTTTAAAAAAGTCGAAGTTATGGATGCACTGGAACAATACAATAGAACAGTCAAAACACATAGATACCCACTGAATCTACATTTAACGCATGGATAAAAAATAAATACCTAGATATATCAGCTTCTACTGTTATTAAAAGCAAAGAACGAGGACTGATAACTGATTACGAATTAAAATAACGTTTTACAATTGTTTAATCACTGAGTTTTAACCAATATCACTTTCCTCTAGTCCTTCGGTACTGATTAAACCACGTCGATCAAGTTGCAATGCAGCACCACTAGTCTAATTAACTTGAAATCCAAAGCAACACATATTGAGACAGACTGGGTGACACTGGTCTGAATTTAACAGGGAGCATACGTTCCACAAAAATTACAGGTTTACCTTATTGATGAGTCCCAAACAGCATGAAACCTAGGTCCAGAGATCCCTGTCAAATACTTCGAACAACATAACTCGTTAAAGTTACATAGTATTATTCCATAAGCAGGGGTTTTATTTAATCATTATGAATGATATTTTAAGCTTTGAAACACTGATCTAGGTTGTTTCAAAATCTCCTTACCGGTAATTACGTACAGGAATCCAAGAGACAGCAGTAGGTTTCAGAATTTCCATATTATGAACTCTGAAATACAAATAGATGACATTTAGAAATTTAAACACTTTTCAAATTAAAGGTTAGGTAGAACTGAATATTTCTTGATTGGATAAATCAATTTGATTTAATAAGATACAAATTATCATACGATTTATGAACAAGCAAATTGAAGCATTAATTAATTTGATATTTCTCTAAACAGATTATTCAGTACTCGGTTGCTGCAGAAGTCGGATGCCTAAATACAGTATATTAGGAAGAAAGCAAGCTTAAGATAATGTAATGATTAATGTGTCTTTCGTTCATTTGATTTTCACATTAATTCAGTTTGACCCTCCTTCAGTATAATATTTATCAGTATTAGCTCAGCGTAACAATTTCGTTAATCAATAATTAATACGGGTAATTCTGCATACAAATAAGCGAATTCGAATGGTGAAATAATCTTTGATTTTTGTCTACAAAATCATTCCAAGATTTCATTTGGTAGTGAGAGTTAGAAGTAAGGAGCTGTGGTATCATACAGTAAAACCTTATCACTGTTAGCGCAAAACATATCACCAGTAGAAAAACAGAAGCCGATTACACTTTTTAGATGAAAATGGGGTTTGGGTTTTTTTTATTTAACCAAAGAGCTAGCCAGAAAACATGACTGGGAAAGAAAACTCAAGCATCTCTTTCATCAGATTATGGGACCTCTAAGTAGTGAAGTTGTGACATCTAAGGTCTATGGAATTTAAAAATGAGACATAACAACTCACTATTATCCGTATTCAGGTTGTTTAATGACTAATAGCGATTCGCTATGAGTGCTATTACATAAAAAACATCATGCAAAAACCTACTTAAAACATGCTGATGAGATTCGGAGAACCAAATTACTTTTGCTATTGTAGTAACCCTTTTGGGATACTATAGTAAGGCTGTAAGCTGCTCGAATGATGCATACCATATTATGCAGTTATATTGTCATGTAGTGCACTCATCTGTCTTCATGTAAGATCACTAGTTTTATAATGACTTAGAAAAAATGAAACAGCTACTTTTAAAGCCAATTCTTTGCACAAATGAAATAATCGGAATTACAGCAACTATACACATAAAGGCCTAAAGACTTTATTTATCATGTTTACTATATCCTCGTAATAGTCGGTTTAATCAGGAAATGATGGCAATGTATGATGAGGTGCTAATAAATGCACGAAAGCCAAATTTGAAATGAATACCCCAAGAAACGAATGTAGAAGCATAAAGTTATCCAGTCGAATAAAACTTACTAACTAATTACTGAATAGCTGAAAGTTCGGCTCTTAAAACCACCGAGTTTTCGCTTCATAAATTTATGACATCAACGTTTAATGTGACACAAATGTGTCTACATTTTTTTATCAATTAATCCGTTCCCTCACCAAAAATATTATTAAAGACCGGGATGACTACATATTCAAGTACACTTCAGGTTTATGTTTCCTTTGAGTGAATAAAGTATAAAAGGTGTAAAATAAGTAGTCTTTACGATGACACTTGTTGATTAGTCATTGGTTGTTTGTACATCCCATATATCTTATCAAAGTTGCTACACTAAAGTGAATGGTATTGCCTATTATGACAAATGAATCAAGGTGTGTTCGTTGAAAACACAATCCTTGTGATCTTGTTGTTTCATACAGGTCTCTTACTATTAGGTCCAGATACTGCCTATCCACAGATAAGAAGGAACGGAAAATACTGTCTTGAGAAGACCGTACCTCCCTATCGCCCCATAAATTTCTAGTCCCAGAGGTAAGGTCTGTAAACTAGAGAGTTGGTTAGTTGAAAGGTACTGACAAAAACGTCCTTATAACGTCTCTTAAGCCAATATACCTTAGGTTTGCTCTATAAGGTCAAAAGCCTTCACTTCTAATTTGAATTGTTTTGAAATCCCTCAAGAAATAATCATAACAGGTATGGATAACCGCCTGAACACCTGTAACAGAACTCTAATTAGTTTTTGATCACAGTACTATTTATATCGCGATGATGGTAGCAGTTATCGAACAGAACATACCTTAATAATGATAAAAAACGAGAGACAAGGGAATGAGGATTTAATGAAGATACTTACTTGGAATATGATGGTTTTGGAACTGACTCGGGGAGTTTTGCAGTTTGTCCATGAATAATAGGTATTAATACGGGTGGCGTAGTAGGAGGATCAGAAGTCAGTGGATTAGATAAACCGGAACTATGGCGCACTCTGTGATCAGATTTCAAATTAATAAAATCAGGGGAAAGAGGAAATCCAGGAGGTGAATTTACTCGAAATGGGGATAGCATTTCATCTGGCAAAGTAGAAGGATCAACTTCTTCAATTTCATCACCGATATGATGAAAAACTTCGACGGTTGGTTGGAATTCTTTTATAACATGAGTACTTCCTAAATCAACACTTTTTGACATAACATCCTGGAATGCAGTCTGCCCACCAGAACTTAGCTCATCTAGATTTACTTTATCCGAGAGCATATAACGTTGTGAAAGTTCATCGACCATACGTCTTTCAGTAGATACAGTATAACCCTCAGAATAACTCGATGTACATGAAGGCAGTCTCGATAATGGAATCATTGTTTGACTCAACCTTGGAGAATCACATCTCGATGGCCTAGTAATGCAAACAGAATTCGAATCATTTGTCTCTTGAATACTTGGAAGTTTTTCAGTCTTCTACAAGAAAATCGAAAAAGTTATGTAAATAATTATATCGTTAAAAGACGGCGGATATTTCGTAGGAACTGAATATTAGGCACTATGAAACGTCATTTAGCGTATTTTTTTACGTCTAGTGGCTGGATTATTTCTAACTTAAATGAATAATGGTTTACTTCGAAATCAGTATACATATTCTTGAGATGTTCAAGTGGATAACGATGTCGATTAAATTATTCTTCAATTCTATAGAGATATAAAAATTTATGTCACAGTGTTTACTAATCAGTCATAATCAATGTGCAACCAGATACAAATGTTCATCACCTCAAGTTAATAAATCGTTTCAACAGAGACATAAAATTAACAAGATAAATTGCGCGCAAGTCGGAATAAAAGTATCGAAAACGATGACAAGATCAAACATAGAAAATACGGTTCGGAAAGGAATTAAATAAGGAAAAAGCAAAACACAATCTTGAAACCTAAGGAATGGATGGATACGAGCCATCACAATAGACTTATAAGCCATGTCACAAGTTCAGTTACTGTCAGTCTTGCCACAAGATCCCAATATTGGAAATCGGTGAGCGTCATATATGTGTAACGGTATATGCCGGTTCTTCATAAAGCAATTAATGACACAGGAAATGCATGTATGAAAGTAGTTTAAATCTAACAAAATAAGCTCTACAGAAGATCGGGATTCAAACATATACGTGCAACGATAAATACAGTGAGTAGAACGGTTTAAGTTACCACGCTTTGTAACATAATAGATTTAACAAAAGGATAAAAATAGTAGACGGAACAGAAACGACATGCTAAAGGATAGTAAAGACTTTGAGATTTAGAAGAAAGGACGATCCATTTGTTCTACTGCGATATTTTCTAGCAGCTTACAATTACCTACAAGTCCTGTAACAATAGTCAACAATTTCATATGTTAACGAAATTTCTGATCTAGTCAACCTTATATTTAAATCCTAATCGTCATACTATTGTCCATAGTATGAAGCAGATTAGCGTGTATGATACATGCCTCACATCAAGTGTTCCGTCTTTGTGTATGTTTACAATCTCATGTTATTTACCTGTACGAGAAGTCTCAGAACAGCATAGTGGGGTAAATAAAACTACTAACCAAGATAAGTGCCTTTCGATATGTACATGGACACTCCGCTAAATGGGCCGATTCGGAGGGTTTCAAAAAGAGACTAAGCATTTGTATTAAAATTTAGATAGATGAGCATGAGTGTAAACCGATACTTAAACAAAACAATGCAACAATTAAAACTAATGCAAGACGCATACAAATTATATATTTAGCAAGCCTGAGAACAGCGACTAACCTCAAAGGATTCTGTAGATCGGTAGGACTTTACTATGATATCCTTTTTATGTAAAGGAACGTCAGTGACCATTTTGCTGAACTCAAGTGTTTGTGTTGATGATGCGATACGTTTTAGTTCAGGGTATATTGGATCACAAGCCCTATGAACCAATTCTACATTGCTTTCGTATTGTACACCACATGTAGTAAAACTTCGTAAATCCTTTTTTGGGGAGGTACCTTGACTACGTAAGACGGGTGACTCTGTTAGACATCCAGCATTAACACCCAGATGACGTTTTGTCATAGTACACCGACTGTTTAAAACAGGCATGGCCTGGATAAACTCAGAGACCTGTGACTGAAGGGACTGACCGACTAAGTTCGGGTTCGAGACTGTTTTTTCTATTTCATTTAGGATAGGTGAACAACCACGAGATTGGCTGACTATTTGAGATTGAATACCCACGTGACAAACAGACTTTTTAATAATTGACAACAAAGTACTAACAAATTCTTCACGACTCTCATAAAAGCTTCGTATAACCTTGTGTACAATCTTCTTATTTTTGTCTTCCATTTTTGGGAAAACTCGATTCAACCATTCTTTAGTCATCGACTCGGTTTCATAAAAAAGGCAGCCGAATTCGCGTGTTTCCGGTTGTGAACAGAGAACTCCAACTTCCTGAATGGACGGACAAACATTGATACCAACGCACCTAAATTCGGACGATTTCATAGGACAAGCCATAGTAGCTGTGGTGCGTTTATTAGCTTCCGATGACTGCATGGCAATTTTATGAGTAAAAGGTCGTTCCGATAAAAAGCGTTTGTAGAAGTATGACTCCAGTTTAGACCAATATTCCGAAGGAAACTGGCTCTTATCGATCCCGTTATTCAATTTACCAATGTGATTTGGACTAAGAAGGTCATTAGCAACAGGGTCAGTTTTAGGAGCCTTTTTATATGTTCGGACTTCCTCTTCAACAATTTCTTCTACTTCTTCATCAGTGCTATCCATGTGTTCACCGTTTTGAAATCGATGAGACTCTTTAATTTCATCTTTCTCATGAAGGCGTACGTTTTCTTCATACAAGTAACGTAAATTGTCCTGCAGAATAGGAACCTGACTAGCCTCCTCCTCTAAGTTTCTTATTTGTTTGTGCAATTCATTAATTTTTGACTTATAACTTTCCTCAACATTTGTTGATGTATATTCTGGAAGAACTGGAGAATCATTTACCGTTTCATCAATATAGTCAGGTCGGGATTCAGACTGCTCTCCACGTACTGATATACACGTCCCATAAATAAAAAATTCGTCCTTATCTTCGTTATGAAATTCAGGCAAAGTATACATGCCTAGGTTTTTATCTAAAGACTGGTTTACTCTGAATGAGCTATAAGATGTGTTGTTAGAAATAGGAGATATGTCAGGAAATCCATGATCCCAGTCGAAATGTCGTTCAGGATCCTCCATTTGAGAGAACAAATTTCACTATTTAGTTTCACACTAAAGTTATAAAAAAAACTAATTAAAAGTAAATAATGTTGAAAATTGGTCCAATGTATAAAACGTACTGTAAATACTATGACCAGTGAGTGGAGTAGGACTATAATTTGGGGATGAGACACTTAGATTTAAGATGAAGAACCTTGGTTTTTAGCAATGGATTCATTAATCCAAATGGTCAAATAACATTTTGGCACTATAAATTATGTGGGCTTGTGATGAGAAATCATACTTTAATTCCTAATCCTGACCCCTCATACTAACTCATAACCCCTTTTTAAATCAATTCAGCGTCGTTCGAAGGTCGTCCATAAATCACAGGCTTATTCTATTTTGCTGTGTGATTTACTGTTTACGATATTTCTTAACATTTGTATATTTTCGCCTAGACAATGAACATCTATTTTATATAAACCACTTCCAAAACCGTTTGTTACATAAGTGTATTTAAAAGCTTTATATGACAACATACTACTATGGAAGTGTGTTGTTTTCAGACAAAGCATTAATCTGACATTTCTTAGTTTTAATTACCATTGCCATATGTTTATAAATGTCACTAAGCTAACTACAATAACTACACCATCATGTTCCCAACTGTAGTGCCATAATTCATGTTTAAAATTTTTAATTCTACAGTCAAGTTTTTCAATTTTTATAATCCATATCAACTTACACGCGACCTAATTTACACATACGTTATAATATCCCTATGCCACTTGAATTAAACAATTATTTGAACCGTTATCAACATTTTCACTAAACCCATCATAGTCGTTAATACTATAGGTATTCAGACTTATGAGTCGGGTTGTCACAGAATTCGCCCAAAAAGACATTGAACATAGTTCAAATAAAGTCGCCTCATTAAGATATCGCACTATTTATTGATTTCTTTTAACACATAGATATTGGTACAAGGAGGCACAAACTACATATGCGGCACACAGATCTCATTTGATATGTGAGGGCTGTGATACTGCCCAGGTGCCCAAACCGAAGCAGGTGGTTTTCTAAGGGGGGCACACCTGGTATATAGCACTGCACTGGTATAATAAAAATATCACATGGTAGTCAGTCAAAAAAGCAACCAGAATAAACTTCAGTCTACTAATAAGACTAATACTAAGTAGACGAATATTTCTGGACCTAAGTTTGGATTACAATCTGGCAGTTCAAACTCGTTAATTCTACAAACTTCTGATATTAACGAGTAATCTAAAACAACAGAAGGCGATTGCATTTCCATGAACTGTCTGGAAATCTTAGTCACATCCTTGAGACAACCTTTTTCGTGAAACATGGCGAAATGCTTGCACGACAATATAACAGGAGGTTGGTAAGTGACTGTGAAAATTATCACAACTTTGAATGAAAAAAACCTACAAATATGTGAATTGGTAAATGCCGCCATACTTCTAGGTAGAATTAGAGGTATCCTAGAAAGTACATGAAAATAACCGAAAATCAAAGTCATGATAGCCTGCTACAGATTCACTCGGACAAAGTACTGTTAAAAGTATTTGCGAAAAAATCTCACAAATGAAACAGAAACTACTTAAGAAGCTGAACGTAAACTTCTACCACGTACGAGCCACATATACAAACTTTGTTTAAAGTCAAAAACTAAGCCAACTGTAATTCAATAGTGTAAATCGCTGAAAAAGAATGTTTTGGTTTCTCAAATAATAAACACAGTAACTAGACACACAGTACGTTTAGTGTCTTCATGAATAATTAGTACGCGATAAATTCACGTAGAGACAAATATATTGTCATCCTAAAAATATCTGACCTTTCACGTTTTATCCAAACACTACAACAAAACGATCGAACCTACAATTCATCCCAAGTGCCCGCTAGCAAGAATCTGTATAACGGACACATTTTAACTTAAATAAACACATTTTCCCTAATGTCGCTAAAAACATGATTGATGAAAGTATTTATCGATATATAGTACTTTTTTCTCAGTCTTCAAAAATACCAGCACAACTATGATAACCTCAAAATTATTCAGTCCACAAAAACACCAATTTTGCGCTTCATTCGAAAGTGTAGGAAAGCTTAGAAAATATGACCATAGAATCTAATAAAATGAAAGATGTTTTGTTGCTTCAGATGACTTCAAAGTATGAAGACCCACGCCTATGGATAGACAACTACCTAGCAAACCCATCAGTTTCTGAAACGGAAGTTAATCACCTGAGATCTGTGATGCAAAGGGATCAAGCACTCAAGAAGGCAGATAGCGAGAGAATCTAGTGAGTTTCGAACAACCTTTGTGTATTCGCATGACAATGAAAAAGTTTTTACATGTACGAAATGGTCTGAAGTAGTTTTCCTTTGCATGAGTTATATTGTTAGCTGCTATAATGTATTATGATAATTTCAAAATCCATTCAGCATACTATGCAGTCCGTCAACCTAACTTATAGCTCATTTTTTACTTTTTACGACAATTTTCTTCCTGTTCTGTCTACCAATAATCAATTATTAAAAAATGACTAATACAGTAACAAATAAAGACAGTAACTTGAATTTTGAGGTACAAACTAACAGCAAAATAGCCTGAGATGATATGAGGCGCACTCATGTTGTTAAGAAATACTTCCGAATTACTAATGAAACGACGTGATCATACATACATTGACTTTAGATGTAGTTATTCACTAAAGTACACTATTAAATCTTTAATATGAAGGGCTATTAGCGATACAAGATTTCGTCAAATTGCCTATCCTTATGCATCTCTACCAAGCAAGACTAAAGCTTACTACCTTCAAACAGGCAGGGTAGTCTTTTTTACAATGATTACTCTTCGGTTATCATTCTCTTCTAGAACAATTTATTTTTGCGATAGTGGAACATGATAAACACGTTGATATAAAATGTGATTCAAGAAAATATTTAGAAGCTGTTTCACATTAGTTTACAATTATGTTTGTTTGAACTTCTATAAAGATTGTCGACGATAACTCATTCGCCTTCATAGCGTCGAATAGGATAGTTGAAAAGAGCAGAGCGATACGTGGATCTGATCGTACTGTGAAAATCCTGATACAGAAATCTCCAACCATGCTGTTTTCTCAACCAAAAAGTAGCTCACTACTGACAAATGGACATTTATAAATAGTACTATAGGAAAGTCACATGTCGCCTATCTTATAAGGAATGTAGGTCTAATTCCGCTTGAATCAGCGAATGCATACGGACCTCAGTGTTTCAATATCTCTTTGGTTTTAGATGTTCTCTAATCATAATTCTCAGGCCATATGATTGTGAAAAGATTTATAGCTCAGCGGGTTGATTATGGTTCAGTTCCATCTTCTGAACAAGAAAATTTGATCGTGGAGCTATCAATGCTCTTCTGAACAGCATCAGTTCAAAATTCAGTTGGAAGTATATTATTCGACATTTTCCGCATACGAATAACAGACTGTCCAGTAATGCTTCTGTGTCAGTTTCGGTGATCAAGACATTCAATAATGATTTTTTATTGTTCGTGCCCTGTTCCATTCCAAAATTCTTGTCACTGAGGGCGTTGCTCACCACATCGTGGTTGTTTTCTAGCTTGTCCTCTTTGACAAGAAATGTGCCGTGTTCATAACAGATTCACAATTTTAGCTTGGTCTCTGGAAGAATCAAGGCTTCCAGTGTCTACATCACCGCTTATGCAATCAGCCTTAATATTGATTGCCCTACTGGTGCTCCTTTTCGACAGTTGATTTGACAGGTTGACAACACAACTGCTTCTGTTTTCTTCTGTGCATAATTCTTAAATCCTTATTGGTTTTTCTTTGATAGTGTTTCATCTTTGTTCCTCGTGTCATCTGCTTGATAACTCATTTGCCGTTGTCAAATGTTTTGATGTAATTATTTTCTCCATGTTGCCGTTTTAACTATCCACATTATGTTGGTATTTGCTGATCCTGTAGTGTTAAGGCTGCTATTGTTGTCGAAAGATGGAGATATTTTAGGTTGCGAGTAATGAGGTCGGATCAGTAACTTGGCGAACTTTTTGTCAATCCTATGCATGATGAAGTACACAGAATTTGTTTCTCAGTCATTATCCATATAGAAGAAACGAAGAAATTTGAAGTTGTCTAACAATCAAACATAAGGAGAATTTGTAGGATCAGTGATATGTCACAGAGCCGTAGCCAAATCATCTGGTAGATGAGTCACTGAATATCGAACAGATCATCGATTCTCGTCAAGGTCAATGATGACAAACGCTCATCAGTTAATCGTATGCCATGAACTGGCCCATTCGAGGGTCTCACTATCTTTACTGTACTCATTCTTACTAATGGATTTCCGCAGTAACGCCCTATGTGATGAACGGTTTTCCGTTTGCCGACTGTAAGTTTAAAACCAGTGTGTGCAATCGGTCTCTGGGATTCGCTGCAAGAACTCTAACTTCGGCGCCAGTATCAATGAGGTAGCGAACTTTCGTGGTCACATCAGTGACTTATAACAGACGGCTGTGCTCAGCGGCTAAGGTTGCCGTTAACGCGTGCCAGCTGGGAAGTTTACCGAAACGTTCTTCATATCGGTCGGTCTGAACTTTGCAACAGTGCAATTCCGAGCAGATTTTCCGTACTGATTATGACAACAGGATCAGTCAATGTTATCTGTCTCTCGTCGTCTAGAGACAGATAGCTTTCGTGAAAAACTCCTTTGAAGGGTTTGTGGTCGTTTGCGGTCATTACGAATCCGTAGGTTACGTGTCAGCGTACGACAGAGTCCGGTAATGTCATTCCGTGTCGTTTGAGTTTTTTCTTTGATTGAAAAACCCTCAGTGTTAGAAGACTTGGTGATCTCTAAAATACGACCGGCAGATGCAACCAACTCGTCTACGGCGTCGTTTTGCAATGACACACACTGCTTGCATCTGTTGAAGAAGTTTAGACAAGAAAATATGTCTAGACAGACCATTATATAATGTGAAGCTGTCGGCAATTTAAAAAGGGCCAAAACGGGAGGAATTTCAGTGATGCACCCCAGTTGAATTGATAAAATACGATATTTTCTGTAAAATAACGATGAAAGCTGTACAGGTCAATATAGATGTGCGTTGCTGAATGAACAAATCTAACTACAAAGGATTTATAATATTCCGGAACAATGCCTTTTGTGTTAGGTAAGGTCATTGTTACAAGAACAATCACGTAAGATCTGCTAGGTACGGTCATCTATTAAACATAAAGAATGTGCAATAATTACTTAGCAACATGAGAATATTGACCCATTGCAGAAAAGCCTAAACATCACCAATTAAATAACTTGAAACTGAGCTATTAACTGTTCAAAACAATAAACCTTAGCAACAACTGAGGAACCAAACACCTCTCCCTCCAGCAACACAATCAATTGAATCAATCATGATCTATCAGAAACGCGACCGCTTAATATGACAGTAGCCGGAACTTAACATGTTGGGTCAAACAAGAGTGAAACCGTGGTTTATACCTCAATAGTGTCTAAGAGTTGACCACGTCTCAGTGGTTATAAACAGTACGGTGATGATAATTGCATGTAAGCCAAAAGAAATGTGGAATATACGTATATACAGAGAACGACAGAAGAGATGAGACATATGAAGAAAAAACAGGGTAATAGTCACAGGGAAAAATAAATATTTCAGGATTCTTCCCCACGCCGCAAATCGACTCTATGAGGGACGCTCCCAACGCATCCGTACTTTGCAAAACGACAATGTCTTACACGCTACGTATAGCTTTCATATATTGAATAAATTGAAATTACAAGGGTGAAAAGATCTTTAAAACTAAAAATTCAGAATCCTAAAATGCAAAGCTTACATTTGTGTATTCACATCTCAAAGTTATAGGAATTATTGCACGTAACCAATAATAATAAAAGCAAAACACTATATATTTTACATCCAACTATGAGTGGATTCGTAACTTTCTACAACCAAGACCGGATAAATTTCACCAAAACCAAAGATTCCCAGAAATGATATTATTACTTTCCGTCACATACTTTGATAAGCATCAAACCTTGGTAGTTCACTGTATCATAGAAGTATCATAATAATTCAAATTTCAAGCAAACTTCTTTCGGTGCATTAGCTAAACCAAAATATTGATGTCTTTAGGAGTACTAAGGCTTCCTAATATTCTTAAGACTGATTGCAAGGAAGAACATATGTGATCACAATAAATCGTATTATTCAGACAACCAAAAGCTACCTGGGTACAATAACAGTAAATTGTACAATTGATAGAGAGCAAACACCAAATGCCATGAGATCTATAAATTATAAAGTTTAAGAATAAAAGTCGATCCACTTCTTAGCGTGTGACTCATTACCCTGTAACAAATTAGTTACCAAAACCGCTGGTAACATTATGGCACACCATATAACACGATTTTGAAAGAACCTAAAAGTATCAATTGGAAATACACCCTCTTCCTTGAAAGCCAACCATGTTAGATTCAACAAACTAAGGTAAATTAAGATGAACAAATGAACACCTGTAGGATTTCCCGGTCCTACTGTTTTAATATATTTCTCTCATCCAGTTTTTACCCGGTATAGGAGTCACACTCAAAGTTAAAAATACTATTTCTCCAGTTACTTGTATTTTGTTCATCCACCTGCTGATATTGAAGAACTATGTTTTGAGGCATTTGGTAATAGTGTTGCTTGGATTTCTCTTGACAGGTCACCATTCCTTTCATTTATTTTTTTTCCATTTATTTTCATATCAAAAGTCTGAGTTCATAGAAGTTCGTTAAAATTTATCGTTTTACCAAATACTCTACTTGTATTGTCTGATAAAATTTGGTTGTGTTGTAGATGAAAATTCTCGTTTAGTTCTGTTTAGTTTTAATAAAACCTAATCCATATCGCGGTTGACTAGAGGAAACACGTATATTAATCAAATCAATTTAGAACTAAACACAATATCATATTTATGTAACAACTATAATCCACAACATTTGTACGCATCTGCCCGTAAGTACGATAAAAACCGACATATATCTAACTAATAATATTAACTGATGTAGACATAGCTTAAGAAGCTTATTTTCGGAATAACGTGAAAAAAATTCAATGATTTCCACAACTGCTTTATAGTTGAACAGGATAGACAGGAAGTGGAAATATCTAAACATTGTGTATAAAATCTTCAGTGATGTAAACCGGTGTGCGTGTGTGCACTATGAATTAGGCAAAGACATTATTGGTTTCCATTCACTGATCAGTTAGCGTAAAATTCATCCCTAACCAGTTTCCAGTTCATATTTTGTCTAAATTTAATGAGAAGTTAGGTATTATTTAATGTAGAAAACGGACAAAATTAACTTTCTAAATGTTTACAAAATTAATTGCCTTGACAAGATTAATAAGTATATTTTTATTTAGAAAGTATGATAAAGAATTTTTTTCACGATTTTCAGTGACTTAGTTGGATCATTTCCTTCTAAACTACAACCTGAAATTCTACTCAGTAATATGAACCAATTGCGTAATAAAATCCCAGCAGTTCCTGGTAGTGGCTTTGTTTCAACTTACACGACAATTATTCAATCTAATGATATAAATCCAGTTGAAGATGAGGATTACATGTCACATTTAGAATATATTCACAAACGCAGATCATATGCAACATTACAGTTACGTAGATTTACATCCAAATTCTCAAAGTTATGTCCAATCTGTTTACATCAATTTAATTCATTAACAGAAACGTATCGATGTATTAAGTGTATTCGTAATGTTTGTCAAAATTGTGCATGCAAAATATCATTGTCAAATTCGAATATTTTATGTAAAGAGTGTTGGGAAATTGCGTAGGTCTTTAATTATTTATTACAAAATTTATAATTAATTATTTAAATATTCATTGGCTAATGAAAGGGTTGTTTTTTTCCCGATGGATTTTAAAAACTAATTCATTATCAGAAAAGGTTTCGTGGAGACTTTTAGAAATTTCAATAGTTGAAATCATGAGTCAATTAAAGCTAGATCACCACGAAAAACCTAGAAGAACTGGACGGTCGTTTCGTCCTAGTATGGGACTCTTCAGCAGTGCGCATCCACGACCCTGCCCCTCGCGAAATTCAAAATCAGGACCTATCAGTCTTAAAGAATAGACCACTGAGCCGGCATCCAAAGGTGTGAATGTCTAATTTCAACCGATCCATCAAGTTGCGCTATCGTACACTGACTTCAAGAGGCATTTCTTGGAGTTCTAGTGTGAAGCCGTGACCAGCGGAGTCCAACCAGATCTCTTGTGAGATATCAACTCACTGAAGACAATTGATTCGAATCTCGCGAGAGGTGGAATAGTGGATGCACACTGCTGAAGAGTCCCGCACTAGGACGAAACGGCCATCCAGTTCTTCCAGATTTTCCTTGGTGGTCTAGTTTCAATTGACTCATGATTTCAACCATTGAAACTAATTAATTATTTAGCTGAAAAATTATTTCTAGTCTAATATTCGTGTTTATTTATTTATTTTTAACAAATTACTGTAATATATTACTCATAGATAACTACTACTGAGTGAAATATAGATTTACTATATTTCTCGTACAAACAGATGTATGTAGCTGCATTATTGAATAGAAATATTTAGCGAGTTCAGCATAAATGTGTAAAGATGTTTAAGTATCTGCAAATGCCTTTTATGCAATATGTAATAATAAATATTATATATGCTAACAAGTAAAGTTCATTATATTATACTAAGTGATCATCACAAAGAGATCTTAGCAATTTTGAAAACATTTAATTCAGGATCTTAGCCAAACGTGTTACAATAAACGTGTTCGGTCACAGTTATTTAAATAATCAGTTAATGGTTAACAGAATGAACTAAAATGATCAGGTGATTATTTACTCAAATAACTGATCGATATTCAGACGGAGATATAATGAAAAATTATTATAAAGTATTAAAATACTGTCTTTAGCAATAAAACGAATCATCAATGTCCATTCAATTTTGACGAGCCCCTCTGAGGCTAGTGCTGGTCCCAAGCCTGGATAAAGGAAGAGGGTAGGGCATAGGCTTACCGACCCCATCCCGTAGAAAACTAACTCGCTAAAAGAACGCCAACCAGAAAAAATAATTCAAACCATTTAAACTCTCCCCTGGGCGTTAGAAGGTCTTTATTTAGAAGAGTTATGATGCCTCATGATGAAAGACGAGTTCCTTAGAAAGTCACCAGGCTGACGCTCTTTCTGACATACAGAGCAACCGTTAATTTAGTTATATGGAATATTCGTACAATGTGGGAGACTGGGATAGTCATCCAAATTGCTGCAGAAATGAAAAGATACAACCTAGAAGGCGGTGCTTGGAAAAAATGTTTTGACTTATAAAAAACATTTAAAGATAAGAATGATATTTTACGACATGTTATAATGAACCAGATTTAGGACTTAAGTAAAATATCGCTTCTTATTAAATGGTATATAAAGTTAGCTGACAAATAATAAATATGCAAGAAGTTTAATATTTATGAACAGCAAAGATCCTCGAATGTTTAAAAATTTCATTTTGTTAATCTGAAGCATTTACATTACTATTTTTACCCCTTACTTACATGAGTTAGTTCTTTTAATTTACTTAATTACTTACGCCTGTTACTCCTCGTGAACGAGAACAGGCCGACCACCAACATTCTCCATCCAACGCTGTCCTGTGCAATTCTCTCCAGTTCTTTTCAGTTTTTACTCATCATTTTCATGTCTGCTTCCAATTCTCGGTGCAATGTGTTCATTGACCTTCCTGTTTTCTGTTTCCCTTCACGATTCCAAGTTAGTGCTTATCTCGTGATGCAGTTTGATGATTTCCGTAATGTATGTCCTATAAACCCACAGTAGCTTGCTGATGACGATATCCAGTCAACAGACATTGAGTATCTTACGTAGATAACTGTTTATAAAAATGCTTATACATTTTTGATTATGGTTGTAGCAGTTCTCCACTTTTCGGCTCCGTATAGTAGAACTGTCTTGACGTTTGTAATAATGATTCTGTATTTGATGTTGATTGACAATTGTTTTGAGTCGCATATGTTCTTCAGAAGTAGGAACACTGTACTTGCTTTACCATTCGTCGTCTTAACGTCTGCATCAGATCCTCCACGTGAAACTTTTCACCTCTTCTAGAGTTTCTCCATTACGTGTGATTGGGTTTTTTAAAGTTTACTCACATACCAAAATCACATTTTCCTGTACATTTTTCAAATTACATTCATCGATGAAAGCTCTACGACCAAACCATCTAGCTCAGAGAACAAAACTCCATCAAAATCATCCACCTGAGCTACAAATCTTCTCCACCATCTCAAAATCATATGAAATTAAACTATTCAAAAGATCTAAATTAATTATTGATCACAATCAAAACAGACAATTCATGATTTTGTAATGAGAAAATTAGTATTGTTAGACAACTGAAATGAACTCTCAACAGTATGATAAATTTGAAATGATTTTATAATGTAGTAAACTTATTAAACGCTATACCCAAGTCAATAATAAATTTGAATAACAGTCTGTAACTGATTACTATGATATCATATACAAAACTGGTTTCCTTAATTACAGGACGCTTTTAAATTTGGTTTGATATATAAAGATGATGCCTTAAATGTATGATCCTTGTTTTAAAAACTAGAGGTAAAAAAATATGGTAAATATTTCCACGTCGTTCTGTCAATATTTATCGGGTATTAAAACTATTATGCGAATTAGGGATATTTATGGATATATCTGTAAAATCCATAATACGTTTTTCAAAATGATTTAGTTCTTCGATCGGTAACTGCATCACACCCGGCATGTTTGAACTTCATTAATCACGATTGCTCACTAGGACTCTGGGAAATTCCTCTTGTAGCTAGTCATTAGTGAGCACATGATAAGTGTTAGCATAGGGTTCAGGACTTCAATGAGATTTAACACTCTCCAAAACCCTACACTTACAATTATCGTGTACCCACTCGTGGACAACTTCAAGAGAAAATTCCGGAAGCTCTAATGAGAAGACGTCACTTGCAGAGGAAACCATGCCCAGAATGATATATTTGTTTTAAACCCATACGGCACAACCTTTGCATCTTGTTTCAACTCTTGTTGGTTAACATGTCCAGCAGATCAAACAAGGGAATACACAGTCGTATGGCTGTTCAAACGTGACCGTCTATCAGTAACAGCAGTCCTCATAAACCTGTACACACAGAACTCTAAATACATACAATATTTAATTGATTTTCGACAAGGAAATTGTGTAAACAGTCTGTCTTTCTCTTCTATGGAATTTGTATGACCAGGAGCTAAATATTTTAATAAATGTTTATGTTCAGAGTTCGGCATTAATAAGAGTGAAAAAAATTTCAGCTAAGAAACATTCTCAATGTTTAACCTTCTTAATTAAGTTATACGGTCCTTCGGAAATGGATATTAACAGTCATATTCCATCAATCATTTCTTCTACTCATTAAATAAATTACATCAACAGACAAGTCTTGTCAATTTTTGTTACTAGCACTCTAAATGATCCAAAACGTGAAATTTACTGGTCATAAGTGTTTAAAAATGTAAAAATTCACCAATACATATCCTGACATTTTCAGCTATGGGTGATTGCACATAACACACCGAAGAATCTACAATCTCCATATATATGTTGAACATATGGATTGCTATAAATTTAAAAAAATGTAATTACGTAAAAAATAACAATGAATAAATATATCTAACAGTATGATGACTTTGTGATGATGATTATCGTTTGTTGACAAAATGAATTGGCTATAGTTAGAAATCAATGAAAGCAAGGAAGTATTTAACAGCTGTATAACCATAGAACAGAAGTCTCATAATAGAACTCAACAATTTTCCAGTGTTTCTTCTTCCTTTTTATTGGTTGTCTAACAAAGTTCATATTGTGATGTAAGTGAAAAATATAACTAATGCAGTATGAATTATTATGACTGAATAGAATGGTACATTATTTTCTCATTAAATCAGATGATAAATTAATACAATACAATAATGTGTTACAAATATTTTTTTAAAAAAGTAATGATTTTCACTAGTAAATTACCTCAATTGGGTCACATGTTAATCAAAAAGATTTTGTAAAAGCATAATAGTTTAAATCAATAAATCATCATTATTTTTGTTCTGTACTTTTGAAATATGCTATAGTAACTGAATTCAATAATTTAATCCATTTGACTTTTACAAATAAAACAGACTGTACTGTTCCATCAAAATTGATTAACATGAAATAAACAAATATAAATTTGTACTGTATTTGTGTTATAAATTCTGGCCGCCGATTAAAGAGCAGTGAATTATCAATCGGATCAATGACGCGTAAACGCGTATGAGCAGCCTAGATTTCTGATTGGTCCTGCTTCTCGCCTAGCCCAGCCAGCTTAGTCCAGAACGCAAGTCTCAGCCTGTGCAATATGAATCATTATATTTCAAACATACTGAGTTTATATACCAATCAAGCAGACCACAACGTACCAATAAAATATGAAACAACATTTGTACAATAATTAACGAGATGTGGCTGTGAATGAGGGAGGTAGTAATTAATATACTGGGTATAACTTAAGAATGGTAAATCGTATAATAATAGTTTATGGGTCAAAATAAAGCTTATAGTAAGAAGAACATGAATATGAATAGTTTAGTTATTTAACAATTATACGGTAAAAATATACGTTTAGTATTGGTCCATAAAAGGATCCCACAGTTACCATTCATTATGTTTATCGGGACCTAACAGTTTGTGAATACAAACGATAATGTATGATGATATTATTACACTGAAGTCATTATGAGTCATTCTAAACCATGTCATCTAATATACCCAATATAATAACAGTTTTGTTAGTTACAAAATGTTCTCAGTATAAAAAAACATTGACCCGGATCTTTCACTAATACAAATACTGAAGATATTTGATTAATGATTTAACGCAATACAAAAAATCATACTCCATTTTGTTTATCATAGATTCTTACATTTGATATAATAGTTTGAAAGAGATAAACGTCTGTTTATTTGAAGTAATAAATTATTTTTATTTTGTCAATTATGAGTAATGTTATATAAAATTAGTTTTATAAATTAATACTACTGATAAACAAGTTTCAAACTGTATTTCCCGTATAGTCTAGCGGTTAGGATTCCTGGCTTTCACCAAGGTTACCCAGGTTCGACTCCCAGCGTGGGAGAATTTTCACATCTTCAAAATCTATTAAAACATTGAATTGATGCTGCTTGTAATAAATGTAACTATTAAATATTCAGTTTTGAAGCATCAACTTACAGTTGAAAAAAATTGAGAAATTAAAAAAAAATATTTATCTTAGAAGTTTTCTTTAAAGTATTCAAAACATCTTGTCTTGTGCAATACAGTTTATCTTTTATATTTTCACATCATTAGTATGATAAATGAGAACCACATGTGTAGCAACATATTGAAACTAATTACAAAAATTGATAAATAAACGGATACTGTTTTAAAAAACAATAGATTGTTAAGAGGAAGTTTATTTCTTTTATCAGAGTAACTTGATTATGGGAATAAAACTAATTCAGTGGTTAAATAATACAATATTTCATGTGTTTACAAAGTTCTATCAAAATTGGTATATATAGGATAGTGTTAAGAACACTTTTGAAGTTTCACATTATGAATTGACTTAAGTTATTCACGGAGTTCTAGTGAGGTGCAACCATCTTGGGTTTGAGATAGGTTTAGTAAGTATCAATGGATTGTGGCAGCTCAATATCACAGATTAACTGAGGTTGGAAATGTAGGCTATTTGATGCCAATTCTAAAACACAAGCTTTTGTTGCTCAACCTGAACGTTCTGGGTTCAAGCCATGGAGTAGTAGTGGATGAGGAATCTAGAAGTTTCATCACTGAATGAAATAGTTTTCTATTAATTTCTGATGTCTAGCTATTATATAACTAAAATTAGTCGATGATGTGTATCTACAATTCATCGGCCGTTAGAATGGCCCATAATAACAATACTTTTTTACTAAATCGAATCAGTAAACCTACAGAATGTAGGAGCGTTCAAGGGTCAGCATTTTGTTTGCCAAACAACTTCATAATACATAATTTCTATGGATAGTGTACTGACTGACGACGACTTTGTGATTACAGCTTCATTGTTATTGCATTGTTTGACTTGTAGTGAAGCATTACATAGTACTGAATATAAACGTAATTATGATGAATGAATTAGAATTATTTCTATCTACAAATTTTTAACTAACATATTATCAAGAGAATTAGTTCAGTCCATGTGTTGATAGTAAACATTCAAGTAAACTATAACGTTTGATATATTTCACTGTAAAAATTCTAAAAATCTCAAATGATCTAAGAATGATTTATCTTTCATCAATCACTTATTATTGTTACAAGTAATAAAAATGTCTTCATTTATCTAAAAAAACCCACTAAGTACTTAGTTTTTAAATCAATAAATCACAAGTTACTAAGATCACTAAGCTTATTCTTATTAAAATATCGATAAATTATTTCTATGTTCCACAAAACAAAAATCTATTGATAGTTCTTAATTATTCAATAATTGGAATTCTATTGTCTTGTTTTGAAAATGTTTGTTTTTTTTATCAAAGTACCGTCTTTAACATATTTTTTTAATAGAAAAATTGTATTTCAAAAGATTAGTTTTATGGAGTGTTTGTCCCCATTAAAATGAACCTATCTCTTTCAGTAACAAATTAAATATTTTTGGTTTATAAACTTGAATTCCAGTTGAGATTACTTTAAAATATGACACTGATATGTAGACAATCATTCAAAGAGTTATAGCTTACCTACTTACTTACTTACTTACGCTTGTTACTTCTCGTGAACGAGCATAGGCCACTCACTAGCATTCTCCATCCAACCCTATCCTGTGCAATCCTTTACAGCTCATTCCAGTTGCAATTCGTTTTTTCATATCTGATTCTATTTCTCGACATAATCTGTCCTTTGGCATTCCTCTTTTCCGCTTCTCTTCAGAATTCCAAGTTAGGGCTTGCCTCGTGATGAAGTTTGATGATTTGCGTAATGTATGCCCTATCCATTTCCATCGTCACTTTCTAACTTCCTCTTCAGCTGGAAGCTGGTTTGTTCTCTCCCACAGTAGGCTGTTGCTGATGGTATCCAGCCAATGGATGTTGAGTATCTTGCGTAGACAACCATTTATAAATACTTGTACTTTCTTGATTGTGGTTGTTGTAGTTCTCTAAGTTTCAGCTCCATACAGTAGAACTGTCTTGATGTTCGTATTGAAGATCCTGACTTTGATATTGGTTGAAAGTTGTTTTGAGTTGTATTTGTTGTTGTAGGAATGCTGTCCTTGATTTGTCAATCCTCGCCTTTACGTCTGCATCTGATCCTCCTTGTTCATCGATGATGCTTTCCAGGTATGTGAAGGATTCCACATCTTCTAGAGTTTCGCCATCAAGTGTGACTGTGTTGGTGTTCTCCGTGTTGTATTTGAGCACCTTTGTTTTCCCCTTGTGTATGTTGAAGCCTACTGATGCAGAGACTGCTACTACACTAACTGTCTTTATCTGCATTTGTTCGAGTGCATGGGATAGGAGGGCTAAAGAGTTATAGCTAAAAACGTTTATTTTATTTATATAATCTAAATGAACTATGATCTCTATGATACTTTTAGTTTTTGAGGTTATTTGTAATTATGTTTTTAAATGTGCACTACTGAAAACATAAGTATGTGTTGAATGCTCTCTGTAACTTAGTGGTTTTCCAACTGACGTTCATTTGTCGAGGAAATTATTCAGAAAATGTATATTATGATTTTATGGTAATCAGTAACAAGTTTTTGGATAAAGTCATAGGAGAATGAAATGATTGTCAAAGTCAGTTAATTCACTGACTAAGATGTTAAACCAATTGAAAACTACAATTTGAAATATATTAGAAGTGAACAGTTACGACATCGTAAGGAATCTAGTTCGTAAATTTATAATCTTGATGTGATTAAAGTACTAATAAAACAATAAATAGAAAACTGATAGTTTTAACATTGTCTGTTGTTGATACAGGTCAAACCTCAACAGAAATCTTCACATGATCTTTATTTATTTGGGAAGTGTTTTATGATTATTCTAAAACTTTTTCTTTAAAATATATCAGTTTAGAAAGTTTAACATGCCGTTGTTAAACAAATTGTTTATATCTCGCGAGTGGGACCGTGGATGCGCACTGCTGAAGAGGCCCAAAATAGGACGAAACAACCGTTCGGTGCTTCCAGGTTTTCAATGCTGGTCTGACATCAATCAGTTCATGATCTCAATCAAAAACAGTTGATAGCGTTGCATTATAGTTTATAGTTGAGGAGTTTCTTTTATATCACAGGAATAGTTAGTTGTTATTATCTAATAGAAATGGTAATTCTTGTGTGTAACCTGGATAGCTTTTTTCAAAGATTTTTAACCTGATACAATCATTTATAAATGTCATAAATATATTTATCTTCGGAATGTTTGAAACTTCACAAAATATTCTACAAAAAGAAGGTTGTGAAATGAGTAAAGCATGTTATTATAAATTGGCTAACTAGATCATGATATACCATTTTCAAAGTGATAAAGATTTAAGATGAACAATTAAAAACCAGGAACAGTAGATAGAGAATCGTTACTAATTCAATAATGTTTAATAACACATTCACATAATATCATAAGTAACAGAACTAATGGATCATTGAAGTGTCACTCATCGGTCTATATTTTAACGCTACTTAATTTGTTGCAGGTTGAACTGTCAATTTTAAAATAAATTCCTATAGCACCTTAAATCAGACTATAATTTCAACCTGATATGACGGGAAGAAATGTCAAAATAAGAATGATTTATTCATTATAATTTTTGTTCAGCATTATTTCTGTTTTAATTCAATGCAGTGACTACTCAGTGTAGTATTTGTTTCTGTTATCCTGTATGACATTTTATTCTGTATAATGTACGATATACTATGCTCAGCATGACATGTAGCATATGATTTGTTATAACTGTATTTTTCATATATATGATTTCATCCTAATTATTAATCAATATATAAATGAGTGTATTTTAGACTAGGGTCGTCGTCGTGTTTTGGGGTTAACAAAATTTCACTTGTATCAGCCTTTGTGTTCATATTTTCTCACCGTGAGAATTGTAATGGTTCCTCGCTTTACAAGTATAAGTGATAAGCTATTCTGACATAATTAGCACTGACGATGAGATTTAACAATTGATGACACAGTCATAATAGTCGATCACCAGTCATAAAACAATTGACTCATATTTGTTTACATGTTAGTGGTTTATTATTATAATCTCTAGATAAAACGTCTTGGCATATAAATGACGAAGAGTAGAAATTGAAAAATATATCCATCCAATTAGACCTATTCAGCTACAAATAATTTCTGAAAGACTTTGGAATTAGTCAACTTTTAAAACACAAATTAAAAAACAAGATTTGTAGTTAAAACAGTCAACAGAATGGATATAATCTACCCATCAAATCTCATTAACAAAGTCTATGAAAGAACTCGAAATCAAGTTTTCAAATATTCATTTCAGAACTTATAACAACAAGGAAAAATACGATCTACCTGTAAAAATGCAGTGTTATTTTAAGATATATTTTGACTTATTACTTGCATTACTAAGTTTATATGAACTGAATATCCAATTTGGGATTTACTTAAAACGGTATATATGGAGTATCAGGAAAAACTCCTGGAGTTCTAGTGAGAAGCCGTTACCAGTGGAGTTCAACCAGATCTGTTGTGAGATAACAACTCAGTGAAGACAATGGTGTACGGTGGAGCAACTTCGTGGATTGGTTGAAGTTAGACATTAACACCGTTGGATGCCGGCTCAGTGGTCTAGTAGTTGTGTTCGCGCGCGAAGCCAGTAGGTCCTGGGTTCGAGCCCCGCGTGGTGCGGGATCGTGGATGCGCACTGCTGAGGAGTCCCATACTAGGACGAAATGGCCATCCAGTACTTCCAGGATTTCCATGATGGTCTAGCTTCAATCGACTCATGATTTCAACCTGTGAAATATATGGAGTAGTTTGAGTAATAATATGTATATGGCATATATGCCAAATAAAACTAAACTACATATTTGAAGAAATTTATAATAATAAACTCAAGTATTTATTAAAATCTGTTGATGTTTAAACTCAAATGTTTTGGATCTTTTAAGAGAGTACTGAATTTACATATTCAAACTTGTAAGTAAAACCGTCAATCCATTTAATGACTGTTTTTAAAAATTTTTTTTCTAGTTAGCGTTTTTTTTAGCGAGTAGCCTGGTGGAACTAGAATAATAATAATACCAACTCAACGTTATAATGAAAACTTGTGGAGTTAATAATTACAACTTATTTATGTCCTATTGGGGGTCAACGGCGTAAGTAAGTTGTTATTATTAACTCCACAAGTTTTTATTATAAGGTTGCATTGGGATTATCATTCTGGTCTCACCAGGCTACTTATCAGTTAAAATGGATGGCGTAATATGATATCTGTTATATCTAGATCTTAGATTCTTAATATACTGCGTAAAACGTGAGCACTCGAACGCTAGAACCCTGGCAAGTCGCAACTCAGAAGATAAAAGACAACTGTAAGGACTTCTATTCCAAACAGTGTAAATTATGGTACAAAACTGTTGGGTATTTACAGTTTTTAGTCAAAACGAAATCATTATTATAGTCTTCCAATCAGCACACAGGGGGTTATTAGCAGTTGTCTGATAGAGAAGCTACACGTAGGGATTACGCAATATTCTTCTAAAAGATGATGGGATGGAATATCTTCGGTTCTTTCTGAGCTTCTTAGAGCTTTCTCAAGTTCATATGTGGGCCGTCCTCACAATATCATTGATTGAACATTATTAATTTGTAATGAGGTAGTCATGAAGACCTGTTATGAATATATTTGTCCAGTTTAACAATTATACGTTTAACTGCTAGAAGGCAGTTGAGATTACGTCATATTAATTATTGAATGAATATTTTGATGAAACAAAATAAATGTTTTACACAATTTCCTTTTTTATAACAGGAAATGTATCTGTAAAACAGGTGATTGGTTTAATCATTATACTGAAACAAAAGAAACCAGTCCGTTAAAAATTGATGTAAGATTTAAACCACTTCAAAATAATCTACGTAAGGCAAGTAAGTTTATGCAATAATTTGACAGTAATAGCTTTCATTTTTATGGAAGAATCAGGGGAGAGTATAAAGGAAAAAAGTAATAATTTATTAGTTCATCGCAGTTGAGTAAATAACTCGCATTGTATGCATTTGGTTAAAAGACAATGTAATAAGAATAGATTAAAGCTATTATTTTGAGATTAGGATTTGTTGATGAAGACGTTTCGTGAATTACAGTTCATGAACAGAATGTTTTTTGTAGAGTTTTGTCAACTATTTAGTTGAATATACATTAGATAATATTTGAAGCTGAATTTAAAGTGATAAGTTTAGGAGCTATGAAGATGAAAGAATACTTGTTTTATCTTGTTGAATATATACCTTGTGCCCTGTTAATGTATAATGTAATGATACCGTCAATTAGAGAACAGTTTATTAATGACCGGACCAATGCCGCACAAAACTCGTACGAACAGTCTCGAATCTTTATCTGTGCTACTTCCTGCCTAGCACTGACTGTTAAGTCCAGAACATCAATCTCAGCCTCTGCGATATGAATCATTTATTTCAAACATACTAGGTTTACATATATAATCCAAACAGACCACATCGTACCATAAAATAGGAAACAACATTTGTGCAAGATTTAGCCAAATATGGCTGTGAATGTGGAAGATAGTAATTGATAGACAAGGCATAACTCAAGAATGGTAAATCGTATAATAACAGTTCATAGGTCAAAATAAAGCTTATGGTAAGAGGAACGGGAATATGAATAGTTTAGCTATTTAATAATTATACAATAAAAATGCATGTATCGTATTAGTCCATGAATAGTTCTCAAAAGTTATCATTCATAACTCTCGCAGGGATATAATAAGGTTCATGGTTACTTTATTCGATGCTCAGCAATCGCCAAATTAAGTAATTGGAAATGAATTAATAAACGTTATAAGTGGATTCACTATAGGTAGTAGTTGTTACGATGAGATGTTCAAGAATCTATAAATATATTGACTCTAAATGATGTCTATTAAATCATTGGAATAATAAAAGAAGTTAATCATAATTATTTCATTTTTGTACGCTTTTAATTTTTCACATTGTTAATGTTAAGATTTGCAATTGATCAATCTATTTTAGTATATATGCATCCTGAGTAGATTGGATTAACATTGCTAGTTAATATCCACCTTTGCATAAAAGTGCTTGTAACTTAGTGAAAATACCCAAGTGATCTGCCCAGGAAGCATTTATAAGTACATAAATAAGAGTGATCACTTTCAGTCCTCAAAATTAATAACTGGAAGATTTAAATACGTAAAAGTGGAATAAGACTTTTCCCTGTCAGACAAGCTGATGTCTGCCTGAACTCAATAGTTAAATGGTTAGCTAGCTGGGGTTTGAAGCAAAATTTACTGGGTTCGAACAGTATAGTGAACAGCACTACTGAGAAGCATCAACATCCAACAGATTAGTTCAAAATGGGACAAACTATGTGTCCTGGATCCCACTGTTAACTTTGGTTCAACTTTGCATCAAAATCAGCTATAATAATTTCTTAAAAGGAAATGAAATGAAATTTCTTTCATGAATGTAAACTACAGTGGGATTCATTTCTGAAAAGAAATACAAATCAATAAATCATTCTCGGAGTTCTGGTGAGAAGCCGTGATCAGTGGAGCTAATCCGTGTCGGGAAGAAACAGGTGTCTACCTCAGTACAATGGAAGATGGTGGCGCAATTTCGTGGATTGGTTGGGGTTGAAAATTAACACCATTGGATGCCTGCTCAGTGGTCTAGTTGGTTAAGCGCCTGGCGCGAGACTGTTAGGTCCTGGGCTCGAATCTCGCGGGGTATGGGATCGTGGATGCGCACTGCTGAGGAGTCCCATACTAGGACGAAACTGCCATCCAGTGCTTCCAGGTTTTCCATGGTGGTCTAGTTTCAAATGACTCATGATTTCAATCAAAAAACTAAACAATCTCCACAAAACCTAAACTGAAAATTTTTGTAAGAAAAATAATTTTTTGATTAAGTTACTTACTTTATTTATTTGTGTAAATGTATATTTTAGAAAGTGAAGTGATTTCAAAACTGAATAATTCATCAAAATATATTGTTGTGAGTTATATGCATAAACTAATTATTTTATATATGTAAATACGGCGAGACTATAATTTATGGATAACCTTTGAACGCGTCCCAAGTGACCCTGAGAACTATTAGCCAATCAGAAAAGAGTTAGTACAGAATAAAAATATTTTATACAATATCAAAGAATTAAAGTGGATACACTTCTTTTACATGGTTTTAAAACTTATCAAGGTTAAAAAGAGGTTCAGATATTCTAAAATCATAATGTGTATTGTAGAGGAAATCATCTGTATGGCTCCATAATAATCGGCCTCTGGAGCCATGATAAGGTTGCAAAATCTCTTTCAGCCTCTACCACATAGCTTCAACATTGTTTGTGTGTACTCCGGTTGTTGGGTCCACAAAATGCCGCTTATGGATAACGACACGATGCACATAACCAAGTCTATGTAGTCATCTGTACGCTCTCCAATCATCCGTATATATTGTAGTACCCAGCTACAGCCAATGTAACTGGTGCTTTTATTATTCAGTTCGCAACAATTATCATGACTTGGCTTAGTCTCAATCGGTAGTCCGCACAAGGTCCACAAGTCATTTTATTACCACAATCACAAATAAAGGAACTTCTTAAAAGTCCCATTCGTTGTAGCCTCTCAGGTATCACGTTTTCTTTAAACTCCACATGCATTTAACTGCATGTAAATAAATTTTAACTATGATAGCTAGTGCCATCCTATACGTGTACGTCAAAGGAATGGAGCTCAATGAATATCCTTAGTTAGATTTTCGGCAAAAGTTACAAATAGCTTATGAAAGCATGTATGAATCATAGGTTGGAAGCTTTTAATGAGTGGTCTGAAATATTCTATATGATGTTAGATTTTCAAAAGATTCCTAATGATGTCAGAGAAACATAACTTTAGTCTTGTTTTCAATGTCTGAAAGTTCAGCGGGGTACAAGTATAAACATTCAAAACATTGTGAAAAAGCTAATTTGATCTACGTATTTATACTGTGTGTGTATAAATACGAACTTGTAGTAGGCATTTTATTCATAAGATGATGTCAATGAATAGAACTGTACTAGTTGCTTTGTAATTACATATTCGATATTCGTGGTTAAAGGTTTAGTTATACGAAAACAAAATATAAATTTTCACCTAGCACTTTGAATATACTTTTTCTAAAAATGCAACGTCGCCACAAAAATCTTTTCAATTTTTATAATTAATAACATTAGTCAACATGTAGTTGACTCTAAACTGTAGACAATGTTTACTGAATTTCAAGTGTATCGAGTTAAGCTAATCAGTAATATGATTCCAATAGTAGTTTCGAAGTTAATGAAGAATGTAACTTCCATTTTCACTATCTTAGACATTAAGTGCATTATTATATTTTTTGTAGAACTCACCTTCTAAACCAAGTAAGTTACCCGCTTTAATAGAATTTCCATTTATAAACATTTTTTAATAGTTCAGTGTCTTACTAATCAATATTTAATCTCATATAAAAATTAGGATGTCATTAAATTTACCCGGTATTGTTTACTTGAATCTTCTTATCAATGTTCAGGACTGCAATAGACCAGTCTCTTATTGACATATGTGCACATTGTGCGTATTGCCACGATGTTGCCTTAATTCACAAGCATTATAAGCAAAGATGGATAGTGGCTAGCAGTGGAATCCAGAACTCGCGTTTCGTCGTATGTAGGACTCTTCAGCTGGGTGCTAAGTTGATAACCGGTGATGTTTGAAGCAAACGGTACTGGGTTCGAGTCACAGAGTGAACATCAACTCTGAGATGCAGGTACATCCAGCTGACTAGTCCCGAATAGGACGAAACGCGCGTTCTGGATTCCAATGCTAGTCACTATCCATCTTAGGATGTTGCTAGTTCTAAAATTATATAGTTTATCCAAATATATGTATGTTAAAATCCGTACAACGAATGAAATTGTTAATATCACCTCTCTATATTATGTGGATTGATTTTAGAATACATAAGAACGTATTGTTCACTATAGATAAAATAAGCTATTGAATAACCAGTCTATCCAAAGTATCCTCTAAACAATAAATTTCGTTAGCACTGGAATAATTATCCATAGAACTACTTAGAATATAAATGTACAAAATTTAGAAAAATGTATTAATTGTGAATAGGTGTTAGAAAATAATTGAATAAGACGGTCAAATCATTTGTGCTGTTTTTAACTCTCCCATGATTGAGTGTCATTCAGCTAATTGACTTATAAATCTCGGTTGAAATTTCAATTAATGTTGCTAATAGAAAAAATATAAATAACGGTTTGATGTTGTTAGGTTCAGGGTTTCCTGTTGACTACCTCTAAACACCATCTTATCTTAACATAGTGCACTCAATGTCGAGTCACCTAGACTGGTGGCCACATTGAAACTTGGTCGATAGGATTCAATCTACATTAAGAAAGACCTGATATACATGACAATGATCACCACCCAGTGATCAATCAATTGTATATCATTATCGTAGACATAATTTCAGTTGACATAGAACTATCAACTGCTAAAAACATTAACATAAATTTGTATTGACCTAACCAGTTTCAAAATATAAAAGTGATATAAGCTTTGTATTGTGTAGTAACTTACATTCAAAGTCTTATAACATAGATGAAGGTAATAATGAAATGTCTAATTTAGATGATGACACTTCAATTGAAACTAAACAATTCACTGGTGAAATTGAAAGTAGGGATTAAGGAAACTTTTATTGACATATTTATGACTGTTAATTACTATTACTATTATTATTATGTCAATTGAATTGCTCTCAGAAAGTTAATGTCTTCATTATGTACTTTACATATTATAATAAGAAAAAAGTAAATGATGTAGACATAGTTAAAAATAAAATAGATTTACTTTTCATTCATTTCCAGTTCTTATTCGAATTTTCGTTCATATAAATTCACATTAATAAAAAGAATAATAGCTTTATAATAGACAATGATCTCTGTTTACTTGGCTCTGTTTTCATATGTAATGAATATAATAAGTTTATTATTCACTGATTGGTTACAGTTACCAAACGAAAACTTAATAACTATGTACAACATTGAAATTAAAATCATTATTACTACTTTACAATATCCATGTAATCACTAACTAACATGTCCAATAGAAGTTCACTATCACTTGAAATAATTTAGATTTAAGCTTTAAACACATTTGTGTATTATGCTTAGTTCTAAATGATTAGGTGAAACTAATTTATGAAACGATATTCAAATTGTATTTAATCTGTAGCTTGTAATCAGTTAAGAAATCGACTCAGGAATCATTATCAAAATTTATTGATGAAAGCTTATTCTACATTTTGATATGGTCATTAGTTTTCTGATTATTTTATTAAGCAATACATATGTATTTTAATCACTGACCATTTATTTTTCAGGTGATGAGAATGAGAAGACCTCATTGAATCAAATGGTGAGTTTTATGTGTTCTGTAGACACTTCATAATATAAACTATGTGACTAAGAAATCTTTTTAGACTACAAAGGAACTGACTTCTTGGTGATGATTAGTGAACATTTCAAAAGGTTAAAATGCTAAAATTAAAAAGAGTTTTTGTGCTGCTAAGGCGTAGATCCACTTGACTATTAAAAACAAACACTTTCGTAAACTCTTAAATTTCGAACTTTAATTTTTCATATACTTCTTTAATTATTGTTGTATACATTAGGGTTGATAATGTTTAGCTAGATAATATAAAATATATCGAACAACTAAGAAACTTCATCTGTGAATCTCTTGAGTATTATCACTATATCCTTAGAAATCATAGTTTTATTTGCAGGATTTAATATTTGAAGAATAAAATGCTTGTGATACAATCCTTTATTGTTTGATTTTCGAATTGCAACTTGATAGAACTATTATATCATATAAGTAAGATTGCAAAGTCCAATAGAAAGAGGCGAAGGACTTTATGGTTCGTAGTCCTGGTATTGTATATGCTAGATTCCCAGAAATCACTTGGTAAACGTCATATTTTTATAATTTTATTTTGGAAATTTAAATTTCTCATTCTCGAGCTAAAAGCGCCCATTGTCACTGTTCCCTCTCTTAATAAACGGAATACACACATTATGACATTAAATAAGAAAGAAAGATTAGTTCAGCGAAGAGTTCTCTTTTCGGCGAATTCATTTTCAAAGCTGTACAATCGCAAATATATATACTTATTTTTACAGGGTGATAATAATACTGATAATAAACTTATGTTATACATGGTGACGGTGAGGTTAAATAAACAAAGGTATTAGAAAAAATTTTTAAAACAAGGAAAGTTTGATAGTTAATGGCTTAGATATTCATCGGGTAAGGGTAGCTCAGCATGATAAAATAACATAAAATGTTGAAACAGAGATGAAATGTAATCGGAATGATCGTGGAAATAAAAACAAACCGGTTGGGGGTACAAGATTTGAAGGGAAGATGGAAGGTGAAGCAGGTGGCTGTAAAAGAACAAGAGTATGAAGAAAGAGAAAAATTTCTTAATACCTTAAGACCATGGTAAAAGAAGAGGTTGTACCAGTCTCTTTTGTACACATAATTCTGGTTTTTCAAAATGTATGGCTATTGCCTCGGCAATGCAAAGAAGATGCAGTCTAATTGTCTTAGGAAGGCTTCTACTTACCTTGTAGATGACTTTGAACGCAGAGTCTGTCTTGATTGAGTGACCTGTGTTCACAAGGTGTTCGATTATAGAACTTCTTATTGAGCCGCTGCCTCCTCTTCTTAGCCACGCCGGACAATGTTCTTGAATTCTTTTGGATAAAGTACGCATCGAACGACCTATATACCTAGCTCCACAAGAGCAGGTAAATTGGTAAATGCACATTGAGTTGGTCAGATGCGATAATTTATCTTTCAGATTATTGGTGAACAGTGATCGGCTGGAGAATAATATTCGCAATGTTGCTGCGAAGAATGTTCTTTTTAAAGAATCTGAAATTCTCCTCTTTAAGATATATGCGGCTCTATCACCTTTGAAGTCGATGTTCATGTATAAAATTTTCTTTTCTACTGCAATTGTTTGTGGTTTTGGCATTTTCGGTTTCATGTTCTTATCAATGAATATAGAAGGATATCCGTTTTTGATAAGTATCTCTTTTAAAAAACTCAATTCTTCCTCTACGACCTCGGGGCTACAGATTCTTCGTATTCTTGTGGCGAGAGTTATTATTAAGTTTCTTTTTCGGCTGATGGGAACCCAACTGTGGAAATTTGATAGTTGGCCATTCCACATGGGTTTCCTGTAGATAGATCTTTTTAAAGTACCATCTTGTTTCCTTGTTATATCTACATCAAGGAAGTGAATATTTTGTTTGCTTTCAACTTCAAGTGTGAATTTTATTGATGGGTGACAATTATTAAATGTATTTAGGAGATCACTTAAGTTACATTTGTTATCACAAATGATAAAGATATCATCCACATACCTTTTATATAAGTGGAGGTTTTCTATAATTCTTTTAAGTTGGTTGTTTTCTAAACTGGCCATGAAGCAATCTGCCAGTAATGGACCAAGTGGGGATCCCATTGCTATACCATCCTTCTGTCTATGAATTACGTCGTTGAATGTGAACTGTACATTGCAAGTACAACGTAGTAATAATTCCTTCAAATAAACCTCAGGTATCCCAATGTTTATCTCAGTATTGTTTATGTACTTACAGATAAAATTAATGGTTTCTGTGAGTGGAACATTAGTGAATAATGATTCCACATCCAGAGATAGCATAATTTTGCCACTTACATTCACTTCTTTTATGTGCTCGATAAATTCAAAAGTATCACGTACAGAATGTTTACAAATGAGTTTTCTAACGGGTTCTAAGAGATTCGCCAACCACTTTGCTATAGGGTGGTAAGGGGATCCAGACATATCGAGAATCGGTCTAAGAGGTAGGCCAGGTTTGTGTATTTTTGGCAAACCGTATAATCGCGGTATTATCGATGCTGTTGGTTTTATGTGCTCAAAGACCTGTTCGTTGATTAACTGCTCTTTTTTCATTTCTTAAGGACATCAATTAGTTGCTTTTCTATAATTTCAGTCTTGTTTTTCTCATTGTTGGGTTTTGAGAATTTGGTGTCATCTGATAACAACGTTGTCATTTTTTCAACATAATCCTTGCGATCTAGCAGCACTAAACCAGCACCTTTATCTGGACGTGTTATGATCAAGTCTTTATTATTTCTAAGTAGTTTTATCTGATTTCTATGTTCTTTTGTTAGTAGACTTTTGCCTGTTACTTTTGTGCTAATATATTGGTTGCAGCTGTCAAGAAGAGTAGATTTGAAACGTTGGAATTCTTGATCAGAGATTGGATTAAGACCATTTGTTTGTTTGATTAAGTTTTCGAATTGAACATGTGTGTTGATTTTGTTAACTTTTTCATTTATGTCGCAGAATTTTATCCCCAAAGATAAGGCTTCTAATTGTACATTTGTCAACGATATTGAAGAATGATTAAACACATATCTCTCAGGGTTGTTAGGAAAGTTGTGCTGTGTTTCTGTAGTTTTTAAACTTTTAGTGAGGTCTGATATTAAGTTTTTTGTGCGTTTGTCGATAACTGTGGTAACATAATCGGTGAAAAGGTTGTGTTCGTTAGGTGATAATTCATATATGACAGATCTTTGTGAAATGTTAAGTTTTTAAAAGAGATACTTATCAAAAACGGATATCCTTCTATATTCATTGATAAGAACATGAAACCGAAAATGCCAAAACCACAAACAATTGTAGTAGAAAAGAAAATTTTATACATGAACATCGACTTCAAAGGTGATAGAGCCGCATATATCTTAAAGAGGAGAATTTCTGACTCTTTAAAAAGAACATTCTTCGCAGCAACATTGCGAATATTATTCTCCAGCCGATCACTGTTCACCAATAATCTGAAAGATAAATTATCGCATCTGACCAACTCAATGTGCATTTACCAATTTACCTGCTCTTGTGGAGCTAGGTATATAGGTCGTTCGATGCGTACTTTATCCAAAAGAATTCAAGAACATTGTCCGGCTTGGCTAAGAAGAGGAGGCAGCGGCTCAATAAGAAGTTCTATAATCGAACACTTTGTGAACACAGGTCACTCAATCAAGACAGACTCTGCGTTCAAAGTCATCTACAAGGTAAGTAGAAGCCTTTCTAAGACAATTAGACTGCATCTTCTTTGCATCGCCGAGGCAATAGCCATACATTTTGAAAAACCAGAATTATGTGTACAAAAGAGACTGGTACAACCTCTTCTTTTACCATGGTCTTAAGGTATTAAGAAATTTTTCTCTCTCTTCATACTCTTGTTCTTTTACAGCCACCTGCTTCACCTTCCATCTTACCTTCAAATCTTGTACCCCCAACCGGTTTGTTTTTATTTCCACGATCATTCCGATGACATTTCATCTCTGTTTCAACATTTTATGTTATTTTATCATGCTGAGCTACCCTTACCCGATGAACATCTAAGCCATTAACTAACAAACTTTCCTTGTTTTAAAAATTTTTTCTAATACCTTTGTTTATTTAACCTCACCGTCACCGTGTATAACATAAGTTTATTATCAGTGTTATTATCACCCTGTAAAAATAGGTATATATATTTGCGATTGTACAGCTTTGAAAATGAATTCGCCGAAAAGAGAACTCTTCGCTGAACTAATCTTCCCTCTCTTTATATGCTATTTTGTGACGTTTCGCAAGGACATTTTTATGCTGTATATGTACGTTTGAGTTATATGCTTGTTGTTGTTCGTGCTTCTGGGCTGCTTGTGGAATATACTTTCCCACTTGTTAACGAGGTCTTCTATTTATAGTTAGCGCTGCTAGGACGCATCAGAATAGTTGGGCTTGTCTTGTCATTGTGACGCCTATGCATCGTTTAGTTCGCCGATTTTCGGTGATCTCTTGAACTCCCCGAACATAGCAACGGGAATACATCTATCAGCAACCTTTTAGTGTAGTTTATTTATACTCACTAAATGTTTTTTTAACTTGTTCATCAAGTCTTTTTTACGTCTGTTTTTTTATTTAAACTTGTTGAAGAAAATAGATCTTACGTGAAAGAAATCAATAAGTGACTTCATGTTATTTATTAAACGATAACAAATAACCCATTGAATATTTCTAGTCAAATTTTCATTTCACCAAAACGGTTATAAGTAGTGTTAAGCAAGAAATTTAGTAAATCTTTATGTTTTAATCTTCATTATTACACCAAGAAAGTATTCAATAACAGTTATGTTTCTATTAATTTTGATTTGCACTTCTAACCAAATAACTAACACGTAAAAATGCCGTAATATGGACACGAGATATGTTGAGAATACGATGATATTATTTATAACAATGTTAGCAATACATTAACAAACCTCAAATCGTGAGGCATTTAAGGCATTTACAGTGTCAATGTACAGTTGAATAAAAAATGTCTTCAGAAATAGTTATTTAAGAATCATGTTTAAAATATATGACAAACTAGTTGTGTAACAGCCAGTTACTGTATGAACAACACAATTCCAGCTGCAACACTCAGCTTTTGGTAGGTTTTCATTTAGTCGAAATGTAGGTTTTGTGTTAGCTTGAAGGTCAGAGAGTCTGTGAGAGTTCGGAAGAGAGATGAATAGGTGAAAAAGTAATTCAATCTACCAGTTAACGCATAAGATGCATTTATGTATGATGATGAGGACAATCGACAACACTGGGCAAGAACATATAATTAAGATTAAGAAAATCTATAATCGAAACTACAAATTGACACCTTAAGATTTTGAGTGTATTACACATTCGACAATCGAAATAACAAATGCAGACAAAAAATATAAAAACTGATAAAGGGGAAAAAATCTTAAATCTAAGAAACCGTCAAAAATGTTAGGGAGAGATCATTATAGCGATAGGTGTACTGAATGTCACTATTTCATGCAAATGTCTTGTCAATCTGTGCCTTCATATCTGAGTCAAATCCTCCTTGTTTATCGACGATTCTGTCCAGGTACTTGAAAGTTTCCAACTCTTCCAAAGTTTCTGTTTCAAGTGTGACTGGGTTGGTTCTCTCTGTGTTGTATTTCAAAATCTTGCATGTCATTTGTGTATGTTGGGGCCGGCTGACGCAAAGACTGTTAGTTCACTGGCTGAGTCTCCTAAATTTGTTGCTGTGTATAAGATAGAAGAGCTAGGTCATCTGTGAAGTCCAAATCGTCTAATTGATTCCTAGCTGTCCATTGCATTTGGTGTCTTATTTGAAATGTGGAGGTCTTCACAATCCAGTTGGCCACCAGAAGAGATAGAAAGAGGGAGATTAAGCAGCTTTGTCCGACTCCACTTCTCACTTGGAATGCATCTGTCAGCTGTACTCCATGCACCACTTGGTACTGTAGTTCGTCGTATTAGTTACGCATGATGATGGCGATCCTCTCAGCTACTCACTTCATAGTGTTGAAGAAGGTTCCATCAGGTCCTCCTATCCACATTGTCAAATGCTTTCTCACAGTCAATCAAGTTGGTGAATAGTGACGAGTTGCATTCAGTTGACTGCTCTACAATGACCCGTGATGTCCCTATTTGGTCTGTGTCTGTGACCAATCTTTACGAGATCCGATATGTTAATTTCGAAGCTGGACGTCTACTGAATCTTTCATCCAGTTCAGCAACATCCCATCAGGATGATCAGGTCCTTTTCTGACCAATTCACTATGATCGATTACAGCTTCTCATAAAATTTATCTTTGCCGTCATCATTGCTATCATTGGTGGGTGCATAACACTGGATAACGTTCATTATAATTACTTCCTTCTCTGTTTTAAAGGATGCTTTGATGATTCGGAATCCATGAGACTCCCATCATATTATTGCTTTACGTGCTTCTTTGAACGTCATCAGAGCAACACTCCAAGTGCTTTGAGCATTTTCTTCATGACCAGAATACAATAACATCTCTCGCGAATATAATCTTTGCAGTCTCCGTTGGATTTAATTGGTTTCACTTGTTCCGAGAACCGTCAAGTTATATGTCCTCATTTCGCAGGTATTTGAATGGTCCTCCCAGTTCCCCACATTGTCCGGACATTCTATGTACCTAAATTAATTGTTGTTCTGGTCGTTAGAAAGGGAATTGACCTCGTAACTTGCGAGGAATCCCGGCCTTCACTTTGTGGCGTTATAAGTAGTCTGTGTGAATATCCTCCAACTCGGAGAGCAGAGTTTAAATTGTTTATTCTGGTCAGCGTTTTTTAGCAAGATTGTTTCATACGGGATGATATGATCATCTTCTATTCGATTTTCTTCTTAATAACTATCAAAAATTAAAACACTAGAAGTAGTTCCAATTATTAAATAGATACTACTACTTCACTACTACAACTGCACTACTACCACTACAATACCACTACAGTAGTGTGTGCTACTGATGTCGACAGATATAAGTAGTATGTATTATCAATAGAAATCGGAATGTTTGGCGGCAGAAGGTCGAGAAAATTGAAGAGGAGTGAACGAGAACAGAGAATAAGTGCTATGGAAACGAAAGAACAACAAAGTTCGGGACAACTGATGGACATTTTGCAAACGAATCATTTACTGTAAGATTCTCAAATTTTACCAAGATATTCTGTAGTGTTATGTAGCGATTCATTTGTTTGTTTTTATTGTGTGTTCTCGTTTACTACTTTACTACTATAATTATTATTACTATTACTACACAGTACATATTTAAGACAGATCTCGTAAATTTTACCTTTTCATATAATATTTATGGTTTTTTATTTGAAATAAATAATGACCAGTTAATAGAAGAAACTCATCCAGTTAAAAGTAAAGAAAAATCGAGATCTAAGTCACCACAAGCTTTAAAAACTCAAAACTCGCGGGAATATTTAAAATCTGGCTCTCAAAGTACAATGGATAAAAAATTATCTGGATTCTTAGAACAATCAACACTTTCTCGTTCTCAGTCGTGTGATTATTTGGGTAAAATAAATGACTCGTCTGAAGATCATGAAGAGTTCAAAAAGAAATCTGGAAGACGAAGACGCCTATTACGACTAAAAAGACTATTGAAGAAGGTGAGTAGATCACTATTTAACACATAATAATTCGATGTTTCATAATTTACGAGAAAAACTTAAAATTTCGTTTTTCAATGCTTCAGTCATACATGTGAAACTGGTGTATTCCTACTTGTTTTTCGGTAACCTGTAACTCCACAATTTTAGCATGCAGTATATACAAGTAATCATAAAATACGTAATCCGCCTTAGAGAAGACTACATATAGGACAATTTGATTAATTTAGTTATACATTATTGCAATCATCTGATAAAAGTCATACTAGCTTTGTTTTCGCAGATAATATATGAAAAGTTCGTCACATCGAAAGAGAGAATGAATCAGAGAAGAATAAGACATGGTATCTCTTGAAGTATGCTGGTTTTATGGAAAACAAAACAAAACTGAGAAAGCTACAAATCTCATGTTTTCAACTGTTACGGTATTTAATAACACTGTTGAAAGTTTTAACTGGAGGAAAATGTATCCTTCATGTAAATGTCCAAGAAATTAGTGGCATCACTTATCACAAGTCCATAAGGAAAATATGTTACGATGTCAAGCTACAAAATCAGCAATTAACGGTGTTAGGTGAGAGAGTTATGGAGTTCAGATTTCGAGGAAGTAGCATTATGACTATAATGGCTATAAATGTGCACTTTGGTGGAGTCCCATACTATTTCTAGCGCCTTCCGGTTCTCACTGATTATCTAACTAAGATCAGACGGTGATGTAAATCTGAAAAAAAAACAGACTTAGTTTGTTACGGTCGTTATATTTGAAAAGGCATACAAATTATTCACATCAGTTCAAGCTACTAATCGTAACAAAGTAGTATGGTGGCTATTAGTGTTGTGTTAGATGAGTAGCCAACAAATTTTACGTATAGTACAAAATACAAGTATTTTTCATTATCTATGAAGAAGTTATGAAGCCAAAACGTCAAAACTATCAAATCATTAATTTTGATCACCTACTGAATGTTTCTACTCATACTAGTAAGTAGTTACTCAACTTTGTGGTGCAATGGATCTGATATAAGATGAAAAACTATAATCTGCATGAAGCTTCAAAACTCATGTTCGAATCTCCGAAAAGCTAAAATCTTCCTCAGGCTCACAAGTCATTTTCACATAAATTTCTTATTGGGTAAACTCTAAGAACTGGGGTTTTACATGTAGAGCATTTAACTACCCAACAACAAATGACTAATAACGTTACAGTTTTTATTTCATTAGATTTCACTACCTACACTGACTAGTGACTATGTAGATGATTGGAATTTATGTTTATTTCATTCGTTGAGGTCGGTACGTGGAGGGAAAACTTTATATTCGAAGGTTTTCTGTTATCTCGAAGTCAATGCAAATTAATATGAGGACTTGCGAGTAGATAATGATACCGCTAAATAATGATCCAAACATAAAATATTATTTAGTGCTAAATCTTTAAGTGTTTAATATAACACATTACATATTTGACAGTCTAAAATATATGATAATACAGTAAAACTAATTTATACTTTTAGGGATTTAATTGAGAAAGATAACCAAACCACATGGATTATTTCGCTCAAGAATTCGGCTTGCAAAGATCATTGACACAATGTTATGTAATACAGTTTAGCAAAAAGATTTAACATTAAATCAACAGAAATGAGTAATTACTTAATCTGTCTATATACTAGCAGTCATTATTCGCTCTTCGTGATAAATCTTCTAATGGAACGCTAAGTTCGGTTCCTAAGCTCTTCTAGTAACCCCCAGGCTAGATCTACACATCAACTTTAACACGAGAGGAAAGGCGCGAGATATGGAAAGAACACTTTACTCCAAAGGTTCACTTATGTACAGAAAGTCTAGGGTATTTATAGTATTCTAGATGGCTTTGGGTTTCTGGAAAATTCTGGAATGTTATTGAACATAGTAGCATTCAACCAGAAACTCGACATGTGACTTTTCACCTTCTAGATGTTTCTGGCAAAACTTCTAATGAATGCTGATTGGATAAGGCGCTTCATAGTGTTTTTTTAGCCTTTCCTGACTTCTTTTCGAGGACTTTTCTGGATCTCCCTAACAATTTGTTTGGTCTGTTCTATCACTTAAAACAATAACTGTTTTAACATAATTATAAGATTTATTTGTAAACACTATGTAAGTTGTATTCATGTAACTACATTGTGACTGAATACAAAGATGACATGACTGTATTAGACTTTTAAGTTTCCTCTATATGATTTATAAAATGAACCAAAATTTTTATCGGCTTGTTTAAACTGACTACATATGATCAAACTGAAATCGTATTTTTTGACATTCGGCTACGTTTTTTTGTGTCTAAAGCAACGTTAACACAACACAGTGGATATTTATCGTTCACAATTGTTGAATAGTTTAAAATTCCATATTTTATATTTGTTCTGTTCTCAATTATCGATAAGTTGTTTTTATACTTTTTTTATACACTTACTACCACACATTTTGTCTCCATGTTTTTTTTAATTATTATTATTGAGAAATAAGATCATCTGATAACTTTTGGCAGCTGATTACCTGCTGATCATTCTATAGATCTCCATGTGATTTGTAGTTTACGGAGAGTTAATAACAAAATTAGACAGAAGAATAATTTCCATTTATTGAGTATCATGTTTCGTTTTTGTTTTGAAATTATTGCGTGAAATCATTATGAATAGATTACTGTCACTTGGTTATTAGAATCAACTACTATTTACAAAAATGTCCGTACAAAATCAGATTAATAAAACAATAGAATTCATACATGTTAAAGTTAGACAAGCAGATTAGTTAATGTATTTCATTGTTAACTATAAAATGTTTAGATTTTGCATATTATAGTTGAAAGCAATATGCTAATACTAGAGTTTTTGATTAAACTACTTGCCTTCTGAACAATTTGTGAGTTTTTCAATTGACATACTGAATGAATATAAATATAAGAATCATTCGAATTTATCATTTAGATACATCGTGAACCTGAGTCACTTTTCAAATGAACTTGTTAGTTTACATTGTAGTTAAGTCTCATTTTATGATGAAACATTTCCTAAGTTCAATTTTGTTTCTAATGGAATCCATCATTAGACTATCGTGAAACGTCATTTAAAGCAAATCTAGCTTTTAGTACAATGGGTTTGTAAAGAAACTTTAAATGTACACCGTTAAACTATTCCACAATTACTTAACCTCTATAACTTGATTTTATTTAAGTATATCTAATAGATCAGAAAATAAGTCATTCACTGAAGGAATCCTTTCAAAAGATGTCGTTTAATAAAAAGCCGTAACAAAATAAATGTACTACAGATTATAGTAAATAATTTTGATGTATCATACACATAGTTCCTTTTATCATTTTGAAAAGAGCAAGAACAAAGATTCTAGCAGAATAGCTTGAATTCATTTTATTTTGTAATGAATGAATTCATGCTATTCTGCTAGAATCTTTATTCTTGCTCTTTTCAAAATTTTGATGTAGTTTTGTTCTCTGAGTTAGATGGTTTGGTCGTGGAGCTTTCATCGTCCTTCTGAACGACATCATCAGCACAAATTCCAGGTAGAAGTGAAGTGTTCGAATTTCTTCACATGTGGTTCACAGCTTCTCCTGTAGACTTTAATGTTGATTGGTGGACCACATGTGAAGAAATTCGAACACTTCACTTCTACCTGGAATTTGTGCCGATGATGTCATTCAGAATAATGATGAAAGCTCCACGACCAAACCATCCAGCTCAGAAACAAAACTCTATCAAAATCATCCACCTGAGCTACAAATCTTCTCCAACGTCTCGTAGTTAATAATTCCAAGTAGTATTGTATATTTAGCAAATAAATGGGATTTTTATTTTATGATACTGAATGTAACCACGTTTTTTACTTCAATAATTAATGTTTAATCAGTTTTATAATTCCATAGCATTACAGAACTTCATGTCATTAACTTGAATGTAAACATTTTAGATCCGTAGTGAATTTATCATGAAATAGTAATGCAAAATATTACATACATTTTCATTCCATTTTCTCACTTTTTGATGTCCAGAGTAAATCATACAAATCAAATCACTATAAAGCTTCTAATGAAATGGATGAATTAATTCATGGTGAAATTGATGTATCAATGGAATATAATGCTCAAGATCAACAACTTGGAGTTAGTTTATGGGCTGCTAATAATTTAGCACATGAAAAATATATAATCGGCTTACCGTAAGATTTTATATAACATTCTATTTGAGTAACTTATCTTCTTTAATAATCTAAAATGGGTTGATTTTTAACCACCTATATTTATTTATTTGCTCCACATTTTAAATGATCATTCATAGTGAATAGAGTGTCGTTTGCAAAAGCAAATGAAGGGAGTTTTATCTAAATAATAATCAGACTTTAGTTTGTTAACTATGGCTCTATGTATTTTATGCTAACAAAATCATAGTATCTTAATGTACGATTGTAACAACTGAAAATGTTTAAGACGTAGATAACCATATTGCAATTTCCCAGTTACTGAAGTTACGATGAATATTCAAGAAAGTAGTCAAGCTATTTGAATATTTGTTTAAATAATTCCTCTGTAATTTAACTTATTTTATACGTGAATTATCTAATGTTAGTCCTATATAAGAAATATTTAAGCCTTTGTGATATCCGAAAGTATTTGAATTACAGTATGAACTAAGAATCCCAGAAATAACGTAATAGGATCAAGAAGTACTAGATAACCACAAACGAATGTATTGTATTTAGAATTCGAAATCAAGCATTCAACAAGTACAAAGGTATCATTAGTTCATTCAAACACTACAGCCTTTTTAAATTAAAAATCTTGAGGTTTCATGTAGCAACTTTTTGCTTACATTTCTATAGGCAACTCAATATCATAACTTCATGAAATGTAGTTGAATGATTGTTGATTTAGTTTGAAAGCAAGTAAAACAGTCTAATCAATGTATAAATATGTATTATCTACTGATTTTAACAGTTATAGAGTTATCAATACAAAATGCTAGGACATTAAGGTCATTATTATCTAACGAATTTGTTGCCAGTATTTGATTCACATCAACATTTTCAAAATTGATGACAATTAGATTGTACTTTTTTTCGTTGTTTCAATGTAAAAAAAGGTTAAACTGTGTAAAGGTTATGATATAACATCTACCTTGAAGTGATCCGAGTTTTTCTCTTATTGCTTATATATGTTTTAGTCATGCTACAATCTCATTGCTTCCAGATAATGTCAAATATAATCTCAAAGTATCTGGTAACAATAAATGGGATGGAAGAGATGCAGTTTTTGATCTTAGTGTTTGTTTTACAGTACATAGATGTGATTTAAACAAGAAGATTATTGTGATAAAGTTATGGTCTAGAAATGGTATAAAATCACAATTCACCATTGGCCAAACTGTTATTCCTATAAAAGAATGTAATCTTTTGTTTTCAGCATGTAGAAAATCCTTCCAATTGATAAGTGAAAATGTAAGTATCATTAAACATAATATCATAAGGGGCAAAACGAAATAAGATACATTCAACTATTTCTGTTAAAACTAATTTTATTTACAGTTGTTTAATATAAGGCATTTACCCATATTTTCTTTGAATTTAAACATATCGTGAGTGTTTGCTTATGAGCTGCACAAATCTTTTGCTTTTGAATAGTAATAGCGGTCGATTTTTAGCTATTCCAGAAAATATACAAGATCATTCGTTACCGCCTAAATAATGCCTATATATGATTGCCAGATCAAGTCAAAGCGATAGCTTACCAAGCAGTCGAATAGCATTCATGCACATCCAACTATTCAGAAGATAGTTTTTTCTGTGTATTTTGATATATATAGTACGCACATGTTTGGTAGGGACTTTCTACCTAGTCACTGATCCCCAGAATCTCCTACAATTGAACTCTGAATGAAAGATACAATGAGAGACGTAAGAAAAATGTTTAACGTTCAAGATAACTTAAGAATGAGAAAACAAAGATATTCATAGCTTCATTTTGGAGCTTGATATTCTGAAATATTCAAGAAACGTTCTAAGTTTAGTCACAAATTGGTAAATAACCAATCAAGATATGACAGACTATCTATCGTTTATTTAAACTCTCTGGGGGGAAATCTCTATTGTATAATTACTAGACAAAGAGTTTTCAGCCTTCTTTTAACTTCGTAAACTTTATCAAGGACCTACTCTCTTGTGAAAAATATGATTTTTCTCTGGTCTACCTAGTTTCAGGTTTCCGGTAGCGTTCTATTTTCTGATTTTTTATGCTCATACAACTATCACTTCTGTTTCTTAATTTTTCATCAATGACTGTGTTCATTTGCGAAGTATCCATGAGTATAACAAGCTGAAAATTAATTTCATCGTCTTCTATGTTCATTGTTATATTTACCTCTAAGTGTACGATTTGCTTTTCCCACGTTCCAAGTATCTCTCGCACAATGAACAAAACTTTTCCGATTCTTCTTCCTATAGTTCCTACTCCCTATTTATTTGTACTGTGATATGGCTTTACAAACACTTTATCTCTTACGTAAAAACTGCAAGTGTACATATTCTCTCCTTGTCTCTCTATCTTTGTTGGCTAGAGCAGGAGGTTAAAAGTCGTCCTGACACCTTTTCCTGATATTTTTTCCACAAACAATTTCCACACTGGAATAGCAAGATTAGCCGTAACTGGATAAAATGTTGAAAACTTGATAATTACTCAGATTTTCATTCAATCTTCTTTTAAGGTGAAGCTTGTTTAAAGGTATCCATGCTGCTTGACCGTTTGACTATGGATCATAAGGAGAAAAGCGTAAATGAATAATCCCTGACTATGTATTTCATGTAGAACATTTAAATCTATTGTTTTATTTATAACAAAAGATTTATAATCTGTCAATAATATTTTTCCTCATAGAATTCAATCATTACAAATCCTAACATAAATACAGATTACTACGGTGAAATCAAACTTGCTTTACGTTTTGCAATATCTGATTATCAGAAAAAAGTGTTGTGTGTAACTGATGAAGCTATTGATTTGATTGGCGTATTAAATGTATGGATAAAGGAAGGAAAGAATTTGCATTCACAAAAAGCTGGTACAGATATAAATTCTTACGTGACCGTGTACGTTTACAATTATAATTCTGTGTTTTAAAAATCAAATAACAACTTCACTCATGAAATTTATTTTTGAATTCTATAATGTGTACATCAATTACAGCTTGTGGAGTTAACTATATCAATGGTATAACAGTTACCAACTGATGGCATTTAATGACAAATGGTAAATATAATAAGGTGACAGTTTCTTGAAATATTGACACCTCGATGAAGACCAGACACCTCAACTAACTTGCGACTGCCATAAAAATAAACATCCCTACATTGGATTGTGTATTCCATTGTTATTGTATGATAGTCAAGTGAGATGGAGTGAAAAGAATTGAGTCTCCATCGTGTTTCAATGAACTAAAATATTAAATATTGCTTTATTACATCTGTTGTTTAGATGAATGAATGGTCCGTAAGTTTTTCCATATTTAACAAGCTAAACAACAATAACGATACTTACAGAATATTCAATATTCAGTTATATGGCACACTGTTTTTACAGTATTGAAAATTAAAAGGCACTAAATAGATCCCAATAAGTGAACAATTAACAGACATACTTTGACATCAAATAGAATCTATCAAATAAACATTTGCTTTTATCAACCACATTCATGAAATTATTTAATTTAATTAGGGAACTAACTGATCCTGAACACAAAACAGAATGTCGAAGTACTGATCAAATTCTACGAAGTGATCAACCAGTCTGGAATAGTTTACTTCAGTTTTCAGACAAACATCTTAGTGAATTAATCGAATCTACTATGAAAATATTTATTTGGAATCGTTCAAGTAGCTTTAGTGATCCAGAACTATTGGGGATCGTACAAATTGCCAATAAAGGTAATCACATGAATTATATATATATATGTGATAGTGAATACCGCACAGATTAACTTGCGAATTAAACTGCTATGTGCAAACATAGGGCCCAAATCAAACAATTATAGATATTTTATGAATAAATGAATGAATGAATACTTATTATACAGTGAACATCTAGAAAGTTACATCTTTTGTCCCATTATCTTTTAAAAACATACAATAATACGATAATCAATGATGAGAGAACGAAATAATCGCCAGTTATAATTATTACATAACATTCTTTATTCGTCAACAACATTTTCATAAGTAAGAATGAATGTTGATAATGATGATTTCGTTGAAATTATTCCATACTTTTCTATGGCAACATAAATTAAACTGTTCTACAAAGAATGGAAAATCAACATTCAAGGCATTTCATCCCAATCAAAGATGCGAACTATTTCACTCCATGCTCACTGGTTGAATTTTAATTCAAGCATCGGGACCTGAAGATAATATTTAAGGAAATGTTTGACCGATTCATGCAAAATATCATTTTCCTATGTCACATATCATTTCTATTTTTATCTATAAGTACTACAATTTTCAGAAGGGGTTTTGTAAATTATAGTAACTTTAATAATTGAAATCATGAGTCAGTTGAAGCTGGACCTTCATGGAAAACCTGGAAGCACTGGACGGCCGTTTCGTTCCACTACGAGACTCCTTAGCAGTGCGCATTCACGATCCCGCCCGCGGGGTTCGAACCCAGGACCTATCAGTCTCGCGTGCGAGCGCTTAACTTATAGACCACTGGGCCGGCCGTCATCCAACGGTTTTCTCTCAATTCTAAAATACATTATTCTTCCCCTACTTACTGCTATAATTTTCTTTCAGAACATCTACATACTCCTGAGAATATCAAGTTTATATTACAATTCTCTTAAAAGATTTTATTATTATAAAATACATCTCTTCATTTTTTGTTTTTTCTTCCTGCCTTTTTGTTTAAACCGAAGAAGAATCTGAATTAATGGATACGATCAATGATAACAACGTAAATGCTAATGTATATCAAAGCAGTACAATAACAAAAAGTACATCATTGTGGGAATCTTTAATATCAAAACCTGGTGATTGGATAGAAGGTCTGCTTAATATTACAGCTCCTAATATAAAATAACAAATATAAAACTTTTTATAGAAATATATGTATATGAATGTTGTAACTACTTAAAATTTGGTGGTAATTTTCAAATGTTAATTCCTATAATTCTTTCAAATCAATGCAAACTATTACATAACAATACAGTTGACAGATTTCTTAAATATTATTGATATTGAGGATTTAACTCTGATTTAAAAGTCAATTAACAGGTTTGAAACATTTTCCCATTTTAACTTTCTTATATTATTTTTATAACAACCTAATTGTAAAGTATTCTCTTGTTTTGAGAATTGGTCAATCTAGAATAAGTAACTGTATGAATGGATATTAGTTTGAATATTGTAACGAAATTAACTATTACAAGTCAATTAAATATAATCAGATTTCAAGGTCAAATAAAGTAAAGAGGTTTTTGGTAAATCATTTAAGTGATTACATCTAATACAGTTTACGACTTTGGTTCCTTTAGAGCTTCTGAAGGTTTCGTTGAGCTTTTCGAGGGCCATCTCAATAGTTTTAAGAATATTAAAGAAATTAAATACGATTATCTACTAATTTTTCAGATATATATTATTTCCCTTATTTTGATTTTCAATATTACACTTAATGTATATACTTTCATTAGGTTATTTGTTACAAAAACTGATTCACCCAAGTTGCAGTAGAGTTGTAATTATAACCTATGAATTTTTATGAGAAATGTTACTTACACAAAAGTGGAAAATATGCTTGAACACTTGACATGAGGCTGTTTAATTACGCAACCAGTAAATAATTGGATATACTATAAAAATCATAAAAACTAATATAAAACCATATTAATTGTAATAAATATCCTGGGAACATCTGTCTATGAACTATACGACCATGAAAACCCATAAAACAAAACTATTCCAAGGTTGTTTACAGTATGTAAGTGTGTTTGATTACACAACAGAGCATGTATATAACGTTCAATCTGTATTAAATCTCAGAATGTACTTAAATATGTTGGGGGATCGTAGGTCCTCAGAAATCACTTGGTAAACGTCTTAGTTTTGTAATTCTATTTTGAAAATTTGAATCTTTTTGTTTTCGTGCCAAAAGCGCCCATTTTTACACTCATCTTATATTCCCCACTTGAAAGGACTCTAAATGTCACTGGTTCGTTCCCTCTTTTACTATGCTATTTCGTGACGTTTCCCAAGGGCAGTTTTATGCCGTATATATACGCTTCAGTTGTGTGCTTGTTGTAGTACATATTTATGGATGCTTGTAATATATAATTTCCTTGTTCTGATTTTGGTGTTTGTTCTCTGGTAAGCGGGGCTAAGACGCATCGGAATAGTTAGTTTAGCTGGTCGTTATGACGCTGATACCTAGTCCCATTTATTGATTTTAGATGATCTCGTAATCTCTTCAAACTTAGAAAAATATGGTTAAAAGATTTTCTAATGTCGATTTGCAAAACATTTAACAAACGTTTTAAGATACGATAAAATATATGATCATGTTTTAATTCAGCATGGTATTTGTGTTAATATTGTGGTGTTTGCTGCTGATGTCAACAAATATAATTGGTATGTATCATCAATAGAAAGCGGAAAACCTAACAACAGAAGGTTGAGAAAATTGATGTGAAGAGAACGAGAACAGAGAATGATTGGTATGGAAACGAAGGAACAATGAAGTTTGAGACAATTGATGGATATTTTGCAAATGAATTATTTACTGTTTTATAGCAACTCTCGTACAATCAATTTCGATAATGGTTATATTCTGTCAAGCCTTTTTAATAACTAACTTAACAGACAATATTATCCGAACAGTAACAATCCGCACATTTCTTTGTACTATTATGTACCATTATCTTGTCTGTATGAACGTGTACCCTTGATCAGATGATAGCCTACGCACATATCCCTTCATAGCCAATGTTGATAGCTTAAATATCGCTCGATGAATCCTTCTCTTTTCTATGTATATATATATATATATATATACTCAAATTCTATTATTAGCCTTTGCCTTGCCTAGCTGCGCCTTATCCGATTTGAATATGAATTTGCTTCCGTATGAGCTCGCATATACACATTCGTTTCTGCTTCAAATTCGCTCGATGTGCATATGACTTTGTTGTCTGTGTTATCCGCTGATAAACTGTAGTCGCAGCTCCTAATTGCCTTCTAGTTTCAAACACAATTGAGATTTATATAATAACGGTTATTAGGGTGATTGATTAATGAAGCCAAGCCACCACAGTATTCAAATACATTTAGTTGTCCGCGCCTATGTTCACGTTCACTACAGTATTACAACTGATTTAATTTATAGTGGTTAGCAGTGGAATCCAGCTTGTGCAATAGGGTGAATTTAAATTCACTTGGTATTGTTTACTTGAATCTTCCTATCGATGTTTAGGACTGCAATTGATCAGTCTCTTATTGGCATATGTGCATACTGTGCGTATGCCTCAATATTGCTTTAATTCACAAGCATTATAAATAAAGATGGATATTGGCTAGCAGTGGAATCCAGGACGCGCGTTTCTTCTTATCTGGGACCCGTCAGCTGGCTGGATCCCAGGGCATAGTGTAAAGGAAAAGAGTAAAAGTATTGTACAAATAATTTATTAGTTCATCGCAGTTGAGTAAATAACTCGCATTGTATTCATTTGGTTAAAAGACAAAGTAATAAGAATAGATTAAAGCTATTATTTTGAGATTAGGATTTGTTGATGAAGACGTTTCGTGAATTACAGTTCATGAACAGAATGTTTTTTGTAGAGTTTTGTCAACTACTTAGTTGAATATACATTAGATAATATTTGAAGCTGAATTTAAAGTGATAAGTTTAGGAGCTATGAAGATGAAAGAATACTTGTTTTATCTTGTTGAATATATACCTTGTGCCCTGTTAATGTATAATGTAATGATACCGCCAATTAGAGAACAGTTTATTAATGACCGGACCAATGCCGCACAAAACTCGTACGAACAGTCTCGAATCTTTATCTGTGCTACTTCCTGCCTAGCACTGACTGTTAAGTCCAGAACATCAATCTCAGCCTCTGCGATATGAATCATTTATTTCAAACATACTAGGTTTACATATATAATCCAAACAGACCACATCGTACCATAAAATAGGAAACAACATTTGTGCAAGATTTAGCCAAATATGGCTGTGAATGTGGAAGATAGTAATTGATAGACAGGGCATAACTCAAGAATGGTAAATCGTATAATAACAGTTCATAGGTCAAAATAAAGCTTATGGTAAGAGGAACGGGAATATGAATAGTTTAGCTATTTAATAATTATACAATAAAAATACATGTATCGTATTAGTCCATGAATAGTTCTCAAAAGTCACCATTCATAACTCTTGCAGAGATATAACATCTGTGATCTCGATTGTACCAAAATTATTCTTTATTGTTTCCTTCGTACTATTCAAACTTGTCCTCTCTTTATTTCAGTTATTTATTTACTCCGAAGAAGTGATCTAAATTAAGTCACGAAATGTCAGAAATAAAAGTTTTCTAATCATTGGAATATAACAAAAAAATTTATATTTTTTTTTACTAAGATTGAAATTATTTTCTAATGTTATATTTATCTTAATTTATAAACTAATCACAAGCATAGAAGTAAAATATTTTAGATAATTAAAACAACTCATTGTATCATTGGATAAAAAATAAAAAGAATTCAGTGAAGAAAATTTCTATTTCGACAAAATCATTTACTTGAACTATACATTCATATTTATAGTTGCATAGTAAATATATGTCTATAAAAGCATAGTAAAGATTGATCTGTAAATTATTTTCATCCTACTACTCTTCTCTAATGCCCTGATTATTACATAAGCTCATTTGATATTTGGAATCTCGAATCATTATATAAAACAATCTTTTCTATTCTTCGATAGACATTTATTTATCATACAACTATTAATAAGAATATACAACTTAAATAAATGATTTTTTTGAAAAGAAAATTTTCTTCACTAAATTCTATTTATTTTTAAAATGATTTGTAAAGTAATAATTTCTCCGCCTAATTTATCATTCTGTTTTTACAGTTTGCTATCAATAAATATAATGATTTTATGAAATATCAATTCTAGAAATCAATCTCAAACATATCTTTATTCTATTAAATATGAATTGTAAGGATTTATGGGTTAGTATTTCAAAGAATAACTTTGCCCGGAGTCCCTCCCGGGGGCTACCGCCGTTCCGAAGCACGGATAAAGGCTGAGGGTTGAGAATGGGGTTAGCGACCCCATCCCGTAAAAAACTAACACGCTAAAATAAAGCTTACGAAAAAAATTATTCAATGAAAAATTTCAAAGAATAACATAACTGTACGTATAAAAAACTACCGTAATCATGATATGCTTTGTGTTACAAACGGCAATACCGTAACCTTAAAAATAACAGATTCATTTGAACTCAACTTAAAAAGTTATCGTATTTTAACCGTATATTATAAATACTGTCTTTTCTATACATGTCATTTACTAAATTGTCAAAAATAAGTTGAGATTGAAACATTGATATTTATATATTTAACGGTTTATATGATGTAATATTTTTCATTATAACAATTGGAAGTATCTTTTAACATGTTAGAAATAAAAATATCTGTTATGAGAATCGTTGACACTGTTAGATATGTAGGAAGATAAATATTGAAATTCATTACCAAATCTATATATTGATTCTCATATATTGTTTATCGAATGATCAACAACAGTGCAGTTATTTGCATCAAACTTTAAATGTTTCATCGTTTAATAAAACAAACGTTTACTAATAAAGCTCTACTGCCTATTTATTGAAATAAAGGATAACTGAGCATATAACAATCTACTATATTTATATCTAAACTACTAGTAGTAACAAACAGACAGTTATGCTAAAATAATGGTTGAATAGACCTCCATACAATTCATAACGAATTATTGATAAACGTGATTCAATAGATAGTACAGTCGCTCATGGAACTCATGTAATATACACGGTTTTAGTCAATGAATATCAAGTTAAACGATCACATCAGATACCCAGATAATAGGTAGTCAATTCTTAAGATCTTTATAATCTCATGGTTCATAAAGGTAAAAAATCACACAGTAACATTGTTTGTTTTATCAGTTAAACTTAATGTTGAAACAAAAGCTGTTAGATTTCTGGTGTTCAAAGATCAATTAACCATGAAATCTTTTAAAAATATGTACGCTTTTGCATATCTCTTAAATGAATTTCTCAATAATAGGACTACATATTGCTTAGTTGCATGCAACAAAACATAGTTTTAAATAAACAACATCTGGTTTACCAAATTATCTTAGTGAACCTATCAAACAGAAAAATAGTACTATATTCAAATCAACCAGTATATTACCATATGAGTTTGCGAAAGTTTCTTATTTTATAGTATACATCATGGATTAATACCAGTTAAACAAATGCTTAAAACTAGAAAGCCTTTAATAGCTGATTTTTCTAGTATACAACTCACTGATCGATAAGTCAAACACTTATTGTAAGATATGTATAACCTGCGTACGATCTCCTATATGGTTGTAGGTATACACGAACAGAGAATCTAGAGTTTCTTTGAATGCTTCCTGATGATTTACAATGATTGTCTAACTAAGGTCAATGAACAAATAAAAAATATTTAAAAAATAGAATAAAAACACATTTTCTTGCATGAACAACTGATCTTCATTATTAGCCTTCAATACTCCTTTTCTATTAAAGCATAACACTTTATATTTTATTAATATGATTTCGATTCCTATAACCGAATATACTTTGTTATTGAAATAAGAAGGATGCCGGCTCAGTGATCTAGTTGGTTAGGCACCTGACGCGAGACTGATAGGTCTTGGGTTCGAGTCTCTTGGGGGGGGCGAGATTGTGGATACGCACTGCCAAGGAGTCCCATACTGGGACGAAACGGATGTCCAGTGCTTCCAGGTTTTCCGTGGTGGTCTAGCTTCAATCAGCTCATAATTTCAATCTGTGAAATTTCTAAAATCTCCACAAACCCCTTCTAATAATAAATAAGAATAAATTAAATTATTTCTATTCTCAATTGTAATTAGTTGTATCATGTCATTTACAATTTATTTAAGTAGATTTATCACGCTAATTATAAATAAAAAAAGGAAATTATACAATAATAAGAACAAAAATAGATATACCACATTTAAATACATAAGATATTATTCTTTATATTTCTATCATTCTTTAAGGTCATTTCAGTTATCTTATTCAGTATTATTATTGTTTATAAATTTTATTTATAAAAAGAAAATCTTATTTTCATTCATTCTCGCTTTATACACGTCGATATTTTTGTTGTTGCTGCGCTTGTTGTGTTTGTAGAAAATCCGGAACTGTTTTTTTTATTTACTTTTTATCATATTCATTGTATAATAAAATAAAGAAAAGTAAATAAATAAATAAATAAAAATGATAAATCATAATTTCTAATTAACATTCAATAGGATACGTTTAATTATTGAGACAATTTTCATGATACATTTTTGTTGTTGCTGTTGTTGGTGGTGGTGGGGTTGATGGTGGTGGTGGTGGTGGCAGTGTTGTCAAATATTCGTTTTCATTTAAATAAAATTTTAAAAAAATGGATGATTGAACCAGTCAGTAATTGGAAATAATTAACCAATCAAACGTTGCTGTGATATACATATATATATATATATATATATATATATATATATAATTCGCGCAACATTCAGTACATTTTCCGAATCCAAACTGATCTAAATTTATAACATTCTTTATAGACATTTATGAATTAGTGAAATATTTTGTCTGTTTGTTTTTCTAAATAAAAAAAAACTAATTTACATGTTCTTAGCTAAACTCATATTGTTATTGAAAATAGTTATTATTATTATTTATTCAGAGAATGTTATAAATTGTGATGAAACGACGGAATTATTTCAAAATGATCTTTTATTGAATGTACCATTATTAGATAATTATGAATGGGAGATAGTTACAAGTTTAGTACTGGATTCAATTGAAGATGCTACAAAATATTTATGGAAACATAGAATTAAGGTGAATTTAGATGGTTATTTAGGAACTACAATGGTTGAAGGTAAGTACATATTGATTATTAGTATTATTTAGTTGTATCTACAAATGAAAAGTGTATTTAGATTATACAGAAAGTTGTTTTTCTTTCACGAATATAACTAACACCTTGTTCTGTCAACCTAGAAATGGCTCGATTGTTGTTAACTTTTGTCATATCATTATTTGACTTGATTTTTAGCCTACAGTTGTACATAACTATTTTTATTGGTTAATAAATTATTTCAGCTATAAGAAACATTTTATCAGATCAAATAGCTGCCCATTTCATTTTTGCTTACGTAAATATCAACTAACTGTCACCCGTCAAGATATATCGTAGTTAATATTAGTGTATGTAGATAGTCATGGATACACGTTCAACTGAAAAATGTTAAAATCTTTGTCAGATGGAATACTGAAAAGACCAGAGAATTGTTAGAAGCTTGTCAATCAGGTCAGTTGGCAATCAACAAACATTTAAAAATCTATCCAAGTTGTCAGTTCACAGTACGAAATCTCATTAAAATAATCTACCTAAACTACAAATACTCACCATTTCAACATGAGAAATTATTAATTCGATTTCTTTTACCGCCAATTATTTATGCTGTAAGATTAGCTTTGAAAAGTAGTAATAAATAATATTTCAAACAATAACTGGTTTTACTATTTTGTTCAAAACTCTTCCCAATTTTTTATCATGGATTATCTAAAGAGATTTGATACTAATTGAATACATATAATGTGATTATTGAAACTGATTGAACCATTAACTCATTATTATGATCCGCTAAAAAAGATTGGTTTTTTTCTTTATATGTATTATGAACACTGTTTACAGAAACGTCATTCAGTTAGTTTTCACATCGCATAGTTTCCATGATCACATTTCGTTTTATCGTCAATACACAATTTCAAATTAGTAATATGTATTTTGAACATTCATTTTTTCATGTGCTTAAATTTAGTTATATTCTACAATTCACAAAAATATGATTAAATTTACATGTGAACAACTACTATACATAAAAATATTAGTATCGGAATGGGTTTTGTGGATATTATAGTATTTTCAATGGTTGAGATCATGAGTCATTTGAAGCTAGACCACCGTGGAAAACCTGGAAGCGTAGGATGGCGGTTTTGTCCTATCGTGTGACTCCTCAGCTTCAATTGACACATAATCTCAACTATTGAAATTACTATGATATCCACAAAATCCACTTCTGATACTAATCAGCATATGCTGACCAGTGACTGACTTCAAGAGATATTTCCTGCAGTTCTAGTGAGAATTAGTGACCAGTGGAGTTCAATCAGGTCTGTTGTGAGAAATAAATGTAGCACATATAATCTAACAAAATATTACAACGTAATGGGTCTGTAAACAAGCCAGTTCTCCAACAATAATCTACCGAATTTCGTAAATGGCAGAGTATAATAACAAATCAATGTCAATAAATACTCTAAATTTCTCTGAAGGGTCATTCATTTCGATTCCACTTGTTTCACAAATTTCTCACGAATGCTCAGGTACGGCCGCGGGTAGTGAAATGTTCTCACATGACTACGCGTATACAGGCACTACCAAGAAAATCCTATTCACTGCCTTCTCGCGGCATTACTGTTGTTCACGAAGTTGAGAGGATGAAAAGCGAATGCTCGGCGCTCTAATCAGGTTGGCGGACACTGTGGGTCCGCCTAGGGGAGTTGGAAGACCCTGATTCCAAACCAATGGAGTACATGGGCTCCAGGATCCTGAAGGAAATAAATAACGTATGAACCAATCGTTGGTTACCGGCTGCCATGGTACTGCATCTCCTGACGTTGCTGCACTGCCTTATGGATCAGACTTTTAAGTTGAAGGTGCGGGGTGTGACCCACTAAGAAAACCACCTGCTTTGGTCTGGGCCTCCAGACAGTATCCCAGTCCTTACACAAGTCGAATAATTTACATGGCAAACATGTATTTGTTGTTTCGTTGTATCAATGCCTATGTGTTCAAATAAATAATTAAATAAATAAGCCAGAGATCACTTGAAATTACAAAACTTAAAATTTGTACTACAGGTGATCGTTTCAATATCGAATAAATAATTTACATATAGACATTTGTCAACATATGAATAAATTAATAAATATCTTTTTGCTTTATCCCAATGAGATAAAATAAAAAAATTAAATTTATTATTAATTCTCTACTCAGTATTCAATTTATTTGAAACTCTCATGTTCACTCTTGCTATGGATACCTATTTGAACAAATTGTCTGACAGAAATTGGAACTCGAGTATAAATTGAATATTAGATGTCAATGTATATTTAAAGTAATCTTAGTGACTCAAAATGAACACTAGTTACAAGGTTTCACCCGACAATCTCCTCCGAGTTACTTTTAGGAAATAATCAGTATCAAATTTATGAAAGATAACTAAATTTAAAATAATTTTGTATTAACCACTTGTCCATCCGTTTGAAATTGTTGATATTAACAAACCATTTAATATCAATTGTGTTCCAAATGAGTTATTTCAGGTTACATATTTGTGTGTTATTTTTTTATTAGAGTTCAATAAGTATGTGACGCTTTAATTTACGGGTGGGATAATATTAAACGTTTTATTACTCATAAAAATGAAAGTACACTAAAATAAAATTGAGGTTACCAAAGTATGTACTGTCAGGAGACATGTTGATTTTATTCGTAATATGTTAATAAGTATTTACTTACTTAATTACGCCTGTTAACCCTCATGGAGGAACATAAGCTGCCCACTAGCACTCTTCATCCAACTCTGTCCTTGGTAATCCTTTCCAGTTGCTATTCATCTTTTTCATATCTGTTTACAATCTCCAACGTAGGGTGTTCTTCGGCCTTCCTCTTTTCTGTTAATAAATAGTAATTAATGATAAATCAAAGCATAGTAATTGACTTAATCAATCAAACGTCCGTTATTGTTTGTATCTCTGTTACTGGTGGACTAAATAGGCTGGATGTTAAAAGCAACGTCTTTATTTATTTATCAACAGTTTCTGTAGTGTGCTTAACTATATTCCATCCAGTCTATTCAGATTGTTAAGATTCGTCAATATATTCACCAGTACGTCTGTTCTAATTTTATAAAAGAAAAAATAATACTAAAGAATCTTTTTTGGGGTGGAAATAATTCTCTGTTTGTCCCTATTAGATGTGATGCTACAGTTGATTTATTATCGAAACTCCTGGAGTTTATCTAAGGATTGAGAAACAAATGTTCAACATTGTTTTTATTCTCTCATTTTCACATTCCAGTCTTCAGATCCCTTACTGCTTATGTGGCCTTACCACTTCCATAAATATAACTCCGTTTTCCTTTGAGGATCACGTCCCTGACTCAATGAAACATCATGTATTTCAACTGATTGTTGACATAAACATTTATTTTAACTAGTTTATTAAAAGTCAATATCAATAAAGTATAAGAGTCAATTGAAGCTTTACCACCTTGAAAAACCTGGAAGCACTAGATGACCGTTTCGTCCTTGTATGTGACCCCTAAGCTGTGAGCATCAACGATTCCGCCTCGCGAGATTTGTACCCAGGACCTATCAGTCCTGCGCTTTTAGGTTTTTCATGACGGTCTAGTTTTAAGTGACTCATGAATTCAACTACGAAATTACTAATGATATCCGCAAAACCACTCTCTGATTGTAATAAAATATATACTGAACGTTCATAAGCACGAAAATTTTCTAGTTTTCAGTCGAGAAACATTTGAGCTAATTATCTGCAGTACCAATCCATAAGAATACGATACAAAATATGTTTTAGTTAACTTAATAAAAAACAATAAATTAACTTATAGATAATGTATATTACTGTATATAAGTAAAAGTCACTGATTATGGCTACGTGAAATGAATGCTTAGAGACTTCGAATGAAATGTGTCACAATTATGAATGTTTCTGGTGTATTACAAGTTTATATTACATAAATTCAAATGAAAATTGTTTTATTCCAATTGTTTGAAAACATTTTACAAAACAAAAACCCATATGTATCTATCTAAATTATAAATATATCAATATAATAAATGAATTTATACAACATATGACTTAATGTTGTAACCAAGACGTTGAGGCTTTATTATATTTAAACAGTATAACTATTAGAATAATGATTGCTATTTTGTTTTTTTGTTTTGTTTTTATTTGTATTATTTTTGATGAATAGGCATTATTCGGACCCTGTTGAAATTATACAGACATAAAATGCCTCAGGTAATTGATAAAAGAATGCGATTACTTCAAGAAAAATTGGAAATGCTAAATAATTTTGGTGTGGTGAATGTTGAAAAACAAACTCCATTTTATTTTTCCCGTAAGTTTACATTCAGATTAATCTCTTACCTTTGGGAATTTTACTGTGCCTTTTACAGTCCATGGAATAATTTATGACATATTTTTGTTTTTTTCAAGAATTATCCCTACAGTACTTAATGTTTTGTCTTTGACTTCAATTTCTTTGAATTACTTTATTCACAATTGATTGATCACTGGGCGGTGATCACTGTCATGTGTGTCAAGTCCTTCTTAGTGCAGATTGAATACTATTGACCAAGTTGCAATGTGGCTACTAGTCTAGGTGACTCGACATTGCGTACACTATGTTGAGATAAGATTATGGTTTGAGGTAGTCGCCAGGAAACCCGGTACCCGGTTTCCGTGCTCTTTGACACTCATCAGCAAGGTGTACCTGTTATCTTGAGGGAACTGGTGTTCCCGTTTCACCCAGCTTCACAGTCAGAGTCGTTACCACTGAGCTATCCGGGTCGCGACCGACCTCCTGTAGGACTGAAATGTAATCACAATTGATTGATCACTGGGTGGTGATCAATGTCGTGTGGGTCAAGGCCTTCTTCTCCATAGATTTTATTGGGTGGTTCAATTTAGTGTTTTATTTTACCGTTTGAACTAATCTCTCATTGACTTAGTCATATATTAGGATAATTTTTTAAATTTATGGATATTGTCTTTTATTTAAATGTTTGTTTTTAAACTTATAGTTTCTGTTGTCTTGAAAAGTGTATTCATTTAATTACTGGACTTTCATGTGATGATTACATACAATACATGACTATTGCGTTAATTCAACCAATGTTTACCGAAGACGAAAATTTCACAAAACGAAAACTAGACCTTAAATAAAGCCAGAACGAACATGGATGCAGAATATTATGAATAGATTATATTTCGTGGTTTTATCATCAGCTGCTTACAACCAAATATGTATTAAAATTTTACATTGAGGTAAGATATAGTATGGAATAATGGACATAAGTGAATGTAAGGAATTGGAATGACAAACGTTATCGATAATATCTATATGTATATATATGCAAGAACAGGTCAGAGATCGTCATTAGAATCAAGAAAACACTAGGGATAGGCGATGTTATAGTTGAATGAAGTTCGGGGACAGATAAGATAAATTATGTGATAATTTTAGAGGTAATGAAGGTTTGACATCAGATTCATGGAATTAAAGAACTAGTAAAATGGGTTAAGTAATAATTGAATAGGATTTGAAGGGTTTGCAGAATTTAAGAGAATCGAGTGTGTGGAAATGTATGAGAGAACGGGTAGTTTAAGAATTCGGTAATGAAAGAGAAATGTAACAAACTAAACATTAACAAAATAGAGCTAATGACCAAAATTGAATTAAGAGAGTAGTGATAGGTTTATTACTGTCTCTTTTTGAATCCATAGGTCAGGTTTCAGTTTTTTTTATCTCGATCGCTTCAGCAAAACTGAAAGTAAAAGTAATTTTTTATCTGCTATTAGTTTTAAAAGCATGAGGAATGTCAATGCTATGCTCGGTGTCAAGTAAATGTCAAACTATTGCAGTGTTAAGAGCCCTTGTCCCTCGCAGTTTGAATTTCTTTGTAACATGCTCGGAAATGCCAAGATGATCTCTTCTTGCATATATATAGTTGTTATTGATAACCTTTTTCATTCCAATTCCTTACATTCGCTTATGTCCATTATTCTATACTATATCTTACCTCAATGTAAAATTTTAATACATATTTGGTTTTAAGCAACTGATGATAAAACCACGAAATATAATCTATTCATGATATTCTGCATCCATGTTCGTTTCGGCTTCATTTAAATTCATGAAGGAAACTAGACCTTAAATTGAAATATTGATGTTTACAAGATATTATTTAGTAAGTTTCTTTATTTCAGCTTTAAAATGAAATTAAAGATTTTCAGAAAGCGAGCAATCATACATCTGCATGATATTCAACCTTCATTATATTTTTAGTAAATGTAATTCAATACACTACTTTTTATCATAAACTAATTGAGTTATATCATTTCATTAAAATGAACTTTAAATATACCATATAAGAATCATAAATATGTTTCGCTGAAATTACTTAAATAAGGTTTGATCATGCAATATATATATATATATCACAAATTCCATGGAACTTATTCACTTATTCATAGTAACCAAACACGTAAATGATACATAAATAAACAAACTAGAGTTCTTTTTTTTTCTCTTTAAAACAATGGAAATCAAAGAAAACGTAATACTTTTTACCCAAGTTTCTTAGAATGATTATTTTCTATTTAGCTACTCACTGATCACTAATGTCAAAGTATATATACATATTACAGGGGGAAAAGAGAGGGAGAGGGATTATTCAGTTATAGCATTGTGTAATTATTTTTCAAAGAGACATTTTATTTATCTTCAAATAAATAAAATGATATAACTTAAAAGGTAAGTAAATAGACTGATAGATTTATGGATGTTTTCACTTATTTTTTTTCTTCAAATAAATTTGATTTATATTATAGTAATTTATACAATTCTATTCTTAGGTTTACGGCAATAGAAAAGAGATCATATTTTAAGCAACTTTCATCTTTATTATTTATGATCACAAAAATAAACTGAGTTCATCCTAGTATTATCAGCAAATATGGATAGGGGCTAGTAGTGGAATCCAGAACATGCGTTTCGTCCTATTTGGAACTCGTCACCTGGATGCTAAGTGGACAACTCGATGGTGTTTGAAGAGAATGGTACTGAGTTCTAGTCCCGGAGTGAACATCAACTCTGAGATGCAGGTATATCCAACTAACGAGTCTCAAACGGGACGAAACGCACGTCTTGGATTCCACTGCTAGTCATTATCCATCTTTGCTTATAATACTTGTGAATTAAAGCAATATCGAAGCAATACGCACAATATACATATATTGCCAATAAAAGACTGATCAATTGCAGTCCTAAACATCGATAGGAAGATTCAAGTAAACAATACTAATTGGATTTATTTTTCCTAGTAGTTTATTTAAACTTCTTATGGAGATTTATTATGATTAGTGGTAATAAATTATTGTAATCCAGCCAACAAAAATGTGTTTTTTTTTCTGAAGTTAATAGAAACTCTGTGGACAAAACTCAAATAGAAAATTTTTTATTCTTTCATTAATAAGCGTGAAAAATTCCCCGATTAATTGCTTCGATTTTATTCATTTGTTTATTTTGTGTGTATTAAATGATGATATTAATCACAGACTGACATTATCTAGATTATTAAAAGCCATAAATCAATAAATGACTAACCTTTTCAAGCTATGAATAAATTAGTCATTTGTAAATAATTCTACAATGGACCACACAGAAAACTATCAAGTTTTATAAAAATCTCATTACCACCTAATGACTAACTGAACCGAATACTAACGATCAATAATGGTTATTCACTCATACGAGCTTGAGATTAAAGTTATCTAAGATTAGATAGTGGTTGGAGGTAGTCGACGGGAAACCCTGGACCTGGGTTTCGTGCTACTTGGCACGCGTCAGCAAGGTGTACCTGTAATCTTGAGGGAACTGGTGTTGAGTCACCTAGATTGGTGGCCACATTGCAACATGATCGATAACATTCGATCTGCACTAAATAAGGACTTGACACACATGACATTGATCACCACCCATTGATCAATCAATTGTGATTAAAGTTATCTTCAACAAATAAATCTTTTAGTCTTTTGGAAATGTCGCTAATTTTTATATACTCTACTTATTACAGATTTCTCTTAAAATATATCTGCTGGTTTCGAAATAATCTTTGGAAAGTATATGTAATATTTTGTTTGTCAACTAACTAGACAGAGGTTAATTAGTTAAGATTAGGATAAGTGAAGAGATGTTAAATCTTTCAGTGCTCGTTTGATTTTTCTTTTTCATAACAATAAGAATGTTTCACATTTTATCTAAACATATAAATCTGAAACTGTTATGCATCATATAAACATAACAGTAAAAATTTTTCAGTTCATGATAAAGAGATTTCTTGAATAACACTTGGTGATGAGTGTTGTGTTAAATGACTTTCTATTGTTTTCTGAGGGAGTAAAGACTACATAAACTAATATTTTGTATTGAGTATAAAATATTTTAATGCTTGAAACCATGAGTCGATTAAAGCTAGACCACCATGGTGGTCCATGGTATCCACAAAATCCCTCCTGATATTAATCAGCATATGCTCACTAGTGACTGACTTTAAGAGATATTTCCTGCAGTTCTAATGAGAAGTAGTGACCAGTGGAGTTCAACCAGGTCTGTTGTGAGATAGTAACTCACTGAAGACAATGGTGGATGTGTCGCTCAATTTCGTGGATTATTTGCAGTTATACATTAACATCGTTGGATGCCGGCTCAATGGTCTAGTGGTTAAGTGCTCGTGTGAGAGACTGATACGTCCTGAGTTCGAATCTCACGGGGCGGGATCATGGATGCGCAGTGCTGAGTAGTCCCACAATAGGACAAAACGGTTTTCTATGGTGGTCTAGCTTCAATTGGCTCATGATCTTAACCACTGAAGTGACTATAATATCCACAAAACCCCTTCTGATATAAAATATTTCATGGTCAGATTACATTTTCTTTTATAACCGGAATTATTAAAATTCAACAGAAGTTATTGAGTGTTATTACATAAAGCCACATATATAAGTGAAACTATTCCATCTAAGCTGTTTAAATTCAATGGGCTTATTTTAGTACGTAGTTAGGGTGCCCGTATACAAGTGAAGCTCAACTGGCCTAATCAGCCGTTGTAATCAGTCGATACAAGATTTGTGTAACCATATTCTTGATGGTTTTTATTGACCATAAGCTACTGCTCTAAGTAATTTATTGAACTCAAACTGATCTCAGATTAAAATCATATAAATGCCATTTTTGTGAATTGTCTGATCAGTCAGTCGGAAGTGAGAAACCCGGCAGCAGAAGGCTAGGAAGTTCGAGTTGAAGAGAATAGAGCGAAAAATGGAAAGGAGTCACGAACTGGAATAATCACACAGAATGTGAAGGGCAAATGTTAGAAATTTGCAAATAAATTACTCAGTGTATAGTTCTTATACTTCGCCAAAATATTCTATGATTTTATATTACAAATACAATTGATTGTCCCCATCTTTCTTCTCTCTCATTAAAAATCGACTAAAATTGATATGGTTAATGTAGTCAAAAGGTGATTAGTAAAAATATTTCATCAGAGAGGGTTTTTTTGGATATTATAGTAGTTTAATAGTTGAATTCATGAGCCAATTGAAGTTAGACCACCATGAAAAAACCCAGAAGCACTGGACGGACATTTCGTCACAGTATGGGACTCCACAGCTGTGCACACCGACGATCCCGCCTCGCAAGATTCCAGGTTTCCACGATGGTCTAGCTTCAATTGACTCATGGATCCAACTATTAAAAAATATTTGATTTATTAATTCTACTTTCCAATGAAATGTCAAAATACAGATTAAGTAGTCGGTGAAAGGTATGTTGTTCCGTATACCAAAATAATTTGATTATATACAACATATTTAACACAAAATAAAAATAATTAAAGTTTTTTTAAACGTAAATTTAAAACAATTAGTCCCTTTGATAATTTTCAGTAGTATAATAAGAAGACGAAGATTATCAGAACTGTGTGATGATATACAAGCGTAATACATTTCGAACAATCTAATCACACATATACTTGTTAAGAATATTGATATATGTAAACTAAAAGGTTAACTAGACTAGAAATGGAGGGTAAGAGGAGACAAGGATAATAGGGAAAATAATGTGAAAATAATTTGAAACCTTATCTCTCTGGATAATAAGCTAGTATTATAAGGGTACGTTTCAAATTGTTTACACATTATTTCTTTTTTATCCTTGTGTAATATCAGATATCTGATATTATCCTTAAATAACTAATATATTTTTAATATCACAATGAGTAGAAAAATTAGGCTTTTTGACGTTTCATGACTTAATGTAAGCCACTTCTTCAGAGAATAAATAACCAAATTAAAATGAATCCAATTTTAAATAGGATAACTCTTACCCTCCATTTCTAGTCTAGTTAACCTTTTAGTTTACATATAACAATATTCTTAACAAGTATATATGTGATTAGATTGTTCGAAATGTATTACGCTAATATATCATCACATAGTTCTGATAATCTTCGTCTTCTTATTACCTTATCGAAATGAAACTTAAGTGTTTATTAGGTTCAAATTTCGTAAGTCATATACTGATCAATGGATTAAAGACTTTAGAAATATGTTAATTTGTTGTTTCAATATATCAGACTCATATAAACTATCAGAGATTAAATGGTTATTATCAACAAGCAATATTCTCATAAGTCTGACATATTTCTTTAAAAAAAAAAGAAAAACTTTTAAATTTTATCTCAAAAATTTACAGTTGTTGCTTTGGGATGGTAAAGAAGATTTGTAGCTCAAGTAGAGCTTTACAACTAAACTATTCAGCTCAGAGAACAAAACTCCATCCAAATTGCATATATTTCTTTTACTGAACTATTAAACAATTCATGACCATACTTAAAAACACAGATAACATCAACCATGTTCAATGCTCATATAATAAAATGAAATGAAAAAATCATCATCAAGAAAGTTTTTTTTTTACTTTCTAATTTAATTGTGGGTAATAACCATTTATCTGATCACTCTATGGATACAATAAAGTTCAATTAAAAGCTATGCAAAAACAAACAAACCAACGATAATTTACTCTATAGTTCACCTAGAAGATTGATGGTAAAATAATGATTTAATTGATAGATAGATAAATAAATAGTTTCAAATCACGTACATTGAATTCTTTTTACCAAATGTAGATTAATGGATGAATAGATTCAATGATAAGTTTAGGTTAATGTTATTATAATTGAAGTTAAAATGGAGTTTGTTCGTTTTTTTTTTAGTATTGGACGGCAAAAAACATTGAGGAATATAAGTAACTTGTTAGGTATGTGAGGTATGACCTTACTTTGATTTTCTTACTTATGTGCAATGTACCAGAAAAAAACAATGTATGCCCAATCGGTTATGATTGTTTACCATAATAGAAATTGATATCATCTTATAATGAAATTTTACTGTAGTTTAGGATTAGTTTGTTTGTTTTTCTATAAGAAAAGAAAATCAGAAAATTTTATTGATAAAGAAATTTGTTCAGCTTGTATCGGTTATGATAATAAGATGTTCTATATGACTGGTGACAAGCTAGATTACTATTATGATATTCATAACTAATAAACTATTTCATTATTTAGTTAAAACTAAAACAGAAAATCAAAACTTTTTACTATCTAGTCTACATTATTTAACCTATATGACAACTTGCTATTACTATATTATTAGTAAATATCAAATTCTCAGGACGAATTATTTCAGCATGTTTCCTTTTGTTATTTCTTGATCGATTCTGACGATAAATATTGATTGGTCACCAGTTAGAAGTTATTTTACCAGGAATCGACGTCTGAATAATGTGCATTGTTTTCGCTTTATATTACCAGCAACGACGATATCACTGACTGAACCCTTTTGTAACTTGTACAGTAGTGAACAAGAACAAGAGTGGGGACAATCGAATGTATTCGAACACACATTTACAGAGCATCTCAACAAAATCTGAGAACAAGATAGTAAATAGTTAATTTACAAAATATCAGTTGATCGTCTTAAACTTGACCGTTCCTTTTGCAAATATCATTCCATTGTCTCAGATTTCATTATTCCTCCATTTTCATACCAATCGCTTTCCGTTCCCGTTCTTTCCTTCTCGATCTTCTACTGAAATACATTCTATGTCTGACCACCGTCATATACTACTTGTGTGGATATAAGTAACTAACACCACACTCGTCCCCCCTTTAACTCATTCGTCCTTGCGGTGGTTCTGTTCGCCGTGCCAATTTCTTCCTCTCTGAAGTCCGTGCCACGCTCTCCGTCAAACTGTCGAGTCTACGGCGCGCTGACCTACATAGCTCCATCGACCTTCCGAGGCACCTGCTGCAGTCAACGCCGCCCTGCCAGAAAACTTTTCATAAAAGCGACTGGATAGGTTAATTGATTAACAGACACAATGATTTGTTAAAACAAACAAAAACATATAACTTGTTGAGATATCTAGATGGCAGTAAAAGGTAGCTCAAGTACTCAAGCAGGCCGCCAATGTGTTATTCTTGTATTCGTAAATATATTTGCCAATTTTTCATCCTTAGTGGTGAATATATATATGGCGTGTCTAGTGAAATAGGAATTGTGAACCGATGATCCCTAGTTTTCAATTTTAACCTGAAAAACCAACCTATTTCACTTATTCCCAACAAACCTTTCAACAGAATTTTAATATTAATTAGTAATTTTAAACGAGAAACAAATATAAAGAATTTCGTGCAGTTGGTTCTTTCTATAATTTAAAATAATGAAAAGCCAAGGTTTTTAAAAGAAAAAGGTCGGGTCGTCTCTTTTTTTCAGGAATAATTGACGATCAGGTGAATAATTATTAAATAATTGATTATTCAACTTTACTTTCATTATAATTGGTTGATTTGACGCTATCTGCTGTCAAAATCCTGAATAATGATTGTCTATTATTATGAAATAGGAAAACTCAATTATTTTTCAAACTTATAACTTTTTGATCAATCGATTATCTCAAGGGGTTATTTGGATTCACTGAAAGGTTGTCTATTTTGACTACTTAAAAACTTGATAAGATGTTAAAACGAAACCAGTGAAACATTCTATCTTATAAATAGTGGTAAACTGAACAATATTTTCTTATGTAATTGATTATGCAATAAAGAACTTTGATAAGTATTTAGGACTTTATCGACTACATAATGAATATATAATCTGCCAGATTTAAAAACATTTTTACAAATCCGCTACAGTGAAAATACAAACCATTTGGGATTATATCGACTTAAATACAGACTAAATATCTTATTATTAAGTTCTAGAAAAAAAGCACATCAGATAAATGAAATATTCAATTCAAGGATTAAAACTGTAACTTCGCAACTAAAACCAATAAATAAATGTACTAGTTTATTAGTGTATTTAAGTGAAATTTCCATTTAATTACGTAGTTTCTAAGTAGTATAGAAACTTATTGAAATGTAATGATAATTCCATAGACAGAAGGTATTAAATTGTAAATGTTTTTTTAAATTTTAAACGAAATAGTTGTCACAATTAATGTTGTAGAATATTCTTTTACATTAGATATATATTTACAATTTTCAGTCTATTAATTTCTTTTACACCATAAATATACTTTACGAATATGTTTTCAATATAACTTCCAACCAAATCCTCTGATGTAAGTAATTTAAACACATTATGTAATTATGATTTTTGAATATCACAGGTTGTAAGCAGCTGATGAGAACCTACGAAATAAAATGAATTCATGCTATTCTGCTAAAATCTTTGTTCTTGTTCTTTTCAAAATAATAAAGGGAACTATGTGTATGTTGTATGATTCTTTTATTAGCAAGTATAGATGCTGAATTTAAATCACTTTAGACCCATAAACATTTAAGCAGGTCTATTAAACTGTTTATCCTAAGGATAGAAATAGAAATATAGTATATCTGTAACTAACTACAATTCACTCAAATGTTGAAAATGTTAATATGTTCAAAAATGCATAAATAAGTTTCTAAACTAAATAGAAATCGATTTCAATGTATTCGGTAAACATGTATGAACTTGAGAGAAATATTTCTTTATTAGATACTGGAATAAGGTCATTTGTTTGACGAATGTGACTTTAAAACTAGATTTTAGCGTTGAGTTCATTAATGTTAGTAGATATAATACAAAATTTTCTTCGCTGAATTATCTTTTTCTTATTCAATGACATTATGGGTTATTTTAATTATCTGAAGAGCTACAAAGGATCCTGTGACAATAAAGGAACTCAGTGGGTTTCTTAGTTTTTCTGTCAAGCTTGCCATAAAGAATAATTGAATCAATTTTCTGAAAAACTGTATGAAAAAACGTGAATATCCAAGACCATTTTTCAAATCATTATGCAGTAACCATATTCATTCAAATCACCGTTCTTTGAAACATCTTACTTTGAATTATATAGACAAATAAAGCCAGAAGATCAACGTCTCGAATTCAAAGATTACATTGATATAGTTAGCAAAAATCGTATGGAAGATGTGATCTTGAAATTAATGAAAAGTTTAAAATAAACCGAGACGCAAGTTTCTTTTCCCGAATCTCCGGAGAAATATGTTTTCAATTACTCAAGTATAACATTATCGACCATTCAGCTACAAGCATTATCCTTTAGTCCTAAATTTCGTAGTACGTCTAATAACATTAATGGACTCAACGCTAAAATCCAGTTATTAATATTTCCATTAAGGCTTAATTAGGCGAGACTATAAGTAATGGACGAACCAATCAGATATAAGATAACAGATCTCAGATTTTGGCGCGAAATTCACTCATCCATTTGGCTAGAGTTTTGACTTTATAGCTGATGTCAGTTCGTCATGAAAATCCTATATGTAATTCCTAACTCTAACCATCAACTGTAATTCATAATTCCAATTCCTTACACTGGTTTATAACCCTCATTTTATCCTAGTTATTAAATGTACACTTCCAAGGTCACTTTGGCGTCGCCCAAAGGCCGTCCACAAATTATCGTCTCACTTTTATGCTTTAATAAATATATCCGTTGGTCTTTGTAAGACTACATTTCCTGATGTACCTAAATGATTGTATTGAACTGATATTGATATTTTTTGTTAAAAAAGGTTATCTACCATTTTCATAATCAATTATTACTTTTCTTATTAGAATGGGTTTTGTGGAGATTTTAGAAGTTTCACAGATTGAAATCATGAGTCAGTTGAAGCTAGACCACCATTGAAAACCTGGAAGCACTGGACGGCCGTTTCGTCCTAGTATGGGACTACTTTTCTTATTAATATTGTAAATCAGAATTTTCTCCTATCAGTTACCCTAGCAACAAAAGAATGTTGACCTTAAAATTCTTCAGATTTTATTTTAATAATTTCCCTCCTTAAACTCTTGAAATCGAATAATGATTTGTATCATTCTATCTTCTATCTAGCTTCTCTCCCTCCCTCTCTCTCGCGCGCTTTTTTATATATCGAATTATTACGTTTTTGATTGATTAACACCATCCATTAGATTAAACTGATAATGTCTTATCTTCTACCTGTCATTTCCTATTAATCTGTTTAAGAATGTAGTTTAAATGACTATTATATAATACAATAATTACAATGGAAATAGTAAAATAATGAGTCATTTACCTAAATAATGAATGAATATTCATTATAATCAATGATTCTATGTTCATTTACATGTAACTAGACTTTTGTCTTCAATTCAAAATAAATAGAGAAGTTTAGAAAGAAAGAAAAAATTAGCCTTAAAATAAATATCCGGAAGTCTATGAAACAGATAATTACTGTATTCCCTTATGTATTATCTCTCTTAAAATAATGTAACATTTAATTATTTTCTTTTTCTTTTATTTTTTTTTAAGTATTCGTCAACTTTTTTTAAAAGTTTCTTCTTTAATAAAGAATAAAATAGTATCGTTTCTATCTGAGATTATGTTGAATTCCTAGTTTTCATATGTATGAACAATTGTTTTAATGATCGAAATCATGAGTCGATTTTAGCTACTAGACCACCAAGGAAGACCTGGAAGCACTGGACGGCCGTCACATCCTAGTATGAGACTCCTCAACAGTGTGCACCCACGATACCTCACCCCGTGAGATTCATACCCAGGACCTATCAGTCTCGCGCCAGGCGCTTCGCTTGACTTATGATTTCAATCAGTGAAATTTCTAAAATCTCCACAAACCCCTTCTGATAATTGTTTTAATGTATAAATACATCAAGTTCATTAAGTTCAGATAATATACTATACTTTTTTGAATAGTAAATGTTCTGTTGGATGTATTACATATTTATCTATTGTTTATTTAGTTGATGGTTTTGACATTTCGATCACGTTTTATTTAAGGACATTTCTTCGTTATGTCATATGACCTCTAGCTGATATGTCGGTCGTAATGTTTATTATAGATAGGTAATGAATACTAAGTAGCTTCTTTGTTTTCACTTTATATACGTTTGTGACAATATTCATATTTCTCCAGCTGGTTGTAGAAGTTCATGCGTAACAGCTTATGAAATAAGTTGAACCAACTGACATAAATACTTTATCGGACAACGTGAATACCCCTCCAATAACACATACGATTAACTGTGACTATCGATGAAATGGTAATTCATGATATAATTTGTATCAATGAATATAGATAACTATGAAAACGAATTTGTCTGGGAAAACGTTGAATGTCTGGATAGAAAGAATTCTAGATAATTTTTAGAAGCATGAAATTAAAATCAGTTGACGATAATCAACACACTGAAATATTTACGATCTGTCAATCTATACAACAAGTATAGTCAGTCATAAGAGGTCAGACTAGCAAGACAGTTAGCTTGAATATAATAACAATTTAGGATAATTAGTCCCAGAAAAAAAACAATTACACATAAAATTACTAGAATGAACTAATGTAATACTTGTGAAGCTCACTTCGACATGAATTAAGAGCTAAAGATGTTGACTGGAAAGACAATGAAAATGTTGCAGTCAAAATACCTAGTTAAGATAATTCAAAAATATCAGAATATAACAGTTTGCAAACTTGCTGAATGACTGTGGTCGTTAAAGTCATTCTGTTATCAGCGTATCATAAAACTTGACTTAATATAATTAATTCGACAGAACAAGTGATACCATCCTAAATACAGTGGACCATTACGAATTCTGCTTTTGTTGGCTTATACATATAAACAATGGAAGTTAAGTTCAAGGAAATATTTTTTTATTATTAACGGCTTTATTCAATATTATATTTTGGTACAATATAGAATTCTCAGCATAAAAAATCAGCACGCTTTTTAAAAAAGATGTTTGGGATACCATCAGGTCTCAAACATCGAGATGAATTAAGTGACTGGAGACAACTTCGGACATCAGTTTCAGTGAAACTAGGAACACAGCTATTATTTAAACCCGCGGATAGAGGGAGCATTACATAAGATAATTGACGTACAAAAGACTTAGTTAAGTCACAAACATTCAGCCGGTTATCGCTTCTAATGTGTCTGTTACCAGTAAGTTCTTTAACGAGTTTCCACATACTTGGAGAGTTTTTGCAAGACAAGAGTTTTTGAGTAAACATAGAGTTGAGACGTCTAATCTCTAGGTTTATCAGACCATTTGGCTTACGAACTTCATTTGAGTTCTTCTCCTTGTACATTCTCTCTTTCATCCTCCGTAGTCGTTTTAGATTTGTAGATGTAAGTCGATCAAAACTTACAAAAATGGTTTCAGTGGGACAACAAATATCAAAACAGAATTTAAGGTAACAAGTGATAACATCAGTAGTGATTTCCAGTGAGTCATGTGTAAATAATTCCCAATTAGTCGTATGAAACATGTTTTGCAGATTTCGGATATTTTCTTCTGAGTAATTCCTATATTTGACTTTCTTGGTTTGATGTAAGAGTGTACTCTTCCCATGCTTTCCACATACTTTGGGTAGAACACGAATTATACAGTGATCCAAGCTAGACAATGGAGCACGTTTACGAGTCACATATATATACCCAAATCATTAATGAAAACGAAGTCTAAATGAACATCCAACCGAGTATTAAAATCTACTACATTTTGGTGACCTGGTGACGTAAGGAAGCTACAGTCACACGAATTGAAATCACCACATACAACTGAAAGCGAATCACTGAAGGCAGTAACAGCGAACTCAGTGAATTCATCAGCGAAAACGGATAGAGCAGATGATGTGCAGTCTGGAGTCACGTAGATATTGGTAACATAAAAATATTTGTATTTGTCCAGATGTTTTGGACGACATCTTAGAGTAAGACAGTCGATAAAGTCATTTGAAAACTTAAAACACACAAACGAAGATCGACACCAATTTATGTTTACAAACGTGGCTACACAGCCCCCACACCTCTTTTTATTGTTTGATCGACCCTGACGATAACTTGAAATTACGTAGTGATACTAGGCAGTCTTCCTGTAAATCATTTAACCAAGATTTTTAAATTGTGATGACACCACAATTACGGTACATATTTTGATCTAGTAAGAATTTCAGATAGTCCACTTTGTTGATTAGTGATCAGCAGTTAGAATTTAGCAGCTCGGGAATGGACATACGATTAATGTTCATTCTCTTTAACGCATATTGCCAACCACCACGATGTCTTTTATAGTGCTTTTTTGTAACTTGTGCAGCGAAAAGTCGTAGGCTTTTCATAAAAGCGCCCGAATAGGTTATGCGATTAGTGAACATAATTATAAGTTAAAACAAATGAAAAAACGGATAACTTGTTGAAATAATTGGACGGCAGAAACAGGTAGCCCAGATATTTAAAGAGGCCGCCTTTATGCATAGATTCAACATGACATTATAGTTTATCGCTTGAAAATCAATCAGTTTTATCTTCGATCCTACTCAAAACACCATATCTTTCAGAATAAAGCAGTTTTTCAGACCATTTTTAAAAATGTAAAGCTATGGAACAAAAGCTAGTTGTTCAGTGTTTTTATTTTAACCTTAATTACAAAATTTACTGCAAGTTTATAACATCCATACAAACAACTGACACAACTACACTTTAAGATAACTTTAAACTTTTACTATGGTATTAATAACTTAAACAAATTTTTTTCCACTAGGTACTAAGATGTAAAGCTAACAATATGTATAAACAACTTGGTTGGAAACTACTTTTCATATCTAACTATTAGTTATTACTTAAATTCATGTCTTAAATCATATGAAATACAATGTTTAAAAGTTAGACATACGAATAATTGATGAACTGATTAAATAATACTGGACGGCATATAAAGTCATTCACAGTATGTGGATTAAACAGTTTATTTAGTCTATGTAGTATGATATCATCTTTTACTAACTAAGTTATAACATTTGATAAACGGTTAAACGTTCGTTTAAGTAAAGCATAATGTAGATAACTTTTCATTATACGATCCATGTACGACTTTGATCTACTGAAATAGTTTCCCATTCACCGTCTTATAGCATATCAACTTTATTACAAATTTATGACTTTTGTAAAATTAGAATATAGCATCATGGGAGTTGAATGGGATTTTTCCAAATGAAGTTACAAGATAAATGGATATAAAATTAAAATTAAATTAAGTCAACAACAAAAGTTGGTTATTCAACACTTTAAATAGTTAAACTATTTTTCAAAAATATATTGTTCTTCGCTTAAATTTACTAATTAAATCAACGAATGATTTGACATTAGACTGTAACGAACGAAAACACAGATGTGGGCGGCTAAACGTATTTGAGCATAGAATCAAAGAGTTATTTGGCAAAATGTGAATATCATACAGTAAATACTTCATTTGCAAAATATGTATCAATTGTCTCAGACTTTTTTTTTTTCTTCATTTCCATACCAATCACTCTATGTTCCTATTCTCTTCTATTCGATCTTTTCAACCTTTTGCTGCCAGGCACTCCAATTTCGATTAGTGATGCATACTACTTATATTTGTCGACATAAGCAGCACACACCACAATACCACCGAGATAAAGCGTTTATATTAAAAGTTTCTAACAAAATATTGCTATCCTTCGGATAATATGCTAATCAAAATACAACATACTAAGAAAGAATTCCACAATTTGTTATCTTATTTATGTCTAACCACAATTCTAGACGTGATTACAACAAGGTGTAAAGATACATATACATCTAATGAAAGAAGCATCATCCAGTTTTATTACACATCTAGTCCCATGAACAAAATTGCTCTAAAACTGAACATAAATGTTTCGAACTTATCAGTCTCGCATCTATTCAAACTCAAATGCTTATTCGGCTTGGTTGTGAACCCTAAATCTAACAACATAGATCGTTTATTATTGTTGCCAGCTAAAACATTGTTACATCATAAGTAAAATAAACAATAGTGTTTACCTAATTTTTGTTTAATCACTGACAATTCATGCCATTATGATAAACTATGCATAATAAGAGATTATGTAGAAAGTTATCTACATTAGTATTAACTATACTTCTAGAATGAAAAGACGTTACTGGAGATAGCGAAAACTCACCTGTAAATATAATAACCATTCTCCTTAATTATAAATCTAAGACTTACAACAATTGGATTTACAGGTCGTTATTTCACTTAACCTGCTTGATTACACTACTTGGTAAATAGCTAAGATTCGGCTAGATTCAGTGATCTTGAGAAGAGACTTACAAGAAATTTGCAAAAATGATACATCCAAACTCTTATCGATTTTTGGCCCTAATTCCTTTCTGTGGTATGTTTTGGTCTCGGTTTTCTTAAATTATTGTTTTGTAATTTTGAACCGTAATCAGTTACTATTATCCTTTGACAATCTTTAGTGACCATTTTTCAGTTGTTATTATGACGTTTAGGCTTTTTCATTTTTTCCCTTCATATTGGTCAAACGGACAATTATCTCTTATAACTCTGACCCGTAACTTATTCTGGTCCTCTTATTCTTTTCAAACCCCTTGATTTTTTACGCAACCTCATTTGGTAGTTGGAGTCTTGAATCACTTTGTGATGCAATCTCTTCTATCTTTTTATAGACTTATATATTTACCCATGAATAAGAAGGTACAATGTAAATGGAAATTCACATTTTCACATTTGCTGAATAATAATAATGGTAAATGATGCTACGTAGAAAATTGTGACACATAAGTTAAAAAAAGCGATACGGAAAAACTGAGTGTCGTCTACTACAACCCTTCCAATAATAAGAACATTTAATAATGAAGGATTGCCTAAATTTGCCACATCCATGTTTATTTACCAATTCAACTGCTCCTGTGGAGCCAGTTCTATAGAGCGTACAATTCTGCAAGTCCGTTATCGCATAGCAGAACACCATCCGTCTTGGTTAAGCAAACGACATGTAAGAGTGATTAAGATTTCTATTGTCCCTCACTTGGTCGATACAGCTCATCAAGTTGAATTGAAAAAAGTCTATAAGAATATACGCGATATTCCACCAAATTTTTCACAGAGTTTACGAGTTCATCTTCTGCACATTTTGAACCAATTGAAATCCATGTTCACAAACCAAACCTTCACACCAAAATGAAGTTTGTACAACCACTCTCAATATCTTGGTCGTCGGTATAGGAGTGAGTTAATGACAGAACTTTAACAAACTATTTTCGTGTTCCTCCCATTTCTTGTATTTTATTTATTCTCAACATTCGTCCCTTCATTCTTGCATAACTACCATATTAAATAAATGATTCCATTGAAAAGAAAATTTTCTTCATTCAATTCTCTTGATTTGCATTCAACGACACAATGGATGACTTAATTTCAATTTAGAAAGTCAACTAATACTTGGTTCACATGAACTAAGTGTTCTTCTCAGTGGAGTTATTAGACTAAACTGAAATAAGATATTTTTCTTTCTCCAGGTGAAACAACAACCAGTGAAAATTGTTAGTGTTTGTTCATTATATTAAATGAGAGTTGTTTCACTTTTGAATGTTTGCTCATTTCCCTGTGATACATTTATGTAAGCAGATAAATAAATATTCATACATTTTGTAATGCTTTGAAATGGTTGACTAGATATTGTGAATAAAAGACAAAGTTTTTCAATATGTATACTAAAACTAATTAATAAGAATTATCATAAAAAGTTTATAGAATAAGTACAAAATGTGAAGGTACTAGACATTGACCATTTGGCAATTGCCGAAAAGAAATTTTCAGAGTTTCTATATATATTAATATTGGGCCTTTATAACTGTTTAATCAATACTATATCTTCATATATTTTATTTTTTAGAGAATGAACTATATACTCTTTTAGACAAAGATCTACTTTATCATTCAATGAAATTCATTTGGTTTAAGTTATTCTTTTTTCTAAAGTAGTTAGCGATCATGTTAGATCTATGTAGACATTTGTGTATTGCCTCCTTTAGTATTTATTTCTGAGAAAAAGAAATAAATATTTCATTTATGATCGTACTGTGGTGCGTGCTACTTATATTGATATAAGTAGTATATGACGCGAGTCAGGAATGTAATGTCTGGCAGCAGAAAATGGGGAAGATCAAGGAAGGAAGAGCGGGAATAGAAAGCAATTAGCATGAAAATGCAAGAACAACGAAGTTCGAGACAATTATTGAACATTTTGCAAATTAAGTATTATAGTATGGTTTTTCTATTTTACCAGGTAACTGTAATTGTGTGCTGAGTAGGAGTCACGTTGTTCTCACTTGGGTTCTCCTTCACCACGATGCTTGTATATCATTGAGAGATCCTTTAGTGGTAACTCTAACAAGTGGTGGGTATATTCACAAGTTTCAACTTAATTCTTCACTATGTTGCTAATTCACAGTTGCATCGTTTTTCTTTTTTAATTATTTTCTTAGAAACTTTTCATTTACTCTTATGTAATGTATTCACTTATTTCGCATATATATGCTTGCGGATTTTTATATGTTTCGTGATATAAGAGGTTTTTTTAAATATTATGTTCCGAGAATTCTATATTGTAATAACCATAACATATTGCCATTACCTGGACGTCAATAAACTAGATAACCAACTTCCGACTCAATTCCATTAACCTTTGAATAGAATCTAAAAACATTTTCATGAAACTTTTCTATTAAACTTTTGATTGTCAGCTGATCAATTTTCCGTAATTGATTATAAATTTATATTCATTACATAGTTAAGAAGGTTAATAACAGTTCTTTGAATAATTGAAATATGTCAGAGACAAAAAATCCCAAAGCTTCTGAATCATGTACAAAAATGAATTAGAAATTACATTGTTCTTATTTTCAATCCTATTTTGTTCAATGATTATAGATATATATTTGTAATCTATGTAAGAAATATTTTATTAGTAAGTCCAATATACAGTTACAGTGTCATTAACACATATGAAACTAACGAGTAGGGGTAGGCAAACTTCTGCATGTAAAAACATAATGTAGTTATGAAATTTATCCATAACATAATAGGATTTTATGACAAATTCACACTTATACGGATCAGAAAGTTATAATATGTCTGCCGTTTGAAGTTCTAACAGACTATTATTAGGAATATTTTATTTTCGACATTACTTACTCACGCCTGTTGGTCCACGTGGAGGAGCAATGGCTACCCACCAGCATTCTCCATTCAATCCAATTCTGGGTAATCCTTTCTAGTTGCTATTCCTCCTTCTCATATCCGAATGAAATTCTCGATTTAGTGTATTCTTCGACCTTTTTCTTTTCCGTTTCCCTACAGGATTCCAGGTAAGCGCTTGCTTCGTGATGCCATTTGGTGATTTCATCAATGTATACTCTATCCACCAACTCTATCGTCTTTTCCTAATTTCCTCTTCAGCTGGAAGTTGGTTTGATCTCCCCCATATCAGGCTTTTGTTGATGGTATCTGGCTAATGGACATTGACTTCCGAAGAATCTCGACCTTCACCTTGTGGAGTCATAAGTAATCTGACTGAATATCGTTCAACTCGGAGGACAAATTTTAAATTGTTTATTTTGTTTATTCTGTTTGGCATTCCTTTTAGCAAGATGTTTTTCTACTGTATGAGGTTGCTGACCCATGCCCGACCCTGCTTTTTTACCCAGGCTAGGGACCGGCAGTAACCCTAGAAGATCGACAGGCGTTCTTCACGTGAAATAAAGTACAGAAATCACATTCAAAATTCTCTACAGATTTATTTCTTTTTTTTTCATAAACTCTGCTAACAACTTCATAAAAATTCAGTTTATTTAACCTTACGTATTTCAAAGAATTTTCGAAATATTTTTCACCTAGTTGTATGTTTGTTATAATTAACTTTATAGGTGTAGGATTTTTGCTGGATCCGCAGCTATGGAATAGTTTCTATCCGATCACGATACTAAACTATTCTTTGGTACGCAAGTCAAAGTACAAAAGCGATTCGTGGACAGAGTACAGAAGTGATAATTGTCTCAGAGAGTTTCTTTACAAGACAGTGTGAGTTTCAATATTTTTTTTTCATTTTTCTAATTTTAAACTGTAGCAATATTTTAGAATCGTTGATCTTCTGATTTTAATATTTATCACTATTTAAACTGAATTGTAATTGACATGAATCAAAATATGAAACCGCAATTGTCATAGTGAATACTCGTTTACATTATTTCAAGTCTTTATAACTTCAGAAATTATAACATACTGTCAATCTCTTGAAGTAAAACAGCTTAGTTACTTTCGCTCGTACGTTTCTAATTCACATCAATATCAGGATATTCATACGAATTATTGATATTCCTGTATGAGACTTTTTAATTCAATCATCTCGTTATATAAGGAAATTTATGGCTTCATTTATTCCATCTTCATCGACGTTCACGTTACTTTTGACCATGACATCTGTAAAGTATGGGATAAAACTACAAAATTTCTGTTTGAAAATCTAATTCAAAGGTCAAATATGCTTTTAAATGGCCGTTATCAACACTATGAACGACGGCAGTGATGAGGTATAACTCCTCAGTTAACTTCATACTTTACACTTAGGCTGACCACATTGTACAATTATTATAGCAAACAACCTAGATACGAAACATCCTGGAAGGATTTATTTGAGTGAATAATTGAATCTTGGAGATCGGCTTTTATACCAACTCCATGAAATAAGTTTATTTCTAAGCTTATATATGTGAAAATAAACAAAAATTATATATATATCCGGATGATTAAAAATCTCTCGACTCACTGTAAGCCACTTGTTCAGGGAATAAATCGTCCAAACGAAGTCCGTTTGTTTTAGCTGAAATAGTCCAGCCTTTTACTGTCAGTCAATTTATTGTCAAATCTTACATATTTTAAGTATGGCAACTACTTACTTAAGTGATAACGGACACTTTAAGCTGGGTATATGTGATTTTCACTGACTCAAATTAGTTCTAATAACATTTTGTGGATCCGAATTTAGTAGAATCATTATTTATGGTTAGATTAGTTTTATGACTTCACCATTGTTTTGTAGAACCATAAGTTATTTATGTTTGCGAACATACTTCTACCCGAAGTTTGTACTGACAATTTCATTCAGAATAACGATGAAACCTTCACGACCAAACCATCCAGTTCAGAGAACAAAACTCCATCAAAATATAACCTCGATTGTTTTTGTATGAATGTATATGTATCGATTGCTAACCCTATTCATCTCATGTCTTCAGCTTATCTTTGTCTGGCTATAGACATTGAGTCACGCATGATCAAATCCAGTTGACATGTTTGCCTTCTCTGGTCTGCTTTTCCGCTTCGTTTATTTGATTTTCTGTCTGGATCAACGGGTGCATGAAATATACGTATCTAAAATTCATTCTCGTATTTATCCCGTTATTCTCTAACGCGGATTAAGTCAATAGATATGCGTGACGGTAGGCAGCATCTGAATTTCGTTAATATCATCATACGATCAGACCGGTAAATGGGCAACAAAAAGAACATCAAGTGATAAAGTGCAACTTTTTGGTCAATTTACCATGCAATCGTAATTTAAACCTATCGCCTTGAACACAATCAGTAATAAGTGTAGAACAAAATATGTGGATTCATTTTATTTGCTATCTACACCTTATTTTCAGTCAGGAATACTTATACTATAACTAAATGTATTATTTTAGTAGTTATCTACACCCGCATACCAGGATGAGTTTAACGGGAATACCATATTTCTAGTAAACTTGTCTAAAATATAACTTTACGTTGGGTTCGAATATGCCAGATGTGAGACAGTTATCCACAGCAGGCCTTGAAAGATGGTCGCACAATATCGCGAATTGATTGGAGTTAGAGATGTATATCACTAGATACTGGATCAGTGGTCAAGAGGTTAGAGGCTTGGGTATGAGATTGATGGTTCTGATTTCGGCTTATGGTGCGACCGTAGATATACACTTTTGACGAAATAGCTGTTCAGTACTTCCACATTTTTGACGAACATTTGATTATGATCAGTTCGCAGAATAAACTATTGAAATAGATAATTCAAAACTTTATATGTTCGTCTGCTCTTTTAAACTGAAATAGTTTCTCATTAATATTACCACTTGATTAAATCATATGAGAGAAAATAATGTATTTGCACAGAAAGAAAAATTAAATATAAAGCGAAAGCGCCATTTAACAAACTCATCAAACAGATGATTTACCACGGAAGTCTGCTAGTAAAGACAAAGTTTCAGCTCAACTAGCAAACATTTTTGAAGCTATCTATCATGATAATCAAAAACCAGAAAAATTCAACTAAATCTCACATATCATTATCAATTGTGTGAATGCAAATGTCTATACATTATTCACTTGTTATCGGTCATGTAGTTTACCATCATAAATCACCATATTCAAACTTTTGCTAATTTCCTTGTAAAATTTTTTAGTGGTGATTTCTGTGAAATTTCAAAACAATGCTGGAAGTCAGCTACTGATTACAGTGAAACTGAATATGGTCTTACGCACCAGGTATTTTATTTTATGATTGGAAAACAGGTGAGAATATGTTCATACATGTATGTAGACTATTGTTAGTATCAATAATATCTAATCAATCTCAATAAACATTGGGAAACGTTTCTGATACAGTAATTATTCTCATATATAATATATTTATAGAAAGCCATGATATGCTGAATCAGACATTTAAGCTTTGACCTTTCGGCTTAAAATAGAGAAGGAACAATGAAACTTGGGTTCGTTAAAGAACATAGTAATTCTGACCACATTCAACGAAATTTAACAATTTCTAACATGTTATAGGTAGATTTGTGTGAGTTTGATTGATTTATGTGAATATTTCAACTTCAGAGAAAATGACATTAGCTGCAAAACTTGTTGTAACGGATGGACTGCAGGTAGATGGAACGCGTATTTATATCGATCGAATCAGTGACACGTAAAACACGTAAGGACGACCTAGAGTCCCGATTGGTCCCGCTTCCCTGTCTAGCCCAGCCAGTTGAGTCTAGAGCGCAAGTCACAGCCTCTGAGTTATGAATCATTATATTTCAAACACACTCTGTTTATATACTAATCAAGCAGACCACATCGTACCATAAAATAGAAAACAACATTTACACAATATTTAACAAGTGAAACAAATATCGACCAATAGGGAGTGTACATTTAAAGTCCAAGGCCGCCATTCGACTTAACACGATAATTATTGGTATATTCCTCTCCATACCTAACAAAACTATTGAAATTTGAATAAGGGTTTACATAAATCGTGTTATAGTTTAATTCACATCACTGATTCTTGCTGAAAACTTCACAAACGGTTGAAATCGAGATTATTAAGATTTTTTATTTTGTCCTCTCCATTTTCTCAAATCCAAGACGTTAACAAAATCACCTGATTTATACCCAGTTCGTGTTGCAGTAATCTTATATCGAATTAATTCAAAAATTTGTTGCTTTTTTCAAGCCGAATACTAAGAGTTTTCCACTTTTCATTTTCACTTATCTTGTAACGAAGACTAATTGTAGCGAAACATTGGATTATCTTCTAAAATTCAATCAACCGGGAATGAATACTGAAAAATATTTGCAACAGTTATGTACAAACGTTGCAGTTGAAGCTCAAATTATTGCCAGTAAAAATTTTCCAACTGATTTTAGGGATCTGTTCATGGAACAAGGTTTGTTTTCATGTTATTGTGTATTGATGACTAGTTTAAGTTTCAGTAGATAGAAAATTCCCATTTAAATCGAGCAGTAGTGTTGCATAATTTTATAGTTTCATAAGTGAATATGAAAATAGTGTCAAATGAATAGAAGGAGGATGTTGTAATTATAATTAAAAAGGTAATTACTTGTAAAAATTAAAAAACATGTAACTTAATGGTTGCCAGACCACATAATATTTAGTAATAATGTAAGCAAAATATTTTAGAAAAATCAATTTCACGATTTTTGTGTGAAAGTCAAAAGACGAATATCGAAATTGTATAGAAATTCAAAAGGTGAAAGAAATTAGATTGTTGAATAGAATGAAGTGAAACAAAGTTGAGTTATGAGCTACTCTTATTTTGGTGGCCAAAATAGAGAGAGGGGTTATACAAACTACTTTCAAGTGGGATGATTAGATCTATGAATATGAATTTCAATATCTTCAAAAGTATGTAGATGATTCACACGTAAACCAAGCGGTAAATTTGATGGAATAACATGTGATAACATTAGAAGTTCACTTAATACTTTGTTTTACTAATTGAGCGATAACAAAATTTCAGATAAACCTTAACTGTCATTTACTCAAACAAGATGGATGGTGTAATGCTACACGACGATGGATTTGTTAAATTGTACGCCCTGTGTAGATGGGTTTAATAATAAGTATCATTACCAAGGTTTGATTTGATAATTTCGAATAACTTGAGCATCGGGCAGATTGTCGCAAATAAGTAATATATTTGTAATATCCCAATGAGAAGAAAGATCGGATTTTGTGACGTTACGTGACTAGGTGTAAGCCACTTCTTCAGAGAATAAATAACCAAACTAAAATTAATCCGAGTTTAAATAGTAATAATAATTGTAGAACAGATGCTTAGACATTTTCATTCGTATCCATGTGCTTATATTTGATACATTCATCTACCTGGAATAACCAAACTTCATAAAAATGGTGAGATGTAAACCACAGCTATTGATATGGTTGTGATCACTAAAGATATAAGCTCTGTAGGACAGTATGAGTTTATGAAATCGGTGTTAAAACATGAAATACAGCATAGTTAACAAACTTTGAGCACTAATTTAGCTTGTAATAGCCCGAAATTTGACTTCGATTCAGATGAATAAATGAATATGTCGTGAACATAAATCTCCCGTTTAATTCTGTGTATAACACCTAGGCTGACTCTGTTTGAGCAACGGCTGTAATACGAAATGTTGTGTCCGCGCATCTCATTACTTATACTTGATAAAAAGGAACCACTGCAATTCGCATGACGCTAAGACTGGTTCGAGTAAAAACAAGACGACGACCTTAGTCGAAAATACACTCATTATGCACCCGTTTTGATTATAAATTAGAACGAAATCACTGAGCATAGTCCATGTTAATTCAACACAAAGAATATTGCGTATTCAATAAACATCACACTCAAAGAAATTAATGTTATACAGAATAAAATATAACTCTGCAAATAAAACAAATATTACACTAAGTAATCTCACATTAAATTGAAAACAGAAGTCGAAATCTGATTTTTCCTTTTTGTTATTCCATCATATGAAGAAGCCAAATACGGATTGATTTGGATTTATTTCATACTCAGATAGACATTAAGTTGAAAAGGGGGAAAACAAAGCGAATCGAAGATGGTAGGCATGCCAACTGCGTAAGTAATAGGTGACTCAGTCTTTATAAACATAAAAGAGATACAGGTAAGCATGCGAACATCCGCGCTAGCATATATACATATGATCAGAGCACGTTCAAGATTACACTTGAGTAATTCTCCAAGTCAGACATGCTGGATATTTCATCCATAGTAAGACTATAAAAAGGTTAGAACAAATCATGGAGGCGCGTGATTACAGATTTGCTACAAACTATTTATCAAGTCTGTAACCACAATAATTTCAATATAAATCTATGACTTTTAGATGCAGCGTATGTTTTATCATTCGTATCTTAAGTTTATTGAAATCCCAGATTTTGTAATAGTTAAGATGAATGATTGTCGAATTTACTCACAAGATACAAGGTACACGTAACAATGGATAATTTATTATCTTTCATATAGAGTGATTTATGTCAAAGTAGTTTGTTTATAAGTAGATTCAATGTTATATCAATCAGATACGAAAATATTGAATTCTCCTTTAAACAGATAAATCAATTACTGGTGAATAGTATTAACTGAAAGTTTTCACTTTCTTTGTTATTTATTTTCAGTTGGATTTTGTGGTTTAGCAGGATTTTGGCAAATCTGTAAAATTGATTGGTTAATGAAAATTATTTCATGGCAAAATATCATGGGTTGTTATCATAAATTCGATAAAGAAGAAATGAATCCAGAAAATTTTGATCCCAATGTATATGGACATTATAAGCGTAGAAGACGTTCAGAACAACTTTTATCCGATGGTCAACAAGCGTGTCTATCACATAGGACAAGTGTAGCAATGACAGCACTGAGTGGATATTTAAGATATTTAATTGAATTTCATTAGATGATAAAATCTATTTTTTGTGTTCAGAAACCATTAAACCAATCCAGAAGAGAATACTAGTTATTGTTTTCTAAATGTACATTAACTTTGAAAATTGTAATTTAGTAAGATGAACAACTAACTTTGAGTTACCGATATAACTTTTATGATCAAGTATTGTTCGAAACCAAGAAAAATCGAACATCTAGGACTTTCGCAGTGCCCATAAACAATCAAGTCAGGGGTAGAATTCGGAGCCCTCAGTTGATTTACATCTCTAACCTCAGTCAATTTTTGTTATCAGAGACTGCTAAAGAGAACAATACTAAGAATAAACAGCTGTCAGGTGTCCCCTAATTTTCAGTGCTTATTTAGTTGAAGCCAGTTCGTGATCCAAAATACAAATTTGTCAATTTTGTAAAATCTTCCATATTAATAATAATATTCACACATAATTAATTTCAATAAGTTCATCTCTAGGCTATACTGCTATAAATCGGTCGTGTGTTGTGATTAACCACATACAGTAACTGAATTAGTGTTCTTATTGAAATTAGTTGATCTCAAGTCAGTTGTGCTCAATATACTGAGAAAATGTATCATTAGAAATTTCTGGTAGATAGAATAGAATCATTTGGTCATAAAATAAATTCTTTATAGTAGTTGTTATTGATGACTAAACGGAATATTATGTGGACTAAGAAATGTGAATATGAAATTAAGAACATTTTATAGAGAGGAGTAACGTAAAGGTACAAATAAAAATGGTTGGAGTGGAGGTAAGTTTGTAATATTTCGCTAACAAGGCTAATTCAATCATGAATGTTACAACACTTCTGAACCAGAGTAAACACATGGGTTGAATATCTCTTTTTTGAAAACACGTACGTTAATTTGACTTTCGTGACTTAATCCCCATATTTTATTCTGTATAAAATAGGCATAGTCTTGAGTCTTTTGTCAAATAATCCTTGACTTAGTATATAATTGAAAACAAACTCTTTTTTTCTGATATGACGTTCACTATTTATCAAATGAGAAAGTTTGGTATTATTTATAGATTCTATGAACCATTTTTCCTAATCAACCCAGTACATGTTCTTCAGGACTTAGGAAAAAGACCATCTGTTCACGTGACTAGCTTCACAGAAACAATTAAATACATAGGCGCACATTTGTGAGATATTCATTGGTAATTTAGTCCTACATGATTAAATCCTTAAAGACTTGGTTTAGAAGTTGACGGTAATTTAACGACATTTACCTTCATTTCGATAAATCTACTAGATCGGTGCATTAAAATATTACTAGCTATATCTTTTTGAAACTTAAGTATCGGATGTAAGGTTTTGTTACACATTACATCGTCTTGGACTTTGAATCAGATACGTACTTCTAATTTAAATATGATCGGATGCTCATTTTATAGTAACATTATCTTTAATTCCCCTACATTTCAGTCTACATTGTCTTCATTAACATATAATTCGAATTATCTGACTGTCATCCGTTTTCCAAACCTTTTTTATCCTTCTGTTCTTACATTATGTTATAAAGGACAAACAAAATAATAGATTTCTAGGTATGTGTACTCAATTGTCTGAGTGATTATTATGTACAATGCCGAGTAATTGTCGCGACCCTGTAATGAACGAATAACTGGTCAGAAAAATGTGTCCTTTTATCTTAAACAATAACGAACTCATGATTAGAATATCACACAAAATAAGGATAATTAAAATTTATTATTAAACACAAATATTTACTAGATTCAGACTCCATAGGTTGTTTACGAACTAATACTCTTGAGATCCTACAGACAAGCTCAATTATTTGCCCATCATATAACATAATTACTATGACTATTCATTTCTTTATTGTTTTACATCTGTTGTTCATATATCATCCTTTAATACAACATCTCAGTTTTGCTGCTAGCTATGTTATCTGTTGGATTTTAAAGTGTTGACTAACTGATGTTTTCGGAATCGGGGGTTCTGTAGATTGTAGTAATTTAATAGTTGAATTCATGAGCCGATTAAAGATAGACCACCATAGAAAACTTGGTATTTAGTTAGTTTTTCATTATGGCTCTATATATATATATATATATATATATATATATATATATATATATATATATATATATATATATATATATATATATATATGACTTGCATCAACGAAATAACACTCATCGAATAGTTACGTTACGTAATCATTATATAATGATATATCGATCATAAAATAACATTGAGAGAATTATAATAATCAAAGTAATTATTCAGAAATCAAACAGTTGCTATGTTACATAATATAGAGAAAATATAAAATATTTTGGTGAAAGGTCAGTATTATAGTAGTTATGTAAGAGTCAAGAGACGAATGTTGAGAATAGGTAAAATACGAAAGTAGGAGTAATTCGAAAAAAGTTTAAATATTTTTAAAGGAGTGGGTTTTATCAATGTCCTGTTACAAACTCACTCCTATACCGGAAACAGCGGTAGCTAGAGTGGTTACACAAACTTATTTTGATGCGAAGCTTCGGTTTGTGAACATGAATTAAGAGTTCTGTTGTCTCTCACTTGGTCGATACAGCTCATCAAGTTGAATTGAAAAAAGTCTATAAGAATATACACAATATTCCATTAAATTTCTCACAGAGCTTACGAGTTCATCTTCTGCACATTTTGAACCAATTGAAATCCATGTTCACAAACCAAACCTTCACACCAAAATGAAGTTTGTACAACCACTCTCAATATCTTGGTCGTCGGTATAGGAGTGAGTTAATGACAGAACTTTAACAAACTATTTTCGTGTTCCTCCCATTTCTTGTATTTTATTTATTCTCAACATTCGTCCCTTCATTCTTGCATAACTACCATATTAAATAAATGATTCCATTGAAAAGAAAATTTTCTTCATTCAATTCTCTTGATTTGCATTCAACGACACAATGGATGACTTAATTTCAATTTAGAAAGTCAACTAATACTTGGTTCACATGAACTAAGTGTTCTTCTCAGTGGAGTTATTAGACTAAACTGAAATAAGATATTTTTCTTTCTCCAGGTGAAACAACAACCAGTGAAAATTGTTAGTGTTTGTTCATTATATTAAATGAGAGTTGTTTCACTTTTGAATGTTTGCTCATTTCCCTGTGATACATTTATGTAAGCAGATAAGTAAATATTCATACATTTTGTAATGCTTTGAAATGGTTGACTAGATATTGTGAATAAAAGACAAAGTTTGTCTATATGTATACTATCAGTCTCGCGCGCGAACGCCTAACCTCCAAATCACTGACCTGGTATCCAACCGTGTTAATATCTAACTTCAACCAATCCATGAAATTGAATCCCGGGTTCGAACCTCTCAGTTCGGGATTGTGGATGCTAACTGCTGAGGAGTCCCATAAATGGACGAAACGGCCGTCCAATGCTTTCAGATTTTCCATGGTGGTTTAGCTTCAATTAACTCATGAATTCAACCATAAAATTACTAAAATCTCCACAATACCTCCTTCTGATATTATTTCATTGTTATACGTCATATATATTAGTGTAGAACCATGATGAAAAACTAACTCAGAAGAAATTTAATCGCTCGATTCGTTATTTCTTTTTTGACAAATATCAAAATGGACATTTTCACTATAGCTGGTATATTTATTGATAATCAGTTTTAAAAGCATCATAAATAACTAACCGAAAAGTTAGATTTATTTTACATATACAGAAGTAAATGTAGACCTTTGAAATAATATTCATAAAACGAACAATGATGTTTGATTGGATAACCTTTACCAAATGGAACTAGAATCAACATGCTTATGAACTATTTTCCAAATTAAATTTTCACACCTATACTGTTTTTGGATCTTAAAGGTGAATGGCTTTTGAGATTCACCGTAATTAGTCAAATAGATTTTCCCTTTCACGTTTATCCTTTTTTTGTATATTATCAAATTCAAGACTTCTTATTAGCATCAATATTATGATAGAGTTATATCCAGCAGACGAGCCTCAAATAAGACGATATTCACTTCATAAGCCTTATTGCCTGCTACTATTCATCATATATGATATTTCTTTACAATTATGTTCTTAAAAATAGTATTGTTAATGAATTCGACCAAACCATCCAGCTCAGAGAACAAAACTCCATCAAAATCATTCACCTTAGCTACAAATCTTCTCCAGCATCTCAATATTTGAATTTTATTTCACTTAAAATATTTGATTATATCATAATAGATAAATTAATTCACCTGTCGAAAACAGAAACACACAAAATGCTTCGTCATTAAGTCATTTTAGTTTTTAAGGTTAGATACACTTAAAAAGCTATCAGAAACAGAACAATTTACCTTAAAAACTGAATTATCAATATACCCAAACGAGTAAATATCTTTTTTTCTTTTATTTCAAAAAACCATGCTCAAAATCTTGATTTAAAATTTGAGTACAACAAATCATTTCATTTTTAAATATGAATTCATTCTACCATCCTTTTTAGTGGCTTAAATCTTATGAGCTGTCTTTTTTTATCTCAATAAATTACTTTTAATTTAGTTTAGAATGTTTATATTCCAGAAATATATTTCCAACCTCAGAACAGAAGTCTACCTAGTTCTTAGACTGACCATCTTAGAAGTGGATAGGATCGATAAACGGAAAAGCATTTGTTAAATAGTTGGTATCATTCCTCTAGAATGTTGAGGTTAATTTAATATGGTCTGTTCTATTGGACCTGAACTGATGATCTGTGATCACTTGCAAAACAGTAATTTTCTTGTATAAACTTTGTAATCAGTGAAATTAATGAAATATTGTTTTCCTATTATTAATTATACTCCAAATATTCTGCTGATGTAGTAGTTCAGCTTTCGGAAAGAAAACTTAATTCTTTACAAAATATAAATTATTTTAACCATTTTTTTTTGTATAATCAGTCACAAAGTTGCCATACATATCCTTGAAAAATATCAGCTGTATGCTAAATCTAGAAGATAGAGTTGGGCCTAATCTATACCTTATAAAAAAACAAAGTAGATTTTTATATTAAAACTAAATGTTTTTTGTAAGCAATGATGGATAGTGGCTAGCAGTGGAATGCAGGACGCGCGTTTCGTCCTATTTGGGACTCGTCAGCTGGATGTACCTGCATCTCAGAGTTGATGTTCACTCTAGGACTCGAACCCAGTAGGATTCGCTTCAAACACCATCGCGTTATTCACTCAGCCACTGAAACCCAAAGCGAATCGTACTGGGTTCGAGTCCCAGAGTGAACATCAACTCTGAGATGCAGGTACATCCAGCTGACGAGTCCCAAATAAGACGAAACGCGCGTCCTGCATTCCACTGCTAGCCACTATCCATCTTTGCTTATCAAAGCTTGTGAATTAAGGCAATATCGAGACATACGCACAGTATGCACATATGCCAATAAGAGACTGATCAATTGCGGTCCTCAACCTCAATGGGAAGATACAAGCCAAACAATACCAAGTAAATCTAAAACTAAATGCATTACAAAAATACAAATATTCATGAAACATTGTTATTTAATCAATAAAACATCCAGAACAAATAAAATATGGCAGTATCTTTTAACGTTGAGCTAAATATGTATATTCAAGTCTATGAGTTGATATTGTTTTCCATAAGATTTTACACGGGACTCATTGACAGGTTTTCACAAACTCCAAATTTAATCAAATTGCAAAATCGGTGGACCAAAAGCAGTGAACGATATTTATCTCTATGTTGATTATCAGATTGTCTTAATCTTACGCTTGCGCTACTACTAATCGTTATAGATCATTTTCATTATTGAATTTGAATGTATTCTATATGCTTATTGAGACATCGCCTCAATGTTTCAGTTATTTTTTCTTCCCATTTCTACTGCCTACTGCTTCTTAAGCTTTCGGAATACAAGATACCCTTCTAGCTAAACGCAATCCTTTCGAAAGCTGAACGTCACAAGCTTAACTGACAACTTTTAGTGGAAGTAGAATACGATAACTTTTTGATCGAAACAAGCTGACGTTGGTTAGAACAAGTTTTACGAATTATGGTTTTAGTCGGTATAAGTGCATTAATCTATACTACTAGGACAATAGACTGTGATGTTTGAATGAACTAACAATTTCTTTGTACTTGTTGAATGCTTGATTTCGAATTCCAAATACAGTACATTCGTTTGTGTTTATGTAGTACTCCTTGATTAAATAGCGTTATTTCTGGGACTCCTAGTTTTTACTATAATTTAAATACAGGTAATTATCACATTAGCGTCCCTATGGAGCCTGTAATGAAATGATTGGACATACATTCAGATTTTGATGCTTTCTAAATCTGGGCTATGACCAAGGAAGATGTTCACGATGTTATTATTGCGGCACATTTCCTTGCATTCATCGGAAAAGAAGCCAACAGCTTACTAAAAACTCAGGCAAGCTTATTTTGCTTCCTTATGCAAATCTCAAGGAACTACTGCTAGACTATGTTAAGTAAACAAATTTCGAATGCAGTAAAGGAGGAAGATCTCGTAAAATGATTCATGAGGATATAAAAAATTCCAATGCATTATGTCAACCCAACCCAGTGCATACTCAAGGTTGTGCATATAATTCATTGAGGAGTTGCGATGCAGTTCACGAAGATGGGCACAAGTTTGGTCAATGTTTGACCTGTGGCAAGTTCCATTCTTTTAATTAATGTAAATTTCGTAATTCTAAGTGCTTTAAATGTGGTGATATTGGACATATTCAGTCAGTTTGTAATATTACTGTTCATCTTGCTGCAACTAATATTAAGTCTTGTAATTCTGATTCTATTAAGTTGAGTATTTATAATGGTCATTTATCTTTATCAACGATTTCAAAAGACAGTGTAGAGTCATATAGCAGTTCAGGGTTAAATGAAACTCAGAATCCTTGTGAGACAAGAGTTTGTAATCAATCAATTTGTCAGATTTCTCATGTTATTGTACCAAATATGGTTTTTCCTAATGATTCATATATTTCTGATGAAATTCCTTACAAATCTGAGGAAAATGTGTTGAGTGAACTTAATCATGATTGAAAACCTGATGTTGTTTTGAAAGATGCTGATTTTTCTAATGATCCTTTACTCTGCAATGACATTCTTAATAAATTTGAGGAAAATATTTCAGAAGAATCAAATCTTGACGTCATATCAAAATTTATTTGTCCTCATAATGCATTTGTTTCTTGTGGGAAACTTGTTCAACACGAAGCACGAGTACTAAATGAGCTCGATTTAGATTACAATTCAGATGATTTCATATCAATTATTGTTTATTCTTATCATGAAGTCACTTTTAATGTATACTCTAGTCAGTGTGTGAAATATGTTTTAAATGAAGCCACATTATTCATAACTTGGGGATATGAAGATCCAACGTTATTTCTGGAAGGAGGATAGTGTTGAGAAATCTATGGTTGGAATTCTAGATATTAGTGGTTTCGGTACACAACCGACACAGTGATTGTATACAATCCCAGGAACCAAGTGGGTAATGCAGAGACTTTATCCAGTACATTGTCGTATAGACACAGGATGAACTTAAGAAGAAGACGAACAATCGATTACAGACACTTGGACTCCAACCTAAGCTGTGGCGGGTGTGGTGTTTGAATGAACTAACGATCCCTTTGTACTTGTTGAATGCTTGTGTAGTGGTAAATAAATCCTTAAAATAAATAGCCCTGTAAGTTTTCGACATTGGATGCTGACCATATGCTTTAGTGGACTCATCTAGCTGAAGGCGCTCGGTCAGGCATCCGCACCAGATCACGTGTGGTAACGCCGTACTCAACATCTACCGCAATCGCTAGCCAGATTAGATCAGAGAATTCCGATATATTGGTTATCGCCAAATATACTCTTCCTATCTCCTCGACTCGGTCTTTTGATTTCTCTTGGTGGGTACAAATCATATTAGAAGGTGTTACTGGTAGAAGCGTTGTCAAACACTGAATACCTGTGTCATCTTCACTTGATTTCGATTTCCAAACACAGTACATTCGTTTGTGTTTATGTATTACTTCTTTACTAAATAGCGTTATTTCTGGGATTCCTAGTTTGTACTATAATTCAAATACTTCTAATTGTCACGTAGACAGTGTCAAATTCTAGACTTGCTTTGATACAACTACCCTAATCTATGAAATCTTACGTGGAATTCATAATATTGTATATACCGTGTTGTTCTATCGCAACAGTTAACTTCATGCTTTTTATGACTTTTGAAGAACGCATTTGGGCTGGAGATAGAATAATATATTTAAAGATGCAACAAGTAATTGGAGTTTGACAATACCTTAACCAGTGATATCTATAATCGAAACGTGCCTACCCAGTGAGATCTGAAGTCAGAAGCGAAGAGGTTCAAAATATGTTTGATATGCTATCGATATATCAAGAAGTGACTGATATAAGCAGGCTAGCGGTTGTAAAAAAATTGGAACACTACGTAACCACTGGTGCAGATGATTGACTGAGCGCCTTCAGATAGGTCAGTTCATTGAAACTAATGCGGTCAGCATCAAGCGTCGAAGACTTGCAGACCTATTGATTTTGAGGATTTGTTTACCGCTACATATTTAATCTGAAAAGGGGGAAATATATAGAGTAACCACCCCAGCGTAACGAAGCCATGTCATACCGATTAAATGTCCCTGCGTTCATTTTTTCTCTGGCTTCCTCTAAATGGTAAATGTTGCATATAAATCGTCACAATCACCATACATTCAGCTTCAAAGATCGAGTAATTATGATTCAATAGCATTATCACGAATACTAATTACACATAACTGCTAATATCACGGAACCTAAACAAACGAATCATTCTTGCATATTGACTCACATGAATTCATAATGGAAACCCAGATATTTCTTATATAAGCTCTCATCATGCATACTGAAAACAAACATTTATTTGTTAACCAAAATGGAGTACATATTAACTTAGTGACTTTTTGATATTAATACGTTACGTATTACTCTTGATAAGATAGTTTGCTAAGAGACACATGAATCAGCTTTTTAGCAGTGTCAAAAGAAAGTGGTCAGTGGTCCCAAATGAATATATTATAGAATTTAGTTGGGTTATTTTACATTTCAAGTGAGTTAAGTATATCTTTAGAAACGCCAAAAAGAAACAAACTATACGGGAATACAGTTAACAGCGAAGGAAACGACACATAAGGAAAGAAAATGCACAGAAATATCCGTGGGAAAGAACTTTTAAGAGTTAGTTTCAGACCGGTACTAATGCACTTATCTATGTTACTACAGTAACTTATTTATTAGAATAATGTGGATTTGTAATGGCATTGGACTGAAGCTACATAATTTTTAAAGCCGAGCATAAAATTACTGAAATGAGTCATGTCCAACAATTGACACGAAGAGAAGGTTAACAATAGAGAAGTCGGAAATACTCAATTCAATTCACTCAGATAGCATGGCTCAACGTCGCAGACATGGTCATTCTGTATAACTTGTCTTTGCTCACATTAAATATATTATTCTACCTTTAACCTAAATGTGTTCTTTACAAACGCCAAACGTTATATTGCGGATTGTTACGATACGACGAGTCCGAATACACAATAATGTGACTTCCACTTAAGATCTGCAATTTTAGGAATAAGTATTTTATTATAACAGTATTAATAACGAAGTAGACCATTATCCTATATGTTTGTCGCCACTCACTAACGATTCGAATCGCGATTTTGCTGAACACACCGAGTTCAATACTCTAAACGTTTCCTCCTCTTGTGTAAAAGGTCACTTACGAACAAGGTCAACGCAAGAACTAATAACCACATCGCTTACTGTCATCTGTACCAATCTGGTTGAACGTTCAATGATAAAGGAAGATTTGCGTAATGTTTTACTGATTGATCGTTCCAGTAGGGAATTTTGAACAGCTGATGATGTCATTTTTATAGCGTTGAGATGTGACGATTTATGTTGTGACTAAGCTTTTTAGACGTCGTTAATGGTGGAAACGCGAGATACCAGAAGTCACTTGAGAAAAATTTTGGGTTTGTAATTTTTACGCCGAGAGCGCTCATGTTTACTCTCAGTTTTTGTTTCCTAGATAGAGTGACCTAAAATGTCATTGGTTCGTTTCCACTTTCAGTTCACTATTTTGTGGCAATTTTCAATCACACTTTTTTACTGCATATGCACTCAGCGTGATACGATTATGGTTCAGTGTGGCAGTCTCGATCACCCCGAAACTTAGATAGTTCAGTGACTTTCCAAACCTGCCAGACACGAGCCTATTGTGCATAACCCGTCTTACTCGAGCTCATTTCGACGAACACAAACTAGTCCTCCGATTTCATGCTGGCACTGTGCTCTATGACATTTCGTACGGACCTGTCCTCCCAAACAACGTCGTTGCAATAAATCTAGGTCCATTGGTCACAAGTTGTATTCTTCCAAAGAAGCAAAACAAATCAATCACCACATCGGTCCAGAAGTATCAGAACGCCTGTCTTTGAATCCTGTACAAATGTGCCGAGCCTATTAGCATCCTGCAAGAGCCAAATCTAAAGTAAATGAAAATCCATTACACTTGATATTATCGAGCATTCATTTGGATTGCAAGTAGATATTGCATCAGGCAATACCGTTATCTGTCGTAAATGTTGAATCGAAATGGGTGGCCCACGCATTGAGTCAACAACACAGAAGACTCGTACAGCATGTGTTTGTTCTCTGAGTTTGTTGAGACAACTAGATTTTGAGTTGTCTTTTCGAGAATCGGTATTCACCAAGGTACTGTTACGAACACATTGTTTCGACCAGTTGCTGCTAGCTGACGTCCTACTAAATGTCGTATGCCATTTGGCAAGGCAAGCCCTTGGACCTGAAGTATATACGACGAGGCTAAGGACTCAGTTCTCGACCTTCTTCCAGCCCGTGTTGGGTTGGTGCTCCACTATCAAAGCAACCCTTCAGTTGAAGTCAGAGGTGGAACGTGTTTTCCGTCAGAAGAGACTAGTACCACATGCAGCATTATCAAACATTGATGAAGAACGCAATAGCTCGAAACTACAAGGAATTATAACTCCTGTTTCGTGTTCCGCTTTAGAAGCATTTTTTGTGGTTATCGGGGTGTCAACGAGCGCAAATCTCTCTCATTACCATCCCTCGTCATTACCAGCTGCCATTTCCCATAGATTTGTTCACTACGCTAAAAGGTGGGACCTTCTTCGCAGAGTCGGACCCTGCTGATGCTTATTTACAAGTGGAGGCGGCTGAGGAATCGAGAGAGCTACCTAACATTAATAGAATCGTCTGAACTTTGGAGGTAAGACCGCACCATGTACTTTCCAGCGATGTTGCAGTACTTGTCTTAGGGATATCGTCCTTAGCTACTGCGACATCATGATATACACTAACTAAGCCAATTTTAGTAATTACGTTCGTACACTGTAGGCCATTTGTAAACTCTTGAATTTGAAGTATTTGGCACCTACCTGGTATCGTTTGATGGTTGAGGGGTCTACAATCACCTCACGGTCATCAATAGCCTTCATTTTTCTTTGGGACAGTGTGCAAAGGTTATGTCCATCACCTGTAGCAAGAGGTCGAACTAGGCTATTTTAGGCTTCTCTGATGCTAGTCATCTGGGTCCGGCAAAAACAGGTGCGCCTTCAGTTTCAATCCTATGACTTAACTACAGCCTACGTTTCGAAGGCTAGGGGCTTGGTTTGGTTGTGTGTGAAAATTCAGCGGAATTATCGTTGTTGGCGAAGTTTGTAACAAATTTAGAGCAGTGATATGATTTTCTTTGTCTTTTGTGCAACTCGAAGATCCCCCCAGTGTCAAACGTCGTCCTCTAGTGTACACCAGAAACTCACAGCTCTTAAAAATCAATCACCAGGATTGCTAAATCCAAATCAACTACAATGAAAACCCACGGGCATCACCTCTAAAACCCCAAGTCTAGCGTCTAAGTTTCCTTCGCAAACGTCGCGATTTTAGTTTTTCTGGCAGCCTGAAGAGTGATAAAGGAAGTTTTTCGACACAGGCCGGTTTTGTTCTGAGGAATGGCACTAGGTGCAGCACCAGTGTCCACCAAACATTTCCGGTCCCGTTCTTCTTAGCCCAAATATGTTCATCGGAGTACTGAAGGTCGTATTGCAGTGAACGAGAAGTGGGACAATCGAATACACTTGGATACATAATTACAGAACTTCTTAGTATAATCTGAGGACCATACAGTAAATACTTCATTTTCAGAATACCCATCAATCGTCTCAGACTTTGTTGTTCCTTTATTTTCATAACACTGATTATCTGTCCTCGTTCTCTTCTCTTCCATTTTCTCGACATTCTGCTACCGGACATCCCACTTTCTATCGATAATACATGTTACTTATATCTGTAGCACACCCTAAAGTAATAGTATTGTAGCGGTTGTAGTAGTGAAGCAGCAGTATATATTTAATAAAAGGAGCTACTTTTAATATATTAATTTGTGATAGTTATTAAAAAGAAAATCGAATAGAAGATTATCATATCAACACTTTATCACAACATTTGGTTGCTTCTCAAAAATATCGATGAATAAGGTCTCCAGAGAAGCATATTACTATCTTGATGGAATAGAAAAATTCATTGGTTATACTAGATTAAGCTCTTTTATAACTTATTGTATTTGGATGGTGACTGTTATTAAACACTAAACTAAAAGTAAAACCTTTGATGATTCAGAAAGAGGATGAAATAGTGTTCCAAATTTCATTTCTAGATACGATATAAATACACGAAAAAGGTGTTGCGATGGTCGGTATTCACTATAACTCTAGACTTCGTGTACAGGTCGTCTTGATATCCGTCACTAGATAACGCCTCAACGGTGAATACGAATTATTGATCAAGTTTATCATTGCACCACGCACATATAACCAAAATTACAGGTACGCTAAGCAGGCATAAATGAGTAGTGCACAAAGGCTAGTAGGCAAGCGAGTGAGCGTGTGAGTCGAATGAACGAGTCAAGCGAACGAGTGTGCGAGCGAGTCAATTAACAAGAATATATATATATACATGGGAAAATGAGTGAATCATGGAATCAATTAAGCCACTAATAGTAAAGCTACCAAAATGAATATGTGCGTCGGCAGTAAGCAAACCTAAAGCGTACGTATTCTTACAAGCGAAACAACAATGAAGGTGCAATGAAATGAGACAACTTGTTATTGTACGAATGACTCTGTTGGTTAAATAACTTAACAAAGTGGCTTAGGCAAGTTTAATGTAAACAAACTCAATTGCACATGAGTCGCTATAATGTTACAGAAAAAATTATGTTGAGCCATCCTACTCAAGACATAAATGCTCTCATAAATACTGATTAAAAATCAATCCCGAGTGTCACTGATTAAAAGGCTTTCGAGTATTTCACAATTAATGTCCCGATTTATAATACATGCTACTGATAATTATATATGACGCTGCTTGTAGCCCTTCTAGCAGTACTGCTAGATAAAGAAAGAGGGTTAGGCATGTGATCAGTAGCCTCGTCCTGCAGGAAACACTCTTGCTAAAAAACGCTAATCAGAATAACCAATTTAAACTCTGCTCTCCGAGTTGGAGGATATTCACTCCACAAAGTGAAGGCCGGGACGCCTCGCAAGTTACGAAGTCGATTCCTTTTCTAACAACCAGAACGACGATTAATTTAGGTACACAAACTGTCCGGACAATATGGGAAACTGAGTGGATCATTCAAGTAGCTGCAAAATGAGGACACATAACTTGACGGTTCTCGGAACAAGTGAAACCATTTGAATCTAACGGAGACTGCAGAGGTTGGATTCGGGAGAGATGTTATTGTATTCTGGTCATGAAGCAGATGCTCAAAACACTTGGAGGGTTGCTCTGATGACGTTCAAAGAAGCACGTAAAGCAATAATAAGATGGGAGTCTCATGGATTCCGAATCATCAGAGCATCCTTCAAAACAGAGAAGGTAGTAATCATGATGAATGTTATCCAGTGTTGTGCACTCACTAATGACAACAATGAAGATTATAAAAGTCAGTTTTACAACAGGCTGCAATCAACCATAGTGAAGTGCTCAGAAAATGACATGATGTTCCTGATGAGAGACTTAAACTCCAAAGTCGGGATGGACGACACCGCGTCATAAGATATCGCGAAACGGCATGGACTAAATGGAAGAAAGGAATCAGAATGGTGAGAAAACTGAAAAATTTTGTCATTAACAAACAAGTACACAAATCTACATATGTCTCACCAGACCACACTACAGGGAATCACATTGATCATATTTGCATCCGTAAAAAATTCACAAGGTTAGTGGAAGAAGTGAGAACCAGGAGAGATGACGTAGCTCCAAATCACTACCAACTGGTGGTTGCGAAGAATCGATGAATAACTATAGAAACATCAGTACAAAAGTTCAATACTGTCTCTCATCGTGATATTAACAAACTAAATCACTCTCAACAACAGGTTTCAACCACTACAGGATCTACTGAAAGAAGAAGGAGAAAAAGATATCAAAAAAGCACTAACTTCAACTTGCCAGTAGGTGTTGGGCCGCAGCAAGCATCATCATATGGAATGGATATGTATGGAAACTGTGGACAAGATTCTAGGAAATAAAAGCAGGAGGACAGCAAGTAACAACGGCCGAACCACAGCAGAGAAAGTCAAAGCATAAGCAGGAATCAGTAGTCTCAGACTTCGTTGCTCTTTCGTTTTCATGCCAATCATCCACTGTTTCCGTTCTCTTTTCTTCACTTTTTTTAGTCTTCTGCCTCCAGGCATTTCTTTTTCGGTTAATGATACATACTATTTATATCTGTCGACATTGGTAGCACATATCACGATGGGACAAGTTATGGTCTGCTTCGTTATTAGTACTATTATAATAATATACCTATTCCTGAAGTTGCAGATATGTCATAGTATGAAAACATAATCTATAAGATCTTACGTGGAAGTCACATTATTGTGTATTCGGACTCGTCGTATCGTAACAATCCGCAATATAACGTTTGACGTTTGTAAAGAACACATTTAGGTTAAAGACAGAATAATATATTTAATGTGAGCAAAGACAAGTTATACAGAATGACCATGTCTGCGACGTTGAGCCATGCTATCTGAGTGAATTGAAATGAATACTCTCGACTTCACCTCGATGTTAAATGTGAAACATCTATTTTCCCAGTCATCTAATGTTAAACTTCGAGGTTTGTGTGGTTATTATTGTTATTAATAATATCATTATTCACAAACATCTTATGGGTACATTATTGTTTTGAAGAAACCATTTCGGGTTTCTTCGAAAAGGCAATAATACACAATTTCCAATAATGTTATCATTATATTTTTCATATTTCGAAAAACGAGAAAAAAAGATGATAACGACAATAGAATAATTATAAACTAGATTCCGTGTGTTTGAGAAGAATATTTAGCTGATCTTAAAGAAGGGAAGGGATAAAATATGAGGATAGAAATAAAGGAGATGCGAAATAAGTAAATAGTTTAATAAGCATTTTTGTGATGAGAGAACAAAAATAAACGACTGTGTATGTATCGCCAAATGAGTAACAAAAATCAAACAAAACAAAGTAAATATAAGAATAACTCGTTATTGCAGTAAGATATGACGTCAGAATAAGTGTTTGTGGTGTGATGCTATGAACGTCTCAGTTACGTTCAACGGATAACTAAATATCAATATTTTGAGTCATATATGCATAGTGAAAATAAAACGAGTCCGAAAAGTTAATTCAAGTGTAACACAAGTCATTGTCTTAATTACAAATTTCGGAATCTTAATGATAATATTCATTTAGGAGGAAAAGTGAGATATATAAAAGAAATGGACACCTAGTGAAAGGGTTCAACCATGATAATAAAGGTGTAGTGAATATTAAATTAATATTACATTTATTTAAGTGTAATATAGGATAATTTTATTATTTTGTGTTTTTAGTTATAGATGTTTAGGGATATAATATGTGTAGAAAGATAAGAAAAGATTAAAAAAACATCTAATGTGTTGAGCGATTAATAGTGGTAGTAATAACAGTAATAATTATAAATACGAACATAAGCGGATTTCATATAATAAGATGAAATGAAAGAAAACAAAATGAAATGGGCGTTAAAAGTTTCAAAGGTTTACTTTGCTTTACAGTCAGTTAGATAGATTTAGGACCTTGTTTGAATAAATCATTATTAAACACGTTGGTATTCAGTAGGTGACACAATCCACTTTGGGAAAGAAAATCATAAAAGACACTTCGGAACCGGGTTGTGGTTTCACTGCAACGGAGGTACACTGGCAGTCTGTTCAACGTTGTTGAACAATAAATTATTGTTTCATATGACATGTAATTATATCCAACGTACTTGATGTGCAATTTGGGACCCAAGATTAGCCCAGAGCTATTACTTCAAATATGAGGCAGACATACCTAGAAAGGAAGTAAACAGAACGGTGAAAGGGATTTCTCCGTAACCTCTTTCCGATATTTTACTACGGGTCACTACGCTATCTAAAAACTGGTTTACTCTTCGCTGTGCAAAGATTTTGTTAATTATGTCTCATAGTTTCATTCCACGTTGGATTTGTCACTCTATATAGGAACATCAGAAAGTCCGTTTACTAAGATCAGATAGTCTACGCTGAAAAATTTCATTTTTCTAGTCAGTTCGCGAATTGCTGAAATTCACCGCTTGATCACACCGTATCTAAACACTCAAACACAGTCAAGGTATGAGTAGTACCAGAAGTCATGAGGTCTAATACAATTCCTCCAAAAACGCTCATGGAAGGACTAGAAAAAATAAGATTTTTCCCAAAAAACTTCTTGAAGCTTTTTAATTTTACTCTTTATCGATGACTTTCTAAAAGGGAGTCGACAACTACTTTAGGCCTTATGATACTGAAAGTATCCTTTCTATAGACTGAGGAAAACCCCCAAAGTGTCCCGTTTTGTGAATCTTCGGTGTCAATGAAGCCCCATTCATTCTACTGGATTCACCGTATATAAAGACTCTCGATCAGCCGTTCTCACTTTATCAATACGACATGGTATCCATCCCTCACAGACACTATCCAGCTAATACAACATACCTCTTGAATATTTTTCGAGGGTGAATTCGAGCCTCTTAATTCTTGAGGTCTTGTTTTACTGGGTTTGAGGCCCTTAATTATAAAGTTGTTACGGACCGTAATTCTATCAGCATTGAATACTCCTAAAATTTTTACTCATATTAGCACTACCAATTATGGATTTCAAACTTAACAAAGATGATAAGGAACATGGCGGACCATAGCAAATAGCCTAAACATTATTCGCAGGATGGTAACAGTCTCCTCAACAAAGTTCGAAGAAAACAATACGTTACCGCTGATTCCATGCTTGAAAACTTATCATTGTCGTAGACAACAAATTTTTATGAAAGAATTTATATTTCTGATAGTTATTGTTTCAGATGTAGAGATAGAGACATTTTTTTGGTTTCAATTAAGTTTGTTTAAATAATTGCGACGACAGAATATTCGCGGTTCGACTTGTAGGACGTCCCTTTTGAAAGTTCCGCTAATAAAAGTGAGCGCAAATCTAATTTTCCGCCAGTCTTTTCCGCGGAATTTTCACTTTATGGATCTTTATAAAATGTATATTATATTTTATCATGAAGCGGCTTACGCTTTGTGAAGATTCAACTGCTTGCAGCTTCCGGAATAAGATACGGATTGTTAAGTCTGCTGTCGTAAGATTTTACGAATTATGATAAGGATCTTGTTTAATAAGATGTGTCCAGACGAATCATCTTACTCGTGAGTGTTGATTGTTCTTATTTACAAGGCAAGAAGGTCATTCTTATCAGGACATTAGTTTTTCGATCACGTCTTCACTAATAATAACTTTTACCAGTTAGTGTTTTATTCACATAGTATGAAGTTTATATTGAAGGTTAAAGAGGTTTCTCAACCTAAGATCAGTATTCTACAACGTTTGCTAGGTACTTAGTTTGTTTGATGTCTCTAAAAAAAACGTAGTAGTTACGGTATCTAGTCTAGTCAGTGGTACTGAAAGAATTTATTGTGATTACTATGAGTGTACTGAGATTCAGTTTGTGAGTATTAGAAAGTAGCTTCAGTGGTTGACGTGTATGTTCCATTATATTTGATGATAAGGTTAAACGTTTGCAAGTTTTTTCAGCCTCACAGTTGATCCATCTAATTGTTCATGTGATAACTATCGGACGAGGAGTTTCTGTCATTGGTAATTTCACTATCACTTGCATAGTCTGCATTTTTATATAAACTTAATATGATTCATTGTTCTAAAACTCAGTGTATTATATTCTCTACATAATGGTTTTTAAGTTTCTAAAGATAACTTTGTAGTGTAATGAGTTAGTCACATCGTAAAACCTGCACATATGTACATGCGTTCCAGCTGCTATACTCTGTTGGCATAGAAGTTTTCGGGACAATTTCCGGTATAGTGGAGGTAGTAAAAGTATTAGTGGTAATGGGAAAGATCAGGGATCGAAGATATGACTTGATGGAAATGTAAATTTCCAAAAAAACGTTATGAGGAATTTAAAATCTTAGGATTAGGAGGGATACAAAAGATGGACTTGCCTGTTGGGACTTCAACCAGGTTTTCTACGAATTAACATGGATAAGTGACTTCACGGACTGATACCATGTTTTGGTTCGGCCACCCATAGCTTCCCTCAACCCTACTCTTACACCAGAAAACGTCACTCGTCGATGTAGGTAGTAGTTGGGGATACGTAACACACGTCCTGGCTATCTCAGTTAATGAAGGTTCACTACCTCAGTAATCGATTTCCCACCTTTACCTAGTACTCTATTCTTATGCTGGGCATTGCCTACTCTGTGGTCACAAAATACACGAGCAACGCTTCCTAGACACCTATGATCGAATACCTCAACTCTTAATGCTCATGTCTCACATCCACAAAGAAGGATGGAGCGTACTGCTGAGTAAACTCGCAAGTTAGCAAAAGCCAAACCAGCCTTCTGAATCCATGTCGAAATTTCTCCAGACAACGTACCATCAGTACTTACGAGACTCCCATGATAAGTGTAGTGACTGATGCGTTGAACTATTTCACTTCCTATAATTAGTTCAAGCGGTAACGTAGGCCAATCGCAAAGTAGCATTTTATATTCGAAGGGAGAAAACCGCATCTCAAACATGCTCTCACTGTTGCTTAAGATGGTCAGAACATATTTTTCAGTGCCTTCACGTAACAGAACTATATCATGTGCTCATTCTAAGTCGGGAATTAGAGCTCCTAGTAGAAAATTAACCACTAAAGTCAGGCAGTGTAAGCGTTATCTCTAAGAGCCTGCATTTCAGAGTTAATTAAAATCGGAGAAAGTGGACAACCCTGACGAACATACTTGAAGTAACCGATTCAAAATGACAGTTCGCCATAAGCTTTAACTAAACCAGAAGTGTTCGAGTAGAGAGACTGTACAAGGTTAATGTACATTAGTATGTCTTTTAATGACAGACACTACCATAGAACCTCACAATCAACAAAGTCGGACGCCGCCTAATAGAAAGGAGTATAGTTATAGTAGGACGTCGAAGGGTGAATATTTGATCTATAGTAGCAGTAACAGTGTAAAGTGCAACCTCATTTTTGACGCTCTGTTTCTCTGGTTATTACTTCATATCAATCAAGTAAAATCACTAGCAAGATCAGGAGTGACAAATTTGAGACCAATTATTCTGAAAATACAGTTAGAAACAATTCTTTTCAAAACATTTCTGGCTTGGATAATTCTTTACTAAACTTCTTACTGTAGATTGTAATCCAAGGTGAATATAAAAAATCTTATCATGGTGATTAAATCTTACCGCTTAGTAACATGCACTGTTTATTTATTTAAATATAAACATTGGTACAAATAGATATGCGCCACATAAATCATTCAGTTTGTGTGAGGGCTGGGATATTGCCCGGGTGCCCAATCCGAAGCAGGTGGTTTTCTTAGCGGGCTACACCCCGAGCCTTTAACCGAAAAGTCTAATCCACAACGCAGTGGAGCAACGTAAGGAGATGCAGTCCCATGTTAACCGGTGACCAACAATAGGTTCATACGCCATTTGTTTCCTTAGGATCCCGGAACCCACGTGCATCATTGGTTTGGAGTCAAGGTTTTCCAACTCCTAGGTGGATTCTCCGTATCCACCAACCCAGTTAAAGAGCCGGACATTCGCTTTTCGTCCTCTTAATTTCGTAAACAATAGTAATGCCGCGAGAAGACAGTGAGTAGGACTTCCCTGGTAGTGGCTGTATATGCGTGGCCATGTAAGAGCATTTCGAGAGGGTGAGCTGATTCTCCCGACTGTCGGCCGTACCAGGGCATTTTGGGGCACTAACTGGGATTCGAATCACTAGCGCGTTTATTTAAACTTTCATTTGATCCAAGGCTTCAATGCATTTACTGTTTGGATCGTAGTTATGTTTCTAATGTACATCGTCAGATATTCACGATAACCAGGAGTTTATCAGTAATAAAGACTACTTTAAAGCGTTTTAAACATTGTTTTAGTTCGAATCAATTTCATAGAAACTTTATTCGTTGGATAAGATTGTTATGTATGCAGCCCCAGCACAACTTGAGGAAGTGCTGTTATAGATGTTCTAGCATTGGTCACTTTCCGACCAATCACGCTTCTGAAAGATATTTGTTTGGAGAACAGGATTAAAAGTAGCTTTGTCTTGGAAACGTGATAGCAAGCTCAAAGAACAACTTCTTACGACGTCACTCAACCTGATCACCATGTCATTATAGTTGCCTCACCCTTTACTCAACCACTAGATCAGCTTGTTTGTATATGGTCTTACTCAATAATTTTTAACCAGTGGCTTATCAGGTTATTTCTAATGTAACCTCATATTTCAGATGGACCCTTATGGAGCAGTATCGACAGATCTATTCGACATACCAGCTGCAGAACAAGAAATAACTGTTGGGTCTAATGATCAACCAATTGTATCAGGCAATGCGAATTTACCAGGAGTTGGACATTCTGCTGTATCTAGTGCGGGAACCATCACTATGGGAGCAGATGGAACCTTACACTTTCAAAAGGCATCATCTGGTCAACAAGGCCCACGCGTCATAATGTTACAGAGGAGTGCCCCAGGGTCTGGACCGACTGTGCCGAACTCGCCGGTTCAACGTCCAGGATTAAAGGTAACTTTATGCATCAGATTACTTCTGTTTATCAGATATGATTTTTAACCGGTACGTATATATACAACAATCATTTTAACACTTAAAAGGTTCCATGGTGTAATCCCTAAAATAATTATTTGACATGATAACGTTATAATTGATGCTTAGTGGTGTAATTTATCTTCGTTTACTCCGTAAAGTCTATAGAGTATTCTGTTAATCACAGTCTTTTTCTCTTTTTAAGACTGTGAAGATAATTACTGTTCCGGGTCAAGGTGCTGGAGGTAAACCTCTAAAGGCAGCAGGTAAGCCGTAACTTGTGTGTATATTATGGGTTAAAGTTTGATTTTTGGGCATATTTTAATTGTTGAAATATAAAGCTCAATCGATTAACCACATGCAACGTAGAACATGGCACATGCGTACGTTACGTATGACCGATTACTGATCGGTTGCTGATGTAAAATGGTATGTTTTTGATTGTTAGCTACTTAACAGTAGAGAAACAGTCTTTGGCGGTAAAAGTTATATAGCGGTTGGAAGTGCGCAATCATCAAGTCACTTAGTTGTAGTTGTACTAATGATTCTGCTAAAAATTTTCAGACGGACCGATGAGAATATCAGTTGATTGAGGTAGTTGGGCGACATAATACTCATGCCCAACCACTGCCTCCAGTTTTGACCAGCATAAGATTAAGTTGGAGAAACAATCCGGAACAAGGGGAAAATATGTGGCGTCTGTCTTTAAAATCATTGACTGCCTGGCGTTTGCCGTTTGATAGGACCTAAATTATCGTGTTGGAGTCCGTGCGACAATTAATCTCAGTCAGTCAGTCAGCTACAACGTAGGACCAGGCGCATATATGCATCGGCCCAAGTTATCATACCGCATTAGCACAGCAAGATGAACACCGGATTCATAGGAGTGGTTAATTCAGAGGTGGTAATATATAAAAGGAAGATTGCATATGAGGATATAGTACAGGAAGAAAGTGTCTACGGTTCAAGGTACTGCCCAAAATTGACCTTGGTACCTCAGGCGCATATATTTCTTAAATTTCTTTATTAAGCTTCATTTTACACTTCACACTCTTTTCAAACTATATTTCTCGTAATGTTTTCCACTACAATGGCTATCAATGTTTTCACACCTCTGGTATTCATGTTATCGATTCCTCTCTATCGTGATGTAAGTTGTATGAAAACCTTCAGGTATCTGTTTTAGGTACTAGTCTCTGTACATTTTCGTTGGGAGAAATAACTTTTATTAGCTTCCTTTGTGTACAATTCCATGTCAACATCATATTTGAATTTAAACGAATGTCTTTAATAATTATTCAATAATACTGAAAATCTTTTAATCTTCAGTTTCTGTTGTGAATGATAGCGTATATCGTTCTATTTTTAGTGATACCAATGCATATGCTCCAAAGAACTGTCAAAATACTTCCTGCTGGGGTCAGCAGGTGATAAATTCTAGCGGCGCTACTGTAACATCAAATTTCCCACGTGTTCTTACCATCCGTCCTCAGTTATCATCTGGTCCCACAGTCTTGACCGGTGCTACCACTATTACACCTGTGAGACCTGTAAGTTTATTACACATAAGTAGTTCTTAATTTTGACCACTTCAGAAAATATAGACTTTTTTGTTTCATATATGGGACCAGTGTAGTTTTGCTCAACCATTTAATGATACATTTTTGCTTCTTACTTACTTTATCATTGATTAGGGCACGCTGATTTTTTCTGGTGCTCCGTCGACACAGTTCACTGGATCTTCTGTCAACTATCAAAGTTCTGAGGATGTTGAGAATCAAATGATTATAGGGTCTGGAGGTGAAATTATTAACGGAGCTCCTCACGGTGTCCTTACAACTTCTGGTTATTACGATATAAATATGCATAATGCCGCTGGCTTCGAACACTCAGCCAGTCCGGCTGGTCGTGAGGAGGGTGAAGAACAAGAACAGTAAGTTGTCGTCACTTGATATGTATTCATTATTTTCACAAGCCTAACTGACACCACAATATGCTACAAGTCTTATTATTATTGTATTTACTAAGCATGTTCATTCTCATTATGAATCTTCCAAAATTGTTCTTTACAATCTAGCATGTAGTCTTTGAGGTTGAGCAAATAATTTTTCTTTAGAGCTGTCTTATCGAAATAACTTCCTTAAAACTCGAGTTTCATCGTCAAAGAATAGTGATATATATATATATCCTTATATTCTGTTGGTCATCGAAATATTACTCACTAAATTCCATTACTTCGTTCATCATAATTCGATACTCTACATCCCTCTTTTTTAGGGTTACAACCGGTCTGAAAACCAATGGTCTTCGACGTTATGCCCGTTGTGTTTGTAACAAGGTTAAAGAGAAAGGTATAACTTCCTATAGTGAGGTTGCTGATGAGCTTGTACACGAGTATGCTGCTGAACATCCCATGATTCCATCTGAACAAGTGAGTTGTCGGATTTGTTTCTTGACAAAGATTATTAGCAACTGAAAAGATTATTTTAAATATTTAAAAATGCAACAAATCACGTTATTTTTGTAGCTTCATTATATTCAGAAGAATATTCGTCGGCGCGTTTATGATGCATTAAATGTTCTAATGGCCTTAAATGTACTTCAAAAAGAGAAAAAGGAGATCCGTTGGGTTGGACTGCCCGTAAATATGATAGAAGAATGTCGGCGTTTGGAAGAAGAGCGTGAAAAGCGACAGATTTCTCTGCGGAATAAAGTACGTTCATGGCGTTATCAGATTAAATGGTTATAATTTAGTTTCGTTTTTCGGAATAATACTATATTTTACGCCACCATTGTGGTTAGCTAGTAGAAATATGTGCGTTTTGCTCAGGTATTAATGACTTGTCAAAAGCGATCAAAAGTCTACGATCAAGTTAATTATCCTGACTCGAAATTTCCTGTTTTTGAGTATTTAGTTTCAGTGGATCATTTATTTTTTCCTAAAAATCCGGTTGCATAATCGTGTTCGTCCCATCCTTCCTAACATCTATTAAAAGATCAGTATTCTCTGATTTTAATTCCATTCTGGGTATTTTAGCGATATCTACTTTCAAATACGTGGACTTCACATCAGTTTACGGAAACCTACATTTTCACAAAATTAGATTATTATTTCCAAATGTACATATTTGTTTGTTCGTGAAAGGACTGATGGGCAGTTTTTCCTGCAAATCAATAAACTGAGGTTATTACTATATAATGTCGTATAATAAAGCTTTGAAAATCAATAACCGTAACAAAGAATGCTTAAAAGCACAAACTAGGCCAAAGAAAGTGGATATGTTAGGATAATCCTCAAATCATAATCATACGCATTCCTTTAAAAATACGACAATAATTGTTATTCTTTAAGTTGATGGAGAAATTTTATTTTATTGAAACGTTATTATAATCTGATTCCTTTTTTCCACATAAACATATAGTATTTTGTTCATAGACCATAACAGTCCCTACACTGTCATGTTATTTGGATTGCTATGAATGGAAGAAATGTTGCGTCTGGGTTTTACGATGTATGTTTTTTTATAACCTAGAAAATAATGTAATCTTGTGGTCTCTATGATTCCATAGATGTCTTCTAAAGTTTACAGCTTGTTAAAGTCGAATGTTACTTTTAGTGAAATTCAATAACTTATTTCAAATTCAAATGCGTCCGCGTTTAAGTTACATTTACTGTATACTATTCAGCTTCCCAAGCCGAGTTAAGTGAAGGGGTTTTTCAAATCCCAATTCAAGTGGCATAAAAAGACGTTTTTAGGCTATCGCATCACATCTCCAATAGTGTCATTTTACTATGGGAGCTAATTTACTTTAACATGTCTTGTACCATACCTGTTGTTACATATCATGGCTTCCACCTAAAATTTGTTAGTGTTTCTTTGCTCAAACAACCTACTACTTCAAAGAAAGATTTGAAATTTTTCCAAAAAATATTATTCTTAAGTAAACTTAGTTTTCCGTTATCAATTGTTATTTCAGACTGTTGAAATACAAGATCTCATCATGCAATTGATTGCTTTTAAAAACCTTGTAATGCGCAATAAAATCAATGACCGTTGTAGACGTAATGGTATGGTTTCAGAATCTAACACTTGTGGTGGATCACGTAACATCAATACTGATTCAGATAAAATGACATCTAATGGTACTTCGAAAATTCGTAATGAAAAGATTCCTTTGCCATTTTTGGTGATATCCACTCACAGGAAAACTGTTATTGACTGCAATATATCTACTGATAAGTAAGTTGAATCTGTCTACAATTCGTTTATCTAATTTAAACATTAACTGAATATAGAATGCATAATCTCTGAGACAGCTTTTTAATGTAAGAATATCATTGGATTAACATCTTTTAACAATTTCCTCCTTTTTCTGACTCAAGTTACCAATATGATCCTCCATTTCTGTGAATATGATTGTTAATTTTACACTAGGTTACAAGCTTAGCTATAAGTTTCTGTTCAATTGCTACTGATTGTATAGCACATAAACAAAAATAACATATGATCTTACGATAAGTTTATTGATTAAGTTCCATCGTTTACATTAGAATGTCACTGGAAAAGCTATGACGAAAAAAGAAAGAATTGACTAGACACTATTTTGATTTACTCAGTCAGCTACAACGTAAGACCAGGCACATATATGCATCGGTCCAAGTTGCCATACCTCATTAGCACAGCAAGATGAACACCGGATTCATAGGAGTGATTAATTCAGAGGTGGTAATATATAAAAGAAAGATTGCATATAAGAACATAGTAAATTTTGACGTACTATAAAATTAGTGTTCAGTTTCTGTTATGGAGCAGGGTTTAGTGGTTCGATGATCGAATTCTCGGCTGTTAAATTGAGGGGGAAGATTGCTGGTTTACAGATGGTTTGCAGTGATACGATGTGACAGAGTTGTGGCTGCTTACAACATCGCATTATTAACGTATGCCCCTGAGTGATTGAAGATCAAAAACGAAGTTACTAGCCAGGAGAGTAGGTTTTTCATACTTATATATAAGATGTTAACACAAAAACGGTTAGATGTTGTAGATGATTCGACAAAATCAATTTTGTAAGTCAATCATTCTCCAACGTATAAAGGCCAAACTGTTAAACCTAATTCTAGCCCACCATATCATTTTCGAAGTAAGATTTTGTAGTTCAAGTGTGTTGCTTTTATTTCTAATCGTACTCACTAGGTGTTATCCCATTGATCTCTTTTTTCGCAACGTGGTCGTCGGAAAAAAACAATACCGTCAGTGGTAAACACGGAATATAATTCAAGTAAGAAAACATGCAGAACAATATTTAAACTGAAGAGCCACAGAAATACAAAACAATATGTACTCCATCGTAACCAATGTCAAGCCACCCTAACAAGTGGGGAAGATCTTTAGGTGGACCTCGATCATCAAATTTACTTTTCTTAGCACGGTTCAAACCACTACTCTTTGATTTCATATGTGTATACCAATTCCTACTTTGTCTGCCCCTGCTGTTCTCGAACCTTTACTGTTTTTCGCCTAGGCGGGATGTGGTTAGGAAAGAATAGCACAAGTTCTATATAATCCAGTTGATGAATATTCACAACCTCATCAACTCAATCACCATCTTGACTTTAATATTTTACATTTGATTGAATTTCTGATAAAATCTCAGTTTTCCAGTACACTGTTATTTGTTAGACGTTAATCTGAATTGTGTGGTAACCCGTTTTTTCCCTACCTACTATCAGATTTTCATCTGTAATTTAAACTAATATTTTAATATAACTTAACAACCAAGTACGGAATCGTGTATCCAGATTAAAGCCACACTATTGGGTGATACCTCTTGGAAGCCAACATCAAAGTTGCTGAAGGCAGGTGTGAGTTTACATAGTAGCTGAAAATTCAATGTTTTGATGATTAAGCCACATCTGTTGCAAACTTATTCTAAAGCCTGCTATAAACAATTGTCCTACACAGTACATAATTCATGTAACCAAAGTGGCTAATTTGTGTCGTGTTTCTCAAGAATTTAGAGATATTTAGTAAATATATTCTTTATTGAAAGCTATATCACTTTCGTGTGAACAGGTTTATGTTAATTTTTTCTCAGGTTGGAATATTTATTTAATTTCGATCAAGCCTACGAGATACGTGATGAAGTTGATACCTTAAAACGCATGGGTTTAATGCTTCGCCTAGGTACTATTCATTGTACACAAGAGGAGTATAATCAATGCTTAGAGTTAGTACCACCATCTCTAAGATTTTATGTAGAGGGTAAGTAGTCCTTTCTATTCTTCATAAGTGTTTTGCTCTAACCACCAAACTGAGGGATGGGACATTCATATTTTAAAAACAAAAATATTCATTTATTCAATGTCGTAAAACATTACTATCGTCAAATTATATTCTTTAAAAAAATTTAATGCATATAGTATGAAAGGTTCGAAGTATGGCTTTTAATGAGTCATATATATACCTTCATAACTTTTTTAGACAATTAAAGGATTTTACAACCATCTGATTTTGATTGTATTGTGACGGTTACTCAAATATGTTCAATGTCTTTGTTTTATCTGTTATTCATATACTTTTAAGATATAAGAAGTTAAAGCTTATTAAGTTGGTTGATCCAATCTAATATTTTATCACAAACTAGTAGGTCGCATAGCTAATGTGATATTTTCCCACTATATCATGTAGTAGGATTATTGATGTACTGTGATAGGTTCTCTGAAGCACTCACTACAAAATCCATATGACGTACTTAATAGTCAGTCAGACGTAAAGTAGAACCTAGTATGTTGGTTCAAGTTGCAGTAGCCCTACGTAATAAACGAAATGAAAGCTCAGAAGATGCATTACTTTTATCCCATAATAAAAAAATACCCTCTTTTCTCACGAAATATTATCCCTTAATTAACTCTTTTACTGGTATTCTTTACTAGCTAATTCCTAAGTTATCATTATTAATTCATCGTCGGTTGTCATACACTAAACACTAGTAAACTCCGTTTACTGGAGTATACTTTTTATATGCTACTTACTCTTTACGGAGTACAAATGCTTCAAAATACTTTATGCGAATTCTGAAATACTATACAACATCGTAAGATATTTGTTCCAATTCTTTTTTGTTTTCTTCCTAGCCATTTACGAACGACGTCAGGCCATTGTACCTGACTTTGAGGCGCTTCATCAACAAAGAAGGTTATTCGTTGAAGCCAGATTAGCTGCTGCGGCTGCAGCCGGTCATACTGATGAAGGTGGTGACTCTATGGGATCCGGTGGTCATGGAGGGCCAGTTAACGTGCATCAACAGTTAGATCACTCTTTACGTAGTAGTCAGCGATCACCACTCGATACCAACTCTCATTATACTAGCTTGTTCGATACAACGAATACAAATGTAAATGAAGGTGGTTTACGGCAACTTTATTTAAATCGAAGTCCAGACGATGAAGACGGTGGTCATATTTCTGGATCTGTTTCTAATAGTGGGTTTGTGCCTGGTGATACTCAGCATTATGCTCGTGCAGCCGCATCTCGTGGTTATGTTGTACCAGGTGGTCCAGGCGGACTTTTACGCCATCGACAGCATACTCCATCTTCCGGAGTCTCTAGCATTTTAAACCGTCAGTTTAGAAGTGATGGAGCTTCTCGCATGGGTTCGTCAACCTTGATCAGAACTCTAATTAGTGATAGCCGTGAAATGGCTTCTTCCGTAATCGGCGTCAACAATGAGCATCCCATGGCTCATAGTGATGATACAAATGATGAACTAGTGGATCCTGATGAGATTGTTGAAGATCATGGTGATGATGAAGACGAAGATGAAGATGATGACGACATGGAAGATGTCTAAACATTAATTCTAAAATTCAGAGACGATATTTTGCAATAATAACTTGTTTTTACCAATTATATCTGTATCTATATTGCGTAATTTTGTACATCAGATTTTTTTTCATGGTCCTAAATAAAAGACATCAAAAGTTAAACGGATAGGATTTCAAGATTTATGAATTTAGTTTATAATTATATGTTAATTATCTTATTTATTTCCTACTGAAATCTTTGTATTTGCATTCACTTTGGTGTATTTTACGGTTAATGGTTAAACGTACATAGATAGCCCTTCTTGTTGTTTACATGTTCATTTCTCCTTATTTTCCCTTAAATTAATGTTTACATTCACCCATAATAAAATTTTTGTATAGTATATTATTTTCTATTCAGTATTAATTAAGTTTAATCCTAACCAAAGTTTCATGTATGAAGTGATTGTCCCTATTAAAAACGTTAGTGATAATGTAGGATTGTATTGTGACCTTGTTATGAAGTCTCAGTGATTCAGTTGATATTTATATCGAGTAGTTCTCCTGGCTGTCTGTCTAACATTCAATTTATTGGTTTTTCAAACCGATGAAAGCCTGGTTTTATGTATACATTTAATTCTCATTAATGGGTTCCAGCAGAACTGATTACTATACATTCACATTATCTGTTACATCGCACATAATTCGGGCTAATAGCGATCTTAATCGGCATTCCGTTTTAGAACTTAATTATAATCTGTTGCACACTATTTTATTCATTTTCTCGTAAACGTTGATCACTATTGCATTGTGAAATATTTTGTAAACATCACTTGTCACGTTAGTTAATCTTTCAAATACCTAGACAAAGTACTTAAAATTTTGTGTGTATATTATGTATTCATATCCATGATACGATACTGACTTACACTCAAAGGGATAAAACAAGTAATAGCTGTCAACATAGTTAAAGAATACAGTGGCTAGTTCAATATAGCCTGAGAAATAATGATCACCTTACATAAGCAACTGCCAGCCGGAAAATTGTGCAAGAAATTAGTAGCTACTTATAAGTAATACGGTTTGGATACATAAATCATCAGATCAACCTCTACTGACACCATAAAAATACACAAACCGAAGCGGGTAGCAAACAATTTACTCCATCATTATGAAAAGAGAAGTTTTGATTTTGGACACTACCTGGGAATTAAACGTTTCACCAATGTATGACAAGCCAAACCAGTACACTTTTGTCAAAAATCATATGTTCAATAAGTTTTGAAAAATTTGCCTATTCCCTTTATTTCCATTGTTGATTTAAAACTGCGAATTTCAAAGTGTCTCATTATAATCTATGAAAGCCCAACAATTCTAAGCAGTAAAACAGGTGGATCATGTCGCTTACATCTATACAAAGTGCTCCAAACATTACTGTGTTTTCGCTGGTGACCTAGATAAAACTTTACCACTCATAAAAGGACTATGCCATACTTTGCGGTAAACCCATAATAATCGAATCTGAAGGGCATCACTTTTGTTTTTATGATAAACTGGGATAAGATTTACGTTCATTGTAGAGCACCACGTTAGCTTAAACAAAATCAAAATGATGTAAAATTATTATAGATAACCCGCATTGGGACATTTATTAGGTACACTTAATAAGTAGTCTGATATTTTTTTTAATTAACAGAGTAAACTGGGTGGAGTTGATGTAATATTTTAGCATGAATTAATGTCTTTCAGTGAGTTTATGTCCACAGTTGTGATTTCCGTATGTGATTGATACGTGAAATGAATTAATACTCGATAAAGGGTATGCTATGAACAGTTGTGAAAGCTTTCAGTATGTTCGTCTAATAAGTGGTGTACATCTATTGACTTAAAGTTTTAGTACAACAGATTCACCTTTCTTAACACATTGGATAGTGTTTTTATTCAATTACATTTATCTTAAGTTATTCAGCTAATATAATAAAATGGAGATTAGCTAACAATTTATGAATAGCATATGATACACTAGCGATTTGAATGGTTTTTCGAAATTTCCAAATAGTTTTCAGCACATGCTGATAGCTGTAGAACTAATAGAAACCAGGGATACCTGAACAGTTGTTGCGTTTGGACTTGCTATCATGCTCATCCTTCTGTTCCGAGTATAATCTTGTTTGAGGCTGGTGTTCGCTTTATTGCAATTTGTGACATGTGGGAAATCTGTTCGACAGTGAAAATATAAATAATCAGGCATCGGCAACATAAAATAAATATCTGATTTTCATTATCATCAAAAGTATTTATCATCATGCTGTGTTTATTCGGAAAGCAATTTCTTTAACATGGTTGGCACTACTTTGTATTTATAGACGAGCTTTTCTACAAAACAGTCAACGAATTCTGACGTTGGACTATATCGACCACCTTGTAAGTATGGGAGAACTTGTTATCGAAAAAATCCTCAACACTTTGAAGAATTTTATCATCCAGGTTAGTTTTCCACATATGAACAGGAAATGACTGTGACCAGTACCTTTGAGATTATCAACTTAACTTATACTAGCTATGATACTCGATTTGAATGTTTATGAGCAATCTGATTCCCGGTCATTAATGATTTTGCTTGGCTTTGGTTTAAATTAACTGTAAACATCTGTCTACTTTTCTTCACATTGGACACGTACAAATCAATTCAAATCATGTTATTCCGAATAATCTGAACAGTGTTATTTTAGGTGCAGATATTTAGTAATTTAACCACTCAATTTCTAACCATTTAGTCGCATGCTAAGATCTACGTTTCATACATTATCTAGTATATTGTCTCTTAGATGAATTTGTTAAAATCGTCGTCCTCTTTATTTTGTCCGTATTTCTATGAATTGGCTACTTAAATATTTTAGTTCTTATGGATCAGTGAGAAGAAATAGTTTTTCACTTCTGTAAATACCAAGCTAGTTCGTTTGAATCGTTCTTATATGGTAAGTAGTCACAGAGTACAATTACATTCAATCAACTTGTAACAATTCTTAATTGTGATCAGAGACTTGGTTGTTTTAAAATAATTTCTACTTATCTTGCTAAACACCATGTATAAGGTTTTGTTACATAATAGGATTTTTGAATTTCAACCTTAATTAAAAGTTGTGATGAAATGAGCTCTTGTTATTTCTGAATTATGTTATACAGCTCTATTAGTGTTGTCATAGTTATTTAACAGTTTGAATAAGAAACTGTTTTGCTTGTTTATTACGTTGTGGCAATGAACTCATCGGTGTATTATCCCATACATTTAACAGATAATGAAGTATTGGTTGGGCACCATACTACAAACACAAACAGCACCAAAGATTCAGAAGACGTATCAACCAATGAAAATTTCTATGGCATTTATCTCTTTCGCGTATCTGGTGTAAAGTACGGTAGAATTCCTACCATAACCTTAAAGGGTAAGTTATTAACATTTTATGACACAGTAGTGTAATTCACTATACGTTTCGTCTTAGCTATAGTTCATCACGTGAATGTATCTGAGTCTTTCGTGTTATCTATGATATTTGTTTATTAGTCAAGATTTTCAATACCGAAGTTTAGTATCAAGATCTCTGAGATATCTTTTAAGCTGTGTACAAATAACTCATCTGAAATTAGTTGACTAAATATGGTACTATATATCAATGTATTCGTTGCATATAGCATATGAGTTCAAGCTGTTCAATCTGAAGCAGTTAGAAATAAATTTAAACCATCGATTTTGTGGTTGAGTCTGATGTTCTGAACACTTAGATACATATATCAGTCTACCTGCACTGGGCTCAACAATACTGTTGACTGATAGGGAAATTTATTTGTCAGTCATTAGCCCACCTCAAAGTCTCTCACCTACGTTGATTTCGTTTATTACTGTACGCTGGATTTACATTAATGATCACCGATCCTCAATTTTCTTAATAGCGGGAGGTACTGATTTCGTACTGATCTATCAGTATTTCTCCTTAACTGACTTCATGTCTTATTGTTATTCTTTTTTTTTACAAACTTGTATTGAAGTCGTCTTGTATAACAAAACGTTTTCAATAAAACTTCACTTCAAGAATGTTCGTTGAAAGGGACTACTTACTTGTTGACTTGCTTACCAGGTGTGACCTTGTGTACTTGTCGATAAACCACATTTTAAATTAGAAGGCTAGGGATACCATCAGTTAGCTCAACCGGAAGTAGGTGGAGCGAGACATGAAACTGAAACTTAATGAATGAAAGTCGAAGGCTTTAATCACCGAGTCACTGATCTACTAAAAAAGTGAATGGAAATTTAATTAACAATTTCCTATTCTCTGAAGTTTGATATAAAAAAATTAAGAGTGGAAATCAATCCATGTTAACCACATTGTCAAGTACAGTAGTATCGACTTAATTTTATAAAAAATATCAGTAATCGTTGTATCCCACTAAGTGATTTAAACCACTAGTGTTGGCTGTTAATACTTGGTCTTTCGGTCTGATAACAGCTATTTGGTGAGGTTGTGTTGTATTGAGTTCCTTTCCTACAAGGGATCGGGAACATTAACTGGTAAAGATTAGCCTTCTATTGGATGCCTACCTGATATTATCTTATCTCCAGTAATGTCTTTAGTTGTTATGATATAGAATTATGTAGTTCGTAATTTTTTTATTTACCCTATTTGTTTCCCATTTCTATAGAAATTCTTAATTCCTCTGATGATGAACTTGTATCTTCAATTCAAGTAAGTTAAAAATTTTCCTAACAAATATGATGAATATGCTTTCAACTGAGTTTATCTTCTCAAAGCTTCTTTTTAATCACTTAACTGACTTTTACTAATCGTTTATTCTTTCATAGTCGAGTTCGCAAAATAGTCTTAGTCAAACAACCACTGAGGAACTAAATCAGTGTCCTAGAGGTTAGGCATTTGCTCGCTTGACCGAAGGTCCTAGTGTAGTGAAGGAGAACACAGGTGAGGACAACCGAATTGTATTTAGCACAAAATTACAGTTACTTGGTAAAATAGAAAAACCATATAGTAAATCGTTAATTTGCAAAATATCAATGCATCATATCAACCTGGACTGTTCCTGTTGCATTGTGTTGTCACTCTTCCTTTCTTGATCTTTTCCCATCTTCTGCTGCCAGACATTACGTTTTATAACTCGCGTCATATACTACTTACATCGATATAAGTAGCACGCACCACACTAGATTTCATCCCTGATGGAGAGGTTATGGACTAGCACCACTGGGGAATCCCATACTAAGTCGCAAAAAAGGTTTGGTTTTCAGTAGTCGTTTAACTAAGACCTTCCCGTGATGTTAACTGTGCTATCGAAAAGAATCTCCATAAACTTCATTAATTATAATTAATTACTGATATAAATTATTGTCATTTTTCACTTATTTTATCGTTCAGCTTACGCATAGTTCGCATTTTTGATATGATATAACAATTTCAAATATTTTTTTTCTTTCCGTTGATTATTTCTAGTTTAATTATATGTTTGATATACCATGGCTAAGGGAACAATATCCTGAGCGCTTCAGGTTAGTATATACTATGATTTAAGTAAATTAGCAAGGTTTTTTTCTAAACCAACTTTTCAGTATTTACATTACCTTAAAAAATTTAGACATTAGATTTCATGATAATTTAGAATATCCTAAAACACATTTCTACATGATCTATGCTACTGAAGTAGTGATTATCATCATGTACATTCAAAGTTTCAATTGTTATTTATTTTAGTTTATTTATTAATATTTCTTCCAATAATCAAGTTAACGATTTTATTCAACTAATTAGTTAATGTTCATTTTATCATATAATTATTTTGTATTGAGATCATGAACCTCCAGACCAGTGATCTAAAGATTAAGCATTCACACGAGACCGAGGGTCCTGAGCTGGAGTCCCGCGTATAGAATCATGGATGCGAACTTCTGAGGAGTTCCATACTATGATAAAACAGTTGTCCAATGCCTTCTGGTTTCAAATGTTAGTTTAAAATTTGTGAATTCATGATCTCAATACAAAGCTCAATCTCCATTTTTTAGATAGGTACCTATACACGTATATTACATTTATTTTCATCAGTTCTAATGTAGTATTCATATGATTAATCTTTAAAGTGTTTGTGTCAGAAGGGGTTTCGTAGAGATTTTAGTAATTTTAGTAGTTGAGATCATGAGTCAATTGAAGCTAGACCACCATAGAAAACCTGGAAGCACTGGACGACCGTTTCGTCCTATTGTGGGACTCCTCAGCATTGCACATCCATGACTCCGCTTCGTGAGATTCGAACCCAGGACCTACTGGTCTCGTGCGCGAGCACCTAACTACTAGATCACTGAGCCAGCATCCAACGGTGTTAGTGCCTAACTTCAACCGGGTCAGTTGTGAATTAGTAAGTCACTGATGACAATGGTGGATGTGTCGCTCAATTTCATGAATTAGTTGGAGTTAAACATTAACACTGTTGGATGCCAGCTCAGTGGTTTAGAGGTTAAGCGTTCGTGCAGCGGACCGATAGATCCTTCGTTCGAATCTCGCGGCACGGGATCGTGGATTCGCTCTGCTGAGGAGTCCCACAATAGGACGAAACGGTCGTTCAGTGCTTCCAGGTTTTCCATGGTGGTCTAGCGTCAATTGACTCATGATCTCCACTATTGAAATTGTTTGTTACTGAAAATGTCATTCAACTGAAATAGATGAACTTTTTAGTATTAACTTATTTTTGATTTATTTATTATTCAAATGTTATTATACATGTGTTAATTGTTTTTCCTCAAAATACATTTTAGAAATTTTTTGTTTTTCTTCATAGATCACTACCACTCACTATTGTACACGGTTTCCAAGGGAAAATGAAAAAATCATTAGATGAATCTGCTGCAAATTACAGTAATATACGAATTTGTCAAGTATGTGGTTTATGAATTCACTCAGAATATTTCTTAGAAGTTATTATATCTATCTATTTGGTTATTTTTAAATTTAATTGTTTATATTTTCGATTCAGTGATTAATTAATTTACAATACAGGTTTATGGAGATTACTGAATTCCATAGTTTTTATGATGGATTATTCTTAGTTAGCCAACTGTGGTGAACGAAAACTGAGGTACGATAAATCAACTTATTATTTTATGTAAAATCAAATAGTGCCTTTATAAAATTTGAAAATTATACATTAAATATTTCATTTGCATATCTTCTTTGAGTTGTTCTTTATATACTCTATCATTTTTCTAATTCTGTTGTTATTCCAATCGCTCGCCATTTAGTTTACTGTTCTCTTTATTTCAATCTCCTGCTGATAAATATTCCACTCCCTGTTCCTGCTACATACTAATTATATCTGTCCACATAAGAGACCGGTCGTGCATAGACCAAATCGCGACACTACGGATCATCGTTGAACAATCAGTTGAGTGGAACTCGTAACTATACATCAACTTCATTGATTATGAGAATGCGTTTGACAATGTGGACAGGAGGACCTTATGGAAACTTCCTTGACACTATTGTGTACTTGAGAAGTTCGTCAACATCATATGGAATTCATACGACGGACCACAGTGCAAAGTGGTGCATAGAGGACAGCTGACAAATGCATTCCAAGTATGGACCGGAGTCAAACACGGCTGCTTGTTCTCTCTCTTCTTCTTTCTTCAGGTGGTCGACTGGACTATGAATACCTCGACATCTGAGTGGATTTTATTTTATTTGAACATATAAATATTGGTACAAGGGGGCGCCAAATATATATGCGCCACAGTAGAAAGAGTTTCCACCATGGGCGAGCTGCTATATACGTTGAAAAATAAGGATACACAAAGTAGGAATAAAAGAGAGTGAATAAGTGACGTGGTAAATAATGATAATAATGTGAATTGTTTGGCTGTTAATCGAAGCGTCAATAGAATTTTCAGTAAATATCGTCATTTTCATTTTATTTGTGTGTGGGCTGTGATCCTGCCCGGGTGCCCAGACCGAAGCAGGTGGCTTTCTTAGGAGGCCACACCCCGAGCCTTTGACTTAAAGGTCTGACCCACAAGGCAGTGGAGCATCGTGAGGAGATGTAGTTCCGTGGTAGCCGGTGGCCAACAGTTGGTTCATACTCCATTTGTTCCCTCAGAGACTGGAGCCCATGTGCACCATTGGTTTGGAATCCGGTTAAAGCGCCGGACATTCGCTTTTCGTCCTCTCATTTTCGTAAACAACACCCCCGTTACGAGAAGGCAGTGAGTAGGACTTCCCTGGTAGAGCCTGTATACACGTGGCCATGTGCGAGCATTTCGAGAGGGAGGGTGGGCCCTCCCCACTCTTGACCATACCAGGGCATTTGGAGGCACGGAATACAATAGACAGCTCGGAATCAATTGAGGGATTTAGACTTCGCAGATGACTTGGCCTTCTATCCCATACACATCAACAAACGCAGGTTCAGACAAACAATGTAGCACCAGTGGTCTCTGCATCAGTAGACCTTAGTACACACAAAGTAAAAAGCAAGGTTTTCAAATACAATACAGCATCATCTATGGACAAGGTGGATCGGATGCAGACGTAAAGGCGAGGATCGGCAAATCTAGGGTCGCATTCGCACAAGTAAAGAACACATGGGACTCAAAACAACTGTCAACCAATATCAAAGTGAGGATCTTCAACACGATTAGTTCTACTATACGGAGCTGAAACATGGAGAACTACCACAACCATCATGAAAAAGGTACAGGTATTTATAAACAGTTGTCCACGCAGAATACTCAATGTCCGTTGACCGGAAACCATCAGCAACAGCTAACTGTGGGAGAGAACAAACCATCTATCTGAGGAGATAATGAGGAAAAGACGATGGAGTTAGTGGATAAGACATACATTGAGAAAATCACCAGGCTGGATCACAAATCCTGAAGGTAAACGCAAAAGAGGAAGGCCAAAGGACACACTGCGTCGAGAATTGTAAGCAGAAATGAAAAGGATGGATTATTATCATTATTATTAATGGCCTTATTCTGGCCTTATATTTTGGTACAATATAGAACTCTCAACACAAGGTATTTAAACAAGTTTCCTTTACAACAAAAAGGGAAGGAAAAAGGTGAGAAAATCTAAAAATGTACAACTTTCCAAATTTGAGACATGTTTAAGAATACAGGTAGCAATACGCGATAGCAACCAGATAGGATTGCCCAGAACAGGGTTGGATGTAGAGTGCTGGTGGTTGGCTTATGCTCCTCCACGACGGGTAACAGACGTAAGTAAGTACATAAGAGGCGCACACGACGCAACTAACGGCGTGGTGATGCTGTGATACTTGGAGGTCCTGAGTTCGATTTTCAATAGGGTTGTGGATGAACACTCCTCAGAAATTCCATACTAGGACAAAATGGTTGATTAATAGTTGACAATGTACCTTTCAAGTAATGATAATTTACATAAATTAATTCATCGTGGAATCGAACAAGAGAATTAAATCAGATGAAAATGTTTTCTTTTTTGTGGACATATCTAAGTTCATTTCACATTTTTAGTGTCAGTATAAGACGTTTTTGACAGTCACCAGCCTATTTAAGGCATTGCGGTAGTCATATTTTCATAAAATTTCCAAATTAGCAATGGAACATTGAATACAACCTGTTGAAATTCGAGGACTATGAATTGATGATCTGAGTGCTCTGTTGAGATTTAAGACAACTGTTAGAAGTCATCGTACCCATAAGCAAAAAAAAGCATGTAATCAGTGGCATAATCTTCAAAATTTCCTGGAACACTTTTTCAGTATGTGTCCAACCCACGACTCCATCAATTTCTATTAAATTATTTTGTTCTGTTTACTTGGTCAACATTTACCGACGTAACAGTGTGAAACCCTCGAGTGAAACTCGAACAAAAACCTGTTACACGATCATTTTAAAGGATAACAATGACTTTTGAATAAGGGCAATAATCAGATTGTAAAGATTCAGCAAGTTTAGAGTGTTGAATCACTGTGGAATTATACATTTGTTTTTCACTGTTCTGTTAAACTTAAAATGATGTTGTGTACTTTTAGTCCCTCAATTTTACTCACTTTTTTGTTTAGATGTTTATTAAGTATGATATTCCTGTTTTTTTTTGAAATTTTATCTACACATGCTTATGTGAATCGTGATACATCAAATTGATACATGTATGAAGATAATTATGTCATATCGAAACACTGAACTTTGTGATTCGCGGTCGCTTTATGCATTTCGTTGTACCATGTTACATATTAAGCACTGTTTAATGACATAGGAGTTGGGTGAAAAGAGTGAACAGTCAATGATTTTACGACTTCATGCTTCAAAAGGGAAAAGAATTGTGTCAAATTATCACCACAAAATTATCATCTGTTAACATTTCATACTCACATAAATTGTACCCTAAAAGTCTGGCAAGTCAAACTTGATACAATTTCTGATTTACTTTAGAATAGACTTCATCTAAGAGCCTGTTATAGTTTCTCATTGTGGTCCTCGTTTTCAGTTAAACGTATCTTCACATTGAATAAATTTCAACTAGGTCATGTTACCGTTTGATGTGCATCCTTTATTATATCTTATTTACCTGAATATTATATGATTTGCTCAATTTTACTTCCTAATAACACTATAATTTCGTAAAATATTAGATATGCATATATACAATTGGTTTTTTATGGTTGTCTTTTTTATTCCTTTTTCTTTCAAGGCCCATATACGTTTGCCATACGGTACACATCATACGTAAGTTGGTTATAACAAACAGTTGTCTCAGTTAAAAATTTTGTATTACTAAATGAATAAAATCTTTTTCAAGTTAATGTTCTATTAGTAAGTAAAGCATAGTTTGTCAAAAACTTATTTTCGGTATCAGTAAAGCTGTGTTAAAATTAGCTGCCATCATCTTTTGATATTCAACTATTTGAAATAGCGTATTGTTGATCATAGCATCCTTAGAGACGAAATCGATCTTGAAATAACCAAAATTAATAAGTTTAATTGAAAGTGGTCCACGTTTGACACTAACATGGCATCAAGCTGCCGTATAAAAAATACCTCATTGCGTACAGTTTCCTGTGTTTCTTCACTGTTGTTATCATAGCATTGTTTGCATTAAGTGGCGATACCATATTTGCAACGAGGTGGTCTGGTCACATATTTTCAGTTGTAGTAGAGATTGGTTATCTGATGGTGTGTCTGACACGTGTGCAGTCGACCGATCTAAGTCTTATACATAATACCTAACAGAGTTTGCATGAATCGTCACTGTAGTTACCAAAAATATTGACTTCAATCTATATATTTCTAAAATAATGACAGTATGTGTAACATGTAATGTGTTTATTTTGTGATAAGTAAATGAAGCAATATGGTGAAAATGGAGCAGTATTTTTAAGAATACAAGCTCGATACATCAGATGAGTAGTTATACACAACATTATAAGAGATATATTATCGACGTATTTTACTGATAAGCAACTGACGTATAAATTAATATCATACAGGTTCATGAGGACTGGGTCATTGAATATGAATTTTTAATCGACTGCATTTTCTGGTCACGACATATGACAAACAGGTATCTTACAGCATCAAATTTAGAAATATTAATACATGAGATAATAAGCAGTACTATTCCTTGACTTCATTCATTCATATGTGCGTTGATCTTTAAGTACTATTTGTCCGTCTGTAGCTATTCTAGGGTTACTGCCCATCCCAAGGTTGGGTAAAGGAGGAGGGTTGAGCATCCTCATCCTGTAGAAAAAAATCTTGCTAAATATACTCTAACCAGAATAGACAAATTAAACAATTTAAACTCTGCTCTCCGAGTTGAAGGATCTTTATTCAGATTACTTATGATGCCTCATGATGAAAGCCAATATTCGGAAGTCACGAGGCCGGTGCCCCGTCTAACAACCAGAGCAACAGTTAATATAGGTATACGGAATGTCCGGACAATGTGGGAGACCTGGAGTACCAATGAAATAGTGACGAAAATGAGGAGATACAACTTGACGGTTCTCGGAACAAGTGAAACCAATTGAATGCAATTGAAATCACAAAGATTAGATTCAGGAGATATGTTATTGTACTCTGGTCATGGAGAAAAAAATGCTTCTCACACTCAGGGAGTTGCTCTGATACTGTAAATTTTTCATGTACCGGTCATGTTGAAATCACTTTTTCAAGATGATTAGTGTGAACATTATCTTCAAAGCTTCTGCTTGTTTAATTTTAGAAAAATGATGATGCTCAAATATAAAGATGGTTTAAAAATTATCATTCATACAGCGAATATGATATCAGATGATTGGGATCGAAGAACTCAAGGGTAAGACAATATTGTAGAAAGTGATTTATTAGGCAACAAAAATTATGGGTAATGGTTTGATATTGGATGTAGCCTTTAGCTATATAGCAAACTCCTGTAAATATGTTTTAGATTATACTTAAGGCATTTATGTAATAAAATTATTCTCAGTGATCTATACAATCTGTTATAGGTTGTTGAATCATGATTATTAGCTAATTTATCTTCAGCAGTCTGTTTTTTTCGTCCGCTAAGTTGGAATGCAGTACGGTAGCATGTTCACAGAAAATGACACACTTATATGCAATACTGACACATTAGATGACTAGACAAGCATGACATTGATCGCCACCCACTGATCAATCAATTGTGATTACATCTCAGTCCTACGGGGGGTTAGTCACGGCTCGGATAGCTCAGTGGTAACGACTCTGACTGTGAAGCTGGGTGACACGAGGTCGAGTCCGCTATGGAGCACCGGTTCTCTCAAGATTACAGGCACACCTTATTATTATTATTAGCTTTATTCAATATTATATTTTTGGTGCAATATAGAATTCCCAGCACAAAGTATTTCAACAAGTTTCCGTTTCTTTCTTCTTGGTCGGTCCTCGCAATAAATATTGAGTGATCGCCAGTTAGATGTTAGCAGTCCAGTAAATGAACATCTGAATAATGTACATGCTTTTCGTTGTATATTGCCAGCAACCACATTCTCTCTTTTTGAGCTTTTGTAACTTTGACAACGAAAGGTTGTACACTTTTCAGAAACGCATCAGAATAGGGTATGCGATTAATAGACATAATGATATATTAAAACAAACAAAAATAGATAACTTGTTGAAATATCTAGATGGCAGGAACAGGTAGCCCAGATGCTCAAGTAGGCCGTCTTGAAGACGAGTGCTAAGTAGCATGAAACCCGGGTCCAGGGTTTCTTGTTGACTACCTCCAACCACCATCTGACTATTGGTGTTACTATCCTGATGCTTAAGTTATATCCATAGTGATTTTGAAATTCACTTTTTTATTTTTTTTTTACTTTTGAGAATTTGGATTAGCCCGAAATTAAAGTTATTAAGCACGGAACAACTGAAGCACTTGAATGATACAGATTCAAGAACTAATTTTCGTGCAGATCTACTTGAGTACTTAAAATCATATGGAAGAGATTTAACCCAGTCAACCAGTTCACCCTTATTTGAATGGATTAATTGTTTGCACAGTTATGATTTTCGACCAATTAAGTAAGTGTTTTGGTAACATGTAGTTTAATAAAAAAGTATGTGTTTCGTGAAATTTGCTTTTTCGTGCCTGATTCATGTATATTTATTTATTTTATACTGTGCAACCGAAATTTGATGTTGTTTTCTTAAAATGGATCACAGTTATTATGTCAAACATGCTAACACCATTGGTCCTTTATTTATAAATTAACTATTGTTTATATCCCTTATCAAAAGGGAATCACAGCACCTCTAGAAGGAGTACTAATATGTTGGATATGTAAATCTATGACCTGAATTTAATATAAAAATTGTGTGAAAGGTTACGTATGGATTGTGATTGTGAAGTTTTCTAATGTCGAACAAATGTATAGTATCCAGCACTTTGAGCATTTATCCATTTTTTTAAATGGGTAAATGCTGTTATAAGAATGTAATTTTAGCTGGAGATTTCACTTCAAGAATCTTAAGTTAACCACATCTGTCTGCTATGAGTACACCAATGTAGTGCATCCTAACATGACATGAAAAAAGCAAATTGAAAGTTAGGTTTTAAAGTGAAGTCTTCAGTGAAATTACACTTTTATATGCAGCACTCACTCACTGAATGAACAGGGAAATGCTTCAAAATTCTTATTACTGAACATACAGTGAACTGTGAAAAATAGGTACTTAATGTACCCTGATCTTCATTCAGTTAATTTTCTTATTAATTCAATATGGGCTTTATCCTTTGATTCTCAACGAACTTTATTGTATTCTCAGTTATTTTTAATTTGATTTGCTAATTTTTCGAACTGACAATCAGTTGATTTTATCGATATATAACTAAATGAAATCTTTTGGAATCTCTACCTGATAGACGTTTCTTGTACAAATATGTTTTAGAACAGTCGGGGCTATGAGAAAAGGAAGTTGTTATTACAAAGGATATCATAATGACTGATCTATCAATCGTGTTTCTATGCTCTCTCATACTGTATATCATTATTATTTGGATTAACGCTACGTTGTTTGATTGATATTTTTTCCCGTTTGTATCCACTGTTAGTTCTTATTCGTTAAAATAAGGGAACATATTTTGTGAAGTCTCATCACGAACAAATGACAGATCATAAAACGAAGAATTAGGTTGTAGTTTGTGTTCCTTGCAGTTATTATAATTTATGACAGGTAATTTTCGATGTGTATCTAAATCTACATGGTATCTCTGTAATTTAGTTTCTAAGAAGCTTTCATCAGCTACTCTCTTATTGACATGTTACCAGGTTCTACGTTGCTAATGTCTGACTCAGTAGTCGTAATTGAGTTTCCGTATACTTTCAAAATGTCTATCCACAAATTGTTTATTCAACTAATTCTGCTGGATTATTCGAAAAATAAGATCTTTGTCAACAGTAGTCATTGCACTCATTGAATTTACTGATAACTCCTTTAACTGAGAATAGTTTTTACAGTTTGTGGTAAATGAACTAGTTTAGAAGTTTCTAAAAACCTAAACCAGCAAAATAATTAAAGTATATAATGAATTATAGTAGTAACCAGTAGTTTGCATGGGAAAATAGTACCATCAAAGTTTGTTATGTTAAATGTTTTATCTCCTGCGTGTTTTTTTTTTTTGTTTTTAAAGGGTTGTATTAATTGCGTCAGTCTCTGGAAGACATGTTGGCGAGTCACTAAACAAATTTGGTCATACACGTTTAGGAGAGGTATGATCGCTATATTTGAAATGAGTTTGGTATAAATATGAAAGTATGAAGTGAATATTTATTAATCCTTTTAGTGAATTAGATATTTTTATTAGTTATCGATTCCTACTTGTCACTTGTTACATCAATAATAAGTATGATTTAACTAGGCATTGCATATCGTTCAATACATTGCCTCTATAAAGCATGATCATTTTATATAGTTCTAATGTAGTTTTTTCAGTGCTGTTTGATCACTAGTATTTTTACTAAAGTATTCGAATTCGATGCAGCCGCTATAGTTTCAAAGTTAAGTACCATGTTTTTTTCTTCTATCCACTAACTTTAATTGCTTACCCTAACGATATTAAATAATTCATGAGTATAAAATGATGTTATGCACCGTCATATAAGTTTGTAATCAGCAATTTCTATGTTGTTCTAACAAACATAAAACTGTGACCAATAAATATTTCTTTGTACTGATAAACACTGTGGTCTCGGTACCTTTTTTTCTTTCACACTAGGTATTACACACATGTAATAGTCAAATACCTTCGTCTTGGCCAGTGATTGGCCAGTTTTCAAGCATTGGTTCTTTAGGTCTTAAACCTACGGATTGGTTTACCACTGAATGGTCATCAAGTTTAGCCGGTAGAGGTGCCAGAGGCTTACGAATGGTGAGTATGATCACTATTTTAGCATACTTTTTGTATTAAAGATTTGATTCTACTCTCTTAGTCGATTGTTTTCTTAAAATTGCAGCATAAACGTTTTTATCATGTTTCTTCAAGAACCTTATGGTTAATATATACGGTATAACCACGATAATCATCGGCCTAAAATATTTCGGAATTGTAATGAAATCTAATGACTATGAGTCGCTAGTCATTTGAGTCATTCTAAATATTATGCGATATATATATGAATGCATTTTTGGCCTGTCAAATGTTATAGGATGTTATTTTACCGATTTGTATGGAAAACTGATTTGGAATAGAGGGTGATATTTTCAAGCTAGTGGTCTTGACATATCGAACCCGATGGTCAGCACAGATACCAATTGTTCATTTGTTTTTGTCTTAATACATCACTTATGGTGCTAGCGAAAATATTGAGATGCATCCAGCTCAGTTTTACTCTGTGGCTGTGGCATGTATTCACATATCTTGAGCCCTCCTGTTTCCTCCTGCATAATTCTTGATAGTGTCTGGATTCTTTTGATCATGTCTTCAATTTGAGCATTAAATGATTAAAGGTCATGTCACTCTATATATCAGTAACTTACGGGTCATTTAACCAGCTTCTAAGTCGGAATGAATATTTCTTAAACTCATATGCTTATCTGGTTATAATTGAATTTCAGTCATTTGTTTGAACAATTCAATGATCATAAGTAATTATTGCTTTTAAATATTATTAAACAGTAAATTTTTATACACAAAAATAATCAAGATTTTAAAGTAGATATACAATTCTGTTTCTTTCTACGATATGCGCTATTTAATTTCTCCCTGTTATGGTATACAACTGCAGATTTATCCGTGTGTTGAAGATGTTCGTAATAGTTTGGAAGGTTATTTTGCCGGTGGATGTTTACCATATACAAAGAGAACAGCTGAAAAACAACCATGGCTTTGTCAGTTCTTTTATCGCTGGCATGCTTTTGAACATAGTCGATGTGCTCCTCACATTAAGTCATACACTAGGATATCACCAGATGGTCAACAGATAGGATGGTTTCTTCTGACTAGGTAAGTAATTTCAATGAATATAAATTCTTTTTTTTTGGTTGAGATCATGAATCAATTGATGTTAGACCACCGTTGGAAACCTGGAAGCACTGGACGGCCGTTTCGTCCTAGTATGGGACTCCTCAGCAGTGCGCATTCACGATCCCGCATCCCGCGGGATTAGACACTAACACCATTGGATGCCGGCTCAGTGGTTTAATGGTTAAGTGCTCAGGCGCGAAGCCAGTACGTCCTGGGTTCGAATCCCGCGGGATGCAGGATCGTGGATGCGCACTGCTGAGGAGTCCCATACTAGGACGAAACGGCCGTCCAGTGCTTCCAGGTTTCCAACGGTGGTCTAACATCAATTGATTCATGATCTCAACCAAAAACTTAACAATCTCCACAACCCCATACTGATGAATATAAATTCATTGTTTGAAAGTTTAACACTATGATCTGACCTACTAAACACAAGGTTTTTTGTAATAAATGTGTTTGTATTTTTAAAAATCTAAAGAAATTAGATTATCGATTCGGTGGGCTATATTTCTTTATCTCATTGAAATCATGAACCTATCAATGCTAAACCACCATTGAAAACCTGAAAGCACTGAACAGTTGTTTTGTCGTAGTATGGGACTCCTCAACAATGTACATTCACGTTCCTGCACGTGGCATCCGAACTCAGGATCTTCGGTCTCGCGCGCGACCGCTTGACTTCGAGACCATTGAACCGGAATCCAATGGTGTCTAACTTTTTTTACCTCCAAATGTTACATCTCTTGATAAAGATATCATCTGCGATGAAGTCGCTCACTAACACACTAACAAATTCTAGAATACAATCTATTACAAATATTTAAAGAAAATTAGTGACTTAACGTTAACGTACAATTTCTTTAATTAAAGTTTTTACTATATCTCATAAAACATTTAGTTACTTCAAGAGATTGATTCGTAAACTATGATTTGGAAATAATTCTGCTCTTTTTCTAAGTGAAATATGATTTTCAACTCATTAGAATAGATTAATGTTTAAGGTATACAAATATATATATATCAATTGTGCTGTCCATACAATATAACCGATCAACCATATATTATGTTCATTTTCATATAGAATAATTATATTACTCCTGATACGCATGTCTCTTTATTGTTCTTTGTTCTACTACCTATTTACAGTAGTATTTTCGTAGCAGAATCATTCCAAAAAAAAATAGTTAACAGAAGACAACTGTTAAATATCCTATATGATAAACAATCATATCTGCACTATTTATTTTGAAAATATTATGATAGTTTAGTCTTTACATTGTAACTTGTTTACTTTGTTAAATAGATAGGTACACATCCTCAAAACCTGGATCAAAAAGTTTAAATTTTGTTGTCAATGAATATGACATCGATTATGAATTGATCGAGTAATCTTTGTCAAATTTCTTGTAAAATATATTCGCTTTTTATGGCAGTGATTATTAGTATGACTTGATAATAAAAAAACTAATTTCAGAGTTCTATTTGTATTTAGGTATTGAGTATTAGTAAATAGGTAATGCTAAGTAAACTAGGCATACAAACTAGAAAATGTTGATTCTTACATTTCCTACCATAATCCTTTATGATTTATCAATAGACATATAATGGCAATCAGAACTTTCAACCTTGAACATAAAGGGAATTGTATAAAAAATTATAGCTTTTGCATTCAAACTATTTCCGCATGTTATCTTTATTCTGATTATTTACCTTATCAAATGATTTATACAAAAGTAGTCAAGAGATATAAAAGTGACTCTCTACGCTTAATTGTCACTTTTCATCTTCTCTAGTCTCATTAAACTTTATAAATTGTTTTGAATTGTACAGTTCTATTTTTATTAGTTAATACGTCACCTATTGATAATCTGTTCTAATTTATTTCATCGATAAACTTTAATATTCTATTCTCTTAAATTTACTGAATCACTCTTTTTATTACAATATTATTTTTATGAATACTTTTAGATTTACTCGTACTGCTCACTGTTGTGAAGTTCCATACTAAGACAACATGACCGTCCATTGTTTCCAGGTTTTAACTATGATCTAACGAAAATCAATTCATATAATTTAAACAATGAAAATATTATTTATTTTATAAAACAATGTATTCAATCGAAGAATCTTTCACAATAAGTTTATTATCAAAGTCATATAATCGTATACTTATACGATAAATTACATCAGAAGGGGTTTTGTGGAGATTGTAGTAATTTAAACAGTTGAGATCATGAATCGTTTGAAGCTAGACCACCATAGCGGTCCATGGTCTCCACAAAACCCCTCCTGACACTAATCAACATATGCTCACTAGTGACTGGCTCCAAGAGGTATATCATGGAGATCTAGTGAGAAGCAGTGACCAGTGTAGTTCAGCCGGGTCAGTTGTGAGATAGTAATTCACTAATGACAGTGGTGGATGTGTCGCTCAATTTCGTGGATTAGTTGGAGTTAGACATTAACACTGTTGGATGCCGATCGTTTCAGTGGTCTAGTTGGTTAAGCGCCTGGCGCGAGACTGATAGGTCCTGGGTTCGAATCCCGCGGGATCGTGGATGCGCGCTGCTGAGGAGTCCCACGATAGGACGAAACGGCCGTCCAGTGCTTTCAGGTTTTCCATGGTATTCTAGCTTTAATTGACTCATGATCTCAACTGTTGTGATAAAGTATATGTCAACAAATAAAATTTTTTTGTTTTAGAATTTGATTAGTTGTTTTGTGAAATTTGACAACATAATTTTGAATAAACAAATATCTGTTACTATGAGTATCGTCAAGTTGAAATGAAAGAAATGTATAAATAGTAACTAAGTAATCTGAGTAGATACAACTTTTTTATTGATAATAAAAGAGAGAAAAAATAAATTAAAATTTTCTTTTTACAAACTTAGCAGGGACAAAATAAATAAAGAAGAGAACAGTTACATAGATAAATTGAAATTACAAGCTGAGGCTATCGTAAAGAGAGAAATATAAAAAATTGTTTTTGTCTGCTCAACTTGGGTTTTAGATTTTGCACATCCAAAGTTTCCGCAGTATAAAGTAGGTTAAGGCCTTCATCTCGTGACATATTTAATTGAATTTTGTTAGTTGTTGGGGACGTTAAATCCTCAGAACTCACTTGGAAAAGGACCTAATTTTGTAATTTTATTTAGAAAATTTGAATTTCTTTGTTTTCACTCCAAAAGCGCTCTTTTCACCTTCATGTCGTATTTCCCACTTATGAGAATCTTAAACACTATTGGTCCGTTGTGTCTTTTATTATGCTATTTTGTAACGCTTCCCAAGGACGGTTTTGTGCTATATATATACGTTTTGATTTTTTTCTATTGTTATCGCTTGTGCTTCTGGCTTTTTGAGGAATATACTTCCCCGTTCGGACTTTGACTTTTCTCTCTAGTTAGCGAGGCTGAGACGCAATAGAATAGCCGGTTTATTGGTCTTTGGTCACAAGTCTTTGTTCCGTTCGCAGTCTAAGTGAACTCGTAACCGCTTCAAACCTAAAATAAATGATCTCAAAGTCTGAGTCACAGACGAATTGTTCTGTATCTAATAAATGTCGTACAATCGATGATATTATTAACTTACGTTGATCTTTACTAACCCACACTGCTGCATGCTCAGAAATATGACAAATAGAAGTGACCTTTACCTCAGTCAGTCACAATCAATTTAGAGCCTAGCAAACAAGGACTTTGGCCCAAGTTTGGATATTACATTAACACGACGAGGTGAAAAGTGTATGAGTAGATGACGGGATCCAAATCATGTAGTAACAACATTGGCCATGTAAATTCAATTGGTATTGTTTTGCTTGTATCTTCCCATTGAGGTTTAGGACTGTAATTGATCAGTCTGTTATTGGCATATGTGCATACTGTGCTTATGTCTCGATATTGCCTTAATTCACAAGCTTTGATAAGCAAAGATGGATAGTGGCTAGCAGTGGAATGCAGGACGCGCGTTTCGTCCTGTTTGGGACTCGTCAGCTGGATTTACCTGCATCTCAGAGTTGATGTTCACTCTGGGACTCGAACCCAGTGCCATTCGCTTCCAACGTCATAGCGTTATCCACTTAGCTACTGAGTCCTGATAGCCACTTGCTTGTAAAATGGGGTGAATTTTAAATTCACTTGGTATTGTTTTGCTTTTATCTTATTGAGGTTTAAGATTGCAATTGATCAGTCTGTTATTGGCATTCCACTGCTAGCCACTATCCATCTTTGATTATATTGGCCATGTAGTTTGAAAATACATAGTGGTAAACTGTATACGAAGATATCCAATATTGCGAAGGGCGGTAAAGAGTTAATACATCTGTGCCAGCGTGGATGAGTAATCCCACCCAAAGTCTCTAACCATTCGCCGTGGTTATTGTATGGACTCCAAACATGTAGTCAGCATTTGCCAACATAACTATAACCAACAATCAATAACTTTATGGACTGATGCTATGTCCTAGTTTGTCTGTTCACTACCCTACTTTCAACCTACTCCTGTATCAGCAAACATTACCTGTCGTGGTAAGTAGTGATTAACCGTATGATTCACTTACCTAGTTGTACAACAGTTGATCAATCGGTATTATTTATTGCAATACCTGTATATTGGTGTAAATCCATTCTGTGTAACCAATTGAAAATAATCTTCTCTTCATTCAATCCATTGACGTTATTTTAAATAAAAATGATATTTTTTTTATTTACTTTTGACTACAAAAAGCATTTTGTCTAATGTAGACTTCACTAATCTAAATTCAACATGATGTATCATTTTGAAATGTATCAATTAAACAAATCGATTTTAATTTTTGATGCTCAATTTTTTTCGCTTTACATTTGATAGTGCAAATCTTTCAAAAGCTGCTTGGGGTGCCTATGAAAAATCAAAAACTCAATTGATGATTCGTTCATATGAACTGGGTGTGCTGTTTTTGCCAACAAATTATAAGGTTGGTGTTTTTTCCCCGTTTTTGTTTTTCTCAGGCTATGAGGTACACGATTTTATGAGTGAACATTTGTGATTCGTAGGAGGGGGGGAAATTGATAAACCGAATAATAAGCATTTTCAATTTGGACCGGAAAGGTAAATACTGTTGAATGAAACTGTCGAGTAATTATTATTTATTTGTAATATCTTGTTTACATATATACACATAGTTTACAATTGCATCTACATATCTGCTTAAAGTTTTTCATTGTTTTCTGGAAATAAACAGGAAATAACATGAGATGACGTTTTGATTTGAGCTTTTATTCTAACATGAATGTCAAATTTAACTTTAGATTTTTTCTGTTTTGTATTCACTTGACAGAATTGTATTTTGTCGAGAATTACATAGTTGTTCTCGGTTACGGTTAGGATATTATTGTACATTGCTAAAATGAAAAATAACTATGTATTATTAAGTTTAAAGGGTGTGTGTTCTGTAGCAGTGAATCTTGAGAAGTTGGGAAGTGTACCTCTTAAAGTAAATAGGTCATCTTCTTGCTACTGTGCCAACCGAAAATTGTTAAGTTGATCTTTTGAATAAGTCTGAAGTAGTTGTTACTGAGATCCAGTGTTTAAACTTTATTTACAAGTGTTGTTCATCGAAGTGTTTCAGCTTTTGTACACTGTGTTTTTCCTGAGGCGTAATAAAAATTCCGAAATAAAATGAAATTTAATTTTGAAAAAATTTCACGAACCATAATAGTTGCTGACTAAATTACATGCTCTAATCGGATCAAGCAAATGTTTATGATTCACTTGTATTTAGCTTGCCCTTGTTTTTTATTTATTTACTTAAACACATAAGCATTGATACGTGGAGGCACCAAATATATATGGGCCATACTTCGTCATTTGTGTAGGGGTTGGAATACTTCCCGGGCTCAACCCGAAGCCCTTAACCTGGAGGTTTAATCTAAAAAGCAGTGGGGCGACGTTAGGAGATGCAGTCCCATGGTAGCCGGTGACCAACAACAGGTTCATACGCCATTTGTCCCTTCATGATCCTGGAGCCTATGTGCGCCGCTGGTTTGGAATCAAGGTTTTCCAACTGCCCTAGATAAATGCTCCATATCCACCGATCGGGTTGAAGCACCATACATTCGCTTTTCGTTCTGTCAATTTCTTAAACAACACCCCCGCCACGAGAAGGCAGCGAGTAGGACTTCTCTGGTATAGCCTTCTCTCTTATGTACTCTTATATTGTAAAATAAAAGTTCTGATAAACGTGAGTTGAATAAACAATTCACAAGTGGAAACTATTTATTTAAGGTAGTTTGCATTCATTTAAGTTAATTGATCAATCTTTCTAATACAAAATTGCCCATAAATATGAATTAAAATAAGTATAGAGAAGAGATCTTGTCATGAAATATTTTGTTATTTGAAAGAGATTCTGATTTATTTTATTAAGTCAGTTTATTGATAAAATACCGATAATGTTTTACTTTTCAATAAAAAAAAATCAATTAACTCATTTGTATTAAAAGTTCAATGATTTACTGTACAATCATAATGTTCAGCATACTCTGCCCGGTTATCTAATAATCTGATTTTAATTTTTGACATTCAATTATATTTTTTCTATCATTCTATCCAATGATTCCGATTTTATAAGATTTAATCTTTTCTGTTTTGTCTGTTTCAAAATGTTTATCGATCATTATAATTGATGAATCGTTTTGTATCCCATTTGTTCCATGATATTCCTGATAAGTAGTAGTACTGTAGTGAACGAACGCGCAGATGAGGAAGATCAATTTTTTGTTTAACGCACAATCATATAGGGATTTAGTTAAGTGTGAAAATCATACATCATTTATACATCTTTGAATTGTCTCTTACAAGATTCATTGTTCCGTCATTCCTGTTGTTATCTTAATTGCTATCAGTTTCCTTCACTTTATTCTTCATTTGAATCTTCTCAACTTTCTGTTCACAGACATTTCACTTCCAACTAGTTTTGGATACTACTTATATCTGCAAAAATAAATAACACACATCACAGTACTTTTATTGAAAGGTATTAATTTATTGTTCTACGCATATTTACTAATGGGCACCATATTTATTACATTATATCAATATCGAAAATGTGAAGGTCGTTTCTGTTAGTCTAGCTATCATCTAACATATTTAACATTATAATCTCTTAATTTTATCATTCTAATTATTATACCAACATTACAACATTACCGATTCAATTTAGAGAGATTAGGGAGTTACAGGTAGTTGATACTGATATCTGTTAAAATAAGATATAAATATTATTGTCTTTCTTCGTTGTTGTTTAATTCTATTTGTGAGTGAAATGTTTTTTTTCAGAGTGAACAAATTTCATATCAAGTCAGGGAACTTTGTGAATATAGTGATTTATCTCCAAGGTGGTTGATCATACCGAGATAACACTAGCTGAAGTGTTGTGCTTGTTGAGATAATTTGTTGTCCTGGGTGGTATCTTGTGTGGAATATTACTTACTCATTATTGAAGTAACTCAAACTTCATGGACATAACTAGCGTATGCCTACTGAATTTCATTTGAATTTCACCTGACATCAAGGTTCATCTTTAATATCTAGAGTGTTTATTCTAGTAAAACGTTTTTTGCTATAATCACATTACAACGTATGTTTTTTGTATTTGTGTGCAACCAGACGAACGACTATGAATTCATTATTATCCATTACTTGTCAATTGATTTACTTACTTTGGTAAACATAAAGAATACTGCTGAACCAATCAAGAATAAGTAAATCACTTCATGGTTACGACACCAAGCATTCAAGCGTGTCATTTAGCTAATAATAGAGAAATATGAATTGGATAGTGAATCTCAATATGATGATTTCGAATAAAAAGAATGTTATTAGTTGCTCATGAAAATGCGGAAATTTTCAAGGAGATACTCTTATGTGTATATATTATTTAGGATGTTACATGTCAGTCAGTCAGTCAGCTACAACGTAGGACCAGGCACATATGTGCATCGGTCCAGGTTGCCATACCACATCAGCACAACAAGATGAACACCGGATTCATAGCAGTGGTTAGGTCAAAGGTGGTAATATATAAGAGAAAGATTGCATATAGAGATATAATACAAGAAAGAATTGGTTCGTAGAAAGAAAGATATGAAGTGATTTTAATCTCTTAGTTTAAGGGAAGACAGAGTGTATACACCGACGCCATTGTGATCGATTCTGAGCCATGTCACCAAGAGTCTCCAACCATTGGTTACGATAGTCACGCGGACCCCAACCAAGTAGTCTGCATCTACCAACATGGCTCAGACTAGAAGTTAGTGACTTCAAGCACTGATGCCACGTTTTGGTTTGGCCGCCCCTAACTTTCTTCCAACCATCCCCTACACCGGTTAGCATTGCACGTCGTGGTAATCGGTGTTCAGGCATACGTAACACGTGGCCCAACCATCTCAGTCGATGAAGATTCATAACCTCATCAACTGATTTACCATCATTCCCTAATACCCTGCGTCTAACCTCACTATTACTTACCCGGTGATCCCAGCAGATGCCAGCAATATTTCTAAGGCATCTGTGGTCAAATACTAGTAGCTTACGAGTGTCTTCTACTCTTAAAGGCCATGTTTCGCTGCCGTAAAGTAAAACAGAACGGACTGCCGCGCAGTATACTCGTCCTTTTATTGATAGACGGATATCTCGCCTTCGCCAAGGTGACGTAAGTTGGCAAAAGCCAAACGAGCTTTTCGAATCCGTGCTGAGATTTCGTCAGACACCAACCCATTAGGGCTGATCAGACTTCCAAGATAAGTGAAGTTGTCAACGCGTTCGACTACTTCACTCCCTATCCTTAGTTCAGGTGTTGACGCAGACCAGTCCTGAAGCAACAACTTGCATTTAGAGGGAGAGAAGCGCATTCCAAACATTCTGGCATTGTTGCTTAGTGCTACCAGAAGACTCTGCATTTTGTCAGCGTCTTCACCAAACAGGACTATGTCATCTGCGTATTCTAAGTCGATAAGTGGACCTCCTGGAAGGAGATCAATACCCGAGAATTCAGTCGACGAAAATGTTATTTCCATCAGTAGATCTATGATGAAGTTAAACAAAAATGGGAAAGTGGACAGCCTTGACGGACACCACTTGAGGTTGCAAAAGCCCTGACTCGACTAGTAGTGTTCGAGTAAAGAGCCTTCACAAGGTTTATGTACTTCTGAGGTACGCCTTTCAATGACAGACACTGCCACAGAATCTCGCGGTCTACAGAGTCAAATGCTGCTTTTAAGTCAAGAAAGACCACCATTGTCGGACGCCGATAAGTATGCCTGTGTTCTAGAACCTGACGAATGGTGAATATGTGGTCGATGCAGCCACGACCAGGTCTAAAGCCAGCTTGGTTCTCTCGTGTTTGCAGTTCACGAGTCTTAGTTAGGCGTCTGATAATTATCGAGGCTAGTATTTTAGATATTATATTAGTTAAACTAATCCCTCTGTGGTTGTCACAGGATGATTTTGACCCTTTCTTATATATTGGGACGATAAGTGATTGTGACCAGTCAGATGGGATAACGTCTAATTCCCAGATCTTAGCTAAAATATTAGTCAACCTAATCGCTAAAATTGGACCACCATCCTTAAAGACCTCTGGAGCCAGTCCATCTGGACCAGCTGCCCTTCCTCGTTTCAGATTAACTATAGCCTTTTGAACTTCAGCAAGAGTTGGGGGACCTACTTCAATGTTCCATTCACACTGTCTGGGAATGGAGGGTAGTTGTAGAGTAGCTGAAGGCCAGCTGAACTGTTCTCTGAAATGTTCCGCCCATCGTTCTAAACGTCTGGACTGGGAGCAGATGAGAGTATCGCTTTTTCCGAAATAATCTCACTTACACTTGACTTATTAATTCCAGTTTCTTTTATTAGTCTGTAAAGCTGTCTTGTGTTCCCTATAGTCGCCGCCTTTTCCATCTCTTTTGCTTTCGTTGCCCACCACTGCTCACGGTCGTTTCTTAGACTTTTTCTTAACCTAGATCTGATTTGTTGTCGCTCTTCATCATGTTCGGAACCTGATGGGACGAGTTTGCGAGAATCCATCAGTGTGATAGACTTTGAAGAAATCCACTGGTTCTTTGTAACTCTGTGGTTTAAGTCACTAATAGATGTCACTGCTGTTTCCACAGCTGCTTGTATGTCTTTCCAAGCAACATCTGGGTCAGCCTCGTCTTCAGAACTACCTAAGTGTGACCTCAGTTGTTCCTGGAACCTACTTTTGGTTTTCTCGTTACTCAACTCAGTTCTAATGGGTCTTTTTAATGTGGCTTTTTTGCGTCCAGTGAGGCGCAAGCAGATGCGTGCCCGTATTAGGGCATGGTCGGAGTCCAAGCAGGTACTCCAGAATGAGCGACAATCTTCTACCGACCCTCTCCAACGATGACTGATGGCAATATGGTCTATTTGAGTCCATCGTTGGTTTGGTGTAGGGGGTCGCCATGTTAGACGATGTCTCTCCTTATGCTTAAAATTTGTGTTTGCTAAAAATAAACGATTGTCTGAGCACAGTTGCAGCAGACGATCACCATTATCTGTTCGCTGTGCCGGAATGCTAAAATATCCACCTAAATGCCTTTCTGTTTGGTTTAAACTACCTATCTGAGCATTAAAGTCACCCCTACGAGTACTATGTCTGAGCGTTTAGCTTTCTGAAGAAGTTCAGGAAGCTTTCTGTAAAATTCATCTTTCACTTCATCTGAGCTGCAGTCAGTGGGAGCGTAGGCAGAAACGACAAAAAGGCAACGACGTGTGTCCCTATCCTTCCGAGTTCTTACGGAGCCGTTTAGCCGAACAGCACATAGACGACTGTTGACGGGGATCCACTCTAGCAGTGCTTGTTCCGCCCTCATGCTTAGTGCTATGCCTACACCTGCCAGTCCACGAGAACTGGCCATCGGGTCACCAGATACACGAGGGTGTATCTCGTTGGCTCTCCGTTTTGCCGAGGTGAGGTCAAGTGAATGACCACACTGGAATCCTGTATGCGTGTTTCGGAGACACAGCATACATCAATGGAAAGAGACTCTAGGGTTTTAGCCAAGGAAGCCTGCTGACCGATTTGACATAGGGTGCGTACGTTGAAGGCTCCAATGTGTAGTTTGGAGCGAGGTTTCAGTAGACCTGGGACAGAGTTTTGAGCACTAGAATCGTTGGCTATGGTGACACTTGAGGAGGAAGCCGAAGAGGAAGTTTAGGTTGAAAGTCGATGTAGGAGGAATAATAGGAATTGAAGAGGAGGTTGATTATGAATACAGTGGTCTTGAGTGCTGTTAGAGGTATGAGGGCGGTTATCACTTCCCGGTTGCCCACACCGTGGAAGGGTTCTTCTGGAGGTACCTGAAAAGGAAATTGGATTAGAGGTGGTCTCAGTGACCTGAGAGCGTGACCGCAGTGCCCAAGGGACAACTGCTTGAGGCCGGTCGCGCACGGCCTTTTCGTGGAAGGTTTTTGACGTGTTAGCTCCGTTCTTCAAAGGGCCTTACCGCCGGAGACGGAAATCCGTGAGGTAAGGTGAGGTGTGCATTTTTAGGGTCGACCTTTTCTAACCCCACCCCTCCTTGTGGGAAGGCAGCATCGCTGTCATGCTGGTTGTCTGAAGGAAACACCTTACTGCTGTCACACCTCTGTACAGTCAGCAGTACGACTTCGCCTTCGGACCTTGGGTTTGTTGCTTTTAGTCTTACCGCTCTTCAACCGACCTGTCTGACATGGTAGGACCTTGAGGAACGGTTGTTCCAGCCAGTATAGCTCGGTTGCTTCATCACGATAGGCAAGCCCGACCACCACGTCAAGGTAGCATCAACGGTCGGGGATGTTACATGTAGTGCTAGGATGTTATGGATAGAGTGCTAAGGCTAAAGTTAATAGTTTTGTTGTATATAAGCTAACTTTAGATTTCGATCCTCACTCTAAAGTTTAGGAACTATGAACTTATGACCAGCTTAGAAAATGTCTTTATCTGTTGTAAAATCAATATATTCTCAGTAAATTCTCCCATTTTTTTTTGAAATTGTGAATTAGTTACACTTACAGTTTCGTGATTGTTTAAAGTATGCCGAGATTTCTGAGTTATTCGGCAGTATACTGTAGCTTTAACCTTAATTAATTATTTTTCTAAAACCAGGAATCAGCCCATTCATTTGAAGTTTTAAAAAACAATGCAAAATATTCTCAATCATCAACTGATGGATTACTACCCTTTCCTATTCCATATGAATTACCTCCAGTGAAATATCAATCAAACGGTAAGAAATTATACATGTATATCATCATTTTTGTTGTCACAAGTGATATATTGCAAATAATGAACATCCAATGCCTTTCATGTCCGACTTTCATTTCATTTTTCACACTGTATTTTCTTTGTTTTTTCTTCATAACATACTAGTTCTTGCAAATAATGTCTACTAACTAGGTAATTTTGTTGTGGGGAGACTGATCAACTTTTCTTAACACTGCCATGATCAAAATTATTCATAAAATTATTAAGTCTATACAAGACTATCCATAAATCATTCAATATATTCTTGTACTAAATTTTCGTTCGTTCATTCACTCAAGTAGTTAGAGATACACAACGTTAAACCTTGTACCTGTGTGCATCAACTCAAATTTTCACACCTCATTAACACAAATTTAAATTGTCAGGAAACATCCCAGAGTACTAGAGGTAGTAACCGTATTAGTGGTAATATGAGAAATTAGACATTGAAGATACAACTCAAGAAGAAAATATAAATTAGATAGATAAAAAAAAGTTTTATAAAGAACTTCCGATCTAAGGGAACACAAAGCGTGAATATATCTACACCACTAAATAATTTGTTTAGTGATTGGAATGATTTGCTATTTGGCTGAATGATTTTAATAGTGTAATGTTTTCTTAGCATTTATTTTTTCTTTTTGGAAAATATCACCATCACCCAGGTCATGTAAAAGTAGAATAGCATTTATTTTGATGTTAACTGATATAATTAAGTTTTCTATTGTTTTCATTGGTTAACTGTCATTAAGAAAGCACTTGTGCGTAAACTATTAATCGTATCCATATTGAATAGTTTGCCTACTAGTTGATAAATGAAAGCTTGAATCGTTCTAAAGATCGAACATTTTATTTATAGATGATCAAATCATTATTATCCAAGGTAACTATTTTTGTATTCGAATGTTGGCTAACAGTAGAATTGTGAGCACATGTTTTGTTTTATCTAGAAATCGTCAGCTCAATGTAGCTGGTTTCTAAATATACTAGGACTTGTAGTAAATGGGCCATATTAAGGAATCTGTTCAGGATACACCTATCCTAAGTCTAGTTAAACTGCAGCCTTAAATATTAACCATGGTGTAATATACGAGAAACATTTATCAATAAGATGATAACTGTTTAATTCAAGTTACCATAGCTATACGTTTGTACTTGCAATCCTGATATAGTTCAATAATAGGATGGTAATCTATGAAAAATATTGAGTATTATCAGAAAGGGTTTTGTGGAGATTTTAGTAATTTTATAGTTCATTTCACGAGTCATGGATTAGCTGAAGTTAGACATTAACACCGCTGAATTCAGGCTCAGCGGTCTAGAGGTTAAGTGTTCGTACGCGAAACCGATAGGTCTTGGGTTCGAATCTCTGATGTGGGATCTTAGATACACACTTCTGAGAAGTCCCATACTAGGACGAAACGGCCTCCCAGGTTTTTCCATGGTATTCTAGCTTCAATTGACTCATGAATTCAACTATAAAATTATTAATGACTGTTAAATATCTCAACATACATATTTAAGCAGAATTTAATTTTTATATAAAATAATGTATCATAAAAGATGTTAGATAAGATTATAAATCATCTCATATCCAAATTTTGTAGTTTTATATTAATAATATTTTCTCATTATTACTATTTTATATGTATGTAAATTATTTCAGATGAACCATGGATTTTGGATAAACCTCATAGTCTACCTGATATATTTGGTCATATTTGGGAGCCCTCTTGAATACTTTATGAATAAATTGATTTTTTTTTCTCCCTATTTCTGAAGGCAATAAATTTGTTTGTAATTCCTTTCAAATATTTCCATGATATGATCATGGTTTATAATGGATCGGTTATTCCTTCTTTGAATTGAATATACCTCTTTAATAATGTATACTCTTTTATATAAGATGATTCTTAATTCTACATTTAATTAAGAGTTATTTATGTGTTTCTTATCGAGAGAGAGAGAGAGAACGAAAGAAAAAAGGAGGGGGAAAGAGAAATATAGACAGCTAAACAGAAAAGTAACTAATCTATCTAAACTGTGTATCACTCAGAATTGTTTTTAATTTAATTAAACATTTTTTTATAAAAAAAAAGAAGACCTATCCTTCCTTTTACAATGCGTTCATCTTCATTTTGTATACATTGGCAACCCGGTATAATTCTTCTGAATTTATTATTATTATTATAACTAAAGTTTGTAAAAATAAATTACAAGAAACTCACTTTGATATGACGTATAATTTTATTCGTTTGTGTATATATTCATTTTAGTTAGTTTGTGAATGTAATATTTAGATTAATTATAAAGGCCCTTAAGTTATAATTCTCACTTAATCAATTTGGAGTTGGAAAGTTATTCAGTATATCATTAGTATTTTCCTAACGGGTATAAAATTAAATTGCATTTATTGTTCGTTTTGATATCCTGATAGATCTTACTGAGAATGCATAATTTACTAATATCGAATGTATAGGATATAGTCCTCGTAGTAATAAAAACCATCTACTCAATAGCTTCAAGATGCACCTCTTGGAGTTGTAGTGAGAAGCTGTGACCAGTGAACTTCAATCCTTGTTGGGTGCATGACAGTTATCCACCTAAAAAAATGGATAAAAGGTTGCACAAGATCATGAATTGATTAAAATGAAACATTAACGCTGTTGCATGCTGACTCAGTGGTCTAGAGGTTAGGCGTTCTCACGAGAGATCAAAGGACTTGGGTTTGAATCTCATGTGCGAAATCGTGAATGCACACTGCTGAGGAGTCACATACTAGGACCAACCAGCCGTCCAATCATTACAGGTTTTCAATGGTGGTATAACGTTGGTCGATTCATGATCTCAATTAAAAATGATTAATATCAAATTTCATTGGTTTCCTTCAAATGAAACACTTTTACTATTAAAGCTAGTGTGTTAATATTTTTTAAAAGACAGTAATTGTTTGAACTACGAAGTGATGGCACACTACGAAGTAATGAGTTACTCATTATTTTATAATGGTTTCAAGATATTATCAGTACATCTAACAAAAGTCAAAAAATTTCCATAAATCAACTTTCTAAGCAGTAACCGTGCCTTAACTGATGACTCACTTTGAGAGGGAGTTTCGAAAACCGTAACCTGTTACCGTTAATAAAGTCGATCACTTCTAACGAACACAAATACTGTTGATTGTGATAAACAAGGTATAACAGTTACAAGTATACAAATCAAAAATGAATATGTTTAGCACAGGGTCTATTGTGCAATTCATTTCATAGTGCTTGTGCGGTAAGACAGCTCGGGAAATATGATATCGGTGTCACGCTGTATGTTAATGATGCCTGTTTGAAAGAGTTGTTGCGTAGCTACGAACAGAACAAATAAACTACTTCGTTGATCAAACTTTACCTGTTTCCAAAATATAAAATAATACAATTAGTGTGAAAACATGAACCACTGTAGCCTATCAGAAAAAATGACTCATACAAACACTGGACATAGCAATTAAGGAACACAACTAATGAGTTAGTGCAAACAAAGTCATGCTTACAAAAAATTAATGTTTCATGACCGGTAATTGAAAAACAAATTGCCAGTCTGTGATCTGACTGATTCCAGTTGTCGAAAGTATAACTGAAATATTATCAGTTGATTTCTCCTTATGGGTCATGATTATTACTCCGTCCGAAGCGTCCACAAAGTCCGTTGTCCTTAATCATCACTGTCGAATTATCCTACTTTGCAGCAAATTTAGAACAAGAAGGCTGATCTTTTATTTCCTATCCCCAACTTTACAATCCTAATGAGTCAGTCGAGTCGATTGGTTATCTTTTCGACTTTAATATTCAGCAATTGACGCCTAGGTGTATCAACGCTGTCAATAAGGTCTTTGACTCCAATATTATGCTTATCTGCTAACTCATTAGTTTCTCGTAGGACTATTCAGCGTTCTGGGTCAGCACTTATGACAACTGTCATCAGCTATCGATTTCTTCGGGTTCGGACATTGAATATATCCTGACTTTTTCTGGACAACTGAACGATACTGTTTAAACCATTTCTTCCACAATAAATTGACCGAATTCTGAACACTTCTCATTTCTTATTTATGGTTGGTCGCAAGAGCCTTGCATCACCTTATATATAAATTTATTCACTATCTTTTAGTAAAAGTAACTTACAAGACGCAAAAAACACTACGTTCATTCCGGCATCCTAATATTATCCACTCAATCAATCATTCAAGTTCTTGTCTAATACTATAGTTATCGACGAAAGTTCTTTTCTTCATGGGTTTATTGTTATTCACAGAAAATTGATTCGTTTCTGTTTGTAGGAAGATTTTGTGCATTCTGAAACATTAATAAACCAACCATGATATTATTGAATATTTATATATTATTTAAGTTCTACTGATCGCCAACATGTAAATCCAAAATAAACCTACTTTTCATCTTGATCACTATAGACGCCGTCATGGTTTTAATAACTACTTTTTATTATTCTAACCAACATATATTGTTGTGTGTGCTACTTATATTGACATAAGTAGTATATGATGTTAGTCATGAACAGAAGGTCTGGTAGCAAAGAGACAAGAGGATTGAACAGTAAAGAATGGAAACAAAGTGCAATTTGTATGAAAATGCAAGAACAATGAAGTCTGAGTCATTTTGGGACAATTAATGGAGATTTGCAAATGAAGCATTTACTTTATGATTGTTAGATTTTATTAACAAATCCTATAAGTCTGTGTCAAATACATTCGATTGTCCCCACCCGTGTTATGTTCACTACAATATAGTTGGACTAATTAAAATATATTTCGGAAAAGTGATGTTTCAGTTTTCTTTTCTTTCTTTTTCTTCAGCTAAATCAAAACTAGTTTTTTTAATTTATAGATGTAGGTCACTAGGTGCTTTGAGTTGACTCAAGAAATATTGGTAAATTTATTATTTCTTATTTGTATCACGAAAGCAAATGCAATAAATGGTAAGAAATATTCAAATAAAGTAGAAAAACTGGAAACTAACTAAAGTTCTAGAATTTACTAAATCGGTTAAATTTATTAATTATGAAGAGAAGAAAGTTCAAGATATTTAATAGGAAAAAAAGAAATAGAAACCATATCAGCTTTTCTTAATACATTAATCATTAGATTATGTCAGTAAACAAATTCGGATTATCATTCGCTAGCAGTGGGATTCAGGATACGCATTTCATTCTGACTTTGACTCATCAACTGCATTCAAGTGATAGTGTTAACATCAAGGTTCAGATTAAGTAGTCATTATTTTAAATTCATTGGGCTGCGGAGTTGCGACAGCTAATAAATTGTTCAGTGGATATGAAATTTGTCATAAATTCTAAAGGCTTTTCAGTTTACTGTTGCCAATATGAAGGAATTAATTTACTTAGATAATTAAGCAAGAAGATTTATCCAAGTACATGTAATATTAAGGCGAAACCATAGTGTTAATAAACTTATAAAATGAAGGAAAAAGTATCTATTTTACATAATAAGCAAGTGTGAAACTAAGTAATAGTACTGAGAAGGAACTTCTTTGATAGTGAGAAATATATTGACACATTTACAATAAGATTTGGTTATAATATTAGATTCATTTTCACCATGAGAAACGTTTATTAAAAGTTATAAAACAAGAAGACTAATGTTTCCGGGACTATGTTTTGTGGAATGTTTCATAAATGGACGATGGTAGATCGTACAGCTCCGTCTAAGACGTTTTTATACGAACACTATTGGTGCTACCCAGCACCACAGGTTAATGCATGAAAAACAGAGATCTCAAACTACGATCTAATTGTTGAACACCAAACATATTCAATAAGAGCGAATAAATTGTATCAATATGCAGTTAATATATATTTAACTTTCATAAGCCTAAATGCTTGAATCATTCCTACTGAAATCGACTTATTCCGAATAATGGGGATTTATGAGGATTTTAGTATCTTCACAATTGAAACCACAAGTCAGTCTAAGCTAAAGAATCATTAAAAACCTGGAAGCAGTAGACGATTGTTTCGTTCTAGTATGGGGCTCCTCAGCAGATCACATCCACAACCCCTCACACACGATTCAAACCCAAGTCTTTTGGTCTCTCTCACGAACGCTTAACCATTGGACCACTGAGAAGGAGTTAATGTCTAATTTCAACCAATACCAAGTAGTCCCATACTAGGACAAAACGGTCATCCAGTGCTTCCAGATTTTCAATAGTGATTGATTCATGATCAACTCAACAATCTTCAAAACTCCATACTAATATGTTAGTTTTTCCATGTACCTTTATTTGGGCACACTAAAACACCTATGAACAAAGATGTGAATGATAACCAGGAAATTGTCGAACTTTCAATAGAGTATAACACAGCCATTTTTAGTCTGTTATTTCCAGTCAAGATTTGGAAAAAAATTGACTTACCTTGTGTTTATATTATCAATATACATTGTTTATTGTTATGTATATATATGACCTGGGCTGCCGAATGCAATCGGACAAGAAGAAATAAAATCTAAGATGGATAATCTACAATAGAAATATATAAATAATGAAATACTTTTTTAGATAAGAGCTTTAGCTCTACTCAATCAGTAGACAAATATTACATTGATTCATATTTTACTATCTAGGTTGATCATAAGTATTCAAAACAATTATTAATTAATTAACTAGATTCATTTTAAGTGTGTTACTAATGTCTAATACAGATTTTACTCATTGACATTTTTACATCAAATACAAACAAATATAACGTTAAAATTAACTGGAACTTTGTTTGTTAGATAATTATAATGGATAAAATCTCTAATATAAAACTTAACTGGAAAAATAATTAAATAAATAGGTTAGTCATTAATTCAATTGAATCGATAGTTACGATTATTAATATAAGTTGAAACAATCAAAGTAAACTAAGAACTATATGTTTATGTCTATCTGTATGTTTGACGTTTATGATATTTTCTATGATTCAAACGATGAATGAAAATCAAAGTTATTATTTGGTTCAACCAATAATTACATTATAAAAATATTTGATTAGTAATGGAGTCTAAGATGTATGTTTTGTTCTATTTGGGACTCGTCAGCCGGATATAGTTGCACTTTTATGTTGATGTTCAGATGCTGAGGAAGCACCAACAACGGAAAAATTTAAACATTGAGTTATTGACTTGTGAAATCAAGTTACTTTTATGGGATCAAGTCTCCAATGAATGTTTTATATAGATTTCTAATTTTATATGTTGTTTTTAAGTGATTTCAGTCAACGATTTGTTCATTAAACGTTAATTTCTTGATAGACAAAACACTGGATGGAAGATAATCCAAATAAAAAGAGCAAGACGATTAAATAATTTTATTTTTAAACCAAGTATCATATTATTTTCCATTTGTTTGATTTTTTTATTACAGTGATTGTGAATTCTATTTATAAACAATCTAGGATTTCGTAATAATCTTAATAGCTGAGATCATGAATCAATTGAAGCTAGACCATCATAGAAAACCTGGAAGCACTGGAAGGCTGTTTTATCCTATTGTGGAACTCCTCAGCTGTGCACACACACGATCTCGCCTCGCGAGATTCGAACCCAGTACCTATCGGTTTCGCGCATGAACGCCTAACCTCTAGACCACTGAACTGACATCCAATGGTGGTTCGACATTAACACCACTGGATGCTCATACGTAATCGTATAATATATTAAAGTTATATTCAGTGAAATAAATACACTTTAGAGTACAATATTTATTGTTCTATATTTTATCAAATTTGATTGTATTAATTAATTTGAAGAATTGTAATTTTGCTTAATGTTCAATTTGATTTGATAAAGTTCTTGTTAGTGTAAATTCACATGGTGTTGTTTGTTTGAAACGAAATGCGCGTCCTTGATTCCACTGCCAAACACTATCCATCTTTGCATATAGTTTTTGTTAGTGATTTCAATATATGTACATTCCAGGTAATTTCTATCTAATTATCAGTCGATTAAATTATTTGAAAACAATTAAAACTATGGGAAGATTCAAGCAAAGCAATATCACGTGAATTTAAATTCAACTCATTTCATAAGCAAGTAGCTATCAGGACTCAGTAGCTGAGTAGATAACGCGGTGGCGTTTGAAGCGAATGGTACCGGGTTTGAGTCCCGGAGTGAACATCAACTCTATGGTTCAGGTGCATCCAGCTGACCTGTCCCAAATAGAACGAAACGCTCATCCTGGATTCCACTGCTAGCCACTATCCATGTTTGCTTATAAAGTTAAAACTATACTTTCTAGTAATATAGTGTAATATATTTTCAAATATCTTGTTTCTATGCTTTGTTTAATATGTAAACGTTTCTTTTTATAGCGTTATTCATATTGTAATAAAGCTTAATATTTATATACATATTTTCTTTTATTGATATTTGTTTAAAGTAATTTCTATTTGTCTTCCAAACGTCATGATTCATTTTGTGAAGAGAAGGAATAGTTTGTAGAAATACTAATGAAGAGGTAACAAACATAAAACGGAACTTTTTATTCAAGATTATCTAATATTAATGAAGTTTTAAATCAAGATTAAAATCATAAATTCACGATTCACATTGTTTAAAAATGTCTTTTTCCATTTAAGATTTATTCTTAAAATGAAAATACCTTTTTATTTGTGGATTGTTGTCAAGTTAAAAAAGAAAGAAGAAGAAGAGTACCGACAGCCGTCGATGTGAAAATCAAATATAAATGACAACTTTCTTAGTACTCTTGAAGGTAATTAATTGTAACTGTAAATAAAGTGTACCATTAGTTGGTAATTATAAATCTAATATGAAATACTGATATTAGAAAAAATTATATGATACAATTAATTAAAATAGGTGAAAAATGTGATGTACATTGATAGCATGTAATTAATAAATATAAACTGATATTACTGGAAAGAACCAAAGGAATAATGTTATATCTACATTGGTTATTTCAAATAATCAGTTATCTACTTTATTCTGAAATATATAATAGATGTAGGAATTTCAATATCAGATTTATCTTTTGGTTTTACTCAAAAGTTCGAATGTACATATTGAGATGAAAAGTATTTGTGAGAATGACAAATTCTGGAAACTATTTTTCCATACATCAATATATTAGTAATAAATACTTGATATGACTTTTATGTTCTCCTAATTGTGAGCGATCATTTGACCAATTGATCGTTGTTGTACACTGTTATAACGTGAACAGTGTCCTATGAATGTATAACGTGATGATACCGCCAATTAGAGAAAAATAATATATCAGTCGGATCAATGATGTATAAAACCCGCGCGAGCAGCTTAAAGTCTTGACTAGCCCTGCCTGTTAAATCCAGAATACCAATCTCAGCCTCTCCGATATGAATCATGTATTTCAAACACACTAGGTCTATATACCAACCAGACAGACCACAACGTACCATAAAATAGAAAATAACATTTGTACGAGATCTAGCCAAAAGTGGCCATGAATGTGAGAGACTGTAATTAATAGACTGAGCATAATTCAAGAATGGTAGATCGTATAATAATAGTTCATAGGTCGAAATAAAGCTTATGATAAGAGGAACACGAATATGAATAGTTTAATCATTTAATTATACGATAAAAATATACGTATAGTATTGGTTCATAAATGTGTCCCAAAAGTTACCATTCATTATTCTCATCGGGATATAACATACTCTTTCTGTTTTAAAATTTTTCTAATATGTTTCTGAATTTTCTCTTCTGATCTTCTATCGCAAATATACCAGCTGGGAATGTAATGTTTTCTTATCATGATTATATATGGTCCCTTAATTCACGTGCATAACCATGTGAACTTTTATTTAAAAATACAGAGGTTGTATCAGCCATCTTATTCTCCTATTCTGACTGAGGCTTGGAAATAGTGGAATTCTACATAAGACCATAATTGTCAATATTTCAGATCATCCACCTGAGCTACAAATCTTCTCCACCATCTCATATATACAAGTTATAGCTTTATGCAATAACACTCCGTAATATAGATAAACTGATGCATATCTTTCCCTTTTAATTATGTCGAAGTGATAAATCCATGTTGATATAATTAAGAAACTTGTTATGAGTAAATTTGATCTGTATATATACATACTTGTAAAGCTTATGTAAATCCAATCGTAGATAATGAGGGACACTTCCTTTTTTAAAACTTTACATTTCATATCACAATAATTATCATCACGTCAAAGTAATATGATATTAGATTCTTTTTATTTCAACATACAAACGTCTTGTAAATAACATAGAGTATCTTGGTTAAAAACTTGTCGAAAATAAACAGTTCCTTTTTTTATCTTTGATCATCAACTATGTTTGATTATCGGTGTTATAAAACATAAAGTTCCGATGAAATTCAGGGAAGTGATTATTTTAAACTTCTTCAATAATATTTGTTTTATTTTTTTAAAAAAGCGGCTGTATAATCTTATTAACACGTTAATAATGTGCATAAACCATAAAGTTAAATTGCATCACTTCTGTTTCCAAGAATTCAGAATCTTTTCATAATGGAATGCTTTCTGTGGTGAAAAAAAAGTAACTATTTGAAATTACATCAGCCTAAATTAGTTTTTATCAGAATAGGGTTTTGTGGAGATAGTTCAGTTCATAAGTCAATTAAAGCTAGACCACCACGGAAAACATGGAAGCATTAACGGTGTTGCCGTTTCAGTGGTCTAGAGGTTAAGCATTCGCGTGCGAGACTGATAGATCCTGGGTTCGAATCTCACGGGGCGGGATCGTGGATGCGTACTACTGGGGAGTCCCATACTAGGACGAAACGGCCGTCTAGTGCTTTCATGTTTTCGATGGTGATCTAGCTTCAACTGACTCATAAACCCAACTAAACTGGTTTCTTTGAAACAACAGATAAACTGAATTCATGAAATCCATGAAATTATTTATAGATACAAGTTTATAGTATTGTTATAAATAAGCTGATCTCAAACAAGCAAACTATTCTTTTTCTGCTTAAATTTTCAATCCTGTTCCTCTATTTTGTTACAAAGAGATTTTATAAAAAATTCTGTTGACCTAATCAACGAAATCATTTATAATGTGTCCTTAGATTGATGTATAGTTTATCAAAAAATCTTGAATTTAATATCGGGTTCTTAGGATACTGACAGTTAAAAGATTTTGAACATGTATTGTTACACATACACTATTCATAATCATAGTAGCGAAAGTTAACGGATCAAGTTACTTTTATCACATTAGGTAGATTAACAAGTTCAACCTTTCAATTGCTAAACATTTACAAACTTAAATACTGCGTTCATTACTATGATAATGAAAAATTCTATTTCTATTTAAAAGATCAATTGTCGTTAGTAATAGAACTAAAAATCTGAGTTTCGTTTTATTTGAGACTTTTCAAATGAATGATCTTGGACCCTGGTGTATTTCATACTATCAATTCAACTTAGTACCTTTATATTCAAACATCCAATATCATTCACGGAGCTATTGATTCATTACTTTCTTTAAAATTTAATGTTAGCTATTATATATTTTTGAATCTGGTTATACTCACTTCAATGGTTTCTATGAATAGTATTATTATTGTTATTATTTTGTCACTATGTCACTCATCCTTATATTATTGTTGTATCCTTTAAATAAATTAAATTATCTCAGCGAAATGAGAACGTTGTATGTTCTTTTTTTCTTTTTAGACAGTTCATGTTAAGTTTTTTTTCTTAGACTTCTTTTTTATTCATAACCAAACTTCCGTTTATTGCATTTTCTCAACTACATTTATAAAGTGTCCAAATTGTGAAGTATATATATACATATATTTCAATAAACAACTTATTAGTCACGTAAATCCTAGTCACTTTTGTTTGTTATTATTAATATAGACGGGGGTGAAAAACTAAATGAAAATTACTTCTGTCTATCATTAAGGTTATTTCCGCGTTTAACTGATTATTTATTATGGCCCTCACCATATCCTTCAAATAATTTATTAACGTTATATGATCATGTAACGATCTTCATGTGTTATTTGAAGGACAGTATCAGCTATATGATAAGAATATATATATATATATGATCACTACAACTGTATTCAATAAAACAACTTGACATGGAAAATTTTGCTTGTATATAGTACATATTTGTTTTCAAACCATCTTATGAAGTATAATTATATTGAATAACATTTAATTTAGCTAACATGGTCATTAAGGCTTACTCAAGCAGATAATTCGTTATATTATATTTTGAATGAATTATCAATTGATTGACCTTTTAGTGAAAAAGTTTTTGGGTGAAATTAAACGTGTTTTGAATGAGTGATTTTCCAAACCATATAGTCTATATTGCATCTCGTACATAATTTAGAATAATTTTTTCCGGTTTGTGTTTCTTTTTTTGCGAGTTAGTTTTCTACGGGATGGGGTCGCTAACCACATGCACAACCCTCCTTCTATATCCGGGTTTTGAACAGGCAGTAGCCCTCAGAGGGACTCAATAGGCTCCAGACAAATTATACAATGTTATTGAACATTCAATCGTTTAGTTGGTTATTTTGATTACATAATCTCTTTAGATTTTTCACATAACTTTATAGGTGAACTAAATATTTAGTATTCAAATTCACTAGGAAGTTGTTGAGTAACTCTGACTCCTACTATTCTTGTCGTTTAAAAATGTTTGGTCACTGATTCATTTTATTATATGCTAAAGATATTTTTCCGATGAATACTGAACATCAAATTTACGTGATTTATGGTTTAAACTAACTTTTTACTATTAACATCCTAGTCGCAAATAAATCATCATCATCATATAACGAAATGAAGAGAACTGGTTTCCGAAATGTTACGTGTTATGAGTACTTGATTAGAATGACTTTATTAACAAAAAAATGAAATTCAGGTTCTTTATTTTTTATAAATGAAAAAATAGCTAGAGCTTGTCCACAAATTGTTTTGTCCATTGACGTAGAGATAAGCAAAAGATAGTCTAATATTATCTAGAATGTTTGGATCAGATAAATTATTATGAATTAAACACATGGATTATGTTTATTATCTTTATAACAATATGAACACTTGATTATTTCAGTGGTTAAGATCATGAGTCAATTGAAGCTAGAATACCATGGAAAACCTAGAAGCACTGGACGACCGTTCCGTCCTATTTTGGGACTCCTCAACGGTGGGCATCCAAGACCTCGCTCTCTGCGAGATCCGAACGGAGGACCCATTGGTTTCGCGCGCGATCACTTAACCACTATACCACTGAGTCGGCATCCAATGGTGTTAATATCTAACTTCAACTAATCCACGAAATTGAGCGACAAATCCATTGTCTTCAGTGAGTTACTATCTCACAACAGACCTGGTTGAACTCCACTGGTAACTACTTCTAACTAGAACTCCAGGATATACCTCTTGAAGCCAGTCACTAGTGAGCATATGTTGATTAATATCAGAAAGGGTTTTGTGGATATTATAGTAATTTCAATGGTTATGATCATGAGTCTTTTTCGAAAACCGTTTGTTGTAGTATTTAATATAAAACTTCCTCATTTTAAGAAGTTTACTTAACAACGAAAAATATTTGTTTCTATTAGGGTATTCAAATTAAATTATGAAAGAAACTAAATTACAGAACATTCCTTGAATAATCAATAAATTATATATATATATATATATATATATATATATATATATATATATATATTGATGTGTACTTCTACTTTCACCTTGTTCATTGAGCTAAACTCTATCTAAAAACTTAATTTATTCTGTCTTTTTAATTCAATCACATTTCCATTTATTCATATTCATAGAATCAATCAGTCATAAGTTGAAATTAATTGATATTCATTTTATTTTAGGACAAAAGTGTAGTTTTATTTTAGTAGAAATGATCAACGTTTCAATTAGTTCTTTAATTAATTTTATGAATAATATAATTTGGATATACAATTTGATATCACCTTAGAAATAGGTCTATCAAATAAATATTTTTTTAAGATTATGATTTCCTGTAGTATATATAGTGAACAAAATGAAAAAAAGAGAGGGGGATTAAATTAATACTCGAATAGTTACTATTCTTGTTTCAAGTTAAATGACATGAACTTACTTCCCTACACTTACATATGATTTATTTAGACTAATTGAAAGTTTTGTAAACTAATCTCATAAGATCTCATGAACATAAAGTTATTAAGGACAAATGAAAAAAAAGATTGAAACCATTTATAAACAGCGATTGTATTGAATGTTGATAAAATTAATTGTAAAATAGGAACTTTGAAATTCACTAATTTCTTCTATGGGAATGTAAACATTCAAGAAGATTACTATGTACAGAAAATGTTTGTAAACAAAATATTGACAGCTGTGATTTTAAAAAAAGTAATAATAACTAGTTGCCTTTATATTGTATTGGCTAAAGTTAAGCATTAACACTGTTGGATGCTGGCTTAGTGCTGTAGAGGTACAGCGTTCATGAGCGAGATTGAAGGACCTGCGTGCAAGATCGTGAATGTGCACTGCTGAGGCGTCACACAATAGGACGAAATGGCTGTCCAGTGCTTCTAGGTTTTGAAAGGTAGTCTAACATCAATCGGTTCAGGATTTCAATCAAAAACATCTATAGAACCTTTGTTTACAAATATTGAATTATCAAATGGATTTAGTTTGTTGAGTTATTTTAAAACATGTAAGATAATTGGCTGAGAAGTCATCAAGAATAATACTGTAATATAACAATCGTTTGATTATGAATTCAGACTTTCTGAAAATGTGTATCAAACAACTGACATGAGAATAAACTCAAGATTACTAGCTTCACTCGGAACATGATGTATTTGAACTATCAATGTAGAATCAGTGGTATTTATTTCCAGCTCTATTTGCACTGTAGTGTGTTCCAATATTTTTAGTGAGGTATTAACTTATTAACTAATCGACTGACTCTTGTGGCTCATGTTTCAAACATGAGCTTCTGATTACCCATATCAAAGGAAAGTTCTAATGATCAAACCCCCACTTGCGCTAAATGGTCAAATAAATGAAGTCGGAAAGTATAACCTACTTTTTTACTACTTTTACATCTTTTCAGGAATAGACACTGCTAAGAAGTATGTACTAGAACCAAACCTTTGCCCAGTTTACCTCGGAGTCCAGTGGTTTTTTATAAGTCAACTTATGGTTGAAAGTTGAACAGAAACTCCAGTTACACGAAATTTCATAACACTGTGTTGATCAAGCTGCTATAGTGAGTAACGTACAGAGGGTTACGACCCACGTGTATTATTGTCAAGTTATTCTAGGTACCCGTAAATTTGTATAATTGTGAATATGTAACGTTGATTCAGCGAATACAATTTTCTACATTTCTTGATCTCTCCTGTCTATCCTCGTTAATCATGTCTCATTGACTGAACTAGACTAGAAAACCATATTCTGTTTAAATAAATCCCATAAACGAAATATTTCATGACATATCGGTTGATGTTGTGTTGTAGCAATTTTCTAAGAATACAACTTAACTTTATATCAAGAAATATTAACCTATGATTTCACTAGTTTGTTCCCGCTTAACAATAATGAAGTAGATTACAAGGCAAACTATCTCAATGTTCACTGAAATCTTATATCCAACGTATTATCGAAGACCTTTATGAATAAAACAATGGATTTAATTATAATTTTTAAGCATTGACATTTGATTTTCTAGGTTCTCAGTGGTATATCACTAGAAATGTAGTGAGTTCAATCACCTTGTAAAAAGGTCATTTTATGTTTCGTAATAAAGTACCTCAGTAGTAACATAACCCGAGGAAGTTTCAAAAGCTTCGCAATATACATTGATTATGGTAATCGGACGTTACATTAGCATCCAGAAAAGCTATTTCATTCGTTTTAGTTTGCAATGACTATAATCGTTTAAGCGATAAATTATACCCTCAATAATTATCATTGAAAATAGTGACTGAATTAACATTTAACCTTCATCAATGATAATCACTCCAGTTAGGTTAGATATCCCACTTAACTAGCAACAATATTTCCTAACTATGAATGCAAAAGAAAAAAACCAACAATCCAATGATATCCCATTATGTTTTGCAACAACCAAATTAACAGCAAAACATTATTTCAATAGAATGCATAATTATGTACAACATTAACAATTTTTTTAGGAAAAAATAAGAAGAGTGGTTCTATATATGACAGAAAAACTTTACTTCTTCTCTTACTTAATCATTTCCATCGTAAATGTATTCATTTATTTATCATAGATATATCTTTTATTTTCCACAATGATTCATGATAACGTTGTTATTCTCTGGTCTTCTGTTGTTATTGTTGTTGTCGTTACCGTGGTTGTTGTTGTTATGTCTTTATTGTTTATCCCATTTTATTCGTAGATATATCTAGTTGAATCAAATGATCGATTGATTGATTGATTGAATATTTAATAATAACTAATGGATCATTCAATAAATCTTATCACTCCGGGTAGTTAAATTTTAATTCAATGAAAGATTCAAATGATTTGAGATAATAATAATCATATTTCGAGTTATTTTAAACAAAACTATAGATGGTAAAGTAGATTGTTTGTTGCTGAGATATTTGTATGTACTTGTTGTTAAATACAACCAGATTGAACAGAATTATATCTAAATATTTGATGATTTTCATCATTAATTTGTACAAAAGAAGATTGATGACTTTGTTGTGGATAATGATGATATGATGAACGTTGAATTGTATCATCATAAGATTGTCTAGGTGATGGACAATAATTTATACTTAAATTTTGTGGTGAAATTGGTTTTTTTATAGTGGAATCATGAAATTCATGAATTTTTGTTGTATCCTGTAATTTTATTGTTGATTTATCATTAAGTAAACAAGGTAAATTCATAAAATGACAACATGATTGAAGCCAATGTTTTGCTTGTGCTCTAAACTGTGGACCACTTAGACAATATAATAAAAAGTGTACAGCAAAATTAGTATACCATAAAACATAAACAAATCGTTCAATACCAAAAACTAATACACCTCTAATTAATTCATCTTTTTCAATCCAAGTATTTAAATTAAACGCAAAATAGATTACATCATAAACAAGAAGTGGACATACACTTATCATAAAAAACATATTAATTGCTAATAACATTGCTGTCAATGCTGAAGATCTATTCATATTTGAACGACCTTTAATAGAATTCTTAACACAATGTTTCAATGCATTTGATTTACATCGTTTTCTAGGATATTGTATACCACTGATATTTGTTGACAAATCATCATTTAAACGAGAATCATTTGTTAATTTGCCTGCTGTCAAATTGTATGCACACTTTAATGATCCTTGTGTTGGTTGTTGTTGTTGTTGTTGTTGAATTGAAGCATGATTCAAAAATAAACGATTCTTTTGTCGTTTTTTATTAAAATCACTCATTCGTTTTAATTGTATTCCAATTAATCCATTAGCTATCAGCATAAATAAACATGGAATTACACATACTAATAATAAATCAATATATGGAAATATAGTTTGGGTAAAATAACTTGGTGTACATTTATAATAAGTAGTATTAATTGTAGAATTAATTGAATCAATATTATAATTCATTGTCCAAAAGAAATGTGAATCAAATATAAATAAAATAATTGTTATACTAAATATAGTTAACCATGCATTACGTGTTGTACATACACGTTTTGCACTAAATGGTTGTACAACCCAAATTGCACGATCAATAGTTACTGATACTAATAACCATACACTTAAATAAGCTAATGTATAACTTAAATATGGTGTTAAAATACATGAAATTAATGAATAATGTCTAATATCACTTGGAAATAAAAATGTATAATTAATGATAGTAAATAATAATCCAGTAAGTAAATAAAATATATCAACAATAGCTAATACAGTTAAATAAATTAATGTACTAGATTGTTGTAAACGTTTTGATTGTAATATAACAACTGTTAATCCATTACCAAATAAACCAAATATTAATATTAATAAATAAAATGGAATACAAATATTTTTAATTAAAATAACTAAAGTTGGAAGATTCAAAGTTGAATTTGTTGTTTGATTAGCTTCCATGGAAATGGTTGATAATATTCCATTAATAATTCTGGAAAAGAAGAGAAAAAGATACATATATACATACATAATGACATATTATGTAATCAATTTGATTGGTTTATTAAAATATTTTAAACCATTATTATATTTGAATTATTATTAGATTAAGAAAAAGACATTGCTAGTATAGGGGTGGTGGAGATTATTAAGTTTTTCATTGAGATCATGAACTGATTGATGTTAGACCACCAATTTTGGAAACCTGGAAGCACTAGACGGCCGTTTCGCCCTATTGTGAGACTCCTCAGCAGTGCGCATCCACGATCCCGCTCGCGGGATTCGAACCCAGGGTCTTCGGTTTCGCGCGCGAACGCTTAACCTACTGGACCACTGAGCAGGCATTCAGTGGTGATAGTGTCTAACCTCAACCAATCCACGAAATTGCGGGATCAACTTCCATTGTACTGAGGTAGATACCTGTCTTTACCCGACATGGATTAGTTCCATTTTTTACTATTAAAAAAAAATCAGTAACAAATTTTCACTTCTCTCAGTTGCTTTGTGAAAATATGGAACTATGGAAAGATATTTTAAGCAGTAAATATGATTGTTAGAGAATTAATGAAGATGATTGAGAGTTGGATTATAGTTTTTTTTTATCATAGTTCATGATTGAATGAATTATTGAAATAAAAATATTCATCTTTAATATGACGATCAGAATTTACATATGATTTATTAGGAAACTGGCAATGAAGTTATTCAATGAACAAATTGAATGAAGATATTGATGAATCACGTACTAACTGCAAAGATTGCAAAGAAAAAGAAATGTAATATGAAATATTTAATAAGTGTCTTAATGACTAGGGTCAATCTTTCTGGTTTCTAGAAACCATTATTGAGACCTAACAAAAGTAGAATAAAACAGCTGACTAGTATAAGTTAATCATTAGTGAATGATTGTATTCAGCGAAGTTGATTACATTTAAATCAAGTAATAGAAATTCTAAATTAAAAAACAAATTTACTAGAATACATATTTAAGTTAAGCAGTGAGTAAGGTAAAAATGAGATGATTAAGAGTTTCATACAAAAGCTCAAGTATGACGGACATTCAGATCCCTCTCTCTCTCTCTCTCTCTCTCTCTCTATATATATATATATATATATATATATATATATAATTTTTATGGTGTAGGTGCAATACTCACACAGTGTAATAAGGGACAACCGAAAGTACAATTACAGTTCGGTATATGAATGATCGCGTAATATTCATTACGTCGAGAAGTTTTCAAAGCACTTACAGTATATCAATTTATTTCTATGTAAGACTACATTTCTTAGTAACATGGTTTTGAGCATGACCTGTTAGCACTACTATATGACTAATACAATAAAATATGAGATTATAAGCCTAACTAGAAACGGACTTTCAAGTATTTAACACAAAGAAAAATTCGTTCGGAGTTTTTATTTACTCAGTTATTTCATAAACAACAGCTAATTTCTGTTTACTCAATGTAGTATAGTTATGTATTCATTTTGGTGAAATTTTAATTTTTAACTTACAGGTCAAACCTAAATAAAGTAAACTGTCCTTATGTTTTTAATTTGAGAGGATTTATTAGGATGACTAAATTTCATGATTTATATCAAAGATTGATTTAAGTTACAGAGCCGTTGAAGGCCAGGAAACACAATAGAGATGTTTCATACTGGTATGAGACTCTTCTTCATTGTGCATCCACCACAACGCCGGGGATCTAACCTGAACCCTCCTGGTTTTCAGTTTATGATTAATTAACGCTAGCCCGTGATGTAAACTATGAAACACAACAATTTTTGTAATTATCTCATTGCCAATTATAACAGTGTGCTTATAAGCGACCGATTTTGTGAAGTAATTCCTCGATTATCAATGAGAAACTTTAACCACTGTAGTCTAACCATGTCCACTGTAAGATGACTTTTCACTAATGATATTAAATGACGTTGCTGAATTTCATATACTGATTGATGTTAGATATACAAACCATTAAATGCCGACACAGCAGTTGAAGTGATAAACATTCACTCTAAATTTTGATCCTCAGTATGTTCATGAAGAAATATCTCTGAGAAGTCCCATACTACAATGAATCAGCTGTTCAGCACTCCATAGTCTTCATTGTTGAACGACTGTTAAAATGTTCTATAAAGGTAAGTTTATTATGATGAATATTGATTTGGAAACCAGTGCTTGCTATCTTTAAATAACTCGTTTATTTATGTTCGTCTATGTATAAAACCATTCTCAAATAATCTTTTGCATATTCATGAATCCCTATAAAATATCATCAAATGGATCAATCTATAAATTGATACAACATAATTTCGGTGCTATTACATATATTCTGAGTTAAATGTTTCCATTACAATACATTCATTATCATTAAAGATATCGTCAATTATGTTTAATTTTCTATAAGACGTAATAATCGAAAATGAATAGATCACACGTGAATCGTCAAATTATGTAATAAACCTAACTAAAGTGATTAAGTGGCTTTAATTATCACATGTGTTATGTTCATGTTTAATTGAAATTTAATTTATTAGTTGAATCCATGAATCAATTGCAGCTAGACCATCATGGAAAACCTGGAAGCACTGGACGGCCGTTTCGTCCTAGTATGGAACTTCTCAGCTGTGCGCATCCACGATCCCGCCTCTCAAGATCCGAATCCAGGACCTATCATTCTCGTGGGCGAGCGCTTAACCACTAGACTACTGCTAAGAGGTCCCATACTAGGATGAAACGGCTGTCCAGTGCTTCTAGGTTTTCCATGATGGTCTAGCTTCAAGTGACTCATGAATTAAACTATTAAATTACTATAATATCCACAAAACCTCTCTCTGAATATGTAATTTAATTTAACAGAAATTTAATTCAAAATATTTTTCTACTAATTAGTAGTATTTCACAAAAATTGGACAGAATGAGAAAAGAAGACCTAGGACAGAGTGAATTGGAGAATGCAGGTCGGCGGGAGTAACAGGCATAAGTAAGTAATTAATGGTATAAAAAAATCTTAATTTAATACAATGATAATTATGTAAGTTGTATTGGATTTATTTAACCAACTACCAATATTCAATATGAGGTCATTCATCTTTTGGGATATATTCTATCCCATTAATTTTCGATTAAATTCTTTTCTTACTTTGCATTTACTAAAGAGAAATTATTAGAATTATTATAATGATAAAAAGCCTTATCCAATAAGAAGAATATAAATATTTATACAACTAATAATTAAGATTGTAAAGTGTATTATGAATTTTACTCTTTAAATATCAACTCATTTATTGTGTTGTATCCAGGGTATTTATTTTTTCTCTCTTTCTTCCTTTCATAATGACAGAGTAAGAAAGCAAATGAATGTTCTATTTTGAAGACTTTTATTATACCTTTTATTATTATTATTATTATTATTATTATTATTATTATGATCTAGGATAATATAAAAATGATTTGGATTTTTTTTCGGTTTTTTTGCTTTGAAAAATCATTCATTGAGAATTCATGATCAAATTGTTAACATATTTTTTGGACATGTATTAAAAGGTAACTTGGCTCCGATTAAATGTTGAGCTAATTCAAAGTAAGGAAATGATCTATCATAGATCAACAGTAGTAATTAAATCATGAAATAAATAAATAAACACATGACATTGTAAGAATTAAAGTTTTTTTCTTTTCAATAGGAGATAGTTTAAAATCATAGTTTATTCAACAATATATCATTCTTAATCTGATTACCTTCTGAATTTTGGTTTAGTATACATGTTTATCTAACTCCGCCTGGAGTCCCTCCGAGGGCTACTGCCGGTCCCAAGCCCGGATAAAGGAGGAGGGTTGGGCATGATGTTAGCGACCCCATCCCGTAGAAAACTAACTGCCTAAAAAACGCTAACCAGAATAAAGTGATACATGTTTATCTGACATACAATTTGAGCTTCTTCTTTTTTTAATTTTTATTTATCAATTAAGTAATCTAATCTACCATCTGTTTCATATTCGATATATTTTTTGAAGTGGAATGTTATATATATATCTTTAGAAGTAATTAAATAAGAGTGAAATCAACTCTATGTTGTGGATGAATTCCATGTCATAGATGTCTAAAGTTATTTATTAAAAGAAGTTTATTGAATTTGACATTTTGTTGAGATCTTCATGTTTCACAATTTAGCAGTAGCTTAACATACAACTTTAAAGTTGGACAGAAAGTGAAATAAGATGAACGATTAGTTATAGTAATCATAAATATGCATTTTCACTTGTTGAAATCATGACTTAATTGAAGCTAGACCCCCATGGGAAACCTGGAAGCACTGGAAGGCCAACTCGTCCTAGTATAGGACTTCTCAGCAGTGCGCATCCACGAGTGTAGTTCAACCAGGTCTGCTGTGAGATAGTAACTCACTGAAGACAATGGTGTACGCTGGCGCAACTTCGTGGATTGGTTGAAGTTAGACATTAACACCGTTAGACGTCGGTTCAGTGGTCTAGTGGTTAAGTGCCCGCGTTCGAAACCAGTAGGTCCTGAGTTCGAATCTCGCAGGAGGCGAGGTTGCAGATGCGCACTCCTGAGGAGTTTCACAATAGGACGAGACGGCCGTCCAGTGCTTCCAGGTTTTCCATGTTGGTCTAGCTTCAATTGACTCATGATTTCAACAAGTGAAATTTCTAAAATCTCCACAAAACCCATTCTGATAAATATGCATTTACTAAACCACTTATCCTGAAAATCACTGACCAGTTTATTATATCAACGTCTGTCGAACCCACTTAGTTTATTCTAGTTCTTGGACAGGCCAATTTTTCCATACTTCTTGAGTCACTTTTCGACCTGGTTAATTACTCGCTTTGCTTCGCCTCACTTAGCATTTTGCTTTGTTGTGCTTCACCTTGGCTCAATTTGACTATAAATATTGAGTAAGGCTTAATTAAAGTGGGTTAACTCACAAGCCTTCTTTACCGCGCGTCATTTCGCTTCGTTTCTCTGATCGTTTGTCCGGATCAATGATTCTATGAAATACACGTGTTCGAAAAGCATCCTGGTATATATATTTAATTCCGTTATTCAAGAATGCGAGTTAAGTTGATGATTATACACAAGGATTAGTGGCATGTATATTTAGATAAAAATAATCACATGATCGAATTGGAGTCCGATGTTACAGGACCACTAAACGTTTACTGAACCAGGCCATCATAGGATGTAATCTACTTTCAAACTAAATAACTGTCAAAAAATCCTTATTCTTCACATCAGAAAATGTAATAAACTTATGATTAGAGAGGGGATTTTTGTGGATATTATAGTAATTTATTAGTTGAATTCATGAGTCAATTGAAGCTAGACCACCATGGAAAACCTGGAAGCACTGGACGGCCATTTCGTCATAGTATGGGACCCCTCAGCAGTACGCATCCACGATCCCACCCCGCGAGATTACTAAATTTAATATTAATTTTGATTTGCCATACATTTGTTCTGCTAGAAAGTGTCAACAGAAATGTTTCTTCAACTTTTTGTATCTTCAGATGAGTGTCAGTATCTAAAAACAAACTCAAGTATTTAGAAACATATTTCGCATTACTTCCAACGATAACGTCCTGTCTATTACTCGTTGAATTATTCACTTATTATGTCGTGGGTTTGTGTACTATGGGTTCTCCCAAGCTTTACTTTATAAGTATTTGTTCTGTACAAGTATTATCACTAATTTTGTTCATTTTGTTATCAGCGATCACTTGATCATTTTAACTAGCAAATACAGTTCTGTCTCATTAATTCGAAGTTATTAATTAATTTTTTATTTCAAAACACTCTAAGAGCAGCAAGATATCTGTTGTATGTGTGAAAGATATTACTCCTCATCTAATTATTATTATGTCTGTTCATGTATATATCTACTACAGTAGAGAAAAGTCTATTGGTCGTAAAAGATTTCGATTTCCTAAATGTGTACATGAATACACTGCAGCCTAAATTTACAAAAGTAAGTAGGAGGCTGTGGAGAACATATTGTTAGACTTTAATTGACTTTGTTCCCATGACTAACACGCAATATGATTCCAATGTTGTACTTAGATCCCAGACGACTCTGCCAAGTAGACTTTGTTCTGAACTCTCAAAAAGAACGGTACTACTGAGATAAAGTTTCAGTATTTAACATATGCGAAATATCTCTTATCCGTTTTTACCTTACCTTCAACGTATTCTTTTCATTTTTATATGATTTTGATTAGGATACATCCATTTTATTGAAAAAATACTCACATACCTTTCTCTTTCTTTTACTCGTTATTTTTCGACATCATTTCACTTGGTCCTTTAATAATTTTATGTTGTATGAAAGATATTAAATGGTTGGTTTAACTTGATTTATTCCATTTACAATACAATAGATTGTTACTTTAACTATTTACATTCTTATTTCAATAACATATTTTTCATAGAAGTTACACGACCGCTTTCATTGAACCCTATAACCTAGTAATATAATTCTCATTATTGAGTTATCGAACATATTTACTGATGAAACTTCCTTATTCATTTAAGCCCTTAAATTCATATTCGAATAAATGATAGTTTCTATAGTATAACAAAAAGTAAAATCTCTGAAGTTTAGCTACTCAGTAGTTAAAGTTCAAGAATGATGTACTTGTTATAAAATCATTCATAAACTACAAGCGAAAGAAACATTGGGTCAAGCGAATATAAATAAAGATTACTTCTAGAAAATTTCCCCTATCATCCCTTCAACTATAATTGAACATGTTCATCATATTTGGATTGAAAATTAATATCTACATGGATACACAATTAAATAATAGTTAACAAAAAATTATTGATTTTACACTAATTTGTAAATGTATGATATTACATAATCAAAACATTTCATTCAAGTCGTTTTTAAACAATAAATAAAATTGAGAATCTTGATCTGCAGCTACTTTAGGTACATCATATAATACTTTACAAGATATCTAAATGTTCTATATGCTGTTAACGGTTCACATGAATAAAAAATAGTTAGCTAAGTTGAAATACCCATTCAGTAATCTTTATTTGATGGTAGTTATCTGTATGAAGTAAGTCAACAGTAAGAACTGTCATTAAAGTGAACATATCGTTGTGAAAAATATTTTTATTTTTATGTCCCGATAAGAATAATGAATGGTGACTTTTGGGACCCATTTATGAACCAATATTGTACATATATTTTTATCGTATAATTGTTAAATGACTAAAATATTCATATTCGTGTTCCTTATCTCATAAGCTTTATTTTGACCTGTGAACTGTTATTATACGATCTACCATTCTTGAGTTATGCCCTGTCTATTAATTACTACCTCCTACATTCACAGCCACATTTGGTTAAATCTTGTAGAAATGTTGTTTCCTATTTTATGGTACGTGTGGTCTGTCTGGTTGGTATATAAACCCAGTATTCTTGAAATAAATGATTCATATTGCAAAGGCTGAGATTGGTGTTCTGGTCTTAACTGGTTGGGCTAGGCGGAAAACAGGACCGATAAGGACTATAGACTGCTTGTACGGGTTTTATGCATTATTGGTCCGATCGATAAATTACAGTTCTCTAATTGGCGCTACCATTACATTGACATTACTTTACATTAACAGGGCACACAGGCCACAAGTTATAACATTTATCAAGACTTCTTACTTAATTGAAATCACGAACTGATCCAAGTGAAATAACCATTAAATACGAAGCATCATTCATTCAAACGTTCTATTTGTATATCGATTTAAATATCTACGAAATCTTCTCTGCCTAATAATATCAGTTGAGAAGTTATATTTTCGAATAATCAGTCAATAAAATCATGACTTCTTTGTTGATTGTATAGTAAGTAACAAAAAAGGTAAGTTTTATTGAAATGGAAAATAGCTTGCCTATGAAGGATACAGCTTTTAATAATTTTCGAGAGATATAAAAGTACTTTTTTTTTTACCATGATGCTTAGAATATCATATGTGCATCAACCAAAATATAGTTATATATGTATTTCGGCAATGCAATGAGAAGACGTAGTTTATCAGAATTATGTGATATATTTGTGCAATACATTTCGAACAATTAAACCGCGTTTAATAAAGAGCTTATTCAATAGAATCAATCGTATTTGAAGTAGAGATGAAGCTCTTGACTGATGTGTTAATCATAATGGTTACCAAAATGGTTGCAGAATCAGATGAATTCCAATGGTCAAATAAGATCACAGGATAGACAGACATCATCATCCATTGCGAAACATTTGATTTAGACGGGTCATAAGGTCGATATCAAATCAGCATTTGTTGTGTTGTGCAAAAGCCTTCAAGGACGTATACTAAGGTTTATTGAAGCCTTGGCTATACGAAAATTGAACCCCCCTTTGTGTGTTCAAAAACAGTTTGTGCTTACACTTAACCTACCCTGGTAGTACTGATTTACTATCCAGAGTGGTAATCACATTTGTTTTTGTGTACTTTAATATTTTTCCCTTGTTATGACTTACCCTTAACCTGTCTAGTTGACCTTTTAATTTTCATATATAAATGTTCTTAACAAGTATATGTGTGATCAGATTGTTCGAAATGTACTGAGCAAATAAATCACATAATTCTGATAAACTTCGTCTTCTCATTGCATTATAGAAATTTATCAAAGCGACTAATTGTTTTAATATATGTATATTAGAAAAGTGAAAGATATGTAAAAAGATATTCCTACTTTCTAAATGTCATTAAACAATATGATCTTATATTATATTGGTCGTGGAGTTTGTGCTGATGATGTCATTCAGAAGAATGATGAAAGCTCCACGACTAAACCATCCAGCTCAGAGAACAAAACTCCATCAAAATCATCCACCTGAGCTATGAATCTCCTCCACCATCTCAAAAGATGAAATAATACATTTTCAGAATAGTTTCAAATTCGAATAAAGTCGTGAATTGTACAACAGAATAATAAAAGTAAATAACCCCTAAACCTCCAAATTATCTACTTGACTACTACATTTTCTGAACATACTTGTTCAAAATAATCACTATTTTCTTTTCAATATTAATAATTGAAAATCGAAGTTCAATTATATTTATCATAGAATTGTGAAAAAGAGGTAGCTGATAGTATAGTCAATAGATCGTATTCAGCCAAAAAACACTGGTTAGTTGTTTATAATTTTGAAATTTTCTGTATCATAATCAAATAAGCCGATTTACTAACAGTCCTCATGACAGTCTTAGAATTCTTGTGTCAAGGGAGAAGTGATAAGAAGTTGAAAAATAGTTATATCCCGATTTTAAAAAATGGTATAATCAAATTAACGAATTGAAAACAAACACTGACTGAATATTTTGTAAAGATAAGGGACACAGTGAGTTCAATAAGAAGTCACTAAATGGGAAGGTCATGTTGTCAATCAAGAACCTCCTAATGATAAATGGATGTAACTGACCAAGAAACGTTTTTTTTTCCGAAGGAGTATATATATATATATATATATATATATATATATGTTTTTCGAAAAACTTTACAAATTATGTTTGGAAAATATTTTTTTTTGGTTGGAAATAAATAACATTATGAAATACTATTTATTCTATAAAAAGCCGTTGGCAATAATTTAACTGAAATATGACCAATTAATTTTTTGTCTGATTTCTTTCTTCCTGTAAATCATCTATCGTTTCAAATAACAAGGTTGTTTTTTTTGCAAAATTGATTATATATATATATGTATATAAGCTTAAGAATGTAATGTTTTGTGGCCCGATAAACTACTTTCTTCACTGTTAGTATTCTCACTCAGTGGCACGTTGTAGTCATGTATCTAAGACGATTGTGTGTCACTATCAGTCTCAGTCATCACGTTTTATAACAATAGCCCCAAATTTTTTTTTTCAAAACTAAGTATTATGATAATATTCAATTCATTTCTACATTTGATAAATATATTTTGTTTGCAACGGCTTTTAAATAAGTAACCCGCACAAATAACCAATAGTAAGGATTTAGGTTTTGGGAATCGAGCTGTAGTAATGCCATAGAAGCTTCGGTTAATTTGACTGATGAGTCAGACAGATTATTTACATTTATTACAGTTTTTATAAATTTGTTATATTCTACATTTGTTGCGTCACTACCAATCCATCCTGTCACTATTCTGTTGATTTCCAGTGACTTCAAATCAGGTGGACCCATTTCTACACCAAGCTGACCAAATGACGATGTAAACTCTATCAAGTTTTCATGCTATATTTCTTTCAGATAATAAACTCACAACAAACGTCTCATAATAGTTTGACTTAAGTCAGTTGACATATCTTTTTCTTTGGCTGTACATTATCACTTTCAGCATTAAAGATATAAAATTTTTGTGAAAACTGATTGAATGATAGGATCACTGTGATACTTATGATGATGTCACAAGAAACCGTGTCATAAATCTGCTTCCAGTCAACCTGACTCTATTCATTCACTCTGACTTATACTGACTAACACTCAAACAAAAAGCGTATTTGACAAAATCGTAGTTAATAACAATTCGTGGGTTTCTGCACGTATAATTAGACTTTACCAAGAAGTGACTCATGTATATATATACGCATACACAATGTAAGTAGTACAGTTTCAGTGTAGGAAAACATCGAAATTTTAAAAATAATTTCATGAGTTAATTCAAATATAAATATTTTGAAAAGCAAAGACGATAAAATGAAATATCAGCAGAAGTATAGCCAAATGGCAGACTTAAAACAATCGCGACAAATTTTCATTCATTTTTAAATCAATAAGTAGCTCCTGTAAATGGGTAGTTTAGTGATAGAAAAACAAATGCGTTATTCAGGATTACCCTGAAGAAGTCCAGACAAGTTTGCTGGTGTTATATTTGGTCGTAGCAATTGTTATATCTGGTCGTCGCTGATTCTTGTGCCGGAAAAACGCTGATCACGTATACTCAGAACGAGTGACCTTGGCAGTTCAAACGATGCGAAAGTAAGAACACAAGACTGATATAAGTGAAGATTTATTAGCCCCAAAAACACTATGACGACGACGAATGATAATAATAATGAATCACAATAGTCTAAAATACACTGGTTTATATATTGATTGTACACCCTTTTTGATTATTAATTAAGATTAAATCACATACTCAGTTATAACAAATCACTTACTAAGCATAGATCATGTCAACTGAATACAAGAATATCGTATATTATACAGAAGAAAATATTATACTGGGAAAAACAATCAAATACTACACTGAATGATCATCATATTGAATTAGAAGGGAAGTAATGTTGAACAAAACTCATAATGAGTAAATCAACTGAATTTCGACTTTTCTTTCCATCATATCAGCTGGACAAAACATTGGAATTATTTAAATTTCAATCGCTAGGATTATTTCTAATATTATTTTCACAAACAAAATTCATTTGGACTTTACAGATTTAATGCGTCTGTTTAAACGTACAGATAACCGTATCCGTAAAAGAAAAACAACGTCTTATGAATATAGAATATCTGCTTTCATAAACTCGTATTATTATTGAAATTAACTTTTCTGATGAGGGTTAGATATTTAGGTCTAGAAATAAAGATCTAGGTTTACTGTTTTCATCATGAATGGACATCCGTTATAAGAGTAAAGTGGTTTGTAGCAACAAGGATGAATGAATTTCGTGAGTACATGAAAGATGTATTATTTTATTAGTTCATCTAAAAGTTGCATTCTTAATTCTGGCTAGCTTGTTCCTAGACTACACCTTAGTTAAAAAAAAAACTTATGATTTTGAAAATGTAGAAAAAACTATATTAGTTAGGTAATAAATATAGTATCCAATAGTTTATTGTAAAGTTATACATTACTTAAAGTAATTAACAGATAGTTTTGAATTCTTTGGAAAATCAATTAAACATTATCAATTAATAAATACTGAGTAAGTTTAGATTGATACCATGAATGGATCAATGTTAAAGCACTATTGCAAACTTGGAAGCACTAGACAGCCGTTTCGTCCTAGCGTAGAACTCCTCAGCAGTGAGCGTCCACGATCCCACTCGCAGGATTCGAACACAGGACCTTCGATCTCAGTGGTCTAACATTGATCCATTCATGAACTCAATCTAAACTCAACAATTCCCACAACCCTATACCGAAAAATAATGATTGAAATCAGAAATATCTGACACAAACACTTTAGATTACATAAAAGTCTACCAAGTATGAAAAGTATAATTCACACATATTCTAATAATTTATTTAATTCTCAAAATTATTTTCATAAACATATTCAGTATCTATTCCGTTAAAATATCCCAAATAAATAATTTGTGTAAAAACTTAGATTTGCTGAGATTATTTACTTTTAAAGTAGCTTAATAAGAAACGATCTACACTAATTGAATTCATGTATGACAATGTTTTGTACTCACTTGGTATTGTTTACTTGAATTTACCCATCGATGGGAAGATACAAGTAAACAATACCAAGTGAATTTAAACTTCACCCCATTGTACAAGCAGGTGGCTATCAGAATATTGTAGCTAAGTGGATAACGTGATGTCGTTCGAAGCGAACGATACTGGATTCGAGTCCCAGATGCAGGTACACCCGGCTGATGAGTCCCAAATAAGACGAAACGCGCATCATGGATTCCACTGCTAACCACACTCCATCTTTGCTTATAGTGTTTTGTACTACTTAAAGTTTCATTTTAGCAAAATGTAACTAGGAAAGGACGATGGAAATGGATAGGACATACATGACGCATATCGTCAAACTGCATCACGAAGCAAGCCCTAACTTGGAATCCTGAGGGAAAGCGGAAAAGAGGAAGGCCAAAGAACACATTACGCCGGATAATAGAAGCAGATATGAAAAAGATGAATAACAACTGGAATGAGCTGGAAAGGATTGCCCAAGACAGGGTTGGATGGAGAATGCTGGTGAGCGGCCTATGTTCCTTCACGAGGAGTAACAGGCGTAAGTAAGTAAGTAATTGTTTGTTGAATTCATACTTTTACATTTCCATCCAATTTAATAATGTTAACCTAGAAACTAAAAAACTAAAAACACCATATAATCATCATTTTAATATCTATCGGATAATTTTCTCTATATATGTTTTTCGAAAAACTTTACAAATTATGTTTGGAAAATATTTTTTTTTTGGTTGGAAATAAATAACATTATGAAATACTATTTATTCTATAAAAAGCCGTTGGCAATAATTTAACTGAAATATGACCAATTAATTTTTTGTCTGATTTCTTTCTTTCTGTAAATCATCTATCGTTTCAAATAACAAGGTTGTTTTCTTTTGCAAAATTGAATAAGTGAATACAGATCATTATAGAAAACATAGACAGAAACATACGTATATAGTAGTTGGATACAAACAAACAAAAAATAGAACAAGAAAGCAGTAACCACTTGATAATATATAAGTAGTATCTCGTTTTTCTAAATGAAATGAATAATCATTTATTTTAATTATTAAATAACAAATTGAATGTAACAATTAGAAACTATTTTGGCAAAAAAATGTTAATTCAATGGTTAAGGGATACAATCATTTTTTTTCAAAGTATCGCCTACATATTGAAATTTGTCCTTCAGGCCGGTGCTTTGTTTTAAGTTTTGAATTTTTTTCATATTTTAAATGCCAATTTTTCATGTTCTCAATCTTTATGAATAATAATGACTCTTGTGTATTGCATAATTGTAAATATGACGGAAATAGAGCATGACATGCTGGTAACACATGGATTGGATTGGTCGGTAGTATATTTGATGGCACATCAAGTGAACATATAGGTTAATTTTAATTTTAGATTCACAGAAACACTGAAGACTTTGTGTGTATACATCAAATAAGTGGTACTGAATGTATATATATATATATATATATATATTCTAAAGCAAAATTGTTGTTTGATAATTGTTTGAATTAAAAAGTCCAGATTACAATAGTAAACAAATAGTTTCATATCTAATTATACTCTCACTTGAAAATCAGAGTTTCTAGTAAAGATGTACACCGATGTCAAATTTGCGTACTGGCAAATGATGAACTATTTGCCAAAACTCTTTTAATTACATAATAAAAACATGGTTTATTCAGATAAGATGGTGGTTGGAGGTAGTCAAAAGGAAACCCTAGACCTAGGTTTCGTACTACTTGGCACTCGCCAAAAAGATTTACCTGTAATCTTGAGAGAATTGATGCTTCCTGACGGATTCGATTTCGTATCACCAAGCTTCACAATTAGAGAGGTTATCACTGAGCTATATGGGCCGCAACTGACTTATCTAACTGTAAAGCTGGATGATACGGGACCGATTGGGTCAGCGAGCATCAGTTCTCTTGCCGAAAACTGTCAAGTAGTACGAAACTTAGGTTCAGGGTTCCCTGATGACTACTTCCAAACACCATCGTATCTCAACATAGTGTACGCAATGTCGAGTCACCTAGACTAGTGGCTATATTACAACTTGGTTGATAGGATTTGATCTACACTAAGAAGGTATTGACATACGTGGCGATGATCACCACCCAATGATCAATCAATTGTAAACATGGCTTATTCATATCAATGAGGGGTTTATACTCATAAATTTTTATCATCTAGAACTTCGTACTTTAAAATGTCCAGTCTAAAGTTAATCTTTTAATCAAAGATATTTTGTATATTTATTTGGTAAATCAAATGGAAACATTTGTCATTATTTATTTGAAGACTAAGTAACCATTGATGGATAACACAGCTACTGTAGACTGTTCATAAATGTATGGAAATTTCATTTAGAAACCTACACTCTAATTATTGTTGAAAATAATCATAATGGTTCAATCACGCTAGAAAACAATGCATTTATTGTTTATATAAATAGTAAATGGTAGTTGGTAAACTGAAGACTTTAAAGAAGAAAACATCAAACATACTCATATATATATATATATATATATGTAATCAATCTAGATAATGAATAGTAACTCACCATTTTAATCAATCATAAAGGAAATTGAATTAATCTAAATTGTTCATTGGTTAGCCTGAACAAATATACTTGTTACAATTGTACTACTACTACTACTACTACTTCTACTATTACCACTACTACTACTACTAATGCAGTTGAATAGCTTTCTATTTCTTTCTACATATTTATATAATGTACATAACTTGGGTAATGTGAGTGTGATTTATTGTAAATCTAATCAAATGAGATTATCTGTAATTTTCCTTACATCTTCATTGAATTGAGTTAATATATATATAAATTTATGTAGATAAATTTGTTTCCCTGGAGAAATTTAAAGATGATTAACCAACAATCACAACAACAAAAATGGCAAAAGAATAATATTGATAAAACAGTAACTAATGGGAAACAATAAAAAAAAAACTAAACAACTAATCGATTTTTGAAAAATAAAATGATTACACAATTTATTATAATGAATTAATCATTGATTGATATAAGAAAATATTCTGATGTGTTGTTGTTTTGTTTTACCACTTCTAATGAAAGATTAAATAAAGTAGTTAGAAATTCAATTTTTTATTTAGGTAATTTTGAAGAAGCTTTATAATATCAATAGTCCTTAAATTTTAATCTGTTCACAATGAAAAGTTACGATATAAAAGTGTTATCTTAATAGTTGGGATAATGAGTTAATTGAAGCTAGACCACTATGGAAAATCTGGAAGCAGTGGATGGTCGTTTCGTCCTACTGTAGGACTTCTCAGCAGTGCGCATTGACGATCTCGCTCCGCGAGAATCGAACTCAGGGCCTATCGGTTTCACGCACGAACTCTTAACCTCTAAACCACGGTGTTAATGTCTAACTTCAACTAATCCACAAAATTGAGCAACACATACACCAATGTCTTAAGTGAGTTACTATCTCACAAAAGACTCGGTTGAATTCTACTGGTTACTGGTTCTCACTAAAACTCCAAGATATAATTCTTGAAGTCAGTCATTAGTGAGCATATATTGATTTATATCAGAAGGGGTTTTGTGGATATTATAGTAATTTTTGTAGTTGAGATCATGAGTTAATCGGAGCTAGATCACCATGGAAGATCTGGAAGCACTGGACAACCGTTTCGTCCCATTGTGGGGCTCCTCAACAATGCGCATTCACGATCCCACCTCGCGAGATTCGAAGATGTAAAATCTAATTAGCTTAGAATTACATTAATAAATAACTTAAGATAGAAGTCATTTGATTTTTAGATATAATTTGTTTAACTAATATTAACTATATACTAAACTTATTTTTATTAGTTTCTTGAAGTGAATGATACTGGATTTCAATTCAAGAATAAACATCATCTATAGAACGCATTTAGCCATTGAGTTCCAATTATGACGAAACAATTATTCTGAATTCCAATACTAACTATTATTCATTTCTATTTATTATATACTAAATTGTTTAAAGTACCATTTCCCCCATATTCTGTCATTTCACATACAACCATGTTATGAATAAGTTTATTACAAGAAACTAAACGTAACTTTATCAATAAATATAATTAAAACAAATACTATACATTGATTATGAATATTCCATAGTATTACAAAGAATACATTCTTTATATTTATATATTTTTAAAAGTAATTTTCTTTTTGAGCATATTTTTATTTTATCCTTGGAAAATGCTTGAACCCTATTGATAACCGATATGTCGGATATTAAAAATATAACCATTTATTATTCCGTTTTATCATCATTTTTTTATTTTTTTTTAAAATAACTAATCGATAGATATGTTTTATTGAAACATTTTTATGCGTGGTACATTTTTATGTTACAGTTTTTTGTCAACATAATGTACAATCAGCTGAAATATTTGAATTGGCAATCAACTTCATCTTATATATATATATATATATATATATATATATATAAACATTAACACCGTTGGATGCTGGCTCAGTGGTCTAGTTGGCTAAGCGCCTGGCGCGAGAATGACAGGTCCTGGGTTCGAATCTCGTGGGTTGCGGGATCGTGAATGCGCACTGTTGGGGATTACCACAATAGGGCGAAACGGCCGTCCAGTGCTTCCAGATCTTCCATGGTGATCTAGCTTCAATTAATTCATGATTTCAATCAATGAAATTTCAAAAATCTCCACAAAACCCCTTCTGATATATATCTATAGTCTAGATTACGAGTCCACATATCAATGGGTGTGTATAACTAAATGGGATTTTTTTAAATATACAATTATCAGACAAAAACTACTGATTTCACCATTGATAAATTGATAGATTATATATTTTTACTACTAAACTAATAATGGTGATGGTCATTTATTTGCTCATGTGAACGATTTCATATTTTTGCAATATAAATAAATTTTTTGTAACTAACTGTTAAGTGTTACTTATTGTTTTGATGTTTGTTAAAATACTTGTTAAATAAATGAAAGTATTAACGTAAATAACTAATTGGTTACGTAATTAAAATGATGGTTACATTGTCGACAACCTTCAACCACTATTTAATCTCAATACATAGTGCGCGCACTGTCGAGTCACCTAGACTGGTGGCCACATTGCAACATGATCAATAGCATTCGATCTGCACTAAATAAGGACTTGCCACACACACGACATTGATCACCATCCGGTGATAAAATCAATTGTGATTACATATCAGTCCTACAGGAGGTCACTCGGTGGCTGGATAGCTCCGTGGTAACGTCTCTGACTGTGGTGCTGGGTGACACGGGATCGAGTCAGCCAGGGAGCACCAGTTCCCTCGAGATTACAGGCACATTTTGCTGATGAGTGCCAAGTAGCATGAAACCCGGGTCCAGGGTTTCCTGTCGACTACCTCCAACCACCATCTGATGATTACATTGTATTAATAAAAAAAACTTAGAACAGATTGCTAATTAAAATGTTTGATTTATTTCAAATTCATTCACTAACATTTTACAAATACATTCTTCTTCTTTAATGTCTTATATTAACTCGATGCCCAAATAATGTGAAGTTATTCAATCAAATTTGAACGAAAGTTCTTATATATTTAAATTCTAATTTAGATGAAATTAAATTTTAACTTCATTTCGAGCCATGATATATTCAAAATTTTTTAATATATAATCAGAAAATGACTGTTCAATTGTAAAACAAACTACTTCCATGAATTTGTGTTAGTTAGCTACAACGCAGGACCAGGCATATATATGCATCGGTCCAAGTTGCCATACCTCATTAGCACAGCAAAATGAACACCGGATTCATGGAAGTAGTTAATTCAATGGTAGTAATATATAAAAGAAAGATTGCATATAAGGAAAGAAATATATAAAGCAATATTAATCTACGGTTTAAGACCAGATAATAATTGTATACACCTACACCATTGTGATCGATTCTGAGCTATATCACGCAGAGTTGTCCAACCATCGGTTACGATAGTCACGCTGACCCCAACCAAGTAGTCTGCATCTACCAACGTGGCTAAGACCAGAAGTCAGTGACTTCAGGCACTGATGCCACGTTCTGGTTTGGCCGCCACTAACTTTCTTCCGACCATCCGTAACAGTAGTCAGCATTGCGCATCGTGGTAATCGGTGTTCAGGCATATGTCACAGGTGGCAAAACCATCTCAGTCAATGAAGATTGACAGCCTCATCAACTGATTTACCATCAATCCTTAATACCCTGCGTCTAACCTCACTATTACTTATCCGGTGATCCCAGCAGATGTGAGCAATATTTCTAAGACATTTGTGATCAATTATTGGTAGCTTACGAATATCTCCTACTCTTAATGGCTACGTTTCGCAGCCGTAAAGCAGAACAGAACTGCCGTGCAGTATACTCATTCCTCAATTGATAGAAGGATATCTCGCATTCACCGTAGCCACAGGTGACGTAAGTTGACAAAAGCCAAACGAGCTTTTCGAATCCGTGGTGAGATTTCGTTCAACACCAACCCATTGAGGCTGATCAGACTTCCAAGATAAGTGAAGTTGTCGACGCGTTCAACTACTTCATGTGTTGACGCAGACCAGTTCTTAAGCATGTAATTTGCATTTAGAGGACAAGAAACGCATTCCAAATATACTGGCATTGTTGCTCAGTGCTACCAAAAGACTGAATTTTTTCAGCGTCTTCATCAAACCGGATTATATCATCTGCGTATTCTCAGTCGATAAGTGGACCTCCTGGTAGGAGATCAATGCCCGAAAATTCAGTAGATGAGAGCATTATTTCCACCAGTATATCTATGATGAAGTTGAACAAAAATGGAGATAGTGAACTGCCTTGACGGACACCACTTGATGTAATCAATTCTGATGACAGTTCGCCACAAGCTATGGATTGACTAGGAGTATTCGAGTAAAGAGCCTTCACAAGATTTATAAACTTCTGAAGTACACCTTTCAATGACAGACACTGCCACTGTACTAGTTAATATTAAATTTACAAGTCTATGTTATAGATAATAAACTATTTTTTATAAAGAAATAATATAAGTGATTTATATCCAGTATGTATATTTCAGTAATAAGTTAAATAAATAAAAAAAGTTCAGAAATAACAAGTAATGTTCTACAATTCCATGCAACTTTGACTTGGCATACTTTCAACTAACTATCACCTTATTTGCTTTTATTTTTAAGTGAACTTACATTTTATTATATTTTCAAAGATCAGTGATATACGTTTGATAAAAAAGAAACACACGGCCTGTCTAAATGTTTTCGTTCATTTTTTTATTGTTGTTCAGAAAATATCTTAAAGATGAACTATCTTCAGTCTAACCCTAGAAAATTCATAGTAAAACAATTCCATTTTGAGTATACTAATTCTTTTAATTGATGTTGAATTATTATGAACCAGTCAATACGGATACATTTATTACTTACTTACTTACGCCTGTTACTCAAAATGGAGCATAGGCCGCTGACCAGCATTCTCCAACCAACTCTGTCCTGGGCCTTCTTTTATAGTTCCATCCAATTCTTGTTCATTTTTCTCATGTCTATCTCCATTTCTCGGCGTAATGTGTTCTTTGGTGTTCCTCTTCTCTTTTGGTCTTGAGGATTCCATGTGAGGGCTTGTCTTGTGACACAGTTGGGTGCTTTCCTCAACGTGTGTCCTATCCACTTCCAGCGCTTCTTCCTCATTTCTTCCTCCACTGGGATCTGGTTTGTTCTCTCCCACAGTATGTTGTTGCTAATAGTGTCCGGCCAACGGATCTGAAGTATTTTGCGTAGACAACTGTTAAGAAACACCTGTATTTTCTGGATGATGGCTTTCGTTGTTCTCCAGGTTTCTGCCCCAGACAGTAGAACTGTCTTGACATTTGTATTGAAAATCCTGACCTTGGTGTTGGTTGACAGTTGATTTGAGTTCCAGATGTTCTCCAGTTGTAAATATGCTGCTCTTGCTTTGCCGATCCGCGCCTTCACGTCTGCATGAGATCCACCCCGTTTATCAATGATGCTGCCCAAATATGTAAAGGTTTTTACATCTTCCAAGTCTTCTCCGTCAATTGTGATTGGATTAGTGCATTCTGTGTTGTATCGGAGAATCCTGCTTTTCCCTTTGTGTATATTGAGTCCTATTGCTGCTGAGGCTGCTGCCACACTGTTCGTCTTCTCCTGCATCTGTTGTTGCGTTTGGGATAGAAGGGCCAGATCGTCTGCGAAGTCTAGATCATCCAACTGCATCTTAGATGTCCATTGTATCCCGCGCTTCCCTTCAGACGTTGACGTCTTCATGATCCAGTCGATCACCAGGAGAAAGAGAAAGGGTGAGAGTAAGCAACCTTGCCTAACACCGGTATTCACTTTGAACGACTTTGTCAACTGTCCTCCATGCACGAATTTGTACTGTAATCCATCATATGAGTTCTGTATGATATTGACAATCTTCTGAGGCACGCCGTAGTGTCGAAGAAGTTTCCATAGTGTTGTTCTGTCCACGCTGTCAAATGCTTTTTCGTAGTCAATGAAGTTGATGTAGAGTGATGAATTCCATTCAATTGAATTTATGGAAGAAAATTATTGCGACATAATTATATGAACGATGAATATTGTTTCGCAATAATTTCTTATCAGGTTCTAAAATTATGATATATGCAAATTAATAAACTATAAAATTGTTCAGGTTTAAGACATAGTATTGAGAATTCTGTAGATGGCTGAAATAAATGCTATTCAGATCTAAAACACAGAGATTTGTATTTTAAAAATGTTCAGCCGCTTCGTTTAGCCTGGCCAACTTTGGGTTCAACTAGTTAATAATTAATTTTATAATATACTTACTGACTTATCTATGCCTATCAGCCCTCGTGAAGGAGCATAGGCCGCTCACCAGTACTCTCCATCCATCCCTGTCCTGGGCAACGATTTACAGTCGTCATTCATCCTTTTCATGTCTGCTTACAATTCTCGACGAATGTTATGATATGATAACGTAATTTGATTATTGTTTATTTTTATATCTTAAACTTATCCACACATCTGACCATTATTATTATTACACTTGCTAATCTTTTTGGGAAATTTATGCAGCATCCACCGTTGTCTACTAATTTTTGCCTAGTTCGTATTATTCTGCATATTAAGTAACTGTCGGTTTGCAATTAAATTATTCCCTCTCTCGTTCCATGTTGACCATATTTATTCTGATCATTTATCTCACAATTTCATTTCACTTATAAACTGATTCAAGTTAAATTCACTTGGTATTGTTTAACTTGAATCTTCCCACTGACGTTTAGGACTACAATTGATCAATCTGTTATTGGTGTATGTGCATACTGTGTAGATTGACCCGATATTATCTTAATTCACAAGCATTATAAGCAAAGATAGATAGTGGCTAGCAGCGGAATCCAGGATGCGCGTTTCGTCCTATTTGGGACTCGTCAGCTGGATTTACCTGCATCTCAGAGTTGATGTTTACTCTGGAAAGATTCAAAAAACAATACCAAGTGAATTTAAACTTCACACTATTGCAAAAGCAAGTGGCTATTATAACTTGTGTAATTGTGTCCTATTAATATATAACGTAATGATACCGCCAACTAGAGAACAGGGACTTATCAACCGCACCACTACCGCATAAACCTGTTCGAACAGTCTAGAGTCTTAATCGGTCCTTCTTCCTACCTCACCCTGCCTGTTGAGTCCAGAACGCCAATAACAGCTCCTACTGTACGAATCATTTATTTCAAACATCATTGGTTTATATACAAACCAAACAGACAACATTGCACCACAAAATAGAAAACAACATTTGTATAAGATTTAGCCAAAAAAGACTATGAATGTGGAAAATGGTAATTGATAGACCAGGCATAACTCAAGAGTAGTAAATCGTATAATAATAGTTTATAGGTCAAAATAAAGCTTGAAACAAGAGGAGTATAGATATATACAACCTAGCTACTGAATAATTATACATTTAGAATGTATGTATAATATTCTATTAATAGTTCGCAAAAGTTACCATTCATTATTATTGCCGGGATATAACAGCGGCTATCAGGACTCTGTATCTAAATGGATAACGCAGTGATGTTTGAATCGAACGATAATGAGGTCTAGTCCCAGAGTGAACATCAACTTTAAGATACAAATAAATCCAGGTAACGAGTCCGAAATTGGACGAAACACGCGTCTTGAATTCCACTGCTAGCCACTATCCATCTTTGCTTTTATCCAAGTTAACACTTTATATTAGTCATCATAACATTAACCATTTAATTCGATTTGATTTGATCTAACAAACAATCGTTGATTTACATGTTACAATTTTTAATAATGTACTCTGCCTTAAACCTGGTCAATTTTTTTGGATTATTAATTTGGATATCATAATTGTAGAACCTGATAAGAATTGATTGAAAGATTATTCTTCATTCATATTAGTTGTGTTTTATTATAATTGGCAAGAATAATTCAGCATTTAAAAAAACTATTACATTCAAATATCACTTACTAATCTGTATGAAATATTTAGACAAATATTCTTTCAAGGGGTAGATAATAATAGTTCTACTGTTTCACAATCATTACGTTTATCTATTTAAATTACAGATTACTTTAAATTGTGCAAACTGTTTTACTCATTAATTAAATTGTAATAAATCAAATTTATCATTTAAATGGAATTTCACACAGAAACTATTATTTCACTAGTTGAACTCATGAGTCAATTGAAGTTAGATCATCGTGGAAAACCTGGAACCGCTGGAAGGCCGTTTCGTCCTTGTGTGGGACTTCTCATCTGATCCCGCCCCCACGAGATTGGAACCCAGGACATATCAGTCTCGCCCGCGAGTGCTTAACCCATTAAACCATTGAGTTAACTAGCATCCAACGGTGTTAATTTCTAACTTCAACCAATCCACAAAGTATTATTGACTGTTATTAATTTAAAATAATGTAGAGTTTTTTTACATGCTTATTTTCAAACAACAACACTAACCACTTCTAGTTCGGAATGAATGTCTTGTTAAAATCTAATTAGAACCAGACTTTTTTGTAGTTATACAATTTTATAACGTTGAGAGTTGATAAGAGTTTTATTTGATGATGATGGTGATGGTGATTGTTTAGTTAATAAACAAAAGGTTGTAAAAATACTTCAGCAACAATTTACTATAGGAGAGAACAAATCAGATCTCAGCGGAAGAAGAAATCAGGAAGAAGCGCTAGAAGTGAATAGAACACACATTGAGGAAAGTACTCAACTGTGTCACAAGACAAGCCCTCACATGGAATCCTCAAGACCAAAAGAGAAGAGGAACACCAAAGAACACATTACGCCGAGAAATGGAGACAGACATGAGAAAAATGAACAAAAATTGGATGCTTAACAGCGGCCTATGCTCCATTTTGAGTAACAGGCGTAAGTAAGTAAGTTTAAAAATACTTATTTCAATATGAATGAATGTATGACCACTTAGTTTCTTATGTCAGAATACTTAAGTATCTGGTAACAAGATGATGTTTTATGTTTATTTATAAGTGGAACACTTCAGTTATGCTCAAATGTCAATCAAGATCACGAAGGTGAGAAATGTTGTCTATGAGAATCTACTTAAATTTTTTTCAATAAAGAAGGTGAAAATATTGACCATTAAGTGATAACTTATTTGTCTGAAAGTAAAACATTCAACCAGAGACTTGCCAGTACTAATTCCAAATTTCTGTGTAGTCCTCGATGGGTATTGTTGAGGTGTTAATTGTCAAAATAAAGTAAATAGCTGAGTAGTTTTTTAATCAATGGCCAGAAGCTATCACAGTTCAAGTACAGTTTGCTCTTTTTATCCTTTCTACAAATACGTCTTTGTTATAAGTTGTTTCAATTATACTGAGCATCGATACCTAAAAGGCAAAACGTACTATCAAAGCTATACTCACTGTGACAAAGTGTGGTTTATTTGGAAGTTTCAATGAGTCATAAGCACTTTATTGATTATTAAATTATTAAGGATGCTAGATCTCCAACAATCACTTAGTGAACGCCTTATTTTCGTCATTTTATTTTGAAAATTTTAATCTCATTTTCGTGGTAAAAGCTTGTGGAAGAGCTTAGGCCGCTCAATAGCACTCTCCATCTAACCCTGTCCTGGCCAATCCTTTCCAGTTCTTTCAAGTTTTTATTCTTCTTTTTCATGCCTACTTCCAATTCTTGACGTAGTGTGTTCTTCAACCTTCCTCTTTTTCGTTTCCATTCAGGATCACAGGTAATCACTTGCCTCCTGATGCAATTTGGTGATTTCCGTAATGTATGTCCTATCCACTTCTAACGTCTTTTCCTAATTTCTCCTCAGATAGAAGCTGGTTTGTTCCCACAGTAGGCTGTTGCTGATGGTTTTCGATCAGCGGACATGTAATATTTCGCGTAGATAACTGTTTATAAATACGTGTATCTTCTTTATGATGGTTGTAGTAGTTCTCCAAGTTTCAGCTCCATACAATAGAACTGTCTTGACGTCTGTAATAATGACTCTGACTTTGATATTGGTTGAAACTTGTTTTGATTTTATTATATTCTTCATTTGCAGGAATGCGGGCCTTGCTCTGCCAATACTCGCCTTTAAGTTTTCATCTGATTCTCATTATTCATCGATGATGCTGTCAAAGTAAGTGAAAAATTCCACATCTTCCAGAGCGTCCCCATCAAATGTGGTTGAGCTGGTATTCCTCGTGTTGTTTTGAGGATCTTGCTTATTCCTTTGTTTATACTCAGATTTATTTCTTCAGTGGCTGCTGCCACTTTGGCTGTCTTCATTTGCATTTGTTTGTGTTGTATGGGATGGAAGGGCTAGGTCATATGCGAAGTTCATATTTCCTAATTGATTCCGTGTTTTCCCTCAGATGTCTAGATCTTCATAATCCAGTCGATTACCTGAAGAAAAAGGAGGAGGGAGAGTAGAAAGCCTTGTCCGACTCCGCTCCATACTTGAAATACATTTATCAGCTGTCCTTTATGCACCACTTTGCACTGTAGTCCGTCGTATGAATTCCGTATGATGTTGACGAACTTCTCAGCTACGTCATAGTGTCAAAGAAGTCTGCATAAGGTTCTTCTGTTCACATTGTCAAGCGCCTTCTCATAATTAATGAAGTAGGTGTATGGTGACGAGTTCCACTCAACTGATCGTTCAACGATGATCCGTAGTGTCGCGATTTAGTCCATGGAGAACCGATCTCACGAAATCCAGCGTGTTGATCTCAGCCTTGGGCTTTTACTGAGTCTACTGAGCATTTTCTTCTCCATGACCAAAGTACAATAACATCTCTCCCGAATCTAATCTTTGCAGCCTCCAGTGCATTCAATTGGTTTCACTTGCTTCGAAAACCGTCAAGTTATATTTCCTCATTTCACAGTTACTTGACTGGTCCTCCTTATCTCCTACATTGTCCGGATATTCTATGTACCTATAAAAGTTGTTGTTCTGGTTGTTAAAATGAAAATCAACCTCATGAATTCCAAAGAATCTCACCTTGTAGCATTATAAGTAATCTGGATGAATGTCCTTCAATTCAGAGGACAGAATTTAAATTCTTTACTTTGTTTAATCTGGTTAGCGCTGTTTTAGCAAGATTTTTTTCGACAGGATGGGTTACCAATCCCATGCCTAACCCTCCTCTTTTACCCGAACTTAGGACTGGTAGTAACTCTAGAAGTGCTACAGGTGGAGTTTGTAGTCTGATGCTTTCTCATTAATCATTAGTTTATTATTATTATTTGTTTTAAGTTCACAACAATAAATGCTAGTGTGTATCATTTACGTTAATTGATTCCAATATCATGAAATTTATAAACAGTAATTTCCATCCAGTATTTCAATCATTTATATAATCTTACTAATAATTGTATTACATTTTAACTTTTTCATAACACTACATTCAAATGAGATAGTGTGGTGTGTTATACTTATAATGGCATAATTAGTAAATGATGTTGGTCGTGAACAGAAGGTTTGGAAGCAGAGAGACAATGAGGATCGAACAGTAAAGAATGGAAAAAAAAATGCAATTTGTGTGAAAATGTAAGAACAATAAAGTCTGAGTCATTTTGAGACAATCAATGAACATTTTGCAAATGAAGCATTTAATTTACGATTGTTAGATTTTATTAACAAGTCCTGTAATTTTGTGTTAAATACATTCGATTGTCTCCACTGGTGTTCTTGTTCACTACAACAGGAATAAGATTTTAATGGTGTCAGAATGGGTTTTGTGCAGAGTTTTAGAAATTTCACTGGTTTAAATCATGAGTCGATTGAAGCTAGACCACCATGGAAAACCTGGAAGCACTGGACGGCCGTTTCGTCCTTGTATGGGACTCCTCAGCAGTGCGCATCCACGATCCCGCACCACGCGAGCCTCGAAGCCAGGACCTACTGGTTTAGCTTCAATCGACTCATGATTTCAACCTGTGAAATTTTAATGGTGCTTAATACATTTGTATCTTTTACTAAGTAAGTATACAACCCTTCTTTAATTCTAACTAATTTGATTTTTTATTCTATATATTCAATTAGGGTGTGTATTTTTTTTCTTTCGCAATTAAAAAATCTCAGATATCAGTTTCCAAATAAATTTAGATTAGAGAAATAATTGTGATTATTTGAATTCTGTACTTTTATTTAATGTAGAAAATCAATATTCAACCAAATATCTTGTTATTTCTTGAATTCAACATTGTTTATTCTTGATTGGACAATGAAATCTGAGACAATGGACTGATATTTGCAAAATCAACGATCAAGTTTGAGACGATCAATTGATATTTTGCACATTAATTATTTACTATATGGTTCTCAGATTATATTGAGATGCTCTGTAATTGTGTGGTCAAATGCATTCGATTATCTCTAGTCGTGTTTTTGTTCACTACAACAAGAGGTTACTGTTGAATACTTTTTGAAATATACTGAAAATGTTCCAAAATGCAATTACATTTCTTATCATATATAACTCGTTGAAAAGATGACTGAATTATGACTTTTGAGAACTACTCACATTCTTTGACCTGTTAAACTAGGTTATTAACATTGTTCTAGGTTCAAACCCATGCATTGAGTTATTCTAACCAGTTATCCTGATAGTGACTATCATGACAACCTAAAACTTTTGTTTTTCCCTTCTTCATAAAAAAAAACAAAACAACAGCATAGATTTCATTTATATATTTTATTTACAATACTTAACAGTTTCATTAGTTTTAAATATTTTGATTCTATGTTATTCTCCAACTTAATAAACATGATGTCGAATTCAGATCTACACCAGGAAATAAAACCATTTATATCATTTAAAGAAATTAAGTGTATTTTGTTTTTCACAGCTGTTTATAACTTGATCAGTTGTTAAGAAATAGCATTCTATTAATTGTATCATAAACTTTATCTTCAATATAAAAACAAGACATGTCCTTCATTTTAAACTAATGTAGTATTTTCTATGACCTTATTTTAATGAATAAAAAATAATTGTAAAAATAAAAGATACTTTATCTACTATTCAAATAGGCTAATTTACTTTTTACATAATACTACTGAATCAAATTTCAAGTATCATTTATTTGTCCAAGTGATTAAAGTTAACAAATTCAATGAACAACTGTTATTTGAAATATATCAATCTTAATAGTTGAAATCATGAGTCAATTGAAGCTAGATCATCATGAAAAACCTGGAAACACTGGACGACCGTTTCGTTCTATTGTGGGACTTCACATCAGTGCGCATCTACGGTCCAGCACCCCGCGAGATTCGAACCAAGGATATACCAGTCTCGCGCGCTATCGCTTAACCATTAGATTACCGAGCCGGCATTCAAAGATGTTAATGTCTAACTTCAACTTGTTGTGAACAGGAAAACAAAAAGCCCTGACAAACTACGAAAGCTATTTTTCGGGACGTTATTCCATTTTATTCAAAGCTTGTAAAACACTGACATTTATTTTTGTCCTTAGTATATTCTACAGGACATAAGCTTTCGTTCGATGTATCATTCATTGCCATACCGTTTTTGTTCCGAAGCTATTGTAACTTAAACAATATTTTGCACCTTATTTTCTACTTCACTTCCCAGCTTTGGACATAATTATATTTTTGCGAATTATCGTGCGTTGTGGTCGGGTTATTCACTTATCTATTCATGTACCTTTTTACACTAATCCGAACTGAACTGAACTGAAATCAGGATATCGGGAATAGATCGAGTAGTGTTCCAGTTGTCTTGTCTTCTCTCATTCGCGTGCTTGTCAGCCAATCAGGTGATAGAATAGTTTTCTTCTCACTACCCCGTTTCGAACTCACGCGTACTAGCCTCAAGGTTAGGTTGGTCAGCCTATCGCGCCAAGGTTTTAATCTCGATTAGATAAGTATCCTCAGCACCAAAAGTGGGTAGACAGACCAAAGGACATATTACAATTAATCAACGAAATTGCGCCACCGTCCATCATTGTCTTCTGTGAGCTGATGTCTCACAACAGACCTGGTTGAACTCCATTGGTCATGACTCCTCATTAGAACTCCAAGAAATGCCTCTTGAAGTCAGTCACTAGTGAGTATATGATGATTATTATCAGAAGGGGTTTTGTAGAGATTTTAGTAATTTCACTAGTTGAAATCATGAGTCAGTTGCTACCAGGTTTTCCATGATTCATGCTTTCAACTATTGAAATGACTAAAATCTTCACAAAACCCCTTCCGATATTCACCTTATTTTGATCTTTCTACTATTAACTAATGTTTGTAAAGTTTTCATTTAATAGTACATGAAGTAGGTTTGTTTTGAAAAGAATATTAAGAATAAGTTTCAAGTTTTAAGAAATAACTTTCAATTAACTATTTAAGGTGATATGTACTTTAGATATGGTCCGGAAATTATATGGTTATAACTTAGATAATGTTTACTTAATAAATAAATAATAAAAAACAAAATGACCATTGACTCAAATTTACGGTTATTGCTTAAATAGGAAACCAATCGATACGTTAAGTTTAATCAAGAATCCGTTTCAGATCTGAAATTTGTTGTAAAAATAACTTAAAGAAACAGAAACAAATTGACTCATATACGTTTACTTTTAAAATTATTGATAATCTCATTAGTAGTATTGTAATGCACGAGGACATAAGTGGGGATAATTGAATGTATTGAATACAACATTGCCGAATCTCTTAGTAAAATCTGAGAACCATACAGTAACTACTTATTTGCAAAATGTCGATTAATTGTTTCAGACTTGATTGTTCCACACCAATCATTCGCTATTCTTATTCTCTTTTCTTCAATCTTCTTAACCTTCTGCCGTCAGATATTTCACTTCTCATTGATGATATATACTACTTATATCTGTCGACACCGGTAGTACACACCGTAGTATTGGTTATTATAAGAGAGTTTCATGCTATAAAACATGAAATGCTGATAAGTTGGGAGTATATAAATAACGTACATATGGTTTCAGAATGAAGTTCTGCAGTACAGCAACAAAAAAGTTTATAACAAAATCTCATTAAAACCTATAATTCTTTCATTTTTCTTTTAATCTTAAGAAACTTGATACCTTAGCGAGATACGAATCTGGGTGACCTAATTTCATGGTATGAGACACTAACACTATTCTATTCGGATGGTGAATGATCTCCTGTTGGACTTACGTATTTGCACTGATAAATGGACTAATAACCCCACTGAAACTTGATCAAGAGGGCTAGGCAAACATAAGATTGGTAACTACTCAGTGATCAGTCAATATAAAGTTGTATGTTAAACGTTACATTGACAAATTATGAAAGTGGTTGAAGAACATAATAAAGTTTAGTTTGTCTTAAACGATATACAATTGATTTCGACTTATCGAAAATCACTAATCTAAAATTTTTAAATTGGGATCTTATATCTTTTATCATTAAATGTAATTGTGTCTAAGTGATGGATATGAACTTGTACTGCAAGTCTTATCACACTAGCCTATCAAAATAGGTTTGGTATTTGTTTGGAAGCTTCGTGTTTTCCTCGACCGGTTCAACAACAAAGTCATGCAGTAACCTTGTTCTCTTTGTTTGTGTTATCTTCCTTCCAGTGTTCCATTGGTCAGAGAAATCAATTACCTACAAACAACAGTTGAAACTGGAAGAAATCTTTGTAAAACACTCACTGGTTCAACAATTTGACTAAAGATTCGACACCATAAAGCTAACTTTATTTCTGCAGACTCAATTATTCTCTTGCAAATACACAAAATATGTTTTCAAGTGTTCGATCCTTTCCGTTGCCAGTATTCAATCAATATCCTTTGCCATCCTAATCCAGTGGTTCGGTGGATAACCCTTTGGGATTATTAAGAAGAAGGTATTGCAGTCGAGTCTTACTATCCATTTTGTGAATATTTACTAATGGGGGTCAGAGAAGGAGGATAAACTTATCAATCTGAAAAGAATAGCTTTAATGAAACGACCAAGTCCCTCAAAATAAACTAACGTCACGTCCATATGCCTAGTTTTTTTTACCAAACTAATGATGAGTTATTATTTTAGAACTAAAGTGGCTGTTGCTCGAGTGATTTAAAATATCTATTTGTTTACACTGGTTGTGATAAGTATGGATAATGTATTGTGAAAACGAATACTATCAGAACTATGTGCTGCATTAGAACAATGCACTCCAAAAAATCTTATTCCATGCGTGTATGTTAAGACGATCATTTATGAAAATTACAGGTCAGTTAGACAAACTAGAGGTTAAGAAGAGGTAAATACAATAAAGAAAATAATGCAAAACTCTACGCTGTAAAATAAAGCGATATTACTGGGTTAAGTTCAGCAAATAGTTTTGAACATATTAAGGAGGTTTGAAATTCTGTATAGTTAACGCTTCAATAAACCTTAGTATACACCTTTGAACACGCTTTTGAAACAATTCAATCAGTCTCAAACAAACGTTTAACAATGAAGAAAGATGTTCATCTATCCTGTTCTCTTAACTGAACTCTGGAATTCATTTGTTTTTTTTGGCTATTTATTACCTTTTCCTGCAGATCATGACTGCCCTCGCTTATACAGTTATCTGCACACACATGTTAATTCAAAGACAATCGGATGTGGCACGCTCATTTATGTGCTGTTTGCGTTTTCAGTGACACATCGACCTTGGCTTGTTGATAGTGATGAGTCGGGATGCGTAAAATTCCATACTAATGGACTAATTTAGGTTTCGTTTCAAGATAAAATTATTCTAGTCACCTCTATATAGTATGGTGGTAAAGTCAAAGTTCTCGGGTGCCAAAGGAATCTTTGGTCATTTCATATTGCTCCATTTTTTATCAGTGTTTCAGTTAAGAGCTCTAATCATCCGACAGTAGTATCGCTAGTGCAAATAAAATTGATTCTATTGTATAAACCCTTTGTTAACTTACACTTGTACTGTGTTGGCCTATGAAAACTAAGATATGTTCCGCTTCATTCAGTCTTTTATATACCATACGTTTAATGGAATCATCATCTATTCTACAAATTAAAATGCCTAAGAAGAGAAGTTAGTTATTTATCTCTTTATCACATGAAAGACAAACATTTTTTTGAAATGCATCGAATTTCTCTAAAAAGTAGTTCCTAGCTACACGTTTATCACGTTTATGAAAATGATGTCCTCCACTTATCAAGACATATTTTGTGAATTGAGTCTAAAGCTTAATTTTCGAAGTATATCATATACGTGCATGAACTGAATGCATTCTTTTTATTTATTCTCCTTAAAACGCCTGACTTATAGATTGTGACTGTTGATTGATTATGTAATATGAAATATCAATTGTTGATCTATACATAAGTAAACAAGATTTAATAATGTTTACATCTTGTTAAATTAACTAAAAATGATATTTAGATTATGCATTATGATTTTCATATCACGCACTGTTTTCTATTTATGAGATAACACATGTTATATTAAAAGAATAATTATGTTTTAAATGAAAGGGTTTGAATTAGTCTGAATAATTCTAATAAATCATACCTAACAACCTGTCCTATAATAAACTCGATCTGATAATGACCATTTGTTAAAAAAATATATATATTCAACATAGGCAATCTACCGATTATCTAACAAACACAATATGTAATATATTGCGAAACATTGTTTTTGGTATTATTGTTTTTCGTTTCTGTAAAAATCGATCCAAGTAGGAAATCAATGTAAACATTAACATCGCAATTAAAAGGCTATTAGAGAGGCAGTGACCAGTAAAGTTCAACCAAGTCTGTTGTGAGATAGTAACTCACTGAAGACAATGGTGGATGTATCGCTCAATTTCGTGGATTAGTTGAAGTTAGACATTAACACTGTTGAATGGCGGTTTAGAAGTTAAGCGTTCGCGAGCGAGAACGAAGGTCCTGGGTTCGAATCTCTCAGGACGTGATCGTGGATTTGCACTGCTGAGGAGTCCCACAATAGGACGAAATGGCCGTCCAGTGCTTCCAAGTTTTCCATGGTGGTCTAGCTTCAATTGACTCATGATCTCAGCTAGCAAAATTATTCGAGATTTACTGACTATTTAGTGAAATGAATAAACTGTGTTCATTTTTCAATGGTCTTTAAACGAAATTGAATAATAAATGAGATCTTAGTTTTAGACTCCTTCTCCTAGATGCAAATTTATGCTCTATCCATCATCTGAAAAAGTTTGTGTAATTAGTTTGTAAGTAATTACTTGGTCGATAGGGTTCGATCTGCACTAAGAAGGACCTGATATACATGACATTGTTCACCACCCAGTGATCAATCAGCTGTAAATACATATCAGTCTTACAGAAGGTTAGTCGCAGCCCGGATAGCTCAGTGGTAACGTCAGGGTGATACAGGATTAGATCCCTCAGATAGCACCAGTTCCCTCAAGATTACAGTTACATCTTGATGATGGGTGCAAAGTAGCACGAAAACTAGGTCCAGGGTCTCCTGTGGACTACCTCCAACGACCATCTTAAGTAATTACTATGTCTGTGAATAATGTTAAAACAGCTCTTCGTAACTGATTATTATCAGTGAGTGAGATAAAGCTGTATATTTAGATTTATTTTAAAGGAATGTACATAATGAATTCCTAACTATTGAACTGGGAATGAATAAAAGTGAATATTCTTTACATTTACACTAGAGATCGTTTTCTAAAACTATCTGTATAAGACTGATAAAAGTAGAATGTAGGCTTCCGAGTTATATCATTTTAAGTGTACTTATAAATGTTTATACTCCTATGGGAACTGTTACTTAAATAATAAAATAATACAGAACCATTTCTAAAATTTTTGTATCAGGTGGCTAATTGTTAATCATTCTATTTTAACTTTACCACATGTATTTTAAAACATTCGGAATATTTTAAAGTTAATTATTTACCGAAACTAATCACTAAGCTAGATGGTGCTTAGAGATTTGTACGAAAAATGTTTATTTGATAATATTGTCAGTCTAGCTATTTTACGGTAATCACCATTTCACAAGCTCTTTCAAGCTATATTTAAGACTAGGATTAGCTATTAATTATCTTTTAAAATATAAATGTGTACAGATTTTATGAAATATATTTTCGTAATTAATGGTTGGATTGTAGAGAGCGCTCAATGAATTTGACCATCATGTGGATACTACTAACGTTGTGATTGGATTGGATAAGCGTTTTAAGTATGTCAACAGTATATCATGTAACACTAAGTTTATGAGCAAAATGATAACTGCTCCGCCTGGAGTCACTCCGGGGGCTACTGCCGGTCCCAAGCCCGGATAAAGGAGGAGGGTTTGGCATGGGGTTAGCGTCCCCATCCCGTAGAAAACTAACTCGCTAAAAAACGCTAACCAGAAAAAATTATTCAAACCTTTAAACTGCTGATAGAAAACTAGTATTTCCTAAGTGTTTGGTTGAAAGAAAAGATTGATTGTACAGTAGTTGGTATATTATGAGATATGTCATTTTGACAAGTATCTGTATTACAGATCAGGAGATGCTCTACTAGTAGAGAAGAAATGTTGGTAAGATTATGATGATTTGAATTCATCACTTCAGCACAGAAACAAGAGGCAGAGAAATTAAGTTTAACTAATCCACTTTTATTCCGTGAATGGGTTATTACCGTAAAATGTTTTTAGAAAGTTTAGCGATGATGGAAGACAAGGAAAAATAGAAGGTCCACTACAAAAAGGACTAACATTATGGTTATTTCGTATTGAATTAGAACCTAAAAAACCAAGAGAAACCTAACCAGATATGTCACGAAGATAAATTTTTGGACAATAGATATTCTTAGTTCTTCATAAAATAAGATATTCCGGTACCAAGAGAGGAACAGCAAAATTATGTCTACGATGTTAAATATACCGATTACATAATTATGTTTGCAGCCGAAACATATCAGACAACCGACTTCGGGGAAGAAGAAACATAAACTATGATTCAGTGTTTCCAGTTTTTCCATGGTGGTCTAGCTTTAATTGACTCATGAATTGAACTACTAAGTTATTTGAATTATCAATACAGCATACTACTTATCACCAATTTGTATCTAATCATAATGACACTAAATTTTTTCCAATAAATAATCGTTCTAGGTTAATATGTAATATGTAATGATGCTGAGGAGTCCCACAATGGGACGAAACGGCCGTTCAGTGTTTCCAGGTTTTCCATGGTGGTCTAGTTTCAATTGACTCATGATTTCAACATGATTTCAATATTTTTCAGTTAATCTAGTCGCATATTAACTTGTTAAGGCGTTTACTTGATAAGTTATATTAAATATATAAAAGAATAAGATTATTAGTGATAATAAGAAGTATTAATCACATCATATCCAAAATTAAATCCAAATCAATATTCGGTGGCTGGATTTAATGTATATTCAAACACTTTTGATCACATCATCCTGCTGATGAGTCCTAAACAGGACGGAACGAGTATACAATATTCCACTTCTAGTCACTATCCATCTTTGCTTATAACCCTTGTGAATTAAGGCAATATCGAGTCAATCCGCACAGAATGTACATATGTCATCAATAAAACGATTTAAACAAGCAATACAAAATGAATTTTCACATCATATTAGTTAAAAACTTTCATATGACTAAAGCTTTAACAAGTTAAATATTCTACTTCAATTTATTTTACAAAAAACTAGAAATAATCAGTTGAGATTAGTTTTGTTAACCTTCTCAATTATTTGTTGAACACTAAAGAAAGACATAGGTTGATTACATGTGATTGTTATATAATTAGAATTTACTAAGATTTTTCATATTCAATACCTTGTTATCTCTATTAATTTTATGCTACCATGTCTATTTTGAATTAATTTTTTTTCGTTTTTAAAGAAATATCGAAACAAATTTTTTTAAAATATGATTTACAAAACGATTAGTTTCTTAGTTTCACTACGGGAATTACGTAAATCCTGAGACAATATTGATTATTATTATTATTATTATTATTATTATCAGACGGGGGTTTGTGGAGATCGTAGTAATTTCATTAGTTGAGATCATGAATCAAATAGTTGAAATTAGACATTAACATCGTTGGATGCCGGCCGACTCAGTGGTCTAGTGACTAAGTACTCGCGTGCAAAATTGATAGGCCTTGGGTTCGAATCCCGCAAGGTGAGGTCATGAACGCACACTGATGAGAAGTCCCACAATTGGATGAAACGACCGACCAGTGCTTCCAGATTTTCCAGGTTTTCCATGGTAGTCTAGTTTCAATTGGTTCATGATCTCAACTATTGAAATTATTATTCTTACCACTATTCATTTAAAAATAAATGATAAAATATAATCGAAAGAAATCTATCAATTTCTTGAATAAAACTTTCGTGTATATAAGAATATTTATTTATCAATGAAAATTGTCTATCTTGTAGAATCATTATAGATTTATGATTTGTAAAAGCTTTACAAAATTATTTGTATTACTCCATTAAGACAAAAAATGTCTATATAATACAGCTCAATTTAATCTATTGCATTTAGTTGATAGTCCCAAAGTGAATATCAACTATGAGATGAAGGCATATCCAACTTGTAGTGGCTTTGTTTTGTGAATCGATCACCTCGATAAATGTTATAATATAAATCGCAATGGTGATAGCGCAACTCACAAAGTTATAAGCACATAAAGCGAATTTGAAGCAGAGAGACGAATAAGTATATACGAGCAATCACATAGGCAAATTTATAGTCAAGTCGCACAAGGGAGTAGCAAGGCAATACAAAAGCTAATAATAGGATTTGAGTACATATATACACGGGGAGGAAGATGAATCATCGAGTGATGTTTAAGAAATCAACATTTTACCTAGAGTCTGTCATATGATATGAAATATGCGAATTGTTACTATTCAAATAGCATTGTTTGTTAAGTAATTTCATAAAAGGGCTTAATCAAAATTAACCATAATCGAAATCTGCTGTAGGATTGTTGTTATAAGCTGAAGAGTCTCGAATACGACGAAATGCTCGTCCAAGAATCCGTTACTAACCGCCATCCATCTTTGCTTACAACTAACAGACATTTTAATTTTTCAATAAAGACAAATTCATTCAAATAAAATTAATGATAGCCATTATTAGTCAGTTCGTTAGAAACATGAGTGTAAACTTTGTTCAAATAATGACTAGAATAAAAATCATCAAAATAAAATAAGTTACCTAATGGATACTTTCTACTATGAAACTGTAAATAATAACTCATTTAAATTCTTGTACAAATGTTGTTTCATATTTTCTGGTACGGTGTGGTCTGTCTGGTTGGTATAAAAACCCAATATTGTCGAAATAAATGATTCATATTGCTGAGGCTGAGGTTGGTGTTCTGGACTTAACAGGAAGGGCTAGGCGGGAAACAGGACCGATAAAGACTCTAGACTGCTCGTACTTGCTTTATGCATCATTGGTCCGATCGATAAATTATTGTTCTCTAGTTAGTGGTATCATCACGTTATACATTAATAGGATACAGGTCACAAGTTATAACAGAGTTGCATGTTGATTAGTAGTGGTATTTAGTACTCTTCTATCGTCTTATTCGGAACTCGTTAGCCAAATATGCCTACATCCCGGTGTTAGCATTCACTGCCGGACTCGAACTCAATACCATTAACTTCAAACACTATCGCATTGTCCACTTAGTTACTGAGTCCAGATAGCCACTAGCTTGTGCAACGTAGTAAGGTTTACTTCATTTATATTGTCTAATTGGATGTGTCCGATTGATGCGACAATAATATTTCATTTATATTGAATGAGACATACAACTTGACATTTAAAATAGTATACAACAGGTACTGTTATGTCCTAACGAAAATTGAGAGCTATTAATGAACTAATATTATACATATACTCATATTATACGACCATTGAGTAACTAGATTATGTATATTTATATTCCACTTATTATAAGATTTATTTTGTTCTATAGACTATTATTACACGATTTACTATGCATAAATTATACTCAGTTTAATATAAGATAAGGTTCTTTTGTGGATATTATTGTCATTTCAATGGTTGAGGTCATGAGTGAATTGAGGCTAGACCACCATGAAAAACCTGGAAGCACTCAGTTTATTTATTACAATCTCTCACGTTCACAGTCACTTTTGACTAGATCTTGTGCACATGTTATTTCCTATTTTATGGTGGGATGTAGTCTGTTTGACTGGTATATAAACCAAGTATGTTTCAAATAAATGATTCGTATATTGGGAACTATTATTGATGTTCTGAACTCAACAGGCAGGGTTAAGCAAAAAAAGGACCAATAAGGACGCTAGGTTGCTCATACCAGTCGATATGTCATTATTGTAGCACAGTGTTAATATTATATAACTCGTATTTCGATTAGTGAATAAATCACATGATAATTAGACGGGCTTAAAGTCACAACAGTTACTATTCATAAAAATCTCTTGGACGTTTCTCATAAAATTAGGGAAAATACGACGCATGATTGTTCCTTCTCATCCCTATCCATTCATATTGTGATTAATTTATTCTAAGGGATATAGATATGCATAAAACTATGCAATCAAATACAGAGAAGTTATCGTCATTTTCTTTTTACTTGGATGAATCAAATGTGAAGCAAAAGTTATTATAAATTCTATGCAGTCTATTAATAATCCTGAATTCTCTCAAAATAAAGTCAAATTAAGTTATTATTCTCAAATTACCTAAAAAATATCACAATCGATCTACTGTAGAATTCATTGTTTATTCAAATGTGGAGTCAGATACTCATTAACCAAGCATAAAATCCTATCTTTATATTGGCAAATAATTATGAATGCTTAATGAGAATGAGTTAATTTTGAGTTGATTTTTATTGCCATCATCGTCAATATGTTATTCTATTTTCTTGCTTTCAGGTTTAATATGTTATCATTTATTTATAAAATAAATACTCATTTGTAACAATGACTTGTCGACAATTATTTGATTATGTGATCAAGTTATTCTTTTAAATTATTTTTTGATTACTCATATATACATATTTCAGTATGCACATAGTGCCAACATGAAACAGATCAATCGCAATCTTAAATAACAATGGGAAGATACAAGCAAACAACACCAAGTGAATTTGAAGCTTCACCCCATTCCTCAAGCCAGTAGCTGTCGGGACTCAGTAGCTAAGTGGAAAACACGATAGCGTTCGAAGCGAGCGGTACTGGGTACGAGTCCAAGAGAGAACATCAACTCTAAGATGCAGGTACATCCAACTGAAGAGTCCCAAATAGGACGAAACGCGCATCCTGGATTCCACTGTTAGCCACTATCCATCTTTGCTTATAAAGCTTATGACTTAAAGCAATATCGAGGCAATCCGCACAGTATGCACAGACTGATCAATTACAGTCTCAAATAACAGTGGGAAGATACAAATAAAACAACATCAAGTGTATTTAAAAATTACAGAACTGTTACTAACATTGATGAGTTTAATTTAGAATTTATATGTAAAGAAGATATCTATTTTGAAGCAAATATGTTGCCAAAATTTATATCATTATGAAAAATATATATTTATAATATGTGATGAACTATTGATAACTCTCTATGATAACAGTAACTAAGTAAATTGGGGCATGTTTAAAAAAAATTAATGTTGATTTGTCAATGAAGTTAAGTTAAATTTTAGTATACGAATAGATTGTAGTATCGACATAGTTGATAAACACAAAGTTTATAATGATGTTAAAACATTAAAAAAATTTCATTAAAATTACAGGGATTGCCAATTTTATTTTTATTTATGTTGATCATAGTTCAATTTAATCTTTACATTTGAGATTAGACATATTGACAGTTCAAAATTACCGGTTAATTTTAAATACTCAAAACGATATCCAGTAGGTCCTGGGTTCAAATCTCGCAGGGGGCGAGGTCGTGGATGCGCACTGCTGAGGATTCCCACAATAGGACGAAACGGCCGTCCAGTGCTTCCAGGTTTTCCATGATGGTCTAGCTTCAACTGACTCATGATCTTAACCATTGAAGATATCCATTTAAATTTTATTATGATTTAAATTTGATTTAAGAATTATTGAACTACGTTTACAAGTTATTGACTCATTACACTCTAATAAAATGTCTTTTATTATAGTGTAGTGTGCGTTACTTATATCCATATAAGTAGTATGTAACGGTGGTCGGGCATAGAATGCATTTCAGCGGAAGATCGATAAGGAAAGAACGGAAACGGAACGAAATTGGTATGAAAAGGCATGGACAATGAAAGCTGAGACAATGAACTGATATTTGCAAAAGAAAAGTTAAATTTGAGACGATGGATTGATATTTCCAAATTAACTATTTACTATATAGATCTCAGATTATATTGAAATGCTCTGTAATTGTGTCTCTACACGTGTTCTTGTTCACTACAATAGGAACTACTTGTCTAACATTTATTCTGTTAAGGATTGATTAAATCACTTCAAATAATATGCTAATAAGCAGATAGCAATAACTTCAATTAATTTTTTCACTCCCTATGTTATGTCTTATGGTTTGTCATATATCACGTGACAAAATCGCTAATCAAAATACCAAATTCTGTAACCTGGTCCACGTGCTAAATCAACGACACGTTAAACAGCACTAGTATCCTTGATTCAGTCCTAATTGGTACTCTATATAGTAGCTCTTAAACTAACATAGCCTGTTAAGTGCTGAACACAAATATCAGCCTTCGCTATTATAAATCGTATATTTCGGACTTATGGTTTATATACAACTAGACCAGATCCCATCACACCATAAATGAAAAATAATTATTATACAAAATCAAGCTAAAAGTGGCTGTTTGTGTAAGAGACTGTAACTAATTGATTGGAGATAAATTAATAATGGTGAATCATACAACAGCAATTAATAGGTCAAATGAAAGCTTGTGATAAAATAAATATATATAGTCTAATTAACCTAATAATTGCCGAATAAGAATACAAGTGATAATAGTCAACAAATGATTCCTCGAAGTTACCTTTCAATTATTCTTTATTCAGATATATTATATTATATTATATTATGATATTGAGTATACTTGTTCAAGACGCATTCAAAACAATAACTTTCGAATAGATATTAGTTATGGAACAATATTTTACAAACCTCATCAAGTTGAAACAGTAATACACGTTTATTTCTCATAAATTTTGTAGTCAAATCTCATTCTAAAATACCGAATCATTGACAATGATGAGAATTAAATAAAATAGAAAAATTACATCTTGTCATTTCCAGTATATCAGTATACATCTAACTGTGAGGTAGAACATAATGTATCTAGTGGAACCAATAATGTTCCTGTTTAAAATCTGTATGTATATCAAATATCAGATTATAAATATAAGCTAATAAACTGTTGTACATCCGTACGAAGTTCTACGTTGTTACTGACTGACTGAACAAACATATTTAATGGATTATCATTTACATTGTTTTTGTTGTTGCCAGATTCATGAATATATGAATTGGCGACATGACAATGAACATTATATAGTCACTTAGTTGTTTGTTTATATTTTAAAGATTAAAAAGGAATGATAATATTACCTTTGTATCATATCATTGATTATTTTAGAAATAAAAAGTATATAAAAGATCAGATCAGAGTCAATTAAATGAGAATTTCAATAAATCATTTGACAGAAATAAATGTGTTAAACATTGAATTCTATGAAATTATTAGAACTTCTTCATAAAACGAATTCCTATTAAATAAATATAATAATTATAGAAAACTTATAGAAGTTTTATTCAATAATGATTGATAGAGATTTATATGAAAATACAAAGATTTTTCACTCATCCTGTTCTTTCACCTTGTTACATGATAATCTACTTGGTAAAGAAGACATTAGAGAATATCTCTATTATGCTTTACATAAGTGATATTTATATTTCTTTACTCGCAAAACATAATACACAATAAAAGAAAGTGGGCTTGTGTTCATTCAGAGTTTCTATATTAGTTTGATAGTATTTTAAATTTAATTAGCTTATAGGTGCTTTTGAAGAAACTGTAGAAATTTATTATAATGCTTATTTACTGACACCAATAAATAAGTAACCAGATCATTCAACTGACGCTTATCATAATACGTTTTTATATGTAACGACAAGTACTCACTTCAGAAAAGAAACAAGAGAATGGAATTATTATACATTATATTATAACCATAGACTAATTAAAACAATGTAGTGTAGAGAAGTTTCTATTCCTTTATACCATTAACCAAAACTTTACACCAAAATTAATTATCCTTTTATTTGTAAGGTAGTTATTCTTCTTATTGCCAATTCACCTCCACAATCTAATCCCTTTCTATTGTTTCTTATTATATTTTAGACTATTATTTGACATTCATTAATTCATATATTTCAGCCAAATTATTATCGATACAATACTATCAGTACACCAGTCTTCCTACTATCAACTTGTATTTTTACTTATTATGTATGGTGACCTATTCTATTTCATTGTGATTATTGACCCAAATTGCCTTGATTGGTTTAACATCTTCGTATAAATATTCATGTATATTAGAGTAAAGCCTGATGACGATTTAATTGAAAACAATTGTTCACTTCTATGTGCTGTTCTAATCCTAATTTCTTAAAGACAAACACCTTTAAACAATTATGAACATGATTTCATAACTTCAGCAAATGATAATAACAGATAATCGTTTTCTTTGTTAAATGTCTCAAACTATTTAAATATTCTCATCATATAGAAAATTCTTCTGCTAGATTCTGTTAGTTTCTTATTCTGAATAAACAGATTATATCATAACTATAACATTATTAAATATATTGAAAATTGTTGAAATGAAAGTTTATTATTCATTACAAAATATAATTTCAAATCAAAACCAGGAATTAGTTTGATTTATTTATCAGTGGTCTAGTTGGTTAAGCGCCTGGCGCGAGACTGATAGGTCCTGGGTTCGAATTTTGCGGGGTGCGGGATCGTGGATGCGTACTCCTGAGTAGTCCCATACTAGGACGAAAAGGCCGTCCATTGCTTCCAGGTTTTTCATGGTGGTCAAGCTTCAATTGACTCATGATTTCAATCTGTTATTTCATTATGTTCTGTTACGATTAGCTTAAAATCTACCATTTTCATAATTATTGTAATATATTAGACATAATATCAATATATGCGAACGTCATTACGAAAGTTATCAGAGATGTAAGTTGGAAATAGTTGAGTTTATGTTTCATTAAGTCTTTAGTACTGAAGGAATACTCACGAAATGAGTTAGTAATGAAGGGAAAATATCTTATAGGAAAAAGTGAAAAGATTTGATCAATAGAGAAAAATTATAGATGAAAAAGTCAATACGAAATTGGGAATGTCGTGTCTTGTTTATTATGGTATTAGTATCAGTTGTAATAACAATAAGTATTAATTAGAATATCATGTAAAATTGGCAATATCACCGTATCATTTAAGTTTTAAAAGAAATCATGAAAGAGAGTTAGAGTTAATTAGTGTCTACGTTTGTGTACGTGTATTTCCGTATAAAATCTTGAAACGTTCGAAGTTACATACATCGTTAGATCACATTTTAATAAAGATTAAACGTTCTTCGAGAGACAAAAGATCCTATATTTGATTACTGTGACTGGTTCGTGGATCCGCTTTGCTTAAGAGTTCCATGCTATCCAATTCTTCCCGTTTTTCAATGGTTGTTCAACTAGAATCACTTCATCAAGTAAACATTTTTACTCTTTAGAAATGACTTACATTAAGTCACGAAATGTCAAAAATACAATTTTCTACTCATTGGTACATCTCAAAAATATATATAATTATTTATTAGTAGTAACAAAATGTTTTTTTATTGATTTTAACGAGAGTCTGTGTTAACTAGAGAAAGACATATTTGTAGACAGGCAATGAAATGAGGATTCCTGAAACTATAATTTACTTCTACTTCCCAATGGTTTAATGAATATTACATATCATAGTCAAAGAATGGGTATAATGTAATATATTTTAACAGATAGAAACAACATTCTTATTTAATAAGTTAAGTCTAATAAATAAAAAGATAGATTACATCGACATGTCTAAATATAGATAAAAAAATTTTTTTTTCAAATTGTGTTAAGCCCTCAGGCAATAGAAATTGGATGATAGTTACGATGTAATAAAATCACTGAATAAATTACATTTAAATATGATTATAAATCTCTTTGTGAATGACGCAACAGTATAGCATAATTGTTATTCACACTTGTTTTGCTAACTTTACTGTTGAATGATGATAATAATAATAATAATAACCAATCTTTAAATATATATCAGTCATTTTAAACCCTTCTGAGAACATTCTTTATCAATTTAGTTGTATCAAAAGGGGTTTAGTGGAGATTGTAGTAATTTCAATAGTTGGGTCAATTGAAGCTAGACCACCATGGAAAAGTTGGAAGCACTGGACGGCCTTTACGTCCTATTGTGGGACTGTTCATCAGTGCGCATGTAATCGCTAATTGAAGAAATTAGAATTTGTGTTTCCAATGTAAAATGCAATTCACATTGTCTTTTTTGTTAGATGCAATTTCTATGTGACATGTAAATGACTAGGCGGCCTGCTTGAGCATCTGGGCTACCTGTTCCTGCCATCTAGATATTTCAACAAGTTATCTATCTTTGTTTGTTTTAATATATCATTATGTCTATTAATCGCACAACCTATACTGCTGCGTTTCTGAAAAATGTACAACCTTTCGTTATTAAAGTTACAAAAAGCTCAAAAAGAGAGAATATGGTTGCTGGCAATGTACAACGAAAAGAATGTACATCATTCCCATGTTCATTTACTGGACTGATAACATCTAGCTGGCGACCACTCAGTATTTATCGCGAGGACCGACCAAGAAGAAAGAAACGGAAACTTGTTGAAATACTTTGTGCTGAGAATTCTATATTGTACCAATAATATAATATTGAATAAAGCTAATAATAATAATAATAATAATAATAATTGTATATGGTAAATATATACGTCTATTGAAACAATGCATTAATTTACTCGGATACTTTTGAAATCAAACGTAATTTATTATACAAACTGTTTCAATACTTAAAGTTAGTTCATGATTTATGTTTAAGTTGTGAAAAACGAATGTATTATTTTTAATGAAGCATAAATGATTCATAAACGTCTATCGATAATCAATAAATGTAGAAGGAAATATATTTACTACTCGATTGTTTCTAAGTAGTGAGATACAAAAGATCGTACCTCTTTATATAATAATAGGAAGAAGAATAATATAAAATTCTATACTGACAAACCATTAATGTTACATCAGAATCGAATCATAATTATTTATTTGTAAAAATAGTAGTGAATAGACTGATGTTTTATTTAAAACACTTAGTCCCTTTGATAAATTTCGATAGTATAATAAGAAAGTGAAAATTATCAGAACTATGTGATGATATATTAGCGCAATACATTTCGAACAATTTGATCACACATATACTTGTTAAGAATATTGATATATGTAAACTAAAAGGTTAAGAGGGTAAGAGGAGACAAGGATAATAGGGAAAATAATGTGAAAACAATTTGAAACCTCATCACTCTAGATAATAATCATAAGATAAGCGATTACAAAGTTTAATAAATAATAAAGTAATACCAATCTAATATCCCAATGAGTAGAAAAATTAAATTTCCCAACGTTTCGTGACTTACTGTAGGCCGTTTCTTCAGAGAATCTATTATTTGAAATTATCAAGTCAAACCATGGTAATGATACCTACAAAGAATAGAATTGCTTATTTTCAAAAATCATAAACAAAAATAAAAAGTAATCTTCACTAAACCTATAGCGTAAAATACAATCATTTGAAGCAACAAGACAATGAATTCTTGTTATATCCACCAACAAACCTCAAATAGGTATTTGTAATAATCATAAGTAAAACTAAATATCTTATATATTTTTTAATGAAAATTATAATTTGTATCTACCATCATTAAGGAAGGATAAACTAATTAGACACAATAATAATTCTGGAGTAGAGAAACAGAGAAAATGAAGAAGAAGAGTTTATTAGTTCAGTGATAGATTATCCGATGAAATAAGCTAAATACAAAGTATATATATATACATATAATGAACATTTTCCTCTTTAATAATATATTTCATTTAATAAACTAAATGTTATAATCCATCAAAAGATAATGTGGTGACCTCGATATTTTAAAATATCTTTCAATCACTTAATCCATTTAAATATATTCAACATTCAAGACTATTGTAAATAAATTCCTTCTGTTCATTTCAATATTTGTAATGATCATAAAGATACATTTTTATACGAGGTCATATTTGATTGTAATAAGTTTTTTTTTGTTTTTTTAGATCATTGAATGCCCATTAAATCAGATGTGGAAGATATACTGTAGAACTTCAAAGATAAAAAGAAAATTTACCACCTGCTGAATAGTATCTTGTAAACAATAGTTATGGGTCAGAAATGTTCATAGGAGAATTTATAGTAAATATATACAGTTATTGATAAATATTACCAATATTATCAATCAACTGCTCAATCAAATATATTTCATGAATTAATCGTTTAGTGAGATGGGAAGCTTAATTGTAATTTAAAATTGTAGTGCTATAATTGAACGTTACAGATAAATTGATTTTAGTTGGTTATTTGATGAAGATAAAGAAATTTTAACTGACTAGTATTTTTTATTGAATTTAGTCAAGATTCATGAATAAATCATTGGTGAACAGTTATTATCAATTATTAACCATACATCTGAATACTTTATCAAAGTCATCAAAGAAATCTAATGATATTAAACAATTTACTGAAATATATTACAAGATACTCATAAGAATATCAATAAATGTCACATTAAATAATCCACTTAAGCTCTAGTATAATCAATTATCATAGAACACAAGATAATGTAACTCAGTAGTAAACTATAACTGCTTCGTTTCAGCATATTTGAGTAAAGAATTTAGTAAGTTATTCAAAGATAAAGTGTTAATCCTTATATAAATGAGATCACTTATAAAAGTCTCAATCAACAATCATATTTCTAATAAAATATATACATATATTCATTTACTTCTATTTGGTTAACTAGGAAATATGTCAGTAATCAATAAATAACCTGTTGTCTTCAGGCAAGGTCCTTTAGATACTATACAAGAAAATCTGATATATCTTTAATGGAAAACTCACAGTAAATAAAGTAACTCAATCATTTAATGAGATATTTATTACTAAAGATTAAATTATACCCTACGAAACGAAATTAAATTGGTTTCTATCAAATAAAAGACACATTTACTTCAGTATTTTATTGAATGATACTTTATTTATACCTCCATTTTATTATGATTTATTGTTATTGCTTCCTAATTTTCTTTGTTTTCTAAAATATTCCCATGTACTTAAATGTTGGTTCAAATAGTTTTAACATTAAACCAGAGAAATAATAATTCCTGTCTGTTCAATTCAGATTACATAAATACTTTATGGTTAAATATGATAGATCTCTGCTAACAAGTATGAAAAATTATAAACTAAAGTAGTTACCATTGAATAACAAAGTAGTTATCTTGTATATATTAGATATTTAGAACAACATATATAAGCGAACAATATTGTTTTCAATTAGATCCTTATCAGGTTTTACTCTAATATACATTAAGTATTATTTATATGTATATACGAAATTATTAAACTAATCAAGGCAGTTTATGAGTCACTGATAACAGTGGAATGGATTACATAACTAAACAGAATAAATGGAAAGTACAAATTGGTTATATGATGACAGGTATACTAGTTGTGATAAAAACAATGAGACATTGTATTCTCTTAAATATGTATTGTTCTAAATCACAATATAAAAATTTTTCAAATATTACATATTAACATTTCAGAGTTATTTAACATATTACATATACATAAACAAGGTAATTAAATGATCAGTAGTGTTTCGTAAAATGAGAACTAACATTCCCCATTTTGAAAATTAAATCTAATTGTAAGAATTTACCACTCTGATTTTTGTTTTTGTTTACAAAATCATTAAAATGTATTTGGCTAAATTATATTTATATATGAACAAGTCATATTACATTCATTTCATTTATACAAGTAGGTTTATACTTTAGAAAGTAACGTTCAAGAATTTGTATCCATTTCATTATGATAAGAAGTACAATATTATCTGATGAACTAATGTTTATTTTATCGATATACTCTTAGGATTATTGTACAAGTTATCAACATATATGAAAACTATAATCAACATTTCTCTTTTATAATAAAAATTACATTTACTTACCATTTACTGCTAGTTCTTTCGTTTGAATAGAATATTTAAACCTAAAATATATAGGCCATATATATTTTTATTATTGTTAAACTTAAAACATTATCCTATCTTCGTTTGTTCGTTTATTTGTTTTTTATCATGAATTTATATAATTGATTGTATTTCATCTGAGAGAACTGTAATTCACTTTGTTAATTTAACTACATTGGAAAAACTTTTTTAATCATATTTCGATATAATTTGAATCAACCAATCACATGTCGAGAATTTTTAACCAATCATGTTTAAGAAATTATAATATATGTAGGTCCTCAAAAAAAAAGAAACTAGAGAAGAAACAAACATGCAAGTTTTATAAACCTAGATATTTCAGAAGAAGTATAAGAAGCTTGTATATACCTATCAACTTTTGTGAAGTTTTTTTTCTTTTTTTTTCTTTTTACACTTCATTCATTTAATTTTCAAGGGATTTTAGTCGATATTTTTGTATGGTAAATTTTTTTATTTCCTTTTCACAACTATTAAACAAACCATGGAAACATTGATTAGTGAAATGTTGAAATGTTGCTTTTTAAGAAAAATGTGAATAAAACTAATGAATTTGTGAAATTTTATCGATTGTCACAAATATGTTTTGTTTTGTTTTTCCTTTGGTTGTCCTTTTTTTAGAAAATTTTATCTTAAGTGACGAATCAAAGTATTTTGCCGAAAATAATTATCATTTATTTTTTATTTTTTTCATTTGTCATCGTTTATATATAAAAATATGTTTGAATGAAGTTTTGGATGTTTATACTTGACTGAAAATGTAGACGGTATGTTTATTGGTTCTGATGTAAAAAGGGGTAATCATAGATATTTCATCATAATTTGTTATAATGTATTGCTAATAATTCTCAGATAACACTTTATTAGGAATGAATAATTGTTGTATATTATGATAAGTCAGAAAGATTAGTTTAACAATGAGTTTTCTTTTCGGTGAATTCATTTCCAAAGCTATACAATTGCAAATGTTTTTTTTCATTGTTTTATGATTTTCTAATTTTTACAATGGGAATCTTTAATATTCTAAAATCGCATAAGGACCCTGTTGCATTTAAGACACTTAATGAGTTTCTGAAGTTTAATACACGTCTCACAGAAGCGAAAACGAGCTTAGAATTTGCTAATAATTGTATACAATTTAATAGATATCCTAAAATATATTGGAAGTCTTTACGTCGTAACCGAATCTGTCCTAATGCAAAAACACTTGAAAGACATGCGTCAAATCAAATTGATACTTTAAAAATAAATATCCGCGACTCAGAAAGGAATCTTCTTCAGAGACAATATTCCGTTAAAAACCCGCCTTCAGAGCTTCAGTCAATGTTTATGGATTATGTGGGAAAAATGTCCAAGAACAGGTCTGAGAAAACGTTGACAAAACTAATGAAAACTTTGGAAAACCAAAAGCCAGAAAAGGAGTTTCCTTTCGACCCGGAACGGTATGTACATAATTTTTTCAATATTGAACTAGATGTAATACAGCTAGAAGCTTTATCTCTGGGGCCTAAATTCTGTGATAGTAGGCATAGTATCAACCAATTAGATACTGATGTACAATTTGTGAATTTATTTTCACAAACAACTGACTTGATTCCTACCTCATTGGAGGATCTTGCTCGGTTTAAAACCACATTAGTTGATAGCTGCCAACAATACAAGAATAGTAAGGGTACCACAAATCACCTACTAACCAAGCAGCACCGAGACTCTTTAAGGAAACTAAGAAAAAATGAAACCCTGACCATAACCAAACCAGATAAAGGAGGAGGTATAGTTCTCATGAACAAAAATGATTACATGGAAAAATGGGAACAATGCTTAGCGATCCTAGCAAATTTCAGAAAATTACTAGTAATTGTGACATCAATAATAAAGAAGAAAGACAATTGGCCAATTTCCTTAAGGATCTAAAGTAAAAGGGAATAATTACGACCGAGATTGACGATTCAATTAAGCCGACTGGATCATTTACACCATGACTGTATGGTTTGCCTAAAGTACATAAATCGGGTCTTCCTCTACGCCCAGTTCTAGATATGTACAATTCTCCTTACCACAAAATTGAAAAGTGGCTAGTACGAATCTTAGAACCTTTACACAAATCAGTTGTTAGAAATAGTGTAAAAGATGTCTTCAACTTCACCTCCAGAGTGGAAAATATTGATGTTAGTATGGAGAATATGATCTCATTGGATGTAGGATCTTTGTTCACCAACGTACCACTTATAGAGACTATTGAGTTTATATGCAAGCGAATATCAGAAAAACAAATCAACATTGGCTTGCTTAACGATAGTCTAAAGTAACTGCTGCTAAGATGCATGCTGAATGTACATTTTGTCTTCAACGATACGTATTATAGACAGATAGACGGGATAGCTATGGGCTCGCATCTAGGCTCGATTTTAACTGATCTCTTCCTAGCAAAGCTAGAAAATGGACCTCTCAATGAGACTATTGGGAAGCTTGATTTATATTGCCGCTACATTGACGACACCTTCATTATCGTAGATCAAAACACTAGTAAGGAGGAACTCCTAGACCAATTCAACAGTGTTCACCCAGCGATCACTTCCACTGGTGAAAGCGGGCATGATAAGAAGCTTAACTTCCTTGACGTCACACTAAGCAGACGAGGTGACGGCACATTAAGTTGAACGTGTACAGAAGAAACCCCTCTTCATGCCAATATACTCACTTCTGCAGTTTCACATCTATCCGTTATAAGAGAAATTTGGTCAAATGTCTCACTAGCAGAGCAAAAAAGATCTGTACAGTAGATACCATAAGTCAGGAGCTTGAATTTATCAACAACTTACTGACCGAGATCGGCTACCCCAGTGCTTTCATTAAGAAGTACATGTATGACATAATAAAGAAGTCGGAGATTTCGACTGTCCGTAAGAAACCTTCATACATGAAAGTGCCACACTCTGAAATATAGGTTAACTAAAGTAATCACCAGGACATTCTACGCAGCCAATCTTGCGTCGACCTTCTCTTGTCGACAAGCGATGTCTACTCAAACGAAGGATAAGCTACCTGAGTTGGCGTCTTCTATGTGCATTGACAAATTCAGCTTCTCCTGTGCAGATAACTATATCGGGCGTACTACCAGGCAACCTAGCCAACGATTGAGTGAACATCTACCAACTTGGCACATAAAGGGCCAGATAATAACAATACTCAGTTCTATTTTGGCACATCTCATTGACAGCGGTCATACTGTAGATAAATCGAAATCATTTCGAGTTATCTATCGTATAGCTCCATTATTTCTCGACGGAGTTCGTTCCCGCCTCCTACATATAGCCGAAGCCATTGGAATTCGTACATATAACTCCAAGTTTTGTGTACAGAAGAAATTCGTAGCTCCCCTATCCCTTCCATGGCCAGTTATAACTTACCAAACGACTTTTTTCATTATTATTTATTTTATTTTTGTTATCATCAACCTTATTTCCACATCCATTATTTGTTTGTAATTTTCCGCCTCTTTCCGTTTGTATTCTTCACTATCTAATCATGTACACACTTCTAATTATGCAATTATTTTAATGTTTTGTGATGACTATTCCTAGTCTATTTACCCATGTTTGACCTTCTATTTCCAACGTTTAACTATTGATAAGACTTTCGTATTTTATTCGTACACCTGTCTTCCTACTATCAACTTGTACTTTTACCTATTATGTGTGGTGACCTATTCTATTTCATTGTGATTATTCACCCAAATTGCCTTGATTGGTTTACATTTTTGTATAAATATTCATGTATATTAGAGTAAAGCCTGATGACGATCTAATTGAAAACAATTGTTCACTTCTATGTGTTGTTCGAATTTCAATCTGTTGCTTTTCTATAATTTTGGTTTTTTTTTTCATTGACTGAATTTGAGATGTCATCTAACAATAAATTTGTCAGTATTTTGAAACTAGGTATATAGGTCGTTTGATGCGTACTCTATCCAAAAGAATTCAAGAACATTATCTGGCATGGCTAAGAAGAGGAGGAAACCACTCAACAAGAAGTTCAATAATTGAACAACTTGTGAACACAGGTCATTCAATGAAGAAAGACTTTGCGTTCAATGTCTTCTACAAGGTAAGTAGAAGTCGTCGAAGACGACATTGACAAAGCTATAGTCATACATCTGCGAAAACCGGAATTATGTGTCCAAAACAGATTAGTACAAACTCTTCTTCTACCATGGTCATGATGCTCCATAAATTTTTTTCTTCAAACTCCTCTTCCATATTCTCCTCAAATGTCCTACCCACAATTGGTTCACTTCTGTTTCTACGATCCTCCTGATTACATTTATTCTTAATTGCAACATTTTATCTTATCTTGCTGAGCCATACTTTTCCAATCATAATTTCTTCATCTATCTTTTGATGAATATTTAAGTCATTAATAATCGGACTATTATTACGTTTTCCTTGTTTAAAATTTTTTTTCTAAATACCTTTCTTTATTCGACCATATTGTCACCATGTCTAACAGAAGTTTCTTATCAGTATTATTATCATCCTGAAAAATAAGTATATATATATATATATATATTTGCGATTGTACAGCTTTGAAAATGGATTCTTTGAAAAGAGAACTCTTCACTGAACTAATTTTTCGTACTTAATGTCTTAACTGGTGTATTCTGTTTATTATGTTAAATATTTGGTTTCAATTTATACTTTATGGCTAGATATATAATTATACAATTAGTGAATTTACCAAATATGGTTTTTATTGATAAGCATTATTACGTTTGACTGAGTGCATTATACTGACTTTCACTCATTTCATTTGGTATATACAAGTAAGCAATGCAAACATCAGAGAGGATATAACTAAATTCATTTATGTTTCGATGTCACTTGGTTCAATGATACGTTTTTGAACTCTGGTTAACGAATTTCTGGCCACTGTCACTTTGGTCGAGTTTGGATGTGCTAACTTAAAATCTACAAATTTCCCTCAATATATTGAATTTTGGAAAATACTAATTTTTAAACAATCATTATATTTCTTCTCAACTAAACAGTCTAGGAAAGGTCATTTGCGTTCAGGAGATTCCGACTTGTAAATGAACTTGATTTTGTCATAAATGTTGTCGACATGTTTAAATAGTTCGTCTAAACCATCTCGATTTATAATGATAAAAGTGTCATCTACGTATCTTAACCAAAATTCTGGCGTAAGGAAACACATTGAGATTGCACTTGTTTCCAATGAATCCATGAATAAGTTTGCAGCGATTGGAGAAATCAGTGATCCCATGAATACACCTTATGTTTGTCCATACAAATCTCCTAGAAAACTGAAAACGATTGAATGTAAACATAGATCCAACGCTTTAATAATGTCTGAGGAACTTAATGGACAACGTTAAATCCAGTGTCAGAATCTAAGAGGTTATATGCAATATCTAAGGCTCTATTAACAGGGACATTAGTGAACAATGAACATACATCAAAACTTGCCATTAATTCATCTTCTATGTGGACAGTATTGATAATGTCTTCGAGCTAATTAGAAAATCTTATTCTTTATTTGATTACACATTCAAATGGTTTAAGAATCTTGGCCAAGTATCTAGAAAGATTGTAGATTGGTGGATTTGTATAAACAACCACAGGCCTCAGTGAGACACCTGTTTCATGTACTTTTGGTAGCCCATAAAATGTACAAGGGTTGCTGCTTTTTGGATATAGAGAAAACTATAGAGATGATCCTAATTTGGATGTAAAGTCCGTAGCATTTTGGTCGACTTTATAAAAAGAATAATTAAGAATGAAGACCAAAATGACATTAATAAAAAAGAGTTAGGCAAAAAGAATGGATTAACACAGTGATCATCCCATATCGTAAAGATATTTCACAAGAGATCAAAACAATTCTAATTCATCAAGATATAAGAGTATTCGTTCGAACAAACAATACTCCATAATCAAAACTAGTAAGAATCAATGATCCAATACACAACGAAGAACAACAGAATCGTGTTTATTAAATCAAATGAAATGACCGTAATGTCACATATGTAGGTGAAACATCAAGGCAACTGAATGTGGGAATGAAACAACACAAACTATGCCTAAAGCACATTCATAAATCTTCAGTTCACCTAAGAAAACTCGACAACAAATCAGCGATAACATTACACTCGATATAATCGGGTCATACAATTGATTCCAGTGTCACAAGAATCCTTCAAGAAGGCTTTAATTCTTGCAAAGAAAAACTGAAAGCTGAAACCCTACACACATAGGTAAATTCAAACAGTATTAACAGAAGGGATGGAATACAAATAGCTGTCCCATGACGAGCAATAATTAATAATTAAACCTCAACTCCTTATTCCGTTCTATCTATATCGTATCAACTAAATAACAGATATTACATTCAACAACTCAAATTAGTTATCTTATCTGAATACGTTAAACAATTGACCTTAACACAAACTTCCATTTACAAATACATTCTTCCTCTTTGAATCCATTCTTTTATCGTTTTTATTTATCTTGTTTATATGCCTTCATTTAATGTATGCTGTGACATTTTTGATTCATATCATTTATAAAAATTATATGTCTTCTTAAAATTCGCCGACCAGAGACAATATATGGTGAATACATTTTCTTCTCACACCACAATCTGTTATCTTGATACTTTTCGTTTTACATCACATGTCTCTTACACATTAAATCAAATACTTAATTTAAACATTGTTAACGTTGATTGAATCACCTATTCAGTATACAGTGAACTGGAGAACCATGCACCTATTTATATTCGATAATTTTGATCTTTGTATATATTGGACCGAATTGCCAGGCGAAACGTTGAATCTACATCAAATTCTTTCGCTGATATTTTACAAATACATTCTTCGCCTTTAAATAATGATTTCTACTACTGACGTTAATCAATTCAACTCAGTCTTCCATATGCACTGGGTCTAGGCATCGTCATGCCCTTGTACGGCCGAGAGTGGGGAGAGTCGGCTCTCCTTCTCGAAATGCTCTCACATGGCCACGCGTATACAGCCTCTGCCAGGGAAATCCTACTCACTGCCTTCTCGTGGCGGGGGTGTTGTTTACGAAATTGAGAGAAAGAAAAGCGAATGCTCGGTGCTTTAACCTGGTTGGTGGACATGGAGATTCCACCTAGTGGGGTTGAAAAACCACCTGCTTCGGTTTGGGCACCCGAGCAGTATCACAGCCCTCACACATATCAAATGAGATTTGTGTGGCGCATATGTATTTGGTGCGTCCTTGTACCAATATCTGTGTGTTAAAATAATAATAATAAATAAATAAGGCGTCATTATACTTATCACTTGGGAGTAAGATATACCCATAATCTCGTTAACTGACATGTCTAAAAAATAATATATTTCAACATGAAATGAAATTTTTTATCAGTTACTTCTTGAGTTGCTTAATTCATAACGATAACCATAACTGTAAAAGTTGAAATGATATGTATTCGAATGTGCTGATGTTACAAGACTAAATCAAGATTGCATAACATTTCAAAGTAATATTAAAAAACAAATGAAATCATTCCCAATTTTATTATATTCTGACTAGAGAAGAGGTTTGTTATATACTACTGAATAATCAAACATTTAGAATATTAAAGATTCCCATTGTGAAAATTAAAACAGCACATATAAGCGAACAATTGTTTTCAATTAGATCGTCATCAGGCTTTACTCTAATATACATGAATATTTATACAAAAATGTAAACCAATCAAGGCAATTTGGGTGAATAATCACAATGAAATAGAATAGGTCACCACACATAATAGGTAAAAGTACAAGTTGATAGTAGGAAGACAGGTGTACGAATAAAATACGAAAGTCTTATCAATAGTTAAACGTTGGAAATAGAAGGTCAAACATGGGTAAATAGACTAGGAATAGTCATCACAAAACATTAAAATAATTGCATAATTAGAAGTGTGTACATGATTAGATAGTGAAGAATACAAACGGAAAGAGGCGGAAAATTACAAACAAATAATGGATGTGGAAATAAGGTTGATGATAACAAAAATAAAATAAATAATAATGAAAAAGTCGTTTGGTAAGTTATAACTGGCCATGGAAGGGATAGGGGAGCTACGAATTTCTTCTGTACACAAAACTTGGAGTTATATGTACGAATTCCAATGGCTTCGGCTATATGTAGGAGGCGGGAACGAACTCCGTCGAGAAATAATGGAGCTATACGATAGATAACTCGAAGTGATTTCGATTTATCTACAGTATGACCGCTGTCAATGAGATGTGCCAAAATAGAACTGAGTATTGTTATTATCTGGCCCTTTATGTACCAAGTTGGTAGATGTTCACTCAATCGTTGGCTAGGTTGCCTGGTAGTACGCCCGATATAGTTATCTGCACAGGAGAAGCTGACCCAAATTGCCTTGATTGGTTTAACAGTCTCGTATAAATATTCATGTATATTAGAGTAAAGCCTGATGATTACATAATCATTTCTAGAAATCTATGTACTAGATTTGAATTTGCATATAAGTAATTTGCAATGAAATTTTTTTTGTGTCTGTAATTTGAACCGAAAAATAACCATTACGGTTGGTTTTTTAAGGCAATTAGATTAAATTATTCTATATACAATAAATTAACCAAGTTTTTCACATGATTATCACATTTGTTCCTACCTAGTTAAACAGTAATCATGATAAACAGAGACTATAATTAGAAATGACAAATGATAAGAAATAAAACGTTGTATACTTGCGTTCAAATTTTTCAGGATAAATTTTTTAAATACAGTGTTGGAAGATTGAATAGTTCCCTTTCTATCCCTCAATTTGAACTTCTTATTTAGAGGTTTCATAAAAAAGAGGAATATAAAAAAGAAGCGGATAAACAAGAAACAAAACTTAATTTCTATGACTTCTCATTAGTTTCTAAGGCCATAACGTTTAAGTTAAATACTAGAACATCACCAAGTTTATAACCAATAAATCTTCGCTTACTACATACAATACATGAACTAAAATTTTTTAGCAAAATATGATTGGTTTTGTTGAGATGACTAACATGTCATCTTTGCTTAGTTTAATATATGAATATTATAGAAAGTGCGAAAATAATCCAAGGTCAAGTTTGCAGTCTTGTAGTGGCTGTGCTTCGTTAACCAATCACCCTCGTAAGCGTTATTATATAAACCTCAACATAGTGTTTGAAATCAGAAGGTAAAGAGAAGCAACAACTACAGTTTTATTAACAGATAGATCAGATCACAAAGGGGAGAGGCGAATGAATGAGTCAGCAAGACAAGTGTGCTGATAAGCGACTAATTAACATGGTCAAAGTGTGACTCAAGAAGAATGCATAAACTTGCTTATCCAGAAGCTAGAATAAGCTATGTGGGCTCGACATTGGACCAGTCATTACAGTTTGGATAAACTTTACTAACAAATAACATATCTTGATTGCAAACAATTCGTGTTTATGAATGCGACTGTCATATTAACCTCATTTATATTACCTTAATAATGAACATGATCTGTTTATTACGGAAGAAAACAACAATTTATTTTATGGCTGTTATTATAAACAGTATTTGTCGTAAAAATTGTCTTCTCTCTGGGGTAATCATTTGAACATGATAGAATCTTTAATAGAATGAGTTTTCCGTATAGGGTTGTAGAAATTATTAAGTTTTTGATTGAGATCATCAACCGATTGATGTTAGACAACCATTGGTGGTCTGATAATTACCAGGTGCTCACTAGTGACAAACTTCATGGGAGAATTCTCGAAGTCCTAGTGAGAAGCTGTGACCAGTGGAGCTAGTCCATGTCGGTTGGAGACTGGTTTCTACCTCAGTACAATGGAAGATGGTCACACTATTAGTTTATACATTAACACTACTGGATGCCAGCTCAGCGGTCTGAAGGTAAAGCGTTCGCGTGCGAGACCGAAGGCCCTATGTTCGAATCCTGAGAGCGAGATTATGGATAGGCACTGACGAGGAGTCCCACGATAGGACGAAACAGTTGTCTAGTGCTTCCAGATTTTCAATGTTGTTCTAACATCAATCCATTCATGATCTGAATCAAGAATGAGTTTTGTTGAACTATTATATTTTGTTTACATGCTGAAATCGATTGTTCTTTTAACATTTTCGTAACAGCTAATATAAAACTATTTACATTAAAGTTTTATATATTTTACCAAGAGAATACCATTTACAAGTATCTGTAATAAAAAAAAAGTTTTAAAATCTTCAACTTTTAAGAAAATAATTAATTAATATTCTACCCAGAAGCAATTTAAATTAGTAATGGAATAAGCACAAGGTATGTTTGTTGTTGAGTAAAACAAAACAACAACAACAACCAAATACATAAACATTATTAACTTCATTAACTTAAATGAATTCTCTATTGTGACTCCAATACGAAAAAAAAGAGACCATTTCTATCCTCTTATTTCCTGTTCATTAATCAGAATGAAAAGTTTTTAAAGAAAACATAATTACTACTGAAATCTAACAAATAAAATTTACTCTAAATGAATACAGAAATTTTAAAGTTGGCTTGTTTCAAATGTTATATTTGAGGATTTTACCTTATGGAGAGTATATTTTACGTTATATTAATAAATATACATTGGTATAGGGTTATGGTGATTGTTGAATTTTCATTTTCAGTGAGATCATGATCTAACATTGATCTGTTCATGAACTTAATAATAATAAATATTCATCTATTTATGGGTAGAAAATTCACTGAACTGAATAAGGTAGATTTTATTACGCTCTACCAAATCTTTAAATTGAATATATTTATCACTGAAGTGAATATAATTCATTGAATCTTTTTAAGAAAAGATGGATTGTGGCTAGCATTAGAATCCAGGACGCACATTTCGTCCTACTGCATTCCAGAGTTGATGTTCCTGGATTTCATTGTAAGCGACGATTTGTCTGGTTGAAAACCTTATGACTTAAGGCAATATCGGGGTAACCTGCACAGGATGCACATATGTCAACAAAAGACTGATCAATTGCAGTCCTAAATAACAACATGAGGTTACAAGTAAAACAACATCAAGTGAATATAATTCATTGAATTCCTCTAGCATTAAAAGAAACTTAATTATTTAAATGTTAAACTGAATCAAATCACATCAATCCATTATATGATTATATTAACTCTGTACATATGTCGAGTATAAAACAGCAATAAAAGTCAAATTATTGAAGATTTTTCCTATTCATCAGTCCAATTCATGTACATGGATATATTATTATTATTATTATTAATGGCTTTATTCAATATTATATTTTGGTACAATATAGAATTCTCAGCACGAAGACAAAATAAGGAAAAAAAGGTCAAAAAAATCTGAAAACTGTACAGCTTTACAGATTAGAGACATGTTAAGAATGCAGGTTATTGACTAGGTTAACTCTAACAACCTGTTCGTCACAGAGTATATTTGCTAGATAAGGCAGTATAGAACTTTTATACTTTTGCTTGCGTGCATGGATTTCAATGTAATTACGTCTCGTTCTACCAGAAGATATACAAGGAGAAAGATATGAGTGAAGGGGATGGTTAGTATCTGATAAAATAACACCTGACAGGAGTTTACATGACTTTTAATGTCTGTCCACAACCATATTAATAATGACCTCAAATGGTTCACCACACATCTTGCTAACTGCCTTCAGCACTCTCCGCAATACAGCAAAGTCTTTTCTCAAAAGCCCAGGAAAGAATAATGGAGAACAGTAAAGAATAATAGGTAATATGCAAGAACTGACAAATTGTAAGAGTAAATGACGAGTAATCCCAAGAGCATGCAATCTCTTTATGCAGTAAGTCAGACGGAAAACCTTCTTTGATAACGATAAAACGTGAGAAGACCAAGAGAGATTAGAGGAAAAGGTAACACCAAGATAACTGACCTTCGACACTGTGTTTATCAAAGTCTCCAATAGCACAAGCATTATGGGATTTCAAAATGGTGTTTAGATGCCGTTCATGTCTCATGTTAAAGTTAACAGCTTGACATTTAGACGGATTAAGTATAAGATCATTATCAACAGACCAACAATCAATACGAGACAAAAAATTCACATTCTTATCACCAGACACTTTCTTTGGTACAGGGATTATCTTCATCTTTCTCCACATTTTCGGTATGAGATTAGACGAGAAGGATCTGTTAAAGATAGTCGTGAATGGATAACTTGGGACGTCAGAACATTTTTAAAAAGGAGGTTTAGGATACCATCAGGTCCTAAACATCGAGATGAATTAAGTGACTGGAGACATATTCGAACATCAGTTTCAGTGAAACTAGGAACACAGCTATTATTTAAACCCGTGGATAGAGGGAGCATCACATCAGATGACTGACGTACAAAAGACTTATTTAAGTCATAGACATTCAGCTGGTTATCGCTTCTAAACTGTCTGTCACCTGTAAGTTCTTTAACGACTTTCCACATACTTGGAGAGTTTTTGCAAGACAAGAGTTTTTGAGTAAATATAGAGTTGAGACGTTTAATCTCTAGGTTTATCAGACCATTTGGCTTACGAACTTCATTTGAGTTCTTCTCCTTGTACATTCTTTCTTTCACCCTGCGTAGTCGTTTTACTTGGGAAGATGTCAGTCGATCAAAACTTACAAAAATGGTTTCAGTGGGACAACAAATATCAAAACAGAATTTAAGGTAACAAGTGATAACATCAGTAGTGATTTCCAGTGGGTCATCAGTAAATAATTCCCAGTTAGTCGTGTGAAACATGTTTTTCAGATTTCGGATATTTTCTTCTGAGTAATTCCTATATTTGACTTTCTTGGTTTGATGTAAGAGTGTACTCTTCCCATGCTTTCCACATACTTTGGGTAGAACACGAATTATACAGTGATCCGAGCTAGACAATGGAGCACGCTTACGAGTCGCATATATACCCACATCATTGATGAAAACGAAGTCTAAATGAACATCCAACCGAGTAGTAAAATCTACTACATTTTGGTGACCTGGTGACGTAAGGAAGCTACAGTCACACGAATTGAAATCACCACATACAACTGAAAGCGAATCACTGAAGGCAGTAACAGCGAACTCAGTGAATTCATCAGCGAAAACGGATAGAGCAGATGATGTGCAGTCTGGAGTCACGTAGATATTGGTAACATAAAAATATTTGTATTTATTCAGATGTTTTGGACGACATCTTAGAGTAAGACAGTCGATAAAGTCATTTGAAAACTTGAAACACGCAAACAAAGATCGACACCAGTTCACGTTTACAAACGTAGCTACACCGCCGCCACACCTCTTTTTATTGTTTGGTCGATCCTGACGATAAATTTTGAAGTCACGTAGTGATACTAGGCAGTCGTCCTATAAATCATTCAACCAAGATTCTTGAACTGTGATGACACCACAATTACGATACATATTTTGACTTAATAGGAATTGTAGATGGTCCACTTTGTTGATTAGGGATCAGCAGTTAGAATTTAGCGGCTCGGGAATCGACATACGATTAATGTTCATTCTCTTCAAAGCATATTCCCAACCACCACCATGTCTTTTATAGTACTTTTTTGTAACATATGCAGCGAAAATTCGTAGGCTTTTCATAAACGTGCCTATATAATGAGACATTAAAACAAAATGAAAAAAACAGATAACTCGTTGAAATAATTAGATGGCAAAAACAGGTAGCCCAGATATTCAAGCAAGCCGCTGTAAAAAAAAGCCTACCTAAATCTGTTTATAACTAATATGATATATATTTAAATATAACTAGAATATAAATTAAATTTGTTAATTAAATAGATATTCAATGTGCATTGTTATTTAGGAAAAATTCTTCTATCATTTAATATAGTCTTTCATTTATCTTGTTATGAATATCAATGTTTTACAAAAATCCATGTTTCTAATTACCTGAAACAAATTTACATCAAAAAAATGAATTGTACACAGCCTATGCAATAAATTTTTTTCACTGAAAGCATTTTAATTGTAATATTTTGTTAAGTATACAATTTAATAGTTGAATTCATGAGTCAATTAAAACTAGACCACCATGGAAAACCTAGAAGTATTGGATGGTTATTTCGTTTTAGTATGGAACTCTTCAGCAGTGTGTATTTACGAATCCGCCGCACGATATTCGAACCTAGGATCTATCGGTCTCGTGCGTGAACACATAACCTCTAAACCACTGAGCTGGCATCCAACGGTGCTAATGTCTGTCTTTAATCATACTTGGACGAAACGGTCTGCCAGTGTCTCCAGGTTTTCCATAATGGTCTAGGTTCAGTTGACTCATAAATTCAACTATTAAATTACTAAAATCTCCACAAAACCCTCTTCTGAAGTATATAATTGTTGAATTTGATTAGTTTTGGTTGTTTCTTTTATTTTTATAGTAATTTCATGAATAATGTTTTACTCTATTATAAACAATGTTCAGTTGTATGCTGTTATAAATTAATGGTAACAAGTTTACTAAGTAAGATAAAGGCGGCTTGCTTGAATGCCTGAACTACTTGTTCCTGCCATCTGGATATTCCAACAAGTTATATGTCTTTTGTTTGTTTCAACAGATCATTATGCCAATTAATTGCACAACCTATTCAGATGCGTTTGTGAAAGGTTTACAACATTCCGCACGATCATAGACATTGTGGTTGTTGGTAATATACATCAAAGAGAATGTATATTATTCACATGTCTATTCCTGAACTGCTTAAATCTAATGGGCGATCAATCAATATTTATCGTCGTTATCGATCAAGAAATAAGAAACGGAAACTTGTTGAAATACTTTGTTCTGGGAATTCCATACTGTACCAAAAATATAAGATTGAATAAAGCTGATAATAGTCAAAATAAAATAATACATATCACACAACTCACAAATAATTTCTCAGCTCCTCTAACATATTCTACTCTGTAATGTATTAGAATTTGTAAGATTCTACAATAGTTATAGAAGTACTCAACGGTTTATGCAATTTTTGAATGTAAGTTAATTATTACGTAACTCAACAATACTTATTTAAACTTAAAGTATATTTCTTGGATAATCAAAGTCTATCAGTAAACGCTGAATAAAAATGTTACCATAATTTAAAACGTATAGTTACGATTTGGAATTCTGTCAACTTTTCTCAAAGCGTTATATAACCACGGTGAGACTATAATTTGTGGATGAACCAATCAAATTTAAGATAGCAGGTCTTGGATTTTGGTGCGAAATTCATTTATTCATTCGTCTGGCTAAATACCATTTTAGCATTAAAGCTGATAACTACACCTGGAGTCCCTCTGGGGGCTACTCCCGGTCCCAAGCCCGGATAAAGGAGGAGGGTTGGGCATGGGGTTAGCGTCCCCATCCCGTAGAAAACTAACTCGCTAAAAAAACGCTAACCAGAAAAAATTATTCAAACCTTTTAAACTCTGCCCTGGGAGTCAGAAGGTCTTCATTTAGAAGAATTATGACGCCTCATGATGAAAGCCGAATTCCTTCGGAAGTTACGAGGCCGATGCCCCTTCTGACAACCAGAGCAACCATTTATTTAGGTACATGGAATGTTCGTACAATGTGGGACACCGGGAGAGCCTTCCAAATTGCTGCAGAAATGAGAAGATACAACCTAGAGGTACTTGGGATCAGTGAAACACATTGGACACAAGTTGGACAACAACGACTAACTACAGGAGAGCTCCTGTTATACTCCGGCCATGAAGATGAAAATGCACCACATACACAAGGAGTTGCATTGATGCTGTCCAAACAAGCGCAAAATGCGCTTATAGGATGGGAATCTCATGGACCAAGGATCATCAAAGCCTCGTTCAAAACAAAGAAAGAGGGTATTTCAATGAACATCATCCAATGCTATGCGCCTACCAACGACTACAATGAAGACGCTAAAGATCAATTCTACAATAGGCTGCAGTCAATCGTCGAGAAGTGCCCAACAAAGGACCTGACCATTCTGATGGGAGATTTCAACGCCAAGGTTGGAACGGACAACACTGGATATGAAGACATCATGGGACGACACGGACTGGGAGAAAGAACGAAAATGGTGAGAGATTTGCAAATCTATGTGCCTTCAATAAACTGGTCATAGGCGGCACCATATTCCCACATAAACGCATACACAAAACCACATGGACTTCACCGGATCACACCACACAAAACCAAATCGACCATATTTGCATCAACAAAACGTTCAGGAGGACTATAGAGGACGTGAGAACCAAGAGAGGAGCTGATATAGCATCAGATCATCACTTGCTGGTCGCCAAGATGAAATTGAAACTCAAGAAGCACTGGACAACGGGGCGGACAATATCACAAAAGTTCAATACGGCCTTTCTTCAGGATACTAACAAACTCAACAAATTCAAGATAGTCCTCAGCAACAAGTTCCAGGCCTTTCATGATCTACTCAATGGAGAAGGAACTACTGTGGAGAGCAACTGGAAGGGGATCAAAGAGGCAATCACTTCAACATGTCATGAGGTCCTGGGTCACAAGAAGCACCATCACAAGGAATGGATCACTGTTGATACACTGGATAAGATTCAAGAAAGGAGGAACAAGAAGGCAGCAATCAATACCAGTCGAACAAGAGCAGAAAAAGCCAAGGCACAAGCTGAATACACAGAAGTAAACAAACAAGTGAAGAGGAGCATCAGAACCGACAAACGTAAATATGTGGAAGATTTAGCAACGACGGCGGAAAAGGCTGCAAGAGAAGGAAACATGAGACAACTGTATGACACGACAAAGAAACTCTCTGGAAATCGCCGCAAACCAGAACGACCAGTGAAAAGCAAGGAAGGCGAGGTAATCACCAACATTGAAGAGCAACAAAACAGGTGGGTAGAACACTTCAAAGAACTCTTGAATCGACCAGCTCCACTGAACCCACCCAACATCGAAGCAGCACCCACGGACCTCCCAATCAATGTTGGCCCACCAACAATTGAAGAAATCAGCATGGCCATCAGACAAATCAAGAGTGGCAAAGCAGCAGGACCGGACAACATCCAGCAGAGGCACTAAAAGCAGACGTAGCGGCAACTGCAAGGATACTCCACATTCTCTTCAATAAGATTTGGGATGAGGAACAAGTACCAAAGACTGGAAAGAAGGACTTCTGATCAAAATACCGAAGAAAGGCGATCTCAGCAAGTGTGATAACTACAGGGGCATCACTCTTCTCTCAATACCGGGAAAAGTCTTCAACAGGGTATTGTTAAACAGGATGAAGGACTGCGTAGACGCCCAACTTCGTGACCAACAGGCAGGATTCCGTAAGGATAGATCGTGTACAGACCAAATCGCAACTCTACGGATCATTGTGGAACAATCAATTGAATGGAATTCATCACTCTACATCAACTTCATTGACTACGAAAAGGCATTTGATAGCGTGGACAGAACAACACTATGGAAACTTCTTCGACACTACGGCGTGCCTCAGAAGATAGTCAATATCATACAGAATTCCTATGATGGATTACACTGCAAAATTGTGCATGGAGGACAGTTGACAAAGTCGTTCGAAGTAAAGACCGGTGTCAGGCAAGGTTGCTTACTCTCACCCTTTCTCTTTCTCCTGGTGATCGACTGGATCATGAAGACGTCAACGTCTGAAGGGAAGCACGGGATACAATGGACATCTAGGATGCAGTTGGACGATCTAGACTTCGCAGATGATCTGGCCCTTCTATCCCAAACGCAACAACAGATGCAGGAGAAGACGAACAGTGTGGCAGCAGCCTCAGCAGCAGTAGGTCTCAATATACACAAAGGGAAAAGCAGGATTCTCCGATACAACACAGAATGCACCAATCCAATCACAATTGACGGAGAAGATTTGGAAGATGTAAAAACCTTTACGTATTTGGGCAGCATCATTGATGAACAGGGTGGATCTGATGCAGATGTGAAGGCGCGGATCGGCAAAGCAAGAGCAGCATATTTACAACTGAGGAACATCTGGAACTCAAAGCAACTGTCAACCAACACCAAGGTCAGGATTTTCAATACAAATGTCAAGACAGTTCTACTGTATGGGGCAGAAACCTGGAGAACTACGAAAGCCATCATCCAGAAAATACAGGTGTTTATTAACAGTTGTCTACGCAAAATACTTCAGATCCGTTGGCCGGACACTATTAGCAACAACGTACTGTGGGAGAGAACAAACCAGATCCCAGTGGAGGAAGAAATCAGGAAGAAGCGCTGGAAGTGGATAGGACACACATTGAGGAAAGCACCCAACTGCGTCACAAGACAAGCCCTCACATGGAATCCTGAAGGCCAAAGGAAAAGAGGAAGACCAAAGAACACATTACGCCCAGAAATGGAAATAGACATGAGAAAAATGAACAAGAATTGGATGGAACTAGAAAAGAAGGCCCAGGACAGAGTGGGTTGGAGAATGCTGGTCAGCGGCCTATGCTCCATTGGGAGTAACAGGCGTAAGTAAGTAAGTAAGTATTAAAGCTGATGTCAGTTCGTGATGAAAGCATTAAAACTTATTTCTAACTCAAACGTTCAACTGTGAACCCGAATCCTAATTCCCCCTGGTAAGTAGGTAGACATTCCAAGATCATTTAGCGCTTCTCAAAGGTCGTCCATAAATTATAGTCTCATCATAATCATTAACATGTAAAATCCTAGACACTAGTAGACAATGACAACTAATGTCATAAATTCCAAAGATAACTAGATGTAACTTGAATAACATTCCAATTTTCCGTACATACAATCTGAGCTAACTGTGTAGATCGTTCTACTACTTTTGATTTTAACATATGTTAGTTTATCATCAGCATAGATCTAATTTGACTTTACTACTGTATTGCGTGTCACTTTCTTACTGAAACATTTTTTCTCTATATGCGAATTTTTTTTAGAATTATATTAGAATACTGGCAAACAAGAAAATTTCAAGGCCCTGAAATAACTGTAACTTAAAAAGATTGGGGTTTACTGATATCACCGTAAATATGAATAAATATGATACATTAATTAGAAGTAAGAATTGAAATATTGAAGTTATCACATGCAATTCAACATGCTAATAAGTCATTAAAAATAATATAGGTTTACTTGTTTCTGTGACATCAACATTTCAGATATTTTCAGTATGGGGTTTTGAAGATTGTCAAATTCCATCGAAATCATGAGTCGATCTAAGCTTGCCCACCATTGAAAACCTGAAAGCATTAGATGTCTGTTTTGTTCATGTATGTTACTCCTTAGTAGTACACATCTACGAGTCAGCACGCAGGAAATTCATATGAATGTTAAGGGCAAATATATAAAGTTAGGAAATAAATAACTGAACAATAAAATCAACTTGTATCATTTAGTTTGCTTCATTCAGTATAACGTTAAGAATGTTTTAGACACTAAATAAGTTCGCATTCTTCTAAAGAAATACACTCGTGATGACCAGTACACTGATTGTTTTCCATGATGAGTTTGTTTCAACATTTTAGTAAACATCTCTATTCAAGTTTAATTTATTCTCTGAGTTAATTGTCAAAAGTCCATACCAAACGTACGTTATAAAACCTTCATATTACTGAAACAAAAAAGAAATATGGTTGAAATGTTCCTATAGACATTAACATTACCAATTCCGGAAATCAGTTCTATTTGTAATACTTTGGTAAACATTGCACCAAAATTAACTAACGTATTTATTAATTTGTGTAAGATAACATTTTATTCATTCAGTACACAAAGATCATTCCCTCAATAACAATCCATATTTGTAATTAAAGACTTGATAGACTCACTAAGTTTATTTATAAAATAGATTCATTTGTAAACCATGAAACTTAATATTATTAATAAGTAGAACAATGCGTCGTTTATGTGACATCCAATGAAAACAAATAAGCTTAGCTGAAATAATACCTATTTGGATTCATTATACCAATTAAAATATAACGTTAAATTTATCAAGTAATCATTTTTAAGCATTATCTTCTATTTATTTGAACATATAAATACTAGTAAAAAGGGGCACCGAATACATATGTGCCACACAAGTCACTTGATTTGTGTGTGGGCTATGATATTACTGGAAGTAGGTGGTTTCATTAGGGGGCCACACCCGGAGCCTTCGATCTAAAGGTCTGATCCACAATGTAGTGGAGAAACTACAGAAGATGCAGTCCCATGGTAGCCGGTGATCAACAATAGGTTCGACATTACTTGCAGATAACGATTGCTCCTCCCCATGTACGTGTTTCCGCACATATATGTAAATTGATAGATATAATGGGATGTAACACAATCGCTTACTTGCTCTTTGGGTTTTTGATGGAACGTAGACCTTGTCTTTTCAATAATTACAAGTGAGCTGCATAAAATGTCCTGTTGATGGCTAATTTAAGTCTCCGCTTCAACATGAAATTATGTGAGTCACCTCTATTGATAAGCAGAAAAGTACTGTAGTTATATTTTCATTTTCATTCTATCTTACTTGTATATTTGATTTGATGATGCAGTGAAATATCAAAATATTCAATACTGAAATGTGAATTAGTGGATTATCACATTTCCCATTTATTTACTCATTTTAAAATGACAATCATCTATAGAATATTATTCGCTTTTTTTTAATTAGAAGATACAACACTCAGCCTCTAAATAATCATTTGATATCGTTTACAGTATTCGGTCAGAAATACCGAACGATTTGCTCCTTAGCGTATTTATGTCGAGAAAGTTTTGACCATCCAAAATTTTAAAATGTACAAAAACAATTTATTAGATTCCTGTTTTTATCATAAATGGTTGTTTAGTTTTGTTTATGTATCTGTTCGTCTTCTCTCTATTATTCGCTCCTACGTTTATGAAAAAAACTCTAATTTAATCCAGATTATTATTATTATTATTATTATTATTATTATTATTATCATTACAATGATTGTTTCTACCCAACTTTCTTAATCAGTAATCATACATCCCTATCGTTTTAACTTAGCAAAACTCTCAGCTATAGTTTTGTTTATTCAAAATTATATTCTCAAATTTCACAAAATAAATAATCAAATTCTAGAAAATAAGCAATGATTTTCAGAGTTAAGTCAAAAACCAATGTAAGTTAGACAGCCATTAGAAACATCAGTCAGTCAGTTAGTCAGCTACAACGTAGGACCAGGCACATATGTACATCGGTTCAAGTTGCCATACCCAATTAGCACAGCAAAATGAACACTGGATTCATAGAAGTAGTTAATTCAATGGTGTTAATGTATAAGAGAAACATTGTCGATACCTTGACGTGGTGGTCGGGCTTGCCTATCGTGATGAACTAACCGAGCTATACTGGCTGGAACAATCGTTCCTGAAGGTCACACCATGTCAAACAGGTGGGTTGAAGAACGGTAAAATTAAAAGCAGCAAACCCAAGGTCCGAAGGCGGAGTCGTACTGCTGACTGTACAGAGGTGTGACAGCAGTAAGGCGTTTCCTTCAGCATAACAGCAATGCTGCCTTCCCACAAGGAGAGGTGGGGTTAGAAAAGGTCGACTCCAAAAATGCACACCTCGTCTTATCCCACCAACATCAGTCTCCGGCAGTAAGGTCTCAATAAGTACGAGCTAACACGAAAATTACCCACAAAAAGGTCGTGAGTGACCGACCCCGAGCAGTTGCCCCTCGGGCACTGCGGTTACGCCCTCAGGTCACTAAGACCACCTCTAACCTAATTTCTTTCTCAGGTACCTCCAGAACAACCCTTCCACGATGTGGGCGACCGGGAAGTGATAATCGCCTTCATACGTCTAACAGCACTCAAGACCACTTTATTCATAATCAACCTCCCTCTTCAATTCCTATTATTCTTCCTACATCTACTTTCAACACTAAACCTTCTCTTTTGACTTCCTCCTCAAGTGTCACCGTGGCCAACAATTCTAGTGCTCAATACTCTGTCCCAGGTCTACTGAAACCTCGCTCCAAACTACACATTGGAGCCTTCAACGTACTCACACTATGTCAAATCGGTCAGCAGGCCTCCTTGGATAAAACCCTAGAATCTCGTACCATTCATGTATGCTGTCTCTGAAACAAGCATATAGGATCCTAGTGTGGTCATTCACTTGACCTGACCTCGGCAAAACGGAGGGCCGATGAGATACACCTTCCGTGTATCTGGCGATCCGATGGCTAGTTCTCGCGGACTGGCAGGTGTACGCATAGCAATAAGTACGAGGGCAGAACAAACACTATTAGAGTGGATCACCGTTAACAGCCCTTTATGTTCTGTTCGGCTAAACGGCTCCGTAAGAACTCGGAAGGATAAGGACACACGTCGTTGTTTTTTTTGTCGTTTCTGCCTACGTTCCGAATGACTGCAACTCGAATGAAGTGAAAGACGAATTCTACAGAAAGCTCTCTGAACTTCTTCAGAAAGCTAAACGTTCAGACATAGTACTCGTAATAGGTGACTTTAATGCCCAAATAGGTAGCTTAAATCAAAAAGAAAGACATTTAGGTGGGTAATTTAGTATACTGACACAGCGAACAGATAATGGTGATAGTCTACTGCAACTGCGCTTTCTAGCAAACACTACCATTAGAAACGAATAAGTACTAGAAAGCTACTCGGTCCTTGTATTGAAACTTCTCAGTAGTAATCATTCATAACCACATTACTTATGATCAAACCCAGAACATTTGGTTTTTTCTTAGATCATTGATTCTTTATCCAACGGTATACACGTCTAATATTTGTTAAATGTTATTGTTTGATAATTCACCTGAAGTTTATGAAATGACAAAATTTGTAATTATACAGAAAAGATTAATGTTTTATTTATGAATTACTTACCAAACAATCAATATATCAAAATCTTACCTGCATAAACATTAACCAGTAATTAATGTAACATTATTACAAAAATATGGTATTTATCAAAATCAATAAGTAAACTATAATGTATCGAATAATGATTATTAACTTTATATTACACTTATGTAAAATGCATAACAACAATTTCAAATCAGTATTTAAATTGTTAATTTTATTTTTAATCATTACCATTATTATTGATTTTCTAAAATTACATTGATACAAATCAATTGCTGGGAAACTTTAATTTCGAAATATATCAATAAACTAAATTGAAATATTGGTTACTAGTTAAGTTTGCTAGTTTTTAAACATAAATTAGTTTTTAATAAACTTGTTTTTAAATTGAAAATATGTGTAACATTAACTGTATTATTTACCTTGTTTTCTATATGTATATAACAAATTATTACATTACGCAACGATTCTAAGATATTAAATAAGAAAGATTAGTTCAGTGAAGAGTTCTGTACTCGGTGAATTCATTATCAAAACTGTACAATTGCAAATATATATATATATATATATATATATATATATATACTTATTTTACAGGATGATAATAATTAGAATAATATTAATAATAAACTTCCTTGTGAACACAGGTCATTCAATGAAGAAAGACTTTGCGTTCAATGTCTTCTACAAGGTAAGTAGAAGTCTTCTGAAAACAATTATATTACATCTTCTTTGCATTGACGAAGCTATAGTCATACATCTGCGAAAACCGGAATTATGTGTTCAAAACAGATTAGTACAAATTCTTCTTCTACCATGGTCTTAATGCTCTATAATTTTTTTTCTTCAAACTCCTCTTCCATATTCTCCTTAAATGTCCTACCCACAATTGGTTCACTTCTGTTTCTACGATCCTCCTGATTACATTTATTCTTAATTGCAACATTTTATCTTATCTTGCTGAGCCATACTTTCCCAATCATAATTTCTTCATCTATCTTTTGATGAATATTTAAGTCATTAATAATCGGACTATTATTACATTTTCCTTGTTTAAAATTTTTTTTCTGAATACCTTTCTTTATTCGACCATACTGTCACCATGTCTAACAGAAGTTTCTTATCAGTATTATTATCATCCTGAAAAATAAGTATATATATATATATATATATATATATATATATATATATATATATATATATATATATATATATATATATATATATATATATATTTGCGATTGTACAGCTTTGAAAATGGATTCGTTGAAAAGAGAACTCTTCACTGAACTAATCGTTCTTATTTAATATGATAATGGGTGTATTCCGTTTACATTCTAAGATAAACAACAAGATTCTTAGTTTAACTGTTAAGTATATTAATTCAAAATTACTGTATTGTAGCTTTTAGTTTATGTAAAAGTTTGTAAAATCTTTTTGACATAATGAAACCACTTTACATCTCATTTCTTTTCTGATAAGCTTTATTATAAGATGAAAATTTATGTTCTAAGAAAGAAGTCCATTACAATCAATTTATTCATACTTCTCAGTGAAAAATAGATCAAGTCGAATTATATCAAAGCATAACATGAGTTTATTTTGAGCAGAAGTATAAGCTTTTTTCATTTATATTTCGTAAATCAGAGTACAATTGAAGCGGTTGTTTACTATTATAAAAAATGAGTGTTGTGACTTCAAGCCCGTCTGATTATCGAAATACGAGTTATATAATATTAACACTGTGCTACAATAATGACATATCGACTGGTTTGAGCAACATAGAGCCCTTATTGGTTCTTTTTCTGCTTAGCCCTGCCTGTTGAGTTCAGAACATCAATAACACTTCCCAATATACGAATCATTTATTTGAAACATACTTGGTTTATATACCAGTCAAACAGACTACATCCCCACTATAAAATAGGAAATAACATGTGCACAAGATCTAGTCAAAAAGTGACTGTGAAAGTTGGAGATTGTAATAAATAAACTGAGTGCTTCCAGGTTTTCCATGGTGGTCTAGCCTCAATTCACTCATAACCTCAACCATTGAAATGACAATAATATCCACAAAAGAACCTTATCTGATACTAAACTGAGTATAATTTATGAATGGTAAATCGTATAATAACAGTCTATAGAACAAAATAAATCTTATAATAAGTGGAATATAAATATACATAATCTAGTTACTCAATGGTCGTATAATATGAGTATATGTATAATATTAGTCCATTAATAGCTCTCAGAAGTTACCCATAATTTAATCTTCATCTATTTAAAAGGAGATGCGAGAGAATCTTTGTAAAAATTAATAATGATATAAAATTAACGTTTCAATATTTTACTAAAACTATAGTACATAAATAGCACCTTGACTTTTAAGGAGAATAAGTAATTCAATATGAAATTGAACGTGATCATTTTACAAAGAAACAAATTCTGAAAATTTCTATTTTAGTAATTTATTAGATTATTTTAAATTAAATTTTTCTAAGAAAAATTAACAATCTACTAAGTAATTTAATAGTTGAATTTATGAATTAATTAAAGCTAAACCACCATGGAAAACCTGGAAGCAATAGACGATTGTTCCGTCCTAGTATAAAACTCTCCTGCACCCACGAGATTCAAACTCAGGACATATCGGTCTCGCTCGAAAACGCCTGACCTTTAGACCACTGAGCAGGCATCCAACGATGTTAATGTCTTATTTCAACCAATCCACGAAATTCCTGCACCATCCACCATTGTCTTCAGTGGTTTACTATCACACAACAGACTTGGTTGAACTCCAATGGTCATGGATTCTCACTAGAACTCCAGGAAATACCTCTTGAAGCTAGTCACTAGTGAGTATACGATGATTATTATCAGAAGAGGGTTTTATGGAGATTTCAGTGATTTAATAGTTGAATTCATGAGTCAATGGAAGCTAGGCCAGTATGGAAAATCTGGAAGCACTGGACGGCCGTTTCGTCCTGGTATAAAACTCCTCAGTAGTATGCATACATGATCCCACCCACGAGATTCGAACTCAGGATCTATTGGTCTCGTGAGCGAACTCACTTTTTGAGACCGCTACTTATTTCAATGGTGATTATGCCGTAGAAAATTGCTTATTTTTAATATTTTAATCTTGATATGTTTGGTATTCTTTTTGTATTTTTTTTCAAATATTTACTATCCATCATTTATTTAAAGTAATTCACCTATTTCACTAAAAAAAATTCAATTAACAAATAAATAAATAAAATTGACTGATCATAGAGTATTGATCACTATTGTATTTGCTTAATCGTTTAAGCGCTGATCAAATTATATTGATCTAGTTGTAATGCGGCTATTAGTCTAGACTGTGATATGATAATATGATTTCCAAGAATAGGTAACAGTACCCTCAAGATAATGTCTGAGTATCGAGTGCCAAGTGGAACGATAATTAGGTTCAGTATATGTTATCGGTTACCTGAAACCACCTAACAATAAATAAATATTTTACCAATAATTAATTATTTCAACGTTATTCATAGGGTTTATCACAATACAGTTTTGTAAAATATATAACAGGCATACAGATAAGTAGTCGAGTGTAAATGTTGCATTCAAAATAAACTTAATTAATACATTCCTTTTTATAAAATGGGTGAGGATATTTGTTCATTTTGTTCCCTCTATGTTACACATTGGAATAATATTTGTTTATCTATCAATAAATTATGTGAAATAATTTCTTGTATAACCAATCACAGTTGGGAGAGGACAAACCAGATCCCAGTGGAGGAAGAAATGAGCAAGAGGCACTGGAAGTGGATAGGACATATATTGAGGAAACCACACAACTGTGTCACAAGGCAAGTCCTGGCACAGAATCCTCAAGGCCAAAAGAGGAGAGGAAGACCAAAGAACACATTACGCCGGGAAGTGGAGATAGACATGAGAAGAATGAACAAGAATTGGATCGAACTAGGAAGGAAGACCCAGGACAGAGTGGATTGGAGAATGCTGGTGGGTGGCCTATGCTCCATTGGGAGTAACAGACGTAAGTAAGTAAGTAAGTAAACAATCACATTTAATTTGTGATTTTATTTAAAACAATAAGTTAACTAAACAGTTTGAAAATGTTCACTGAAATGTGATATGAATTCATAGATGGTTGATGATTTTAAATTTATATTATGTTTAAATGCATAAACAATAAATACCAAAGGATTTAAATATACAAGAAAATAATGTAATAGAGAACCATCTAGGTTTGTGATAAATCTATCTGAAAACACTAACCTTCTGTAAACATCAATGTACTTCAAAGAAATGAAATTTTTCAAGGATAGCCTTGAAAACATTCAGTAACATTATTTTTAATCTGTAACATGACTATATTTTCCTCACAAATTCAAATGTCCAATGTTTCCTACCAGCTCTTGTTGTTTACTTTAGATGAATGTATATTATTACGATTTATAATGTCTGAGCCATTACTGAATATCCTAAAGATAATCCAAGTAAAAAGTAATACCAGGTTTTATCGTTAGTTCTGTGAATAAATATATGAATACCAAAGTTTATATAATTAGATATCGTATCTATTCCCTTTTATTACTTGAACCTGTGTTAACTTTTGACAGTATTTATATTATTCTTTGAATAGATGGTTTACATGAAGTCAACCATTCTGACTGAATAACTATATCAGGTAGCACTATTTTGTTTACAGTAATTTAATCTTCATTCCCCTCTCTCACTTAACTTCCGTAAAACATATGACATGTAGAAAACTTTTAAATGAGGTAAATAGATAAGTTGTCATGATAAAAAGAAAGTACAAAGTTGTTTAATATATCTAACATTCTTAAAACCTATTCATATCAAATAATTTAGGTTATCGTTTACAACTACGTAATCGAAAATATCTTAGTGTATAATAAAGAATATACAACATAAGGACAATACTTAAAGGTATATAACAAATAAATTAGACAGGGGATGAATGCCACAATGTTTCATACAGTAAGTACCTTTCCTGAATTTTCATAATGTATATATTTGAAAATTCTTAAATGAAATGCCTCTTATTAAACAGTAAATTGTTTAGAAATCAAAACATGTTAACAGAATTTTCAAAGTGAAGTTTTTTCAAGTAATCAAAAATGGTAGTTCAGGAATAATGAAATGCTTCCAGGTTTTCAATGGTGGTCTAACATCAATCGGTTCATGATCTCAATCAAAAAAAGCTTAACAATCCCCATAACCTTAAACTGATAATTACCATGTGCTCACTAGTGACTAGCTCCGTGAGAAAATTCTCGGAGTTCTGGTGAGAAGCCGCGACCAGTGGAGCTAATCCATGCCGGATAAAGACAGGTGTCTACCTCAGTACAATGGAAGATAGTCGCGCAACTTCGTGGATTGGTTGAGGTTAGACACTAACACCATTGGATGCCGACTCACTGGCCCAGTAGGTTAAGCGTTCGCGCGCGAGACTGAAAGCCCTGGGTTCGAATCCCACGGGGGCGGGATCATGGATGCACACTGCTGAGGAGACTCACAATAGGATGAAACGGCCGTCCAGTGCTTCCAGGTTCTTAATGGTGGTATAACGTCCATCGGTTCATGATCTCAAAAAAAAAATAATGAAATGAATGAACTGATCAAATCTTATGATAAAATATAAGATATTGAATGTTTCTAAAAACTCTATATATAATATTATAATAGTATTGTTTTGCGAACGGTTACTCTTTACTGATGTTTGTTAAGTCATCAAATTAGATTTATTTGATTGTATGTTGCTGAAAGTTAAAACAACTTGATACATGGTATTCAGAATGAATTCAATAATGACAAGAATACTTAAAAAATTCGTTGGAAGATCTGTGCCTGAAAGTTAACCCCCATCTCCCAAACCCTTATGTATTTTGGTGGTTACATTATGTCATCTAATGTCTTTAAATAAAATATCAGGTTTAACTTGGATGACTATGTTGAGAACCTCCAGAAAGAGTTATAGATATGGTACATTTTTACATCCACAATTTGTTACCTGAATTGTAAAATATTTTGTAGTCATAATAAAACTATAAAGATCTTCCTTGACATTGATACCTATTTTGTTGTCATGTAGATATAATGAGGTAGTATGTAAAAGATAAAACATGTTACCGAATTCAATATAAACTTTAACCAGATTACTGCCTTGTTTTTGTCCAATGTTAATTTTCAAATAATTTTAATCACCTCAACTATATAGAACATTAATGATTGATATAATTAACTGAAGGTAGAGAAAGGGCACTTATTTAATTACTAACGTATAGTGCGCAATCTCTAGTGAGGTTGTTTAGCCTATAAAAAAAAGCATACGAAATTAATGTTATATGTGTTATATGGTTACTCGTATTTATTTGATCAGTTAGCCAAATACTCAGATTTCATAAAGATCAACACTATAAAAGAATATTGAGTCAAAGAGGATAAAACACTTTATAAAATCTTAAGAAATAGGACGCTTATTATTTTATTCGAGTCAAGTAGTATTAATTGTCAGTTATGATTAGAATTAAAGAATTTCAATAATTTTCATAATCTAATTTCATTCAAATCATGATCTGTATAATGGCTTGTTAAAAACATTCAATATAGAATAGGTCACTTGAAATATTTTCTATTAACAACGAAACATTTTCTTAGAATGTATGTTTGTAAATTATTGAATTTCAGTATGAAAATTAATAACTTATAGTTATTTCTGAAAATTTCTCAACGTAAACATTCGAGTCATTAAAGTTTACGATTGATTGATTACTGGGTGGTGATCAATTTCATGTATGTCAGGTTCTTCCTAGTGCAGATCAAATCCTATCGACCAAGTTGTAATGTGGCCATTAGTCTAGGTGACTAGACATTGCGTGCCCTATTTTGAAAGAAGATGGTGGTTGAAGATAGTCGACAGGAGACCCTGGACCTAGGTTTCGTGCTACTTGGAACTCGTCAGCAAGATGTATCTGTAATCTTGAGGAAACTGATGCTCCCTGATGGAGTCGATCCCGTGTCACCCAGCTTCCCAGTCAGAGACGTTATCACTGGGCTTCTTATTTCAACATAGTGTACGCAATGTCAAGTCACTTAGACTGGTGGCCACATTGCAACTTGGTCGATAAGACTCGCTCTACATTAAGAAGGACCTGACACACATAACAATGATCACCAACCAGTGATCACTTACGTCTGTTACTCCTCATGGAGGAGCATAGGCCGATCACCAGCATTCTTCATCCAACACTCTCCTGGGCAATCCTTTCCATATCTGGTTCCGATTCCCGACGTAATGTGTTCTTTCAACTTCCTCTTTTCCACTTCCCTTCAGGATAACAAGTTACGGATTGCCTCGTGATATAGTTTGGTGATTTCCTTAATGTTTATCCTATCCATTTCCATCGTCTATCCCTAATTTCCTCTTCAGATGGAACCTGGTTTGTTCTCTCTCACACAAGGCTGTTTTTGATGGTATCCGGTCAATGGATGTTGAGTATCTTGCACAGACGACTATTTATAAATACTTGCACCTTCTTGATGATGGTTGTTGTAGTTCTCCACGTTCCAGCTCATTTATCAAGTTATATACTCTTACAGAAATTCCCTTGCTTCACCGTTTTATTTAACTTATTTACGACTGCTATTAATCTTTGATATGTCTTGTCGATTGTACGCTACCTGTTATATCTTGTCGTCGCTGATTGTTATGTCGGAATTGCTTATCACTTATACCCGAAATGAGAGACAACTGCAATTCCCACGACGCGAAAATAAGAACACGAAGACTGGTATAAGTGACGATTTATTAACCCCCAAAACACGACGACCCTAGTCGGAAATAGACTCATTTATATATTGATTGTACACCCATTTTTCATTAATAATTAAGATGAAATCACATATATGGAAAATACCACTAGAACTCAGTAGCTAGGTGGAGAACTCGATGACGTTTGAAGCAAACGGTACTGGGTTCGAGTCTTGGAGTAAACATCAACTCAGGGATACAGGTACATCCAGCTGACGAGTCCCAATTAGGACGAAGTGCGCATCCTGGATTCCACTGCTAGCCACTATCCATCTTTGCTTAAAAAACTTGTGACTTAAGGCTATATCGAGGCAATCTGCACAGGATGCATATATATCAATAAGAAACTGATCAATTTCAGTCCTAAATAACAATGGAAAGATATAAGAAAAGCAACATCAAATGAATTTGAGAAATACAGTTATAACAAACCATATGCTAAGTATAGTTCATGTCAATTTAATACAAGAATATCGTATGCTATACAGAATAAAATGTCATACGGGATAACAGAAACAAACACTATATTGATTAATCACTTCATTGAATTGAAAAGAGAAATAAGGTTGAACAAAAATTATAATGAATAAATCAATCTAATTTTAACATTTCTTCCCATCATATCAATCTTACAGTATATGAAACTATCCAACTCATTTAAATTATTCTACAATAGTTAACATAAAAACTTTTTCGAGATATACATATATTTACACAAAAGCTGCTGTTTTTGATGGAGTTTTGTTCTCTGAGCTGGATGGTTGGTCGTGGAGCTTTCATCTTTCTTCTGAACGACATCATCAACACAAACTTCAGATAGAAATGAAATGTTGTCTGTCTGTGTACCATATTTCACCATGCAAATTAAGCCTTAGTTCTTTTTCAATAAATTATGATTATTACTTCAGCAAAGTATGTAGTATAATACGTTGATTACTTTCTTAAATTAGTTTACTGTTATCAATAAGACCATAGTTTTATCTTGTTTTCACAACAACACAGAAGTAAATCTTTATCAAAATGGAATTTGGACAGATGAATGGCAATGTAGAATAAAACGTGATATACCATTTGCAATGAATTTCAAGTCGTTCCTAATGTTGGTTGAATTCTGTCGATAAAATTGGAATTCGGTCACTAGTCTAAATGGCTCAAGATCGTGTACACTATGTTGAAATATGAGGTTGAGGGGAATAAAGTTTGTCGACAAGAATAAATCCCCCAGATTAAAGGTACACTTTACCGATGAATTTCAAATAGCATTAAACCTAGGTTCAGAGTTTCTTGTCAATAACCCCAACCACTTCATAATTACTGGCTACTTATTATCGAGGTGATTTATGCAGATGTCGGATAAGTGATATACTGCTATATCTTGTAACCTTCTATTTAGATACGATCGATAAATTCGACTAACAAAATTACACGACAGGTAGAAAACGTATTTCTAGGTGTTCTACTTTTTCATAAAATTTGGTGCCTTAGAAAGGTACTCAGTTCATACTGGAGATAAAACGTTTGATTACTGAATAATTACATATTTAATCTAGTAATTCGTTTGACATTCAACAGAAAAAAAGTATTTAAGATGTTACGAATAAAGAGTATGTAAAGAACTATTTGATTCGCACATAAAATTTAAATATTTCTGGAAATTACTTGTTCTACGTTTCCCTTCCAAGTATAAAATACACTGTTCAATCATACAATGAATCAATATTGTTGCTTTTATCTACTTTCATGAGTATATTACTCAAATGTAATAAACATGAAGTGTATCATTTAACATTTTTCTTATGACACAAAAAATCATCTCAAATCATTGTTAAACAAGTACGGATTAATGTTTTCAACATCAATTAGAAATGATGATATGTGTTATGTTTATTGAGCATTTTATATTCAGAATACTGCTCTAGTTACAATGATCCAATTCTAAATTATGAATTCAATGATTCACAGATCATTGAATTTTCAATGCTAATTTTAGCTGTCAAACAACTGTAGTTTTATAATAATCAGTTGTGTAATATACCAAATAAAATTATAGTTGATCAAAATGATTACTTTCTGTTAGTAACAAGATTCAATTCAGGGAACCACATGATATTGTTTTACTACAATTATAATGTTTATAAGTGACCAGGTTAACAAAACGGAAAAATGTCTACTGGATCATTCATTTCCATTTTATTATTGATGTAATTATTGTTAGTCTAGTTCTAATAATAAGGATTATTCGTTATTCATTATCTTATCTGTATGGGTATATGCAAATGTTTTGTAGCAATCCTATACTGATTGCATCAACAAGTAGTATTCTATTTAGATCAATAAATAATACAATATATAACTAATCAGAGCATTGTTGTCTAAGAATATCTTTGGTCATGTTTATTTCACTACTAAATAGCAAAACATTCGAAATACGTTTTAGTCAAACAGAATGATTATAACATTTATTTTCATTAAACAACAAACTGAATTATATTAAATTTATAATTATGTGATGGAGTAGCCAATTTTACAATTTCTAGACTCAACAACAGGATAAATACATTCACTTCAGTTATTAAATGATGATAAAATTTTGTTTAGGCACTATTTACTCAATCCATTCACAAAACAATATCACCAACATTTGTAATGAGAATTAAAGTTTACACGTTGTTATGTTGAATGTTCGATGATGTTTACTACGGAATACTAATTAAAACAGATAGATATGTTTACACGTTTTGAGAATTCTGACCGGAAACAAGGCATGAAAACATCGAATATCAGATAGGTTGTTCATACACCAAAATCTCATGGAATAATTTTAATGATTACCGCATCAACTGTTCCAATTCAATCAACCATAATACTTTAATAACTATGTACAACTGTTTTTCATTATTAAATTTGCTGTGTTTTATATGATTGACAAGCCACTCAATGAAGCATAAAAGTAATCGATAAATCCTCAGTTTTCACTATTTATATAAGCATGGTATAGTCGCAAACTATTTTCTATTAGTCTAGTACTCTAATGAATTGGTATTAACGTATAGTGGGATAAGTTTTACTACTAAATGATCTCAAATGGGTAATCACTAGAGTCAAACAGGTAAAGAATTCAATAATACTTCTCCAATAACTTAAGATTTTGGTTGTGTCATGTCTCCGACTGACTCAAAATAAGACGTACGAATTTAAAACATGGTAGATGTGAAGTGTGAATATTTTAAATCCAGTCCAGTTTGAGATCATGGATATGAGCATTGAATAATCTTTACAATAGGAAATTATTTATTTCTATCATAAAACAGTTCAATATCACAATTACCTTCATTAGACACTCAAATCCACAGATTCTTTCCATGTACAAATATCTTTTTCGAGCACAAAATTACTTCTCTGGTTAATAATAATCACCATATTGTAAGTTAAACTCTTGTTCACTGCCTTTAGTTTTTTCCAGTTGTTTCTTTGCACGAAAAATGCCCATGTTGGTAATTGTGGAGATTTATGCTCGTTGTAAAAACCTTTGAAAAAAAGCTGTTAGCGATTGTAAATAATCTATGTTGTGATAAAGTTTCTGTCAGTTAATGGTTTATCGCTGTATTGATTTTTAGCTGAAAACATAAACCTATTTTCTCTATGGTGCTGATAGCTCAGCAACCATAAACAAACGTTATCTACCGTTTGACATTCATTACATAAAAGCCTTAATTTTTTTCTACTGTTTTAAACAAAAGTCTGTAAAACATCATAAGAATTTCAGGTGAATTACAAGGTAATCTTCAGAACAACTGATCTGAAAATATCCTTTAATATGATCACAATTTTTATGCTTTCACATACATGGGAAACATTATCAATGAACAAGGAGGATCAGATGCAGATGTAAATGCAAGGATTGGCAATGCAACGGTCGCATTCCTGCAATTGAAGAACATATGAAACTTAAAACAACTGTCAACCCATTTAAAAGTCAGAGTCATTATTACAGACGTCATCAAAGTTCTACTGTACAGAGCTGGAAATTGGAGAACTACAACAACCACAATCAAGAAGGTGCAAGTATGTATAAATAGTCGTCTGTGCAAGATACTCAACATCCATTGACCGGATACCATCAACAATAGCCTTCTGTGAGAGAGAACAAACCAGGTTCCATCTGAAGAGGAAATTAGGGAGAGACGATAGAAATGGATAGAAAATACATTATGCAAATCGTCAAACTGCATCACCAGGCAAGCCTTAACTTGTTATCCTGAAGGGAAGCGGAAAAGAAGCAGGCCAAAGAACACATTACGTCAGGAACTAGAAGCAGATATGGAAAGGATGAATAACAACTGGAAAGAACTGGAAAGGAGTGCTCAAGATAGGGTTGGATGAAGAATGCTGGTGGTCGGCCTATGCTCCTCGATGAGGAGTAACAGGCATAAGTAATAAAATAGTAAGTAATTCTTGTGCTCATATCCTCAAATAGCTTATTCAACAGTGAAAATTCAAAGCCTTCTGATTTATGTAAATATATATTTCTGATATTAACAGATACCCTTTTCAATAAGAATTGTGACAGAACAATTTTTGATAATCTACACTTCAAAGTTCTTTTTTTTTCATGAAGTCAAATCTTGACGTAATGAGAAAAATTATGAAAGTCTACAAGTTTAACTATCATATTGAAAATACCTTTTTTACATTAAAATAGTAAAAATTGTAGTGTACATAGCTATAATAAACGTAAAATTATTCGAAAAGAAAAAATCAGTTAGAGTAAATTATGATACAAATAGTTCCATTTGTCATGTATTTAAATACAATTTAGAACTGAATAACATAACTGACTAAATGATTAATTTTATAGTGGACAACCATTATTGATTGAAATTAGGTTAATACTAAGGACAGTGATATCAATAATAATAATAATAATAATAATAATAATAATAATAATAGGTATCATTATCAAGGTTTGACTTAACAATTCCGGATAGATTGAGTAGTTGATAGATTGTTATAAATAAATTAATCTTTGCTAATTTATTCTCTGAAGAAGTGGCTTATATTGAGTCACGAAACAACGGAAAAATTAATTTTTTTTTACTCACTGGGATATTACAAATATTATAGTAATTTAGTAATACTACTAATAATAATACTACTTCATTTCTTTTAAGATAAATTAACTTAAAGTTTCAATTAGATCATATATATCTGACCTGGGTTTTTTTCTCTCTTTTTTTTTACTTCTTTTCTACGTTAAAATAATTAGATATGTTATTATAATAAACAACATATTGATTATTTCATTATTCAATGTTAGTTGTTTACAGAAAATTGTTTTTATTTTAGTTTTAAGAAATAGAAAACAACACTGACTATAACATAGATTGATGATAATATTTTTAAGTCAGAATACTATCACAATTACTAAGTAAGCAAGTAAGTAGGTATGTATGTATATAAATAAGTATGTATGTAGGTATGTAACTAACTAAGTAAGTAAGTAAGTAAGTAGATAAGTAGGTAAATGTGCAAGTAAGTAAGTAGGTAAGTAGGTAAGTGGGTAAGTAGGTAAGTAGGTAAGTAAGTAAGTAAGTAAATAAGTATGTATGTAAGTATGTAAGTAAGTAAGTAAGTGAATCACACACAATACAACATTGATATAATTTGTAATAATCATTTATAACATTCACTTACTCTGTGAATGATAAAGAAATTATAAAGGTAGCCTAAGAGTTTAGATTTATTATTATCACTAGAGTTGAAAAAAACATGTCACTGAACCACATAATATAGCAATGGAAATAAATTTAATTATATCCACCCTAATGATGAATAATTATTCGAAGGATTTTATTAAAAGTATAATTAAGAATGAAGAACAGTTAAGCAAAAAGAACGGATTAGCACAGTGATCATCCCATATCGTAAAGATATTTCACAAGAGATCAAAACAATTCTAATTCATCAAGATATAAGAGTATTCGTTCGAACAAACAATACTCCATAATCAAAACTAGTAAGAATCAATGATCCAATACACAACGAAGAACAACAGAATCGTGTTTATTAAATCAAATGAAATGACCGTAATGTCACATATGTAGGTGAAACATCAAGGCAACTGAATGTGGGAATGAAACAACACAAACTATGCCTAAAGCACATTCATAAATCTTTAGTTCACCTAAGAAAACTCGACAACAAATCAGCGATAACATTACACTCGATAGAACCGCGTCATACAATTGATTCCAGTGGCACAAGAATCCTTCAAAAAGGCTTTAATTCTTACAAAGAAAGACCAAAAGCCCAAACCCTACACACATAGGTAAATTCAAACAGTATTAATAGAAGAGATGGAATACAAATAGCTGTCCCATGAAAACTAATAATTAATAATTAAACCTCAACTCCTTATTCCGTTCTATCTATATCGTATCAACTAAATAACAGATATTACATTCAACGACTCAAATTAGTTATCTTATCTGAATACGTTAAACAATTGACCTTAACATTAAAATAACACAAACTTTCAGTTACAAACACATTCACTTGGTATTGTTTTGCTTGTATCTTTCCATTGAGGTTTAAGACTGCAGTTGATCAGTCTCTTATTGGCATATGTGCATACTGTGCGTATGCCTCGATATTGCCTCAATTCACAAACTTTGATAAGCAAAGATGGAAAGCGGCTAGCAGTGGAATCCAGGACTCGCGTTTCGTCCTAATTGGGACTCGTCAGTTGGATGCACCTGCATCTCAGAGTTGATGCTCACTCTGGAACTCGAACATTCTTCCTCTTTGAATTCATTCCTTTATCGTGTTTATTTATCTTGTTTATTTGTCTTCATTTAATGCATGCTGTGACATTTTTGATTCATATCATTTACAAAAGTGATATGATTTCTTAATATTCACCGACCAAAGACAATATATAATGGATTGATTATCTTCTTCTCACTTACGTATACACACAATGTGTTATCTTAACACTTCTCGTTTCACACCACATGTCTCTTACATAATAATGCGAATACCTACTTTAAACATTGTTAACGTTGATTGGATGACCTATCCAGTATACAGTGAACTGGAGAACCATGTACCTATTCATATTCGATAATTTTGATGATTGATTATATTTCACTGAAAAAGCTCGGGCCAGATTGCCAGGATTTACTTCAAATTCTTTCGCTGAGATTTTACAAATACATTCGTCCTCTTCAAAAACACATAACATTCAAAGTTATTTTGTAATGACCCTAATAACTGAATGTTCGTATAAATGTATGAATTTCAGTTATAGGGAAAAAGTTATTCGATCGTAATTATGTAATTTACTTGACACACACTTTGTTCAGTGCAAGAGTTGTAGAAATTGGTTAACATTATTTAAATCAATAACTGATGTATGTTTGACAAACATTGAAAACCATGGAAAATCTGACTGATGTCCAAGTATAAGAATCCTCAGGAGTGATTATTCATAATTTCTCACTGGGGAATAAACCCAGAACCTTCAATCTCTCACAAGAACATTCAACCTATAGATCACTGATGGCATATCCAAGGGTGTACAAATAAAGTTTCATGACCAGTAATCACTTCGTATCAACGTGTTTTATCAAACGTTCACCAATATACTAAATGATTATGGCAATTGAAAATCTCTCCATCAAATAGTTAAAATCCCAATCCACAACAGTCGTATATAAAATTTCACCGTATAGTATTCGTATTATATTCATATAATGTGATACATTAATTCTTACTAATCATCTTGTATATTTTACTCTTATTGATATATGTCTACTTTAATCTCATTTCTTCGGCTGAACTGAGCATCTCCACTATTTATACATTTTGTAAATAGTGAATCCGGCAAACATTACGGAGTCAGAAATCTACCAAATTGTTTTGAAAATAAAATTGATGTTGATTTTGTGTTTGCATAAGTATTTTTTTAAAAAGAAATTAATAATCACAGTAAATAGTGCAGTTGATAATGAAACGACTGTTTCATCTCATTCTTCTTAGACACATTCAACATTGAATCTTCATGACTTTGATAGCTTATCTTTATTCATCTAAAATTTGAAAAAACGTGACAGTTCTTCGTAAGTATGAGAGAACATTAGGGAATTGAGTCTATGAAAATCTAGGCAACGGTAGTTTAGTTATCGAGATTTGCACATTTTAAGTGTTAATAACTTAACTATTTTAAACTCTAATATAATTTTTAAAACAAATGACAGAAATTAATTCTACTAATAAACTAATGACAATATGTACATAGGCGCTTAAATTATAGTGTTTTAGTCTACTTATAGTGTATCCTACTGAGTTCGACAGATATAAGTAATAAGTATGACCAATCAAAAGTGGAATGTCTGGAGTCAGAAGGTTGAGAAGATTGAAGAGAGGAGAACAAGAATAGAGAGTGATTGATGTGGAAATGAAGGAACAATGAAGTCTGAGACAATTAATGGACATTTTGCAAATGAAGTTTCCAGATTATACCAAGATAGTCTGTTATGTTTTATTATAATGCACTTAGTTGTTCGCGCCTGTGTTCACTAAATGTTCACTAAACCTATATATTTGTATTTTATTTACACTTTTCACAAATATAAAACAAAAGAAACATGAGATAAACAGAAGTAGTCAACATTAAATGATAAGTTATATGTTGTACATATTGATAATCAGTAGTATAGTATAAAAATGATCAACCCAAAGATAAAATTTATAAATCAGCGTTCCAGAATTTTATAAATGTACACCGAGAGTCATCGTGAACTGTTATGTTAGAAAAATTTGAAAACTCCTCGCAGTTTCTCTCATGATGTCCATGTTAGAAGACGTTCTATTAACACTTATTACCGTAAATCTTAATTATGATATCTCCCACTATAAAGTTCTAATTTGACCCTGTTTCATGAAAAGAAAAAATCTTGTAACTGTACCGATGCAATTACAGGTATCGTTCATATAAATAAATTATTCTTAGTTAACTAGTGAATTGATCGATTGCTCTTGGGAAAAGTTAGCTCAATCAAACAAACGAAACAAGCTGACTACTTTTCTTCGAATTGCTGCTTAAGTATCTTTGTTCGTGATTAAATCTTACTGTGGTTAAGATCTAGATGTAATTTCACTAAATGATCATGTTAGACATATTCTTAGTAGGTATGAATAAAATCTGGAAGATATCATTTTACACATTAGATTGATACATTAATGGTTTATAGAGTTTAGTTTTTCCCAATTAAACTGAAAGTATATTGTTTGACCATTGGTTATCAATAATTTTGAATTAACTATTTCAATGGTTAAGATCATGAGTCAGTTGAAGCTAGACCAACATGGAAAACCTGGAATCACTGGACGGCCGTTTCGTCCTATTGTTGGACTCCTCAGCAGTGCGCATTCACGACCTCGCCCTATGCGATATCCGAACTCAGGACCTACTGGTTTCGCGCGTGAACTCCTAGCCTCTAGACTACTGAGCCGGTGTCCACCGGTGTTAATGTCTAACTTCAACTAATCCACGAAATTGAGCGACACATCCACCATTGTCTTCAGTGAGTTACTATCTCACTACAGACCTGGTCTAGTGGTTACGTGCTCGCGCGCGGAACCAGTAGGTCCTGGGTTCGAATTCCACGAGCGGGATCGTGGATGCTCACTGCCGAGGAGTCCGACAATAGGACGAATAGCCTGTCCAGCGCTTCCAGATTTTCAATGGTGGTCTAGCTTCAAAAGACTCATGATCTTAACCATTGAAATTACTATAATATCCACAAAAGCCATCTGAAATTAACTATTTGTTTAAAGTCACTCATAATAATATATAAACATTCAATAGGAGAATATAATTTGATACAAATTAAATAAACATTCAATTAATGTGTTTGTTTATTTGTTTGTTTTTTGTTACATTATGTTTTAACAATTTAATCTTATTGAAAACCAAGTGAATAGAATAATGATGAACAGGTAAAATGAGTCGATTTTGAAAGAAAACCTAAACAATAATAAGAATAACATTTCTCATTATACACAAAACCTTTTTTGAAAAAAATATATATATATATGATATAATTATCTAGGACACTTCCTATAATTTTCATTATTTTCCAATGATAATCATAATATAATATAATACATTTTGATATCTTTGACCTACTTATTACATCTACTATCTTAGTTTGAGGAATATTACTGTCATAAATTCACTTTGACTAAGGTTAAGATTCTATACAAATAACCATTATAATTGGGTTGAAATAGTCAATAATATGAAGTTTTTGTATTAAAATTAAAGTATATCAGATTACAATAAACAAATGGTTCATTGTTCTTTTGAAATATAGAATACTATATATATATATATATATATATATATATATATATATATATATATACTTTACTTACTTACGCCTGTTACTCCTAATGTAGCATAGGCCGCCGACCAGCATTCTCCAACCCACTCTGTCCTGGGCCTTCCTTTCTAATTCCATCCGATTCTTGTTCATTTTTCTCATGTCTATTTCCATTTCTCGGCGTAATGTGTTATTTGGTCTTCCTCTTCTCCCCATTTGGCCTGGAGGATTCCATGTGAAGACTTGCCTTGTGACACAGTTCGGTGCTTTCCTCAATGTGTGTCCTATCCACTTCCGGCGTTTCTTCCTGATTTCTTCTTCCACTGAGATCTGGTTTGTTCTCTCACACAGTAGGTTGTTGCTAATAGTGTCTGGCCAACGAATCCGAAGTATTTTGCGTAGACAACTGTTAAGAAACATTTGTATTTTCTGGATGATGGCTTTCATAGTTCTCCAGGTTTCCGCCCCATACAATAGAACTGTCTTGATATTTGTATTGAAAATCCTGACCTTGGTGTTGGTATATATATAATCAATAATAATCACTTAGTGGTGTATCACATATTCAAATGTGAAAACGATTGGAAATGACTGAAAAATAATTAAAACATGAGGTAGGTAAATTATTGAATAATTAAGTGTATTAATTAATCAACGAATGAATTAGAATGTTTATTTATATATTTTACTTAATATAGTTTAAAAGAATCGATCAGTTTTTGACAAAAGTTGATTATTCATAAAAGTCACGGAAGTAAAAGGTAAATGTTACTAGTATGAGTGATAAAAATATAAAAATGTTGACAATAGAATGCTTGAATAGTAAGTGATCAACAATTTGTTCCGATGTTAGCTATTATAATGGTCATGGTAAGAAGAGCAGCTGTACAAATTTTCAGCAGACATAAAGTCATAATTATTGACGAGGATACCTATTGATTCAGCTACATGTAAAAGACATATGAGTAAACTAACTCCTCAAGGGACTTGCCAAATGAATGTGACTAAATTCTATTGTTGATGTTCACACTAAGACTAAACAATTATAAAAAAAGGTAAATCCAAATCTTGTTCCCAGTTACCATAAACACTTTTGAATATTACTTTCATGTGAACTCCGACTATTTTATTGTTAGTTTCAGCGTGATGCAAAACCACTGAAAATTCATGCTTGCTTAAATTGTTTCCTGAATATATGAAGACAGGAATATTCAAATCACTTAAATTATTCAATAAAATATTATAAGCCTACAAAACCTGGAAACACTGAACGTCCGTTTCGTTCTATCGTGGGACTCCTCAACAGTGTACATGCACAACCTCGCCCTCTGCGAGATTCCAACCCAGGACATACCAGTCTCGCGCGAGCGTTTAACCATTAGACCACCGTACCGGCATCCAACGGCGTTAATGTCTAACTTCAACTAATCCACGAAATTGTGCCACCGTCCACCATTATCTTCAGTGAGCCGATATCTCGCAACAGACTCGGTTGAACTCTACTTGCCACGGCTTCTCACTAGAACTTCAGGAAATGCTTCTTGAAGTCAGTCACTAGTGAACATACGATGATTATTATCAGAAGGGGTTTTGTGGAGATTTCACTAATTTCAACTATTGAAATGACTAAAATCTCCATAAAACCCCTTTTGATAATTATTTGTTTTTGACAATAATTGATTCAATAAAATGTTTCTGTATTAACAACTTATGTTTTCGACAGGAAAAAAATATTTAAAATTTATTCTTCCAATCAATTCATTGAAATTCCAAGTTTGATTTGTTTGAACTAATGAACTTCTATTCATGATAACGAAATACAAAAAATATAATAATATCTCAGTCAAACAGTATAATACTGAAATGAGGTAATTCGTTAACACATTAAGTGTTTTTTAGGAGTGGTAAATTGTATACAACATGAACAAACAATTCTGGAATACCACAAATTAACCCAAGTTCTACATTTATTGAAACCATAGACCATTCGACTGTTGTTTCAACCCAATATGAGACTCCATAGAACTAAAATTCCTGCGTTTAATCCTCGATGGAGTCATAGATGTTAAATCCTGAGGAGTATCATACTAGGATAGAATAGTTATCAAAAATTTTCTAGTTATCAGCGGTTGTTTAAATTTGATCGGTTTGTAATGTCAATAACATTGCGTAATCATCACAAAAAATTGTACTGTTAATTCACGAATAATTTGAACGTATATATCTTGACCGTATATTGTTGAACCACTCCAGTAAATTAAGATATTACTAGGCTTATCAAAACGTTTCAAGTACAAATCCATCATTACAAACAATTGACGAATGTTTTGTTCAATTTGTTTTTACACTTAAGAAAATCATTTTGGATGTTTGAAGAAATTCAGGAAATAACAGACAACAGTGTTTGTGAAATGTCAACCATGAATGTTCGTTTGCTTCGTACTGCTAAATTTAAAATTAAAAAACAAAAAAGCAGGACTTATTGGCCATGACTAGTGAAATATAATTCTGTTGCTTTTCACCAAATACGTTTTAGTACAAAATAATTTTCAATGGACATTAGTAAATAAACACAATTAAAAGAGTGCACAAAGTTGTAAACATTTAAATGTAGGTGGAATTTAGTGTAATAATTCAATTCAAAATAGGTTATTGAGATTCTTATACATTACTTATTCACTTCTGTCATCTCTCGTATACCATAAGCTGGCGATCAGTCATGTCCAGCCTACTCTTTCTTGGGCTCTCCGTTTTAATTTTCCTTATGTCCCATTCATAATCGTTCACTAATTCCCAAGTATTCATGAAAATTTAGTGCAGTCATCTGTGGTAAATTTCAACAGACGAATATCAGAGACATCGGATAGTTAACAGTAAAGATATTTCTGTTGGATCTTTCAAACTATACAACAGTTGAATAATATTTTAATTACCTTAAAAAAATAATAACCACAAGCCATTTACACTTAATTAAACAGAAATAATTACTATGATAACAAGGAATCAAGATTAAGATTATTGACTAATTCAGTATGATAGTTGTTCGATTCAACATCCGATTGAATCTTGAAAACGTCAGCTATTAGATTGTTAACTAATTGCGATTTATCAGTATAGAGTAGTTTTAACATTGAGTCGAATCGAGTTTTTAGGTGGGATTCAGACATATGTGATCCAGTTCGACTTTAAAAAATTTGGCACTACATTGTTTGGCCTGTGATCTGGTGGGATGACTAATTCACAATGGTCGATTACTGAACAATAACCAGTATTATGTTTGTGTAGTCTTTAGTGTTGATTAAACATTGTACAAAACAAGCTACAATATGACCAATAAATCAAGTGGCTTTATGTTGTGCTTGCAATGTTTTCATGTTGAACAATTTAGGGAAGTCATGAGTTAACTATAGATATAAGTTTCGTGTTGGGTGACACTTTTAGAAAAAGCGTAAATATCAGTATGCCACTTTATTCATGTCTCCTGAGATTAGCAGGACTGGACGTTTGATTGTGACAAAATGACATGAACACTTTAACTAGAATTTATCCTACCGTCTTCTTTTTCCTTCCTTATTTTATTGCCTGGAACCCTTGGTTATTTTTAGGCAGTAATAGCTAAGCGTTCCTAAATAAACTAGTGTTAATGACTTACTGAAATGAAAACACTATAGTGTTCAGGAAAAAAGAAACTACTTTGTATTATTTTTTTATTGAGATCATGAATCGATTGATGTTAGACCACCATGGAAAACCTGGAAGCACTAGATGGCCGTTTCGTCCTATTGTGGGACTCCTCAGCAGTACGCATCCATGATCCCGCCCCCGCGGGATTCAAACCCAGGGCCTTCATTCTTGCGCGTGAACGCTTAACCTACTGGACCAGTGAACCGGCATCCGACGGTGTTAATGTCTAACCTCAACCAATCCACGAAGTTGCGCGACCATCTTCTATTGTACTGGGTAGACACAATAGGACGAAACGGCTGTCCAGTGCTCCCAAGTTTTCAATGGTGGTTTAACATCAATCGGTTCATGATCTCAATCAAAAAAACTTAACAATCTCCACAACCCTTAAACTGATAATTATCTTGTATTAGTAAGATATTTTTTAAACCCTTTTAACTTGATTTTCATAGACTTACATTACGGAGCGTTTTTCAGATAACATACTGGTGTAGTAGAAATCACAAGTATATATATATATAGCTTTTCACTTCATTTCTGATCACCAATCCTTAACTTTAAATGTTTAAATACAATTTTCTTACTGAAATTCATTTATTTCAACAGTTTCACCTTTTATCTTCCAAATATAAATTGTAATGTCTTTTGATTACTTGCATCATTCTAATGATAATATCCATTGGCATATATTTTTATGTAATATTTGTCTAATTATAACCTTTTGTTATGTTATATTGTTATATCCTGATGAAAATAATGAATGGTAACTTTTGGGATCCATTTATGGACCAATACTAAACGTATATTTTTATCGTTTAATTGTTAAGTGACTGAACTATTCATGTTCGTGTTCCTCTTATCATAAACTTTATTTTGACCTATGAGCTGTTATTATACGATTTACCACTCTTGATTTATGTCCTGTCTATCAATTACTACCTCCCACATTCACAGTCACTTTTGGTTAAATCTTGTACAAATGTTATTTTCTATTTTGCGGTAAGATGTGATCTGTCTGGTTGGTATATAAGCTCAGTGTGTTTGAAATAAATGATTCATATCGGAGAGGCTGAGATTGGTGTTCTGGACTTAACAGTCAGTGCTAGGCAGGAAGCAGGACCGATAAGTACTCATGACTGCTCGTACAGGTTTTATGAGTCATTGGTCGGGTCGATAAATCATTGGCGGTATCATTACGTTATACATTAATAGGACACAAGACCAAAAGTTATAATATATACCTCATCATTCTAGTGTATTTTTAACATTCACCCTATTTACACTTTTTGGCTAAATTGTTATTTTCTTTTCAGATTTTTATATCCAAATATATTTTTTACAGATTTATCAATAATTGTTTTTGATATTTACATCAGTATATTAACAAAACCATCAATCACTTACACTTATGATTGACATAATGAAATGATGAATAAATATTCTTGAACAATGAAGAATAATTATTTGAAGACAAGTGTAAATATCTGCATTAATTTCATAGGAATTTGTCCATCTTTGTATTAACGAGATTCAAGTCATATAGGCTATATCTTATTCTTAATTTTATTATTGATAGCATATACGTTTGGTTCGAAGTATCAGTATAATTTGCTTATTAGCTGAACTAAGAAAAAGAGTAAGCTTCACTATTTTCATCAGTTATACATAGACAGTTATATTCCTTTTCACTATTATCTCATTGCGTAACATTTGAAAAGGATTTAAACATTTTACTTTGTAACCAAAAGAGTAAGAATGTTTCCATTCTCATTGAAACGAATGTTTTACCAATGTATGTTTTTTTTCGAAAAAAATTAAGTGTTCACTTTTTTATCGGTTGCCTGAATCTTCTCAATGCCGTTTTGGACCGCAACTGTACAGAATGGCTCGATATTCCCTTAAGTCACGAATGTATTTAGCTGACGAGTCCCATATGAGACGAAATATGCGTCCTGGATTTCGCTGCTAGTCACCATCCATTTGTGTTTATAAATTAGATGTTTCAATGGATCGCAGTTGAATTATCTGTTAAACATTTTCACTTTATTTCAAATAAAACTCCTGCTTTCTAAAAAATTGACATTTTACTATGAACTACCTAGAATTAAGTAAATATATATAGATTAGACATTTACTAGTTCATTCCATTTAGGATTGTTTTAACATAAAGTAACATCTTTTTTAGTTTTTGTCCTGTTTCCAACTTTATTATCAGAATGAGAATTTGTGGAGACTGTAGTAATTTAATGGTTGAAATCATGAGTCACTTAAAGCTAGACCACCAGTGAAAACCCGGAAGCACTGGATGGCCGTTTCATCCTAGTATGGGACACCTCAACGGTGTGCATCCACGATCCCGTGCCGCGGGATTCAAACCCAGGACCTTCACTCTAGCCCAAGAACGCTTAACCTCTAAACCACTGTTCCAGCATCCAACGGTGTCAGTGTCTAACTTCAACCATTTCACGATACCGTGCGACCGTCCACAATTATCTTCAGTGAGTCACTATCTCACAACAGACACGGTTGAACTTTACTGGAAATCAAATTGACCATGTTTCGGTTTCAAATCAGCTTATAACTAACGTTATAACAAAATATGAACTGAGTATGAATAATACAAGTGGTGTTCGTCAACCTTCAAATGATCAATTAATCACGAAAACATTAGAAGCAACCAGTTACAATTTTCACCTTCAAAAAACAAACAAACAAATAAGCAGATTTCCAGCTAGTAGAAATATAAAATTAAAACTTTTTTATAAGTATCATTATCTGTAATATGACTACAAAAATACATGACATGGGGGACACAACCAAAAAAGAAGTAAACAATGACAAATTTAAGGTCAATAAGAACCAATCAACGTCAAGGTGTACAGAACAAGCTTTGAAACGTATATGGAGAAATTAGAACACTTCACTTCTATCTGATGTTTGTGCTGATGATGTCGTTCAGAAGAACGATGAAAGCTCCACGACCAAACCATCCAGCTCAGAGAACAAAACTCCATCAAAAACATGACATAGATATATCGGGTGTTTATCAAGGCTCATGGAATGCTTCATATACAAAATAAAATTTGTTTTTCTTTTTAATTGAAAATTTTGTTTTGTCCACCTACATATCTTATTCCGTACAGTAACGCAGAATTTGATTTCACGCTTTGAGTATCTAATCTTATTCAATGAAGTATGAATTAGCTGTTTATATTTTATAACAATTTACTGGTCAATACCATTAGTTTAATCAAAATGTTGATCAAAATATAAAACAAAGGTATTATAATTGTTTAAAGTTTGTTATCCCCATCTTGATTAATATCTAATGAAAATTTATAACAATTTGTTAATTATCCACTTCAAAGCATCTAGATAATCATTCTTTAAACGAGAGACCGATTCATTTACTTGGTTATTTTTTAGCAATTTCATTCACATATGTATACATATAACAAGTTTCTTTTGCACATATAAATCGCGCTTTCTTATCTTTATGGCTAAGGTTTTAATAATGTAAACATGAAAATCAACTTACCATTCTAAATCTCTTCCCACCTTGTTACAGTAAGCTTCCTGTTAATTAACTCAATAATTGTTGTATCAACTTCAAACAGAATAGTCTATGTGATTAAATAGATGTATTCAGATTCGAGCTGCAACTGCGTTAGATTAGTCATAAATCTGTTTATCTTTACTAGAATAAAATTGTACTCTTTGTCATAAAAATCATGTTGAACTATCAGAAATGAACCACTTTTCATTAACATATCTAAAACTTTGTTTTACTTATTTATTTATTTCAACAGATAAGTATTAGTACAAGAAGACACCAAATATATAATTCATTCGATTTGTATGAGGGCTGGGATACTGCCCGGGTGCCCGAACCGAAGTACAAGGTTTTCTTAGGGGGCCACACCCCGAGCCTTTGACGTGAAGTTGTAATTCACAAGGTAGTGGAGAGACGTCAGAATATGCAATCTCACAGTAATCGGTGACTAACAATACGTGTATACGTCAATTGTTCCTTCAGGATCCTGAAGCCCATGTATACCATCGGTTTGGAATCAGGGTTTTCCGACTCCCCTAGGAGAACTCTCCGTGTCCACCAACCCACTTAAGGCGCCGGACATTCGCTTTTTGTCCTCTCAATTTCGTAAACAACAGTATTGTCGCGAGAATGTGGTGAGTAGGACTTCCCTATCAGTGGTTGTATGCACGTGGCCATGTGAGAGCATTTGGAGGGGGAGAGCTGACTCTCCTCACTCATGGTCGTACAAGGGCATTTGTTTTATAATTGTCGAACGAAAACATATTTTAGATTTAAATTTGAATTATATTGACTTTTATCCACAAAATATGTTACTTTACTGACTTTACTTATATACAAATTCATGAATTGTTTTAAATATTTTTCTGAGAGTAAGCATCATCAGCATCATACGGAGTTCATACGGCAGACTAAACTATGAAGTCGTGCATTGTGGACAGCTCAAAGAGGGACTCCAAGTAAAGGCCGGTGTCTGACAAGGCTGCTTACTCTTACCCTTGCTCTTTCATCCAGTGGTCGGCTGGGTTATGAAGACCTCCACATTTGATGAGAAGCGCGGAATGGATAGCTTAGATGCAACTAGACCATTCGGACTTCCCAGATGATCTAGTTCTTCTATCCCATGTACAGCAACAAATACAGATAGAGACAGTCCGTGTGGCACCAGCCTCTGCAATGGCAAAACAAGATCCTCAAATACAACACAGAGAGAACCAACATAATCACACTTGACGGAGAAACTCTGGAAGAGGTGGGAGCTTTCATATAACTGAGCAGCACCATCGATAAACAAGGAGGATCGAACTCGGATATGAAGGCATGGGTCGGCAAGGAAAACACAGAATTCATGCAGTTGAAGGACATATAAAACTCATAACACCTGTCAGCTACCATCAAAGTGACAACTTTCAACACGAACGTCAAAACAATTTTATTGTATGGAGCTGAAACTTGCAAAACCACCACAATCATCATCAAAAATCTACAGGTATTTACAAACAATCATAAGCGCAAGATACTCCATATTTGTTGGCCAGATCCCACCAACAACAACTTACTGTGTCAGAGAATAAACGAACTTCTATCTGAAGAGGAAGATTAAAAGACGTTGGGTGTTTATGGGACATACATTGAAAAAAATCACTAAAATAACTCACAGGCAAGCCCTAAATTATAGTCTAAAAGGCAGAAGGAAAAGAGAAAGACCCAAGGACACAATGCGTCGGGAATAGGAGGCAGACACTAAAAAAATTGAATAACAATTGGAAACAACTAGATAGGAGAGCTTAAGACAGAGTCAGTTGGAGAATCCTTATCGACGACCTATGATCCTACACCAGCGATAACAGTCGTAAGTGTGTAAGTCCGAAAGTAATACAAAAAAATCTTTGCAGTTATCTTTCCAAATTTCATGACAGCAATGGAATATATATTTCATCAAATCTGTTACTAGTATGAAAACGATGTATCTCAGTGTAAACCTAGTTTCAGAAAAAACAAAAAAATTTATTAGATTGAAATTGAAACCCAACAAGAATTTACTCAGTGAGAACAAAGTAATCCTTAAACCTTTAATTATCACCTGTGAAATAAAATATGGTTTACATGACAAATATTTACTAAACACGTACTTTTTTAAAATTATTTTACCATGAAAATTATACTGTATTCAACTAAAGGGATTCCTTGTTACTAAGGCATCGTGCATTAGGACAAGATAACTGCTCGATCCTTTCAACTACATTTTGACTATAGTTACTGGATTAACCATGATAATTTGTATGAAAATGATTAACTATTAATAGATTTTCATCATTTTTCTTACACTTTACAAATAATATAACGCTAATTAATAGATGCATGCAAGATGTATAAGCAACAAAATCACTAATGCGTTTCAGCGCTAAAATTTATCCCTCAAACTTAAAAGTGCATTTAAATTGCCGCAGAATTTAAATTAAATGCATGAATAGACTGATTGTTTGTATTTTGTATTATCTTAAATGTGACAAAGTAAATCATTATTTATTTTACCTCTAAAAAGTTGCCTATAATACTATACAATAATTATGTTACAATGCACATGGAATAAATAAGCTGAATTCTACATTCACCGGTTCGTTTTTCACATTTTGTATGTCAATAATAATCACAGTATTCAGATATGATAACGGTTTGTAGTTTACGCTAAATCACAAGTATCTTGTTCTAGATAAATTAAAACAACTGTATCAGTTTCTTATAAAATTAAACCGATTCACATATATAGGTGTGACAAATAAATGTCAGGTACCTAATGCAATTCATACAAAATGACAATTTTTTTATATGTAGAAATAATCAGCAGAAATGTGAACGACCAAAATATGTTACAATCAACAACTTAATTCATTTTTGTATTGATTATTTGAATCTACCCATTGATATGTATCATTATCAAGGTTTGATTTGATAATTTCGAATAAATTGAGCATTGGGTAGATTGTTATAAGTAAATAATATATTTGTAATATCCCAATGAGTAGAAAATTAGATTTTCTGACGTTTCGTGGCTTAGTGTAAGTCACTTCTTCAGAGAATAAATAACCAAATTAAAATAAATCCATGTTTAAATAGTACAACGGAACAATAAGAATAATATTTGATCAATCAAAAACAGGTCTGAACGAGTTAATGTCATGTCATTTCTGTCAATGTGATTCATAAGTGATATGCATGTAAATTTGTGTGTGTGTATGTATGTGTGCATTGTTTAAGAAAGTCACGAAACGTCAGAAAATCCAATTTTCTACTCATTGGGACTTCTCATTGATGTTTAAGACTACAATTGATCAGTCTCTTAGTGGTATATATGTATCAAGTGCGGATTGCCTTGATATTGCCCTATATCACAAGCATTATAAGCAGAGGTGGATGATGACTAGCAGTGTTTCGCTGTAATCCTATATACATATATATGTTTATTTTTATTCACCCTATCTGACAACGATTTGACATGTTCTAAATAAAGTCATAGTCTTAATAAAACGTTTTTAGTCATTTGTAAATTTAATTTCGATAACATAATCTAATGAAACTGTGTATGGATAATTTCCATTTATACGTAAAAAGAAACCATTTTAGTGACTTTATTTGAATACATAAATACATTTGTATACATAATACAATTTATGATTTTAGTTTCAGACATGTTAAGCTTGTCTCTCAAATAAAAGTTTATATTTTGATTGACAATATTAAGAAGAATCAATATACATTGATTAAATTAACTTGGTGTTGTTTTACTTCTATCTTCCCACCGTTATTTAGTGCTGAAATTAATCAGTTTCTTCTTGACATACGTGTATCCAGCCGTCAGTCACAAGTTTTTTAAGCAAAGATGAATAGTGGTTAGCAGTGGAACCCAGGATGCGCTTTTCATCCTATATGAGATTCGTCAGCTGGATGTACATACATTGCAGAGTTGATGTTCACTCTGGGACTCGAGTCCAGTACCGTTCGCTTCAAACGTCACTGTGTTATCAAATTAGCTACTGAGTCCCGATAGCTATTGGTTTAAGCAATGGGGTAAAGTTTAAATTCATTTGGTATTGTTCATAAACCACCGTTTAAGAAATACTAACTTATCCAAATTCACAACCGTATCACTGATTGAGGTGTAAAGTTCGAATTGCTGAGTTAATTGATTTAACCATTACAAGTAAATAAACTTGTATAAAGTTTGATTCAACGAACTTAAAATATTTAACAAGAAAATGGATAGATTGTAGCTAGTAATGAAGGCCAGGACGTGAGTTTCATACTATTTGGAACTTGTCCGCTTGATATGCCTGTATCTCAGTGTTGATGTTCACGCTGAAACTTGAATCCGATAACTTTGAATCTAAACCGCACTACATTACCCACTGAGCTACTGTATCCCCAGGACCAACAACTTATTAAACATTCTGTTACAAATTTTAAGAATCTCATGCACGTTGAATGATGCGTCGTGGATTTCACTGAAAACCACAATTTATGTGTTCTAGAAAGAAACTACTAACAAAATATCTATACCGATGAAATTCATTTAAGATAAATATATGCCAACAAAAATGACCATATTCAATGATGAATATCAAAAACAGGATCACTCAAATTCTTACTAACAGTTAAATTAAGGATGTGTCAGTTAATTTAGCAAAGATACCATATTTTCGATTATTCAATTTTGATTCGAATAAGTATGAAGAAATCACTATATAAATTCACCTGGTGTTATTTTACTTGTATCTTCCAATTGTTATTTAGGACTGAAATTGATCAGTCTGTCGTTGGCATATGTACATCCTGTGAGGATTGCCTCGATATAGCCTTATGTCACAAGCTTTTTAAGCAAAAATGAATAGTGGTTAGCAGTGGAACCCAGGAGGCACGGTTCATCCTATTTGGGACTCATATATTGCATCTATACAAAACCATGCTGTACAATCAGGAGTCATTAACTAAATCTAAAATACTTTAAGTGATATTATTTACTATGGGAAAGATATATCATGAAATTATGCCTCAAATTTCATACACAGAATATTCACTTTTTCTTAGAAAGAATTGTATAATGAATTCATATATGTTAAATAATCATTGAACAAACAGATTTATACCAGTAAGACGTAACCTTGAAAATTAACATCTGATTATTAACTTAAAACAGTTAAACTGATTAGTTCGGCATCAGATAAACCACTAATTTAATTTAAAAATAAGATTTCCATTATATATATATAGGATTACAGCGAAACACTGCTAGTTATCAACCACCTCTGCTTATAATGCTTGTGATATATATATATATATACATATAAACATTATTAGTAATATAAAAAGGCATATGAAACATACGAATGAAGTTTACATAAGCCAAATGTTCCATGAAGTGCAATCCCAGACATGCATTATTCCCTTTAAAATATCATAATAAAGTGATTGGTAACTATTTTAAAATCAACAGGTTGCGTTACAATGTTAAATATGTATTAAACTTTACCGGCAAGATTAAAGTAAACTAAACCATGACATTAAATTAATAAGTGAAAATGAATTTGAGGGTAGAAGAGCCAACTTAAATGTTCTACTGACAAATGGGTGGATTGATCAATTAGAATGAGTTTAAACAGGATATATGCTTTAACAACCCAGTATACATATCCGCTTAGCTTTATGCTAATACAGAGCAAATGGAACTTAATAGAGACATCTAGTTATACAGTACAGCCGATGCTCTATTAATGTGGTAGCAGATTAACTAAATGCTTTGTATTACTTTCACAAAAACAGATACTTCAATAAGTTTATAAACAAATATACTTCCAAGAAAGTCAGAATGAGAGACATCTAAAAAGTTAATAAGTAATCGTTGTTCATGAGTCTAAAATTCGAAGAGGAGTATCCACTTAAATATTAATTAAAAACTACTCAAAGCAACTCAAAAAGAATTCGATTTAGGAAGAATAGAACAAGATTTTCCTAACGTACGATAGCAGAATTGAGAATGAAAACCAAATAATGTAGATTATTGACGTCGTGTTGTTTTTATCAACTTCTGTGAAGTGACTTATATTATTCAATGTTTCAAGAATTAAAATTTCCATGCTCATGAAGAACCTGCAGCTAAACTAATCTAAGATGAAAGCAGTACCGAAATTACTTCAGTACCAGTCCGTTTACTTCAGACGGTTCATACTTGTAGAATAAACCAACCACTTTGAGTGGGTTATTATATTTGTAATTGTCTGGCATAATATGTCAAACTCAAGGTTATCAGAATAAGGTTGTGTAGATTGTTGAGATTCATTGCAACTGTGACCAGTGAAGCTCGGCTAAGTCGGGCGTGAGCCAGTTACTCACTGAATACAATAGAAGATAGTCTCTCGGTATCGTGGATTGGTTCAAATTCGATACTAACACTGATGAATGCCGACTTAGTGGTCTACAGGTTAGGCATTTACTCAGAAGACCGTAGGTTCTGGGTTTGATTCCTGAATACAGGGTGGTTGATGCCCACCACTGAGGAGTTCCATGCTAAGACGAAGTGATCGTTCAGTGCTTCCAGATTCTTACTGGCAACCTAATATTGATTTGTTTATGACTTCAATGAATCTGAAAATGGTTCAAATAACGGAAGTAGTGATTATCAGGATTAAAAAGCCAGAGCTGTTGATACAAAGGAAATTGTTCAACCGATTGTTACACTTTATTCAACCTCAATGTCAGTAAGTTCACAATCATTCGAATTAATTGAACTAATGTACATTCAATCTTTCCTTCAGAAGTCAAACTTATCCTATTTAGATATTGTTATTAACGTATTACTGTCATTATTATTACTATTATTATTAATTTTGCAAATACATAAAACATTTTATTAGTGATGACCTCACTTTACTATTCCTTACTGAACTCGCATCACTTAATACATTAAGGAGCTTCCCATATGAGTAGACTAATGTTACTGCACCATATTGATTTGCTATCGAACAATACTCTTGGGTTTTGGAAGACCTATGAATACAGATTATGATTACTATGCGCAATAGATTTTCACATATCTAAACATGATAATTCAGGTTTCAGCTAAGGAAAAGGTTCCTACAGCTTCTTTGTTTGTCATTTCAATTCAGCTTTGTCAAATATTTAATATTTTCAATACTTGTTTGCTATTATCACTTAATTATTAAACTGAAATGTAATGTGTATTGTTTTAGCTATTACTATTTTAAAATGTTTACAGGTTTCATTCTTGAAGAAACTGTTTTACAAATTATGAACAGTGTTAGTGTTTCCCACGATTATACCTGCTATTGATCGACGGAAATTTTCATAATCTTCAGTTGCTTCATAAAAGACCGAAAGATTACGTTTTTCAGTCAGAAACAAACACTACCTACAGTGTTTTTATTATTTTTATATGATCACTGAAACAATCTGAAGTGTTTTCGTCACTGTATTATTAGAATATTGAAGAAAACTTAAGACTCTTTTTAAATATATGTATACATAAATATATATCTCAACTACTCACTACCTTATAAAAATATTGTGATTTATGTGATTTTCTTGGTAAAATCTACACTGAAAAGCAATGGAATAATTTGTTGACAAAACTGTTATCCAATCCTAAAACATCCTCATATGTGAAGATTAAAATAACACATATAAGTGAGCAACATTGTTTTCAATAAATCGTCATCAGGTTTTGCTGTAATATACGATAATAGCTATATGATGAAAATATTAATTCAATCAAGGGAATATATGAGACAATGATCACAATAAAACATTAAAAATACGAAGTTGATGTGATCAGAGAAACAATGAAGTCTTGACAAACAACAAAGATTATTTTTGCAGACTTTATTTAATTTAATTTATGGAATACTAACATTTAGTTTTGTTTCTAAATTACTCTATAAACTATAAGCTTTCGTTTGATGTATGGTTCAATGCCATACCCTTCTCTGTTCCGAAGCTATTGTAGTTTAAATGTCATTTTTTGTATTCTATTTTTCTACCCTAATCCCCAGTTTGGACGTAATTGTATTCTTCCAATTGATTGTGCGTTATGGTGGTGTTTGTATCTTTTTACGCTAATCTGAATTAGGAATTGGGAATCAGGAATAAATTGGAGTAAACATCAACTCTGGGTTGAAGGTACATCCATCTCACTAGTCCAAAATAGGACGTAACTCGCATCCTTGATTCCACTGCTAGCCACCATCCATTTCTGCTTATAAATTGACTAGTATTCCATTTAATTCGTATTCTCTCTTACTCTCGCGCTTGTCAACAACTCAGGTGATAGGTTAGTTCTCGTCTCTCTGCCCAAGGTCGTCAGTCTCAATTACAACTCACGCATTTCTAGTCTCAAAGTTGGACCTATTAGCTTATCGTGTCAAGTCCTTAACCTAGATCGAAACAAGTTCTTTCCTGTATATTACAGGGTTGACAGGTCAAGGACGTAACAGAAGTTCTGTGAAGGAATATTTTTTCGATGAATTTGTTATCAAGTTGTACAATCGTATACATATCGGAAAATTTTTAGAGTATAAGTTTCGTGAGGTCATGTGAACAAAGAATAAACATGATGTAATAGAAAGATTATAAGACTAGATTACTAGATTACAATAATATGGATTATACAACTAAACATAAAAAGCTGAGTAGTACAGATTGAGACTAAGAAAACATGGATGGTAGTAATGATAAGATTAATTACGCAATGAACGTTCTAATCAACAGTCCAACACAAGAAGTTTATTGTATAAACATTAAAGTAATAATAATAATATTAAAATTACTTAAGAAAATGTATGTCAGATAACGAGGAATATAAATGAAAGGAGGTGAAGAACAAAAGTGTAAACAGGACAATAAAATGTTAATAAAATCGTCTATTAAGTTCACTGAAGAAAGGAATAGAGGTGTCAAAAGTTTCTTCTGAACATATAAACTGGGGTTATAGGTTCAAATTCCTACAGCTTTTGCTATGTGTAAGATACAGAACTGAATCTCATTAGGAAACGAAGAACATATGTAGTAAATAACTCAAAATGATTTGCTTTTATCTACCATATGTATACTGTCTGTTGCAACGTGTGGACTGCAGGTAGATGGAGCGCGTATTTATATCGATCGACTCGGTGACACGTAAAACACGTACGGACGACCTAGAGGCCCGATTGGTCCCGCCTCCCTGTCTAGCCCAGCCAGTTGAGTCCAGAACGCAAGTCACAGCCTCTGAGTTATGAATCGTTATATTTCAAACATACTCTGTTTATATACTAACCAAACAGACCACATCGTACCATAAAAATAGAAAACAACAACTGTACAATATTTAACGAGTGAAATAAACAATGGCCAATAGGAAATGCCAATTTAGAGTCCAAGGACATCATTAGACTTAACATGGTAATGATTGGTATATTCCTCAGCATCCCTAACACTGTCAACTAAGTGTTCCAAGATAGAGCTACGCATTTTGTATGATTTAAACTTAATAACTTTTAGTGATTATTATTTTAATGCCTATTTACTCAAATATTACTCAGTTCCTGTATTGAACCATTAATTAAAACATTTATCGTTTGATTATTCTTATAATTACTAGTAAACCTATCCCCTTACCATAAATTTGTACTTTTTACCTGTTATGTGTAGTTATGCAGTTTACTTTATTGCGAATGTTGACTCACAGCTTTTTGCGTAGACCACAGCAAATTCTTATAACTAGCTACTGAAAACGGTCATGTTTATCAGTTGTGCTCATAAATAATTTTGTTCATTTACTTTACTTAAAATATCGTTGATAGTAAATTGCTGTCTCACAGTAGCAAAATGAATAGATTCAATCCATATGGAACAATTATGAATTTATCATACTTAAAATTATAAGAATGTTTGCTTCAAGGAAAACATAACATGAACTGACCTTTGTAGTGGTACAAATACAAACCATTGATCACTGGACAGCTGTTTTATGGCCTAATGTGTTTAGAAATGTCAGCAACCAAACAATAGTCTCATTATATCATGAATTGATTGAAGCCAGAAATATGTAACACTGGATGTCAACTAAGTGGTTTAATGGTTTAACATTCACCGCAGGTCCTGATCCATAGAATAAGCACTTTTATTTAATATCATTTCCTATACTAACATTATAACGATATTTTAAATTCATAAGTGCTGTATATAATATGGTTCGAGATAACAATGTGATGCGACAACTGACATCTAACAGTAGCATTTTATAATGATCATTACACAATATCTTTCAAACATCAGTATCCATTCGATAAATCTGAATATCAATTGACTTTAAAGGTAAAGGTGTTTCAACCATAGGACTATTCGCATATATTTTTTTCAACCAGTAATCCGAATATTTTTTGTTGCACAAAATAGTTTAATAATAACAGAATATTATCAGGAAGGGTTTTGTGGAGATTGTAGTAATTTCAATGGTCGAATTCATGGGTCAATTGAAGCTAGATCACCATGGAAAACTTAAAACCACTGGACGTCCGTTTCGTCCTATTGTAGGACTCCTCAGCAGTGCTCCTTCACGACCCAGCCTCGTGGGATTCGAACCCAGGACCTATTATTCTCGCACATGAGCGCTTAACCACTAGACCACTGAGCTGACATCCATCGGTGTTAATGTCTAACTTCAACTAATCCACGAAATTGAGCGACACCTCCACCCTTGTCATCAATGAGTTACTATCTCACAACTGACCTGCGAGGTGGGGTCGTGTATGAGCACTGCTGAGGAGTCCCACAATAGGACGAATCTGCCGTCCAGTGCTTCCAGGTTTTCCATGATGGTCTAGCTTCAATTGACTCATGTTCTCAACTATTGAAATAATAGAATATTTAAAATTTTGTTTTGAATTTACTGCTGATGTCAAATAATCATATAAACAATGTCGCTAAACAGAACCTTCAAAAAAATTTGAAATGTATAATAAATTCTTTCATTTTCTAATTTTACGTGACAATTCAACAATATTCTGAATGATCGTTTACTCAATATTACCGTCATTGTAAAAATATTTAAGTATTTTAATTGTTTGTTTTATTTAAACTCGGCGTCTTTAATAGATTTCATTAATTTGATATGTTCATTCCCTTCAACATTAAAGGAATTTATATAAGCGTTTTATTCTATTTGATTTAGGTTAAAAAATATCTAAGCGAAAACTAGTCATGATAATCATTAATATTATTGGTATGATTTAATAAATAAGAATGTAAAATCAAAGAGTAAAAAGTTTCACATTATTACTAAGGAACTATTTTATACTTTTGATAAGGTTTTGTTTTCTGAGCTGGATGGTTTGGTCGTGGAAATTTCATCGTTCTTGTGAACGAAATTATCAGCACAAAATTCAGGTAGAAGTCTATAAAAGCTCCATGACCAAACCATCCAGCTCAGAGAACAAAACGCCAACAAAATCATCCACCTGAGCTACAAATCTTCATCATCTTACTATTTTATACATTTTGTCCATAAATTGGCAATCTCATAGAATGGGAATAACTGAATTAGAAAATCATAATATAATCACTTGGTGCTGTTTACTTGTATTTTCCAATTGTTATTTAGGACTGCTAGACACTATTCATCTTTGCTTATAAAGCTTGTGACTTCAAGCAATAACGAGGCAGTCCTCGCAGAATACACTTATGCCAACGAGAGACTAATCAACTGCAGTCCTAAATAACAATGGGAAGATACAAGTAAACAGTACCAAGTGAATATAACTTCACCCGATTGCTCAAACCAATAGCTGTCAGAATTCAGTAGCTAAATAAATAACGCGATGTCGTTTGAAGTGAATGGTACTGAGTTTGAGTTACAGAGTGGACATGAACTCTGAGATGCAAGTACATCCATCTGACGAGTTCCAAATAAAACGAAACATGCGTCCTGGATTCCACTTCTAACCATTATCCATCTTTATCTTAATATAATTTTTACCGAATCTATTCTATATTTAACCTTTTGCATTTGTATAAAATTCATTGAATCCTACGTTCAACTTCAAATTTGGACTGTTTTATCGGTTGTTCAGTGTGAAAGACAGACTTAATCAGTATTTCTTTGTTCAGGTATTCACTAAAAAGTTATCATACTTAGGTATATTTGGACTTCATTATCTTAGATAACGATCGGTGTATTTCTTTTATTGCCAAATGTAATTACTTACTTACGCCTGTTACTCCTCGTGAAGGAACATAGGCCGACCACCAGCATTCGCCATCTAACCCTGTCCTGGATAATCCTTTCCAGCTCCTTCCAGTTGTTATTCATCCTTTCCATATCTGCTTCGAGTTCACGACGTAATGTGTTCTTTGGCCTTACACTTTTCCGCTTCCCTTCAGGATTCCAAGTTAGGGTTTGCCTCGTGATACAGTTTGGTGACTTCCTCAATATTTGTCCTATCCATTTCCATCGTCTCTCCCTAATTTCCTCTTCAGATGGAACCTGGTTTGTTCTCTCTCACACAAGGCTGTTACTGATGGTATCCGGTCAATGGATGTTGAGTATCTTGCGAAGACAGCTATTTATAAATACTTGTACTTTCTTGATGATGGTTGTTGTAGTTCTCCAAGTTTCAGCTCCATACAGTAGAACTGCCATGACATTCGTATTGAAGATTCTCACTTTGATGTTGGTTGAAAGTCGTTTTGAGTTCCATATGTTCTTCAATTGTAGGAATGCTGTCCTTGCTTTACCAAAACCTCACCTTTACATTTGCATCTGATCCTCCTTGTTCATCGATGATGATTCCCAAATACGTGGAGGATTCTACATCTTCCAGAGTTTCGCCATCAAGAGTGATTGGATTGCTCTTCTCCGCTTTTAATTTGAGAACCTTGGTTTCCCCTTTGTGTATGCTGAGGCCTACTGATGCAGAGACTGCTGCTACACTGGCTGTCTTTATCTGCATTTGTTCATGTGTATGCGATAGGAGGGCCAGGTCATCTGCGAAGTCCAGATCGTCTAACTGATTCTGAGCTATCCATTGTATTCCATGTTTTCCCTCAGATGTCAAGGTCTTCATAATCCAGTCGACCACCAGAAGAAAAAGGAAGGGAGGAAGTAGACAGCCTTGTCTTGCTAAATGTAAGCTATTCTCTAAAAAATTATTAACTTTTAACTATAGTTTCACAAAACATATATATTAAATCCAACTTTGTTCTGAGTCGAGCCTATCTTCATACCTTAAATTATTAGTTCCATTGACAAATTCGTGGATATATATCCATCTAATATGTGGTTAGAGTGAGTACAAAGGTTTGTACCGCTTTTTTGTATGTTTAGCTTCTTAAAACAAACGCTTCATAAGTTTTACAATTATATATCTTATATTATATCTATTTAGATTCAGGTTTACTTTGTTAATGAACAACTTGTGTTTTGATATTAAAAGGTTATTCAATTATATTTTGTTATCAATAATGAAAAATTAAAGAATTTAGTGTACATATGGATGCATTCGAAAAACACTCAATTCGATGAAATGTAATAGCATTCTTCTAGCATCAATGTACATGACATATTTCAATCAAAATTACTAAAGAATCATTGAAACCTAAAGTACCTTTTTAATTATTACACAGTAGGTTGAAGTAATTCAGTGAAAGAAAAAAAGAGATTCCATCAATTTTTTGATGAGTGAAAATATCTATATATAAATCTAAGCCTGTTTTGTCCACCCAGTTTAACGAATTAAAAGATAACATTTGTTGTATAAAATCAAATTAAAATATTGTAGATTCATGTTGGCTTAAATTGATAAATATAAATCTTTCTCTCATTTGACCGATTATCCTTCCATTATAGGATTTCAAATGTTATCTTTAAAACATGAATCTATAAGGAAACAAACAAACGAAAACTGTTGAGGAGTCCCGTAATAGGACGAAACTGCCGTTCGGTACTTACATGTTTTTTATAGTGGTCTAACTTTAATTGACTCATGAATTCAATTATCAGATTACTATAGTATTCACAAAACTTCTTTCTGATTATAATCATTATATGCTCACTAGTGACAGTCCCTAGAAGTATTTTCTGGAGTTCTAGTGAGAAGCACTGACCGATAGAGTTCAACCAGGTCTGTTGTGAGATAGTAATTCACTGAAGATAATGGTGTACGGTGGTGCAATTTCATGGATTGGTTGAGGCGGGTTCGTGAGTGTGCACTGCTAAGGAAACGCATACTAGGACGAAATGACCGTCTAGTTTTTTCAGGTTTTCCATGGTGGTCTAGCTTCAGTTGACTCATGAATTCAATTATTAAACAAAAACTCATCAAAAATATTTCAGAAATAATAAATGTACGTTGTAGTGTCTTGATTTTCCAGTACGTTACATTTCATTGTGAGAAGTAATCATCAATTTTCCATTGATTATGTGGTAGATCTGATATTTTGTTTTATTAAATGTGTTGATATTTTCAACAGTTGAGATCATGAGTCAACTGAAGCTAAACCACCATGGAAAACCTGGAAGCACTGGACGTCCATTTCGTCCTATTGTGGGACTACTCAGCAGTGCGCATCCACGACCCCGCCTCGCGGGATTCGGACCCAGGACCTATCATTCTCGCGCCAGGCGCTTAACCAACTAGAACACTGATATTTATCTTGATCATTTTACAAATTATAATCATTATAATATATAAATAAATAAAAACACTAAAAAGTTTCCACAGTTCAATTGATCTCATATCAATCATATTGTATGGATTTTATAATAAGGAAAGAAAACTATATTTACTTGGTGTCCAAAGAGCATTAATAAAAGTCATGTGAATTTATATAACGATGTGCATTACAGATATGGTGATAACTTTCAATAACAAAGCAAGTAATAATATTAAACAAAATATTGTGTGAAGTGGCCATATGGCAGTTTCGTTAATGATTATTTCTTCATCTTAAAATTATTTTATCATTTAAAGGTATGATTAACTTATTCTTAAATACATAGGCAGTTCTCAACGAATTGATAGATACAAAAAGTTGGTGTGGTCAGTTCTTTTTTTATATATGTAGTTTAGCAGTGAAAAGAAATTTTCAGTAAACACTAATAAGTTCAATTTCATTTTAAAGTAGACAACTGAATAGTTGACACCATCTCTGATGATGAGGAGTGATGGGTCCTTAGAAAATAAACATGGAATGACTAGCTGACCAACTTCTATAGCCGGGTCCCTTTAAACAGAAAGAGGAATCTTATTCACTCCTTATATTACCGAACACATCGGATATGTAGTACGTAATGCATTAAAAAGAACTCGCATTCTTCAGGAAAAAGCCTGTGAATGTTATGACAAAGAATCCGGTTTTTCCTTTCCAAAGAAATACCTTTATATAAATATCTAATTTATCAGTGACCAAACATCTGATGTCACTAAAAATCGGTTAATGACAAAACTGCGATTGCATCATCACAGTTATATCTTGTTCATATGTCCTCACGAAACTAGTACTTTAACATGAAAATTTTTTCATATATATATACGATTGTGCAGTTTGATAATTAATTGGTCGTAAAGAGTTCCCTTCGCTGAACTTCGTGTTTTCAATGTTTAACTGGGAAGTATATGTCAATCTCTAGTTTTATTTACTCAGCTTACATGACATAAGTTATTAAATTTTTAATTGAAACTCGTTTATAAACCATTTGAACAGTTTTGATATAGATAATTTTATGTTAAAAACAAACTAATTGGAACGTTTTTTAATTATATAAGAGATATTTCGTATATCTAGAAAATAAATGTACACATTTTCATTTTCGTAGAAACAGTGATAAGAAACACAACCACTTCCATAGTTATGTAGCAAAATATTTATTGATCAAGCACTATCAGATCTGTAAAACTTCTATTCAAATCACTGGTTCGGAACCATGTTGATACTTACTTACGTTTGTTACCCCACCAGCATTCTTCATCCAACTCTGTCCTGGACAATCCTTTCCAGATGCTATTTATTTTTTTTTATCTCTGCTTTCGATTCCTGAAGCTATTTGTTCCTCATTTTCTCATTTCCATTTGCTCTCAAAATTCCAAGTCAGCGCTTGCCTCGTGATGCATTGTGGTGATTTTCGTAATATGTGTCCTATCCACTTCCAACATCTTTCCCTAATTTCCTCTTCAGCTGGAAGCTGGTTTGTTCTCTCCCACAGCAGGCAGTTGCTGATGTTATCCGGTCAACGGATATTGAGTATCTTTCGTATACAACTGTTTATAAATACTTGCACATTTCTGCTGATGGTTGTAGTAGTTCTCCACGTTTCAGCACCGTACAATAAAACCGTATTGACGTCAGTATAGCAAAGTGTGACTGTGATGTTGGCTGACAGTTGTTTTGAGTTCCATATTTTCTTCAATTATGAGAATGCTGCCCTTGTTTGCAAACCTTAACATTTACATCCGCATCAGATCCTCTGCTGCTAAACTATTGGTCTTCATCGTCATTTGTTGCTTTGTATAGGATAGATAAGCCAGGTCATCTGTGAAGTCCGAATCACTTAGCTGCATGTATGCTATCCATTGTATTCAGTGCTTGCATCATACATGGAGGTCTTCGTAATCCAGTCAACTACCAGAATAAAAAGAAAGAGGCAGAGTATGCAGCCTTGTCTGACTTTTGTACTCCCTTGGGGTGCATCTGTCAGTTGTCCTCCATGCACGACTCTGCAGTGTAGTTCCTCTTACGAATTTCGTATGATATCTAAGACCTCAGATACACCATAGTTTCGAAAATGGTTCCATAAGGTTTTCCTATTTACACGGTCAAACGCTTTCTCATCATTGAGTAAACTGATACATAGTGATGAATGGCATTCAATAGTTCGTTCAACGATGATCCATAATGTCGCGATTTGATCTGTACACAAATGATCCTTACGCAATCCGGTCTGTTGATCTAAGAATTTAATCCTGTAAGTATGTTTATTTCATTTATTATTAAAGTAAATGAAACTGTTTTAAGCAAGGATGGATAGTGGCTAGCAGTGGAATCCAGGACACGCGTTTCATCCTATTTGGGACTCGTTAGCCGAGTGTACCTGCATTTCAGAGTTCATGTTCACTCTGTAACTCAAACTCAGTACCGTTCGCTTCAAACGCCATCGCGTTATCCACTTAGCTACTGAGTCCTGATTAATTGTAGTCCTAAATAACAATGGGAAGATACAAGTAAAACAACACCAAGTGAATTTAAATGAAAATGATTAATAAATTTGTATTTTTCAAAGTAAAAACAGCATAGAATTATTGGTAAATGTCATTTCAACTAAGAAATCTAAATACATGAATTTACAAGTCATTAATTCTACTAAACAAAAGTAAGAAGTTAATATGAATGTTGTAAAATTTCATTATATTTACTAAATGATTTATGATCAATTACCAACTGTATTATTTAAGAAACATTTTCGCTCCAAACACCCAATTCAAATTTATAATGGCACCCTTTATTATGCTTTAAACAGCAGAATACAATGTCATAATGGTATTTTTATGATAATCAAATGCCATCTACATATAAACGTTACTTTAAACAACCAAAATTCACTAGTTTCGGCTACTTTTGTTTAAATTAACATTTTGTAATTATATAAAAACTAGTTCAAATTAATTACTGTTAAATAGTTTTTCTACATTGCTGTTTATTGATTAGTATCAGAAGGGGTTTTGTGGAGATTGTAGTAATCTCAATCGTTGAGATCATGAGTCAATTGAAGCTAGACCATCATGGAAAACCTCAAAGCACTGGACGGCCGAGTCGTCCTATTGTGGAACTCCTCAGCAGTGCTCGTACGCGACCCAGCCTCGTGGGATTCGGACCCAGGACCTGCTGGTCTCGTGCTTGAGCGCTTAACCACTAGACCACTGAGCCAGCATCAAATATATTCATTAAATATTATATGTAATTTTCATCCTGAATGTTATCACAGATTTTGTACAAAATATAATTAATGAAACATTTGTATTCTTTTAAACATTTTAATATTATAACTAATTAATAATAAATACTTTATATTTTCCAGAGTTTTATCAAACTTGATTGCTAACTTTCTGTTATATTTTAGCAATTATGAAATATTCTAAAAGTAAGAATTTAATCCTAGGGCAAGTCACGAAACTAATATTCCAATAAAGACTATCTCTGACAGTTTAACTAATCATACACTCACATTATCTATTTTAAGTTAGGGTGTAGCACAAAGATCTACAATTGTCGCTTTTAATAATATAAGTGTCATAACGACGGCATGATAACCTATTCTCAGAGCATAAAGTGAGATAGAGACATAGTAAACAGTTTATAAGTTAATTAAGTTCAGAGTGGGTTACTAAGATGTACATGATATAAATTATTGTAGTTTAATCTATACGTTTCACGGTCCAATTATCTAAACACTTCTTATTACATAATCTTACAATTTTTTTGATGAATGTTATTTCAGTTAAATTCACTTGGTGTTATTTTACTTGTATCGCCCCATTGTTATTTAGGACTGTAACTGATCACTCTCACGTTGGCATATGTGCATCATGTGCGGATTGCCTTGATACAGTCACAAGCTTTTTAAGCAAAGATGGATAGTGGCTAGCAGTGCCTATATTTTTCTAACCATTGATCTATTTCCCATTATGTAACATTGAATCAAATCTTTATTATTCTTATCACAACTAGTACACCTGTCGTCATACTACCAATTTGTACTTTTCACTTATTATGTAATCGTTTTCATTGTTATCATTGACTCATAAACTACCTTGATTGGTTTAATAATTTCGTATATGCATATAAATATTACTGTATATTAGAGTAAAGCCTGATGAAGATCTAATCGAAAACAATATTGTTCACTTATTTATAATGTTCTAAATTTTTAATAAATAAAAAAAAATATACTTTCCAAACCAGTTAGAAGTTTTGTGAAAATTTCTAGTCAAATATGAATCTGGAAATATAATCAAATATGATTATGCAATAGATAATTTGCCAACCATTTACAAATTGAATACTAATTCAGTTTCCTTATGTAAAGAAGTATGTTATCTAAAAGTCAGTAAAAATAAGAAATTGTTTGTAATTTCACAGAAAATGCTAATGAATACAGTTAATTGAACTTTAACCAATATCATTGTAAATATTCTTCATTACCAATATTATAGTTACAAATTATGAGTACATTTTTCGACATTTTATGGATATGAACTCATCATTATCTTTTATCGACAGTGAAATTGAACAGAATCTATCCAGTTAGTAAAAAGAATTTACACTGTCTTCTAAAAAAAGCTTTACATTTGTAACTTTCATAAGTCAGAATAAACTTATAATTAGTTAATAAACTATTATACTATTTTAATTCTAAATCAAACATAAATTTGTCTGTTCTTTAACATGTCAGATGCAAGTTAAGAATATCACTGAGACTTTTGTACAATTATTTAAGGAATTATTCTATGCATAAATATTAAGTGAATGGATGAACATATGATAAATAAGTGTGCCTATCTGTAAAGTGTATCACTGATTTCTATTCATGTATACATAATTCCATCTAAACTTAGCCCCTAAATACCCTGGTATGGCCGAGAGTGGGGAGAGTCAGCTCTCCCCTCCAAATGCTCTCACATGGCTACGTGCATACAACCACTGACAGGGAAGTCCTACTGTTGTTTACGCAATTGAGAGGACAAAAAGCAAATGTCCGACGCCTTAACTGGGTTAATGGATACAGAGTCATCCTAGGGGAGTCGGAAAACCCTGGTTCTGAACCAATGGTATACATGGGCTTCAGAATCCTGAAGGAACAAATGGCGCATGAACGTATTGTTTGTCACCGGCTACCATAAGACTACATCTCCTGACATTGATCCACTTCCTTGTGAATCAAACCTTTAGGTTGAAGGCTCCGGGTGTGGCTCCCTAAGAAAACCATCCACTTTGGTTTTAGCACCCGAGCATTATCATAGCCCACACACTAATCAAATGACTTGTATAGCACATATGTATTCAGTGCCCTACAGCAACTCATGCGCAATTGTGTTGGTTCACATTTAATTCGGTTGTTAGTTTATTAACATATTAACGAACTGAGTCATCCGTACAACAACAACTTATCTATATCATTGTATCTTTATTATTGTTGCGAATGTATGAACATGTATGCTTGAGCATTGCTTACTGCCTACGCATTTCTTCACGCTGCTAGCCTTACTACTAACCGCTTAATTAATTCGATGACTCATTCATTTCACTAGGTATATATATGTCCATTTCATTCATGTTGATTGCTCTCTCTCGCTTAATTGTACTCGCTTACTCGTACTCATATTCACTGACTCAATCGCTCGCTCGCTTGCCTGCTTGTCTTTCGGCACAACTCTTTCATGCTTGTTTAACGCACCTGTAATTTTGGATATCTGTGTGTGGTCGCATAATAAACATAATCAACACCTCGTATTCGCCTTCTGATTAACATACCGTTGGGGCGTTATCTAGTGACGGTTGTCAAGACGAACTGTATACGAAGTTTAAGGACTATATTGAATACCGACCACTACAGCTCCTTTGTACCAATATTCATGTAAAATTCAAATAAATAATACTTAGCACACCAAAAATGTTTGTTCATCATTTATCAGTATAAAATATTGGTCATTTGAAATCACCGACAAATTAAGCGAAAATAAATAATTCATTAAATAATTTACCACATCAACTATAAAAATGTCAATTTATTTTCTTTCTTTTTTTTCTTATTTATTTATTCCTATCGGTTAGATAAGATTTTGAATACATGAAACTTATTATGGATCAAAAAGAAAAACAAAAACAAAAAAAAGAAAGAAATTCAAAGAAAAAAAATTGACCGAAATTTATGTGAGAAATATCATTGACCAATTCAGTGAATGATTTGCAAAAAAACAAAAAAAACACAACCATTATCATGTATAATTAAGATTATTCTTATAATAGAAAGATAATTAATCATTTGCATAAATATTAACTATTCATTACATTATTATTATTATTATTATTATTATTAGTAGTAGTAGTAGTAGTATTGTTAACCGATTTAATTTATGTGTCTATTAAAACTACTATTATAGAAAATGGAATGAAAATGTTTATTATGTATAAATTCACATATAAAGAATGTATACTTATCCTTTAGTAAAGCAAAAGAAAAAAAAAGAAACCGTTAACTAACTCATATTACTTGATTTATTCAATAATCATTTAGATTCATTCTAAAACTAAGAGATATGTACTTTTGAACACAGGAAATAAGCCGTAATATGCTTGATTTACAATAGAAATAATTTATTTGAGTAGTAACTAGATGGTTACAACTTTATCAAACCGTTTTACTTTTGTTACCTATTTGTCACATCATATATATATATATATATATATATATATATATATATATATATATATATATATATATATATAGAGAGAGAGAGAGAGAGAGAGAGAGAGAGAATTATGAATATTTCTATAAAATGAATAATGAGGTTTCTGTTGAATATATGAAATATGTAATAGTTTTCAATGATAATGATAAAGAGTCTAATTTGTAGATATTACAATTGAAATTTCTTATTTAAATATATAAAGATTTGTAAATAATTTTTAATGGAAACATCATATATGATTCAATTTTAAGTATGATCTGTGAACAGGTCACTTCTCTTTTTATAAATGTTCCTTTCACAGAAACTATTTGTGTTTTTTAATGTCACTATATTGAAAACAATAACCTTGATGTACGTATCTCAAGACATTATCTTGATGAACTACTTCTACGGTGTACGCTCAACGTGTAATTTAGATTTAATGATGATTTCTACAGATAAATGGATAGATTTATAATGGGATCTCCATTTAGTCCTCTCCTGACTGATTGTGTTAGATCCCGATAAACATAATGAATGGTAACTTTGGGATCCCTTTATATGGACCAATACTAAACGTATATCTTTATCGTATAATTGCTAAATAACTAAACTATTCATATTCATGTTCCTCTCATTATAAGCTTTATTTTGACATATGAACCATAATTATACGTTTTACCATTCTTGAGTTATACCCAGTATATTAATTACTACCTCCCTCATTCACAGCCACATCTGGCTAATTCTTGTACAAATGTTGTTTCATATTTTATTGGTATGTTGTGGTCTGTTTGATTGGTATATAAATTCAGTATGTTTGAAATATAATGATTCATATCGCAGAGGCTGAGACTTGTGTTATGGACTTAACTGGCTGGGCTAGGTAGGAAGCAGGGCCAATCAGGAATCTAGACTGCTCATACGGGTTTACGCATCATTGATCCGATCGATAAGTCACTGCTCTCTAATCAGCGGTCACAAGTTATAACGAACTGTTTCATGGCCAATCTAGGAAATTCGGTATTTCGACCAATAATTGAGAAATTTCATTTATATAAGAGATATATGGATGATACTATCATTAACTGTGATGAAGACATGGACCTAAATGAAATTTTGAATAGTTTCAATAATTGTCACCCGTCAATTCAATTTATTTTAGAAGCAGAGGCAAACAATGAATTTCATTTTCTTTATGTCTGATTGAAAAGAATGCCGGATGGACTCTTACAGAGATCTTCATATAGAAATCCTACCTGGAATGAACAATACACAAATTTCCATAGTTGGGTTCCACAAAGTAGAAAGAGGAATTTAATTCACTCTTTATCCTTTAGGATCAAGAGATTAGGAACTATCTCAACTTCGACAAACTTTCATTGGAAATGGTTATCCACCTAGATTCGTCGATAGCAGCTTAACACCTAGACTTCATCATGGAAAAACATCAACAGTACCAAAAAAACCTTGTTTATGAATATGGAATTTAAAGGAGACACGGTTGCTGAAATCTTAAATAAACGAATTTCAAAATCACTGAATAAAACGTTCTACACAGCCAAGCTCCAAATTGTTTTGTCTAGCCGGCCGACCATTCTAGGATGTGTTGAGGATAAAATTCCGCTTTGGGCCATATCAATATGTATCTATAAATTTACTTGCTCATTTGGGACACATAACATAGGCCGCACAAAGCGATCACTGACTAAACGCATCTCAGCACACTATCCGGCTTGGCTTTTAAAAGAAGAATGTAAAATAATTACTAGTTTAATCAACTGTAGACACATCGCTCCAAAAGATTCTTCTTTTAATGTGATCTACAGAGTCAAAGGAACTGGATAAAAGGGGTGTCGAATCAATATTTTATACAGTGCTGAGGCACTGGCAACCCACGAGCTCAAGCCTGAACTTTGCGTGCAGAAACGATTCGTCCAACCTCTCAGGGACACCATGGGTTATTTTAATTATATAATATGTTATAGTTTATTAAGATTATATTGGTCATTTACTTTTGATTTTTGATTAGTAGTAGTTTAACTAATAAATTCTTTTACAATTATTTATATACTATTTTTGTGGCTCGTGATCTGACTTTAGTTATATCGTATGAATGACTGCTGTCAAATTATATATATCGTCAATCCTCGTATTTAATTTCCGACTTAACTCGCATTGGTGAATAACGGAATTTAATAAGTCATATACGAAAATGGATGTTTGAATACGTATAGTTTGTACATTCGTTGATCGGAACAGACAATCAGAGGATCTCAGTGAAAGAAACGAAGAAGAGAGAGCGAAGCGAAAGGACATGAAGTGGAGAAAGCGTGTGAGCCAACTTCAATTAATTAAGTGTTACTTACTTACTTACTTACTCGCTTACTTACGTACTTACACCTGTTATTCCAGATGGAGCATAGGCCGACCACCAACATTCTCCAACCCACTCTGTTCTCAGCCCTCCTTTCTGGTCCTATCCAATTCTTGTTCATTCTTCTCATATCTGTCTCCATTTCTCGACGTATTGTGTTCTTCGGTCTTCCTCTTCTCTCCATTTGGCCTGGAGGATTCCATGTGAGGACTTGTCTTGTGACGCAATTGATTGCTTTCCTCAATGTGTGTCCTATCCACTTCCAGCACTTCTTCCTCATTTCCTCCTCCACTGAGATCTGGTTTGTTCTCTCTCACAGTAGGTCGTTGCTGATGATGCTCTGGCCAATGGATCCGAAGTATTTTGCGTAAACATGTATAGTGCACTTGATATTTCTAATAATGTAACTATGTATATAGTCATTAAAGAGGAAGAATGTTTTGTTAAATCTCAGTGAAACAATTTGAAGTAAATTCAACGTTTCGCCTGGCAATCTGGTCCAAGCTTTTTCAGATTTCTATCCCAAAAACACTGGAAAAGTATTTGCCACCTAGTTAATAATCAATATGCTAATATCCGAGGTCCAAAAATACTACATAAAATGTTTTAAATATAAATCTTGGTAACAATAGAGATTGTATCAATTTTTTTCGGATTTAAGCCTACTGCATATATCTAAATTTGATCAAAACATAGCTTATTTGGAAATAAATGTATCTATGATCATTAACAATGTTGTATAGAGGTGAGTGTGAAATATCCATATATACAGATATTCATATGTATCATCAGGTAGTCTAATTTAATAACTATGATCAAATATGATACTTCATATGTGGTATGTCCCTTGATTCAAAGTTATTTTGATTCAATTGAGAAGAAAACTGTACAGGTTACGTCTTGTGACTTATAAAGTATAGATTGAAGTGAAGCTAATGCACTCTTTAGAGCCATTTAACCTCTCAGTTTTAAGTTCATTGGAACGTTTTCAGAAATGTGAACATGTACTCTTCTCTATATTCTTCCAACATATGTGCTTTGGCACGTACGCGTAAAATGATAGATGCAGTTGGAGGCATTGAGAAAAATGTCCTGTCAGTTTTTTGTTTGTATGAGTTAGCAGTTCGACATCAATCTTCCTAATGGACAAATAACTTTCATTTCGGCATCTATCCTGTGGTTAATTATTCCAGTGATTTTATATTTTCTCAAACGCAGATATAAGAAGAAGGTTTTCTTTTTCACTATATCGTATTTAACAGGGACGTTGGTTTTGGAGTACTCCTCTATGATTTTTGCTGTATATGCATTTTCACGTAGGCAATTTGTACTGAAGACAAGTTATTCTGCAAGGCTTTCCTTCAAGTATAGTCTGCGAGCTCGATCAAAAGAGGGTTCGTATAAACTCCTTTTTGTAAATTCTTTCACATAAACTGTCATAATACATATATATAGGGTTGTAAGCAGCTGATGAGAAACCCCGAAATACAATGTATTCATATTATTCTACATCAATGCTTGTTCTGGCTTCATATTTATCTTATTTGTACCATCCAGTCTTCCTTTTCATATAACTTCACGTCACTACCTTTTTCGGATAATTATATATCCATTTAATAAATTCGATAGTGTGAAGTACCGTCAAAAATGTTTAAAATCATAAGTATAATGATGCAAACTTTCGTATATGCTTCACAACTTCAAATGAGTTAAAAGGTTGATAAGTGATTTACTTTTCATTTAAACTACATTTATCATTCTAAAGTAGGTGCTAAAGAATTAAAAGTATCATTGATAATTTCAAATTTAATCCTTTCAATTGTCTAAACCTCAGATCAATAAAACACTAAGCTTTACCATTTTTCATATTCTTAAAACAACATTAGAAATTCCTGTAATGACCAATTCTTTATACAATTATCATACAATCAGTATTAATTTGAAAAAAAATTTCAATAAAATTCTGAATGAAGTCATTAAAACAACTGTGTGAATAAATCAAATGGACAAACTATATTCTTATTTATCCATTATTGATAATAACCTTATTTATTCATTATGTATCCCATTTTACTGACATTCAATTTAGATTATTTCTTAAGTTACGTAATCATTAATCAAATAATAGATTTAGTTGTAAAACAATGCTATCGTTTCTCCTATCTTGTATTACATGCATCTATTCTGTTTATAATTCACATGAATTCAAAATGGTACCCAAATAAATCCACAAATATATTACACATTAACCATTCTATAAAAACAATGATAATAATAATAATAATATAACATGCTTGGTAGATATGATTAAAATAATGGCTTTTGTTAATTTCTAAAGAAAGAAACATTGCTAGACAAACAGTTCATGATAAATGACTGATCAAACATGCATTTAGTGAGAGAAATGAATATGATTTAAAATAATATCATCCATCTATTGACAACACATAGTAACAAGACTAGAAAATTTGTTCAAAATGAAATAGCTTTAAATATTTCCTTATCAAGATAATATTACCCTCGATTTAAGACATTCTTCTTTTAATCATTTTCTTTTATTTTCATTGCATCGTATTCAATTCATTCAAATTCATTATGATATTTCCAACTGATTGATCTCATTTAATATTATTCTTATTTATTACAAACTTATATCCAACAGCTGTGTTATAGAGTCATTAAACACTTTAGCTAAGATTCTGATGTCTAAGACTCTAACCTTACACATTGTGTCTGTTTTTAATACTTTGTTGTTCCGATCATGTTAAAACTTTATTCACATCACCGCTCCGTCATAATGATACATATTCAGAGCTAATCAGTTCAACCGTTATACATAAAATATCTTTAATGGCAATGTTGATTTCAAAACAAATCCACCTGGAGCCACTCCGGGGGCTACTGCCGGTCCCAAGCCCGGACAAAAGAGGAGGGTTGGGCATGGGGTTAGCGACCGCATCCCGCAGAAACCTAACTCGCTGAAAAAACGCTAACCAGAAAAAAATAGTCAAACCATTTAAACTCTACCTTGGGAGTTAGAAGTTCTTCATTTAGAAGAATTATGACGCCTCATGATGAAAGCCGAATCCCTTCGGAAGTTACGAGGCCGATGCCCCTTCTGATAACCAGAGCAACCATTTGTTTAGGTACATGGAATGTTCGTACAATGTGGGACACCGGGAGAGCCTCTCAAATTGCTGCGGAAATAAAGAGATACAACCTAGAGGTACTTGGGATCGGTGAAACACGTTGAACGCAAGTTGCACAACAACGACCAGCTTCAGAGGAGCTTTTGTTATACTCTGGAAATGAAGAAGAAAATGCCCCACATACACAAGGAGTTGCATTGATGCTGTCCAAATAAGCACAAAATGCACTTATGGGATGGGAATCTCATGGACCAAGGATCATCAAAGCCTCTTTCAAAACAAAGGAAGAGGGGATTTCAATGAACATCATCCAATGCTATGCGCCTACCAACGACTACAATGAAGACGCTAAAGATCAATTCTACAATAGGCTGCAGTCAATCGTCGAGAAGTGCCCAACAAAGGACCTGACTATTCTGATGGGAGATTTCAATGCCAAGGTTGGAACGGACAACACTGGATATGAAGACATCATGGAACGACACGGACTGGGAGAAAGAAATGAAAATGGTGAGAGATTTGCAAACCTATGTGCCTTCAAAAAATGGTCATAGGCGACACCATATTCCCACATAAACGCATACACAAAACCACATGGACTTCACCGGATCACACCACGCAAAACCAAATCGACCATATTTGCATCAACAAAACGTTCAGGAGGACTATAGAGGACGTGAGAACCAAGAGAGGAGCTGATATAGCATCAGATCATCACTTGCTGGTCGCCAAGATGAAATTGAAACTCAAGAAGCACTGGACAACGGGGCGGACAATATCACAAAAGTTCAATACGGCCTTTCTTCAGGATACTAACAAACTCAACAAATTCAAGATAGTCCTCAGCAACAAGTTCCAGGCCTTTCATGATCTACTCAATGGAGAAGGAACTACTATGGAGAGCAACTGGAAGGAGATCAAAGAGGCAATCACTTCAACATGTCATGAGGTTTATGGCCACAAGAAGCACCATCACAAGGAATGGATCACTGTTGATACACTGGATAAGATTCAAGAAAGGAGGAACAAGAAGGCAGCAATCAATACCAGCCGAACAAGAACAGAAAAAGCCAAGGCACAAACTGAATACACAGAAGTAAACAAACAAGTGAAGAGGAGCATCAGAACCGACAAACTCAAATATGTGGAAGATTTAGCAAAGACGGCTGAAAAGGCTTCAAGAGAAGGAAACATGAAACAACTGTATGATACGACAAAGAAACTCTCTGGATATCACCGTAAACCGGAGCGACCAGTGAAAAGCAAGGAAGGTGAGGTAATCACCAACATTGAAGAGCAACAAGACAGGTGGGTAGAACACTTCAAAGAACTCTTGAATCGACCATCTCCACTGAACCCACCCAACATCAAAGTAGCACCCACGGACCTCCCAATCGATGTTGGCTCACCAACAATTGAAAAAATCAGCACGGTCATCAGGCAAATCAAGAGTGGCAAAGCAGCAGGACCAAACAGCATTCCAGGAGAGGCACTAGAAGCAGACATAGCAGTAACTACAAGGATATTCCACATTCTCTTCAATAAGATTTGGGATGAGGAACAAGTACCAACAGACTGGAAAGAAGAACTTCAGATCAAAATATCAAAGAAATGCGATCTCAGCAACTGTGATAACTACAGGTGCATCACTCTTCTCTCAATACCAGGAAAAGTCTTCAACAGGCTATTGTCAAACAGAATGAAGCGCTCCGTAGACGATCAACTTCGAAACCAAAAGGCAGGATTCCGTAAGGATAGATCGTGTACAGACCAAATCGCAACTCTATGGATCGTTGAGGAAAAATCCATTGAGTGGAATTCATCACTCCACATCAACTTTATTGACTACGAAAAAGCATTTGATAGCGTGGATAGAACAACACTATGGAAACTCAATCGACACTACGGTGTGCCTCAGAAGATATTGAACATAATATAGAATTCCTATGATGGAATAAACTGCAAAATCGTGCATGGAGTACAGCTGACAGACTCGTTCGAAGTGAAGACCGGTGTTAGGCAAGGTTGCTTACACTCACCCTTTCTCTTTCTCCTGGTGATCGACAGGATGATGATGACGTCAACATATGAAGGGAAACACGCGATACAGTGGATATCTAGGATGCAGTTGGACGATCTAGACTTCACAGATTATCCGGCCCTTCTATCGCTTACGCAAAAACAAATGCAAGAGAAGACGACCAGTGTAGAAGCAGCCTAATCATCAGTAGGTCTCAATATACACAAAGGAAAAAACAAGATTCTCCGATACAACACAACATGCAATAATCGTATCACACTTGATGGAGAAGATTTAGAAGATGTAAACACCTTAACATATCTGAACAGCATCATTGATGAACACGGTAGGTCTAATACAGATGTGAAAGCGCGAATCGGGAAAGCAAGAGCAGCATATTTACAACTGAAGAACATCTGGAACTCAAAACAACTGTCTGTCAACTAACACCAAAATCAGAATTTTCAATACAAATGTCAAGATAGTTCTACTGTGTACTGGATCGGAAACCTGGAGAACTATGAAAGCCATCATCCAGAACACACTAGTGTTTATTAACAGCTGTCTACGCAAAATACTTCGGATCCGTTGGCCAGAGCATCATCAGCAACAACCTACTGTGAGAGAGAACAAACCAGATCTCAGTGGAGGAGGAAATGAGGAAGAAGTGCTGGAAGTGGATAGGACACACATTGAGGAAAGCAATCAATTGCGTCACAAGACAAGTCCTCACATGGAATCCTCCAGGCCAAATGGAGAGAAGAGGAAGACCGAAGAACAAAATACGTCGAGAAATGGAGACAGATATGAGAAGAATGAACAAGAATTGGATAGGACCAGAAAGGAGGGCTGAGAACAGAGTGGGTTGGAGAATGTTGGTGGTCGGCCTATGCTCCATTGGGAGTGGCAGGTGTAATTAATTATGCAAGTAAGTAGTTTCAAAACATTGTTGGTTTTTAGAAGATAACGGGAACCAAAGGAAACAATATAAATTTGTATTATTTTACACGAACTTAATTATTGATACCTTCAGGATAATAAATTTATGAGAGGGATTTCAACTAATAACAAATTTTATAGATTTAAGTTAATAACAAATTTCACAGAGTCGTATATACTGTAATTGTACAACATACGAAATCGTTGACATTCAAATTAATGTAATCAGATTGTTGAGCTTCGGACTTATTCCCCAGTGAGTACTACTTCAAGCGATTTTACTAAGTTTTATTAAATTCATTATAATAAAATTATACTATCTCTTTTCAAGTTAAGCAATCTTTCTAATAAACTAACTACAACATTAGTTTAAAACTGATAAATGAAACACACTAGTTAAAGTATTGAGTTGTTATGATTCAGTGATATAAAAAGGTTGATTTAAGGTAAATGTTAGTTTTCATCATGAATCAACATCAAACTGGCAGCCATGAAAAAAAACCCACAAACTTTCATAAGACATATGATTCGATTAAACGTGGAAACGTTTGTTAGAGATATTATATGATTCAAATCCAGGTTAAATTGATTTTTTTTCCAAGTAGTACCACAACAAAGAAGATAATACACCGAATTTGATCTAGTCAAAAATGATTTCTTTTAAATAGGATTCACATTATTTAAGTTATGAACAGTTGAGAAATTTTAAGTGATTTAAGACATTGCTATGAATATTATTTATAAAAATTCCAGTTAAATTAATAGAACGCCCTGGGTTCGAATCCCACGAGCGGAATCGTGTATACGCACTGCTGAGGATTCCCACTATAGGACGAATCGGCCGGCTAGTGCTTTCAGATTTTCAATGGTGGTTCAACATCAATCGGCTCATGATCTCCATCAAAAACTTAATAATCTCTACAACCCCTATACTAGTAATAGAATAACAACTGAAACGCCCATTCTTCTAATCAATTTATTTCTACTGTAAGCTTTAAGTAAAGTAAGTATGGATAACCAGTGAATCATTTCACAAGACTTGATAGTTTCAAAGAAAAATAGGTTGTGTGACAAAGAATAAAGTAATATTTATACTTACTACGAACTGTTGAGTCGGCTTCCGAGAACTACAAGAGAGTCTCCAGAGGCCCTAAAGAAGCCGAAGAGTTCAAACCAATCAGAACATGATGGAGCATTCCAGAATATCAGCGTGGCATGCTGCTATTGGTCGATAGCACAATATGTCTCTTAGCGGAGTGGGCAAAATATAATCTTGACTTAACAAATGCTAACATCTATAAATACCCGTGATCTTCTGTACACATTGATTCTTACAAAATAAACACCTCCAGTTTTTCTTCTGTCTTCTGATTTGCAACGGTGAAGTTAAACGTTCAATTGTCGTAGTTGTAAACCGTATTCTGCGTTATTCAAGTAGAGAACTTAACACGAACAGTAAGTGAAAAATAGTTAATATAAAATAAGATTATAAAAATGTATTTGTACAATTTCTAGTTATTAAAATCAGAATTAAATCAAACATTTCGCTCAGATCCGACAATAATGAAACTAAATGTTCGAATTTAGACGAACATTCTCATTAATTACATCATAGCTTTTAAAGATTTATGTCTGCATTCTTTAGAAATAACAAAGATTTCACATCCATCAAACTGATAAACATTATCAATTTTAATGGTAATTTATTTTTGTAATTTGCAAAATGTCTAACTGTATTATTCGCTTAAAGAGAAACAACTTATTATATCTGTCATTCAATTATTGTGAAATCAATTATTTCAGCTTAAACAGAGCAAGAACGAAGATTGGTGCAGAATAAAATGAATTTATTTTATTCTGCACCAGGACCAAATGAGGGTTATAAACTTATTTGAGGAATTAAAGTTTTGATTTACAGTTGATGATTAAGGTTAAAAATTTAGATTTAGAGTTTTCATCCCAAACTGACATCAGTTATAATTCCAAAACTCTATTTATCCGAATGAATGAGTGGATTTCGTGCCAAAACCTGTTTTCTTATACGCCATTGGTTCCTCCATAAATTATAGTCTCGTCGTGTTGACTAGTTTTCCGATCAGTTTTGTACCATAATATGTCAATTAGATAATGATAAATACATATAAGCTTGACTGCCTGAATAACAAATCACTTGAATTAACATGACCATAAACTTCACTGTCGATACAGCAACTGTTAAAAACCCAGGCATTTACAGGTTCCTGATGTTTCCCGTCCTAATCTAATTGTTCACCAAAACTGATGAGACTCAACTAGTAAGAAATATTGGTTAAGATGATTCTCCTCACAAACAAGTATGTTACGTGAAAACATATTATCGAACCAAGTGGCTGATTTCTAAATTAATCGTTGAAAATTAAAAAGTACCAGGACTTAATCTACTGAGTGATCAGCTGATGTAGAAACATGTATTTTATTTGGTGAATAGAAACGGAAGTGATATCAAATCCAAACTAATATATCTTTTTCATTAATTAAACTACTTATATTACCTACGCCAGTTACTCCTAATGGAGCATAGGCCGACCACCAACATTCTCCAACCCACTCTGTTCTCAGCCCTCCTTTCTGGTCCTATCCAATTCTTGTTCATTCTTCTCATATCTGTCTCCATTTCTCGACGTATTTTGTTCTTCGGTCTTCCTCTTCTCTCCATTTGGCCTGGAGGATTCCATGTGAGGACTTGTCTTGTGACGCAATTGATTGCTTTCCTCAATGTGTGTCCTATCCACTTCCAGCACTTCTTCCTCATTTCCTCCTCCACTGAGATCTGGTTTGTTCTCTCTCACAGTAGGTTGTTGCTGATGATGCTCTGGCCAACGGATCCGAAGTATTTTGCGTAGACAGCTGTTAATAAACACTAGTGTGTTCTGGATGATGGCTTTCATAGTTCTCCAGGTTTCCGATCCAGTACACAGTAGAACTATCTTGACATTTGTATTGAAAATTCTGATTTTGGTGTTAGTTGACAGACAGTTGTTTTGAGTTCCAGATGTTCTTCAGTTGTAAATATGCTGCTCTTGCTTTCCCGATTCGCGCTTTCACATCTGTATTAGACCTACCGTGTTCATCAATGATGCTGCTCAGATATGTTAAGGTGTTTACATCTTCTAAATCTTCTCCATCAAGTGTGATTCGATTGTTGCATGTTGTGTTGTATCGGAGAACCTGGTTTTTCCCTTTGTATTTGAGAAATATTTAATAGTTTTATGCATTTATGTTAACTATTTCTCATGATCAACAACTGTTTTCAATAAATTCGTTTGTATAGAAAATTGAACGGTTAATTATCTCCAAGTCTATCAATCAATATTAATAAACCATTTTGTTCATTAGACAAATACAATAACATGATATTCTTTTCTTTAAAAAAATTTATTTAAATGATTTCAATGTTTCAATTCTGACAGGTTTCACATTCTAAGTTACATTTTAATGAATAATTTTAATGAAATACCTGTTTCGTGATATTCTGCAATAATTTCACTATCAATATATCAAAATAAATTGCATTCAATGCTTATAAATGAAAACTTTATGAAAGACTGTGATGATAAATGGATAAATAATTTTTCTAGATTGAAAAATGTGTGGTCACATTAGCTTTTATTTATGTTAGTGAAATAGGCTAAACGAACAAACTGTCTGTGAGAACATAAGATAGTGGGTACTTTTTAACTCGTTATGAGTTAATTCATTTGGTATTGTTTGCTTGTATCTTCCTATTGTTGTTTACACCCGTAATTTGATCAGCCTCTTGTTGGCATATGTGTATCCTATGCGGACTGCCTTACAAGCTTTATGAGTAAAGATGAATAGTGGCTAGCAGTAGAATCCAGGACACGGGTTTCTTTCTATTTGGGACTCGTCAGCTGGATGTACCTGTATTCCAGAGTTGATGTTCACTACGATTTATTTCACAGATTTATTCTCACTTCATAATTAAAAGATTTCATAATAATGATTAATCATGCATATCATTTTCTTATTTTCGTTGGTTTTCTTTTTTTCGAACAATCAATTACATAGAAAATTTTGATCGAAAGAAAAATTTGTTATCGTAGTAAATTCAGAGCTAGTTCATAAACAATATACGAAGAAAACTAAATAACAATAAACTAAGACTAAAAAAAATCAAATGATATTGAATAGATTCACAATAAGTTTAATTTTTCACCCTGTGAATACATAAGAATCTCATAGGAGCTCCTTGATGATACTATTGTATTCAGTATGAAAAACAACTCTCAATTAGAATTAAATGTAATTTAGGATAAAGGAAGTTCATGAATTTGTAACAAACCTAAGGGGTGTATTTTATGTTATAGCTGACCTGAATTTTATATGACAGAATATTCAATTTCTATCTTTCATTCAAATTCTGAATGTTCTGTTCAATATCAAATTTTCAATCAACTATTTGATCATATTATTGATTGTTATTAACAATATTGATTATTTGAAATATTCCCATATTGTAAATTAAGAACAACATATATAAGCGAATAATATTGTTTTCGATTAGATTCTCATCAGGCTCCACTTCTAATATACAGTAATATTTATATGCATATATGAAATCATCAAACCAATCAAGGTAGTTTATGAGTCAATGATAACAATGAAAACGATTACATAATAAGTGAAAAGTGAAAAGTACAAATTGATAGTGTGATAACAGATGATTAGTTTTGGTAAGAATAATAAATGTTCTTAACAAGTATATGTGTGATCAGATTGTTCGAAAGAATAATAAAGGCTCAAATCAATGTTACATAATCGGAAATAGGTCAATGATTAGAAAAATATAGACAGTGAGATATATATCCATAACATACAGCTTCAATTCTGTATATGAAATATTTTTAGGACCTTAAAAAGATTGGATAAAATGCTGCACTCACGTTATCTTTGTTACTATGATATAATGACAGAAATACTAATAATTATAATAATTACAATATAATTACATCATACATAGATGTAGACATTATTTTATCGAAATTTATGATATTCAAACACACAATACCTGTTAAACATATTCAGAAAATAGACATCTAATCAAAAACCACATATAATAAGGAAATTTAAGACAATTAATCTCGATAATGCAATGAGAAGACGAAGTTTATCAGAATGGTGATATATTTGCGTAATACATTTCGAACAATCTGATCACATATATACTTGTTAAGGACATTTATATATGAAAACTAAAAGGTCAACTAGACAGATTATAGGTAAGCCGTAACAAATAAAAATAAAGTACACAAAAACAGTGTGTTAACCACCCAGGATAATAAATCGGTATTACCAGGGTAGGATAAGGGTAAGAACAAATTATTTTTGAAAACATAAAGAGGGTTTCAATTTTCGACCTTTTAGTTTTCAGATGAAAATGTCTTAACAAGTATATGTGTGATTAGACTGTCCTAAATGTACTGCACAAATATATCAGATAATTCAGATAACGTTCCTCTTCTCATTGCATTATCGAAATAAGGACGTTGCCGAAGCCAATAATGACTTTTTTTCATCTTATATTTAATAACGTCTTAAGTCAGTAGAACAAGAAACAGAGCTCGGTGTACATTTTGTCCAATTACTATTTGACTACAATTATTTCTGAAACATTATCACTTTCATGGGGTTACTTACAAAGTTAATCTCTAGCACTTGATTATCTTAAATAATAATCATAGTCAAACTGTTTTTTGTATTATCGTTACACTATTTATTAAAAGTGATTATCAGTAAATAATCTTTTATTGTCATCTTGCTCAATCAAGCAGTTCGCCACTGAAGTGTCGTAATTAATTAAATCTTTTTTTATTTCTTGGTCGAAAACGAGAGATGAGAATTTTCTCATATTGTTTTTATTTCTCACATAGTGTAAAATAACTATAAAAGGGAAGCTTTTACAACGTGAAATATCAACCGTCAATCATTTCCAACAAACGCGACCTATTCGTTTATACTGATCGAAATCTCTTAAATACAAACATTTTCTTTATGTGCAGCTATAGTCATACCATTATTGTTACAGATTTTGTTAACGGTGTCTTAAGTAAGCTATGGATATTTATAAATAATTGTCAACTCAGTCAATCTAGTGTTGAATATGAAAAAGAATAGTTTGCTAGAACGTTTCTTTGCTCAGTTTGATTTTTACGAATTTCCAAACAATAACATTGAAAGATTATATTGAAAGAGCACTGCAAAATGATTTTCGTTTAAAGCATATATCAAACGGAATATATATATATATATATATATATTATAGGATTAAAAAGGAAGTGCCTCATCGGTCATTTACTTTAAACCTACGATTGTTACAAATCCCGATGATTTACTTAGATTCGTCAAAATACCTTTAGCATTCCATTTACTCGTTAGCAGAATATAAAGCGAAATCAAATGAAGTCAGTTTTTACATACCATCTGACATCTGAAAATAAACCCAGTGTTTGTATTATTGCATTTCTAACCTAGATGTCGAATGTTGTTTCTCATGCAGATTGGTTCCGAAATATTTTTGTCTTTTTTTCAAAAGGGGTTTTGTCGAAATTTTAGTAATTTTAATGGTTGAAACCATAAGTCAATTGAATTTAGACCACCATGGAAAACCTGGAAGTACTGGACGCTCGTTTCTTCCTATTGTGGGACTCCTCGGCAGTGCGCATCCGCGATCCCGTCCCCCGCGAGGTTCCAACCCAGGACATGTCAGTCTCGTTTGCGAGCGCTTAACCATTAGACCACCGAGCCGGCGTCTTACGGTGTTAATTTCTAACTCCAACTAATCCATGAAATCGCGCCACCGTATACCATTGTCTTAAGTGAGCTGATATTTCACAACAGACCTTGTTGAGCTCCACTAGTCACTGCTACTCACTAGAACTCCAGGAAATGCCTCTTGAAGTCAGTCACTAGTGAGCATACGATGATTATTATCAGAAGGGGTTTTGTGAAGATTTAAGTAATTTTACTTAAATCACGTATCCATAAACTGCTATTTGGATAAAGATAATCAACGGAATACACCCATTAATCTTTATTAATTAAAGATAATCAAACTTGAAATAAATTTCTGTTTAAAACCCGAAATTTGCTCCATATTTATGAGTTCTAGGTTGATAAAATCCACTGACCTATTTATGCAAACATCTGTATCTTTATTAATAAATTTATTCAACTGTTCAACGAATGAATATCCAAAGACAAACGTTCTGAATATGTTTAATCCACCTTTGATATTATTAAATCACTGTAATAAACGATTTTCTAATGAATCATTACTATGAAGTAGTTAGATAAGTGCTTACATCAGTTCATCGTTAGACTCGACTTTTCCAATCTACATTAACATTTTTCAAGGAAATGGATTACTTTATATCTTAATTCGATTGAAATAATAACACATAGGCATTAATTCCCTATAGATAAAATGACTTGAAGTCAAATTGAATAAAATTTATCATTCCTTTTTTGTATACTGATGTCACTAAATCATAAAACCCTTTAATCATATCATATAATATTTTTGATTTCAATTTTTCTCACAGTCTATAGTTTAGAGTGATTGTAATTTTATGGGCTACATTAAGATTATAGAAACTCAAAGCTTCAATAACTGTACTTCAACTATCAGTCAGAAGAATAAATATGACTGTATTTAACCAACTGAACAGTTAACACTTTACTCTCGGAATCATTCACAAATATTGTGTTTGCTAAACCAACTATACTACAGCCAATTTCGATTATGGTTAATTTTAGTTAAGTACTCTTATTAACTTACTTAACAGACAATGCTATTAGAACTGTAACAATTAGCATATTTATTTGTACCGTTATGATCACTAGATCACATAACAGACTCTAGCTAAAATGTTGATCGCTCGATGATTCATCTTCCTCCACCTCATGTATATATGTACTCAAATCCTGTGATTAGCTTTTGCATTGCCTTGCTACTCGCTTATGCGATTTGACTATAATTTTTGTCTATATCATTGCTCGTATATACTTATTCGTCTCTCCGTTTCAAATTCGCTTAATGTGTTTATAGCTTCGTGATTTGCGCTATCCGCTAATAAACTGTAATTGCCGCTTCTGATTGCCTTCTGATTTCAAACACTTGAAACTTATATTATAGAGGTTATCAAAGAGATCGATTAACGAAGCAAAGCCACTACAACTTTTTATCATGTGTAAAAATCTTACCTAATGTTGCTATATACGTATTTATGAAAAAAAACAGGATATTTTTACATCAAACCAAACCGTAGATAAAATCACTATTTTCATAGTGACATTATTCCGAGATTAAAAAGAAGAAAATTAACGATTTAAAGAATTAAATCTTTAAAATAAGATATAAATTTTTTTAACTGATTAGATTAGGAATTCGCATTTGTTGAGACAGTTTTTTGTAGTATGAAGTTGAATAGTGGGGTTATTTTTACTGAAAATCACTTCAACGACTAGTTCAGTAACTATGAAAACAGAGAGAGGTTTTGTGGAGATTTTAGTAATTTCGTAGTTGAAATTATGATTCAGTTGAAGCTAGACCACCATGAAAAACTCGATAGCACTGGACGGCCGTTTCGTCCTCTCTTAGGATTCCTCAGAAATGCGTATCCACGATCCTGCCTCGCGGGACTCAAACCCTAGATCTATCAGTCTCGCGTGTGAACGCTTAACCTCTAGACCACCGAGACAGCACCCAACAATGTTAATGTCTAACTTCAATCAATCTACGAATCTGAGCGACACACCAGCCATTATCATCAGTGAGTTACCCGACTGAACTCCACTGGTCACTGCTTCTCAGTAGAATTCCAGGAAATACCTCTTGATGCGCACTGCTGAAAAGTCCCATACTAGGAAAAAACGGCCGTCCAGTGCTTCCAAGTTTTCCATGATGATCCAACTGACTTATGAAGTTAACTATTAAATATGAAAACAGTGAGGGATAAATTTTTAAAAAAATGATATTCCTGTATTATACTATAGAATTTTATGTTATGGCGTTAGCAGAATGTTTTATCTGTTGTGGTATTAATTTCATTTTAATCTTTTAGATTTTAAAAAAAGAAACAATATTGTACCGTAAAATATATCATGATGTTTGTAATGGACGTGTAAAAGGGAATTAACCTCAATTATTAGAGCCAAATAAAACTAAATATTCTACACTTTACCTTCTATAGAATACTGTTTTAAGAAATTATGTCAATAAATATCAACCATATTATTAATTTTTATTTTATTTCTGTATACATTTCTTAGGCCGTCAATTTATGTAGCCTGAAATAAGATGGTTCCGTAATCATCCTGATTTACATTACTGAGCAGCCGAAAACTGAAAACAAATTAATGCAAAATACTACCCACATTAAAGATAGCTGAACTGTTGAGATTAGATGGTGGTTGGAGGTAGTCGACAGGAAACCCTGGACCCGAGTTTCCTGTCGACTACCTCCAACCACCATCTAATCTCAATATATAGTGCCCGCAATCTCGAGTCATCTAGACTGGTGACCACATTGCAACATGATCGATAGCATTCGATCTGCACTAAATAAGGACTTGACATACATGACATTGATCACCACCCAGTGATTAACCAATTGAGATAGCTGAACTGTTATCAATCAATGAGAAGCCTCTAGTTAGTAATTATTATCAAACTATATAATATACATGATGGTAAGGTTTTATTTAGAGAAAAAAATTTACAAAAATCAATAATATTTTAATAAAACGTTTTTCAAATGAAAACAAAATTCCACTTGACGTTTTAAATCGAGAATATGAAAACCCCTTGAAACTTTTGATTTCGCAAAAAAAAGATACGAAAAAAGAACATAGAAATATCAGACATCTTCAAACTTAATGGATATTAATATCAAGGTTAGACTTGATAGTTATAAATCAAATGAACATTGAATATGGAGTTGATAATAATAAAATAATTATATTTTTATGATATTCCAATGAGGAAATATGTCATTTACATATTTCCCATTTTAATGACCCGATATTTGACTCTAGTTTGACCATGTGATTAACGTTATCGAAATATACATGTCATTAAGTGTATATCTCTTATTCTTGTATATGATCATCGACATAACTCACGTTAGTGTATAACGGAACTACATAAATCAAATACGAGAATGAAGTTTTGAATATGTATATTTTGTACACTTATCAATCTGAACAGACAATCAGAGAATCGGAGGGAATGAGACGCGGTGAAGAAGGTATGCAAGCCAACTCCATTTAATCAAACGTTAATCAATATTTATAGCCAGATAAAAATAAGTTATAGACATGTGATGAAATTTCCTTAAACTCATAAGCACTTCCTAAGAGAATATCAAATTCATTTTGAAAAAGGAGATTAACAGAATAAACTCTTATTATTAGACTGTTCAATTAAAAATAATTTTAATGGCAATATAGATCTAACCATAGACCGAGAACCGGCAAATTCTAATCAATGCATCGATTTTAAATCTGCAGATCCATCTAGAACAAAACTTCTCCTAGTCCTGAATCCTTTTAAAAGAACTACCAAGAACATTAATTTAGAAGACAAACTATTTTGAATTGGTACTCTGATTTTAACTTACTACCAAGGTACGACAGAAAATTACAAAAAATCTTGAAAAAGTACAGAATTAAGGATTCTATAGAACAACAAACTCTCTACGGAACGCTTTAATTAGAAATGTCGTACAATTTTTTCCATTTATAAACTAGAATAAAAAAGAACAAATATCCTAACAGGATAGCACAAATTCATTTATTTCATGGATTTTTTTCAACTGCTCATAAGTGTACATGCCTCACATCAGAAATGTCTAGAATATATTGAGTGAATATGTGACTATAGAGAAGTATTCATAGATAATAAAATGGGAGAATTAACATTTTTCAAATATTCTCTTATTTATAGTTTAAATATATAAATACTCTAGAATAGCATGGGAATCGAACTCTTTGGAAACTTATGATAGATCATGTAATAAAGACCAGTTGAGTAAAGCTCATAAGTAAACTTTAAGATATTAAGTATTTTAATAAAACTTCATGGAAAAGAGTCTTATGTATTAATTGTACAAAACAAGGTTACCAGGGCGAAACAAAGTTGATGTTTCTTTCTGCATACATAAATTGGGTTTGGATGTTTTAATTTCTGATATAAGGCATGTACACTTATTTTGTTCTGATGAATAATACTATGATTTTATGTTGTGAGCAGTTGAAGAGAATCTACGAAATAAATGAATTGGTTTTATTCTGCTGGGATAATTGTTTTTTTCTATGTTCAACCTTTTGTTAGAATTAGTGATAAGATCCCGTTTACATTCACTGAAACTGTTTTCTTTGTTGCATCGATTAGGATGAATACCACATTGAAGGGTCTTTTCATGAAATCTCAACTACTGACAATGAACACCTGAGCTGCACAAAAAGATGTCTTAATATTCCTATAGGACTGGAAAATTTACAAATCAAATTGGCAAATGAAGTATATGCTAATTTCGATAACCGCTAAACTGGCATGAAAATTATCAAAATAATTTAGAAAACTTTACCTGACAATGCAGAGAGACGAGTAAATAAAGTATTCCACATTATACGAAATCACTATGACCTCTAGTCAAACAAAGCCATTATTATCCATCCAAATTGCACTATTCATTCAAATAATCAAAATGAAATTTGTTCAGTTCTTATACCATTCAATTTTAGACTCCACATCTTCACAGCACAAATTTCACAATTACATACTGACTATCATACTCCCAAGTACACATAGTGATGTCTCACATAAAATCACTTTGACCAAAAGTTCCCATGACACTAACATAATCAAACCTATTTTCGATGTCAATTGGACTAGATATTTTGTCTTGTTTCTTTATGTTACTTAAATATGTGTCAATTTCATTATATTCTTTGTTTATTCATTCTGAATTAGTTTGCCTATACTAAATTACAAAACATCAGTAATTCTTCTTTTTACTCATCGGGAAATCACAATATTATAGTTATGTTTGTTATTATTTTCAATCTCTGTTTAATAAATGTTCACTATTGAAGCTGAATCATTCAATTATTTTCCTACTTATTAATCAACGTTTTTTCAGTTGATTTTGTTGTTATTTAATAATGTCAGATCCATCATTATTCTCTGAATATTGAATGCCTTAAATAAATATATATATTACAGTTAGGGTTAGGAAATGACATCAGCTACATATATTACCGTTGGCAACAATCAAATCAATTCTATTATTGATAAATCTATTTTCAAATGAATTGAAACTCAAGTGAAAATGATGAATTTTATGTTAGTTGATTTAAAAAACAATGAAAACCTATTTACTTCAACATCCCATTACAGTTAAATTATGTTCCATCAATAATCAGACGTTTTAGATAAATCTTCCGACATAATGTTTAGATGTCGAACCCCTGAAATAAGTTAAATAATGGTCATCTATACATAGTAATTTATTCTTATTCATCAGTTATAAAATCATAAACCCAGATTAAAACATGCTTTGAGTACTAAGAAACCTTGTTTGATGAAATGATATTTGTAAAAATTATGGTGATCAAAATATTATCCTAACATTTTATAAATCAGTCCTACTAGGGATTCTTCAGGGGAGTAATCAAGGCTAACATTTTGTAGTTTCACTGACTGGCTCTAGTTAAACAACCATTGGAAACATGGAAACACTGAGCAGACATTTTGACGTTGTTGTAAACTCCCTGGTAGTGAACATCCGCGACCCATAAGACATCAAACTCAAAACCTTTAATTTTCAAAACAAATCCTTAACCTCCAGAATACTTGGTTGAAATTAAACGAATCATATTTCTAATCTCATTTGATTTGACAAGTTGAGAAATCACTTTTAACTGTCTTTGTTGGGTAAGTGCTTTATTCTCAAAACGGTTAAGTTTTACTAGTCACAGGTTTTCACTAACACTGAAAATCACATCTCAAATTAATCACCAGTAACCAAGAATTATGAGACAGTGGAGATTTGTAGCTCAGGTGGATGATTTTAGTTTGGTCGTGACCAAACCATCCATTTCAGAGAACAAAACTCCATCAAAACCAAGAATTGTTATATACCAAAACTAAACGTTTCAAAGATAGATAATGTCAAAAAAAATAAACCCATCAATAAACAACTATCAAATCATTTTTATATGTTGCATTTAGTTTAATGCATGAGTTTTTGAAAAAAATGTGAAATTTGTTTAGATCGTGGTTTATTCCAAATTCCGACATAAATCCAATGACAACATGACGTCTCCGACCATATATAAATATATACCATAAAGTCATAAAAAACAATTTAATTTAATGTCTTATTGAATGGTTCTTATCCACTCTACCGACCAATTGGATAATTGTTTTATAATAATTTATTTCTGACATCTAACTTATTGTCAACAATTTTAATTCTGTTAATTTTCTTGAGGACACTCGGACTAGACTGGCTGATGAAATGCTGGATTAATATGATATTATTAACTCGGAGGTTTAAAATATTTTTTTAAGTGAGACTATAATTTATGAACGACCTTTGAGAGGCGTTAAGGTGGCCGTGAGAAGATTCACCTACATATTACGGCTAAATAAGAGTTATAAACCTGTATGAAGAATAAGGATTATAGTTTACAGTTGGTAGTTAGGGTAACGAATTAGATTGAAAGTTTTCATCACGAATCGACATTATGTAAAATCTCAAAATGTTCTTTAATCAAATGGATGAATCAACTTCATGCCAAAATCTAAGACCCGTTAGTCTAAATCTGATTGGTTCATCCATCAATTATAGTATCTCCAAATTATGTTTAGACAAATAGTTACTTAGTTTATGCATTAATACAATTTGTATGATCATCGACATTAAGTAAAGACAGTGTAGAACACATGAAATGTATTAAGAAATACTTATTAACAACCATATCTATATTGGGTTTTTTTTCAATGTCTGGATCGTTATAGATAATTATTCGTGGGATAGAATGTTAGGAATATTACATTATTATATAATCTTAACAGAATTACCAATACATTCTAAGATATTTTAACTATATCAAACAAATTTAAGAAATAATTAGGTTATTTATTCGAAAGGCCTACTTATTATTCCTAATTAATAATATCGATTAAACGTAGGAAAACGTTTACGTGTCCATATATTTGCATTTATTTTCAATATATATCTTACATATGGAAGTATATTACAATGAAAGCAAAGATTTTAGCCTTCCGAGTGAATATATTTTACACAAATCTTAATGAAAATATAACACTAAAGAATAAAGTGATTATAAAAGTGTTACGGATGAATAATTGATTCTACAAAAATATTACACAATAAGGTAATTTAGTAATTGAATTCATGAGTCAATTGAAGCTAGCCCATCATGGAAAACCTGGAAGCACTGGACGGTCGTTTCGTCCTAATATGGGACTCGTTGGCAGTGAGAACCCATGATCCGGGCCCACGAGATTCAAACCAGTGCTTTCAGATTTTCCACGGTGGTCTAGCTTCAATTGACTCATGAATTCAACCACTAAATTACTATATTATCCACAAAACTTCTCTCTGCACATAATAAGGTGTTTGAATATTATATGTTGCGTTTCATATTGATTAATGATAAGTTAAACTTAAACACTAAACGAAATTATCTTAATTCTAAACTAGGATTTTTATTAAGAAACTAATCCAATATGACAAATGGATTGAAAAATACCGAAATGTTAAATGGTAAAAAGCAATAAACAGAATGAATTAAACTAGAGTTTTGTCATAATAAACTAGTTAAAAAGAAAACTATTTTAAATGAAACTGGACTTCAATAAGGTACTTCTTATAACCATTGTATAATACCCAATTTTATGTTTTGTATTGCCTAGATTTGATAAAACTTTATCTATAAAGTCTACAATTTACCCTGTAAGCTCGTTGATTTATTAGCATTGTACGCTTATACGAATTGATTTCGTATTCGTTTTTAATTATCAAATAAAACTTAGTTGCTATCTAAACTTGGACGGTAAGGCCTTCAATAATAAATGTCGTAAATCGCATCAGTGATTGATTGGATTTCGATTCATCAAGGTAAATAACAATTTATTTCAATTCATTTTTTATTGCATGAATCCTTTCAAAAAATTAAACAGGTTAAAAGCTGCTTCTAGATTACCTAAATGTTTTCACTCCATATTATGGTCATTATATAATTTATATTTATAACCCTGAACATTAAGTTGTGCTGACAATGAACCCCTTATTAGGTAAAATCAAAAGATCCGTTAATGAATGTTTGTTGCTTTATTTGATTCTCAAGAACAAACTATATGAAGTATCCCTCAACATAAAATAAAACTTCTCCAAGCAGATTTTAGTAATTGGTTAAAGAAAATTGTTCTCAAACTAGGTAAATATCCGGCAAGATAAATTAAGTTTTTTATTTGATTTATTAAAATCTTAAATAATTTCACTATATACTTTAGTGATTACAGAAAGAAAACTTCAGTCGTCCTTCATTACCTCGGCTACAAAATATTGATTGAAATATACTCAATTTTTCCTATTTCGTTAGTCCTATCTCTTTGAACTTTCTGTTTACTTAAGTTATTTCCTATGTCCTTTAACGTAGTTTGCTGAATATATGTATTTGTTTTAAATTCTATTCAGTTCATTCGACGTATAACCACATAATTGCCATAGTGCTGTCCAAAGTAGCACGAAATGCACTTGTAGGATGGGAATCTCACGGATCCAGAATCATCAAAGCATCATTCAAAACAAAGAAGGAGGGAATTACAATTGCGACACAACGGATCATCGTCGAACAATCAGTTGAGTGGAACTCGTCACTGTACATCAACTTCATTGATTATTAAAAGGCATTTGACAGTGTAGATAGGAGGACATTATGGAAACTCCTTCGACACTACGGAGTTCCTCAGAAGATTGTCAATATTATCCAGAACTCATACGACGGACTACAGTGCAAAGTAGTGCATGGAGGACAGCTGACAGATGCATTCCAAGTAAGGACTGGAGTCAGACAAGGCTGTTTACTCTCTCCCTTCCTCTTTCTTCTGGTGGTCGACTGGATTATGAAGACCTCGACATCTGAGGGAAAACATGGAATACAATAGACAGCTCAGAATCAATTAGGCGATTCGAAATTCGCAGATGACCTAGCCCTCCTATCACGTACACACGAACAGATGCAGATAAAGACAACCAGTTTAGAAGTAGTCTCTGCATCAGTAGGCCTCAACATACACAAGGGGAAAACCAAGGTTCTCGAATACAACAGCAATCTAATCACTCTTGATGGCGAAACTCTGGAAGATGTAGAATCTTTCACGTATCTGGGAATCATCATCGGTGAACAAGGAGGATCAGATGCAGATGTAAATGCAAGGATTGGCAATGCAAGGGTCGCATTCCTGCAATTGAAGAACATATGATCCTCAACACAACTGTCAACCCATATCAAAATCAGAGCCATTATTACAGACGTCAACTTAGTTCTACTGTACGGAGCTGGAACTTGGAGAACTACAACAACCACAATCAAGAAGGTGCAAGTATTTATAAATAGCTGTCTTCGCAAGATACTCAACATCTATTGACCGGATACCATCAGTAACAGCCTTCTATGAGAGAGAACAAATCAACTTTCAGCTGAGGAGGAAATCAGGAAAAGACGATGGAAATGGATAGGATAAACATTGAGGAAATCACCAAACTGCATCACGAGGCAAACCCTAACTTGGAATCCTGAAGGGAAGCGGAAAAGAGGAAGGCTAAGGAACACATTACGTCGGGAACTCGAAGCAGGTATGGAAAGGATCACCCAAGAGAGGGTTGGATGGCGAATGCTGGTGAGCGGCCTATGTTCCTTCACGAGGAGTAACAGGCATAAGCAAGTAAGCGAATTACGCTTGAACAAGTTTGCTTGATTATTATTATTCAATTTTTATTATCATGATCTTTATGTTTGTCGATTTTTCTTCATATCCGTCAATTGGACAATTATCTAACCTGTAAATTATTTTCATCTTTACATATCCTTCTTTACGCCTAGGTTGTTACGTAACCTCATTAAATAATAAGAGTCCCAAATAAATTTATAATGAAAACGTTTGAAACTTCTTTTAAAGCCTTAGAAAAGCTAAAGATTAAATTACAAATATATTTAATAATGAAGAGTATCGATATCAAAACAAAATAATCTGTCGAATTCATCGAACAGAAAAGTTCTGCGGAATAATTCGTTCATTGAAAAAAATAATGGTCTTTTATTAAGTATTTTAACAGAAAACTTGAGTATTTTATTATGTTATATATATATATTAATTTAATTATTGATAGAATAGCCTATTAATAAGAAGTCATGAATATTAAGTAGACAAATTATGATAGGTTATGTGATCAGTGGACAGATAGAATATTAATCAACAACTAGAGATAATATAAGGTTAAAATACAGGAACTTAAGCACAAAGTTAAAAAAAATATCAGGTCAAGATGTTGGAAAAAAAGCGTATCCCATTCTAAACATGAAAGAGCGAAATTCCAGTGTGTAAAAAGAACACTGCTACAGAGTACACTATAGACTTGCTGATCGAGTAACAAAGAAATTAGTAACAGAAATTAGTAATAACAAATTTTAAAGACAGCAAACTTATAAATGAAAACATTCTCAATATAAGCTATTGAGTGGTTATTCTGAAATCATTCGGATATATTCTGAATTCAGTTGAACTGTTGTATCGGAGATTATTGTGAATCTCTTTAGATTTTTTTTCAACGTAGGTAGTTTTGAAGATTAAAGTTTGTAGTTTTTCAAAACAGACTGATTGTAGGTAGGCAATCTATAAGAACCAGCAAGCTCTGGATAATCGTCTCGTTATATTATTGGACTTCTCAACAGTCTGGTTCCATGAGTTCATTAAAGATCAAACACAATACATAGTGATCTCAGAATGGATGCTTAAACGTCAGACCATTGAGTTATCATCCAATAGTTACATTTCTAACTTCGTTTGATTGATGATACTGCTCGATTATCATTCATTAGATAAGATAAATACAATCAGTTTCTTTTCGATTCATGATGAGATTATAGATATCAAATGCAAATGTTTCTTAGTATGTTTATAGAACCAATATTAGATCTGATTACTTAGTTTTCTAATATACTGTTTAAGAAAATATTTATTCATTGACAAATACAGCTTTCAAGTGAAACAAGATAATCACTTATTTTATTTAACACACCTAATAATTTACATTAACATACTCTTGGGAACGTATTAATATATGCTTGGATAACTTTCTTTTTAATGTTAAGTAAATAAAACTAGACTTATTCCAGTATCTTGATTAGTTCATATTTATTCATCAAATGTTTCCGTGTTTGTTCTCCTTGAATATACACACTAATTTCAAATCAACTATTGTTTTGTTCATATTTGAATTTATACTTGATTTTAAATAAAAACAAACAAGAACTAGGAAGAATTCATTTTCATTGAAAAAAGTGTTAAAGTTTTACGGTTTAATGAACATTTTCAAAGTATCATAAACCAATGGATTTTATCTGTTATAATTTTGATTCAATGAAATAACTTGTCTAATATATTAATAAGAAAACAAAAACATTAAAAATGTATTATAAGAAATGGTTTAAAAGAACTATAAAGTTACTTTTATAGTCTAGACAAAATTAATAGAAAATAATACAATAATCTAATTTTCTAAAAATTTCGATTTAATACAAACATTCAACTTTGAAATTGAATTATTTTCAACAACAATGACAATGAAAAAGTAAAGAGAATTAAAAGAAAATTAACGTTTAGTTGATACGATATTTATTAAAACTCTATGCATAATTTTGAAACATTTATTTAAATAAACACATAAACATTGTTACAAGGAGGCACCAAGTAGATATGCGCCACATAAATCAACCGATTTGTGTGAGGTCTGGAATACTGCCTGGGTGCCCAGACCAAAGCAGGTGGTTTTCTTAGGGGGCCACACCCCGAGCCTTTGATCTAAAGGTCTGATCCACAAGGCAATGGAGCATCGTGAGGAAATGCAGCCCCATGGTGGCCGGTGACCAATGATTGGTTCATACGCCATTTGTTACCGCAGGATACTAGAACCCATGTGCACCATTGATTGGGTTTGGGATCCGGCTAAAGCGCCGCACACTCGCTTTTCGTCCTCTCAATTTCGTAAACAACACCCCCGCCACGAGAAGGCAGTGAGTAGGACTTCCCTGGCAGAGGCTGTATACGCGTGGCCGTGTGAGAGCATTTCTAGAGGGAGGGCGAGTCCACCCCACTCTCGGCCATACCAGGGCATTTGGGAGCACAATTATCCTTGACCAACATTACTAGAATTAACTAGATTCATCAGAATTTAACTTGTAGATCACCAGCGTAGATGATCTATGTCAAATGATTGGGGGCTTACTAGAGTTAAACAGGAATGGTGTGGCAAACCAGCTAACGTCGAAATCACACTTCGCGGTCAGCACCATACGTGGATTGCCTCATCGATGTATCAAAGCACTATAGATGCTTTGAAGACTGTACGACACAAAGGACGTTATTACAGAAATATATTAGTTAAAGTAGATAGAAGCGAAAGTAAGACCACTGCCGTGTGGACCAGTCCATAGCGAACGATTAACTGATGAGCGTTGGTCGTCCTTGACCTTGACAAGGATCAATGATCGGTTCGATATTCAGTGACCCAACTGTGGATGATTTGGTTAGGGCTTAGTGACATTTCATTGACTCTACAAGCTGTTTGTTTTTCTACATTGTCATTCTAAAAGTCATTTAGTGAAATGTTCAGAGATATTTTTATAAAACTGTGTCAATGAAGGGTCAATGTTCTTTGTATCACGAAATTAACTACAGTTATAAGACAACATTAACATTGTCCACATCGAAAGTTTATCATTAATATATCTAAAAATGATAGGCCACTCAGAGAGGATGATGCAAAGCTTTGTTAAATATGACATTTCTCTTTAACTTTTTGACATTCAGTTTCTAACATATATATAATTTTTTATAAGTAGAGCCTGTTCATCACATTATTTCCTTATGACGTTTATACAGTTGAACGACTTCCCCATGATATTTGGGTTTTCAAAATCTCCGTGAGATAACCTTTTCCAATATTTACAAATACGATTTTACAGTAAATGATATCGTGAAAAAGAAACTTTTTTTCGCTAAATTTTCTATATTTCTTACTCGTTCTAACAATGAAGTGAATTCGTCAAATGAAGTTCTATTCAGAATAAATGCTCATAAAAACCAAGTGACAATGATCAGTGCCTGAACAGTAGCTAACACCTTACTGTTCATTCTTTAGTATTGATAACTCTCGGCATACTGAATGGATAATTTATAACTATTAAGTTTACATTGAGATGTACTTTTATAGTGACGTGCAATTGAGTTTATATATATGAATGTAGTAATAAAATTAACCGAAATAGGCACTTAATATTTAGTGAACGTTTTTTTTTGTAAATGTTCATTCTTAATGAGAATTACAAAACGTTAGATTTCAATGCGGTTAATTTTAAAAGTCCATTGAAAGGGTTTATTGTGTTCACTTGTAAATTATTTGTGGTTCTGTATTTTAAAATTAATTTTTTGGTCGTAATAAAAACTAGTGTGTTTAATCAGTCATGTGTGAATATTGTTAACCGCCGTAATATGAAACCTGAACTATATCTAGACATTATGAATGTAACCATTTTTGACAAGCATTTGAAATATCAGTTTCATGAAGTGTAAATGAACAAGCCTACGTCGTCTGACTGACTCAACAAATATCTATCGACTTTAAACGTATAAATATGAATAAGGTCAACTGTATCAATGAACATTTACAATGCTATTATTACTTATTTTCCTTATTATTATTATTATCACTATTATTATTATTATTATTATTATTATGTCAATTGACAAGATTCAATTGTCATACTATGCATTTCATTGACACAAAATTCTTTGCATTTTAAATTTTCCTATAATGCTCTTCCACTTATTGTGACTGAACACTGTACTGCAAATAATCCAGACCTTTATTGAATGACCTTTGTAATTTGCAAATGTTACAATTTGTAATTTATATATATATATATATATATATATATATATATATATATATAAAACATATGTAAACGTTCACCATTGTTAATACATTACATTGTCAAATTCATTAATGCCATGACATATTTTTGGCCTATATAAAATATGGAAATTACGGACTTATAACTGTATAGTGTGACTTGTCTCAACAAAGTTCGTATTATTGAGTTGAAGTAGCGTTGCTGATGGTCGAAAAGCTGTAGACCATTTGTGTTTTCTCGCTAATAAGTGGTCTCTGACATATCGGGCAAACGTTCCGTCCGATATTTCGATCAAGGATAATACATTGTTAAAACTACAAAATAATGTTATGTTGCTTTTGATTTACCTTTCAACCGTTTGAGTAAACATCAGGCGAAAAAATAGTTGTATCACTTCTGATCGTACCCTCTACAATTAAGGTTACTGGGTTAATGTTAATGAACGAAACACTTACCCTCTTTATAACATTGCGAACAAGGTGGACGCGACACAAGATATGGTGAGCATTGGGATACACCTGCATGATGGCAGCAGCTATTGCAGGTGAATCATCTGTCACAATGCCTACCACCTGTCGACTGTTGGTTAACCGTTGGAAGAACGACAGGAATCGAGAAATCAAAGTCGATGTTTCGCGACTTATAAATGCAATACAAACGGGTATCGCCTTCAAATTCATATCCAGGGCTACGACCTGATATAAATAGATATTCTCGTTATTCGTCTTGTATGTTCCGTCCAAACCAATAACATCACCGAAACGGTCTGCAAAAATCTTTTGATCACCAGTGCTGAAGAAAAAGTACGATAGACAGTTCTCATCGTCTAATTCGTATTCGCATCGCCCACCCAAAGATGTTATGTGCGCTTTCAATTTCCCGTAATCACCTATCGTTTACATTATAAATTGGCAAATGGCTTACCAGGAATGTTCGCCTGTGAGAACACTTTGTACCGCATATTATAGATATCTTGATCAGTCAGTAGTTTCCCATAAGAATGGTAAGCATAATTCTTAATGTGGAATGAAGCAGTACCAGATATTAGCAGCGGTCGCACATTTTCAAACTGGGCCTCTGTTAACCTGCGCACCCATGAATTTCCTTGGTACCTTAGGGAATTGCACTCGTGATTGTGATGCACATTCCCACGTACAACAGTCCAGTAGCCGTCGATAATCTTACAATACATGAAGGCCGGACATTCAGTGTTCATGGAAGCCCTTCATGACAAAAAATGTTAATAACATTTATAAAATTACCTCCTCCGTCTAATCCGCTGTGACGAACCGCTAGATGTTATACGGCCATGTCTCCAGCACACAAATTTAATGTACGAGTTTTCATTTCTGCACAAATGCGAATCTCGAACTACATAATGACAGTAAGTTGATCTTTCATAATTTGTGATAGCGGACTTCAACGCTTCAATCGATGGGAACGCAACGAGAAACAACGTTGTCAAAAAGACTTCCTCTATTTCTGTTACGTGAGAAACAACAGCGCTTGTACTAGGCACGTTACTGTCCTCCATAATGATGATTAAAATGTACTTCGTCGACAAGTACTGATGTTTTATAGCAATCCGACAAAACATAACTAACAAATTAAAAACGAACTTCAAAACTAGCCATTTCATTGGACGAAACGGGATGAAAAATATTGCAATTTTGGGTTGAAAAAACATTTTTAAAAAGGGTGGGTGGGGTTTTTTTTAAAAAAATTGCCGTGGGGCAAATGAATTTCCCGTATTTGCCTTCTGATTAATATACCGTTGGGACGTTATATAGAACGGTTATCAAGACAAGCTGTATACGAAGTTTGAGGATTATATCGAATACCGACCACCACACTTTGACGTTAAATTATTAAGAGGAGCCTACAGTAAGTTTTTATTCAGTTAACACTAAGAACTAGATGGTTCATTTATATATATATCCTGATAGAGATCCGTTGTAGCCTGAAATGAACAGTGACAACACCATTGACCACTAAACATTATGATTTGAATTCGTATACCCACGGCTCGATCAATCCCCTTAAAAACAAATAGTGTTTTATGACAGTATAAATAAGCCAATGGATTAACAACCATTTACTAGATTTATTTTGTTGTGTGTAAAGTATTTCAAAATTAGGTTGATTATGGAACTATGATGGAATAAAATCAATCCCTGTTAATTATATCCACATTTTCATCTGTTAGGATGAACATTTAGAGTATCAGAATAAATTTTAGTGTATACAAACACGGTGTGTCATTATTATCTCACTTATTTAGTTTTGTTTCCATTTATTGATTCAAATAAAAACTAATACTGTCTGGTAATCATTATTATCTTTCCGAAACTAACTAACTGCCAATTAATTGTTAAGTATGAATTGCTATTTCTTATATGTTTTATTGAATGTTCTTAAACAGGTTATCCTAAATCAATTTACTAATCTTTTTGATAACTATTACATAATAATGATAAAATGAAATGGTTCCAGATAAAAACTACTTATCATAACAATCAACTATACCAACCAACTAAGATAAACTAAATTCATCTATTATCTATTGCGTATTATTTATTTCTCGCATTATTATACAAATATGAATGGATAAATAGTTTTACATTGAAAATTTATTCACTTGTGTTTTATTGAAGATTTGAACAGTTTAAAGAAAATCGTAGTTTTAAGCAAATTAAACCAAGTTTCATTAGTTCATGACCAAGATCATTGATTCTAACAATAACAAGAGTTTACTACATCATATAAATCTATATTATCTGTACTTAAAAAAAACAATGGAAAAAAAGGAACTGACTTTTCATGCTTCGACTCATATCAGTTGGCTTTGCATAATCAAATGTTTTCAATTTATAAATAATGATTGATCATGGTAAATTGAAACCAACTCAGTTTCATTTTGTAATCATTTTAGATTCATAGTAATTTAAGTAGAAACTGTCAATTATACAGTGAAGTTTAAATAACACAAGTTGACAACTAATAGGAAGGTGGATAACGTTCACTTGAGTCGATATATTATGATGTTTACACTATATGAAAAAAAGAGTAATTTAATAACCTATCACTTTTATATCAACCTATAAAATAAGAAATTACCATATTGAAGTATGATTTGGTAAACTGTTTAACTATTCCTAGCTAGGAAGTATATGTAAAATATAGAAATAAACTTCATGTCTCAATAGAAAGAAATCAAATATTCATAATTTTAAGATAATGAACCGATCAACGTTAGACCATCTTTGAAAGCCTGGGAACACCGGACGGCCATTTCATCCTATTGTGAGACTCCTCAGCAGTGCGCATCCACGGTCCCGCTCGTTAGATTCGAACCCAGGTCCTTCAGTATCGCGGGCGGACGCTTAACCTCAAGACCACTTGTATTTATAGCAACGAATTCATTTTGCTGAAACTTACCTTTTGTTTTGTTTTGTGATATTATATTATTATAGTACTTTGACTCAAATACAAGCATTGTGATTGTTTCTCCAGTCTTTTTATTTGTAATAAATGACTTCACAAATACTGAAGAAAATCGCATTTTATTTAGTGATTGCTTTTATATTATTTTTTTATTGGTGAAATTAGTCAGTAAATGAACCCTATAATATATAGTCATTTTCTAATGTCGGCACAATTAGATACCTTTAAACATGAATTTGTTTAATAAAGCTTGTAAGTATTGATAATGAACAAACCTCAAAGTCGTTAGATCATAGTTGTGTTGAACTTTCAATTTAATTTATAAGAAATGATATGGTTTGATACAAAACTAGACCCTGAGTTAATCACTGGTTATTCTTTATTATCAGACTTTTTAGTTTAACTCATTCCATATAAATGTTTAAGATAATGTAGACTGATGTTAGTCCTATTCATTAGTATCTAAATTATGTTGTTCAAGTGTTACATATTTACATGTAAATCTATACAACATCCATGATAATGACGTCGTTCTATTTAATTGAAGTACCTGAAATAGTCATTTTAAAGATTAATTTAAAATTTTATTTCTGCAGTTAATTTAGCATTTTCTGTAAAGAGAATATTAGAGTATCATCGAGATTATTAACACTTAATATTATGCTCCAATTTTCTCATCTATCAAGTAGAATAAACAATGTCTACTAATAATAATAATCAATTATTATTATTAAATATCATACACATAGTTCCCTTTATTATTTCGAAAAGAGCAAGAACAAAGATTCTAGCAGAATAGCATGAATTGATTTTATTTCGTAGGTTCTCGTCAGCTGCTTATAACCTGTGATATTCAGAATCATAATTACATATTGGGTTTAAATTACTTACATGAGAGAGTTTGGTTGGAAGTTATATTGAAGACATATTTGTACAGTATAGCAAGGGTGTAAATAAAATTAATAGACTGAATACTGCAAATATATACCTTGAAATAAAGAACATTCTACAACATTGATTGTGACATTTCAAACGGCCAGAAACAAGTGATTGCATAATCAGTAAACATTGATAGGAATATAGTGCGTAGAGCTGATTTGATAAAATAAGATTATTAATTTAGAAGATAGTTGAAATCAAACTCAATGATGTAATCAATGAAGGAAAGAGTTTAAAGAAAAAGAAAATAAATAAATAAATAGCAATATTTCATTAGTTATGTCTGAATAAGAGAAAATTTACAGTCAGTATATAACAGTAACTATGTGCTAATTGCTTATGCATATGGAACATTTCAGATGAAGTAAGAAAAATCAACCATTCATCACCAATCACTGATTGGTAAGGTTACACATATACTTATTTAAACAATATACTCTTCATCATGTTGGAAATCTTATATTAAATGATTTATGAATACTGGCTGTAATGGAAAGAAGAAACATCTGTTCATTAATTAAGATTACTGAAACATGTGACCAGGAGACATTAAACAGCTGATTCCTGATAGTTTGGTAATTCTCATGAATAACCGTTCACTAACAGAACTGAAAACATGATGATGAGGTTCTGCCCTGGCAAAACTGTTCATTGTTCCTTTGTTAATTAGTGATGCTACAAACGATGCAAGTTTGTGACGTAAACAATCGTCATTCCATGTAAAAACTTATTGATAATGCGGGATGGTCAAAGTTTCCAATTTTCTTAGATTAAACCCATAAAAATTCATAATACAATACCCAAGTTCATTCAGGTTATGATCAATTCAACTTTTTTCAGACCATAAATACATCAAAAAGATCCAAGTAGCCAACATATATGATTCAAAATTCACATTATTTCATAAGCCAGTGGCTATCTAAACTCAGTAGATAAGTCGATGATGTGATGTATTTTGAAGACAAAGGTACTGGATTAGAGTCCCGAAGTGAACATAAAATCTGAAGTGCATTTGGATTAAGATGAGTCCCCAACAGAAATATACATGCATTTAGATTCCACAGCTAGTCAGAATCCATCTCTGTTCAAAATGGTTGTGATCTAATGGCAATGTCGAGGCACAAATGCTGAGAGAAACTGATCAATTTCAGTTTCAAACATCAATAGGAACATCCAAACAAAACGCCATCAAAATCATCCACCTGAGCTAAAAATCTTCTCCATCATCTCAAAACTATATATCATTCCCTGTACCTTTCCACTTGCTGAAAAATGTCAACATTGGAGATCCAGTGAGTAATACAGGAAGATTTTGAAAATGAACGTTAACAAACTTACTTCAAACAAAACAGTTTATAAAAACTGACCATTTATTAAACAAAAGGGGTTTTGTGGAGATTTTAGGAATTTTCACTGATTGAAATAATGAGTCATTTGAAGCTAGTTCACCATGGAAAACCTGGAAACACTGGACGGATGTTTCGTCCTAGCATGGGACTCCTCAGCAGTGCTCATCCAATCAGCGAAAATTTCTAAAGTCTCCACAAAACCCCTTCTGATAATAATCATCGTATGCTCACTAGTGGCTGACTTCAAGAGATACTCCTGGAGTTCTAGTGAGAAGCCGTTACCAGTGAAGTTCAAACAGGTCTGCTGTGAGATATTAACTCACTGAAGACAATAGTGTACGGTGACGCAACTTCTTGGATTGTTTGAAGTTAGACATTAACACCGCTGGATGCCGGCCGGCTCAGTGGTCCAGTTGGTTAAGCGCATGGCGCGAGACTGATAAGTCCTGTGTCGGAATCTCGCGGGGTGCGGGGTCGTAGATACGCACTGCTGAGGAGTCTCATACTAGGACGGAACGGCCGTCCAGTGCTTCCAGGTTTTCCATGCTGGACTAGCTTCAATTGACTCATTATTTCAATCAGTGAAAATTTCTAAAATCTCCAAAAAACCTCTTCTGACATTTATTAAACAGTTTACTGAACAGGTAAAAATTTAAAATTCTAGTAGCAGTAGTAGTAGTAGAAAAAAAATTTAGAAAGGAAAATCTTCAAAGGTGCATAAGCAGGCAATCTGTAAAAAGAAAAACTTGCTAATTTCTTATCATTAAACGTACAAATATCTGTATTCTATCTTTGTAGCATGGTTTTAATGACTAGTTAATGTATATGAAGATTAGGAAATTCCCAGCTGACAATCTTTTCAAATCATTGATTATATACTAATGTCAACCAAATGATTGAAAATATTTTTTTTATTATCTTTTGTATCATTACGTAGTGGATAAAATTCATCATCAGATAATTTTCATTATATTTCAAGGAGTTACATATGTTATTTACAATTGAAAGTACATGTGGCTGAAATTATAGCCCTCTTGAAAAAGCCATTAATTTATTTATAATTGTTTCGCTTGACTTATGATGATTATTACAGTTTTGACTACTGATAATTTAACAAACTTAGAATTTCTCAAATCTAACCACATTTACTCCAAGAATATCAATCAGTCTAAAACATCTACTTATTATTGTACAGTAGTTCAAAATTATAATGAAATTTTTCATGACGTACCGTCTGTCTATGATTTAATTATTTACAGTATGGAGTGATGAAGAGACTGTTAAGTTCTTTTAATGAGATCATAAATCGATCAGTTTTAGACCGCCATTGAAAATCTGGAAGCACTGGGGGCCGTTTCGTCCTAGTATGGTGCTCATCAGCAGTGCGCCTTCATGATCCCATGCGAAGGATTCGAACCCACGACAGTGATTCTCGGAGTAATAATGATAAACAGTGACCAATGGAGATAATCTGTTTAAGTAGAGTCAGGTATCTACCTCAGGCAATGGAAGATGGTCACGCAACTTAGTAGATCGGCTGAATTTAGACATTAATACTGTTCGGTGCCGGCTTAGTGGTCTAGAAGTTAAGCGTTCGCGCACGACACTAAGGGTCCAGGGTTCTAATCCCGCGTGCAGGATGATGGACGCCCACTTCTAAGCAGTCCCATACTAGAACGCAAACGGCCGTCCAGTGAGCTCAGGTTTCCGATGGTGGCCTAACATTCATCGATCGATCTATTTATTTGAACACATAGACATTGATACAAGGGAGCATCAACTACATACGCGTCACACAATAACACTTAGGTTATGAAGACCGAGAATGTAAAGTAGGTATAGTAAAACAGAACAACAAAGAACAGAAATTTGTATATGTGAGTGAAATAATAATAATAATGGGAGAAACAATTCAGTTAGCAAACGTACAACCAGAAAGAATTATTCCAGTTAAATAAGTTACGTCCACTTCCAATGAAGAAAGTAAAAGAAAAAATACACCAGGATCGCCACTGGCTTCCATTCTCATCCATATCTCATAATCTATCTACCCAATGTGTTGTACAATTTATAGCACCCAAACAAGAAAGTCGTGAACCACCAACAAAACACAGTTCTCTACAGCTCTCTTTCATACCACAACACCATGTCATACACTGAACACCTCCACTTCTTCTAACCACTACCAACGTATGTAAGTAATACACGATGTGAAATTCTCTGGGACAACATCCGTAGCACATGACCAAGCCACCGAAGTCCATATTTCAAGATGGTCACACCAACACATTTGTCGTCTCTGCACACGAACATCCGCATTATTAGCATGGCGTTGCCACTAGATGTCATCAATCCTTCAGAGATTACGATCATCAAACACAGAGAGTCATCTAACATCCTCAACTCCAACAGGCCAGCTTCAACAACAATAGAGCAAAACTGCTCTCACGAAGTGTTGTAGGTCAGATCTTTTACAGCCAGACTAACATCATCAAGGCACCAACGATGGCCAACATTGGCATAAACCGCTCTAGCTTTCACTACACATCAATTGATCTCATCACTCATGCAACCACCTGCACTTATGCACCTACCCAGATACACCATCTTCTCAACTACTTCTAGCTGCTCAGTACTCAGAGTAAGTGCAGGATCAGGGTCCTGCCAGTCTTGTAAAAGTAATTTGCACTTCAAAGGTGCAAGGCATAATGTAATACCTACGGACACTGATTAAATGTGGATTTTATAAATTGAGTATCAAGGTCGAAAAGTCTTGTTCCGGTCAACGAATCCACGCTACCATTACCTACGTCCATCATAGCTGCTTGCAGATTTCATTCATTTCTACCTCACTCTTTCTTATATTCTATTCGATAACGCATGAAAAATTCTAAGATATTAAAAGGTTGGAGGTAGTTAGCAAAAAACACTGAAACTCATTGATAGAATCCTATCACTAAAGAAGTAGTCAAAAGCCACATTGGCTGCTGCTTGAAGACTAATCAGTATAAACACTGCGATCCAAATAAAGTCAGTCCCGAACTAAAAAATTCAGTAGTAAAGTCTCAGGATGTGAGGCTGAAAACTTACAAGAAGCACCAGTCCCATCAGGACTCCAGATAAATTTACTGACGAGTATCACCTAGTAAAGAACCTATATCCAAGGTCCCCCGCTTTAAACCACATCATATAAAAAAGACTTGCAAAATGATAAATCATTTCACGACAAATTTCGTTTTCCAACTATACAACGTATCCTGCAATATCACAATTAATTAACAGGCTATTGATTTCCCTTTGGGCTCAAGGCATGAGATAGGGGAAATTTTGTAGATAATGAACTGATAGGAGCATAGCTTGTGTTGGGGCTCAACGTTAAAGATCCAGATCAGACGCATAACTGGTCAGGTATAGGCCGCTAGGCTACGGATGGAGAAATAAAAGTGGAACAAAGGGAAAGCTGTAATCAGAATTCTGATTGTTGAATTAATTGCATTGTATAAGTTATTGTCTCAATTCATAAGAAAATCCTTCAGCTTTCTAGATGTTTTCAAAATAATGAAGGGAACTATGTATATGAGAGGCTTTTATTCAATTCCGATTAGACGAAGCGGTTTCAGCATTTTCTAGACTTTTAGTGATTTTATCGATGGATATTTGTGACCTTGCGACCGTTATAAATGATAGTTTATATCACTTTGAACCTACATAATAATTATACACATATATTAGGAAGTTTTTACTTATCATTGAATTGAAAACTCTCATAACTTTAAATGACAAGATAAGATCACTTTATCAGTATAAGTCATTAAAATTTTATTCATACAAATCAAACAAAATAGAATAACATGAAACACGTTGAATATAATTCATATAAACAAAATGGACATTTGTAATCTATTCAAGATGACTGAAAATGTTTATTATTCACTAAAACATAATCGTTGAACATGACCTTAATGTGTTTTTATCTAACAAAACAACAATAGCAAATAATAATATCAATAACGGTGTTAATGATGATCACGGTATTAGTAATAATAATAGCTAAGAAGAAAAAGAACTAATTGAAATAAATTATTACATAATAAAGAGTATACAATTATGAACAAAATACATAAGAATTATATATATAAAATGTTCTAATGTAATCAAATGATCAATGAATATAACATTGCACAAACAGAGTCAATAATGTGGATTTATTTACGTTTTTCTTTATTATGACATGTATCATCAATAATTTGAATACATTTAAAAACAGATTTATTCAAGACTGTTTCACTTTATTCATTATTGAGAAATGAGAATTTGGATTATTAAGCAAATCTTGAGGATGACCAGTTTCAATCACTTGTCCATGATCTAATACAACAATCCTATGATTTTATTTTTTGAAAATAAAACAGTGTAAAAACAATAGTTAGTAAAAGATAGTTGAATAATATAACTTTCACATGAATGTTACGTAATAACCAGTATTAAGAAAAAACACTGTCATTACCCTTTATCTGATTAAAAATGGATACAATGTTGATATGTTAAAACCTTAAAACCCTCTGTGCTAATGTGGTATGGCAACTCGAACTGATGTACTTACGTACGTACGAAGTTTTACGTTGTTACTGACTGACTGACTGGATTTTAAAACCCTTATATACTCAAACAATCTCGAATTTACTAAGTAACGCCGGGGGCTATTAAAATTATAAAAAAAACTGTAGACCATATTAATGTATTTTTAAAAGAGGAAATTTGTAAATCTCACATTACCCTGGTAACTTTTTTATAATTCTTTCGATCATTTATTTTAGTTTTATACATTTTACTCTATTTATTTGTCCAATGTTATGGTTGTTATTACATGCTGTTGAGATATTATTCTGCATTCTTGAATGGTGCATATATATTTGGTGCCCTCTTGTACCAATATTTATGTGTTCATTCTATCGAAACATGCTTTTATGATTACTATTGTTTTGTTTTTTAAGTTGTGAGCAGCTGAATATAAATGAATTCATCTTATTCCACTATGTCTGTTATTCTTACTTCAGTTAAATCAATCTGAAATCTAAACAGTACTAAATTGATTCGCATTTTTGAGTATCAACAGTTTGCTTATCACAACTACATGTGATGTATATTTTTTAGAAGGTTTAATATATATATATATTTCTTAAAAGAAATATGTTACATTAAAATATGCTTGATTATTCATAATATTAGAATTTCTTATCAACTATCAATTTGCGTAATTAGTTTTTGACCATTTGACATATTTATAACAAATCATAAGTAACTGAAATCAATTTTCACCATATATTTTAAGAAGGCTAAATTTATACGATTCACGTTCAACATTTCTCGAATTTCATCAAGCTACTGCTGAATATCAATTAAGATATAAACGAAACTGTATTTAACTTGATCTCATAGGATCTAACATTGGAGTATATACATATTGATGTTTATTAATAAAAACATTAATTGTAGAAGCAGAGTAAAGTGGTATTGTGTTACCTAACCTCGACATGTGATGTTATCTGGTGTAAGAGTGTGTTGGAAGAAACTTAGATGAGGCCAAATGTAACATTAGTCTATGATGCCATTGACTATTATACTAAGTCATGTTGGAGTATGTGGAGTATTTGGCTAGGATCAGTACGATTTTTGTGACCAATAGTTGATGACTTTGGCTTGGAAACAATTAAAACGGCGCAGATGCATTCAATTTTTATGTTCCCTTAGATATTGAATTTCAGAATTACTTTACAACTTTTGTTTTACGAATTTACTTCTTTTTAAATAATCTCCAACCCTAATCTTTTATGCAATCCCTTAGTATTATTCTGATAAAGATCGTGATAGTTTCATCTTTTTTGTGCTCAAATGGTGTGACAAGTTGACCGATGTATATATGTGCAAGGTTCTACGTAGTTGATAACCGATTAGGACAGATAAATTTAGCAGAGCAATTGACAAGAAATTATAGAAGAATGAAGATCTTATTATCAGATAAATTAGCGAACAACTACGTATATTGTTATCTTATCGACAATAGTGTTCATCGTTATTTGTTTTATGAAAGTCGAAGGGATCAAATGAATTCTATTCATTTTATTTATTGTTAACTTTTCAAAATCCTACTGATATCATCTTTGATCCAATAGAAGTGTTATTATAAAAAATTCTTTTCACATACTCTTTACTTCAATGTCAGGATAATGTCTTATGTAAATGTTTAAGGTAGAATTTCACTTCAAAACAGATTTCACATTTTTTGCTATCATTCTAAAACATTTATGTAATGTAAAAACAAATTACAGATTGTAAGTATCCAGTGGAAAACAAGCGATATATTCTATATAATGTTTTGGTCTTTTTTCTATTTTGAATGATAAACATCAGAGTGAATTTTCATATCCGAATCCCTCATGGTATAACTAACTGACACACAGAAACACAATTGAATAAAATATAAAACAGTAGGTAAAGATACGACAATACAACAACAACTCAATGAAGTGACATGACAGTGGTTTCCTTCTTTAATCCTAAAGATAAGTTTTAAGAATATAGTTACAAACATTTAAAAAGACAGTGATTAGTTTGAATGCTATCGAAATATATGTTCAATATGTTTAGTAGCGTACGTTCAACACCCAAATATATGAGGATAAAGGATGTTGAGGGACAAGTTATTTCTGATTGTAACTACATTCGAAATTAAATTTAAACTACTGATAATGTGATTACTGGGGCTTATTGTTTTTCAAAAGGTAATCATTGCAAAAGTTATTGGCTTTTATATTTGTTTTAAAAGCAACAATAACCGATTACATCATTTTTCATTGTAACGGTTGACAAGTTTGAGGAGTGCAAATCGTTCATTACTGCAGGGGTGGATGGGTGTGAATAACAAATTTAAATCACAGTTATTTGATTATTCTAGGGAAAGAATGAGCTGAATGTCGCCTTCCGAAAATCATACACCATTGCAAATTGTTGTGATAACAGTCATGCAGTCGATTTGCATACGAAATATAAGAAGAAACGCGCAGATACCGACTAGAGATTACAGTGTTAGCTTTTTGAATCTTCCCATCAATGTTTACGACTGCAATTGATCAGCCTCTTTTTTGGTTATGGAAGAGAAATCAATCAACCCGAATAGAACTGTTACATAAGCATACAAAGTATGCATTTTTACCAATTGTAACAGTAAAATTTATATTACACCAAATATTAACTAAGTTACACAGGATACATTTACCTATCTGTGTTCATTACAGTGGATAAACGATGAGCAATAATAATAACAGTCGCGTCTTTAAACTGATCTCCTATTACGGTATTCATAACTAAATTATCTGTAGATGGATCCATTGCAGCTGTAGCTTCGTCAAGAATAAGTAAACGAACACGACCGCCGGAAGACAGGAATACTCGAGCTAGACAAACAAGTTGACGCTGACCAGCCTGTTGAAAAAATCACATTAGAACATTAGGTTAAACTATTAAAACTTTATTACACAAAAAAATGCAGGAACTTAATTTTAAAAACATTTTTAACATCAATGGAAACCAAATCTATGAAGAGATTGAGAGACGAAACGTAAACTTATAAGTGTCCATATAGTAGTGTATACATAATAGTTTTCAGAGTTAGTGATCGTAACTATAGGGAATAAATAAAATGTTTTCTCTCTATAGACATAACCGTAGTAAATTTAGGTAATAGCTAAATATTTGAAGTGAAGCTTGAACTAGGATATGTAATTTATTCGTAATACAAAAAAAGTGGATGTATTCATATAGCATACAATTCAGCTTAAAATAAACAATTCACCCTTGATTATTTTTCTATTCATTTATGCATGAAACATCAATTCACTCAGGTGTACAAAATACACTAACCGACAAGCAGTTTAACAATAGCTGTCACCTTGATGTGACAAACATTAGAAATTATAATAAGTATATCCTTTTCTTTAGTGGTTATCATTATCTTCATAAGATCATATTAATTCTCTACGTTTAGTTGTTTTTACATGAATTAAACATACTTGAAATATTGTAAAGCATAAAATTTTAAAAAATATAAATAGAAGGATTATGCTGACAATAATACAAGACGATAACGAGTTAATTCACTGACGTTTATTTGAAAAATAAATGCTTTGTTGTCTTTCTTTTCTTATTCTTATGCAGTTAGAATCGTTGACATGTTGTTGTACATTACGTGTTCTATCGACATGCGAAACCTTAAATATAGTATCATATCAGATGTATGTGTATATATACATGTGTGGCCCAAGTGATTGTTTGATCACATTAAATGTATTCACATATCAACTGAATTAGAATTCATGCAAATTAACTACTATTACTGCTACAAAGAAAGTGATTGTTCATTTTTCTATAATCAATAATAATAAAGAATATATACAGAACAGTTAATTAGTAGGAGAGAAAATTTTAATCAATTAAATTTAACGAACGATTTATTTTCACTACTTTCAACATAATTCGTTAATATAAATTTATGAGTTACACCAGTAATTTCTTAGAGATGAATGTAATACTAACCAACTTTAAAACTATCTAACAAAAATAAAACATCATTTTAACTAGTTTTTTTCTTTTGCTTTTAAGTAAATGAGAAAATATGGAATTAAGTTAATGGGTGAAACCTACTGAATATCCTATTGAAATTGATAATGATAAAATGTAAAGATGAATAGTGACTGGCAGTGGAATCTAGGATGTGCGTTTTGTCCTGTTTGGGACTCATCAGCTGGATGTACCTGCATCCGAGTTCATGTCCACTCTGGGACTCGAACCCAGTACCGCTAGCTTCAAACGCCTTCACGTTATTCACTTAGCTACTGAGTCCTGATAGCTGCTTGCTTGTGCAATGGGGTGAAGTTTAAATTCACTTGGTATTGTTTACTTGGATCTTCCCACTGATGTTTAGGACTGTAATTAATCAGTATGCATATATGCCAATAAGAGACTGATAAATTGCAGTCCTAAACATCAATGGGAAGATTGAAGTAAACAATACCAAGTGAAAGTAAACAATGACTGTAAATTTTTCGACTTTAACAACAAGTATATTAATTATTCCAACAACAATAATACACAAGTCGATCTAAGCTAGACCACCATTAAAAACTTGGAAGTATTGGACGGTTGTTTCTTCCTAGTATGGGACACTTCGACAGTGCGCATCCTCGATTCTGCACACGAAAATCGAACCCGGGAACTTCGGTCTCACGCACGAACGTTTAACCTCTAGACGGTATTCAGCGGTGTTAATGTCGTACTTCAATCAACCCATGATCGCGCACAACCCTTCATCCTTGTCTGAGGTGAATAACTGTCTCACAACGGACATGGATTGGATTCCACTGGTTACGGCCTCACACTAGAACACCAGGAAGTCCACCTTGAAGCTAGTCATTAGTGAGCACATGAATTCAACTGTGAAAATATTACAATTTCCACAAACTTCCATAATAGTAATAATAATAACAGTTATGATAAATAATCAAAATAATTTAAAACTGTTTATAATTTCTATTTCATATGAACACATATGATTAGTGAACTAACATCGAATAAGACTGACAAAAGTCCTATGAAATAACAATATAGTAGGATTATCTAATATACCAATATTTGATTAATAGTGGTATCGTTTTTGTTATATACATATATCACGAAATTAGTGTAGAATTATAGCGAAAAAATTATTCATATGAAACATTCATTCACTCTAATAGTCTTATTTTGTCCCAGTTTGACAATCCCCGGAATTCGAAATGCATAACCCAAATATGGATTCGATCCAAGGACCTATAAGTTCACGAGACTGTATTTACAATTCGTTGATCACTAAGTAGTGATCAATGTCATGTAAATCAAGTCCTTCTTAGTGTTGATCAAATTCTATCAATCAAATTGCAATGTGGAAACTAGTCTAGGTGACCAGAAATTCCGTGAGCTATATCGGGATTTAATGTGGTGGTTGGTACATGGAACGTTCGAACAATGTGGGAAACCGGGAAGACCAGTCAAATAGCAATGGAAATGAGGAGATACAACTTAGCAGTACTGGGAATCAGCGAAACCCACTGGACCCAAGCTGGACAGAAAAGGCTAGCTACGGGAGAGATGCTGCTATACTCCGGTCACGAAAGGACAATGCTCCACACACTCAGGGAGTCGCTCTTATGCTGTCCAAAGTAGCACGAAATGCACTTGTAGGATGGGAGTCTCACGGATCCAGAATCATCAAAGCATCATTCAAAACAAAGAAGGAGGGGATCTTAATGAATATTATCCAATGTTATGCACCCACCAATGATAGCAACGACGACATTAAAGATCAGTTCTACGAGCGGCTGCAGTCAATCATTGAGAAATGCCAAGAAAGGACCTAACTATTCTGATGGGAGATCTAAATGCCAAAGTCGGAATAGACAACACCGGATATGAAGATATCATGGGACGACATGGACTGGGACAGAGAAACGAAAATGGAGAAAGATTTGCAAATCTATGTGCATTCAACAAATTGGTCATAGGAGGCACAATATTTCCACACAAGCGTATACACAAGGCTACATGGATCTCACCGGACCACACTACAGAGAACCAAATAGATCATATTTGCATCAACAAAAAATTCCGAAGGACAATGGAAGATGTGAGAACCAGGAGAGGTGCTGACGTAGCTTCAGATCACCACCTAGTTGTAGCCAATTTAAAACTGAAGCTAAAAAAGAACTGGACAAGTGGACAAACAGCACTACAAAGGTTCAATACAGCCTTCCTTCGAGATACTGACAAACTCAATGAATTCAAGATAGCTCTCAACAACAGGTTCCAAGCCTTACAAGATCTACTGAAAGAAGAAGAAACTAGTATGGAGGACAACTGGAAAGGCATCAAGGAAGCATTAACTTCAACGTGTCAAGAGGTTCTGGGCCTAAAGAAACACCATCATAAGGAATGGATCTCTATAGAAACACTGGACAAGATCAAAGAAAGGAAGAACAAGAAGGCAGCAATTAACAACAGCCGAACACGAGCAGAGAAAGTCCAAGCACAAGCTGAATACATAGAAGCAAACAAACAAGTGAAGAGGAGCATTAGAGCCGACAAGAAGAAATACGTGGAAGAACTAGCAACGACGGCAGAAAAAGCTGCTAGAGAAGGAAATATGAAACAGCTTCACGATACAACGAAGAAACTAGCAGGGAAATACAGTAAACCAGAGAGGCCGGTCAAAGACAAAGAAGGCAAGCCAATCACCGAAATTCAACAACAGCGTAACAGATGGGTAAATACTTCGAGGAACTCCTGAATAGGCCGGCTCCAATGAATCCACCGGACATCGAAGCAGCACACATAGATCTTCCTATAGATGTCAACCCACCAACGACGGAAGAAATTAGAATGGCCGTCAGACAAATCAAGAACGGGAAAGCAGCAGGACCCGACAACATACCAGCTGAAGCACTGAAATCAGACATCGAAGCAACCACAAGCATGCTTTACCTTCTATTCAAAAAGATTTGGGAGGAGGAACAAGTGCCGATGGACTGGAAAGAAGGACACCTCGTCAAGATTCCAAAGAAAGGAGATCTGAGCAAATGTGAAAACTACAGAGGCATTACACTACTGTCAATACCAGGGAAAGTCTTCAACAGAGTGTTGCTGAACCGGATGAAGGATGCAGTAGACGCCCAACTTCGAGATCAACAAGCTGGATTCCGTAAGGATCGGTCGTGCACAGACCAAATTGCAACACTACGGATCATCGTCGAACAATCAGTTGAGTGGAACTCATCACTATACATCAACTTCATTGATTATGAAAAGGCATTCGACAGTGTAGATAGGAGGACATTATGGAAACTTCTTCGACACTACGGAGTTCCTCAGAAGATTGTCAACATTATCCGGAACTCATACGACGGACTACAGTGCAAAGTAGTGCATGGAGGACAGCTGACAGATGCATTCCAAGTAAGGACTGGAGTCAGACAAGGCTGTTTACTCTCTCCCTTCCTCTTTCTTCTGGTGGTCGACTGGATTATGAAGACCTCGACATCTGAAGGAAAACACGGAATACAATGGACAGCTCAGAATCAATTAGACGATTTGGACTTCGCAGACGACCTAGCCCTCCTATCACGTACACACGAACAGATGCAGATGAAGACAGCCAGTGTAGCAGCAGTCTCTGCATCAGTAGGCCTCAGCATACACAAAGGGAAAACCAAGGTCCTCAAATTCAAAGCGGAAAACAGCAATCCAATCACTCTTGATGGCGAAACTCTGGAAGATGTAGAGTCCTTCACATACCTGGGAAGCATCATCGATGAACAAGGAGGTTCAGATGCAGACGTAAAGGCGAGGATCGGCAAAGCAAGGGTCGCATTCCTACAATTGAAGAACATATGGAACTCAAAACAACTTTCAACCAATATCAAAGTGAGAATCTTCAATACGAACGTCAAGGCAGTTCTACTGTATGGAGCTGAAACTTGGAGAACTACAACAACCACAATCAAGAAAGTACAAGTATTTATAAATAGCTGCCTACGCAAGATACTCAACATCCATTGGCCGGATACCATCAGCAATAGCCTTCTGTGGGAGAGAACAAACCAACTTCCAGCTGAAGAAGAAATTAGGAAAAGACGATGGAAATGGATAGGACATACATTACGCAAATCGTCAAACTGCATCACGAGGCAAGCCCTAACTTGGAACCCTGAAGGGAAGCGAAAAAGAGGAAGGCCAAAGAACACATTGCGTCGGATAATAGAAGCAGATATGAAAACGATGAATTACAACTGGACGGAGCTAGAAAGGATTGCCCAGGACAGGGTTGGATGGAGAATGCTGGTGAACGGCCTATGCTCCTTCACGAGGAGTAACAGGCGTAAGTAAGTAAGTTGGAAGTTGTTGACGGGGAACTCTATCTACCACCGTATCAGCGAGTGCTTCGAGACAAGTGATGATTTTACATGCGATATGTGTGTCCCAACCACCTTAATCAACATAGGTTTACACCATTATTAACCGAATTCCCATTTTAAACTGGGCGTTAATGCAGATCAATTTTGAAGCAAAAGTTTGTATCTAATGGTCGGAAAAACGTATCTCAATTGTTTTACTGTTACTTAAAGCATTTAGAAGACTGTATTTTGTTAATGTCTCAATCAAATAAAACTGCGTCATCTTCACACTATAAGACAACATATCAATCTTTTATTAAACCATTCTGTATAAAACAAACGAAACATTTGCTATCTCTGAAACCACAGCTAAAACAGAACTAAGTTAAATCACGAAAGTGGGTAGGCCTGAGGAACATTGAATATAACGCAGATAAACACGTGGTTGCATTAGAGCACTGACTCTGAAAATCCTATATTGTACCAAAAATATAATATTGAATGAAGCCATTAATGATGACAATAAATATGACTGACAGAGACGTGGTTTCTGTGTCTGCCTTGTCTGTAGTTACCAGGTGAAACAATACTTTAATTTATGCCTAAAATCGGTTTTTATTTTGTGAGTGGTTTATTATATGTTTAGACTACACAGTCGGGAGATCCGACCCAAATATCAGTCGATTTGTGATGTGATGAGACTATCATTTAATGTCATGAATGATACTTATCTTACCATTTGGTACATCATAACTTTATCGATTCTGAGTTCATAGTTCCGTGTAGAACATCGTTAAATGACTGCAAACTAGAATGAGACAACTGTTTATCACTTCCTATTTCTTAATTTTTCTTTGACTTATATATTGGTTTACGGTGTAAAACCAACTTGTTGAAATTAAACAATATTCATATACCACATACATATTAATCAGAAGTTAAATATTTAAAAGAATGTAAATATCATTTACATACAGATAGATTTGCTCCACCTTCGCCACATTCATAATCTAAACCGGCATTAGTCGACCGAACCCAATCAGTTAAATGAGCAGATTCTATTGCACGCCATAAATCGATATCAGGCAGTTTACCAAATGGATCTAAGTTAAACCGAAGTGTACCAGCAAAAATTATCGGTTCCTAAAAAATAAAATGAGATAAACATGTAATGTAACCATTGCACCAGGAAATAAAAAGAAATTACCGACCTTTGAAATGTATCAAGTGTACTATCGAATATTGAATGTCACGCTGACCATTACATTTGATAGTGTAGCTTAAAAATAAAGTGTAGATAAACTTAAGAGACAGAAAGATATAGAATAGAAGACAGAATAAATACTTAAAGAGAAATAAGTAGCACCGAGTATACAAATTTTAATTCTTACCTGTGGAAGAATACTAAATCGGGATCGAAGTTCATGAAGGCCAATTCGTGACAAATCAACTCCATCAACAAGAATTGGACCACGTTTAGTTGATGTTCTATGTATATCTAATCTATCTTCTTCTAATATCGTAGGCTCGATTAAACGAAAGATACTAGATGCTAAAGATGATTTGCCTGCTCCAGTACGACCAACAATTCCTATACGGCGTTCTTGTGGATTACCACTTAATTTAAGATCAATAGATTTCAATGCTGTAACTAATCGTCCAGAATTCGATGCTTTTTGACCAAGTGATAAGTCATGATTATCAGTTACTTTGTTCTTTGTAGGCAAATGATATTGAACAGTAGCTTTGTTAAATGTGATTTCACAACAAGGTCTCGGCCAATCAATTGGAGGAGGACTATCCACTCCATGATCCCAATCAGCTTCCTGTTCAACCTGGAAAAAATAATCAAATGGGGAGTATTATGTTCAAAGGTAGATGGAATGGAAACAAATAGTATACCATTAAAATTCAGATTGTATAACGTTTCAAAATTTGATGTGTATTATTCTGTAGAACTCTATCAATCAAGACAGATTCCTTTACAGATTTTCTTCTAATTAACTAATATGAAGTTATGTAATAAGAAATGTGAATTTATATTATGAAAATATCTACAACTTCTTATTCATGGCTTCACTTCATTCTCATGCAACTTTTCACAAACAAGTTTACTAACTGTTAGTTCAACATTATATTCATGTTAGAATGTAGAACATTTAATATAAGGATTTGGTGTTCATTTTAAAAATTACAATTTCGTTTCACCATTCTATGTAATATAAGCATGCAAGTGTCAGTGGTAGATATTAGTACAGAGCAAATACTTTCAGTTCAGTATATTTATATTACGCAAGGCAATTTAGTCTATTAATGTTATAAACTGTATACATCCATTAATTTCAAGTATGATTCCAAGTAGTTTCAAGTAATCACCTGATGATGAGAAAAGTAAATCACATGTATGTCAATGTATTTAGACCGTTTTTGAGTTATTTGTGGTGTATAAATAAAAATTTTCATCGTCAGTCTTACTTACTTTATTATATCAAATCGTTTCAGTTTTTGCTTAGTAATAATAAGAAGCCATTTTACCTCAGTCATGCCAATGTCTTGTTTCAGTTACAATAGTATACAATATACAATATATTAGGAAGACTAAAATAAATTCGACGCTATATCTCTAAATTTGTGAAACAAATAACTAGTAAAAAGAATGGATAGCGACCATGAAAAGATGAAAGATCTAAGTATGAGTAGTGATGGCATGTTTTTTTCCGTTAGTGGTGACCAAATCAAAACGTTCGAAAGAATACTATTTCACACATTAGAGATTCATAAAAAAACGATAGAAATATTAGGAGTTAACGTTAACCACATACCTCTTTCGTGTGATTTTCCGAAAAAGATATTTTCTTAGAATATAATGTGTTATCTTCTACGGGGGAGATTTGTAGTGTCTGGTAATATGACAAGCGCGTATGGGTTGTTCTAGCTTCCAAATAGGCCGATTTACTTATTTGTCTTCAATCACGTTTCGACCTTATCAATTATTTGCTTATTAACCTTAACTGCTTTTATATGAGCGTATTTGTGTGCCTCACTAACCATATTCATCACAAATCTCCAGCGTATTTTGTTTAGCTAAAAATATTGAGTGACGCTTTATCAAATGGAGTTATCATATTTGTCTTCTACGGTCTGTTTCACCGCTCTAGTTCTCTTATTGTCTGTCTGGGGTAACGAGTATATGAATTCAGTGGATAATAATGTATGAATTTAGGTGGCACCTATAGTTCGTTAACATTATCACTCAATCGAATCGGAATCAGATCAAAGAGCCACAAAATGCAAAACAAGAATATTCAAAATGGTTAAAACACTGGAAATTATTTAAATGAAAGGAAAAAGAAACAGCTGTTCACTTCCTCCTTGATTAAAACTAACAATATCAGGTGAAAATTACAAACTATACGATATTTAACAAGGTTGAATGAATATTCACTTATCACTGAAATCATGAACAGATAAGTTAGACCACCATTACAAGCATGGAAGCACTGGATTACGTTTCGTCCTAGTGGAGGACTCCTCAGAAGATCCCATCCACGAGGATCGAACCCAGGAGCTTCGGTCTCACGCACGAACGCTTAACCTATAGACGAATGAGTCGGCACCCAACGATATCTAACCTTAACTAATCGGTTCATGATTTTAATGAAATCCAACAATCTCTACAACCACAAACTTTCACATTTATAAAAACAAATATAACTCTCAGTGAAAAAGTAAGTTTTGAAATAACTTTTATTGTTAATTATTAAATACCCGACCGTTGTTGCTACCTTGACGTGGTGGTCGGGCTTGCCTATCGTGATGAAGCAACCGAGCTATACTGGCTGGAACAACCGTTCCTCAAGGTCCTACCATGTCAGACAGGTCGGTTGAAGAGCGGTAAGACTAAAAGCAACAAACCCAAGGTCCGAAGGCGAAGTCGTACTGCTGACTGTACAGAGGTGTGACAGCAGTAAGGTGTTTCCTTCAGACAACCAGCATGACAGCGATGCTGCCTTCCCACAAGGAGGGGTGGGGTTAGAAAAGGTCGACCCTAAAAATGCACACCTCACCTTACCTCACGGATTTCCGTCTCCGGCGGTAAGGCCCTTTGAAGAACGGAGCTAACACGTCAAAAACCTCTCACGAAAAGGCCGTGCGCGACCGGCCTCAAGCAGTTGTCCCTTGGGCACTGCGGTCACGCTCTCAGGTCACTGAGACCACCTCTAATCCAATTTCCTTTTCAGGTACCTCCAGAAGAACCCTTCCACGGTGTGGGCAACCGGGAAGTGATAACCGCCCTCATACCTCTAACAGCACTCAAGACCACTGTATTCATAATCAACCTTCCTCTTCAATTCCTATTATTCCTCCTACATCGACTTTCAACCCTAAACTTCCTCCTTCGGCTTCCTCCTCAAGTGTCACCATAGCCAACGATTCTAGTGCTCAAAACCCTGTCCCAGGTCTACTGAAACCTCGCTCCAAACTACACATTGGAGCCTTCAACGTACGCACCCTATGTCAAATCGGTCAGCAGGCTTCCTTGGCTAAAACCCTAGAGTCTCTTTCCATTGATGTATGCTGTGTCTCCGAAACACGCATACAGGATTCCAGTGTGGTCATTCACTTGACCTCACCTCGGCAAAACGGAGAGCCAACGAGATACACCCTTCGTGTATCTGGTGACCCGATGGCCAGTTCTCGTGGACTGGCAGGTGTAGGCATAGCACTAAGCATGAGGGCGGAACAAGCACTGCTAGAGTGGATCCCCGTCAACAGTCGTCTATGTGCTGTTCGGCTAAACGGCTCCGTAAGAACTCGGAAGGATAGGGACACACGTCGTTGCCTTTTCGTCGTTTCTGCCTACGCTCCCACTGACTGCAGCTCAGATGAAGTGAAAGATGAATTTTACAGAAAGCTTCTGAACTTCTTCAGAAAGCTAAACGCTCAGACATAGTACTCGTAGGGGGTGACTTTAATGCTCAGATAGGTAGCTTAAACCAAACAGAAAGGCATTTAGGTGGATATTTTAGTATTCCGGCACAGCGAACAGATAATGGTGATCGTCTGCTGCAACTGTGCTCAGACAATCGTTTATTTTTAGCAAACACAAATTTTAAGCATAAGGAGAGACATCGTCTAACATGGCGACCCCCTACACCAAACCAACGATGGACTCAAATAGACCATATTGCCATCAGTCATCGTTGGAGAGGGTCGGTAGAAGATTGTCGCTCATTCTGGAGTACCTGCTTGGACTCCGACCATGCCCTAATACGGGCACGCATCTGCTTGCGCCTCACTGGACGCAAAAAAGCCACATTAAAAAGACCCATTAGAACTGAGTTGAGTAACGAGAAAACCAAAAGTAGGTTCCAGGAACAACTGAGGTCACACTTAGGTAGTTCTGAAGACGAGGCTGACCCAGATGTTGCTTGGAAAGACATACAAGCAGCTGTGGAAACAGCAGTGACATCTATTAGTGACTTAAACCACAGAGTTACAAAGAACCAGTGGATTTCTTCAAAGTCTATCACACTGATGGATTCTCGCAAACTCGTCCCATCAGGTTCCGAACATGATGAAGAGCGACAACAAATCAGATCTAGGTTAAGAAAAAGTCTAAGGAACGACCGTGAGCAGTGGTGGGCAACGAAAGCAAAAGAGATGGAAAAGGCGGACAAAAAAAAAAAAAAAAAAAAGCTTTACAGACTAATAAAAGAAACTGGAATTAATAAGTCAAGTGTAAGTGAGATTATTTCGGAAAAAGACGATACTCTCATCTGCTCCCAGTCCAGACGTTTAGAACGATGGGCGGAACATTTTAGAGAACAGTTCAGCTGGCCTTCAGCTACTCTACAACTACCCTCCATTCCCAGACAGTGTGAATGGAACATTGAAGTAGGTCCCCCAACTCTTGCTGAAGTTCAAAAGGCTATAGTTAATCTGAAACGAGGAAGGGCAGCTGGTCCAGATGGACTGGCTCCAGAAGTCTTTAAGGATGGTGGTCCAATTTTAGCGATTAGGTTGACTAATATTTTAGCTAAGATCTGGGAATTAGACGTTATCCCATCTGACTGGTCACAATCACTTATCGTCCCAATATATAAGAAAGGGTCAAAATCATCCTGTGACAACCACAGAGGGATTAGTTTAACTAATATAATATCTAAAATACTAGCCTCGATAATTATCAGACGCCTAACTAAGACTCGTGAACTGCAAACACGAGAGAACCAAGCTGGCTTCAGACCTGGTCGTGGCTGCATCGACCACATATTCACCATTCGTCAGATTCTAGAACACAGGCATACTTATCGGCGTCCGACAATGGTGGTCTTTCTCGACTTAAAAGCAGCATTTGACTCGGTAGACCGCGAGATTCTGTGGCAGTGTCTGTCATTGAAAGGCGTACCTCAGAAGTACATAAACCTTGTGAAGGCTCTTTACTCGAACACTACTAGTCGAGTCAGGCTTATGGCGAACTGTCATCTACTTTTGCAACCTCAAGTGGTGTCCGTCAAGGCTGTCCACTTTCCCATTTTTGTTTAACTTCATCATAGACCTATTGATGGAAACAACATTCTCGTCGACTGAATTCTCGGGTATTGATCTCCTTCCAGGAGGTCCACTTATCGACTTAGAATACGCAGATGACATAGTCCTGTTTGGTGAAGACGCTGACAAAATGCAGAGTCTTTTGGTAGCACTAAGCAACAATGCCAGAATGTTTGGAATGCGCTTCTCTCCCTCTAAATGCAAGTTGTTGCTTCAGGACTGGTCTGCGTCAACACCTGAACTAAGGATAGGGAGTGAAGTAGTCGAACGCGTTGACAACTTCACTTATCTTGGAAGTCTGATCAGCCCTAATGGGTTGGTGTCTGACGAAATCTCAGCACGGATTCGAAAAGCTCGTTTGGCTTTTGCCAACTTACGTCACCTTTGGCGAAGGCGAGATATCCGTCTATCAATAAAAGGACGAGTATACTGCGCGGCAGTCCGTTCTGTTTTACTTTACGGCAGCGAAACATGGCCATTAAGAGTAGAAGACACTCGTAAGCTACTAGTATTTGACCACAGATGCCTTAGAAATATTGCTGGCGTCTGCTGGGATCACCGGGTAAGTAATAGTGAGGTTAGACGCAGGGTATTAGGGAATGATGGTAAATCAGTTGATGAGGTTATGAATCTTCATCGACTGAGATGGTTGGGCCACGTGTTACGTATGCCTGAACACCGATTACCACGACGTGCAATGCTATCCGGTATTGGAGATGGTTGGAAGAAAGTTAGGGGCGGCCAAACCAAAACGTGGCATCAGTGCTTGAAGTCACTAACTTCTAGTCTGAGCCATGTTGGTAGATGCAGACTACTTGGTTGGGGTCCGCGTGACTATCGTAACCAATGGTTGGAGACTCTTGGTGACATGGCTCAGAATCGATCACAATGGCGTCGGTGTATACACTCCCTGTCTTCCCTTAAACTAAGAGATTAAAATCGCTTCATATCTTTCTTTCTACGAACCAATTCTTTCTTCTTGTACTATATCGCTATATGCAATCTTTCTCTTATATATTACCACCTTTGACCTAACCACTGCTATGAATCCGGTGTTCATCTTGTTGTGCTGATGCGGTATGGCAACCTGGACCGATGCACATATGTGCCTGGTCCTACGTTGTAGCTGACTGACTGAATTAATAAATAATTAAAAATTCCATTCACACAAAAGAAAAAAAATGTAACTACTTACTCGGATGTATTCACATATTCTTTCCAATGAAACAGAACTTGTTTCCAATTGAGATAACTGTTTAATAACCCATGTTAACGAATCAAATACTTGTAGAGCATAAACTATGATTAAGCCAGCGATACCAGGCGATATTTTTGATCGAAAAACAACCAAAATTACAGCACATACAAATACCATAAGGCTACAAGATAACTGGAATTTAAAATAAAAATTCACAAAAATACAAATATTTTGATATAAATAACAACTTAAGCCCAAAATAAAACCGAGTTATAAGAGAAATGAAAACAAGATATCTGGGTGGAACGCGTTAATGATTTACAAAAAAAGGCTGGGTTATATATAAGTTATGATAATTTAAGTTACTAATGAATAAATAAAACTCACTGATATTGCTTAACATATTATGAAGTTATGAAACAGATTTGTGGTTTTAACTGAAACAAACGATCATTTGATCTTTACTGATGTGTAATATTAATCTGTGTCCATTTCGCTATCATATTAAATGACTTCAATGGTATAAATGTCATTTGTGAAACGCCAATAGATGAGATCATTAGTCCATGTATGCGACACTGATACTAGTCTACAGCTGAGAATTTAGTAAACAGAACTTCATGATTTAATTCATTTTTGCATTGGTTGTTTGAATCATTCCATTGATGTTGAGGACTGCAATTGATCAGTGTCATATTGGCATATAAGTGAACATCAACTCTAGGATTCAGGTACATCCAGCTGACGAGCCTAATTAGGACGAGACGCGCGTCCTGGATTCTACTGCCACCCACTTCTGCTTAGAGCTTCATTGTTATTTTTTACTTAGTAAATGCAGGCTTTGATTAAAATCACATTGAGTGTAGTAAATACTGTTATTATTATCACTAGTAATAATAAGTATTATTGATAGCTTGTATGTGACACAAATCCCAAAAATTCCGACAGTCATATATCAAACAAGAAAATATTTCCCACATACAAAAACATTATCGATTTATTTCCTTATGCAAAGGACACTAGCTAATTACTGATTTATAACGATGCAGTGAAATCGAGTAGCGGTAGTTCCTGTGTGAAATGTACATGACATAAGCATGTGCTCTTAAGAAACGATTCTCACTAACGAGGGTAGATTGACATTGCAAATTATAAGGTAGTAATAATTACTGTTACTGGCTGACTCTAGCTGGCAAACCATTAGAAAACAGGAAACATTAGAAAGATCCTCATTTGTGGCCAGTGACTACCTGGACACAGCAGACAAGTTGATGACACATTGGCATTTAAAGATACCGGAATTGATCCCGGAGTGAACATCAACTGTAGAATGCAGGTAAGATCGGATGCCAAGTCCAAAATAGGACGAAACGGGCATCCTAAATCCCATTGTTAGCCGCCCTCAATCTCTGCTCAAAATGCTTGTGATCTAATGGAAATAACGAGGCAACCCGCACATGCCAAAATAGAATAATCAATTCCAGTCCCAAACATCAGTGGGAAGAAAATTAGATTTTCTACTCATTGGGATATTACAAATATATTATTTTTATTTATAAAAATCAACCCAATGCTCAATTTATTCGAAATTATCAAATCAAACCTTGGTAATGATACCTATCAGTGGGAAGATTCAAACAACCAATATATATATATATATATATATATATATATATATATATATATATATATATATATATATATATATATAGTAGTTTAGAAATCTCCAGTTTTAAAAATGCGCCCACAAACTTTAGACCTCAAGACAAGAATTACGTTTAAACCATTGATACAATAAACCACATTTTCAGCATGAGTCGGTCTGCAAAGTAGACCGACAACCACTCAATTTCGTCGATGAAACCTGATACACTCACAGCATAGTTTGCATTGACCTATCATACAAGGCGTCTGTGACAAGTATCTTAAAGTTATCAATCTGTACATTTTACATATCGTTAATAGAAAAAACCATGTTTAGATTCTGGACAAAAACTAAGCTTAAAGTACAGATATTAGAATATATGCGACAATGATGATAAAAAAGGAAAAGAAACTAACATTTAGATGAACATCTAGCCACCGGTTAGCAACAAAGCGTACATATTCGAAAACCGCGTTAGCATCAATCAATTTATCAGATTTAGCAATAAATTCTTTATCACGTTTAAATGCTCGAACAACAGTGACACCTAAAGACGAAGCTGACGTTTCACTATAATTGGTTAACAATGGTGAACGAGTATTTGCATCCAATCGACGTGTTTGTCTAACAGAAGGCATATAAAATATTAAACAGTTATGCAAAATATAAATACAGGAATAATCACTGCCAATCCTATTCCAAATGGACGTAGAGTAACAGAAACAATCACTAGTGAAATAACAACATCTCCAGTAGTCCCGATGGTATCACTAAATGAGTTCGGTATGGTATGATCTAAATTGTCAACATCATTACTGAATCGATTCAATATACGACCTAAAGGTGTGTGATCAAAGAAACTAGCTGGGGCGTGAAGAATTTTCGATAAAAGCTGTTGATGTAATAGCTACAAAAGAGATGAACAAGAAAGTTATTTATCAACATTTCAATCTTAAGCATCAAGTCAAAATTATGACGAGAAAAAAAGTGTATTCAAAAAATGAATTGTATTTAATGTCAATGTAAATATTTCCTTAGTTTCATATTCATTTAAGATAACAAAAATTCTAGTAAGCTTTCGTGTAAGTAGTACTCGATAGATCATGTTTCGACGTTATGAAAAAGAATCTGATTTCATTCAAGATACGTTCAATGAAATGTATCAAACTGATAGCTAGTTATATACATAGGAGAGAACGTATGGTTACACATTCATCTGCAGATTCTAAATTATGTAATTTTTTGGATTTTAAGGTAGGAATCTCCATCTTTCAAATTTGTAGTTCCATTGAATTTAAAAGCAATACCTTTCCTTCATTTCTAGTCGCGATGCCTGGTTTGGTAGCGCTATTAATTAACGGTCGGAATTAAACGTAAAACGTTTCGAGAGCATTGTAATCATTATACCACTCCTTAATCATTGAATCAAAACCTATTAAGCCTAAATTTTTAAAAATTACCTCAATCATAATGTGAAATGAGCATTCACTAAATAAATTTATGATAAAATGTCCTGACAATAGCACGAAAGAGAGATCAGTAAACCGATGATATATATATATATATAGGGAAAGAGGAAACTTACATTTGAAGCTCTCAGATTAGAATACGCATTAAGTAGCGCAAATATTAAGATTAACACCGTCTGACCTAAACCAGCCCATGCATAACCTATAATATAATATAATATTCTATCTTTAATCTGTTCTATTAATATCTGACGAGCAGTTTCATTACTAATTATAGTAGTATTTTGAAAGGCTTGTTCAGCTTCAATCAATTGTTGGTCATCTGCAAACCATTGTAACCAATAACTACAAAATGCCTGCCGAAAATAAAAACCACGAAAAGAAGAATTAACCATGAAAAACTGAGTATATATATATATATAGTATAGTATAGTTTCTGTAATTTATCTACTGTGTATTCAATGGATTGCAGTTATTAGTGAAGTACAATTGAAATAATCAGTTCTATCAATAAGTTATATTAACTCTAATCGATTTTTCAAGGAAATCTAATTAAAAATCAATCGTATGACAAGTACGATAGTCACTGGCTCTGATGGATTATAATTATTCAGCTAATCAGTAACATGTAATACAGAACCGATGACATGTGTACATTCTATTCAAGTTGCCATAACCTTCCAAAACACAAAAAAAACGAAATTTTCAGAGCGAGAAATTTCAATGTGATAGAGCTAGTAACAGTATTAGAGGTAGCAGGAAAGGATGTAATTCAAAACAATATGGATTGGTGGAATAAAAACTGATAAGGTAATTTAGAAAATCAGGACTTAAGGGAAGAAAAAAAGATAATACGCTTGTACCATTGCAAACGATTCACAGCCATGTTATCCAAAGTCACTAACTTTGGTTACGATAAGTACACAGGCCCCAACCAGATTGTCAGAGTCCATCAATATGGGTCAGTAACAGTGTGTTTATGGACTGATGCTATTGCCTTGATTTGGTCGGGATATATATTCTTTAGAAGTTGTTCAAGAAAACAGATATAAATTTCGTAGTGTTTACAATTCATCCTTTGATCAATTTTTATATGGAGATCATTCACCAAAATATATTAAATTCAGGCAGTTTTAGAAAGCCCTTGCGTTTTTGTGACAATAAAAATTTCGTCATTACTTCGCTCTTCTACAGTAACAAAAATATGGCAGTTACGATAAGTGTGGCTATTTCAATACTATTATGACTGATTTTTATATTTCAATATGATCCCTGAAAGTTGGAGGAAATCAGACGAAATCCAAAACTTGAGTTTTGTACTATAAAATAGTTGTCAGTAGTGTTTATCTGTAATATTAATGGAACCGATAAAGCGAATCCACATGACTCAACGTCACAGTCACAGTTATTACTTGTCTATTGAGACCACTTTATATGTAATGTGCCCATTATATTTTGTATAAGATTCATCTGTTGAAAAAAATTTACTAATCAATATTACAATAAAAAGTAAACATAAGAAGTATAGGAGGTTCATGAAGATTGTTCGCGACTTGTAGTTTAAATCGTGTATAGACATTAACTGAAAAACCATATAAAAACCAGGGGCACTAAACAGCTCTTTCCTTCAAGTATTCGACTCATCAAGTGTGTAACGTATATGGAAGTCGAACTCAGAACTCCACAGTGACAGCTTAACATCTAAATCCTGAGATTGGTATTCGATGGTTTATATTTCTAAAAAATAGTCAATTCGTGATTTGGTGAGACCATCATTCGTTCCGATTGATGATAGTTACCTCACCCCAGAAATCGTTGGACTCCAATGGTTACGGTTTTTCACCAAACCTCCTGGAGTTTCTACCGATATTAGCAACTATTGAGGACATGATTATTAGTAGTGTAGAAGGACGACATAGTTACTCAATATTTGCTAGCTTTGAATATTTGTGTAGTTTATGAGTTCATGATGTGAAATACAGAATGACCAGCGGCTTATAACATGACTGTTCAGGGCAACAAAATTTGAAACTCACCTGTACACCTAAGAATCCCACATAAGACAGAACACTGATAAACGTTACAGATACACTCCGAGCACGGAAATACTCCCAGTAGGCTGACCACGATACATGACCGTGCATAATTTCTTCATCAGTCATGAATTTTCCATGTTCAGGATCATCATTTTCAAATTTATTATCATCTGATGTGCTAGCATTCAAATCTGTAATACTTATGCTAGTTGGAGAACGACGATGAGTCACCTCCTGCTCAGATCTAAAATCGATCAAATCATTTAATGCTTCACCAGTAGGCATTATCTGAATGGTCCCCGGAGAGAAATTTGATACAAAAAAATGTAAAACAGAAAACCAAAGGAAGAATTACAGTAACACATAAAATGTTTAGGTTGATAATTATATTTCTGAAAAGCACAGTTATCCTATGTTTCCATTTCCCAGGTCAAACACTAATAAATTTATGTATTCAAAATCAAAACAGCCTCGTTTAAGTGTGTGAACTCGAGTGACAGGCATGGAGTTGACGAACTGAAATAGATAGGGTGAATTCAAACCTTATAGTGGTAGGCATTAAAGGCGAGTTGACAAAAGATGTAATGTGTTAGAACAACTGTAAAGGAATAAACAAGCATAAACAGTTAGGAAATTAGGGAACATCTTTAACTGAAAACATTAATTTTGATGTTTTACTCATGAAAATTTCATTGTCTCATTGTATAGGGACATTAGCGAGAAAATGAAGTTGATAAAAATTATTTGAATATTAATGATGATAGAGTTATCTAGGAAGACAAATAAATCTTTACAATCAAAGCATCCAACTGAAACAATACAACACTTCAATAATCATCAGTTGTAAATCATAATAAACAACACCAAAGAAACTATGGTCAACCTTGTATTTCCTTCAGCTTTATTGATAATTTTAGGCATGACTCTAAAGAGCCGTTACTAAATGATTGAATGAGGTGTCACTCGGTGGTGATGTGTTGTGAAAGTTTGGACAGACGGGCAGATGACACAGGTTCTATATTGCTTATGACTGACTGAATTTACAGTTTAAATGATAGTTGCATACAAATATGATTAGTAGACTTCAACTGCGTTTACACGCGAAAATAAATGAGCAATCTTGAAAGCAAAACTTACATGCTCATTATTGTCATGCTTTGAAGCAGTATTGTGAGTAGTAATATCAGTGAAATTAATGGGTTTTAAAAAGGAAACAGATGATTCTAGGGATAATTTTTTTGTTGCATTCAATGGTGGACTTCGAGACAAAATTCCGATAGGATGATTTGAACTACGCGGCTAAATTAAACGAATCAATCAAGAAATAAATCATATGATTAATGATATGGAATATTGTCCAATCAGTTTGTTAAAGAAATCATAAAATATATAATCAATTGGATATATTAGGATTAATCCAGAAGTAAGCTAGTAGAACAGTAATTAATTTATAAGATGAACTGAAATTTAATCGCAGTTTAATTATTTGAAGAAAGAAAAGTGTCTGAATACGAATAATGAATGTTATTCTATTCGTACAGATTGTAATTAAATTGATTGAATCCACGAGTCGATCTAAGCTAGACCACCATCGGAAATCTGGAAGCACTGGAGAGCCGTAACGTTTTAGTATGGGACTCCCTAGAAATGTACATCTACGATCCCGCATGTGGGACTCAAACTCAGAACCTTCAGTCTCGCGCGAGTACACTTAACCTCTAGATCACTAATCAAGTGAAACAGCTTTCTTTTGGAGTTTGTTAAGAATAACCAACAAAATACAATGAATTCATCGTATACAGCAAACACTTTCTTTTTTAATTTATTTAAATTAAGATGAATTGAACTGAAATGTAATTTAACAAAAAACAAAATAATATTTTACCACAAAAGTCGAGTGGATTAGTGATTATTTGTTTATAAAAACAATTACTTATTGAACAATGACGGAATAACTGGTAGAAACCAGTAAAATTATCAAAGTTCAATTCTGCGTACATTCATAAAAAAACAGAGAGAATATGAAGAAAATATATATGAGTGTGCACTCCTACTGAAAAGCAATTCGAAACGAGGATAAAACATCTGTTCGACAAAACCGGTTTTTTCAATCGATGTCAATATCCTGATGAAATACTAACTTTAAATGCAAATGGAGTTCGTCAATCTTAAATTTACTTACAATTCAAGGTTTTATAACAACTAACAGGGTACCAGTGTGAATTATGGATGCAATAAACATTGTAGGTAACATCAATAAACAGAAAATAGTGCGATAAAAAAGACTGAAAAACATAAGCAAATCCATTCATAATGAAATATTATCGAACAAAATAACTAGTGATAAGCATAAAAAGTTTTTTTATATTTTCGTGATTTATTATTTATTTATTAGAACACATAAACATTGGTAGAAAGGGACAACAAAAACATATGCGCCACAGAATAACAATGAGAATATAAAGTGAGCACAATAAAAAGGAGAGCAACAACGAACAGAAATTAGTGTATGATAGTGAAATAATAATAATAATGGAAGAAACAATTCAGTTAGCAAATGTACAACTAGAAAGAATTATTCCAGTTAAATAAGTTACGTCCACTTCCAATGAAGAATGTAAAAGAAAAAATACACCAGGATTGCCACTGGCTTCCATTCTCATCCATATCTCATAACCTATCTACCCAATGTGTTGTACAATTTATAGCACCCAAACAAGAAAGTCGTGAACCACCAACAAAACACAGTTCTCTACAGCTCTCTTTCATACCACAACACCATGTCATACACTGAACACCTCCACTTCTTCTAACCACTACCAACGTAGGTAAGTAATACACGATGTGAAATTCTCTGGGACAACATCCGTAGCACATGACCAAGCCACCGAATCCGATGTTTCAAGATGGTCACACCAACACATTTGTCGTCTCTGCACACGAACATCCGCATTATTAGCATGGTGTTGCCACTAGATGTCATCAATCCTTCAGAGATTACGATCATCAAACACAGAGAGTCGTCTAACATCCTCAACTCCAACAGGCCAGCTTCAACAACAATAGAGCAAAACTGCTCTCACTGACGTGTTGTAGGTCAGATCTTCTACAGCCAGACTAACATCATCAAGGCACCAATGATAGCCAACATTGGCATAAACCGCTCTAGCTTTCACTACACATTAATTGATCGCATCACTCATGCAACCGCCTGCACTTATGCACCTACCCAGATACACCATCTTCTCTACTACTTCTAGCTGCTCACTACTCAGAGTAAGTGCAGGATCAGGGTCCTGCCATTCTTGTAAAAGTACTTTGCACTTCGAAGGTGCATGACATATGTAATACCTACGGACACTGATTAAATGCGGATTTTATGAATTGAGTATCAAGGTCAAAAAGTCTTGTTCCGGTCAACGAATCCACAGTACCATTGCTTACATCTATCAGAGCTGTTTCCAGAATGTCATCGATGGTAAAGGTGAAGAGGAATGGTGAAATTGGTCAACCATGTCTAACCCCACTGCTTGAATAGAACAATGGAGAGGGATGGTTAAATGCCATCAATCTGCCTGAGGTGTTTGTATATAGGACTTAAAGATGTTTATAAACTTCTCAGGCACACACGTCTTCAATAAACAATCTAAGAGAGCAGTCCTGTCCAACGAATCGAAGGCAGCCATGATATCAAGAAACATTACGATTGTTGGCCTGTGATAAGTATGACGGTGTTCCAACATTTGGCAGAGGGTGAAGATATGATGAATACATCCCCAACCAGAACGAAAACCAACCTGTTCCTCTAGAGTCAATCGTTCTCAGGTTTTGAACAATCTAAGAAGTATGACGGAAGCCAATAGTCTGGACGCGATCGGAAGCAGACTTATCCCCCGTTAGTTGTTACAGAAACGACGTGAACTCTTTTTGAAGATATGGACAACTATAGACTCATTCCATGATATTGGAGCATTCTCTCTAACTCCCAGACCTTTACAAACAACTCAGTCAGTTCCTTAACCAGAGGGTCACCACTTTCTTTAAAAAGGGCCAGAGATAAGTCATCTGAGCCTGGTGATTTGTAGCGCCTCACGAGTTGGGGTTCCTTGCGTACTTCCGCCTCGTTAGGTAGACCAGTCATCATAGGCCAAAGAGGGCAGGACAGTCTGATCGATGTTGTCGAGGCAGCAGATCAGTTGAACTGCTCCTAGAAAAACTCTGCCCATCTTTAGAATATTATAGATAGTAAGACCAAATAAAATAAAAATGAACATGAATACGTCCAGAACATCAGTATTAATCAACTTACAACAACCACACTACATGACCGACTAAAGCGAGTTGTAAATGAAGATTTTCTATGGTTACTTTCATTCACTTTAATAAAATACAAAAAAAAGAAATGAAAGTAATAGCATGGAGTGTATAAAAGAAATAGGATTTTCAATGAGAAAAATTTGTAAGTAAATCTCACGAGAACTGAAATGGAATTTTGTCTGTAACCCAAATTATTGATTCCTTAATGACACAACACACCAGTAATTTCTGGTACAATTAAGTAGAATAAATTATAACCACATATCATTATAACATAATCAAAATAGCGTATAAATGAGAGGAAACGAAGACTAGTAGAACGAGTCATTTCTATCTATCCACCATCTTTGCTGAATTTCAAACTGATCAAATAGAATTTCCTGTGAGAAATTCCTATCAACTATCTCCCTATACAACTCCGCCTGGAAACCCTCCGGGGGCTACTTCCGGTGACAAGCCCGGATAAAGGAGGAGGGTTGGGCATCGGGTTAGCGTCCTCATCCCGTAGAAAACTAACTTGCTAAAAAAACGCTAACCAGAAAAAATTGTTAAAACCTTTTAAACTCTGTCCTGGGAGTCAGAAGGACTTCTTTTAGAAGAATTATGACGCCTCATGATGAAAGCCGAATCCCTTCGGAAGTTACGAGGCCGATGCCCCTTCTGATAACCAGAGCAACCATTTGTTTAGGTACATGGAATGTTCGTACAATGTAGGACACCGGGAGAGCCTCCCAAATTGCTGCAGAAATGACAAAATACAACCTAGAGGTACTTGGGATCAGTGAAACACATTGGACGCAAGTTGGACAACAACGACTAGCTTCAAGGGAGCTTCTGTTATACTCTGGCCATGAAGATGAAAATGCACCACATACACAAGGTGTTGCATTGATGCTGTCTAAACAAGCGCAAAATGCGCTTATAGGATGCGAATCTCATGGACCAAGGATCATCAAAACCTCCATCAATACAAAGAAAGAGGGCGTTTCAATGAAAGTCATCCAATGCTATGCGCCTACCAACGACTACAATGAAGACGCTAAAGATCAATTCTACAATAGGCTGCAGTCAATCGTCGAGAAGTGCCCAACAAAGGACCTGACCATTCTGATGGGAGATTTCAATGCCAAGGTTGGAACGGACAACACTGGATATGAAGACATCATGGGACGACACGGACTGGGAGAAAGGAACGAAAATGGTGAGAGATTTGCAAACATATGTGCCTTCAATAAACTGGTCATAGGCGGCACCATATTCCCACATAAACGCATACACAAAACCACATGGACTTCACCGGATCACACCACGCAAAACCAAATCGACCATATTTGCATCAACAAAACGTTCAGGAGGACTATAGAGGACGTGAGAACCAAGAGAGGAGCTGATATAGCATCAGATCATCACTTGCTGGTCGCCAAGATGAAATTGAAACTCAAGAAGCACTGGACAACGGGGCGGACAATATCACAAAAGTTCAATACGGCCTTTCTTCAGGATACTAACAAACTCAACAAATTCAAGATAGTCCTCAGCAACAAGTTCCAGGCCTTTCATGATCTACTCAATGGAGAAGGAACTACTGTGGAGAGCAACTGGAAGGGGATCAAAGAGGCAATCACTTCAACATGTCATGAGGTCCTGGGTCACAAGAAGCACCATCACAAGGAATGGATCACTGTTGATACACTGGATAAGATTCAAGAAAGGAGGAACAAGAAGGCAGCAATCAATACCAGTCGAACAAGAGCAGAAAAAGCCAAGGCACAAGCTGAATACACAGAAGTAAACAAACAAGTGAAGAGGAGCATCAGAACCGACAAACGTAAATATGTGGAAGATTTAGCAACGACGGCGGAAAAGGCTGCAAGAGAAGGAAACATGAGACAATTGTATGACACGACAAAGAAACTCTCTGGAAATCGCCGCAAACCAGAACGACCAGTGAAAAGCAAGGAAGGCAAGGTAATCACCAACATTGAAGAGCAACAAAACAGGTGGGTAGAACACTTCAAAGAACTCTTGAATCGACCAGCTCCACTGAACCCACCCAACATCGAAGCAGCACCCACGGACCTCCCAATCAATGTTGGCCCACCAACAATTGAAGAAATCAGCATGGCCATCAGACAAATCAAGAGTGGCAAAGCAGCAGGACCGGACAACATCCAGCAGAGGCACTAAAAGCAGACGTAGCGGCAACTGCAAGGATACTCCACATTCTCTTCAATAAGATTTGGGATGAGGAACAAGTACCAACAGACTGGAAAGAAGGACTTCTGATCAAAATACCGAAGAAAGGCGATCTCAGCAAGTGTGATAACTACAGGGGCATCACTCTTCTCTCAATACCGGGAAAAGTCTTCAACAGGGTATTGTTAAACAGGATGAAGGACTGCGTAGACGCCCAACTTCGTGACCAACAGGCAGGATTCCGTAAGGATAGATCGTGTACAGACCAAATCGCAACTCTACGGATCATTGTGGAACAATCAATTGAATGGAATTCATCACTCTACATCAACTTCATTGACTACGAAAAGGCATTTGATAGCGTGGACAGAACAACACTATGGAAACTTCTTCGACACTACGGCGTGCCTCAGAAGATAGTCAATATCATACAGAATTCCTATGATGGATTACACTGCAAAATCGTGCATGGAGGACAGTTGACAAAGTCGTTCGAAGTGAAGACCGGTGTTAGGCAAGGTTGCTTACTCTCACCCTTTCTCTTTCTCCTGGTGATCGACTGGATCATGAAGACGTCAACGTCTGAAGGGAAGCACGGGATACAATGGACATCTAAGATGCAGTTGGACGATCTAGACTTCGCAGATGATCTGGCCCTTCTATCCCAAACGCAACAACAAATGCAGGAGAAGACGACAGTGTGGCAGCAGCCTCAGCAGCAGTAGGTCTCAATATACACAAAGGGAAAAGCAGGATTCTCCGATACAACACAGAATGCACCAATCCAATCACAATTGACGGAGAAGATTTGGAAGATGTAAAAACCTTTACATATTTGGGCAGCATCATTGATGAACAGGGTGGATCTGATGCAGATGTGAAGGCGCGGATCGGCAAAGCAAGAGCAGCATATTTACAACTGAGGAACATCTGGAACTCAAAGCAACTGTCAACCAACACCAAGGTCAGGATTTTCAATACAAATGTCAAGACAGTTCTACTGTATGGGGCAGAAACCTGGAGAACTACGAAAGCCATCATCCAGAAAATACAGGTGTTTATTAACAGTTGTCTACGCAAAATACTTCAGATCCGTTGGCCGGACACTATTAGCAACAACGTACTGTGGGAGAGAACAAACCAGATCCCAGTGGAGGAAGAAATCAGGAAGAAGCGCTGGAAGTGGATAGGACACACATTGAGGAAAGCACCCATCACAAGCCCTCACATGGAATCCTCAAGGCTAAAGGAAAAGAGGAAGACCAAAGAACACATTACGCCGAGAAATGGAAATAGACATGAGAAAAATGAACAAGAATTGGATGGAACTAGAAAAGAAGGCCCAGGACAGAGTGGGTTGGAGAATGCTGGTCGGCGGCCTATGCTCCATTGGGAGTAACCGGCGTAAGTAAGTACGTAAGTATCTCCCTATATAATATCACACTTTCCAGATAATTGATTTTACAGCATATAAAAAAAACTAAATTTATTTGTTATAATTTCACCTTAGATAACCAAATATGATCATTGAAGAAACACTTAAAAGAGAATATCATTCATTGAACATGTATTCTAAATAGAATGCCACTATTCAAACAAAAAGTATCTGCGCCATCAATTAGAAAGTGATTTATTGATCGATCACAATGTTTAAAATTACAGATGAGTGCTAGATCAAAATAGAAAAAATTAGTAAACTTGTGCCCGATAAACATAAAATTTAGTTGTTTTTTTTCGGAAAAACGCTGTCTCTATGATTAATTGTTACTTTCAATGATCTCATAACGAATATAAATTACATACAGTAACTAACAAGAAGACATAGAATTCAACACCAATTGTATTGATAAAAAAAAGAAATTTATTGACAGACTATGAATTAATTAAATGGACTAGAAAACATGAAAGTAAATATGAATAAAATAGAGTTATACATTATTACTTACTTGTTTCATCATTATCTTTCTTGATAGACTCTAGATAATTAGCAAAATGACCAGAGTTATTATTTACAACCTCCTATCAGAAAAATGGTAAGAAGAACACAGAGAATGTTCTAAAGTGATGTCCAGTGAAGCAAATATTATTTCAGAGTTAATGAGATTAAAATATATGATTCAATAAAAGATAATCGGTAATGTGAACATCTGGATTACAAATAAAGATAATGTGAGTATTGAAAATTAAACAAGGCGAATATTTAATTATGGTAAAGCATTTATTTACAGATAAATATCTTAACATGGATACAGAGAAGGCTTGATTTAAAATTTCTTTCCCTGTATGGATAACCGAAATCATAAAATAGTGTTATACTCCTTTTTGATATTCCAATGAGCAGAAATTAGCATTCATGTTTGGGACTAATTATGTTTCACATCGAATCACCTTGATCAAAATAACATAAAATTGACATAACCATACCTACTTCGATTTTGACTTGAACTGATCGAAATATTCTGCCCTGTTCCTCATTACTCTTTAAACTAATGTCAATTTTAATTCAGTTACTTACTCGGTGAGACTATAATTTATAGACGAACTAATCAGATTTAAGATAACAAGTCTTGGATTTTGGCGCGAAACTCACCCATTCATTTGGCTAAATAGCATTTTGATATGATAGCTGGTGTCAGTTAGTGATAAATTTAACTCATAACCCTAATTTACAGCTGTAAATCTTAATCCTTATTCCTTAAACTTATTTATAACCCAGTACGTACGTGGACATTATCAAGGTCAATGTAGCGTCACTCAAATGTCAACCATAAATTATAGTCTCACCATTTACTCTGGAAAAGCGACTGAAACTAAATCACGAAACATTAGAAATTCTAATTTCTACACATTGGAACGAAAATGAGAAAAACTATAAAACACTGAGTATACATTTGATGTAGTCCACTGTGTCCTAACCCACCTCACGAATGAACAAACCATATTACAACAGAAATTCATGAAGATCAAAAGTATTAATAGAATATTATTATGGGATGGTGGAGAAGATTTGTAGCTCAGGTAGAAGTTTGTGCTGATGATGTCGTTCAGAAGAACGATGAAAGCTCCACGACCAAACCATCCAGCTCAGAGAACAAAACTCCACCAGAATATTATTATTATTATCAAAACTAATGCACCTGTTATCACACTATCAATTTGTACTTTTCACTTATTATGCAATCATTTTCATTGTTATCATTGACTCATAAACTACCTTGATTGTTTTAATAATTTCGTATATGCATCTAAATACCACTGTGTATTAGAGTAAAGCCTGATGAGGATCTAATCGAAACAATATTGTTCGCTTATATATGTTGTTCTGAATAGAATAAGTGTCTAAAGCGGTTAAAAAAAACTATATTAAGTGTAGTTTTAAATTATTTTCAGTTATATATAAACAAAAAAGATTTGCCTTTTTACCAAGAATTATTCAATTTCAGTGAATCAGTGATTACCAACTCAAAAACTCGAACGAATGCTCATGGACACGAATTGAAACATTTTAATCTCTTGCCATTCGAATATGAAAACACAAATCTGGGGAAGGGAATCTAAAACTATAGAGAAGCAGTATGCTATAGAAATAATGAAGCATTTAAAATGTTCTTGATGGGACAAAATTAGTAATGTAAGGCACTTCAAATAAACAGTTACATAAAACACGGACATACTGATCAAGTTATCGTTGATAATAACCGATTGAAATATCTGCATTCTGAGTAATTTAGAAGGGTAAAAATAACAAAATAAGATAATCCTTCGATAGAAAAACAATGAAGCCACTTAAGATAGCATCTTGATTACTGAATCACTTACAGGAAGCGCGAGAAGTTGAGGTAAAACTAGGAAATCCGATATCACATCATTCAGAAAGGTACTCAGACAAAGTAAGGACGATTCACCAAAAATGATGCAGATAACAAATTGATCATTAAGTAGTAACTAGTGCTGCCTAATTAATGTTCAAGAAAGAATGGATGTTTTCAATGTGAACACTAAGATACATTATTTGATGCTACATTACAAATATTACGACAAATTACATGAGAAAAACAATATTAATCAGTCTGTAACAATTTAAATTCACTCTTACATTATAACTTCCAGATTGAGTGATTTCACCATTAGTGTTAAGAACAATAATCCAATCAGCAGAAGATAGCCAATGAAATGAATTAGTTGTCATTATTCTAGTTTTATCTTTTAGAAGACCATTTGGACCTAAAACGTTATCGAATAAATGTTTCCCAACATGTGCATCGACTGCTGATAATGGATCATCTAGCAGATATATATCTGAACGCTGTTATTAAAATAAGAAAAGTAAAATAACCAAAAATATATCTCGATGTCAATAGATTTAAACAATCAAACAGAAAATTACTGATCTATAAAAAGGGTTCAAATACTGAATGGAATATTTTGAAGAACAATTAAACTCGTGCACTGGCCCAGCGATGCTCCACAGGAAACAGGCGATAATTACCAGAGAATAAGTTTATTCGAAATTACATCTGAAACACTGAATTCTACCACACGGTATGTTGTGCAAAAATCGTGAACAATCGAACTCCATTGATTACGTATTTACTCCTCATTAAATGCTTCAAAATGAGTACTTTTATTGTAGACCGACAATCGTTGTCTTTTGGCATCAATGTCAGACTTCAATATGTTGGGCAAGAAGAGTCTCTCGAACTTTATTTTAAAGAAAGATATCTGAGAATCTTATACGACAGAAGAATTACAGAGGACCTTGAAAACATACGAAATTAAAGCCTTCTATAAAACACCCAACATTCTAAGAAACGTTTTAGTTAGAATGAAAGATAAGATCCCGTTTACATTCACACAAAATTGTGTCCACAGATTAGATTGTCGATTGTGATACTCTCTACATCGGAGTCTTTCCATGAGATCTGCACTAGTGCCAAGGAGCACGTAAATTACACAGAAAGATCTAATAATCATGTAGAATCGAAAAGACTACAAATTAAGTCAGCAATACCAGTACATGTTATTTTCAATTATCAGCAAATTGATATTCCATAAAGAGGCTGCATGTTATAGGCATTACTCGACATTTACCCTTACGACTTGTCAAATCTTGCATACTACTTATTATTCTTTACTGTTCTCAATTATTCTTTCCCAGGCTTTTTAGAAAAGACTTTACTGTATTGAGGAGAGTGCTGGAGGCAGTTACCAGGGTGTGTGGCGGATTTTTTAAGATCATTGTTAATATGGTTGTGGATAGACATCTAAAATCCTGCAAAATACTGGCATGTGTTATCTTAACAGATGCTAACCATTCACTTCATTCATAACTTTCTCTTTGCATATATTCTGGTAGAACAAGACGTCAATACATTAGAATCCATGCACCCAAGCAAAGGCATAACAGCACTACAATACCATATCTAGCAAATATACTATGTGACAAACAGTTTGTTGAAGCTAACCTAATCAATAACTAGTATTCTTAAACATGTTTCTAATTAAAAAGTTGTATAGATTCAAATCATTTCATTTGACTCTAGGTAGTTTATTTACTTAATTTTATGTACATATGCATGAAGTTATTGGGTTTTTTGTAAAATACTTTGTGTCGAGAATTCTATATTGTACTAAGCACATAATATTGAATCAAGTTAATAATAATAATAATAATAATAATAATAATAAAATAATTCAGGAAGGTTTTTCTAACCACAAAGAAAGACGAGAAACCGAAGTTTCATATCATGCTAAACCCGAATGACCTCGATAGGAAAGAAGGTCTGACGACTATTCAACCAACTTGGACTATTTATCCAAACAACTACATTTGACTTTATTCATCTTCCACACAATCGACACATACACACTTGATTTTAACTTCACTACTTCATATTACAAATTATACATTTCTCATACCCACCTTCACATAAATAAACACAATGATATGTCATACATAATTATCTTGATCAAAATAATATGAACTTGACACGTTCAGATCTTTCACAGATTGAAATCATGAGTCAATTGAAGCTAGACCACTATGGAAAACCTGGAAACACTGGACGGCCGTTTCGTTCTAGTATGGGACTCCTCAGCAGTGCGTATCCACGATCCCGCACCCCGCGAGATTCAAACGTTCAGATCTATTAAGATTTTGATTGTATCAGTTTATCAGCTTCGAAAATTTATTTATTTATTTGTGATCTAATAATAAGCTTTTTTATCCCAAAGTAATAAATAATATAGATGTGAATTAACGGTGAAATATGTATGTGTGCACAAGTTAATGATATTTTCTTTATTAAATTTCTTATAACTGAATTTATTGTGTAATAATAAGTGCATTGTAAGAATTTACAAAACTAATACTAGTCAATGGATAAAGTGCACAACTATTTTCATAAAAGTCTGTATATATGCTGTGCTAATTTTGCAACATTAAAATGCAAAGTAAATTTGTTAAATAGAACAAAAAAACAACCTAAATCTGCATTATTCCGTAATGAAAAACCGTTGAAAACAGTTGTGTGAATACTCCTAATTGTACTGTTAGCATCGATAGCGATTTATGTCATTCGAGGTGGTTTAAAGTGCTATTTTGTAAGGTTAATTTCTTCATAAGAAGCGTAAAGTACAATCTTTCATTGCAACTCATTCAGATCTACGTTTGTGATATCTGACTGATCTGATTATATTTGAAAAACATCCTGGATTAAATGATTGTTGACTCCGATAAATAGAACTATTTTTGAAGAAAAAAATCCACATAGCCAATCCTTTGATGTCGCTTAGCTAGAAATAACTAATATATCACCTAAAATAACAATCTAATTAACAATCAATCGACCAATAGTATTGGGATAATTCATAGCTGATTAACATAGAAATGTAAGCTGACAAAAATTCATTATCTTTCAACACAATATCCTTCTTCTTTACATTTAATGTAACGTTATCGTCCGTTCGCTTGAATTCCAAGTCCACCAATATTTTCAAAGTATGACAACTTCGCTTAAGGCAAATTTTGTGAAAAGACCCTAAGTTTTTTTATATCGATATTCATTTAATATGGCTTTTTTTAGAAAGATTAATTTGCTTTGGACTGATACTGAAGTTATTTCAGTAATTCATCCATTTAACAAACTTGAATTTTAGAAGTGTTCAGTACCCGACTTATCACATTTTATCACGACCACTTAAAATAATGCTAAAATGTTTGAAAATTGGTGTCAAATTAAATAATACACATTTGCAACCATACTGTCTGACGTTTGGAAGCATTAAATTAAGCTGTATTGTAGCATGTTACCACACACATCTGAGATTGAAACTCGAAAACATACCTACAAACTGATGAGTTATTTTGTTTGTGTATGTCATATTATAAGCCTACTCAAACTTAGTAGACCTAATACTATAAAACCTGCGAAAGAAACTGTGAGGAGTGTCATAACTATAATTGAATGTAAAAGATACAGTCAAATTAAAATAATTATAGGTGAAAATTACATTTGAAATAATCTCAGCGATCGAAGTTTAAATAATTCAGACCTTTCTTCTAGCAAACTTATCTGAACTTCAGGTTAATAATCAAAATCATCAAATCAAATTTATACTATGCTAACCCAATCATATTTAGATGTTGACTTCAGTAAATAGGATAACGTGAGTTAGTTAAATGCGAATCATGTGAAAAGTCCTCAATGTGAAGATAAATGAATGAATGAATGAATGATTGTGTATGTGTAAGATTGAGTTATTAATAGTTGATATTCGGTGTTAATTTGTTTCTATATGAAGAAAAAATAAAAATGCAACTTGAAGGTTGAAAAATTGTTTCTGAATCATCGATGTGAATGTAAAATGAAAACAATCAAATACATAATTGTATTGTTAAAATAACCCATATTAATTTCAGTCAGTATTCAGACTGACCTTCAGTCACCTATAATGACTTCTCTACGCTCGGCACCCAATTTTTGTCAAACTATTCGTTCTAATATTGACGAATATTCGTATAAGTAAATTAAAATGTTGAAAAACTATCAATTACAATCTGTCCGAAAAGGAAAGACTGAGAACAATCAAACATATTTAATATCCGAGTGACCTTTTAAGGTGAAGAAACGAAGCACATAACATGTACAACGATATGAACAAAACTAAAAATCAAATGTACATTAAATAATCAGTAAAAAACTGTAGAAATTTTACCAACCTGATATACAGCTCTAGCTAAACTAACGCGTTGTTTTTGACCTCCTGACAAATTGACACCTTTCTCACCAATTTCTGTCTTATCACCAGCGGGAAGATGAGCAATATCCGTTTCAAGAGCGCATGCAGATACAACATTTTTATACCATAATTCTTCAATCTGCTCTGCAACTGGATTTGACTGAGTAGGATCGCTGGATGTGGCAAAACGAATATTTTCTTGTAGAGATTGTTGTTGTATCCAAGCTGTTTGTGAAACATAAGCAATGGAACCCTAGAAAAATATTGATCATTTTTTTAGAAAAGAAGGAAATATAATTTTTCAAACAATACGAAGAAATTAAACCTAAAAAATGAAATAAGGCAGCCTGAATTACTGATTTGAATACAGTGACCTTGATTGCTGTTAGAGGGATGAAGGCGGTTTGCACTTCCCGGTTGCCCACACCGTGGAAGGGTTCTTCTAGAGGTACCTGAAAAGGAAATTGGGTTAAAGGTGGTTTTAGTGACCTGAGAGTGTAACTGCAGTGCCCAAGGGATAACTGCTTGAGGCCGGGTCACACAACATTTTTGCCAGTAGTTTTTGTGTTAACTCCGTACTTGTTGAAACCTTACCGCCGGAGACGGAAATCCGTGAGATAAGGAGCGGTGTGCATTTTTAGGGTCGACGTTTTATAACTTCACGCCTCCTTTGTGGGAAGGCAGCATCGTTGTTATGCTGGTTGTCTGAAGGAAATACCTTACTGTTATCACACCTCTGTACAACCAACAGCACGACCTCATCCTCTGACTTTGGGTTTGCTGCTTTTGATCTTACCGCTCTTAAACCGATCTGCTTGGCTTAGTAGGACCAGTATAGCTCGGTTGGTTCATTACGATGGGCAAACCCGACCACCACGTCAAGGTAGTAGCAACGGTCCGAAATAGTCAAAGTAATCAGGCAATGACTTGTACCAATTAGCAATAAAAGTATAGTAGAATCGTTTAGGTGCATTTTAGTGATAAATAAAAACAACCTATCGTTCAGAATATCTCGATGCATTCAGTTATTTTTTATGGATTAATTCAGTAGTATCATTTCGTTTATACTGTCAAAACAACACTTAAGATAGTTACATCTTGGCCGACTAATACACACCCACCACTGTACGAGCCTCTGTGTCTGAAAAACCACAGACGGGGTAATGCGATTGGAGCTAGGCTACAAAGTTAATTAAGATAAGCGAAATGAAGATTATTCCTTTGATTATAAGAAATCGTAAAGCTACAGGTTTTCTATAAGACATGGAAACGATGTAATTTACTAAAAGCAAGACAAATTATAGAAGATCTTAACAAATTTCATTCGAATACTAATACACTGAACAAGTATAAATTCACTAACTTTAACAGAAACCTTTCCACTTCGTTTGAACATGTCAGACAGACAGGCTGATAAGAAAGATGACTTTCCAGAGCCTACGTTGCCAACGACTGCGACAAGCCACCCACGAGAGATGCGTACATTCAAACTTAGAAAAAGAGGGACGAACAACAACCAACAAAGTTTATTTAAAAAAGATACCTATCAGCAAACTCAAGTTTATTAGTTATATTACGAATTGGGCTTTGAGACAATGCAGAAATTAATAGTAAGATATTTAAATAAAATCGGATAGTGACTGGTTGGTAGTGGAATCTGAGACACAAGTTTTATCCTATTTAGGACTGGTCAGCTAGATATAATCACATCCCAGTGTTGACGTTTGCACGGTGATTTGAACCCAGTACCTTTCACTTCAAATACTTACTTACTTATCCATTGAGCTAATGGCTTGTGCAGCTTGTGAATTTCTGGTAGTATTGAAGCGACTTTGCTAGTGAGTGGCCTATGCTCCTTCACGAGGAGTAACAGGCGTAAGTAAGTAAGTAAGTAAGTAATTGAAGCGACTTGCTCAGAATTCATATATGCCGATAATGCAACTGGTCAATTACGGTCTTTAATATCAACGGGAAGACACAAACACTTACAAATTCAACAGCAAGTTTTTAATCAAACCTTCCTAAATGACAGAAAACCATCAATTTTAACGACTTATTAACATATTTTAATTCACAAGCTCTCGTTGAATCGATATAAAGTTATGGTGTGAAGATGAATTTAAGCGTTTTTATTAACCAGTATAACTTTGCTTACTTTCGTAATGTCAATGGACCAGTTTTAGTCCATGAAAACGAAGCATTCTCAAAAGTAATAGCATCTGTTGACTCTAAATTAGAAGAATGAAAACGATATTCAAAATTGCAGAATATTGAAACTAAAGCATAAATATAACAATGTTAAATAAAGTTTCATTTTAAATATACAATAAACTTAATCTATTTTATTATATAACACTCCCACACTTGAAATCAAATACCAGAAGTTTTCCTTAATATATGAGCATATTGACAAGGTTTACATCAATTCATGAGATATACAATTCACAAATGTTCTGTGACATTTATGATGAATAAAGAAGAGAGTAAGAAAACTTATTTCGATTGAACACTGTATTGAACTAAGAAAATAAATATATTTTTAAGGGGATTTTCAAGTGAATTTTACGCAAGCCTATGATTTAAATATTTAATATTGTCTTCAATAAACAAACATTCGATCTAGTTATACTATATAAAAGGACTATTTAAAAAATAATCAGAATTTTCCCTTCCTTCTATTTTATTATGCAGTTGAACGCCATGGAAAATAACTTGAAACAATATTAAATCTTAGTCATGATGAGCTTGAGCAGTACTGGGAATATGAAGGTTATTGAAATATCTCAGATGTTCTGAACTTTGAAAAATAATTCTTGATAGAACCTGAAGAATAGACAGCATTAGAATTGATTCGTTTACGAACCTGATAATGTGACTGTAAAGTACTAGGGACAACATTTTGATATCGGAAATACACGAACTTATTGTATGTAGTTTCGTTGCGTTAGCCCTATATTTTTGAAAATTTATTAACCTTCCACCAAATGTAGGGAGAGAATGAGAACGCTGTAGATATGAATTATCCACACTTTTGTAGACAATCCCGACTATTGAGTAAAGATATGGTAAACATCATCTAATAAATATTAGAACAAAAATTCTCAGTATTCATTGTGTAATATTACAATAGATATCTCTTTCATACACATTCAGATTGTAATTATTCAAAAAAAGTACTAAAAATGTTTTTATAAGTCAATATCTTCCACCTGTACTTAATCATTAAAGTTTTCCACTAGTTCAATTGCTACAACGACTTTTCTATTCAGTATAAGGTGCTTGAATTTCAATATATTTGCTTCTAGTTTTTTCCAAAAACACATTTTTAAAAAGGATGTTATGCCAAGAACTATGGTATTTTTGTTTGCAGTTTCAAGTGTTCAGAATCACAATATCTTATAACTCTTTAATAATAGCACATGAGCACATACATAGACAGTTAGCATTTATAATTAATCAGTTCAGGAAAATCTAAAACAGTTCGTTTAGTTGGAAATTTGAGTAGACCGCCATCAATCCATATTTCTTCAATGTACGCTACCACACAAACTGACAATGTCCAAATATGAAACACTAGGGGTGTGCATACTAATCATCAATCTGATTCACATAATCTTACTAGGTCCAATTAATCAGTCATCTCTATATAAAGAAAATGTTACGTTGTATAACCACTACATTCACATTAATATCTCCGTACAACTAAAAAAAAGTATGTTGATTTGCAGAAAATCAGACCCGAAAACTGATAGGTTCATAATAACGCGCAATAACCTGTACTTACTTTCATCAAGAGAATAGGAGTTTTTATCAGAGGAATAATACTCTAATTCATCAGCTAAAAGAAATAAACCAAGGCGGCGAATCGAAACAAAGGCCTGCAAAGTGACAAGCAAAGAAAAATAATAAGACATACAAAGTTACTGAATTCATTACAATCAAACTGTAAAGAAATTAACACAGATATTCAAAACAACTTAGGATCTGGGCACAACTGTACATTAGCTTCAGTTACTTTCTGGTTTTACCATACACCAGCAATAAATGGTTCGAATGTGTTATATCCCTATGAGAATAATGAATGGTAACTTTTGGGATCCATTGTGGAAAAACGTTAGACGTATATGTTTATCGTATAATTGATAAATAACTAGACTATTCATATTCATGTTCCTTCTATCATAAGTTTTATTTTGACCTATGAACTATTATTATACGATTTACCACTCTTGAGTTATGCCTTGTCTATCAATTACTATCTCCCACATTCACAGCCACTTTTGGTTAAATCTTGTACAAATGTTGTTTCCTATTTTATAGTACGATGTGGTCTGTCTGGTCAGTATATAAACCCAGTATGTTTGAAATAAATGATTCATATCGCAGAGGCTGAGATTGGTGTTCTGGACTTAACAGTCAGTGCTATGCGGGAAGCAGGACCGATAAAGACTCTAGACTGCTCGTATGGGTTTTATGAGTCATTGGTCTGGTCGATAATTCACTGTTCTCTAATTGATGGTATCATTACATTATACATTAATAGGACACAGGACACAAGTTATAACAGAATGTATGATCAAATATGTTGCCAACTGTCAAAGGTTATATTTTACAGTTGAACACTGTACGCTAAAGAAGGACGCATACAATCATTACAGTTATATAAAATTCAAACGAGAAAACCGTAACAAATCTTTCGTAAATAGTTATGAACTAAAATAATTCCATTAATTTTATTTGATTAAATATTTCATCAAAACTACACCCAACTTGAACTAGATGAATAAATATTAAAATTAAAGTTTTACTGACTAAAATGGAAGAGGAGTAATTAACCTACTTATTGTGCAGTCCAACAACCACTGAATAGCTTGCAGACAATAATTTATGGAAAATTAGGTTAAACTACTATTGAAACAATACTAAATAGATTAAAGTTTACAAAAATGATTTAATATCTGAGATTTTAGAGCTTAAAACATAATGCTATATAACATTTGTTATCATTATCTAATATTAGAAGTGATATTATTCACAACAAAGAATAAGACTAATTAATAATCCATCGATTTTCACATAGACAACCACCACAAATGTAAATAAATCTAACGACTTGCACAAAAACACTACAAATATACTAATACTGACTATCATTAGCATACTAACATTAAAATACATAGCAGAGAGTATAAATGTATCATTACTAAATTTGTTAAACTCTTCACTTTTCAAAAACAAATTCATTTTATTTTTGTATAAATTTATAACCAAACCGTGGCATCAGTGCTTGAAGTCACTAACTTTTAGTCTGAGCCATGTTGGTAGATGCAGACTACTTGGTTGGGGTCCGCATGACTATCGTAACCAAGGGTTGGAGACTCTTGATGACATGGCTCAGAATCGATCACAATGGCGTCGGTGTATACGCTCTCTGTCTTCCCTTAAACTAAGAGATTAAAATCGCTTCATATCTTTCTCTCTAAGAACTAATTCTTTCTTCCTGTACTATATCCTTATTGCAATCTTTCTTTTATATATTACCACCTCTGAATTAACTACTTTTATGAATCCCGTGTCCATCTTGTTGTGTTAATGAGGTATGGCAACATGGACCGATGCATATACGTGCCTGGTCCTACGTTGTAGCTGACTGACTGTATAAATTTATATAGAGATAAAAGATATACATATTACTCTGAATTACTTCGTCATTGTATGGTAAACTATTTGATAAATAAAATTCAACGTTCATTAATTTTAAGACGAGATAGATGGTGGTTAGCAATAGAATCCAAAGTGTGAGTTTCGTCCTATTATTAATTTTTTTTCCTACAATATGTAATTATTGTATACATCTACATAATTACTTCTCGTCTCAAACACGTTAATAGCATTCATAACTAGTAAAATAATAGCGTTAAATGCTTTTTCATTATTCAACCACATAACCTATTACAAATAACGTAAACAAGCTAATAGAAACTAAATACTTTAACTCATTTACCAAAAACAAGTTAGGTTTAATCCATGCCAAATTTATCTCAAAAGATACTGGTTGACCAATGAAAGTTTATAATTAATTATAAGAAATAACATAAATCCTCTATTGCATGTAAAAAAATATATATCTGATTTTCAAGAAGTGGGCGATTAACAACAACGTACATTTGATTGTTTAGTTAATTACAACGATTAGATATATCGGGACGACATATAAACAAATGGTTATGTATTTTCCAATCAATATACTCTAATAAATCCAACTGATTGTCGTTTCTTTTAAGTGTAGTGGCATTCTAACTCTAGCCAGATGCTATGTGTGGTTATTGAATTCAGACAAAAACAAAAACATGTACTACAATATGAAATGTTGGAAATGATATTTTCACAAATAAAATTTTATTTTTAACGAAGTGTTCTATTATAATTGAAAGCCTCCATTAAATGCAGAAGGTCGACCTTCAAATGTATTTTTCAACTGGCTGCGGTTTATACATAAAATGTTTATCAGATAGATGATAAAAAAGTTATTCATATTTCAACCGACATTTAGAGCATACCATTATTGAAGATGAAAGACTCCATGGCAAAAGAAGTAGTGGACTACGTAGTAAATTGAACAAACTGACACTGACAAAAATCCGTTCAGGTGTTAACAATTGAGGTGTAGGGATATCAGTGGTATTTCCGACCCAATTATCTAACAATACATTGTGGTTGGCGAATAAGAACTCTCTTAAATAAGTAACAAACGTTATCAATAAAATAATATACGGAGCCAAATTCCAAACAACATGGCATAGACCCCAGCCTAAGGCGACACGCAATAGTTCAATTAGTTCAGATTGACGAATTGACTTGACTTGAGATTGAAACGCCTTTTCCCATGCATAAAGTTTAACCACCTAAAATGAAACAATTTTAGCTTAAAAAGGTGCCATTCATCATAACCGATAGCTAACATAGCAACTGACGTGGTAAGGGAAATGATAGTAACGCTTATTATGTCAGTGAACTTTACTACCATGTCAATCCAATCCATTAGGAAATAGCAATATAAATATTGATTCATGAAAACTTTTATAAAACTACAAGACAAAAAAGGCAAATTTGTTACAAAGTCACATCTAGCCTGTTAATTACACAATATCTTGGTCAAATAAATGACAATTAAAAACTTGCCATTAATTTGATGATGCAATCATTGAATATACACGTCCACTGCACCACTCAGCCCAGGAGTTAAAAATGATGCATATATTTGGAGTAGATATTGTAATAAGAATTTGGTAAACAAACAATGATCTTCACTATAGTGGGATGTGATATCTAGTATCAAGATTACTTACATAGTATTTACAATTTGCAAGAGGAAACTTTGCCCATTCATAAAATTATTAGGTAACAGAAGTGTGGAATAGTTATTACTCAAAAATGAGGACTACACATTCAAACGCTTCAAACCTGACATTTTGCAATAACATCAGCCCCAAATGCCCTGGTACGGCCGAGAGTGGGGACAGTCCGCTCTCCCTCTCGAAATGCTCCCACATGACCACGTGCATACAACCACTGCCATGGAAGTCCTACTCACTGCCTTCTCGTGGCCAGGTTTTTTTACAAAATTGAGAGGACGAAAAGCGAATGTCCGGCGCTTTAACCGGGTTGGTGGACACGAAGAGTTCACCAAGGGTAGTTGGAAAACCCTGGTTGCAAAAAAATGGTGCACATGGGCTCCAGTATCGTGAAGGAACAAATGGCGTATGAACCAGTCGTTGGTCACCGACTACCAGGGGACTGCATCACCTGACGTTGCTCCACTGCCTTTTGGATCAGACCTTTAGTTCAAAGGCTCCGAGTGTGGCCCCCTGAGAAAACCATCTGCTTCAGTTTGGGAACCCATGCAGTATCACAGCCCTCATACAAATCGAATGATTGATGTGGCGTATATCTATTTGGTGCCTCCTTGTATCAATGTTTATGTGTTTAAATAAACAAATAAACAATAACATGAAGGTGGAGATCACATTGAACGACCAATCTACTGATAATCAACTAAATACCTAAATATCTAAGTTATTTTGTACGACTAACACACAAAGGTGTATAAATAGACAGGCTTCTGACAATCTATTAGGAGCACTCAACGGTATATACACTTTCAATCGACTAAATGTTTCATGTATTATATATATATATATATATATATATATATATATATATATATATATATATATATATATATATCACCCGAAAATATTAAAATAAAACCACTAAGATAAGGAACCAAATGAGTTTATTATACGATAAATGATTTAAACATGATAGAAGTAAATTTTTTTTATTTTGTGCTATAAACTGACATTAATTAGGCAACCATTGAAAAACAAAAATTAAGGATGAATATAAACTTACACGTATAGCAGCAAGCACTTCGCCTAAGCATTTCATACGCTTGTCTTTATATTTCATTTCACGAATCTGAAAAAGCAAACGAACTAAATGTCTACTTATTTTAAATAAAATAACGGGAACATATATAAACTTAAACAATAAAACATACTTCCACTCGCGACGTATAACTTTATTGAGATGTTACCAGTCAAACGATAATAGATTCTTATAAAGCATTACTTATGTATGTTGGAAGCATTATGTAATGCTGACGTTGAGCGTATAGTATTTGGTAAAATCGCTTAGTGAGACGGTAAACCTTCATCTATTGACAGCATGTGTATCCAGAGACTTCTCACCCTGAGGTCTTGTGTTGACTGATATAAGAATAGGTTAGTTACTATGTTAGAAGTTGAGAAACAAATATATTGAACGAGACCATAAATTTGTTGAATAATGGACTCAGTTGTATCATGAGATTTAAATTTCCTGGTTTATATATATAATCGTGAGCCCTGCTTGTAGACATTACGTAACATGGTTCAAAATCTTGAGATGGTGAAGTTTGTGCTGATGATGTCGTTCAGAAGAACAATGAAGGCTCCACGACCAAACCACCCAGCTCAAAATGGTTCAAAATCGTTTACAGTGTTATATATGCGCTTATTATTTATCTTACTATTTCAATAGAGATTAATGTTATTCCATATGTTTCATCCTTTGATTAAATTTGTGGCTTTTAAATTATATTCTATATTTAGTTACTCACTACAGCTAATATTACTATTTCTTGTTTTGTGATGTATCAATGTATTCTCTTACTGTAATGATATATAAGATTTAGAAACTTGAGCACACTTAAATTTTTGTGCACGGTCTACTGTTATTTATAACTGGTTGATGAACAATTTTCAACAACCTAGATACGATCTACGGTCATAGTTGTAATCCCAATGACCTATCTTCAACGGGAACAGAAAAACAAAATTGACCATTCACTGATTGGTAGAGTAGCCAAATTTAAGAACAACTATAACTTAAAGATAATACTGTTTACCTCAAATTTTTGAGTAGCCCATATCAGTAAACAATTAAGTGGCAATACTAGGAACAAAAATCCAACACCAGCTATCGCAGCTGAACCAAGTTGACGCCATAACAAAATAAACGACAAACCAAATTCAATGAATGCATCCCAAACAAGGAACGAGAACACTAGAAAAAGATTTTATTATAGAGATTATTTGAAGATAAAATATAATGACCAAAGTTGTGTACATTCGTAGTCAGATAACTGAGATTATGATGTTTACTATTTTGGTAAAAAATAATACGGAAATCAATTGTTTAATATAAATACCTGAAACGGATATTAGTAATATTACACTGAAAAACATAAACTATTTATTATCACGTAATAAATATGTCATTGTTTATTAACCACTTAAATAAGTTTCTACCAGCAGGATTTAAATAACACGGATTGCATGAATGTGGATAACTTTAAAGTTTTACAGCGTATTAATAACGCTATTTTACATACTACTGATTTGTTGCCATCAAGCTGCGATTTTAACAGGTTTTCAATGAAATACTATTGAACAAGATCACGAAGTATAGCTCCTAAATCATTGATATTGTTAAGTAAAACAATAAAACAGGCTAGTAAATAATGTGGACAATTGGATACCACCTATGTTAATCACATTACCTAGACTATAAAAACAAGATAATTTAGAAAAAATTGTTGATGTTACAAACCAGAACAAACAGATCATTTTCATATGAAACATTTCCGTATGATTTACCATTAGCGAACAACCACTAGTAAATTGATCTTCGTTGACTAAATATTCCAAACGATTGTACATTCAATCAAAATTAACATGTACAAATTTAGAAATAAAAAAAGTTCACAAGTAAACTTGCACGATGAATTAATTACCAAACTTACTAAAAAGTTCTTTTATACGGTTCACATCAACACTGAGCAAATTTATTAATTCCCCCGTTGTATACTGGCTTCGAGCTTCAGAAGATAATCGAAGAGACTGAGAATAAATAATAAAAATATATTACCCAAAAATTTTCTTTAATTACGAGAACTATGTTGAATGCTGATAAATTAATAAGCTAAACTCACTTTTCGATAAATTGCAGATGTAAGGGCTGATCGGACAGATATTCCCAAGGATAAACAAGAGTAAAAACCCTTTTGATCCACCAAAACTGATATTGACTGAAGAAATAGCATTGAAAATGCAATAAAATATCCTTGCCATGATGGAGCTTCAGGTTTGGAAAGAAATCGAAGTAACATCCTAAAATAAATGTGAATAAAATTGATTACCATGTAATATGAAGTTAATATTGTTAATGTCTTGATTCTATCTCAGTAAAATATTTGTAACATACGTAAGGATTGATAATGTATGGTCCTTATCTGAAGGTATAGAATCTGATCAACTGGTTTCAACTAACTAAACAGATAACGATCGGAAGACAGAAAAATTGAAATCCCTGGAGCGTTTTAACCGTAAAAATATCATCCTCATTACAATTCAAAATTTCCAGACAATCCTGGTGAAAAAAGCATAACAATGGAAATAATACACATCATACTAGATTACACTACGTCCATATATGCACTTACCCGAGTAACAATGGTGAGCTGTAGTTGAAGAATACAGCAGCCGAGATTAAAATCCACCCGGAAAATAGACGCAAACCAAAAGATGAAATAAGAGCATAGAATAATCCCCATGTGGCACGTGCAGGACTGGCTTTAATTGTACTCTGCTTACATACTTCTAGATTATGTGAGTTTGAGTTATTAGTAGTAGATGGTGACAAGATATCAACATCAGGTGTTGCATTCAACATATTTGCATCATTTGAGACATTTTCAGTATCTTCATTATTCTCTTCAAAGTCCGTCAACAACGGCACATCATCATCCACAACATTTGGAAATGGCGTTTCTGATCTTAAAAAATTGACCAGAGAAACAATAATTTTAGAGAAAAAAACATTTAATTAAGTTGCAGAACCTAAGTTTTATGTTGTTATAAATAATTAAGGCTTGATAATTAGTAATTCCAACTCAAGAAAATGAAAAATTTTAGCGCAAGTGAGAATCAGTCAAAAAACTAGGATTCATTGTAGATAGATTAGTATACAGAAATATACACCGGCAACATGCTACGTTTCATACTCTCTGTTAAACATTAGCGATCCTGTTCTTGTGTCGATAAAAAATGTCAGTTAATCGAATGTATTTAAAGCACTAAGAGCGGTTTATCTAAATCATTAATCTAAATAACGTAGCACAGATACATGTACTTGGCTGTAATATACAGTTTTTTTTCTACAGCCATAGTATATAGACCAAGACTGAAACCTTTAAGTAGAGTGCTTTAGCCACTACGTCATCTGTATCAACAAATCCAATCCAAGAATCTCTAATGATCAAACAAAAAATTATTATGTGAGAGTTATTTACTAGAAAATCAACTATAATCAAGCACAAAATTAGATCACTTGTATGAACAAAGTTGAACCTACAACCCCAAATGACATATTTTATAAAAATTAATCAATAAATCACGGTGTGAATAAAACCCGACGTTTAAATCGGATTGGTGTCATGCAGCTGTAGTGATTTTAAGTAGCAAAACGATAATGAACTTTGAACTCATCAAGTGGCTGATAATATAATAATATATAATTATTTGTGAAAGTTACAGTATATTAGTGTTTATAAATAGACACAAGGTAAAAGATTTATTTTTTACAGGACTCATACGACAAACTACACTTCAAAGAGATGCGTGAAGGACAGCTGACAGCTGCATTCCAAATGAGGACCGTAATCGGACAAAGCTGATTACTTTCCCCCTTCTTCTCTCTTCTGGTGGCCAACTGGATTATAAGGATCTCTACATTTCAAGAAAACAAGGAATACAATGGACAGCCCGGAATCAACTAAGCGATTCGGACTTCGCAGATGACCTAGCTCTTCTATCCCATACACACGAAAAAATGCACGTCAAGACAAAAATTGTGATAGAAGCCCCTGAATCAGTAGACCCCAACATAGCAAGATCTACAAATACAACAGAGAGCACCAACCCAATCACGCTTGATGGAGAAGCTCTTAAGGAGATGGAAACTTTCACACATCTGGACAACATCATCGACGAACAGGAAGGATATGACTCGAATATGAAGGCACGGGTTGGCAATGCAAACGCTGTATTTCGACAGTCAAAAAACATCTGATAGGTATCTTCGGAATATTTCTCGCGTATTACAGAGCGAGCAATGTTGAGATTAAACCCGGGGTACTAGACAGGTATTGTAAATCAGTCGATAGATTGTGAATCTTTATCAACTGAGGTGGTTGGAACATGTACTATGCATGTTCAACAACCGCCTACCTCGACGCGCGATCCCGGTATAGGGGTAGGTTGGAAGAAAACTAGAAGGGCCTGGACAGAAATTTGGAACCAATCCATTAATTCATTAATTGTTGGGTTTAACCATGCCAGTAGGTGGAGGCTACTTAGTTTGGGTCCTCAAATGTAACGTGACCGATTGTTGGAGTAGGATGGTGGTTGAGAGTCAGTTTCAATAGCACGATACATTTACTCTTTGTCATCCCTTAGATCTTATGTTCAAAAGTTATTTAATGATCATTATGATAAATTCCTAATAATCGCCTCGAAAGTAATAATAAGTTGTCTCATCTACCAATCACGGGTTTGTATACTCACCTTTGAACCGCTCTGCTTGTGTTAAGGCTAGTGATACTAACTTGCTGCACAAACCGAAGTCTGTAGAGCAAGAATTCGACTTTCGTGATCTGGTTGTAAACCTACTGCTTTAACCAATAATAATCTAGTATGTAATGTGTTTGCGATTGAACGACTTCTAAGATTGGCCTATTAAAAGGTATACCTTAACTAAGCTTAATGTTTCGTGATTTATTTTACTAAGCAGCTCCATATAATGAGACATCTCATTGAGATACAAAGTCGGAAGCCATTACAAAGTGAATACTTACTTCTTTCTCGTGAACCAAAGATTATAGGATCTACGCCAGGCACGCTTAAATCGACCATAACTTTCACTAACTGAATCTTCAGGACGTATATGAAACATATCTGAAGGACTGTTAATTTGACCTCGAAATCCTTTCCAAATAGTACTGCATGCAAAATCAATGTTGAAAAAAAGATCAATAAACGATTCATATAAAAAAATAATCAAAGTTTCTATAATAATATCAATAATAATATAAACGACAGTTTATGCTTTAAATTATCAGAGCATGTAACAACTTTCAGTAGTCTAGAGAAGCCTAGTGTAATAACTGACAACTTTGGGAGCGAAAACTATTTACTGTAAAACCTAACAAAAAGGAAATTTTTCGTGAGTAGCCATCGCTTGACTACGCTTCGTATCAATGGATGTCACCGACCGATCGACGTTCTTCCCTCTCATCTTAAAAATCAATAATTCGATCATCAGTCAATATAAACTTACTGCGTAACAGTTAACAAAAGGTTTAGGTTGCCGAAACAAAACATGACATCAACACATGCAGTAATTATCTGTCGAACTATATCACGTCGGGAGATGTAAACTTTTCAAAATTAACGAGAAAACTGTTATCTGTAGTTGAAGATGACATACGATACAGTACAAAGTCGGTCTCAGTAACACATACATACATTTCTTATCTCACCTATATTACTAAGATTAGTATCATCCCATACTTTTATCCCCTAGTTTTATTTGTTCATTTCATGATATATTTGAGGTTTAGTTCTGACTATAGTTATTATCATTAGTTTATCATTCATTGAACTTTCATCTAGATTATTTCATCCCTCGTTGAGCAGATGTAATGTAACTTATGACAATAAATATTTGTGAAAGGTTCAACGCTGTTTATGAATGAATAATACGTCGTTTGTGTACAGTTGTGATCTAATTATGAGTGAAGTGATTAAAATGCGACTCTCTAGACAAACACTGATTATAAACACCAAATATGTCACGAAATTTATCAAGATGACATACCTTGTCAACCAACTGAAAGTCCATAAAGCCGGAACAGAGGCCCATAACTCTGGACAGGCGTCCTAAATATATGAGAAATGAGAAACACATATCATGCATGTTACGGCTACTGTCTCAAAATAAATAAAAAAACAAAGCTACGGTTCCCAGTGTTTGACAATTTTGTAGTTCGCACAAATATACTTTAAATCACAGCAACCATACTGTCTGTGGTATATAGATCTGGTCCTAAATAGCAAAGGATTACTTGGTCTTTCACATCAAATACATAGGTTATCCAGGAAACGGGGTTTCTTAGGTTGCATAGCATCTTTAGAAATTTCACTAAAATAAACTTATCACAACGTTTAAACCTTAAGTCACGTTAGCATCTCTGTAACTGGGATGTCGAATTTTGGCCATAAGCTCCTGATGCACGACTAACACAAAATTGTTTAAGTTGGTAGTAATAAATAATAACTCCCAGCGCAAACATATTCGATGTCCCAAAATGTGTAATATTTCAAAGGTTTAGTTACTTTGTTGAGATTGGTACTACTTCAAGCCCACATAGGTTATTCTAGCCCCTGGACAGATCAATCCATTCTTCTTAAACCACATTTGACCTTGTTAATTATTCGCTTATGTAAGTGTGTGAACATTTCTTATCTTATCACATGTCTGTAACTCGTTTTTGTTTGACGATAGATATCGATTCACGCTTAGTTAGGTTGGGTTGGCTTAGGTGCCTCCTCCATAGCGTGTTATTTCCCTCCGCTCACTTCTCTTCGGTCCGTTTCTTTGATCGTTTGTCTGGATCAACGATTGTATGAAATACACGTATTCAAAATCCATTTTCGTATTTGACTTATTTAATTCCGTTATTCACTAACGTGATTTAAGTCGATAACTATATGCGGAGACTAGCGATATGTGTGTTTCGATAACAGCCATTTATACGATCAACCCGGAGTCAGATCACCGGAACACAAAAACTTAGCCGCCTGGACCAAAGGTTAAAAGCTAGTTCTAACGACATTATAGCGATCATAACATTGGAGATCGCACAATAGATTCGGCCCATTAGTTACTTCATGTAATGACTTAAATAGGCTTAAGTTTTATACAAGACGCAGGGACAACATCGATGACGTTGAATGACTATACACTTACTGGGAACTGAAAAGCTAATATTACGACCCAAAATAACTATGATACAAAAGTGACAGTTTAAAATTTAAGATTTCATTCCAGGAACTTACTTTGTCATCAAGCAAAGAATTTTGTTCATTAAACGGTGAGAAAAACTGAATAAGCAGCTCTCCAAAAGCTAGACATATATAGACAGAGATGGTAGCTGCATGAATCCAGTAAAATGTAAGCTGAAAATATAGAAACGAAATTGCAACTCAAAAATTCTGATCAGCATTTCGAATAACCGCATGAATTAGGTACACTTTTGAACGTTTGGTACGGAGAACTCATAGACAAAAACAATCTCGTAGTGATTAGATAGCGTTATCTGAAAAGGAAACTGGGTCAGAGTTGGTTTTAGTGACCCAAGAGTATGACCGCAGTGCCTAAAGGACAACTGCTTGAGGTGATTCACACACGACCTTTTTGTGGATCTTTTTTGTTAGCTCTATACTTGTTGAGATCCTACCAGTGGAGACAGAAATCTGTGGAATAAGGCGAAGTGTGTGATTTTAGGGTCGACCTTTTCTAACCCCACCATTCCTTTATGGAAAGGCAGCATAGCTGTCATGCCCGACCGTTGCAGGTACCTCGACGTGGTGGTCGGACTTGCCTATAGTAATGAACCGATCGAGCTACACTGGCTGGAACAATCGTCCCCAATATCCTACCAAGCTAGACAGGTCGATTGAAGAGCGATAAGACTAAAAGTAGCAAACCCAAGGTCCGAGAGCGAAGTCGTACTGCTGACTGTACAGATGTGTGAAGACGGTTAGTTGTTTCCTTCGGACAACCAGCATTACAACGGTGCTGCCTTCCCACAAGGGATTATTTTAACTAATATAGCATCTAAAATACTAGCCTCAATAGTTATCGGACGACTAACTAAGACTCGTGAAATGAAAGCACAGGAAAATCAGGCTGGCTTCAAACCTAGTCTTGCTTGCATCGATCACATATTCACCATTCGTAGAACAAAGACATGCTTATCAACGTCCGACAATGATTGTTTTTCTTGACTTAAAGGCAGCATTTGACTCTGTAGACCGAGACGTTTTGTAGCAGTGTGTCATTGAAAGATGTACCTCAGAAGTAAATAAACTGTGTGAAGGCTCTTTACACGAACACTACTAGTCGATTCATAGCTTATGGTGAACTGTCATCTAATTTTACAACCTCAAGTGGTGTCCGTCAAGGCTGTCCACTATTTCCACTTTTGTTCAACTTCATCATAGACATACTGATGGAAATGACGCCCACATAGACTGAATTTTCGGGCATTGATCTCCTATCAGGAGGTCCACTTATCGACTTAGAATACGCAGATGATATAGTCCCGTTTGATGAAGACGCTGACAAAATTCAATCTTTCGGTAGCACTGAGCAACAATGCCAGTATATTTGGAATGCGTTTCTTGTCCTCAAAATGCAAATTACTGCTTAAGAACTGGTCTGCGTCAACACATGAAGTAGTTGAACGCGTCGACAACTTCACTTATCTTGGAAGTCTGATCAGCCCCAATGGGTTGGTGTTGAACAAAATCTCAGCACGGATTCGAGAAGCTTGTTTGGCTTTTGTCAACGTACGTCACCTGTGACGAAGGCAAAATATCCGTCTATCAATTAAGGGGCGAGTATGCTGTGCGGCAGTTCTGTTCGACTTTACGGCTGCGAAACGTGGCCATTAAGAATAGGAGATACTCGTAAGCTACTAATAATTGATCACAAATGTCTTAGAAATATTGCTCGCATCTGCTGGGATCACCGGATAAGTAATAGTGAGATTAGACGCAGGGTATTAGGGAATGATGGTAAATCAGTTGATGAGGTTGTGTGTCTTCGTCAACTGAGATGGTTGGGCCACGCATTGCGTATGCCTGAATACCAATTACCACGATGAGCAATGCTGACTACTTTGCAGATGGTCGGAAGAAAGTTAGGGGCGGCCAAACCAAGACGTGGCATCAGTGCTTGAAGTCACTGACTTCTGGTCTTAGCCACATTAGTAGATGCAGACTACTTGGTTGAGGTTCGCGCGACTATCGTAACCAATGGTTGGACAACTCTGCGTGATATAGCTCAGAATCGATCACAATGGCTAAGGTGTATACACTTATTATCTGCTCTTAAACTGTTAGATTAAAATTACTTTATACCTTTCTTTGTACGAACTAATTCTTTCTTCTTGTATTATATCCTCACACACAATCTTTCTATTATATATTACTACCACTGAAGTACCTACCATGAATTTGGTGTTGACCTTGTTGTGCTGATAAGGTGTGGCAACTTGGACCGATGCATACATATGCCAGGTCCTACGTTGTAGCCGACTGGCTGGTCTCTGTCATGGTGGTTGTCTGAAGGGAGCACCTTACTGCCACCACACCTCTGTGCATCCAGCAGTAGAATTTCGCTCTCGGACCTTGGGTTTACTGCTTTTAGTCTTATCACTCTTCAACGACCTGTCTGGCATAGTGTGGCCGTTATATCCCAATCGGATTATCACGACAGGCAAGCCCGATCACCACGTCGAGGTAGCCGCAATGGTTGAGTAAAGTGTACTGTCAACTAACTTTTCACTTCGCTAACCCATCACCATCACTATCGTCATCCTAACTAGCATCATTATCCAGTTTAAGTATGACTGATGAACGCACATATCAAACTCAGTACAAAGGCTAAACAGAAAAATAGTGATGTATAAACTTGACGATATGACTCGCTAGATAGACCAAGTTAACTGGGATAGCAGAATCGGGGTAAGACTACAACCATAAGTTTATGAATGATCATGTACGAAACTGTGATCATAGGATTACTACTAAATATTCCTTGAGTATGAGGGTATGATCGAAGTACATAGATGTTAAATTTATGAGTAAAGTGAACGGAGATTCACATTCTAAATTACAAGAATAATAAAACACTAATAAAGCTGCTTATAATATAACATATACGAAACATTTTGTTATACATTCTACTTCCATATTTTATAAGATTGTACAAAAGTAGCGGGATGATTGCTGATCGTATATCAAAACCGAATATACAAATTAGTACTGAGTTGCCCACTCAAACTTACATTAAAACTGACGTAGACTATGAATAACCATTCTCTATTTTTAGTCAGCATATACATGAGAACAAAAACTTACTAAAGTCTCACTTGTTTTTCATCAGTTCTCACCATTTCAAAAATGTTACCTATGTAATTCACGGCTTTAAAAATTAAGTGATAGCTTGTGTAGTATTAAGGTGGTAAGAAATGTAATATGAGATCCATCTCAGTGATATATTATAATATATTTAGGATACTTTGATGAAAATAATTACATGAAAGCTGAAAATTGTTCTGTTGCAAATATATGTACTTTTCTTACTTGGTCCGACCATCCTCTTCCAGCATATAATAGACCGTAAAGACGGGGTAACATGCATACAATTATTAAGCACGTAAAAGCAAACAGCATTTGTGAGCGTGGTTGACAAGCACGGCGTTTATACTCGACTAATAGCATATAAGAAACCTGACAAATAATAAAACGGTCAAAAATTGATTCTGCTATAGAAAAAGCGAAAGTTAAAACGCGAATTCACTAAAAATCACAACTAAGAGTTAACTAAATAGTATGTAGAAGTAACAATAGAACCCTAAGAAACCAAGTTGACTAATCATATGAATTTGTGAAAACATTAAGTAGAACAAGCGATATACAGCACAATACAAGTAAGGGTTATTTGAATATGACTAGCAAACTGCATGCTAACAGTATTTTTGGACAGTTGTTAGCATTGAAATTTAGGAAGCGTCTTGTCCTATTCGAGATTCACTAAGTGGATGCAACCGCATCTGACAATTCATATTTCTAAATTCCATACTATTATCTGTTACGTCATGGAGAAGCACTGCACAGAGTCAATAGAAAGAGAGTAGAAAACGTCCATATATATGGTTGATATCATGACAACTAACATTTAATAGACCCATCAGTTGCGATGGCTGGGACATGTGTTACGTATGCCCAACGACCGACTTCCTCGACGTGCGATGTTCAGTGGTATAGGAATAGGTTGGAAGAAAGCTAGAGGCGGCCAAACCAAAACATGGCACAAGTCCATGAAGTTACTGACAAGTAGACTGAGTCATGTTGGTAGGTGTAGACTACCTGGTTGGGGACCGCGAGATGATAGCAACCGATGGTTAGAGACCCTGAATGACATGGCTCAAAATCGTTTGCAATGGCGCAGGTGCATCCACTCTTCGTGTTCTCCCAAATTCTAATCTTCTGAATCCTTCATGTCCCTTTTTTCCTCTTTCCAAATTTATTTCACTGGATTATACTCTTTAAATAACATCTCTAAACCCTAATCTTCCCGATTACTGCTTATACTCTTGCTACCTCTACCACTACGGGATTTGAATCGACAAATGCATCTCTGTGCTAATGTGGTGTGGCAACTCGAACTGATGTACATACGTACGAAGTTCTACGTTGTTACTGACCGACTGACTGACTGATTTAATGGACCGATACGATGTATACTATTAGTTGCAAGTTCGACATTTCCTCGTTGTTAGTGTTTAAGAATACACTGATTATAAGGTCTTTAGCTGTCCATTGAGAAAGTACCAGTTCATTAGAAGTTGTGAGTCTGAGCTATAATTCCATCTGGCTTTGAATATAAGACTAGAAACTATTAAAAGCAAAAATAATAGTTGTGGATCCAAAGCCCGTTAATATTGGAGTAAATCAGCAATTTTCAGTAGAAAAAGGTCATGGTGATCATTAGAACACGATAACAATACTTGTATGACCTAATATGACAGAATATCTTATGTGCCATGATGAAAGCTTTCCATAATTGATGACAAATCTAATTAGTGAATCCAATTTCTATCTTTAGGATACTTGTAGTACTCCGCTCTTTTGAAGCACAGTTAGAGAGCTAGTTCTACCAAAAGTTTTTATATCTACCAGTCGTTAAAGACTTAGATAACAAACGAAACACAAATCCACTTACAACTGAGACAAACAAAATGGTCATGGAGAAGTACTGCACAGAGTCAATAGGAAGAGAGTAGAAAACCTCCATACATATGGTTGATACCAATAATATAATTGCACATACAGCAACTCCAGAACAGAGAACCTAGAACTTTAATGCTAGAAAAAACAACAAACCATTCGAAGACACTGTAAAATTCCGAATTTTATCAAAGCAATAGGGAGGTTCCATGTGTGTTTTTTGAATAGCACGGACAGTATAAACATGCAAAACAAGGTTAATCCAGGAAATGCAAGCATAGAAAATTGGAAACATTCTGACAACTTGAAATCCGATCCCCAAACTTCTGTAAGATTCTATGACATTGTGACTAAAAGTTATCTCGGACCTACGAAGAAGCTGTCTGAGCAAACGGTCTTTTATACGACGGTTGCTCCATCGCGACAATAACAGGACTCATATGAAAAATGGTGGAAATTTGATGCAGGCGGTGTCTAGTGTTGTAAGCATGTACCCAAACAAGGTCATATCCAAAAATACACCATAAAGGTCACCGAATTTAAATGCAGACGAATAAAACTGAAAACAGCTTCTCTTTTAATGATTCCTTCATCCAAATCCTCCTGTATTTGTAGCGAAAACCAGTTGTGGAATCGTTATGTGAACTTGAGGTCAAGTTTATTGGGATGTTTTATATCACTGAGTCTTTATATTTTAGAACATAGGCAACTTAAAATTGAACTTTTATTGAGTTAACTTGCCATTCGCTGAGTCGACTTTTTCCAAAATTTTATGCTTGATATAGTCACCACATTCCTATTTGGCTTATCTGCCAGTCAACAGTAGTATGTCTGAAATACACGCATCCCAAACGTGTTAACAGAACATATACGAAGTCAAGCGGGATATGGGTTTAACAAGTGCCTATATCGTTCAAACAATGGATGCTGAAATATGATCACAATCTATCATGTGAGAACGACCATATACGGCAACCTAGATGCTATTAAATGGTCTCATGTTCCAAATTCCAAATACAATACATTCGTTTGTGCTTGTGTCTTACTTCTTAATTCAGTTGCGTTAATTCTGGATTCCTAGTTTATACGATAATTCAAATACGTGTGAATATTATACTGGCGTAGCGATGGAGTATGCGATGGAAAAGTTAGATATTCACCCAACTTCGGAAGCTTTTGAGGATTATTTGGAAAGGTTTGAAATCGGTAGCATGACTAAGAAAGATGTTAAAGGTAATAAAATTATGGCACATTTCCTGACATTCATTGGGAGAGAAGCGTACAGCTTACTAAAAACTTTGGCATATCCAGAAAAACCTATCTCACCTCCTTATGCAACTCTTAAGGAGCTATTATTAAATCATGTGAAGTGCACCAGTTTTGAATGCCGTGAAAGGGCGAAATTTCACAAGATGGTTCGTCAAAATGACCAAAAAGTTGGGGGATTCATCCTTGAATTGCAGAAACAAGCTGCCAAGTGTAATTTCGGTGATCAACTTCATGTGCAACTGAGAGATCGATTAATTGCAGGAATTAACATACCGGTTTGGAAAGAGAACTGTTAAGAATGCCAAACTGTTCCTTTCAAGATGCTAGAACTGCATGTATTAACTACGAGGCAGTGAATGAACTTGATATCCAGTCGATGAAGATTCCTAATACTTTGCTTAGTCGTCATGATGAATCTTCATCTACTTTGACGACAATTAACACTCCTTTTGGTCTGTTCAAATACAATTTCCTTCCATTTGGTCTAAGTTGTTCTCCAGCCATATTTCTGGAAGTTATGAATAAAGTAGTTAGTGATCTTGAAGGTGTTGAAGTTTATCAAGATGATCTCATTGTTCATGGCTCTAATGTACATTCTGTGCTTATTACTGATGCATCCCCTGTGGGAATTGGTGCAGTTTTGGAACAGGAAGGCAGACCAGTTATTTGTGTTTCACGCAAACTTACTGTTACTGAACAAGGTTATTCACAGTGATGATGTCACAGGTATTCAGTGTTTCACAACGCTTCTACCAGTAACACCTTCTAATATGTTTCGTTCCCACCAAGAGAAATCAAAAGACAGAGTCGAGGAGATCGGAAGAGTATATTTGGCGATGACCAATATACCGGGATTCTCTGATCTAATCTGGCTAGCGATTGTGGTTGATGTTGAGCACGGCGTTACTACACGTGATCTGGTGCGGATGCCTGACCGAGCGCCTTCAGCTAGATGAGTCCACTAAAACATATGGTCAGCATCCAATGTCGAAAACTTACAGAGCTATTTATTTTAGGGATTTATTTACCGCTACAGATCACTCCCCCCCTAGTGGGGCAGTGACGACCCTAAGACGTGGCCAGCCAGAAGTTTAAACCCAACGAGTTTGTCGTTGGTAAACACTCTTCTGATAGCTTACTAAATTTAGCAGCGTCTGGTCGTCTTTCCTTACTATATGGGACGGAGGTACAACATAGTAAAAAAAAGAAAATGTACAATGAAAATTTCGGATCCTCATAAACGTCATCGTTCTTTTCCAGCCGTCCTGGAAAAGAAAAAAGAAAATGTAAGTGCATGTCGAAATACACTCGTATATGCGTAAAAACACAAGGTCGGCGGAAAAAAAATGGAAAATAAACTCATGAGCACGTAATAGCGTTAAAAAATTGTTTTTTTTGTTTTTTTTTTTTTAATAGAAATAAAAATATATAAGCATATTAAAATTGTTTTTTTTTTCAAAAAAAAAATAATATAAAATGTCGAGAAGTGCCTTACGTGCAATAGTCGTTTAAATGTTCTGGAAATCTCACCCTTCTTCCAGAACGCGTCGTTTTAAGTTTATTTTCGGATACTGTCGAAGTATCTTCGTGTGCGTTGGTTGTCGGATGAGGTATTATTAGTGTCTGAGTCGTGTCGTTCGATTGTACCGAAGGAAAATCGACGTGGATAGGATTTCCTTCTAAATACGCTGCTTTTAAGCGATCGATGCTGATGCTATCGTTGGTTCCGTTCTTATCGACTATATAGTACTTAGATTCACGTTGAAGAACTTTGAAGGGTCCTTCGTATGCTGATTCGAATGGTCGTCGATGCGAGTCTCGACGAATGAAAACGTGTGTACTATATGGTAAGTCAGGTTGAACGAAAACATCAGTTGATTGAGGTCGAGTGGAAGCAGGTTTAACTGAACGCATTGCGTTTGTAAGCCTGTTCGTGTAGGAGGTTAGATCCATGTTCATCGAAGAGCACGAAGGATCCACGAATTCTCCTGGAAGTCGAAGTGTCGTTCCATAAACGAGTTGAGCCGCAGTGTATCCAATGTCAGCTTTCACTGCATTGCGGATACCTAGTAAGACGAGTGGAAGAGCGTCGGTCCATTGTGAAACGTTTGCAGCTGATAGCGAAGCTTTCAGTTGTCGGTGAAAACGTTCTACCAACCCGTTTGCTTGGGGATGGTAGGCGGTCGTTCGGAAGCGAGTGATTCCTAAAAGTGTGGTCAGACGACGGAAAAGATCAGATTCAAACTGACGTCCGCGGTCTGTAGTGATGGTTGAAGGGCAACCGAAGTTTGCTACCCATCGTTCGACGAATGTGCGGGCCACTGTTTCAGCAGTGCTGTCCTTGATAGGTACTGCTTCTGGCCATCGAGTGAAACGGTCTACGCAGGTTAAGAGATAAGAGTATCCATTTGAATCTGGTAAAGGTCCTACCAAATCCAGATGAACATGGTCGAAACGAGCATCGGGAGTTTTAAACGAGCCTAAGGGACATTTATTGTGTCTGATAACCTTAGATTTTTGGCAGCTTACACAGGAGCGTGCCCACTCCCTCACGTCTTTATTCATGCCAGGCCAGCAAAATCGTTCTGCTATAAGCTTGATGGTTGCACGAACACCTGGATGAGAAAGTTTGTGCAATGTGTTGAAGACATTGCGTCGATAATGTTTCGGCACGATTGGGCGATCCCTACCTGTAGATGTGTCACAAAGTAAGGTTTCCTTACCTGTTCCCATCTGTTTGATGCGTAGTTTAAGTGTTGTGGACGATAACTCGTGCTGAAGATCACTGTCTTCTTTTTGAAGCTCGGCGAGTTTAAGAAGGTCGATTCCTTGGAAACTGTTCAAGGAAGTTATACGAGATAAAGCGTCTGCAACTACATTGTTTGCTCCAGAGATGTGTTGAATATCTGAAGTAAACTGCGAAATGTAGTCCAGTTGTCGAGACTCACGGGGAGAGTACTTGTCAGAAGGAGAGCTTAACGAGAAAGTGAGCGGTTTATGGTCCGTGAAAAGAGTGAATTCACGGCCTTCGATATAGTGTTGGAAATGCCGTACAGCACAATACATAGCTAGGAGTTCCCTACCGAATGTGCTGTACCTCGATTCGGTGTCTAGCAACCTTCTAGAGAAAAATGCCAAGGGTTGCCAGGAGTTGTTAACCCATTGTTGTAAGACTCCTCCGATTGCTGAGTCGGATGCGTCTACTGCGATGCTAATGGGTGCTCGGGTGTCCTGATGTGCGAGCATTGTTGCTTTAGCAATCAGTTCCTTGACTGTGGAGAATGCTTTTCGTGCGGTGTCGTCCAAATTAATGGATTTCGCATTTCCACGAAGTTGGTCGGTCAGAGGTTTCATAAGTGATGCGCATCTGGGTATGAAACGTCTATAGAAACTTACCAGGCCGTTGAACGTGCGTAATTGCTTGACGGTGGTCGGTTCTGGGTAATCCAGAATGGCCGCCACTTTGGTTCTAAGGGGTCGGATACCTTGAGCATCGATAGTGTGTCCCAGAAAGTCTAACGAGTCGGTTCCAAATTGGCATTTCTGAACGTTTACAGTTATGCCATGTTTTTGTAATCGTTCGAAAACAAGGTCCAGATGCTTGAGATGTGTTTCTCTGTCCGGACTTGCGATTAGACAGTCGTCAACATACGCGTGTACGAAGTTGAGACCTCGAAAAACGTCGTCTATGAATCTTTGGAATGTTTGAGCAGCATTCCTTAGACCGAAAGGCATTCGCAAAAATTCATAGAGTCCGAAGGGAGTTATGATAGCCGTTTTCGGTATGTCGTCAGTAGCCATAGGGATTTGGTTATACGCTTTAACCAAGTCGATTTTCGAAAAGACAGTTGTACCTTTCAAGGTAGCTGTCAAATCGTGAATGTGAGGCAACGGGTAACGATCGGGAATGGTTTTCGCGTTCAATCGCCGATAGTCACCAGTTGGACGCCAATCGTTGCTGTCCTTTTTAGGGACCATGTGCAACGGAGATGCATATGGGCTACTTGACGGTCGTATGATTCCTAAGTCCATCATGTGATCGAATTCGTTTTTCGCTAACCTTAGCTTTTCAGGAGCTAGTCGTCGTGCTTTAGAAAATACAGGTGGTCCTGTAGTCGTGATGTGATGTGTAACATTGCTGGTTACACACGGTAGTTTCGTTTGAGTTTGTTGTATCCCAGGGTACTTATCGAGTAGTGGTTGATAGAGTGGGTCTATCATATGTTTAACTGTGACTGGGGATACTCTACAACCAGTAAAAGAAGTTACGCAAACGGACAAATTAGTGTTTCCGTCTACTAGCCTCCGTTTGCGAGTGTCGATGATCAGATTGTGGTGTTGTAGAAGGTCCATACCAATGATTGGCATAGAAACATCTGCAACGACGAAAATCCAGTGGATGGGTTTGCGTAAACCCACGTTAAGGTAAACGTACCTTTTGCCATACGTAGCGATCGGTTTTCCGTTTGCCGCCTGTAAGTTTAGGGTCGATTCGTGAAGTCGGTCGTTAGGATTTGCTGGGAGAACGCTAACTTCTGCGCCAGTGTCGACGAGGTAGCGAACTCTCGTTGTCACATCTGTGACGAATAACAGACGGCTTTGTTCGCCGGCTACGGTTGCCGTTAACGCGTGCCGGCTTGGAAGTTTCCCGAATCAGTCGGTTTCGTGTTGGGAAAATTGCAGGGTTTTCTGCAATTTCTGGAAAACTTTCCATACTGGTTATGATACCAGCACCAGTCGGGGTTATCTGTCTCTCGTGGTCTAGAGACAGATCGCTTACGAGAAATGCTTCTACGTGGTGTGCGCGATCTCTTACGGTCGGTACGAAGACTAAGATAACGCGTGAGTGTGTGACATAAGTCGGTTATGTCATTCTGAGTCGTGTGAGGCTTTTCTTTGACTGAAAATACCTCGGTAGTAGAAGGTTTCGTAATTTCTAGAATGCGGTCGGCAGATACAGCTAGTTCGTCTAAGGCGTTGTTCTGGAACGAGACCAGAACTGCTTGCACCTGTTGGGGAAGTTTTGACAAGAAGAGTTGTTTGAATAGACCTTCGTCGAAAGTTCTTGGGCCTATAACCTCTCTCATCCGTTGCAACATGTCCGTCGCAGAACCGTGTTGCAGGTCGATATTGTTGAAGAGTTGATCTAACCTTTGTCGATCGGTTAGGTCTCCTCGTTTAAGAATCGAGCGTTTTAAGATTTCGTAAGGATCGGAAACATCACTAGTAAACATACTAGGTGTTACGTACCTGTTGAATTCGCGCGGTAGTGCCTTGACTACTGCGAGGAATTGTGCACGTGTGTCGATCACGCCGTGCTCGGAAAAGTCGGCTTCTGCGTAGCAAAACCAGGCTTCGATGTTGTCGGGCCAGAAAGGCATCAGTTGAAACGAAGGTGGGGACAAGGTCTTAAGCTTGAGTACTTTAGGTGTCTGTTCAGTCATGATGAAATATGAAGTACGATAATGAACGAGGGGAAAATATATATATATATCCAAGAAAAACACGAAAAAAAATCACAATGTTTAAAAAAAATAAAAAATAAGGCAATGATATATAAAAATCCCAAAAAGGAACAGACTCACAGTTGCAATAAGGTGTACCAGATCACGACGGTCTCACCAATGATGATGTCACAGGTATTCAGTGTTTCACAACGCTTCTACCAGTAACACCTTCTAATATGTTTCGTTCCCACCAAGAGAAATCAAAAGACAGAGTCGAGGAGATCGGAAGAGTATATTTGGCGATGACCAATATACCGGGATTCTCTGATCTAATCTGGCTAGCGATTGTGGTTGATGTTGAGCACGGCGTTACTACACGTGATCTGGTGCGGATGCCTGACCGAGCGCCTTCAGCTAGATGAGTCCACTAAAACATATGGTCAGCATCCAATGTCGAAAACTTACAGAGCTATTTATTTTAGGGATTTATTTACCGCTACAACAGACTCAGCGGGAAACATTAGCTGTGTTTTGGGCTCCTAAAAGACTTCATAAATATTTATTCGGAAAGAAATTCACTATTGTTACTGATCATGAGGCTTTAAAGTTTATTTGTCATCCTGAAAAATCATTAGCACGTTCCTCAGCTGCTATGGTTCAGCGATGGAGTATTGCTTTGAGTGCATATGACTATACGGTTCAGCACAGAAGTGCCAAACAAATTCAACATGTTGACTACATTCCTCGACAGTCATTACAAGATAAACCTATTAATACTTCGGATTGTTTGTTAATGCAACCTTTACCAGTGAGACGTTCAGATCTCATTAGAGAAACTCGTAGATATTTTGGATGTATACTCAGTGCTATAAGGAAAGGTTGGAATGCTAATTTGAAACGGAGATTTCCTATCTATTTTTCAAAGCGGGATGAATTATCTACTACTCCTGATGGTATTCTGTGTTCAAATGATCGTGTTGTCATTCCTCCTTCATTGCGTAAATCTGTTCTTGAAGATCTTCATAGTGGTCATTTAGGTGTTGAGAAAATGAAGTCCTTGGCAAGGCTCACATGTTGGTGGCCAGAGATAAATGCAGATATATGTCGTACGGCAAACAATTGTGAGAAATGTCATCAGTTGAAAAATCATCCTTCAAAGCGGACGCCGTGGCCAGTATCGTCTGAGGCCTGTCAGAGAATTCATGCTGACTATTATGGCCCGTTCCTTGGTAAATACTATGCACTGGTAGTCATTGATTCTTTTTCAAAGTGGCCTGAAGTTATTTTCACAACTTCACCAAATTCTGTTTTCACAATCCAAGCATTAACAAAGGTGTTCAGTCGAGAACGGGTTTCCATGGTTTTGGTGACCGATAATGGCCCTCATTTTGCTGCAAATGCAGTCACTACCCGGTTGAACGGTATAGGGTGCAAACACCTGTTTACTGCTCCCAGACACCCGTGTTCTAATGGCCGGGCAGAGAATTTTGTCAGGACATTAAAGACTGCTATTGATCCTATAGCTGCCTCAACATTTAATGAGCTGGAGAGGGGAACAGATACCTTTCTACTGCAATATAGAAATGCCAGACATTCGGTGACGAAGGTGACTTCAGCGAAGCTACTGAAAGGAAGAATTCTTAGGTCGAATATGAGATGTTTGGAGTCTGCAGAAGTTACGTACTATCGAGGAAATGATCTTCGACCATCTACGGGTATTGTTCTGAAGAATGTCGGAAGATCGATGGTGCGAATTCTAGACATCAATGACTTAAGTTCACACAGTCGACACGTTGATCAAATACAATTTCAGGAATCCGGTGAGTCAGTTCCAATTTCGGTTGTCAATTCTAATGCTAATGAGCACATTCCAGATCATACAGAATCCTTATCCAATACAAAGTCAGACAGACTCAGGATGAATTTGAGAAGACGTACGATTGATTACAAACACCTAGACTCCAATTTAAGCTGTGGCGGATGTGGTGTTTGAATGAATTAATGATACCTTGGTAATTGTGGATTGCTTGATTCCAAATTCCAAATACAATACATTCGTTTGTGCTTGTGTCTTACTTCTTAATTCAGTTGCGTTAATTCTGGATTCCTAGTTTATACGATAATTCAAATACGTGTGAATATTGTACCTAGCTCTTCTATCCCATACACACGAAAAAATGCACGTCAAGACAAAAATTGTGATAGAAGCCCCTGAATCAGTAGACCCCAACATAGCAAGATCTACAAATACAACAGAGAGCACCAACCCAATCACGCTTGGTGGAGAAGCTCTTAAGGAGATGGAAACTTTCACACATCTGGACAAAATCATCGACGAACAGGAAGGATCTGACTCGAATATGAAGGCACGGGTTGGCAATGCAAAGGCTGTATTTCGACAAGAACATCTGAAACTCAAAACAACCGCCAGCCAACACCAAAGTCACAATTTCTAACACAAACGTCAAGATAATTCTATTGTATGGGGCTGAAACTTGCAAAACTATCACAATCATTATCGATGATCTACATCATACTCTACTCGTTACATGTTTGTATCTTATTTTTGTCCGACTATAAATATCGACTAACGTCGATTAACTGCGGTATCATTATGAACTAATAATCCATAAGCAGTAGATCTGTGTCAGTGTTCTGTTAACAGACATATCATAAGTTAATATTGATTAACGACATGGTTCAGTTATCATGTTCGAAGCAAGAATGAATAGTTTTACTCACGAAGAATATAGGACTAATTAGTGTAATACTCGCAGTAATGTTATACTTCCAAAATATTCGGTAACACGGAACATGTGGGCAAGTACCCATAGCCCAACTTATTTTTCATTCCATCGTATACATCTTTGATGAAAATTTCTGGAGAATTGACAGTGATCCCGTTGGATCAGACTATGAAAGAATATCCAGGATGAGAGAACACGGCTCAGTTGACATGGATGAAAGGTATACTCTTCATAACTAGTGCCCACAACAAACCATTGATCGAAATACCATCCACACCGGTCACCGTTCAATTCTTCTTTTCTCCTAATGTCCAAAGGTCAACATCTACGAACTCTTTGGGAGTAATCACACCTAAACACATAATATTTGGAATTCGTGAAAATCTCACAATCAAGTACAAAGGAATCATCATTTAGTACACATCCAAAACCTTGCAACTGGGAATCAAGCCTAGAAACTTAGTCAATCAGCTACAGCTAAGGACCAGGCACATATATATGCATCGATCCCAGTTGCCACATCTCATTAGCACCAACTGTCGGGCTAGAGACTCAGTTCACTTTTGTGAACGGTTAACCTCTAGACCACTGGACCAGACTCAAGTGGTGTACAAGACTAACTCTATGACCTCAGTATTACTAACTAGTTTGTCTTTTTCTTCAGTTTCAAATGAGTAGAATAAATATTCGTTCAGTATCATAAACAGCAATGCTCTTCTGTCACCCAAACGCAGTTCACCAGGAATAAATTGGTTACAGTCTGAATAAACATGGATTTTAGTACCCTGTATAACTGATTCCCCTCGTTATATAGGTCTCGTTGACCCCCAAAAACAAAACGGACATGTTAGGATTGGATGGTTTTGGATGCAAGTAACTTTTGATTAAAGATATTATTTCGACTTAAAGTCAAGTATAAATGTAATCCGGATAAAGGAGAAGGGTTGGGCATGGAATTAGCGACCCCCATCCCTTAGAAAACTAACTCGCCAAAAGAACACTAACCAGAAAAAATTGTTCAAACCTTTTAAACTCTGCCCTGGGAGTCAGAAGGTCTTCATTTGGAAGAACTATGACGCCTCAAGATGAAAGCCCAATTCCTTCGGAAGCCACTAGGCCAATGCCCCTTCTGACAACCAGAGCAACCTTTATTTAGGTACATGGAATGTCCGTACAATGTGGGACACCGGGAGAGCCTTCCGAATTGCTGCAGAAATGAGAAGATACAACCTAGAGGTACTTGTGATCAGTGAAACACATTGGACAACAACGACTAACTACAGGAGAGCTCCTGTTATACTCCGGCCATGAAGAAGAAAATTCCCCACATGCACAAGGAGTTGCATTGGTGCTGTCCAAACAAGCGCAAAATGCGCTTATAGGATGGGAATCTCATGAACCAAGGATCATCAAAGCCTCGTTCAAAACAAAAAAGAGGGCATTTGAATGAACATCATCCAATGCTATGCGCCTACCAACGACTACAATGAAGACGCTAAAGATCAATTCTACAATAGGCTGCAGTCAATCGTCGAAAAATGCCCAACAAAAGACCTGACCATTCTGATGGGAGATTTCAATGCCAAGATTGGAATGGACAACACCGAATACGAAGACATAATGGGACGAAACGGACTGTGAGAAAGGAATGAAAATGGTGAGAGATTTGCAAACCTATGAGCCTTCAATAAGCTGCTCATAGGCGACGCTATATTCCCACATAAACGCATACACAAAACCACATGGACTTCACCGGATCACACTACGCAAAACCAAATCGACCATATCTGCAACAACAAAAAGTTCAGGAGGACGATGGAGAATGTGAGAACCAGGGGAGGAGCTGATATAGCATCAGATCATCACTTGCTGGTCACCAAGATGAAATTGAAACTTCAGAAGAACTGGAAAACGGAGTGGACAACATCACAAAAGTTCAATACTGCTTTTTTTCGGGATACTAACAAACTCAACAAATTCAAGATAGTCCTCAGCAACAAGTTCCAGGCCTTTCATGATCTACTCAATGGAGAAGGAACTACTATGGAGAGCAACTGGAAAGCGATCAAAGAGACAATCACTTCAACATCTCATGAGGTCCTGGGTCACAAGAAGCACCATCACAAGGAATGGATCACTGTTGATACACTGGATAAGATTCAAGAAAGGAGGAACAAGAAGGCAGCAATCAATACCAGTCGAACAAGAGCAGAAAAAGACAAGGCACAAGCTGAATACACAGAAGTAAACAAACAAGTGAAGAGGAGCATCAGAACTGACAAACGGAAATATGCGGAAGATCTAGCAACTACGGTGGAAAAGGCTGCATGAGAAGGAAACATGAGACAATTGTACGATACAACAAAGAAACTCTCTGGAAATTATTGTAAACCAGAACAACCAGTAAAAAGCAAGGAGGACAAAGTAATCACCAACATTGAAGAGCAACAAAACAGGTGGGTAGAACACTTCGAAGAACTCTTGAATCGACCAGCTCCACTGAACCCACCCAACATCAAAGCAGCACCCACGGACCTCACAATCGATGTTGGCCACCAACAATTGAAGAAATCAGCATGCCCACCAGACAAATCAAGAGTGGCAAAGCAGCATGACCAGACAACAGTCCAGTAGAGGCACTAAAAGCAGACGTAGCGGCAACTGCAAGGATACTCCACATTCTTTTCAATAAGATTTGGGATGAGGAACAAGTACCAAAAGACTGGAAAGAAGGACTTCTGATCAAAATACCGAAGAAAGGCGATCTCAGCAAGTGTGACAACTACAGGGGCATCACTCTTCTCTCAATACCGGGAAAAGTCTCCAACAGGGTATTGTTAAACAGGATGAAGGACTGTGTAGACGTCCAACTTCGTGACCAACAGGCAGGATTCCGTAAGGATAGAACGTGTACAGACCAAATCGCAACTCTACGGATCATTGTGGAACAATCAATTGAATGGAATTCATCACTCTACATCAACTTCATTGACTACGAAAAAGCATTTGATAGAGTGGATAGAACAACACTATGGAAGCTTCTTCGAATCTCCGGCGTATCTGAGAAGATAATGAATATCATACAGAATTCCCATGATGGATTAAACTGAAAAATCGTGCATGGAGTACAGTTGACAAAATCGTTCGAAGTAAAGACCGGTGTCAGGCAAGGCTGCTTACTCTCATCCTTTCTCTTTCTCCAGGTGATCGACTGGATCATGAAGACGTCAACATCTGAAGGGCAACACGGGATACAGTGGGGATCTAGGATTCAGTCGGACGATCTAGACTTCACAGATTATCTGACCCTTCTATCGCATACGCAAAAACAAATGCAAGAGAAGACGACCAGTGTAGAAGCAGCCTAATAAGCAGTAGGTCTCAATATACACAAAGGAAAAAGCAAGATTCTCCGATACGACACAACATGCAACAATCGTATCACACTTGATGGAGAAGATTTGGAAGACGTATAAACCTTTACATATCTGAGCAGCATCATTGATGAACAGGGTGGATCTGATACGGATGTGAAGGCGAGAATCGGCAAAGCAAGAGCAGTATATTTACAACTGAAGAAGATCTGGAACTCAAAACAACTGTCAACTAACACCAAAATCGGAATTTTCAATACAAATGTCAAGACAGTTCTATTGTATGGGGCGGAAACCTGGAGAACTACGAAAGCCATCATCCAGAAAATACAGGTGTTTATTAACAGCTGTCTAGGCAAAATAATTCGGACCCGATGGCCGGGCTCTGTTAGCTGAGGGAGAGAATAAACCAGATCCCAGCGGAGGAAGAAATCAGGAAGAAGCGCTGGAAGTGGATAGGACACACATTGAGGAAAGCACCCAACTGCGTCACAAGACAAGCCCTCACATGGAATCCTCAAGGCCAAATGGGGAGAAGAGGAAGACCAAAGAATACGTTACGCCGAGAAATGGAAATAGACATGAGAAGAATGAACAAGAATTGGATGGAACTATAAAAGAAGGCCCAGGACAGAGTGGGTTGGAGAATGCTGGTCGGCAGCCTATGCTCCATTAGGAGTAACAGGCGTAAGGAAGTAATAAATGTAACCCATGCTTCTGTAGCGTGGCGTCGAGTCGCGATAGACTATGAACTTCGCTACAGAGAAACACCTGCCAAATAACCCCAGAAAATCCCCCGGAAGCCAAATATCAGCAGGCAGTTAATGGACCAAGTCGAGATATATTTGCTGGTGATCTCGTGGTATCGAAAGGATACCAAGATCGGGCCAGAATACAAGCATGGTTACAGAACGTAACCGAATTCGCTCGAAGTCACAATCAGTGTGTGAATAATGGATGCTTTTTAGCACAGTTAAACAAAAGTACATTAAAATAGTCACTGGTACAATTGGTTATAATAATAATTGTTTTCAATAAACCAATTGTGTTCTCGTGATAAAAGTGAGTCACTACACTTCAATTTGTATCCAGAAGTTACCACCAACTAAACTAAAAAAACGGCGAAATTGGCCATTTGGGTTTGTTATTCAGTGGTTTCGGAAAACCCAATGTTACATGTAATTGTAAATCTAGAGTAGGATCCAGCTCATTCGACTGCTTCAAGGATAATTTCCATGGCACTCACCTGATGAAGAAAAACCGATTAACATTTGTGCTAATGAAGTACCGACTTTCATCACTTTCAGTCGCGTTATAAATGGACTACAAATATACTAATGGGTACTTATTTCTCCATAAAGGTCTATAGTGGTATTGGTCCTTAACCACATGGTTTTCGAAGTTGAACATGTAATTGCTGCTGATTTAATCGTCATAAAGTGGTCCAACTTTATAGGCATGGTTATTCTTGTTTAACCCATACCTTTCCACATTAAACACATTATCATATTGTAGCGGTAAATAAGTCCCAAAATAGATAGCTCTGTAAGTTTTCGACATTGGATGCTGACCACATTAGTTTCAATGGAGTCACCTAGCTGCAGGCGCTCGGTCATTCATCCGCACCAAATCACGAGTGGGAATGCCGTGCTCAACAACCCCTACAATCGCTAGCCAGATTAGATTAAATGATCCTCGATATATTGATAGCCTATCAAATATATTGACAGATAATTTCCATTTAAACATTAAAATTAAAACACGAAGTTCAGCGATGGGATAAACTCGTTGAAAAGAGATCCGTTCGCTGAACTTTCTTGTTTTAATGTCAAATATATCTTCGCACCTCCTCGCTTCTGTCGTTGGATTTCACTTGGTGGGTACGATTCATATTAAAAGGTATTACTGGTTAAAGCGTTGTCAAACTCCGAATACCTGTGGTATCTTTAATATCCACAGTTAAAGTCTGTTCTTCCCATGTGCTAAACATCATACTGCTAATTATCATGATACAACGAGTCAGTGTAAACAATTATGTGACTTCCTGTGGTGTTTGTATCAACTAATGATTCCTTTGTTTTTATTGACTGCTTGATTCCGAATATCAAATACGACACGTTCGTTAATGCTCACCTAGTTCTGTCTACTTAGATTGCGCTGTTTCATGAATTCCTAGTTAGTATAAGAATTCAAATTCTTCCGATTATTACACTTCATGACAAATCTACAGTTTTGGGATTGGGTCTTTTATTATACAGTAATATTTATATCGAAGTAGACCATAATTCTACAAGTCTTTAATAAATCCCCAGTGGAGTAATGCTAAACTTTATAACTAGATGTAGCAGCTTGGGCTTTCTCCAAGAATATGGAACTAACTCCAAATCTTTGGGGCCGCGGCAAGGAGGCTCCTAATAGAAGTATGTTGGACGCCTTCAACCCAGTGACTCACTAATTTCCAAGACAACAGACAGACAGTCATTACAAAAATGGACTTCACGTTACTTAGTTCGTTAAAAGAAACCAAATTACCTAGAAACTCATTCCTATTATTTGTGCCTCACGATTATTTTGAGATGCGTGATAAAATAGAGCCTTTATAGTTTTCATGCTGGTGAGCGGCCTATGCTCCTTCACGAGGAGTAACAGGCGTAAGTAAACAGTTTATACCCTCTCAAAATACGTGACCACGAATTTTCAGTAAATTACTCTTTTAATGCTCAACATATGTGGAACATCAAGTATTTTATAGTTTTTTTCTGTAGATTTATTGGGTAAGAGCATAATTTTCACTGAAGATTTCATTTCAACTTTCATCTCACATGCTTTTCCATCATTTATGGTGATGTGTTCGTGGAAGACATGTGTAGATAGCCTTAGATGAGCGAAATGAAATTCCCAGTGAAAATCATGATCATATTTGAAGCAGCCACTCATTCAACGGACGGGTAAATGTTATTGCCATTCACTCTTTGGAAATCTACTACCAGTGTGCAATGTATTATTGGATCTGCCTTTCTTCCTTTCACCTCGAACATTCAAGTTTAAGGTTTGCCTAGTAGTGCAGTTTGATGGTTTCCACAATGTATGTCCCATTCACCTTCAGTATCTTTTCCTAATTTCCTCATCAACTAGAATTTGATTTATTCTCTGACACAGTAGGTTGTGGTCAACGAATCTGGAGTATCTTACGTAGAAGATTATTCATAAATACCTGTAGACTTTTGATGATGATTGTTATAGTTTTGCAATTTTTAGCTCCGTAAAATAGAAGTGTGTGGTATTTGTACGAAATAATGACCCCTTTATACTTCATTGCCCTCTGATTATGAATTCCAAATATATAACAGTATTGAAAATCATTATATGTAATATTATTAATGTGAATCTGTTATTTGTATTGCAGAGCGACAAAGGGTAAATGTGCTGGAAGAAGAAGAACAAGTCCTATGTAAATTGGAATCGCGAAATAATGTATGAGACTATTTTGTAAAGAAGCTTTCGCTTTTGTAACAGAACCGCGTTATCGATCTTTGAAATATATATGCGTTCTTGCTAACATGTCTTGTTCTTCCTCCTCACACATTCACCGATCCTGATTTGTGTGCTATTGTCTCAGATCTCTCCTGCTTCCAAATAAACGCCGATAACACGAATTACAAATATACTGCGTTCACTTGTGCTCATCTAGTTCTGCTTGCCTTAAATTTCCCTATTTCAGGAATTCTTAACTAGCACAATAATTCCAATAGTTCTAATTATCACACTGGCGTCACGATAGAGTCAAATCTTGGACAGCTGAATATTAATTCAAGTGGCGATTACTCTTGAGACCATATTAAGCGGTCCAAAATCTGGTGCACGATTAGAAAAGATGATAAATTCACAGCTTTTCTGATGTTCATTTACAAAGAAGCTTATAACTTGCTAAAGAATATGGCTTTTCCAGATAAATCAATTTCCTGGTCATATGAATCTATCAAGGAATTACCACTTAGTCATACGCCCTGAGCAGCTGTGAATGCAGAGAAAGATCGAAGTTTCATAAAATGATGTGAAAAAGTTATCAGAAGGTTAAAGTTACAGAAACAGTCCGCGAAATGCAATTCTAGAGACGAATTCGAAACTCAATTTCATGGTCAGTTGATTACTGGTTCAAATATTCAGAATTTAGAAAGAAAATTCATTTACAAGCCCAAAAGTTCATTTCAAGAAATTAAAACAACATGCATTAACTATGAGGTAGATAATGAGCTTGATTTCTAGCCAGTGAAAATTTCTAATACTTTACTTAGGCGACGTGACGAACTACATCCTCATGGTTGCCAAAATTCGCGTTTGCTTAATAATGGTCCCTATTCTCGTGGAAATATGAAAAATTACTCAACAAAGAATTCCAAAGCAGGTTAAGGAGGCGAGCATAGGTTTGGCAAATGTTTATCCTGTGGTAAATTTTACTTACGTAGTTCAAATTACTTACATTTCAAGCATAGAGAGACAAAAAGGGGAAACTCCGCATAATTTTTCCATAATAGTCGAAGAAGCAGATATTCTAGCACGTTTTTAAACTGTTTCCTCCTTATTTTCTAACGCATCTTTCCATTTACTTCCTCTTTGTATGCCTTGATTTCTCCTTTATTGTTTCCTTGGGTCACGTGTCGTTCTTCATACTAAATGTTTTAATAAAGAAAATATTGTTAAAAACAATGTGGAACTCACAGCGCTGATAATTAGTTTATTTCCAGCATGGTGAGTTTCACACTATTTTCTTTATTATCTTTGATCCTAACAAGTATATGTATGATCAGATTGTTCGAAATGTTTTGCGCTAATATAGTTCTTATGATCTTATTACAATATATAAATTCATCAATAGGACTTGTTGCGTTATTTATGACAATTATTTGATCTACTTAATTTTTTAAAGTAGTTTATGTTTTTCAAAAAATAAAGCGTGTACATTGTCCGGGATCATTTCGATTATTTTCATGAAGAAGCTCTGATCAGGCAGTGATGTAAGATGTTAAAATTATCCGTTTTCAGTTGCTGAGACTTTTGCAAAGATACTTTTGTCTTTAATATCTTCCCAATGTTTAAACAATGACGAAAAATTCTCATAATATCCAATTGATAAAATTTGGTTGACCCTATTATCTAATGAAACTCAGACGTATTTCATTTGAGGAATATGTCAGGTTTCATCATCATGTTGTATGCATAATTTACTCGTGTATTACTTACTACTCATTATTGCTAATTCATTAAAAAATCCTCTCTAAACCAACCAATTAGATCGGTTCGTGATCTCAATAACATTCAACAATCCTTACAAATCCATATTAATAATTAGAAGACAATATGAAACGGCTTGAAGTTTGAGGATAGCACTGCTGTGAGTTCTTTATTTTTACTTCCCTGAACGATATATCCACAGATAAATTATGTTCCTTGAGACTAACAATAATGAATGAGTTGCTAATGATATTCCTAGGTTCAGGAGTTTACATGAACGATAGTTTAAATGACATTTAAAATTGGTTTCCATTACAAGCTTCTTCACTGAATTGACTTACAATAGTGAAGCGATAAAGAAAATTCTATTTATTTCTTGTTCTTTGTTTAAAATATAATGGAAATTTCAATCTGAACTTTTTTACTGCACTAAACTAGACATAGTACTGCACAATTATTACGCATAAAGTATTATACATTTGCGTTTAAAGTTAATGTGAAATTTTGTTTAATGATTTTCGCTGAAAAAAAATGTATCAATAGCTTTTAGTGAACAAATTGTATTTTTATGGTAATATGACATTTTAATCCTGTAATCGTAAGAAATAAAGCAGTAATAAATAGTCATTAGTTAACTTTTGTTTTCAAACTAGAAATGATCACGACTAAAATCTTTATGTGGTATTCAACTTTAAAACTGCGACTGATACCTAAGTACGAAAAGTTCATTTTTCACCCAACAATTTCCTATATTAAAATGTCATCTGTAATGATACAAATATAGAACCTTGAGATGTATGTCTCTTAATAACATTCATATGGCAGTCCAATTGTAGTCCCCACGATCAATGAGTAGATCCCAGCATACCATTGAGGACGAGATGATAGAGATGTGAGTGAAGCCGAGTTTATTTGTGAGAATTAGTGAGTGGTCACTTTTTGGGTATCATATATAGTGTCACAACCTCTTCAGATTCAATAAGGATTCGGAAGAAGGTACATTTTTACTGGAAAATTAGACCTTCATCTTTTATAGGCCATACTTGCGTAGACTTACACAGACTATAAGCCTGGGTCTCTGATGTGAAGATTTTATATCGAGTAAGTCTACGTTTATCGACAACACTGCATTATCCAAACAACGTAGGCGTCGTCGTTCTGACTCGTAACAGTTATTCACAAAGACAAAATATGAAGATTGCTTTTTATTTCAAAGTAAAATCAACTGAAAAACCACGGAATAAATCATAACAAACCAGTTTTAATTTGAGAATTCTAAGCATTTCCAACTTCATATAGTAAAGCAATAATGGTAGTTCAAAAATTTTGCACAGAAGTCTGAACATATTTAAAAGTATCTAAATCAATGGAGATAAGTGATACTTATTTATTACTCTTTTTTATAATTGTCAAGACATTTCAAGTATAACCGTAACCCAAAATGAAGTATTATTTTATCTGGTAACTTTTTTTTAGTGAGTTAGTTTTCTACGTAATGGGGTCGCTAACCCCATACCAAACCCTCCTCATTTATCCTATTTTGGGACTAATAGTAGTCCCAGAGGGGCTCCAGGTGGAGTAACAGACGTAAGTAAGTAAGTAAGCAAAATAAAGTATAAAAAGAAACAGGTTTAATAGTCATTTAATCTAAACTCATTTGTAATTTATATACCTCATAATATTCATAGTATTGACTTTGTCTCTTTTGTAATAGATCTTAATTGACGAAACAGTTAGTGAACAAACATCAATAAGTCCATGTATGACAAAAGTTGAATTGATAATTTATCATCATTTCTCTATTATTTTGCTTTCCATTAAATTTAATTCAGTCACAAAAATATAAATAAATTCAAACATATGAAATAATTTACCGATTAGTAGACCCATAGAACAAGTATATATCCTTACAAACAGAATCTGTAGATATTTCTATATTTAAGCTCTTAATCTACTGTAGTTAAAACAAACTGAACATCAGATAGTAATTAAGATCAGAATGGTGCAGTTTAAATACTGAATTGAAAATCATATAATTTTTTTAAAAAATCAAGTTACCTCAATCACTTTTTACGAGTATAGACTAATGCTTACACCTTTCTCATGACTTTCAGCATTATAAAAATAAGAGTATTTCTAAGGTAGTGATGAAAATAAACAAAGAAATGAAAACATGATTCCTTTTAATGAACTACCTGTCTAAACAGTTAGCTAGAACATCCTATTTTTAAATAGAGTCGATTACATAAACAATAAGACTATCACGTACCTAGATACATAATTTAACGTTAAAGTCACATTTAAAGCCTTGTATACCAAATTCAAAATTGAAATATGATACTTCAGTCAAATTATTAAACTAAATGCTTGAGACTGTCTTAAAGCAAATCACCTGTTAGCAAGTATTTGATTTAATCTAATAAAAGAGAAAATGAAGGAAGTTTAAAATTATTCAACAAAGTACCTTATTTATATTCTGACCAATTTTAAAAGGTGTGGACAATCTATTTACCAAAATTTATCACAAATAATGAAATTTATCATACAAAATCAATGTAGTACTTAATTTGCCTAAAGATGAATTTACTGAATAAATTCATATACTGTCGCACACAGAGTCTTAGCAAGGTAATAATCAAAACTAATCAACATATGCTCACTAGCGACTGGCTTCAAGAGGTATTTTCTGGAGTTCTAGTGAGAAGCAGTGACCAGTGGAGTTCAGTCGGGTCTGTTACGAGATAGTAACTCACTGATAACAATGGTGGATGTGTTGCTCAATTTCGTGGATTAGTTGAAGCTAAACATTAACACCGTTGATTGCCGGCTCAGTGGTCTAGTGGTTAAGCGCTCGCGCGCGAGACTGATAGGTCCTGGCTTCGAGACTTTCGAGGTGGGGACGTGGGTGCGCACTGCTGAGGAGTCTCACAATAGGACGAAACGGCCGTCCAATGCTTTCACGTTCTCCATAGTGGTCTAGATTCAACTGACTCATGATCTCAACCATTACAATTATGTAAATAGAGTATGTTTCTAAAATATAAATTATTACAAAATAAAGTCAATTATAAGGAGAAAATTAAACGAATCCCCATAGGAAAACAGCAAGGACACAATAAAATGAATCAATAAAAAGGGTTAGTCATGTTTATATGAAAACTGCTGCAAATTTATGATTGGTAATTAAATGAAAAGGGTCAGAAAATAACCAGTCAGGGGCTGAATGGCTCTTAAATTGATCAGCGGTGGTAAGACTGAGATATTTGAACCTTATAAAAATTAACTTGACGATCTAATACATCCTCTATAACATACTCAATTTATCAAGTTGAATTTGTGAAAATCTCCCATCGTTCGAAAGTAATTTTCATCACAAACTGATATCACTTGAGCAATCAACTGAAAATTGAGAATCATTAGAAAGCTGTTGAATCTTTAAGAAGTTTCAAAAGTTCTCATACACTACTATCCACCATTAGTTAACTGAATAAACTTGGAATAATGAGTTGACATCCAAATCTTACTAGACATCAGTTAATCACTGAAATAGATTGTTCTTATACAGGCGGGAATTATACATTTTCAATGTTGTTACCTTTTTGTTTGTAATCCTGACAATTCCCTGTCCCAAAATCAATACATATCACATTGACGTTTTGTCTTCGTTTTTGTTACCACCTTAAAACATTTCTCACAGCACTTTATTTCTAAGACTTAAGTGAAAATAAATTAATGACAAAATTAAAAAAATTCTTATTAAATATTAAAATAATGAGAAATGAAATTCACTTATTCTGTCATAAACAAATAAAAATCGGACATGAACATGCATCGATTCCCATTCCCTTCAACACAGTGAAATAATAATTAAAAAGATACAAATCGAAAAGATTGAAATTAATGCTATAAATGATAAAAGAAATAGGCATAACGAATAGTGCTCTAAAGAAGCAGATGAGAAGGAGATATGAGATGAATGGAATAATATTAGAATTGAAGATTTATAATAGAATAAATAATGGGTAAATCTGACCCATTACAATCAATTTTAAAGCGATGTTAATTTCGGTTATCCACTATAAATTAAAATAATTTAGATATTAACAAAGAAGTTTACTTCACCATACTTAACCCAATAAAACAAACAATAACTTTACTGAATGATATAACAAGGTGGTTTAGTCACTTTTAGCCTTCTTTAAATTTGTTCTTAAACTATATTGCTGATGGCTGACCATACATTCACATGTCTAGATGACCTCAATCGATTACTTATTCTATTTAAATCAATGGATATCTGGTATATTCAACATGGAAACGGATTATTTGATATTATTTTCATATCATACACTATAATACTTATAGATTGTAAGACATGAAAAAAACAAACAACAACAACAACTACTGTACATCCGAAAATATGTTCCATAACTGTAATAACATTGAACTAGAAACATGGTAACGAATTAATGATTGTTAGTATCTTTAAGTATATTAATGTATAGACATGTATGATTGCATTATTTAAATATATATATATGCACACGTACATTAACTTACAAGATTGCAATTTAGTTGTACTTTTAAATGGACAATAAATTAATAATAATTGGAATAATAGCATCACAACAATTTCAAATACATACTCTACATAATAACATGTATAATTCTATTGTTTAACTCATTTGAATATACAGATATATATATACATGTATACATGATCATCACATGACATATGATTACTTTGATTGGTGAAATGAAGAAACAAATTAGATGTAATGATAAATCAATAAATAAAGTAACCAAGTTACCTCAGTGTATATTACAGAAATAACAACTGCTTATTTGAGTAAATAATAATTAAATTATAAGAAAATTGAAGTGAATTACTATTTACTAGGTTAAATTAGTTAATCTTTATTAGCATGGATTACAAGATAAAATTTCAATCATGACATTTATTCATTGAAATACAAACTTTTTCAGAAAGTAACACGAAAAATGCATCGTTCGTTTCATTTTATGTTACTTTGAAATACAGTAAAAAATAAAAGTTGTTTACTTGATAATATTTGTTATATTCACGTCACTTATTACGTATACTGTAAGTTCCACGATGAGAAATAATAAGAACACTAAGACTGGTACAAGTGAAGATTTACTAACCCCAAAACTAGACAACCCAAATCGAATATATATATATTGTACACCTATTTTGATTTATAATTAGGGTAAAATCACATATATGACAAAATGCCAAGAGTTATAACAAATCATATGCTGCACGTTATGCTAAGCATACTTACACATATTAATCATTGTAGGAGCATAGATCACCTACCATGATTTACCAATTAATTCAGTCCTGGACTCTGCTTCCTAGATGTTTCCAGTTGTTATTCACTCTTTGGATATCTTCTACCAGTTTCCGATGAAATATGTTCTTTGACCTGCCTTTCTTCCTTTCACCTTGAAGATTCAAGTTTAAGGTTTACCTAGTAGTGCACTTTGATGGCTTTCACAATGTATATCCCATCCACCTCCAGTATCTTTTGCTAATTTCCTCGTCAACTAGAAATTCGTTTGTTCTCTTCCACACTAGGCTATTGTTGATGGCAACCAACAAATGGATATTAAGTATCTTGAGTAAACAATCGTTTATAAATACTTGTACTTCTTTGATGATGATTGTGATTGTTCACCAAGTTTCAGGTCCGTACACTGTAAATTTCTTGACGTTTGTTTTGAAAATCGCGACTTTGATGTAGCTGACGGCTATTTTGAGTTTCAGATATTCTTCAACTGTACGAATGCTACCCTTGCCCTGCAAATACTTGCTTTTACGTCTTCTGAGCATGCTGAGCATAGTTCATGTTAATTTAATATCACACTGGAAAACAAAACAAAAACTATACTGAGTAATCAAATAGAATTAAAAACGAAAGTAACGTTGAACAGAAATCACAATGAGTAAAAGAATCAAACTTTCCCTTTTCATCCCATTATATCAATATCATAACATATAAAGTTGTCTTGTTTATTTTATGACGTAGTTACTCATGGCCAAAAAAATTTATACCTGCACATGTCGATTACCTAACATCTCAGGCTATAACACGTGATAATGAGTTATAAAAACTAAAGGTCCTATTGTAAGTTGATTAACACCAAAAAATGAGGCCGGTCACTAATCAGTGGTCAATTAATCACAAAAATGATTAGATAACACATAAAATTAGATCACTGATTGTTAATGCTAAATCACTTAATTCAGGAAATGCTGTAATGCACTTTGGTATTCCATATATTTATTTTATCAGATTCAACATTCTTGCAATTCATTGCTTTTCTGAACTCATAGACAATTAATAAGATAGCATTGCATAGTTTAAGGTAGTTTATGGTTCTTTCGTTTCTGATTCTAAACATATTAAGTTGCTATCAACCTAAAATGATCAGACATCTGGTCAGTAATTCTGGCTTTTAGGATCTATTCAGTTGGATCCTGTCATCCATTACATATCAATCTAACTATCTCATTCCTACCAGGACATTTGTCAATAAAAACTAATCATGACATCGTTTTGTTATGGTATTCTTTCTTAATTTTCATAAATCCAACCACACCATATGACATCAAATAAAGATGAGTGTGGGAAAACATAGTGAATTAGCATTCACATGACTTCTGACTCGTGTTTCGATAAACTAAAGCTTTAAAAAAGCTGATTGTAATTTTATGTGTACTATTTTTGTTGTTTATCTGTAAGATAAACAGTTCCACAAATCTCAAGTAGTAATTGTCATATCCAGACGAAGAAGTGAATGGTAACTGTTAGGATATATTTATGGACTGTTACCATATATATTCTTGTATAACTATTAAGTAACTATATTGTGTGTTTATTCATATTTCTCTTATTATAAGCTTCCATTTGACCTATTGACTACCATTATACGATTTATCATTCTTAAAGCATTCCCAATTTATTAGTTACAGTATCTCACAATCACAGCCACTTGTAGCCTGTTCTTGTTTTCTATTTTATGGTATGATGCAGTCTGATTTGCTTGTTTATGAACTGCGTATGTTTGAAACACGTGATTCACATAGCGGAGGCTGGTATAGGTGTTCTGGACTGAGCCGGCCGGGTCACCCAAGAAGCCAATATCTCAGAGGACCAATAAGAACTCAGAGTTAACCTTTTAATGACGTCAGTATTTTAGTAGTAATTAAATCTTAATTTAAAGTGAAGAATGTATTTGTCGTGGTGATTTTAGCTTTTTTGGTTAACCATCAATAAAATAAGGTCTGTAAAAAATTTCGATCAGCTGAATTCTTCACACATCACATCAACGTAAATGAAAAGAGAATACTAAAAGATGAGAAGTAAGAGAGATGAAATAACAATATCAGATACTGTGAAAAACTAAATGTACAAAGTATAATTTAAAATACGAACAAATGAAATTGTGAAATGAAATGTGTTAGCTTGAGATTTAAAGTAAAAATAATAGACGAATGCATCTGTATCAGTGTAATCGGTTTCGAACCATATCATAAAATGTCTACAAGCAAGGATTACCATTACTATGCAAATTTTAACCAGAAAATTTACTCTTTCTGACTAAGCCAGTCCAAATTTCATTGACTTTTTAGAATGAAAATTAAGTCTTAGTTCTGACATCTCATCTAGACTTTTTTTCAATCTCTACAATTTATGAGGTTTGACCATCATGAGTCTTCTATCGTGTTATCAGTGCATTTTTATCGGATCTAGATAGACCAAGTTGTTCTTTGTAACTCTATTAACTATTCGACCTTTTGACTAGGTGATATGACAGATCTCAGCAATGTTTCTATAAGATAACACTCTATGTCAGCAATGTATGCCTTATGAAGATTTAAGCAGACATGTTTAAGATTAATAGTATGTTTATATATTACTTATAGATGTATATGAGTAGTTAGACAGTAGTAAAACCGTCCTCGGTATTTCGCTAACAATATTAAATTGATTTAAAGACCAGCCAACTAAATCACTCTTTTTAGACAAATCTCGTTTACCGATAACTTAGAAAAATCCATGTCAAATCATTTAAATGTGAACACACAGTTTCAATATATAAACAAGTTAATCTTTTTATTTTTTGGTTGAGATCATGAATTAATTGATGTTAGACCACCGTTGGAAACGTGGAAGCACTGGACGGCCGTTTCGTCCTAGTATGGGACCCCTCAGCAGTGCGCATTCACGGTCCCGCACCCCGCGGGATTCGAACCCAGGACCTACCGGTTTCGCGCCTGAGCACTTAGCCACTAGACCACTGAGCCGGCATCCAATGGTGTTAGTGTCTAACATCAACCAATCCAACGGTGGTCTAACATCAATTAATTCATGATCTCAACCAAAAACTTAACAATCTCCACAACCCCCCATGCTGATAATTAACATGTGCTCACTAGTGACTAGCTTCGTGAGGGAAGTCTCGGAGTTCTAGTGAGAAGTCGTGACCAGTGGAGCTAATCCGTGTCGGGTAGAGACAGGTATCTACCTCAGTACAATGGAAGTTGGTCGCGCAATTTCGTGGATTGGTTTATGTCAGACACTAACACCATTGGATGCCGGCTCAGTGGTCTAATGGTTAAGTGCTCAGGCGCGAAACCAGTAGGTCCTGGGTTCGAATCCCGCGGGGTGCGGGGTCGTGGATGCGCACTGCTGAGGGGTCCCATACTAGGACGAAACGGCCGTCCAGTGCTTCCAGGTTTCCAACGGTGGTCTAACATCAATTAATTCATGATCTCAACCAAAAACTTAACAGTCTCCACAACCCCCCATACTGTTAATCTCTTTAGATAGAATAGTGAATGGAAGACGTTTATGTAAATTATGTAACGTAAATCTTAGTCCATTATTACTTAAACCTTGTATCGGAGTTATTTTCTCAATATTGATTTTAATTTTTGTACTACTAGTACTTCTGCATTTTATTGATCCAATTTGACCTTTATTTTTCAACATAAATTTCTTCACAAATTAATGTGTGGTCAGATTATTTCAATGTGTATTGTGCAAATACACCATACTTTCGCAAATCAATCAATTCATCTCATTAAAAAGATCCAAGATTCCGACTCATTTACTCATCATATAGTTACCATAAAAATTTGAGCAGATCTGTCATTCAATTGAGTTTCTAGTAGAAACTAGAAAGTTATTTCCACACCAGTCTGTATGGTTTAGTGTTTAAACTATCGGTCTAGTCTAATAGGACACTAATTTGGCTTCCGACATTTTCGTTTTACAGATTATAGTTAACTACTTCGACTTATGGATTTGCGATAGAAATGCTGTTAAAATAAGTGTCGTGTTGCAAGACATTTACTAAGTTACCGGAATGGTTTTTAAAAAATTGTTCTTTATAGCTGGTCTTATTAGCAGAGATGAATAGTGGCTAACAGTGGAATCCAGGACACGCCTTTCGTCCCATTTGGGACTCGTTAACTGGATGCACCTGCATCCTAGAGTTGATGTTGACTCCGAGACTCGAACGCCCGACAACGATTAGGGAATGAGACATTAGCAACTGCAGTGACAATTTCAAACACGTGGAAAATAAATAAAAAAACCAACCATATCATCATGACTTAAATAGATGACGAAAATAATAAATCCCATCAATAATTTACGATTCTAGAACGGTCGCTAAGATTTACAGAAGCCGTTTTTAATTTATGGAGGATAATCTTGACGGTTTAGTTTCTAAAATAACTCTTAATCTTTCATCTGTTAAGTTAAACCTACAGCCAACAACACCTGGGAAGCTAGATCGGATTTCGTGAATAATTTACAGGAAAGTAAGAAAAATATATGGTGCTTCGTAATGGCAAGAACTAAACAGATCGCTCGCAAGTCAACTGGAGGTAAGGCACCTCGAAAGCAACTGGCCGTTAAGGCTGCGCGGAAGGGCGCCTCGGCAACCGGAAGCGTGAAAAAGCCTCATAGATACATACCTAGGATTCGCCGTTACGAGAACAGTAATACACTTCTGAGTCGTAAGCCCACTTCCAGGGTTTGGTTCGAGAAATCGCACAAGACTTCAAGACAGACCTACAATTTTAGAGCTCGGCCGTGTCTGTTCTTCAAGCAGCCAACGAAACATACTTCGTTGGGCTGTTTGACGATGCCAACTTATGCGCCATCCACTCTAATCGTGTCACTATCATGCCGAAGGATATCCAGCTAGTTCTACTTATTTGTGGTGAACGTGCCTAAATGAAGTAGATATGTAGTGGAACACAGAACGATCGCAAGAGTGACGAGTTTGGTGTATGCTGCTTATGTTCCCAGATATAAGTAGTACGTAACACCAGTTGAAACTGGAATATCTGTGAGCAGAAAGTTAAGAAGATTAAAATGAAGAGAAGAGAGACGGAAACTGAAAGCAGCCAAAAGAACAACAGGAATGAGAGAACAATGAAGCTTGCAAGAGACAATTCAAAGAAGATGTGCAAATAATGTGTCTGATATATGATTTTCACATTTTAGTAGATCATCGTGTGATTCTGCATTAGGCAATAAATCCGTCTTTTCCCACCTCAGTGTTCGTTCACTATGTTTGGTGTCACTGACAAGGGGGGGAGCGGATAGGGTAGAGTACTGCGGGTGCTGCTGGGAGCCCGCAACAGCAGGTGTTAGCTGGAGAGGTCTAGTACTGAAAGGTGACGTCGAGTAGAGTGTTCTGGTGTGGCAGCATTGGCTGTAGTAGTCGCTGTTGACGGAAAGAATAGGACATCCGATAGTTGGGTCGATATCAGATTTAATGGCCCGGAATGCCGACATTGCTATGAAGGTCAGCGAGTCGATAGACTTGACGTTTTAACAGGGTGTGTGGCCCAGGCTACGGCAAAGAAAGTGGAACGGTGAGAAGAACAAACGCAAGAGCTACCATTTAATTGGGGGGTTAGTGCGGTGTATGCTACTTATGTTGACAGAGATTTTCAGTATGCAATACCAATCACAAGCGAAATACCTGGCAGAAGAAGATTGTGAAGATCGAATTGAAGAGAACATGAATGTAAACAGAGAGTAATTGTAATAACAACAGGAGTGAATGAACGACAAGGTTTGTAACAAATAACTGATGGAAGATATGCAAATGAAGTACTTAATGTATGGTTTTCATATTTTACGAAGATACTCTGTAATTTATCATTAACAATATATTGATTATCACCAACATACCTTCGTTCATTGCAAATAGTTCTAAACCTAATAATATTTCTCAAAATGAAACATCTTCCAAAAACATTTTCACTTAAAACTTCTTCCTGTACTTAATGTTACACAAGGCATAATAGTTTTTTGAAACACTGACTTCCTAGACAATTTCGAAATTTCAAATATTTTCATCAGTTCACCCTCCAAAGCAATAAGAAGACATTTATAAAAGGAACTTTTCTTTTACTATCTTTTATTTTTAGAAATTCAGGGGTATTTTCAGTAGTACAAGAAATCTTGTAGTACTTGAGGATTTTAACAAACATTCATATCAGTAGTAATTTCGATACTTGAAGAGTCAAGTTAGATACATATATAAACGAAATAGCTTCAAAAACTATCTAGAAATGTCAATAGTTGAGATCATGAGCCAATGGAAGCTAGACCACTATGGAAAAGCTGGAAAAACTAGACCACCGTTTCATTCTAGTATGGGACTCCTTAGCAGTGCGCATCCACGATCCTGCCTCGTGGGATTCAAACCCAGGATCTATCAGTCTCGCGCGCGAACACTTAACCACTAAACCACTGAGCCAACATCCAACGGTGTTAATGTCTAACTTCAACTAATCCACTAAATGTTTTAAAACCTACAATTGAACAAAAGTAATGTGAACATTTTCTAACTTCGAATAATTGTTAGTAATAATCATAATTATCTTCCAATATCCAGTCAGTTAATGTTGAAATTATTTTGAAGGAAAATAAAGGTCAAGTTTAATGATTAGCATTATTTCAGTAATGTTTATTATCATTTTCTATTTTTGAGAAAAAAAAATAGCTTGTGACAATTTAGTTCATTAGTTTATTTACTTTTCTTAACCTGATACAAAAGTATGCCATCTTGGTAACAAATGACCGGATAAAATAAAATAAATTTATATAATGAATTATGTTTGTGTTGTTTACAGGATAATTGTTTATCGAATACTAACTAATTGATTTGCATTTCTATGAGAGGTGTGAATAAGGTCATGTTATTAGTTTGTTCGTTTTGTTTTTCTTCTTCACAGTTATTTAGAATGTTAATGAACATAATTTGATAAATCAATTTTCATTTTAACTATTTATTGATTAATCATTCTGAATAAAACTTACTTGATAAACTATAGTTATATAGTACAATTTATCATTAAAGGTAATGTATAAATCTTATCATTCTTGGTTAATCACATGTCTCACTAATGCATATGATATTAATACAGTGATATACAGTTAGATAACATTATTTTCTTAAATAGTATTAAAATGATGCAATAAGAAAGTTGTAAAACACTTAAATTAAGTTGGTCCAATGGTTTGTAAGTAACTGATTTGAACGTAGTTGTTTACTCCGTATACCCTTGTCTAAACAGATAGTGTTGAAAAATAATCTATATGAATAAGTAGAAATCTATATATTTGGATTGAATAATATTTACCAATATAATTTACCTAAAACTTATCTCAATCTTATTACTTAACCATAGTTATTTCTCAAATGAAATTGGAAAATATCCCCATACTTACAAAAGATGGTAATTTTTAATTGAAAGACTTGATCAAAATAGGTATCAATGTGTGTAGACATTAAAACTTGTAGGAACGGTAAAAATCAATTAGTTTTCGAATGGAATCGTATCAAGAACTAGACTAGCAGATTTCAGATGAATAAACTAAATATATTGTGCTCTTCATTTCGCCAGAACATTTCCTATCCGGTTACGTGTATGATTTTAGAGAAAACCACCTAAGATAGCTTAAAGGATAGTGTAACACTTGTATGGTACTGTTTGGTTCAGAACGATTCCCCAGTTAATTTTACTTGGGAATGAGAATAAACTTCAACTTGAAAATTTTATTTTGCCGAAGATAAAGTTAGACTGACGTGTATCATAAAATTAAAATGTCATTACTATTTCGTCCCATTACTCAGTAACGTGTAAGATATATATATCGTGGATTGGTTGAAATTGAACATTAACACCATTAGATGTTGGCTCAGTGGTTTTGTGGTTAAGTGTTCGCGCGCGAGACTCATAGATTCTGGGTTTGAATCCTACGAGGCAGGATCATGGATGAGCACTGCTGAGGAGTCTCATAGTAGAATGAAACGGCGGTTCAGTTTTTCCAGCTTTTCCATGGTGATCTAGCTTTAATTGACCCATGAATTCAATTATATATATACTGAAATGGTAAGAAATAATTTAGCCAGAATATATGACCTTAATTTCGTAGGCTGAGTGACCTATATTTATCTGTATAATACATAATATTTTTCCATGTTCATGTTTCATTCAATATTTTGTCAATACATGCATCATTTGCTGTTCTGTCTTTGAATATCCGTTCATTGTAAACACAGATTCATAATTCATTTCTTATGAGTATTTCTAACTCAGCCAAACTATTCACACCAATTCATTTGATCAATAACTCAATCAGCATCTAAATTCATGCAGTTATATAATTTTCCTCAGTTCTAACGTATGAGCAAATATAATATTAAATTCACTTAGTATTGTTTGTTTGAATCTTCCCATTGATGTTTAAGACTGCGATTGATCAGTCTCTTATTGGCATATGTACACACTGTGCATTACCTCGATATGGCCTTAGTTTACAAGCATTATATGCAAAGATGGATAGTGGCTACAAGTAGAATCCAGGACGCGCGTTTCGTCCTATTCGGGACTCGTCAGCTGGATGTACCTGCATCACAGAGTTGTTCATTCTGGGAAGTGATTTATATAAAATTTGATTTTAACAGGTTTTGAATTAACTGAAGAAAAAAGTTGTGTAACTAACCTCTTGATATGCCACTAAACTTCAATAAAGTGTGAGATTATTGAACAGGTTTTCCAACTTATATTGTTAGACATTTTAAGTAATAAAAAACAATAATCTTTAGACCATATAGTCTAGTACAAAAGATTAAACTGAAGCATTTTCACTTGTTGAAATGATAGATGAATTATTCAGTTATAATAAAATTACAATATTACTATTTTAACAAAAACTGGAACTCAGTATTGCAGTTGGAACATAAAATTTAGTTGTATTTAATAAGCCATCCATTGCTAGTATATTTTTTAATGCTAAATCAATTGAAAATACTAAGTGTGTATGTAAATAAATAATTTTAATTGTTCTGTCAAAATATAATTATATAGAAAATGATAAATTACAATGAGTTACTTTCTCTGAGTTAGATGGTATTTTTATTTACACAATTTACACTGTTGTTTTGAACATTATCATCAGAATCATCTTCAAGTAAAGTTCTTATGAATTAATTCCAAAAGTCATTGATGAACATGGTGGATCTGATGCAGATTTGAAGGTGCGGATCAGCAAAGCAAGAGCAGCATATCTACAATCAAACAAAATCTGCAATTCAAAACAACTGTCAACCAACAACAAGTCACAATTCTCAATACAAATGTCAAGACAGTTCTACTGTCTACTGGGGCGGAAACTTGGAGAACTACAAAAACCATCATCCAGAAGATACAAGTGTTTATTAACAGCTGTCTACACAAAATACTTCGGATCTAATAGCCAGACACGATCAGCAACAACCTACTGTGGAACAGAACAAATCAGATTCCAGTGGAGGAAGAAATCAGGAAGAAGTGCTGGAAGTGGATAGGACATACATTGAGGAAAGCATCCAACTGCTTCACAAGGCAAGTCCTCACATGGAATCCTCAAGGTCAAATGGGGAGAAGAGGAAGACCACAGAATACATTACGCTGAGAAATGGAGATAGACATGGGAAAAATGAACAAGAATTGGATGGAATTAGAAAAGTAGGCCCAGAACAGAGTGGATTGGAGAATGCTGGTCGGCGGCCTATGCTCCATTAGGAGTAACAGGCGCAAGTAAGTAAGAAAGTAAGTAATTTCAAAAGTATTCATTTTATTCCCTCTAATGACTTTTTTATCGTTAAAAGTAGTGGAGGTTGTTGAGTTGCACTGAAATCATGAATCGATCTAAGTTAGACCATCGTTCAAAACCTGGAAGCACTGGAAGGCCGTTTCCTCCTAGTATGGGACTCTTCAGCAGTACGAATCCGACCTAGTAGTTAAAATTCGCCCGTGTCACTGAAAGTCCTGCGTTCGACTCTTGCTTGGTGAACCGTGAATGAGCAGTACTGAAGAGTCCCATACTAGGATGAAATGGACATCCAATGCCTCCAGGTTTTCAGTAATGGCCTAACTTAGACAGGTTCATGATTTAATGAAATCCAAAATTCAGTTTACAGTTTTATTCTTAGGTTTACAGTCTTCGTTGTCATTGACATTTTATTGGTAACATTTTGGATGTCAGCCTTAAAGTTACTTCTAGTGAAGCTTCCTAAAAGAATGAATACAACCTTGAATTAATTCGCAAGAGAACTTTCTCATTAACTGAGTAACAGTTAGTAATTTAAACGTTTTTTTTGATTGCCTTATCTATCAATAGATTAACTTGTACTGTAGTTATCTGTTATCATAATAGTACGCTGTTTCATATAATCAGTATAATATAACTAAATAATTTTGGGATTAGACTTCGTAACTGTTTGCAGTCTTTAAATTCATATTACTATGAAGAGATTCAATGACAGTTTATGAATTATTTTACCTGAAACTGTAGCTTTATTTTCCGTACTGATGACACAGTCTAAGTAAAGGTATTTGTTAAAACATGTTCAGATTCAGTGTTAATTATTCTTGAAACAAGAATGTAAGCCACTTAATGTAATAATAGAAAATGAATACAGAATAGTTTTAAATGATGTATTTGGCCTTAATCAAGGTTAATCTTTGGATTAGTAATTTGAATATGCAGGAATGTGTAACTTGAAGAGAACCCACTGAGACGAATACTCTTAGTTCATACGTTAGTGTTTTAAAATAAATTAACGTATTGGTTTTACACTGAACATTTGTATTATGATTTAATGAATGGAGGATGGTTGGAACACCGCTAAAATAAATGCACAGCAGCACTATCAATAGATGAATTGTGGTGATACGATGTTTTTGAGTGAAACCAACTAGTGACGTTGAATACTTGACACCAACACCTAAATGAAAGAAGACAAAAGATAAGACTATTAACCAAAAGTATACACTTTTCTATCTAACAGGGTTATATAAAAAAAAATAACACAAAAATAATCATGGTTTGCAGTCATCAATAATGATCATAGGATTTTGTTTAATAGGTTTTCCTCTGATCAACGACCTGACTGTTAGACTCAATTCATGAGTCATCATAAAAGAACGATACTAGCCTAAGGTATCAAGTGAACAGACCAATAGTTGGCATTTTCATTCAATGTCGGAGGATCATAAGTTGAGTAAAATGAGTAAATCACGCTTCAGAAAATTATACATCAAACTGAAAGCGAGGATAAAATGTCTGATATTAGAAAAATATAGTACCTATATTTGGTTAAGCTACATGTTCCTAGTATCGAAATGAAAGTGTTCAAACCCTGTTATAGAGGAAAATCAAATATACTTCCACAATTAACAAGATGCCGACCATTCAAAGCCATAAGTCTCAACTGGTTAAATATGTTAGTTGTGATACACGGCAATGCCTTAGGAAAATATGAAAACCATACATTAAATACTTCATTTGCATATCTTCCATCGGTTACCTGTTACAAACTTTGTCTTTTTTCCATTCCTGTTGTTATTACAATTACTCTCTGTTTATATTCCTGTTCTCTTCAATTCGATCTTCTCAACCTTCCATTGCTGGGCACTCCACTTATGATTGGTGTTATCTGCTACTAGTATCTATCAGCATAAGTAGCATACACCACAATCCTAATGCCTGCATAAAATAGTCTAATTCAGTAATCTATAATGAAACATTTTCAATAACTAAATAACTTACAGTTTACTGAAAACGGTCACAAATACGTAAGTGTTTAACCCCAATATCATTTTTGGTATTATCTTATACCTAGTATATAGAAGAATTATGCTGTGTTGGATTCTGTCTCACCCTTTTAATGTTTTGGAATTCCAATGATAATAATAGTAAGAACAATAATACTACTAATATTAATAATAATTTATGGTGGATAAATGCTTATTGTTATTAGCTAAGAGTTTTATTATATTTTGTCAGTCAACTGCAGGTCAAATAACCATCAGTCGACCTCTGAACAAATACCTGTATAAAATGATCAATCTTTCAAGTTGTGGGAACGTCTTATGAAACTTGTTTTTATGTGTCTATAAAGACTAAACCATCCACACATTAATTTCTAACAGTCATCCAGTCAATCAAGTATAGAACAGTGATCATGTGATAATTACGTAATTTTTATACTTTAAATCACAAACTGATCTAAGCTAGATCACTATCGTAGATCTCAAAGAACTGGACGGCCAGTTCATCCTTGTATGAATGTACACAACCCCACATGTGGAAATTGAACCAAAGACCCTCACTTTCACACGAGGTTCTATTCCCCTATATAGTTTCATAAGTGCCCATTGCTGAGAAGTCCCAGATTAGATTTTTAATAGCAGTCTAGCTCAAATCAGTTTCATAATTTAAACTGTGGAGATTCTACAACCTCTAAAAACAATTGCCTTTATAAATTATTTAATCATAAAATACATTAATAGATTGATTGTTACTATTTCCGTAAACAATTTTATAAAGATAATTTGATTAGTTAGAAACTAGTTATCTGTAAAATGGATAACAAAGTGAATTTAACTAAACATTTGAATTTCAATAATCTAGAAAATTCTAAACCGAAAAAAAACACAACCCATAAATGAATCCATCTTTTTTTGTAATCAAGTATATACATATATCCATAAACAAATACATGGTATCCGTGTGGGGGGTGGGTTTCTTGTTTTTTTTTTAGTATCCAGTGTATATTTATTTATTTTGAATATTTCAAATGAAAAATTTTAAATGATGAACTGATAATTATACATTAATTAATTAAAAACTCTTTAAATTTAGAAACCTAAATAACAAATATAAACAGGTCAATTTAAGGCATAATCAAATCTTATCTGTGCATAGAAACAATTTAAAGATATATTTAAATTAATTATTTTATCTTACCATATGTTACCCAATAACTGATTAAATTTAATAAGAATGAGTTATTTAATAATCTTGATTATCCAGTATTAACTTATCTAGTTAGGTTTACTTAATTATAACAGGATATCTCATTCAGATATATATTTACTATTTTATATGTGGATAGAATTATTAACATGATGTTAATTTGCAAGGTAAATGAAAAGAATTGTTTACTTTAAAAAAATACCTAATAATGGTTATACAGTGTATATAACTTATCGAATCTCAATACAATATTACTTAAAATGCATTTTTGTATTGATTGCTTGAATCTTTCCATTGATGTTCAGTTTATATTGTTTGTGATTGAAGGTATTATCGAGGAAATCCTCACAGGATGTACATATTCCAATAAGAAACTGATCAATTGCAGTCATAAACATAAATGGTAAAATTCAGTAGCTAAGTGGATAACACGATGAGGCTTGGAGCGAACGGTACTGGTTCCGAGTCCTGGAGTGAACATTAATTGTGGGATGTAGGTACATCCAGCTGACAAGTCCCAAATAGGATGAAACGCGTGTCGTGAATTCCACTAAGAGTCACTATCATCTCAGCTTATAGTATTTACAATGATTTATAAATAAGTACTTGGTGTTATCTCATATGAAGTAAAATCCGAATAATTTAGCAAACACTTCCTTCATAATTTGGACTCTTGTAAAAATAAAAATCAATGTTTACTATCATCAAAGATAATTCTTATCAGTATGTATTTGATTTTATGCTCTTTTAAGTGTGAATCATAAAAACAAAACTATGTTGAGAAAGCTTATTAAAATACTCTTTGAATTCGTCATTCTATATCGTGAATTCAATAAATCGGAAAATCTGTTCTGCATTCACTTCCTTCCTACTGAAGACCTTCAAGCTAGAACAGAACTGTTTTCAATGGTTCTTAAGTCAATGTTATCGATCTGTGATGAAGACTTCATTTAAATCGAGCTAATGCCTTATGATACACTTGACTAGACACCAGTTGTTCATCCAATAACACACCAAAAATAATAAAATATTTAACACGGAATAAAATTAGTAAGGGTTTGTCATTTCCATTACCGATATTTAAAATGGCGATTGATAGGTTTCTGTTGTTATACGTTCACTTTAAATGAAATATTTCGATTTAGTTCTATGTCAAAAGTTTGAACATATTTGGTATGTGGTTATCGGTGGACTTCAGGACTCTCATTTCGTCTTATTAGGGAATTGTCGCCTAGATGTTCCTGGAGTTCAGTGTTGATATTTACACTGAGATTTAAACACAGTACTCTTCCCCTTAAATGCTCAATGAATTATCTACTGAACTACTGAGTCCAGATACCCAATAATTTGTTCAACGTGTATAATGGTATAATTACAGGTTTGTCATTCCCCATCACTGACATACGGGATAATTGAAACTGTTTTCTAAAATATTTAAAGCGTAAAGTAAATCTCTTATAAATGACTTGTACTTTAAGCTGACATTGTTGGTTATAGATATTTCATTGCTATAAAAACTATCTCAATTATTGTTGGCAATCGTAGTTCGATATCAGCTTGAAGACAACTGTAAAACAATGATTTACTTTATAAACATCTTACAAATATTACACTTCATGGGTTTATTCCTATCTATAATGAAACAGTTGTTTAAAGTCTTCTTGTTTACAACCACTAGATTTCAGTGTGGCCTAGTATAAGATAGATATTAACAGGGAAATCGGGAATGGTAGCATAATATCGCAAGATTAGTGAAGTTGGAAACTTAAATTATTGGACTCATACTCACTCTTAAAGCTCTTAGTTACCTACAAAGCGTCAAGGTTCTGGATTCGATTCTTCGGTACACACTATTCAAGAGTACTGTACTAAAACGAAACAGGTATCTACTACTCCCTGACTTTTTGTTGATGTAGAATTAAAAACAATCTTTAAAGTATAATACAAAAATTGTTTTATTGTTTTTCTTAGAATATTTCAAGTTCTTATGATGAAATGATGGAGTTGTGACTGGTTGCTGTCACATATTTGAAGCTTTGTGAATAGTAATGAAATGTTCTAACAATTATTGAACGACATCCAAATCCAGTCATTAACAATATTCGTTGATGTTTTAACAAATGTTAATGCCAAGAATCAGTGTTTTGGATAAGAAAATTTCAAATACTTAACATTTTAAGGATTTTCAAATGAAGATAATATCAAAATAATGAAATTAAATGAGAGTTTGGAAGAAAAGTCATGATTGATACATTAGGCATTTTGGATTTTTAAAACACTGGATTCTTAGATACTTCCTAGTCCTCAGGGTTTTTCGACTCATGAACTTCAAAAAGGAAACAAGGGCTGGGAAATATAGAAGGTTTACTCTAACATCTAGGTTATGAAGAGAAAACAAGGATTATGAGGGATCTTTAGATTTTAGAAGCTTCCATAAAAGATATTAACAATCCTAACCAATCTGTTAGCATTAAAATGTGATTAACCAAAGTATTATGAATGTTTTTTTATAGATTTTTTGAGGTGTGTTTCCAAACATTACCTTTCTGTTTAAGTAACTTTACTAATTTCTTTAGATTTCAAGGAATATTTAGACAAAATATCTTGGACGTCTGACAAAGAATTACTGAATGTAATGCTAAATTACAGATGAAACAGTAAATAAAACTACAAAGTTCAATAAACAAATATTTATCTGAAGGGATTTTGTGGAGAGTTTAGAAGTTTCACAAACTGAAATCATGATTCAATTGAAGCTAGACCACCATGGAAAACCTCGAAGCACTGGACCGCCGTTTCATCCTAGTATGGGACTCCTCAGAAGTGCGCATCCACTATCCCAAAGCTCCGCGAGATTCGAACTCAAGAACCATCAGTCTTGCGCCAGGCGCTTAACCAAATAGACCACTGAGCCAGCCGGCATTCAACAGTGTTAATGTGTAACTACAACTAATCCATGAAGTTACGCCATCGTACACTATCGTCTTCAGTGAGTTGATATCTCCCAACGGACCTAGTTGAACTCCACTGGTAACGCTCCTCAATAAAACTCCAGGAGTATCTCTTGAAGTCAGTCACTAGTGAGCAGATGATTATTATCAAAAGGGGTTTTGTGGAGATTTTAGAAATTTCACTGGTTGGAGTTCAGTAAACAAATATTTATCTATTTAAACGTTTTAAAACGAATCAGAGTAACAAAGATATTTAAAAAATAAAATAGATTCATAATACTCATGATTATGAATATCCTTTTATGAACATTTTCTAAAACTAATAAATCTTCAGAGCTTTGAGTGTTTTCTGATACCATTAAAATGCGAACAATCGCTTGGTAACTATTTAAGGAGTTCTGTTCAATTATGGGTAAACCATGGATTCTTTAATAATATTGATAATAACCTTTTGTTATCCAAACTAAGAACAAATTTTAAAAATCTGTTCTCAAAGTGAATTATTGCTTTTATTTTTGCCGTTAATCTAGACACTAAAAAATCTAGTATCCAATTAGAACATAATTGGTCGTTGTTAAAATAACAGATACACATGTGCTAATAGTGTGTATAACAATCAATAATGCTCGTTAAGAGCTTATTTAACTGAATCGATTTCTTACTGATGAATTTGTCCAGACTGAACATTGGTTATAGAAAAGAATAGAAAACTGTGCAGAAAAGCTCTTTAATCATAATCTGAATTTCATTAAAATTATATTTAAAATTATCGATAATTTTCGTTAGTTTAAACCTTCTAAATATCCTACTTATATCATTGATTCGATGATAACTATTTAAGTATATTTTGTTTCATCATTCAAACCACATAGTTACCGCTGATCTTTGAATTATTTTCACTGTTCAATTTTTTTTGTTTAAATGTTTTTCCTTATTTCTTGTTGCTCATTTAAAGTTTTGAAATTAGGGAAAGAATAAAAATGGTATGTTTCTTTTTTTCATAAGATGGTTTGCATATTTTTAGCATATTTTATAGATGATAGATTTTTATTCATCATTGTAATATGATAAGCTCTATACTTGACTGAAGTCAGATCATCTTTGTTACTACCAATAAAATCTCCTCTATTAATTGAGAAATGATTTTGGACCTAACATATTCTCTCTTTTTCTTCCCACTAGATCGAGACATCTCAAAAGACATAGCAGGCGAGTAGAAAAGCCAACAACGAACAAAATACCCGTGGCATACAGGTTTTCAAACCGACCCATCAATACTTGGAACCTGTTAGCCGAAGCAATTGTGTCCGCACCTTCAAATGACTCACTCAAGAGAAGATTAGATACTCATAGAAGCATACTAGAAAAGAAATAACATAGACCATAGGCCTTCTGTCCTTACTATACAAATCTGAATCTGAAATCTAACAGTGTATCTTCAAATAATTAACAGGTAGCAGAATTTCTCCTTTCGCCAAAACATAATCAAAACTGAACTGTGGACATATTGAAAATTTAGTTCGATGATAATAGATAAAGTCCCTATTATTGATCAATTCTTATTGTATAGATAACTTTACATCTTTAACATTTTATCCTTTGTTGTCTGATATTTCTTTCTATATCCAACACTTAATGAGTAATTGAATTAATCACCACTAAGTCAGATTTTAATTATTCTAAATAATACCGTAGAAATTCGCTCATTTCTAAAATTAGGTTATAAGTTAAATTCAAGGTTATATACATGCGTATGGATACTGATTGCATAAATCAATAAACTGAAGTTATTTTCCTTTCCTACAGCCAATGACCTAAGAGACAAAATGTACATGATTAATAAAATGTAAATAATCATATGATTGTCTAATTAAATTGATTCTTAAGTTTAAAATTAAGGAAAATAGAAAATAATTAAGAAATAATTTTATTTAAAACTGCATAGTCTGAAATTCAGGTTATATATTATGAATGTATGTGAATGTACAAATCTAAGTCAATATTTGTTGTGGAGTTGGGGATAACGTTTATACATATATATTAGAAGGATTTGTGGAGATTTTAGAAATTTCACAAACTGAAATCATGAGTCAGTTGAACCTAGACCACCATGGAAAATCTCGAAGCACTGGACCGCCGTTTCATCCTAATATGGGACTCCTCAGAAGTGCGCATCCACGATCCCAAAGCTCCGCGAGATTCGAACTCAAGACCTATGAGTCTTGCGCCAGGCGCTTAACCAAATAGACCACTGAGCCAGCCGGCATTCAACAGTGTTAATGTGTAACTACAACTAATCCATGAAGTTACGCCACCGTACACCATTATCTTCAGTGAGTTGATATCTCCCAACGAACCTGGTTGAACTCCACTGGTAACGCTCCTCAATAAAACTCCAGGAGTATCTCTTGAAGTCAGTCACTAGTGAGTAGATGATTATTATCAGAAGGGGTTTTGTGGAGATTTTAGAAAATTCACAGATTGGAATCATGAGTCAAGTGAAGCTAGACCACCATGGAAAACCTGGAAGCACTGGATGGCCGTTTCGTCCTAGTATATATAATAGAATGTAATCATTTAATTTTTTTGTTTACTTGGTATTCTAGAGTAAAAACACAAAACAAAGTTTGTTTGGTCACTAAAATTAGATTTGAAGAATTGATTGATGGACCTTGCATTACTATACAATGATATGTTAATAGAATTAATGATAAAATATCGACTGTATTCAGTATTAAACATTTTGAAGTTAATAACTAGGACGAATTTCTGATATGGATTTGATAGAGCTTCGGAAATTTTATCTATAAAAAGAAATGAAAAGTTGTATTTTGTTAATTATGTAAACTTTAGTTTTATTAAGATTTCAGTTAAAGAGTTTAAATCCATTATAATTCATTCATAATGAACACTGAATCATGCAAAGAAAAACTTAAAAACCTGAAGTTAACGTCTTTTGTTGCTATGCGCTTGTCAAGGTGCAACTATTTCGATATATATACACATATATATTACCAAAATAATATAAAGTTGTATACAATATCAAAGGTATTAAGATTATCAAAAAAGGAACTCTGAGACTTAAAGGCCGATTTATTACCAAATACTTGTAGCAATTTCTTAACGATCCAAACTTTCGTCATACAAATTCGTTATCAAAAATAATAAGCTTCTTGAAATTTTAATTACTGTTAATCTTTATTGAAATCAATCTATTCACAATAAGCTATTTAAGAATATGTTTCTCGTTTCTGCAAGGTTAATCGGTTAGCAAGCTTCAAAATTTTTGGATAGCCAAATTCAAAACGTTTCACTTGTTTACTCGCAAATACATAACATCATATAATTTACCGGGTTATTGTATTATTTACCTTCACAGGACCAGTAAATTCATTTCTTGGACCACTTCGTTTCCCTATATTTCTGTCATAACAGAAGTGTATTGATGTTATGTTATTTCGTCACTGAAAATCTGGAAGCATCAAACGACCGTTTCGGCCTGGTATGGAATTCCTCAGTAGTGCACATCCACGACCCGCAAGCGGAAATCAGACTCAGGTTCTACAGTCTCGCACATAAACGCTTAGCCTTTAGACCGCAGATCTGTCATCAAACGGTGTAATTTCTAAGCCCAACCAACCCACAGTTAAACAGTGATCAGTTCAAGATTTAAAAAATTCTAAAATCTCCACAACACGATACTAACGATTATTATGTGTTCACTAATGGCTAACATCGGAAGAAAATTCTCACTAAGTAAAAATAAACACACTACCTGGTCACTAGATATTTGTTTCATCTTGCTTCCAGTTGATTTCACATCATGGAGAAAATTACATTTAAAATGTACAAAATCTCTACAGATCCACTTAACTCTTTTATCCAAATTTGATTCTTGTAACTAAATACTTTCTTTGTACTAGTCTCAATAAATCTTGAACACTTTATTTGTGAAGTTACACGAATAACTGAAGACATTATATTTTCCTTATAACAACGAAACATCTCTTTATACTACTCAATAATATATAATCACAATGCGGCAAAATGGTAAATAAAAGTTTACTTTGTACAAGTCATTTTAATACGATTTTACAAGAACACAAAATACTACAATACAAATTACGTAATTTGATGACCTAAAAAATATGCACTAATTTCTTCTGAGAATTATACTTTATGTGTTATAAAAATCGTACAAGTACTTTTAAACAATTCAAAGCATATTAATTACTTCATGTTAATTAGTTGGGATCAATTGACTGAAAAATCTTGGTTATATGTTTCTCACTAGTTAGTATTCATCAACTACGCATATTCATAATCTTGATGTTACTGTTGCCACCATCTTAGAATATGAACATTCAACACTTATGCGCTGATGTATGCTAACTAATGTTTTAACAATAATTACGTTCATGAGATGTTTTCTTCAATTGAGTCAGTCATCACTTTCTCTATCAATAATTTATGTAAATTACCTGATCACTATCATATATACAAACACCAGTTAATTTTTAAATGTCAAAACGTATGTTTCTTTACATTATTAGTGAAGTTTGACTGAGACATGATGTAAAATTGTGAATAATGAAAACTGAAAGGATGTTCTTAAATTTTAAGTAGCTTAATACTGTAGGCACTGATTGGCAAAGCAAGAGCAGCATATCTACAATCAAACAAAATCTGCAATTCAAAACAACTGTCAACCAACAACAAAGTCACAATTCTCAATACAAATGTCAAGACAGTTCTACTGTCTACTGGGGCGGAAACTTGGAGAACTACAAAAACCATCATCCAGAAGATACAAGTGATTATTAACAGCTGTCTACACAAAATACTTCGGATCTAATAGCCAGACACGATCAGCAACAACCTACTGTGGAACAGAACAAATCAGATTCCAGTGGAGGGAGAAATCAGGAAGAAGTGCTGGAAGTGGATAGGACATACATTGAGGAAAGCATCCAACTGCTTCACAAGGCAAGTCCTCACATGGAATCCTCAAGGTCAAATGGGGAGAAGAGGAAGACCACAGAATACATTACGCTGAGAAATGGAGATAGACATGGGAAAAATGAACAAGAATTGGATGGAATTAGAAAAGTAGGCTCAGGACAGAGTGGATTGGAGAATGCTGGTCAGCGGCCTATGCTCCATTAGGGGTAGCAGGCGTAAGTAAGTAAGTAGGAAATACTGAAATTCAGCAAGCAATAACCATATACTTGATGAGACGGATCTTCTGAATTAACAATGAAAAATTATTAGTGGATAGAAAAATTAAGGGTTCAAGTATCATTGAGTTTTTTCTAAATTATGTAGATATTTAGAGATATTAAATTTAATGAAAATAACTAGTTATTATCTTGTAACATCAGGATAGACCTCTAAGTTACAACTTCTCAAAAGTCAAGATTCTATCCAAATATGGATTGAATACATAGCATAAAAAGTGGATAAGAAACATTTCTTTTAAATAAAAACTAGTCAGTAAACATCAATTTAATCGGTTGGGTTTAAACTCAACGTTTCTACGTAAACCTAATGTATCGCCCAGTGTAAAAACGATCATGTCTACGTTCATGTAATCATAGAATTTGTCATATTATGATGTATATTATATTAAAGAACTAGATTATGGTGTGAGTTTTTCTCTGGTTATAATTTTTATTTGCCACATCCGACTGAGTTACGCCAAACGTGTATTGCATGCTGGAACGATATCCTAAGTCATAGTAAGTTTAATCAAATTGTTGATTTTTCTCACTTAGATTGTCAATGAATAATGTTACTGGAGAAAGGTTTGATGTGCTGTAAACTATGTTTTATGAGTAAGTGACTGTTGTCTTCAGTCTCAAAACAATATCGTTTGTCTTCTGTTAGGTAAGACCTCATGGCCTATAGTTTGTGTTTTAGGTGTATGGACTTAGTTATCTACATTTAACTACTTTGCGTAACATGTCTGTGCAAATGAAACAATAATTACGACACCTGCTTAGTTTAGTCTTCTTGGTTATCGTGTAATTCAGTTAAGTCGATTGAACTATACTGTACTCAAGTATAGTGATTGAAGCATGTAATGAAGCAAACCAGTTTAGTATGTAAAGCTGCCTGTTTTTAATGAGTATACTGTTCAAATCAGTCTGGATGGAATAGAAAAAAAGTGCTTTTGATGCTGTTTCTGTCATGTATTATAAGATATCGATAAGTATGTTTGGTGTTTATTTGTAGATTATACATCCAGCATTGACCATATTTCAAGGTCACTGTCATTAAACAATTTCCCAAGCATTAACATCGATAGCAGGATAGCCAAGTGTCTGTGCTTTTACTTCGCAAGAATTCCTGCAAAACAACAGTATACATTTCTGGATGAATAATGTTCTGCGTCTTAATTAAATGCAGTTGGCTGTGGATGAACATTGAAAATCATTTTGACAACAGGGAATTTTAGTTTATCAGAAACTAACTGTACTTGTATATCTTCCTGTAAAACCAGACGCAGATGCTTTGGAATACTTAAATGGGAACAAAATAATAAAAGCTGTACGATACTAACCGGTGAACTTTGATCTATAAAAAGTGAGCAGAATAACAACTAATTACCCTTTTACTCCCTGATCATGGCCCTCCGGCTTTCTTTTATGACCAAAACAGCAACTATGTACTACACAACGGCTTTTCAATGTCAAGCGTGCTTTCACGCACAACGTAATGAGTAAACCCAACTATTACTGCCATATGGTATATTGTTAATAACATACCCTATGCAATAGATTGGTAGCATATCTAACTTTGTCTATGACTGCCAGATACCTAGGTCCTTTCGAAAACATTACTGATATCCCTTACTGCTGGGCACTCAGTATTAGTTTGACTCGTTGATGGGATAGGGTTGTTCATAATACTGAAGAAAATAACAAACCGATCTTTTTTTCAGTGCTCCCGATAACATCATAAATAAGAGTTAGGAACGAAAATGCGGACAGTTAGAGTACACTCGTTTTAGCTAAAAAGATAACCTTGATTTTCAACATCTACAATATAATACTCAAAATAAAACGAACTAACATTTTATAACATAAAATTAGCGAGCTTACCTGAAGAAATACATTGACTTGAGTAGCCACAGCAAAAACTGAGAATACAAAGCTGATTTAATGAAAATTTGCGACAACATTCAGAGTATTACATTAACCGAGGAATTTCAGCACACTAAAATATTAAATTATGAAGCTACACAAAAGAAACAGCGGACAAAAAAAACAGAACGAGGAAAGTCGACCACCATTGCTTACAAAGATGGTGGATATAATAATTCCGTCTTCATTCTGATTAATCGCTAAACAGACTGTCACAATTACAAAATCGTCTTGAGTTTAATTGCATCCATTTAATCTTGTTCTTTAATTGATTTTATTCATTTTATTCAACAAATTTGAAATTTCACACTTGAACATAAAAGGTAATCACAGACAATGTTGTGCACATAAACAGTAGACAACAACAATGTTTAATAATAATAATAATAATAATAATAATAGCAGCAATAATAATAGTTAGAAAGAAGACTATCTTCTTTATTGAAGATTCACTATTTTAACAATTACGTTTCCCCTATAACTAAGGTTTCCATTAATAATGATGAATACGTTAAACTGTCATTTTTTTAATATTGTTAATTTTTCACTATAAAATTGTTTTCCTCTTTTGAAAAAATAAAATAAACATTAAAACTATTTAATCTAATCAATGAAAATGTATAAAACCTAAAAATATTTTTATGTCAAATTAATCTTATCATAAGTCAATATTAATTACAGTTACTAATCACAAACAGGATATTATTATTCAGTTGGTATTGTTTTACTTGTAGTTTCTCATTGTTAATTAGGACTGCAGTTGATCAGTCTCGTGTTGGCATATGTGCATCCTGTGAGGATTGCCTTGATATAGCTTTATTTCACAAGCTTTTTAACCAAAGATGGATAGTAACTATCAGTAGAATCCAGAACGCGCGTTTCGTCCTATTTGAGAGTCGTCAGCTTGATGTATCTGCATTGCAGAGTTGATGTTCACTTTGGACTCGTTGTTATAATAGCATTTCAACAAAATCATAGAATGATGTGTATATTGGAATCTCCCAAACATAATGACAGTTTTATGTCGTGTAGATAAATGGTTGGTGATTTTAGTATTTCCCAACTGATGATCATCAAAATTGGTAAAATTATCTCTGATTGCAAACAAGTGAAGTAGGTTGTGACGTATTTTATGGGAGAAGCCAGTATTATATGTCAGAAATTCACATAAAACTAGATGTATAATATACCAATGAAACAAATTATCCTAATTTTACAGTTCTCATTAAAATGGAGAATATATAACTCATATACATATATCATTTGTAGTTTGGATGATTTTCAATAGGTAAATGTAAGACTATAAAAAAACAGAAATTTTCAATTCTATAAAGAGGATATCTGGCTGTGCACTATTCACATTACAGACGAAACAGTGAATAAATCATAGTTTATGGACGAACTAAGAAAACAAAGATAATAAGTGTCATAGGAACTCTCCTACATTCAATTTCGATTATGGTTAAATTTTGGTTAAGCCCTTTTTATTAACTTAACAGACAATGTTATTCAAACAGTAACAATTTGCCTATTTCTTTGTACTATTATGATCACTATCATATCTGTATAAACGTTCACTCTTGATCACATGACAGACTTTAGCTAAAATGTTGATAGCTTAAATGTCGCTCGATGAATCATTCTCTTCCTATGTACTCGATCTTATTATTAGTCTTTGCCTTGCCTTATTCGATTAACTGTAAATTTGTCTCTGTATTTGCTCACATAAACATATATTTGCCTCTCTGCTTTAAATTCGCTTGATTTGCTTATAACTTTGTTATCCGTGCTATCTGCTGATAAACTGTGGTCACCGCTTTTAACTGCCTTTAGATTCCGAACACCGTTGAGATATATATGATAATGGTTATCACGATGATTGATTAACGAAGCAAAGCCACTATAGTCTTGTACTTTGGCGCGAAACTCATTCAACCATATAGTTAAATGGCATTTTTACATTTTAGCTAATATCAGTTCGTAATGAAAACTCTCACTTTAATTCTTAACCCTAAATTCTAACTCTAAATTATAATCCTAATTCCTCATAGTAATTTACAACCGTCTTTTAACCCAGGTAATTAGGTGACTTGTCTCTACGTCACTTTAGTGTTGTTCAAAGGTTGTCGTTAAATTGTAGTCTCACCGAATCTGTTAATTAACTGAAACACATTTGTTGTAGAACAGATGGTATGTGTCTAGCAGTAGAAACCGGGACTTGTGTTTCGTTTTATTTGAGACTGGTCAGTTTGATATATCTGAACCCCCAGTGTTGACGTTCACAGCACAATGAATTAAATTAAAGTATAAAAAAAACATTTAGTTTATAAATCTATCTGAAAGAGAGAATAAAGACTGTAGGTCAGAAATTATTATTTTAGATTATTGCTTGTGTTGGTTAACTCGACGCTCAGTTTATTAACAAAGGGAACCAATAAAATTTAAGATTATAAGATTACAGAATGATACAATTTTCTAAAACTGTCATCAAACCCAGTCCCATGATGAGTTTTCACTGATGATACTTTACATTTTGAAAGTAGGATCCTAAGAACTAAATTATCTCTTAGAATTATTATTTAAGAACTCGGCCTCTGCATACTTTGAAGTTATTGTACTAGGTATCCTTAAAATGAGTAACCATAAAGTCCTTGCTTCCTCAGACCATTATGAATAAACAAAGTTTTTTAACTAATTGTACTAACTCAGGTTCAAGTAAGTGATTCTAAAACTTTCTAGTTAAATTTCACAAGGATTTTATTTTCATCTCATCATCCATAAAGAAAAAATATAATAACACCCACAACACTAAACAGTCTCACTCTCAGTGAATCACTCATATTATTATCAGTTAATAATAACTGTTCAGAAATGAGTCATTCATAATAATAACATAGCATGTCAGTCAATCACAACGCAGAACTTCGTACGTTCGTACATTAGTTCAAGTTGTCATACCCCATTATCACAAAGATGTAATTGTCGATTCAAATCCCATAATCGTAGAGATAGTAAAAGTATAAACAATGATCGGGATGATTACGTTTTGAAGATGTTATTCAAAGAGTATAATCCAGTGAACTATGCATAGTATGTAAACGTTATCCAATTCTTTAAAATCTTCACAATATTCAGTCTTGATTAAAATTAATTTGATTTATTACTCTTTTTACATTCACTAATTGTATTGCAATAAATGAAACTACTTCATATTATTCTAGATTGAATAATGTTTATTTTATCATGTGTACTTACTTACTTACTTACGCCTGTTACTCCCAATGGAGCAAAGGCCGCTGACCAGCATTCTCCAACCCACTCTGTCCTGGGCCTTCTTTTCTAGTTCCATCCAATTCTTGTTCATTTTTCTCATGTCTATTTCCATTTCTCGGCGTAATGTGTTCTTTGGTCTTCCTCTTTTCCTTTGACCTTCAGGATTCCATGTGAGGGCTTGTCTTGTGACGCAGTTGGGTGCTTTCCTCAATGTGTGTCCTATCCACTTCCAGAGCTTCTTCCTGATTTCTTTCTCCGTTAAAACTGGTTTGTTCTCTCTCACAGTAGGTTGTTGCTAATAGTGTCCGGCCAATGGATCTGAAGTATTTTGCGTAGACAATTGTTGATAAACACCTGTATTTTATCATGTGTATGTACATTTAATTGTATTGATTCGAAAAATAAATCATCTGATTATTAAATGCAAAAGAAAATTTAATTTAACAGTAAACAAAACAACGCCAATTTTTTTATTGCATACATTCTGTTTACGTATTTGTATTTAATTGAAATAATAATAAAATGTCCATGAAACGTGATCGGTAAATGATCCAAAAAGCTGAATTCTAGTATATTTGTCGATTATAATATAGTATACAAAGCTAATGAATACTGAATAATAATAATAATAATAATAAAGAACTGGTAATGTTTTTTTATGTCTGTTTAAGCTATTATGAATATTATTGATTCATTATGGAAAGGGTTTATACCTATTCATTCTTGCTACTAAGATCTACAATTTATCAGTCTCTTTTAGTGTATACGAATCCTGGGAGGATTTCCACAATACTAACGATAGTCACAAGTTTTTAGTAAAGTAAAATGATTAACTGTGAAATTGAGGACACACATTTTTTTCTTGTTTGAGACTTTTGAGTATTGGTACTCAGTATTTTAGTGTGAATATCAACAGTGAGATGGACGCATAGCCAATTAATGAATCCCGTATAAGACGAACGCGAATTTTGGATTTCACTACTAGTCACATAACAAATATAATAAGACAGTCATCACAAAATTCACGGTCCAAATTTACCATAACAAACATTAATGACTCATATTGTTTCTTGAAAAATTGCTAATTTTTTCTCTAATTGGGAATGAGATAAACATTTTTGAAGTATCATTAGATAGTATACAACAGTAAACAAGTTTTATCTGAATATAACCCAATATAACATGACTGTGGCTACTTATATTCTAATGATTAATATGCAAAACTCTACAACTCATAAAGATTGGACGAGTATACCACTGATTATTTACTTTTTATACATGAAACTAATATCTTTCAACACTTGAGATCATGAGTTAATTGAAGCTAGACCACCATGGAAAACCTGGAAGTACTGGACGGCCGTTTCGTCCTATTGTGAGACTCCTGAGCAGCGCGCTTCCAGGACCCCGCCTCGTGGGATTCGAACCCATGACCTATCGGTCTCGCGCCAGGCGCTTAACCAATTAAACCACTGAGCCGGCATCCAACGGTATTCTCTTTACTTTAATTGTGAATAAAATGAAGAATCATTCAGATTTCTATATGACTATTTAAAATTGATTCACTGAAATAAACTTCTTCAATGGTCAACTTTTTTGCCAAAAGACTGTAGTGTCAGTAATTATGCCAAGCCCATATACCTTATTCTAGCTTTCGGACATCCCATCTTATTCATTCTACTTGAGTCATATTTTGACCTTGTCAATTATTGGCTTATCAGTCTTGACTGTTTTATATGAGCGTATATGTGTGTGCCCTTCTTATTCCATTAATCACATGTCTGTAGCTTTATTTTGTCTGACTATAAATATTGAGTAACGCTTGACTAAAATGGAGTTGGTTTCCCAGCCATCTCCCCTGCGTGTCATTTTGCTCTACTCTATTCCATTCGCTTCATATACAAAATATATGTATTCTCAAGTCAATTCTCGTTATTCGACTTATTTAATTCCGTTATTGACTAACGCGATTTAAGTTGACGATTATATACGAGAATAGACGATAACAAACATTCGTACGATCTAAATAGGAGTCAGATCCACGGGCCACCAAAAGACTACATTGTTACTTGCATCATTGATTGATGATTCAATTCAATTCTACAAATGACTTGAGCTTATTAGTATCCACAACTTATTATAGTAAAAAAGAAATAGTGGTTTTATTTCAATACTCATATTTTTGATTACAGTATAATGATATAAATGGTTGACCTTTTTCTGTCATAAAAGTACATCATAGATGATATGTTGTAAATAGTGACAAATAATTATAGAAAATAATTTTTAGTTCATATTCACATTTGTCGATATTTTAACTAATTTCTTTTCTACAACATCTTTCATCTTCTTTTATTTTCTTTTCTTTTACTCAGTTCTGTATCTTCTCTTCTTCTTCGTTCATTTTGAAGAAGAAGAAGAAATCTATCTCAAAACTGTTTTCGATCTTTTAAATAAAATTTCTGTTTATTTTTGTGAAAAAAAACAAACAAAAACAATGAACAACATCAAAAATGATATCATAACAGTTTAGATACATAATCAATGGTAAATGGCCTCATAAATTTCGATTGTAAGAACATGGGCGTATCGTTGTATATATACATATATATATCACGTTAAAACAACTGATTTCGATAAAACTCTGAAAAATAGCTAAGGTCACCGGACAGATAAATTATTTCGGAAGTTATTTTCTCAATTCATGTATGATAGATTACACAAAGGATAGAGACACTGAATAGTTGAATGAATCTATATGAAGGAATTAATGTTATCACTTTTTAGTTGCAAAAATACTTACTTTAACTAGTGCAAATATAAGTTCCACATCAAAGTGGAAAATGATTGATTGATTTTATTGAGATGTATTTGAAAATCAACGAAAACTGTTGTTCTCACGAAGTTAATTTTAGCCGTTGCAAATTATTCAAAATATCATGTATTGTATGAGATGTAACTGGTAAAGTTTGTCCAATAGGTTATATATGCTTTGAATCCCTATTCAATTGTAGTCACTTGTGTTATGAAGTGACAACTGACTTGATAAAATTATGAAATAACTGAGGTAGCCATTGTTACGATTTACCCAAGATACCGATCCCTAAATCCCAATCGAATGAAATTTAAAAAATATAGAACGACTGGCTGAAAGTATGAATAAACATTACTATGGAATCAAAAGTATAATTTATATTGATATATATTCAGCCACCATAAACTATATCAACAATTCGGAATTGGTTCTTCGTACTGTAGTGAACAGAACACGGGTGGAGACAATCGAATGTATTTAACACAGAATTACAGGACTTGTCGATAAAATCTAACAATCATAAAGTAAATGCCTAATTTGCAAAATGTCCACCAATTGTCTCAAAATGACTCAAACTATATTGTTCTTGCATTTTCATACAAATTGCATACTGTTTCCACTCTTTACTGTTCCATCCTCTTGCCTCTCTGCTCCCAGACATTCTGTTCACGACTAACATCATCTACTACTTATGTCAACATAAATAGCACACACCACTAGTGTTTAGTAATACAGTTGCTTACATTTTGATAATATTTGACAAAGGGCAGAAAAATATTCAACAAAATCAGATTTATTTAATTCAATAATCGTTTGCAAGACGATCATGTATATCAGTGTTATGAGTAACACGATGAAAACCTGATATCGATGTCCATGGCATTAAATATAAAAGACACATTCACTGTAATGGGTTAAAATGGTTATTACGACTGAGTGTTACAACGAAAATACTATATGGTAAGTAATTTTAACTTCCTATAATTACAGTTGATTTCAGACAATGAAATACAGATTTCGAGATTTAAAATTTACAAGAATAGCTCATTTTTTTATACAACAAAGAAAACAAGACATCTTATTTATTCTCGGATATGTCATGAGACATTACCACATAATTATTCAGAATAATACTAGTAACATATGTCATAAAACAAGATGAACAAATCGAACATTGTAGTGTTGAAAACTGTCATTAATTAAATAAAATGTCAGTATTCACATGTAAAAAGGTTTGTTAGGCAAAAGGTTTTGCATAGAGCCGAGGGTATACGGACAAAAACGCTGATCGACCAAAGGACTATGAGGAGAATAAAGTAAAACGAACAACGTTAAAACGATCACAGATACTCAGAATAATGACAAACTAATGTTTAAATATTGTAGCGACCATACTAAAACCAGAAAAATAAGCTGAAGATTTTATTGAATATAAAAATGACAAATGGGAGAACAACAAGTAATACACGAAACATGCGGAATATTCAATTAGAAATTATGGCGTTTTTTTGGATACACGCTAGCATCACATCAAGCAAACAACAATCAACATAATAATCAATCGAGAGATAGTTGATTCGATCTGATTCCAACGTTTTCACTACTATGTATGCATTACGAAATGTTCACTCCGTATCAATAAGAATTCAACAACAAAAGATACATGATAATGAAAGTCAATATTGCAATAGAGAACAATTCAACAACTATCTCACCATTCCCATTCACTCTGAAACTTTTTCATCCTGCTACTTAATGTCTCCAACTAGACATACACTCATAACAATCACGATCCCAGATAAACTCATTACCGTCTCAAACCTATCACGATCATTCTAACAATTGATCTACTCATATGGTTTAACAATATCTGTTTCAAAGTTATGATGTCTCGCCTCTAACCAATTCATATTATCTGGATAACTTTAGAAGTCGAGAGTTCACACCATTAAATTAGACTATCATTATTCATTTTGTCCAGTATGTATTTTCAAAGGTGTCACACACACACACACACAGAGAGAATTGGTCTTTTTCTGATTCCCGTAAACAGTGAACACTCAATCAGTCAGCACACTACCACTCTAAGCAATCATCCAACTGTTATCTACATTGTAAATCGTATCGACTGAAAATGGTTGTTGGCATTCCATATGACCTTAGGTAGAATGATCAATTCTCATTGGTTGCCAAATGCCTTCGATTTTTCTATTGATTAATTGTTTGTTGCATGGTAAACAATTACGAGTCATGTGACTGTGTGTGTGTGTGCCCACGTAAGTGAGTGAGTGAGTGAGTGATCATGGCATCAGCCACACAAAAGTAACAGTTCCATCACCAGAAGTGATAGTATTAATAATAATAACACAGATATTTTAGTAGTGGACACTTATGCTAACTTCTCACATTCCCTCACTGAGAGTGTGACATTATTTAAAATGAAGAATAATTTGACAAGGTGAAATTTGTGAGCAAATAACAAATATGTGGAGTCAACTGACTTACCTATTGGTAGTGACAACCTGAAATTTCATTCCACCAATACAGCCTAAAATCATTATTGTTATTATTATTATTATTACTTCTACTATTACTGTTACTATTATTACTATTATTATTGGTATTATCATTACTATTGCCGTTATTATTATTATTATTATTATTATTATTATTATTATTATTATTATTATTATTATTATTATTATTATGTATCAGAAGGGGTTTTGTGGAGATTGTAGTAATTTAAACAGTTGAGATCATGAGTCAATCGAAGCTAGACCACCGCGAGGCGGGGTCGTGGATGCGCACTACTAAGGAGTCCCACAATAGGACGAAACGGCCGCCCAATGCTTCCAGTTTTCCATAGTGGTCTAGCTTCAACTGACTCATGATCTCAACTGTTTAAATTATTATTATTATTATCATTATTATTACTGTTATTATTATTTATTATTTATTATTCTTATTATTATTCGTCATCATCTTCTTCTCCCGTTCGGTCATGATGATCGAAATCCTAACACGATATCTCGTCACTAAATCACAACTCCGCTACAAGCATAAACTAAGTGATTGTTTCAAATTGGACAAAACTAATTTTGATAATGCAATACAAATTATTATTCCTAAACACACTATTTGCGATGATTAAGTCGATGAGTCGGCCATCATGACAGTGAATGAGTGAGTGAGTGAGTGAGTAGATGGCCGTCTTTTCGAAATCTACAACAGCTGCATCCCAATAGAAACTGATAAGAAAACTCTGATTGAAGTATAATGGTGAAGATTCGTCTAAAGTGTTCGTTTGTGAACAATAATCGTCACTTCAACAACAATGTTATCATCATTTCTGACATAAAGTTGACCAACTGGAATGAGAAACAAACAAGCACGTGTTGGAACATCGAAATGACTATATTGATGCATATTACTGATTTATTGATCGATTAATCGGTTGGTTGGTTGATTGATTGATTTGAACACACCGAGATTGGTATAAAGGGAACTAAATACATATGCGACACACAGTGACAATGAGGCCAGTAGCAGTTATCATTGATTTGTGCGATGGGTGGGATACTGTCCGCGTGCCCAAACCGAAGCAGGTGGTTTCCTCAGGTGAGCACACACCGAGTGCTTGACCTGAGTGTCTAACCCGCAAGGCAGTGGAGCAACGATACGAGGTGCAGTCTCATGACAGACAGTGAAAAACAATCGGTTCATACTGCATTTCTTCCCTCAGTATCCTGAAGACTATGAACACCACTGGTTTGGAATCAGGGTATATATATATATATATATATATATATATATATATATATATATATATATATATATATATATATATGTGCGTTTGGAAATAACCATTTATCATGAACATTCATGTACTTTGCTCCCATCCGTTCAGATCGACGTGAGAATCCGTGGTCTCTGGTGTGTGTGTGTGTGTTTGTGTTTGTTGATCAACAAATGAACAACTAAGGTTAGTCAGTATGATGTGATGATAAACTATGCAGAACTATCAACCGAAAATGATGTGGTTAGAACGAGTTGAGTGAAGATGTAAATGGAAAGATGATTGGGGAAGAAAGTATGTTAAGAAACATCGTCAATGAGAATACAACTAATATCGTCCACACATTATTACAATTATTATTATTATTACCAATGCTATTTTTATTATCATTTCTACCGGTGCCATTATTATTAATACTATTATTATCATTATTTGGTTCGTTGAGTTTCATATGATTTCACAAAATTCGAGGTAATTCTCATCACAAGTTCAAGTCAGATGTGTGATCGATGGAATTCTATCTCATTATTGATTGCAAATATTGAGGTCACCACTTGACGTGGACAACACAATGAGAAATAGTATCAAACTTGTGCCAACCAGTTGTCCAACATTATCTTACTCCTTCACAACACTGCTGAAACTAATGTTTGAAAATAGATGGTATGATGGTAAAAATCATTTTCAATTGGAAACTCTTCTTGTAGTAGATTGCAGTGTCTTCTTACATCCAATGATTGAATGAAGGTGTGACTTGTCCAAACGTTATGTGAATATCAAATGAGAGTGGTTACAACACCAACAAATCATCATATGATCATCTATGTAAGAAGATAGATGGATTTCGAAATTTGAATGAACTTGTCTACTATCATCCTATCTAGTTAGTATTTGTGGTATGAATATATATAATTATACATATTATTTAATCATTAATTGATTAAATGTTTCAATATATCAACATGAAATATGTCCATTTCTTACTTAAATACATTGAAATATTTTATTCTATGTTCAAATCTTCAATCATCTCTATGATAATGATATAATAAAGTATATAAGAATCCAATGAAAAAAAATCAATATTTTAATTAAATTAACTCAATCATTGAATCAATATATATATATATATATATATATAATGAATTATATAATATTGAAATAATTTCATTTTGTTCGTAATTAAATGAACTTATCGTTTGTTATTGTTTTGTTTTGTTTTACATAGTTGTTTTTAAAATGAATAGATGAAATTCTATTATTGTCTCATTCACATGATTCACTATTGTATATCTATATGAATATATCTTCATTAAATAATAAGTTCAGTCAAAATAGTTTCAAATAATATTTGTTTTATTGTAATGTGAACAAAGTCAAGGATAATATTTCTTCTTCTTTTTTTTTTCTTTCATACATTATATATGTATAGATAGATAGACAAAACATATCAGTATATCGATTGAAATTGATTTAGTTATTTTTTGTTGTTTTTATTAAGTAATTATATCATTCTTACTTATTCAAATTCATCTAAAAAAAAATGGTATGGTAATCATTTTCCATTATTGATGATAAAATCAATTCATATATTTTTTTTTAGTAATCGAGAGGAAATAAATTTTTTAAAAACATTAGTAGTAGTAGTAGTAGTATTAGGAGGTGTAGGAAGGATTTGAGTGTGACCAACTTGGTCTCGTGTTCTGTTAGGGGTATGAGGGCTGATGTCACTTCCCGGCTCCCCACACTGTGGAAGGGTATTTCTTGAGGAACCTGAAAAGGAAGTTGGATTAATGTTGGCCTTAACGGCTTGGGAGCGTGACCACAGAGCACAAGGGACAACTGCTTGAGGCTGGTCACGTACGGCCTTTTTGTGGGAGGTTTTTGATGTGTTAGCTTCGTTCTTCAAAGGGCCTTACCGCCGGAGACGGAAATCCATGAGGTAAGGTGAGGTGTGACATTTTTAGGGTCGACCTTTTCTAACCCCACTCCTCCTTGTGGGAAGGCAGCATCGCTGCAGATGCTGGTTGTCTGAGGGAATCACCTTACTGTTGTCACACCCCTCTTCAGTCAGCAGTACGACTTCGCCCTCAGACCTTGTGTTGCTGCTTTTAGTCTTACCGTTCTCCAATCGACCTGCCTAGCATGGTAGAACCTACAGGAACATATTTTCCAGCCAATATAGCTCGGTTGGTTCATCACGATAGGCAAGCCCGATCGCCGCGTCAAGGTAGCAGCTTCGGTCGGTATTAGTAGTAGTAGTTTGAAAATTCTTAGGAAAATCTGGAAACTTTATATAGATTCAACACTGATAATAGTCATGATTTTCTTATGTCTTCAGTGCTCTGATTACTTTTGGATCGTAAATAGTTGATAATCCTTAATTAACATCATTCCTTTCGATTGATTTTCATTTGAATCGGTTATTAATTCAAAGCTTTCCGTTATTGAGAAGCAATCACATAATATGGAAAGTTGGAGATACTCTTTTTGAGTAAAAATGGTTGTTGTCGGATCCTGCTGCTTTCCCGTCCTTGATTTGTCTGACGGCCATTCTAATTTCTTCCGTCGTTGGTGGGTTGACATCTATAGGAAGATCTATGTGTGCTGCTTCGATGTCCGGTGGATTCATTGGAGCCGGCCTATTCAGGAGTTCCTCGAAGTATTTTACCCATCTGTTACGCTGTTGTTGAATTTCGGTGATTGGCTTGCCTTCTTTGTCTTTGACCGGCCTCTCTGGTTTACTGTATTTCCCTGCTAGTTTCTTCGTTGTATCGTAAAGCTGTTTCATATTTCCTTCTCTAGCAGCTTTTTCTGCCGTCGTTGCTAGTTCTTCCACGTATTTCTTCTTGTCGGCTCTAATGCTCCTCTTCACTTGTTTGTTTGCTTCTATGTATTCAGCTTGTGCTTGGACTTTCTCTGCTCGTGTTCGGCTGTTGTTAATTGCTGCCTTCTTGTTCTTCCTTTCTTTGATCTTGTCCAGTGTTTCTATAGAGATCCATTCCTTATGATGGTGTTTCTTTAGGCCCAGAACCTCTTGACACGTTGAAGTTAATGCTTCCTTGATGCCTTTCCAGTTGTCCTCCATACTAGTTTCTTCTTCTTCAGTAGATCTTGTAAGGCTTGGAACCTGTTGTTGAGAGCTATCTTGAATTCATTGAGTTTGTCAGTATCTCGAAGGAAGGCTGTATTGAACCTTTGTAGTGCTGTTTGTCCACTTGTCCAGTTCTTTTTTAGCTTCAGTTTTAAATTGGCTACAACTAGGTGGTGATCTGAAGCTACGTCAGCACCTCTCCTGGTTCTCACATCTTCCATTGTCCTTCGGAATTTTTTGTTGATGCAAATATGATCTATTTGGTTCTCTGTAGTGTGGTCCGGTGAGATCCATGTAGCCTTGTGTATACGCTTGTGTGGAAATATTGTGCCTCCTATGACCAATTTGTTGAATGCACACAAATTTGCAAATCTTTCTCCATTTTCGTTTCTTTCTCCCAGTCCATGTCGTCCCATAATATCTTCATATCCAGTGTTGTCTATTCCGACTTTGGCATTTAGATCTCCCATCAGAATAGTTAGGTCCTTTCTTGGGCATTTCTCAATGATTGACTGCAGCCGCTCGTAGAACTGATCTTTAATGTCGTCGTTGCTATCATTGGTGGGTGCATAACATTGGATAATATTCATTAAGATCCCCTCCTTCTTTGTTTTGAATGATGCTTTGATGATTCTGGATCCGTGAGACTCCCATCCTACAAGTGCATTTCGTGCTACTTTGGACAGCATAAGAGCGACTCCCTGAGTGTGTGGAGCATTGTCCTCTTCGTGACCGGAGTATAGCAGCATCTCTCCCGTAGCTAGCCTTTTCTGTCCAGCTTGGGTCCAGTGGGTTTCGCTGATTCCCAGTACTGCTAAGTTGTATCTCCTCATTTCCATTGCTATTTGACTGGTCTTCCCGGTTTCCCACATTGTTCGAACGTTCCATGTACCTATAAAAATTTTTGCTCTGGTTGTTAGAAGGGGCATCGGCCTCGTGGCTTCCGAAGGAACTCGGCTTTCACCATGAAGCGTCATAATTCTTCTAACTGAAGACCTTCTAACTCCCAGGGCAGAGTTTAAATGGTTTGGATTATTTTTTCTGGTAAGCGTTTTTTTAGCGAGTTAGTTTTCTACGGGATGGGGACGCTAACCCCATGCCCAACCCTCCTCCTTTACCCGGGCTTGGGACCGGCAGTAACCCTTTAAGAGCTACAGGCGGAGTTACCAAAAGAGACACTATCCCATTTTATGCACTTCAAAGGACACAATAGAGAAAGAGAACAGATTCAGTGTCACCCACAAAATCAATTAGGCCAACTGCGACAAAAATAATATGACTAAGTGAATTTCTGATTTATCTACTAAATACATACTATCACTCATGTTATTGCATGCCAACACCGAAGACACGAAGCTAATTGAAGAAATCTACGGAATTCGGAATTGAGGAAACTCAAAGAATGCTAGAGAATTTCTGATGACTTGACATTCAGGTCAGTCTTCAATCAATAGGCACATTAACTGGACCCTATTTACCAGCCTACACGAGGTCAGCCAGTCACGTGGCTGATGGCTAACAGAGTAAATTACTCAATAGAAATATACAGGCTAGTAAAGCTGACAAAACCTCCAAAAATTTCATTAAAATAGGCCGACTTAGAACCTGTAGATTAATGAGTTGGTTCAATTCTTTGTGAATTAAATGTGTGTGGTGTTTTCTAGAACGACAATAGAAACAACCAAATTTAAAACATCCTTTGAGATGCTTTTATTTGGCTCTTTGATCCTCATTAGATTGAAACGTGATCTGTAGTGCTTATGTTTTCAGGCTTTGTAAGTTAATTCACTTGATTTTGATAATGCCGGTTATGCTTGTGATTAACACTCGTCAGTCTTTTAACGACTCATTAGTGAGTATTTGTCGTGGCTGACGTGTTCGCTTAATTAGTTGGTACTATTCTGAGTAGTTCCTTATCGGTGGCCTGTTGGAGATATGAATTGATGGGTTTATATATTCCCTATAGTTTTCGACCACCGAAAGTTTAATATGGCGTACCGAATGCTGAGTGCTATAGACATTCCGCTTTTCTTCATGACTTTTCAACAGTTTTCAGCATTTTTCTGTAGCATATTATCAGTAAGTTCTCGCTGGGTTGGAGCAACGATTATTTGTGAAAAATGAGAAACAACTGCTTGCCGCAATACTTATAGTATAATCAGTTCGTAACTACAATAGCAAAACAATTCAGCCGGTAAAAGACAGTTTTTCGTTGTGGTGGTAGTATATTACTGGTGAAAATGAATTGATCATTGAAAGTTGTGTAAAAACATTAAACATAAACTTAGAAGACAAAATATGATCGACCTGGCCAAACGTCATTGCCCGTGCGAAGCAAAATATCTGAAAAAATAAATGTAAGTTTAACGATCTTCTAAAAGAAGTGGAGAAGATTGGAACATTTGACGTCTACATGAAGTTTGTGCTGATGATGTCGTTCAGAAGGACGGTGTAAGCTCCTCAACCAAACCATCCAGCTCAGAGAAGAAAATCCTCCATAAGAAGTGTCTAAAATGGTATCGGATTTTAAAAGAAAACAGAGCCAATCATCAACGTTAGAATGAAATTGAAAATATTATCATCAGTAATAGTGATAAACTTATCCAAAAATGTATCAAAATTTCGATACAGATTTGATATTCTTGTATATTAGTCTGAAATAATTAAAAGAATTATTGCCATATTATGTTCAACGGCACAAGAAAGACTAATAGAGATGTATAAGTTATTACAAAGTTAAAGTGATAATAATTGTTTTTTACTATGATTAGCAGAACAGTCAAATGAGACAAGGTTGATTTTATAAAAAAAATTAACTAGGCGTTAAGTTTTATTTTGACACATTCCGTGTTGATATGTTGAAACATTTAATCAATTAATGATTAAATAATATGTATAATTATATATATTCATACCACAAATACTAACTAGATAGGATGATAGTAGACAAGTTCATTCAAATTTCGAAATCCATCTATCTTCTTACATAGATGATCATATGATGATTTGTTGGTGTTGTAACCACTCTCATTTGATATTCACATAACGTTTGGACAAGTCACACCTTCATTCAATCATTGGATGTAAGAAGACACTGCAATCTACTACAAGAAGAGTTTCCAATTGAAAATGATTTTTACCATCATACCATCTATTTTCAAACATTAGTTTAAGCAGTGTTGTGAAGGAGTAAGATAATGTTGGACAACTGGTTGGCACCAGTCTGATACTATTTCTCATTGTGTTGTCCACGTCAAGTGGTGACCTCAATATTTGCAATCAATAATGAGATAGAATTCTATCGATCACACATCTGACTTGAAATTGTGATGAGAATTACCTCGAATTTTGTGAAATCATATGAAACTCAACGAACCAAATAATGATAATAATACTAATAATAATAGCACTGGTAATAATAATAATAATAATAATAATAATAATAATAATAATAAATGTAATATTGTGTGGACGATATCAGTTGTACGTGTGAAGTTCGCAGAAGTGTCCACTACTAAAATATGTGTCATTATTATTATTATTATTATTATTATTATTATTATTATTATTATTATTATTATTAATACTATCACTTCTGGTGATGGAACTGTTACTTTTGTGTGGCTGATGCCATGATCACTCACTCACTCACTCACTTACGTGGGCACACACACACACACAGTCACATGACTCGTAATTGTTTACCATGCAACAAACAATTAATCAATAGAAAAATCGAAGGCATTTGGCAACCAATGAGAATTGATCATTCTACCTAAGGTCATATGGAATGCCAACAACTATTTTCAGTCGATACGATTTACAATGTAGATAACAGTTGGATGATTGCTTAGAGTGGTAGTGTGCTGACTGATTGAGTGTTCACTGTTTACGGGAATCAGAAAAAGACCAATTCTCTGTGTGTGTGTGTGTGTGTGTGACACCTTTGAAAATACATACTGGACAAAATGAATGATGATAGTCTAATTTAATGGTGTGAACTCTCGACTTCTAAAGTTATCCAGATAATATGAATTGGTTAGAGGCGAGACATCATAGCTTTGAAACAGATATTGTTAAACCATATGAGTAGATCAATTGTTAGAATGATCGTGATAGGTTTGAGAGGGTAATGAGTTTATCTGGGATCGTGATTGTTATGAGTGTATGTCTAGTTGGAGACATTAAGTAGCAGGATGAATAAGTTTCAGAGTGAATGGGAATGGTGAGATAGTTGTTGAATTGTTCTCTATTACAATATTGACTTTCATTATCATGTATCTTTTGTTGTTGAATTCTTATTGATATGGAGTGAACATTTCGTAATGCATACATAGTAGTGAAAACGTTGGGAGCAGGTCGAATCAACTATCTCTCGATTGATGACTATGTTGATTGTTGTTTGTTTGATCATTGTTCGAAGTATTAGTTATTCTTTAACTAATTCCCGATGGACGAGTTACTAATGTTCATCCACAACAGACGAACAAACGTATTTTTATTGTGGTTTCTGTGCCTCAACTATTTATATTGTTTATTAGAGTGTTTTCGTGATCGTTCTTGATCAAATTTTCAGTGTGTTCCTTTCACAGAATCGGAGTTTTTCAGTCTATCATAAAATATTCAGGTCGATATTTCCTGATGTTTCTGTTTGTGTTCGATAATGTTTATAGTGTTATTGTTGTGTTTATGTTGGGTGACATCGATGTCGATTGTTATGTTGTGCTTATCAGGATGATTCGAGAAATCTAGTCAAATGTGTGATGGAGTATGTGGAGTTTGCGTTAAGTCTGGACAGTTCCTACGTTGTTTGACTATTAACTGTCGTAATTTTTAGGTTGTAATTCAAGTTTATCTCTTCGGAGATATTTGTAATGCGGTGAATATGTAATTGATAATTAGGTATACTAATAATTTTGTGATGTTTTGATACCAATTAGATGATGATCCAATAATCTGAGAACACTTGAAGCATTTTCTAATTCGAGTCTCGGTTGACATTTTTCTTCGAAAAATCCTTATTTGATTCCGATATCTGACGATTGTGCCTTACCCCGATTGATGTATTCTTCAATCATCGTGAGAATTCCACCCAACTTCCAATGTTGTTGTGAATATGTTTGTACACAGTAGACGTTTACTTTGTCCAGTATTGTTTACTGACTTTTACAAGTCTTTGGAACAATATTCGTTTTTCCGATAAGTTGAGGTGAGGAGTTGGATATGGATTTGTCTGTTTCCAGTAGTTAATTAATCAAAGTAGGTAGTGTTTCATTGTGTATCCAATGAACACTATTTGTTTTATTCAATGACTAGCAAATTTACCACACTTCCAATTAGTTTTTAGAGTTTTACTGTAGATTGAATTGAATATGCTTTCAATATAATAAATTGGAATGAGAATTATAAATGGGATTGGAAATTAGTTAAACGATTGTGTGGTGTTTGAATGAACTAATGATTCCTTTGTACTTGTTGAATGCTCGATTTCGAATTCTAAATACAGTGCATTCGTTTGTGCTTATCTATTACTTCTTGATCCGATTACGTTATGGGATTCTTAGTTCATACTATAATTCAAATGCTCCTAATCATCATAAATTGTCAATTAGTCGTTACAAATGGTTGCAATTATTTCTTTCCGATCCTATTTCATTTTATTTCATTTGACCAATCTTTGTACTGTTTGATCCTCGAGCTTTTTAGTACATTAATCATCAAAATTGATTCTAACGGTTACTGCTCAAATGTTTGAAATATCTCATTTACATTTGTTTCACACACCAGATACAATGTATGATTCCGAAAATATTCAACAAGTTTAGTTTGCCATCTCAATTTCATTTTGTTATACAGTGCAATCATACTGTAATATTCGATTTTTTCAATTAGATTAATTATATCTGATTGTTCGACAACTCTTATTTTCTTCCTCGATTACGTGAGTGTAAACTACAAGTATAGCATCATAAGTTGTGAAGTATCATTAGTCAATTTGTGACCTTCATACATACACTCTATCAGTTATCCAGTGTTATTTATCTTTGTTAAACATTCGGTTGAAATTTGACTTTCAGCCATAGTGAGCATAATATCAGTCATGTCGTTGCATTCATTTTGGTATTTCATCAAATGACTTGTTTTTCCTTCATAAAATTTACAAATATTTAATCAAACATGAATGTAAATAGCAAAGGAAAAATTAACAACGAATATAATTGCTATCCTACACTTCACCATGTATAATATCTGCTAAATGACTGTCATGTTTTAAGAGGTTACGAGATCACCTAAAATCCTTGAACGTGAGGAAGGATCAGTGACACAACGACAAGAAAGCTGAACTATTTCAATGAGTCCCAGTCCCTCTAACTAAAGGGAGAAGTCCAAGTTCAGATGACGAAAAGTATATTCCACAAGCAGTCAGAAACACGAACAACAACTAGCCTACAACTCAAGCGTATATATACAGCATAAAAATGTCCTTGGGAAACGTAACAAAATAGCGTATTAAGAGAGGGAATAGGCCAATGAGATTTAGGGTCCTTTCAGGTAGGAAATACAATATGAAGGTGAAAATGGGCGTTTTTGGCGCGAGAATAAGAAATTTAAATTTCCAAAATAAAATTACAAAAATATGACGTTTACTGAGTGATTTCTGGAGATCTAGCATCCCTAACTGTCGAGAAACTTACTCTGTACAAAATATCGTCTTTGTACATTATTTTATTACTATTAAAAATTCTTCTAGACGAAAATCTATTGATTTTCTTCTTATAATTTACGAGGTACATTGTCTGAATATATTGTGTATCATATTCTCATTAGCACTAACATTAAGACAAAAATCCTGTATATATTGTGTGACGATAAAATATTTTTTAAGACACCAAAAATTACTGGAGTGTTGAAAATTTATCAAGAAGTTTCTGACTGGTTTTCTTTGATACCAAAACTGGTTCATTCTAGAAAATATCGTCTAATATCTTTAATATAGGAGTGAACATTTGAAAAAAATGAAACTTTTGTAACTATTCTTTCGAAGAAGCACTGCATATGTTATTACTTCAATTATATGTCTGCATTTCATACATTAACTGATGTTACTTGTTTTTACTGTTCCTAAAATTATTGTCAATTAAAATTAACTATAACCCTATAACTGAATTTAGCTTCATTAATGGCTTAGTCATGTGTATATTATAATTTCTTAATTGTGGTGACTTGTGGAGGCGTAATTAATTTACATATAAGCTTATGAGTTTTTGAGTAAATAATGATGAATAGATAGTAATACAAGATAGAATCTGTTTACTATATTCATATTCTAACTGGCCACTGAAAGTTATAAGGTGGTTGTGGGCAAGCAGGTATTGAGATTGCCGGTCACTGATTGCGACATTTAGCAATTGACCAGATGAAGGTTATTAGTCCGGTGGGTGTTAAAAAAATGTGTTGTTAACGGAACATATAATTAATTGTCTCCAATCACGTGGCCTGGTCATACGGGTACAAATAAATTCCTTCTTTTAATTCACAACAAATATCAACTAGTTCACATTAGATTATGAACTCAGTTTAAAAAAAGAATATTATGGGGATTAGTTGGCAATGGATGTTCTTTTTGATAGTTGAATCCATGAGTCGATGTAGGCTAGACCACCATTGAAAACCTGGAAGCACTGGATGGCCGTTTTGTCCTAGTATGCAACCCTTCAGCAGTGCTCAGCCACGATCCTGCATGCAAGACTCGAACCCACGACCTTCGGTCTCGCGCGCGAATTCTTAACCTCTGGACCAACGGTGTTAATGTCTAACTTCTGTCAATCCATGATCTAGCGCAACCATTCTTTTCCTTGTTATTAACATTGATAGGTGTGATGATTATTTCGACATTATGTATGAGAAATCATATGTAAATAAATTTAAAAAGGGAAATACATTCTTGTCATTATTATATATAAACTCAAACTGAATGAATTAAAGATGTCAAATGCTAATTTAGTTGTTCAATCTTTTGGTATTCATTACGATACATAAAGACCATAGTTTTTATTCCCAGTATGAGGTAAAGATATACATTACAAGTCATGATCACATTAGATCGAAATGATTATGTAGTTACTTTTTATTTCAAATTTAAAGCCAAATAATGATAGCCTTCTTGTCCCGGTTTGCGACTGTCCAGCAATGTACGTCTCCAAACCTACCAAGGATCGGACCAAATATCTTTAGGTCTCATAAAAACGTTTAATCTATAGAACTACCTGGTTGACATCTAATGGTACAATTTCAACCTCAATGGACTTATCATATATTATATTTGCTAATTTGAACTTCAGGAATGTCTTGAAGTCACCAGTGGGCTGACTATTATAGTTTATTTTAAAGGGATTTTGTGAAGATTTGCTTATTTTTAAGTTGTATTCTTACAAGATTACATACGAGCTTTTATTTAATCGAGTAATAAGTTAATGGCAATGCTGGCATACTTGATTCAAATAATAAAGGTTATATGAACAACATATTCAACCACTGTCTGAGTCTTGACTTCTTTAACCATTTCATTCTGTAACACGTATAGTGTTGCTACATAATTTCCGACTTCAATAATGAGGTCAATTGTAAAAAAGGGATTTCGGATATTTGATACATTGTTCAATAGATGAAATACAGTTATAGTTACTTGAACTAGAATTTAGACACATTAGATGCCACACACCATACTAGACTTGTTTACTACAGTCATTTTGATTGACCTGTCATTACTTTAAAGGGAATCTTTGACATATTGTACTTATGACTCATCTTGTTTCTTCATTAATTTTGTGGGAAATTGAGCTGTCTTTATTTGTGTCAAGGGCATTATTACCACACATACACAAGGTTGTTTCTGTATTGCAAAAATAAAGTAGCTGGTTTTGGAAAGATATTCAAATAATGCTTTGTTGTCTGAAAATTAAGTTTGTTAAAATTAGTTGTAATCTGTTCTACAAACCAGCCTACTAAAATAAACTTAAAAGGGAGACAAATCTGACTAGGCTGAATATAATGTGTGTGTATGTGTGTAGGTAGGTAAAAAGTACCCTAACAGCATCTATTTTACATCCCATCAAATATTTAGTGAATGTACGTCAGAGATAAAATTAGTAGTTACGTGGGTGTTGTTTCCATTTTATTCAATAATCTGTCTTATTTAGAAGTTCTGAAGAATAACCCATTTGTATGTATTGGCTTAAAATTCGTACGGTGGTGATTGATTTAGAAAGCAAACCTTATAATTTCTAGGCTATATTTTTCTCAATGATAGGCAATCGGCTCATCTAACTAAAATTCTGTAGGGTAGTCAAACAATAAGAGGGAAGAATAGTCTGAGTACTAACAGTTGAGTCTATATATGTACATGGTTAGTCAAGTGATTTTACTTGGAATTTTTTTGCACAATGATGTTTTATACCGGTCAGTTCACTTTAATGGTAAATTATCAAAAGAATGTTTATTAAGTATTATTGAATTAGTATTGGGGATTTATGGAGACTGTTGAATTTTCATAGTTCTTATCATGAACTGATCTTAATTAAACAACCATCAAAAACTAAGAAGCACTGGACAGTTGTTTCGCATCTACTACCTCATCATATGTGACCAAACCAAGGACTTTCGGTCTCATGCACGAATACTTGACATTCAGATCACTAATCTGGCTTATTACTGATATACATGCCTTACTTTATTCAGTTCATGACACTGCATGACCATTATCTGCGGTGGATAACTGTCATACACCCGACATGATTGACTGTTTTATCTGTTGTTGTATAAAAGAAATAAATAATAAAGTAATATTTTTTGAAATTAAATTTCTTCCTAATAGAAGATTTCACTACTTAGAGCATGTATAGTAACAACAAGTAAAGAAATCTATTCTTTACCGATACATTAGAAAATGTCAACAATATTTGTTTACATGATGTCTATGGTGGTATAATACTAATTCATCAACGTATTTTTTCGTTTACTTGTTGTAACTAGAAATATATTATTTTCTGTATCGGGTTATGGAGATTATTAAATTTCACTGAAATCATGAACCGGTCAATGTTAGAAAACCATTAAAAACCTGGAAGAACTAGATGGCCGTTTCGTCCTAGTATGGTACTCATCAGCGGTGCACATCCATCATTTCGGATGTGGTACTCAGACTCAGGACTTCCAATCTCGTGTGAACGCTTAACCTCTAAGATCAAGATCCCGGGGTCGAACCCCACGTGTGGGACCGTGGTTGTGCAATGCTGAGGAGTCCCATACTAAGAAAAAACGGCCTTCCAGTGCTGCTAGTTTTTCAACGGTTGTATATATGTATATGTATATGTATACTGGACAGTCTTCAACAGCTTATTAACATTAGTTGTGATAACTCTTGACTTTTATCGGTGTCTTATGACAATGATTTCAAGTGTGTTTATTGAAATAAGTATAGAATATTTGTACCCCAGTCAACTAATTGACAACTAATTATTATAACTTCACAATGAACAGTCAGCAGTTGCACAACAAGGATTGTTAAACAATAGGCTTAGGTACTAATCAACATAATTAATGTATGATCATATGTCACTATTACATAAAAGATATAATGCACATATATCCGGGCTGTCAAATTCAGTTTTAGGCGATTAGACGCAATCGAATCCTTGGACTACAATACTGAGTTTCTAAGTTTAGCACAGTAGAATTTGGTCAGCACTGTAAAACTCAATATCGCTTGCTTTCAACTTACCAATTGGTGTGTTATTTGTCGGAGCTAAGGCAACTCTGTATTGTCACCATAAAGGTTTTGAAGAGATTGTTAAGTTTCCACATTTCATATCATAAACTGATCTTATACCACTGCTAAAAACCAGGAAGGACTTTGCTCATAAGTAACTAAGTTCTGTGTGTAATTCCAGTAGTTCTTGTGATAAGTCGTGACTTGTGGAACTAGAAACGCATCACAAATATGCTTGTATTGTTGGTTAGGGTGGTTCGAAAACTGAATTGTGTCAACATCTTCATCAAACAGAACTATATCACCTTCTCATTCTAAGTTAACAAGTAAATTTCCTAGTAGAAGATCAATCCCTGGAAAGTCAGACGATAAGTGCTATTTCTAAAAGCATGTCTATGACGAAGTTAAATAAGAATGGAGAAGGTGGACAAACTTGATGAACACCACCTGAAGCAATTGGTTTCGATGACAGTTAGCCATAAGCTTTGATTCGATCAATAGTTGACGAGTCTCAAATAGGACGAAACGTGCGTCCTGGATTCTACTGCTAGCCACTATCTATCTTTGCTTAGAAAATCAAATTATATATCTATAAATCATTCACCTATTTAACAACAAGTATTTTAAAAAAAGTTTTCTGAAAGATAGTAGAGGTGAACTAATTAACTAAAAACGTTGGTGAATATGATTAACTAATTGATCAAATACAATTTCTCCTATTTTCTCCTATTTTCCTACAATTAGGTTTTAAAAAATAATCAATCATGAATACCCTTTTTTTAAAAAATCAGAATAAAGAATATTTCATTAGCTAACTGGATGAGACTCAAATATAATATATTAATATTATTTATTATAAAGACAGCAAATGAAATAGATTTTCAATTAACTGAATAAGAAAACAGTGGGTGATATCTGATTTTTAGTAATGTAATCAAATTCTAGACTAATACACTGGTATTATCTATGTCATTGAAGTTGTATGATACGGGTTAGACTTTTCAATGTGAAATACTGATAACGAATGATTGTATAATACAAGAAATATAAGTTCAAACTTTTAAATCACGCAACACTAGACTAATGTAATGGCTTAAATATTTAATATTGAAGGAGAAGGATTGATCATATAAAATTGGTTACTATCTAATGATCAATCATTAAAATCGGCTAATAATTCCAGTAAATAATTTTGATCAAACAAAAAATATGTTAACGTGAACATTTTTACTGTTTTACTACTTTTCTTTCCTTCTGTCAATTAGTGTACATTACTCGAAGTGTTGATGTGATTTGAAAATGGTATAACTGATTATTGTTTTTTTCTTTCTGCAAATAGTTCGTAAGATGATCAGTTATCTCAAAATAAACACAACGTGAAATCCCCACTAACAGCTGGCTCATGTTTTGCTATCACATCGCTTTCTTGTAAATTTGATAAGCTTTGTAGACAGAGGAACTCAGAATCATTGACGAAATTGTACTGAGTTCATTTTGACGTGCATAGCAACTGATCAGTTCCATCAATCAGATATATCAGTTAAAGACTGAATGGTAAGGGAACTAAGTTATTGGTCAGTATTTGGTTCAGCCTTCTGGGGGTAACATATATTTATGAATGTAATAACGAACAGTAGTTTGTCAAAGAAGACAAGCTACATACACCTTTTGATTCTAATGTTTCATTTACTATCTATAACATTTTCCCACTAACTGATGTCTAACATCCAGTGTACTCCTAACTGCATACATTCAGTAATGAATGTACATATGAAATCTAAATACTTAAGACCAAATACTGAATATTTATCGGTAATTTTTCTAAATTAAAAACCAGTACAGATTTATGTGTCATGTTGATTATCCTCTGTCTACCAACTCACCTCATTTACTGTTTTAGTGAATTAACTAGCATGTTTATTTCCTTATGCGATGTTATTTCTCCCTTTCATTTATATTTAGAATATATGTCAGTTTATTTTTATCATGAATTAAAATTGTATTTAGGCTTGAGATTTTTAGTTGTATTTGTGATATTAGATTCAACCACACGTTGTTACTAAATTGTTATCAACTGTACATCTTTACATAAAAAGCTTGTGACTTAAGGCTATATCGAGGTAATCCGCGCAGGATGCATATATGCCAACATGAGACTGATTATTTTCAATCCTAAATAACAATGGGAAGATGCAAATAAAACAACACCAAGTGAATTTAAACTTCACTCCATTGCACAACCAGGTGGCTATCAGGGCTCAGTAGCTAAGTGGATAACGTGATGGTGTTTAAAACGAGTTTCGAGTCCCGGAGTGAACATCAACTCTGAGATGCAGGTACATCCAGTTGACGAGTCTCAGATAGGACGAAACGTGCGTCCTGGATTCCACTGCTAGCTACTGTCCATCTCTCCTTATTATCAACTGTGTTGGGATAACTTAGTTTAGATTTAAGCTCAGCTGAACTCCAATTGTTTTTCAATGATTTCGAAACACTTGAGACGTTCAAATGATATAAATGTAATATTATTTAATTATTTATTCGTTAGAGACCAAGCATGATTAGCTCTGGCCCTAATTATGCTGTGGTATGTGCTACTGATGTCGACACATATAAATACTATGTATCATCAGTCGAAAGTGGAATGCCTGACGGCAGAAGGTTAAAAAGAAAAGAGATCGAGAACAGATAATGATTACTGTGGAAATGAAGGAACATTATATTCCAAGATGATTGACTGACATTTTGCAAATGAAGTGTTTGCTGTATGGTTCTCAGATTTCACTAAGATGTTCTGTAATTTTCGTTCAAATACGTTCGATTGTCCCCATTTGTGTTCTCGTTCACTACAATGCTATTTTTCCTGATTTAAGTGTTTTTTTTTAAAGCTGGTCAGAAATGTCAATTGATGAGATAGTAAACCTTCATTGAATGAGGTGAATGAGATATATATTAAATATGACTACCCACTGTCTATCTCTGTTAGTGATGTTTGGCAATGTAGGAATATATTTGAAGAAAGCCAGAGGTGGAAAAAACCTTGCATCATTCCATGAAGTTTGCGACTGTTAGACTGAGTAGTGTAATTAGTTACAAACTATCTGGTTGGGGTCCGCGAGGTTATGGTGACCAGTGGTTGGAGACGTTGTGTAGCATCGCACAGGGTCAGTCTCTATAGTTCCGAAACATTCACTCTGTCTTTTCTAGGATTTTGAATTTTCAAATGTTTTCATACATACTTATTCCGAGAATTCATTCTTTCTCCTTGAACCATACTATCTATACCTAGTTTTTTCTACTACCACTGATACTGTTGTTACTTTTACTACTCTGGAATGAATCTTGACAATTTCTTATTGCTGCTTAGATGCAATTTGACAACTTGAACCAATGCACATTTGTGCCAGGTTCTGTGTTGTTTATGACCGATTAACTAGTGAGAACTTATCAATTCTTTTGAATTATCTTCATATTCTGATATACATTTGGAAAACTTTACAAAAAGCTCTGCAACCGGAGGTTTCAACTACATCTTTTTTTATGGTACCGTATTTTGACTAGCTGTTTCATATCTTAGCTTTCAATTGAGAGAAATATTGATTAGTTTAATTTAATTAGAGAAAATTTTGTACATCATTTTTATCCTAAATATCGTTGAGTATTTTTAACACCTTCCTTATTTATTATCTGTGTAAATAATAATATAATATATAGTGGGGTTAGTTACTATTCAAAATATTTAATTAAGATTTATCGCCATAGGTGATATTTTTTAACACCATCCATCATTATAGAGCAAAGGGTAGGGAAGATATATAAACTTTATACTTGTCCATTTAGTGGATACTAGTCATCAAATTGACGTCAAAGTAAGCAGTCAAGTTAGTTATCAAGCTCTATTTAGTGGCCTAGATGTTAAGAGTTCGCGAGCGAGACCGAAGGTCCTGGGTTCGACTCCCTATGGTGCGTTATCGTGGATGAGTACTGCTGAGAAGTTGTATACTAGGACGAAACAGCCGTCCAGTGCTTCCAGGTTTTCAGTGGTGGTCTAGCTTACATTGACTCATGAATTCGACTAAGAAAATTACAAAATTTAGAAAAAAATTTACGTATGACTAATTTATAAGCCACAATATAATTAATTAGTATTGTATTTTGTAGTGAAATGGTAAATATTGTCTGTTAGCATGGAGTGATAATGAGGACTTGATTTTAGAAGAAAAATATTTCCTCATTCATTTTGTATTTTTAGATGGAACTCTGTTGATTTTAAATTACTTCAGAATGTGATCAATTTCCATGAGGATACAAGTACTATAAAAAAAAATTAGAAATTCACTTCTAACATTACATAAATTACACTTATACATGTGTACTTTTACCTTGTAACGTTGCACAAATTTATATGAATAATTTAAGCAAAACTAAATAAAACGTAAAGATAAATAGCTTTTTTATTATCTTTTTTGATATATCTTCAATTTTATTCAACGCCCTCTACAAATTATATCTAAGTTGCCATGGTAATACCCTGGTTCATTAATGAAACTGTTATTTTTTTTCTCTCAATTACTTTAGTCTGAATTATAGTAGCCTAAATGAATAGCTTTCAGGATAATATATAAATATTTCAAAATAAATTTTACTTGTTTGTGTTTTTGACAAGAAGAATGAAAGTTATTCATTTCACTAATTTCAAATATGATTGTTGTTGATTATTAAACATAGTGTGAATTTCAATATAGATACCGTCGGACAGTTACACGTTTACTTACCCCTGTTACCCCGCATGGAGGAGCATAGGCCGCCGACCACCATTCTCTATAAAACTCTGTTCTGGATAATCCTAACCAGTTTTTTCCAGTTGCTATTCATTATTTTGACATCTGCTTCCAATTCCCGATTCAGTGTCCTTTGGAGTTCCCCTTTTCCGTTTCCCTTCAGGATTCCAATTTAGCGCCTGCCTCGTGATGCAGTCTGATGATTTCTGCGATGTATGCCCTGTCCACTTCCGGTGTCATTTCCTAATTTCCTCTTCGACTCGAAGCTGGTTTGTCCTCTCCCATAGTAGGCTGTTGCCTGTAGCTCTTCTAGGGTTACTACCTGTTCCAAGCCCGGGTAACGGAGGATGGTGGGGTATAGGGTCAACAACCTTTCTAAAACTTCTCTGACCACAATAAACAATTTAAACCAGTTATAGGTTTACCAATAAATTATTAAAAATAAAGCTTATGAAAAACATAACGATCCCCTAGTGGATCAACGTTAAACACATATGAGTAGGGACAATTAATTTAGACTTGTGGATTGTTTTTATGTTAAAAGAAAGATGACTCGTAACAGAAGTTTAGATATTGTCAACAAATTTGCATAGGTTTAAATAAATAAATGGAGATATATTTGAATGACTCAATTATTCTATCATTAACTATTTAGTTAGATAATAATAGTTATTCCATCATTCAATCTATCTTTGTAATCAATTATGATGGTAAGATACTCTTAATACATAAATTTATACTTTGTTGGAAGTCTGTTCTAAGATGTGCCTGTTTCTAGCAGATATCTGAGGAGTAAAATGGTAGTCACGTTTTTATATGTAAGATAGATGAACAAAAACAATTCGAGGTCTAGCAAGTTTATACACTAACTCAAGTCATTATACTTCATATCAGTACAGTAAGATAAGAAATGGGGAAATCTGATTGATGAATAAAATAATATTAACAGTATCAAACTCCTAACTTCTAAACCACTGAGTAGGGATTATGTACATTTGTCTATTCAAATAGATAAGTGCGAATGGGAACCAAAATAAATATACTTCACATAAATAAGAAAATGAAATTGTGAAGGTATAGAGGAAGAAAGGTGAGTATAATATGAAAACAAGAAATGAATAGAAATAAGTAAATGAAAGTAGTAACTAATGAGATGGACAATTCAGTCAAGAAAAATGAAACTGAAAAGAATCCTTTCAGTTGAAGAATTTCTTCTCACTGTTGAAAAATAGCAAAATAAAATTATAGGATGAAATTTACTAACATCTATTCTGAGTCACGTCTGATAACGTCTAAATACAATATCTAAGTACAATATATTTCGGACCCCAACCAAGGAGTCATGAAGGTTGACAGATGACAGTTCTGTAGAGATTTCTTTCACACCTCTGGGAGGTTGCAATCAATCATAGCGAAGTGCACAAGAAAGGACCTCAACATACTGATGAGAGATCTAAACGCGAAATTCGGAATGGAAAACACTGGATATGAAGATATCATAGGACGATATGGACTGACTGGGAGAGACGAACGAGGATGGTGACGATTTTCAAATCCATGCGCACTTAACAAGATGGTGATAGGCAGTACAATATTCCACCACGAACCCATACACGAAGTTACATGGGTCTCATCAGATCACGCTACACAGAATCAGATAGATCATATCTTCATCACCAAAACAACCAGAAGGTCAATGGAAGACGTGAGAACCAGGAAGGGAACTGACATAGCTTGAGATCACCACATGGTGGCTGCCAAGATGAAACTGAAGCTAAAGAAACACTGGGAAACTAGAGAAACAGCATTACGAAGATTCAATTCATCCTTTCTTTGACATACTGACAAACTCAAGCAACTGAAGATAACTTTCAACAACAGGTTTCAAGTCTTACAAGATCTACTGGAAGAACAAACTACTATGGAGGACATTTGAAAAGGGATCTAAGAAACACTGACTTCAACATGTCAGGATGTTCTGGACCGCAAGAAGCATCATCGTAAGGAATGGATCTCTATGGAAATACTGTTTTGGGTTTAAGAAAGAAAAAACAAGAAGACAACAATTTAAAACAGTTGGGCAAGAGCAGAGAGTCAAGGTACAAGCTGAATACACAGAATCAAACAAGCAAGTGAAGAGGAGCATTAAAGCTGGCAAGCAGAAATATGTGGATGACCTAGTAGCGACAGCGGATAAAGCTGCAAGTGAAGGAGTCATCTCCTCTGAATGAAGTCAGTGAGTAGGACTTTTTTGTCAAGGGCTGTATACATGTGGCCATATAAGAGCATTTCATGAGGGAGAAGATACTATTACCATCGTCTGCTGGCCCATAGCATTTGGAAGCTTTTACTAATGGTGCTCAAATCTTACCTCAATCAATTAGTTATATTGTGCGATCATCTTACATTGCTTGTCGTAGATAACTACCTCAGACTCGACATTTTTAAACTCCACTAATCATGGCTCCTCACTACAATTTCATGATAGGACTGAATTCTATTTGAGGTATAACTCAGGTCAATTCGTAATATCAATGAAAAGAATTAGGTCATTTTCTTCCGACAAAACGTTCAACCCCGATATCATTAGTAGTGATTTGTCAATTAACAAAATATTTATCAAGGATGTGAATAAACTTTATAGAACACCTGATAATTATTTGTATTACATCACTGCAACAAGTTTATGAAGAAAGTTACCGGCAATATATATGGGAATCAGTATACATAAACATGTATAGCCGGTCAGTTGATCATAGTTGCTCTCTCTCTCTCTGTTAGAAAAACAAATACTACAATAAAAATAAAGAGAATTCAACGAAGAAATTTTTCTTTTCAACGAAATCATTTACAAATACAACATTTAATCTGTTTATACACATCATTAATAAGTTGTCTGTCTACTTATTCAGAGATTACATTTACTGTATATATTTAATTATCTTCCTTTCAATAATGATGGTCAATAATACCTTATTTTCAAAACAAATTATCATTGATTACTTATTACTGTAAAAGAATATTACACACTAACATACCTTAGTTACATAATTACATTCGTAGACATATAAGGTTTGTACAAGAACTTAGGTACTATTGACCTTAAACTATTGTAGACAAATTTTTTAAAAAAACAATTTAATTTTATTGTTCTTGTACCTTTTAAAAGTTGATAGTTTCAATAATTTATAATGATATGACCTACTTTCTCTTGTAGACTGGAAATACTTTTACTTTAATATAACTGAAGTACATGGGACCGGGATATTATACTTGGACTGTTGATGAATATAATAATACTAATTTTGAAATCATTTCAAATAATTCCTGAATAGTTTAACCATAATTTCACTAGATAATTAATTCCACAGTTAAAGAAACTATTTTAATGAATGAAATGGAACATGTAAGTGAAAGTCAACTTTCAATATATAGAGTAAACAAGATCATCGGGGTATAAGATCATTATATGTAGAATTACCGGCCAACTCCTTTTCAGAGATCCTCTGAGTATATTCTTAATTCGGATTTTACTTTACTTTAACATCTGTTTATCAGTGACTGAATGGTAAATCGGTAATGCTTAAACGTTTCACTCAATAACAAAATACCATATATTCATCCCCAAACTAACCTATTTTACCTAAGAATCTGGATGATATGATTTAAATAATAAACGTGGTTTTAACTCATAAAATCACACTGATCAAGGGATGTAGTATGATCGTGAGCCTGGGTGATGTGCATACACCACACAAAAGTTGTTTGATTATTTATTACCGTTTTAAGATAAAAGAACACACACAAAAAGCCCAAGTGTGAACTAGGAAGTGGTTTTTTTTGCAAAAGTAATGAAGGCTATGTATAATCGTGCCCATAGCAATTGAGAATCCAGACCAATTTAAAATTATCAGAATGGGTTTTGTGGAGATTCTTAGAAATTTCACAAGTTGAAATCATGAGTCAATTGAAGCTAGGTCACCATGGAAAACCTGGAAGCACTGGACGGCCGTTTCGTCCTGTTTGACCGTTATAATTAAAATTCACAAGTAAAAGCATGAAATGTGTAGAACTTGCACTTTGAACGGTTGATACAACATTTAACATAAGTAATTTTGTCTATTTGCTTGTTTACTAGTGGTTCGCTATCCTAGTTGAAATGACGTGCTTATTTACTTGTTTGGCTATGACTTATAAATATATTTGTAAACCAAAACACACCATCTAATAAGTCTTCACATTTAACTCTTGATTTTACACTGTTTCATGAAAGGTGGATCATCAGTGTCTGGGTGAACAAGTGACAAAATTCATCTTTAAATTATATATCTCCGCAAAGCCAATGAATTCAGAAAGATAATTCAGCTTCAAGAGATATTTCCTGGAGTTCTAGTGAGAAGCAATGACCATTGGAGTTCAACCGGATCTGTTGTGAGATAGTAACTCACTGAAGACAATGATGGACGATGGCTCAATTTCGTGGATTGGTTGAAGTTAGACATTAACATCGTCGGATTCCGGCTCAAGGGCCTAAAGTATGAGCGTTCACTCACGAGACTAATAGGTCGTGAGTTCGAATCTTTTGGGGTGGGATCGTGGATACACACTGTTGGGGAGTCCCACAATAGGACGAAACGGCCGTCCAGTGCTTTCAGATTCTCCATGGTGGTCTAGCTTCAATTGACTCATGATCTCAACTGTTTAAATTACTACAATCTCCACAAAACCCTTTTGATAATGTTTTTTTTGTTGAAAAATCACAGATTCTACTTGTGATAATATAATATTCAATAACAAAATAGTGATGTTTAAAAATTCATAGTGATTATCAAAAGTTCACTTAGTAAATCCGTGATAAACATTTATGTCTAATTAATTAATTAACTGATGTTACGGTAGATTAATAAAAATTTCATTTTTATGATTGATTATTTTTTTTTGCAATCGATTTATTATTTATGTATATAAGAAAAATGTTAATTATTTTTACGAGAAATATTATTGATTATTATTATTCAATAAATGTAATGATTTTACAAATTGAATATTATCTATAGTGTTATTTTTGTATGATTAACAATAATCTGGATGATAATTCATGTAATAATTGTCATTTCTTTATAGTGATTATTGTTTTTACAGACCAGATAGATAGCAACAAAATTGTTGTTTTTGTTTTTTTCAAACAAAATGGATTGAAGAAACAATACAAAAATATTTCAGCAAATATATCTATGATAAATAAGTCGAAATGGAATATCATTTTGATGTGTATGTGTAATGGAGGGGGGGTGGAGAGGGCATTTCATAACTACATGTTTCAAACAAAAATTTCACACTACCTATAAGTAGTATGCATATCCCAGAACTAATCACTAACTATCGAATATTCTTATTTATTATTTACACTTTTGTTTATGTATGATGGTTGTGACAATATGTGCATAATTATTATTTATACAGTCGGAACTCCGAAAATTCCATAAATCTTATACCCATTCATTTTCATGCTAGAAATTTGATTTTAAATTATCAATCTATGGTTCCCTTGGGTTTGATCACCTGTAAAGGTCACTATTTAAAAAAATGAAATACCGATAATTGACAATTTTGAAAGGTCTCAAAATAAGACTTAGCGATAAAACTATATCTTCAATAAGTTTACATACATGAAATTACACTATTGGTTGAATTATTTTCATTTCATAAAGTGTGTGAAGGATGGATAAGGTTAAAGTTGGTAAACTTGAAAAGTAACTGAATAAATGAATAAAATTTGAAAACCTCAACTGATGTTTACGATGATTATTTTCTGTTAGCTCAATGATTATTTTTTACTTCTTCAGTGATGATACCTTCCCATCAACGAAGGAGCATTTAGAAAAAAGATCGAACTCAAGATCAAACTTACCTCAAAACCACAGACTACACACTTCCAACGACACTAGCATTTACTACGTTCAGGTCATTTATTATTTCCTAAATTTTTCAAGACTTTTTTTGCAGTGTTCCCTTTCATATGTAACCGATATTAACGATTTTGTCTCGCGAGATGCAATTACTCGTAACATTGCCTAAAAGAGTATCTGAGGAATCGATGGTAACTTTTAGGACGGAAATAAGACTTTTCAACATTATTCCGCGCATCATCTGATTGAAAGGAGTTGTGGCGAATTCCAAAGATTGACGTACACGTTGTTGGTCATTTATAGCGCCCCTCCCCAAGTTATTATCGCTTAGAGCTTTGATATAATATTCTCAACTTGTAGTTTCTCATCAATTACCCTGTTCAAATTCCTCAGAATACTTAATGGTAAAAAACTGCTTAAGCTATTTGAACATGATTGATGTCAACCTAGTGGAGAATGTTAGGAAATAACAATAAATACCATGAAACTTCATTATAGGGTTAATTGAAGCTCACGATATATGTATGGGTAATGATGAGAAGCAAGAATGAATGATGTAGAGTTTCGACATTTCAAGAACACAAGGTCTGAAGTAGTAGTGATTCCCAGTATTATACCGAACGAATATGGTTCAGTGATCCCTGGTGGTCAAAATACATTTATAAAATGTGGGTAACCTATAAATATTTGTGAAACCTCAATGAATAGGAAATTAATTTCCAAACTTTTTGTGACTAAAAATACGTAAACAAATCAATTTAACACCAGTATAGATAGTATGAAGGAAACAGCGAAATGCCCCTGAAATATGATTACGATTGATTTAGGTCCGATCATGTTAATATCAAGTCATTTTGTTCAATGTGAAAAGTATTTGTGAATGTGATCATTGTAGTATGGAAGTATATAGTTGGAAATATTTGAGAGTATTAGAGTAAATGATCGTTCTTAGTGGTTTCTTCATCAGACTATACAGCTATAAACCCAAAAAGACTACTACTATGTTGCAATATTTGCATGTTTTGTTAATGGTGTGAGACGTAAATAGGATTAAGACGTGGGTACTTAAATAGATGTTCATGTTGGAAGTGTCACTAGGTATTCCTTCCTACTAACTGTGGCGGGGTTTAGCAATATATGAAGAGCTCCAGATACTTTCTTTATAATGGGATAAACCATTTAAATTGTTTTGATATCATATCGATTTGTTAGAAACAGCATGGACTACTACTGATTTGTAAACCTATTCCTATATGATTATTTGGCCTTTTAATGTACCTTAGATTTTCTTTGGAGTGGGTTGAGATTGCACGAGAATAATAACATCGAATGCATCATAGTCAACATATCCCGATCTGTAGACGCAGAACTGAGTTGTGACAGAGATCTTTCATGTAAACTATAAGATTTCGAAGTGTTTTTTGTTTTAATTTAATGACCGATGCATTCAAAACTTCCAACTGAGATCTTGGTAATGGTACACGCGCACAACCCGTTCAAGTAATCAAAACTAGAGATTCTAGATAGCCAATCATATCAACAGGGATAAGCCATTTGATCAGAAAATGAGTGTTGTAACTAAATATGAGCTATTCTTTTAGTAAGTGAGGAATAGAAATGTTTGTACCAACATGTTGTACACCAGATGTTTTACAGCTAGACATTAGCTGTTACAACACACATTAAGCGTAGATTGATGTGTAACAATACCCGTTATTGAGATTCGGATAACCTATAAAGGATGTGTATGCCCCATGTTAACATATGCCGATTATCAGATTGCATATCGCAATATAGGATGATATTGACATACTCTTTTATGCAACACGCTGCACCAAGCTCAGATTCGTGAACAGAAACGATGGAAACAAACGAGCTCAAACTACATGTGGTTTTGAACAGTCGATGGCGGTACAGTCCTCCCCGTCTGTATTGCCAGCAACCATAGAAGTATAGGACTTCTCTGCGTTGACCGAATTCCTATTCAACGACTTTAAACTGAAGACGATATATTGCACTGGTTAGGTAGCCCGCCAATAGCAAACGAATCAGCCGTGTAAGGTGGTCTAGACCAATCCATTTCTATTCTGTATACAAATCTCACTTAATACTACCACTTATTCTCTTCGTTTTTATCACTGACCTACAATATAAAATATACAAACCTAAATGGTTGAGCTTAAAATACGCAGAAATAAGGAGGACAAGGACAATTAGGATGCCTAGTCTATCTACAACATACCTACCGAGTATGTATTCGACAATTTACAACGGCTAGAATGATATAACAACCGGAATCAGAGGCAAACATTGAGGACAATGGTTTGCAGTCTCCATACCTGAATACGTAAGGACGAATATGAAGAATTGGACAAAGCTCATCATATTTGTAAAAATAAAGAAACCTCTTTTATCAATTTACCATATAAGCGTTAGTCTCAAACTGGAATTAGAAAAGGTTGAAAAACAAATCTCCGTACGGGTGTAAACTAGAATATACGAGCAATGAATTCTTAAGAATTGTGAAATAGCCTGTGCGTACAAGTCATACATTCATCGAATAATAATAATTTATATTCTGAAAATAATAATTACAGAATGAATGGATTTGTAGAAAGCCATAAAAGTACATTTGGTCTATCGATCGCACTTGTAATAAACTAGCAGAGATTATACTCAACCATTCCAGAACGAATTAAAATCGATTGACGATCTGAATCAAGTAAGTACAGACTTGAAATATTATTGAACATTAGAAACTACTATAGTGACGGAAAAATACTAAGTCTAGACATACAGGTTTAGCGATAAACTGTTAAGTATATAAAGACCTAATAAGTACAAAGAATATGTGCTCTTGGTCAGATAACAATCCTATTTCATATTGGTTCAATGGACAGTTAAGAGATCGATTTTAATCGGCCTTCCAGTCTTAGTTTTGATTTTGGTTGGTCTGAAGTACACCTAATAGATTGTCTAAAAGCAGAAACCCGACTCTAAATTTCTAGTGACACCATAGTAACAGGTCCCAGTGAATGGCCGTCAAATTATGCATTTGGAGATGGTAAAGAATACTTGTAACTCAGGATTGTTTTGCTCTCTTAAGTTTAAAGAACAGAATACCCCGGAGTAACTGAATTCAATGTTGTTATGACCATTCGTTTAAATAGGGCAGAATAAAAGTGAATCAGGTGGAAACATACGACCACTATACCCCCTAAAATACACTAGTCCAATAGTGTTTCTGAGAAAAAACGACATACCACTAACTAAAAAAAGATTCCCAATCCAAAAATTAAAAAAATTGACAATGTTAGAAAGAACACTTAATATTTTAAATTAACTTGTGCAATAACGAAATTGCGAAATGTACATGTACACTGCCATACAAAAAAACTAAACTTACTTTGCTGGTGGTTGTACTGAAACCAACCATAACAAAATGGAAAGAGAATGCACATTACAGTGTGAAGAAACAGAATTAAGTAATAGCGAAGAAATAATATTGGCTTCTCACATATCGACTATTTACGGAAATGGATTTGAAATCAAGTTACGTAGCAATAAAGTTTGGGAAATTTACGTGAGGAAAAACACATGATCAAGTTGAACACACACGGTAGGTGTGTGTAGACACCAAGATAAATCCTTAGAAAAACATTTTTGAGACTTACAATCGGTGAAATAATAATAGTTAAATGAAAGCACTTTATATATATAAATAATCACAAATTCAGCGAGACTTGAAACGAAAAAAATGTATCTATACTGCAACCTATTTTATACTGAGAACCCAATAAGATATCACCTTAACAATTTGAAACAGGGATTTCAAAACACTCCGATTGTGCATAATCATTTATATCAGAGTAGACTACCATTAAATTCGAAAAGCGATTTACTTTAGGATAAAACATAACGCTTAACAAATGACAATAACAACAAAAAAAATACATACAAGTATACAAAAAACAATAAGGAAAATTTACAACTGTTTCTGTACAGATAGAAGAGAAGAAAAATAATTAATTATTTGCTTCTAGTACAAAACGAATTATTATGAAGTATTTTGAAAACATATATTATTTATTATACTATATGGGTAACTGCTGCTATATAGATTTAGAGATAAGACAAGTTATGAATCCATGTTGCTAAAATTTGCATATATATATATATATATATATATATATATATATATATATATATATATATATATATATATGTCTTATTAAAATTTTCTGCCACTACATCCTTATCCATATACATATGGATGAACGAACTGTGCGCGTGCGTTCCCGTTTATAGATACGTAAAAATTCCGACCTCCTATTAATAGCAATTTTTAACAAGACAAGCAATGTAGGAATATACTCCAACAAAAGAAAAAGGATTCTTAGGACAAAATAATAATCACTTGAAAAATACTAATACATTGTTTTAAAATATTACGCAAAAATGAGAGATTTTTAGAAGCAAGCAGAAGACGAGAGCTTAGATCTATATGGGTTATCGTAACTAATACATAACTACAACTATTAAATTGCTAATTTAATAAGCATCTTGGATTTGTTGCAAAACAACATTAAGTGAGAAGTATGTACATTTACAATAGATTAATTTTTAACGAAGTAGTATGAAAGGGAAAACATAAGACAGGAGAAACAAAGATCAGATAGTATGAATCACAGACAAAAATGAAAAGATATAGAAAAATAAACAAAAACAGGGGATTGATTTACATGTGTATATCTATGCATACATATACGATTGTGTATTTGTGCGTGTGGACTATCGAACACACTGAAGAATGTTAAAGTAACAACAAAACAAATATACTTAAATGAGCGCAACAAAGCACAAATATCAGACAAGAGGATTGAAGGAGTGAGATACAGGATACATGATGTTACTTGCGCCTCACAGCACTAATGTCATAAAGGAAGTTGATAATTGCAGTGAACTAAGGAAAATTCACCAATCTGCAAATGATCAGTTTAAGAAAGAAATATTAAATCTATCTAGAAGTATCAGTAATGAAATAAATTTATTGACTCCTGGGTTTAGTGCAATCCTAGGTCTGTCAAGAAAGAATAGTTATGATAAAGCTCATGATTACTACTTTTAGTTTCATTAGTTCTACTTACAATAATGATAAAATACCAAGAACGCGTTATTATCACAATGCCATCATGAGATAAAGAAAGACTATACACTATCAAACATACTATGGAGCGAAAACGATGTGATTGAGCGGCGCTCAACAGTCCAAGAGACTCTGACGCGAATAATAATAATAATAACAATAGGATAAAATTGATTTTTCCATCCCTAATACGGCTGCCAAACTTTAAAAAACTTAATTCTTAAAAGTAAGTTGAGAACGACTAGAAATGGGGTTGAAGGGAATGAAACTGAGTTGAAGAGTATATATATATATATATATATATATGCTAGCTACGAATTTGTTGTTGCTGTTGTGACTCTGTTCGACGACGGCAATCGCGATTATGCTGAGCTGTCCAGTGTTCAAACTGGCATGTTTCAGAACAGTATGCCGTCCCGGGACAACAGTGGTAGAATGCCTCATTTAAACACACTTGACACCATGTTCGTTGTTTAACTCGTTTAATCTCAGCTTCATGTGCACGACGAAGTTCAGAGATTAAAATGTCGCGTCGATGAACTTCCTCCCGAGCTTGATCTCTCTCAGTTGTCAAGGCAATAAGTCGATCAGCATATATCCGATGAATACGTTCCTACAAACAATGAGATAGAAATGTTTGTGGATTTAAAATGTTGACATTGTGTTGAAATAAATATACAGCTAAAAGATGTGCATATGTATATACATATGGTTAACATTTTAGAAATCACGTTACTAATAAAGAAATTCTTAATAAAGGATATCACAAAAAGTAGACGAAATATTATAAAAGCTGACTTTTTATTGAGGATTCGAACTTAACCAAAACTAGTGTAAGACGTCGTAGGATTAAAGTCAGGAAAGTACAACAGAACTGTCGATAATAAGATATCTATGTTTATTACTTTACTGATTTATTTACCTTACTAAAGTTTAATGCACTAGGTCCTAGGTTGTAAGAAAACATTCCCTATCTGTCCATCAAATTTCACAAATAAAAACGACTGAAAAAGGACGTTAAATGTTTTAGAAAAACACCCTTGACAATTCGCAAGCCGTGTTCATCAAACAGAAACATAAATTAATGTTTGAGTTCAACTAGGTACACTATTAAACCAATAAATAAACTAATTAATTAACAATCTCCAGAGAGATATGTCTACGTTCACGAAAGCGAAATTGGATCAAAAGGCTTGTTTAACTTTGGATTTAATGGAAACCCTGATAGGTAGTTAAGAGAGACTTCGTGGGTTACATCAATTTGAATAGCGAAGACGCAGCTAAGTCTTTTTATTAACATGGTTTACTTTTCAATCGAGCTTGATGAATCTGGAAAAGAATAAAATTGTCTAAGTCCCTTAAAATTAGGTCTCTTGACTTCTTGATGTCACAAGAGCACTACATAAAGAATAAAAGGGTTAAAACGAAATGATATTTTAGAAAGCTTTGTATTAAAATGAGGACGGAGTTTCTAATGTTTAGTGTGTAAGTGATATCCTTTTGGTGTTGTAACTAATTAAGAGCACGGGTACATGAGACAAGACAGTTTCTGTTTAGATTAATAATCTGAAAATGATTCATTATGTGAGTATATTAGATGGAACAACACTTGATGTTGTATAAGAGGATTACAAGACAAGTAATATAAAATGATGGTTTCAGTAACAAGAGAATCAAAGAAATTAGTAGGCGACAAATATAACACTTCTTATAATATTAAATATTCATCAAAGGAATAGGTAATATAATTGTATATTTCAAAATTAAGACCCACCTCAGCTTTTATCATATTGCTATCAGACTGCAAATGAGCAACCAGTCCACTGCCATTGCCTGATGAGCAAGAAAAAGGTGCATTCCCTAGCATAGTTGCTACTTCACCAGGTGATGCGTCTACTGATTTCGGATCACTTAAACTAGAACCTAAACCAGACGTAGACGAAAGAGCAGCTGGTGACACTGAAGAGTAACATGAAGAAGATGCTGAAGAGTTCGAAGGAGGAGTTGGACCGGTGGAGACATTTGCTCCAGTTGGATGAGTAAGCTGAGGCGCTGCAGATGGCTGATCATTAAATGTAGACAATATTTTCGTCCCACTAGACCAGCCAGAAGGATGAACGGTTTTAGAATTGAGTTTGGTATTGGGGCTATCAAAAGCGAAATTTTTGACGGATGAGTTGGGTGCCGAAGAACCCAGAGATTTATTGTCAACAGAATTACTACCATCGCCAGGAATGCGCAGAATTCCGGTTAGCTAAAAAAAGAAACGGATAAACAGTTTAGCTGCAAAAACACTGATTTACATACCATACGAACACTATTGTTACTTCGATCTGTAACTTGATTTCTTACTAGCCAAACTTCCAAAGACTGACATTTTCCTCATCTCTAAAGAAGCTTGAAAGTAACGTACATGTAGGTTTAGTTAACTTGACTAAGAATGGCGAAAAGTTCCAGCGCTTGTATTTATTAGATTTACCAATCAGATAATAAAACCAATAGCTACGAAATAAACTGTTTAGAAAGGACTGAATGCCATTCAGATCAGAAACGCGAACACCGAGACTTCATACATACACAGGTATTTTACAGTTTAGTAAAAGGCTACGACAGCAATAAGGTACTTAAAACTAGATGGAACTTCTTATAAACAAAAAACGAAAAAATAAATGTGATTATTATCATCTTCTAACATATATGTTGTAAAGATCCTTGGAAAGTTCATTACGATATACATGGAACTTTAGAAATCAACAGCAATGTGTCGGTTAACCAAACGTAAGTATTTTAAAACGAATTGGACATTCTTCTTTAGGCATATTTTAAACGAAGTTACACTTTTGACGAACCAACTGATTAGGTAGTCTATGTAAGGATCTTTGACAAGTTTCAAAGTCACAGTATAAATTCAAATCAGAATGTAAACGTTTACAATTGAAACTTAAAAGAAAATATTACTTTAGAGGCAGTCATTTATTTGACTTGTTAATTGGTAGTCTTGGTGAATTACTCTTGTCATATTAAATGATACAAGAATTGTTGTGAGCGAGTAACCGCTATCTAAAGTTAGAAATTCATCAAAAGCAAGGGACCTTCAGTAACAAGATCACAACACAGGCATGTACTGACTTGCTAAACAATCTCACAGTTAATTAGCACTAGTGATTGTACAGACTGCGTAGTGCTTTATGGATAGGACTATGTAAACCATTCGACAAATCCAGTAAATGCTAAGAAATTATTATTATTAGACATATGATCAACCCACTAGATTATTGGTTAGAACAAAAAAAGTATATAGCAAAAGAGAACCAGTTTGGATCAACTTACCTTTTCAGGTTTTAGACTCTTTTCCGGAGAAACCATACAGAATCCGACGTCTTCATCCTGATAGTCATTAGTCAAATCTGTATTTTTGAAAGTATTTATAGCAGTAGATCGCGAAGATGGTCGGAAATGTCCCTTCATTTCCAAGTTATGGCGAGACGACTTAATTGATTTAGTTAATTTGGGAACGTGTTGACTACTATCAGCTTCTTTTGTCCCTTCCTTATTATCACGTGTTTTGAGAGTTAACTGACTTTGGAAAGGTGTTAAGATGTCTTTTGACGACTTTTGCTTGACTCGGGCGGTCGACAGTTCGTCATTTATCTTTGGTTTTAGTGTAGAGAAGGATAACCGTAGAGCAGGAGATGAAAGTGTGGATGTTGAAGATAACGAGGAAGAAGACAACTGAGATGATGATGACACGGTGGAGGATGAAGAAGAAAGAGAAGACAAATCCGACTCTGCATCTGATAAGGATGAAGGCGGTGATAAAGAACACACTGGATGTTGTTTATCTTCATCTGCAACGGTTAGCCTATCTGGACGGATAGGAGAACTTATCGGTATTGTAAGAAGACTATGCTTGTTATTAGCTGGGGGTTCATAGGTATTTCTTGCAGATAACAGTAACGGGGTGGAAGAACAATCATCAGAATTTTCGGTAGCAGATTTGGCGCTCGCTGAAGGCAAAGAGGACTTGGTAGATTTATGAGTCTTAGGCGGACGTCCACGTGATTTCTTGGAAAAATCAGAATATGTTGAAGAGGCCGAAAAAGCTGATGAATCAGGAGGGGTACGGCCACCAGAAGAGGCAAGGGCAGGGACAGTTGTACGGTCCGATGAAGGACCAGATGCAGCAGAGGATGAGGAGGACATGCTGTGTACAGGTTCTGTACGCACGACATGACTGTCAACACAGGTCAATCGAGGGAGAGACTGATTGGTTTCCTTCACAGAAAGAGGAATGTCGTTGTTTTCACTTCTAAAAGGCAACGGCTTAATGCGTATAGTCCGTTGTGTTTTAGCCGCAAAAGACGCTGTTGAAAGCTCGGATGAACTAGAGTCACAGCTCGGAGGGACAGCTGATATGCCGTTGGAGAAACTAGGTCTTGAGTGTGCTTCGTTGCATCGCTTTCTTTTATGTGACTTTCTTTTTGTTGGAGTAGGTAGCAGAGGTATCGATAGTTTCATAGACGATTTATTTACACTTGGATTCTGAGGAGTAGGCTCTGAAATGCGGCACTTGGTTCCCGGACCATCACTGTCACTGTTCAGTGACGATAAGGAAGTTAAGTTATCTATAAAAATGAAGTAAAAAATCAAACCACTATTATTATCCGTATCAAATTTATGAATAATTTCAACAAACGAATAAAGTAAGCTAATGATTCAACATCTAATTATGAGATTCACTAATATTTTTGTCTTACTATGAGGCATACTGTTAAAAAACAGTTAGTGATAAGAATGCTTAAGCAAATGTATCTAAACAGTTTACACCGTTTATAACGATGAACTTAATGAACATTTTATTCTGAGAATTCGAATGAAAGGAGTTAAAACCCCTTATCTCAAAACAAATCATCGTGAAATAACTCCGTTTAAAAGTGGAGTTGACAGCTTATACAACAGTATATAAATTAAATGCTATTGTAGGAGTATTACAGTGTATATGAACTGTACGTACGACAAAAAACCACTTATTTTTATTAAGATAGGCTACACGAAGACATATGACCTGTGTCAATCGTGTATTGGTCTAAGTTGTCACCCTACACCAAACGGAAGTCAACAAAACCAAGAAAACGGATAGTTATACCAACAGTTGTGAATAACTACCAGAAAGAAAGCAAAAAAGAACCAAATAGATGAATTAATAATGTGAAGGGTATAGAATTAATGGGTCCTTATCACAGTCCTTCCATAAAAACTTAGTTTTTGACCGGTAGAAGCGACTAGAAATCACGTGAAGGTTACTAACAGAACAGGGAGAGAGAAAAATCAATGAGCTACTGTTGGATCGATACATTCCTGCCTACTTGTTTATTAGGCTTCAGAAACATAACTTAGTCGGACCTGAACCAAAATTTTTTATGAACATGTGCTATTTAGGAAAACCAATAGGTAACTAATTGTTTTACAATTAAACCGAATGAGAGACTTGTTTATCTGGTTTCGCTAACCAATCAATATCAATGTCTAAGAATAAAAGATCATAGCGATATCAGGACATGTGCACAACGGTTATTAGAAGACAAGATTATGAAAGTGAAGGTAATTTACTTTAAACATGACAAACAAGAGAAGCAATGATTCGTCTATTATAGGAATGAACATTTTGAAAGTCCTTACTGTTTTATTAGAACTGTACCTTGGATGCCTAGCCTTCCTACTGCCGTTAATACCACTACAACCGCTACTGCTGTAGGATTTAACCTGACAATTCCGTCTCACTATGCTAATGGGATATGGCGACCCGAACCGGTGTACACATGTGTCGGGTCCTACGTTACGTCTGACTGACTGACCAACTGAGTTTTGTCAATGTCCTCCGGAAACCAGTGACTAATAAAGATTAGATAGAAAAGACGAAGTGTGCCCAATTTGGATACGATGACTATGGATACCAGCTGAAAATTTATTTGCAGACTATTTGAGTTAGTTAGAACGGACAATGAAACAGACAACTCATACCTAATTTTATATTGAAAGCTATAACGCAATCATAGATAATAACCGAGAACCTAAAATTGGTAAATTCGATTTCCAAAAACTAATTAATAGAAATACGAAATTTAGCACATCCCATGAAACCACAAGTGGCAATAAAATTCAGCAAAATGCATAACCCGTTTCCTAAAGGGACTAACCATGTGTAAAACAGTCACTTTAAATGGTTTGAGTTCCTGAGATCTGAGCTTAAATTTGTATACTCAAAGAAATCATATTTTCACTTTTTCGACACTCATCATATGCTAGAGAATGGTCTAAAAGCCACAACCAATGAAAGCAATTTGATTTCATCGGATACAAGTGAGGCTCAGACAGTGCTTGATAAAATCTCATAAAAAGTTTGAGACAAATATGAAGGATGTATTAGCTGCACAGACAACAGTTTATGAAAACCACCAGTAGACCTAATGAACGTTCGACGTACTAAGCATCTAGAAAATTTTTATAATTGATAAATAATTTTTTGATGAATTGACAGAAAAAACTGTTAAAAACTTGGTATTTTCTCAGAGAAATTTGAATACGCTAGATTCTACTTAAATTTTACCGACTATGAAAAGAAGCCAATAGCAACTGCTTGAGCTTTAAGATAAATTTAATTAAGAAAGTTTGAAAGTGTGAAATCTCTTAAACTTCTGAACAAAGAGGATTTAGAAGTGTGATAACTATTTATTGCTCTAGACTGGAGTTAAAATAATGCACGGGGGTACATATAATACAAGTAGTCTTTGTGACTACTCTTACCTTCAGTAACATTCTTCATATTATCTGACCAATGTGAGTCACGTCGAGACGTAGAATGCTGTGACACAGGACACCACACAGGTGAATTTGCTTCAGTGGATTTACGAGATTTGAAAACCTGCATTTCTGGCGATACGTTGAAATCTTCATTGTGAGATCTAGTAGATAGTGGACGCCTACCAGGTCTTTTCTTTTTTAAAGGCGGAGAAGTTGCATTTTTCAGGAATGTTCCATTAGATATAGACTCACTGATTAGATTGTTTCTTATCGAATCTATCGAGATAGGTTCAGCCAGCATCTTGTTTGGCAGATGATCAGAATAATTCTTCATTTGCTGATCAAAAATAGCTTGGTTTGTTTTGTACTCTTCAGCTTCATTCAGTGCTTTTTTCAAAGGTGGTGTTTCTCGTAAACCAAGTTCGTCTGCTGTAAAATTCATATCAAATGCTCTCGCTAGTGGAACAAAAACTCTCTCATGTCGTCCACCAAAGCAAACTACTTCGTAGCCCTCCGTACTCTCATATAACATTTTGCAAGGGCGAAAGGACCACCCATTGTGTTGGAACCAAAGGAGACGATGAGCAACTCGACAAGGTGCTGTTAATTTATTTACTGATGCTGAGTGAAGACGCAAGTAACAATCTATGCAAAAAGATGATTCTCGCAATTCTCGTTCTAGCTGAGATCGTATCTGTCGAGCCATATTGCTCATATCGTTTTTAGAACCGTAAAAAATGGCGGTGTTGTGAATGAGTAAATCCACATCAATCAGAAGGGAGGTTCGATTAGGATAACAATCTTTAGATGATGGATCTGCTCGCATACGTTCAGTTATAAGACGAGTATTAATTTGCCGTAATACGAGGTAGTTATTTCGTAAAGGTTCGTTTAAGTAACCAACAACCTGCATAGTTTTCCAATTGACTTTGTTGCGGATCCGATCAAGGACAACCTGGAAGATTTTATGTAACTCCGATGGGGTGCTAGGATTTGACATATTAGATGCTCGCGACAACCGCTGGCAAACAGGACATGGGCTAGTAGGTGGGAATCCACTAGACATATTTGAATCGGCTTCGGACCCAGCAGATTCACACGGTATAACAGAGGACAGTTGTGATGATAAGGCGACTGGCAAGCAATCGGGGTGGTATACTCTGAAACAAGTTGGACAAGATACAACATGACCTGGTCCGTGACATTCAAAGCAATACCTGAATTGGGGGAAAAACAGATACAGAGTTAGTTGACTGAAAACTGGACAGCATATTTAAAACAAAATAAGTTTCTGTGGTGAGATGTTTTTTCTTTAACGAGGCCCAGAAGCTACCACTAATTTCCGAAACAAGCCAATGACTTAAGAAATGACAATCAGTAAGGTTTGAACCAGAATTACGGATTGGAGATACAAAAACATTTGAGATGTCATAAATGTGCATAGTTCTTAGACGTTAAACCTATCATCAAGATAGCTGGTACAAATCAACTCGGATAGTATGAAATAACGCTGCCTAATATATATATATATATATATATATATATATATATATATATATATATATATATATATATATATATATATATATATATATATATATATATATATGAGCGATTTTCCCAGTATTTTGACAAAAATGAGGAGACGGATATGTTAACTACTGGAACGAAAAATCCAGTGTTTTCGCACTAGTGAACACTATGTTTAGGAATAAAGCCGTCTGGATAGATTTATAGCTTCATATGGTCAACAATCACCCAATTTTATTATTTTAGAGACACTGATAATGGATTCTAAAAAATGTAGCTAGCAGTCGGTGCTGGTTCACGTTGGTCACATCAATCGACGAAATTACCGTTTGTGAACAGAAATGGCTCGACGGTATTTTGTGCTTCCTTAATCGTCATGTTCTGTAGAACATTTCGTAACAAAAATACTAATGGACTAAATAAGACTAAATTAGTACATGGTAACGAATCGTGGAGCACGTGACTTTACACTGAGTCATGAATACTACATTGCCGATAGTTGAATAATCAATATCACTGAGATGGTGGAGGTTTGTAGCTCAGATGGATGATTTTCATGGAGTTTTGCTCCATCATACGTTCTACATTGTTAGTGTGGCGCATATGTATTTGGTGCCCCCTTATACCAATGTTTGCGATCAAATAAAGATATAAACGTAGCAGTTACTTCACTTAATACTTGCTCATATCCTTTTTATTGCCCACTGAAGTATTCAGTCTTTTTAAGTTGATTTTGCACAGATTAGCAACTCGGAGGGAACAATAATAATCGGATATTTATCTACACATGACTGACCTCAACGTTTTGACATTGTGCAACAGCAAAAAGGTGCACTGACATCGTATTCACTCGATAAGCGAGACAATATCTTACCCGAGCAATGAGTGACTTAGATTGCTGGATACCAAACATGTCGTATCTTGACATTGAGTAACTACATTCTAACTACTTCTAAGCAGTATTAAGTCAGACAAATGACCCACGACCTGGAAATGGTTGAGACGTCAAGTGGTAAACGTTACCCAAAATCAGGAAAACGTGACTCGAACAAAAACTAGAATACTGAAGCATATGCTGCAGAATGCGTAATACTACGGCGACTAATGATTCGTCACGAAAAGCCATTGAATACGTCTAGGGCAGTAACTCCAGGTTTATTGGGCACGCATTGCAGTTATCTACACCGGAAATTTACACACCACTTCTCAGAGCTAAAGAAAGAGCCAGTTTAGAAAACCACAAACATACGCGCGTGCCAACTATCATATTGAGATAAAAGATTGTCCATTGCAATACATGCCAGTACAGCTTTTGCTTGAGTGTGAATATTCGAACTTTTCCGAGCTTAAAGGTGAATGCACATGAAAATTTCCCTTAGTCCTGTTAACAAACTCATACAGTGAATATTATGTAATATAGTTACGAACTGCTGTGTTGTCAGATGAAATCGTCATTATACTAAATCTGTTTTTACTGAGCAAACCTACTTACTTTACTACTGTCACCTTATCTTTAGATTCGTCTCCAGAATATTCCGATAGCCGAGTGGGACAGATGAACTTATGGAATGTACTTATCGTGCAGTTGAGTTAATACTGTTGGAACTAGTGATTTTCTGTCTCACTGTAGGCCCCATAAATACTCGGTGATACCAATAAATTCAAGAGCTTGTTTCCAATAAACAACAAATATTATTATTCACTATTACAATATATATATATATATATATATATATATTGGTGGAACTGATAGTGTACAAAAGTCATCTCTAGAAGTGACGGAAGCTTTGTTGTGAAGCAAAAGAACAATTCGGCGCAAGATTACGGAGAATTAGTAAAAATGATGTTGCTAAGTTGCAAAAAAGACATTGGTACCTAATCCTCCTCCAGGATGCTTACACCATCCGTTTACAAACTAGTGCAAAAAGCCGACCAATCCGCAATAAGCTACTAGTTCAAGAACTAGAGTTGAGTATTGTGACATGAGCGAATAGTTGTCGCGAAAACAACCACGTGACTACTACCGACTTCTCTGTTTCAGTGTACCAACAAATCCTAAACATCTCAAGCTGTGAGAATTATTGCGCTGTGGTTTTTGGACGTTTTATTAAGGAATGTAAGGCCATGTGTAACGTTTGCATAATTTATCACAAGGCTATTTATCCCCTAAAAGAATACTCAGTTACAATACGAATAACGTTGCCACCTGAAAAAAATCACCAGATATTCTGCATAAAAATTATCATACATGTTCACAAGCCTCAAAAAGAATAATACAGATAATGAATCGGGGCTCAAGCCCAACCTACCAATCATGTTTATCCTTCACTTTGGGCATTGGATCGCGTTTCACATAACAGCGTTGGTTACATTCTATACAACCATCGCTTATAGCGTTTGAGAGTTCGTTTTGCAGTTTTCCTGCAGTGCATCTAGAATCACATTCTCTTTGAATAAAGGACAACAACTCGTGAAAAGAAGATTCGATGGAATCTCTTGAGCATGCTTCAATTGCATTCCACACAAACTGGAGATATACAGGATCAGTATACCTCCTAACTGACATTTCGAATTTAAACTGGATGAATCATAAGCCGTTTAAAAGAGTTTAATGGGGGAAAGAGTTGTCATAGAGTAACTGGGCATAATAATCACCACAGTCTTTCAGATCCCAAGAAGACGCAGACCCAAAAGTCCGCTGCAGATTCATAAGCATAAACTCAAACAAACTCTTCAATCGCCAATCCTTTTCCAACAGAAACCGTCAATAGGACTTCTCTGGAGATTTATGTTTATTGTATTGAAGGAAGTTATAGGCAGGGAGGATCAAAGGCACTTGTTCTTATTTTTCATTTACCAAAAACTACTAAATATTATTCAACATGATTATTTGACATATTTTAAGAAGTTAAGGTCGGTATCTCTATATAATTTACTGATATTTTCTTCTCTTTTGTTGCTAAGTGCACCTAGATTTCTGCCTGGCGTCATCGGTGATACATTGCTATTAGATACACAAGCCCGTTAAGCAAAAGCATTTATTCGAATAGAAGCCCGCTAACAAGCAATACGTCATTGTTGACGTCCCTATCAAGAAACAACTCATGATAGCAGCCAAGAAGTGGATTGTTAGCAAAGACCTGTGCCTTTATCCAACGGGCCTGGTCGATATCCACCTACAAAGGTGCGACCAACCAGATGACAATTGGGCAGACAGCAGTTCCCTTTGTCATCTCAAGAGGAACTGCGGATGCTGGAAACTGGTTTGCAGCATAAAGAAACCAGAGACCGACTTGTAAGTCATCAACATTAATTTAATAACTTGTCCCGATTACGGATGGCAATGGTTACCAGGTTATCAGGTGATGATCCGAAAACCTCAATCCGGTATGTTCTGTCGTACCTCTTAACACCTGAGGTTGTCAGTAACTTCACGTTACTTGGAACTTCTAAACAACTACTTCCAAAATGCCGGTTTTACGGATGCACACGAAGTAACTCATATTTAATATTTAAACTCCAGGTGAGTTAACAAATCGCTTTATATCATCCTCTGTCAACGAAAAAGTTCTTGCGAAGCTGTACGACATAGCCACACAAGGTTTTTTTCACGTCAGAGACAGTGATGAAGCGTAAAAGAAGGAAAGAAGGGATAACATTCCTTACGGCTCTATAGTTACAGTTATCAGTGTTAACGGACATAACCGTAAGTTTAGCTTCAAGTATTTGGCTGTGCCAAGACATGTCATTCAGATATTGTTGTGACTTTTTCTGTTTTTTAAACTTATTAGTTCACAGGACGACTATTTCAATTCTCAATAGGCAAACGAATGTGGCTGAAGGGAATGATCCATGCAATTTTTTGATGTTTTACCTACCTTTTAATAAACATTATTTTGTCAAAGAGCTTACTTTATTACTTACTTGCGAAACCATAGAAGTGTTGAGAATGTGTGTTTGAGTGTCAGTTAACTTTAGATTACATGCAAATGCCTTATGAATAATACATCACCTGTTTCATCTTTTGTAGATCTTTTCAAATAACAATGCATTGGCAATTACAATGGATATACAAAACGATTGATGCTCAAGCTTCTGCTCTAATATTGTACAATAATACGATTTTCCTCTTAAATAAAATTTTTTAAAAATACACCGGTTTTCCAGTGCATTGCAGTTTTATTTCGATCTGTTGTTGAAAATAAGGAAGAACATAGGAGACCTTTGGGGTTGTAGTGGCATTGGACAATAGCCACACAATCCACAAAGCTGTGAACACGAGACTACTCAGAAAATAGATATTCAACATTTAACGCAGAGAAATACCCAACAATGGAGAAGGTGCGAACAATGAATAGAATAAACTGGAGTTGATCGAGTGGCATGGCTCGGCCATGCAGGCGTGGTCCATCTGAATATTACCTTATATCTTCTATTCATATTAAATATATTGTTCCTTCTCTAGCCTAACCTTGTTCTACATCATGTATTGGTAATTGATACGATACAGTGAGTTGGTGTAGTCGATGATGTGACTTCCACGTAAGATCTTATAGATTAGGCAGTTATATCATGACAAATCTACAATTTTAGGATTAGGTCTATTATTAGAGCAGTACTAATATCATAGTAGACCATAGTTCTACATTGGTAAGCCCGACTAGAGAAACGCAACCTAATAGTGTTAATCTTATTTCCATTCTAAATTTCTTGATCTATTTTGTATTTATGTTAACCCAATATTCTAATAGTCCTGATTAATGCTCACATGTATTATCGTAATGTTATATTGATTAGTTCTCATGACATACTAGCTCAGTCGATAATAAAAACTGGTCGTCTATATTAACTAATTAGCTTTGATGGTTCGTTAACAAGCTTTAATAGCATTTACATGCTTCAGCGACATAGACTTGTTTAAGCATCAAGCTCTAGCAAATATGACCTGTAAATAACGCAAATATATATTGACTAACAGTGCAGCAAGGACTAAATTGTTACCTGAATCTAATATTCAGTGTTCCTTATCTTATCACCTCATCCTGTTTTAAACTATGCACTATCCTGTAATATCTTTTCTTCCGACCACTGCCTGCCTAATTTCAAATTCTCGAGTTCCACTGCCAAACAACAAGGATGACACTTCTCTAAAAACCTACGATGGCTCATTCAATGGCACACAATTATCTGGATTCATTCGGTTGTTCTGATCCGAGCGAGTGGCAAAAACGTCAACAGCATCAAGCACCCTGGAATTAATTGCCATACTGCATGTTTTATTCTGGATACTTTTGGATCATTACTACTTCTCACGAATGACGTTATATATATCGTCCACTGAATAGTCTAATTTTCAAAAATAATCCAGGCGAGTTCAACTATTTTACTGGGTGATTTTTTTTTGTACTTAACATGTATATGTTTTCTAGTTGCTTTTGCCATATATTTGTAGGTGTCCCTAGACTAAATGCAGTAACTTCTTATGGAATGTTTATAACGCTTCATATTCCTGCCTGAAGTTTCATGAACAGTCTTAACTTTAGGATTATTTTTCTGGTCATGTTCATTATTTTTAATTTGTCATATACGCTAACAACCTGCATGTTAACCTGGCCCGTACATACGTTGCACTATACCTTCGTGTATTCTAAATTTAGAAATCATCTGAATCGCCTTTAACATTTATCAATAAACCCATCATATTAGCAGCCTAAAATGCGGACATAGTTTAGATAATTAGATTACAAATTTAGGTACTATCAACGGCACTAGTCAAATAACTAAATCCCCAGGTAGCTGTTGGCTAAACAAACGTTTAAAATCAAAACTCCGTAGCCTACTAGAATTAACACTAAACGAATATTTCTGAATTGAAAATTATAATATAATTAGGCGTCTCGGATTCTTTAACGTTACAAATTTCTGATAATTTCGAATCACCTAAAGCAACAATACCTATTTTTCCACTGACTAATCCTCAATCAACACTATAACTAGTTAAATTTAATAGTTTCAGGATATCGTCATAAAGCATTGTCATAACTTGACAATCACGTAATATGACTGATAAAATTAATGAAACTATTAACGAAATCGGTCAACAAATTGACTTATAATTACCTTAAATGGTGTTGTTTTCTTGGTATCTTCATCCAACACAGATGATTACAGTATGTTTCTCTATCAGTTGCTCATTCAGTAAATATCTCAAAACCTTGTCAGTCTAATTGATGGTTTAGCGACACAATCATGCATGCAAATAATCAGTATAAGCAGTCGAGCAAATCTCCTGCAAACTGAAAACATCAATGTCGAATTTACCCCAACACTGACTAAGGTTCAAGCCATTATCATAGACATGAGTTGGGAGTGTACTCCCCTGGTTACAACTTATGTTCTCCCTGATAATCACATGAGCATCACTCACTATTAATCATCTTGTAAAAACTTATTTAGCCAAATACATCTTGCAGCACCACATCACTTCGTAATATGACACAGGCCTAACTGATTTTAATAACTTATAACCACTATATCTCAATTAAATCGTATTCCGCCTTATGATAAACTGCATACTTGCAACTAACTTGTATGCATCATCAGCCGCAAGTATAAATATATAAATAGTCTATGGCAACTCAGAACATTGAGTCTAGAGCATGTCTCTTACGAATACACTCATGTTTAACGATTTGTTCCTAGCTATCTGTCCAAAATTCATATAATTATCACTCACGTATTTAAATTTTGTTTTGATAACCATTCATGTGTATTAGTAGTATTACTAAATTCTATCACGGTCAAGTAAAAATGAGGTTGAGAAAATCTCCCCGTAACTAAATAAACCGTATCAAACTAACTGGAACACTAGTTGGAATTCTTCTCCACGGTATACTTTTGTTCCTTCAGTTAGCCTACTAATACAGATGCAATTGGAAATCACATATGGACAACTTACCGGCATAATCGTTATTTGATTTCATAATTTAAACCAAAACTAATACCAATATTAACATTTCTACAATATTCACCTTTAATATTTCTAAACACAAAATACTTACTACCTATACGTTAAGTTATTAACACGTATCGTTTTATTATTATTATTGTAACCCCATTTTTTATAGCTCAAATAATCTTCACCCAAATTTTCATTTCAAGCGTTTTAAGCATGAAGGCAGATATTTTAAAATTATTACATGTATTTCCCGACCAGATGCTGCCTCTTCTTTTTGATTTATCTTTCAGCTTACCAATACCCGGAGGATTCTTATTATCCTTGGTAACCTCCGGCGCGCGACGATCCCATCCAATTTGGTATCGAACCAACATCACGTTGATTCTGGTGGGAGAGTAGTGTAGTGGCATTGGACAATAGCCACACAATCCACAAAGCTGTGAACACGAGACTACTCAGAAAATAGATATTCAATATTTAACGCGGAGAAATACCTAACAATGGAGAAGGCGCGAACAATGAATTGAATGGACTGGAGTTGATCGATGGCATGGCTCGGCCATGCAGGCGTGGTCCATCTGAATGTTACCTTATATCTTCTATTCATATTAAATATATTGTTCTTCTCTAGCCTAACCTTGTTCTACATCATGTATTGGTAATTGATACGATACAGTGAGTTGGTGTAGTCGATGGTGTGACTTCCACGTAAGATCTTATAGATTAGGCAGTTATATCATGACAAATCTACAAATTTAGGATTAGGTCTATTATTAGAGCAGTACTAATATCATAGTAGACCATAGTTCTACAGGGTTATGTCAATGGATCGAAAATAGGGAGTTCTGTGTGTATGTAGGCAAAAAGTAGACAATTAAGCGTATAAGTAGGCGATTTCGCGGAAATTTTGGCGAAAATTCCACAATTCGGCGGAAATTTAGGCGAAAAGTGGGTAATTTGGCGAATATTTGGGCGAAAAGTAGACAATTCAGCGGATATTTAGGCGAAGAGTCGGCAATTTATCGACAAAGCGGCAAAAAGGGGGAAATCCGCAGTATTTCCCCTGGACAGGCGAAAAAGGCGACATTCTGACGCGTTTTCCCCTTTATTTCCCCTTTCTCTTCCAAAGCATTTACCCCTTTATTTCCTCTTTTTTCGCCTTTATTTCCACTTTTTTGGTTGTTTGGGTCTATCTAGAACCATTTGAAACCATTCGATAGAATGGATTTAGAGTATTTTACCAAGGTAACATTTGATTAGAGGTAGGTTTTATCTTTCCTTCAAGAGTTTTGATCAAGTGAGTATTCAAATTTCGAGTGAATTTCATTGCTCCCAGACTTGTCACAAAGTGTATTTTTCTGAGAAACTATGTAACCAAGGCTTGTATTGTTCCAGTGAAACACATAGTACTTGGGGTCTAGGAAAATAGCATATTTTTTCACTTTCAAGCAGTGGAATTATACTGCGGGTGGTTGTGAACACTTTAGACAACAATCAACCTAGAACTGTGAATATATCAGTGAGTCCATGTCAAATCAGCAACTAAGCCGAACCACTTCTATGTTTGATGACAAATCAATGAATAATGGACAGTTCAGTTATGACTAACGCGAACTAATAGACAGGAAACCATGAACAAACATATACACCAGTGTTTCCACATTTGATGCTGACCTCGTTTGTTTTAATGAAAACATATAGCTGAAGACGCTTGGTCACGCATTCGCAACAAATCACGAGTAGGTACGCCATTCTACTAATATCCTACAGCCGTTAACCAGCTTAGATTTAGTGCTTCTCGATATATCGGTATCTTTATGTTTTAACAGTAATATAATTTATTCACGCCAGTCACCAAGCGAAGGAATTTCCTTGTTTATCATGATGAGATAGGCTTGTAGCGTGGCGTCGAGTCGAAATTGACTATGAACACCGCTATCAAGAAACACGTGCCAAATAGATCAGAAGGCGTAAGAAGCTCGTTCCAAATGACTCCATAAAATCCCCGAGAAGCCGAATACCAGAAGGCAATTAATGGACCAAGTCGAGGTTTATTAGCTGGCGATCTCGTGGCATCGAAAGGATACCGAGATCGTGCCAGGATACAACCTTGGTTACAGAAGGTAACCGAATTCGCGCGAAGTTACAATCAAAGTGTAAGTAAAAGAATGGAAGCACAAAATAGCTGTCATTAGCACAGTCAAACAAAAGCACGTTAAAACAAACACTGGTACAGTTGGTTATAATAATAATTGTTTTTATTAAACCAGTCGTGTTCTCGTGATAAACGTGAGTCACTACAGGCTAGGTTGTGTGTGGACCATCAGGTGTACCTTCGATGTAAGCTAGGACGCCATACGTTTACAGCCCAAGCCGAGTAGATGGTCACTCATTTACACAGGTGTTCCACATGATAATTATTTGGGTTGCAGACAAACAAGATTTCATATGTGCCACATAAATTGCTTTGGTCATCCTTTATAACTGGAGGGTGTACCTATCGAATTTCTAAACTTAATTCGGTACTAATACTATTTGGTATCACTCCTCGGCGTCTGTCTGGACCTCCATCCAAACCCGGCTACTAACCGCCTAAATCATGTAGCAGCACCAGGTTTTTAAATCATTTGACGACAGACAAGTATACCAATACCTTGACTGTGCTCTTTTTGAATCAATGTCGATAAGGTGGATGCTAAACAATCATTAACAATACAATAGAAGCCCTGAACATGTAATTATTGGAAAACAAGTTTTCTTCAAGACATGGTGACAACACTTGATTACATTTTGGCTCTGCATGAGTTTCAGTCGGTATTGCTTACATTTTCAAATAAGCTTGATGGTTTTTCGGTTCAATATTCGTTTCATTCCAGCCCCGCATTGAGTGAGAGTGCCATTGAGGATGCCACAGGTGTTTAGAGTTTTGACAACTCTTTAAGACCTTCTATATGAATCGTACCCATCAAGTGAAATCAAAAGACAGAAGCGAGGAGGTTCGAAGATATATTTGATAGGCTGTCAATATATCGATGATCGACCATCTAATCTGGCTAACGATTGCATGGGATGCTGAGCACGGCGTTACCACTAGTGATCTGGTGCGGATGCATGACAGAGAGCCTTCAGTTAGGTGATTCCATTAAAACTAATGTGGTCAGGATCCAATGTCGAAGACATACAGAGCTATTTATTTTGAGGATTTATTTGCCGCCACACCATCTGCCTATAAGTTCAGTACGCAAATGTTTAAACATTTTATTGTAAATCTGTCCTTAGATTTCTCCTATATCGGTAATGCGTTATGTTCTGTAAATAATTACATACCAGCCCAATCTATATATGATTTAGTGTATTTTTATTTGAGGGCTGACGATAAATTTTTGGCCTCACCTCTAGCTCTCTTGGGGTTACTGCCGGTCCCAAACCCACACAAAGGAGGAAGGTTGTTCATGGGGTCAGCAACCGTATCCCACAGAAAACAACCCATCTAAAAAGGCACTAATCAGAAAAAAACAATTTAAGCCATTTAAGCTTTGGCCTCAGAGTTGAAAGATTCCCATCCAGAAGAATTACGACGTTTTATGGTGAAGGCATAGATTCTTCAGAGTTCACGAGGCCTTCTAACAACCGGAGCAGCAATTTATACCGGCGCATGGTATTACCGAACAATGTGGAAGACCTGGAGGACTAATCTAATGGACGCAGAATTGAGGAGATACTACTTGACAGCACTCGGAATAAATAAAACACATTAGACCCAATCTGGACAGAAAAGTATAGATTCAAGAGAGAAGCTGCTGTACTTTGATCACGAGGGAGAAAATGTCCCAAATACTAGGGAATTTGCTCTGATGCTGTCCAAAGAATATTAAAGATTCCCATTGTGAAAATTAGAACAACACATATAAGCTTGTATGTGCTGTCCAAAGAACCATGTAAAGCAATTACAGGATAAGAGTCTAATGATTCCAGAAGCATCAAAGTAATCTTCGGAACAAGGAAGGAGAGGATTATGATGAATGTTATCCGGTGTTATGCACCCACCAATGATAGCAACGACGATTATAAAGACCAGTTTTATGGGGGGCTGCAATCAATCATAGCGAAGTTCACAAGAAAGGACCTCAACATACTGATGAGAGATCTAAACGCGAAATTCGGAATGGAAAACACTGGATATGAAGATATCATAGGACGATATGGACTGACTGGGAGAGACGAACGAGGATGGTGACCGATTTTCAATCCATGCGCATTTAACAAGATGGTTATAGGCAGTACAATATTCCACCGCAAACCCATACACGAAGTTACATGGGTCCCATCAGATCACGCTACACAGAATCAGATAGATCATATCTTCATCACCAAAACAACCAGAAGGTCAATGGAAGACGTGAGAACCAGGATGGGAACTGACATAGCCTCTGATAACATCTGATAAAAGTATAGTGTACATATTGGGAGCCGGATCAAGAAGTCTATCTGGTCTATGTATGCAACCAAGTGGCCATTTACAATTCAGATTACTATTTATACCTGACGTATGGGTAACATAATTCCGCCTGAAGTCCCTCCGTGGGCTACTGCCGGTCCCAAGCCCGAATAAAGGTGGAGGGTTGGGCATGGGGTTAGCGACCCCATCCCGTATAAGACTAACTCGCTTAAAGCGCTAACCAGAAAAATTACCAACGACTACAATGAAGACGTTAAAGATCAAGTCTACAATAGGCTACAGTCAATCGTCGAGAAGTGCCCAACAAAGGACCTGACCATTCTGATGGAAGATTTAAATGCCAAGGTTGGAATGGACAACACTGGATATGAAGACATCATGGAACGACACGGACTGGGAGAAAGGAACGAAAATGTGAGATATTTGCAAACCTATGTGCCTTCAATAAACTGGTCATAGGCGGCGCTGTATTCCCACACAAACGCAATGATAAAACCACATGGACTTCACGAATCACACTACCCAAAACCAAATCGACCATACCTTCATCAACAAAACGTTCAGGAGGACGATGGAGGATGTGAGAACCGAGAGAGCAGCTGATATAGCATCAGACTATCACTTGCTGGTCACCAAGATGAAATTAAAACTCTGGAAGCACTGGGAAACGGGGCGGACAACATTACAAAAGTTTAATATGGCTTTTGTTCGAGTTACTGACAAACTCAACAAATTCAAGATAGTACTTAGCAATAGATTCCAGGTTGTTCATGATCTACTCAATGGAGAGTGAACTACTATGGAGAGCAACTGGAAGGGGATCAAAGAGGCAATCACTTCAACATGTCATGAGGTCCTGGGTCACAAGAAGCACCATCACACGGAATGTATCACTTTGGATACGCTGGATAAGATTCAAGAAAGGAGGAACAAGAAGGCAGCAATCAATACCAGCCGAACAAGAGCAGAAAAAGCCAAGGCACAAGCTGAATACACAGAAGTAAACAAACAAGTGAAGAGGAGCATCAGAACTGACAAACGGAAATATGCGGAAGATCTAGCAACTACGGTGGAAAAGGCTGCATGAGAAGGAAACATGAGACAATTGTACGATACAACAAAGAAACTCTCTGGAAATTATTGTAAACCAGAACAACCAGTAAAAAGCAAGGAGGACAAAGTAATCACCAACATTGAAGAGCAACAAAACAGGTGGGTAGAACACTTCAAACAACTCTTGAATCGACCAGCTCCACTGAACCCACCCAACATCAAAGCAGCACCCACGGACCTCCCAATCAATGTTGGCCCACCAACAATTGAAGAAATCAGCATGGCCATCAGACAACTCAAGAGTGGCAAAGCAGCAGGACCGGACAACATCCCAGCAGAGGCACTAAAAGCAGACGTAGCGGCAACTGCAAGGATACTCCACATTCTCTTCAATAAGATTTGGGATGAGGAACAAGCACCAACAGACTGGAAAGAAGGACTTCTGATCAAAATACCGAAGAAAGGCGATCTCAGCAAGTGTGATAACTACAGGGGCATCACTCTTCTCTCAATACCGGGAAAAGTCTCCAACAGGGTATTGTTAAACAGGATGAAGGACTGCGTAGACGCCCAACTTCGTGACCAATAGGCAGGATTCCGTAAGGATAGATCGTGTACAGACCAAATCGCAACTCTACGGATCATTGTGGAACAATCAATTGAATGGAATTCATCACTCTACATCAACTTCATTGACTACGAAAAAGCATTTGATAGCGTGGACAGAACAACACTATGGAAGCTTACTCGACAATATGACGGGCATCAGAAGATAGTCAATATCATACAGAATTCCCATGATGGGTTAAACTGCAAAATCGTGCATGGAGGACAGTTGAAAAAATCGTTCGAAATAAAGACCGGTGTTAGGCAAGGTTGCTTACTCTCACCCTTTCTCTTCCTCCTGGTGATCGACTGGATCATGAAGACGTCAACATCTGAAGGGAAACACTGGATACAATGGACTTCTAGGATGCAGTTAGACGATCTAGACTTCGCAGAGGATCTGGTCCTCCTATCGCACGCGCAACAACAGATGCAGGAGAAGACGACCAGTATAGCAGCAGTAGGTCTCAATATACACAGAAGGAAAAGCAGGATTCTCCGATACAACACAACATGCACCAGTCCAATCACAATTGACGGAGAAGATTTGGAAGATGTAGAAACCTTTACATATCTGAGCAGCATCATTGAGGAACAGGGTGGATCTGATGCAGATGTGAAGGCGCGGATCGGCATAGCAAGAGCAGCATATTTACAACTGAGGAACATCTGGAACTCAAAGCAACTGTCAACCAACACCAAGGTCAGGATTTTCAATACAAATGTCAAGACAGTTCTACTGTCTACTGGGGCAGAAACTTGGAGAACTACAAAAACCATCATCTAGAATATATAAGTGTTTATTAACAGCTGTCTACACAAAATACTTCGGATCTGTTAGCCAGACACTATCAGCAACAACCTACTGTGTGAGGGAACAAACCAGATTCCAGTGGAAGAAGAGGTCAGGAGGAAGCGCTGGAGGTAAATAGAACACATATGGAGGAAAGCACCCAACTGCGTCACAAGACAAGCCCTCACATGGAATCCTGAAGGTCAAAGGAGAAGAGGAAGACCTAAGAACACATTACGCCGTGAAATGGAGATAAACATGAGAAAAAGGAACGAGAATTGGATGGAACTAGAAAAGAAGGCCCAGGACAGAGTGGATTGGAGAATGCTGGTCGGCGGCCTATGCTCCATTAGGAGTAACAGGCGTAGGTAAGTAAGTAAGTATGGGTAACATGTTCCAGACGTTTATTTTCAAGGTTTGTGGTCAATTTTGGCTTCTTCATAATTTGGGGAGAATCGTTTGCTTTTAAACATACTTGCGAGGGTTTGAAAGCTTCGAATATATCGACGTTAAGCGTGTGATCAGTTACACAAATGTTATTATTAGTTTTCCTGTTATCCGTTGCACAGTTACCGTAACTGGTTGGACTGTGTTATCCCATTCGTCATCAGCACAACTATTTCGGGTTGAATCTAAGTTGACATTCTTAAGAGGATGGACACCACCTACATCGGGATTTCTATCTTCTGGGTTTTGAACGTTAGGAGATTCAGAAGAGTTTTTCGGTGGCGGCATACTTATAAAGCTAGACGTCCTCTTAGGATCGGACTTAATTTTACGACCGTTAGGGTTATAATGCGTTTGAGAGTTTGACGCTGGAGGTCTGTAGCTATCTCTCCCTGCTTTTCGCTGGCATGGTGTTCTATCTGGAAGAATCTTAATATCCTTGAAAATCTGTTTTTGTCTCAATGAATTGGAGAAGGTTAAAAACTCACTAGCGTCTACAGATGAGTGGAATTTGAGCATGATCGGTGAGTACATACCAGGATGACTTCTTTTTAATCTTGTACATACACATGGTACGTGTGTCATATTGTTGGCTCTAATCAGACTAGATTTGGTATTATTAAGGGCATATGTGTCCGGTATATTAAACACAATTACATTTCTAGATCGTCTTATTCTTTCAAATATCTCTGAAGCAACACGATCTAGGAAATCATTTATGTCGTTCATTTGATCGGGAGTCTCTGTGAGGTTGGAGATGATGAGATATTTAAGCGATTGAGAATGTTCATGTCTACTTGCAATTTTTTTATATCATTCATATGACTGCAGTTGCGATTATCATCACTGTTTACCAACAGAGCAATCAACATGTCTGGAATGGAGACAACTGGTAAAAGCTTGTCTGCTTCCGGATGAACGGAGTGGCACGTCTCGTTGAAACTGTTGGAAGTCGTATCAGTAGTGGTGTTAAATTGTGTCGTTTTCCTATGTTTGGCTGAACGCCTAGGAGCAGGGTTTTCATTTTCTTTTGTGGCATGATAAGAAAGTGACGTATAGCAAGTGGTTTGAACAGAATGTTGGAAATAGGGGTGAAAAAATCAATTCCGAGGGCTCAAGTTAGTCTAAAAATCAAAATCTATGTTTTAACCAACAGTGAATGTAACGTGAGGATTAGTGAAGATGTCAAAAACAAGAGATGAGAATGGCAGGAAGATAGCGATCGAGATGTAGTATTTATGTCAGTACCTGCGTGGAGGCAAAATAGAGCATAAAGGAGCATGTTGTGTAAATTTTAACACATATATTACACGAAAAATAGCCTTATCTAATAAATTTAGAAATGTCCATAATTAGTATCAAAAAACCAAAGTGAGTACGGTATGAGATATATATATAATCTGAAAGTCCGCATTAGTGGTGGTTGACTGGATTATGACTGTATTAAGACCTCAATGTCTGACCGCAAGCACGGAGAACAATGAAGAGTCTATATGCAATTAGTTAATTTGGACTTCACAGCTGACCTAGCTCTTATATCGCGTGCACACCAAAAATGCAGACGAAGACAACCATTGTAGCAGCAGCCTCCGCATCAGTAGGCCTCGGCATAAACAAAGGAATAAGCAAGGTCCTTAAATACAGCACGGAGAACACCAACCCAGTTACATTTGCTGGGAAAGCTCTGGAAGGTGCGAAAACCTTCACTTACCAATCTGGAAAGCATAATCGATGAACAAGGAGATTGTGACGCAGACGTAAAAGTAAGGATTTGCAAAGTAAGGGCAGAATTCCTACAGTCAAACAACGTATGGAATTATTATTATTATTATTATTATTATTATTATTATTATTCACAAACATCTTATGGGTACATAAGTGTTGTGAAGAAACCATTTCGGGTTTCTTCAAAAAAATGCAATAATACACAATTTTCAATAATGTCAGCATTCTACTTGCCATTAAAAAATTAATTTTGAGCAATAATAGTAGAATATTAATAATAATAAATCGGGTCTGTGCAATTGAGAATATTGAATTGAGTCTAAAGAAGGAAATGCAGAAAATAAGGGAATAGAAATAAAGGAGACGTGAAATACGCAAACAGTCTAATAGGCGTGTTTACGAACACAGAACAAGAATAAACGACTGTGTGTATCGTTAAATTAGTAACAAAAAATAATTAAGAAAAAATAACTTATAATTGCAGTAAGATATGACGCTAGAATAAATGTTTGTGCAGTTATAGTTTAGAGTGATGCTATGAAAGTTACAATTAAATGAAAAGGATAATAAAATATCAATATGTATGAGTCATATATGCATAGTGAAGATAAAACGGGTCTGAGAATTAAATTTAAGTGTAACACAAGTTATTGTTTAATTACAAACTTCGTAATCTTAAGAATAATATTTATTTAGAGGGAAAGAAGAGAGAGAAAAGAAGTGAACACCTAGTGAAAAGTTTTGATCCATGATAAGAATAATAATTGTGTAATGAATATCAACCTCAGAAGGAAACCAGCAATTGAAAAAATAAAATAAAAATCCGTTAAAGCACTCGGATGAATACATTTAGATTTATGTAATAGTATACAGAGTGAAACCGGATATTAGTATAAATATTTGTGCAATAATAATTAAGATTGATGCTATGAAAGTCAAAATTGATTTCAAAGGACAATCTGGAGTTAAATATGTTTAGAAGGATAAGAAGAGATAAAAAGAATATCTAATGTGTCAGGGAACTAATAATGATATTAATAACGGAAATAATGATAAACACGAACATAATCAGATTTCATATATTAAGATAAATAGAAATAAAATAAAATAGATGTGGAAAGATTTAAAGGTTTTATTTTGCTTTTCAAGCAATTAAATGGATGACGGACCTTGTTTGTATAAATCATTATTGAATACATTGATATTCAATAGGTGACATAATCCACTTTCGGAAAGAAAATCGTCAAGGAGACTTTTGAACCGGGTTGTAGTTTCACTGCAACGGAGGTTCACTGGCAGTCTGTTCCACATGGTTGAGTAGCGAATAAGGAAAAAATTCTGACGTAAGTTTGTGTGGGTTCTTGGAATCGCTAGAATATTCTCCTTATTGCGTAGATTGTGGGATGATATCATAAGGTATGAAGGGGTGGATACCGAAGAGTAGGAAATACCGTTAATAAGCCGGTAGATAAAGACAAGATTTAATTTGATACGTCTGATCCAAAGAGGCTCTAAGTTGAGTTGTTGACATCTTTGGTAATAGTCTTTGTTATCGGAATACCGCAGAACAGCTTTGGTGAACTTTCTTTGAACACCTTCAATTCTAATCAGGTCAGTATGTCTACAATTACTGTAAACTAAAATACCATATTCAAGAATGGGTAAGATACATTTTCTGTATAGTAACAATCTCGATTCGATATTATTGAAGTTTATCATTATCAATCCGATGAGCTTTCTAGCTTTGGATACTTGAGATATAATGTGTTCAGAAAAGTTCAGACTGTTGCTATATCTTAAACCCAGGTCACGAACAGTGTTAAGAGGTTTGAGTGTATGTGTCTGTACAGTCAGATTTAAGTTAAGACAGCGACCAATGTGAATAAATCCACTTTTGTCAACATTAAGTGGCATATTCCACGAAATAGTCCATTCGTACAACTTGTTTATTTTACGAAGAGTGTTTTAAAAGAAGTTTGTGTGAAACACTGTCGAAAGCCTTACTAAAATCGAAGTAAAGAATTATCACTGACTGACCAACATCTCTTCTCTGGGTAATTTGATCAAAAAACTCCAGGTGCGATGTGAAACATGAGCGTTTAGTCATAAACCCGTGTTGGGATGGGCTGATCAGACTAGCCGAAAGTAAAAATGATAGTAGCTGTTTGTGGATGATTTTTTCCATGGTTCTTGAGAGCACGGATGTCAAATTAATTGGCCTATAGTTAATAATATCACTACGTGGTCCTGTTTTGAATCTAGGGGTGATAAGGGATGTTTTCCATACAGATGGATAGGTCCCATATTCCATAGATAGATTGAAAAGTTTCAAACAAAATAGTGGAAATTCTCTACTTCCATATTTCACAAATGATGAAGGTATCCCGTCAGGTCCACCATCATAAGACTTTTTCAGGGCAGCTATGGCCTGCTTGATGTTGGAGGGTGTAAAATCAATTTTCGACAGATGTCTGGATGTCAGCATTGGAAATGTAATGATGGAGTTTTCAGTTCCAGTTTTGTAGCACTGCGAGAAGTGCTTGCTGAATTGTTCGCATATAGTATTCGGGTCGTTAACAATGCTTCCGTTAACTATGAAGAATTTAGTCGTGCCAAGGGAATTTGACTTTACACGGGATTTAAAAAGCCGAAGTATTGATAATTCTGGGCTTTTACTACGTAGAGCTTTATTTTCTATATTCATAAAATACTTACGTTTAGATGAAGCATTTCTGTTGATTAATTTAAGTATACTCTGAAGTGCATACACATCATTCTCAGCTTTCTTTTAAAAGTATTTTGGCCCCTATTAGCATTATAAGCCACACGGCCAATAACTGGAGCAGTGCAGTCAAGACAATATATCAGGTTGTGGTATAGATTGGAAAGCGCAATGTCAACATTATTTGTGGTAAAATAAGTTTCCCATGGTAAACATTGAATGAGAGTTCCAGTCCGTTTCCATGTTTGTTGATCAAAATGTCTGCTTTGGTACATCAATGAAGCTTTAGAGTTCAATTGTATGGCGTTTAAAGAGTGAATAATACCAATACAACTCTATGGTCACTCATAAAAAACTCATGACTGGTATGTACTGAGATAGAGTCTATGTTGATTGTGAACATTAAATCAAGTGTATTATTCCCCCTGGTTGGTTTTCGGACCTGTTGAACCCATCCACAAATTTCTAATGTTTCAACTAGCTTGTTATATCGACCTGGTACCGGAGTCAAGCCCCATTTAATTTTTGGCAGGTTAAAATCGCCTCCGATGATTTTAAAAGTATGCGGTTGGTGCGAAGCAATGGAAAATATGTTTGTTAGTAATTTGTCAAACTTAGTATCCGCATGAGGTGGTCTATATATGCATCCCACAAGTAAATAATTTTGGGATCCACAGTTTACAGTAACCCAAGTGGAGTCGTCTATAGCATCAAGGGATTTATCCTCAAATTTGCACGCTTGAATGTCTGAACGGACATAGATAATTGTACCGCCTCCTATTCCATAACATCTATCGGTTCTAAAGAAAACGTAGTTATCTACATTCAAGGAATGATCGGATATAGATGAATTACACCACGTTTCCGTAATAAGTACAATGGTTGGATTAACAAGGAATAAAAGAGTTTTAAGATGAATAATTTTATTAGACAGAGAGCGGGCATTGAACGAAAGAATAAGAAACTCAGAGTCATCATAGTGAAGCAGGTTAGAGTATAAATCGCAATTGGTAGTTCCATGAATACTCATAGGATTAGCTAAGGTAAGAGTCGTGTTGCGAGGGGAAATAGATTCAACCACTTTGTCATCATGTGAAATATGTTTACCGTTGCCGGCAGGAAAGCCGGCGGAATTACAAAAAAATTCTTCTCATTGCTATTGGATATAACATCTGATAAGGGCATACTGTACATATTGGGAGCCGGACCAAGAAGGCTATCAGGTCTATGGTTGTGACCAAGTGGCCAATTACAATTCAGATAACTATTTATACCTGACGTATGGGTAACGTGTTTAAGACGTTTATTTCCAAGGTTTGTGGTTGATTTCGGCTTCTTCATAAGTTGGAGAGGATTGTGTACTGTTAAACATACTTGCGATGGTTTGCGAGGTTCGAATATATCAACGTTAAGTGCGTGGTCAGTTATATGAATGTTATGATTAGTTTTCCTGTTATCCGTTGCACAGTTACTGTAACTGGGTGTTGCACTAACAGGGGTTTGGATTGTGTTATCCCATTCTTCATCAGCACAACTACTTCGGGTTGAATCTAAGTCAACATTCTTAAGAGGATGGACACCACCTACATCGGGATTACTTTCTTCTAAGTTGTTCCTGTAATAACTATCGGGGGATAAGTCTACTTCCGATTGCGTCCAAGCTATTGGCTTCCGTCATACTTCGTAGGTTGTTCAAAACCCGAGAAAGATTGACTCGCGAGGAGCGGGCTGGGTTTCGTTCTGGTCGAGGATGTGTTGATCATATCTCCACCCTCCGCCAAATGTTAGAACACCGCCATACTCATCAAAGGCCAACGATCGTAGTATTTCTTGACATCAGGGCTGCCTTCGATTCGTTGGATAGAACTGTTCTCTGGGATTGTCTATTGAAGAATGGTGTGCCTGAGAAATTTATTAACATCCCGAAAGCCCTATATAAAAACACCTCAGGCAGAGTGAGGGCATACAACCACCTCTCTCCCTTGTTCCATTCGAGCAGTGTGGTTAGGCAGGGTTGCCCAATCTCACCATTCCTCTTCAACTTTGCCATCGATGACATTCTGGAAACAGGTCTGATGGATGTAAGTAGTGGCGGTGTGGATCTGTTGCCTGGAGAAAGACTCCTCGACCTTGAGTATGCGGATGATATTGTCTTACAGTGCGATAATACCCAAGGCATGCAATCCGCACTTAATCAGTTGGCAATCAGTGTCCGTAGGTATGGTATGTGCTTTGCGCCTTCGAAGTGCAAAGTACTTCTACAAGACTGGCAGGATCCTAATCCTGTACTCACCCTGGATGGTGAGCAGATAGAAGTAGTCGAGATGTTCGTGTATCTGGGTAGCTGCATAAGTGCTGGTGGGGGTGTGAGTGATGAGGTCAATGCACATACAGTGAAAGCCAGAGCAGCTTATGCCAATCTGGGCCATCTATGGCGCCTTCGTGATGTTAGTCTGGCCGTAAAAGGTCGGATCTACAACGCGTCGGTGAGAGCAGTTTTGCTCTATGCTTGTGAAACCTGGCCTCTCCGAGTTGAGGACGTTAGACGACTCTCTGTCTTCGATCATCGCTGTCTCCGAAGGATTGCTGACATCCAGTGGCAACACCATGTCAGTAATGCAGAGGTTCGGCATCGTGTGTTCGGGCACAGAGATGACAATTCAATTGGTGTCACCATCTTGAAACACCGACTTCGGTGGCTTGGACATGTTCTCCGAATGTCGTCCCAGAGAATTCCACGTCGTGCATTATTTGCCGACTCTGGGACTGGTTGGAAGAAGCGGAGAGGTGGTCAGTTCATGAGATGGTGTCGTGGTATGAAAGAAAGCTGCAAAGGACTGGCTTGTGTTGGTCCTTCACGACTCCCTGGTTGGGGTCCGAGAGATGGTGCTACACAGTGGCTAGAGACGTTATCAGATATGGCTCAGAATAGAAGCCAGTGGCGATCCTGCTGTAGCCTTCTTTTAATTTCTATATAAAAAGTGGTTGTGTCTTCCATAATTGAAAGATTTCTTCTGATTGTACCTTTCCGTTCCCGCATTTTTACCATTATTATTATTACACCACCTTACATCAATCTCTTTGTTATTATTCTCTCCCTTTTTTCTTCTTTCTTTTCCTTCCCCTTAAATTCTCATTGTTTTTTGTGATGCATATATATTTGGCTCATTCTTGTACCAATATTTATGTGTTCAAATAAATAAATAATAAATAAACTATGCACTATCCTGTTATTTCTTTTCTTCCGACCACTGCCTTACTAATTTCATATTTTCGAGTTCCATCGCCAAAAAACAATGATGTCACTACTCCAAAAACATACCGTGAGTTTAAGATATAAGTTTTCTGCAATAATAAGGTCATTTTAGATGGCTCTTTTAATGGCAACCACACAATTATCTGAATTCGTTCGATGGTTCTGATCAGAGTGAGTGGCAAAAACTTCAGCAGCATCAAGCACCCTGGAATTACTTGCCATACTGCATGTTTTATTCTGGATGCTTTTGGATCATTACTACTTCTCACGAATGGCGTTATATATATCGTCCACTGAATAATGTAATTTTCAAAAAAATAACCCAGGCGAGTTCAACTATTTTACTGGATGATTTTTTGTACTTAACATGTATATATTTTCCAGTTGTTTTTGCCACATATTTGTAAGTGTCCTTAGGCTAAATACACTTCTTATGGAACGTTTATAACGCGTCATATTCCTGCCTGAAGTTTCACAAGCAGTCTTAACTTTAAAATTATTTTTCTGGTCATGTTCATTATTTTTAAATTGTCATATACGTCAACAACCTGCATGTTAACCTGGCCCGTACATACGTTGCACTATATCTTCATGTCTTCTAAATTTAGAAATCATCTGAATCGCCTTTAACATTTATCACTAAACCCATCATAGTCGTTGTTGCTAGTCGTATTTGGGTTTATGGATTGGTTTATCATATTAGCAGCCTAAAATGCGAACATAGTTTAGATAATAAGATTAAAAATTTAGGTACTATCAAATACACTAGTAAAATAACTAAATCCTCAGGTAGCTGTTGGCTAAACAAACGTTTAAAATCAAAACTCCGTAGCCTACTAGAATTAACAATAAACGAATCTTTCTGAATTAAAATTTATAATTAAATTAGGCGTCTCGGATTCTTTAACGTTACAAATTTCTGATAATTTCGAATCACCTAAAGCAACAATACCTATTTTTCCACTGACTAATCCTCAATCAACACTATAACTAGTTAAACGTAATAGTTTCAGGATATCGTCATAAAGCATTGTCATGACTTGACAATCACGTAATATGATTGATAAAATTAATGAAACTATTAACAAAATCGGTCAGCAAATTGACTTACAATCATTACTAGTGTTGTTTTTCTTTATCTTCATTCACTACAGATGATTACAGTATGTTTCTCTATCAGTTGCTCATTCAGTAAATATCTCAAAACCTTGTCAGTCTAATTGATGGTTTAGCGACACAATCATGCATGCAAATAATCAGTATAAGCAGTCGAGCAAATCTCCTGCAAACTGAAAACATCAATGTCGAATTTACCCCAACACTGACTAAGGTTCAAGCCATTATCATAGACATGAGTTGGGAGTGTACTCCCCCTGGTTACAACTTATGTTCTCCCTGATAATCACATGAGCATCACTCACTATTAATCATCTTGTAAAAACTTATTTAGCCAAAAACATCTTGCAGCACCACATCACTTAGTAATATGACACATAGGCTTAACTGATTTTAATAACCACTATATCTCAATTAAATCGTATTCCGCCTTATGATAAACTGCATACTTGCAACTAACTTGTATGCCCAATCAGCCGGCAAGTATAAATATAAATAAATAGTCTGCCGCAGATCAGAACATTGAGTCTAGAGCATGTCTCTTACGAATACACTCATGTTTAACGATTTGTTCCTAGCTATCTGTCCAAAATTCATATAATTATCACTCACGTATTTAAATTTTATTTTGATAACCATTCATGTGTATTAGTAGTATTACTAAATTCTATCACGGTCAAGTAAAAATGAGGTTGAGAAAATCTCCCCGTAACTAAATAAACCGTATCAAACTAACTGGAACACTAGTTGGAATTCTTCTCCACGGTATACTTTTTTTCCTTCAGTTAGCCTACTAATACAGATGCAATTGGAAATCACATATGGACAACTTACCGGCATAATTGTAAATTGATTTCATAATTTAAACCAAAACTAATACCAATATTAACATTTCTACAATATTACTGCTTTAATATTTCTAAACACAAAATACTTACTACCTATACGTTAAGTTATTAACCAACGGCTATTAACACGCATCGTTTTATTATTATTATTGTAATCCCATTTTTTATAGCTCAAATAATCTTCACCCAAATTTTCATTTCAAGCATGTTAAGCATGAAGGCAGATATTTTAAAATTATTACATGTATTTCCCGACCAGATGCTGCCTTCTTCTTTTTGATTTATCTTTCAGCTTATTAATACCCGGAGGATTCTTACCATTCTTGTTAACCTCCAGCGCACGACAATCCCATCCAATTTGGTATCGAACCAACACCACGTTGATTCCTGTGGGAGGGTAGTGTAGGGATATTGGACCATAACCACACAATCCTCAAAGCTGAATACGAGATTACTCGGAAAATAGATATTCAATATTTAACGCGGAGAAATACCTAACGATGGAGAAGGTGCGAACAAGGAATTGAATGAATTGGAGTTGATCGAATGGCATGGATGGACCATGCAGGCGTGGTCCCTGCTGAATATTACCTTATATCTTTTATTCATATTAAATATATTGTTCTTCCTCTAGCCCAAGCTTGTACGTAAGATCTTATAGATTAGGTAGTTATATCATGACAAATCTACAATTTTAGGATTAGACCTATTATTAGAGCAGTACTAATATCATAGTAGACCATAATTCTACATATATGGCTAAAGATACACATCTAATAAACCCTAAAGAAGAAGAGCGAGACTCAGAGTCTGATATGGTTTTGACACGCAGATGTCCTGTGGTATCTCAATAGAGTGCAGATGTATTTGCAAGTGTTAGATCATTATGCGTGAGAACTCCATCAAGAAGTCTCACAAACTACGTAATCCATCTTCCATGCGTGCTTTAGAAAGAGTGTAACAGCTTAGGTTGATTGCTTAGGAGTTGACCTCAAACAACTAAGTATATGCCAAAACAATAGAGTTCAAGTATTCATTCATTTCCTTATTTTGTATAGGCATTATATTTCCTGGTATCTTACGGTGAATGTTGAAAAGCTTTGTTTGTTTGAACAGGGAATCCCACGCTCCACTGTTACCGAGCGAAGATCTAAATGAAAGCCTATTTACCATTATTCTGGTTTCTTCTATCAATAGCACGAAGGTTACCTAATAGCACGAAAGGATGACTGTTCCATATTAATGCTTTCTTGATAAGGAAGAAGTTTTCCCGAATTTCCGATGTTCATTTTTCAACTTTGACCGTAGATACTTCATTTCAAAGATCGTATAAATGTGTGTAAGGTTTTATGTAAGAAAATCTCTCCAAGTATACACTTGCAAATTCTTCCTTTAGATTCCTTCAGATGTACAGTCTGTTGATCTTTTTGAGTCCATTTGAGATGGTACTATTTGTACATTTATTGTAGTTTCTGTTTTCTTACCCCTTCACTAAGTTTCCATGTCTTTCCTGAATCGCATTTACGTTGTCTTAGCTGTTGTTTAGCCATGGCGACAGCCATATTGTTTTGTTCCCCTTTTTGATTGTGTTGCTTGGATACACTGGAATTGTGCATCCTTTGAATGCGAATTCATGCAACCGTCTGGAATCGAAACACTGTGTTATAACGAAATCAAATATTATCTTTTAGAAAATCTTTACGTGGTTCATCTAGAAAGGAAAGGATAACATTTATCTATTGCACCAAATAAAAATATCAATCACGAAGTCATCGGGAATTACTTATTGAAATAGTGAGTATTTCCAGTTCTAGGGGCTTGCTTCAACACAAAACCAGTACCGTCCCAATTGGAACCAAAAGATCAACGGAGTGTACGGTTGAAGTGGTTGGGAAGAGCAAATTACAAAAGTCTGTACGGGGGAATTTTCATACGCGATCACATAAGATATGTAAAATGACTCTACAGTCGATGGATATAATCCCTCAGTAGATAGCCACTATTTATGTAAATTAACAAGGCGGATATAGTTTGCAAGTGTGTTGGGATTCCTACACAACACTCTGAGGTTATAATCTCATTTCTACACTATGCCACTTAAAGGTATTCTCATCTCTTCTCAGGTAGTTACCGACTGGAGATATTTACATTTGTGTCGAAACATTAGTCTTAAATTTTAGACCATGGAGGTCTACTTCTCCAATTATGGTTATTTACGATGCTTTCGAGTCTCCATAACTAACTTCAAATTCTTTTATCTATATCTTTATTATAAATTGAATACGCGCCAACCACTTTCTGAAACCTCTTGTACATTTCGATTTGGTTAAGATGTTTGGTTAGTATCACCATAATACTGATTGACCCCAACTGTACTTCATCTTACTTCTCTATTGATTCATGTGAAGTTTCTAATAACCGCTCTGTGTGTTCGTGTAATAGCTGGATGTAATCGTTATTATACTTTTATTGAAGCGTTGTACTTGTGACGTCTATCGTTTCTGCTTCCCTGTTACGTTCTATCAGCCTACGGTATATATTTTTTTAACAATTCATTATCACACGTATATACCCTCTCTTTTGTTCTTAACCATATACACAGTAATAGATTTGTCCCATGTATCTGTTTCCAAGGCAATCAGATGAACTGGACGTTAAATAGCTCGTTCGGATTATGAAGGATACACTTCGTACTGGTTTTCGGTCTACAAATTTCATCAGGAATAGGTTATCAACAGATCGCTTTTCTGTCAACTATTCGTAAGGCTACTGAACTCACTTACAGAAGAAAACTTCGGGAGTATTAATGATACTGTACTGCTCAAGTTGGTAACTAAGCTGGGAGTATATTAATCTCACAGTTTTAACTTTTCTGGACACATTTCAACCAAGGCATCTAGAAATTAAAAACTGCTAGGCTTCATTCCTCCAAACTTCTTTCAAAATCAATCTAGAATAATTCTTTACAAGATATGTATAAGACTTATCGTTGATATTGTTCCTTTTTATTTTCTCACTTACGCCTATCAGATATACTGAAGGTGGTAGGGATACAACGGGAGCTCACTTACAAATGCCTAAAACTGATTCACTGATTGACCATTGCTCCTGATTCGTTATCTCACATTTAGAACAACCAAAAGTCTTAATAACGATCATGAGCATTTGTGGTCAACGAAAACTAAAGAGATGGAAAAGGCAGCGGATGTAGGTAACGCAATGCAGCTTTTCAGGTTAATGAAAGAAATTGAAATCACGAAGTCAAGTGTAAGTGTGGTGATCGTGAAGAAAAACTCTCCGTCTACACGTTTGCAATGATGGGCAGAACAGTTTAAGGAGCAGTTCAACTAGCCTTCAGCTGCTCTACAACTACCCGCTTACTATTCCCAAACAGCCTGAATGAAACATTGAAGTAGGTTTTCCGATTTAAGGTGATGTTCAAAAGCTACGCATAGTCTGAAACGAGGGAGAGCAGCTGGCCCAGATGGATTAACTCCGAAAATATTTAGGTATGGTGGTCCAGTTTTTGGCGATATATAAGAAGGGGTTAAAATCATCCCGGTATAACCATAGAGGGAATAGTTCACCTGACATAGCATCTAAAATACTAGCCTCAATAGTTATCGGACGCCTAACGAAGTCTCGTGAACTGAAAACACAAGAAAATCAGGCTGGCCTGAAACCTAATCTTGCTTGCATCGATCACATATTCACCATTCATTTGATTGTAGAACACAAACGTGCTTATCGGCGACCGACAGTGATAGTTTTTCTTGACCTCAAAAGAGCATTTGACTCTATAGATCGCGAGATTCCTTGGCAGTGTCTGTCATTGACAGATGCACCTCAGAAGTAAATAAACTGTGTGAAGGCTCTTTACACGAACACTACTAGTCGATTCATAGCTTATGGTGAACTGTCATCTAATTTTACAACCTCAAGTGGTGTCCGTCAAGGCTGTCCACTATTTCCACTTTTGTTCAACTTCATCATAGACATACTGGTGGAAATGACGCCCACATAGACTGAATTTTCGGGCATTGATCTCCTATCAGGAGGTCCACTTATCAACTTAGAATACGCAGATGATATAGTCCCGTTTGATGAAGACGCTGACAAAATTCAGTCTTCTGGTAGCACTGAGCAACAATGCCAGTATATTTGGAATGCGTTTCTTGTCCTCTAAATGCAAATTACTGCTTATGAACTGGTCTGCGTCAACACATGAAGTAGTTGAACGCGTCGACAACTTCACTTATCTTGGAAGTCTGATCAGCCCCAATGGGTTGGTGTTGAACGAAATCTCACCACGGATTCGAAAAGCTCGTTTGGCTTTTGTCAACTTACGTCACCTGTGGCGAAGGCAAAATATCCGTCTATCAATTAAGGGGCGAGTATGCTGTGCGGCAGTTCTGTTCCACTTTACGGCTGCGAAACGTGGCCATTAAGAGTAGGAGATACTCGTAAGCTACAAACGTCTTAGAAATATTGCTCGCATCTGCTGGGATCACCGGATAAGTAATAGTGAGATTAGACGCAGGGTATTAGGGAATGATGGTAAATCAGTGATGAGGTTGTGTGTCTTCGTCAACTGAGATGGTTGGGCCACGCATTGCGTATGCCTGAATACCGATTACCACGATGAGCGATGCTGGCTACTTTTGCAGATGGTCGGAAGAAAGTTAGGGGCGGCCAAACCAAGACGTGGCATCAGTGCTTGAAGTCACTGACTTCTGGTCTTAGCCACATTAGTAGATGCAGACTACTTGGTTGAGGTTCGCGCGACTATCGTAACCAATGGTTGGACAACTCTGCGTGATATAGCTCAGAATCGATCACAATGACATAGGTGTATGCACTCCTTGTCATCCCTTAAGCCAAAAGATTAAGATGATCTTATGCCTTTCTTCGAATTTCTTTCTGCATCATATCTGTATATGCACTCATTTTTATTATTGAAGTAACTTCTGTGAGTTTGGTGGTCGTCTTGTTCTGCTAATGAGGTGTGGCAACTTGGACCGATGCATATATGTGCCACATCATACGTTGTGGCTAACTGACTTGTGAGACCGCGCCCTGAACTTCATGTTAGAAATTCCGTTGTTCGGGACTTATGTCGATCAAATTCATGGGTTAGGACTGTAGTATACCATGTCATCTATATACGTATCCAGAATCGAAGTGTGGTCATCCACTTTACCACAAATTTAGTATAAAGAACCGGAACGATTTACGCTCCGAGTATTTGGGGACCTGAATTCCTCGTCACTTTTTCAGATCTGGACTGCCGGGTAGTATCATTAACCCCTTCATTAAGAGCGTTTCCCATACTGAAACACTGTGGATGAGCTAAAAATAGGCCTGGCTCCTAGCTCACGTGGCCTCTCCTGCGTAGATGTTACTCTGAGTTCAAAATCAAAATAAGCTTTCTTAAATTAGAGCGTAGTAGACAGTTACCGGTGCTCTGCCTCATTAAATGGTCAAGTAAGAACTCGGAGAGATTGGGATATACCCCGTCACCTTTTTGTCGTCTTCGCTACGCTCACACTGGGTGCAGTTTGTGTAAAGCAGAGAATGAATTTGACCGAAAGCTGTCTTTTCTCTTACAAGTCAAACAATCCGATCTAATCATACCAGACTTTAACGCCCTAGTAGGCAGTTTAAGCCAAGACAAAAGACACTTAGGTGTGTTTAACAGGGTCACAGCTCAAGACACAGATAATAATGAACGTTTGCTGCAACTATTCTCAGGCAACCACATATTCTTAGTAAGCATTAGTTTTAAGCTTGAAGAGTAACATCATCTGGTGGGTATCAGGGGAGAACTTACCAGACGGAAATACGTAATGAAAATCCAGTTATTGCAAATAAGACGTTACTAATGCAGGAGGCTATGAGCCCATTGGCTTTGGCCTGTAAGAAAAACAATGGCGGTTGTACTGAAAACACGAGCACTAACAGTGAAGAATGTGTCAGTACAGTACGGAGAAAACGAAACGGAAAGAAAAAAGCTATAGGCAGTACGCAGCCGGTTAATAAGTCATTGGTGGACTCCCATTGTGAGTCACAAAATGCACTACCAAAGTCTGATAGTAAGAGTGAATTCCACCCTGGCGTGACTGAGAAGGAGAATCTAGTCTCATCAAATAATAATGTGAGCAAATTGCTGGAGTCAAACGACCCTGGGTGAATATACTCGTAGTATCTTACCAGATAACTCTAAAGGAGTTCAGGTCAAAAACTGGTTAGAATAGGTAAGAGGACCGAGGACAATGTTGGATCCCGACCATGTAGACTCCTTAGGGCAATCCTAGGATTGGAGAAGCAACGTCATTTCCTGTTAATTAACGCTCGTAGTTGCGACAATTCAGGTATCTGAGTTAGATCTGATATGTCTCTTGAAGACAGAATAAAAAGGAAGAGGGCACTAGCTGAACGAGAAACCCTTCGACAAAACGGTGAGGAAAGTCTCCGTTCATTGGGTTTTCGGATAGTCAGGTCATGGGAGCGAATGCTACCAAGTCCATGATTTAGACATTACTCCAGAATTATCCGGATACCACTATCTAAGGAGGTGGCATCCTTTTATATATAGCCAATAATATAAATATCCAATCCTCTGCTAGCGAACCCCATGATAGCGGTACTTGTGAAGTCATTGGCTGTGAATCGGCTATCGATGTGGTACATTTATACTCGGTATCATCTATCGCAGCCCAATTTGCTTAGCTAATGACTTTATTTTAGAGCACATTCAGCTTTAGAGTGCAAATAACAGATGCTTCATAATAGGAGACTTTATTGCACCTGATATTAGTTGGACTGAGATGACCACGGAAGGATTTATAGACTCCTTTGATAGTAGGTTCCTGATAACAATAATGGAGCATGCATTAGTGCAGGATGTATCCAAATCCACACGTTTTGGTGATAATCAAGGTTCTTCTCTGTTGGACTTGGTAATCACTCATGATACCGAGGATATTGTTGACCTAAATATTCTTCCGCCGTTAGTGAACAGCGATCACGCTGTTTTGTCATTCGCGTATAAACTATGGACATGTTATACGACCAGGTTACACCCTGCCCAAATGTATGGAGAGCTAACATATCAGCCATTCAGGAGTGCGCTGCTAAGACAGATCGGTCTGTGGATATTAGCTCATCAGCTGAAGAAGCGTGGTCTGTATTTAAAGGTAAGTTTAGTTTAGTTACATCCTCGTTCATACCATACCTGGTACCACGTAGACCGAATAACAGTCCGCCATGGCTAACCAAAGAAGTCAGGAAACTTCGTAGGAGAAGGAAAAAGCACTGGAGCATGTTCATCTCTACTGGTTTAGAACAATACTGACCCAGTTGTTGTAAAATTAGGAATGCCTTTAAAGCGTTATTATGTAGGACTAGACGAATATATGAAAAACAATTGATTAGGGATTGTAGATATAGTCCGAAACGGTTATTGTCGTACATAAAAAGACAAACTCAGAGAAGCGATTGGATTCCAATAACTTTTGATACAAGGAACTCCGTGAATCTTGGCAAGAAATGATAACGAAAAAGCTGAAGCTTTATCGGAATATTTCACTAATGTGTTTTCTATCAGTTATGAAGTACGACCAACGATTCATTGTGATTGTGGCGGCTCGTTGATGGACCCTGTTGTCATTGAGAAACGTACTGTCTTAAGGCTACTTCAGCATCTCAAACCTGGTAAGTCCAGTGGTCCTGATGATATTCATCCTAGAATTATGAAAACCATATCAGATGAAATTGCTAAACCACCATACTATTTGACATGCCTCTGAGACAGTCCAGACTGGAAAGACGCTATAATAAGTCTGGTGTATAAGGCTGGGAGTAGGGATTTAGTTAGTAACTATAGACTCGTTAGCTTAACTAGTGTGGTTGTAAAACTAATGGAAAAAATCACTCGGATATCTGTCATAAACTATTTTGAAGGGCATAATCTTTTCTCCAGGGACGACATGGTTTTCGGAGAGGCTTATCATACTTGAGAAATCTACTGATTGCAAGAGAAGATTGGGCTGCGGCAAAGGATCGGAATATTCCTGTGGATGTGATCTTCATAGATCTAAGTAAGGCCTTTGATAAGGTTTCCCACTCTGGTCTTAAATTCAAACTGGAACGTTTTGGAATCCATTTTACAGTCGTCGATTGGATAAGTAACTTTCTCCATGACAGGAGACAAAGGGTAAGGGTTAATGGGCTCTCTCCTCGTGGGTACCTTTAAAAAGTGGGGTTCCTCAAGGAACAATCCTCGGTCCTCTTCTCTTTTTACTTTACGTAAATGAATTGCCAACTGTAGCAAAATCATCCGTTCTACTCTTCGCTGGTGTCATAAAAATTCGGAGACTCACAGTATGTCGGATAGAATGGTATTACAGAATGATCTTAGCTCATTGGTGGCATGGTTGGACAGGTGGTCAATAGAAGTAAATCCTAATAAGAGTGTGGCGATGCAATTAAATAACTATGATGATTCGTATTACTACACAATATGTGGATTCGTGCTACCCAAAGTAAGACACTATAAAGGTTTAGGATTCATATTAGGCAGTGATCTCAAAACCACCAGTCACTGTAAGGCTGCTGCTGCAAAAGGCTACAGGGTATTATGGATCATTCGTAGGTCTTTCCAGTACTTAGATGACGAAATGTTTAAATTATTATACCCAGTTTATGTGCGACCACATTTGGAACATGGGATCCAAGCAGCGAATCCTTGTTTCAAGTATGAAGCAGATATGCTGAAAAGAGTCCAACGACGAGGTACTAAGATGGTACAGAGTTTGTCTGTCCTATCTTATGAAGACAGACTGAAACACATTAACTTATTTCCGTTATCTTACCGTAGAATACGGGGTGATCTAATATTGGCTTATTGTATTCTGAACGATGACCCTGGTATTAACATGTCTTATCTTTTGCTTCCATCTAGGACTGATCATTTGAAAGGACATTCGAAGAAAGTTCAAAAACCGAGATCAAATCGTTTACGTCTGGAGTTTGGTTTCTCGCACCGAGTAGTGGATTACTGAAATTCTCTGCCGGAACACGAAATACTAGCACATTCTATTGATATATTCGAAACGAGATTGGAACTCCTTATTGTTGAAAACTGCAAGGATTAATATAGGTCGATGGACCTCCTATCCTTATCACTGAGGTCTGAAAAAAATTGGATAATGATCGCTCTCAAGTATGTTCTTCGGCGGCCCTTTGGTCGAATTCTACAAATCACAAGTATTCACTCACTAGTTTTTCCAAAACATTTGGAATCACTGAGTGAACCTATCTTATGTTACACACTGTATTTATAATATTTATTTGATGGGCCCAACCTCTCTATTTTTGGTGAAATTTTAGGAAAGCCATCATAGGAAATTTTCGGGAAATAGCACAAGAACCCCAAATTTTCCCTGGAATCTTATGACACTTTGGGAAAACCCATCTGCTTTCTGTGATTTGACCTCAATATTTTTTTTCGCAGTTTGGGGACATTCTGCACGATTCTGGGTTATCCCCAAGACCATTAGTGGTCTGTACAATCAGCTGATTGTACAGAAAATCCAGTCGACTTAATAACATGTGCACAAAAGTTACTACGTGCCCATTCAATTTTATTTTCAGTTCACTCCTCAAAGTGAACGCGATTCCAAAGCACTTGAACCATAGTTGATAAGAAGAATCAATCTGTCGCTATAGATAAGCATCGCCGTAATCAAAAAATTGGTGCGCTATAAGTGGAAATGTTTAACAGTTAAAAAAGCAATTTTCCCACCAATAAATAATGTCCTCGAATTCTTAACAGTTGCTAATGCGTTCCCGTTGCATATATCAGGTTGGTGTTGAACTTTCATTCAGTGTTCTACAAAAAGAAAAAGTTACTTTTCTGCATTTCAAACGCAGTATCGAAACATCCAAATTACCAATAGTAGACAAACGAATGCCCTATATCATAGCAATCATCCAACCTATGAATCCATAATGCGATGTGAAAGGTTGACTACGTACCGCTGGTATAACAATAATGTTTGCTAAACTAGAAAAATTACAGTTAGGTCTGTGAACACTTGCGAAACTAGAAAATTGGGTCCCACATTGTAGCAACGACAAAGTACACTTTGGACGTACATGGCCAGTTCAGGAATTCACACCCGAAAAATGTCCAGGATTTCGTTGACCTTCCTTACAGTTATGTCACCATCATCTCAATTGCAACTCTGTCTAGCTGTTGCTTCATTGAGAGATGAACAGGTGGAGACATTTCAGTAGTAAAACGACCTACAATTTGTTAATAAAAAAACCGGAACTATGCAATTTACTTCACTAGGTACTTAATGAACGTAACTACAGGACGCAATGGCAGATTCCGGGACAATACTGCTACACTAGTCCAGCAACCTAGGGTGTAACCCCTCACCAGTTGATATTATTTGGAATGCTTTACATAACCCACGTTTATGTGGATCAAACGACATAAGTTTGTCCTTATATCAACACCAGGCTGATTAGTTGTCAATAATAGCAGATGATCGGTATCAAAAAGTTGGTTGCTAACATGCACTAGTAATCTACCTCATGCTTGAAGAGTTTACTTTCTAATGAACGCATGCGAGCTAATCTACAAGAGCCTTATAATCAGTGTTATTTTATGGTATTTTCCCATGTTTTTTCTCAGTTAACTAGGAGTCAGTTACACGTTGCCTTAGGTCAACTGATTGATCCAAGAACGTCCGTGTTAGATTGTTGAATGTTATCTCTAATTTATAAGGAATACCAACACGAAAAGACTCTTAGAAAAGCTCAGCTGGAAACGAAAAAGCAAACTATGCTTATTTCAATTGATGAGATGACGAATGGATTATTAACCAGAATCGATGAGAATGTGTCAAAAGTAATACCATTTCTTCATATTTATAGCATTGATTTTGAAAACAGGTGTTTCTCTCTTTTTGTTAGTGCCATTGCCCTCCAGTTTTTTTCCTTTCTTAAGGTTTCAGCAAATATTTTTCTCTACGTAAAGTGCCCTTTCCTAGATTGTTTGATTTGTCGATAGAATTCAGAAATACTTTGCCTGAAAACTGCCGATACACAAACATAGTGTTTCTTACCCAATTCGTCAGGGGCTTTGCACAAAAAAAAATAGTTAGTTTCCTTGTCCGTGTAAATTAAAATCAGGGGTAACATCGATATTTTTCTAATTCATAATCATCCTCACTCATATCGCAAACCAATTCCAACTGAACTTTTTCGTTCAAAGTGTTGTCATAGTTGTCTTTTGAATATTTGTAGGAATATATGTAGTTAAATTTTTTCTTTGATGTTGCAGCTAACTATATTGTCGCTTTGTTTACAGTTTTGGGACTTTACGTTAGGACTGGAGTATTATTTCGTTTTAGGTTATCCCCAGATAGTTCAATAGTTGTTAAATAAGAAGAAATACCAAGTCTATTGATAATTTTATTTTTCGTATTCATTTAGGTATAAGTGAACAAACATACTATACTGTTATGGAAAAACTTGGCAAAAAGTGATCATATTGCAGTATGTCTGATAGATGTGTGACCCTTATCCTTAAAACTTATGGCTGTTGGAAAAATCTCATTTTCCACATTCATAAGACTTTAATAAGCTTCGCAAAGCTAGTATAAATGCTATTTATGTTAAGGGAGTAATGCTTTCATAGACAAACAGGTAACTCATAAAAAAAGGTAAAAACACTTTCAAACATAAGTGGTTTTGGGTGTGCTTTGTCATGATGCCTCAAGTTTTCATTCACATCTCAGATCCCCAGACGCATAATAATAGTGGTCTACTGACTTATTATTGGTAATCAAATCCTCAAAGAAAGTTTTTCCTGGGGACATCTACCATTCTCGTTTGTGTGACTCAAATTTTCCGTCTGTTTTAACTGCGAATTCAACCCTAACATTAGCATCATTAATCACTCCATAGGAAATAAGACCGAGATAGGATGTCTGATGTGGTATGATTTGTTAGTTTGGTTTTTATAATGTTCACATATTTACTGGTGGGCATTTGATACCGTTTTCTAGACATAATACTCTTATCATATTAGTAGCATTCAGTTGAATCTGATAAAGCGTATTTGGTATTTTGTTTCAGCTTTTTTTAAAATAAAACAACAGTTTGTTTTTTGTCATATTCTGTAGATTGGAAGTGTGTTAGTTTACTTAAAACGAATACTTCCTTAAACTATCTTGTGCATTTGACTGGGCAGGAGCTCATTTGATTTATCAGTATTTTCGCTCAACTGTAGGTGCTACCTTGACGCGGTGGTCGGCCTTGTCTATCATGATGAAGCAACCGAGCTATACTGGCTGGAACAACCGTTCCTCAAGGTCCTACCATGCCAGACAGGTCGATTGGAGAACGGTGAGACTAAGAGCAGCAACTCAAGGTCTGAGGGCGAAGTCGTACTGCTGACTGTAGAGGGGTGTGACGGCAGTAAGGTGTTCCCCTTGGACAACCATCATCTGCAGCGATGCTGCCTTCTCACAAGGAAGGGTGGGGTTAGAAAAGGTTGACCCTAAAAATGTCACACCTCACCTTACCTCACGGATTTCCGTCTCCGGCGGTAAGGCCCTTTGAAAAACGGAGCTAACACGTCAAAAACCTCCCACAAAAAGGCCGTGCGTGACCAGCCTCAAGCAGTTGTCCCTTGTGCTCTGTGGTCACGCTCCCAGGTCGTTAAGGCCAACACTAATCCAATTTCCTTTTCAGGTTCCTCAAGAAATACCCTTCCACGGTGTGGGCAGCCGGGAAGTGACATCAGCCCTCATACCCGTAACAGCACATGAGAACAAGTTGGTCACATTCAAATCCTTCCTACACCTCCTTATACCTCTCTTATCTCCCCGACTAAACCTTCTCACGTCGCTTTATCACCTCGCACCGCTAGGGCAAACGATTTGGGTATACGGAACGTTATTCCTGGTCTCCTGAAACCACGCTCTAAACTACACATAGGAGCTTTTAACGTACGAACACTTTGCCAAATAGGACAACAGGCTTCCTTAGCTAGGACTTTAGAATCTCGCGCCATCGATGTGTGCTGCGTCTCCGAAACGCGCATACAGGATCCGAGTAGCGTCATTCATTTGACCTCACCATGCCAAAATAAAGAACCGACTCGATTCACACTTCGTGTATCTGGAAGCCCTGATGATGCTTCCCGTGGCCTCGCCGGCGTAGGTATAGCATTGAGTCCTAGGGCAGAACTAGCTCTCTTAGACTGGACAGTCGTTTGTGCGCTGTCCGACTGAACGGAACAGTAAGAATCCGAAAAGATAGGGACACTCGTCGTTGCCTCTTCGTCGTCTCTGCCTATTCTCCCACTGACTGCAGCTCAGATGATGTAAAAGATGAGTTTTACAGAAAGCTTTCCGACCTTCTCCGAAAAGCTAGGCGCTCGGATGTAGTAATAATGGCCGGTGACTTTAATGCTCAAGTAGGTAAACTAAGCGATAGGAAAGACACCTAGGTGGATCTTATAGCGTCGTGGCTCAAAGAACAGATAATGGCGACCGTCTGTTGCAGCTATGCTCAGATAACCGCCTGTTCCTTGCAAATACTAACTTTAAGCATAAGGAAAAACATCTTTTAACATGGCGACCCCCCAATTCGTCCCAACGTTGGACCCAAATAGATCACATCGCTATCAGCCACCGATGGAGGGGCTCGATAGAAGACTGTCGCTCATTCTGGAGCACATGCTTAGATTCAGATCATGCTCTAGTACGAGCGCGTATCTGTCTGCGTCTTACTGGACGTAGGAAAGACACTGCAAAGAAACCTCTTAGGGCCCTACTTAATGATAGTCAAGCTAAGAGTATATTTCAGGAACAACTAGGAAAACAGTTAGGCAGCCATGTATGTGATGCCCACCCTGAGGCAGCATGGAATGATATCCGAAAAGCTGTGGAAACAGCAGTGATATCTGCTAGTACGGTAAACCGTAAGGTTAGGGAGAAACACTGGATCTCAGCCCCGACGGTTGTTGCTACCTTGACGTGGTGGTCGGGCTTGCCTATCATGATGAAGCAACCGAGCTATACTGGCTGGAACAACCGTTCCTCAAGGTCCTACCATGCCAGACAGGTCGATTGAAGAGCGGTTAGACTAAAAGCAACAAACCCAAGGTCCGAAGGCGAAGTCGTACTGCTGACTGTACAGAGGTGTGACAGCAGTAAGGTGTTTCCTTCAGACAACCAGCATGACAGCGATGCTGCCTTCCCACAAGGAGGGGTGGGGTTAGAAAAGATCGACCCTAAAAATGCACACCTCGCCTTATCCCACGGATATCCGTCTCCGGTGGTTAGGTCCCAACAAGTACGGAACCAACACAAAAATTACCCATAAAAAGGTCGTGTGTGACTGACCTCAAGCAGTTGTCCCTTGGGCACTGCGGTCACGCTCTCAGGTCACTAAGACCACCTCTAATCTAATTTCCTTTTCACATACCTCCAGAAGAACCCTTCCACGGTGTGGGCAGCCGGGAAGTGATAACCGCCTTCATACCTCTAACAGCACTTAAGACCACTGTGTTCATAATCAACCTCCGTCTTCCTGGATCTCAGCAGCATCTACCGCACTAATAGATGCTCGAAAACTCATTCCATCTGGCTCTGAACATAACGAAGAGCGGAGTCAGCTTAAGCGCAAGCTGACAAGAAACCTACGCAATGATCACGAACAGTGGTGGGTAGCGAAAGAAAGAGAGATGGAAAAGGCAGAGGCAACAGGTAATAGCAGACAATTATTCAGAATTGTTAAGGAAACCGACTATTAGCGAAACACTCTCAGAGAAAGATGGATATATTATACATTCTCAATACAGGAGATTGGATCGATGGGCAGAACACTTTAAGGATCAGTTCAACTGACCTTCAGCCACACTTCGGTTTCCAACGATCTCTAGTCAACCTGAATGGCATGTTAATATAGGTCCTCCGTCTCTTTACGAAGTTGGAAAAGCCATAGGAAACCTGGAGCGAGGGAGAGCAACAGTCCGTAACAGGTTTACTCCTGAGATTTTTAAGGATGGTGGTCCAGTATTAGCAATGAGATTAACCGAGGTCATAGGTAGAATTTGGGAACTGGACGTAATCCCATCTGACTGGTCTCAACCACTGATTGTGCCAGTCTATAAGAAAGGATAAAAGTCCTCTTGTGACAATCACAGAGGAATCAGTTTGACTAATATAGTGTCTGGAATATTAGCTTCAATAATAAAGCTTGTGAAGAGCAGACTAGAGAAAACCAGGCGGTTCTCTCCCTCGAAGTGCAAAATGTTGCTTCAGGATTGGGTTGCATCGACACCCGAACTAATGATAGGGAGTGAAGTAGTTGAGCATGTCGACCACTTCACTTATCTGGGAAGTCTTATCAGCCCTTGTGGTCTGGTGTGTGACGAAATCTCAGCACGGATACAAAAGGCTCGACTAGCTTTTGCCAACCTGCGTCACTTATGGCGTAGGCGAGATATCCGTCTACCAACCAAAGGACGTGTTTACTGCGCAGCAGTTCGTTCCGTCCTACTTTATGGCAGTGAAAAATGGCTGGTAAGAGTAGAGGATATTCGTAGGTTACTAGTATTTGATCATAGGTGTCTTCGAAACATTGCTCGTATATCCTGAGACCATCGAGTAAGTAACGCAGTTGTTAGGAAACGGTTACTAGGTAAGGATGGCAAATCGATTGATGAAGTAGTGAAACTTCGTCAGTCGAGATGGCTGGGACACGTGTTACGTATGCCCAACGACCGACTACCTCGACGTGCTATGTTCAGTGGTATAGGAGTAGGTTGGAAGAAAGGTAGGGGCGGCCAGACCAAAACATGGCACAAGTCCATGAAGTCACTGACAAGTGGTCTGAGTCATGTTGGTAGGTGTAGACTACCTGGTTGGGAATAGCGAGATGATAGCAACCGATGGTTAGAGACCCTGAATGACATGGCTCAAAATCGTTTGCAATGGCGCAGGTGCATCCACTCTTCGTGTTCTCCCAAATTCTAATCTTCTGAATTCTTCATGTCCCTTTTTTTCCTCTTTCCAAATTCATTTCACTGCATTAAACTCCTTGAATAACATCTTCAAACCCTAGTCTTTCCTATTACTGCTTGTACTCTTACCACCTCTACCACTACGGGATTTGAATCGACCACTGCATCTCTGTGCTAATGTGGTGTGGCAACTCGAACTGATGTACGTACGTACGAAGTTCTACTTTGTTACTGACTGAGTTTTGCTCGATGAATACAAAGTTCCAACCTCAGGATAGAAGTTTACTGGTTAGTACCGTGGGCCCCAATTTCATTCGAGTAGCATATGACAGTCTAGCTTATTAGTAAAGTCGATTGCGTAAACTAGTATTAATTGCCTAATTGTAAAGTACATTTTTGTTTGCTCAAGCGACAAAATCTTAAAGAAACTATACCAGTTAAAGCTGAAATTCCCAAATTGTGCTGATTTATGTAGAATACTCGTAACCTACCCATATCTCCTGGGGCTACGGATAATGGTCATTAAGTAATAGAGAACGGACTGATACACAGTATACTCGTCAAATGGCTTTACAACATACGTTGGGTAATTTAGAAAACATCGAACGAAATGTTTGTGCAAGTGTTTAAATACAATCAACCATAAGTTTAAGTGTAACTGATTAATTCATTTAATTGTATCACAATATTCATAAGTTAGATGCTGCTAGTAGTTATTACTAAAGTGTTGTTCTTATTTTGACGAGTGCGATGTAAAACTAATATTCTCTCAAGATACTACAACCCTGAATTTTGTCAGAGTACATAAAGAACTCCAGGAGAATTTGTGAATCTTCAAATAGGAAATAGATTTCCATGAAATGTTATCTGTAAGTATAATTGTTTCTATCTGTTTGTAGTAGTATTGAACTGAGATATTGTAAATATTGTTGGCGAATACCTTGTTACTATTACTTTAAAAGATAACTTTTACACGTTCAATAATATTGTCTAACGAGCTTCTAGAAAAAAAGTACTATTATCCTGCCCTCCTGTCACAGCCAAACACCTACACAGGACTTTTGCTGACAAAGTCAAATAAGGTCTTTAGATCAAGCAGGAACTATTAAGTATACTTGTTTCTAAACCTGAAAAAGCGGAGAAATTCCGCCTACATAATCTAATGAAAAATCGCCTCGTTCTGTATTGTATTACTAGGAATGGAACTTCAAAAATACACAAGTGACGTGTAATAAAAATATTTAAACTATTGACAACTTTAGAGTACATCTTAAAAGTGAACTGACGAGAGTTAAGCCCAGTCATTTTTCGTGGTTGCTACTTTGTTTTATAGGATTTTGTTAAATTGAAATCAACCGGAGAATTTTTGAGATATAAAAGGAGTTTGAAAATTGTTTTATTCTTATTTTATATACAATAATGAATTCATTTTGGTTGAGTTTGGGACCTTGTGATTTTGTTACAGTTGAGGCATTACATCGACTCCATTGACTGCTATTTTTCATTTAGATTTATTATGGAAAGTTTTGACTCATATGATACTGGTAGTGATACTTATTACAAATTATTTATTTAGTTGAACACATAAATATTGGTACAAGAGGGCACCAAATAAATATGAGCCACACTACTTATTACAAATCAGGTCATCTATGCCAATTATTATACTAGAACATTTTTCAACAATTAGTTTTTGGTTATAAAACTCGAACAACTCAGTAACATTAAGCATAAGCTTATATTATATTCAATATTTAGCATTCATTTAATACAACATACATTAACTTGATTTCTGTCTTTTTTAGGCATATATAAATCAGCATCGACTAAACAGTGAATTCAAAGAGTTAATAACTCAACTACATATTTATCAGAACCATGTCAATGTATGGCTAAAGCTTGTTTCCGATATTCGTAATGTACTTAAAGAACTAGGTGATGTTGAATGTTGGTCCATGAAAATGGAACAAGATGCAATGCTAATTGACAGTTGTCTACAAACAGTGCTCAGTCGTTATTGAACACTATTTTCCATGATTATAAAATTTGATATGGTTGTTTTAAGTGTATACATTTGGTAATTTCTAATTTCCTATTATCTTATTTAAAATCATAGTATTTACTTGACATTCAATCAAAATGATAAAATAATTGAGCAGATGGTATTCTTTTGTATATAAATAAATTGCAAAGAATTCTATGGATGGTATCGTTTATTAAAACTTTGCGATAATAATATGTACACATAATTATCTACTAACAGGAGTTGGTAGTTCGTTATTATTGTTGGGGGGGGTCGTCTGATTTCTAAAACCATTGTGCACATTTCCTATACACAAGTCTGACATGTTAACCTTCGTAAGAAGACTATAAGTTATCAGAAAACAGTATTGGTAAACCAAATCAGATATATTCACAAACTCATTAATATAGATATATGCCCCTCAAAATATTGATCCAGATTTCCAACCAATAGTGTATTTTTGTTCCCGTCGGATAATCATACCATATCTTAACTATTAGTCTATACCCATCACCATCTCTTACTCATTGTTTGGTCTTAAAATGATACGTATGGTTGATGCAGGATATCGATTAACAGTTTGCTGAAAAATAATTTGTAGATTTATTTTTAGAAACGCGGTTTGCATAATAATGATCAGTAACATAATGAAATAGTAAAAGTGTAGATCCATATGCTGAAATGGCTTAGAAATATAGGAACACTGGATGTGAGAAAAGGGATAAGAAGAAGGTATTGCAGCACTGTTTAGAGTTTTTAGTCTCTGACTGCCTTACTGCAACTATTTCAGATTTTGGCATCAAGTGCATCCTAGTTTTCGGCTACTAAAGTAATCTCATAATTCATACTAGGACTGGTATGTACTTACTCTTCAGCAAATCTTCCTGAAACAACAAAATAAATACTGTTAGTTTCTTTTCAGTGTCACAATTGATTGATCACTGGGTGATAATCAGTGTCATGTGTGTCAAGTCCTTCTTAGTGCAGATCGAATGCTATCGATCATGTTGCAATGTGGCCGCTAGTCTAGGTGACTCGACATTGTGTTCACTTGGTCGATAGCATTCGATTTGCACTAAGGACTTGACACACCCAGTGATCAATCAATTGTGATTACATCTCAGTCCTACAGGAGGTCGGTCATGGCCCGGATAGCCTAGTGATAACGTATCTGACTGTGAAGCTGGGTGACACGGGATCGAACCAGCCAAGGAGAATCAGTTCCCTCAAGATTACAGGTACACTTTGCTGACGAGTGCCAAATAGCACGAAACCCGGGTTTCCTATTGACTACCTCCAACCACCATCTAATCTCAACATTGTTTTCAGTGTTCCCAATTCATATTACATTTATCTTTTAAATGTGAAGACGCACCATGGAGAAATCTACAAGTTTTAACTTATATTTAGATGGCAACTATTTAAATTACGATAACCAGTCCTTCACTGGAAATAGCCTTAAAACGTCATCTTAGAAAATTTGAATTCATTATTTGGAAGCCACGTATCCTGATGCTTAGCTTCTAATCGTTAATGCAAATAGATGCATTGTCTCGACTTGGAGTAAGGATACTTATTAAAGAACCAAGGATATCAGGAGGAGTCAATTTTAATATGACTATTATACCGTTGTGGACAGAAAATCCAATATTTTGTGTACCTTCTTATAGTACTATGGTTTAGTTAAACTATATTTTGGATTTCTACGAATATTCGTCAAGATTAGAACGAATAGTTTGACAGAAATTGGGCGCCGAGTAAAGAGAAGTCATTATATGTGAAAAATATATTTGAAGTAATCTCAGCGATTGAAATTCCAACGTTTCGTAAAGCTTACTTGTCTGGACTTCTTCAGGGTAGTAATCAAATATTTTGGATTTTTATCATGTGATGTTTTCTGGTCAAAGGAATAAATATCGATTCTACAGCACGATAAGACAAATCAGAACTACATGATTGTATAGCCCCAACTCACCATAGTGAGTTTCGACTCAGCACTTTAACATAAAGGTTAAATATAATGTCCGTTTTATTATTGGAAAAATTGGATTACTTTTCTTCTAAAGTAGATGCGGTAGACTAACGTCAATACAACTTTAAGATATTTGAAATATTCCCATATTGTTCTAAACTTTAAGATACTCAATCAAGTAGGATATCTGGAAATTCCAACTACTTAATTGACGTTCCTCAGTGAGATAGGGAAGTTTAAACCGTCATTTATTAAAAAATCAAACCACTCCCAAAACCTTTTATAAAAAACCTAAGCTGAAGTTTGTAAATGTTTCGAAAAGGCCCTAAATTGAACATAGAATGATTTAGATAATTCTATACGGAAGTTCTATCTCATAGTGTGGGGTACAGGTTGTGTACATTCCGTGATCTCCACTATAGACGCAAAGGTAAACATACACTAGGTGACTCGATTTCGAGGTGGTGTATAGCAGATTTATTTTGTCATGGGTCCTGCAAACCATGTATTGGTACACTATTCTCAAAGTACTTTTAGTGTCTTCTAAGAAACCAGGGGTCGTGTTAGTTATATTAGAGCACTTTAAATACCAAAAACTATGAGTTTGTGATGCTAGTACATTTTAACATTAAAAGAACTAAAGTAACTATCGGATCTAGTGCAGAATCTCCTTTGATGATCGAGTAACATCTATAGCCAGCTGTGTAGGAAAGTCACGTTTATTTTTAGAGCGTCTTTAGTCATGAATTGAAGATTATTGTACAGCATACGTTGGGAATCACGCTTTTTTAATTCACGTGAAAATACCCAATTAGTTCCATTAAACAAAGCCCGTATAACTGCTACTTCCTACTTTTTTTTATTAAATTTGAAAAAATCCAAAACATTTTGAAATTATGGATGTCTCACTACTAGCCATTAAGATTTTCATGAGAGGTGGAAACACTTACGACAGAATTACGTGGTTGAATTGACCTGATAATCAGAGTTCTTGGTGGTTCACTCCTGTTAGGAAGATAGATATCTGCTAATTACAAACTACATTTATAGCCTAGATAGATGGATACACACATAAGAATAACAAACGAAAGTTGGTTCCATTTTATGCAGTAACCAAGTTCGTTGAAGTTTGGTTCTGATATTCGTACAGGTATTTTCATAATAAGACGAGACAGAATTTGCTCATACTTCTATTGATGATATCATTGTATAGCAACATCAGCGTCAACGAAACCGGTGTATAATGCTATTGAGTGCATGTATAGACGCTCATAAAGTGTACTATTGGAATCAACAGATGGTGAATGAATTACCATTGCTGTGGAGAACTCGAGACTCAGCTTATAATAATAGTAGAGCTTTCCATAATCAGATTTATTGTTTTTGGTCCCGCTCTAAATTCCTAGTTGTCACTTTTCATTTCATTTTACCTAATCAACTGTTTTCACTAGTTGTTACTTTTGTCATACTATTTTTGTTAGTTGATATCCAAGTTCAGTGACCCTATATTTATTTAATCACTAAACATTTTATCTTATATTTTCAAGCAAAAGCTTTGGAGAAGGGATTTTTTTCTAGTTATGTATTGCGTTAGTATGTAGCGGTTGTTTAACCTGAATATGACTAATGCTTATATCCATAACTAATTTCGGTTTTCGTCTAGTATTTGGAATCATTATCAGAAAGTAACTAGTAAATGTCGTTGTATTATGATGAATTAAAGGTTTATAAATCACAATTTTCGAGACAAATATAAACATGAAATTCACCTTGCTTCTTGACACTCATAAATTGAACCGAATGAAAATTAATCAAGTGGATAAATAGAATACATCATTCTGTAACCTGTTATAATGCACAGCAATCTAAAATTCATACTCTCTTTACCCACTATTGTTCTACTTAAATAATATAGACAGAATCATCTCTAATAAAATCATAGATTTATTAAATATTATTGGCAAGCATTTGATACAATATTTACGGTTGAGAAATAGATTTTCTATACTTTTTGTTTGTAATAATTCCATCAAATTTTGCTTAGTGTATTAGGGATTCTTTCAGTTTCATGCTTAAAGATGAAAGTAATACACAGTCCTCATCGAAATGCGGTGGAAAATCTGCATCTTGTAACAATGGACATTGAACGTTTGCACAATCATAAAATGACTTTTGCTGAAATATGCACAAAAACACACGATGTACGTAATGATAATTAGATTGAGTTTATGAAACAGAGTAACGAATACTAAGTTAGACCTATAAACTGATGACTGATGAATTCATTTCAATAAATGGTACTTACTTACTCCTGTTACTCCCAATGGAGCATAGGGATTATTATTAATACTATTATAATTATGGGTAATAGTATTAACATTAGTATTATTATATTAGGTGATCAATAAATTTATATCCAAATATTCTTGGTTCAGTATCGGGAGAACTTCCATACTCCTAGTTTTTGGGTTAATACCACTAAAAGCAGTTTCTGAGGTTATCCTCAAGGTTTTCAATACTCAGTAGGTATTTCGTATGCACCAGTTTCAGTTATGTTTCCCTTCATTTATTGAATGAGTGCTGCATATCGGTATATTATTTTCACTAAAGATTTCATTTCAAGCGTCTGGAGTTATTCTCAACTGTATACTATGCACATACCTAGTGCCGGATATAAAACAGATGTAATAAAACATTATATATGAAAAATATATTTGAAATAACCTGAGCGATTGAAAATTAAATAAATGGATTATAATTCTGGTTTCGATTACAATCCTTAAAAGGTTCAGACGACTTTGCTGGATGAAACGTTGGAATTGTTTAGATTTCAATCGCTGAGATTATTTCAAATATAATTTTCACATATAATGTCTTCTCTATACTCGGCGCTCATAGTTCTGATATTGATGAATATTCTTATAAATATACTAAAAGTTGGGGCTTGAAATGAATTTTTCATGGACATGCATCCCAATACGTGATAGTTATATACTAAACAAACGGAAAAGCGACCGGAAGTCCTGGGTACAACGCTCTTATTTACCACTGAAAACTCTGAAGATAACTTCACTTATTTAATCTACACTGAATTATGTGGTTAAGCATATTGATTCCAAAACTTTTTTTTGCTGTAACTAAGCTGAATCAGTTAATCGGAATGAATAAATTCTCGAATATGTTTTGCATACATATTTCATATACAATTAATTCCTTTTCTGTCATGAATAAATAACTTAGTGACTAGTCTACGTTTTTTGATTATAATTTACTGAGAATTTCTGAACACTTTTTTGGTTATTCCCGTGTATCAATGTAGATTTTTCGATAAATATTTTCACCTTTCATACTAGCTAGGAAAATGTCACTATGATTTTAGTGACTGGGAAGAAATACTAAATTTTTTTAATAAAAAGAGTCTCCACTTTCTACTCTCAGTTTACTGGCAACGTTTCTAGTGTTAGTGAGGCTTTGGAACTCATTAGGAATAATAATTTTCTTCAGATGGGATTCGCTAACTACTGCCAAGATGCATAAAACTTAGTTTCAGGAATTTCTGGTGATTGTTTCCAGCTACCTGACATTGTTAGTATTGTGTTGTGATTGGATGGTAATTTGTGATTATTGAAGTATCATAGTCGGATCGAAATAAATAATCTATTTCTTAAAATATAGCAATAGCTAAAATGTAAACTAGTAATCACATGTAAGTTAAAATAGTTTCTGTGATTAGTGCTTGATATACAACTGGTACAGATAATACTTAACTCCTTAAAAACTAAACAGTCTAATCTATTTTTAAACTCTGACTAGAAGTTGAAAATGTAAGCAACTAAACCATTGCTATACATTATAAATGGGGGGTATTTATGATAAGTCAAGCTAGATCTAACATTTCATGCTAGTAAAAATTAACACATTGAATATGTTTATTAGAAGATAGACTATGTATGCAGATAATGATTATTTATCAGACTTGACTAATCCAATAACTGATATTTAGTTTACTTATTCAGAACTATTTATGTAAGATTAAATATTTTTAATAATAGGGCTGATTATTATGATTTTGTATACGTTAGGAATAAGATTATGATTAACTTACATCACGATAACAATATAAACAAATTGCTAAACATTTATTATATCCTGAATCAGTTCTAAAATAGACTTCTTTAGCTAATGAACTATCTTTCATTGGTTGACCTAAAGCTGCATGTTGAATAGATCCATGAATTGAAAATGTATAATAAATGAAGAGAACCAATAAAGTTTTCATTGTTAACGGATAAATTAATCTATTCGAAAAATATTTGAACAATATTGTCATAATTGTTAGTGTAATTCTTCAATATGTATGTTGAACACTGTTGTAGTTGTTATTTTGGGCCGAGGTCACTGTTGACTAGAAAAAAAAAATCAGAGTGAACATGTATTGGTTTAAATCGATGAAAATGTCATACGGAAAGATAATTTTTTCTTATTGTATAGATTAGTGAAAGGAATGAAAACGGAATACAATTAAGATCAAGTATCAATGAAAATTGAAAGTAAGGTATCAGAAATTTATTAATAAGTAATTTTGTTTTGAGAGTATTGTGGTGCGTGCTGCTTATATTAACATAAGTAGTATATAATGCGAGTCAGGAATGTAATGTCTGGCAGCAGAAGATTGGAAAGATCAAGGAAGGAAGAATGGGAGTAGAAAGTAACTAGTATAGAAATGTAAGAACAATGAAGTCCGAGACAATTATTGAACATTTTGCAAATGAGGTATTATAGTATGGTTTTTCTATTTTACCAAGTAACTCTAATATTGTTAATTTATTTTCTAATCCATGATATATATATGGACATAAGTAAGGTTTATTAACAATTAACAGATACAGTATGATGATATTGTAATGGGAGTGGGGTTTACTTGCAATGTCTTGTATTTCCCTATTGTCAAAATTAAGAATTGCAACGAATCAGTCTGTATTAGCTATTATTATTAAACTTTTAATATAAAAATCATTTATCTAAACGAAGTGAATGAAATGCAGTTAAATATGAACATTTCCAATCATTGAAATCAAGAGATAGTGTGACCATATTATGGTTTTATACTCTACTTAGACAACACATTGATAAGCCATAATCATAATGGAATTTTAATATTCGAATAGTGGTTTCATTAATCCTGAGCATACATTAATGAATTTTACAGAGAATAAAAACAGTTTCAAGCATACTTTTGTTACTTACTGATATTCATAACTGTATAATATTTAGAATATTAACGAACTTTGTTCTTCTAAATTTTTAGCATTATCGTTGGAATGAAACTTCGAAATATTCAACTAACCTTAGATATCATGAATCAATTGAAGCTAGACCACCATGGAAAACCTGGAAGCACTGGATGGCCGTTTCGTCCTATTGTGGGATTCCTCAGCAGTGCGCACCCATTACTACAATTACTACAATCTTCACAAAACCCCTTCTAATACTAACCTTAGATAATTTGTAGGATTAATAAGATTACTAGTTTATCAATTTATGTACAAAATTTAATATTTCAAGAGATAAATTTCAACTTAAAGAATGCTGATTGGTGGCCTATACTATTCCATGAAGGATAAAAAGGTGTAAGTAAGTAACTTTCAACTTCAATAGACTAGGAGTTTTATATTGAAATATAGTGCTAAACACTACTAGTTTAATCTTTAAGGTAATTTATGTTTAAATTAAACCTCAGAAATAGTTTATTCGATAAAAACTATGAAAATTACTTCAAAACTTATAAACATACTCGTCATGAAAGAAGCTAACGAGTGTTATTAGTTGCAAAATCGAGCTAAATAACCTGTAAACTTTCATTTTCAATGAGGAAAGTAAACTTGTTTAGTTATTTTGTTTCACTAGTCTTTTTTTATCAGTATTATTTTCAATAGGCGTCCATTTATTTATCTGCATAGAACATTGATATTTGTAAGTGTTGGGTTATTAAAAAGAATATACATTATAACTTCGGTACAATTTACTTTGTTTTGTTACCAATTGTTGTACAATATTAAAATCAAGACAATATAAGTATGATAATTAAAAATCTGTTATTTCGAAATTGCATTTTTACATCTTAGAAATGGACTTTTAGTTTATATCAAAGTTATTTTAGATTAATTCCCAACATAATTACTAAGTGAGATAAACATGGTTAAAAAAATTGAATTGTATACAATTGAATTGTGATACAAAATTAAAGCAACACTGGTTAACATACATGGTACTGATCTTATAAAATATTCAAATGACCGATTCTGTACTTTTACGGCTAACTAATAAAGTTTCTAGGTTTGATTTGATTGAATTATGAAAATGATGTGAATCATTGATTGAACAAGCAATCTATGATATTATTCAAAACACTAAATCTCAAAACTTACATTACTCATTTATTTGCATCGTTTAAATAATTATGGAGATTTATGTATAATTTAAGTGTAAATTTGTTTGTAAACTGATATCAACTAGATTAGTTGAGTCAAAGATGGAATAATACCGTGTTGATAAAAAGACCTAAGGATCTCAGACTCAATCTCGTGTATGGTTGTAGAGGTGAATTGACTGATTCTACGTCCTCATTGGTTCTCTAGCTGAGTTCGTGTGAAGAATATTACCGCTAAACATTTTTGTAAAAAGATTTCTTTAAGAAAATGAATAATGCACCTTATTTTTTAGCTTTGTTCATTTTGAAATTTTAAGTGAATAAAATGTTTATATTCCTTCTAAAATGACTATCCATACAAAAAATTAGAGTTTAAACTCATGTAATTTCATGAAAATATGGAAAGATTTGCTGATCCTCAGAAGAGGGTCTTGTGGAGATTTCGGTAATTTAATAGCTGGATTAAAGCTAGACCACCATGGAAAACCTGAAAGCACTGGACGGCCGTTTCGTCCTAGTATGGGTCGCCTCAGCAGTGCTCATCTACGACCCCGCCCGCGTGATCCGAACATAGGACCTTCGGTATCGCGTGCAAACGCCCAACCTCTAGATCACTGAGTCGGCATCCGCCGGTGTTAATGTCTAACTTCAACTAATCCACGAAATTGAGCCACCGTCCACCATTGTCTTTAGTGAGTTACTATCTCACGATAGACCCAATTCAACTCCATTGGTCACAGTTTCTCACTAGAACTCCAGGAAATGCCTCTTGAAGTCAGTCATTAGTGAGCAGATGATTATTATTATTATCAGAAGGGGGTTTTGTTTATTCCTTTTTTCTCTACATTGAAAACTATCGGAATACTATGTGTTATTGCCAAACAAAATTACCAAAATAGATTTTGATAATTTGTAGAGATTAGTTCGATAGTTTTCACTCAGAATATGATTTAGCTAATGAATAATTAAAAATCAGAACTCGCACGACAGCTGTTCTATTTTACTTTGAAACCTGTCAGCAGTCTGTATTTCTCAGACATTGAACCGAAGATCAAAAAATATTGACAAATCAAATGCTACTTTCAACTTCAGCATTCATCTAGTTATTGTATCATTTAGTTTTATAATTTATTAATACAGTAATCTATTCTATGTACAATTAGCATCAAGAAATAATATTTAATATAATTCAGTAATTAAGTACCGGTGTTTGCACATGACATTTGTCATATGCAGATTAGTTATGTTACTTGTCTACCGAAAACAAATATAAATAAGGTAAGGTTTAGAGTAGTATTTCTATACTTTTTAAAAGCAGTTATCATAATCACTTTAACGGACTATAAATTATTCTGTGTAAAATTAATTAATCATAATCAAATCGGATTCTTAAAACCGATTTCAATTTTAAAATGTTACAATTCTAACGCCATAGTAACGAGGTGACTTAATTTCCTATCTGATAATTTCAAACAAACTTGTTTAATTCATGCATTGAATCTATTTGTTTTTAGATAAATTGATTTCCTGATATTCATGTTGGTTTTTACTGTGATATTAAGTCATTAAAAAAGCATAACTGAAAATCAAATATGTGTATGAATCGTAAAATCTATTCATCGTTTAGATGAGGCAGTTAAAACGTTTAAATAGAGCAAGAACAAACATTGATACAGAATAGTATGAATTCATATTATTTCGAGGTTTCTCGTCAGCTGCTTACAAACCGAAATTGTGATAGAATTTTTACATGGAGATAGTGTGAAAACAATTGACATAAATGAGTGTAAATAACTTGATTACAATAATAACCATATATATATGCTAGAAACAGGTCAGAGGTCAAAAGAGGGGGGTTAATCCAGGGTGGGTGGTGTAATAATTTAGTGAAGTTCCTAAATTGTGTGATAATTGTAGAGATTAATGGAATTAAATAATGATAAGGTAGATTACGTAATAATAATTAAATAGGGTTTGGAAAGTTAAGATGATTTAAGAGGACCAGGTGGTGGAAATGTGTGAATAAAATTTATTTTAAGAATTAGGTAATAGGGGAGAGTATAAAATATCTTAGAATAAGTAAATGAATAAAATAACCAAAACACAAAACAAACAGAAACAAAAAGATTACCAGGGTAGTGATAAGTTTATTAAAGTCTCTTTTTGGATGCATAAGTCCGGTTTCAGTTTCTTGATTGCAATGGCTTCAGCAAAGCGGAGAGTGGTAGTAGTTCTTTGTCTATTGATAATTTTAAACGCGCGTATAATATCGACGGTATGCCCGGTATCAAGTAGATGCCGAGCTATTGCACTGTTAAAAGCTTTAGTCCCTCACAGCGTCAAGTTCTTCGGAATATGCTCAGAAATGCGAACCTGTACGTTTAAGGTTATAGGAATCCTTGTTGTAACGGGTGACTGCAGGTTTTGATACGCAGCGTTTTATCGATCGATTACAGTGACACGGAAAACACGCAGTGAATGACCTAGTGTCCTGATTGGCCTTGCTTCCCTGTCTAGCCCAGCCAGTTGAGTCTAGAACGCAAGTCACAGCCTCTGAGTTATGAATCATCATATTTCAGACATACTCTATTTATATAGCAAACAAACAAACCACATCGTACCATAAAATAGAAAACAACATTTACACAATATTTAACGAGTGAAATAAATAATGGCCAATAGGGAATGTCCATTTAGAGTCCAAAGACATCATTAGACTTAACATGATAATGATTGGTATATTCCTCAGCATACCTAACAATCTTATGCAGTAAGAACTGGTTTATTAGTCTAAGTGTAGGCGCTTGCCGTGAAACATGAGGATCTTAAGTTCGATCTCAGGTGGGATAGTAGACGTGCATTTATGAAGAGTCTCATACTGGGAGTAAGTAGCTGTCCAGAACTTCCTGTTTGTCTAAGTTCGCTAGGTAAACTATAAGTTTCATCAATTTCCACAAACTGTTCACACTAACAGTCAAGTATAATATAGTATAACATTAGCAGATCAATTGATCTATACTAATAGGTGATGAAAGTCAAAATATATAAATTAGTCGAATAGAAGTAGACAGTTTATAATAGATAAATATGTTTATTGTTCTAGTACCCTATTCATACAAAGGAAAATAACAGTCGATACTATATGAGTTACTAGTCAATATCTGTATGTCTCAAGTATATATATGTAATCTCTACTGAATAAAAGTATCAACCAAAGTTTGTACAGAATAAAATCAAACGGTTTAAATTCTGTGTGATTTTATATCTTGTAGTTTGCATGACTTTTCCTCCTCTCTTTCATTCTACCTGAAATCTCAGTGTTTACTTATGAGTAGGTAAGAGCAAATTGTTTCTGTCGTGATCGAATGTTATGATTAGTGCAGAACATGCAAAATCATTTTAAAAAAGACAGAAATTTCAGGAATTATTGATTTAGAAATAGTCTTTGCTTGTTGATTTGTTAGAGATTTTCATCAATTTCAGACTAATTAGAAATGTTGCATTTTCATTTCTCTTTGTTTCTTTATCAAACATTATTCTTATCTAATCAAATGTGCTCTAAAGGTTAAGCGATTGTGCGCAAGACCGAAGGCCTTGGGTTGGAGTTCCGCGTTTGGGATCTTGGATATGTACTACTGAGAAGTCCCATATTAGGACGAAACGGCCATCCAGTGGTACCATATTTTCAATGGTTGTCTAATATTGATTGGTTCATGATCACAATTAATTGCATACTAATATGACAAATCTGGGAATTCTTTTCATAAAAAGTACACAGTTAAAATTAACCCACTGGAAAGTAATTTTCATGATAGACCAATATTAATTGAAGAACCACTGAAAAATTGGCGAGCACTAAACGGTTATTTTCATTCAATGTTGAACTCTTCAAAAACGATTCATTTGTGATTTCAAATAAAATCAGACTAATGAATTTTATGTTTCTCAGAAAATATAGAACTTTGAAACTAATAATCCAAAATCCAGTAGTTCTTATTTCCCAGTTCAATTCCTGATGGACTCAAAGTGATTATTATTAAATATCAATGGTTATAACTGTCACAATACTAATATATATATATATATATATATATATATATATATATATATATATATATATATATATATCTTCCCATAAATGGGACTACCTGATAGATTGCAATGAAGTGATGATTACGCTATTTTTTCCGTCTACTGAAGATGATGTGTGGGCGATAGTGATAATGATTGGTTGTTTACTTAGTCAGATCTGTAAATGGTCTGACAGGTGTTAGATGAGTTATATATTCCCCTATCCTCATAATAATTATTATTGATTGTTTATTGTTGTTGGATTGTGTCGGGTTTTGGTGTGGAAATATATTTACGTTCTAGTCAGGCTAATCACGTGTTCTTGATCTGAGTTGTGTTGAAGTCCTGTAGAATGGACACTGGGAGGGAATCTAGTGTAGATATTTGTTTAAGGTAAATTTACGTCCCATACGTGTAGATGAAGTAAAATCGAGCGCTATAACACATATTGACTCTATTGTTTAGGATTTTCATTCTTGGTCATAACCATTGAATTTTCTACTACTTTCAATGTTTCCTGAGATGATCTCATGTAGAGAGAACAACTATTTTCAAAAGTTAATTAATTTCCATAAATCATCTCTATAATATATAGAAATAATCTTATACATATAATTTATAATATGTGAGTATACAGACTATGAATTCGATAGTACATCTATTTGCAGTGTTATAAAACAAGATACTGTCCAAAATTTCATCAAACGTTCATACTCAGTCAGTCTGTCAGCTACAACGTAGGACCAGGCACATATATGCATCGGTCCAAGTTGCCATACCTCAATAGCACAACAAGATGGACACCGGATTCATATAAGTAGTTAATTCAGAGGTGGTAATATATAAAGGAAAGTTTGCATATAAGGACATAGTACAGGAAAAAAGAAAGATATGGAGCGATTTTAATCTCTTAGTTTAAGGGAAGACAGAGAGTGTATACACCGACGCGATTGTGATCGATCCTGAGCCATGTCACCCAGAGTATCCAACCATTGGTTGCAATAGTCACGCGGACCTTAATTAAGTAGTCTGCATCTACCAACATGGCTCAGACCAGAAGTTAGTGACTTCAAGCACTGATGTCACGTTTTGGTTTGGCCGCCCCTATCTATTGCTCATACTTCCCTGTTGGAAATGATTTTACATTTCCTTTTATGTTAAACTTAAATTATTTAATAAGAAGAAAAATAGTGCTAATAACTTAATATTTTTTTACTCATGGTTGCCAATTGATCTAGTTCATAACTCATGATTTTAGTTTTATAGTCTTTCATGGAATTAATATACATATTCACTGAGTTGAAAAACAAACAACTTTATGTACGTCATTTGAAGTGTTAAGTGACATAAAAATGTGAGCTTCAATTTATTTGGAAATTTAAATGAATTTTGAGTACTGAAACGATGAAATTACAAAATCTAGTTATCAAACGATAGTCACTTCTACTGTCTACTCATTATTACTGGTTGAAATCTGTTAATCTCAAGTTATACGATAGGATTACAAAGTTGAACTGCAATGTCTAATAGACTAATTAGTTCATAAAAACAGAGATTAAAATTATCAATGGTCGAGATCATGAGTCAATTGAAGCTAGACCACCATTGGAAACCTGAGAGCACTGGACGGCCGTTTCATTCTATTGTTGGACTCCTCAGCAGTGCGCATCCACGATCTCGCCCCTTGCGGGATTTGAACCTAGGAATTATCAGTCTCGCGCGCGAGCGCTGAGTCGGCATTCAACGGTGTTAATGTCTAATTTCAACCAATCCACGAAGTTGAGCGACACATTCATCATTGTCTTCAGTGAGTTATTATCTCACAATACACCTGGTTGAACTCCACTGATCGCGGTTACTCACTAGAACTCCAGGAAATACCTCTTGAAGCCATCCAGTGCTTCCAGGTTTTTCACGGTGGTCTAGTTTCAACTGACTCATAATTTCAACCATTGAAATTACTGTAATATTCACAAAAACCCTACTGATATGAATTAAAATTATATTATGTATTGCTTTAGTTTCATCAATTTACAATGACTCGATATTATAGTGAGTTTTATTGAATGTTTCATAACTGGAATCGTAGATTCATACCTTTGATAATGTGTACAATGATTCAAAAATCAAGATACATAGTCAAACATTAAAACTCTTCAGTCATTAAATAATACTAAATAGAATTTAAATTAGAAATCACAACATAAAGGTAAAATCATTCTACAGAGTACTTAACAAGTTTGTCTAATTTTTGCTTAGCATCACTTATGATCATTTTTACTATAATCTTTTCGACAAATTACCTATTTTACATACACATATTAGTGATTATGGGTTGCATTTCATTATATTGTTTAAACAATTTCCCTATTTATCATGAGTATCACTTATACAGTATTTGAACTTTTGAATTGTACGGTTTAATTCATATGCTAACTCACGTACTAAACGTGAGTACCAATGTTAATTAGAATAATAATAATAATAATAATAATAATAATAATAATAATAATAATAATAATAAAATTAATATTGTTATGAATAAATATATTCAGAGATATGACAGATCATTCTCATGCAGTAATTATTATAATTAAGTTTTATATCTATGACCTTATGAAATTTAATCATCTCTATTTAAGGTGATAGGGAAATGTATGAGTAAACAAAAGTCACGAAAAGAAATGGTTTTTGAGTTCATTGACTATTTTGACTTCATTCTTTAATAAAATTAGTGTTTTGATATATCACAAAAATATTACAGAAAATTATTAAATTGTTGTCAATGACTGAATTTACACACCATTTTTAAACAGAATTTACAAAGAGAGATCTGTTTACTGATCATGATCAGGAAAGCTAAAGTTTCTGAGTTCGATAGTATATTAGAGCAGTGAAAGCAGAAACTCAACGAATCTTAAAATAAAATAGATGTTAGTTGATAATAGAAACTATTTCTAAATAGGTAACTGTAAATTCACCGAGGCTCCAACCTAATTATATACATATATTTTTGAATATATTTTCCTTGAAAAAGCTTGGACCAGATTGCCAGGCGAAACGTTGGACTTACTTAAAAATTCATTCGCTGAGATTTTACAAATATATTCTTCTTTTTAATATATCTTTGAATGTTTATAAAAATTTTAAAAGAGGATTTTAGTTTTCTTTTTGAATAACCATTTAAATTATACCTTCATTTAAATGTTAGATCTATTCTTAAACATTTAATATTTTTTATTGAGATCATGAACCGATTGATGTTAGACCACTATTGAAAACCTGGAAGCACTGCTGAGGAGTTCCACAATAGGACGGAACGGCCGTCCAGTGCTTCCAGATTTTCAATGGTGGTCTAACATCAATCGGTTCATGATCTCAATCAAAAACTTAATAATCTCCACAACCCTATACTGATATTTAATATTTGTTTTAGACTTTATCGTACTGTAAGCAGTAGTATAACCTCATCATAGTATATGTAAAGTATGTCTTGTTCAATTGAAGTCGGAGATTGAATCAGTTGACTATGTTATATTTTTGTCAGTAAGTATATGGTTTTGGTCTAATCAAAGTGATATATGAACTATGTAGAAAGTGAACTATATCTTTTGAAACATAATTGAAAATATGAGAGATTCTTGTGTATATAAAAGAGTAAAAATGTTAATTTATCCTTTAAACTTATTTGTTTGATAATAAAGTATAGCAAATTTAGCCTCCATCACATTTAGCATTTATTCAAAAGATAGATTTTTGAGCCATAGACATTGTGTGAGTCAGCAATAACGATTACAATTAGAGTATCAAACTGTTGCTATAGAAAGTGACATATAAGATTATAGGAAATAAAAATTAAGACTCACTAAATCTTAAGTATGCAAAAAAATTGAAATGAACAATGCTTCCGATTTTCGTATTCACTTGGTATTGTTTACTTGAATCTTCCGATTGATGTTTAGGACTACGATTGATCAATCTCTTATTGGCATATGTGCACGCTGTGCGTATTGCCTTAATTCACAAGCATTATAAGCAAAGATGGACAAAACGTGTGTCCTGGATTCCACTGCTAGCCACTATCCATCTTCAATTATAATGCTTGAGATCTTCGTTTAATATTAATTTTATACAAAAGACTGGGTAAAAATAATTCAAGTGTGAATAGTTGTTACTCACCAATCCTCTTTTTAATGAAATAAACAATCGACGAGATAAAGTGAAAACTAGGTGGTAGTAAGAATGACTATTTAAAAGAACAGTAGTTACATTCACGTGGTACTTAACTTAGATGTGTATTGAATTTAACCATCCAATGAAGGAGCTATGGAATGTTTACTCATTAAACAGCTAAACACAAACTTATGTATTTAGTACTAATGAAGTAACATGAATCCACATTTTTTATATTTGGGTAAGAAACCTCATTTTTGTCAGATAACAACTAAATTATTTTATCAGAGTTAACCAAAAATGATTTTAGGAATTGCACAGATGCAAAGTGAAAAATAATTATTTCATATCATAATAATCATTAGCAAATAATCCAATATCCGAAGGGGGGGTTGTGGAGATTTTAATAATTTAGTAGTTAAATTTATAAGTCAATAAAACCTGGAACCTCTGGATGGCCTTTTCTTCCTAGTATGGAACTCCTCAGCAGTGTTGATCTGCGATTCCATCCGCGGGGTTCGAACCCAGGACCTATCGGTCTCGCATGCTAGAATGAAATGGCCATCCAGTGCTTCCAGGTTTTCCATGGTGGTGAATTAAACTATTAAATAATCTAATAGTTCAGGGAATTCTATAAAACGTCGATGTTCTAAGCAAAAAAGGATTATTACTACATAAAACCTTGATATTTCAGTAAAATATCAATATAAATTCTCTTGTTATTTATAATTTCATTATCAAACATTTTGATAGATAATTCACATCTGTTGATTGATTACTAATAAAGCTACTTATATTGTTTTGTGATTAGTAATAATTTGTTATTGTCATATGTATTACTAGATTGATATCGTGAAATGATTATAAATAAATAAAGCGAATACAGGAAAACATTTGTTTATTCATATACTCAGGTCATGTGGTTGACTGGTATATATATATATACGATGAGAGAAGTTAAAAACAATCTGTGATTAGATGCGTATAATTTAACTTGAATCTATCAGCTTGATAATGTTTATGTTGAACTGGAGAACCTATTTCAATTAGGTTCGAAATTTACATCCTATTAGTGACTATTTGACCGATGATTGAGAGATTAAGTCTTATTGTTTTGACATTATCTAATTACTCTCTTTGTTATATTTCAAAGCAAGTAAATGATTATTTAGTAATTAAGCTTTTTGGAATAGCATTGTTTTTTTTTATTTTTCATGATTCAATATTGTATATTACAAGGGATTTGATTAAGATAATCTCACCTAAGTGCTTAATTAGATATACTTTAAAGAAACTGGTTAAAAGGTTTCGGAATAGTTACTAAAAGATATCTGTATTAATTTTCGAAGAAATGATTCCATGATTTATTACAGTGAAGCTTATTTAAAATCAGTTTTATTGACTTATAATACAGAAAAAGACGTAAACATGTACAAAGGAGTAGTAATAGTACTAGTTTAATATATCGAACTCTGTACTTAACGTGCAGAAAATAGGTCATGTTTGTATATCAGTATCACTGAATTTATAGTATTTAAGAGTAATATATATGAAATATTCTTATCTTATGATCCCCTTTCTTCTATGCATACATATTCTTTGCTTTATTTGTTTGTCATGTTCAGGCTAATTGGGTCTATATTTTGAGTATAAAGTGACTTTTGAATTCGCTTTCAAGTTTAAGTCAACATTTAACATTGAAATATTTGTTTACCTGGTTTTGGTGCCATTTTATTTAATTTTTTTTTATCACTAAAAGTTGACCATTTTCGATTATTATTACTTCTATTGTTAATTAAATATAATTTTTTTTTAATGAAAAAGGTTGGACCGGATTGCCAGGTGAAACGTTGAATTTACTTCAAATTGTTTCGCTGAGATTTTACAAATACATTCTTCCTCTTTAAAAAAGGGATCGGTTTCAAAATTAGTGAGAATTACATTGTATAGAGTATCTCTCTATTCTAATTCACGAGTTCACAGTAGTGTACACAAATGGCAACATATAGTAATGAACCTAAAAATTCACTAAATAATTATCCAATATCCCATGTTTCTAAAGACATGGTACAATCTTCATTCAATGCAATTAGTCATATTTCTCTCAGTTTTTAAGACATGATTAATTTGATAAATCACAAATTTGCTAGTAGATTCATTAATGGACATTGAATTTGTAGAGTTAGGTAAAGTTGTGACGACTTTTTACATATGTATATAATCTTTACGATTCAAGTTCATTTATATTGGATTTGAGAAGTCAACTGTTATAAACAATGTGTTGTAACGTATTTATACATTAAGATTGGTTCCTAATCATTCACTACTTTAGATTATAATATTTATATTGAAATTATGGAAAATACACAAATGACTAAACAACATCATACTGTTTGAAACCTTGGTCATTATAAATATACAACTAGATGATTGATGTTCTATTCATTTATTAGAGCATATTTAATGTATAGAATTTGAAAATAATACACGGCTACAGAACCGAAACAAACAAAATATGGTTGTACTTTATTACTTAAAGTTTAAGGTTTCAGCAATAAAACACACACACACACATACATACAAAACAATGATTACAATTCAGTGTTAAGTAAATGATAGACGAATTAGGCTTGTAATGTATTCAATGAATAAGTACAGATTAGGAGGTATACTAATGTAAAATGTAATGTATGTTGAACTGGTTACAATGACCAATAATACATTTATATTTATTCATTATTTTTATTAGGCATCAATCCTTATGAATAGAATTTGTGTTTTCAAAGTGAATTGTAAACAAACAGTTGAATGAATGACAAACATGCTTCGAATAAATTAAAAAAAACAATGGAAATATTTTAATTTATACCATAGTTATCAACATGAAGAACCACAGAATACTATTTGGACATTGTTGGAGAAAAGCTGAATTAATTTCATATACGATATCGAATAAGTTTCATTTAAATTTTTAGTATTCATTCATCAATCACAAAAACAGCATGCATAATATTGAAGGATAAATTATGACATGCTACAGTATGAATAAAGACATCTATACTACTCATTGTATTTGGTCCTATACAATTAAAGGTGAATATAAAAAATATAAAGTTCATCTTGTGTTTATTCTTGAGAAATGTTATAATAGAATGGAATAGATTCTTCATAATTGATAATTTGCTTTAATTAAAATGGTATCTACTCAGAACAAAAATCAAAGTATTAAGGGTACATATATAAATCTAAGTAAATATTAGACTAAAGGTCATAAATACTGCTACTTATTTCTGATTACTTATCACGTTGTACATTCATTATCGTATTTCTAGTACACTGAGTTACACATCAGTTCGCTTGTATTCTGAAATTAAGTTCTAGATCTTCAGTAAATTCATAAGGAATAACTTGAGAATCAATGGAGTCACAACTCTTTTTCGTTATCAAAAAGAGATGGTTCAGTGTAATATACAAAAATCTATTGTCGAATTAGGCACTAAATATATTATTATTAATGGCTTTATTTAATTTTATATTTTTGGTACAATTCAGAATTCTCAGTACAAAGTATTTCAACAGGTTTCCTTTTCTTCTTGATCAATCCTGACGATAGATATTAAGTACTCGTCTGTCAAATATGAACAGTTCAGGAATCGATATCTGAATAATGCTCATTCTTTTCGATGCATATTGCATGTCACCACAATGTCTCTAATTGTACTTTTTTGTAACTTGTACAACGGAAGACTGTATATTTTTCAGATACGCGCGTGAATAGGTTATGCGATTAATAGACATAATGATGTATTAAAACAACGACGACAGATAACCTGTTGAAATACCTTAATGACAGAAACAGGTAGCTCAGATATTCAAGAAGGCCTACATATATATATGTATCGATAATGTTTCTGCTCTAAGATCCATTCATAATCAAATTATATACATAATACCGTAACAATCAGACATAGTATTTTATGAGAGTCCTTTAAATGTCAACCAATAAGAGTAAAAACATATTTGTCAATCACATGAACAAATTAAGCCATTAAAATACACTTTCAATTAGTCTAACAACCACACTTATTAATGGACTTTAAGTTGGAAAATCGAAGTCACAGTTATGAAAAAACCATATTTTTGCTGATCTTAAACATATATTATTGAATTTAAAGCAATTAGTCCATTTTACAAATTTCGATAGAACAATGAGAAAACGGAGTTGATTTGAAAATGTGATGTATTTACGCTATACATTTCGAACAATCTGGTCACACATATATTTGTCAGGGCATTTTATATGAAAATTAATAAAGGTCAATTAAATGAAAGTTCAAGTAAAAAGTAACGAAAGGGAGAGAAACAATTTTACATCGTATTGAAAGAATAAGAAATTGTCGTGTTTCCTTATACCACAGAATGACTTAAGGATTACCAGGGTATATATATATATATATATATATATATATATATATATATATATATACTTATTTTTACAGGGTGATAATAATACTGATAATAAACTTCTGTTATACATGGTGACAGTGAGGTTAAATTCATATAATACAGATCTTTGTGAAATGTTGAGTTTCAATAACGAAATGCAAGGACGAATAGAGTCAATAACATTTTGTGCATGGCGTTTAAGAGATTTCGAGTTTGGATAAATATGGTTTCTTCGAAGAATTTTTCAGTATAACAGAAGTTTATTATCAGTATTATTATCACCCTGTAAAAATAAGTATATATATTTGCGATTGTACAGCTTTGAAAATGAATTCGCCGAAAAGAGAACTCTTCGCTGAACTAATCTTTCTTTCTTATTTAAATTCAAGGTTACGACAAATTGTTTTTGTACACATAAGGGGGTTTAAATTTACGAATAGCCAAGTCTTTAATAAACTTGAGAATTCCTCTTTGACAATTTCTACACAGCGTTTTAAAAGCTGTATTAACATCAATTTTGTACCCCATTTCAATCATATGTTTCGCTATCGATGAACATGGTTTTCTACCTCCCACGTTGATCGGAACATTTGATACTAATTGGTTTGCAGACATCTAGGCACATGTTCTATAACCCTTGATTGCATTGTTCGTTTACTTCTCCCTATATATGTGTGTCCACAGACATGTAAATTAGTAAATACAATGGGATGTGACGTAATCATTTGTACATTGCCTAGGTCTATTTGAAATCATAGGCTTAGACTTTTCAATCATAACCAACTGAGCAGCATAATAGGTTTTACCAATTTTCATATAAAGTGCCCTAAAAAGTATATGTGTGACCAGATTGTTCGAAATATATAGCGCAAATACATCACATTTTTCAAATCAACTCCGTCTTCTCATTGTTCTATCGAAGTATATTATTGAAATAGAAATCATTTAGATCAAATATTTTATCTGTTTATATAAAATATATACCTTATGTGAATGAACATAATACTCACCTCAATAACAGCGCAATTATATCACAAAATCAACATAATTTTTTTTTTCAAGTTTTTATAAATGAATTTTTAAAGCGTCTTAGGAATTTCTCATAGGTCAGTTAATTTGACCAATAAACATTAAGGTAAGTAGATAAGCACAAATAATATGGAATGTGATTCAAATGTTTATCAGTTTAAGGCGCTACAGTTAACATTATCATCATCATCATCGAGAGAGAGAGAGAGAGAGAGAAAAACTTGACAACATGTGAAGTCAATGTCTGGGACAAATATCAACAACATAAGTGGAAAAACAAGGGTTAAAAGTAATAAAAGGCAGACGGAATCGTTGAATGAAAACTATGCTATAACATTATATTCATATATTTGAGAAAGAAAAAGAATGAGTGTGTTTATTCCGCTGCTACCGATTTAAAGTTATATCCCCTAGAGTCGTCAGCTAATCATTATAACTAAACTGCAGACACAAATAAAAAAGTATACACATTCGCACCTGATTTGGATCAACAGTTTATTCCATAACGGGGGGAAGTGATGAAGTATTCCATTACTGTAAAATATACTAAGAAGTAACTCACAATAACTCTATCATCACATCCTGGGAAAGGGTAACGTCCTGAAGGCCACATCTGTTGGTGAGAAGATATAATCATGAGAATACAAATTGTACTTGAGATTGATAAGTTTAGAAAATAACAAATTTTAACACCCGGGTGGCGTACTTGAATATTCGGACTACCTGTTCCTGCCACCTAGATATTCTAACAAGTTGTCGGTTTCCTTGTTTGTTTTAACAGATCATTTTGTCAATTAATTACATATCCCATTCAGGTGCGTTTGTACTAGTTACAAAAATTTCCCATCGGGGACATCATGATGGCTGGTAATGTGCATTAAAAAAAAAGAATATTATTCAGATGTCAATTTCTGGAATGCTAATATCTAACTGGCGATCACTCAATATTTATCTTTAATATCGATCAAGAAATAAGAAAAGGAAACTCGCTGGAATAATTTGTGCTGAGAATTCTATATTGCATCAGAAATACGATATTGAATAAAGCTAATAATAATAACAATAATAATAATAATAATAAATATTTGTATTATATGAAACCGAAGACTGTGGACGATCTTACTAGAGTCTCTCAATCCCTCTAAATGGGAAGTAACTATCAGTGAAAACTAACAATATTAGGGATTACGTAAAGTAATGGGGGAAAATAGGCCGTAAAATAAGGGTAGGCTAATGAATATTAGAGTGGAGTTGTTCTGGCTTCAATATCTGACTCCAATAAATAATATCCCGTAAACTGAGTATTTAAGGTAGGCTTAATCTCCTAGTAGAATTACGGATTTACTCGAGACTATTCAAAAGCCTGAACACCAGTTGTAGAGATAATTTATTGTTAATGATTAGTAAAAATCCGCAAGGGTACAGCAACCAAGCGCATGGTGAAACCAAGTAAAAATGATGCGCAGTGGAGATGGCTGGTAAGCCAACTCCTTTTTGTCAAGCGTTACTCAATATTTATAGGCAGACAAAATAAACTACAGACATGTGATGAGTCATGGGATATGGAGTGTACACACATATACGCTCATATAAAAACAGTCAAGACTAATAAGCGAATGACTAACATGGTCAAAATATGACTCAAGTAGAATGAATAGAATGGAATGTCCGAAAGTTAAAATACAGTATATGGGCTTAACACAATAACTGACACTACAGAGTCATTTAAGTCACTATGGTGGTATTTCAAACAACCATCCTAAAGTCGTAAATAGCTTATTCCCGCTTCCTAGAGGATAATATTAATCAATAATTTCACTCATAAAGTGAAAACTCTACAATGCCTTATCTAACAAATATACTATGTAGAAAAAGCTTTTAAAAACTAATGCTGTCCAAAACCTTGTCGGTTGAAAATAGTATACCTTTAGTCATTATTACAATATATATATATTGACGTACTTGTTTGAAATTTTGCAGTATAAATGTAGATCAATAAGAATTTGTTGAACTACTTTACAATTTGTGCCGAAAATTCTTTATTGTACTAAACACATTGCATTGAATAAAAAAGAGAAGCCGTGACCAGTGGAACTAATCCGTGTCGGGTAGAAACAGGTGTCTACCTCAGTACAATGGAAGATGGTCGCACAACTTCGTGGATTGGTTGAGTTTAGACATTAACACCACTGGATGCAGGCTCAATGGTTTGGAGGTTAAGTGTTCGCTCGCGATCGAGCGGGATCATGGATGTGCACTGTTGAGGAGTCCCATAGTGGGACGAAACGACCGTCCAGTGCTTCCAGATTTCAATGGTAGTTTAACATCAATCGGTTCATGATCTCAATCAAAAAAGATTCTTATTGTTATCAGCATAAGTTTACAGTCATTCTACATGACATGGTTTGTTTATGGGCATGTGGTTTAATATATTACTTTTAGTTTTGTATATCTAATTTATTCCATATATACTTATCCTATCAATTAATGAACCTTAGCTTAGTTACTAAGTAATAATAAACAATATATCAGTCAATTACTTTAGTATATAAACATATTAAGTTTTGTCACCTAATTTACATATTTCATTGAAAAGTCTAAATGTACCAACTTCATTTTTTAATTTCAACGATAACAAATAGTTATTTGTTACTTGATGTTGTTATTAACAAGATAAAGTCAAATATTGAAAATATTATCATTTAGATGTTTTTCTCTTATTTGAATTATCATAATCTTATCAAGAATTGAATAGAGATAAAACAATAATTGAGGTAGAATAATAACCGAATTCATAAAAGGAATCAATTGTATGAAATTTTCAGGAATTCCTAAGAAAAAACAAAACCATTCATTTGAATAACATTGAAGTTTGTGAGGTAAGATATTTCTTTACAGTTTAATTATCATTTGACTTTAAGTTAGTTTTAAGTTATCATCAACAATCTATTACGGAAGAGAACAAACCAGCTTCCAAATGAAGAGAAAATCAGGAAGAGGTGTTGGAAGTGGATAGGACATACATAACGGAAGTCATTAAACTATGTCACGAAACAAGCACTTACTTGGAATACTGAAGGGAAACGGAAAAGCAAAAGACAAAAGAACACAATGCGCCAAAAATTGGAAGTAGACATGAAAAGGATGAACAGCAACTGCAATAGTTTGCCAGAACAGTGTTATATGGAGAATGCCAGTGAGTGGCCTATGCTCCTCCATGAGGTGAAACAGACGTAAGTAATTTTAAGTCATATTACTTATCATATAACTTGTACTAACTGATTAACACCATACACTAGGACTTGCATACTTTATTTAATTGTGAAATTCTTCATTTACACTGAATCATAAAATCTTATCTCAAAGTTTCTAGGAAGTGAATCACCACCTTAAAAATGATAGTTTAAAGGTCTGTTGAAGAACATAAACATATTTTCAATTTCACTTCAACTTCAGTTGTAGAAGAATAATGTATTGATAAGTGTAATACATTCGTTCATAATTTTTAAGAGATAAACTCGCGTAACTCAGACGGAAAAAACATCGATACCGTAACCTCAGGATTGTTAGATTTAATCCAAACAGAAATAATATTCAGTTTTTGATTTGTTCATCGCGTACGCATAAATCTGTACAAAAAGACTGGTATATACAGTTTATCATGGAATTATTAACTATTAAAATAACTTCTAAACAATGAATTAAGTAACCTGTACTATATGCTTGTTGTTCATAGAGACGATAGATTTTTTTAAAATATCACTCATTACGACAATCCTTCAATTATTGGTGCGATATTATAAATACTTCTTGAGATAGTTATTTATCAATGAAAAACGAAAAATATTATTTTGGTAAGGCAGATTTTCTAAACCGGAGTTATTTTATTGAATCTTCATTGCAATTGTGTAAAGATTATTTAACTTAAAACAGTTCCTCTCTGTGGTTATCTAATGACCCCCCCCCCCCAATTCGGGAACGTTGGTAAAGAATTGAAAAGTTGTTTTCTTTTTAGATTAGGAAAAATATGAAATTATATTTCTATATTACTCAATAAGACATAGAATATATAGGTATAAATTTCGTAAAACGAACAAGTTAAATTTTGAAATATTGGCTATTAGTAAAATCTAGAACGTATATTCCACCCCATGAAAGACTCATTGGATGAAAATGTTAGTACAATTCACTGTCGATGGTTACTCGTGTGGAATCTGGGAGAGATTTCCAACATTATGAAGCATGTACATTGAACTAAAGAGTCTTAAATAAGATGAAACACAAGTTCTAAATTTCAATCATAGTTAGCACCCAAATTATGATCAGTATATACAGTACTATTGTGATGTATGCTACTTATATTGACAGACATAAGAAGTATGTAGCAGCAGCAAAAATTGGAATGCCTGTCAGCAGAAAACTGAAATGTAGAGAACAGGAAGGGAATCGAAGAACGATCGAAGTAACAATACAATCTGAGGAATAGTGGGGTATATGAAGGTCAGTGCGAAGAAGCTGTGCAAATAATGTATTTTGCTTAACAACTGTATGTATGTCTGGCTTTCCTCACTTGAGTTCTCATTCACTAAAATATCATCAAGTCATCCGTTCAAATAGCGTGCATACTGAAATAGATCAAAGATTCAAGTAAAATATCCTCCAAGTTGATCTATTCAAATGTTTATCAAACATAAATTCAATGTATATTAACTTTATAATAACAAAAGTTTATCATTTTGAATTAAATTTATGTGTTTAAAATTACTCTAAGCATTTAATACTTAATGATGCTTGTATAATCATTAAGCTTAAAATCTACTTGAATGCTGTAAAGTATTATTGACGTATGTATTCTATTCCACTGTTTTCCACCTAGTTTATTACACAGGTCATTGTACAACTGTTTTCATCGATTTAAGTTCATATTTTCTAAAAAAATTTTAAGCTCTAATTTCTTTGTTAGTAACGTAATTATGATGAACATATGATACATGTATATATGAACTGATAAAGTGTTATATCCTTAGCTTATACAGTTATCGCGAAATACACTTGCCAATTTAGATACGCTGAATAATACGACGAAACTAATGATGCATACAACAATTCGGGTAGCTTAGAGTTCCGATTGGTCCTTAAACCGCCTAGTCCTGACTGTTAAGTCCAGAATGACAATCTCAGCCTCCGCGATATGAATCATACATTTCAAACATACTGGGTTTATATACAAACAAATCAGGCCATATCATACCATAAAATAGAGAATAGCATTTGTACAAAATCAAGCCTAAAGTGACTATGAATGTGGGAGATTGTAATTAATAGACAGACTAACTTGAGAAGATTAAATCACATAATAGTAACCCATAAGTTAAATAAAAGCTTATAATGAAAGGAATATGAATATACATATAATACAGTTACATATGATATATTTATATAATATGTTGAGGTGATCCAGAAAATTGCTTGCAAAAGACAAGCAAGCATCAGGAAACACTAAGAAGCGTTTCATCCAATCAGCGTTCACTTGAAGTCTTAGCCAAAAATGTCAAGGAGGCGAAACGTCACATGCAGAGGCTCTGATTGGCTGGCTGCTACACTGCTACTATGTTTAGTAGCACTCCGGAATCTTCTAGCAACCCAAGGATATTTAAAATATTATAAAAACCCTGTATTTTCTGTATTGCATACTTTGAGTCTTCTCTCTCGTGTTCAGGTCGCTGCATAGTTCTAGCTCGGGGGGTTACAGAATAGCTTAGGAGACGAATATAGCGTTCAATCCGCAAGACTTATCATAATAAGAATATTCATATACTATTAGTTCATACGTAACTTCGTATGGTTACTATTCATTTATTCTCGTTCGGATATAACATAAAGCTTACACCATTCATTCATAGAATATTGAAAATATAAAACAGATAATTTCAAAGGTTGTTTTTCTTTTAAGCATTAATAACTCATTTTCCTACTTATTAATAGAAATTTATACTTTCTTTATATAAATGAAAAACTGTCAAAAGGAAATAAATCAAATAAAACAAGCTTATTATTGTTGTTAAAATTTAAAGAAACCGAAAGAAGAAAGGCAGAAACTTCCGGTAGATGTTTTTCAAAGTAAAAGTTGAGTTTTTACATCATTATGATTATAGCAATACACTTTCAACCAATATAAATATAATGAATAGATAAACATATAATTATTATAATGGTTATTTTCAGCATTAAATTAAAAAGGGGCTGAATAGGTTGATGAAAAACAAAGGGGTGATGCATGAAATTGAATTAATTAAAATACATAATTGTTGTGCTTTGTGTTAACCTATATAAAGTCTGAAATGAGCACTGCTAAACAAGAGTCACCAAATTAAGACTGATGATTGAATAGTAATTAATGTTATATTTGTGTAATTCTTTAAGTACTTATTGAATTAAATTGATCGAGTTGAAATATATCTACTAATCTAAGTAAAACTGAACGACATGAAATCAATTCCTTCAGATACCAATAGTTACCCCATAGTTACAAATATATCTTACTGAAAAGTCCCAAATTGCATAAAATAGGTTGAGTAGGGTTTCTTGTAGACTATTCCCATCCATCTGACAAGTATCAAATGCTGCAAAATATAATGAAGTTATAAGTTTAAGAGGAAAATGAGGATAATATGGAAGGGGAAATTAAAGTAACCCTTCTAGCTACTAACTTGATACATTTTTCAAGTTTTAATTATACGTTAATTATTAAGAGAGTGATAGAGACAGAGAAAGAACATTAGGATGGTGTATCTAGATCAGACTTAAAGAAGTCTGTTTTTAAAAATATGTAGGTTTTCCTCATTTCATTTGACTAAATTATGATCTTTGGAGGTACAAACTACATCTATAATGCAAAATAACTTAAACACACTTTATCGTCAATTCCTTTCATAAAAATAAAAAATAGAAAAAACAACCTTTTGAAATGATCTATAACCAGTTTGAGTTCGTATAATAAACTAGTTGAGAGAGTAATATTTCATATAATTTTTTTGAACACCTCGGTAATGAACCAATATGACTTTATAAATGATTGAAATCGAAAACCTTAGACAATAATTTCCGACCATTGAGATAGTAATCAATATCTTTTTAACTTTAGTAAGAGATTGACATTAAATCCAAATGGTTTTCGACGGTCCTCTAGTTGCTATTGCAACGCGAGTAAAACATCTTTGAAATCAAGACGACCTCTGCAAAAAAAACCCAAAGTAAGTCAATTTATTAATAAATAAAATATGAGTCCATTATCTCTTTCATATAATAATACTGCTTGAATAAGAAAATCCATCATTTTGTACACTCTTTGTTCATTTCTACATATTCGGAGAAAATCTAAGAAGAATATGAGAATCAGAAAAAATAAATAAAATTTCTGTTTGACACTTTTCTGATATCACCAATCTTTTTTTATGAAAAGAAGAGAACAACACTAATATCTAAAGCTAACAATCGTCACTATGATTCAAATTCATTAAAGGAATCAACTGTATAACAACTATCTAGTTAATTTTATTGACACCAATATTTTTTGGTTCTAGAAAGATTGTATCAATCGAATTAGATAGAGATGCAAGTTACTGTTTCATAATAAATTAAAGAAAATCCAATGTACATATATATTTGGTATTTTATCTTGAAAATAGTTAAATTTAAAAATTTAACCTTTTTTATTAATCTTTATCTACAATAAATAAGTCGATTAACTACACATTTCATTGCTAAAACGAATTCCTGCGATCGGAATTTATTTTAAAGTAAAGTGAATTGGGGAGTTCATGTAACAAAATGGGAACATTGTATATATATAATAAAAAAAATGTTACAGTGGCAATACAGGTTAGCTCTTTACTTGAATAATAAAGGTCAAAAATATCACAAATTTGTATCGATACTAAATTCTGCACAAGTAATATAGATAAAAATGAAAATTGAGAAATAAGTGGCAATTATATTTTTTACTTTTTGTTGAAGGGATTCAGAAAATTCATCGAAAAAATGTCGAAAAGGTTCCGAAAACGCTGAGAAACATCTTATTCAATCAGCATTCAATAGAAGTTTTGCCAGTAACATCTAAAAAGTGAAAAGTCATATGTCACGTTTCTGATTGGATTATTACCTATACTACTACTACTACTACTACTACTACTATGTTTAGCAGCATTCCAGAATTTCCCGGAAACCCAAGGCCATCTAAAATACTACAAGTAACCTAGATTTCCTGTACATAAACGAACCTTGGACTAAAACGTTTCTTCCATATTTCGTGCATTTTTCTCTGGTGTTCAGGTTGCTATGTAGATTTAATAGAAGAGCTTCAGTATCGAATCTAGTATTCAATTAGAAGACTTGTCACTTTTGAAAGACCATTTGTCCAAAAAATGTATACATCGAAAAATAATATTGATCAATTGATTTCCAGAAATATGGAACATAAAATATTTTTTTTGTTTGAAACATTAATTTCTAGGATAAATTAAGTTTTTCATAAACCCCTATAGAATTCATTATTTTTATAGCAAAATACATATAATAATTATTTTGTATGATGAAATAAAACTATTTTTAAGATCGATCAATGGTCAATTCAATGTGACCAATGTTATCAGTCAACAAATTCCTAATGTTGATTACGTAATTAATCATTATTATTATTTTTGATTGAGATCATGAACCGATTGATGTTAGACCAACATTGAAAACCTGGAAGCACTGGACGGCCATTTCGTCCTATTGTGAGGAGCCGTGACCAGTGGAGCTAATCTGTGTCGGGTAGAAACAGGTGTCTACCTCATTACAATGGAAGATGGTCGCACAACTTCGTGGATTGGTTGAGTTTAGACATTAACACTATTGGATGCAGGCTCAATGGTTTGGAGGTTAAGTGTTCTCTCGCGAGACTGATAGATTCTGTGTTCGAATCCCGCGAGCGGTATCGTGGATGCGCACTCTTGAGGAGTCCCACAGTAGGAATAAACGGCCGTCCAGTGCTTCCAGATTTTCAATGGTGGTCTAACATTAATCGGTTCATGACCTCAATAAAAAAAACTTGACAATCTCCACAACCCCCAAACTGATATTATTATTTTGATTATTTAATAACATTTGTAAAATCTATATAAACTGATATGATATTTTTTTGTGATATTGAATTTTCTGAATTGGTTAATTGCATTGTCAAACATCAAAATGAAAGTGATCCATTTTAGTTTCGTAATGAGTAATGGTCAATAAACTATTCCGTCGAGATAGGATTTCATTTTAGTTACTATAAGTATTTGTACTATAAATAATTATTCTTTAACTTGACTTTGAATTCAATTGAGAATTTATTTTGAATTATCCTACTCTAGTTGTTAAATTGTATTAATAATTAGTTAACAAGAGTACATACACTGATTATTAGAACTATTCAGTATATTTGAGATATGCTTTTGTTATACTTAAAATAAGATACTACTTGAAAATGAACGGTACTTACAGTAAGTTAGGTTTACTTCTATTAATATCTCTAATATTAACATATTTTAGAGGGTAAAGTTGATTTATCTCAAGACGTATTCATTCACATGTTCTATATAACTAACATATGTTTTGTCATTTAACTAATTAAAACGTCCTTACCTTCAAACATCTTCAATATCAATGTGGATATCGTAAGCGATATAACAAAAAAATCTCATTTCTATCCTATACTCACTTCAACGCAACTGTTACATTAGCACTTTGCAATACACTGAATATATTCAGTAACGCAACTATAAGTTTAAATTCACTATCGGAATCCGTTTGTTTTCAATTCTCTTTGATTTTTTTTATATGACATTTCTATGTTTGTTATCTATGTCATTAAAGCTCAAAAGGTAAAACCGAGTTTCAATTCATATACATTAGATGTTTTGATTTTCGTATTAATCTTTAAGACTGTAATTGATCAGTCTATTTTGCAATATTCGTATATTGTACGGATTGCTTCGATATTGTCATTAAGTTACAAGCATTGTAGACAAAGATAGCTGTTATATCCTGGCGAAGATTAAATTACGAGTAACTTCTGAGAACTATTAGTGGACTAATATTATATATATTGCTATTGTATAACTATTCAGTAACTAGATTGTGTATATTCATATTCATCTTATTCTAGCCTTCATTTTGACCTGTAGATTATTATAATACATTTTACTGTTCCTAAATTATGTTCATTTTATTAACTACCGTCTCCCACGTTCACAGCCACTTTTTGGTTTGATTTTTTATAAATGTTTTTTCCTATTTTATGGTATGATATGGTCTGTTTGGCTGGTATATAAACCTAGTGTGTTTGAAACTAATGATTCGCATAATAGTAGCTGTTATTGGTTTTCTGGACTCAACTAGACGGGCTAGGCGGACAAAGGATCAATAAGGATGCTAGGCTACTCATACCGGTCGAACGTCATTGGTTTGGCACAGTACTAGGGATTAGTAAAGTCGTATTTTGATTGGCGAATAAATCACGTGATAACTAGCCGGGCTTAAAGTCACAACAATAGCCACGTACTTGTGCAATGGCGGATTCAGTAGATAAGTGGATAACGCGATGACGTTTAAAGAGAATGGTAATAGGTTCGAGTTCCAGAGTGAATATCGAATTTGGAGTAAAGGCACATCCTATTAACGAGTCCCAAATAGGAAGAAATGGGTACTATAGATTCCAGTGCTAGTCATTATCCATCTCTGCTACACAAAACTGACTTTTAAGACAATATATTCGGTGTTCGGTTTAAACAGATAAAACTAATGAAACAGAAAGTCAAATAGAATTGTTATAAATATTTATTATTAGTTCGTGTTTAAAAATATGGTAAAAAGACACTTAGCATTTAGCGAAATAATGCTGTTATACATTTAATTTTAAAATTTCTAAAGGCGGGGTGGGATAACAAGTTGTGAAATGAAATTCAAATTCATTGTAAATGACCACTTTCTTAGTAACTGAATTTATCAGTGTTAACACAAGGAACATCATAATGAATGTGTTCAACTACTGGAAAGACAAAAACTCCAAAATAAAGTCTTATTTATTATTTGGATTTGGTATATATTACTAATGTTATCAATAAATCTAAGATAATGCTAATTTTTTTTAAAAAAAAAGAATAAATTCAGTCTGAAAGGTTTTGTTCAAAGATAGAAAAAGTTAGTGTTTAAATAAAACAAGTACATGAAAAGATGTAAGTTTAATTTCCATGGCCATTAAAAAGACGTAAGTTAGGAAAAAAAAAATTCTGTTTGCTATAGAGCTAGACAGAATTAAGAATAGTTTATGTGATGATTACGGATTAATACCTAATGAGAATTTCAGAAGTTGAGGGTATTAACTAATTAAGAAATAATTACCATAGTCTACCAAAAACTTATTTTCGTTTCAGTGTTTAATCTTAACATGGTTATTGAATAACGAGGAACAGTGTTGTTGTAAATCTTAAACTCGATAGTCAACCATACCTATATAAGTTGTTACTCCAAATAATCTCAGGTAGGTTGAATTCCTTGTTCAACTGTAAAATAAATTCAGTAACTCAAGTTATTTCACAAGAAACGTTTGTAGCATAATATTTAAAACGTCTTCAGTTTGGCTAATAGTTCCAAGATGAATAACCGGTACAAGGTTCAAAACTTCAACTAACGTACCCTAAGATTTGCTCATTCAGTGGCTTTAATTCTATCAAGATAATTGTGATAGACTCTGTATGGTGATATATCAATGTCGTATAATATCTCGGGGCAAAGTGATATGTAGTTCACTTGAAGATCATTAATATTGATGAAGCATTCATAGATCGAAGTTGAAGTTCATATTCTTAACAAGCAGTTTAATAAAATGTTTGTTACTATAACCAGAAAAGGAATCATCGAGGTAAATATATTAGGTGATAAGAATCCCACTGGAGATAGAGTCCAGGACCTACAGGTTACGCGGCAAGCATTAAACCTTCAAACCATTAGGTTATCATCCATTATCTTAAAAATGCCCTTACACTAAACAAGTTAATTGTTCACCTTTATTTACATATAGCAAATTTTTTAACTGATAAAATTTACGGCAAATGACTAGTATAAGATTGTGCTTTATATTACTGCCTTTCAGTTTTAATCATCTTAAATAATGATGATGGATCATATCTATCATAGTATATTTATAAATATTGGCTATCAAAGGTCAATATAACCCTTCTTAATTAAAACATTTTATTAGAATAACTGAAATTCGTGGTTAAAAAATATCCAGTACCATCTGTAAAGCAAGTAAACTGACATTTGTCCACAAATTTATATACCTTCTTTGTCACTTCCCTACATATATAGCTAGAAATTAATTAGGTTTGTCATGAAGAATTCATCTACATGTTCTATACACAAATGGATATTTGTAAAAAACAGCAAATTTGTTTTAAATAAGTTGTAGTGTCGGTTACTATGCTAAACCCACACCACTTATTCTAGCTTCCGGACAGGCCGATCTATCCATTCTTCACATTTTGACCTTGTCAACCATTCGCTTATTAATCTTGAATTTTTATGTAAGAATATGCGTATGTATTTCCTATCTTACTCATCACATGTCTGTAACTTATTTTGATGTGACTATAAATATTGATTCATGCTGCGTTAAATTGAGTTGGCTGACTCGAATTCTTCATTGCGCGTCATTTCGCTTCGCTCTCTTCTCTTCATTCCATTTCTCTGACTGTCTGTCCAAATCAATGAGTGCATAAAATATACGTATTCAAAAATCCCTTCTCGTATTTAACTTATTTAATTCCGCTAATCACCAACGCAATTTAAGTCGATGATTATATACAAGGATTAGCGACATGTATATTTCGATAACAATCATTTGTCCGAACTAACTGGAGTCAAATATTCTAGGGCCACAAAAAACTTACTATAGCTTATTTATCAGGTATAGAGTTGCGTATTTAGTTTCGAGAAAGACTCTAATTGTGAGACCTAGTGATGATATTCATTTTTTAAACGGAAGTATTTGGAGTAAAGTTCGTACCGATGATTTAGTGGCTAGAAATAAAACGTCTTAACTACTGAGCTATTGCTCCACCAGTTCATGAAGAAAACCATCTACATTTTATTTTATAATCATTAGATAACTTTTTATGAAATTCCTGATTGAGAGATAAAAATCAATCGTATTTTACAAAATTGCTACCTACACAGATTATCAGTATATTAGTTTTACAAGTTTCCTGATGATGTACAATCGGGTTTGAGAGAGTCAAGATTAACACAAGAGCGAAACATATTTTTTTGTCATGTAACAACTAAATAACGAAAACAGTCTAGTCATATAAATATAACTCAAATGTAAAATAACCATCATTGAGATATTTATTACTGATTTCCTGTTGATAAGATATAAATCACCCAATACTACAAGTTGTTTAACATTGTGATATGAAATTAGTGTATTAAAGTTATCTGAATGAGGTGATAGCCTTTGTCGCTAGTAGTATGAAGAATAATTTATGAGAACGCGTAATAATAAACCTTAAGAAATCAATGAATTTGAATTAGCTAATAATTAACATTGTTCACAAACATATCAATCAACTTATTTCAGTCTTCAGTATTGAACTATATCATCGAGAGTCCAATTCAATTTTATAAAGGCAACTTAGAAGTTTTCGACTCATGCCATCCATGAATTGTCATAGGCTTCATGTTTAGACGAAAAATTCATTTGAGAATTTTTAAAGCTACGATCAGAGTGACGACCGGCATTTATTTATTGATGAAGATTGTGATTGTCAATTAGTTAGTTTTCAAGGTTAATACTCGTATGAATACCTGTATGCAAATGACATATCACACAAAGAAACGTCCAATCTTCTTAACATAGAGTTATGTTACAAGCATCATGGTAAACTTAATAAAAATAGCTATCAGTAGTAGATAGCAAAATCCATTGAAGTGAACTGTGTTATTAAACTAACTACAGTAAAAATCAAAAGAATGATAAAGATTTAATGTATTGTGTAGATCACTTGAATTTACGGAAGGTACTTAAAACATTCTTAGATGATGTGTAAAGAACAGGAACAAAATAGAACTTTGAGTAATAGCCTAACAGTAGATGTTTCTCTTTTCTTTTAAATTACCTCAAAGATGAAAGTAAAACAGCATAGAATAATTGTCTATGCAAAGAATTTATTGAATTCATTAAAGCCATATATAAAACATAAATGAGTAACAAATAATACATAAAATTAATGATTTACAATAACTCAATTTGACACAATAATCTTTATAAACCACAAAAATATCATACTACATCAAACAAGAAAGTTGATATTCAAGTTTTTCCATTTTTCTTTCTATTACTTCAATCTACAAAAGAATATTCAAGAAAACAAGAAAAATAAAACAGATTGATTAATTAAACTATTAATTCAAAATGATAATTCATATGTGCAACTTCAAATAATATACAAACATTAAAATATAAGTATCTAGTTGAATTGACCAGCAGAGGAAGAAATTAGGAAGAAGCTCTGGGAGTGGATAGGACACACATTGAGGAAAGCACCAAACTGCGTCATAAGACATGGAATCCTCAAGGCCAAAGGAAAAGAGGAATACCAAAGAACATATTACGCCGAGAAATGGAGATAGACATGAGAAAAATGAACAAGAATTGGATGGAATTAGAAAAGAAGGCCCAGGACAGAGTGGGTTGGAGAATGCTGGTCTGCGGCCTATGCTCCATTAGGAGTAACAGGCGTAAGTAAGTAAGTAAGTTGAATTAACCAATATCTGAAACTAAAATTGATTAGGTAACGCAGAGAAACAAGAAACATAAAAATAGAAAGCTGAACACTTTAATTATTTTGTTTTAAAAACCGCTAGACTGAATTCGTTGATAAATTAAGTAGTACAATATGACATATATATACAAGCCGCCGTAAATGTTTAATTTCATAAATCATATAAAAGTGACCTTAGATACATCAATAACATACAAGTTATTGAATTTAAATTGTTTGTACTTTGGAATGAATGCAATTTTTGATGATTTTATTGTAGAGTTCTTTTAATGAGATGTAGTTTCTGACCTTACGCAATACTTTCTCTTTCATTATACACTTAAGATCGGTAGTAGATATCAGGATAGGCTTTTGGCGGAGGTTTATGCTTTATCTTATTTCCGAACTAAAATTTAAGTGACAGATATAATGTCCTGTTTAACAGAGAAATAATTTTCGGTAAACAATAAAATAAAAATTAATGATGAAACACCACTAGTTTATTATAAACTATCTAAAAAAAATGATACTATTGAAAAGAAAGTTCACTTCGCTGGACTATCATTATTTTGTTCAACGACTTAATATGTTTCTTTCGTTGTCTTTCTTTGATAATACGGGACAAAGTGACTCATATCAATGAAGGAATTATTTATACTACATCATATTTTTTATATTGTTCGTCACTTAGATCGAACTTGTAGCTTAACAGTTAAGGCGTACATCATTCTATAGGCTAGTGTTCTAGATAATAATTATGCAGTTTATGTTGAGATGTCACAGGATCAAATAAAATATCTGATTCCTTGAGTCAGAATAATTGTTCAGCTGTTTAGTAAAACAAATTTCAAATAAAATTTTCCAAAATAATATTCACAACATCAGTAACTTTAAAACGAATTAAAAATTCGTGTAAAAATTATTTTCATTCTATTATTTCAATACGTTCATCAAACAATGACTTAATTCAAACCAAATAAGGTTAATTAGAGGAATCTATTGACATCTTAATATAGGGATAGATCCTATTTAGTATCTTCCCGGAAGTAACAGACAACGTTAAATTATTGAACCTTATAAAATTAGATGTAATGAAAAAAGGTCATAGAGCTACTTAACTGTCTTAAAATATTTATTTTTTAAGGCTCATTTTATTGGTTTAAATGATCATTTGAGCGTTTTATACAATCCTATATATATATATATATATATATATATATATATATATATATATATATATATATATATATATATATATATATATATTACTACAAAGGAACTGACTGGCTTTCGTTCTGCAGAAATAGAAAAGCATCATGAAGAAATGGATAAATAATGAGTGAAAACATAAGAACACTGACGAATCTTCATTACCTTAGATTGATTTGTTTCATGTGCATTCTCTTTGCCTTTTTTCATTTTCTCTATTTTAATCAGCTCCTCTTTACGTTTACATAATTTATCAATACGAAGTTGTAATTGATTTCTTGCCCAATTAAGATCATATTCCTGTATAATGAAATTAAATTAAAACATACATCATTAATAAAAGTATACGATGAAATGTTAATTCATAGAAATACTTTTAACAGGAATGTAATATTGTAGCTCATTGAATCACGTCTATTTTTAATTTCAAACACATGAGTGATGAAATCGCATCGTTTTTTGTGCTGAAAATTGGACAGCCAAGTCGTGTATTCGGAGTACATATATACGAACTTTTACGAGTTTGGTGTATTGAATCACGCGCCTTGAAATGCAATATTTACAGGTATAATAAAGCTATAAACAAAACAACTGGATGACTATGAAAATATGTGTTTACAAACAATTATTCTCCTTCAAATAATCCGAGTTTCTCCACATATGACGTCAACAGGACAAGCTGTGAGTCATATGTGGAGAAATTCGAACACTTCACTTCGACCTGAAGTTTGTGCAGATGATGTTGTTCAGAAGAACGATGAAAGCTCCACAACTGAACCATTTAGCTCAGAGTGCGAAACTCAACCTAAAACTATGAGGTGGAAATATGGTTACTGCTGTCTATTTAAAAACGAAATAATATAGTTTGGAACGGAAAATTAAATCAATCGTTTACTTTCTTTAACTGACTAATGAAGATATATACTTATTCGATTGTTATAATTAGCATATCAAAAATTCTCTAAATAAATTCATGGAAAATTTAAGATGAATCAAATATCAACTTACATTCTCATTTATACATAAATGCCAATCAGTTTGATCATTATGAACAGGTATATAAACATAACTATTACTTCTTAGCATATTTGACTTCAAGTTAATAGATGTAAGCGCTTTCAAAACAGCAGATTCATCTTCTGAAACATTTGAATCACTAGAGTTTTTTATCAAGTAAATACCATCAGATTCAATTTTCTTTAATTCTGTGGGATTTCCTGATTTATCATGATGAATAGATCGGAGTAAAGTACGCCAAGAATTGACATTCGAAGCTACTGTAGTTAGCTCAGACATGATTTCTTGTACACGATCCAATGAGATATCATAGTTATTCTGATACAAGAATTCAAACTGTAACAACAATAATATTTACAGACTATGTTTTGATAAAAACAAGTAACAAGAAGTAAATGATACAATTATTTTACTGGGTATATGACCAGAAAGTACGATGAAAGAATTTCTGACAGTGGCAAGTCCCAAAATACAACCAGGTTTTGCGTGTGTTACCTTTACCTTATTGGTTGACCGTTTAGATGATTTATACTAATCGCAATCTATGAGTTGAGAAAGTCAATATGGCTAAACACAGACTACAGTGGTGTATGTGTTCTCCACACTTGTTACCCTATGACAACATTTTTCGCTCACTGAACTATACATTCATAAGTGTTTATTTTGCCACTGCAAATGGTATTTTTATTTCAACACCTTTATCAATCATCAGGCCACACTTTTTCAATGTATTGACATTAGATGTAAGATCGATACATGTTGCTGAGATCTAGAATTTTAGGTTTGACACGACAGGTAGATCGGTAAAAATTAAATAACAGATAATGGTTATTTTTTAAGCTGTTTGACAAAACAGAAAGCAATGGAAAATAGAATGACATCACTAATAATTCCAGTACTATATATATATATATATCAATTGGACACATACCCATTTGCAATTAGGAAATTGTTGCATCAATAAGCTGTTTTCTGGATTATACAACTCGTCTTTCTGTTCAATACTAATATTTAAACCATGCCAGAGAACTTCAGTTAAATGTGGCATAATTGGATGAAATATATGAATGCCGGTCATTAGACAAAGATATAAGATATGCAAAGAATTGGTGTTGTACGGTGAAGAAACTAGATGAATAAAAGAGAAAACAAATTGTTAAAGATGAGGATAATAACAATGAACCATATGAGAGTAATGTATTATTCTTTATTTTCATCAAAAGAAGAAAATTTGTAATTTTAATAGATGTTACTGATGATGTTATATTTGGCAGGCATATGCGTATGTATACGTTCGTCTTCAAACTCGTAACTCTGTTCAATTCAGCGTCTTTTAAAGTATGCTAAGTTCAATACGTTAAAGAAAATACTTTTTAAATGATAAAACATCATTATATTCATAACCCACTCTCACTTTGACGACCTGAACAGTTAATGTTTGTGGGTAAGTCGGTCAACGTTTACCTAATTTACGGATATAAATAAAAAGAATGTTGTATTATGGTATCGTTTCTTTTTAAATCGTAAACATATATTGTATTGAAATGTATTTGGGTTAGCGGAAACAATGTCAACATGGATTAAATGATATGTTGCTAAGTTACAACGTATAAATTCTCAAAAATATATTTCTTCTTATAATCATTAGAATAGAATAAGGTAAACTTCATCAATTTTACTCTGAAATAATCTTGATAATTATGGACAAAACAACAAAATATCAACTAGAGTCAGTCATAAGAAACATAAAACCTAGAACATATATGGATCAGTTGAGGTTACAACAAAACATTAATATAACGAGATGAGATTATTCGATAAAGGAAGGGATTTTATCCAACATCTCCAACCATTAGATACGATAATGCTGCTTGCTCTAACCAGTCAACCTGCATACATAGCTCATACCAACAACAAATGATTTTATAAACTGAAGATATGTTCTGATTTGGTTACTCCTAGCTCTTTTCAAACTTACTCCTCCTACACTAACTAAATTCACACGACCGCGTTGGCGGTCGTTGAAGCACCTAAGTTAAGTTCTTTCTATTTCGTATGATTTAAACCTAATTTAATAATTTTCTGTAAATTAGACAGAATAAACATTGATTATGGATAGTATATATGTGCTGACTATGATTGACTATGATCTAACTCAAACATTGCAATTCTAATGATAAACAATTAATTAGACATGTTTTTAAGACGTTTGTTTTTATTCAAAATTAATTGACTAAATTTTAAATAGTATAACTAGTCATGAGGGCTAATTTCAGTAAAAAAAAAACACAGACATCATGGATTCACAATAACAAAAATATCATTACGGGTTGATTCGTCAATATTTTGTTATTAGATTATTACACTGAAATAATCTCTACTTTTTAAACTAGGTCTATACAAGAATAGTGACTGAAATTTTAATGAAATATCACTTGCAATCGGAATCAAACTGAAAATTCTAAACTATCAACTCAATATTCTATCTGGCGAATTAACTGACTAGAATGTTGACGTACTGAAATAAAATCCACATTTATTCTTCTATTATTAAGTTTTGCGATCGGTAGCTTATAAACGAATATAGAGAATTATTTAATTTGTATTGGTTGTTTGAATCTTCCATTGATGTTTACAACTGGTACCAATCAATTTCTTTTGGTATATATGGATTTGTGAGGATTGCATTGATATTGCCATTAGGCCACAAGTCCCATAAACAAAGATGGATGGTGGCTAGCAATGGGATCCAGGATCCGCCTTTCGTCCAATTTAGGACTCAATAGCTGGATGTACCTACATCTGAGTTGATGTTCACTCTGGGACTCTAACCCAAAGCATTCGCTTCAAACGCCGTCACGTTATACAACTAGCTACTGAGTTTCCATTGCATAATCCAGAGGCTATCTGAACTAACTAGATAAGTGGGTAACGCGATGTTGTATGAAGAGAACAGTACTAGGTTGAAGTTGAAGAGTAAACATCGACTCAGATGTATGTAAATTCAACTGACGAGTCCTGAATAGGACGAAACGTGTCCTAGATTCCATTATTAGTCACAATCCATCTTTGTTTATGATAAAGAGAGTTTATTGTCATCAAATGAATTATTCATTCAGATTAATATTAAGCCATTTAAAATGTTGCAAAATAATCACCTTCATTTTTAATTACTTCTAGGTAAATGGAACATAGATCATTCAACCACCAATTTTGCATCCCTTTGACACCATGATGAAATGACCATTTTAAATTTTCATTATCAAAATCGACTCTAAGCCTGTGATTGCCAGTCTGAATCTTATTTTCACCATGATCAATGTCTCTAGGATCTGTCCATGATAAGTTGATCAAATGAATTAGTCGACATAATTTATGTATAATCCATATATCAAACAACCTTAATTGCTGTGACAAAAGAGTAAGGAAAAACAATTCAAAAAATATATCCCGATTTATTCTAATACGATAAATCAAATCTTCACAAATAAAAATTGGACTGAAAATTTAAAAAAGTATATACTGTTACCTATTGGTAACCAAGATATCCTAAATGAGATGAACCAAGTCTACGTCATGGGACCTCACCAGTTACAACCATATTCCAATGATAAAATTAAGACAACAGTAAAATGGAAAAATAGATACATAATTCCATTTTGATTGTCAACTTAAAGTTATTTATGTCTAAGAAACTGCTCAGTGATCTTAACATCTTAACTTTAGCCAAGCACGAAAAAACATCAATTTCACTAATTGTTAACCTTCAACTTCTGTAACTAATCATAAGAAATGATAGACAAAATGACCATGTGAGAACCACTAGAATCTATTCTAATCGATTGCTTTTCATAAGTAACCTCAGATGTGAATTCGAATCGCATGAAAAGCAATAGTTTCTTTAAAAGTTTTTGTTAGGATAGTCGGAAAAATATACCAATAATTATCGTGTTAAGTCTACGGTGTCCTTGGACCTTAAATGTACATTTCCTATTGGTCGATGTTTATTTCACTTGTTAAATATTTTGTAAATGTTGTTTCCTATTTTATGGTACGATGTGGTATGCTTGATCGGTATATAAACAAAGTATGTTTGAAATATAATGATTCATAACTCAGAGGCTGTGACTTGTGTTCTTCACTCAACTGGCTGGGACAGACAGCGAAGCGGGACCAATCAGGGCACTAGGTCGTTCATACGTGTTTTCCGTGTCCACTGTACTTCGATCGATAAATACGCTGCTTATCAAAACCTGCAGTCCACACACGCGTTACAACAGTTTTTAATGCATCTTACTGATAAATATCAATTAGCATGAAATCTAAATGCAAGTTTTCCTGTTGATTACTGTTTCATATCAGATATTATATTCTACTTTCAACTGCTTTCAAAAACCGATATACACAGTATTTCTAGAATGAAATAGACAATCAACCGAATCAATAAATGCGTGAATACGTTACTAACTGAGTGACTAGAAAGTTCATTTTATTTTTAGAATGAAAATTGTTTTCAATGAAAATCTATGCAGATATAATAATTGATCTAATTAACAGCAACAACAACAACAACAACAACAACAAGAAATTGACACCACACACATCACTAATAAGTTTCAATGTAGTAAGTGGTCACCTTAATGAACAGTTTAGAACTAAGATCAGTTTAATATGTGTATTTGGTTATTCAGAATGAAGAATTAGTAAATTTTGTTACATAAAAACATGTTTTCCAATTCGATTGTGATCAAATAAAAAATTATAGTTTTGATTCTAGAAAAAGAGGGATATTTTGGTAATAGTTTTACGTAAAAAGTGATAACTGTTAATAATAAGTTGGCCAAATGTCGATTGCTAGTCTTTTATTATTACACATCAAAATTATTTATGGACGTTTCCGCATAGACCAACAATCTTTAATAATAATAATACTCATGATAATAGCTAACCTTTTCTTTACATAATCCTCCCACAAAATCTATCCACTGGGTACCAAGTGATTTTTGATGTATGCTTGAAACTGATTGAAATACATTTTGCTTCTTAAGTTGAATCGAAACAAAACGAGCTGTTTGCCACATCTATAGAAAAAAAACTATTGTATATTGAAGCTCTGGGTTTATCGCTACAATGAAGCAATACTTCGTACTAAGATATTTTGATAACTACACCTAAGTTCTCAAAAATGTGATAAACTCAATAGTTAGGGATCAGGTCTTTATAGTTTAGTGAAATAGAATTAGAATTCATGACAGACATTTTCGTAAGTTTTAATTTTTACAAAATCACAAATTTTCGAAGATAATTCGCAAAAATTCACATAACTGATCTATACATTCATAATAAGATGAAATAATCCCCTTAAAATTCATAGTTTATGTTAAGATGATAATTTTAGTGAAAACATAATATCCATGTAAAAGGGTTTAAATCTTTAGAAGTTATTCATTTATAACTCAATAGAAATGTAATACTGTGTTAACTATCAATGAAATTTCGAAAACATTAATTCCTTCATTTCAAACTAATCAACATAGTCTATTGATACCGCAGTTATAAACTTACGCAGAATATAAATGAGGTGTAGCTGCTCACAGAACGATGATTACTAAAGTAGTCGGACGTTTAATAAAACAAATATGCAAATCAATCATAACGTCCCATATTATACTTGTTTCCCTGAAACTAAGGCGTTATACACATGTAACTATTTTTATAAGTAAGGGTTATGGATTATCATAAGAAGTTGAAACAAAACCAACAAAAGTTATCTCAGTAATTTGTAAGTTTTAATAATAGGCGAAATTGTTTGAACTAAATATATTCTACTCATCATATAAAGATACGGAAATTTGTTGTAAATTACAGCTTTCGAAATACCTAACAATGAATTTTGATATGATATGGGATGATTTTCTCGTTTTCTGTAGGAATACATTTAAAAAACGAAGATTGTGGTTAGCTATTGAATTTTGAAGGAGTCGCTATGAAGTGACAAAATATCAGATGTTCTTGTAGATTTATTCAAAACACCGTGAGATTAGATGAGAAACCTATATTATCAGGATTAACACAAACTTTCAGCTACTCCACCCTTACTAGTTAAAACTCAGGGACCATAACTCAATAGCTTAAACTAACCTTAAGACTAATAAGTTATTAGTTTAAATTCTTCTTTCATTTATAAATTACATTGAAACTAACCGCATTGCATCATGCAATACTATCAAGTTTAAAATTATTGAATCAACCGAAATAATTGGAAAACTAAATCATAAAAACTTAGCATTTCATTTTACCTTATTACAAAATTTTCTCATTTCCAATACAACATTCTCATCAAAATTAATATGTGACTGAGATAATTGATGAGTTAATAATGCAGCTCTTAAAGCATCTGCACCTAATACTTGAATCGATGATCCAACAGTTTCCTGAAAGAATAGTAAAAAACGTAATGTGTAAACAGTTTAATAAAAAACACAAAACCATACATTAAATTTTAAAAGAAGAGCAAACTAATTCAATTTACCTTCAATCGAACTTTTTATATTCATAAGAAAGATATAAAAGGAGGAATAATTTAAGTAAATTATATCAAACTGATGATGACTTTTATACTAGCTAGGTGTAGGTTAATTGCCAAAAACAACGCATTTATGTACCCGAGTTTGAACAATACGATATATACATAGTGGATAGTAACACTTCATGACTGAACTGAGATAGATATAACTCGATTAGAACCCATAAAAAATGAGTAGCAGGAAATCGATGCATAAATACAAGACAACTTACAGAATTCGAATATAAGGAAAGAGTTACTCTGGGACGAGTAATAAAAAACATGAAAACATGTCTAACCTGATATTATTTACCAATCTAATTTCGTCACAATAAAATTGTATGGATTGTCACATGGATTAAAAGATGTAGCAAATGCGTAGAAAAAGGTTAACACTTGAAAGTTCTGGGTTTAATAAGAATTTGTAACGAGTTTAATTACTCAATAGGACTATTCAGTTAGTTGACAAAAGGTTATGATAAAAATCAACATTATTACACGTTCTTTAACCGATACTGTTTTTGATGAGATGCCTTTACATTTTATTTGATATGATCATTACACTGATGTTGAAATATCAGAAAACGTTTTCCATAGATTAAACACACTGGGTGACTGAGGCATTGTATTGAATCCTAACAAAATAAATCAAGCCCGTAGCTTTCAAATTCTATATTTAAAACACTTATGTATAATTCATTCATGTACTATCTAGAAGACAATAATATGAAGGTAACATCAGTGAAATGAATGTTATACCATATTTAACTATGATACAACAGGAGAAAAAGTGTAGATATTTCAAAACAATGCTTGACCATACAAAAGAGATTTTCTTCTAAACTTTATTTTAGATAAATAAACATAAAAAGTTATCCAGTAAATTATAAATTACAATTTATACTGGCAAAACGGGTGATGAACATTGAACTACCGCTTAATTAAAAACATGCAAAATATTTGATGCAATAAAATCAGTTCTTAATAAATAAAAAGAATGAAGTAAGAAATAATTTATAGTCTTTTATTATTAATTATTAGATCAACACAATTTATTCTTTTATTTATATTCTACTTCAAAATGGAAATTTCTTTATTATAATCAATGATATATACATGTATCGTCCTTCCTTCCTGTACTATGTTGTTATATACAATCTTTCTTTATATATTACCACCATTGAATTAACTACTTCTATGAATTCGGTGTTCATCTTGTTGAGTTAATGAGGTATGGCGAATTGGATCAGTGCACAGATGTGCCTGGTTCTACGTTGTAGCTGACTGACTATTTATCGTTAACAACAAAAAGTAATAATGATAATAATATTAATATTTAATACAAAAACGACCAAAGACCCCGAACCACTCCGTGGTGGTAGTGAGGGAGGAGGATTTAACTCAGGTGATTGTTTTAAGGATATAATCAACAGATCTTATCAAATAATAAAATTGTTATGAACAAAAATTTTGAAGGAAACAAGTTAATATCTGTAACTTATAAAATAAATAAAATGTAAGCAATCCAGTGAATACATCCAACAACATTTAGAAATATGAAAAAAAATTAATTTCTGAAAAGCAGAATGAAAATTCCGTAGGAATAATTATTGATGAGGAGTAATAATGCGAGAAAATGGACAGAAGAAATGACATTCAGGAAGATAAGAAACAAAACAAAAGAATAAAGAACGGGTTTATTAGTTATTTTAATTATACAATCGTTAATCATAATAACAAAGAAATCTTTTCTATCTTTTCAATTTTAGGAAGTCATTGGTTTAAGTATCAATGTGTTTGATTTTCAACCATAAAGTGTCAGGTTCGAATCTCGCTTCATCTACTTGTGTTTGGGCAACTAGGGGGTTTCGTTGTGGTTTACATTTAGAGTGTGATTCATGTCGAATCACTTGGTGATGAGTGAGTTAATCTACATGTTTATATAGTCGAAAATAGATAATGGGATTGAAAACATTATATATTAGATCAAAGATCGGTTAACTTATCAATAAAGATAACGAGAAATTTAGAATGAAACCACTTTAATTGTGACGAAAATTTTTGTTTAAAAGAACAGAATTAAAACGAGGAAAAGAGAGAGAAGAAAAACTAAAACATCAAAGGCGAAATAGAAGATAAAATGTGATAAGAAGGTAGTTTGAGAGTCAAATTCACAAACTATTATGTTCATAGTTTACTCTTCATCGTTGGTCAATACTAACTGTAGAAGCGTTGAAAACTAGGGGACACTTCATGTCCAGTTCGTATTGATCTGCAATATATTAAATTTATTTATAAATACCTTACCATTGAACTTCCAAGTTAAAACCTAATTGCATATGCCTTTCCAGTTCCATGCCATTTGCCATTTGAGATTATTGTAAATCTATACTTCAGTGAAGTTAACAGTTACCTATAATTACATAAATTTAGATTATATATCCCAAAACACGTCACGCAAATGTACTAGCTACTTATGCAGTTAAGAATCTAATAAAACAAGGTTTTGATGATTCTACCATGTTGAGCATAATATAGTAATAATTTACCTTTGGAAGGTTTCCAATCCCATGTATCATTTTCAATGGATTCACTGAATTGTTTTTACTTTTAGACATTTTTTGACCAGTTGAATCACACACCAAACCGTGTAAAATGACCTTGTTTTATTGGAAAGTAATATTGATTAAGTAAATTATTATGGAATGATAATTGCCAGTATAGGGTTGTGGAGATTGTTGAGTTCCATTAAAATAATGAACCGATCAATGTTCATTTGTGTTGGGTGTGAGACAGTTATCCCCCGAGGTCGATAGAAGATGGTCACACACGATCGTGGACTGACTGAATTTAGACATTAACATAGTTCGTTGCCGGTTCAGTGGTTTAGAGACTAAGCGTTCACGCACGAGGCCGAATTTCCTGGATTAGATTCCCGGACCCAGAGTCGTGGATACGTGTTGCTAATGAGTCCCATACTAGGACGAAACGACCGTCCAGTACTTCCAGGTTTTCAATGGTGGTCTAACACTGATCGGTTCATGATCTGAATGAAACTCAACAATCTCCACAATTTTATGCTATAAAATAATATGATTGTATTATATAGTGAAACATATTGACAGAACTCATCATTTAAGCTAAGTTAGTTCATCAGTGTTTTATCAAATTAATCTATTCGTCACAACACAAACTATTCGCGACAAGAATACTAGTAAACTGAAACTATTATATCAACGATCAACTTTATGATGTCAATAAGTAAGTACCCAATTTGTAACTGACATAAAATAGAGTAGAATATTAAAAACACTATTAAGATGCCAGGTGGTTGGAGGTCAGCATTCGAGAGCAAGGCATACCCGGGGTTTTGAAAAAATTAGTGGTCCAAGTAAGGTAAACAGAAAAACCCAGCTGCGAAGTTGGAGACGTTATCACTGAGATATACAAGCTATGACTAGCATCCTGTAGAACTGAGATATTTACATAATGTTGACGCTGAGTCACTTATAGACAGTTGTCTGTAATATAACTTGATCGATAGAATTTGATCCGCACTAAGGATTGGACAAATATGACACTAATCACTACTATTCAGTGTTTAATCACTATAAAATACTGTTTACCTGATGACAGATCAGCATCATTATCAATAATCTGAATTGATAACAAAACATGAACCATGTGCACAAATCGATCTACTCTAACAATATCATTCAAATTAAATATTAATAAGTAGGTTAATGTTATTCTTTTAAACAAAAACTTTTGTTCCGAGTAATTCACTTCATTTCAACAATATTGAACAACCAGTATGACTTAAGTTTGTTTTTCTTCTCTAGTTCTTTCAATTAAAGGCGAAAGATTTATCCGAATGTCGTCCCAGAGAATTCCACGTCGTGCATTATTTGCCGACTCTGGGACTGGTTGGAAGAAGCGGAGAGGTGGTCAGTGCATGACATGGTGTCGTGGCATGAAAGAAAGCTGCAAAGGACTGGCTTGTGTTGGTCCTTCACGACTCCCTGGCTGGGGTCCGAGAGATGGTGCTACACAGTGGCTAGAGACGTTATCAGATATGGCTCAGAATAGAAGCCAGTGGCGATCCTGCTGTAACCTTCTTTTACTTTCTTCATAAAAAGTGGCTGTGTCTCCCTTACCTGAAAGATTTCTTCTGATTGTACCTCTTCGTCATTACTCTCTTTTTCTTTTGCGTTCCTTAGTTTTTTTTTCTCTTTCTACTTCTCTTCGAATTCCCATTGTTTTGTGTGGCGCATATATATTGGCGCTCTCTTGTACCAATATTTATGTGTTCAAATAAATAAATAAATAAATAAATAGTTCTTTCAATTCACGTTGTGTTATTTAAATCTTACAATAGGATAATATGTTTTATATAAAATTGATTAGTATTTGATGACGATTGATGGATAATGACGATGATAAATATAGAACTTTACACAAACAAAAGAACAGTTTATTCTAAATACTCAGCTATTCTAATCAATCGATAAAAATAAATGATAACGAACAATTAAGTAGATCAATTTTGATGTACATACCGTTTTAAATGGGACTTGTCCTGTTAGAAATATACCAAGCATAACCATACGAGCAATCCAAAAAAATAATATATCCTGTCCACTTTCTATCAAACGCAGAGGATAGAAACGTAGTTCTTTAGTCTAAATTAAGAATACACATATATATGTGTAAATACAGATGAAGTAAGTATTGGAAAATGTTCATAACAGTAATAATGAATTATAATCTAGAAACAAATGTACATGAATTATTAAAGAAGAAGTGATAAATAAGAAATAATAACGGAGAATGATTAAGTTTACTTTAAAAGGATATGTGTGGAGATGGAATTTTATCGTTCGGAATTTGTGGCGCGCTTCCTATTACAACAAATAATTTGATATCGATGTAATCAATGCAAAGTTTGTTTTTCTAACTTAAGATTTCTTTGTACGTAAGGTGTACACTTAACTTGGTTTTTCACTTGTAAATTAGAAAGTGTCGAAACAGTTTATAGGTTGATGTCAGCTACATATAAAAAGATTTACTTGACCAAAGATATTAATCATCTCACTTGCTTAAGTGGTTAATTAGGAGATTTTTAACTGATAGTTAATATTAACACAAATAATGAAGACTTGTTTGTGATTGTGAAATAAAAACCACTATGGATGAACTCAAAGAGCACAAAATAATCAGCAGATAATTAAATCTAATCTATAAACAATATGAACAAACTGTTATTGATGAAATATATGTCAGTATGATGAAGTACACAGATAACATGAGGTTATTTAGATCGAATTAGTTAGAGGTTCAAACCTACGATCAAAGTTTTTAGATGCTCACCATCTAACTCCATATAATGTTGATGAAATATAGATCCTACTTACATCGTATATATTCTGTAGACAAATCTCGCTGGAAATAACGTGGATATAAAATGTTGAGTGCGAGTATTTCGGATGTTGATATTTCATACATTTATTTCGGCAGACAAACAAACAAATAAGAAGCGAAGATGGTAAATGTGCCTACTCAAACTATTATTCAGTAAAAGAGTTAATATAACTCAAGATAGATAATACATAGTGAGATGAGGAAACAAGCATTGTATAAAATAATGAATGAATAGACACACATACAAACATACATGAGACTCGTAAGTGTAGAACTACATGGACACAAATATAAGCAGTATATTTGTACTAAAGGTCATAATTCCTAGGTAAAGAATAAAATTATTAGAAAGAAAAAAAATGATTTAGTAGTCATGCTGTCTGATTCTGTTCAAAAGTCAGGATCAGTGTCATGTGGGTGAGTAATAGTAGCCGCAACACATTCATAAAACTAATGCTTCAATTACAAATAGCCATAGTTGAAAATAAATACAGTATTCACTAAATGATTTTTAAACATATTATTACATAATTTATAACTATCACCATATAATAAACTTACATCATTTGGCCAACCAAATACTGAAAATGGTAACAGTGCAGAACTGAACCAAGTATCTAAAACATCTGGATCTGTAATGAACAACAAATTTAATAACTAAGAAAACATTTTATGATTTATGTACAAATCCCCATTCTGATAACAAACATATGACAAATGTCATGGGAAAATAAAATAATTTACTACAATAAATTACTGATAAGACATTAGATTTTGATAAACATCTTCGACATTGATATTGATCATGAATACTAGACAATTGAATAACATTTCTTAAAACAAAAAAAAAACACACCGTTTCATACTGTAAGTAACAGATGATATTATTCATATTATTACCATAAAAGTTCTATTCTATTAAACAAGGACGCTGAATAAATTAATCATAAAATTTCTAAAAAATAATGAACTTTTCGATATATATATATATCACCTGGTATAAGCTGATAATCATTCGACTGAAGTCCAGAATCAGTCAAAATATTAACAGCTTCGTTAATTGAACGAGCTACAATCCATCGATCCGTACCATCACAATCATCATTTGATTTTGAGTTGGACGTAATAACCTTGATGTTAGACATATTAGGGAAAAAAAGAAGAAACAACATTAATATTGATCAGAAACATAAGAATGGAATAGCTTACTGATATTTGCCTTAGACTTATAATAAGTTTATAATGCCTAGAATAATTGAAGAGATTTGATATCATGCTTTAAGTCTAAGGAGTATGGTTAGTGTTGACAAAAAGTACCACTATTAAGAAACAGTTTTAAGTTTGAGGAAGTTAAAAATTCTATTACCAAAATAATTTGTAAGATTTAATAGTATATTTCAAGATATTATAATATGCACAGATAAACTACCAAAACCACAAGAGTTATGGATAGAAAAATGATTATTAGGTCTAATCGATCTGTATGTTTAAATAAAACCATAGAACGTTATCTAGACGAAAATCTTATTAACAATGGATGACAAGCCAATCAATACCACCAAGTAAATAGATGACTGAGCTACATGAGATTTTGAATTTTTCATTTGGTCAAGAGGATAAATTCAAAGTTATGAAATTAATGACAAACAGACTGATGGGGGGAACCCAATACTTTCGCATGATGTTCTTATAATTTCAACCAATGAAAAGGAGACTATCTAGTGTATGTGCCTAGGAAACTAGTTGCCAATGAAACTGGAATATAAATTAAATAACATTATTTGAGTAAAATTCACAAATTATAAACAGGTGAATATATAGGGTAGCTTACTGCCTATTAAGTTTAAGTTTAGTAAAACAGAATAAACACTTTTTCTTGGAAAAAAACGAAGATGCAAATTTTTGTAAAGATTTCTACATAAGCAAGAGACATTGACTTAAACCATTCTGATATCATGGTTGTAAATAAATAAAGCCTATTTTGAAATATGATAAACAGGTAGCCCGAGTTATATGTGATAAATGATTTGTAAGTAATGAAAAATAAGACAATAGGAAGAATCAAGTAGCTATTCAATACAATTTCATTATACTTAATTCAGAACAATGAGGTCGACTCAATGAAACTACCAATGAACTTATTACAGATCAATTTTTAATCTTGTAAATATTATGTATATATACTCATCGTCCCCTAAGAGAGTTAAACAAATTATCTGAATAATTTCACCTGAATAATTAGAATGAATTTGTACAAGCATGGGGATGATGGCAAAAGTTGAAACCAAGATGCTCAAGACCCCCAAAAAAAACTTCTAATTAACCTGGACCAATAGGTACACTTAAAAATCATACTATAGGCTAATTAGCCAAAGAATAAATTTGAGAAAAATATCAAAGTGTCCCCACTCTTTTGTCTTCATAGGAGAATACATCTATCGAATAGTTTTATGGACAATTATGGATTATCACAAACACATAGATTATCTCTGACAATACTTTAAACTGATATGAAAAAAAACAGAATTATTGAATACGTCTCTGAAACAATGAGTTATAGTTTAAGGTTTGTATAGCAAATGAATTCGGCTACCCCAAATTCATTAGGAATGGACATATGCTTAAGAAATATTAGAGAAAAAAAACTTATTCACTCTTCTTAGATTTTTTCAGTTCGCGTTTTTGACGACAGTAAACAGAGATCTATCAGAGAAAATGTGAGAACTGAGGTATTATAAGAAAATGGGTTATTCGTTTTATGTTTTATTCCAAAAAATTTAAAATATTGTTTGGAAATTTTACACTCTCATCAACAACAGATTGATATCATTATGGATTAAATGAGTGAATGCACCTGTGTCATAAAGAACTATTTTGAGCCATGTCATTCCCAGTCTCTGGCCATTAATTACAATAATCAGGAGGACTCCAACCTGGAAGTCTACACCAATAAATACGACTCAGTCGTCAATGACTTTAGAGACTAGTGCCACGTGTTGGTTTGGTTACACCTAACTTTCTTCCAAACTACTCTTATACCAGCAAGCCATACGAAATACATGTCCTAACCAAATCAGTTGGCTAAGATCCATCACCTCGTCAACTAATTTGTCATCCTTACTCAGCACACTACGTGTGACCTCAATACTGCCCACTCGGTAGCTCCAAAATACACGAGCGATGCTTAGAAGACATCTACTCTATTAAGGAATGGTGATATAAATGAAGTATGCTATTTTGATTGACGTGAAAATCAATTTGACGTATGAGTTGCTGAACAGTTTAAATATATTTCAAACGGTCAATAATAAGGTAAACAGGCATTTACATACATGTGAAAACAGTATGGCTAAAAAGTCATGGTGAATTCTGAGAAATAAGTACAGAATAAATGATGAATCTTATAGTTACATGAATATGTAAAGTTTTACTGATTTAGACCAGAATATATTTCTTTACATGTGTTATGTTATGAGTAAATAATACCTAAGATTGTATTTGGAAATTTGCATGCAACTTGTATGGTAATTTAAAAATTAAGCGTCCGGGAATTACACTGAAGATCCTGGGTTCGATTTCCGCACCACTCGTGGTCGTGGATGAGTACTACTGAGGGGTCTCGATACTGGGGCGAAACAGCCGTCCAATGCTTTAATGTTTTTAACGGCGGTGTAAGATCAGTTTATGATTCCGACGAAATTCGAAAATATCCACAACTTCCAGTACTCACAAATAACATTTTGTTATCGTTTTGTCAATGAAATGTAACATGTTAACTACATTTAATAGAATACGTAATTATAAATACTTTTTGATTATACTGAACAAATATATTTACGCGTTCAACATATTAACACCTTGTTCTTTTGAACAAAAAGATTACAAATTATTTGAAATCATCTCATATTTGTAAACTAGGGGAAAAAGAGATCATATATTAGCTAGGTTGATTTCGCCTGACTGTAGGTAGAGATACAAGTCTATGGGTATGGTAGTTATTATACAAAAAAGGTCTTGGATTTTAAGAATGATTTCTAACCAAAATCTTTTTCTAAACCACGATTATATTAGTGGTTAGAAACACACAGGAGATAACGTTTTGACAAGAGGTCAAAAATCGTTGGTGAATGCGAATACTGAGTTGTTTTCGTGAACCTCTGAAACAGAGGCCAACATGAAGAAGAGATTCAATTAAACATGAAATAGTAGAATAGTACAAGCTAATAACTCACTTTATAAGCTGGAATAGGATGACCCCAATAAAGCTGACGACTTATACACCAATCTTTATGATTTGTTGGTTTTAACCATTCCGACCAAATTAATTTTTGATTTGCTGGAAATAATTCCAACTGATTAGAATGGACAGCCTTGAAGCATAATATGAGATCACAAATAGATGAAATTATTTTTAGAAAATATAAATAAATTCAACAACATAGCTACTTCAACTTTTAAAATATTATGTAATCCTATCAGAATACACCATGAAATTGGAAAGCACAAGAAGAAAAGTTTTAAAAAGTTAGTAGATTAAGAAAATAATCACTAATGATATAAATGTACTCAGTCATAACTACTTACACTACTGTAAAAGTCTTGGTTTGTTTTAAGTCACTCTACTATTCTAATAAGTAAAAAATACTAATGAGGAGTCCCACAATAGGACGAAACGGCCGTCCAGTGCTTCCAGGTTTTCCATGGTGGTCCAGCTTCAACTGACTCATGATCTTAACCATTGAAATTACAATAATATCCACAAAACCCACCTGATATATGCAAAATAGAAAATCAGATATATGCATATAGATATTGCTACTAGTATTTGAAATGAAAGCACATCTGTCAGAAACTAAATATAAGGAATTCAATGTATGGGGCAATGATTTAATAGCGAAATTCTTAAAAATCAAATGAATCGGAATTATACTATCCACAAAGACTTTTCACTAAATCTATAATCGTTATTTAATAACTTGCAGTTTCTTGCGATGAACACTCCTAGAGGCACTCAATGTTTGTGAAATGTATTATGACTAATTTTAGCACCCGTTTGTGGGTATAACCACTCATACATATAATATTTGAAAAAGTATGAATAAATAACATATAGTAATGTCTCTTGAAAGCACATCTTAACTAAAAGAACGAATTCCAATCAGATCACCTATAGTCTTACACTAGAGACCTGGATTATTTCACTGTTTCTAAACACAAAGTTAATACTTTTCGACATGACAGAGACTAATAATCAATGACTTCATGAACCGACTCAATATCTTGATCTATTGATCTGTAGACTTTTTAAAACTGAATTATATGTCCCAGCGTAATGCGTCAGACTAGATAGAGGTCTTATGTATTAAGATCAAACAAGTCAACTGATCAAGCAACATGACGTTAATCATAATTATTTAGAACTTTTGTCTGATATCAAAGTTGTTTACTTGATGACTTGAGTTTGAACTACCAAAATCCCGAACGACATTTTTATATAATAAGTAAGAGTAGGGTAAAAAACTGAAATATAAGGCAAGACAATTTCTACAATTTTAATGTATGGTTATTATAACCTGAAGATCTTTTCTACAATTCAGAAACTCATATAATTATAGCTTTTAAGTAGTACGCTTGGTTTTTTTTAATTTGCTTAAATTTGATATTGTTTTATCAGTGCCCAAATTGAATAATATGGCATTATGACCTATGAGACGATCTATGCATCAAAAATTTACATAATAAACTATGTTCATCGTCCAAAGGCATAACAAAATCAAAAGTAGACACAATATGATTAATCCGATAAAATAATTACACTTTGCTGTTGAAAGATCAATTATTATCTTGCAGAAAAAAAAGAAAAAATTTCATTTAATTGCAAACTAACTTACTTTCACTGCAGCCTCAGCTAAATTTTTTGTACGTACAAACCATTGTTTTTTAATCATCGGTTCAATAATATCACCAGAACGAGAACAAATTGGCAATAATGCTGTTCGACCTCCATTGGCTCCAATATTTTGTCGACGTTTATATAGACCAAGATTAGTGAGTTGTTCAACTAAACGTTGACGTGCTATAAATCTGGGTAATCCCTGAAATAAAATTAATGGTAAATGCATATTTTGAAGTTAGTCAAATAGGTGATAAACAAATTATGATGTGGAGTTTCATTTCAATGATGATAAATAAGTTCATGACTATTTAATTTAAATTCGTACTGAAATAAAAAATCTTGTGACATAAACAAGATGAAAGTTATGGATGATTAATTACTGAGTAGTGAACAATGCTATGCTTGTCTAATCATTTAGTGTGGATCAAATCCTGTTGATCACATTACAATCCAGCCATTAGTGATTCAACATCGTGTGCACTATCTTGAGATGTAAGGCAGTCGGAAGAAGTCTATCAGTAATAAAATGTTAGACAAATAGAACGTTAGTTACTACTCAACGATCTACTAATTGTAAATAACTCAACTTCACAGGATATCATTGCAGCCGGAATATTTCATTGGTAATGGCCTATACTTTAACGTTCAGAGACACAGGTTCGAATCCATCAAGAGCGATCAGTTTCCTTAAGATTATAGGTACATCTTAATGAAAAGTGTCATGTAGCAAACAAATAGAGGTTCAGAGCATCTTGTCGACAATGGTAGCTCAAAATAAAAAAAGATTCGTTCTTAATCCAAACTATTAACAAGTGACTGTAATATTTAAGAAACTTCGGACTGATAATTATACCATACAACGTCACTCTTTGATAGATGTTACAATTGAGTGGATTCACAAACAGCTATTTACGAAAGATAATTCAGATCTGTTGGCCGAACTCCATCCGCAACAACCTATAGTGACGGAGAACAAATCAGCTTCCAGTTGAAGAAATTAAGAAAACACGCTGGATGTGGTTAGGATACATATTGCAGAAATCAAACTGCATTGTCAGGGAAGCCTCAACTTGAAATCTTCAAGGTGGAAGGAAAAATGAAGATCAAAGAACACATTGAGCCGAAGATTAGAGGCAGACATAAAAACGAATGAATAGCACTTGTGAACACAACGGGAAAGGAGAGCCCAAGACAGAATTGGGTGAAGGATCCTGGTTGATGGCCTATGCTATATGTGAGGTAACAGGTATAATCAAGTACATTTAAATAAACGAATGGACCTACGAACATTGAATTGTTACATATCGTCTTACGACAATGAATGTCCAGTCGAGAAAAAACGCAATACAGGACACCTTCAACCATTTTTTTTCTCAAAACAATAAAATATCACCAGGTCAATGCCAAATGTTGCTTCAGGATTGGGTTGCATTGACACCCGAACTAATGATAGGGAGTGAAGTAATTGAGCGTGTCGATCGCTTCACTTATCTTGGAAGTCTTATCAGCCCTTGTGGTCTGATGTGTGACGAAATCTCAGAACGGATACAGAAGGCTCGATTAGCTTTTACCAACCTGCGTCATTTATGGAGTAGGCGAGATATCCGTCTACCAACCAAAGGATGGGTTTACTGCGCAGCAGTTCGTTCCGTCCTACTTTATGGCAGTGAAAAATGGCTGGTAAGAGTAGAGGATATTCGTAGGTTACTAGTATTTGATCAAAGGTGTCTGCGAAACATTGCTCGTATATCCTGGGACCATCGAGTAAGTAACGCAGTTGTTAGGAAACGGGTACTAGGTAAGGATGGCAAATCAATTGATGACGTAGTGAAACTTCATCACTTGAGATGGCTGGGACACGTGTTACGTATGCCCAACGACCGACTGCCTCGACGTGCTATGTTCAGTGGTATAGGAGTAGGTTGGAAGGAAACTAGGGGCGGCCAAACCAAAACATGGCACAAGTCCATGAAGTCACTGACAAGTAGACTGAGTCATGTTGGTAGGTGTAGACTACCTGGTTGGGGACCGCGAGATGATAGCAACCGATGGTTAGAGACCCTGAATGACATGGGTCAAAATCGTTTGCAATGGCGCAGGTGCATCCACTCTTTGTGTTCTTTCAAATTTTGATCTCCTTATTCCTCCTTGTCTCTTTTCTTTCTCTTCCCAAATTTATTTCACTGTGTTATACTCTTTAAATAACATCTCAGAACACTAATTTTCCTGATTACTGCTTGTACTCTTACCACCTCTACCACTACGGGATTTGAATCGGCCACTACATCTGTGTGCTAATGTGGTGTGGCAACTAGAACTGATGTACGTGCGTACGAAGTTCTACGTTGTTACTGACTGACTGACGGAGGTCAATGCCAATAGCTAATTTGAAATTATTTTTTAGAATTAAGCAATATTAAATGGATTTTTTACGTATATAACTTCTAAAATTTATATCCTTCCATCTATCACTAAAACTAAGATTTCAATTGAACAATTATTGTCATGTTCTTTTCTAAAAATTTAGTAAATTACATATTGATTTAAAAAAAGGAAATAATAAAATAAAAACAATGAACAAAGATATTCAAAAGAAATTGTTATAAACAAATAACTTACATCGAATTCACTTCCTGTATTTGTTATACAACCAGAATTATCAAATACATGTTTAATAGGGAGTTGATGTCGTTTAGCTACTTCCCAATCAACTTGACTATGACCTGGGCTGAGTTTTACAACACCTTATAATCAATTGAAATTGAAAGAAGATTAATGGTAGAAATTTTATAATCAATATAGATCATATATTTAGACGGTAATAACTGAAAAAATTACCACGTACCTTGATGCTTTTTAATAAAAATAAACATTAGTATAGTTCGACTTTTCAGTGATGTTTAACAAAATTTTCCTAGATTTAACAAATGGATTTTGCTGGAATCAGTTTATTTTTTTTAGTTGCTGTTCGTCACAGATTGAGTTTATTTGAGGTGCCAATGAAAACATAAGAGCACTTAACAACTGTCTGACCTAGTATTATAATTGTTAGCGATGAATACCAAACGTTTCGTCATATTCTGTAGCCATACTTTAATGACCATTAGACCAAGAATGAAATAGAACTAATTAAATTTAGAATATGTCATCAAATAGTTTGTGAAAATTCTATCCGATAAAAAGTAACGAGTAGAACTTTATCGGTGTTCTACAACTGCCACATGAAATTGTTTGCCCCAATTGTCTAGTAAAAGTGTACTGCTAAGTGAGTGACTTTACATCGTATTCCAGTAATTTAGATTTCATTTAATTAAATGTATTATAATACATAATAATTAAATATGATTGATGAAGATCTACTTAGTGTCATAAAAAATATAAAAAATACATTTGATTAACTATCAAACCGTCAAATACTGAACCTCAGGCATAACATATCATAGCGATATCATCCTGTGCCTGCAACTGATATTCAGTACAATAATCAGAATATGGACTATAAAAAAACAATTGTTCACAAAGAAAAGAACATTTCAGAATATGATACATAAATATAGCACATTACTGTTGAACATTGGTTAAGAGTTTACATTTGGAAAGAATTTGAGATGAATACACCGTTAAGTTAATTATGAGGGACATGATAGAATCAACGTTCAATAAGTAATAAACCTGATGAATAAGGACTACTAAAAAGTTTCTAATGATAAGGTTTATAGTCATAGGGGGAATTTGAAAAATATGAACAGTAAAATATCAACGTATTAGTTACGACGAAAATTTATATTTTTGATAATTACTAACAGAGAAATCTAGAAGTGTTTTCACTTATTTTGACGCATATGTACAATCATATATATTCATGAATATATATATATTCTTCGCGTATTTTTAGTTTGCTTATTTAGACTTGTTGTGAATACCGTATTAGTATGCATAAAACATTTAATTCTCATTCAGATTCAACTATACAACTCAACAACTTATTTTTCATATATTTCATGTAAATATACTTCAAAATTATAGCACACTTTGATAAAGTTCAAAGTGGGAGGAAAGAACAAGAACGACATGAGCAAGGAAACATCAACTAGTTACAACATGTATTTTTAAATAACATTTTTATGTAAATGTAACCGGTTACAATTCATTTTAAAGATATATTGACATCGAGTAACAAAGGTTAAATAAAATGTTTTAGCTAAATAACATTTTCAAATACTATGTTACAAAGATTTCATAATATCTAATTTTTTAAAATATGTATTGATGCTTCTTGTAACAATAACCATGAGAACCTTTTTTTAAAAAATTTGTATTTCCGTATGACCTTTGCTATTTTCTGATTGGTTGCTGCCAATTTGCATATCCTAAGGTCATATTGGTTACTATAAGTAGAAAGAATAGTTCCACTTTGATTTTGTCTTCATAAATATCAAGTCTCTTTCTAAATTGTTGATTTGTCTTTGGAGAAGGAATTATTATTGAAGAGCTGCGTGTCAGTGGGCAACTAAACGGGTTTGTAATAGATTCTGTTTGTATTAGAATTATCTCGATAGTTCGTAAACGGCAGTTGGCTGAACCGAGCACACTCGCTAAATACAACACACTGATTAGAATGGTAAATAACGACGATATAGTTTGAATAGGGTGGTTGTATAGATTCAAAAATGAATACATATCAATACACGTGTTTACAATGAATTATGATAAATGTTATTTATACGGGTATATTAATCTCCATTTATTATTTAAATACGTAAATGTTACGAGTTGTAAATAGATAGTTTGAACTGAAAGAAATAAAATGAATTCATTGTATTCTGTTCAATGTGCTATTCACACTTTTTACAAATATAACTGGAATTGCATTTATTGTTTGCGAGAAAAATAGTGATTAATTGTTTACCTAGTCAGACTAGTAGACAGGTTATTAGATGTGTCGTATATTTTCCTACCCCTTGTTATTGTTGTTGTTGACGTTGAAATATACTCATGTTCTGGTTAGGCCAGTTACGTGTTCTTGGTGAGAGTTATCTCGAAGTCCTGTAGAGTAGACACTGGTAGAGTATCTAGTGTAGATATTCGTCTAAGGCAAATTAGTGTTTCATTGATGTAAAAGAGAAAACCGAACTTTATTTCAGTGGTAAATACAAACATTTTACAAACTGAGTTAATTCCAATGCAAGCAATCCGTTCACAATATGTTGACTGTGATACACATGCTTCAAGCGCTTCTCCATAAAAAATAATATCACTAGGTACCTATAACATTTCATTTTATTTAGAATACATAATGTGTATGAAAAAACAGTGATAACTTTTTATATTTAACCATCAAGCTGTACCAAAGTGGTGTGTTTCCTCCAATTTACTTCAGAATATATTATTCTCCTACATGTTTTTTGAATGAATATTCTAAACAAAACTAAATTATACCATACATCTTACCTGTGCCTATTTCAGGCTGAACAAATTGTGCATCGGCAATTATCGGAAGACGTTCATTTGGATAGAATGGATGTTCTGCATAACACCCAATTAAATGTTGATAACGTTTATCATCTGGATGGACAACTAGAGCTACACTAGCAAGCATCGTTTCTAAACGGGTAGTCGCGATAACTATTTCGTCCCATCTAGAAATAAAACCAATAACTGAATGAGGAAACATGAATCTAACCAGTAGAGACAGTTGAAAAATCTAAACTAAATTATGGTGGTTAATTAGTAGAATCCAACTGGGAATGAGGGTTAGATAACATAAAACAGCTAGTTACTAAGTGATCATTTGGTGACTCTGAGTTCTATGAGAGGACGATCAGAGATTAGAAAGTCAATTGGTAGTGTATTTCTCTCTCTCTTACTATGCAGGTGGGTGGCTCGGGTTCTAATCCGAGAAGAAATAACAGTTCCTTTAAAACTGCACAGTCATAAGTCACATTTACTAAACGCTAAGTATTCAGTAGTCGAGTACAATTTAATATATAAAAACTGAGGGTTACGTCAATTATACAGTAGCTATCAGAAATGCACATTTATTAAAACTAAAGAAGTCACGGAGGGACATATAATACTTATGTAGCGTTTGAGAATCGAATCCTTAGCTATAGACATTCTCAAAAACTAAAGGTCTACATTATTTTCCTACTCAAAAAGTACATAACTAGAGGCAAATTGCTGAGTTTTAAGATTTATTCCAATTACTTACTACACTAGCAAACAGATTGAAAGCCTCTGAAAAAGAACCTAGAGGTGTATGTTTCACTAGTCCTCATCAAATAGGAGTAACTTGGAGTTGATGATGAAATGGTGATATGTTTGTGACTCATTTATTAGAATTACCTTGAACCAAAGTGATTACATTCTGATAATGATGATTTTGGTGGGTCTATCACACGATAGGCAAAATAATCCATTATACCGAATTCAATTGGCTTTTCATAACCTGGTACATTGAGAAATTTCGACTCTGAAATATCACGAAATTCAACCTTTTAAATAAAAAAAGAATAAAGATAAAAAGAAAGTTACAAAAAGAAAGAATAATCTTGAAAAAACAAATTTTATGACAAGGACATAAAATTAGCATACATTCAAGACATAAACGGGATTTAATGATCAAGAGTTATTGTTGGTAATGATATTTTTGACTTTAATTTTCAAAAATACACATAAATCTTTGGCTATGTCGAATGATAAATAATTGAATCAGTCTCATGATTGATAGATATACTATTGAAATAACTCAAAATACTTTAGTGTTTGTAAATGAACTGATGTTATCATTATAATTAACTCACTAACGAGTACAGACCGATGTACTTGGCTTTGAGCCATACAGAAGTAGGTGGAGTGGTATTCAAACCTGTGACTCAGTGATTAAAAAGGTATAAAATGGTTTAACTATTGTATAATGTAATTATAACTTTAATTCTAGTCTTATTCAGTTTCGTTTGATTTTATTATAATTAATCAAATAATAAGGTCATTAGCTAATGTTTAATGTAAATCTAAATAAAAAACTACTCTTGATTGCATTTTATCTCAACAAAACTAGTACACTGAGTAATACATTTGTTAAGTGCCGACAACAAACATTGAAAATAAATCTGCTCCAAATACATACGCTTTAATTTTATAAATAACATATAGTTTTGCAAATCTAGTTTGTATGAACAGTATATAAAACAATTCAGTTTAACTGTATAAGTAATCATAAACATATTCTTTGATCACAGAAGTTCGATGTACATACGAATAAAACGAGCGAATTCAGAATATAATCAACCACAGAAAAAACGTATCTTCCTCATGTAACCTTTAGTTAGTTCTTTGGAACTTCAAAAATGTATCATCCATTTTAATACAATTTCCATAATACATCAAATTAGTAAACATGGTGTAGTTTACAGATTGTTATTCTTCTACCCAATAGCGACGATACATTGTTACGAATAACAGAAATATTGAGTTGAAATCAATAAATTACTTATAATAATTTCAAACAATTTTCCTTTTTTTTCTCAACTTACTTCGATATCGGAGATGGCTGTTTGGAGATAACAACACCAAGATATAAAACTTTCAGACTGATAAATCAATCCTGCATTGTACAATCTTAAAAATGCTTCAGTGACACACTCAGAATGGCTCTAGGAATAATTTTGTTTAAAAATATATTATGAAAATTAGAAAGAAATGATAACAACGCAAATATTAGCAGATATAAACCCACAATCAATACAATGGAACTGAATTTTTACCATCAAAAAAACATATTTATCCACCAGTGATAAATGAAAAAGATGAAAGTGATTGAGAATTTGTCCTTATCTAGTCTTCGAAGTCAGTTAACGATGATGATTAATACAGAAAGTTCAGGTTGTGGATTTCCTGATAGATTGTTGGTTCATTATTGCTACATATTAACAGAATGTGATTTGTTCTGCAATTCAGAGCTAAAATATAATCTTTATGACTTAAAAGCATATTCAAATCATGAACCGGACTAAGTTAGACCACCATTGAAAACCAGGAAACACTTGACGGCCGTTTCATCCTAGTATGGGACCACTCAGCAGTGCTCATCGGCGATCACTGATAATTTTTCTAGGAATGTCACTTTACAATTGGAGAAATATCTAAATGTAAGCCATTTAATTTAATCATCATATTCAAGTGTTTGAGCATGTAATTGATAGAATAACTGAATTTACATTTAACACAAATTTATTGATATGCATAGTCAACTGCCCAGAAAATACAAGATAGAAAGTATAATACTCATTTAAATACTTACTAATTTTAATCTTTCTGGTACTATAAGATTACTATTGATATAGTTGCGCAAAATACAATCAGTTGTTTTTGTATAAAAACAAACATAATTTCTGCATGATCTGCCATCTTCCACAGAAAACACTTTTGTGAAATATGTGGATGATCTCATTGTATGTATGCCTATATCTTCCTCTTTACATCCCATAGAAATGAATGAGTTCTTGTCTCGTATTGATTGTTGGTCTGTTGGTAATGGTCACATACTTAATCCGTCTAAATGTCAAGCTGTTAACTTTAGCATGAGACATGAACGGAATCTAAACACCATTTTGAGATCCCATAGTGCTTGTATCATTGGACACTCTTTGATATACACAGTATCGAAGGTCAATTATCTTGGTGTCACCTTTTCCTCTGATCCGTCTTGGTCTTCCCACGTTTTATTGTTATCAAAGAAGGTTTTCCGTCTGACCTACTACATAAAGAGATTGCATGCTCTTGGAATTACTCATCATTTACTCTTACAATTTGTCAATTCTTGCATATTACCTATTATTCTTTACTGTTATCCATTATTCCTTCCCGGGCTTTTGAGAAAAGACTTTGCTGTATTGCGAAGAGTGCTGAATGCAGTTAGCAAGATGTGTGGTGAATCTTTCGCGGTCATAACTAATATGGTTGTGGATAGACATTTAAAATCATGCAAACTCCTGGCAGGTGTTATTTTATCAGATACTAACCATCCCCTTCACTCATATCTTTCTTCTTGTATATCTTCTGGTAGAACGAGACGTAATTATATTAAAATCCATGCACGCAAGCAAAAGTATAAAAGTTCTATAATACCTTACCTAGCAAATATACTCTGTGACGAACAGGTTGTTAGAGTTAACCTAGTCAATAACCTGCATTCTTAACATGTCTTTAATTTTAAAAGTTGTACAGTTATTCGGTTATTTTTTTAAGACTTTTTTTGTATTTGTTACTGTGTTTTTTGTTGCTGTTGCGTAAGTAACTTGTTGGAATACCCTGTGCTGAGAATTCTATATTGTACCACAATATAATATTGAATAAAGCCATTAATAATAATAATAATAATAATAATAATAATAATAATAGAGCAATTCAACTAATAATTTTTAAGTTTCGCTGTCAATTTATGACTTACAGGACTTAGTGTGAAAAACTCTCTACTCCAATCCAAGCATAATCCAAGACTATTCAGTTGTTCACGGATCAAATCGGCGTGTCTAGAAATGATGGAGTACATAAAGACTCAATGAAAGATATGAATATATGCAAACTACCAATAAAGATCTATTTATATCAACCAGTCAATATAAAGAGAAAAAACAATAAAAGCGAGCTTGATATAACGTCAATGTTGAAACTAGAACCAATTCATATTTGGCACTCATCAGCAAGGAATACACCTGTAATCTTGAGAGACTGATGCTCAGAACTTGGGTTCAGAGTTTAATGTCGATTACCTCTAACCATTACCTTACATTTCGACATAGTGTACGGGATGGGGAGCTACTTATATTACTGGCCATGTTGTAACTTGAACGACAGAACCCGATCAGCCCTAAAGAAGCACCTGACATTCATGACATTGGTCACCGCTCATTGATCAATCAATTGTAAATGCATCTCAGTCTTATAAGAAGTCAGTTGAGACCTAAAATGCTCAGTGGTAGCGTCTCTGACTGTGAAGCTAGATGACAAAGGATCGAATCTGTCAAAGAGAATCAGTTCTTTAAACATAAAAGGTACACTTTGTCGATGGGTTTCAAATAGCACGAAGCCTAGGTTTAAGGTGTCCTATCAACTTCCACCAACTACTATCTTTCAATAGCTCTATTCTCTTCTAATTTTTCAGTTACTTCAAAATACAAATCTTATCAAAGGAATTTATTGAGAAGAACCAAATAATATTGGATTTACATCTGCCTTAATTCAATATAAATTAATTTTATTGATTACCAACTGAGCAACTGTTATTTTAACACTAACTTTAAAACACGCTAATGTACGGAACTGTAACGTGAAAGACTACCATAAAAGTTACCAAAATATTACTAGAATTCAAAAACAACTGCCTACACAAGATACTCCAGATCCATATGGCAGAGGCCATCAGTAATAATCTACACTAGAAGAGGACAAACCACCTGCTAGTAGAGGAGATCGGGAAAAGACAGTAGGAGTGGACAGGATACACTTTGCGAAAACCATTATGTTGGATCACAAGGAAACCTCTGACTTGGAATCCTCAAAGTAAAAAGAAAAAGCAGACTAAAGAACACATGTTGTCGATAATTGGAGGCAGACATCAAGACCATGAATATCACTTGGCGGAAGCCGGAAGGGAAAGCCCAGGACAGAAGTGTTTGGAGATTGCTGGTTGGTGACTTATGCCCCATTAGTAGTAGGGATAGGAAGATAAGTAAGTGATCTAGAAGTTGAGTAGCTTGGCCACTTATTTACCAAATAAATTCAAAACAGATAAACAATGAAACCATAAGTTAAGTATTGGTTAGTGGTTTCACTATGTCATGAACTAACTGGAGTTAAAGTTATGGACCATTGAATTTCATCTTAGTAGTTTGTAGGTGTAGACTTAACCATGAACTATTGGGAAATTTAAGACTGATCTTGCGATAGTAGTAGCGAATAAATTATCCCAAGAAGTTTAAAACTAAAAGTCTTTGATTTTTAAGCCTATTCAAGCTTGTGATGAAAATAACCCTTAAATAAAATCAGCACTTAAGAATGGGCAGGCATACCATGACTATTCAGTGAAAGATAAATGTAAATATCGAAGTCCTGCAAGTGGCTAGTGGGAGCCTATATGGCTCAGCAGCAACGCTTCAGACTGTGAAGCGGAGTGGTATAGGTCCGAGTTCCATAGTGATTATAGGCCACCTCAAAACTGTAGTTACGATTTGCTGACGTGCACTGATTCCAACCACATTGACACTGGAAGACATAAATTACACATAAAAAGGAAACAAATACACTAACTGATTCTTCCAATCCCAAATACGTTGAATAAAATTTTCCCGTCCCAGTAATAATCTTGGATTCGAAGGAACTTGACAGCTCGATGCTGATGACTTAGATTGATTAATAGAAAATTGACTAGAATTTAATGAATATTGTTTTAGTAAATCTCTTTCAACTACTGACTGCGTCGCAATTCCAGCATGATCCATACCAGGAACCCATAGAACTGTTTTTCCATGCATTCTGTAACTAACAGAAAAACTAACAAATAATTAACCATAAATCGTACCACAATTTCAAGTGAATGGTATCATCACTACAAACTAATGATAAAAACTTTATTCCAATCAAATTGATAACTATGAGCCCCCCCAATGACTTGGTACGGTTGACGGTGGAGACAGTCAGCTCTTCTCGAAATGCTCTGACATGGCCACACGTATGAAGCCACTATCAGGGAAGTCCTACTCACTGCCTTTTCGCAGCGAGGGTGTTGTTTACGAAACTGAGAGGACGAAAAGCGAATGTCCAGCTCGATAACCGGGTTGGTGGACACAGAGGGTATTTAATGCCTCCTTGTACCGATATTTATGTGTTCAGATAAATAAAACTGTATTAAAAGATGGTGGTTTGAGTCTAACATTATTCTTATTGAAAAAGCTATATAAAAATAACTATTTAGATGGTATTCTCATAGTAAAAAATTCCACCAAATCGCGTGCCACCTGAAGTTGCCATTTTTGAAAATTATTGATCTACAGTAAACAATAAATAAGAGGAATAATCATGGATGGATAGTACTTACCAACGAGCGATTGCATCTTGAATGGTACATGTAAGCGCATGTCCAACATGAAGTGTACCTGTGATATTCGGAGGTGGTAAAATCATGCTAACAATAGACTCATTATGATTTAACGCCAACTAATAACAAGAGAGAAAATACATAGTTGTAAGCAACTGAACTAAGAAGCTGAATAACTCGAATGTATATATAAAACAAAATTGGCTTTGTAAGTATATGTTTGAATATGATTGAATTTATAAAACTTACTCTTCTATATTTATAATAAATATGATTAAATAGACAGCCTAAAATACCCCTTACTTACAAGACTTTGGATGCAGAGTGAAACTAAACAACGAAACGTTTAACACTACCACTCACTATCTACAATATTTATTTTGGTCATTGTGTAGTGAACACGAGCACCAGGGAGGACAACCGAATGTATTTAACACAAAATTGCAGGACTTGTTAATAAAATCTAACAATCAAATAGTAAATATGTAATTTGCAAAATGTCCATCAATTGTCTCATAATGACTTAGACTTCATTCTTCTTGCATTTTCATACAAATTGCATTCTGTTCCCATTCTTTACTGTTCGATCCTCTTGTCTCTCTGCTGCCAGACATTCTGTTCCTGACTAACATCATATACTACTTATGCCGATATAAGTAGCACACCACAAATTTTTACAAAAACATTTGGAAATCTTCATTTTGTCCTAGTATCGGACTCCTCAGCAGTGCGCATCCACGATCCCGCACCACGCGGGGCTCGAACCCGGGACCTACTGGTTTTGCGCGCGAGCACTTAACCATTAGACCACTGGGCCGGCATCCAACGGTGTTAGTGTCTAACTTCAACCAATCCACGAAGTTGCGCCACCATATACCATTGTCTTCAGTGAGCTGATATCTCACAACAGACCTGGTTGTACTCCACTGGCAACGGCTTCCCACTAGAACTCCAGGAGTATCTCTTGAAGTCAGTCACTAGTGAGCAGATGATTATTATCAAAAGGGGTTTGTGGAGATTTTTAGAAATTTTCACAGATTGAAATCATGAGTCAGTTGAAGCTAGACCACCATTGAAAACCTGGAAGCACTGGACGGCCGTTTCGTCCTAGACATTAGACATTAACACCGTTGGATGCCGGCTCAGTGGTCTAATGGTTAAATCTTCATTTTGTATAAAATGGGTGGAAAACATGAATATTATACAAAATAGTACGTTCGTTATTATTGTTTAACTCAAACAAGATGTAATTACGTACGATTAGATAACAAATCCAAGTAATATGGTGTTCAATGCTTACCAATGACATTAATCAACCAACAAGAGATCAACTTATGAAGAAAACATTAATCCATGCGAACATCAGTTGAATGTAAAAGTAAATAAGTTAAATGTATGAATATATTGGTGTATTGATAATTTAGGAATCTCTTAATCAGAAAAAAACGTGAACACAGATATTATGAGTTATTAGTACTGATTCATGTGATTGTTGACCCATTTTTTTTATAAAAAGAGGATTAGTAAAAAAAACATATACTAAGTAAATAGAAATCATATATATTCGTTGTCATTATCAAAATAAAAGGCAGAACAATAAATGCTTATTAATGATAATAATAGTGATGAATAATTATACGAGTCAGTATTCACTTACTGTCTTGTCTGGATTAAACAGTTGTAAACGATCCCATAAAGATTTACATAGATTAGGATTTTCCACTAATGTTGGATTATACACAGGTTCTGAATCTAAGAGACAAGAGAGATAAAGGAAAATATGTGTAGAAATATATTTTTTTACATCTATTATACATCAGTGAAACTTTATATATTTTCCACTTGTAACATAGATTGTTAATTGAATTTTGATCTCAATTCTGTGAATACTTTCGTTTCTCAGTTTAAATCATTGATCGAGTAACTAATAAAATTCCACAAACTAAAAGACGAGACCTGTCTCAAATTACGCAATATTATGGAGAGAAAGAACACTTACAGCGTCAACAACGCTGTTAAACATAAAGTAAATCTTTCAGATAAGTAAAAAATGAGAGTTATGACATATACTATGAGACTCAAAACAACGCATGGATATGTTATGTGGGAGCATCGATAAATAACGGAGTAAAAAGTCGAGTGATTTGTCTCAAAAATAAACAAGTCATTGAGAATAGAGAAAATCACCAGAATAGCATGTAAATGGAGGATCACAAAAGCGTTCAAAAGTACAATTTTCGGTAGAAAATGGAAATATTGAAATAAGCGTATAAACAAGTGGGATAAACTATGTGTGATGAGAAAGAAATATCACTTCAGAAGTGAACTTCATAGAAATATTGAAAATTCTGGGAGGACATAAATTGCATAGATTACAAGTTTCACTCATTGAAGGAATCCAACCTCTACTACAAACAATTCGTATGTAGTACTTTGCAACATAAGAAGATTAGTGGTAAATTTTAACCACCATATTGAGGAAAATTTGTAAATAAAGGTAATTAAACAATTTTACAGCACTTCTATGGAAAGGCTCCTCGTTGTTTATAATTCTGCTCTTCCGAAAAAAATAATCAGATGTGTCGTTATTTTTATTAACATTGATAACTTCTATAACCAGGATCGAATACTGAAATTACTAAATAAACAAATTAGGATATAATTGAATAAGCTAGATGGAAAGTGGGTATATTGAAAATCACTATTTAAGCCATTGGTTAACGAGGTATAAATTTTTCGACACTAGATTTTGATCCATGCTGCTAAGTTGTCAGAATAATCTATTGGTTCATCTATTTACCTGTTGAACCCTCAATGAACATAAATTATCTAATTACTTTTCGACTGATTTTAGGTTGTCTAAAAATGTACAAAAGGAGTTCAATTTCTATCATATGAGAATTATCACACGTTATCTTCTGATATTTTTATGATGTATGGTTCTCGGAGTACCAATCGTTTTGTTGTCAATTTGCGATGTGTTACTGCAAATCTGTTCTCATCACTATTTCAGTCCAGTCGATCACATCATACTTCTACATACCTGATGCTACAAAGAATGAAATAAATCTTCCAGAGAAGAAAGGGTATCCTGAATAGCACATTATAAGAACTATAAGATTGAGACCTTACACTACTTCACTTTCATAGCTTCTGTTCATTAAGTTATAAATGTAGACTAATAAAATTCCTTTACCATGGAGAGAGGAAGTTGTGTTTTACAGATAATATTGAAGAAGAATGTTTAGAAATAGAAAGTTATCTTCGATCAAATGGTTACCCTGGCTCACTTATGATGAAATAAATATGCAAGAGAAGCAACATAAAACTATTTGAATCATATTCAGAGGCAACTAAATTGCAAAAAGATGAATAAAAGACTGAAAGTAGTTTTATGTAGTTCATTTACTTCATCGAAATAGGTCCCAATAAACTGAATAACAGATATCAAAGTAAACAAATACCTAGCATATTAAACCTCCGACTCTATTCACCAATTTGCATATACATACAAAATCAGGTACATTGAAAGATATAGAAACAGGAATTTAGGTGTTTTAATGGGTGTATTCCTAAGAACAATCGTCTCGCAGACAGAAGCTTCATGTACTTGACATGAAACATGAGGTGGGAAGTAGGTACTCCTTCAAAATAATCAGTACGCAATACACATCCATCCTACTACTATTCACGGAAACCATATAAATTAGGAAGATAAAAACAAGCCTTCATATCGAAAAAAAATTCAAACGTTAAGCTCTAATTGTCTACTTTACAAAAAAGGAGAACAATGTTAAAATAGTAATTTTCATCTTTTAAAAGAAATCATGATTTCAACGTAAATTCCTGTATTATCCTTATACAATTTTAACAAATTTTTTGTCATAATATTTTAAAACTATAACTGGAATTATCCATAACAAAAATCTCATTACAATGTCGCCTTCTAACCAATATCATCTATGCATAAATCACTAAGAAAGCGTTTATCAAAATCAATAGATATTTAATAATTCAAACCTTTCGAAGGAAATTCGAGCAACAAAAACAAAAGTATACTTTTAACCAAATAAGGGTAACTTACGTAAAATATTCCACTGAGGACTAGATGTTGATACAGTAGTTTCATTATCATGTGATATTTCTGGACACACTGTTTTCCATCGAATAGAAATAATATTTAGCTGATGTCTTGTAAATACTTTCTTATGACCATATCCAAGATAAAGCGGTATTCGTAATTGGTTTTGCATTCAGCACTTTTTTTTATTATAAAATGTAGAGTTCAATAAATAATATAATGTAGTGTAGCCGATTCATTAAGTGTTCTTGCTCATGTACTCGATATTAGGTTTAACTATAAGTGCGAGAGCTATTCAAACTGAAAGGGATAGGATAAAACTTGAAATTGTAATGGAACGGTTGATACACAATTGCTTTAAATACTGGACAATAGATTCACATAAGATAATATCTTATTCCGATATAAAGTAATTTATTACTTTCCTTAGTAAATTAATCACATGAGTATGCTAAAATCTTTTTTTTTAATGAGTACGAGAATTGTTCAAAATCTTGAAACAAATCACTTAAACATTTAAGGTTTTTTTAAAATGAAATCTAGCTAGGATAACAGACGTAAATAATTAGTGCAAATCGCAAGTTACACTAAGTCAAATGATACTCTATCATAAACAATTACTCACTCATATACAAAATGTGACAGTAAATGTCACAATAAAATTTTAATAGCCGTTTTAACGAGAATAAGTTTAGTTATCTCGGTATCATGGAAACACTTAAGTCGGTCAAAAATTCTATTTCTTGATTTTCTTAAAATATATTATCTGTTTACGATTGAAGAAGCATGACATAAACACAACCAAATCTTTCATTTTTTTTCAACCACACTTTTTTCATAGGCAATTACTCAGTCAGTCAATAACAACGTAGAACTTCGTACGTACGTACATCAGTTCGAGTTGCCCACATTAGCACACAGATACAATTGTCGATTCAAATCCCGTAGTGGTAGAGGTGATAAGAGTATAAGCAGTAATCGGAAAGATTAGGGTTTGAAAATGTTATTAAGGGAGTATAATGCAGTGAAATAAATTTGGAAATAGAAAAAAAGGACATGAAGGCAATTACTAATTAAGAATGCTTTCGTTAATGCGTTAAAAAGACATCATTATGGATATTGGTTTTGGTCACTGATCAATATCAGTTGGAGAATTATTGAAATGTTATCCACTGCAGAGCGAAAACTTAATGGTCCAAAAGTTAAACGCTTGTCATAAAATCCAAAAGGATTTGAGTTTGGTACTAAGTACGGCCGTCGGTGAGCGCACGGTTGAGTTTAAAAACCCAGGGTAAAACAAGTGTCTAGTGATTATTGATTGTTTTTCAAATTAAATTAATCTCCACAAACTTCTGAAGCTAATATAATAGGTGTAATTCTAAATAAGACCAAGAAAGTGGAAGTATCATAGTCAAGATCGAACGTTGCTGATCGATGTTTTATATAACATTTTGAAGCCGACTCAATTTAATTTTATTTATACTATTATTACCATAATAGTTAACAGGTATGATAAATCAATGTACATGCACAGTTTGTAGTTATTATTGCCTTTTTAATTGTACTTTATTTGACAGGATTTAGTTATTAATGAGGAATATATATAATATTAATCAATTGTAAATGATCGATTAGTGCGTAAAATGATAAAATTTATATATCCCATTTATAAAATGGACTTATTTTTGAGAAGGAAAATTATTTTATGGTGACATATATAAATTTGATATCAAAAAGTGATAGTCTATACGAGGATTACTGTTATCCTGATATGCTTTCATTTTAGTTAATCATACATACATAGTATAAACAAACACATTAGATATCATTTGAAAATTTGTAATATAATCGAAATACTTTATTTGCAAAAGTTAACAAAATAACAAAAAGAAAATCGCAACAATTGAATGAGGTAGAAAAGTCAACCAATTTGAGGGTGAAACGAAGGTTTACTGGTGACAATGGATGATAATCGAGAATTCCACGAACCTGAAATCACTAGACATGTTGCACACTCGCGAAAAAATCTTCCCAGTGTTCTCTGGTTTCTAGTTTCCAAAGTACTACATAGCTAAATTTATCTTACCTTCAAACCTTAAAAAGTTCCTTATCTTCTTAGATTGTTATGCATACGTAAATCTTACCTAGTGGTGAAAACTGAGGACTTACTTTGATCAGGTAATAATATACCATATACGTGAAAGGAAAACAAACAGGTACAATTCTAAGCTTAATTTAAAAAAATGTGATTAAAATAGATGATAGGGTAGGTACGAAAATGGACTTTACGATAACTTATCAGAAACAGCACACCATTTACCACTTGGGGACCGTCTCTTCCAATCATCCAGGGAGTCAATATCAAAATTCACAAGTTTACAGACGTTTGCTTAACTTTCATCAAGAAATATCCTCAATGTAATGCTAATACTTTTAACGTCAATTATCACACAAGTACACAGCAATCAAATACTTCCGATTTTCCGGACCTGTACAACTCTCGCTAGACATGTTTAAACATACTTTTTAAAACCGACATCAGTTATTTCTCTTAGATAGTAAGTGGAAATACGGAGACGATTATTACCCATATTGTGACAGACCATAGTTAAGAATTATAGCTGAGCTTTCTCGATCTAAAATAATGATGAGTTTTACTTATAATGTTAGGTTACAGTCCTTAAAACACTCTGAAATTGGTCATCAAGTCCTATTGCTCTTCTTAGCTCTTAATTTCTCTAGATCACTAAGGGTTTGAAATCCAATATCCGTCTCTGGATGAGTGTGAAGCGAAAAAAATAATTGCGTACACAAGGTTGTTCGCAAGTAACCATTTTTGATTTTATAGTGCTCAACACCCAGCACTGAAAATCTGAAACCAAAGCATGTATGTATTTTCGAGCTATTCTCCTTACTAACCACTCTTCTTTGTATAAAGGGAGACTAGCTGGAGATGCTGACCACCTATGAAAAAACCTTACTACTGCCACACTTCAGTACAGACAGTAGTATAACTACATCTTTTATGAACGGTAGCTGTGAACTTCTGACCCTCAAAAAGGTATGTAGATTCACTTAGACTTAATTGCAGTAGGAAATTTTAGGCTTTAAACAGATAACCATTTCATCTTAACTATCCTTCAGTTTCATCATAACAGAAGACTGTTCGGCTGATTGCATAAATAACACAATCATGCCGCAAACTAAAGTGATTTCTAACGTTAGCCATGGCAGAGCACAAATTACGAAGTCATAGAAGATATAAGTAAATAGTTGATAAGTATTTGCTAGACAATTGATTCTACTTAAGTCTGTAAAAACGGTTTATTTTTAAAAAACACACACATTTTTTACACTACACAGAGAAAATGTCAAACTTTTAACGGCTTATAAGGTATAAAATAGTCTTTTAGAAATATACTGAAACTAACAATTTCTTTCAATAAATCGAAAAATCAAAAAGAGTACATGCAGTAAAATGCAAATTTATTTCATAATATGAAAAGTTTTCCAAGTATTTATAAGGAATATGGAATAGAAGTATAGACATACAAGATCCGTTAATAGATAAATCATGGATATTTACATAAGTGTATCACATACAATCAATTAATTGGACGTAGTTCATAATCAATTACAATAGGTGATGATGTGGATGGTGTACAATTCTTCTTAGCTGATGATTCACGTGCAGCATCCAATAGAACATTGATGAGATAACGATCTTGAAATGGTTCTGGATTTAAACTTCGTCCAATTATACCATGACCACGAACAGGTGGCCATGGATTTCCGTGCAATTCCAATATTCCAAATAATTTAGTACCACTAGATTTTATCGGATGAACTGGAGGAAAAATCTGAAACAAACTAGTGTATGAGCGTTCATAAAACCTGTATCTTGGTACAAATACCTGAAACGAAAATAATTAAAGCATACACTATAGTAATATACACCACAAACTATTAGCAGGAAAAAAGAATAAATACCACAGAGCTTATATGTAGATTTTATGAACAAGTTTCAGTTATAAAGTGAATAAACAAATTAATTAGTCATATTTGGGGCTTAATAAATAAACTATCCTAAACTATAGTTATAATGAATTCCAGTTCTAGTGTACGAACATAAAGAGTCAATATGATAAATATACAACATAGATTTGTCTAGCCTAAAATTTAATGGAATATACACTTTATACTTCATCATTCTTTAGTAAAATTTACCTAATGAATCTATTAATTAACAATTTATTATTATAATATGTTTACTAATGCATTTACAAAATCTGTTAGGATATTGAGAGTTTTGTTAAATTGATTTCATTCATTATAGATACTCATGAAAATCCAATAGTTATTTCTTTTAGATATCTAGAATTCACAGTATGGATACCTAGTCATTATTCTATTGTTAATTAACTAATTAATTAATTAATAATAACAATAGTATTATTATTATTAAGGATGTGAACAAAACAAAATAAACACTTATATCCAACTACGTTTGAGAACAATTTCAAACAGTAACTAAATAGTAGACATAAATTTGATAATCTAAATTAGAATTTAATCATTATGTTATTTTAAACTGAAAGTTAATTTTAGTATTTGCGCTAAAACTAACTGACAACTAATACTTTTATGTAAACTTGGACGGTAAAAAAACACTCCATAGAAAACCATGTAATTTGTTTTGTTTTACAACTTCCGATTGCTGAGAGTGATAATCATTGTAGAACAGAAAAGAACTCTCCAATGAGTAACACTTTTCAAAAGTTAAGTGAGATAAATCTCAGAAATCTGACTTTAATGTTGAGCAATAAACCCAACACATCTAGATAAACGAATAAATAAACTTGTACGTTTCCTCAATCTGACCATCGAGACTACGAAACTTTTGATTTATATAAACCATATTACTGACAAACGCTTTAAAATCCGTATCTCAGAACGGATAAACAACACTAGCCAAAACTGAATCAATCCAGTCTATGTACGACGTTCCTGAGACACACATGCAAGATGCAAGTATACTTATTGAGTTAACTTCACCTAAACAGCGTCATAATTCAATACGACTTTTCTGTAGACAGGAATATTATCGTAGGCTTGATGACTCTGGAATTTCAGACGTCAACTCTTCGTGCTTTGTTAAAGTCAATTTCGTGGACGCTTAGAGAGTCAGCTACAACGTAGGACTATTGCCACTTATAAGTCTTATAAGTGAATGCTTGAATCGGTTTCCTAATCTCTTCTAAAAATCCCAAGCTAAATCTACACGGTAGCTTGAGCACAATAAAAAAAAATCACGAAGTGCGAAAAGAATGCTTTGCTCCAAGGTTAGTTTATGTATAGAAAAACTAGGATGTTTATATTATTTCAAACAACCTTGGGCTTCTGAAAGTTTCTGGAACCATATTAAATATAGTAGAAGCATAGGTAATTATTCAATCAAAAACGTGACACTTGATTCCTCACTTTTTAGATGCTTCTGAGCGGTTTCTGTTCAACGCTGACTGGATATAATGTTCCTCAGAGTCTTACGGACCCCTACATGCCTTTGCGAGGAATATTTTGGATCTCCCCAACAATGAGTGACTTACCGTTATTCTACATTTTCAGCTCCGTTTTAAATAATCTTATCAAAGCTAGCCAAACCTCTTTGAGGGTGTCGAACAAATGAAAGCAATCATAGTTGCTACTGACTCCGAATAAGATATTGGAAGGGTGAAGATATTGGACGGGGTGAAATGGTTCTTTAAACATTCATTCCCACTCCAGATGAATAGAATGGTAACGGGCTTTATCTCCTGCAAATTATAATTGATAATCGTTTGTTCCCAGCCAATACAAATGATAAATAAATGTTTACATGGACTAAGCAGTTGATTGTGTCGACCCAAAGATGGAGTCAGGTTTAATAGCTAAAAGTAACTTAAAGAACTCCGTTTGAAAACTGTTAGTCTTTGACACGAACCAAGTTAAAATCAAATCACATGTTGGTTAAGGAACTAGGCATATATTTGATTTAAAAAAGCCAGAAATGGTCTTTTCAAATAAGATGTTGCAATGAACAGGACTGAAATTTAGCAGGTAAATACAGTTTTGTGCAGATGGCACTATGTGATAGCTAACAATAATACTCGACTGCCCAAACCAGAATTTGTGAAGCAAATTTCGGATACACGATCTTATTTCAGAGTAAAGATCATAAGACTCCCAATACTGCATAAAACTGCTGATGAGCAACAGCGTATACAAAACATAAACCCAAATCCTACTGTTACTAGTAAGTTGATGCATGCAGATAAAATTACAAAAAATGCAGAACATACAAAATTAAAAATCAGTTTTTCGAATACCTTGAATAATTTTTCAACTAAACGTTCCTCAGTTAGCCAAAACACAGAAAGCTCTAGAATACCAAGATTGAGTTTATCGTTGGTTTTTGGTTCCTTAGAATTTTTCCAAAGTTCAAATAGCGAAACGAGATCCTGTTCAGCTGATGCCAAGATGCTTTCCTGAATCAAACGCTCAGCGTATAATCGAGTTTCAGTAGCATGTGGCCATGGTAATTCGATGCGTTCATCATCAAATAGCTTTGAAACATACCGTCTAAGCAACATCATACGACCTGTTACACCACCACCAACACCCTCAGCCCTTCTCATACGAATCGGTCTTGAAGAAACTGGAAAACGCAATCGAGTAACAGCTGCACCATAGTCACCAACTTTTCCACTCTGATTGGACGACTTTCTGCAAAGTTGTACTAATGAAGTTCCAAAGCGAAGCAGTCTGGTACTCGGGAAATTCGGTAACAGGGAGTAATATGAGAATGGTGACAATTTCGGAATCTGAAAAGATTTTAAGTTGAAAAATTACTAGAAAGTCTGCGACTAGAATGTATGAAACTTGTCAAGAGTAAAACAAGGGTTGAATCAAACATTATAGAAAGTAAATAAAAAATCTGAAATTGTATTTAACGTGTGAAACTCGTACAGAAATAACATGAGTGCGGAACACACGAATTCGTTGGAAATGGAAAACCACACTTTCCTTAACATCTATAAAAGAAATTCCCTAAATGACAATAAGAAACTTCATGAATTATATAACCAGTTGGGTGTTTGAAGTGAAAGATACTGGATCCGAGTCATTTTGCAAACAATACAGAGGTACAGGTGCATCCAGCTGGCAAGTCTCAAAAAGGATGAAACGAGCGTACTGGATTACACTGCTCGACGCATTCCATTTATTCTATAACGATTTGTGATGTAAATGTTATATTGAAGCAACATGCACAGGATGCACATATTCCAACTAAGGCTGGTCAGAATTCAGTCAAAAAATTTCTAAAACAAGATAATTCAGACCATTACAAATAAAATTAAATGAAGACCGCAAACAATATAAGGACCAAGTCTTCAAAATGCTATACCACAGGCACCAAAATCATTTACAAATTGTTATATTTGAAAATAAATATGAAAATCCAACGATTATATAGAACAGAGTCTCCAATAAATGTGAATATTCATGCATCAGAAAATGTACAATTATTGTTATTATTAAACGACCTCACCCAGCACTAACGGAGACGCTGTTAAGTGACCGGTTAACACATACAAATTTAGTCTTACATGATATCGGTCGTAATTCAAATAACACAACAAATACTGTATATTCTGTTCAGTAAATACGTTAAGTGAGAAACTAAGTTTGTTAATTATGGATAACCATCGACCACTTGAAGTGGTGTTGCAGCCGCTTGTGCTATTTAATCGCTAATTCCTTGTCTGGTTAATTCTTTAAGAAATGAATTTTGAAAAATCGTTTGTGCATACAATTCCAATAAAGCATTTATAATTGAGAAAATTCTGTGCAGAAACAACACCAAAGTTCTTGACACCTGACTGGAAACTGAATCAATATCGTAATGAAACGAAGAAAGGATGGCACAGTTCCACATTCAGTTTATAAAAAAGACATATGGAATGGGGTTTATCTCAATTTCAATAGCTTTTGTCCAATCAGTTACAAAAAGGCACTTGTCAAAACAGTTTCACGGAACAGAGGGAATGTGTACTGCAGATACAGTAGAAGAGAAAGTTAAGAATGTTAAAAAATGTTTAAAGAATAACAGATACCCACTGAAATTTATTGAGAAATATGAAAAACGTGTAGATAAAAAAAACCCAGATGAACTACAGCAAATACAAAAAATATTTTTATTCAACTTAAATTCAAAGGTGATGTCACAGGGTCAATCAATTTGAGATTAAAAACTGCATTGACAAAAACTTATACTGCAGCTAAACTGATTGTTCTGTCCAAAACAACATGTTCTTTAACACAATCAAAGGTCGACAGGTATCTCTTTCATGTTACCATCAACTGTGTATATAAATTTACATGTATCTGCCAAAGCAATTACATTGGTAGAATAGATAAGAGGGTCTACGTCCGATTCAAAGAACATATTCTGAAATGTTTAAGATCAAATGGATTAGAAGCATCCACCAGTGCCATCGCAAGACATCTCCTTGACACAGGACATGAAGTCGATACACTGAAGTCCTTCAAGGTAATTAACAAACAATCAGACTCCAACCTTTTGAAATTTGCCAAAGCGATCGCAATCAAACGTCTAAAACCAGATCTATGTATCCAAAAAGAGACAGTAATAAATCTTTCTTTGCCCTGGTAACATTAAACTTTTTTATTTATTACGTCATCCATTATTTCAACTCTTTCTGAAGTATAAATTACATCATTATCATTTTTCTTCAATTCATAACTGACTGATTTCAATTCATATCTTTATTACTATTAATCTATTTTCAGTTACTTCATTACATAGTCATCTAATGTGTTTTTTAATTCAATGAGTTCTAATCACTATTTCAATGTTCTGGGACTTTCCCTCCCAAACTTTATTGATTCGAAACAAAAATTTTATAACCTCATTAACTCTATCGGAATCTTCACTACACCATAATACATATATTCATCTTTCATCAACCTCGTATGTATAATTATGTCAATATCTGTAATAACGACTATGTTCAAATATTTTAGGTTGTAAGCAGCTAATGAGAACCTAATGAAATAAAATGAATTCGTATTATTCTGCACCAATCTTTGTTTTTGCTCTGTTTAAGATAACAATTTAATAAAATTAGTTCGTACAACATCTAGAAGATAATGGATCATTACAATTATTTTGAAAACATGACTCATGCACATACATACCATTTACAAAGAAATCATTGCAAGGTTGACATCTTCATACAAACAAACTAAAGACAAATAAGCTAAGATCCTAGAAGTCGATATTTTTATTGTATACGTAGCGAAACTATTAATAAATAATACAAATGATAATAAGATACTAAGTATAAAAATCTGGAAGTCATAGTAGTCATATTATCAATAACAACAATTATGTTGTTGATCACAGTAACATGAAATTTTGGAAGAAAAATAAAACAATACGAAAATCATGCAAAATTATGAGACAGGATAAGAAAAGAATAAATAAATTCAATAGAGAGTGAAAGATTTGTGAAGAAAACACATGAATCATATTAATTAATCAATTTATTATTCAAAATAATTTTCCAATGGCCATTGAGGATCACGTAGTTCAATTAAACCTATAAGAAAACCATTGAACTTCATGATAGATTTATCATAAGTATGTAAAATCGAATTCCAACTCCAAGCTAAACCGATACGATGTAGATGGATACAATGTGATGAAGATGTTGTATATGAAAATCTTTCTGACTCTGAAATATTTTTATTGGGATCAAAAATGAGATCAGTTACGTTGTAATAAAGTACAGACCAAGGTATATTGTTTTTCAATTCAATTCTTTCTGGATTAAATATAGAAATATGACAATAACGATGATGATAATAATAAGAAGAAGAATAAGAATAAACTAATATTTATAACTTTTTGCTTAGATTATCTTATCTCTACTTTAAAAGTAGTTATATTCATGGGAAAAATTTATTCACACAGGGCGATTTGAAAGTAAATACATAAACCTCTTCTTGTGATACCTGAAAAAAAAAGAACTGTACATAGGCGAGATTTCATTAACGGCAAGGAAGAAAGTGGTTTGACAGTACAGTGGTTTAATCTATTGGATTTTAACATTTCACTTGTAGGTCCGAATTCTACTCAACCTATTACAATCTGGACAGTTGTATACTTTTAGTAGCCCTCATACAATCAAAATGTAACTATACTGAGACAATGAATTAAATTAGCTCTTAATAAATTGTGTAAATGTAAAAACAATCGAAACGACTTTGGTAGCTAGGAATATTTTGTTAGACGTTATAATGACGATAGTATAATGTGGCTCAAATATCAAAATATGGGTGTATAGATTCGTGAGTTTGTTACTTAGAGAGACACTTTTCGATTTCCAGTACGTGGGTGGAATTTTCTTGCAGTGCAATAATATGCCGGTTTTTCAAACTCCACTTAATTAGCTGAGAATTAGTGTCTGTAGGTATGGTAATTTATTTAAACCTTTGAAAAGCAAAGTACTTCAACTAGACTGGGAGATGCCTGTGTCCACATCTACTGTTTGTGCTGTGTTATTAGAAATAATTAGAGAGGTTGTGTGTCTGGGTAGTTGTGAGTGCTGGTAGTGGAATGACAGATGAAGTCAATCTATGTATAATAAGTCAGAGCAGCTAATACCAATCTGGGTCACTTTTGGCATTGTCGTAATATTAATCTGTCAGCAAGAGATCGGGTTTACAACGCGTCACTGAGAGCACTTCAGTTCTGTGCCTGTGAAACCTAGCCTGTCCGAATCGGGGCTATTCAATAACCTGCAGTGTTCGATCACCAGTCTCCAAGGGAATGCTGATATTCAATGGTAATACCATTTTAAAAATGCTGAGATTTGGTAATTATAAGTTCAAGAGTAGTGACGGTAATTTAATCAGTCATCATCTTAAAGTAAATAAATAGGTATAATCTATCAACACACTACTATAAACAATTTTCTACAGGAGTAGTTATTACCATTGACTTCAACTGGCAAGTGAATTGACTAAAAGATATTTTTGGTAATGATCACATTGTTTTTGCTAAAATCCACAATAGATTGTTTACCTTTTAAACAAAAGTAGACAGGAATTATAGATTAGTCACAAAATTTGTATAAATGACACATATAAAAGAAAACAAATAAGTTATTAGAAACTATAAGCCAGCAGAAACTAGCGAGTCTTAGACTTCGTGGCAGCTCATTGCAATTTTGTATACAAAATATCACCAGTAACAGAAAGACATTATGAAATTGAAATGATGGGGAAGTCTAACGGTTAAGTTCTTCATTCCCATATAGAATGAACAATATACAAAATCGATTTTATCAAATCATTCATAACGCATAATCATGTCAGTTTTATGTCAATATTTTTTACATAAGTATGTTATTTTCTAGTGGAAAACCTATTCTACTGGGCAGCCATTTTATTGTATGATACCAGCTCGACCGGGAGCTTACGTCGATAATTCAATCTCGTGAACAACCACCATTCGACTCTATTGTATCATTGAATTTCACCAAGTGATAGGCACCTTATTGATTCACTTTCACAATCACAACCCTTATTCATTTAACAAATCTCATTTATAACAAACTGTAACCGACTGATAACTAATAATCAGATTAGAGTTTTCAGTCTTTTTCTACCCACTTCGGGTTTGGCTAGCACGCTTGTGATATTTAGATTTTATATCAAAATGACGTGACTGATGGTTTATTATACTAAAATTATCCTTAACCTTCGTGAACATCAAACTCAGCTAATGTGGTTAAGAATGAATCGGTCAGTCATCAGTGAAAAGGATCTATTGAGCTTCAACACAAAACACTCAAAGAAATCATAAGAATTATATTTTAGGAAGTAAAGTAACATCGTCAAAAGTCAAATGTAAGACAAAAAACTAACCCTCATCGGCTGTCAGAAATGTGCGTTTAAAATTAATTTCACCATCATTTTTATCCGGGAAATGAAATGTATCCACAAACAGTTTTAAACCGATTTTATGGTCCAAACGTTGTTCAGATGGCAAAGATGTCTCCTTATTTAAAGTGTATGGAGTAATGGCTAGTTTGAATTGTGCTTTATCAGATATAAATGAATTACGACCAAAAAGAAATAACTCCATTAGTGAATCATTTGATTTTTGTTGCTCAAAATCGACTACTATATCGGATTGTTCGAAACGTATACATAAACACGTTCCTGTGAATTTTTCGTAACCTGTTTCCAAGATTTGGACAGCCTATGAAATGAAACATTATACGTAATGAGCATGTGAAGAAAGTAAACCAGCTAGCATCATTAAGTTCAATCCCAACAAGCTAACAAAAATGATGTCCAAGGTTAATTTACAACAAGGACTGAATTTAGCTATAATTCAATAAAAATCAGGGAGTTATGAACAGTTGTTTTTTCCTAGATGCTTTAAAAAGTCATATTGTTAGTAATACGAACAAAAAATAATTATTTGCGTAAATTGTTGAGTGCAACCTGTTTTTAGTAATTGTCCCTTGAGTAGTATGGTCCACGATCCTGGGTCGATGAAAGATTTGGCAGCAAACAAATTTCATTTTGAGGTTCCACAAGTATAAATGCCTCTTCACTACAAAGGCAACCGGGAAGCATCAATCCCTACTCCAAACTTTCAGGAATGCCTATAGTTATTTTATTTACTATGAAACTCTCCTTCAGTTTCTAGTAATTCCTCTATTTCTACTGATATTCGTAATGGACTACCAGTGCTAACGACTGAGGCTCATGACCTTCTAAAACGGTACTCCAAACTACGAGGGGGCTTTTTAATGTTTGGAACCAATAAATAATAGAACATAGATCACCACCCATGATCACGTAATCTAGGACTTGGAAGGAAATGATGAGCGGGCTACTGGTGGCAAAAACTTGAAAAGTAAACACTTAGAGGACTTTTTTTAAAAGACAGCAATACTCAACTACCATTGTGGGAATGAAAAATCAAGTTTACATTTATTCATCAGTCCATAAGGAATGTAAGTCTCTAGAAGAATGCACGTTCTTACATGATAAAGCCCTAGAAAATAAATTAGTGATCCGATAAAGAAAACTAATTGAATTAGTGGGATAAAAACTGGAAAAACTATCAACTAATCATTAGATGACTTACGGAAAAACTAAATCTCATCATGTCATTATCAGTCAATGATTTGTTTAGTTCACGGCAAGTTGGAAATATCTATTGAACAAGATAACAGTAAGCACCACATAAATGACAATTAAATCTTTTTCAGTAATTGAGCGAGTCATTCATACAAACGATATGTCGATTAGAAAATGTATTATCAAATATGAAATGAATTTAAACACTACTAACCACAAAGAGCAAGTGTAAGTTATTATATACTTTGTTTGTTTCAAAGTAAATTTGACTGACGATGAGCAGTAAGAGATGTAAGCCACACAAGTTAGTAAAATAACATCTGACAGTTCTTCAGGCCAATCGATACCATGGACGATCACTAGGACTCTTCTCTCCATGGGGTCATGATGAACCACAAAATGATAACTCAACACAAATATATTCCATACTACCTCGAAATATCGTAAACGAAGTGGTTTTTTGTTTTTATGAATCATTAATAAAAGGAAAGGCAGGTCTACTTGCTCACGAAAAAAACCTATAACGAAAATAGACAACAAAGAATCCCAACAAACTCATCAATCCTACTGCATTGGTTGGAAAATTGAAAAATATTTTGCTGAAAAATAAGCTTACATCTACATCTTATCAATAATATTTAACAAGAAAGTAAAATTAGTGTGTGTTTTCTGTAAGCAATACAAGTGAAACAGCATGCATCGAACGTGGATATTTAACTTGTGAACACGCAAATTTTTCAGCTGGATATCTAAACAAAGTAAATAATGACTTATCAAAATTATCAAAGTATGCAGTTCGATAGCAAATTAATAAAATAGGAAACGATCGAAATAAATCAATTTCGAGATATTCCGATCAGGCAATAGGCAGGTGATCCATAATGAAGGTTCAAATGGAAACACCGAAGATATATGCATGTTCACTTCAAGTCACCGAAAACTCCAATGTGATAGTTATGACTTAATAAACGAAAAGTGACATGGTTTTTTGTTTACAAAGTGGTGATTGCAATAATTTTAATAAAATTAGCGGTTCTCTACAACTGATTTTATAGTTAGCTGATCTTAGAACACCATTGTTATACTTGTGATTGATATATTCAAATATCTTAACCTTTGCGATTATCTCACTACATACACTAAATAGATTACAGTAAGTGTGGAAAACATAATAATTCACCTACTTGTTGCCGACCCATTTGACTTCCGTACTGTAATATCGTTTCATTTTGTGCCGTCCAAGGCTTTGGAGGTAATAAACCCTGACCAGAGCAACATGTTGTGCAAAATAAAATATCTGAATCATATTTTTCACATAAATCACAAGGTAATTGAATAACCGGTAGACTGGGAAGTGTAGGTTTATATAGCATTGTAACATTATCAATACTACTCAAACCCCGTAGACGACAAATTAATGGACTTAAATATGACCAGAATTTTGTGTTCATCTCGGCTAATAAGCTGAATGCTTTGATTGGATCACCAGCTGCTTCTGTCAAATCGCACTTTTCGAACACCCAACCAGGTGCAAATAAAGCCACTGATAATGGCGATCGGGTCTAGAAGCCTGTGGAACATAATTATAATCAATGATGAAAAAGTATTAGGTTATATTATGTCAAGAAAAGTGAATTTCGTAGTTTAAATACGTGTAATGGTGAAGTTTGGTTATAATAATAATAAATTTTGAGATGAAAGTCAGGTTCTAACAATTTTTTTACACTCAATCAAAATTATTTTTTGGCGGTTGAATAAAGTAAACTCATTGTGACAAGGTTATAAAAAACGCAAATAAATCCATAGTAAATGTTATTAAGGACCACTTATTTATCAATAATTATTCGAAATACAAATGAATATAAACACCAGTTTTACGTTAGTAATAACAAGGGGATCAAATAAGTGTTTGAATACATCTTTAAGTGCATAGTACTCTCTAAAATATTTTCTAAAATGTTAAAAATGACTACTAGTGCGTTTGATAAAGGATGTAATGTTAAATATCTATACATAACTAGACTACCTTACAGAAAGGCAGAAGGCCGAGGTAGTTATTTATAGGCGGGATGGGTCGGTGATTTATGAATACTAAAGAGGAAAGTTGAAGAATTACGAGCCAGTCAGTCATACAGAGAACAAAGTAAACAGGGTATTTTTGCTTTAAGATGATAGGGAAATGAGTAGGACACATATATAACAAGTATAAAATACCATTTTTATCTTAGATCAATTAATTATTATCAGACAAATTATAATACCTTGAATAGACATTTTATACATAACATTTTTAATTCCTCAATAAATGATGAAGTTGGTCGACTGATAGTTCTGACTTTTTAAATCTATTCACCTGATGCTTAAAGATAGGTTTACTGACTACTTTAATTGATCGTGCTTTATCAAGTCAATTGTTCCATCATAACGCATTTATTCACCCGAAACGTGATTTCCAACAACATCGTTTGTAATGTGTCTCAATCTCTTCAACGTGTTTAAAATTAAGTTACAGTAGTTTTCACAATTGATTGATCACTGAGTGGTGATCAGTGTCATGTGTGTCAACTACTTTTTAGTGCAGATCGAATGCTATCGACCAAGTTGCAATGTGGTTGCTAGTCTAGGTGACTCGACATTGCGTGCACTATGTTAAGATTAGATGGTGGTTAGAGGTAGTCAACAGGGAACCCGGGTTCCGTGCTACTTGGCACTCGTCAGCAAGGTGTACCTGTAATTTTGAGGGAACTGGTTCTCCCTGACGGGTTCGAGCCCGTGTCACACAGCTTCACAATCAGAGACGCTACCACTGGGCTATCCAGGCCGTGACCGACCTCCTGTAGGACTGAGATGTAATCACAATTGATTGGTCACTGGATAGCATTCGATCTGCACACATGACATTGATCACCACCCAGTGATCAACCAATTGTGACTACGTCTTAGTCCTACAGGAGGTCGGTCACGGCCTGGATAGCCCAGTGGTAGCGTCTCTGATTGTGAAGCTGTGTGACACGGGCTCGAACCCGTCAGGGAGAACCAGTTCCCTCAAAATTACAGGTACACCTTGCTGACGAGTGCCAAGTAGCACGGAACCCGGGTTCCCTGTTGACTACCTCTAACCACCGTCTAATTACAGCAGGTTTGTTCAATAAAATGCGTTGTATATTTTAAATGAGAGCTAATGCCAATTTTATTCTTATGATTGAGTTAGTTTAAAAAAATTTTAAATCTGTGGTATTAGGTTTAGGCTTTCTATGTTGAAACCACGAAACCAAAATTTCTTTTGTTTAAACATTAGGATTACAGTTCAGTTCATTACTAATAATATGTATAACACTCCATTAACATTTTTAAAGTGGTACACTATTGATAAGCTAACAGCGCGAACTGACAATCTAAGTTCCTCAAGACAATTTAATTGGAAATAGGAAGACATAGAAAGTAACTGACGTTAATATCTAAAACAACTTTCAGTGCTTCGACTGTACCGAAACCACCGCCTCCAATACAACCACGACCAAAACAATCAATACCGACAAACACCTTTGTTGACATTGAAGAATTAACAGCACTAGTTGTTTGATTTAAAAAATAGAAAAAAAAGTAATTAGTCAGATCCAAAGCTAACAAAATGCTACGGATGAATAGAAAAAACACCCAAACTTTTTCATTTGTGTGAACTAGAAGTATGTACAGAATATTCAGTTTAATAAATATTCTACCATCGAACATTGGTCGACATACCACGTATTCGGGAAACTTTGAAGTTTACATGCTTATCGCACAGACTAGGTACTTGAATGATGAATTGGTTACAGCCCTTTCAACCTACTTGTCCTTTATCTCAGAACTTTACAACCAACTTTAACATTACTTAATCGGTTATTTAACAGTGATTAACCAATACTACAATGAGATTTATGATAAAGTACCATCAACCCAGCGTCTTCGGCTTTAACAGCCCTGTTTGAGCAATACGATAAGACAGGGAAGAGTTTTGAGTAGTTATTCGAATGCATGATAACATTTAATTAACCAACAGTCGTTTAGAATTTAAGACCTTCGCAAAATACTTATTAGGATAGGGGATTGTTGGGATTAATGGATTTTGTAGCTTTACACTACGGACTGACTTCAGTTAGACGATCACTAAAAATCAAGAAGTACTGAATAGCTGTTTCGCCCTAATATTGGACTTCTTAGCAGTTTGCATCCACAGCATTATCAAAGGTTGAATCCATAACATCTACAACGATATTTAGTTACACCAGTACTTTCAATCGATATGAATTTAACTATCAGTGTGAAGAACTAATACATGTTAAGTTAATTTCATTAAATGAGCTGTATTTACAATATTTCAGCAATACTTTATTCGTTATTTGTTAATCATATTGCTGTGGCCTTGAAATTCCTGTTATGAATGATCTATAATTTCGAAATGAAATATATATAAATTTGCTGAAAATGTTACTTACACCTCTTGTGATCGTCGTAACTTAACTGGATTCCAATTATAATTGAGAAATAAACCACTTCCGGACGCTTTCATATACGGCAAATTTTCTTCGGTCAATTCATTTTGAAAGCTTAAGTGGCCAGACCAAGTTAGTGCATCATACCTTAATAAAGAACAATGCAAATCTGCAAGCAACAATGACATGATGCAAATTTTATTTAAAAGTTGTGACATTTAAGGAATTTTCATATAAATTTAATAACTAAATCTATGTTTTTGTAATTGACTCTCAACTTTATTTGATTTACAAAACCGAATTAAAGTGGAGTTGGGATTTGCAACCTATTGATTAAAAGTTGAGCGCTTTAACTACTGACATGTATAATAAGAAGTAACTGTAAAAGTACAAACTACGCTGTCTTCAAACTTCAGCCGTTTCTTGATATATATGAACAGTGATTATTTACCGTGATTAGTAACCATGAACAAAATGTAGCACACTGAAGCAATGGGCAGCATCGTCGATGAACAAGGAGGTTCTGATGCAGACGTAAAGGTAAGGATTAGCAAAGTAAGGACAGTATTCCTACAGTTGGACAACATATGGAACTCAAAACAACTGTCAAACAACATCAAATTCACAATCATCAATAAGAACTTCAAGACAGCTCTACTGCACAGATCTGAAACTTGGAGAATTACCACAACCATCAAAAGAGTACAAGTATTTATAAAAAACTGTTTACACAAGATACTTAATGTCCATTGGTCGAATACCATCAGCAACAGCTTATCGTGGAAGAGAACAAATCAGCTTCCAGCTGAGGAAATTAAGAAAAGATGTTGGGGGTGGATAGAACATACATTGAGGAAATCACCAAACCGCATCACGAAGCAAGCGTTAACCTGGAATCCTGAAGGGAAACGGAAAAGAGGAAGGCCGAAGTACACAGTGTGTTGGAAATCGGAATGAGACATCAAAAAGATGAATAGCAACTGGAAATGCTTGCCCAGGTCAGAGTTAGATGGAGAATGCTGGTGGGCGACCTTTGCTTCTCCTCGTGGGGTAACAGGCATAGTAATTATATGGAAGCAGAACATTCAAGAGAAAAATATGTAATTTTTATGGATTATTTGGATGGGATGAGGTAGTAGCAAGAAAAAATTATCCTTTTTGATGTTTATTTCAACCATAAAATTATTATAACAAAAAATCTTGTTAGTTATTATAAGACTAAGATACGAACCAGATAACTTCAGAACCGAGGTTTCTAAGCATTCGTAGGAATTTCTTTATTCGATCACGAATTGTAGCAATTTTTTCCTAAAAGATAATAGTAATGAGTAGCAACAACCTAATAGATTTTACATACATTTATCTTGTAGTTTATAAATCACAAAATAAATCAGGAGAATAATCAAACTTGAACTAGGAGTTACTCATATATCAAGAAAACAAAGCGAAAATAAACTTTCCAGAAAAACAAAGGGAAGAAAAATAAACTCACAGGCTGAAATCATAGAATAGCTAACCATAGATGAGAAACAAGGCATTTGCACAACTGTGTTCCAACTTATCTGTACATATTTCTTCCACCAGACTACTATTTTTCTCCCCACTTGTAAACAGTAGTAAGCGCTTTAATTGACTGACTCGCGACATCATTAACTAAATCAAGCAAGACGTTTAGAAATATACAGTTCGGCGAACCAGAACATTAACGATACTGGTTATCTAGAAATACGACTGCACTTGTTGACATATTGGTGATTTAACAGTTGAATTCATGGGTCGATTAAAGCTAGACTACCATGGAAAACGTGGAAGCACTGGACGGCCATTTCGTCGTATGGGACTCCTTAGCAGTGCGTATTACCACGAAACGATACTGACTAGGTATCTGCATTTTCTTCCACTTGGGACTTCAGCATATTTTAATTTCGGAAAATGTAATTATAATTGTTTTACCCCGAGTCTACTTCAGCTTGAGAATTACTGGTGGTGACTGACAGTTAATCTATGATATTCCATAACATTGAGAGCAAATGTATGTATGTGTGAATTTTTGATACCTCAGTCATATGAAAACTTAAACCCCGTTGTGTTCAAAAAGTTTGTACCTACGTTAATCCTACCATGGTCATACTAACTTTAATTTGATATCCAGAGTGGTATGATTTATGTTGCTTTTTCCCTTACTATCTTTGATTTTCTTGCGTTCAGACACTTATAGTTTGATCTTGATTTCTTATAAAGATATTTTAAGTTAATATGTGATCGGACTGCTTGCAGTTCTGATAAGTTGTCTTCGCACAACACTATCTGAGATCTACTTGCTGAAAAATCGGACGCCATATTCATATGGAAGCTTTCTCCAAAGTTAAGTTCGGTTTGAACTATTCCTTAAGTATTAGTCGACATTTTCTCGATAAATTCCACTTTCAAGTACAATAGTATCTTAATAAAGCTGAATATTTGGATCACATTAAACGGAAATTAATTCACTGACCTGTCTTTTAAGCAAACAAGGTAGTGTAAGAAAAATCTTACCTAATTATAAATAGCGTGTTAAAACCTTATACTCGCATACTGTAAACAGATTTATAGAAATATTGGCCATGTGATCAGGGTTAAAAATTAGATGTATTAACATAAACACAGTTCGATCACACAAAAATTCACATTGGTCTAAATTGCTTTAATTCATGTGAGTACAGTTAAAGGGAATCAACGTGAGGAAAACTTAAGGAGTGAAAATGACAATACCGATTGGTAGTGAGAAACCAAAAACCAAAAATGAATAATATCGTGAATTTCTATATATAGAACGATAAAATTATGAAAACTAGAAGATTAATAACGTGCAGTAAATTAAATAAATGTCTACATACCCAGGGTAGAGAAATTTCAAAGTTAATAAACCAACCCTCAAATCCAACAACTCGTCTTATTTGATCCAAACGTATGGCAAAATCCTTATAGTTTGATATTTTATTGACATCACGATAATGTTCCGAGGAACCCATAAAAATGAATTTGAATCCATCACACTCAACTGATTCCATAATTACAGTACCATAGACACTGACACCCTGTCTTAAAAATGACCAGAAAAAGATTTATAGATGTTCAGAATAACTAACCGACCATTAAGAATGTAATCCATTGAGAAAGAATTATAGCAACCATGTACAGAACTACATGCTACATAGTCGATAAACGATAAGCTTTTCCAGCTTGGAGAGAACAGGTGTGGCAGATCTATAATAGTATTCAAGTAAAATTAGGCGTAGCATCCATTCAATTGTACTTACTATAAGGATGGATATACATAGCCACCAAAAACTGTAACCCGATTCTTGCCAGTCAAGTTTAAATATCAAAGTATCATAGGTTTACAGTCTTTTATGTAAATATGAGTTTAAAATTGCAAAACTAGTTGTCCAGTCGTCGTTTAATCTTATCACCAGAAAAGTAATATTCATGAGAATCATCATGAATAGGTATTAGCATCTGCCAAAAATCGAGTTTTTATCAATGATGTTTTAACCGCGAACATTGTGTTTAGTTCATCCCGACCGTTGTTACTACCTTGATGTGGTGGTCGGGCTTGCCTATCGTGATGAACCAATCGAGCTAAACTGGCTGAAACAATCGTTCCTCAAAGTCCTACCATGCCAGACAGGTCGGTTGAAGAACGGTAAGACTAAAAGCAGCAAACCCAAGGTCATGAGGCGAAGTCGTACTGCTGACTGTACAGAGGTGTGACAGCAGTAAGGTGTTTCCTTCAGCATAACAGCAATGCTGCCTTCCCACAAGCAGAGGTGGGGTTAGAAAAGGTCAACCCTAAAAATGCACACCTCGCCTTATCCCACCGACATCAGTCTCCGGCAGTAAGGTCTCAACAAGCACGGAGCTAACACGAAAATTATTCACATAAAGGTCGTGTGTGACCGACCTCGAGCAGTTGTCCCTTGGGCACTGTGCTCACGCTCTCATGTCACTAAAATTACCTCTAACCCAATTTCATTTTCAGGTACCTCCAGAAGAACCCTTCCACAATGTGGGCAACGGGGAAGTGATAACCGCCCTCATACCTCTAACAACACTTAAGATCACTGTATTCATAATCAACCTCCCTCTTCAATTCCTATTATTCCTCCTACATCGACTTTCAACTCTAAACTTCTACTTTTGGTTTCCTCCTCAAGTGTCACCATAGCCAACGATTCTAGTGCACGAAAAACACTGTTCAAGGTCTACTGAAACCTCGCTCCAAACTACACACTGGAGACTTTAACGTACGCACCGTATGTCGAATTGACCGGTAGAACTCCTTGGCTAAAACCCTAAAATCTCGTACCATTGACGTATGTTGTGTCTTCGAAACGCGCATACAGGATCCTAGTGTGGTCATTCACCCGGCGAAGGCGAGATATCCATCTATCAATTAAGAAACGAGTATACTGCGCAGCAGTTCGCTCTGTTCTGCTTTGCACCTGCGAAACATGGCTATTAAGAGTAGAAGATACTCGTAACCTACTAGTATTTGACCACAGATGCCTTAAAAATATTGCTGGCATCTGCTGGGATCACCGGGTAAGTAATAGTGAGGTTAGACGTAGGGTATTAGAGAATGATGGTAGATCAGTTGATGAGGTTGTGAATCTCCATCGACTGAGATGGTTGGGCCACGTGTTGCGTATGCCTGGACACCGATTACCACGACGTGCAATGCTAACCGGTGTTCGGGATGGTTGGAAGAAAGTTAGGGGCGGCCAAACCAAAACGTGGCATCGGTGCTTGAAGTCACTAGTCTGAGCCATGTTGGTAGATGCAGACTACTTGGTTGGGGTCCGCGTAACTATCGTAACCAATGGTTGGAGACTCTTGGTGACATGGATCAGAATCGATCACAATGGCATCGTTGTATACACTTTTTGTCTTCCCTTAAACTGTGAGATTAAAACTGCTTTACATCTTTCCTTCTACCAACTAATTTTCTTCCTGTACTATATCCTTATATGCAATCTTTCTTTTATATATTATCACCACTGACTTAACCACTCCTATGAATCCGGTGTTCATCTTGCTGCGCTAATGCGGTATGACAACTTGGACTGATGTACAGATGTGCCTGGTCTTACATTGTAGCTGACTGACTGTTTAGTTTATGTTCGGAGAAACAATTCATATTAAGAGATTCTGTTTGTTTTTTTTAAGTTCTACACTAATGAATAGGGCAGGTATTACAATTATAAACATGGTTAATAAGTAACTGGCAAATACCGTTAATCTTGATATAAACACAGTAATTCAGCCTCGAGATAATGGATCATTTTCACATAGGTTATTATTAGTAAGTAATGTGACTAGATTACGGTGAATTTTTGGAACATTTTGCCGAAAAGTGCATATGTTATAAAATGTCAACAGGACCTTTCTCATGTTTTCGAAAATTGTGTAGTACCTAGGCTTTTGATAAATAATGCGAAAAATACACAAGAAACAGTTAAATAGACCGAATCCAAACATAAAAATTATTAGATAACTATGAGTTTAGTTTGAATCAGTGAAAGACACATACTTAGTGACCTTACCGTAATGGTTTCGTTACTACGGTCTTTTGTTAAAAATAAGTGGTAAGTTAACGTTTAAAATGAGTGCATCTTAAAAAGTATTCTAAAACAGCTTACCTATGTGCAAGATTAATCCATGAGACTGGCGGTATAGTTATGAACTGATGACTGAAGTAAATAAATATGTCAACCAAGTGCCAATGAACGAATCGAAAAGCAGGAAAAACACAAGTGAAGTTGACTGTCCGATCAGAGGACAGATAACCTCCAGCCATATCATGACAGTATATAACTTTAGGTAATCCAGAGGACTTACGAATAAAGCCAAAGTCTATATTTGATTGCTGGCAAAGGAAAAGACAAATTACCATTTAAAAAGTCACTGAAATAGCTTAAAGGTATTGTAAGATTCGATGTAGACGGGAAGTCCCAGTGTATCAATTCCTGTATAGTGGAAATAGGCTTACTAATGTAGCTAGACTCGTCACACATAGCTGCTGAAAGAGATGAAACAACAAAATATTAATTTCTGAAGACAAGTGTGCACTGAAATCCTAAACTTTATATGATTAAACTGAAAAAAAGTTTGAAATAAAGCATTCACCTCTTCATTTATGATCATCAATCCCTCAAAGTTTTGCAGCAATATGATACCAGCAAGAGTTTAAAACACTAGTTTTATCACTAACGGAAGGACACAATACGTAACAAGAAACTGGATTATTCGGTGTTAACGTGTTTTTCGATTCCTTTTTAATACCGTTCAGCATTTTTCTTGTGGTAGCACCTGGATAAATTAATTTTTATTTTATTTGAACACATGAATATTGGTACAAGAGAGCGCCAATATATATGCGCCACACAAAACAATGAGAATTCGAAGAGAAGTAGAAAAAAAAACTAAGGAGTGCAAAAGAAAAAGAGAACAATGACGAAGAGATTGGAGTAAAGTAGTGTGGTAGTAACGACGGAACGAAAAGGTACAATCAGAAGAAATCTTTCAATTATGGAAGACACAACCACTTTTTATGAAGAAAGTAAAAGAAGGTTACAGCAGGATCGCCACTGGCTTCTATTCTGAGCCATATCTGATAACGTCTCTAGCCACTGTGTAGCACCATCTCTCGGACCCCAACCAGGGAGTCGTGAAGGACCAACACATGCCAGTCCTTTGCAGCTTTCTTTCATACCACGACACCATCTCATGAACTGACCACCTCTCCGCTTCTTCCAACCAGTCCCAGAGTCGGCAAATAATGCACGACGTGGAATTCTCTGGGACGACATTCGGAGAACATGTCCAAGCCACCGTAGTCGGTGTTTCAAGATGGTGACACCAATTGAATTATCATCTCTGTGCCCGAACACACGATGCCGAACCTCTGCATTACTGACATGGTGTTGCCACTGAATGTCAGCAATCCTTCGGAGACAGCGATGATCGAACACAGAGAGTCGTCTAACGTCCTCAACTCGGAGAGGCCAGGTTTTACAAGCATAGAGCAAAACTGCTCTCACCGACGCGTTGTAGATCCGGCCTTTTACAGCCAGACTAACTATCCAGACTCCAGAATGTTAGTCTGGATAAATTAAAGGACTATAATAAACACACGAGCATTCATTGATCTCAAAAATCAAGTTTGCAGACAATTTCGGATATGAGTAAGATATAAAGCATTTTATATGATAGTTATCTAAACCACAAACAATGACCGATGGGACTCTTACTTCTGTTTTCCGGCCAAAATGATTATCGAGGGATTTTTGTCCGTCAGCTGAGTTGTTAGGTCGAAAAGAAGATCCAGTTATTCCCGGAACCATGCAGTAAACGAAAGCTACATACACGTTGTCATAATTGACGACTGTGTATCGTTTAACCTCACGAAACTATTTAGTAAACTGCATTACAACTTCCAATTGGTTTGTCAGGATTAACGAACTGTTTTTTTCTTGTAATCAGTGTCTGGGTAGTTGGAGTGTTCTAGATTAGAGGCATGATTCTTGTCATACTCCGAGAAACTGAGAGGTACAACTTAGCTAATGATAGGAGTGATCAATAAGCAACACTTGGAGTAATCGCCTTTAGTATTTGCAGAACTAAAGTGATCAACCGTTTTTCCGAAAGATTTAGCGGAAGGTAGCATCACTATGACTTTCGGCAAGTTCCATAACTTCCTGACTCAAACCCCGAATTCCACATAGGTTTTTATGCAGTCTTGTTGAGACTACAATTTATGGGGGTGTCCACCTAATAACCGAGACCGAATGAGTGTTATAAACCAGTGTGAGTAATAAGAATTATGATTAACAGTTTGTGGTTAATGTTCAGGATTTTCATCACGAAATGACATTAGCTATAATACCAAAACTCAATTTAACTAAGTGGATGAGTGAATTTCGTACTAAAATCTGAGAGGTTATCTTATGCCTAATTGATTTGTCCTTGAATCATAGCCTCGCCATAAAATTGTTCCGAGGCCTCGAAAATATGGTTTTGCGTATTGAGCAACCCCTAAATATATATATGCACATATAAATATACAAATATGAATTCGTGAGTCAACAGTGACTATATTAACTTTATACAGGGATATGTACATAATACCACGCGTTTAAGAGATTCAAGGACATAACAGACCGTGGTACAAGAAAATTATGTTGTGGGCCCAATAACGACTTATGAAGTATTCCTATATAGAAACGAAACATCGGCAAAAGCCAATGGTGAAATCTCGTGACTTCAACGAAGCGAAAAGTTTTGAACAAACCGGTTATTGACAATTCAGTCTTCAGTAATAAGAATATGCAGTCTATCAACCTGTATTTATCCTTGCGGTTTTTGCCACTATGGAAATCCAATCTCGTCTTGAATATACCAACAGGTGCTGATATTATGTGTTCTGGTAGAGAATTTTAGTGATTTACCACTTGATGCGAGGAACAGAACTACACAAACCTGAGAACTATCGCCCCGTTAGCCTAACTAGTGTGGTTGTTAAAATATTAGAAAAGATTATTCGGAAGGAGCTGTTTAAGTATCTCGATAAAAACCGGATCCTCTCGGAGAAGCAGCACGGCTTCAGAATAGGTTATTCACGCGCGCTATTTAAAAAGGACAGTGGTATTTTTCCTCGCTGAGTAAATTTCATTGTTTTGATCGTTTATTACGTATCAAGACTACTGTTTTTCACTTTAATTGAATTTATTTCAGTTAAAGTATTTGACTAAAGTATCGTTTTTACTGTTTTGTCGTTGGTACTCTTTAGTACCTCTTTTTCAACTGTATCTGTTAGTACTTTTGGTCCTAGCAATCTACAGCTCTTCACTTTTTTGGTCATTGATAATTTTTTTGTTTCTGGGTATCATCGCATATTGAAAAAACCCCTCCTAAATGACCGGACAGTGTAAAAAAAGCAGTTGCCAACGTCCGGGTTGTCGTTATCCTGTTGAAAGCGGCATGCAGTGCGACGAGTGCAAAGGCTGGTACCACGAAGTTTGCACGAACTTAACGCCTGCTGCTTTCAAACGGTTCAGTAAGAAGGGTTGTGTGTGGCTTTGTCAACAGTGCTGCTCGGATGCAAACAGCTTGTTAACCGAGGCCATCTCACTGGTTGATGCTGCAAAGAAGTGTTTCAACAAGCATAGTCGGAACGCGTCAAACAGCACTCGATCTGTTGACACGCAAATCAATGTGAAGGAAACTAAGGTGAGTCCGGTGATAGATGACTCACGCCCGTCAAAGAAGGAAAAGCAGTCTCCAAAGGGGCCTGCCTTAAAAAAAGCTCAAGAAAAGTAGGGTCTTCTGTTCCCCGTCTCCCAGATGGGATCCAACAGGAAACACCTAGGAGCCGCAATCGCAAGGCTCGATCGGTTTCAAATGGTAAACATAACACGACCCCTCAGGTCGTCGACAACCCCCCAAAACCCAACACTAGGTTTGACGCAACTGCTATTGCTTCTACCAGCAGCGTTGACGAATGGGTAAAGGTTGTAAGGAAGAAAAGTATTGATATAAAAGGGAAACCTGCCCCCGTAAAAGTGGTTGAAAAATCGAAAGCTGATCATAGCGACAGATCAGCTATTTTTCATAGAATTAAGGAGAGCGATAGCTCTGAACCTAAAGCTCGTTTTGAGCATGACATTGTACTGATTAGGCAGCTGCTTAATCAACTCATGCCTCAAAATATGACTGGGGTCACCTTGCTAAAGGTGTATAGACTAGGGAGTCTAACGGACTCGAAACCAAATCATTCCAGACTGCTTAAAGTAGTATTCGGCTCTTCAAACGAACGTGACCTAATTTTACAAAATGGACACAAATTAAAGGGTTCAGGAGTCTTTATCCGAAAGGACCTACCGTTGGCAGACCGTGTTAAAAGACGGGAAGCCGAGAAAGAACTACAACATAGGTTAGACGCTGGCGAAAAGGACCTGAAAATTGTAAATTTTCGGGTTGTAAGACTTCGACAGAGAATGATGCCGAAGCCACTCTGGGTGAAGCACGAAGGCACTTAAACAGGCTTCGGATCTGTTACACCAATGCACGAAGCTTACTTAATAAGCGATCGGAACTAGGTGTGCAGATTGACTCTATAAAGCCAGATATAATCGCAGTAACAGAAACCTGGCTGACACAGGCTATAGATAGTATAGAACTTGATTTCGAGGGCTTTACGTTAGTAAGGGCCGACAGAACACAAAAGCGCAAAGGAGGGGGAGTAGCTCTATTCATTAGGAATGCTATCCCATTTACCATTATCGATAGTGTATCCCATGAGAGTGGGACGTGTGAATTAGTTAGTCTTCGCTTAAAATGCAAGGGACAAGAGCTGCTGATTGGTTTGGTCTATCGCAGTCCAAGCTGTGAGGCAAATGAGATCCTGTTAAGCAGTCTCAATACTTGGTCCCAAAGTGGTCGATGTCTAATCCTAGGGGACTTTAATGCACCTATGGTAGACTGGGAAAATCTGCGAACTGAATCGTCAGAAAATTCCTTCGAGCAGGAACTAGTTGATGCGGTTATCACATGTGCTCTAGTGCAACATGTGAAAGAAGCGACTAGGTACGACCCGGACACTGAATCATCCTTATTAGATCTTATACTGACTCACTATGAGGATGATGTTGCGAACCTCCATCATATGCCACCCTTAGGTAAAAGTGACCACGCAGTTTTAACTTTCGACTTCCATATAACTGCCAGTCATGAGGACGCGTCAGTCCAGTCCAGACCCAACGTCTGGAAAGCAAACATACCAGACATCATGCACTCAGCATCGTTAATAGATTGGACAATAGACCCAGAGTCCTCCATTGAAACGGCCTGGGACGCATTTCGAAAATCATACTTAAAAGTTACCACACCTCACATCCCTTGGACTATACCAAAGGGGCCGAAAAACTCACCACCATGGTTCAGTAGGGAGGTCCGTATCCTTCTCCGTAAGAAAAGGAAAATGTGGGATAGATTTAGGTTACTGGGGACTGATGAGTCAAAATCTCAGTATCGAAAGGCTCGGAACACTTGTGCCTCGACCCTCCGTAAGTCTAGAAAATTGTACGAAGAAAAACTTGTTAAGGAATCCATAGAATGTCCTAAACGCTTGTATTCCTATATAAACCAAAGGACAAGGAGAAAAGGAAATATTCCTGCTCTATGGGGAGACAGTACTGCTTCATCATTAGTGGAGGACGACTTTGGTAAGGCTCAAGCGTTCTCGAACTACTTTAGCAACGTGTATACCATAGAAGCACCCTTCTCGTCAGCGTATACAGATCCCCCCATACATACACTGGATAGCGTGACCATTAAAGAACTCGATGTCTTTGGTCTGCTAAATAAGCTTGACATAGGTAAATCCACGGGGCCCGATGAATTACATCCTAGGCTACTGAAGGAATTATCTAACTTCGTTGCGAACCCTTTAAGTACATGCTTTAACCTATCCGTTACGCAGGGTCGCTTACCGAAAGATTGGAAAAACGCCATAGTAAGTCCTGTCTTCAAAACAGGCACGAAACACAAACCTGAGAACTACCGCCCCGTTAGCCTAACTAGTGTGGTTGTTAAAATATTAGAAAAGATTATTCGGAAGGAGCTGTTTAAGTATCTCGATAAAAACCGGATCCTCTCGGAGAAGCAGCATGGCTTCAGAATAGGTTATTCTTGTCTCACTAACTTATTAGTGGCTCGTGAAAGCTGGTGCGCTCTTAAGGACCAAAAGCTACCTGTAGACGTCGCCTTCATTGATTTCAGTAAAGCTTTTGATAAAGTTCCGCACAACCGGCTGTTATATAAGTTAAGAAAAGTCGGGATTGGAGGTAATTTATTGATGTGGATAAAAGACTTCTTAGTTGGGCGTCAACAAAGAGTAAGGGTGAACTCAAAGTTATCTAGCTGGGAAACTGTGCTTAGCGGAGTGCCCCAGGGTACAGTTTTGGGGCCAGTGCTATTCCTCTTGTATGTAAATGACCTTCCTTGTCTCCTATCATCATCGGTCTTGCTATATGCTGACGATGTCAAGATATGGAGAACGATACGATGTAAGAGTGATAGCTTAGAACTTCAAAATGACCTGAAGAAGTTATCTGAATGGTCTCAAACATGGCAGTTGCCGATAAATACTTCCAAGTGTGTTGTGATGCATATCGGTCATCAAGGCACAGATACATACACGATGAATAACACTGAGCTACCTGTCGTCCAGACATATAATGACTTAGGAGTTATCGTTAGTCAAGACTTAAAGACTACTGCACACTGCCGTGCAATAGCCGCCAAAAGTTTTAGAACGTTATGGTCAATACGTAGGGCTTTTAGTCATGTCGACACTAAGACGTTTTTGACTTTGTATACAGTGTTCGTTCGTCCTAAACTTGAGTACTGCATACAGGCGGCTAGCCCCTGCTTAAAAAAGACAGTGAGCTTCTGGAAAAGGTTCAGAGAACGGCGACTAAGCTGGTTCCCGCAATAGCGAAGCTTCCGTATGAATCTCGACTGGCCAAGCTGAACCTTTTCCCGTTGTCATATCGCAGAACTAGAGGCGACTTGATTACAGTCTACAAATTGCTTAGTGATAAATTTGCACCTAACATGCCCTCATTTTTCTTGTCTTCCAAAACAGAGAATTTACGAGGACACTCCAAAAAAGTTCATAAGCCGAGAACAAATTACTTGTCAGCTGACTATCGACTTTCCCATCGAATCATCAACGAGTGGAATTCACTACCTCAGCACGTCGTTGAGGCTCCATCCGTCGACTCTTTCAAAAGAAAGTTGGATCAACTGAGAGACCACCATTGCCAGGACTAACATAGGCCATCGAGCCTTCTGTCCTTCCCAAACTGAAATTGAAACTGAATATGTAGACGGTCTGATTTCACTTTTCGAACTTTCTCAGAATGTTCTCTCAAATGATGAGTTGTAGAGGGAATGAAAAGATAAAACATATTAACGCCAAGGTCATCATTCAGTATGCAGTAAGCCAATATTAGATCAGCCCGTAATTTATGGTAAGATAACGGAAATAAGTTACGTTGTCTCAGTCTGTCTATATAAGATAGGCCTCAGAGACATTTTACCGCCTTGGTCCCTCGTCGTTGTGCTCGTTCCAGTATATCCGCCTTAAACTTGAAACAGGGACTCGCTGCTTGAACCCCACATTCTGAATATGGTCTCACGAAAGTCGATTATAATACTCTAAACATTTCTTCGTTCAACTACTTAAAAAGACCTACGAACTGCCCACAATACCCCATAGCCTATTGCAGCAGCAGACCTGCAGTTAATCATAGTTTTGAGGTGGCCGCTTATTGTGAATCCTAAATATTTATAGTTCATTACTTTGGATAGCGCAACTCCACCTATTGAGTATTGATATGAGTCATGATAGTTATTTAATAGCATTATCACACTATTGTTTGACTTCACTTCTGGTGACCATCCACTTATCTGTAGTGTGGCGTCGAGTCACGTTTGACTATGATCACCACTACGAGAAGTCTACGTGCCAGTTAACCGATAAGATCCCTGTAGGCCAAATATCAGAAAGCAGTTAAAGGATGTAGTCGAGATGTATTTGTTGGTGATCTCGTGGTATCGAAAGAATATTGAGATCGTACCAGGTTACGAGTGTGGTTACCGACTTCGAGCAAGGTCTCAAGCAACGGAAGAATGTTTATTCTTAGTACAGTTAAACAAAAAAGTACACCAACCGCGTTCTCTTGATAAAAGTAGGTCGCTACATATCCATGCCGCCAATGAGTCGAGATCACCCTGTAGTGCTAGTCTCTCTGACATAACATGTATGGGTGCCCAAATCGTTATGTCATTATCATTACTCATTATAGGTGTAGAAAATTTCTTGAGATTGTTGGATCAAGAAATGGACTTAGCTAGGCTACAAGTGAAAATCTGAAAGAGCTGGTTGGCGAATTTATCCAAGCAATGCTCATTTACGGCCTCAAAACCGAGAATCGATCCCGCGACACTTGTTCTCTTATGTGATCGCACAACATGTAAGACACTGAATCAGAATCCAACGATTAGTGTCTAACTCCAACCGAATCACGATATTGTGCTACCAATGTCCATTGCCTAAGGTTGATAGCAGTCCCACACTCAATATGGACTGAACTCCACCGGTGGTCTGGCTAAGATCAGCTTACAAAGTAAACTTTGAAAAAACTCTCATTATCATTCCTTTAAAAACTCAACCTTAATGTTGTGCTATCTTATGGCACTTTTAATTCTTTGTCTGAGATACTTTCGCCCCTGGTGAGTTTAAAAGCATGGTATTTCGAATACGACATAATATGCATCGAGTTTCATGCGAACACGTTCGATTAAAACTCAGGAGCCAGGTACATAGTCCTCCTACTCCGTCTTGAACAGCGATAGCGTTACAAACAAACCAGAGATGCTATTCACCTTTTTAAAAGCTGAATTGGGTGTTTTGAGGTTCAAATATGAAATTGAGGATAAATGAATCTGATCATCAAGCAATAAGTTAGCAATGATAATCAAGAAAATGCTTTTCAGTAAAGTCACATTCAAAAAATAGCCCTCAAAAGGTAATTCCCATGGGACTAAGTGAACTTCATAGAAAATTCATGTCACTATATCCACTATACGGGTCCATATCGCAACAAAAGAAGGGAAAAATGCAATCCTAAATACTAGCAATCGGAAAATATAGACCCTTAGAATTAATATTAATAAAATGTCCTTTAGGATAGTTTTCTCCATAAAACCTTACAGCATTTAGACAATAGTGTTAATCTATAAGGTTACAAAATACGACTTTTATGGATTATATTGATTTTAGAAACTTTTAAAAACATTCATGCGTATAAACACGAATCAGTCACTTCAAACTGAAAATATATGCTATCGCTGACTCTCACACAGTAACTGTCGTTTTCAGATTTTAGTGTAAGATCTTATTAGAGTTAAGCCGTTATAAAGTAAAATTTATCTAGAGATATTTCATTTTTTCTAAACTACAAGTCAATATACCTTCATATTTTGGAAAGTGGAGGTGTAACTGTAACAGCTTAGGTTGGTTGGATAATACCTGACCTCAAACAAATAAGTATATGTTAAAACAGTAGAGTTCAAGTACTTATCCACTTATTTTGTATAAGCATTGTATTTCCTATTATTTTATGTTGAAATGTCTTGTCTGCCTGAACAGGTAATCCCACGCTCCACTGTGACTGCGCGAAGATCTAAATAATAGACTGGTACGGGAGAACTGTAGGAATTTGGCTGATTAAAACTGTGTACTAAAATGTAACTGTGCTTTTGGATGCATTTTTTACTTAATTGTTGGATCTGTTTCTTTATATGATTATCGCAGTTTAAAAATCCCCAAAGAATATTCAAAAATGAAGAATATTTGAGCGAACAATTGTTTTCAATAACTTCATCATCAGGCTCTACAGTTATAAGTCCATAATTATAATATTTTACAAAGGACAAAAATAAGGCATGTATTAACGAATTTGAAAATGTTACGTGATAAAAATGGTAAACGTTTGCATCTGTTACGATATATATATACTTCAAAATTGTATTATTTAACAAATTATAAAAGTCATTCAATAAAGGTCAGGATGATTTGGAGTAAAGTGTTCAGTCACCATAAGTATAATGGTATAAAAATGCAAAAAAAAATCGTGTGAATAAAATGCATAGTAGGAGAATTTAATCTTGTTAATTGAGATAATAATAATAGGATTGTTGTGTGAATATAATATGTAATAAGGGGGGTGTTATCAAGGTAATTACGATCAACGAATTAGGAATGATGAATGTGAAGATTAAGATAGAGATAATCAAAATTAATGATAATAAGGTAAACGAATGAAATAAAGGAAGGGGTAAGGGGTTTATAATATTCAGTCTAGGTATTCGGTGATCCAGTGGTAGGCCACGGTAAACATAGAGGCTGGATATATTTCTTCTGGATACATAGATTAGGTCTTCTGGAGTTGATCCAGATGGCTTCGGCTATGTAAAGCAGTCGTAATCTGGCTCCTTGAGGTAGATATTTTGGAACTTGATATAAAACATAGAGAGCTTCCTCTATTTTGACATGATGCCCACTATCTACCAAGTGAGAAAGAATGGTGTTGTTGATCGACTTGGTAACTCCTTTCCCCAACCAAGCTGGTACATGTTCACGAACACGCAAGGATAAAGTCCTCTGAGTACGGCCTATGTAACTAGCTCCACAGGAGCAGTTGAATTGGTATACACACATGGAGGAGCCCATCTTCGGTAACTTATCCTTGATTAGTTGAGTGAGTACTGGTTTAGTCGAGAAAATTATGTGTAACTTGGCGGCATGAAACGTCCTTTCGACAGATCTTTTGAGTCAACGTGTTAGAATATCATCCTCTATGTCTCCTTTAAAGTCAAGTCTCAGATATAAGGTCTTTTTACTGACTGTGTTGCAATGTCTTCCCACGACAAAGGTCGAACATGAACGATTCAAAACCACGCTAGTTGATTGCTGTAACCGATTTAAAAGCAACAAGCATTACACAAATAGTATATTGACAGATAAGCATCGTGAGGCTATCCGTAAACTCAAGTTGAATGAACACATTCTTATCACTAAACCTGATAAAGGATCGGGCACGGTAATTCTAAACAAGACAGATTACACAGATAGGATGAATTCCCTGCTGAGTGATCAAAATAAATTCCAAAAGCTTGGGTCATGTAAAGACCTCAATGAAAAGACCGAACGTGAACTAACTACAACATTAAAATTACTAAAACAACGTCAATACATCTCTGAGCATACCTATAATACGCTCACGCCTTCTGGAACACATACCGCTCGACTATATGGTCCACCTAAGATTCACAAACCTGATATTCCTTTACGCCCGATACTGGATATGGCAAATTCTCCGTACCATTCAACAGCAAAATGGTTAGTTAAGTTATTAGAACCATTGCAACAAGAACTTGTTAAGCATAGTGTTAAAGATGTCTTTGAATTTGTTGATACAATTAAAAATATGAATATAAATGGCAAAACCATGCTATCACTAGACATAGCATCTTTATTCACTAACATCCCTCTGACTGAATCTATCGATTACATATGTAAACAACTGCTAAAAAAGAAAATAGGGATACCAATCCCAGTTATTAAAATGAAAGAACTTCTGTTGAAATGCACTATGAATATCCACTTTAAGTTCAACAATGAATTCTTCAGACAAGTTGATGGGGTACCGATGGGATCACCTCTTGGCCCGATCCTTGCTAATATTTTTCTGACAAAACTAGAAAATGGACCGCTTAAAGACATCCTAAGTAAATTTGATTATTATTGCCGATACATAGATGACACACTAATCATATGTGACGAAAGCATCGACGAACAGGAGATGTTAGACGCTTTCAATAATGTCCACCCAGCCATTCAATTCATCAGTGAGGAGGAGAAAAACAATAGTATAGCTTTTCTGGATGTCTTACTTTCTAGAAGGATAGATTATTCCATAAAGCGAAATATATTTAGAAAGAGTACTTGGACGGGTCAGTATATCCATTTCCCAAGCTTCACACCTCTTCAATATAAAATAAATTTGGTTAAGTGTCTCAACCAGAGAATCAAGGTATTATGTTCTGAAGACAGTGTGAATGACGAAACAGATATACTAAGGAACACATTAAGAAATAATGACTATCCTGATAATTTCGTCGAAAAATACATCGCACAAAATACTAATAAAAAAGGAAGACATTGCGACACAGTCAGTAAAAAGACCTTATATCTGAGACTTGACTTTAAAGGAGACATAGAGGATGATATTCTAACACGTTGACTCAAAAGATCTGTCGAAAGGACGTTTCATGCCGCCAAGTTACACATAATTTTCTCGACTAAACCAGTACTCACTCAACTAATCAAGGATAAGTTACCGAAGATGGGCTCCTCCATGTGTGTATACCAATTCAACTGCTCCTGTGGAGCTAGTTACATAGGCCGTATTCAGAGGACTTTATCCTTGCGTGTTCGTGAACATGTACCAGCTTGGTTGGGGAAAGGAGTTACCAAGTCGATCAACAACACCATTCTTTCTCACTTGGTAGATAGTGGGCATCATGTCAAAATAGAGGAAGCTCTCTATGTTTTATATCAAGTTCCAAAATATCTACCTCAAGGAGCCAGATTACGACTGCTTTACATAGCCGAAGCCATCTGGATCAACTCCAGAAGACCTAATCTATGTATCCAGAAGAAATATATCCAGCCTCTATGTTTACCGTGGCCTACCACTGGATCACCGAATACCTAGACTGAATATTATAAACCCCTTACCCCCTTCCTTTATTTCATTCGTTTACCTTATTATCATTAATTTTGATTATCTCTATCTTAATCTTCACATTCATCATTCCTAATTCGTTGATCGTAATTACCTTGATAACACCCCCCTTATTACATATTATATTCACACAACAATCCTATTATTATTATCTCAATTAACAAGATTAAATTCTCCTACTATGCATTTTATTCACACGATTTTTTTTTGCATTTTTATACCATTATACTTATGGTGACTGAACACTTTACTCCAAATCATCCTGACCTTTATTGAATGACTTTTATAATTTGTTAAATAATACAATTTTGAAGTATATATATATCGTAACAGATGCAAACGTTTACCATTTTTATCACGTAACATTTTCAAATTCGTTAATACATGCCTTATTTTTGTCCTTTGTAAAATATTATAATTATGGACTTATAACTGTAGAGCCTGATGATGAAGTTATTGAAAACAATTGTTCGCTCAAATATTCTTCATTTTTGAATATTCTATGAATAGCTTCGAACATTTTGGTTCCTCTTTGTCTTTTGTTTGGTATTTCAGAGTTTGTTCTTCGGGAACCTACAAAGTTGAAGAATGAATTTGGTCGACTATTTGTAACTTGGTAATTAACTTTGGTATCTAAATTAGAATTTGGTTCCATTGTTAGTTTTGGTTCGTAAATTGCAAATAGGTCGATATACCGTACCTCAATAAAGGGAACGAGCAAATCTTGGACGTAACAAGCACCTATCCACTACTAGTCTTGTTTCTATCACTCGCATTACGGTCACTACAAAATTGAGGCACTCTTCCAGAATTGGAAACATTGTGTTATAAAGCAACCAAATATTATCTTTTGAGCGAATCTGTGCGTGGTCTATCCAGACAGGATATAATAGCATTTATTTGTTGTAATTGATTTGATTAATTGAACAATTATTGGTTGGATAGCTGGGTGGTCATATTTGTTTAGGTAACAACGTACATTCAAATTTATGATGAACTATAGTACCGTCATTTTACCTAATTACTTTGTTTTGGTTTTAACCGGGCAAGGGCGCGTATCTAACCTACCTAGACAGCTACTCTTCAGTCCAAACCATAGTTTGGGTCTTACACCTATTATTAATATTATGTTTTTACTAAGTCGTAAAACTATACCTTCTGATTATTCTTAATCAAGTTTTGGTATATACATATTTACACATAGTTTTTTATTTTGAAGTATTCGTGTTGTAGTAACCATTTTCTGTGCTGATTTCATTACTATATTGGTAATATACCTCATATCAGACTCAATGTAAACCAAAAAGCTGGAGGATAGACACTGTCATGACTTCGAAATCCCGACTTCCGGAATTTGATCGTAGTGACCCTAAGTTTTGTTTTGCTCTACTAGAGCATCGTTTTATGAGACAAAATATCAAATCTGGTTATACTATTTTCGTGCCTTAAAGTAACCCTCGTGCTATTGATAGAAGAAACCAGACAAGTAGTGAATAGGTCTTTATTTCGATCTTAGCGCGGTCACAGTGGAGCGTGGGATTATCTGTTCAGACAAACAAAGGCTCTCAACATTCAACATAAGATAATAAGGAATATAACGCTTATGCAAAACAAGGAAGTGAATGAATACTTGAACAATACTGTTTTGGCATATACTTGGTTGTTTGGGGTCAACTCTTAACCAACCAACCTAAGCTGTTACACTATCATCACGGTGCAAAATGTGAAAGTGGCAACTTTTTTCACGTCGTTCAGGACTTCGTCGACTACTTCATTTGTAGGGTGTATTATACGGAGATTACCATCTTATCCTGTATATCGGAAACATTTACCCTGAAAAAAATTTTCGACGGACACTTTCCACTTAATATTATTCTTATCGCGGACTTAAGTCTTAAATAGATCTGAAATTTATTATATACTCATAGTCTCATCCTTGTATTAACCAGGTAGTTACTTGATAACAAATAAAACTCAGATATTATATTTGGTCCAAAGAGCTCTTTACTCATCCAGTTTCAAATAATGGCCAATAACTCCAGTAAGAGAAAGGTTTCCACAACTTCTAGGCCAAATAAAAGGCCCAAATCTGTAACCTCTATGGCTGGCGACTTAATACCTGACAATGTCGAACCTTTATCTACTGAACAATATGCGTCTTATCCACAAATGTCATTATCATTACCTGACTCCCCCTGTTGCAACCACTTTATCTCTCCGCGCAGTATACTAACGGTGAGACTGGTTAACATCCAAGGCAAAATACCCTCACACATGTATTAATATTCACAAACATCTTGTGGGTACATAAGTGTTGTGAAGAAACCATTTCGGGTTTCATCAAAAATGCAATAATACACAAGTTTCAATAATGTTAGCATTATATTTGTCATATTTGAAAAAAGAGAGAAATAAAAATATAATAATAATAATAAATCAGGCTTTGCGTAATTGAGAAGAATATTGAACTGAGTTTAAAGAAGGAAAGGAAGAAAATGAGGGAATAAAAATAAAGGAGATGTGAAATACGCAAATAGTTAAATAGCAGTGTTCGCGAACACAACAAAATAAACGACTATGTATATGTCGTCCGATTAGTAACAGAAATAAAATGTAAAATGATTAAGAAAAAATAACGTTAGTGCAGTAAGATATGACGTTATATTAGGTGTTTGTGCAGTCATGGTTTGGGGCCTTGTTACTGAAAGAAATATTGAGTAACTCACTAAAACTGAGTGCATTTTAGAGTTTGTGGCTGAAGAAGCGACGAAAAGAGTTATATCTTCCTTCAATGCGCATAGCCTCCCCGATCTCACACACTCATCTAAGCCAAGGGATAAATGCCTTAGAGCATGCGGTATGCTGAGCGCTAACTGCAAAATTATCCGCCGTAGTAAAAAGACAGACAGATCAACATGCCCCATCCTGTTCAAGTTGGGCCGTTGTAACGATGCCAAAAAGTTTACTGATTTGAGCGAAAACATTAGCCCACTAATTCCATACAAAAGTATAAAAGTCGCTCCAGATTTTACTCCCTGTCGACGTCGTGTAAGAAGATGTGAAGCGATAACGTTGCATGGTAGCATTACAGTAAATAACCGGCTAGAGACAGTTTGCAACACAGTAGGTTGATTAAAGCACGCGAAAAATAAGCAATACACCACCCCACAAAAGGGCAGATCACTCTGTAGATCTAGATGAGCCTGCTGATCAGAAACCTTTGGATTAGATATGGATTTTAACTGTTACCAAAAAGCATAACATGTCTAATTCTGGCTGTCCTCTCACTAAAATAATAAAATGTGGGCTGATTGACAACACACTTCCAACTAAACCTACACACTTGGAAATTACTCCTCCTAAAGTTACTCCACAAGTCAACTCGAATGAACCTAAATTCATTTCACAGAGAGGAAGAAACTTTTTGGCTCTTTTACGCGCAAACTAACAAAAAATATCAGAGTGCTGATAACTCCACTCATCCCCTAAATCCTAAAACTATTAATAGGAATGGTAAATATAGGTTTATCACACCACACCCTATCTACCATCCTAAGGGTCACAATTGTAATTACTCTCAGAAAGAAAACTTTTAACACTCTTGAGAACAAACCCACCACATAAAAACGGCTTCCATGTATAACAGTCGTAACTACTTCCAGTCACGTTCAACAGACGCTCCTCATGCTCACACCTACGTAAACAGCCATAACAGAGGTTACGAGCTTAACCGTCAAGACTATCTTGCAAATAACAGTACACTTCACAGTCAACCTGTACAATGTTTTTTTGTGATACGACCCCTAGTGACACCTCTGCTAAAAAATATAGCCCGAGACATTTCAAACTTGCTTACCCCGTACAGTTTCTATCAGATAGTAATCCCACCCTTTCTTATGAGTAAACTCTCCAATCAAATTCACTGGCTCATTTGGTACATCTCCTAATAACCCTAGCTATTAAAATATCGAGCTATTGAAGAACATTCAATCCATCACTTTAAACTCATCTCACACCCGCGAGGGTTATGACAACTTTAATCGAAATACTCTCGCCCATTCTAACTTAGTAGGTCATTTGTTTAATATGTGTCTTATCAACGCTAGGTCGATCTGAAATGAAAAGACTGATTTAGCCTTGTTTGTATCCATATATCAACCATCACTTATAATGATATCTGAAGCATGGACTAACAGTAATATTTCCGACCTAGGTATATCTCTTGATAACTATTTCCTACATGGGAGTGACAGATTGAAAGGACGAGAAGGAGGATGCCTTATTTAGGTTAACTCTAGCCTAAACTCACTATTGTGTAGTATGCCTGAACTAAACAAACTGAAGGATTTGGTTTGGATTGTATGAAATCCGTCGAATTCCGTTACCTTACTGTTTGGCAATGTCCTCCGTCAACCTAACGCATCAGTAGGTAAAATAGCAGTGTTATCGGAGGTATTCACACACAGTTTGTTACATGAGGCATGCCAGTTGACAGGCTAGATCATATTGTTACAAACGATACAGTTTTCATTGTAATAAATTGTTCAGCTGGGTTGATAATGTAGTGGTAAATAAATCCCCAAAATAAATAGCTCTGTAGGTTTTCGACATTGGATGCTGACCACGTGTTTTAATGCACTCACCTAGCTGAAGGCACTCGGTCGTGCATCCACACCAGATCATGTGTAGGAACGCCGTGCTCAACATCTACTGCGATCGCTAGCCATACTAGATCAGACAATTCCGATACATTGGCAACCGTCAAATACAACTTCTGATCTCCTCGATTCTGTCTTTTGATTTCTCTTGGTGGATAGGAGTTATATTAGAAGATGCTACTGGTAAAATCGTTGTCAAACACTGAATACCTGTGCCATCTTCAATATTTTATAAGATATGAATGTAGACGGTTTTAGCCAGTATCACAGTTGGCGCGCTTTACGAAGGTTGCGTTGCGACGTGCAAATGATGTTAAGGGTACATATAGAACTCGCCCGGAATATGTTCGAATCCAAATAATGAAGATTTAAAGTAGACAGATGTTCGAGTCTGTATTGTATACGAGTAACTGTTGATTAAATTCTTGGGTTATACAGCGTTGTAGACTGAATTTGTATAAGTCCAAAATTAATTGAAGCCAAATGCATAGTATTGCCTGACGGACAGTCTAAACGAGTTCTAAGATTGCAGGAAATTTGTAATTCAAACTCACCGTAAATTTCCAGCATTCGTATTCTCTGTTTGGCCATGGAACTGAGCAATTGGAAATCAGGCAGGTAGTGATCGGAAGAAAAGATATTACAGGATAGTCCATAATTAAAAAAAGATGGAGACGTTAAGTGAAGAAACAATATGAAGAGTTAGGCCCAGTCCTTGCTGACATTTCTAGTCAATGCATGTTTACGCTATTTACGGGTCATATTTGTAGAGCTTGATGTTGAAACAAGTTTATTTCGCTGAAGCATGTAAATGCTAATAAAGCTTGTTAACGAACCATCAAAGCTAATGATTATTATAGATGACCAGTTTTTAATATCGATTGAACCTGTAAGTTATGAGTACTAATCAGTGTAATATTACGATAATACATGTGAGCATTACCAGAGGACTATTAGAATAATGGGTTTACATAAATAAAAACCGATCGAGAAAGTTAAAGTGGAAATAAGGACTAATAGTATTAGGTTGCGTTTCTTTAGTCAGGCTTACCAATGTAGAATTATGGTCTACTTTGATAGTAGTACTGTTCTAATATAAGACAAAATCCTAAAGTTGCAGATTTGCCATGACGTAACTGCCTAATCTATAAGATCTGACGCGGAAGTCACATTATTATTGTCCACACCAACTCATCGCGTAGTAACGGTCATCAATATATGATGAAAGACACACTAGGGCCAGAGATAGAACAATATATTTATTATGAATAAATGGTACATAATAACATTCGAGGATAGCCACACCTGCAAGGCCGAGCCATGGCATTCGATCAGTTCGAATTAATTCAGTTCCATGTTCCCGCCTTCTCCACCGTTGGGTTTTTCTCTGCGTTAAATGTTGAATATGTATTATCCCAGTTGTCTCCTGTTCAACTTTGAGGATTATGTGGTTAAGGGCCAGTGCCACTATAGTGAAACACTTGAAGAGTGTAGAAGGTTGGATGCAAAGTAGGTCCACGCATCTCCGAAACATTTTGTCGGATGCCATCTGAGTCGGGAGGTGATTTTGTTGATTAAGACTCAACGAATCTTAGATGAACATGACAAAAGGTTTGTCAAAGGTATTTGGATTGGGATTCGTTGTTCAGGAGCTATGTTCTACTAAGGAATTCTGATACACAATATTCAATGCAAAATAACATTTTCGGATAGATAATTTATCTTATCTTCTTTGATTTTCTGAGTAAATTAGTTGCTCAATATCCTTTTGAGAAAACGGTATACAAGGATATTTGATCATCCTAAATACAGAGGGAAGAAAGTAGGTTATTCAGTTCCAGACTCAAGATCTCAGCAAAAGCGCATTGAAGATGTAGCAAGTATTTGAAGTTTGACAACGTATCTACACGTAGCATCTTTATAGTGGGAGTATGCCAACCCAGTCGAATTAAAAGTGAAAAAATGATGTGGTTCGAATGTGTATTTGAAAGGCTATCGATTTATCGGAGAGTATTTAATCTAGACTGGCTAACAGTTGTAAGGGATATGTAGCATGACGTATCCACTCGTGATTTTATATGAACGCGTGACCGAATGTCCATTAAAACTAATGAGGTCAGAGTCAATGTTGAAAACTTAGAGACCTATTTGTTTTGGGGATTTATTTATCTGCACATCATTTTTCACCAGTTTGAAAAAACCTTCCATCAAGTCTTTTACAGTTTTCTTTGGCCATGTTTACAATATAGGAAAGTAGCGTTTCCTCACTCACCCCAATAAGATATGAATACACGAGACACGAAGTTTGTTCGGGGACTCTAATTCAAACAAAAAGAACAAAGCCCCAAATTACTGAATGTTTACACATTAGAGTATATACGTCTCAGAGTTTATATTTTAATAACTCATAGCATTTTAAACACCCCTAGGTATCTTATTAAATACTTACTTAAGCTTAATCCCAACAAAAATCTTGGGGGTTACACCCAGAATGTGGGGACACAACATAGCAGAACAGGCTGTAGGCACGTCTTTCACTGTTTACAATTAGTTAAGTTCAGGAATTCGTTGTCAGATGAGGTAGCCTAAGCAACTTTATAGGTCTGCTTCGCGAGAAAACGTGACATATCCATAAGGACTTAGTACATAGTTTCAATCTATTATTGTTTATCTTTTTATCGCCAAATATACATAAGTTTCAACCCTGAAGCATCGGTGACCCATTGCTACTAGATAAGGAGGCTCGTTAAGCGAAAAGGTCTTTTGTTCCGTCTACAACTATTTGAATTTACTCATTGTTTATTTGATTTCAGGATTGTGCATAATATATTAAAGCGCCTATTCTATTGTATGCGCAACATAATATAACACAATCCAACGCAAGATACTGCGTTCGTGCTTATTGTTTGTTTTCTTTCTATTATTCATTGGTACTCCATGAATTAATACTCACTCACGGTATACGAAACCGCTAACTGCACTATTGCCTACCGGTGATTTGGTGATTTGATAAGCTAGTAATTTTACAAAGTCGCGACTAGATTTTCTACCTACAGAATAAAGCTGCTGAAGTGTTATAAGCTCACTCACTAGTTTGTGTGGGCTTTTATTATTAGTGATTGCCGTCGTTTAACCTCCATTTATGTATGTATTGACAATTGCACTCAATTAGTGGGATTCAACAAGTAATGCAGTACACTAGTAGACTAGTGAAACGGTAGTATAATAACAATTCACTAAGGTTGTGTTGTTCATAGTCTATTCCAGAGAAATTTAAATACCTTCTAGCGCTAACCGTCAATTTTCGTGGCTAGCGATGCTAGCAAAAGTTATTATAGATCCCCATAGATAACTTGGATTAAGTAAACAAAGTCGCTACATTACTGTCCTCCGTCTTTGAAGATACCTCGTTATTGATTCCTGGAGACTAGTATTCAGTGCTACAGATATTGTGGTAATAATTCATATGTAAATGTTTTCTTGGTGAGTCATTTTTATGCAAAAAAGTCTGTCATTTAGTTTTAGGCCGTTTAATTTTTTCAGTATTTGGCCTAATAGATGGGATTATTATCCACTGTTCGGCCTGCTTTGTCCAGGTTTTGAGGGTTTTCTCGGTTAATTTGGAGGCTTAGCTGAGGCTGATAGTCAAGGGTTTTTATTTACTTTCGAACTGGTTTTAAATTCGTAAACGTCACTTAATTTTAGCTGTCACTCCAACAATAATCTTTCACGGTTTCTCTTAAAATGAAATTGCCCATTAGCATCAGGTCACCACAAGACATGCCGTTGGAATAAAAAGAATTTGGCCCAGAAATTTTTAAGAAAGAAAGTCGTAAATACTTACGAATTATAATAAGTGAGGAAGCGATCCATCTTATTAGTGTCAAGATTTTGTGGTAAAAAAGTTACAACAGTACCCCAAGTGTCTCCAGTTTCGAGACAAATCTGGTAAAGTCCCAGTTCGTTGAGTTGTCGTTGCCACTTCACCCAGTAAGATTGAACGGCCGAAGCATACTTGCGATCACCATTATTCGTTCCATCAGAATGTCACAAGTCGGCCATTCTAGGTTCAAAATGAATGCTTGTAAAGTACTTATACACAGAAATCATATACTACCACATTTTTTAAGGAAAAAGTAAATTTTATAATCTGATAAAGTGAGTTAGGAGGATATGAAAAAGTATGATAATAATGAACACAAGATGCCATTATTCACAAATCCACAACTTTATGATAGGTTTTGCAACCAGCTGCCTCAAGTTTCCAACCTTTATTTCTGATCAAAGAACTTTCCGAAGCTGGTAGTCAAGACGTCAGTAACAAAAAAGTAATTCAAATCCCAGACAGCTACGTCCCTGTTGTCTGTTATCTAGCCAAATTCCTAACAAGACATAATTACTTTAACTTTTGCTAAATTCTGAATGACTGTGGCAAACCGAGAATAAGGCAAAATTCTGGTGCATGACTTAGAATCTTTAAAGACGATGATTAGTCAGGTTAACCGGAATGTTGGCTGTGTATTGTTTAGAAGTAGTCTTACCAAAGTGATTCCAGTTGTTAGTTTCAGTTTTTAAGAAATGATTAAGTATTTTTGTAACAACTACAGAAGTAACAGTTTGGATAGTTTAGTCGTTTGCTATTTTTTCCAAAGCCAAGAAACAAAAAATTTGTGAAGGCTAAACGATCCTAAGGCCTGTGTTGAAATCAAGGACTATATATTTATCCGTTGTTTTGTTTGGAATAAAAGAAATGATTATCAAAGTCCTGTACTATCCATGACTTGAAGTGCCGAACAAATATCGTGTATGACAGAACTTTGTGACAAGCCATAATTTACTATGGCATGTGTGGTTCTCTGAAAATTTTTAATCTTGTTCATCTTCAATTGCCTCATGGATATACTGATGGGCCTGTGTTCGAATACACCCGGATATTTTGTATTCAACTCAGAACTATCAGTTCAATAATTTCGACCGTTTTCTCCTGTAAATAATAATCTTTTATGAAATACTACTGTATATTTAGTGCCACTTTTTGTAGATGGTACACCTGCCTTACGTTAATGGGATATTAAACCTCATGGGTCGCAGTACAACTGGTCAATCTAGTCCTGTGATTGAAGTTAAACCGTCATTTTGTTGGGATTCAATGTTGGTACGACTAGCTGGATTCTCTGGGGCATTGGCTGTTATTGCGAGCGCTTATGGTGCTCATGGTAAAAAGATTAGATTTACTTACTCCAAAGTTTTAACTTTTAGGTTTCAAAGATGAACAAGATAAACAAAGACAAATTTTCAAAACTGGGGCTTATTATCATTTGGTTCATTCGGTGGCTTTGCTAACCACGCCTTTATTCAGACGTCCTGTTTTGGTAAATCACTGACTTCAATGAATTTGAACTAATCTATTACAGTCTGCTACTCTTTTCGCCACTGGAACTCTACTATTCTCTGGTTCATGCTATTATGTGGCTCTAACTGGAGATGATCGATTTTCTAGAATAGCACCTATTGGTGGCATGACCCTTGTGTTCGCCTGGCTTTCTTTGGTTTTCTAACAATTGCGCCAACTATTTTGAGAGCTGTTTATTACTAATCGTTCATTTTTCTACAAATTAATCGGTATACCATAAACATGTCATTTTATTTTTATTCTCAGCATACTAGTTAATAAATAGTTTATAATTGGAGTACTTTTGTCTACCGTTCTCTTTCGAATATTATACAGTCTAATGGAAAAATGCGGAAATCTGTTTATGTGTGAAAATTTAGGTTACCTTAGTGGGTATCAAAACATGTAATGCTTCTAGTTGAAGATCATGTGAATATCTTCCACACTTCTTTTATTCTATAACTTTAATCTTGTGTTAGATCCTAATAGGGTGCTCTTAGAGCTTCGATTCAAGAATGTAGCTTTAATCATTCGCTTGCAACGTAGAACCCAACACATGCCCTGGCTCAAGTTGCCATATCAAATTAGCACAGCTAGATTAAATTATCAAGACAAACACTAAAGTGGCAGAAGTAACAGTAGTAGTAGTAGAGAAACTGTATACGAGAATTTCGACACTGAGGTTCTAAATTAATGCAAAGAGTGAACATAATTGTGTCACTGCGAGCAGCTTTAAGATATGTCACTTAGAATCTTGAACCTTTGGTTACGATAATCATGCGGACGCCAATCAGGTAGTCTACACCGGCGTACATGGCTCAGTCCAGTTGCCAGTTTCCTTAAAGACTGGTGCCACATCTTAGTTTGGCTTTCCCTAGCTTTCTTCCGATCAACTCTTACACCAGGCAATATTCGTCGAGGTAAGTGGTGGTTGGACATACGTAATTCAACATTATTTAGTATGTTATGCCTAACTTCGACATCGCTCACAAAAAATACACAAGCAGTTGTTCGAAGACACATGATGGGATACTAGTAACCTATAAATATCCTCTTTCCTTAATGGCTACACCTATAAAGTAAAATGGAGCAAAATTCGCTAAACAGGATTGTCTCATCTGTATATTTCAAGTCAAAAAGTAGATTTCCTGATAAGCAGCCAGTCCCTGAAAAGTTAGACAATGAGACCGTTATCTTCAAAAGAATATCTATGACAAAGTTAAATATGGATGCAGGAGGTAAACGGCTTTGAAGAAAACTTGATGTTGATTACTTAGGCTTGATAACGTGTTCAGACCGTAACGATAACTCACTTGGTGTCACCATCTTGAGATGCCAGCCGTAGTGACTTGGCGTTGTATCACGAATGTTACCCTAGTAGATATCACATTTTGCAATAATTATTGATATTGGGTGGGAAAATCCGAGTTGGTCAGTTTTCTTTTCCTTGGTCTTCATAAAAATAGTTTTTTTTAACTGGAAGAAATCTTTGGTGTATTGTTAGCTGAACTGCGCCGTCTATTATATACTACTATTGGTCACTTATTTACTTCTTTCCCTTTGAATATATTCCTTTTTCCTCTTCATACTGTTGTCTCTATATTTCGAACAGCGCGTTCTATTTTTTTGGCTGTACTCCCTGTACTAGGTTTTATGTGCTTTGAGTAAGTCAAAGCTGTTGGTTGAGACTACTCTACATCAAGTACCGATTTCAAATATTGCATGCGTGACTTAGTTTCAAATAAGAAATATCAAGTTCTAGCTAAAAAGTTATAAGCCTCAACATTATTTCGCTCACAAATTTACCTGTTCTTCCGTTTGACTCAATAGCTCTAGCATGCGAAAGCAATTGGTGCGATTCTCTTGATAAAGGCTTTAAAACGTAAGAAAATCAATTTTACAAGACTAGCAAAGGTCCATACATGTACTCAATTTTGGTAATGAGCAGTTAAAGTAGTCGAGAAGATCGTGTATCTGGGTAGCTGCGTAATAGCTGGTAGTGGCCCGAGTGATGAGATCAGTTCACGTATAGTGAAGTCCACAGTGCCTTACACCGATCTGGGCCATCTTTGGCGCCTTCGTGATGTTAGTCTGGTTGCAAAAGGTCAGATCTACAACGCGTTGGGGAGAGCAGTCCTGTCCTTGTGAAACCTGACCTCCCTGAGTTGAGGATGTTAGAGGACTCTTTGTGTTTGATCATCGTTGTCCCCGAAGGATTGCTGACATCTAGTGGCAACACCATGTTAGTAACGCAGAGGTTCGGCGTCTCGTATTCGGGAACAAAGATGGCAATTCAACCGGTGTCACCATCTTGAAACATCGACTTTGGCGGCTTGAACATGCCCTACTTTGTGGATTATTCGCCGACGCTGGGTTGGAAAGGCAGGGAGGTGGCCAGTGTATGGCATGGTGTCGTGGTATGAAAGAAAACTGTACAGGACTGGCTTCTGTTGGTCCTGCACGACTCATTGGTTGGGGTCCTAGAGATGGTGCGACAGAGTGACTAGAAACGTTATCGGATATTGCTCAGAGTGGAAGTCAGTAGCAGTTATTCTACAACTTCATAAAGATGAATGGACCTTCCTTAGCTGAAGGGACTCATTCTGGTTGTATTTTGGTAATTGAACTGTTTCACCTATTATTATTGCTATTACTATTATGATTATTATTTCACTCTCATTCACTAATTTCTGTTCGTTGTTCTTTTTATCATACGCACTTTACATTTTCTATCTTTTTACAATCTCACTGTTATTGTGTGGCGCATATGTATTAAGACGCCTTCTTATGCCAATATTTATTTATTCAACTAAATAAATAAAAAGGTAGGCGGGCACTTAAAAAAGTTGAAATTGCTGAACGCTTGGTTTTTAATTTTAATAATTTTCATTCCTCAAGTATAGTTTTAGTATTGGAGAACTATTTCTTTTGATCCTAAAATACATCATCTAAAGTGTTCATTCCATATATATATATATATATATATATATATATATATATATATATATATATATATATATATATATATATATATATGACCAAAAAATAAATCAGTGGGAGATACAATCAAAATAAAGTAAGCAATGACAGGTTAAAGCTCAACAACAACCAATCAAGATTGAGGTCTGCAGGACAAGCTATGAGAAATTCGAACACTTCACTTCTACCTGTAGTTTCTGCTGGTGATGTCGCTCAGAATAACGATGAAAGCTCCACGACCAAACCATCCAGCTCAGAGAACAGAAATCCACCAAAAAGTTAATTGATTCATTTTAAAATGTTGTAGATGCAGACTACTTGGTTGGGGTCCGCGTGACTATCGTAACCAATGGTTGGAGACTCTTGGTGACATGGCTCAGAATCGGTCACAATGGCGTCGGTGTATACACTCTGTCTTCTCTTAAACTATGAGATTAAAATTGCTTCATATCTTTCTTTCTACGAACTAATTCTTTCTTCTTGTACCATATCCTTATTGCAATCTTTCTTTTATATATTACCACCTTTGAGTTAACCACTTATATGAATCCGGTGTCCATCTTGTTGTGTTAATGAGGTATGGCAACTTGGACCGATGCATATATGTGCCTGGTCCTACTTTGTAGCTGACTGACTGAATATGATTTAAGCTTTAATTCAAACGCTGTCTTGAGTAACGTAACATTAAACTGTTTGGTTTTTGTTATAACGTGAAAATAATGCTGCTGATTAAGGGGTAGCGAATTATTGATCGGACCAAAGACGCGCAAACACGTAGAACGACCTAGGGTTCTGATTGGCCCCGCTTCCCTGTCTAACCTAGCCAGTTGAGTCCAGAACACAAGTCACAGCCTCGGAGATATGAATCATTATATTTCAAACATACTTTGTTTATATACCAGTCAAGCAGACCACAACGTACCATAAAATAGAAAATAACATTGTACAATATTGGCCAACAGGAAAATGACACGTCAAATAAATATTGGCCAATAAGATGATACCATTTCATGTCCAAGGATAGCATTAGGCTTAACAGGATAATTTTTGGGATATTTTCCTGAATATCCCAACAGTTTTTTAGACAATTTTTCAAATAAAAGAATTTATTATGTTAAGAAATAGAGGAGTAAATTGGAGAAAGGTTAAACATGAATAACTTACACTAGCGTGAATAGAGATTAAATGTTTACTGACTTGAAGTTAACTATTTTTGTGGTTATTTCATAAAAATTTGGAACATTTTTCTAACTGAAAACACACTTATTGAATACGATTTATGCACAACTGAATATCATTATTTGTGAAGAAAAGTGTACAATGAAATCTATTATTAGCTAACATTAATTGATGTGCCATTGCAATAAATTATATGGTGAAAGAAAACTATCCACACAAAAATCTGAGATACAAATAAAGATAGTAACCGGAAAGTAATACGATATTAAAGATAACTTATATTTATTACGAAATATGTAATTCGATAGCTCGAAGATAATACTCAGTTACTATTTGAAGTGATAGGTTTAAGTCGTAAGGAATATTCCAACTCACATGAATGAAGAATTTGATTCATCGAAAACAGAGCAAATACTATCATATCAATATCGGACTGCTAATAATTAAAATATTATCTCAATAAAGTCAACAATTGAGTTTATTTATAAGTGAAGATTCTATTTAGTCTTACCAATTTTTTACTTGAGTTAGAGATAAAAATATTGACTTTATGTTTAGTCTGAAAAGATAAATAAGAACCTTCAGACAACTGAAATATGAGTTCTTCGTAAACTTTATAACACAGTTCAGTGTTTTCGACAAGCATTTCTCTTGAGCTAATTTATTATAATTTTGATTAAACAATTTCAATCAGGTAAACATATTGAAGAGTATAACATTCATTAAAAAAATTGTCTATTTTAATGAACAATTTATTGAAGAAATGTATTTCAAATAACTTTACATGACAAACACCAATATAGTTGATAGATATTAAAATTTACATTCATATGATAATTAGAAGTATTCGAATTATTGTATTAACTAGGAATTCTTGAAACAGTGCGGTTTAAGCCAAATAAAACTAGGTGAGCACAAACGAAAGTATTGTATTTAAAATTCGAAATCAATCAGGAATCAAGTAAACAACAATCATTAGTTCATACAAACACCACATTTCAGCGGATACTAATCCATTTAACTTAGTGCACCTTAATGGCTAAGGAAATAATACTATGGATCCATCCAGTGTAATATAGCAAGATCGTCAACTCATTCTTCATAGGACATATCAAACTGTTAACCGGTTTTTGAATGCTTGTTTGTTTCAAGTCAACTTTCGGTGGCAATGTGATGACTCCAATGCACAAGGTGAATCAATCATGAAACAAATTCTTCGTTTAATTGGGAATAGTATATTATATTTAGGCTAACTCCGACTTCTTAGAAGTGGTAACAAAAGCCAAGGACGAATCGAAAGAATTTACTCAGGGGATTCATTTATTCGGACAGACAACGAGATGCAGCCTGGAGAGAGGCTTCTCATCCTACTCAATCTAACTAAAAATTGACTCGACATTTATAAGCAGAGATGGATAAATAAGCACACGCACATACACAAATGATAGAGTAACTGGGAAAATGACGGTAAATCATCTGTTCAAAACAAAGTATATATAAATTAGGCTTCTAACAATACTAACTGATACAATCTTTCATTGCTGACTCAAATCGGTTGGATAACTAATAAAAAACAAGCTACACTGGACCACAGTTTCCATTTACTTTCAGGGTACGTCAATGGTGTGAACTCATGCAATTGTACGCAATCATTCCTTGGACCTCAGAGCTTCGCTTACTTATGCCTGTTATCCGCCGCGGAGGAGCATAAGTCACAAACATACTCCATCTGTCCTGGGCAATCCTTACCAGTCGCTATTCATCCCATTTATGTCCGCTTCCAATTCCTGGCTCAGTGTGTTTTTTTATGAAACAGTAAAACTTTCTTTAAGCTATTATACATGTAGTTATTTCCTTCATTACTGTATCAGAGTTGATATTCAGTCAGTCATACACAACGTAGAACCTGGGACATCTGTACATTGGTTCAAAGATTCCATACCCCAATGACACAACTAGATGAAACTGTTAAAGAAAGTCTCAAAATGGTGGAGGTAATAACATTATTAGTAGTAGTCGAAAAGATTTGGCACCGAAGATACGTTCGAAGAAAATATTAAAATAAAATTAGTAAAATAAATTCACGGAGAATTTAGAAACTTAAGATTTAAGGGAAGATGAATAGTGAAAACACTATAATTACGATCGATTCTAAGCCACATCACCTATTGTCTCCATCCATCGGTTTTGATAATCATGGGGACGTCAATTAGGTTGTTTGCACGTATCTAAATGCCTGAGTTCAATTCACAATGAATCCATAGACTAATCCCATTTCTTGACTGGGCCACACATCCATGGTTAGTCATTCAAATCAAATTAAAAGCGGAACAGATTCCTTATATTATTTAAAAAGTTGGAAAATAGGTAATCTAGAAGTTTAGATAAATTGAATGTTTTTATTAAATTTATTTGATATGATCAGTTAGCATCATTAAGTTTGTTACGTATTTCCATGATATAACTAACGTAAATCAAATGAATAGAAATATATTCAATTAATTCTTTAATTAGATTCTCAGCTAGTAAGAATTCTAAAGACATATACTCATGAGCATATCACTTCGTGACAATTTATTCACTTTCAAAATCATATTTTGGAAGTTATGACATAGACGACGATCAGTACGTTACTAACTCATTTTGAATTATTATTCTCAACTCTAATAAAACGCTGTGTTAAAATAAGTATTTTATTCTACTACTTAGTTAAAGTATTTGCCTAAAACTAAGTGATAGTAGCTAGTATTATTAACATTGATTGTGCACTACAAATTCTTCTCGCTTGTTTTAAGCATATAGTACACTATTTAAGATATAAAACAAGACAATCCAACTTAATAAATAATATATTATTAATCGTATCTAAATTATTATTTATTTAATAGGAAGGAATCATCGGAGATATGACTACAACTACATTTTGTGGTACACCGAATTATATAGCTCCTGAAATACTGAAAGGAGAAAGTTATAGTGAGTTTCTTTTTATATGTGAATAAAATAAAGACAGTAATCGAGATAAATTAGTATGGATTCATTAATTTTACAGATATCTGAGCTTCCTATAACCTAAAAATTTTAGTAATTATTTTAAAAAAAGATATACATACTTTATTACCATAAAAACAGTCTTCGTCAACGAGCATAAGGTAAAAAAAAGAATTAATTAATCTAGAAAAGCTACAAGAGATATTCTTATAGTTGCTTATTTACATGTTAGCATTCTCAAAAAAAACACAACTGAAATACACCTGAAAATAGGCCTCTAGAAATGAAAAATCAATGTCAAAAGTTACACAATAATAATACTTAAAAAAAACATGAATTGATTAAAAGTGAATAAAACAGGCTAAGTTAAGATAAAATACAAGAATAAAGAAGAATTTATTTATCTCTATTTATTACTTTTTTTCATTGGTAAAAGCTTTCCTGTTATAAAATGATACCAAGTATGTACATTGTTTTTGAAATTATTAATACAATTGGAATCCAGGACTCGCTTTTCGTCCTGTTTGGGACTCGTCGGCTGGATGTACCTGCATCTCAGAGTTGATGTTCACTCTGGGACTCGAAATCAGTACCGTTCGCCTCAAATGCCATCACGTTATCCACTTAGCTACTGAGTCCTGATAGCCACTTGCTTATAATGCTTGTAAGTTAAGGCAATATCGAGGCATACGCACAGTATGCACATATGCCAATAAGAGACTGATCGATTTCAGTCCTAAAACATCAATCAGAAGATTCAAGTAAAACAATACCAAGTGTATTAATACAATTATTCTTAAATTGTAAACATTTGAAGAGACTGTATAAAATAAATGAATATACACTATTCTACTATTATAGAGTTTTATTCATTTAATATTTTTTTATCTAGATAATATATTCTTTCATCAATCAGTCTGTAAATCATTTAAAGTGACTTATGAGTTAAATCATTTGGATTTTTGTTGCAGACATTAAATTGTAAGGTATTTGGATTACTACCATTATAAAATGTTGAACTTCAATTTGTATAATTGATTAGTAACATTATCTCTTCCATAATAAATACGTCTTATAATCTAATGATCCACTTTAATTGATTAAGGTGACCCTAATATTTTCCCAAACTAACTTCGAATTTTTCGTTATTGATATTTATTCTTTTTTTTAATATACGGGTATAAAATTGACTCGATTTTGCTAGTATTATAGACTTCTAAATGAATCAGTATTCAACTGAGATTTGAGTAAGCTTTTCAAGAATGGTTCACATAAATTAAATAAAGAACATGTTTTATGAATGAACTTGGTGATTGTTATAATTTTCAGTTTATCATTAAAATGCTTTTTAAATAGCAATTAATCTATACTTATAGATCTATTCAAAACTAATTTCTATTGTATTAACTAACATTCAACAGTCTAATGTGTGTTTAAAAAAGTTGAAATGTTAAGGAATGTGAGGTTAGATAAATATATTTTGCAGAAAGTCGAATAGTTTTACGGAGCTATGAAAATAACTATAACTAAATAACTCATTTTGTGTACTACTTACTTACTTGAGCCTGTTACATCTCTCGAGGTACTGGGGGCCGACCAATGATCTCCAAACAATTCTATCCTAAGCTCTTGTTTCCAGTTTTTAGCAAGTACTGTTCATCCTTTTGGTACCTTCATCCCATCCCCGGTGCTGTGTTCTTTGGTTCACCTCTTTTACTTATGCTTTAGAGATTCCAAGTTGGGGTTTGCCGTATGATCCAATTTTGTGCGGTTTTTTTAAACTGTCTTATCTACTCTTAGTGTCTTTTCCTAATCTCCTCAAATGACAGTATAGATTATTACTGATGACCTCTGACCAATGGATATGGAGTATCTTGCATAGATAGCTGTTAATAAATATCTGTACTTTTTTGGCGACAGTGGTGGTAGCTCTCTGAGTTTAATCTATATACAATAGAAGAGTTTCTGACTTTGATCTTGTTTGGGAGTCTTTGGGTTTCAGATATTCTTCAGTTGTGGGGATGTCACCCTTACTTTGCCAATGTATGCCTTTATATCTGCAACAGATCCTCCTTCTTTATCAATAATGCTCCGCAGGTACGTAAAGGTTCCCACCTATTCCACAGCTTCGCTATCAGCAGTGATTCGGTTACTACTCCTCCCTGTGTTGTATTTCAAGGGTTTTGCTCCTTTTTAGTGTTAAGACCCACTACTGTTATAGTCGCTGTTACACTTACTGTCTTCATCTACATTTGTTGCTGTATACAAAATAGATAGGCTTAGTTATCTGCGAAGTACAAGTCATCCGGCTTTATCCAATGTGTCTACCATATTCCCTGCATTTTCTGAGATATGAAGTTCGTCATAATTCAATCGATAACTGTCAAAATAAGGAAGGCTAGAGTGGGCAGTTTTGCTTTACATCGGTTTTCACATTTAATGTATTTGTGAGCTGCTCTTCTTGCAAAACTTTGCAATTCAGCTTTTCGTAGGAGTTCCGTATAATGGTGACGGTCCTCCCAGGTACCCCCTAGTTTAAAGATTCCATAAGGTCCCCCCATTCACGCTGTCAATTACTTATAACCAAAGAAGTCGATATTTAGTGATAAGTTCCTTTTTCAATTGATTATTCAATAATGATGTACAGTGTCGTGATTCGGTTGATTCATAATCGATGCCTACAAAATCCAGTTTGTTGGTTTTCAAGTTGATCGTCTATTGGCTCTTTCATCCCGTTCACTAACACTTTTGACAACTGTGTAATGCCTCTTTTGTACTCATTAAGATCTTTCTCTGGTTCTTGATAAAGTATCCCTCTTTATGGTCTCTTGCTATTCATTCTTTTCGAATATTTCTGAGAATAAAATAAAGCATCTTTCCAGTTGCCTCTAATACAGTGCTTGATGTAATCGATTCATAAACAGTTAAATCTGGATATATGCAAAAATGTGAGGTAAAAGTTAAAATGAAGTAATTCCAACATTTCTCCTGGCAGTTTGGTTCAACTGATATGCGTGTCTTTTTAGCATGCAAATAATTGATACCATGATGACTAATAGTAACATAATTTGATCGATAAAATAGGATCAACCCCAAGGTTAAGTCATAATGGGATTGGCTACTATTTCTCCCTCAATTATGATCAGTGTTGTTAAGTTGCCAATTAAGATTTTCAGTGATAAAAATTGTTTCATATTTTATCTGTTGTTTTTGCACTATATCCATTCTCCCCTTAATGGTATTACGTAATCAACTTTTTGAACATTATATATGAATATCTGCTTTGTATTAAATTCCTCTTTCCACTATTTCCTTTTTCTGTAAATACTATCTAAGTTTATTTTAGTTTCTTGACAGTTATTTGTCGAGAAAATCATGCTACTTTGGATTCGTCCATCACTTGTCCGCTGCTATGTGATACTGACGTTTACGAGTATTGAATTACTATTAGTTCTGGCATCTCATCATTCAATGTTAGGCTATTGTTCTACATTTTCCTTTTTACACACTTTTTGATTAACATCAGTATATAGTAAGAATTTCTAGTTAGTGTGGTCACGTTGATGTTAATTCATCTGTCAGTTTATTGCGTTCTCTTTGGCTTGTACATTATATATACCAAGTTAATAATAAAAAATATTTAGGGGATGTCTGAAATGTATTAACCAGATGGCAGAAGTATTATTCAAAATATATGAATTCAAAATGGTTTGTGAATAATGTAATCCATTTATCTCATAGTTTATCATTACTACTATAATTTGAAATAGTAGTAAAATTTTTTTTTTGATATTTGTTAAATTAGGTTTCAGTGTTGACTGGTGGGCCTTAGGGGTACTTATGTTTGAGATGTTAGCTGGTCGATCTCCTTGGGAAGGTGTTGGACAGTCAGCTAATCCAGATCAAAATACTGAGGATTATTTATTTCAAAGTTAGTCCTATTTTGTTTTATTAACCATAGTGGGCGTTTTATTTGGATTCTGGCATCTTTGTGATTTGTAGTTTAATTTCCTCTGTATAGCCGTATCGTGAATGCAATTATGTGAATCAGTTAATTAGGCGATGAATGGCGCCGAGTCTTACACCAGAATTTCGTCTTCAGAATCGAAAATAGTAGTTGCGCGTCCGACGTTTTGTAGCTGTCCTGGCTCATAATCACCAACAACCAGGAGTTTGTAAGCAGAGGTGGATGGTGGCTAGCAGTAGGATCCAGATTACGCGTTTTGGGACCGGTCACCTAAATACACTTATAACTTAAGACAATCCACACAGGATGCACATATACCAATAAGAGACTGATCGATTGCCGTCCTCAACATCAATGGGACGATTCAAACGACCAATATAAAGGTGAACTAGAGGCTTAGTTTTAGTAAGACAACTTTTGTGTTCAGTCGCATAGATACAGGTGGTTTTTATGGATGCTTACAATTTTGAACGAATCACTTCAAAAAGCAGTTCAGTTTACTCAGTTGAACGATTTTTACCGAATGTTCTTGTTCTCTATGGTTGGTGAATACTGACTCACGTACCGAGGTTAAGAAGGGCTTGTAGGGACGTTTAAGTACTAGGTCACTGCAGGATAGCTAGCTGACTAAACCCCAAGTTCTTTGTTATTATTCACTAACCTCTTTGAATTTTTCATGAGGTATGATGAGTTCAAAGTTTTTCAGTATTAATAATAATGGTTAAATTAGTATTGTTCTCTTACCTCTGATCTTCGTAATACTTTATAAACGGTTTAAAAATAATGATAAACAGTAATGAGGATGGGTTCGTGTTTGTTCAGTTTCTATGTGGTTTACCTTGAATGTAAGTCTGCCTTCGACTCAGTTGATAGGGCTGTGCATTCTGTCACAAAATTGTTTTGGTTACTTAGTTTATCAACGCCTTCAGAGATTTGTTCACAATGTAATATAGGTATACTTTGTCGTGAACTAGCAACGAGGATAGTCATGGTCGCCTAATCTTCCCATATCTTTTTGATTACCCTATCGGTTGTGTTTTAAAGCAGCTCTATTATAGAAAAAAATAATAGCAGTGTAAACCTGCTAATAGGATAAATGCTCCTCAATCTACAGTTTTTGGACTATACCTCCTCTCTGTCCTACACCATACAGTCCACGCAATTTACTTTTGATCACTTATTTCCCAGTGTATGGAAATATACCATGTGTTTTGTACCACCAATGTGTGAGGGAATTTTAAGAAATTAGTTGTACTCCGTTTTTATCCACAATTAGTGGCGAGTTATTAAAGACAACCAAAGATTTTTTGTATCTGTGTAGTTTCGTAATTGCTAGTGGTATAATAAATGACATCCTGTATGCCAATCCAGGCTTTTTAGCGTCCTCATGACGTTAACCACCTATCAATAAAATGTCCAATGAGCGATTCGGTGGTATAAGAATTTTTAATCTCTGCTTATAAAACCTGACATTTCTGAACTCAATATTTTCAGTCACCGTTGTGCTGAGATAACTATCCCCTTTCTGTCAGCACTTTTTGTACACAAAGCTATGATTTAACATTACCTGTCATCATTGCCAGTATGCGTTTTTCCCGGCGGGCAAAATACGTTATGTCATTTAAATAACCACACAACTTTCAAAGAATTTATCTATTTTTCTAATATGAAATAACGATGCGCTTCAAGACTCAACAGTTTATTAGACTTGTTTACTACTTTACTTACGCTTGTTACCCCTCATGGAGGACCATAGGCCGCTCACCATCCTACTCTATCCTGGACAATCCTTTCCAGTCACTATTCATCCCATTTGTGTCCGCTTCCAATTCCTGGCTCAGTGTGTTCCTTGGTCTTCCGCTTTTCTGCTTCCCTCCACGATCCCAAGTTAGCCCTTGCTTCGTCAAGCAGTTTAATGATTTCCACAATGTATGTCCTTGACACTTCCAACATCATTTTCTAATTTCTCCCTCAGTTGGAATCTGGTTTATCCTCTCCTACAGTTGGTTTTCGCTGATGATATCCGATCAACAAACATTCAGTATCTTGCGTAGACAGTTGTTTACAACTACTTGTACTCTTTTGATCATAGTTGTGGTAGTTCTCCAAGTTTCAGCTCCATACAGTAGAACTGTCTTGAAGTTCGTATTGAGGACTGTGACTTTGATGTTAGTTGACAGTTGTTTTGAGTTCCGTGTATTGTTCAACTGCAGGAATGTGCCCTCACTTTTACGTCTGAATCGGATCCTCCTTGTTGATCGATGTTGCCGACCAGGTAGGTACGTGGACATTTCCACCTCTTCCAGAGCTTCTTCATCAAGTGTGATTAGTTTGGTATTCTCCGTGTTGTATTTGAGGATCTCACTTTTCCCTTGTGTATGTTGAGGCCTACTAATGCAGAGACTGCTGCTACACTGTTTGTCTTGACCTGTATTTGTTCGTGTGCATGGGATAGGAGAGCCAAGTCATCTGCGAAGTCCGAATCGTCTAGCTGCATCCAGTCTGTCCATTGTATTTCGTGCTTTCCCTCAGATTTTGAGGTCTTCATAATCTAGTCGACCGCCAGAAGAAAGAGGAAGGGGGAGAGTAGGTAGCCTTGTCTGATACCGGTATTCAATCGGAATGTTGACGATTTCCTCAGATACACCACATTGTAGAAGCAGGTTCTTCTATCCATGCTGTCAAGAGCTTTCTCAGTGACGAATCCCATTAAATTGATTGTTCAACGATGGTCCATAGTATCGCGATTTGGTCTGTGTACGACCGATCGTTAAGGAATCTGGTCATTTTATTTCGAAGTTGGGCGTCTACTGAATCTTTCAACCGGTTCAGCGATACTCTATCGAAAACCTCCCCTAGTACTGAAGGTAGTATGATTCCTCTGTAATTCTCACATTTGCTCAAATCTTCATTTTTTTGGTATCTTGATGAACTAACCTTCTTTCCAGTATTGGTAAGATGTGTCTTGTTCAGTTTCCCTACTTTAACGCTTCAATAGGATTTATAAAGACATCCTGCAGAGAATATTTATACAGAATAAAAGACAATGAAACGATTGTTTCAAACAACACTCAAGAGTGAAAAAAACTTGCTTCGAGAAAAAAATTACTGAAACCCATATCTAGGGTCAAAGCAACTAGGGAGGATTTTGAAATAATTTCTATGACGTAACCGACTTAGCTAATAAACGACTGGCTTTCATTTTCCCAACCAAAGTGATTATTTACTAATTTAAGGTTATCAATTCAAAACGGTTTTTTTTCCAGAATAGTTATCGTTGAACAGTAAAAATTAAGTTAAAAATGCACTGTTGTCTTTTTGACATTATCACTCAACCAAAGGAAAAAAATACAATAGTGTAACTGAATGGTTTCATAATTCTAGCTAGATGCATTTATACCATGAACGAATGGGAGTTTTTCATTATTAAGTTTCTTAGATTTGACCAACAAAGTATTTTGTTCCTTGTGAATACTTACTAGTCAATAAAATTATCCATTAGAATTGAATTCTATGTGAATAGCTAATATTGGTATGAACTGGTTTTGTAAAATAATCTCTAAAATGTGTCGTTTGGCAAGTTTTTTAAAAGGGAAAGCAATGAACCATTATTTTGATAAGTCAATTTTGGAATATGTAACTGAACACTGATATAGTTAATAAATTCTCGTGTTTTCTCAAAAATAAAAACCTTAGTTCAGAGAAATTTAGTGCAAAAAGTTGATTAATTATTTACTTAAAAAATTTGGTCAATCTAGTTTTATGTCTTGGAATAATTTAAAAGTAGTAAGTAGTTAGAAGTCATCAGAAAGTTATCTTCATTGAGTGTTAAATTTAAGAGTATTTCATTTTATCATTTAAATCATATTAATACTACTTACCAGTACCTACAATAAACATTTCATTATAATTTACTTTAAACTCATTCCATAATTATAAAATTAGAGAAAATAAGTAAACATTGATGAAAAAAACACAACAACAACATAGAAAAAGATAGAAATACAGTCAGCATTTATTTTCATCAGAATTAATTGAGCGAGAAAAAAAAATAATTAAACAAATTTGTTCATCAATAAAGAACACGGAGCAATAAAGGAAGCTTGTTTGATAATAAACAAACAAAATAAATTTTCCTAAATATATATATGTACGTGTGTGTGTGTGTGTGTGCTTAAAATAATATAAACTTCCAAGTAAGCAATTTTTTTTTCTTATATAAAAAGAAAATATTTCAAGAATTATACCCTAAAATCAAAAGAAGTGAAAATATTTTAACATTTGATATGTTCTTAAGTTAATTTAACATTGAACTATTGGTAAATGATTTAAACAATTTTTATTTTGCTAATTGAATGAATATGGAATGTATACGATAAATTAGTTTTTTTTAAAAAAATTCAATATAAAATACTATTTATTTATTTGTTAATAGATATGGTGGTAGTATTAAATAAAAGTGATTTTTTTTTAAAAAAAAGAAGGTAGATAGATTAACACAACGAGCGATTGAGGAAGGAGGGGGGGAATGAGAATTCCTCTTACACTTGTTCATCTAACGACATGAGCAAAGGATTCACATATTCGAAACCATCGAATTCTGTTTGATCCATACGTGACATCACTGCCCTGTTGTGGAATGAAAAGATTGGAAAATCAACTTTTTTTTTATTTCCGTAAGAAAAATAAGGATTGCAATAATGAACGCACTGAAAATTACAATGAAAACTTTGAAAGGTACATCAGGGCTTTCTTAAACGTCAGAACCATGCGGAACATTAATTTTTTTAGTAGTATAGGTAGCAGTAGTTAATGCAGCTTCAGCATTAGGAACCATTACGAATTATGTAACACAAAGTCTTTATCACTGGTTACCATGATCCCGAAAACATCAACCAGGTATTCTACACTGACAAAAGTGACGCAATTTAGAGAAAGTCAACCGGGTTTTTTAATCCGTGCCAATATTTCGTCAGATATAATGAGAATTTTAACGATACCACTTGGTATGTACTGAAATTGTTAACTTATGAACATGAGTTTAAATGATGTATACACTTAGTTTTTAATACTATTCACTTACATGGCTTCTGAGGACTTTAGTAATGATTAATCCGACCGAAAAATATCGCTTTTCTATTTCATTCTTAAATATGCAATTCCAAGTGTTATCTGGGTTTTCTGGTGTAGATTGGTTGGTGATTTCAATGAAATTCAACGATTTCCACAACCCCACACTGAAAGCCATCATGCACTCACTAATAACTGACTTCGAGGAAATTTTCGGAATTTTAATGAGCTGTCACCACCGGAACCTAACTGTACTGGGGAGTGAGGAACGTTCTTACTGTAGATGGTTGCGCAAAATCGCGGGTTGATTGAAGTTAAACTTGTAAACCATCGTATTCCTACACATTAGTCCAGGGGTCAAGCGTTCGCGCTAGAGGTCGAAGGTTTTGGTTTCGATTCGAAGTTGCGGGTGCTCACTGTTGAGTCCCATATTAAAACGAAGCAGCCATCTATTACTTCCAGGTTTTTAATGGTTGTCTTAGATGTACTGCATTTGGTTTTTACGAAAACCTCTCAAAAAGGGGAGGCATTTGTCGCACAATATTACTTCACATATACACCTTGTTTATTGTTCCGTAATGTTTTCATATTTAAAGTGAATATAAACGAATGTGTGTAATGAATTATAGAATGTGCACAAAAGTTCCAGGTATGCACGATCATACACTTTTCAAATCAATGGAATTTGTAAAATAAAACTGTACAGAAAATAGTGATAGTAGTAAGAATATGGTTAAAAAACATAGAACACTAATTAAACTGTCTAATATATTGTAACCTAGATGGTATCTGGAGTTAAACGAAATAGAGTTGTAAACCAATGACCTTGCCTTTTAGTTATTTAACATTTACAAATCTCACATTAGTCTAAATAATCGAATTGTCAGTTCAGTTCAACTAACACTCGTCAATGAGTTCAAACTCTAGTTCATTTATAAAGACAGTGACATATAAAGAGAAGTTATTTCCTTTTCACAACAGATGTAACTTCGACAGTTCGTGTGTATAAATTTGGATGAATGTCACTGGAAAACCATTCCCTATGCATTATTATTATTATTTCAATTCGAAGCAAATTAATATAGCTACTAGAAAATACATTTAAGGTCGAGAGATGAAGTCTAGATTAAAAATATCGATTAAATTCGCAAATACAACATAACTCAATCTGTGACGTTTGCTGTACTATAAGTCAGTTGGACGAAAGTTAGGGACGACCAAAACAAGATGTAATATCCAGTCCATGAAGTTATTGGATGATGAACTGTTTGGTGTAAGTAGGTTTGGATTACCTGATGACATAGCTCAAAATCGGTTTCAATGTTGTATATTTATTCATTTTAGGTCTTAAAATACTCATACATTTTATTTCGTGCATTCATCGTTTCCCAAATTATAATTTCTATAAATAATATGTTCTACTACCACTGATACTATTTTTACTACCCTGAAATTTATTCTGTTAATTTCACCCTGATATACTGATAGAGTTGTGACAATTTGATCTGATGCACATAAGTTCCTCGTTACTCTTGACTGATTATATTCTTATTTGATGATATATTATTTTAAAATAAAATAGTAATTTAAAGTTTATGAAAATAATTTAAAAAGTAATACGAAACGAAAACAACACTTGAAACTTGGACAGAAAACGAATACATTTCGATTCACGTTATTTTTTCACTTTTAAAAACAAATGTATGCGCTTTTATTAATGTGATAATTCATCTAATAACTAAAATCCCTATCACGTCATATTTACAAATAATAAAAAAACTGGAAAATACGTAAACCACTTCAGTAATATCAGTTTTTAATGTTTCTAAGGCGTAAAATTTAACAAAACTTAAGGTGAATAATATTGTAAACGATTAAATCAAAGTGTACCGATGAACAGATTACGTTTGGAGATTTTTTATTTAGAAAATTATATTGATAAAGAAAACTGAAATTTCTTACTGACACGTATTCACGATCGTTAGAAATGACGCAGTTGGATGAAAATTCCAATATTATATATATTGGATATTTCATTAGAATACTTCCGTATAAATACTCCTGAATTTATTTTAACTGACAAAGATCAGTGTATAGAAGAAAAGCTATTCTCATACAACTTTCTATATTACAGTTAAACTCATACACAGGATGTGAGTTCGTTAACCAAGAATATGAACGGGATACATTACGTTAGGATTGATTAAAAATTACGGAAGATATATGTGGATCGAATGATTAGTTACATCTTAATAGTTCCATGTGTACACATATATAAAGAAATTAATATTGAATTTAAATGATAATGATAGTTTTAAATTTTAAACTCACTATTTATTCTCAACAGATAAAATATCATTCCTTTATCAGTAAACGTTTATAGAGATTGCTGAGTTGTAATTTTGATCATGAACCGATCAATGTTACATCGCCATAGAAAACCTGAAAGCATTGAATAGCTGTTTCGTCCTGGTAGTAGGACTCCCCAAGAGTGCGCATCTACGATCCCCAAGCTGCAATCGAACCCAGGAATTCGGCCTCTTGCGCGAAGGCTTAACCCCTAGACCACTAGGCCAGCACCCAACGGTGTTAATGTAAAACTACAAACAATCCACCGTATTGCACGATCATCTTATTTGAATTTAGTAAGTCGCGACCAGTGAAGTTCAACCTTGTAGGCTGTGAGATAGTTACCTATTGAAGACATTGGAAGATGGATGTGTAATGTTGAAGGCTCCCGACCGAAGCTGCTACCTTGACGTGGTGGTCGGGCTTGCCTATCGTGATGACCCAACCGAGCTATATTGGCTGGAACATATGTTCCTGTAGGTTCTACCATGCCAGGCAGGTCGATTGGAGAACGGTAAGACTAAAAGCAGCAACTCAAGGTCTGAGGGCGAAGTCGTACTGCTGACTGTAGAGGGGTGTGACAGCAGTAAGGTGTTTCCCTCGGACAACCAGCATGACAGCGATGCTGCCTTCCCACAAGGAGGGGTGGGGTTAGAAAAGGTCGACCCTAAAAATGTCACACCTCACCTTACCTCACGGATTTCCGTCTCCGGCGGTAAGGCCCTTTGAAGAACGGAGCTAACACATTAAAAACCTTCCACAAAAAGGCCGTGCGCGACCGGCCTCAAGCAGTTGTCCCTTGGGCTCTGCGGTCACGCTCCCAGGTCGTCAAGACCAACACTAATCCAATTTCCTTTTCAGGTTCCTCAAGAAATACCCTTCCACGGTGTGGGCAGCCGGGAAGTGACATCAGCCCTCATACCCGTAACAGCACACGAGACCAAGTTGGTCACATTCAAATCCTTCCTACACCTCCTAATACCTCTCTTATCTCCATGACTAACCCTCCTCACGTCTCTTTATCACCTCGCACCGCTAGGGCAAACGATTCGAGTACGTGGAACGCCATTCCTGGTCTCCTGAAACCACGCTCTAAACTACACGTAGGAGCTTTTAACGTACGAACACTGTGCCAAATAGGACAGCAGGCTTCCTTAGCTAACTTTAGAATCTCGCGCCATCGATGTGTGCTGCGTCTCCGAAACGCGCATACAGGATCCGAGTAGCGTCATTCATTTGACCTCACCATGCCAAAATAAAGAACCGACTCGATTTACGCTTCGTGTATCTGGAAGCCCTGATTCTGCTTCCCGTGGCCTCGCCGGCGTAGGTATAGCATTGAGTCCTAGGGCAGAACTAGCTCTCTTAGAGTGGATCCCAGTAGACAGTCGTTTGTGCGCTGTCCGACTGAACGGAACAGTAAGAATCCGGAAAGATAGGGACACTCGTCGTTGCCTCTTCGTCGTCTCTGCCTATTCTCCCACTGACTGCAGCTCAGATGATGTAAAAGATGAGTTTTACAGAAAGCTTTCCGACCTTCTCCGAAAAGCTAGGCGCTCGGATGTAGTAATAGTGGCCGGTGACTTTAATGCTCAAGTAGGTAAACTAAGCGATAGGGAAAGACACCTAGGTGGATCTTATGGGTCGTGGCTCAAAGAACAGATAATGGCGACCGTCTGTTGCAGCTATGCTCAGATAACCGCCTGTTCCTTGCAAATACTAACTTTAAGCATAAGGAAAAACATCTTTTAACATGGCGACCCCCTAATTCGTCCCAACGTTGGACCCAAATAGATCACATCGCTATCAGCCACCGATGGAGGGGCTCGATAGAAGACTGTCGCTCATTCTGGAGCACATGCCTAGATTCAGATCATGCTCTAGTGCGAGCGCGTATTTGCTTGCGTCTTACTGGACGTAGGAAAGACGCTGCAAGGAAACCTCTTAGGGCCTACTTAATGATAGTCAAGCTAAGAGTATATTTCAGGAACAACTAGGAAAACAGTTAGGCAGCCATGTATGTGATGCCCACCCCGATGCAGCATGGAATGATATCCGAAAAGCTGTGGAAACAGCAGTGATATCTGCTAGTAAGGTAAACCAGAAGGTTAGGGAGCAACACTGGATCTCAGCAGCATCTATCGCACTGATAGATGCTCGGAAACTCATTCCACCTGGCTCTGAACATAATGAAGAGCGGAGTCAGCTTAAGCGCAAGCTGACAAGAAGTCTACGCAATGATCGCGAACAGTGGTGGGTAGCGAAAGCAAGAGAGATGGAAAAGGCAGCGGCAATAGGTAATAGCAGACAATTGTTCAGACTCGTTAAGGAAACCGGAATTAGGAAACCGACCGTTAGCGAAACAATCTCAGAGAAAGATGGACATATTATTCATTCTCAATCCAGGAGATTGGATCGATGGGCAGAACACTTTAGGGATCAGTTCAACTGGCCTTCAGCCACACTTCGGTTTCCCACGATCTCTAGTCAACCTGAATGGCAAGTTAATGTAGGTCCTCCGTCTCTTTACGAAGTTGAAAAAGCCATAGGAAATCTGAAACGAGGGAGAGCAGCAGGCCCTGACAGGTTTACTCCTGAGATTTTTAAGGATGGTGGTCCAGTATTAGCAATGAGATTAACTGAGGTCTTAGGTAGAATTTGGGAACTGGACGTAATCCCATCTGACTGGTCTCAATCACTGATTGTGCCAGTCTATAAGAAAGGACAAAAGTCCTCTTGTGACAATCACAGAGGAATCAGTTTGACTAATATAGTGTCTAAAATATTAGCTTCAATAATACTTCGACGCCTAATCAAAGCTCGTGAAGAGCAGACTAGAGAAAACCAGGCTGGTTTTCGACCTGGACGTGGTTGTATAGATCAGATATTCACACTACGTCAGGTTCTAGAACACAGACACACATTCAGACGCCCCACAATGGTAGTATTTCTCGACCTTAAGGCGGCATTCGACTCTGTTGATCGTGAGGTTCTATGGCAGTGTTTGTCACTGAAAGGAGTACCAAAGAAGTACATTAACCTTATAAAGGCTCTCTACTCGAACACAACTGGTAGAGTGAGAGCTTATGGCGAACTGTCATCAGAATTGATTACCTCAAGTGGTGTTCGTCAGGGCTGTCCACTCTCCCATTCTTGTTCAACTTTTTCGTTGACGTACTTTTAGAGATAACACTCTCCTCATCTAAATTTCCAGGGGTTGAACTTCTACCGGGAGGTTCACTTGTTGACTTAGAATATGCTGATGACATAGTTTTATTTGGTGAAGACGCTGACAAAATGCAGAGTCTTCTGACCACTCTAAGCAACAATGCAAGCATGTTCGGGATGCGATTCTCCCCTCGAAATGCAAAATGTTGCTTCAGGATTGGGTTACATCGACACCCGAACTAATGATAGGGAGTGAAGTAGTTGAGCGTGTCGATCGCTTCACTTATCTTGGAAGTCTCATCAGCCCTTGTGGTCTAGTGTGTGACGAAATCTCAGCACGGATACAGAAGGCTCGACTAGCTTTTGCCAACTTGCGTCATTTATGGCGTAGGCGAGATATCCGTCTATCAACCAAAGGACGTGTTTACTGCGCAGCAGTTCGTTCCGTCCTACTTTATGGCAGTGAAACATGGCCGGTAAGAGTAGAGGATATTCGTAGGTTACTAGTATTTGATCATAGGTGTCTTCGAAATATTGCTCGTATATCCTGGGACCATCGAGTAAGTAACGCAGTTGTTAGGAAACGGGTACTAGGTAAGGATGGCAAATCAATTGATGACGTAGTGAAACTTCATCAGTTGAGATGGCTGGGACACGTGTTACGTATGCCCAACGACCGACTGCCTCGACGTGCTATGTTCAGTGGTATAGGAGTAGGTTGGAAGAAAGCTAGGGGCGGCCAGACCAAAACATGGCACAAGTCCATGAAGTCACTGACAAGTGGACTGAGTCATGTTGGTAGGTGTAGACTACCTGGTTGGGGACCGCGAGATGATAGCAACCGATGGTTAGAGACCCTGAATGAGATGGCTCAGGTGTATCCACTCTTTGTGTTCTCCCAAATTCTAATATCCTGATTCCTCCTTGTCTTTTTTTTCTCTTCCCGAATTTATTTCATTGTATTATACTCTTTAATTAACATCTCCAAACACTAATCTTCCCGATTACTGCTTATACTCTTATTACCTCTACCACTACGGGATTTGAATCGACCACCGCATCAGCACAACAAAATGAACACCGGATTCATAGCAGTGGTTATGTCAAAGGTGGCAATATATAAGAGAAAGATTGCATATAGAGATATAATACAAGAAAGAATTGGTTCGTAGAAAGAAAGATATGAAGTGATTTTAATCTCTTAGTTTAAGGGAAAACAGGGAGTGTATACACCGTCGCCATTGTGATCGATTCTGAGCCATGTCACCAAGAGTCTCCAACCATTGGTTACGATAGTCATGCGGACCCCAACCAAGTAGTCTGCATTTACCAACATGGCTCAGACTACAAGTTAGTGACTTCAAGCACTGATGCCACGTTTTGGTTTGGCCGCCCCTAATTCTCTTCCAACCATCTCCAACACCCGTTAGCATTGCACGTCGTGGTAATCGGTGTTCGGGCATACGTAACACGTGGCCCAACCATCTCAGTCGATGAAGATTCATAACTTCATCAACTGATTTACCATAATTCCCTAATACCCTGCGTCCAACCTCACTATTACTTACCCGGTGATCCCAGCAGATGCGAGCAATATTTCGAAGACATCTGTGGTCAAAAATTTGTAGCTTACGAGTGTCTTCTACTCTTAAAGGCCATGTTTCGTTGCCGTAAAGTAAAGCAGAACGGACTGCCGCGCAGTATACTCGTCCTTTTATTGATAGACGGATATCTCGCCTTCGCCACAGGTGACGTACGTTGACAAAAGCCAAACGAGCTTTTCGAATCCGTGCTGAGATTTCGTCCGATACCAACCCATTAGGGCTGATCAGACTTCCAAGATATGTGAAGTTGTCAACGCATTCGGCTACTTTACTCACTATCCTTAGTTCAGGTGTTGACGCAGACCAGTCCTGAAGCAACAACTTGCATTTAGAGGGAGAGAAGCGCATTCCAAACATCCTGGCATTGTTGCTCAGTGCTACCAGAAGACTCTGCATTTTGTCAGCGTCTTCACCAAACAGGACTATGTCATCTGCGTATTCTAAGTCGATAAGTGGACCTCCTGGATGGAGATCAATACCCGAGAATTCAGTCGACGAGAAAGTTATTTCCATCAGTAGATCTATGATGAAGTTAAACAAAAATGGGGAAAGTGGACATCCTTGACGGACACCACTTGAGGTTGCAAAGGCAGATGACAGTTCGCCATAAGCTCTGACTCGACTAGTAGTGTTCGAGTAAAGAGCCTTCACAAGGTTTATGTACTTCTGAGGTACGCCTTTCAGTGACAGACACTGCCACAGAATCTCGCGGTCTACAGAGTCAAATGCTGCTTTTAAGTCGAGAAAGACCACCATTGTCGGACGCCGATAAGTATGCCTGTGTTCTAGAATCTGACGAATGGTGAATATGTGGTCCATGCAGCCACGACCAGGTCTAAAGCCAGCTTGATTCTCTCGTGTTTGCAGTTCACGAGTCTTAGTTAGGCGTCTGATAATTATCGAGGCTAGTATTTTAGATATTATATTAGTTAAACTAATCCCTCTGTGGTGGTCACAGGATGATTTTGACCCTGTCTTATATATTGGGACGATAAGTGATTGTGACCAGTTAGATGGGATAACGTCTAAATCCCAGATTTTAGCTAAAATATTAGTCAACCTAATCGCTAAAATTGGACCACCATCCTTAAAGACTTCTGGAGCCAGTCCATCTGGACCAGCTGCCCTTCCTCGTTTCAGATTAACTATAGCCTTTTGAACTTCAGCGAGAGTTGGGGGACCTACTTCAATGTTCCATTCACACTGTCTGGGAATGGAGGGTAGTTGTAGAGTAGCCGAAGGTCAGCTGAACTGTTCTCTGAAATGTTCCGCCCATCGTTCTAAACGTCTGGACTGGGAGCAGATGAGAGTATCGCCTTTTTCCGATATAATCTCACTTACACTTGACTTATTAATTCAAGTTTCTTTTATTAGTCTGTAAAGCTGTCTTGTGTTCCCTATAGTCGCCGCCTTTTCCATCTCTTTTGCTTTCATTGCCCACCACTGCTCACGGTCGTTCCTTAGACTTTTTCTTAACCTAGATCTGATTTGTTGTCGCTCTTCATCATGTTCGGAACCTGATGGGACGAGTTTGCGAGAATCCATCAGTGTGATAGACTTTGAAGAAATCCATTGGTTCTTTGTAACTCTGTGGTTTAAGTCGCTAATAGATGTCACTGCTGCTTGTATGTCTGAGCATTAAAGTCACCCCCTACGAGTACTATGTCTGAGCGTTTAGCTTTCTGAAGAAGTTTGGACAGCTTTCTGTAAAATTCATCTTTCACTTCATCTGAGCTGCAGTCAGTGGGAGCGTAGGCAGAAACGACGAAAAGGCAACGGCGTGTGTCCCTATCCTTCCGAGTTCTTACGGAGCCGTTTAGCCGAACAGCACATAGACGACTGTTGACGGGGATCCACTCTAGCAGTGCTTGTTCCGCCCTCATGCTTAGTGCTATGCCTACACCTGCCAGTCCACGAGAACTGGCCATCGGGTCACCAGACACACGAAGGGTGTATCTCGTTGGCTCTCCGTCTTGCCGAGGTGAGGTCAAGTGAATGACCACACTGGAATCCTGTATGCGTGTTTCGGAGACACAGCATACATCAATGGAAAGAGACTCTAGGGTTTTAGCCAAGGAAGCCTGCTGACCGATTTGACATAGGGTGCGTACGTTGAAGGCTCCAATATGTAGTTTGGAGCGAGGTTTCAGTAGACCTGGGACAGGGTTTTGAGCACTAGAATCGTTGGCTATGATGACACTTGAGGAGGAAGCCGAAGGAGGAAGTTTAGGTTTGAAAGTCGATGTAGGAGGAATAATAGGAATTGAAGAGGAAGGTTGATTATGAATACAGTGGTCTCGAGTGCTGTTAGAGGTATGAGGGCGGTTATCACTTCCCGGTTGCCCACACCGTGGAAGGGTTCTTCTGGAGGTACCTGAAAAGGAAATTGGATTAGAGGCGGTCTCAGTGACCTGAGAGCGTGACCGCAGTGCCCAAGGGACAACTGCTTGTGGCCGGTCGCGCACGGCCTTTTCGTGAGAGGTTTGTGACGTGTTAGCTCCGTTCTTCAAAGGGCCTTACCGCCGGAGACGGAAATCCGTGAGGTAAGGTGAGGTGTGCATTTTTAGGGTCGACCTTTTCTAACCCCACCTCTCCTTGTGGGAAGATAGCATCGCTGTCATGCTGGTTGTCCAAGGGAAACACCTTACTGCTGTCACACCCCTCTACAGTCAGCAGTACGACTTCGCCTTCGGACCTTGGGTTTGTTGCTTTTAGTCTTACCGCTCTTCAACCGACCTGTCTGACATGGTAAGACCTTGAGGAACGGTTGTTCCAGCCAGTATAGCTCGGTTGCTTCATCACGATAGGCAAGCCCGACCACCACGTCAAGGTAGCAACAACGGTCGGGACGTACGTACGAAGTTCTACGTTGTTACTGACTGACTGACTGAATGTTGAAGGTTGGTTGAACTTAGACATTAATGCCATTGAATGCCAGATTAGTGGTCAACGGGCTAAGCGTTTGCACGCAAGACTGTACGCCCTGAATTCGATTGCCGAACCACTCGTTGTCGTGGATGTGCACTACTAAGGAGTTCCACAGTAGGTCGAAACGAACGTCCAATGCTTCCTGGCTTTCAATGGCGGTGTAAAATTGATCATTCATTTAGTTATAGATTATATTATTCATCATTAGTAAGGTTAATTTTATTATTATTGCTATATATTTTAACTCTTTTTATATATTAAATCATCATACAAAATGTAATATCATGACTTTTTGACACACGAAAAAAATTAGAATAGTGGAGTACTCGCTTCTCTTAACGTCCCATATTATGATAGATGCCAATTAAGTCATTCTACATTCACATTATTAAACTATTTAGTTAAATAGATTATGGAGATTTACCGATTGATATCAATTGAAGAAACGTTGAAAAAAAGGAGTGAAAGGTAGGTATTATGTTCCAGTATCAAACTGTTCACAAGTATGGTCCAAAATCCTGTCAGCGAGCAAATCTAAGACATTTAAGCCCTATAAACATAATGAAAACTTTCAACGACTAAGTTAGAATCCAATGGTGCACGTTTAGTTGAATTCATTATTATCATAGTCCAATTTTTTTTGGTAATACTGATTCAAATAGGAAGAGGTCTGATATTGGACTTTTTTGTGATATTATAGTATACTAAAGTTTTTAGCGAAAAATGATGAAAAATAAGGCAGATGATTGCAAAAATGTGTAAACATTTATAAAATATTGGACACTTACTCGTTATCTGGTGTTAGCACTACAGGTTCATCGGTGAATGCAGGATCGAAATGTATCAGATCTCTATCACCTCCACATGTTGGACGATAGGGAGGATGAACTTCTTTCCTTTCTAAAGCTACCCAATCGATTGGTTTGAAAAATCCGTGCTCCATAATATCACCAAAACTTGAATTTGGTGCACATCCAAGGCGTTCAGTTGGCACCTGTGATACACAAACTTAGTTAAAATATTGCATACGATGGAAATTTAGGGGAAAATGACAACTATTTTGTACGACTAACTGATTTAATTAAGTACATTTGATAAGTGCATCTTCAATGATCACACAGTATGCTTTCAATGTACTAGACTATGATTTAGAAAAAGCTTTCAGACAAATGCATGGAGAAATATTGAACGTAGATTTTCTTGAGTATAATGCTTCATCATACGCTGAAAATATAAATTTTACTTAACTTTCTAGAATGCCTTCCTTTAAATCCCAAGTTTCTAGATTCTCCATAAGTTCTTTTATTAATTCACTAATTTACATCTTTTTTTAAAATAGTATCTCCGATGCCTAATGTTTTCTATAACCATTAATACTGTTAGTACCCCTACTAAACTGGAATTTGTTTTGACGATTTCATCACGCAGTGTTGATGGGGTATGGCAACTAGAACTGGTGTACAAATGTGTCAGGTTGTGGTTGTCTGACCGACTGAACCTTATCGAAAAAGATGCTTCGATAATGTAACGTTTCTTACTAGCAATAATAGTTACCGGACTAAACAAATTTCAAACTGTATATTGTTACATCGTAAATCTTTAAATATACAATTTGTAAGTTCAATCCTACTCAACGACTGAACTCCAAATGACACATGTCGATGGATATAATACTAAAACATTACCTGATTGAAGTCATAATGGAATGGAACCTAAACTAATGAACACTTCGGCTGAGATCGTAGGTTTTAAATTATTTAGGAAAAAGTCAATAATTTTACTGACAGACTGAATAGCACTGTGTAAGGGTGACCAACTGAATGCGGGAATAAAATGCAATCACCCCTAAATACATGGATATTTATTTTAGTATCACTAAACAAATGGATAAAGGCGTGAATTAAAACTAAAACGAAGTACATATGTCTACATTTATGAGTGATGAAATTAATTTCACAAAATATTGTAAAAGAATGAGTGTGTGATTGAATTAACAGTATAGTAATTAAGTTAGTAGATACGTCATACAAATTTTAGCAGAGTTAGATGTTTTAATTTAGATTCGCTACCTAGAGTCGAAGTATAATAATCTTGGAAAAACAAAAGATGTGATTTCAACATTTACTGTATGAATATAGAAAGTGATAACTGAGTGAGATTTTTCTATTGGATAAAATTTGGAGATGAATTTTTTGTAATTAGCAATCGACATTTACATTAACTAACAATATTATGCTAACTGATAAAATAGAAAATTGCAGTCTTCCTATTGATAAACAGTCAATAGTAATAATTATAAGAAATGAATTGACAAACCTTTTGGAGAAATGCATTAAGTATGCTGGTTGCACGAACAGAAATAGAACGCGGAAAACGAATTGGACGACTGAGAATGACTATTTAAACAGAATGATAAATATATATATATTCATTAAAATACAGTTAACTGGTAAAAAAAATTTGACGCAATAAAGTCTCACGAGATAAGATTACATTGATTATTCTAGGAGACTCAACAAGTTTATTTATCTATTTGAACACATAAACATTGGTACAAGGAAGCACTAAATATATATGCGCCAAACACAACACGGAGAATACCAAACCAATCACACTTGATGAAGAAGCTCTGGAAGAGGTGGAAATGTCCACGTACCTACCTGGTCGGCAACATCGATCAACAAGGAGGATCCGATTCAGACGTAAAAGTGAGGGCACATTCCTGCAGTTGAACCATACACGGAACTCAAAACAACTGTCAACTAACATCAAAGTCACAATCCTCAATACGAACTTCAAGACAGTTCTACTGTATGGAGCTGAAACTTGGGAACTACCACAACTATGATCAAAAGAGTACAAGTATTAATAAACAACTGTCTAGGCAAGATACTGAATGTTTGTTGATCGGATATCACCAGCAGAAACCAACTGTAGGAGAGGATAAACCAGATTCCAACTGAGGGAGAAATTAGAAAATGATGTTGGAAGTGTCAAGGACATACATTGTGGAAATCATTAAACTGCTTGACGAAGCAAGGGCTAACTTGGGATTGTGGAGGGAAGCAGAAAAGCGGAAGACCAAGGAACACACTGAGCCAGGAATTGGAAGCGGACACAAATGGGATGAATAGTGACTGGAAAGGATTGTCCAGGATAGAGTAGGATGGTGAGCGGCCTATGGTCCTCCATGAGGGGTAACAAGCGTAAGTAAAGTAGTAAACAAGTCTAATAAACTGTTGAGTCTTGAAGCGCATCGTTATTTCATATTAGAAAAATAGATAAATTCTTTGAAAGTTGTGTGGTTATTTAAATGACATAACGTATTTTGCCCGCCGGGAAAAACGCATACTGGCAATGATGACAGGTAATGTTAAATCATAGCTTTGTGTACAAAAAGTGCTGACAGAAAGGGGATAGTTATCTCAGCACAACGGTGACTGAAAATATTGAGTTCAGAAATGTCAGGTTTTATAAGCAGAGATTAAAAATTCTTATACCACCGAATCGCTCATTGGACATTTTATTGATAGGTGGTTAACGTCATGAGGACGCTAAAAAGCCTGGATTGGCATACAGGATGTCATTTATTATACCACTAGCAATTACGAAACTACACAGATACAAAAAATCTTTGGTTGTCTTTAATAACTCGCCACTAATTGTGGATAAAAACGGAGTACAACTAATTTCTTAAAATTCCCTCACACATTGGTGGTACAAAACACATGGTATATTTCCATACACTGGGAAATAAGTGATCAAAAGTAAATTGCGTGGACTGTATGGTGTAGGACAGAGAGGAGGTATAGTCCAAAAACTGTAGATTGAGGAGCATTTATCCTATTAGCAGGTTTACACTGCTATTATTTTTTTCTATAATAGAGCTGCTTTAAAACACAACCGATAGGGTAATCAAAAAGATATGGGAAGATTAGGCGACCATGACTATCCTCGTTGCTAGTTCACGACAAAGTATACCTATATTACATTGTGAACAAATCTCTGAAGGCGTTGATAAACTAAGTAACCAAAACAATTTTGTGACAGAATGCACAGCCCTATCAACTGAGTCGAAGGCAGACTTACATTCAAGGTAAACCACATAGAAACTGAACAAACACGAACCCATCCTCATTACTGTTTATCATTATTTTTAAACCGTTTATAAAGTATTACGAAGATCAGAGGTAAGAGAACAATACTAATTTAACCATTATTATTAATACTGAAAAACTTTGAACTCATCATACCTCATGAAAAATTCAAAGAGGTTAGTGAATAATAACAAAGAACTTGGGGTTTAGTCAGCTAGCTATCCTGCAGTGACCTAGTACTTAAACGTCCCTACAAGCCCTTCTTAACCTCGGTACGTGAGTCAGTATTCACCAACCATAGAGAACAAGAACATTCGGTAAAAATCGTTCAACTGAGTAAACTGAACTGCTTTTTGAAGTGATTCGTTCAAAATTGTAAGCATCCATAAAAACCACCTGTATCTATGCGACTGAACACAAAAGTTGTCTTACTAAAACTAAGCCTCTAGTTCACCTTTATATTGGTCGTTTGAATCGTCCCATTGATGTTGAGGACGGCAATCGATCAGTCTCTTATTGGTATATGTGCATCCTGTGTGGATTGTCTTAAGTTATAAGTGTATTTAGGTGACCGGTCCCAAAACGCGTAATCTGGATCCTACTGCTAGCCACCATCCACCTCTGCTTACAAACTCCTGGTTGTTGGTGATTATGAGCCAGGACAGCTACAAAACGTCGGACGCGCAACTACTATTTTCGATTCTGAAGACGAAATTCTGGTGTAAGACTCGGCGCCATTCATCGCCTAATTAACTGATTCACATAATTGCATTCACGATACGGCTATACAGAGGAAATTAAACTACAAATCACAAAGATGCCAGAATCCAAATAAAACACCCACTATGGTTAATAAAACAAAATAGGACTAACTTTGAAATAAATAATCCTCAGTATTTTGATCTGGATTAGCTGACTGTCCAACACCTTCCCAAGGAGATCGACCAGCTAACATCTCAAACATAAGTACCCCTAAGGCCCACCAGTCAACACTGAAACCTAATTTAACAAATATCAAAAAAAAAATTTTACTACTATTTCAAATTATAGTAGTAATGATAAACTATGAGATAAATGGATTACATTATTCACAAACCATTTTGAATTCATATATTTTGAATAATACTTCTGCCATCTGGTTAATACATTTCAGACATCCCCTAAATATTTTTTATTATTAACTTGGTATATATAATGTACAAGCCAAAGAGAACGCAATAAACTGACAGATGAATTAACATCAACGTGACCACACTAACTAGAAATTCTTACTATATACTGATGTTAATCAAAAAGTGTGTAAAAAGGAAAATGTAGAACAATAGCCTAACATTGAATGATGAGATGCCAGAACTAATAGTAATTCAGTACTCGTAAACGTCAGTATCACATAGCAGCGGACAAGTGATGGACGAATCCAAAGTAGCATGATTTTCTCGACAAATAACTGTCAAGAAACTAAAATAAACTTAGATAGTATTTACAGAAAAAGGAAATAGTGGAAAGAGGAATTTAATACAAAGCAGATATTCATATATAATGTTCAAAAAGTTGATTACGTAATACCATTAAGGGGAGAATGGATATAGTGCAAAAACAACAGATAAAATATGAAACAATTTTTATCACTGAAAATCTTAATTGGCAACTTAACAACACTGATCATAATTGAGGGAGAAATAGTAGCCAATCCCATTATGACTTAACCTTGGGGTTGATCCTATTTTATCGATCAAATTATGTTACTATTAGTCATCATGGTATCAATTATTTGCATGCTAAAAAGACACGCATATCAGTTGAACCAAACTGCCAGGAGAAATGTTGGAATTACTTCATTTTAACTTTTACCTCACATTTTTGCATATATCCAGATTTAACTGTTTATGAATCGATTACATCAAGCACTGTATTAGAGGCAACTGGAAAGATGCTTTATTTTATTCTCAGAAATATTCGAAAAGAATGAATAGCAAGAGACCATAAAGAGGGATACTTTATCAAGAACCAGAGAAAGATCTTAATGAGTACAAAAGAGGCATTACACAGTTGTCAAAAGTGTTAGTGAACGGGATGAAAGAGCCAATAGACGATCAACTTGAAAACCAACAAACTGGATTTTGTAGGCATCGATTATGAATCAACCGAATCACGACACTGTACATCATTATTGAATAATCAATTGAAAAAGGAACTTATCACTAAATATCGACTTCTTTGGTTATAAGTAATTGACAGCGTGAATGGGGGGACCTTATGGAATCTTTAAACTAGGGGGTACCTGGGAGGACCGTCACCATTATACGGAACCCCTACGAAAAGCTGAATTGCAAAGTTTTGCAAGAAGAGCAGCTCACAAATACATTAAATGTGAAAACCGATGTAAAGCAAAACTGCCCACTCTAGCCTTCCTTATTTTGACAGTTATCGATTGAATTATGACGAACCTCATATCTCAGAAAATGCAGGGAATATGGTAGACACATTGGATAAAGCCGGATGACTTGTACTTCGCAGATAACTAAGCCTATCTATTTTGTATACAGCAACAAATGTAGATGAAGACAGTAAGTGTAACAGCGACTATAACAGTAGTGGGTCTTAACACTAAAAAGGAGCAAAACCCTTGAAATACAACACAGGGAGGAGTAGTAACCGAATCACTGCTGATAGCGAAGCTGTGGAATAGGTGGGAACCTTTACGTACCTGCGGAGCATTATTGATAAAGAAGGAGGATCTGTTGCAGATATAAAGGCATACATTGGCAAAGTAAGGGTGACATCCCCACAACTGAAGAATATCTGAAACCCAAAGACTCCCAAACAAGATCAAAGTCAGAAACTCTTCTATTGTATATAGATTAAACTCAGAGAGCTACCACCACTGTCGCCAAAAAAGTACAGATATTTATTAACAGCTATCTATGCAAGATACTCCATATCCATTGGTCAGAGGTCATCAGTAATAATCTATACTGTCATTTGAGGAGATTAGGAAAAGACACTAAGAGTAGATAAGACAGTTTAAAAAAACCGCACAAAATTGGATCATACGGCAAACCCCAACTTGGAATCTCTAAAGCATAAGTAAAAGAGGTGAACCAAAGAACACAGCACCGGGGATGGGATGAAGGTACCAAAAGGATGAACAGTACTTGCTAAAAACTGGAAACAAGAGCTTAGGATAGAATTGTTTGGAGATCATTGGTCGGCCCCCAGTACCTCGAGAGATGTAACAGGCTCAAGTAAGTAAGTAGTACACAAAATGAGTTATTTAGTTATAGTTATTTTCATAGCTCCGTAAAACTATTCGACTTTCTGCAAAATATATTTATCTAACCTCACATTCCTTAACATTTCAACTTTTTTAAACACACATTAGACTGTTGAATGTTAGTTAATACAATAGAAATTAGTTTTGAATAGATCTATAAGTATAGATTAATTGCTATTTAAAAAGCATTTTAATGATAAACTGAAAATTATAACAATCACCAAGTTCATTCATAAAACATGTTCTTTATTTAATTTATGTGAACCATTCTTGAAAAGCTTACTCAAATCTCAGTTGAATACTGATTCATTTAGAAGTCTATAATACTAGCAAAATCGAGTCAATTTTATACCCGTATATTAAAAAAAAGAATAAATATCAATAACGAAAAATTCGAAGTTAGTTTGGGAAAATATTAGGGTCACCTTAATCAATTAAAGTGGATCATTAGATTATAAGACGTATTTATTATGGAAGAGATAATGTTACTAATCAATTATACAAATTGAAGTTCAACATTTTATAATGGTAGTAATCCAAATACCTTACAATTTAATGTCTGCAACAAAAATCCAAATGATTTAACTCATAAGTCACTTTAAATGATTTACAGACTGATTGATGAAAGAATATATTATCTAGATAAAAAAATATTAAATGAATAAAACTCTATAATAGTAGAATAGTGTATATTCATTTATTTTATACAGTCTCTTCAAATGTTTACAATTTAAGAATAATTGTATTAATACACTTGGTATTGTTTTACTTGAATCTTCTGATTGATGTTTTAGGACTGAAATCGATCAGTCTCTTATTGGCATATGTGCATACTGTGCGTATGCCTCGATATTGCCTTAACTTACAAGCATTATAAGCAAGTGGCTATCAGGACTCAGTAGCTAAGTGGATAACGTGATGGCATTTGAGGCGAACGGTACTGATTTCGAGTCCCAGAGTGAACATCAACTCTGAGATGCAGGTACATCCAGCCGACGAGTCCCAAACAGGACGAAAAGCGAGTCCTGGATTCCAATTGTATTAATAATTTCAAAAACAATGTACATACTTGGTATCATTTTATAACAGGAAAGCTTTTACCAATGAAAAAAAGTAATAAATAGAGATAAATAAATTCTTCTTTATTCTTGTATTTTATCTTAACTTAGCCTGTTTTATTCACTTTTAATCAATTCATGTTTTTTTTAAGTATTATTATTGTGTAACTTTTGACATTGATTTTTCATTTCTAGAGGCCTATTTTCAGGTGTATTTCAGTTGTGTTTTTTTTGAGAATGCTAACATGTAAATAAGCAACTATAAGAATATCTCTTGTAGCTTTTCTAGATTAATTAATTCTTTTTTTTACCTTATGCTCGTTGACGAAGACTGTTTTTATGGTAATAAAGTATGTATATCTTTTTTTAAAATAATTACTAAAATTTTTAGGTTATAGGAAGCTCAGATATCTGTAAAATTAATGAATCCATACTAATTTATCTCGATTACTGTCTTTATTTTATTCACATATAAAAAGAAACTCACTATAACTTTCTCCTTTCAGTATTTCAGGAGCTATATAATTCGGTGTACCACAAAATGTAGTTGTAGTCATATCTCCGATGATTCCTTCCTATTAAATAAATAATAATTTAGATACGATTAATAATATATTATTTATTAAGTTGGATTGTCTTGTTTTATATCTTAAATAGTGTACTATATGCTTAAAACAAGCGAGAAGAATTTGTAGTGCACAATCAATGTTAATAATACTAGCTACTATCACTTAGTTTTAGGCAAATACTTTAACTAAGTAGTAGAATAAAATACTTATTTTAACACAGCGTTTTATTAGAGTTGAGAATAATAATTCAAAATGAGTTAGTAACGTACTGATCGTCGTCTATGTCATAACTTCCAAAATATGATTTTGAAAGTGAATAAATTGTCACGAAGTGATATGCTCATGAGTATATGTCTTTAGAATTCTTACTAGCTGAGAATCTAATTAAAGAATTAATTGAATATATTTCTATTCATTTGATTTACGTTAGTTATATCATGGAAATACGTAACAAACTTAATGATGCTAACTGATCATATCAAATAAATTTAATAAAAACATTCAATTTATCTAAACTTCTAGATTACCTATTTTCCAACTTTTTAAATAATATAAGGAATCTGTTCCGCTTTTAATTTGATTTGAATGACTAACCATGGATGTGTGGCCCAGTCAAGAAATGGGATTAGTCTATGGATTCATTGTGAATTGAACTCAGGCATTTAGATACGTGCAAACAACCTAATTGACGTCCCCATGATTATCAAAACCGATGGATGGAGACAATAGGTGATGTGGCTTAGAATCGATCGTAATTATAGTGTTTTCACTATTCATCTTCCCTTAAATCTTAAGTTTCTAAATTCTCCGTGAATTTATTTTACTAATTTTATTTTAATATTTTCTTCGAACGTATCTTCGGTGCCAAATCTTTTCGACTACTACTAATAATGTTATTACCTCCACCATTTTGAGACTTTCTTTAACAGTTTCATCTAGTTGTGTCATTGGGGTATGGAATCTTTGAACCAATGTACAGATGTCCCAGGTTCTACGTTGTGTATGACTGACTGAATATCAACTCTGATACAGTAATGAAGGAAATAACTACATGTATAATAGCTTAAAGAAAGTTTTACTGTTTCATAAAAAAAATTAAGTCGGTAGCAACTGTTACTTCAAAAAGGTTACGCGGAATACAATGTCACTTAGTTTTTCTAATCGTAACGCGCTTAACATACATTTATTCATATTGAGTGACCTGAATGATATGGACCGTGATAGAAAGCAGCGAAACGTTATCTTTCAAACATACTGTAATAGACAACGATCAAGATTAGTCAGTATAGCTACGTATTTTTAATCGAAAAGTCAAGTTAAAATCATACATAATCATTGAACGGGAAAAGTTAATATTTTCCCTTACTTTACACATTCCATAATCAGTCAGTTTAATATGACCTTCGCTATCCATCAAAACATTGTCTAACTTGAGATCTCGGTAAATAATACCACGTTCATGGAGAAAATTTAATGCAATGCAAATTTCAGCTGCATAGAATCGTGCATAATCTTCTGCTAAACGAAGATTACGTTGCATATAAAACATTAGGTCTCCACCATTAACAAATTCAATGACAAAGAATAACCTATTGTTTATAAGTTAGTTTTGAAAAAAAAGAATAGAAAGAATGAAGTATAACACAAAATCTGGATCACTGATTAACTAATCATACTAAAAACAATTACCATTATCTATGAGAATAACAAAACTCCACCTGAAACCCTCCTAGGGTTCATGCCAGTTCCGAAGCCTAGGTAAAAAGGATTGAGCATGGAATTAACAACCCCTTGCAAAAAAACGTTAACCAGGGAAAACAACAAGGCAATTAAGTATGGGTAAATTATAGAAACGTTTACTATTGAAATAACCGATAGATGGTTCGATTTTTCTTTAAATGTCATGTCTAAAACTACGAGCCATAATTCTGTACGTAATTGTACATAGGGTCAGCATGAGTTTTTATTTAACAGGATTTTCGTTTAGAAGCCTACAACACTCATTGAACAAGGTTAGTTTGGCATATCATTTATGCTTTTGGGATTTTCCATAAATTTATACATAAAACAAATAAATTTTTGGATGAACTAAGCACAGAGTAAAAATAACCAATAGTGTTAACACATACAGGAAGAGGAGATATGGATAGTAATCTAAATAAATATCAACAATTAATGTTGTGACGATATATTTTTTTTACTTCAACATGCATTATTCCAAACAACATTTATTTATGATAAATAAGAACTTTCGTCTAAATTTGAACGAATAGTTTCACAATATTTGGGCGCCGAGTTAATGTGAGTCATTATTTATTTATGATTACCAAAGACTGTGGAGATTTTTAGGTTGGTTTTATTTACTTATGAGTAGATGTCATTTTTGACAGTTTTTGATTTGAACCAGAAAAATCACTTTTCAAATATGAGGTAATTCTACTCTAAATATTTGAACTCATATTACTTAACCACAACACAGTTACAGATATTAACATAGCATTATTTGAATAGAAACTGAATCCCCTAGGACTTAACCCAGTGAACTGACTAGTTACCGTTCTGGTTTCACTACTGTCTAAATTATATTATATGAAGTCGATGTATATCAGTTCACTTGTCCGACTATCTATCTGTCACTTGTGACATCGCAATACTTTATCGATCTCGTCAGTAATTAACAGTCCTATTTGAAATGGTTGACTTTAGATGCTCGCTACCAGAACTTTAAAAAAATTTATCTCGTAGAAAGTTATTACTAAATAGGCGTGTCATTATGAAATCAGTACAAAACCACTTATTGCAAATAAATGTTGAATTATTACCATATACAACACACGCGACTGAAATACACGAATATGATGTGTATCGCATCAATAATTTAATAAAACCTTCCACTTTATATGATTTGAAAATATGGACTGACTTATGCGACTAGTGTAAAGGCACTTTATTAAGATTATAAATTAATATTATTTAGGATGTTAAATAACTTCTTGACCTATAAAGACTTAAAATGAAATAAGCACATCAATCATTATTCGAGTAATTGGCATGTATAAAATATGCCGTCATTATCAGCTGACTTCACTGTTGTCTACAAATATATCATGGAATAAAATAAGATCAAAAACTCAGAATAAATTCGTAAAAAGATTGATCAATATTGAGATGGTGCAAATCAATATTTGATTTATCCACATCAAATTAACCATTAAAAATAAATTAAATAACATTTTATTACAAAATCAGTGATACTATGATATATCGCTCCGGATTTAGTCACATTCGAAAACTAATAGCAATGTGTTTTCCAAATTATATGAGTGAACTGAACGATATTCTTAAATCCTGAGTGATAGACACGTTTATAGATACAAATAATCATTCACTGACAGGTGTTACTCGGTTAAACCATCAAACAGTAATACAACTCAGTAACCAAGTACATGGTTCTCATACTCCGTCTTGAGCAACAATATAATAACAAACGAATCAGAGATACTATTTACGTTTTGAAAAGCTGAATTGGGTGATACGAGGTTCAAATATGCAATTGAGAATAAATGGATTTGATCATTAAGCAATAAATGCCCTGGTATGGCCGAGAGTGGTGTGGGTTCGCCCACCCTCTCGAAATGCTCTCACATGGCCACGCGTATATAGCCTCTGCCAGGAAAGTCCTGCTCACTGCCTTCTCGTGGCGGGGGTGTTGTTTACGAAATTGAGAGGACGAAAAGCGAATGTCCAGCGCTTTAACCGGATTCCAAACCAATGGTGCACATGGGCTCCAGTATCCTGAGGGAACAAATGGCGTATGAACCAATCGTTGGTCACCGGCTACCATGGGACTGCATCTCCTCACGATGCTCCACTGCCTTGTGGGTCAGACCTTTAGGTCAAAGGCCCGGAGTGTGGCCCCCTAAGAAAACCACCTGTTTCGGTTTGGGCACCCGGGCAGTATCTCAGCCCACACACACACAAATATGGTGTGGCGCATATATATTTGGTGCCCTCTTGTACCAATATTATGTGTTGAAATAAATAAATTAGCAATGATAATCAGGAAAATGCTTTTTAGTAGTCGCACTCAGAAAATCATTTCGATGGGACTAAGTCAACTACATGGAAAACTCATGTCACCATTTCCACTATAGGGGTCCAAATCGCAACAAAAAAAGAGAAAAATGTAATCTTAAATACTAGCCATCGGAAAATATAGACCCTTAGAAATAATGTCCTTTAGGATAGTTTTCTCCATAAAACCGTACAGCATTTAGACAATAATGTTAATCTATGAGGTTACAAAATACGAATTTTATGGATTATATTGATTCTAGAAACTTACCGACTTCTAGTTTGGAAAACACGAGTGTAAACCAACTAAAAATGGATGGTTAGTAGCGCATTCAAATACATGTTTTTCTGTTTGAACCCAATCAATATCCTAGTATTGGAAGTATGAGAAGAACGAGTTTTACATATACTGTCTAGTTAATGTGAATTAATATACTATCAGTTCCCTAAGACGGTAGTTTTTTTACAAAATATTCAAGTAAAAACTTAGTTACCTGGGGTTGAGTTTTGCTGTCTGATTTTAAACTGATTCATCTGTAGAACAGAGGCTACTTCAGAAGCAATGTACTCTTGCTTAGAAAAATCATAGTTCTCTGGGTTTTTTACTTCACAGGAAGTTTTTTTCACTATAATTTATTTGGACTCATAGAACTCACTTTCCAGTATCCTTCAATATGGGGAATTTGTATCGGTGCGAGCATCAAAAAATGGAGATTTAATAGTGTAATGAAAGATTATCAACAGAAAGATTGAATAATATGATGAACATCTAAGTGTTATTTACATTTATAAATTTTTATAACACAGTTTAATATGTTTAAATGAATGAGTTCAAGTTTTATACCATACCACGTAAAGACGTTAGTAACAGTTTGTTCCCATAGTCCTCCACAGACAATTTAATCCATGTTGTTACCTCCTTTCACATTTTCGCATGCTTTTGTTGAACCAGTGGACTGACTTTTTTGATCTCCAATCCACCTGGACTCCATTCCTTTTCTAGAACATCATTGACTATCTTGTATGTTTGGATGAGCACGTTACTCTTCTGTCACACTGTTCGTTTTAGGAAGATCTTTCATAATGGAACTGTGGACATTCAATGCTATAATTTGGAAAATTAGGTCACTAAGGCTTCCGCAAGTTGTAGGTCACCTGACCACGTGTTTCCAAAATAATTAGTTAATACGTTAATTTCTACGTAGAATGATGACTAAAAAAATGTCAAATGAGGTTACATCTATGACCGATAAAAAACTAATTTAGCCAACCGATGGAACTGTAGAGCAAACTCTTAATAGGTCATTTGGGGCTATTGAAGATGATGATTGCTGTAGTCTCCGCCATATATTGGCTCAGACGAAATAAGCAAACCTGTACTGAATCTGAAAATACTCGTCGAAATGCTAATAAAATCGAATGTTTGTAATGGATTAGTTTATATTAAAAAGTGTTTCGTTCAATTCTTTAAAGATATGTGATACGAATTTGTACTTTTGTCGTTCATTAGAATGCGAACCAAATAATTAATCGGACTGAATTCCATAGTATGAACTATGTAGATCTACGTAAACAGAAGCAACGATGTTTTTAGTGTTTGATTGCCATATCAATGATGATAATCATCTAACAATTTTATACCCTGAGTAGTAGAAAACACTGGAACGCGTTTATCGACTGGTTCACTATCATGTAGAAGTTTTTGTTTTACATAATAGCCATGTATTAATACGGTATATATCCAATGAATTCCAACTTAGTAAGGGCGTCATCTTATAGTCATATCGTACTCGATGAATTATCTGCTTCTTCTAAATCACAGCTGGGAGTTGAATCCATTCATCAAACCAGTAGTTATTATTTTGTGTCGTTTCTGTTAATGGTGTTCAGTCTTTTATTATGCTAATTACTACTTTTTCATTCCCTTTGGCTTTACTTAAAACACAATTGTGCCCCATTTATAGCTTAGTAATAACTCCATTTTCCGTACGACACTGTGACCTATATTCCACCTTACGATATTCTACAGATCTCTAAATCTTGTCGTTAATTACTTGCTTTTTCTGGAGGTGTAGCTATTCATTATCAAAAAATCAGTGGTGTTGTTATATTTTTACGTACTCGAATTCCATTCCAATGAGGCATAAAAAATATAACTTGAAATGTAGTTTATTGTCTTTAATACATTTTAAATTATTTTAAACTTCGCTCAAATGATCTATTGTAAATTAAATATATACTAATTTGTTTTGTGTGTAGTCTTGTTTTCATCAGTATTTAGTTTAATACCTTAACGTTTTCTATCACTTGTATTTGTACTGAATTCTCTCTTAATTCATAATACAAGTCATTCTTAAAGAACTGATAGTTATTTTTTATTAGAACCCTTTTAATCCTCACCTTTATTAGAATAAACCGTAATTCCCATTCCTTTTGGCATTTATTAGTTTCTATCAACCAAAACTTCTCCATTCGATTACCAACTGGTAGTACCAGTGATACAATACTTAAGATTACTGTTATTCAATATCTCCTGAAACCGTCGTCTGTTTGCATGCATAAAGCTTTAACAGTGATAATCGACTTCACAATGAACATCAGACTGACAACATCAAACAGAACCTTGAATACAGAAGCGTTGCTTTAAATTACAATGACTTCTAACAGTAAACAAACTAGAAGGACATTTTAAAATAAATAATGGGAGCTAAATGAATAGTAACCAAATGTCCATGATTTATAAGACAAAAATAAGATTGATTCGGACTATTGTGATGGTCTTTGAGTCATTTCGCTTAAGGGGTTATATAAAAGTCAACTTTTATCATCCTGAAGACCTTAATCAAGTCTATGATTCTTAATGTGATTAAGATTAACAGTTAGTGAATTAGTGCACTGAGACTTGCAGTACAATTGTAACGTAAAACTAGTAATATTCAACAATCATACTAACGTTTGTGTGCTCAGCTTTCACTTATATGCCCCTGTTAAAGTAATTTAGACTCATGAAATGGTAGACTCATTTGGTATAGTTATGTCGCAATAAATAAAACATTATCGGATACTAATATGTTTTTAGAAGTGATAAGGAGTATTTTGGCCCACGTGATGCGGCTGACTTCATGAGACATCCATTTATTAAAATTACTCAAACCTAGAGAAAAACGAAAACTATAGAAGCGGTTGGGTTTTGGAGCTTGATGTTATGTTTAGTGCTTTGTTTATATGCACACTGTCAGTAAACAAATGAGTCACAGAAAAACTCATAGGTAATAATGGAACCAGAAAAATGTAAAGTGGTGAAGATCGATTTATGTCTAATTTTTACATATATTATAGTTAATGAACCTAGATAGTCACATGTTCGATGCAGGAAAGTCGAAACTCTGAGTAAATTCCGAAGAATTGCGAAACATATATTCAGTGAACATCTGACAGTCCCGAAATGCCTTGGTACACTCGAGAGTGGAGAGAGTATACTCCCCCTCTCGAAGTGCTCTCATATGGTCATGTGCATACAACCACTGCCAGAGAATGATGAATAAACATTTGTTAAAACTAAGTCTATATTTAGTGACTTTCGTTCTACATATTTGCAAAAGGTATGGAAAACCGTTAGTTCAAAAGCATTTGTTAAATTACCGAAAGTACAAACCAAACGTACCTCTTCATCCAGAATAGTTTCTTTTTTAATAACTTTCATTGCATATATACGATTAGTTGGTTTATGCTCTACTTGAAATACTTTAGCATAACTACCACGACCAATCACTTTGAGTAAATTGAAATCATGTAAACCAACCCGTCCAGAAGTGATTGGAATATCAGGAATATCTATAATGCGCTGTTCTATGATTGGTATGGACTTATCATCAACTTTATCAGTGATGATAGAAACGGGAACTGGTACACTACTAGGGTGAACACCACCACTTGTTTCAATTATTAAGTTGTCTGAACCTGATTTGAGCTAAAAAAAATTTAGCATAAGTAAAACAAACGGAGATTAGAAACATTAATTCATGGAATATTTTGAGTAGATGTGCCTTATTTTACGAATTACCTTTCAAATGTCAGTCAGTAGCAACGTAGAACTTCGTACGTACGTACATCAGTTCCAGTTACCATACCACATTAGCACAGAGATGCAGTTGTTGATTCAAATCCCATAGTGGTAGAGGTAGTAAGAGTATAAGCAGTAATCGGGAAGATTAGGGTTTGGAGATGTTATTCAAGGAGTATAATGCGGTGAAATAAGTTTGGGATGAGAAAAAAAGAGACAAGGAGGAATCAGGATATTAGAATTTAGGAGAACACAAAGAGTGGATACACCTGAGCCATCTCATTCAGGGTCTCTAACCATCGGTTGCTATCATCTCGCTATCCCCAACCAGGTAGTCTACACCTACCAACATGACTCAGACCACTTGTCAGTGACTTCATGGACTTGTGCCATGTTTTGGTTTGGCCGCCCCTAGCTTTCTTCCAACCTACTCCTATACCACTGAACATAGCACGTCGAGGCAGTCGGTGGTTGGGCATACGTAACACGTGTCCCAGCCATCTCGACTGACGAAGTTTCACTACGTCATCAATTGATTTGCCATCCTTACCTAGTACCCGTTTCCTAACAACTGCGTTACTTACTCGATGGTCCCAGGATATACGAGCAATATTTTGCAGACACCTATGATCAAATACTAGTAACCTACGAATATCCTCTACTCTTACCAGCCATGTTTCACTGCCATAAAGTAGGACGGAACGAACTGCTGCACAGTAAACACGTCCTTTGGTTGATAGACGGTTATCTCGCCTACTCCATAAATGACGCAAGTTGGCAAAAGCTAGTCGAGCCTTCTGTATCCGTGCTGAGACTTCGTCACATACCCTATGTAATACCATCCATCAACGAACATAGTATTCGTATATTATATGTCGTGAATGGAAGGCTAATTACAACAACAGAGCTTGTTTAGAGTGAAGAAATATTTGACAATATGACTATATTATTTATTTTGAGTGAAGAATTGCATAGAACATCATCGTATATGGTTCTACCGTATTTTTCTTAGAGGATAATACCCTTATGTGAGTTAGCTAGCACTATCATAATTAATAGGTTTGAAAGAAATACACTTTTTCCTTAAAAGTAAATATTTTATCATAACAAATAAACAAACGTGATAGATATGGAACCAAGAGAGCACGTATTTACGGAATTTTTAATGAAAATACTTACATTATTTTTTGTATTGGATGTTGGCGTAAAGTGTTTGTCTGATATTTCTGAAAAGAATAAAGTGGAACATATCTGAAGTAACATCTAAGACTATATATATAAGGGTCAATTATTCGTTTTCAAATTTCGTGACAGTCATTAAAGAGCAACGCAACTACCCTGAAGTTTGAGTTACTCACTACTCATCAACAGCTTCCACAGGACGCATCTGCCGGGCCTTCAACTACCAATGAATTTACGGTGGTTATAGTTAGACTGAAAAGCGAGAAAGAGCAGCCGACTGTGATATAGGTTTTCTCAAGATGGCGGTATTACAGTGTGAGCGACTGCTCTGATAATTAGTTTTTAGTTGTAATTCACAAGATAAACTAATATCTATGGTTGGAGACTAGATGGTGCGACACAAAATCAGACGTAATACAACAAACTTTTCCATTCTTTATTTTCCTTTAAATTATGAGTTGTAATATTATTTCATATATTTTAATATTGTATTCCCTACCACTTAGTATTTTGCTATTAATTTAACTCATGTTTATTTCGTTAATTTTCTCACTTGTTGTTCCAATGTGAAGTATGGCAACTTAGATCGACGCGCATTTATGTCAAATCCTTTGTTGCTTATGATATACTAACTGGTCTAGGATTTGATTCTACGTATGGACGTAAGTGATCATTAGTGGATCGTGAATTACGATGAATTATCTACTAAATGGTTATTGCTCCATCATGACTTCTCAACTGATGTCAATTTGTGGAGAAAATCATTCTCAAAACTTAGGACTTACGATTTGATTCTTTTTCACCTAAACCAATGATTTTTTCTCGCTTTGGTGGCTTTGAATCATCTTTGCATGGTTGAATAGTGACAGGAAGACGAGATGGGAATGTATTACTTGTCCCAGAAGATAGATCTGTTGCTATGGTTGTAGGTCTGTTTCCATTATTATCCCACACAATAGGAGTGGAACCGGTGGAAAATGTAGAAATTGAACGCATATTTTGATAGGTCGGTCTTATGAATGCTTCACCACATTTATGACGCACGCCACCTTGACAACGACGATGAAGTAGAAGACGACAATTAATACATTTAAACCCTTGTTGTCCCAAACCCCATATACGTTCCTTACAGTAAGCACATACGGCATTCTAAGATGAGAAAAACAACGAAAGACATATATTAATTAAAATGGCATAAAGAAAGTTATATCTGCTGACTAGACCGGAGTAATTTATTTCGGTCGGTCAAAATGTTTCCATTACCCATTGAATATGTGAATAGTCATGGTGAGTTGCTCTTTTAAAACAGCATTCTTTGTTGGGACGCTAAATGATAAAAAAGAAGTAACCTAGAGAAGAGTAATACACTACATACTTACTTACATAAAAAGATACAAATGCCACCATCATTCGAAGGCACTCTTGAAGAGACAATGTTACTTACTGAATTATGTTATGAAGGATGACTATGTGGAGAAACAGAGTTTGCAATTTTTTTAAATAAGTGACTGCTATACAGATAGATTAATGAAATACAATAATACGAACTAGCTGATCGATGACTACTCGTGTGACCGATTTATTTACTTAAACCTTTAGACAATAAAGAATCTCTGAATAATAGATTGATTCATTGGGAAGTTAGGACCAAAAAATAGATAATTTTATCAGTTGTTGGATATCACTACAATCAAAGACAATGACTTTTGTTATCTGAAATGACAATGCCCTGGGAATCTTTAAACATGTGCATAAATTTGAGTAGGTGCAACATAATCAATAGGACACTCATAAAAATTTTGTTCGAGTATTAGTTATAACAGAAACATCTTCATAGAAAGATTTTATTTTTTATTTCAACACATAAATATTGGTATAAGAGGGCACCAAATATATATGCGCCACAAAATATTTGTGTGTGTGGGCTGTGATACTGCCCGGGTGCCCAAACCGAAACAGGTGGTTTTCTTAGGGGGCCACACTCCGAGCCTTCGACCCAAAGGTCTGATCCACAAGGCAGTGGAGCATCGTGAGGAGATGCATTCCCATGGTAGCCGGTGACCAACGATTGGTTCATACGCCATTTGTTCCCGCAGGATACTGGAGCCGGCGACCATACCACGTTGAAAGCACCGGTTCTCATAGAAAGATAACCAATCATAACATAGATTCTGGGCCAAGCTGCCATACTATATTAGCACAGTATGATGGAATTAACAAGACGAATCCCAAAGGAGTTGAAATAATAGTTGCATCAGTAGAAGGTTAAAGGATAATACACTGGGAATATTATTTCAAAAAGTATATATGAGGGAATATTAAAAATTAAGATATAGAGGAAGATAAAGATTTAGTAAATCTGAGCTAGTGAGATCCATTATGAGCTGTGTCATGTTGGTAACTGACAAAAGGCAATCCTAAAAAATACTAGTGAATTTACCCGATTAAATCGTCTGGCAGCAAACTGATGACCATGCAATAAATAAAATTTCTTTTTCCATCGTTTAGCACCTCTTCGGTACATATTAACTGATAAACAAAACATAAGAGGACAAGAGAGTAGCGAGTAAGTGAAGTCAACAAATTATAGCCTCAAACTAACAAATTACAAAACCTGTAGGTGGTAAATCCGATCCTAACTAGGAATGATAAAAGTACAACTCATATATGCATATATACCAATGTAACCGACTATTAACCAAACGATATATATGGGAGTTGATGATGTTGCTTGGATATCCAAACCTTGGTAAACAAAATGAGAATCAAACTCTTGATCTAGATGTTGAAAACCAAGTACTTAAACCATTTCAATCACTAGTAATATTTGCACTGTTATATATAGTTCTTACTTAAAAGCATATGTATCTAGTCAAGTAATATTGATCACTTTTACAACCGCACTACTGGAGACCTATGCAAATGCGTAAAAATTAAATCCAGGAAAATAAGTCTATAAAACTACCAGCTGAATGCTAAGCATCCTTTACAAATTATATGACTCAAAAAGTAATATTTTATGTTCCTCATTATGGATTATTAGTGAACAAGTGTTTTGTTACCATAAAATGGTAATTGCCCCCACGATACCCGTTGAATTTCATAAAATAAAAGCGTAGAGACATCATAAACAGGTGCCTTAAATAGCTGAGTGTTAACTTGGTTCGATATTATAAACAGAAAATCCCGGTTAGCCGTCTTGTTGTTTTCAGAGACATTTAAAATCTGATAAGAAAATGAATTCATGCCGTTTAAAGTTCAATCAAAGTAAAAAAAAATAGCTAGGGTTAATTCCAAAAAAACTATATTTTACTCCTTACCCACAAATTTTACAATTCATGCTTGACTTCTCATATCATGGTAGTGACTTGATTTGTATTTAAGCCAATTACTAATAAGCATTCAGAAGTTCAAATTGATAAGGTGATTTTTGCGAACTTGAGGATAGTTTTTAGTACTGTTAGGACTTATTTATTTGAACACAAATGTTGGAACAAAGGGGCACCGAATACATATGCACCACACAAGTCACTTGAGTTGTGTGTGGGTTATGATACTGCCTTGGTACCCAAACTGAAGCAGGTGATTTTCTTATGGAGCCACACCCGGAGCCTTCGACTTAGAGGTCTGATCCATAAGGCAGTGAAGCAACGTCAGAAGATGCAGTCCTATGGTAGCCGGTGACAATTAATTGAATCATACGCCATTTTTTCCTCAGGATCCTGGAACCCATGTGCACCATTGGTTTGGAATCAGGGTTTCCCGGCTCCCCTGAGTGGACTCTCCATGTCCACCAACACAGTTAAAGCACCGGACATTCGCTTTTCGTCCTCTCAGTTTCGTAAACAACACCGTGACCGCAAGAAAGCAGTGAGTAGAACTTCCTTGGTAGTGGTTGTATGCGTGGCCATGGGAGAGATTTCGAAAGAGAGAGCTGACTCTCCCCACCATCGGCCGTACCAGGGCATTTGGGGGCACTTTTGAGACTAACATTTGCTTAACAAGAAAACCCTTATCAAACTGGCCTAAAATATTGATTGTGTTGATCAGGAACGTGAAAATCTAAGACATTTTATCAAAAGTAAGATATTTTAAAGTCATTATACATAGACAACTTCATATCAAAGTAAGTTTGTATTACTATTATTATTACTTCACTATTTGAACACATAAACACTGGTACAAGAGGGCGCCAAATACATATGCGCCACAAAATAACAATGAGGTTGTGAAAAGATAGAGAAACGAAAATGTGTACAATAAAAAGAACAACGAACAGAAATAATTGTATGAGAGTGAAATAATAATAATGGAAGAAACAGTTCAGTTAGCCAGTGTAAAACCCGGAAAAATTCTTCCAGTTAAAGAAGTTACGTCCACTTTTTATGTAGAAAGTAAAAGAAAAGTTACAGCAGGATCGCTACTAACTTCCACTCTGAGCAATATCCGGTAACGTTTCTAGTCACTGTGTCACACCATCTCTAGGACCCCAACCAATGAGTCGTGCAGGACCAACAGAAGCCAATCCTGTACAGTTTTCTTTCATACCATGACACTATGCCATACACTGGCCACCTCCCTGCCTTCCCAACCCGGCCCCAGCGTCGGCGAATAATCCACAAAGTGTAATTTTCTGAGACGAAACTCGTAGGGCATGTTCAAGCCGCCAAAGGCGATGTTTCAAGATGGTGACACCATTTGAATTGTCATCTTTGTTTCCGAATACGAGATGCCGAACCTCTGCATTACTAACATGATGTTGCCACTAGATGTCTTGCGTATGTCTCCGGCTTGCACCACATCTGTCGAACGCACTTTCTGTAGAACACTTAACTGGTGGTAGAACTCATCCTTGATCGCATCCGGGCTGCAGTCTGTCGGAGTATAGGTGGAGATGACAAAAAGACGATGTCACGGAGCCCCCGGATAAACGTACGCGAAACGAGCTTTTTGAAGAAACAGATGGAGAGCTAATTTGCAGTACTTCACTATAGTCTTGAACATAGGTGTCAGATAAATAAAAGACATTGATGTTGAGACTTTTTAAGGACGTACCCAATCCTATCTAATGTCCGATCTGCATCAGTGTGCGACTATTGAAGGAGGGTCTTATTGGGAATATTGAAGTAGAAAATTACGGTTGTCAACTAAATTCAAGACAGTATTTTAATAGGTGATAAAGTGGAGCCTTCAGAGAAGCCATTCATATTCTCAAAAGAATACGATTTTTCTCAAATACAATCAGTATGAAAGGTAAATGCTTTTATAATATGGAGTTGACAATGAAAACACTTACTATCTTCGCCAGGACAGGGTTTACCCGGTTCACTTGGAACTCCATTAAATACTAAAACAAAGTAAATGGGAAATTTATGAAGCTTAACTGCAAAGTTAGAATTAGACCAGGTACACTTTATAAATCATTTACGAACAAACACCGCGATAACACATCATACACAAAGTATCCATGCGATATTTACGGGTTCAAAACCACGGAAAAACCTTCCTACATTTGAAATCTCAAGCGAATCGGAATTTCATGCCTCTATTAGGATTATTGATTTTATCCATTAGTATTTTTCCGAAACAGAAGTGTATTGTGTTCACGTTATTTCACTTATAATTCGTTTTTATTCGCTTTTGACATTAAGATTATGACCATTTAGTTCAGCAATCAGTAATAAGTGATAGTTTTGACCATTGTGTTCAATATAATGATCTAAGGGGCCTACCCAGGCAACACATTTTGCAGAAATAATCACGTCTTCGTTAAATGTAGTTAATGAATTTATATATATGGACAGGAAATCGTCCAAACAATCTTTCGTCACTTCTACTAATATGTAAGAACTAATAAAATCGTGAACTCATGATTAAACATCAACTTCATTGACTATAAGATAGTCAGTCAGCTACAACGTAGGACCAGGCACATATATGCATCAGTCCGAGTTCCTACACCTCATAAGCACAAGATAAACACGAAATTCATATATATATATATATATATATATATATATATATAAAATTAATTAATTCGTAGAAAGATATGAAGCGATTTTAATCTCTTAGTTTAAGGGAAAACAGAGAGTGTATACACCGACGCCATTGTGATCGATTCTGAGCCATATCACCAAGAATCCCCAACTATTGGTTACGATAGTCACGCGGACCCCAACTAAGTAGTCTGCATCTACCAACATGGTTCAGGCTAGAAGTTAGTGACTTCATGGACTCATGCCATGTTTAGGTTTGGTCGCCCCTAACTTTCTTATAGCCATCCCCAACACTAGTCAGCATTGCGCGTCGTAGTAATCGGAGTTCAGAAATATGTAACACGTGGCCCAACCATCTCAGTCGATGAAGATTAACAACCTCATCAACCGATTTACCATCATTACCTAATACCCTGCGTCTAACCTTACTATTACTTACCCGGTGATCCCGTGTTCCGGTCTCATAAGGATCTAGAGGTGACAGTGAGTCATGATCTTAAAACGACGGCCGATTGCCGGGAGGTCGCAGCTAAGGGGTTTCGAACCCTCTGGGCTTTAAAACGGACATTCACTAAGTTAGATACTACCATGTTCACCACAGTATACACATCCTTAGTGAGAACTGAGCTTGAGAACTGCGTTCAGGCTGCAAGCCCCTGTTTAAAAGGTGACTCGGATATCCTAGAAGAAGTAAAGAGCGCAGCTACCCGTGCAATTCCAGAACTCCGGGGTTTACCATACAAAGAGCGGCTTGAAAAGCTGGACCTCTTCGTTCTGTCCTATTGCAGATTAAGGGGAGATCTAATTTTGATGTACAGAATACTGAGAAATGATTTTGGACCTAACTTATTTTCCTTTTCTTCCCACTAGATCGGGACATTTCAGAGGACATAGCAAGTGGGTAGAAAAGCCACGAACGAACAAACTACCCGTGACATACAGGTTTTCACACCGAGTAATCAACACTTGGAACCTTCTGCCCGAAGCAGTGATGTCCGCACATTTAATTGACTCATTCAAGAGAAGATTGGACACTCACCGGAGCATACTAGAAAAGGAATAACATAGGCCGTAGGCCCTCTGTCCTTACTACACAAATCTGAATCTTGATTTCATTGATGGAATAGTACATCATAAAACCAGTGACTTTGCAGCTGTAAAGTAAGCTTTTAAGGGTAGAACCTTATCAAACATCACCCAAGTCACTGACCATTTGCTAAAGAATGCCTACTTTAGCTTTTCAATAACATTTTCGCCAACTAAATTCTAAGACGATGTCTTCAGTCTTCAGTAATAAGGATAGTAGGTTGATGAACCTGTGTTAATCCTGACACATTGCTTTCCAGTGAAGGTCCAGCTTTTCCTTGAAAGTATTCACTGATGGGGCTGATACCACTTGTTCGGGTAAGGCGTTCCAATGATTGACTACTCGATGAGAAAAACGGGATCCCACTTTAAGTTTATTAGATCGTGGTTTATGAACCTTCTTGCTATGACCTCGGAGATTATTAGTGCTGGAGGGAGCAAAAAGATAAGACATATTAACACCCAAATCATAATTAAAGATACGAAATGCCAGTATAAGGTCACCTCGTGTCCTACGATACGACAAGGGGAAAAGATTTAGGCGTTTTAAGCGCTCATCGTAAGGGAGTCTAGAAAGACCCTTCACTAATTTCGTTCCCACACGCTGGACACGCTCAAGGGAGTTAGTATCCTTTACTAGACACGGGCTAGCTGCTTGGATACAGTACTCTAAATGTGGTCTAACATATATGGGATATAAAATTCGAAACGTTTCCTCGTCAAAAGATTTGAACGCTCGGCGAAGTGACCATAACGCACGAAAACCTTTGACAGCGGCTGCTTTGCAATGCGCAGTTGTTTTTAAATCATGACTTAATATTACTCCTAAGTCCTTATGCTCTTGAACGCATGGAAGAGGTTTACCCTCAATAGTGTAACGGTAACTATTACCGTGACCGATGTGCATTAGTACACTCTTCCTAGCATTGATTTCTAAGCCCCACTCTCGAGCCCATCTAACTAAATCGTCTAAGTCAGCTTGAAGATCCACATGATCAGCCGCACTTTTTATTGTTCTCCAGATTTTTACATCATCCGCAAACAATAATGTCGACGACCTAAGTAACAGCGGTAACTCATTAACGTAGAGAAGGAAGAGCAGAGGGCCTAAGATGGTGCCTTGGGGTACACCACTTTTGACCGGCTTCCAATCGGATAGCGTTCCATTGACCCTAACTCTCTGTCTGCGGTCACATAAGAAATTTCCTATCCACTCATGTACAGTACCTATTATTCCGAAGCTCGTGAGCTTCTGCATAAGACCTACGTGTGAAACCTTGTCAAACGCTTTGCTAAAATCTATGAATATCACGTCGACAGACAGACCGTGATCTAGGGCTGCTGTCCAATCCTCCCTCGCAATAAGCAAGTTAGTCAAGCATGAACGCTTGTTACGAAATCCGTGTTGCTCAGGAGCTAACAGATTGTGTAAATCTATGTGGCTTAGCAACCTAACCCGAATTATCTTTTCGAGTAACTTAACGACTATGCTAGTTAGACTGACAGGCCGGTAGTTAGATACTATCTGTCGCTGACCGTCCTTAAATATAGGACTAACTATAGCGTCCTTCCAATCTCTAGGGAGTTGAGCGAGTGAGAGGGACATGTTGAAGAGTGTCGCAAGCGGTTTTGAAATAATGTCCGCAAGAGATGACAGCAACCGTGGATGTAACCCGTCAGGGCCCGGTATCTTACCAGGTTTGAGGTTAGTTATCAACGGAAGGACAGTTTCCTCAGTCACCTGTACAGATTCAATGGTTGGTATCTCGGTGTGAGTGGGACAAGTATTTGTTACAATAAACGTAGAGAAGACTTCGCTAAAATAATCTGAAAAAGTCTCAGCTTTTGCTCGATCTGATTCAGCTAGTAATTCTGAATTTTCGTGTAACAGCAACGGGGGAATACCATCACTACGTTTCATTTGCCGTTTAACATACGAAAACAATCGTTTCGGACAAGTACGGCTATCATATACTAACTGTCGTTCGTAAGTGGTACGGGATTTCGCTATGGTTTTCTTACAGATATTACGGTATTTTTGATACTCACGCTTAAATGGTGCATGACCTGTCAACAAGAATAAGTCCCAGAAATGTTTCCTACGCTTTAACAGCTTCCGGGTTTCCTTATTAATCCATGGAGGGCAATGTGATAGCTTACGTGCTGACCATGGGATAAACGGCGACGTTACGGACTCGAATGTAGCCTTAAACTTATTCCATTCATCTTCGATCAATCCATCCGCGTCGACCGACCAATCAGTCGAGATAGCACAGTTTCTGATTTCCGGAATATTAGCTCGCCAGATATTGGGACGGGGTGGAGCAGATACGAATTGTATACCATGTGTCCTAAACTTAAAGTGAATTACAACGTGATCACTGTTCACTAGTGGAGGAAGGTGCTGGATATCAAAGACATCCTCAGAGTGGTGGGTGAGGGCGAGGTCCAGCAGTGACGGATCATGATGCAAATCAATATGTGTCGGTTTTGTGATACATTGTACAAGTGCACACTGAATAACGGTAGATAAAAGGTCGCTATCGAAACCACTACCTGGAGCTGTAAGCTCTATCCAGTTGATATGCGGTGCGTTGAAGTCCCCAATGATGAGACAACATTCTGCCATACTCCAAGAACAGATGTGTCTTAGGATAAAGTCGTCAGCCAGACAAGACGGACTACGGTATATTCCCCCTATAGTCACTAACCCATTTCTAGATTTAATCTTACAACATGCAACCTCACATGTGCCACTGATATGAGCCTCCGATATGGTTGATTGTATACGAAAGTGATCCCTAACGTATAATATTATACCTCCCCCTTGCGACTTGAAACTCTATCACTTCTGATACAGATATAACCAGCAATGAAAGGAGAACAGTCTATATCAACGGTGAACCAAGTTTCTGTAACAACGATTATATCGGGACATAATTCTTGCACCATCAGACTTAGCTCGGACGTTTTATTTCTAAGACTACGAGCGTTCGTGTAGCACACACTTAAGGTGTTTTGGAAATCAATCGTTCTACCCATACAGGCCTCGGAAGCATTGGCTTCCAAGACCTGACTACCCGAAAACCCTTAATGGTAAGGTTATTTTCGCCATTTAATTTGCGAGTCCTCAACTCCGTAAGAGCATTCTTCCACTTGATTCGATCCTCAAGCGGCCAATCTGGTCGAATACGGATATTTGAGGCACGAGTTTTTAGTGCGCTTTTCAATAATATGTCTCTTTCTTCAAAACTCCCGAGAACCAGCTTCAGGATTCTTCTTGGTTGGGTCTCGCCTCCAACCCATTTACCAAGTCGTATTACTTTTGTAATATGTACCCCTGAAACCTCTTCAGGTAGTACATTCCTTACCACAGACTCCACTAACTGCAGGTCATGTGCATGTCTTTTAGCAGGGTCGTTGTCTTTCGACTCCTCTAGATTCCAAATAATTAAACTAGGGGGGTTTAGCTTCTTTTGAAACTGTGTTCACAGCTTTCGACCGTGACGTTAGATCCTGTATTTTAACTACTGGTATCTTACGATTAGTTTTTATTTTAACAGAGTCCTGGGAGTCAAGCGAATGACTCACAACAATGTCAGACGAAGCTTTACTATGGGACTTTGGCGGATTGGTCTGAGAGTCCACCAAGGACTTACCAAGTAAACAGTCATTAGTTTTAGCTGTCTTTCCTAATCTTCTGCGTTTCCGTGTCATCCATATTCCATCAGTCGTAGCATCCACATTAGAACCACTCGGGATAGTAATTGTTTTATCTGGGTCACCGGTTGCTGCTGTAGCAACATGGCCACCAATATCTAATGACGTGTCACTCACTGATCGTTTCGGGGGAGAATGTTTAACTGCGGGTTGCACAGTTAGATGTCTGGCTTGCGCCGTGACAGCACTCACGACACTAACGCAATCTTCGTCATCAGTACCAATGTTGCCAGTTTTTTTATTTTTTATTTTTAACACAGACATTGGTACAAGGAGGCACCAAATACATATGCGTTACACAAATCTCATTCGATATGTGTGAGGGCTGTAATACTGCCCGGGTGTCCAAACCGAAACAGGTGGTTTTCTTAGGGGGCCGCAACGCGAGCCTTCGACCTGAAGGTCTGATCCACAAGGCAGTGGAGCATCGTAAGGAGATGCAGTCCCATGGAAGCCGGTGACCAACAATCGGTTCATACGCCATTTGTTCCCGCAGGATACTGGAGCCCATGTGCACCATTGGTTTGGAATCCGGTTAAAGCACCGGACATTCGCTTTTCGTCCTCTCATTTTCGTAAACAACACCCCCGCCACGAGAAGGCAGTGAGTAGGACTTCCCTGGCAGAGGCTATGTACGCGTGGCCATGTGAGAGCATTTCGAGAGGGAGAGCGGACTCTCCCCACTCTCGGCCGTACCAGGGCATTTAGGGGTAATGTTGCCAGTACAGCCCTCACCAACCTTATTAGTCAATACCAGGAGACTAATTGCTTCCTGGATAAGCAATGTGTTTGCTCGAGCAACAAAAACTACAAAGCCAATGAGAGTTGGGCTTTGAGCACCTTTTATATGCAGTGGGGCTTAATCGGGTGCACATCTTATGGAACCACTTATTACACTCATCACATTGCATCCCTTCATCCACGGGAAATAAGCAATATGGTTGTCCACATTTATGAGCAGACCTAACTATCTTGAAAATCAACTAGAACAGTGACAAAACAGGATATGTAAAAGGATTTTCAAACCTTAACTAAATAAATCAAGTAAAAGTCGACCAAGTATGCTTCGACGCAATAAATACACAAAAGCAAGATCGAAACACTCAATTCAATATCACTTTAACTGGGGTAGATGCAATTAAAGTGTAAGCAGTACTTTTGATGCGTAATTTACGATCAAAACAGTTAATTAACACAACGAGAAACAATACCACTGTCCTTTTAAATAGACCGTTAGTTGGCCACTAAAAGCGTTCTTAACTCACTGCATATACATCAACATGACAGTGACGGAATTCACCAGAGAATATGAGGTGAAACCCAAACAATGGTCAAAATACTGTTTTAAAAAGTACACAGGAGAAACTTACCATGAACTGTTAGTTGCCATTCTTTATTCAACTCGTGAAGTCGGAACGCCTCTTTTAATTCCATTTCTGAGGAAATAACGATAGGATCGTGTTCTTCGTCGATCCATTTTATTGTGAATGGTTGATCTTTGGTGAAACTACACAATTCTCGGACTTGTTGGTCAATGACCTGAAGACTAGCTGACAACGGACAGCTCGTCACCATTGCAACACTTTACAGATCAGGAGGATAAGTGTTAATAAAACCATAAGGATATTCGAGACTTACGAATTATGTATATACTTGATTTGAAGTGTATTTGAGTTTAGAGAGGACATTGCTACTAAATATGGGGAAACCTCAAATAGTAGCGCAAAATGTCGAAAACCCGGCCAGTGAAGTATTCACTTAAACCTTCAGACTATCCAAATCTGATAAGCTTTTTTGATCCGTAAAGTTTGGAAACGTAGATCTCTAGTTATACGATCTGTTCAAAAGGGTTCTAAGATTGGAGAAATGAAGATATCTACTAACTAGTACCTGGGAGCAGGATTTTACTGACATTCATATAAGACCTTATGCGTCCCTAGGAGATAAAACCAAGCAAATATCGGACTTAACTTACAACTGCAATTGTAAACAAATCCCCGAAATAAGTGGTTCTATAAGTTCTGCAAGTCTCATTAGTCTTATTTGGCACACAATAGCTGAAGGCGCCCGGTCACCCATCCTCACCAGATCACAAATGGTTACGTCGCGCTATACATCCTTTGCAAATATTTGCCAGATTGGACCAAACGCTTTTCAGTATGTCCAAATATATCATCGAACTCCTTCATTTCTGACTTCTGGTCTGACTGGGTTGGAATCCTTTGATTGTAAAGGTGCTGCGTGTGAAGGCTATGTTAAAATCTGGGTACCTGTTGCATCTTTACTACAACAAACCGCCCGTCGCTACTACCGATTGAATGGTTTAGTGAGGTCGTTGGATTGGTGTCGTTGTAGTGGCGTTGCCGCTCGACTGATGCTGAGAAGATGACCTAATTTGACTATTTAGAGGAAGTAAAAGTCGTAACAAGGTTTCCGTAGGTGAACCTGCGGAAGGATCATTATCATAACCCAAAAATATATAATGATGCATGCACCTGGCTTCTTGCTGGGCTGTATGTACCCTGGCTTGGTGGTTATTACCCTAGGCTCCAGTGGTTAAATATGGCATGCACCTGGCTTCGTGCTGGACTGCATGTACCCTGGCTTGGTGGTTATTACCCTAGGCTCCAGTGGTTAATGTGGCCATATAACCTCTGCTATCGCAACCCAATCTGTTCCCTTGATCTTGTTGTGGAACACACAAATCTCCGAAGCAACCGTAAACGGTGCCATTAAGGATTTTGTAGTGACTCACATTTATCACGAGAACACGACTGGTTTAATGGAAACAATTATTATTATAACCAACTGTACCAGTGCTTGTTTTAATGTGCTTTTGTTTGACTGTGCTAATGACAGCTATTTTGTGCTTCCATTCTTTTACTTACACTTTTTGATTGTGACTTCGCGCGAATTCGGTTACGTTCTGTAACCAGGCTTGTATCCTGGCACGATCTCGGTATCCTTTCGATGCCACGAGATCGCCAGCGAATATATCTCGATTTGGTCCATTAATTGCCTTCTGATATTTGGCTTCTCGGGGATTTTATGGATTTATTTGGTTACTTTAAACCTTCGCCTTCTGATTTACCTGGCACGTGTTTCTTGGTAGCGGTGTTCATAGTTAACCTCAACTCGACACCACGCTACAATTTTCATTGACCCAGACGTTAGTTGTAAAAAGATATAATCCGTTTGCTTCCACAACGTATTCGACAGTAAGCTACCTGTGATTACTATGAGGGAGTTCTTAGAACATTATTTCTCTAAAGACGCATATCTTATCTCGAATAACGGATTCTATTTATTGTGGTCGTGTATGGAATTGAGAATATTCTGTTACAACAGAATATATATGTTTGTAGCTATAATACTCGCACTATTATTTAAACCTATCGTTTTTCACTTTCCAGTTTTGTTAGGTATTATTTTTCCCATATTCCTCTGTTGGCTGGTGAAATTTTTGTGCATTTGACTGAAATATACCTTCACTCCGCATGTTATTCATGTTGTGCGATGAACATAAAGACAAGATTATTAAGACTTCTCTAACTTTAAGACATAACAATGGAACAAATGAAGTGGCTTGACATACTCTGATTGAGTGAAAAATCCAGTAGTCTTTCGACGTGAATTCCAGGAAGAGTCTAATGGTCTAAACGGGACATTTCGATGTCTTTATATCACTATATAATGAATGAGAACTGATCACCAAAGGTTATCGATTGTCAGAATTTAGAAGTTAGTGTGTACTCGTTTCAGAACCGCTGTTAACAATAGTGAGGTTGCATCCGGAGACTTCGTATATTTTTTTAAAATTCGTAAAACTTTTATTGACCTAGATAAATATATTTTAGGATCTTATACCTGCCGTGTATGAGACAGCATTTAAGATAAGGTTTAAGAAACTAGTCCTTCTATCAAATAAGAAGCATATATACTATGATGGGACAAGTGACCAGGGATCAAAATGCTGAAATCCCATTATCTCTTTCCTCATAAGAATAAACTGAGATACTTTGACCTGGTTACGTTACCCTAGATTATGATAAGAGTGGATATAATTTTCGCTAACTGTGCACCGAAGAATAGTTTTAATATTATTGTTGCTGGTCTTTTTATTCAATTTAGGCCTGGTTACGAAGCAAATATTCTGAATAAATTCTAAAATGTTGGCCATACTATTTGCATCTGAAGTTTTGTTGCCCTCTCCTACTCATGAATTACTGGCATTCTCTAGGAGCGCAGATTATACAAACACAGTCTTTTGTGACGTTCAGAGTTAAGTTGGCCCTCGAAGTACAGCATGCTTTTAAAACTAATATATGTCACCCGATATCCTCTTCTTACCCTTATAGACTAATTACAAAAAGTTTAACTTGCATTCTCGCGAGTACTTCTCATTTTTTACGCTAAAGTAACACCCTAGAATGTGTAACATAATGATAACAATGCGCATTTCATGGACGGGAAGTATTATCCTTACGTGATTTGTATTTCTCAAACTTCTGTGTTCTTATTTAACGGAGATACTATTTTGGAGTCGAAGAATCTGTCCTGAGATTACCGTTTGGTAAATTGCTGTTCTTTTTCGAGTTTTATCTGAGTTAATAGTTAACTGTACTGATGATGTCACAGGTATTCAGTGTTTCACAACGCTTCTACCAGTAACACCTTCTAATATGTTTCGTTCCCACCAAGAGAAATCAAAAGACAGAGTCGAGGAGATCGGAAGAGTATATTTGGCGATGACCAATATATCGGGATTCTCTGATCTAATCTGGCTAGCGATTGTGGTTGATGTTGAGCACGGCGTTACTACACGTGATCTGGTGCGGATGCCTGACCGAGCGCCTTCAGCTAGATGAGTCCACTAAAACATATGGTCAGCATCCAATGTCGAAAACTTACAGAGCTATTTATTTTGGGGATTTATTTACCGCTACAGATCACTCCCCCCCTAGTGGGGCAGTGACGACCCTAAGACGTGGCCAGCCAGAAGTTTAAACCCAACGAGTTTGTCGTTGGTAAACACTCTTCTGATAGCTTACTAAATTTAGCAGCGTCTGGTCGTCTTTCCTTACTATATGGGACGGAGGTACAACATAGTAAAAAAAGAAAATGTACAATGAAAATTTCGGATCCTCATAAACGTCATCGTTCTTTTCCAGCCGTCCTGGAAAAGAAAAAAGAAAATGTAAGTGCATGTCGAAAATACACTCGTATTTGCGTAAAAACACAATGTCGGCGGAAAAAAAATGGAAAATAAACTCATGAGCACGTAATAGCGTTAAAAAATTTGTTTTTTTGTTTTTTTTTTTAATAGAAATAAAAATATATAAGCATATTAAAATTGTTTTTTTTTAAAAAATAATATAAAATGTCGAGAAGTGCCTTACGTGCAATAGTCGTTTAAATGTTCTGGAAATCTCACCCTTCTTCCAGAACGCGTCGTTTTAAGTTTATTTTCGGATACTGTCGAAGTATCTTCGCGTGTGTTGGTTGTCGGATGAGGTATTATTAGTGTCTGAGTCGTGTCGTTCGATTGTACCGAAGGAAAATCGACGTAGATAGGATTTCCTTCTAAATACGCTGCTTTTAAGCGATCGATGCTGATGCTATCGTTGGTTCCGTTCTTATCGACTATATAGTACTTAGATTCACGTTGAAGAACTTTGAAGGGTCCTTCGTATGCTGATTCGAATGGTCGTCGATGCGAGTCTCGACGAATGAAAACGTGTGTACTATATCGTAAGTCAGGTTGAACGAAAACATCAGTTGATTGAGGTCGAGTGGAAGCAGGTTTAACTGAACGCATTGCGTTTGTAAGCCTGTTCGTGTAGGAGGTTAGATCCATGTTCATCGAAGAGCACGAAGGATCCACGAATTCTCCTGGAAGTCGAAGTGTCGTTCCATAAACGAGTTGAGCCGCAGTGTATCCAATGTCAGCTTTCACTGCATTGCGGATACCTAGTAAGACGAGTGGAAGAGCGTCGGTCCATTGTGAAACGTTTGCAGCTGATAGCGAAGCTTTCAGTTGTCGGTGAAAACGTTCTACCAACCCGTTTGCTTGTGGATGGTAGGCGGTCGTTCGGAAGCGAGTGATTCCTAAAAGTGTGGTCAGACGACGGAAAAGATCAGATTCAAACTGACGTCCGCGGTCTGTAGTGATGGTTGAAGGGCAACCGAAGTTTGCTACCCATCGTTCGACGAATGTGCGGGCCACTGTTTCAGCAGTGCTGTCCTTGATAGGTACTGCTTCTGGCCATCGAGTGAAACGGTCTACGCAGGTTAAGAGATAAGAGTATCCATTTGAATCTGGTAAAGGTCCTACCAAATCCAGATGAACATGGTCGAAACGAGCATCGGGAGTTTTAAACGAGCCTAAGGGACATTTATTGTGTCTGATAACCTTAGATTTTTGGCAGCTTACACAGGAGCGTGCCCACTCCCTCACGTCTTTATTCATGCCAGGCCAGCAAAATCGTTCTGCTATAAGCTTGATGGTTGCACGAACACCTGGATGAGAAAGTTTGTGCAATGTGTTGAAGACATTGCGTCGATAATGTTTCGGCACGATTGGGCGATCCCTACCTGTAGATGTGTCACAAAGTAAGGTTTCCTTACCTGTTCCCATCTGTTTGATGCGTAGTTTAAGTGTTGTGGACGATAACTCGTGCTGAAGATCACTGTCTTCTTTTTGAAGCTCGGCGAGTTTAAGAAGGTCGATTCCTTGGAAACTGTTCAAGGAAGTTATGCGAGATAAAGCGTCTGCAACTACATTGTTTGCTCCAGAGATGTGTTGAATATCTGAAGTAAACTGCGAAATGTAGTCCAGTTGTCGAGACTCACGGGGAGAGTACTTGTCAGAAGGAGAGCTTAACGAGAAAGTGAGCGGTTTATGGTCCGTGAAAAGAGTGAATTCACGGCCTTCGATATAGTGTTGGAAATGCCGTACAGCACAATACATAGCTAGGAGTTCCCTACCGAATGTGCTGTACCTCGATTCGGTGTCTAGCAACCTTCTAGAGAAAAATGCCAAGGGTTGCCAGGAGTTGTTAACCCATTGTTGTAAGACTCCTCCGATTGCTGAGTCGGATGCGTCTACTGCGATGCTAATGGGTGCTCGGGTGTCCTGATGTGCGAGCATTGTTGCTTTAGCAATCAGTTCCTTAACTGTGGAGAATGCTTTTCGTGCGGTGTCGTCCAAATTAATGGATTTCGCATTTCCACGAAGTTGGTCGGTCAGAGGTTTCATAAGTGATGCGCATTGGGTATGAAACGTCTATAGAAACTTACCAGGCCGTTGAACGTGCGTAATTGCTTGACGGTGGTCGGTTCTGGGTAATCCAGAATGGCCGCCACTTTGGTTCTAAGGGGTCGGATACCTTGAGCATCGATAGTGTGTCCCAGAAAGTCTAACGAGTCGGTTCCAAATTGGCATTTCTGAACGTTTACAGTTATGCCATGTTTTTGTAATCGTTCGAAAACAAGGTCCAGATGCTTGAGATGTGTTTCTCTGTCCGGACTTGCGATTAGACAGTCGTCAACATACGCGTGTACGAAGTTGAGACCTCGAAAAACGTCGTCTATGAATCTTTGGAATGTTTGAGCAGCATTCCTTAGACCGAAAGGCATTCGCAAAAATTCATAGAGTCCGAAGGGAGTTATGATAGCTGTTTTCGGTATGTCGTCAGTAGCCATAGGGATTTGGTTATACGCTTTAACCAAGTCGATTTTCGAAAAGACAGTTGTACCTTTCAAGGTAGCTGTCAAATCGTGAATGTGAGGCAACGGGTAACGATCGGGAATGGTTTTCGCGTTCAATCGCCGATAGTCACCAGTTGGACGCCAATCGTTGCTGTCCTTTTTAGGGACCATGTGCAACGGAGATGCATATGGGCTACTTGACGGTCGTATGATTCCTAAGTCCATCATGTGATCGAATTCGTTTTTCGCTAACCTTAGCTTTTCAGGAGCTAGTCGTCGTGCTTTAGAGAATACAGGTGGTCCTGTAGTCGTGATGTGATGTGTAACATTGCTGGTTACACACGGTAGTTTCGGTTGAGTTTGTTGTATCCCAGGGTACTTATCGAGTAGTGGTTGATAGAGTGGGTCTATCATATGTTTAACTGTGACTGGGGATACTCTACAACCAGTAAAAGAAGTTACGCAAACGGACAAATTAGTGTTTCCGTCTACTAGCCTCCGTTTGCGAGTGTCGATGATCAGATTGTGGTGTTGTAGAAGGTCCATACCAATGATTGGCATAGAAACATCTGCAACGACGAAAATCCAGTGGATGGGTTTGCGTAAACCCACGTTAAGGTAAACGTACCTTTTGCCATACGTAGCGATCGGTTTTCCGTTTGCCGCCTGTAAGTTTAGGGTCGATTCGTGAAGTCGGTCGTTAGGATTTGCTGGGAGAACGCTAACTTCTGCGCCAGTGTCGACGAGGTAGCGAACTCTCGTTGTCACATCTGTGACGAATAACAGACGGCTTTGTTCGCCGGCTACGGTTGCCGTTAACGCGTGCCGGCTTGGAAGTTTCCCGAATTGTTTTTCGAATCAGTCGGTTTCGTGTTGGGAAAATTGCAGGGTTTTCTGCAATTTCTGGAAAACTTTCCATACTGGTTATGATACCAGCACCAGTCGGGGTTATCTGTCTCTCGTGGTCTAGAGACAGATCGCTTACGAGAAATGCTTCTACGTGGTGTGCGCGATCTCTTACGGTCGGTACGAAGACTAAGATAACGCGTGAGTGTGTGACATAAGTCGGTTATGTCATTCTGAGTCGTGTGAGGCTTTTCTTTGACTGAAAATACCTCGGTAGTAGGTTTCGTAATTTCTAGAATGCGGTCGGCAGATGTAGCTAGTTCGTCTAAGGCGTTGTTCTGGAACGAGACCAGAACTGCTTGCACCTGTTGGGGAAGTTTTGACAAGAAGAGTTGTTTGAATAGACCTTCGTCGAAAGTTCTTGGGCCTATAACCTCTCTCATCCGTTGCAACATGTCCGTCGCAGAACCGTGTTGCAGGTCGATGTTATTGAAGAGTTGATCTAACCTTTGTCGATCGGTTAGGTCTCCTCGTTTAAGAATCGAGCGTTTTAAGATTTCGTAAGGATCGGAAACATCACTAGTAAACATACTAGGTGTTACGTACCTGTTGAATTCCCGCGGCAGTGCCTTGACTACTGCGAGGAATTGTGCACGTGTGTCGATCACGCCGTGCTCGGAAAAGTCGGCTTCTGCGTAGCAAAACCAGGCTTCGATGTTGTCGGGCCAGAAAGGCATCAGTTGAAACGAAGGTGGGGACAAGGTCTTAAGCTTGAGTACTTTAGGTGTCTGTTCAGTCATGATGAAATATGAAGTACGATAATGAACGAGGGGAAAATATATATATATATCCAAGAAAAAACACGAAAAAAAATCACAATGTTTAAAAAAAATAAAAAATAAGGCAATGATATATAAAAATCCCAAAAAGGAACAGACTCACAGTTGCAATAAGGTGTACCAGATCACGACGGTCTCACCAATGATGATGTCACAGGTATTCAGTGTTTCACAACGCTTCTACCAGTAACACCTTCTAATATGTTTCGTTCCCACCAAGAGAAATCAAAAGACAGAGTCGAGGAGATCGGAAGAGTATATTTGGCGATGACCAATATATCGGGATTCTCTGATCTAATCTGGCTAGCGATTGTGGTTGATGTTGAGCACGGCGTTACTACACGTGATCTGGTGCGGATGCCTGACCGAGCGCCTTCAGCTAGATGAGTCCACTAAAACATATGGTCAGCATCCAATGTCGAAAACTTAGTGCTATTTATTTTGGGGATTTATTTACCGCTACAGTACTTTCGCTTTCGCTTACTATTCGTTTCTAACGGTTTTCCGCGTAGAGAGGCTAGTTTTAGCATATCTTACCTTATACTGCCGTTTTTATCCATTTTGAATATATTGTTTCTTTCATGGTCATTCACTTTTTCTAAAATTCTTCTAACAACTTATGTTTCACTACGGTCACATGTAAGTGACCTGGTTGCAGTTTTACTGTCTTTTTTTCACGTAGCATGAATGGATCCTACAACAAGTGCTGATAATAGACTTTCTAAGTACGATCACAAATGGGTATGTGGTACATGCAACAGAAATGCTGAGGACTTACTGAGCTGTATAGTGATTATCCTAACAGGTTTGCGAAAAAAAGTCCTTGATACGTGACAGTCTACGTAACTTGTCGTTATCTATAAACTTGTTCTTACGCCAACATCATGATTTCAGGATGGACCACTTTTGCATAACCAGCATGTTGACTGTAGTGGATAGATGGACAATCAACCCTGATCACAACAGGAAGTTTGAGGTATTAAACGTTGACTTCTTGAAAACGTTTGATGGGATCAATAATATGTGTTCCATCAGTAAGCTCAAATGGTTATGTATCAAGTCACCACTTAACGCGGTGGAAATGCCGACTTCTTTATAGAGAATGAAATATAGTATGATCAACTACCTTCAACTGCTAAACCAGAACCAATGAGTGAACAGTGATACTGCGATCTATCCGTCCAACAATTACTAGTTCATTCACTATTGTAACAATGATGGCATGATGTCAATTCCAACTGCCTAAGCAACAGTCGTAAGAATAAATGTCTTCGTACTTTTGTTGGATATTCTCTCTGACTTTGTGTTCCAACCACGAGGTGCTAGTCCCACACGTCCACCATGAACAGTCGAAATATGGTGGTACTGACGTCAGAAAACGGGATGCCGGCACCGCTCAACAAAATGAATTGTTCGATACTTCATCTCCGTTGACACCATCCATAGATTAGCTTCTTTTATTTCTAAATAACCAACTTTTTAGGGTGTCTTTGTAGGATCCCCTAAAGTCCAATATTAGAACCTCTAATTTCCTAATTTATATGAACGATTATTCGCAGCGGGTATCGACGATTATGTGAAACTCTGTGGGGGGGAATTTACAACCAGGCACTTCAGAAGAATCCAACCTGACTTCAAAGTCGGGTGGGCAACAATGAACTTATCTTTAACACTTGAAAATGTGAAGTAGTCCATCCGAGACACGTTGCAGACTACGAATACAACTTAGATAAGTGTCCACTAAAGGTACCACAAGTTAAAATATCTGGGAATGTAAGTACCTCATAATCTAAAATCTTAACTGCGAAAAAATTGCCTTCCGAGGAAACCTTGCACTAATAACGTTGAGGCGCATTTTTGGACAGCTCGACAGTAGAACTTTCCACTAAGTCTTCAACAGTTTTATTGGACTCTTTTTGAGTATGGGCAAATAGTGCTTCCTCTCCCACTCTAAATGGATGAGATTACACTGAAGCACACCCAAAGGCGAGACACGAAGTCAGTTCATAGCTTCAAATCAAAAACTTATAAAGCACCAGAAATAGCTGAGTGTTTATGCATAACAGTATTGACGCCTCACAGCTGACCATTTAATGACTCATGGCATTCTAAACACTCCTGTGTCCCCCTCATAAACACGTACTTGGTGTTAGTATCAACAGTCAAGTTCAGGAATTCGTTGCCGGACGGGGCAGTCCAAGTGACTTCCTAGGACTCCATCATGAAAAAATGTGACATTCTAATGGACCAAAGACAGTCACTTCTTCATCGTAAACATAAATAAGCTTGCCAGACTACACTGATGCTATATTATTTGAACTTATGGAATAAGAAACTTCCGAATACGTGACTTTAGTGTCTCTACTGAAAAACAGACTACTGTCGGCCTCCATAGGTTACATTTCGCAAGTAACAGCAGTTACAACATGACACAATCTTCGCCATCAGTGCTGTGGTGGACCAGACGATATATAAACGCAAAAAGTATCAACAAAGTTAATAAAGATCAACAGTAATGTTAATATATATAAGTTAATTATTACAAACACAATAGAAAGTCAGGGCTTTACTTAAGTTTACCAAATTGATGCGTGTTCAGCTTTAGTCTGGGACAGTAAGTCCACAATTATAAGTGCTTGGTAATTCCAATCGGGTTGACGAACTCTCCAGTGATATAATCCAACGTAGGATGTGATATCTTCCAATTGCAGTTTATAAATGTAGATAATACTTGATTTATACTTCAGTTAGCTCAATCACAAACGAAGTTAGAACTAGGAATGTGTGAGTAGTAGTGTATTTGTTAGTCAGCAAGAGTATGTCACGCTATGTCAGTATTACAACGGAAAGTGTGTTCAAATTCATTTACTAAAACAACAGTTACAGTTAGTTAATGTTAACTATACATACAGTGAAAGGTTGACAAAATAAATACAGATAATATTAAAAACTATTTACAAAATAGGCTTGTCAGGCCTATCTCCACAGTACACTTGTTACCAGTACAGCACTCGTCAACCTTTTTATTGGGCAACACCAGGAAGCTAATTGCTTCCCAGATGAGTATTGGTTTGCTTGAACAAAAAGATGTTCGGGCCAATGAGAATTAGGCTTTGAACATCTTTTATATGCAGTGGGACTTAATCTGGTATATATCTTATGGATCCACATCTTACACTCATCACATTGCATTCCTTCTTCCACAGGGAATATTCGATGTGGCCTTTCACATTTGTGAGAAGAGCCGACCATCCGGAAGATCAACGAAAAATGGTAACACAAAATAGATATGTGAAAACCCAAACTTCAACTAAATATGTTAAGTCAAAGTCGACCAAGTATGCTTTAATGCAACACAAAAGCAAAATCAAAACACACAATTACAATATCACTTCAACTGAAATAGATTCAATTAAAACGTTAACAGTAGTTTTAAGTCGTACTTTAAGGCGAAAACATTAAATTTAGCCCAACGAGAATCAATACCACTATGTAATACGTATAATCAGCAGTCACTGAAAGGTGGAGAAGACCTGAAGCCACAACACACACAATGTTAACCGAGAGCTACACACCAAGAGAGAACATGGAATCAAAGTCACGAGTCTTTTATTTTGAAAATTAATTTTCGCTGGTCATGTACAGAATGGAAAGCTAGTTTATGAAATGGTCTTATGAGTCCTCTTGTAGGTTCAGTGTATGCAAGGCTTGCTCTTCTTTTTCGAAAGCATTCATCGTTGGTCGGTCTACAATAGAAAGGAAGAGAGAATCTGTTAACAACACCATACATGATGATTTTCACCCGTTACAACTGTTCTTTTAAAATAGCGCGCACATGCGAAGAACTGAGAATAAGAACTTTAGTTTTCATCACTTCAGATATTAGGATATAAGAGTCTTTGAAAGGGCTTTTCAATGGCGAGACTGGAACTGCACCTGGTTATTTGACATTATTTCATGAAAACATTTAAATATGGATATTGAGCATCTAGCGTAGGCTCTATTATAAGGTGTGCGCTACAGGAGGTCGGTTATGCTATCGAGTAGGACCACGCAATATATTTCTATATTTCAATCATTATTAAGTCACTTCCTTACGGTGTAAAAAACATTGATAAAAATGAAGTATAAAAACCAGTCAGCTGGATTTCAGGTAGTGCTACTCGGATGTTTGCTTGATTTTGATTCGGAGACTTATTGCATTTTAGCTGATACCACTTCGGTATGTGAGGCCCAACTTCTTATTTGTCAAACTGACTACCGGCCCTAGCCGTTAGTCTTTGCTCATAAAATGTATAGCTAGCCTATTTTAGGTTGAGATTTGTGTTGTAAGGACAGAAGGTTTACGGCTTGTGTTGTTCCTTTTCTAGTATGCTTCTGTGAGTGTCTAGTTTTCCCTTGAATGAGTCAGTCAAAGTTGCGGACACCACTGCTTCGGGCAGAAGGTTCCAAGTGTTGATTACTCGGTGTGAAAACCTGTATGTCACGGGTAGTTTGTTCGTTCGTGGCTTTTCTACCCACTTGCTATGTCTACTGAGATGTCCCGATCATGCAACAAGATAAGTGATTAAAGGCAAACCTATCGACCATGCTATATTTAGTTTTAGTCAGTAATGTAAGGTCATTCTTAAGAGGTTTATGGTTGCTGTTATATGTCGAAGCAGGAGTGAAATGTCTGTAATTAATTACCAATCAATAATTAGTGCGTAGATGTACGAAATAGTGTTACATCCCAATATATAACAGGTTAGTATTAAGGATATGATCTGGTTTAATTGTAGGTATACATCGGAATTAACGTTTTGAAGTAGGAGCGATGGTTAGTGTTGGGCCTAAGATTTTTGGGCTAGAAGCTATGGTACATGTAATATAAACCTGTAATATGAAAACTAACAGTCTATAGCCAACTTCATAAAGTTCCTTATTCATGTAAAACCTTATACTCTTAGTTAGTTTTTGTAAAAACCAGTCAATCATAATTTTTGTCGTTTGATTTTATCTAAGATCTCAGGGTTGTTTACCTGTATACTTTAGCTTTACCGTCATTGCAAGGCCAATTTCACAACCTCCCAATGTCTGTCTTATAATTTAACTGAAGAAAGTGTTTTTATGACTTAAGGTGCTTTATTCAGCCGTGTCTTTGGATCGTTATAAAAAATAAGTGAAAGTATGTAAAGTACAAAGAAATGAAGAGCGTAGCAATCATTTGCTCTATACATACATGATTACCTCATAGTTCCTACCGCAGAGATATTATTAGCTATTTTGCGGATAAAATCAGTACATATATGCATATATAAATAACTTACAATCCTGCACAGCAACGTGCATTAGTCCAATTTTAGTCCATGCGTTAAGACAAAACTGTCAAGGGAAAAACATTAAATTAGAAACAGTATACGATATATTAGAAAGTGTAGTATATGGTCAAGTGAAAAATGCATACTAGGTTTGAGAAAAAAAATTAGAGTTCTTAATAATGGTTTTCTCTTAACTCCAATTAGAAGACCCGCAGTTAAATGTATTCCAAATCAGTTGTCAGAGTAATTAAAAGATGTCACCAATTGATACATGGAGTCAGTCTTGGATACTGGTTCAAGTATCATTTAAAAGCAGACTAAGTGCTTTCTGGTGCCATGACAAAACGATAACCTACTTCGACCTATTAGGTTCTGAATTTAAGAAAAGTAATTTCATCACTCTTTGTTTCAGTATGTCCATATTAATCGTTCATACATATCATTTTCCCATGTTTATTGGATTATTTTTTATCCACTTTCCTATTATAGAATAATCATGATTTAAATTTTTAATTATGCTACCAATGGATGTCGATATTCATCCAAACAGTAGAAATGGTGGTTCCTCTGTTTACCATGGACAACGATTAAGTACAGATATACCTGATAGTATAAATGTCTCAGTGGGTGATTCGAGCAACATCCGGTCGTCATATGTTGATTCATCTACGTCTGTAACAGGTACCATTCGAAGTGATATTTGTGCAAGTGACAATAGGATGCTTAATTCCCTGCATGAACGTGTCAATTTTTGTGAATCTAATAATCTTGTATCTCGTTGTTGTTCATTGGGAGATGGGTTAATGAATAGTGTTCAGAATTCATACGTTGCGTCGTCCGCTAACAATACAAAATCGAGTGTTGTTCAACAATCTAATGATCGTCTGGCATATACTGCTGAACGTCATCCTATTAGTTCGTTCGAAGCTATGAATCGTTTTCGTAAAATAAAGAATTATGTGATGTAGTGTTGCTGGTTGATGGTCGCGAAATTTACACACATCGTGTTGTGTTGGCTGCCTGTTCCGCTTATTTTAGAGCGATGTTCACTGGAGAATTAGCGGAATCTCGACAAACGGAGGTATTATTACTTTGACGCTTTCTGACTATTTTTACTGCAACCAGTAATATATATATATATATATATATATATACATATATATATTACTACCATTGAAGTAACTGCTTCTATGAATATTGTGTTTATCTTTTTGTGCTTATGAGGTATGGAAACTTGAACTGATGCATATGCATACCTGGTCCTACGTTGTAGTTGAGTGACATACTGAGTAACTTCGATACTCAACAGAGTCTTAGACTGAAGAAACACGGATCCGTGATTTACATGGTCAGTTTTCGGTTAAATTCACAGATTTAAGCCTGATCACACCTTGTGACATTTAAACCAACAGATAATATCATCATTGGCTGATGCAGGTTGCAGAAGAAATTTCATGTTGTTGATAAGACGTGGATTCTGACTCAAAGTAATATAACTAGTATTTATTTGCTCTAAAAGTCTTATGGATACATGGTACTTAAGGCTTTGCTAGTCGTTAATTTTATGATAAAGTTTATTTCTGCAGACGGTCCATTAACTTTACTACAAATTTCAATTTTGTTCCTCACTGATTTAGGTAACTCTCTACGATCTAGATGGCGATGCTGTAGAAACTCTCATAGATTTCTGTTACACTAGCCAAATAACAGTAGAAGAATGTAATGTTCAAAATCTGCTTCCAGCTGCCTGTCTCTTGCAACTTACAGAAATCCAAGATGTTTGCTGTGAATTCTTAAAGCGCCAGTTGGATCCATCTAATTGTCTTGGAATTCGAGCATTTGCAGACACACATGCCTGCAGAGGATTATTGCGTGTAGCTGATCGGTTTACACATCTAAACTTTCTTGTAAGATTATATTTATTGTTACTTGGTTATCAGCAATATACACCGTGCCTTTGGAATTTATGTAGAATATTATTGTTTACATAGATCGGTATTAAAAGATTTCATTGGTACTTACCAGTAAAACTCTGTCTTACGTTGGTTCTGAAATCCACCCATTGTTTAAGATAACTTAGTTCGGAATAAATGGCGAAACGTTTTATCCAGTAATCTCATTTTCATGCAGTTTGTAGAAAAGTCAATGTAAAACAGTAGTCTTACTTGTTTTATGCAGTATCGCATTCTTGAATCTACAATTCATGGTCAAGAAGCATAAGTTGAAACCAGGCAAAGATGAAAAATGAGATATTTGAAGAGGATTTAATCAAAGAAACCCTAAGCCACTTGTTTAATGAGACCAAGCTTTGGTCTTAGTTTGAAATATTTTGGCTTTTAGTCAGAACAGTCTCAAATTATTGTATCATGTAAGCGGAAGGTTCTTTTCATTTATTCTCATTTGACTGGTTTATCAAAAACCTTTCAACCGTTTCCAGTAGGGAATACAGAATCTCATTTGATTAAACTGATATCTTGCAATGTCAGTCATGTTGCTTCATTTTAGCTTAAATAAGCTTTAGAAAAATACAGGAATCAGTAAATGTCATCTAAGATTTCCACATTTGCATCAATACCTTTACAGCGTTGTTGCTGAGATTAGTGAAGTGGATAGTCAATTTGAACTTGTCACTGTTGGGATTTGTGCATGCGCCTCGGTGTAGAACATCACTTTAGGATTTAAAGGTCCTAACTACACGCCACACATCGTACGATTTATATATGTATTGTTTAAGTCTATCTTTGTCGAAAGGTTTTTAAAGTAACTTTTGTCGTCTGAGTATCACAGCTTCATGTATCATACTTTTTGTTCTGTGAATTCATTCTTCGTACTGGAATCATATTTCCATACACTCAATCTGTCTTATTATCACCCGATACAATTACCACTACTACTTTGATATTCATGTTGATAGTTTCATCTCGGTGTACCGATGTTGTTGTCGACGAGAGCACAGGTGGGGACAATCAGTTGTATTTTGATAGAAAATTACGGAGTTCTTTCATTAAATGTGAAAACCATATGTATAGTAATTCATTTGCAAATCCTCCATCAATTGTCTCAAACTTCATCGTTCCTTCATTGCCATAACAGCTACTCTCTGTTCCCGTTCTCTTCGATTCGATCATCCCAACTTTCTGCTGCCAGGTTTTTCACTTTTGGTTGGTGTTACATGTTACTTATGTCGACAGATAGAAGTAACATACACCACAATGTGACCTAAAAGCTAGGACCGATGCACATTTTTTCCAGTTTCTACGTTGCTTATGATCGACAAATAGTAAATTTATACAAAACCCATGTGAGCTAAAGTTGTTAGACTATATGCCATACGCGGGAATACGACGTTATTAGGTTAAAATTGGTATAGAGCGAGCCTTCAGGAGTATGATTTACAGCTTAGTCGTAGTGTGTACTTTAGGTTATATCACTAATGGCAATTATTCCGCTAATTTATTTATTCTTTTATTTCCTCCTCCCATGAAAAGTGACGCCGTAGCCCAAAACCTTTTGTATTTTATATTTGTTACTTTAACTTCTGTTAAACTGTTGAAAAGTGACTTTTTGTCCTGCTGCTTTTTATTTATTATTCTTCGTAAAAAATCCAAATTCAAACAAATTTAAATGTATACACCCGTATTTGTAAATAAGATTCGGTCAGTAGGATAAATAATCCATAATTCATCAATAAGTTTAGAAAGAGAAACATATTCACACCACTGGCCAAAAATTCACGGTTTTAAATATTTTTCTAACAAGTTGAGGTTTCGTTATTTTTGTTTGGTGGAAAAAGAAATCCTGTTTGAAATATATAGTCCCCTTACTTTCTTTTATAACTTACCTCAATTAAATTCAGGATAAAAATTAGATAATGGCAATAATTCCGTGGTAATAGTAAAATGTTAAAAATTTGTCAATGCTTACGAGTTAATATATGTTCTAGTTGCTTTTCAGTAAATGAATATGGTTTATCATATACATATTGCTAATTGACAAAACAATCACTTACTTGGTTATTTTTACAAATATTCTAATTCAAGTATATATTTATTTACATCAGAGTTAGTAATGTTGAGTCATTGACTATTGAACTGGACGATTCTGGTAGGTGTATACTACTAGGTTAGGGTTTTTGATATTATCATAACAAATGGTTAGGCTAGACTAGGTGACGCATCTCAGAGTCGGTAGCAATGGCACAGATACTTTAACTTTTGTCCTCCCTTAAATCTTGAGTTTTAAAATTATCTTGTACTTTTCTACTCTCGAATCATATCATTTTCGCTCAGTGTTTTCCCTACAACTAATACTGTTAGCATTTCTGTCACTCGGGAATTAATTATTTCATTTCACCACGATAATAAATTGAAGTAAGTTGAACTGATGCACGTATGTCTCAAGTTTCTACGTTATTTTTATTATGACCGGTAATGTAATATGTCAGCTAAATGAGCTTGTTCTATATTAATTTAAAATTCTTAACTGTTATAATCAAGAGAAAAAATCATGATGCTGGAATACTGAGTAATCAATTCTGTTTATTCAATCATAATAAAACGTAATGGAAATAATTCCTTTCTTAAATTTAGCTTAATTGATAAATTTTGAAATAGCAAATTATCTCATTTTCATGCAGTTGTTTGTAGAAAAGTCAATGTAAAACAGTAAGCTTACTTGTTTTATGCAGTATCCCATTCTTGACTTTACAATTCATGATCGAGAAGCATAAGTTGGAACCAGGCAAAGATGAAAAATGAGATATTTGAAACGGATTTAATCAAAGCCACTGTAATATTAAAATTTTGTTGCTAACTTACAAGTTATTTAATACAATATTTTAAAGAGTTTATAGGTATCCATACCAAGGTTGGATTTGATAGCTTCATATAATTTAACCATTGGGTAGAGAGTTAATAATGAATATATTTTTGTTATATCCCAATAAGTAGAAAAGTTGTGTTTCTGGTGTTTCGCGACTTAATATAAGCCAGTTTTTCGGATTTTATTTACTCTGAAAAAGTGGCGTACATTAAGTCCCGAAACGTCAGAAGTACAATTTTTCTATTGTTTGGGATAGAATTAAAATATATTTATTATGGATTATTTTTAAGTTGTGGATAAAAAAAAAGAAAATTTGCTAAAAAATAGTCAATAATTCTAACTAATGCATTATTTTTAATACATGAATGATAAATTAAGATGATGATGATGATGATGATGAAGATTAACTTATTAGACTGTAATCAATAATTCCAGAAAGAAATAAGAGAATTTATTACTGCTTCACAATGAGATAATTTCACTTTTCTCTGTGCAATTTTCAATTTCAATTCATACCAAAACGATAATTGAGTTCTCTATATGTACAAGATGTTCAGGCATTACAATGATACAAATTCTTGTGAATGTGTTCATTAAAAAAAACTATTGAAACTATCCTTCTGATTCATTCTAAATGCTTGCCACTAAAAACTTACAAAAAATCTGAGGTCGATATAAGCATGGTTTTGGTTTATTTTAGATTGGGTTGTCAAACATAAAGTTTTAATTTGTATTTGTGTGCTTTCATGAAAACTCTGATTATTCTGATTAGTAGACTATCACCTTTTACACACTAAACAGATGATAAATTCTCTCTTTATACAACAATTAAGTTTTAATTATATTTTAAACTATTATGTAGAATACTCTTAAACAAGTTCGAAATGATTGGCATATTGACAAAGTAGAATGCACTTAAAGTGATCATACGATTGTAAGTTATCTAGACGAGATAATAGTAATTAATCAGTATAAATCATATTGATTGGATGTGTTGGAACCATTTTTTTGTTTCACGGGGGATAAACACAAAATGATTTATTAGTATGGGGATTTGTGGAGATTGTAGTATTTTCATGGTTGGATTCACTAGTAGATGAGCATTGCTGAGGTGTCTCATACTAGGACAAAACGGCTGTCCAGTGCTTCCAAGTTTTTAATGGTGGTCTAGCTTAGGTTGACTCGTGCATACAACTGTGAAAATGATTTGATCATAAGATAAATTGAAGTCGCTACATTCTTTGAATGTTTATGGTTGCTGTATACAAAACACACTACTAAAAGAGATTAATTCCATATGGACTTATATCTATTAGGAATATATTCATGTTTCAAAATGGTTGACCGAATATCCATTTTGAATTTGTATCTAAAATTACTTGCTAAACAAGTTAATTTATCATAGTTTTTAAATTCTTATATGTAAACTGAATATCCCTACTTCTAGCAAATAAACTTATCGAATCTATTAAAGTATTTCACTTTTTTGTATACCGAACACCTAAATGAGTTTCCGTTTTGTTTGCTTTTCAGATTTTTAGAAAAAAATGCTCTTGAAATTTTGATCTTGAACTGTTGGTTATTTTCGCTTCTTTTTCTTTATAATTTTAGGAAGTTGTAGAATCTGAAGAATTTCTTCTATTGCCTGTTAGTCATCTTGTAGATATTTTAAGTTCCGATGATTTAAACATTAATTCAGAAGAACAAGTTTATTATTCTGTAATGCGTTGGATGCATCATAATTTATCTGATCGTCGTCCCTATTTATCTTATTTACTAGAACATGTACGATTACCTCTTCTTAGTCCGAAATTTTTAGTTGGTACCGTTAGTACAGATTTATTAGTACGCTCAGATGAACGTTGTCGTGATTTAGTTGATGAAGCTAAAGATTATTTATTATTACCTCAAGAACGTCCACTAATGCAAGGTCCACGTACTAAACCTAGAAAAATTTTACAAGGAGGTGAATTATTATTTGCAATTGGTGGATGGTGTTCAGGAGATGCGATCGCTTCAGCTGAACATTATGATCCACGTACACATAAATGGCATCTTGTAGCTCCAATGCATAAAAGACGTTGTGGCGTAGGTGTTGGAGTTGTCTATGATCTTCTTTATGCTGTTGGAGGACATGATGGACATAGTTATTTGAATTCTGTTGAAAGGTAATCTGTGTTGTTATTTAATATTCGTTATGTTTTAAAGCAGTATTTTAATTTCTTCACTAACAGCATCTGTTTAGAAAAAAAATAAAACAAGAATAACACTTGATGCAGAATAAAATGAATTAATGTGTATTGTTCTTCAAAACGTAAATTTTAAGGAATAGATCTGTATTTTCAAAGTAATCATTCATATGTTTTTTAATTCTGAATTAGGTGAAGTTATTTAAGTGTAATATTCTGGCTGTCGACATAAAATTGTAAAATTCATCAATAAACTATTCTAGTTTTATTGTCTATGAAAAGATCACTCAATAATTATATTACATCTAATTATTTCTTCGTAAAAAAGTTTATTATTTTGTTAAATTTTATTTATAACGTTAACGGAGGGCTTTGAAGCTGCTGTGATCTATGTGCCTAACATTCAGGTAGTGTGTAATCTGAAAATATTCAACCAACATTGTTTTCATTAATAACTCAGACATTAAGATCAGAAATTTCTGACGCTTGGATTAATAATTTACTGCATTTTTAGACTACTGGTGAGTAGTCTAATTTTCAGCCGTAAATAAAATGGATGACAAATTTTTGCTGGCTATTTCTTAGCTGCATATCTAATTATTAATCTTTGTATCATTAACCTAACTCATTACAGCATACAACACTATATTGTTGCTTAGTTTAAGGCACGTTTCATATCAGTTGATCAATGAGCTTTTCTCAATAACTTACTCATCATCTTTTTGATTAGTTCCAAAGGTTACCCACAATGTTCCCTGTCTTTGGAATTGTCAATAAATTCTTTTTAGTATCAGGAGGGGTTTTTGTGGATATTATAGTAATTTTAATAGTTGAGATCGTGAGTCATTTTAGGCTAGACCTCCATTGGAAACCTGGGAGCACTGTACAGCCGTTTCTTCCTATTGTGGGACTCCTCGGCAGTGCTTCCAAGTTTTCCATAGTGGTCTAACCTCAATTGACTCATGATCTCAACTATTAAAATGACCATAATATTCACAAAAACCCCTTCTGATATTAATCAACTTATGCCCACCAGTGACTGGCTTCAAGAGGTATTTCCTGGAGTTCTAGTGAGAATCACTAACCAGTGGAGTTCAACCGGGTCTATTGTGAGATAGTAACTCACTGAAGACAATGGTGGATGTGTCGCTCAATTTCGTGGATTAGTTGAAGTTAGACATTAACACCGTTGGATGCCGGCTCAGTGATCTAGAGGTTAGATTCTGGTTTGGAATCTCGCGAGTTTTGATCTTGGATGAGCACTGTTGAGGAGTCCTATACTAAGATAAAAGGGTCATCTATTGCTCCCAGGTTTTCCATGGTGATTTAGCTTCAGTTGACTAATGACCTCAGTTATTAAAATAAATTGTTCATTTTTTATATTCATATCAATAAATGGATACCCCGAAATTTTTTCAGTATGCTTACATTACGTGAAATTACTTTATTAATGAAGTAGTAACTGAACAGCCCCGAACTGGATGACATTGAAATTTTAAGTGACTTTTATTAGTATCACAGTCATATTCTATACAACTTTTCGAACACAGCAACCCTATTCTGTATTTCAAGTTGTGGATATTTCTAATATTGTTTAATTTAGATACGATCCACATACAAATCAATGGTCATCAGATATTGCTTCAACTAGTACGTGTCGTACAAGTGTTGGTGTAGCTGTATTAAATGGTTCTATGTATGCTGTTGGAGGACAAGATGGTGTGTCTTGTTTGAATTTTGTTGAATGCTATGATCCAAATGTAAATAAATGGCTCAAGGTAACTTATTCCACATATTTAATTCTACCTTATGTACATATAATGTACTACATGCGTTTATTAATTTTTAAGGTCTCTTTGTGACTACGACATACACTTTTTCACTTGTTTAACACATATATCCATAGTTTGTATATACACTTTAGACGTGAACATTTGACTTCTAACGACTCAGTACTAATGTTAACTCCATCTTTTCATTGACTAGTGAGTTTATGTTTATTTGTTAGTCTGGGTTGATCTAGACATATCATGTGCCTGTGTTCACAAACCGTTTCAAGGTTAAACGCCATTAAGAGATAATAAGCGAGACATGTTGCTGGCGGATAGCTGATGTACATGTAGTCAAGGTTTCAGCTTATATGTTATTGGGTGAGTCAGAAGGACAAGTATATGTATACTCCTGATTCGTGTACACATTAGTCGGTTTGCTAATTGTGGGTTCCTAGTCAGTCTTCAGCCTTCTCACCTTCATAACCGGTTAGGGAAACGTATAGGAGGCTAGTGTATATGTATCTCAATCAGTTAACCTCGGGACGTAGCGGTACTTATGTTTAAGGAAGAGTAGGTTGCTGTGGAAAAAGCTAGGAAAGTAGTTCAAGATCATTCATTGCATTTAAAATTCTAATCTCCCCGTCGTTTCGGCCTTATTAAAAATATTCTTATCATTGGACTTAATACCTAAACTTTTGTTACGACGGGCAAAAGTGAATAGTCACTCGTTGTTTTGTCACATTCATTTTCATTCTTGACTACTCACATGTTAATTGACAAATAGGTCATGGTAATTCCATTCAGGCTGAATGTAATACCTATATATATTCTGTAGTCAGTTAACCAGTGGTTCCAGTTTTTAGCATGTATTCGGTGAACACTTTGATAAGCTCGGTTGTTTCAGAACTTTACTGAGTCCATGGAGCCGTTATAGTGATTTCAGGATAGTGGTAATAATCAGTGACAATAATATATTTTAATAGCTGAATTCGTGAAGTCAGACATTAACACGTTTGGATACCGGTCAGCTCAGTGGTCTAGAGTGTAAGCGTTCCCACGCGAGACTGGAAGTCCTGGATTCGAGTCTTGCACATGGGATCGTGGATGCGCACTGCTGAAGAGTCCCGTACTGAGACGAAATGGTCATCCAGTGCTTCCAGGTTTTCAATAGTGGCCTAGTTTCAATTGACTTATGGATTCAACTATTAAAATTACTACAGTCTCCACAAACTCCCATTTTGATAATAATATATTTGTAATGTTCTAAGTCGCGAAATGTCGAAATATTACGAATGTATCATTGTTTAATTACAAAGGATCCTTCCAATGTGCGATATATGGTAACGATAATCTGATGCCATTGATGAAAACTGCTTTATTCTTAACATATTTGAACTTCACGTGTTACTACTTTTTACTAGAACATCTGGAGTCCCATACTAGTGCGGGAAGGTTTCCCAGTACCCTCTGGTTTCCAATGGTTTATTTATTATTTATTTGAACACATAAATATTGGTACAAATGGGCACCGTATACGTATGCGCCACACAAGTCACTTGAGTTGTGTGTGGGCTATGATACTGCCCGACTGCCCAAACTGAAGCATTTGCTTTTCTTAGGGTGCCACAATTGGAGCCTTCGACCTGAAGGTCTGATTCACAAGGCAGTGGAGCAACGTCAGGAGATGCAGTCCCTTTGTAGCCGGTTACCAATAATCGGTTCATACGCCATTTATTTCCTCAGGATCCTGGAGCCCATGTGCAGCACTCGTTTGTAATCAGGGTTTTCCAACTCCTCTAGATGGATTCTTCATATCCATCAGCCCAGTTAAAGCGCTGAAAATTCACTGTTCGTCCTCTCAATTTCGTAAACAACACCCTCGCCATGAAAAGGCAGTGAATGGAACTTCCTTGGCAGAGGCTGTATATGCGTGGCCAAGGGTAGAGCATTTCCAGAGGAAGAGCTGACTCTCCCCACTCTCTATCGTACCAGGGCATTCGACAAATCCATCTGTGCTAAATAAAACTTAAAAATCAAATCGATCCCCACAAAATCCCTTCAACTAATCCACTTAATGTTGAATTTATTTGAAAATATCAAATCAAACCTTGGTAATAATATTTACAAGTTTCCGAATCAAGCTTTTCACTCCAGTTTTTATATCTTCTCAAGTAAAAAAATTGTTGCATATATTCAAGGATAACTGTGATGTGATACAGGATCATTTCATAATCACTTTGTAATTTGTATTTTCTTACTGTTCATTCTTTCTAAAAGCTCAAGTGTATATCAATAAAGCCCATATTCAGAATTCAATTATTCAGTGAAAATTCTCAATTCCGTGTTCTTTTTTCTAATACTCTGATATACTACTCTAAACATTATATATTATCAATTTACTGTGGAAACTGATTAAACATTTTATGGACTAAAATGAACTGTTCAGAATATAAATATAATTTCTTATTGATTTAATTAGTCCAACTATATAAACCTATTTATATCAGTTACTAATATATGTTGAGACAGTACCTCTATTATGACGGTGTATGAGTGACGTAATATATCTTTGTTTTTTCTTTCTAAGGTGTCCAGTATGATTACTCGTCGTTTAGGTGTCGGTGTTGCAGTTTTGAATGGTCAGTTGTATGCTGTTGGTGGTTCAGATGGTCAACAACCTTTATCCTCTGTGGAACATTTTGATCCTCGTGTTGGTACATGGCACCAAATATCCTGTATGGGAACTAAACGTAAACACTTAGGTGTGGCTGTCTATAATGGTTTGATATACGCTGTGGGTGGAAGAGATGAGGTTACAGAATTATCGTCTGTAGAATGCTTAGATCTACGTAGTCGTACTTGGACTCCTGTTGTAGCGATGACATCACGACGTAGTGGAGTAAGTCATATTTCTAAAAAGAATTAAGCGCTGTAAGGAACTTTTATTTTTTCATAACAATCAAGTAACAACTCTTATATAATGTATTCAATTACTATAAAAGAGTTTGCTCTTCCTCTAGAAACGCCCTCATGTAGCCACGCGTATATGACCACTGGCAAAGAAGTTCTACTCACTGTTTTCTCTCGGCCGGGTTGTTGTTTACGAAATCGAGATGATGAAAAGCTAATGCCATGGCTTTAACTGGATTAGCGTTTACAAAGGATTCACTTAGACAAGTTGGTAAACTATGATTCTAAACCAATGGTGCACATGGACTGCAAAATCGTGATAGAAAAAATGGCGTATTCTTGCTAAATAACTTATGCTAATCGTGATAATTTGAACGAAATGTTTGAAAGAAATTAAGTGCCGATTATAGAGGAGATATTATTTCGAAAATTGTATTTGAAGTAATTTGACCGAATGAAGTTTAAATAATCTCAGCATATCGTCCAGCAAACTTCTCTGGACTTCTTCAAGGTAACTAGCAGAATCAAAGAATGTATAATGTTTGACAATCAAATCAAATCTATGATAAGTGCTTATCCAATTATATTCAGATATTGACTTTAGTAAGTAGGATAACATGAGTCGGTTAGATGTGAATCATATGAAAAGTTCACAATGTAAAAATAAATCAGTGAGTAGTTTTGTGTGTGTGTGACTTTAAGTTATTAATAGTTGATATTAGATGTTAACTTGTTTTTATTAGAAATTCAAATAAACGTGCAAATTGAAAATGTTTTTTTGATACGTTCATGTGTATGTAAAAGGAGAACCATTAAATGTATAGCTGATTTAATAAAACATTAAAATTAATGTCTATCAGAACGACGGTGCCTGTGAAATAAACAGGTTGGATAGAGAGATAGGGTTCAATTACTTGGTAATGGTCATTTGGCAAGAGGTGACTGGTTGAATACCATCTTTTCTGTTCAGATTGTTCTGAATAGTCCGTATATACAAGGCTTCTGGTGATAATCTTCCTTCATTCGTGCCAAACACTTCCTGAAGTATTTTGGTCTCTTCAAAGTTGATCTTGCGTCCTGTTTCTAACGCATATAAGGCTATCGCCGACCCATTCTCAAGTTTCTTTAGATCAACCGAGGATTTGGGAACATGTTCCAAACATTGTGTTCCTTCAACTTCACATTCAACTTCCTAGATGTTTCTCTCACATAAGCTCCATTACAATCATGACAATTAGTCTCATAGACAACATTCTGCTGTTCTTTCTTTGGAAACCTATCCTTCACTTTCACTAATAGCGATCTTATGGTATCACTAGCCCAAAAATGCACTCTTATGTTTGTTTGGAATCCTCCTAATTCCTTCCGATGTTTCTTTACGGTATGAAATGACCACGATGTCCTTCCATTCTTTCAATATACACTCTAATTTACTCCATCGTTTCGCTTCTTTAATTAGTTCATACGGGAGGTGTTTTCTGACCTTTTCCTCATAGTCTGATTTGTTCATAATGAAAGTCGTGTTCCCCTTATCTGCTCTCGTAATGATAATTGTCTCATAATTTATTAGCTGTTCTATTGCATATAATTCATCTTTAGTTAGATTAGAAGTGTGTAGTTTTTGATATAACAAGGTGGTCGCTAATTACTTCCTCACATCAAAACAAATTGATTGTTTATTTATCAGATTGAAATATAAGTATCCACGAAATATTTTTACTTAAAAAGGGTATTAACATAAATATGAATTGATAACTATTATCACCTTTAAATATTATAACTGCAATTCAACCGGCTTCAAATTTCCTTTCTAATGAAAAAGCGAGTGATGTGAGGTATTAATTAGCGACCACCTTGTTATATCAAAAACTACACGCTTCTAATCTAACTAAAGATGAATTATATGCAATAGAACAGCTAATAAATTATAAGACAATTATCATTACGAGAGCAGATAAGGGGAACACGACTTTCATTATGAACAAATCAGACTATGAGAAAAAAGTCAAAGAACATCTCCAGATCTAATAATAACTGTTGCGTGTGTCGTATATGTATTTTGGTGCCCGTTTATACCAATGTTTATATGCTTAAATATATGAATAACTCAAGATTTTGAGGAAGGTGGAGGTTGAATACAGATACGTTATTGCAACTTATTTTGCTCCATGTCACCAAAAGTTTCCAGCCATTTACTTCGAGTATTGTGAACATCCTGGTCCAGAAGCCCGTATCCCCCGATATAGCTCTGACTACTGTTCAGTGTCTTGGTGAATTGATATCATATTTTGATTTGTCCTCCCTTGATCTGTTATCAAATCTACTTATTTCAGCATTCTAATTCAGGGTAAGCTACAGTTGGAGATGTGTAACGCATCTCTCAACCAACTTAATAGAGGTTTTTAACCCCATTAACTGACACGGCGTAAAATGTATTAAATGTATTAGTAAATAAACCTTCAGATGATTGAGAATGAAAACATAATTACACGGCGAAAGATTATGACAGAATGTTTTCTCTAGTAGTGATATTAGTAATAATAGAAAAAGACACACGTCTCCAATTTCACTGTTAGCTATCATTTATCTCTGCTAAAAATTCTTGTGAATTAATGGCAAGCCCGATACAATGTACATATGCCAATAGGAAATTGGTCAATTTAAGTTTTAAACATCAATAGGAAAATTCAAACAACTAGTACAATTAATAATAGGAATGAAATTTATGAATTTTAATTGAAAATATTAATATCTAATGTTATTTCAGTGGGCTTTGTACATAAATAAAAAAAGAATTTATTTCTTTTGGAAAGCTTGTTTTGTATGAATTAATTTTAACCAAATGTGACGACAGACCACGCGTGAACTCGAGGAAGCTGTAGGAGGCTCAGAAGGAGCCGGAGATATTCCATCCAATTGCCTTTTGGAAGAGTGTTCTAGAATTCCTACGTGTAGCTTCCCGATTGGACAATGCTAATAACCCCCTGTATGCTGATTGGTGGACTGTAATGGTGATTTTGTGTTTACTAAAAACTATAAATACCTGACAATTTTGTACTATAATTGACACTGTCTAGGAATAATATTCCCTCCACTAGTCTTCTGTTTTCTCATTGCGACTTGGAAGGGTTCTGGAGTTCTAGTGCTCACCTTATACGCGGTATATCAAGAACAACCTTCTAGATGTAACACCAAATATCAATATTATTTAAGTATAATTATTCATTGGTTTTAATTGTCTAAGTCTTGTCATTACAGTCAATATAATTATTTTTCTTCTTATTTTATTTACAAATAAGGTTGGATTAGCTGTAGTTAATAATCAGTTAATTGCAATCGGTGGATTCGATGGTGCTACTTATTTAAAATCTGTAGAACTCTATGATCCAGATGCAAATTGTTGGTCTGTACGAGGTAGTATGAATTCTAGACGTTTAGGTGGTGGAGTTGGTGTTGTACGTCTAGTTAATCCACATTTTAATTTGAATAATACATCATTTATTAGTAATTGTAGTACTACAAATCGTGGTGTTGGTCATATGAATAATAATACTATTGGTACAAGTTGTAATAACAGTATAATTAATGATGATTCACTTGGATTATCTATGACTGATTCAATATTTCCACCTGGTTTACCTATTTCTACAACGAATCAATATTTCCATAATATTAACAACAATAATAATAGTAGTAGTAGCAATAATAGTACTGGCAGTAATAGTATTTCTCAATCAATAATAAGAAATTTACCAAATTCAACACTTATTTCTTCTGTATCGAGTACTAGTGGTTCAACAATCACAGCTACAACGTCATCAGTAGCCAATTCTGGTCAAATAAACATTTCAAGTACCAGATCAAGTAGTACTTTTTTATTTTAGAACAAAATGAAATTTCAAATTAATAATAATAATATCTCTATTTATATGTAACATTTAATCTTACTATTTATATAAACTTTCGAAGTTTTTCTTTTTGTTTTTTTTTTGTACATGATCTGTATTTAGTCATTATCTTTTTTCCGTATTTCTTTATCTAACTTGTACATGAATTCGTTCTAGTTTCCCTTTTTAGGTCACTTTTTGTAAATGGTTTTAATTGTATCTACAAAGAGCATATCTGTTCTTCTGGTTACGCAATATATATATGTGCTTATGAGGTGTCAATCTATTTCACGAATAGTTTCTGTACTGTATATTTACTGTAATAGTTTACATAAGATTTATTATGTTTTCTCAAATGAAATTAATTCTCACGTTGAAAAATAGTTCACTGACAAATTATTCTTAATTGATTAGTCTGTTTTTCTTTTTTTTTTTTTTGCGTATACCTTTTCCCTATAAGTTTGGTTATGTTGATTAGCGAAAATTGTTAGACAATTTTGCCTTGTACAAAGAATGATCATAATAAGATGATAACCTATTCTTATGCTTATTTATCCACATATACCAAATTTTGAGTAACATTTATTTTCTCGGTTGTTTTTAATTGTTTAGCATTTATTAAACAGTCATCACCTTGTTGTGCTATTGAGGTGTAGCAACCTGAACCGATGCATACATATGCCTTGTCTTACTTTGTAGCTGACTGACTATTAACCAGTCATATTAAAGAATGATATTTTTAACGTCTAAGGAAAACTAGTAATCACTTATAAGAAACCAGTTAGACTATGAGAGGATAAATGTAGAAGAATGTATCTCACTGAGTTGTTTACAGTTGATCAGTGTATATTCATCATCTACCAAATGTATAGAATTAAACTGCAGGAAATTAGTCAAGGTAGGCATAACTCTACCTGACCCTTAAATATTCATATGGCTTTTTATTGAAGCTATAGAGAAAATATTGTTGTAAATAGTGTAATAAAAACCCAGTACATTTCTCACTTACCAGATCCGAATAGTCATATACATAAACGTCTGTACATGGAAATTTAGGGAAACCATAGGTACTATTGTCATTAAAATATACAACAACAACGTAATAATAACAATGCTCATTGTATTCAATATCATATTTTTGATTACAGTAAACAATTCTCAATATAAAATTGTGACACAATCCACGTCTTGTCATCATTCAACTTATTAATATTCAGCAAAATACATATAACTTTGTAAGTAGTTATTATCTCCCAGTCACATTTATTTGTAAATGTTAGTGATCATTTTTACTTCCATTTCCGTATGTATTTGATGTATAAACTCTATGGTTATCACTTTTCTAAAGGACAGAGGATGAGGGGGGAAATATACAGACTACTTTAGTATTACTTCTTAGATTTGTCAATTATCGGATTTACAGTGGAAGCGCCGAAGTAAATGCAGTTGAAACGAATCGTAAACAGGGAAATTTATAACAGATGAACGTTCGGATAAGTGGTTTCCACAGATTCCAAGCTTCTCAGTAACCCATAACTTTGTCTTTGTTTTTATTTCACTAATTTATATTTTCTGGAATCGTATCTTCAATGACTAACCTTTTCTATCACCATTCATACTGTTACTACCTCTATCATTCTGGGTTTCCGCCTGACAATCTCATCTCTGTGCTAATGAAGTATGGAAACTTGAACCAATGTACATACGTACCAGGTTCTACTTTGCAACTGACTTCATAAATGGTTTTCCAGATGTTTGAACAGGCCTTTGTGTGTAGCCAATCTAAATATACTAAATAAAGTTATCTCAGTGTGAATCGAATTAGCCTACTTTAATGCCTACAATAAATAGTTGTTAAAATTCACAAACTAGTTTATCGTGTTAAACCGACCATCAACTTCGATATGTAGTTTATCTAGACATGTAAATGTTATACCTGTTCACACTACAAATGGCTGAAAATATTATCTACACAAATCTTGTCATTTAAAACGATGATTGGTTGACATCAAAAAGTCATTTTTAACGTACTAAACGTTTGAGTTAATATACGAATTACAGTTGCTTCAAAATAGGCACCCCAATGTTTTTGATCCTTGCTATAAAGTTCAGTCACAGACTTGAGAGATTAATAAAGGTTACAGGTATACTTTACATATACAATCTTTGTAATTTCCAAATAACATGTCTTAACAATCGAACCACCGCAATTTCCGTTTATAATCGACCAGTTAATAACCAGTTGAGATTAGCTCCAGGATGTTTTGTTATTTTGTGTATTAGAATTTATTATCAGTTTAATCAGTTATAAACTGGAAAATAACCAAGGGCAACAGTGGTTTAAAAACTAGTCTTCGTTGGATACCAATTTCTACAAGTCACTCACACTATACATACTATACTTAATGTATGACCGCTGAGAACAAAGGAATCAAATTTATCGTTGTTAGTCTTTCATTATGCAAATTTATTTACTTTAAACTGTTGCTTTATAACGGAAAATATCATTGATTTTAATAAATCAATAAATTCGTTCTGTCGAAGAACCATCATACTTTATTTTTGTTATCAGTTGATCAGCATTCTATCATAACTTACCTAAACAAATTCATAGTTTAAACATACATTAGATGAAATATCCACAATTTTTTAATCCTTTTAAAGCTAAGTTCATCGTGTTTTTAGATGGTGCTTTATTAGGTTACCCAAAACTGTCTAGACGAGTATGCTCAAATCTTCGAATGAATTGTATACTAACATTTTCCAGCATCCCAACATATCTTTTACTGAACGTATCAAAATAATTGTCTAAAACATCCCAATGAAATTTTTCGTTTTGAGGATTAAGTAAATGAATGTTGTTTGGACGTTTTAAACTTTAGTTATTCAATACAATAGATAATAGCGTTACAGTTTGATGAAGACTTAGTTAATTCTGGAATATTCGCATAAATTAATAACACTGGACATTATTTTTACCCTTTAAATCTCATTCTTAACAGAAAGATATAATCTCTTGCCTGTTAAATGGTAGAAGCACAGAGTTAAATACATTTATTAACTGTTAGTCTTTTATTATGAAGGTTCATATACTCTTCACCTAGCCTTGCTTATCTTACTTAAAAGATCCAACATTAGCCTAGAATTTATGTTCTTGTATAATACAAAGATACTTAGCAATTAGTTTCTCAGCTAATCATTTAGAAAGACAGATCGTAAAAATCCAACTAATGACAAAAGAAAAGGTTATATGTATATATAAAACTGATTTATCCAGTAACCTAAGCGAAATCTTAATAAATCAGTCATATGTCCCAGTTCATTTGATAGTATTTCATTTGGATATTTCTTAATTAGACATCTTGTGATGTGAGCTACTTATATCCACATAAGTATTATATAACGATAGTCAGGATTAGAATATATTTCAATAGAAGATTGAGAAGGAGAAAACGAAAAGCAATTGGTATGAAAATGCAGGAGCAATAAACTCTAAGACGATTAATTGGTATTTGCAAAAGGAACAGTCAAGTATGAGACAATCGATTGATATTATGCAAATTAAGTATTTATTGTATGATTCTCAAATTTTACTGAGAGATTCTGTAATTTTGTATTCAAATACATTCGATTGCCCCCACTAATGTTCTCGTTTGCTACAATCTGAGATGACTATAAAACACCTCATAATTATATGAAAATCTCAATATTTTTTCTATACAACATTTTACTACTAGATAGTAGTAAAAGTGTATATTACTTCAAAAAGTTAACAACGACGAAGAAATGTTCATTTCGAATGTCACTAATTTTTTTCTTTAAAAAATTATTTCCAACACTTAAGTTTTCACTATTATCAATATTAATATTTAATTCATTAAGTTATTCTGTTGAGTACTCGTGCAGAATGAAAAGTACTCTTGCAAATGACATCGATTTTTTTTCTTTTCTGATTGTCTATTTTTTTTTAAAAAAATTTCATTTAAATTCCACAACAACAAAAAAAAAATTATATTCACTTTCATAGAAACATAAAAAAAGGAAGGAGAAAACAAAACATAATCTGTGTAGATAAAACATAACAAATTTGAATTCAACCGTGAATAAATTTTTCATAGATATTAATCAGTGTTCTGATATGAGTTAGAAGAAATGTTCTCTCTCTCAATTTTTCTTTTTTTTTCGTTCTTTCTGTTAATGTCGGTTTCTTTTTATTCATGTGATGTTAAACAAACTATTTAAAAACAAGTAAGTAGATTAGATATGATTAAATACCTTTTTTTTCTAGTAATTTTCATTGTCTTTGGTTGATTTCCTAATGACTAAATGAGATTGGTATTTATGAAATGTATATTTTATTTAGTTTTTTTATCTATTCTGTTGATAAATCATATTGATATAATGTAGATAATAAAAGTCAAATATGAATTGTATTCAGGATATGTATATTTTAAACATGTTAATATTGAATGGGATGCAAGTAATACACGATTCAATGAATGTATAAAGGATCGGGGTTTGGTAATACATTGACTCAGAGAATAATAAGGTTACTCCGTCTTTATAATTTGTGTTAGAAATACCAGGAAACGATAGATACAGGCTATTATCCATACGTGTATAATTAAGGTTACACGTGGGAAATTGACAAGGGCAAATGTATATATGGTAGAATAACTAGAAAGATTACAATTATTTGTCTGTCCAATGGTTAGAATAATTCATATAAAAGTTGTTTTATAGTCTTGAATTTTTATGTAATCATTGTGCAGAATACTTTAGAAAAACATCCTTTCTGTTAATAAACATTTTTAATACCTACTTGTGTCAATTCACGGTATTGATTACAATTGAATGATTAGGTTCTATTAGTTACTATGTACTAAATTTCACTACTAATCACCATTACAGGTGTAACACCTAGGTAATTAGTCAGAATTTTCTTTGGGGGTAGGGAGGGTTTTCAGTAAAACACTAAAATGACAATGTATTAAATAATGAAAGTTTATTGACATAATATCGATTTGCTAACAGATGTTGAGCTGATTACGTTTTGTTTTATTTGAAATGATCATCATTGATGAATTAAGAGCTAACCAAAGTTAGAAAAATAACAAACTAGGTGTTTTAAAAGGTTTAAAAGTTAGCTTTAACTATGCTTCTGTCTTCTCTGTAGTGACATGTTTTGTTTTGGATGCAGTTCCACTACAATAATCTATGGTCAGTAAAACCACACTATACAATTCGTTTTTTTTATAATTACATGAGAAATCATTTTAATGAGATAATATAGTAGTAGTTTAATCTAGTAGATAATATTGTACGTAATTGTAATCTATCAAATATTACTTATTTTCCAGATCATTCGACGATAGAATTGACTCGGAAAATTATTTAAAGTATTCACATATATTGAAATCATAATACAATAAATTTATCACTTAAAATATCTTTTATATCAAAATTGAATAAGCTATCTGTTAAATTATTTTATTAAAATTTCTATTCGCAACTGCATTTTGTGGCTTCAAAATGGCATTTTGCGAAACTATAATTTATGGACGAACCACTCAGCAGCGAGTGAGTGATTTCAAGGTCACGGTGCTTAATTTAAAAACCCGATGCTTGCGCAATATCAATTCAAGGAGGAAGTTATAGTTGAGCGGCTATAACAGATGGGATTACTGAGAAGTTCCTTCATTTGTGATTGTAATGGTCAAATGACTCGTGAACATTGTATATATTATCGTGATTATGTTGTACTTCGATGAAACATATGTTGGAGGAAAAAGTCTGTTAGAACAGGGACTTTTTTCACCCGTTACCGGTTGACACTAAGACAGGTTATATTAATTGTCGCAAACTGGATAACAAAAGCACCAGTAACATTAGCTGAAACCTTTACGGATATTACTGGAGCTTCGGGGGTTCAGTGGTATGAGTACCGTCGGGATATATGTGCGATGAAGACGACAAACTTGTATCAGTCGTTTGTAGGAATCTGGAGCATTGTATAAACCGACGAAGCAGTCATTTGTAAACGTAAATTCAACAGAGGAACAAGTGTTGAAGAAGACTGGGTAAGTAGCACTTCCTTAAGTATACTTAGTAGATCTTTGGTATATACGATAGATCATCTCAAAAGGGACACTTCCAGCACTTGAGAAACCCACAGGCTAAAACGATAATACCAATTATACGAGAGTATGTGCAGTTGAGTACCACAATATTCACGAATGACTGGAGAGCATATCGGTGCATATCTACACTTGGTTACGTGCATCTTACCGTAGTTCACAAGCGATATTCTGTGAACCTTATCTCGGGAGTGCACACCAATAATACAGAAGCGATGTGGTTGAGGTTAAAAGAAGTTTTATGAGCTTATCATGATGCCAGAGGTCGACTATTACGTAGTCACATGGATTAGTTCCTGTGCCGTATACATTACGATTTCATAACTACAGAGCCTCTTTCTAACCTTGAAAAGTATTGAATCATGTTAGAGAAGCATATCCACCACAATTTTATGTGTTTCGTATAATATATTTTACTATACCGACTATTTTCTCATAGGCTGAAACTTTTCAGGAACACTTAAGATTCTTTTAAGGTCGTCCATAAATTGTAATCTCGCCAGCACCATTATAAACTAGAAAACAATAACTACTGATATTATTTCAGTTTAATACTTTTCATCAGTACGAACTTGATGAATTTACATTTTACAACGTGCATACTACCTAATATTTTAATTTAAGTTTTATAATCATGGGTTCCGACTAATGATCAATCTTAAAACTAAGACGAAACCACTTTCCAACGCTGTCTAACGTTTAGTTCTATGAAATTTCATCAACAAAGTTCTTTTTATCATCTTGAAGAGCTTAAGAAAAAATATTTGAGAATAATGACATATTTACTTTGTCTTTTTCGGTTCTCATCAGCCGCTTACAAGCTATAAGATTCAAAACTCATAATTACATAATGGTCGAAATTACTTACATCAAGGGGTGTAGTTGAAAGTTGATATGATCACATATTAATATAGCAAAGCAAGGATTTAAATGTTTTTAATTGACTAAACGAAATATTGTAAACCTTTATATTTTGCGAAAAAACGTTCTACAATGGTGATTATAACGAAAATTCAAAGGTTTAGAAACAATTGGTTACATGATTAACGAACACTGATAATAAGTAAGAATAAAGTGAGTAAAGTTCATTTAGTTCATTCAGTAGAGCTGATATGTGTCGGCAAGTGACAAGTATCTATCTCTGTACAATGGAATATAGTCGCGAAATTTCGTGGATTGGTTGAGGTTAGACATTAACACCGTTGGATGACGTCATAGTGGTCTAGAGGTTAAGCATTCGCGCGCATGACTGAAGGTTATGGATTCAAATCCCACGAGCTGGTTCGTGAATGAGCACTGGTGAGGAGTCCCACAATAGGGCGAAGCTGCCAACACAGTGCTTCCGGGTTTTCAATAGTGCTCTAACATTAATCAGTTGATGATCTCAATCAAAAATCATTTATTTATCATTAGACAGTCGAAGAAAAAAATTTAATTATTGCCATTAATTTAAAGGATTAAATAAAATATTACAATGTAATGAAGAAATAATCGATACCAAGGTAAAAGTGATTAACAACCAACTTTTAAACACATCAATCAAAGTTCGAACTCCTTATAATAATGAATTCAGCAAATTTCAGAAGTTTGCAGCTTACCTATTTATTAATTATCTTGAAAGATTTCAAGGTACCAATTGATATTCTACGTTCAAAAGATGTTTAGCTAATAAGATTTCATTATTAATTTGTAGTGTAAACAATATTTAGACTTTCAATACCTTTTCATTTTTAAGAAATTATAAATATTTATTTGTATCAGAAGGGGTTTTGTGGAGGTTGTAGTAATTTCAACAGTTAAGATCATGAGTCAATTGGAGCTAGACAACCATGGAAAACCTGGAAGCACTGGATGGCCGTTTCGTCCTATTGTCGGACTCCTCAGCAGTGCGCACCCACGACCCCGACTCGCAGGATTTGAACCCAGCACCTATCAGTCTCGCGCCAGGCGCTTAAACAACTAGGCCACTGAGAAGCAGTGACCAGTGGAGTTCAGTCGGGTCAGTTGTGAAGTAGTAACTCACTGATGACAATGGTGGATGTGTCACTCAATTTCGTGGATTAGTTGAAGTTAGACATTAACACCGTTGGATGCCGGCTCAGTGGTCTAGAGGTTAAACATTCGCGCGCGAGATTGATCCTTGGTCCTTGGTTCGAATCTCGTGAGGTGGGATCGTGGGTGCGCACTACCGAGGAGTCCCACAATGAGGCAAAACTACCATCCAGTGCTTCCAGGTTTTCCATGGTGGTCTAGCTTCAATTGACTCATGGTCTCAACTATTGAAATATTTATTTATTTAACTAATGATTTAATTATTCACGTGATATAATTTACTAATGATAACGATAACAGATCTTATACCAGCCTATTTTCAATTTTGTTCTAACGAGAATATCCTATAATCAATCAAAATCTGAAATTGAATATTCCATCTATTTTGTTTTGTTTTATTCAGTTTATTGAAATAAAGTAGGCAACATATACCAATGTCTATCATAATGTGTTCTGGAAGGAAAAAATCTAAAAAAAGTTTTTTTTGTACTACAGCATGCAAATACAAATTCATTGTCCATATGTCGATAAAATTGTAAATATTTTACAATTTTTGTAAAGGATTATTCTTTTGTTGTATAGATTTAAGTGAATTGATAAGACAGTTGTCTCCAGGATTAATTATATTTCCTAAATGATTAATTAAAAGAACATATTTACTTATTATTAAATAACTCAATAATGAATATCATCTGATTGTTAATTACAATGAAAACTAATAAATTATTTCATTAAACTTACTTATAGTTAAAGATTCGATATAAACTATATATATATATATATATATATATATATATATATATATATATATATATATATATATATATATATATATATATATATATATATATATAGAGGGACTGGCATATAAATGATTCAACAACGTATATTAAACTTTGTTCAAATCTAACAGAAACAAAAAAAACTCACCACTAAGACAATAAGACAACTGTGGTATAAAGAAAACAAAAAGAAACTAAAAACCAAAAAATAGATAAGGAAAACGGAAGAAATAAAAATATAGACATTTACAATATTATCAGTGATAATCTATTCGTTGAGTAGAATTGTATAAATGACTTATTATTGACAGAATAGAAAAGATCATATATCATATCAATCAATAATTAAAGCAATAATAAAATCTCGTGAGTGGGATCGTGGATGCACACTGTTGAGTAGTCCCACAATACGACGAAACGGCTATCCAGTGCTTCCAGGTTCTCAAAAATGGTCTAACATCAATCGGTTCATGATCTCAATCAAAAACTTAATAATCACCACAACCCCTATACTAGTAATAGTAAAACAAGCTAAAAACATATATCTATTGACATTTAAAATGTATTACTTCTTTAAATCATTTAATTTTTTTAATGAAAAATTAAATTTCTAAATAAATTACTAAGATATTTTACATTGAAGATTAAAAAAAAACGATTTGTCTTTATGAATTGGGCGGAATAATTTCAATTGCATGATATTTAAAATAATCATTTACATTTTGTTTAAATGAACTAAAAAAAATAAAAACAAACAAACAAATATTTTAGTAGGCGGGAAAATTCAACTGGATAGATCAATAAATAAAAGATAAATCAAAATGAAAAAAAATTAATTAGATTGTAGATTTTTATTTCTTTTATTTAATAAATAAATAAAATACTCTCTACGTATTAACTAGAATTTTATATTCTCTAAGTAAATGGTAAAAATGGAGATAAAGAAGAGATTCCATTTTGTTGAATAAAATCCAATCCATTCTACTATAATAAGAATAATAATAGTAATAATAATAATAATTATTATTATTCATTAGTATAAATGATTTAAAAATATTAAGGGTTTAGAAGAAGTAAGATAGATGTAGAAAGTGATGAAAAGAAATAGAATTCTAATATTGAAATTTGTCTATACAACATTGAATTATTCTACGAATAAATATCTAATTAAGGAAACACGCAAAATTGGTTTTCTTTGTTGTTGTTTTTATTGGTTTAATGGGTTTTTTTTTTAAATTCTCATAGGTTTTCTTTTGTTTAATGTAAAATTACATTGTGTTACTATGGAGATAAAAAAAATTATGTTTTCTTTCCAATTTTATGGTTAATTTGAATGTTGGGAAAAATGATTATTATTTTCTATAGAATTTAAAAGTATTTAGGACATTTTTGGCGACTAAAGAAGAATGATATACTATTCGGCATAATATAAAAATATGTAAAATTATGTTTATATTGAAATTTTGTATATAATCCTTGTGAAGATATATCTATTTGAGTAAATGGCATAGTAACATCTTTTATTTTTGTATCAATCATTGACCCATTTTTCTAATTTGAATAATTCCAAAACAATAGATTTATACGAAGATATAAATGAAGAACATTTACATCATTTAATCAATTTGATGGAAAGTTATGTGAATCAGTAAAAAATTTGATACTGCTTAGTAAACAAAATTGATGAGAGATGAATTATGTAATTAAGAATAACTATTACAGATAGAGGGAGAACAGTGACATTGTATTAGCTTACAAGTAAGAATAAAGATGAAATAGAATAAAATTTAAAAATGAAGATAAAATGAAAGTATGGTATTAAATTTATTTATTTATTTCAACACATAGATAATGGTACAAGGAGGCACCAAATACATATGCGCCACACAAATCCCATTCGATATGTGTGAGGGCTGTGATACTGCCCGGGTGCCCAAACCGAAGCAGGTGGTTATCTTAAGGGGCCACACCCCGAGCCTTCGACTTGAAGGTCTGATCCACAAGGCAGTGGAGCATCGTAAGGAGATGCAGTCCCATGGTAGCCGGTGACCAACAATCGGTTCATACGCCATTTGTTCCCTCAGGATACTGGAGCCCATGTGTATCATTGGTTTGGAATCCGGTTAAAACGCCGGAAATTCGCTTTTCTTTCTCTCAATTTCGTAAACAACACACCCGCCACGAGAAGGCAGTGAGTAGGACTTTCCTGGCAGAGGCTATATACGCGTGGCCATGTGAGAGCATTTCGAGAGGGAGAGCGGACTCTCCCCACTCTCGGCCGTACCAGGGCATTTGGGGGCATGGTATTAAATTCCCTTGGTATTATTTACTTGAATCTTCCCGTTGATGTTTAGAACTACAATTGGTTAGTCCGTTATTGATATATGTGCATATTGTGCGTAGTACTTCGATATTACCTTAATTCACAAACTTTATAAGCAAAAATAAATAGTGGTTAACAGTGGAATCCATGACGCGTGTTTTGTTCTATTTTGGGACTCGTCAGCTGGATATAATTGCATCTGGGAGTTGATGTTCATTGTGAGAATTGAACTCAGTACCATTCGCTTCAAACGCCATCGCCTTATCCACTTAGCTACTGCTTTCGGGTCTCAGAGTGAACATCAACTCTAAGATGCAGGTACATCCAGCTGCCACTTTTCGAATAGGACAAAATGCGCTTTATGGATTCCACTGCTTTGCTTATAAAGCATAATATTATTACTAAAACTGAAAATATAAAAATAATCATAGGAATTTAGAAGTAATAATTGTTTCTAGTTCAAGAAAATAAATTGAATTGAATTATGTCAAAGTCGTTTGCTTAGAATAAATGAACTGACTTGTAATATAAATTAAATAAATTTTCAAATCAAGCACATACTTTCCAAGATGAATTAATTTATTTATAATTAAATTAACCCATTGTGTCATCGAATAAAAATAGAAAGAATTCAGTGAAGGAAAGTTTCGTCGAAAATAAAATTTTCTTCATAGATTTAAACAAATGTTTGTTCATTCTTGAAATCTTTATTGTAAATAAGAATTTACTGGGCATTATATGTTTCATTTTTACACTGAAATTTTAAATAAAAATGTGATCTTTTTAAAATATAATAATCCTTTCATTGTATGATAATATTACTTTTGTATACTTCCGATTCCCGACGTAGTGTATTCTTCGGTCTTTCTCTTTTCCGTTTTCCTTCAGAAGTTCAAGTTAGCGCTTGCTTCGTGAAGTAGCTTGTTGATTTCCTCGGTGTATATGTTATCCACATCCAACGTCGTTTTCTAATTTCCTCTTCAACTGGTAGATGGTTTGTCCTCTCACAAGGTAAGCTGATGCTGATGGTTTCCGGACAACGGATATTGAGTATTTTACGTAGACAACTGTTTATAAATACTTGTATCTTTTTGATGATGGTTGTAGTAGTTCTTCACGTTCCAGCTCCGTACAACAGAACTTTCAGTGGCTTTGCTTTGTTAATGCATCACCTCGATAACCGTTATAATATAAATCTCAACAGTGTTTGAAATGAGAAGGCAATAACAAGCGGCAACTAAAGTTCATTAGCGGATAGCATACAGATCATAAAGCTATAAGCAAATCAAGCGAATTTGTAGCAGAGAGGCGAATGTGTGTATGCGAGCAAATATGGACGGAAATTTATAGCCAAATCGAATAAGCCTCAGCTAGGCAAGGCAAAGACTAGTAATGGGATTTGCGTACATATGTACATGGGGAAGAGAATGACATGTCGAGCGATATTTAAGCAATCAACATTTTAGCTAGAGAGAGATATATGCGTAGGCTGTCATATGATCAAGAGAAAACGTTTACACAGACAAGATAGTGATCATAGTAGTACAAAGAAACATGCGAATTGTTACTGCCTGTTTAGTAAGTTAATAAAAGGGATTAAACAGAATTAACCATAATCGTAAGTGATTGTAGGAGAGTTGCTATAAGCTGTTGTGACGTTTGTATTGAAGATTCCAACTTTGATATTGGTTGAAAATTGCTTTGAGTTCGATCTATTGTCCAATTGTAGGAATGTTGTCCTTGCTTTACCAATCCTCGCCTTTACGTCTGCGTCCAATCCTCCTTGTTCATCGGTGATGCTTCCCAGGTACGTGATAAATTCAACATCTTCCAGAGTTTCTACATCAAATGTGATTGGGTTGGGTTCGAGTTTCAGAGTTAACATCAACTCTGAGATGCAGTTACATTTAGCTGACAAGTTCCATTGCTAGCCACTATCCTTCTTTGCTTAGAATGCTTGTGAATAAAGGTAATATCGAGGCAATATGCACATATGCCAATTAGAGACTGATCAATTATAGTCCTAAAAATCAACGGGAAGATTCAAGTAAACAATACCAAGAGAACGCACTATGGTAATAATTAGTTTATTTTTAAAAATGATGAATATGATATTGATGTTACTTTGAACTAAATACTTTTAGAAAATGAAAATAAATCATTGAATAACCTATTGGTTCATATTTGAAAGTTGATAAATTCATGTAATGTGATCATTTATCACTTTTAGATCTTTTCTCCCAAAAAAAATAGAGCAAATTACTTCAACCACAAGTGTTTCGCCTATGATCGAATGTAATATTGTTTTTTTCTTTCTAAGTGATTACAGATAATACATAAACTGTCACATTGAACAAGTTATCTAGTTGTTAATAAGTAATAAAATCACATGGTAATATTTGTTTGCGGATAAGTAGTTGAATTACTCTAGACTATTTCTTTTCTCTTATTTTGTGTCTAAGTATATCATGTTAGATTAGTCACCAAATACTTTTAAAACGAAGTAATAAAATGTATAGTTAACCAAAACAGAACTGAGATAATAATCCAACAGTGAAATAGATTGGTAGTTGAAAAATTATTTAGATTCAATAATGTTGATAAATAGATTTTATATCAGGAGGGGTTTTGTGGAGATTTTAGTAATTTCAATAGTTGAGATCATGAGTCACTTGAAGCCAGACCACCATGGAAAACCAGGAAGCACTGGACGGCCATTTCGTCCCATTGTGGAACTTCTCAGCAGTGTGCATCAACGACTCCGGCTCGTGGATCTCAACTACTGAAAACAGATTTTGACTTGATATTACAATGGTATGAGGATCTTTTTGAGACCTTAATTGACCGAATTCCAACATCGGTGAAGTCATAGACAATCCCAAGGCATTGTGAACTATTTAAATAACAATGTTTATCTTTCAATAAATCTGCAGTTGATATCAGTTGGAGATTAATACAAAATATTAGCTATTAACTAATTAATACAACAGGACCATTTCATGTGTATTTATTTCATTTGAATTATAATTCTTGAAAAATTCCAATGCTTAAGAATTCTTTTTATGAATGACTGGAAATGATTTGCGTGATATTTCATTAGTCATTTAATAAATTGTCATATTTTTCTAATCCTACAGTCTATAATATCTTACTCACATATACACCTTTAAACAAATGATTAAGAGCGTTTTATGGCTAGTCATTGTTTATTCTTTACTATGTCTTCATATGATCATTATTTTATCAAAGATATTTTGTATACTAATCACATTACCACTCAACTATCTACATCGAAGTGATTATTTTATGTTTCCAAGGTAAGAGACTTTGTTGTCTTGATATTGCTTTCAAATTTACATAGATTTATCATTCCAATGGAATATTAAAAACCAGAATATTTTTTTATCAAGTTCTATTGTTTTTTTTGTTCTGATTTCAATCCATTGTGTTTTCTTTCATTTGTCTTTATCTTTCTCATAATTTTCAAATGTCTCATTCTTTTCTTCTTTTCTATTGTCTCTAATTCATCCCTATTAGAAACTGTTGTTTTTTGTTGTTATATGGTAACAAAATTGAATAGAGAATAGATCAGACTAAATTTTATATGAGTTATAAAATATTTTCCCTCTTTCCTTTTTTGTTCTATGGTCACTTTTTGTTTCGGTAGTAGGTGAAATGAATTCCAGTTTTATTTGTTAAAATTATGTTTTTGTTTTTAAATTGTTTCCCTAATTCCCTTAATTAACTTCTTCTTTTGTTTAAGTCGTAAATGTTTAGTTTCTGATGGTTTTCTTATCGCTTTTTTATTTTTTCTATTCAATTGTTCAATGGTGAATGGTTTTAATGATTCAATGCTCAATATATATTATGAGTCATGATTTATAAATAATATGATAAACAATAGTTTATAAATCATTAGATATTTCTCAATATATCACTATAGAAGAAAATTTAGAACCAACAATAAAGGAACTTTCATATCAGTCACGCATAGAATATAAATGAGAATATGATTCATACTGTATTAATCAAATAACATGTTGAGGCGAGACTCTAATTTAGGGACGAGCCAATCAGAAGCGTTTGAGCAATTTCAAGGTCACGGAGCCAAGTTCAACACGCGATGCTCACATACGATCGGTTCACAGCGGATTTTAGAGAGTAGGTGATTAATGGGAGGTTACAATAGATGGGACGTCGAGTCTTTAATTTAGGGACGAGCCAATCAGAAGCGTTTGAGCAATTTCAATTATTAGTCAATAAGAAGACAGCATAAAGTAAAAATATATTAAAAGAAAGTAATGAATTACAGTGGATATTCTTCTTTTACATGATTTAAAGACTCGTATGTTAGCATCCTAACCCTAACCTTAACCCTAAACCCTAACCCTAAACCTTAACCCTCAACTAACCCTAACCCTAACCTTAACCCTAACCCTAGCCCTAACCTAAACCCTAAACTCTAACCCTAACGCTAAACCTTAACCCTCAACTAACCCTAACCTTAACCCTAAACCCTAACCTTACCCGTTAACCTAACCCTAACCCAATGGACGAGTTTCTATTCCATATGCATCGTGAATTCAGAACCTCTGAACCTTAATCAAACTTTAACAAGTTTTTAAATCATGTAAAAGGAGAATATCCACTGTAATTCATTACTTTCATATAATATATTTTCACTTTATACTAACTTTCTTCTGATTGGCTAATAATTGTCAAGGTCACTTAAGATTCGTTCAAAAGTCGTCCTTAAATTAGAGTCTCGCCCATGTTGACTATAGTCATTAAGATTGTTTGATAGACATTGATATCTTATATTATTTTATGATTATTGTAAATATTTTATAAAATTTCTTTTTGTAATAAAGTTCATTGTTTGGCTTGAATCTTCCTATTGAGGTTTAAAACTACGTTTGATCAGTTTGTTATTGGTATATGTGCATATTGTGCGTAGTATCTCAATATTACCTTAATTCACATGCTTTATAAACAAAAATAAATAGTGGCTAATATTGAAATCCATGACACGCGTTTTGTTCTATTTTGGGACTCGGAAACTGGATATAATTGCATCTGGGAGTTGATGTTCATTGTGGGAATTGAACTCAGTACCATTCGCTTCAAACGTTCATTGTTTGTTATAAAACAACATATTGGTTGAAATTTTTTCTTAGAAAAACAAATATTTAATCGAGAACCAAGTAGATTTAAAGAATTCTTAGATATGATTGTAAATTGTTTCATCTTTTATAGGTATTCACGTTATTCAGTCAGTCAGTTAGTCAATAATTGTTGATGTAGGCTCTGAGATGAATATGTATGAATCTAATATGTAACTTTTTTAGATCAGTAAAATAAAGGAAAATCAACAAGACAGGATATATATATATGTAAGAGTAATCAAAATATAAATATAAGAACTAATGAGGTTGAAGAATAAACAATTAGAAATAGTTAATGAGTGCACTCTTTTATTTCATTCTCCGTCTTTAATTAGTAGTTACGGCCATTTCACTGGCTTCTTTCATAGGGTCAACACTTACTGATATGGCTATGAGAAACAACTATTTGATGTCTTAATTTGCTTATTCGTAGCTTTTTTTCCAACTTAATGCTGCATCAAACAACATTGTATGTTGAGGTAGACGGTGGTTAGGGATGTATTACACGGTTCTTAACCACTACAACTGATCAAGGTTTACAGCTCTATTACTGAAATCACCCCTTCATTGGTTTTACTGTATTTGAACATTACTTCAAAGACATGTATAATATATGATGAATGCTTTAAAGGAAATCGGTTAGACATAACTGATGCATCTGTTAACAAAATATGTTTCATTATTAACTGGGTTTATTTTAAATCATTTAATCTCACTTGTGTGATTGCAACAAAATAATAACCTCTTATTCTGTCTTATGTTTAATCTCATTAATCTTTGTCATGTATTTTAATTTATGTACAGTCCAAATCAGTTCAGTATTCCTTCTCTGTTTGTAACTTTTATTTGTGTATCTTATCTTTGTTATCGCATGGTATTTTTGTGATTATCATAGGTTTTGTTTCACTTAAACCCTTGATTAAGGCGAAATCGATTTTGTAGTATGCTTCGCTATCTGGTCCTTCTAGTTCTTTAAACACAGAGTATTGTATTTTGTTGTTGAAAGCATTCTTTTGGATTTTAGCATCTAGATTTCACACTTTTGATTTTGATTTCGTATTTTCATGTAATGTTAAATTGTACGTTGTCGAAGTGTCTTGGGTATTATTTCATATATTTAGCTAGTACCAGAAAATGCATCAAACAATTGTGTTTTTTGAGTCATTGAAATACATGTTTAACTGAATGTTGATCATCCCAGTTGTGTACATTATCCAGAAAAGGCTGTAGGCATTAGTATTTTCCGGAATATAATTCATCCTACGATGTCAACTACACTCAGACAGGAATTATGGGAAATCTAACATGACAACATTAGTTAGTAAAAGTGAGTTCTTTGGATCCAGTAAAACTTTCGTTATCGTTGTAAAACAAATTTCCTTACGAAATTTGTAATGTATATATACTTGTCTTTTTCTGACCTTTGTGGCTTAAAATGTCTGAATTGAAATTCATTGCTTACACACAATTTTAATTAATGATGAATCTTTGATTATGGATTGGTTTCACCTATAGCACTATAAAAAGCCAATTAGAACTGGTTAGAAATTTCATCCAAGTTCTATGCTTATCAACATTGATTTTACATGGGATCGAGCTCAAAACCTTAAGTTCACTTCCCAATTAAAATATTTTGGACTACTGAGTTAAGATCTATTGGTTTGGATTTTCAAATTCATGTGAATGCGTAACATAATACCTTTATTATCCAAAACCTCCAATTATACCTTCCTCAGTCTCGACATATTTAACTAAATAATTCGTGTTTATATATCAAGCAATTAATAGTAGCATTGAAAACGGATAAATTTGGTCACTAATGAGATTTCAATTACAAATTAGGGTAAGTGATCGTCTGTTTATGTGAAATGCCTTCTAGTGCATTAATTTAAAAGCTTTGATTCGAACAGAAGTAAACTAACATTCTCTACAGTAATAATACTAAGATAAAGTGAATTAACTGTTTGATTTGATGTTGTTATGATTAGCTGACTGACAATACGTTTGTCACTTACGGTATATAGATATGTATCTAGATAAGAGGCGTATAGATGAAGTGACAGTAAATGACTACACTAAAATTTGTCTATATGAATAAATATTAAATAACAGTAAACAGGAGTGAATTATAATATGATACAGAAAAAAGGGGAAAATGACTACATGAAAGTTGAATGAAATAATGAAAATCATTTTATCAACTCATGCTCTCACACCAAATTCATTACTTGACTAATGACCCAGATGTATACGTTATGGTGCTTACAAACTTGGTTAATTCATTTTCTTCTCCATTTATTCAATTATTTGTTTTCAGTTATAGTATGTTTGCGAACCCATTTGAAACTTAATATTCTTTAATGGGATATGTCTATGAAACATGAAGTAATCAATTAACCTATCATACTAACATTATATCATATAGTGAATAGAGAAACAATACTATTCGTTTGACATCTGAAGGAGTAATAAGAATCATTATTATAGTAACATCTATTTCAGGGTAATAAGGTGATAAACATGGAAAGAAGGAATGATATTAGGCCAGAAATAAAATGATTATATGAAATGTATTGAGATTAATAACATAGTATACGGGCTTATTATGTATAGATATATATTCGAGGACGATAAATTAAGCATTCATTGACGTTCTATTACGAATTCATTATCCCCAATCAAAGTAAAAAGGTCATATATTAATTGAAATCAACTTCAATAAATATTGAAAAAGCTATTAAAAGATAATTTCCATTGAACTTTATCAAATATTCTAACCATTTCACTTGATTTACTTATAAGTAGTTGAAAATTTATTTGTTCACTTTTTGTATATCTGTAAAGATTTATTACCAATGTGTTGATGTATTTAGAAAAGATATAAATTGTATAACAGTTTCTTGGGTATACAATCAAGTAAATACAGTGTAGAAGAGTTCTTTTAGGAATATTCTGAAATCTAAATAAGTCATATCATCTAACAAAAGACCACTGACATGATTAAAATGATTTTAAGAATTTAATCTTTTTTCTATCACGATTCCAATTACGTTAATAAATATTTAGGTTACTGACTTACAAAAAACTTTTTTAGGACACTAATCATGGACGTTTTAGAGAAAATTAGTATGACAAGTATCTAACCTTACAGGCAAAGATGGATAGTGGCTAGCTGTGGAATCCATGACGTGCGCTTCGTCCTGATTGGGACTCATCAGTTGGATGTACCTGTATCTGAGAGCTGATGTTCACTCTGGGATTCGGACCCAGTACCATTCACTTCAAACTCTATCGAGTTATCCACTGAGCTACTGAGTCAATATTGAGGCAATACGCACAGTATACACATATGACAATAACGAACTGATCAACTGCTGTCTTAAACTTCAATGAGAAGATTCAAGCAAACAATACCAAGTGAATTTATCTAAGCTTATATTTCCAATTTATTATGAAAAATGTACTTTTTTTATATATTGGAACTTATTTTTACAGTTATGATACAAAAATCAATAAATTACAATCAGTACTTTTTATATTTTAATAACATAGTTGAATACATACACAGAATATAATTTATTCAACTGGTGATAACAATCTAAAGAGATGAAGTTCATAATGTTATCGAAAATGTATTCAGCATTAAAACGAAACTCTTTAAGTATATACAATTAAAAGGATAAAACAAACACTGAAAATGTGGTGTCGGTTACTTATATCTGCACAAGTAGTATATAACGGGGGTCAGGCATAGAATGTATTTCAGTAGAAGGTCGATGAGGAAAAAACAAGAAAATGCATGAACAATGAAATCTGAGACAATGGATTGATGTTTGCAACAGGAACCGTCAAGTTTGAGATGATGGATTGATAGTTTGCAAATTAACGATTTACTATATGGTTCTCAGATTTTATTGACATACTCTGAAATTTTGTGCTCAATTACATTGATTGTCCCACTGGTGTTCTGTTCACTACATACATAATCAATTACTCAGTTATTAGAAATGATCAAAGAAGTGGAATTTGTACATTCTCCAAGAACATAAATAATAAGAGTATGAATATTGTTTTAATTTATCAATTTCTTAAATGTACCTCCTTTTACAGTTTATAGAAATAATAGAAAGTTTTATTAGAGAATGTCTCTATTTTAAATATTTATGTTTGAAATTTATACCTCGTACTGGTCTTCAATAGTAACCTCAAATGTATATTTATATGCCCGCCAATTTGCAGACAAGATAAGTGATATATTTGAATGTTATTACGAGTTCACCTTACTCGGTAAACGGAATGAAAGTCAAAGATACAGTGACACGATAGGCTATTCTAATCCGTTGTCCCCGGCCCTGCTAACTAGATCAAGAAGTCTTGCTGAAGCGTAGAGAATGTGTTCTACAAGCACCCATGAAATACGAGATCACTAAGCACACAAATCAAGCTTATGTATACAATGATAGAAACGCCGTTGGGAGAGTCACAAAATAGCGTACTAAAAAAAATCCATCAACCAATGACAGTCAAGGGTTTCCGAGTGGGAAATGTAAGCTGTAGGTCAACTAAAATTCAAATTTTCAGAATAAAATTACAAAGTTAAGACCTTTTCCAAGTGAGTACTGGTGATCTAACGTCCACAACAATAAGATTCAAGCAAAAAATGAAGCAACATTTAGAAGAAAGGTTTGTCATTTTAAAAGCTGTGACTTATAAAGTAACTATGGACAAACGTCTGTCACAGAGTTATTAATAGTATGAAGCATAGGATAAAGTCAAAATTCATAATCAGAGGGGGTATCATTTTATTATCATTGGTATTGTTTTCAGAATATACATCATCATTTTTGCAAATTTTGTAAACATAGAGTTGCCAATAATAAGTTATGTATAAGAACATAGATACTTTATGTATGTGATTGAACTAGAACGTTATATTTGTTTTAGAAAAATAGACTTCGCAACTTTATCATAGAATGTATGTATAAACAAGTTATCCGGTATTAGTTAAGTTTGATGTTTCCCAACGTTTTTCGTATTAATTGATGATTATTGTTACTGATGGGAGATTAAATAATGTTAATAATTGGGGTATTTTGTAATATCCTAACGAGTAGAAAACCATATTTATGACGTTTCGTGACTTAATTTAAGTCACTTTTTCAAAGCGAATAAATTGAATCATGTGTTTAATTTGTAGAAGGGAACCGAGTTTATTGAAGTAACAATAATGTAAGGCGATGTGTACCAACCAGATTGTCTTAACTTAGCAGTTTGTTAATATCTAAAAGTAATCAGGCTTATTTACTTGTATGTAGCTAAGACAAAAGTAACTAAGTTTGACGAATTAATCGTAGTTTGTAAATCGTCTTACTTCGTTTAATTTACGAAATGAACCAAAGAAATTGTGAACTACATAGTTAGTCAATTAGATTGAACACATTTGATATAAATCAATTTCAACATTTTAGCTTAAATTAATTGTAGTGGCAGAAAACAGTTTTAAATTAAAGGTAACAGACTTATAATGTGATGGAATAGACTTGAGGTATAATAATATGGAATCAATTAATAATATACAGATAATACAAAACAAAAAGAGATAAGTTCGGATACAACATTTTTGACTTGCTATTTAAGTTTAAACTCCGCCTGGAGTCCCTCTGGGGGCTAATGCCGGTCCCAAGCCCGAATAAAGGAGAAGGGTTGGGCATGGGGTTAGCGACCCCATCCCGTAAAAAACTAACTCGCTAAAAAAACGCTAACCAGAAAAAATTATTCAAACCTTTTAAACTCTGCCCTGGGAGTCAGAAGGTCTTCATTTAGAAGAATTATGACGCCTCATGATGAAAGCCGAATTCCTTCGGAAGTTACGAGGCCGATGCCCCTTCTGACAACCAGAGCAACCATTTATTTAGGTACATGGAATGTTCGTACAATGTGGGACACCGGGAGAGCCTTCCAAATTGCTGCAGAAATGAGAAGATACAACCTAGAGGTACTTGGGATCAGTGAAACACATTGGACACAAGTTGGACAACAACGACTAACTACAGGAGAGCTCCTGTTATACTCCGGCCATGAAGAAGAAAATGCACCACATACACAAGGAGTTGCATTGATGCTGTCCAAACAAGCGCAAAATGCACTTATAGGATGGGAATCTCATGGACCAAGGATCATCAAAGCCTCCTTCAAAACAAAGAAAGAGGGCATTTCAATGAACATCATCCAATGCTATGCGCCTACCAACGACTACAATGAAGACGCTAAAGATCAATTCTACAATAGGCTGCAGTCAATCGTCGAGAAGTGCCCAACAAAGGACCTGACCATTCTGATGGGAGATTTCAACGCCAAGGTTGGAACGGACAACACTGGATATGAAGACATCATGGGACGACACGGACTGGGAGAAAGAACGAAAATGGTGAGAGATTTGCAAATCTATGTGCCTTCAATAAACTGGTCATAGGCGGCACCATATTCCCACATAAACGCATACACAAAACCACATGGACTTCACCGGATCACTCTACACAAAACCAAATCGACCATATTTGCATCAACAAAACGTTCAGGAGGACTATAGAGGACGTGAGAACCAAGAGAGGAGCTGATATAGCATCAGATCATCACTTGCTGGTCGCCAAGATGAAATTGAAACTCAAGAAGCACTGGACAACGGGGCGGACAATATCACAAAAGTTCAATACGGCCTTTCTTCAGGATACTAACAAACTCAACAAATTCAAGATAGTCCTCAGCAACAAGTTCCAGGCCTTTCATGATCTACTCAATGGAGAAGGAACTACTGTGGAGAGCAACTGGAAGGGGATCAAAGAGGCAATCACTTCAACATGTCATGAGGTCCTGGGTCACAAGAAGCACCATCACAAGGAATGGATCACTGTTGATACACTGGATAAGATTCAAGAAAGAAGGAACAAGAAGGCAGCAATCAATACCAGTCGAACAAGAGCAGAAAAAGCCAAGGCACAAGCTGAATACACAGAAGTAAACAAACAAGTGAAGAGGAGCATCAGAACCGACAAACGTAAATATGTGGAAGATTTAGCAACGACGGCGGAAAAGGCTGCAAGAGAAGGAAACATGAGACAACTGTATGACACGACAAAGAAACTCTCTGGAAATCGCCGCAAACCAGAACGACCAGTGAAAAGCAAGGAAGGCGAGGTAATCACCAACATTGAAGAACAACAAAACAGGTGGGTAGAACACTTCAAAGAACTCTTGAATCGACCAGCTCCACTGAACCCACCCAACATCGAAGCAGCACCCACGGACCTCCCAATCAATGTTGGCCCACCAACAATTGAAGAAATCAGCATGGCCATCAGACAAATCAAGAGTGGCAAAGCAGCAGGACCGGACAACATTCCAGCAGAGGCACTAAAAGCAGACGTAGCGGCAACTGCAAGGATACTCCACATTCTCTTCAATAAGATTTGGGATGAGGAACAAGTACCAACAGACTGGAAAGAAGGACTTCTGATCAAAATACCGAAGAAAGGCGATCTCAGCAAGTGTGATAACTACAGGGGCATCACTCTTCTCTCAATACCGGGAAAAGTCTTCAACAGGGTATTGTTAAACAGGATGAAGGACTGCGTAGACGCCCAACTTCGTGACCAACAGGCAGGATTCCGTAAGGATAGATCGTGTACAGACCAAATCGCAACTCTACGGATCATTGTGGAACAATCAATTGAATGGAATTCATCACTCTACATCAACTTCATTGACTACGAAAAGGCATTTGATAGCGTGGACAGAACAACACTATGGAAACTTCTTCGACACTACGGCGTGCCTCAGAAGATAGTCAATATCATACAGAATTCATATGATGGATTAAACTGCAAAATCGTGCATGGAGGACAGTTGACAAAGTCGTTCGAAGTGAAGACCGGTGTCAGGCAAGGTTGCTTACTCTCACCCTTTCTCTTTCTCCTGGTGATCGACTGGATCATGAAGACGTCAACGTCTGAAGGGAAGCACGGGATACAATGGACATCTAGGATGCAGTTGGACGATCTAGACTTCGCAGATGATCTGGCCCTTCTATCCCAAACGCAACAACAAATGCAGAAGACGACCAGTATAGCAGCAGTAGGTCTCAATATACACAAAGGGAAAAGCAGGATTCTCCGATACAACACAGAATGCACCAATCCAATCACAATTGACGGAGAAGATTTGGAAGATGTAAAAACCTTTACATATTTGGGCAGCATCATTGATGAACAGGGTGGATCTGATGCAGATGTGAAGGCGCGGATCGGCAAAGCAAGAGCAGCATATTTACAACTGAGGAACATCTGGAACTCAAAGCAACTGTCAACCAACACCAAGGTCAGGATTTTCAATACAAATGTCAAGACAGTTCTACTGTTATGGGGCAGAAACCTGGAGAACTACGAAAGCCATCATCCAGAAAATACAGGTGTTTATTAACAGTTGTCTACGCAAAATACTTCGGATCCGTTGGCCGGACACTATTAGCAACAACGTACTGTGGGAGAGAACAAACCAGTTAACGGAGGAAGAAATCAGGAAGAAGCGCTGGAAGTGGATAGGACACACATTGAGGAAAGCACCGAACTGTGTCACAAGACAAGCCCTCACATGGAATCCTGAAGGCCAAAGGAAAAGAGGAAGACCAAAGAACACATTACGCCGAAAAATGGAGATAGACATGAAAAAAATGAACAAGAATTGGATGGAACTAGAAAAGAAGGCTGAAAACAGAGTGGGTTGGAGAATGCTGGTCTTTGGCCTATGCTCCATTAGGAGTAACAGGCGTAAGTAAGTAAGTAAGTATTTAAGTTTAAGTAAGCAAAGTAACCGTCATAATGTGAATGAGAATCAACAAATCATAAAAGATAGGTCATGGGACTAACTTTGAGGAAACAGATTACATAGCTAGAATTCAATTCAGTTTTATATGTTGTCAAAATTCATGATAGATTAAAATGTTAAACAAGTTTACTAGATATTATGCTGTTGCTTAATCAGTAAAATATCCTATGAAGCTTAACTATAACAGAAAGTTATAAAACATGGACAACATTAGGACTGAACTTAGATTTATTCACTTTTTTAAAACTATGCACTATCAACTTATGATAAAGCTATTTACTAGTAGCGTGTAGATGGTACACTTTCTAGTGATTGAAAATATATTCTTGAAAACAAACTTAAATGAATTGTTCTGCCTACCTTTATTTTAACTCATCTTTCTATAAGAATTATATATATATGCAAGTTTTTTAATTTACTTGTGATAATGATCAGTGATGCTAATATTGACAATATTCTTTCCCCTATCATCAATAAGAAAAGAACGATTGAAATCTATCTTTTACTATTCCACCCCACCCAGTACACAATCATAGAAATGGGAAAAAGGTCTAGTGAATAAGAGTAGAAGATGAAAACAACAGTAGCTTATACTTTAAATTCTACTTCTTATTTCGTTTTATCATCTCTTTCTCTCTCTGTCTCTCTCTAACTTGTTAGCTCTATTTTTCTCTCTCTTCTAAGCGAATACAGTTTCATTCAGCTTATTTCATATATTATCTCTTACATTCTTACTTGGTTTTCTTTTTTTTCTCATTCTCTCGGTTACTTTCTGAGTAAATTATCAATCTACAAATGAATATGAAAAGTTAAAACGAACGAGTAAAGGAATGAATGAATGAATGAATGAACAATTGAAATTTTCCAAGAATGATTGACATGAATATAAAATTAATCATTTTTATACATCTAAATTACACTATATATTAACTAGTTTTCTGAAAATTTCTTTTACTTGAAATCAATCTACAAAGTTGATTATTATCCATCATTTTGATTTTTGCTTTCTTTTCTTTTTCTTCTCTTTTTTTTCTTTTTAAAAAAAACTATTTTTGGTAGAAAAATTTAAAATGAAATATTGTTTATTTACTCAAAATTGTTGAAGGTATAATTTCAATCAACATATATATTTTATGAAATATTTTAGTAACTATCCTACAACCAATTTTGATTATGGTTAAATTTTGGTTACTTAACAGACAATGTTATTTGAACAGTAACAATTCCCATATTTCTTTGTACCGTTATGATCACTAGATCACATGACAGACTCTAGCTAAAATGTTGATCGCTCGATGATTCATCTTCCTCCACCTCATGTATATATGTACTCAAATCCTGTGATTAGCTTTTGCATTGCCTTGCTACTCGCTTATGCGATTTGACTATAATTTTTGTCTATATAATTGCTCGTATATACTTACTCGTCTCTCCATTTCAAATTCGCTTAATGTGTTTATAGCTTCGTGATTTGCGCTATCCGCTAATAAACTGTAATTGCCGCTTCTCATTGCCTTCTGATTTCAAATACTGCTTAGATTTATATTATATAACGGTTATCAAGGTGATCGATTAATGAAGCAAAACCACTACAACAATATGAACTGATAAAATTTAATTGTGAATGAACAAATATTTCTATTCTAATGGAAATCTGTTACTCACTTATTAGGTCTTATATCTAATTCACAAGTGTCGATTAAATAAAACTGTAAATTTTATAATAAATTAAAATTCAGTAGTACTTATTATCAATTAACTTTAGTTATTTTATTATCGACAGGTTATTAGATCACCTTGTCTTTATAATTTGCGATATCTTACTAGTTAACTCAATATGAAAAAGTCACTTAATGATGATAGGTACAATTAAGTAGTTGAATATATTATTAATAAAAGGAATTAAGTTATACACTATACTTACTTACTCAGTCCTGTTACCCCTGGTGAAGGAGCATAAGTCGTCCACCAGCATTCTCCATCCAACTCCGTCTTCGACAATCCTTTCCAGTTGCTTTTCATCCTTTTAATGTCTTCTTCCAATTCTTGTTTCAGTGTGTTCTTTGGCCTTCTCCTATTCACTATATCAAATAACAACAATATTCTATGCAGTGAATTAAAGGTTGTGCCTTAAAAAATACTTTATTAGACAAAGTATATAATATATGTTTGAATAATAAATTTGATGAAAATTTCAATTACTGTAGAAACATATTCAGAATAACCTGATAAACTAACTCATTTGTTTATTATTAAATTCATTTTATTACATAGCACTACATGTGATCAACATTCATCTTAGCTTATTCCCATGTGATTTTAAAAGCAAGTACTTTAGATAATACGATGAGAAGACAACATTTATTAGAATTATGTGCGCAATATATTTCGAACAATCGGACCATACATATACTTGTTAAGATGCTGTCTATGAAAAATTAAAAGGTCAATGAGGCAAATTAAAAGTTAAGGGGAAACAAGGATAATAACAATAATAAATTATACAATGTGAAGAATATGGTCAAACTTGCATAGCTGGATAATAAAACTATACTACCACGGTAATTTTAGGGTAAGAATGAACTATTTTTAAATACATTAAGACGGTTTGAATTTCTGTTTGTCGAAAGCTTCAATAGACCTTAGTATACTCCTCTGAACACCTTTTTATAACACTACAAATGTTGACTTGATATCAACCTTATAACCGGTTTTAACCAATTGTTCTGCAATGGAAGACGATAATTTTCTATTCTGTGATTTTATTTAGCTATTGCCATTCATTTGTTTTTGTAGCCACTTAAATATGTGTTCAGTCACCCTTACTTGAAGATCACGATTACTCCGACCTATATACACGTTTCTGCACATAAATGTAGATTGATAGATGCAGTGTTATACGGCGCAATCGTTTACATACTGTTTGAGTTTTTGGTGAAACATAGGACATGGATGTTTGATAGTGATGAGTTGGGGTACGTGAAATGTCTTACTGAGAGCAAATTACGTCTTCGTTTCAGCATAAGATTATTTGAGTCACTCCTGAATGATAGGATAATATAGACTCGTTTCCAGGCTGCGGAAAACATAGTAGGTCTCATCATATTGCTGTCTTCCTAACGGTTTATAAATTACAATGAATAGCCGATATTCTCCTATGTTTCAGTTAAGAGCCTTAGGTTTCCCTCGGTAGTGTCGCTAGTGCAAATACGATTGGTCCTTTTAAATAAGCCCTTTATCAATTCACGTTGGTACTGGATTGAACTACGAAAACTAAAATGTCGCCCTGTGTGTTTCGTTTTTTCATGTACAGAACGTTTAATGAAACCATCGTCTCTTCTACTAATTAGTATGCTTAGAAGGAGGAGTTGGTGATTCATCTCTTCTCGTGTAACACGAATATGATTTTAACTTTTGTTGAGTTTCCTTAACAAGTGATTGACATCACACTTATCTTTTATGACTATGATATCTTCCACGTACCGCTGATACAAGCAGATCTTTAGAATAGAGCCTTCAACTAAATTTTCCGCAGACTATTTTCTTTCCCCTCTTTTACGTTCTAATTTTCCTTATCGAACAGTTACGTTTTCATATATAATGTCTTATCAAGTGTATGTATGATCAAAAGATTCTGCACATATAATTCTGATAATCTTAGTCTTCTTATCACAGATACTCTAAATGAACATAAATGTTGTCTAGTATCCAATATTAGCAAACAGCCTATCTTATATCAGCTTCTCAATGCTTTTATCGTGAAACTCGATTAACTTAATTTCAGTATTTTTAAAAATCCTAGTTAACATGCCTGTGAGAGACTGACGCTTTCCTAACCATTTAACTTATGTTCAATATACTCATTTCCATTTCTCCATGTATTTTAATGTTCTATAAAATATGTTTGCTAACTGTTAGAATAGGGACAGTAACATACGATGCTAAACCCTTTTCTAACTCATCCATGGCATGAAATCAAATTTTTGAGGATAATCATATCAGCTGCATCTGTACGTTATAGATGTTTAATTTTATGATATTATATATCTATGATTATTGAGTAAATTATTGATTAACTGATAGTAAATACCAGTCAGTTCAATTTGTACACATTCCACTTTAAATCTGACGGTATTTATTTATTTATTTGAACACATGAATATTGGCAGAAAGGGGCACCGAATACATATGCACCAAACAAGTCATTTGAGTTGTGTATGTGCTATGATACTGCCCTGGTGCCCAGACTGAAGCAGATGGTTTTCTTAGGGAGCCATACCCAGAGCCTTCGACCTAAAGGTCTGATCCACAAGGCGGTAGATCAACGTCAGGAGATGCAGTCATATGGTAGACGGTGACCAATAATTGAATCATACGCCATTTATTCCCTCAGAATCCTGGAACCCATGTGCACCATTGGTTTGGAATCAGGGTTTTTAAGATCACTGAGTGAACTTTCCGTGTTCTCCAATCCGGTTAAAGCGCCGGAAATTCGCTTTTCGTCCTCTCAATTTCGTAAACAACACCCTGGCTACGAGAAGGCAGTGAGTAGGACTTCCCTGACAGTGGCTGTATACGCGTGGTTATGTGAGAGCATTTCGAGAGGGAAAGCTAACTCTCCCCACGGTTGGCCGTACCAGGGCATTTGAGGGCAGTCTGACTAAATAACTCATATGGAAAGTGGTGTTTCTGAAACACTTTAATTTGTTTTCACTGTCGAATAAATCCTCATCTACTGTTTTCGTGTTCACGATTCCCAGTACTAAGTATCAAGTCAGTTAAATATTCCACAGACTAATCACCAACGTTTAATGTTTCCTTAAACTTCATCTGAAAATTAGTCAAGAAAATAATTTTTTGAAATTACCATTTCGAAAATTTTAAATAGCTGTCATAAATTTAAATCTAATGCTCTGAAACATATGTCCTCATTAACTGGTCGTCATTAAATATCTTAAATTGTTTAAATAATCCTTACCAATTTCATATTTCATCATCTTTGGTACTAGCTGAATGCACATGCTTCATGTTTTATTTCTTTTTTCAGTTGCTGGAGATTGAATTAAAGAGTTATTTTAGATAGTGAGAACATTTGTTATGGGTAACTTTGTTGATTGCCTTAAGATTTAGAATCATTTAACAGAATATAATGTGTAATAGCTATCTTCACTGACTAGATTGTTGTTTTTTCTTTTACTTTGCAACTAATTACGCCTTTCTTTACATTATCAAAAATGTTGTTAATAATTAATTTTTGTATTGGTAGATTGAATCTTCCCATTGATGTTTAGGACTGAGATTGATCAGTCTCTTATTGATATACTTGCATTCTGTGCGGATTGTCTCTATATTGCCTTAAGTCACAAGTATATATGCTAATAAGGGACTGACCGATTTCAGTCCTAAACATCACTGGGAAGATTCAAACGACTAATACAAAAATGAAAGAAAAAATCATCTCGTTGCACAAGCTAGTGGCTATGTAGACTCAGTACCTAAGTGGATAACGCGATGGAGTTTGAAGCGAACGGCACTAAGTTAGAGTCGTGGAGTGAACATAAACTCTGAGATGTAAGTACGTTCAGTTAATAAGACCTGGTTAGGGCTAAATACGCGCCCTGTTAGCCCCCTCATCTCTGTTATGACTTACGTATTGCATAACATAAACACTAATTTCTGAGGCTGCCAAACATTTTTTTAGAATAGTAGATACCTGTTACCGGTAATCCCCGAAAATATAGTTTACTTTCAATTATCAATCATTTTCATATAACAAATAAATGTTTACCGGTATTGAATAGTTGGAGGTGGTCGGTAGGAAAACTATGATCTAGGTTTCGAGTTATTCAACACTCATAAGCAAGCTGTGACTGTAATCTTGGTAGACCTAGTGCTTTCTAGTGGATTTGAGAGAGGGTTAACTAATTTCACGTTCTAAAACTTGGGGATTGAGATATTCAGCTAACGATTGGCTGGGTAATGACCAATCTTACCGCTATTGAAATTAAATAATTGTTTTCACTTTAATCTGAATGTTTTATAAAAATTTTGGAGAATAATTTAGGTTATTAGTTTTCTAGTCTCAAACTCTAACATACTTTTTAGGATGCTTATCTACAAATATATGTATATATATATAATAATGCTTAGTGTGTTTTTAACGGTGTACACTGATTTTGACATATTAGTTCACTCTGTTTCAACATTAGATAGAAATTATTTTCTAGTTTCTCTTTAGACCGCAGCTCTTCATTCTTTAGCTTATAAACTCTTATCCCCTCACCATCAACTACACTACACACACCCAACACGGTTAGAAAAGTTAGAATTAATAGGGATTCTTACAAAATGAAAAGTTTAAGTCTTTTACTTGGCGTACACGTGTATATTTGCGTATTTATGTGTATGTTTCGGTGTTTCCACCACCTTATCGTCCTCATTTTTATAAGCGTTATTATCATTATTATTATTATTATTAGCAATATCATTATCCTAAAGTTCTGTTGTCGTTGTTCAAAAGTCAACTTTATCAAAATATATACTCTTCTGAGTTTTTTTTTACGTCTAGCATCTAATTTGACAGCAACGACAGTGAAAATAGACAATTTACAAAAAACGAGAAAATGCATTTTGTCTGTATTCCTTATACTTGTGTATATACCTATAATTTTTATACAACTACTCAAAGATATTAAAAGAATAAAACAGTATTACAAATAAGCATACTCATTAGTATTCTCTTCCCACAGTTTAGTTTATTCGTTGTGGGAAATACAAAAATATATTGTAAAAGCGACAGTCCACATATTGTTATTTAGACAAATATTTTGAAAAAAAAAGAAAGAATAGTGAAGTATGGTAAAATAGTGAACCGAAGTAGATGACTACAAGATATTAAACGTTGCAAATTATTTTTCTTTTTCCCTTTTTTTTTGTTTTTACAGAAATGAAATGTTAAAACAAAATATTTACTGAGAATAAACTATAATCAACATTTACAAAGGTTTATTAATGTTAACTAACAAAAGTGTGTATATTGTCGAATTTATGATTGTTTGTATTTAGGATAAATCACTAGAGTTAATATTAAAGATTCAATTTATTAGCAAGTATATATGTATACATATTTCTTATTGTATTATCATTAATTGTTGAACTATTGGATTGATTGTTCGATTCCATAAGTCATATTACTCATTGTTTAAAAGAAAGAAACAAAATAAAAAACACTGGATAATTCTTTTTTACCTCACCCCAATTTTTTTTTCAGTTTTATTCACTAGGACAAGTTAATCGTTTTTCTTTCAGGAAAAGGAAAAATAAAGAAGAAGTCAGTTAACATTTTAAAAATAATAATATTCTCCTTAAATCTATAAAACTTAATAGATGGATAATGTGAAAATACTACTATTAGTAGTATTGTCATTGTGAGTCATAAAACAGAAAAGTAATTGAGTAAAATATCAGTCTTATTGGTGATAACAGTAAGGATGAGGGTATGTAGGTGAGAAAAGAACGAGAGAAATGGAATACTACAAAAAAAAATCGAATAATACACAAATAAACATTTCAATTCACTTGTCAAACTGAATAACAATACTAATGATAATAATAACAATAACAATGATTTCATCTTCATACAAAACAAAAACTGGATTTAAAGAACTGGGACAAGAATGGTTTATGAAGAGATAGAAAAGTAGGAACGTTGTTAGACATTCTTGGAGAGAAATACAAATAAAAATGACAACAAGGGTGATAATCTTGCATTGATGACAATTATTCGTAATAAGTAGTGTTTATTGGGAAAGAAACATTTTTAATTGATGAATTAATGTACATAGTATAATCATCAATATCATTTGCATAAACATTATTATGAGAAAAAGATATATATATATATATATATATATATATATATATATATATATATATATATATATACAGAATGTAAGTATGTATGTCATCTAATAACTCGCTTAAACGTCAAGATCACCATCATCATTAACTATACACAAGTTCACTATCATCTTTCTCTGCATTATACTTCACCCTTCCATTTTCCATGCTTTACTCATTATACCATTAACTATGTAGAAGTTGGCTTACATTTATATACATATATATCTGAATAGATGTTTTTACTCATATTGTCGTTGTTGTTACGAGTTGAGAATAATAATAATAATAATAATAGTCAACATTCATTTCATCTTTTTGTTTATTTCTTTTTTATTGAGCAAAAAACGAATTATCTTTTATTGAAACTTCGATTCACCTCATTTGGTTTGCTTTCTAAATGAAACGAGAGAATGTTAGTAAATGATATCCATTTAAGCAGTATATATAATGGTAATAATCATAATAATAATATCATCTTTACTTTTAATATCTTTTTAGCCTTCTTTAAAAGGCGACATAAATTCCATTAGTTCGTTTGATTATTTATAGTCAGATTATCATTACTTATAATATTGTTAGTTACTAGTATTCATATTGTTATTATTGGTAGTTGTAGTAGTTCTAATGGTAGTTATTAGTAAAAAGACAACGATTAGAATGTTTAGTATTCGAAAAATCTCAAAGTCATCATTATCAATTTAATGAGTAGTATACGTACATATACATATATATTTAATATAGAAGCGAATATATTTATATACAATGAAATAGAATCATAAATTGAGAGAGAGGGGGAAGGGTGAAAATGGAACATACAAGCACAAGTTAATAAGAAGGAAAGGTATAATGAGCAACAAGAAAAATAAGAGAAAAGAAATAAATGTCTGGATAACTAATGTATAGGAAATAATTATGAGAAAGAGCCAAAAACAAGATATGAAAAGATTCTATATTCATAGAATAACTGGAAACAGTATTTGTACAACTTAAGTAAGAGACTGATAAAAGGCAAGCCAAAAACAATATATATATATATATATATATATATATATATATATATATATATATATATTTCATGTGTACTACGTGTATACATGTGTATCTTCTACAAGTTGAAATATAAAGTGTTCCACTGATGCTAACTTAGAATTACTCGTCTCCTTATTGAAAAAAATCATTTAGCAGGATGAGGGGGGGGCGGGATAGAAAAGCACTTAGAATGCATTTACACATGCATAAATGCACACTAATAATTTGTAGTTTGAGAACAAAAAAATCACAGTAATAATTTCTGATGAACAGTAATGGAATAATAATTATTCTTCGTACTTAGTAGAACATAGTTGATAATAGCAGTGATAATAATAATATTGATGATGAACATAATAGAAGACATAATTTCTAACATAAAAATGAACGGCAAAGAAATTAAGGGCAGGAAAAGAGGGGAAAAAATATACATGAATGGATAAATGAATTCGATATTAATGGCTTTTAGTTCTTTACTATTATTATTACTACTGATTATACTTCTACTACTATTAATATTGTCATTATTATTGTTATTGTGGATACTTGACTAAGTGATTTCTCTTAGTTATTTAGTTAGTTTTTTTTCATATCCTCTTCATAATAATAAGAATAATGCAAGTATTAGCATCCTAATCCTGATTTCCATTGTAATAATGCAAGTACTCTGAGAGTGAACAATAAAAGTTCTTTTTTGAAGTACTTGTTGCTATCATCATTATTTGTAAAAGTAATTTTCGCATAATTGTATTGTAGTAAAAAAAGTTTATTAGAAGTGGGACGAGTAAGGAGATGTTATTTAAACATTTAACAATATTATTTATGTGATTTATTATCATTCATTCATATCTACTAACAGCATGATTTGTTAACAGCCTAAATTACACTAACAACAATGTATATGGATGTGGTATTAGTATTTCTTCTTCTAATATTACTACTACTAATACTATCACTGGTAACAAATTAATTTATTAATTCTAATTATCCTTGTATATTTATAGGTAAACAGATTTATAAATGAATAACACAGATATCTTTGTATTTGTGAATTAATTATGAAGGTGCCTTCAATAAACTGAGTAACCAATTAGATCATACAATTTCTTGTAAGTATATTACCAACATCTTCAATTATTCCCCTACTTCACCTTACTGTCAGATTCTATCATACTGTGGTTTGTCCTACTGATGTCGACAAATACAAATCGTATGCATCACCAATAGAAAGTGGAAGGCCTGACAGAAGGTTGATAAAATCGAGGAGAAGAGAAGAAGAACAGAGAGTGATCAGTATTGAAACGAAGGAACAACAAAGTCTGAGACCGTTGATGAACATTTTGCTAATGAAGTATTTAATGTATGGTTCTCAGATTTTACTAAGATATTCTGTAGTGTCGTATTAAAATACATTTGACTGTCCCCACTTGTTTTCGTTCACTACAATACCACTAATTCTCAACAGTTTTTTTGTCTAGAATCTATTCAAGACAATTATTCTATGCATTTCTTATATTATCTGAAAAGAATATAATTTCATTTTGATACAAATCTGCATCACCGGGTGGAACAGAAGAAATAATTTCATTAAACTATTATTTAAAATAACTGCCTGGTTATGGAAACAAATCACAATTTTGACCACAATTTTGCCGTATAGTAATTGTTTAAACTGTTTGTCTTAAATTATACAAGTATTTTATGTATGATTAAGGTAAAAATTATTAAATGTCATGTTAAACATTTTCATACTATTATATGAACTATGTCACTTATCTATCAAGATGAATTCCTTGAAGTTACAAAAAGAACTGTAATCTGTATGGTTCATCCAATGTACCAGTTCATCAAGTCATTAACTGTTGAAGTTAGCTGTTTTAGTTGGTCAGAACTACCAGTTTAGAGTCAACGTGGTTGTTTTTACCAATTGACTGGGAGCTTTGCATAATACAGCTCAGAATTAATCCGAATATCACGGATGCATTCAGTTTCTGTCTTCACTTAGATATTGAGTTGGAAATTTTTTATACTTTTCTATTATACGAATTCATATTTTCTTGAATCATTCCGTAGACCACCAAAGCAGGTGATCTGTAGCAGTGATTGCGAATCTACATGAATTGAACAGGAACGGCGTGACCTCCCAACTTATGTCGAAGTCACATTATGGGGTTTATGCCTTAAATGGATTACCCCTTCGTTGTATCCAGGTACTGTGGATACTTTAGTGATTGTATAGTACAAACACAACGTTATTACCGAAATGTATTAGTAATAATAGGTACAAAAACAGAATAGGACTACTGCCGTATGTTCCTGTCGATGGTGTGGAGTTGTTTGATGACTGTTTGTTGTCCTTGGCTTTGACAACGATTGATGAACAGTTCGATATTTATTGACATGCCTGCCAAATGATATGGCTAAAGCCCAGTGACATGTCACTGGCCCTACAATGTCATTTAGACCTAATTTTTCTAATTTCAAATGATATGGTTTCTACCTGTACTACTTTAGTACTTATTTAAATTATTTCATCTATCTGTGGAAATATGATGTGACAACTTGAACCAATGAATAAATGTCCCAGATTCTAGGTTATTTTTGACTGACTGATGAATTCATTGTTAATAATAATTTAAAAGTAAACATCGATTTTTAGCCACAAATTGACTCAATGTAAAAATGTGGCCTCTGAGTTTCAATTTAATGACTCAGTGTTGTATAGTTGCTCAGGGTGAAATTTAAGATGACATCAATGAACATTAATTACATTGTTTCATAAAGAGTTATCTTTCTCCAAATATACGTTTCATATGTGTTATCTTCTTAGATTTCTTTTTTGTTCGTTTATTTCAAATCATACTGTATGTTTATTTCTTTGAGTCTAGATAATTTAAATTATGGTCTTGAGATGGTGGAGAAGATTTGTAGTTCAGGTGGATGATTTTGGTGGAGTTTTGTTCTCTGAGCTGGATGGTTTCGATGCATTTATATTTGGATTTAATTTCATATTTCTTCAATAATTATTTCATGTGAGGACCATATATCTGGACAATTAATTGTCGACTCTGGAATGTTCATTACCAAATATTCTCTAAATATAACAAAAATACTGTTCAATGCTACCTGGTTGTTCGTTGTACTCAAACTGATATCAGTCTGTTAAGAAAACTAACATTTGACTATCGTGATGGCTTCACCCTAACACCATTCAATAATGTTGTTATATTACAAGCTATCACAGATTTTGAAGTTTCTTAGAGGAACTCAAAGAGCCTACGACATGGTGAGAAAATATCATTTATGGTTAACTTTCATTAACCAGGAATATAACTTTGTAAACCTTGTGAAAATTACTACTATTATTAAACTTTTTTCCCATGATTTAAACAAAACTGTTATTGAATTTAGTATTGTTTACATGAATCTTCCAATTGATGTTTAGGACTGCAATTGATCAGTCTCTTCTTGGCATATATGCATACTGTGAGTAGTGTCTCGATATTACTTTAATTCACCAGCATTATAAGCAAAGATGGATAGTGGCTAGCAGTGGAATCCATGATGTGCGTTTCGTTCTATTCGAAACTCGTTAGCTGAATGTACCTGCATTTCATGGATTCCACTGGTATTCACTGTCAAACTTTGCTTATAATACTTGTGAATGAAGGCAATATCGAGGCATTACTCACAGTATGCACATATGCCAATAAGAGACTGATCAATTGCAGTCCTAAAACATCAATTGGAAGGTTCATGTAAATAATACCAAGTGAATTTAAGATTCACCTCATTGCACAAACAAGTGGCTACCAGGACTCAGTAGCTAAGTGGATAACGCGATGGCGTTTGAAGCGAACGGTACTGGATCCGAGTCTCGGAGTGAACATCAACTCCGCGATGCAAGTGCATTCAGCTGACGAGTCCAAAAATAGGACGAAACGCGGATCCTGGATGCTACTACTAGTCACTATCCAACTTTGCTTATAATGCCTGTGAAAACGATTATTAATTTACTTATCTTTTCATATTTACGAATTTCTTAAATGTAACAATATTTAAACAAATTGAATCTTTGTCTGTAACTAAATCGATTATTGTAAAAGAAACAGAGCATTACCTATACATTTTTATTAATTTTAAATAAGATAATTTTATAACTTCACTTTATTTTATGTAACCATTTCTAGTTTATAAATTTTGTTTACTGGACATAATACAAAAATACCTGGATAGAAACACTTTCATATCCACAAGATATTGTTTAAAAAAACACCAATCTTTTATGTACAATCAGCTGTAAATATGATTTTCTATTATAATTCAAATTTCTTTACGTTGTTTTCCTTTTAACTTTTTGCATTCTTTTCTTTTAATGTTAATGTTATGAGCAGCCTCAGGTCTTAATATGCACAACGGGAAAAGCAAGATTCTCCGATACAACACAACATGCACCAATCCAATCATACTAGACGGAGAAGATTTGGAAGATGTAGAAACCTTTACATATTTAGGCAGCATCATTGATGAACATGGTGGATCTGGTGCAGATGTGAAGGCGTGGATCGGCAAAGCAAGAGCAGCATATTTACAACTGAGGAACATCTGGAACCCAAAACAACTGTCAACTAACACCAAGGTCAGGATTTTCAATACAAATGTCAAGACAGTTCTACTGTCTACTGAGGCGGAAACCTGGAGAACTACGGAAGCCATCATCCAGAAGATACAGGTGTTTATTAACAGTTGTCTATGCAAAATACTTCAGATCCGTTGGCCGGACACTATTAGCAACAACGTACTGTGGGAGAGAACAAACCAGATGCCAGCGGAGGAAGAAATCAGGAAGAAGCGCTGGAAGGGGATAGGACACACATTGATGAAAGCACCGGACTGCGTCACAAGACAAGCCCTCACATGGAATCCTGAAGGCCAAAGGAAAAGAGGAAGACCAAAGAACACATTACGCCGAGAAATGGAGATAGACATGAAAAAAATGAACAAGAATTGGATGGAACTAGAAAAGAAGGCTGAGGACAGATTGGATTGGAGAATGCTGGTCGGCGGTCTATGCTCCATTAGGAGTAACAGGCGTAAGTAAGTGAGTAATATTAGAAAACTATAGTCTATTATCAAATACATGATACTAGAAGGTTAATGATCATTTAATTACAAAGACTTTTTAAAACTTAATTTTTTTGATGCAAATATTTAAAAATGGACTAAATATCTAATTCTAGAAAACTGAACTCAAACTCAATAATGTAACGATATAACAATTATTATTAGGAAAATTGACAACAATAATATCTATCTCATATAAAGTTATTGATGAGCAATTATACAGAGTCCCATACTCTTTTTAATGAGCTATATGTTTATAAAATACCTTATATTATTAGATTTACATCATTAAGTTGTCTCATTAATTTATCTTAAATAGATAATAATTATCAACATCATTTATTATTATTTTTATTGTGTCCAACCAATGAATTAGTTACCTATTTATTCTTAATTTATTTCCTTTCATCGAATATTTAACTACAATAGATTTACGTGTAAATATGATTTTTCGTGTGTTCATGTTTACATTTATTAAGTAGGAACATATATGTATGTAAAGAGGGGGGGGAATAAATGTACTAAGTTTATGATTATCTAAATACTGAACATTTTGTGTAAACACTTGTAGTTATGCTTATTTGTAGACTGATAGTTTCAATATTTTTTTAAATTCTTCTTTCTGTAGAAGACAATAGAAAGTAGACTCTTAAGTAAAACTACTTCATTAAAATGTATAGAATATTAATAATAAAGATAGGATCACGTATGATATATCTTATAATCTATTTGTAAGCATGTGTATACATATATATTTGTATATTAAGTCAGAAAATGACTGAAGCGTAAATAGAAACAGGATACCCTGATCTTATGCTCGAATGATTTATAAAAGATATGAGAAGTAAAAACATTGAGAACAATAAATACAATGATAATAACAACAAGTAGAAAGAGAAGTCTATTTTAAAGAGAGGGGGAGAAGAAACCATTCTTTTCTACATATTTCTTTTATAGAAGAAAAAAAAACAATTTTGCTGTCTGTAATATCATTAAAAGAAGGGGAATATTATTAGTAACTGAAATATATCATAACTATATACACATACATTTGCCATGAAGTACCAATCTATAAAATATAATCTTATTGAAAGTAGACACGTACATATAAACATATCTCAACATCAATATATTACATTGTCTTTAATTATTATAGTAGATTTTATGTAAGAATTTGATATAAATGAAGTTACTAAATAACATTCCTTTTTATAGAACAAATTGACAGATAGTAGTTAAGAAACTTATGACAGATAGATTGAGGTTGAAAATATCATTCATTGGAATCATGTTAAATTATTCCAAATTTATACACACACCAATTTGAAATATGCACCAATTACTATATTTTATTGGTGGAGAAGATTTGTAGCTTCGGTGGATGATTTTGATGGAGTTTTGTTTGTGTGCAGAACAAGCTGTGAAACGCATATGGAGAAATTCGAACACTTCACTTCTATCTGAAGGTTGTGCTGATGATGTTCAGAAGAATGATGAAAGCTCCACGACCAAACTATCCAGCTCAGAGAACAAAACTCCATCAAAAACTATATTTTATTATTGATTTTTATAGAATTACTGGGTTCTAAGGTGTATAATTTGTGTATAACTTTAAATGTTCATGTTTATTAATGTGTAAATCTTAATTAAATAAAACTGTTTATTGAATTAAAAGTATGAACAAATTTACTTCATATAATCATACATTAGCTCATTCATAAAAGAGAAATATTTGCCTGTTTGATTGTATCAATTTCACTAAGCACATGTTTTTTTTTCTTCTTGATTAATAGTCAAGATAATTCTATGAAAGAGAATAATCTTCCTAGCCTTAAGTATACATTAGATTTGGATGTGAAAAAAAAGGAAGAACATGCTAATGATGATGATCACCACCTTCAGTTTACTCTGATCTCAATAGCCGGTCAAATTAACATGTTTAATATGTTCACTTACTGAAGTGATCTTATTGAATAAACATTTAAAATAAATTTCTTTTATTCTAAATTATAGAGATTTACATCTCATATGATATTTTAAACAATAATTTTCAGATTTAAAGGTATTACTTTAATTTTTGTAAGCAATGATGGACAGTGGCGAATAGTGGAATCCAGGACACGCGTTTCGTCCTATTTTTGGACTCGTCAGCTGGATGCACTTGCATCGCGGAGTTGATGTTCACTCCGAGACTCGGATCCAGTACCGTTCGCTTCAAACGCCATCGCGTTATCCACTTAGCTACTGAGTCCTGGTAGCCACTTGTTTGTGCAATGAGGTGAATCTTAAATTCACTTGGTATTATTTACATGAACCTTCCAATTGATGTTTTAGGACTGCAATTGATCAGTCTCTTATTGGCATATGTGCATACTGTGAGTAATGCCTCGATATTGCCTTCATTCACAAGCTTTTTGTAAGCAGCTAACGAGTCTCAAGTGGGGCGAATCGCCCGTCATGGATTCCACTGCTAGCCGCTATCCATCTTTACTTATAATGCTTGTGAACTAAGGCAATATCGAGGCATACGGACAGTATGTATATATTACTTTGATTATTTGATATTTGAGATAATCACATATTTTTCGTATGGTTCAATTAAAGAAATCTAAAACAAATTATTGGAATATCTTGATATTCTATAACTGTTTTAGTTTATGGTTATTATTACTATTACAAATCATATTACTTATTGTACTAATACTTCATGTGTTACTATTATCAGTTATATCACGAATAATATTCTATTAGGAAAAAAAACAAAATAAAAACGAAAAATAACAAGCTAATTTGATTGTAACATAGAAATTAATAGTAATAAGGGGAATTGAACGATTTCTGTTGTAAAACGATGAGATATCATTGTGAAATCATTCAAATCAAAAGGTGAGAGAAGTAGTTATGTAAATATTTATTCAAAATATATGCTTTCTCCAGAAAAGTGAATTTTTATGCAAAGAATGTTAATGGTAAATTGACATAAATTGTTAAACGAAAGTGGGTTTTCAGGTCTAGTCTTATGGATTATGAGACATTCATCACCTATGATAGTCATAGTTTTCCAACTGCGAACTGAAATTACAAATCTAGGAGATGAAATTACAATTGGTTAGGTCAATATTGTAGTGCCTTCCACAAGATAAAACGGGTTTCAGTTTGTCTGAATTACAGGATATACGCTTCTAAGGAATCTCAAACTGGAATGTCAATTATTTATTCAGTGTTTTGTGATTTTAGTGGTCATCTACCTGATACCACACAGTGATCACTTCGTGCAGTTTATCATTTAGTCATATTTAAAACTTGATCATTTCGACTAAATGGACATCAGTTTCTAGAAAAAGAAGAAAAATCCTTTTATTAAAACTACTAATTAAGATATGTTGGTTGTCAACAAAACTAAGGGATTAGTAAAGAATGATAGCATAACTATATATGATAATGTATGATCTTTTTCTTAGTACTGTTCTCACTGAAAAAAATGAAATATAAATCAATACTACTGATATTACTGTTTAGGTACGTATGAGTCGATATATATTTTAATGTGTTTGTTTTTGTTGTCTTTAGAAATTTTTCTACCAAGAAACATATCCATACTAAGTAACCATAATATTACCCAAAAACAATTGAAGTGTGTAAAAAAAAATTTTTTTTGTTTGTTTCAATCCTGATTAAATTGTCCGTTATGGTCGATGTTATTACAAAATTAAAATCACTACTTAATTATATATTTACAAACATACAAATACACACCCTAAACTCTATTGTACTCTTAATTGATGAAAGAAACACCCAAGATTTATACACATACAGGATGTTGACAATTATCTCTATAAATGAAATTTAAGTTCATTCATTTATAAAGTTTCTCTCCGACTTTTAAAGATATTTATTTACGCATAAATCTGTCTTGAACAAATTATTATGAATGCCCTAATTACTTTATAAGATTACTATTATAATTACTATAACTACAATAATCTACGGATATCCATACATATCAACACAGCAAGTATACAGTTGATATTTCAATAACCAAGACTCATTATTAGTTGAGATAAATAATTCCCCACCACACTTATTATTATTATTATTATTATTACAGTTAATGCTTTAAATAATAATAAAGATTGTTATGGGACAAGAAAATGAAATAGTGACTAGTAAGGCCTTTAAGATCATTGAAGTTAATTAAATGAGACAAGGAACAGAAATAGTTACTGCAATCATAAATTGACTTTTCCCCGTCTTTATTATATTTTTTTTTGAGAAAAAATATATTACATATTACTTTATATGTCCGTTCATTCATTTACGACTTACTCCCTAAATTACTTATAAAATAAATAAACTCATGCAAGCATAAATTCACATTGCTTACATATTTATGCATTGATGCGCATTACGATATATAATTATATACGGGTTATATTTAACGTTTATTTGTCTCTTTCCTATGATTTCCTTGATGAGTTTAGGTTAAGAGAAGCATAATATTAGTATAGGGTTAACTAGAAATAGAGTATTAAGTGGAATATATGATACGATCATCTCTCATTAATAATAATAATAATAATAATAACAGCTATGTTATCCATATGATAATTGTTGCTTTCATTTTATGATTAATAATAATGACTTTTCATAAATAATTAGTTATGATAAATTTATAATTTTTGGGATAATTAGAATTCAATACAAGGGAATAATTTAAAAAAGGCCAATATTCTATACATATTACATTAGATACAAGTATGGAACATAGTTTATGAGAAATTTAGGTCATCTAATCTTTTAAGGTGCATATATATGTATGTATATATATATAAGCAAATTCCTATATATCTACATTCTATTACTATGTTTTTCTTTCTCTGGAGAATGAAAATTGACCGGAAGTCAAGTTTTAGAAAATAAGCTAGACGATGAGAATAGTAGTAGGGTAAGATAATTAAAGAGATAGAAGCTAAGGAAAATAGAATTAGTAGAAGGAAAAGTTTATATTTCCTTCCTTACTTTCTTTTATTTTTACAGAAGAAAAATTATAACCCCGGTAGAAGACAATAAATGATAAACAACTTAACATCATGTATTTATTCAAGTGTATATACACGTATATATATATATATATATATATATATATATGCAGGGGGCATACATACTTCAACAGTTCTATCTGATGAAACAGAATATACACACATACATATGTATTCTTGAATGCCTACACAAAATAATAATGATTAGCGGAACCAAAATAAGTCAATAGAAATAAGAGTTGAAATCTAATCTTTATAATAATTACATAGTGAGAAGAAAAAAAAAGTGTATGTCAATTATGTTAAAACAGAAATGTAAACTATTAAAAGTTTATGATAAATTAGTTATGCTGTTGTTGTTTTTTCTTTCGTAGTATATCAGTAACAAAGAAAATGATGATAATTCTAATAGTCATAACAAGAAATCAGTTATACATCATAAGAGATAGAGAGAAGAAAAGTTATGTTACTCAGGGAATATTTATGAGACAAAATCGTTTATTGATAATAAACGATATATAATTGAAATGAAAAATACGATTTTAAATGATAGAAAAGATTTATGGCTTATTGTAGTAGTAGGGTAGTGTTTTATGAGTTCCATAGGTTAGAAGTGTTAATGATACTGAAAACTTGAATGTTAAAGAAATTTTGTATACTAGTAAAGTTTCAAATGAATCTGAATATGAGTGGTTGTTGTAAAAATTTTTTAACAACTAAATAAAGATACTTACTTACACCTGTTGCTGCGTGTGGAAAAGCATAGACCGTCCATCAGTATTCTTCATCGAACTCTGTCCTGGGCAATCCTTTCCAGGTGTTCACATGAATGAAAGTAACAAAGGCTTATATGAATAGTGACATTTTAGAGGCTCCATAATATATGCTAGATTGTTAATTTTTTTCTTTTAAGAAACTAATATTTTACCGGGAATGTTCTGATAAACAGTAACTCCCTGCCCTGATATCTACATTTTGGTAATCAACTATTTTAAATGGTTATTTTTCACCTATTTAAATTTTACTTATGTTTCTCGCTAATAATGATTGCACATTTTGAAGTCTTAAACTAATCTGTAAAATATTTTCCAAGTTGGTACGACTATGTAACAATTAGCCTTGATAATTAGGCATTAATCCCACTGTACAAAATATTTTAAATACAAGCATGTCATTTTGCTAGAAGTAATTGTTTCACCAGAATGATAATTTTGATTCTTTTGAGGCTTACGGTAAGTTTAGGTTTTGTGTGTAGTCATCATGTATCACTACCTATCAAAATCGATTGACATTTCATTTATTGATTTTAAGAATTCAAAACCCGTTCATCGAATCATAACATTCTTCTTCATAGCAAAAGTTGTGATAAAAATATGATAATGTTTTACTTACCTTGTTTGAGCTATCTTCATCTTATATCCACCAGAATTAAATGGATCAAACATATGCTTGGATGACTTTGATTTTCAAGATTATATTATTTATTATTGATATGAAACTATCGAAAATGTTTAAACGATACTATACTGAATACGCGATTAAGTTATTATGGGCTATGTGCAATATTATGACCAACTAATGGGTATGTTTGCTTCTACTTTTATGTTGTTACTGTCTTTCCTGCTGAGGATTCTCTAAAAACATATTTTATATGAAAAATTGTGGGACCTTCCTGATTACTCTACATTTGAGATCTGAAATTGCTTTGTTTAAATAATTATAGTTTGAGATTGAATGGTCGAATGTATTTGATGTGTTATATTAATAATAGAAATGTGTGATTTGTTTATCATCCAGTCACTAAATTAGTTCAAATGATTGTGTAGGTTGATTGATACGTTATGGTTTGAATTTTTCCTTTATTGATGTTTAGAATTACAATCGATAAGCCTCTTTTAGCATATGTGCATCCTAAGTGGATCACCTAGAAACTTCCATATAGTCACAAGCATTTTAAAAGAAGAATCTGTTGGTAACTAGCAGATATTACCTTGAATAAATATGTAATATTACTCAATCATCTTTTAATGTTATTGGTAAGTATCTGACTCCAACCTGACTTGATTGAACTCCACTGGTCATAATTTCTTACTTGAGAATCACTGTTCAAAATCGCTCACTTATGAATACGTGGTTGTTAATAGTGTTAAGAGTTTCTGCAGGCTGTTAAATTTTATAATTTACAAGTTAACTAAAGATAGCAATGTAAACCATCGGATTTCAACTTGTTGATCTAAACATTAAGAGCTTGAAAAGAAATCTGAAAGTTTTTGGTTTAATCTTTGACATGATCTCAAATATTCGACTTTATAAAGTACCATGTTAAAACAAAGTAGCTCATCAATCTTTTCTATCTGTCAGTTCATAATATAAACTATAAGATTTAACAATTACTACAAACCCCTTTCACTGAATTTTAAACTCTCAAATAAATTTATTAAAAATTTCACGGATCAAAATCATGAGTCAGTTGAAGCTAGACCACCAATGGATACCGGCTCAGTGGTCTAGTTAGTTAAGCGCTCGCGCGCGAGACTGATAGGTCCTGGGTTCGAATCTCACGGGGTGCGGGATCGTGGATGCGCACTGCTGAGGAGTCCCATACTAGGAGGAAACGGATGTCCACTGCTTCCAGGTTCTTCATAGTGGTTTAGTTTCAATTGACTCATGAGTTCAATCTGTGAAATTTCCAAAATCTCCACAAAACCCCTTCTGATAATAAAAAGTTATTGAAAAACAAACAAACAAGCAAAATGTCATTATGAGATGACAAATATCAAACATTTTATTTTGATACACTTCACTAATATATTTTTTAAGTTCATTTCCATGCCTAAATACAATACAATGCAATCCATTTTGTACTATCCTGTAATGAAAAATGAGTTCATTTAATTTACCAACTAATTATCATATTTAACATTGAATACATTATTCATAATAATAATAATAATAATAATAATAATAATAATAATGGTAACTATTATTATTATCATACATTTTTGCAAAATAAAAAAATACTTTAATAATTCAGTGATAAGAGAAAGCAAATCGGTAACTTTTTATACAAACCAGTTCAAATTGTATTTTCCGTTGTTGTTGTTGTTGTTGTTGTTGACTAGACAATTTTCAATCATTACGATCATATGAAACGTTTAATTCATTGTTAACATATATTTAGTTTGACCTTAAATTTTAAAAAAAAGTAATTTTTTTTTGTGGTTTTTGATTGAGATCATAAACCGATTAATGTTAGACCACCATTGAAAACCTGGAAGCACTGAACGACCGTTTCGTCCTATTGTGTTTTTATTATTGTGTTATAGATATAAATTAGAATATAAAGATTACATTATTATTACTGATTAATTTATGTTTAATATGTATAGTATAAATAATTATTCTTTACAAGAATTATACTTAGGCTAATGAAAATTCATTATATAAATAATATACTTTAACAAAGATTCTAGCAGAATAACATGAATTCATTTTATTTCGTAGGTTCTCGTCAGCTGCTTACAATCTATAGTATTTATAAGGATAATAATTATTGAAGAGTTCTAGCACATCCTAACATTCAATTTACTATGGAACACGAACAGAATGACATGTTCCACTTTCTTGATGTTGCTATAAAACGTAGGAGAGACGGGACAGTCCAACGTTCGCTTTATCGAAAAAGTACTTGGAATGGCCTTTACCTGAATTTCAATAGTTTTTGTCCACTCAGCTACAAGAAGGCACTAGTTAAAACACTATTTTATAGGGCAGAAAAGATTTGTACCACTGATAAGCTGGAAGAAGAATTGATGAACGTACAAAAATGCCTACGAGACAACTATTACCCACAAAAGTTTATTGAAAAATATAAAAAGCGTAAAGAAAATAATACTGAAGTAATTGCTGTCAATAAAAAACCAATAACTATAAGTCTTAACTTCAAAGGTGACGATGTTGCTAATACAATCAACAGGAGACTGAATACTGCGCTAGCCAGAACCTATCCGGCGGCGAAACTTCAAATTCTTTATAAAACAACATGTTCAGTAACTCAATCAAAGGTTGATAAACATCATTTTCATGTTACCGCCAATTGTATTTATAAATTTACATGTACCTGCCAAAGCAGCTACATTGGCCGAACAGAAAGGAAGGCATATCTCAGATTTTTTGAACATGTTCCAAAAAACCTCAGAACAAGAGAAAGAAAGACTCTAAGTAGCGCAATCACTAAACATCTGCTTGACACAGGCCATCAGGTTGACACCCTACAATCATTCAAGGTTATTAGTAAGCAGCCAAACTCCAGTCTTCTGAAGTTTGCTGAAGCAGTTGCTATCAGGCGCCAAAAACCTGATTTATGTGTTCAGAAGGAGATGATTGTTAATCTTTCCCTGCCTTGGTGAAAAATATTCTTCCGCTGCAGCTTAAAAAAATTTTATTTTTTTTAAAAATTATTTTTATCTTTTATATTTATTACGTCATTGATTTTATTTTTTCAACTATCTTTAAAAAAAATTAATAGTCTTTCAACTGAACTCTACTCACTATGTTCCTATCAATGTTTATTCATTATGTAATCAATTGTTTCTACCCCTTTGAACTGTTGTCACAATTAATGCTCTAGAATATTCTTTCACATTAGGTATATATTTACAATATTCAGCCTATTAATTTCATTTATACCCATGTCATACTTTACGAACATTTCTTAAATATAAACCCTCTCATGTAAGCAATTCAAACCCATTATGTAATTATTATCTTTTTAAATACTATAGATTGTAAGCAGCTGACGAGAACCTACGAAATAAAATGAATTCATGTTATTCTGCTAGAATCTTTGTTCTTGCTCTTTTCAAAATGATAAAGGGAACTATGTGTATGAAATATGCTTTAAAGTTACTTGGTGTTGTTTCACTTGTATCTCTCCATTGTTATTTAGGACTGCAGTTGATCAGTCTCATGTTGGTATATGTGTATCTTATACGGATTGCCTCGATATAGTTTTAAGTCACAAGCGTTTCAAGCAAAGATGGATAGTGACTAGAAGTAAAATCCAGGACGCACGTTTCGTCCTATTTGAGACTCGTCAGCTAGATGTAACTACATCCGAGTTGATGTTCACTGGGGGACTCAAACTCAGTACCGAACTTTTATTGTGATATAATAAAATTTATCATATTGTCTATTTCTGAATGTTTATCATAAATTAGATAGTTTAAATTGTAATGATATCATTGATCTAGGTAGCTTAATATTAAATTCAGTATGTTTCGGTTTTAAGTAGCTATAGTCAGTCATTGAATAGTTCGAAAATTAGCTTTCATGCTAGTTGATACTCAGTAAAAATTTTGAGGTATTAGAAAGGTAAACCATTACATACTGGTTCAATAATCTAATGGTTGGGCATAAGACCTAAATGTCCTTGATTTGATCTCCGGCGGGTTTGTGAGCGTGAACCTCTAAGGAGTCTTATGGTAAGTAAAGGAGTTGCAGAATTTACTCCCGTAGCTAATAAGTCACTGTATAAATCTTGGATATAACACTTCAAACTCATAGATGGTTGTTATATTGACTTCTTGTTCTACCATAACTTTCTTTTGCACTGTTTGTTGAGTAAGCATGGCTATAACCTGTACTTTGTTAAATGTTCATCTATAAACTGTCTGTTTTTGTGTGAAGGTAATTTGTTTGTGATACTTTTCTAGAAACTTGACAGTTATACTGGTTAGACTAACAAATTAGTGATTAAACACATTTCGGGTCAATTAACTATGAAGTGATGCGGATATAAATCGGTACGACTGTTATGTAACATAAGAGATATAATTATTCGCAACAATTTAAACTTAAAGGGAATTTTGACATGTGACAAATAACAATACATAGAATTTGCCATCGATATAAGTGCAATATGTTGATGTAGGCTAACAATTGTCTTAAATTTGGTAAAAATGAGGAGTACAAAATATGAATGTGATGAACTATGTTACCTTATCATAACCAGTATGATTTTGATCGTGAGAAGTAGCATAAACACTTCAGTCCTTACTCCAATTAATCAGTTGAAATTAAGATATGGATGAAAGAATGTAGAACAAAATTACATCTATCCCTTTCCAGATTGAAACTCTGCAAACGTATGCACTGACAACCCTCAATGAGATGTCATTCAGAACCTTCTGATACCACAACCAACATGATACTAATCTTTAAACCAGCTAACTTTACATCTCACACGTTTACAGGGTAGCTACAAAACTTCAGAATTTGATATATGTGTATTAAAATTGTTTCATGATTGACTCGTAACTGTTAAGCTATTTAACCACCATTAACTGGGATGAATCAGTTATCGAATTCTGATTGTTTTTACATTGTTCTTTAACTGATGAACATCATCTTGGATTGATACGAAATCAACATAAATCTATTGAAGTAAATAAAACTTATAACTGAAATTTTATACATTACTGGTAGGACACAAACTGTGACCGAAATTTCAACCAACATACTCATTGTCAATCTTTTTTTCATTTTTTCAGTTCTCTAAATTAAATAAATATGCTCTGTTATTTCTCTCTGTACATTTTTCTCGATCAAATTATATATTTTTTAAAGGGCTAATTTACTATTAATAAACTTAATTACTATCTTAGTTTTAAAGGTCCTTTCAATAGTCATACAGTAACCTATTTCTTCTTTTTATTTTCATCTCGTTCCCTTCCTTTTTAACACATACGTACACATAAAGACCTACATACAAGTACAAAAGAACTAAGAAAACACATTCGATTTCTGTATTTTTATTCTTTTTTTTTCATTGCCTTTAGCGAAACAATTTCATGATAAGGTTCCAACCTAACACCTTTTTCTACTATGCCTATCCTCATTGTCTTACTCTTCTAAATTTTCTTCTTTTTTTGCCTTATAACATCTTTTCGAACCGGATATTAAGGTCATTAAGCGAATAAATTCTTTAATATGACCTTGTGTTGACAATTATTACCAACTATTGTAAAAAAAAGTCAATTATCCATATTTCATTAGAGTTATACAATTATTATTCTTATTATTATTATTATGGGGTTTAAAAAAGACATAATTCAATAGGAAATGAATAACTAAAGGAAACACTATTCAGACTAGTGTACACAACATTATATATATGCATAGTAGAGATATAAGGAAGTTAAATTTTGAATCATAAAAATAATTGGATGTCAACTTCATTACGAACTATCAACAAATAAAGAGAACTAATTAAACTGAATACTTATTGAACAGCTGATTTATTCTGGTTAGGGGATCATCCACAATGAGTCCTAAGTGCCTTACACATTGGATTTTTAGCCGGATAAAAAGTTGGTTATTTTAGTAATCAGCTAGTACTACTTCGTTATTTTTGTGCATGGCTTCCGTTTGCAATACATTAATTACACTTTTATAACAACGACATTGGGCTGTAAGTAATGTATAAACTTTCACTTCATTTCAATCAGTGTTCCTTGATGTTCATCCGTATATTTACCAGAAATGTATGCATGAAAACCATGTACACAGTACTCAATCTTAATGTGCTTTCATCTAACTGACCAATGGTCGTGTTAATTTTTCTGGAAACAGAAGATACAATACCTTTATAATATATGAGAATTAATGACTTTTATATAAAGGCTTTCATAAGTTCATGTTATTCGAATGAAACACTTATATTAATAGAAACTCTACTTAGAATATGGAACGAATTTTTATTAGTTTTTTCATGTCAGCAGTCTACATAAAAGCTATGTTTTCAGTCTAGCTTCGGAAACAATGGATTTCACTAAAAGGTATGTTGCAACCAGTACTATAGTACTGAAATGAACAGTAAGTTTGCAAATCATTAGATAACTTGTTATTTTAGTCAGTGAAAATGATTTCTCTACTTGTCCATTTGTGTATAAATAGGTAATTTGCCAAACTTCTTTATTCTATTATTATTGATAAAGTAACCTAGTCTAAGGACGAAAAACCCGCTAGTTATATGACGTTTTTTGATTTTTTCAATGAAACAGTTTACAAATCTCAATAAAATAATCTTTTTATAATATGCTTACAGATTCTCTTTCTACTTCTATTAATCTAATCATGTACCCAATAGCGAACTATTTAGATTGGTGGTTCATGGAGCTCTAGTGAGAAGTTGGGACCAGTTTGGTTCATTTCTGTCGTGTGAGAAGTGGTTGCTCACCGATCCCGATAGCATGAGCTAAATGAGATTAGATATGTAGATCACTGGAAGTTGACTCACTGGTATAAAATTTTAGCGCTTATCATAAAACCTGGAGATCCTGGATTTAATGCCTATTGAGGACATGGAAACATACATTTGGAGAGTTCAATACCGGGATGAAATTTATGTTCAGTCCCTTCTATTTTTCATAGATTGTCTAGCTAAGGTCACTTCGTGATGTAAACTACAAAAATTTAACAATCTCTACAAACCTTCCATTTCCTATACGAAAAAATACTAACCAAAAATGTCAATTATATTCAATGTAAAATAGGTTACTCTGTACAAAGAACTATAAAATGCGAAGAAAAAAGAAGTAAGAAATAATTTCAAAATTAAAAGAAAGAAAAAATTCACTTCTAAAGGAAATCACTTTCTTAATTTCTTATTCTTGTTGTTTTGTGTTTTTTGTTTTATTAACAAAATAACCAATCATACTATTATCCGTTATGGTATAAAACGGTAGAGATAATAAACATAACGTCTTAAAGAAAATCAATGTGTCCTGTTTCTCTATCACTCTTACCCATAACTTCTTTAATTGACCGTTATTTTGCGCGTAATTTATTGTTTTTTACGTTATTGCTGTCTTATCTTACGTTACTACTACTACTACTACTATTTCTTCTTCTTCCTAATTTGCCTTTCACTCTAAAATGATAGACTGAGATTAATTTCCCCTTTAAATGTTTTTTGTTCCCTTCAAGAAAGAGAAAAAGGCTGGAATAATATTCTTTTAAAATTGATATTTTCCTCGGTTAATTTCTTAGTTTTGAGCATCAAATGACTTTTCTAGAGATTAGATGATGACTTTAATACATTTCTTACAGTGATTAGATTTTATCAGTGTTGTTGTTGACTTATGTTGATAAGTTCACAATATACATTTCCTAACGTTTGCTCAACCTTTATGTGGAGTAAAAGCGTAAATAAGTAATGGTTCATACAAATAGACGGATATATTTTATTTATAGTGAATAGTTTACATTTATTCCCCTTACCGAGTATCTGTGCGATATGTGTGGGAACGCTTGGGTTGTCGAATTGTTGAAAGTCTCCGTTTGTTTATTCTGGAGATCATTACTATTTGTGACTATATTAGATGGTTGGAGGTAGTTCTGCGCTATGTGGTGCTCGTCAGCAAAGCCTAATTTGACGCTTGAGGAAGCTGATGCTCTCTGGTGGATTCGAGTCACTTAGACTCAATGAAATACAAATCTATCACTGTCAATGATTTGAAAATCATGATATTGTTTGACACCTAATAATAAACCATGGTCAAGTGAAATCGGTCAAATAACTAGTGAAAACCAGAGAAAGCCGGAAGACGTTTTCCGCCCATTTCGACATTCCTCAACAAAACGCATCGTGAGTGACTGGATCAAGAGTAAACTAAGCTGTTCTAAACTCTTTGACTTCATATTACTAAATTGGAGTGTACTGGTTTAAATTTCCACCTCAGTCAATTCCCGATCTAAGATGACATTATTAAGTGTGTTATTTAAAACACTTGATTGAACCAACTGCCCATTATTTTTCAGTCCTTTTCATAACTATTCGTTTTTTAAGTACATGGGTTAGATTTTAGGTAGAATGATGATTGCGTTCAGTTGAAGAATCTCAAACTAGTAAACGAATCACTTGCTTAGTGTTTGCTAAGTTTGAATGGTTTACCCAACTAATATCAATTCATTAAAAGACCAATTTTGAAATATACAAAAATATCATTAAAAAAATTCATTAAAATTGATTAGTTTTATTATTATATATAAGGATTGTGAATAACGTTCGATCAGGGGTTAGATATATTATTCATCATATAAACCCCTCTATCTAATTTACCAGGTTTTCATCTTCGAGTGATAATAATAACAATAAACAAGCAAAAATTAATCTACTAAGCTTTTAGTGACAAAAATTACATAACTTCATGAGTTGTAAGTAGGGTTTGTTAAGAGAAATCAGTAAGGCTGAAGTTAAACTTATTACACAGACTTTAAAAGTTGAATATTTAAATCAATGTGGAAAAGATATTTTCATATTTAATTACTTTTACGGTTTTTATTGCCACCCTTACTTTTTGTCACGGGTGATGAATAGTTATGTACTGAAAAGAAAAACAAAATCTTTACATATATTTTATCATTTCTATGAAGTTTTGTGGAATATTTTGTATCGTTGAAAGTAGTTTTCACTATAAATCAACATCAAATAAACTATCAGTCAAAAGCAGTGAACAATGGATGGTAACCGTATCGTAGCATTTAAACAGTGTACACTAACAATATTACACATCATTCAACCCCTAGGTTTTCAATGATTCATCAGTTTATGTTCATTTGTGATGACAAGTAAATTCATATTTTATTGCATGAACGAAAATAAATATAATGACTTTCAAATGGTACTACTTTTCATATCTTAACATTGTTTACAAATGGTTTCATTTATATGATAACTAAATGTTGAGTAACCTTCATGATATTATAATGATCAAGTTAGGCCAATATTATTCATTTCATAGACTAGTATGTCACCATAAGAGACAACTTTTCAAACAGTATCTAACTATAATCTGTTAGTTTAAAGGGAATTGAAGACAAATTTTTCCATTCAATATTTGTTTTTACTTGTTACTAAATTCGACAATATTGAAAGTTCTTCAAGGTAACTTAAAGAAAAACGAAAGGTTATTCTGGAGATCATTAGTTCTGTAATGACAAATCGATATCACTGACAATTTCCTTAGTATGGAACTTAACTTCATACTGTTTATTGTAGACAATAGTTTATTTCATACCTTAATGACCAAAATATTTTCCGCAATTGATCGATATTTCGGATCTTTAAGCATTTGAACAGAAATGGATTTTTTTCAAACGAATTTAATATTACCTTGATGCAAACAAATTTCGAATCCAAGAAATATTCATATTTCAAATCAAAATATCAGATCCTATCTACTTTACTCTGGTTAAATGTATTTATGAGACTTAATACATGAGATTGGAAACACTAGTTGATGTTCCTTTAAGAATTCATGACAAATTGTCAAATATATTCTGACTTGTTTTCATATATTTTTATCAGATCAATATCAGGGTTGAAAACGATGAAGATATGGAATCAGTTCATGAAGTAATCGATTGTGTTCAATCCTATATTGGTTTTATAACTTTGCTCCACTACAGAGTAGTATTGGATTAAAACCAAAGTGCTGTTCAGTTGTAATTAATATTCAATTGTTTTTCAGCTTATCCCAGATCGTGATGTAAAGCTATGGTTAAACATGAACGCATTGAACGTTTATAAACATATCTATGTAACACGTGACTTCAGCAGTATACATTATTACTTTATGGAAGGAAAACACACGTGTTTTCACCCTATGGTTTGAATTCAGTCTAAAAATATCGTTGAGCAACATCCATATATATATAAACAAAGAAAATGGATAGCAAAAATTTCTCAAAAATTTCTGATTTGAGAATAAACATCCTTGAAAGAAGGTAGTAAGCGAAACAGATGAATGAGCTTTGGTGATAGGATAAACAACTCGCTAATGTATATGTATATATTCATCTATGTTAGTTAGCCTATTAAATGTACACAAATTATCTATCGTATGTTAGTGTATACGTGTGAGCATGTAAGAATTTTTGTCATTAAACGCAATAGGCTGAATTGGAAGGAAGAGCAGAAAAACCACATTATTGAAATGCTCATAAAGAAAAGTTGCCTTTGTTACTAATACTAACTAACTTGTGAGAATGATAAACAAACAAAAACTATAGAGTTTATTTTTGCACGTGTATACATCGCTTCTCACATTTATTGGCTCATGTCTTGACTGTATTTATCATCAAACTCTTTTGTAAGCTGTGTTATGTAGACTTGTAACAACAAATGACAGAAAAAATTACTTGTCAACTGTCATACACACATATATATATTGTATTTAGTAATCTAATTTATATGTTCTGTTTGCCTCCCCCCCTCATTTTGTACCTTGGAATTCACTGTTAACCATCATGTTAGAAAAAAAGTAACATATATTACGAGGCCAAAACCACTATATTTAGTATTAGTAACAATAAACAATATAACTTTAAAGGGAGAAGTCAATACTAAATAAAAATCTGTGCATAAGTATATATGTGTTTTTATGTGTGTAGAAGAGATAGAATCATTGAGATGACCAGACAAACAGTGAGTAGTATTATTCTAACAATAATGACTTTATAATGATATTAATGATGACCAATCTTCATTAATTTTTGGAGTTTCTCCAAAAAACCAACTAAGCATACACATATACACATACATATAAATCTATACAAACTTTCATCTAAATTACTTTTCTAAATATTCGAAATTTATTAACAATACATACCGTCATCTTCATTAGTAGTATTACACAACATAATCATATAACTTAGAATATCATTGAATAACAAATGTTTAGTTGGTTAATAGTCTAAATCTAGATCTACATATAAAAAGAGAATATTAATATTGAATTTAAAAGAAATGGATATTGTTCAACAAACATATGGTAAGTCAATATGAAGATTTTGATATTTTGATAACTTGTGATATAAATCTGCAGTTCCATTGATATTATTTCTAAGTTATCAACTGTCATTTAATATAACTTAATATTGTCAAATCTTATATATCTATATTGTATTAATTTGTAATTAGTGAACTCTTAGCATATAACTGAGTATCTCTTACTGAATGTATTCTATGTATTAGGTATATAATCTGGTCATAAATGTTCAGTGACAATAACATTAGCGTATACTGTTGTTAAAGATGAGTAGTTGAAAACAATTTACAAGATACAGATCTTAAACTCTAAGGTAAAGTTTATCTAGAAGTTCAGAGAAAATTGGATTTCTTCAACATAATGATTAAAGATGTGATGGATGAGTAGTACCTTGATTGTATAGTTCGAACAAGTCAAGTATATCAAAATACTTCGTCACAATTTTATTATTGTAATCATCTTTATAGTTGGGTATGACAGTAGGCAAATAAAAATACTGTCATTGATCTGAATTGTGTGTCCCTGTCGACTTATCATTCTTCTCAGTTAATAAGTTGTTTTGGAAAAGATTTGTCATTTCATGCATCCTGATCAATCTAAACAAAATGAGAAGAACAAAATTTACTGAGTACAGTGGATTTATTACATTTTGAGGCTTCTCATCAGATGTAAACTGCCTTAATTTACTTCAATATTATAATCAATGAAGTTAAGTTCGAAACAATTTAAGAAACAAAAAGGAATAACATATTTGACATAATAGTTAAGACTGATTAATACTTGTATGTTGAGGATGAAATCATAACAATGGAGAAATGAATGAAGTTTTAAACGATAATAAAGAGAAAATGAGTAAAAACAAATGAGTGATAAACAAGGCACCTAATTAACATAAAATTAAAGCCAACTTCAGCGGTGAATATCAATGGGATTATACTTTGAGTTCTAAACACTAATTAAAAGATAATTTAACCAACAAACGTTAAAATAATATGACTATCTTATCATGGCAATGATAGGTTTACCACTCTTTCTGTATACATAGGCCAGGCCGAAAGCTCTTGTTGGTAATGATCTCTGCAAAATGGAGTAAAATTGGTACACTTTGCCTACCAATTATTTTAATTGCTTTTAGGATTTTATGGGTACTTTTGTCATAACATTTACGAACAGTCACAAAAATAAGGCTCTATGATTAGACATAAAATGATGTATGTAAAGATCTAGGAAATTGAATAACAAAAATTACAATGTTTCCACCGCCAGTCCAGTTCGTGGTTCTCCAATGAAGTAATCACCATCAAAATACTCGAAAATAAAGTTGTAAAATAAACAATTTTTTGAACAAATATCAAGTTATATTCACGTATTGAATTTAATTTGGGATGTGAATATGAGTCATGTGGTACCATGAAAATGTGTTTGTAATGCTTAGCTACATTCGGTGACTATACTTAGGTTTAGTGACTTCTGAGAGAAAGGTTAACACAAATTAACAACTCGTAATTAATGAAGGAACTTAAGCCCTTTCAATAAACTAAACTGAATACAGTTAGTGGTATCATGGGAATGATATATTTATGAATAAATAAAAAGAGGAGAATTATTCACTTATCATTCATTCATTTGAACACAATTGTAGGCATTAACAGTGTACGATCGATTATTTTCTTGAAGAACCTCGTGCTAGACTTTCGAGTAATACGTTGGAAATATTTAATTCATAAATATATTCCGCTGCTCAAGATCGTTACGGAGATGACTTTATCTTTAATATCTCTTTTGTGTATTCTACATCCAGTTATTACGAAAATCAGAATTCACTATCGAAGTAATGAGTGAATACCACTGTTATCGATTACAGACCATAGCACCCCCCGAAAGTCTTCGCTCATATTCCATGACTGCTACTCTTAGGTTAGTCTAGTTCCACTAACTTTCATTACTTTAAAGGTATGAACACTTTCGAATCAAATTTAGTTTAATTTTTTTCTATTTTGATCAAACATAAGCAAGAAAGCCATTTAAAAACTACTGAATATTGAACCACTCACTAATTTTACCAGAGATTAGTTATCAATAACCATTTAAACCGGCTTAATTCGTTGTCACACGTCGCAGATTAAATTATTTTACCAATATCCAGTAAATACGTGAAAAGAAACAACATGGAAACTGGTTTTTACCATAAATTGTTTAGTACCACGTCAACAATTGATAAGATATGGATTTTAACATGATTAGATAAGGGATTCGATTGTTTCATAAAAAAGATGCAGATTTGTATAGTAATTTCTAGTATAATAACTTTTAGATTACAATGAACTTGTCTAACAGTAAGTCATTTTAATAGTTCGCTCAAACTTAGATGAAAACCCGAAGCATCACTGAATGACTGCGCTGGTAAACTTTGAAATAAAAATTCATTTTGCAGTTGGCTGAAAATTAATCTCGGTTGAAATTTATACTGAAGACGTCTGTAGCACATGTCAATAGAACGTAATAGTTGGCAAAATAAATGTTAATTGAGTCATCCACTATGACAATGAAGCAATAACGATTAAATAACAAAGGATTTTCATACCAGAACGAAAGGGCCGTTTAATGCTTCCAGGTTTTGAATGGGTGTCTGACTTCGATCGGTTTGTGATTTTAATGAAAGTCAACAATCTCTGCAATCCTATACTGATAAAGTTAATTGGTTGAGTCCATTGGTTTAAGTTATAAATCCCTCCTATTACTGAAGATCAAACCAATTCAAGTTTACAAATTAGATGATTTACATACATTTCATTATACTTCAGTCAAACGTTTACTAGATAATCTATTTCTAGTTAGAATTTGATTAATGGTTTCTAAACATAACAGATGATTTCTTTTATAGTGTATCCTGGTAACCTCTTTTTTGTTGAGGTTGTGAATGACTTTAGTTATTTCTTCGTCTAATATCTAAAAATTTGTCTGGCATACTTCATTTTATAATCTGACATAGCAATTTAAATCTAAATGACAATTTTCATTTACTAAATGAATAATTACTTATGGTTAATTTCCCCTCTCTCAATACACAGCTGGTTTGATAGTTCAATATTTCTTCATTAGAATCATTAAGTAAACAGTAGTTATGTAAAAAGATAGTTAAAAGAGTGTGATGTATACTACGTGGAAATATTTTTATTACGCAATAAGAGATCTACACAAAATCATGTACTCACTGGTGATTATCTTTGAAGTACGTTTCCAAGGTATTAATAACAGGTTGGGATCTGTACAGTTAAACCATGCCACAAGTAAAATAGTTATCACCCATAACCCAAAGAAATTTTAAACTAAAAAGAAACAAGTATTCACCATTCTATAATTTTCAGTGGCTCTCCAGTATATACTACTCAATGAAGAAAAGTTATATTTAGGTCAAACAAGTCTGTACAGATCGCTTGTCTAAATTTCCATTACAAATCCTGATACAACTATGAAGAGAAAAAAGAATATATGATTATTTAAGTTTATAGTAATGAAGAATGTAACTTTTATACATTTACTTATTTCGATAACTTTATAGGAGTCAAGAATGACAAAGTTGTGGGATAATGCTTATTTATTTAATCTTGTCTTTTCTGGGTCCTCTACACAACAATTGACATCTTTATTTTTGTAAATACTAGTAATTATGTCATTTCGTCTACCGTATTTACAAATAATATCTGTAAATGATTATGTCATTAGTTCTATCGCTGTATGAATTAAACATTTATGAGTATGGAAAATAGTGACGAGGATGACGATGATGATTAGTTTTATTGATAAACTGAGTCACACTTTATAAGGTCCTTACAATAGTTTCATTTATAAATATAGTGGTTGTAAAAAGTATGCAGAAGATTTAGAGCATAAATAAATGAAATGAATTCTCTGTATCCCACAATGTTTCTTTTTATTTTACGACCTAATAGATCATCATCTTAAGATGTCCTCATCAGACATTAGGACTGATACTTCTTGAGTTTACTTAAATGTGATGTACTCAAAATTAAATGAACAACTTCGTTTTCGTTTTTTTTTATATCAAACTATAAGAAATTGATTTTTACTTATTAGCTTATTCGACACAACACTGTGATTGACATAGCTACCTATTTATGTATTATACTAGTTGGATCATAAATATGAGGTTTTGTTAATTAATTCAATCATAAGGTTGTTTATTTCTTGTAGTCGTTATAATTTTTTGGAAAGTATTCTGATGGATTAAGATCAAGAATTTAAAATAAATCATCGTAAAAAGACTTACGACTTTATGTCATGTATGGTAGTTGGAATTTGTATCGTACAAAAACTATCACCTTGTGTTTATCACTTTAGATAAAGTGGAGTAAAATCCTTAAAAGTAGCACTTCAGGAAATCAAACTAGTTTATGTAAGTAATGATCACTGGTTTGAGAATGATATTAAATAACTAAAACCAGTGAATACTAGTGATAAGTTTCTTTGCTGGAAAGTGTTCATAACAACTGAATATTGACTTTTGAGTAATTTAATGAAATTTTTTTCTAGAAACTCGATTAATATGATGGTAGTTTTTTTAAATGACTGAAGAACTATCAGTATAGGGTTGTAGAAATTATTGAATTTAGATTGATATCATGAACGGATCAGTGTTAGATCACCATTGAAAACCTGGAAGAACTGGATGGTTGTTTCATCACAGTATGGAACTGTTGAAGATTATATTTAGCTGTGACCTATAAGATATATATTCGAAAATCTTAGTGTAATATCCCGATCATATATGGAGTTGGAATAGAAATTCTTTCATAACATGGAATAACTTGCCTTGCTTCATAAAATTTTTTTAATACCTTTGTTTATAATTAACCTTACTGACACCATGTCTAACAGAAGTTTATTATCGGTATTATTATCATCCTGTAAAAATAAGTATATATATTTGCGATTGTACAGCTTTGAAAATGGATTCACCGAAAAGAGAACTCTTTGCTGAACTTATCTTTCTTATTTAATTTTCAAAAGCTTGTTGTTACTGTTATTATTTTGAATTGGTAAGTTTTCACACCTTAACATATTAGATCATATCAGTTGCATAATACATTTATCACATGGAATCAATTCTCTATGCAAATGATTCTTTTAACTTATCATATTTAATCATTAATTATCGTTAATATAATTTTATTCTTTTCAGTCGTAACTAGTAACAGAAACATGATTAATCAAAAGCATATTTACCATGTTAGTGTACATACACGTGTTTGTATCTGTGGTTATTTCTACATTTGTATATGTTTATGTGTAAGTTTTTATGTAGTTATTTTGTTTATGGGTCAAATGGCTACCAAAAGGTTAATTTATACTTGTTGAATGAAATTATTTAACGAACACTCCCTCTCTTTCCACCTTTTTTTAAAAAACGATTAATGCCATCAATTATTATTAACAACAATAGATAAGCAACAATTTCGAAAATATTATGACACAAATTATGTATGTTGTAATGACGATAATAACTTAAAACTGGTTTGTATTCTTTTTTTCCAGTTATTGTTATGTGAGTGTGTTGCTGATGCTGGTTAGGTGAATGTGAGGATTATTATTTGGATCTGATTAATAAAATAAGCACTACATGCGTTGTGTTAGGTTGTATTTACAGATGAAAGTCAATAGAAAAACAACCTAAGCAAGAGAATCACAGGCCTAAGATAACTATGTATGTAAGAACTTAAAAAGAATATTTGTACAAATGAATTTAAAGTTAGTGTTATAAACTAGTGTTCCCTACAGTAAGAAAGTTGAGACCAATATCTGGATTTACCAAATCTTCAATCATGTATGGCATTAAACCCACAATGAATGTTTGGTCTTATTCTGGGCTCGTCAGCTAAAAGTGCCTGTATTCGAGTTTTTGTGTCCACTATAACTCATGGACCTAGTTTTATCGGTCTGATGTACTCGCTGTACAAATTAGTGGACTTATGAACTCATTAGATTAAGGGGGAAATATCAAAAGCAAGATACGCGTGCATTTAACAGACGAGTCTTAAATAAAACGAAAATGGAGTGATGCCTTCCATTGATAGCCATAAACCAAAATTAAGTGAAGTATTTTATCATGGACAATATTATGAAATCCACCCAAGATATATATAGGCCATTAGGGACTAATTAATATCGTTCTGAATATCTACACAATGAAAACAAAAACCCTTATAAGTTAGTTTTTATGGAAGATTCATACTTTGTTTCCAGGAGGATATTCAAATTATAGAAAGTGATTCATTTCACCCGGGTTGTTATCTCAAGACAATGTCCATAAATTCTATGTTTTATTAGCGTTTTACCACTTGATATGGGTGGTCAGAAATATTTCTCTCTGACTAATATTCCATCATGATCAGAAATCTCGAATCGAATTTCGATGTTAACTTATAATTAAATTAACCGGCAATCCTGCATACAAGTTCTCTAGTTCTAATTAGCGCTACACTGTTGAAATATTGTTTTAATTTCAAATGGTTTGGAAAGACTCATCCATCCAAATACAGTCAATCTGAACACTGCAAAGCCAAATGAATAAAACAACAACACATTGCTTGAATCTTTTAGAGTGGACCGTTCCAATTAGTATAAGTCATTCTTAGCTACTGAGACTAATTGTGAAACCTTGAGAACTTTGAGTGTTTTCATTTGTTCTTTTCACTAATTACTGTATGATTGTGTAAACGCAGAAGTAATTTTACATCAGTTTAGATAGTGTTAAAGACGTGAATAAATAATTTACGGGGAAAGTTTGATTTTTCTCAAAAATCTACTTATTTTTGAAACCTCATACAATCTCATGTATGTGTGATAATAATTTACGGTTCTAATGAAGACATTTTTATGTAAACTGTATTATATCAAAAGAACCATTAAGATGGGTAATTTACTGATCACTTCTAGTGAAAAATTGTTTTAATTCAAATGGGTGACATAAATTTATCAAAAATTTAAATAACATCATTATTGAATAGTTGAATTCATGAATCAATTGAAGTTGGACCACTATGGAAAACTTGGTCTAGCTTCAATTGACTGATGAATTCAACTACTAAATTACTATAATATCCACAAAAACCCTTCTCTGATTATAATCATCATATGCTTATTAGTGACCGTCTCCAAGAGGTATTTCTTGAAGTTCTAGTAAAAAGTACTGACCAGTGAAGTTCAACCGGGTGTGATAAGAGATAGTAACTCACTGATGACAGTGGTGGACGGTGGCTCAACTTCATGGATTGGTTAAAGTTAGACATGAGCACTGCTGAGAAGCCCCATACAAGAACGAAATGGCCGACCAGTGCTTATAGGTTTTTCATGGTGGTCTAGCTTCAACTGACTCATGAATTCAACCACTAAATTACTATAATATTCACAAAAAACCCTTCTCTGACTTTCATATCTCATTGATAAGTATGATAATTTCGAGTAAAATAATTTCTTATATATAACAAGATTAGTTAGGTATATAAAGTCAATACAAATTTAGCTCATGTTGGTTTGAACAACTTAACATAATTATTAGTACCAACAAAATACATTACCCTTGATGTTTCGTGAGAAATTAACAATGGTACAGAAATAAAGTTACAATACTTAAAAGTAATGTAAGCAGATTTCTAGTGAAAAGGATTTATTTGCATGTAAAATTTGTAATCGTAGAAATTTATTTATACGGACATAGTGATAAGATTAATTCAGCAATTGAAAGTCTTTTTCATCAGGATAAAAACTGAAATGCTTTGTCTTTACAGAGAAATAAGAATAGAATCCAGTGAATTATTCGACTAATCATTCCTATTATCAGAATGCTTAAACTCATTACCGTGAGATTATTTCAAAGTTGAATACGTAACGATTGTCACACGATATAATGCAAACTAGAAATGATATACTTAATAGCTATTAATTAATAAACATTTTTGTACTTGAGTAGACTTCACCAATAATCTACTTGTTAGACCCCATAATTATTTTCCATTTTCCCGAATTGTAAATTTTCCATAATATATACAAGTTTAAGATCATTCAGCTAATCAAAACCACATCATAATTAGCCACAGAATTAGTTTAAGTAACTAAGTCCTTATCCTTATTGTATCTTTATACTTTGATAAGCTAGTTTCAACAGCTGAACACAACCACATATCATGTCATCAAAACCTTATGCTACACTTGTCCTTATCCTTCTAATTTACTTCACTTGTGAAAAATTTAAGTCACATAGACAGTTTAGTTTTCTAAAAATAAAGTAACTTTTTATTATCTAATTACAAATGATAGATTGGTAGATAGATGAACTAATTCGTCAAAATTTAATCTCACTATACAGAAAAAAGGAGAAATAAAAATACAGGAGACATAAATTGAAAAACAACTGACAGACAACTCTTGAAGATAACTTAGATTTCAACAAAATGTATCAATAAGATGTAAAGGAATGATGATCAATGACGGGCCTCGATGATGATGATGACGATGATAATGTTGACATTTACTGGCGTCAATATGTTTTAATATTATTGTATATCTCAAAAAAAAAAACAAAGCAATCAACTATCTATAAACATCACAATATTAGTTATATGTAATCAAGTCAATGAAACTGTCAAACACAATAAATCCTGTCGTATAATCAGTCTTTTGAGAAATTTAGCTAACAATTGAATGTGTCGATTGGTTATATTTTTTTCTTTTCTGAGTTGTCTCTATATTTATCGTCCAGAACAAAAAAAACATTGATAGAAAGCATTAGATATTTTTGAGGATGTGGGGGGGGGAGGGAACATTATAAACTTTGTTGACGCTGTTATTCTCTTTGTTAGTTATTTTGTGAGTTTTACTGATAATTATAAACTAGGTAATTCTTTTTTCATCATTGAAAAATTTCTATGATAATTAAAAAATATACAGATATATGAACGAAGAACATTCCTCTACTGTGATTAATATGATTACTTCTACTTACAGGGTCAATTTTAAAAATTATTGGATGTACAGCAATGTACAATGTACAATTATATATTTCTTTAAAATATGAATTGTAGTAATCCATTTGTACTTTACACCATTCACTCAGTTAAATAGATAAATAATTATAATTTCGTGGATTGGTTGAAGTTAGACATTAACAACGTTGGATGCTAGATCAGTTGTTTACAGGTTAAGCGTTCTCTCGCGAGACCGATAGGTCCTGGCTTTGAATCTTGCGGGGTGGGATAGCGGATGAGCACTGTTGAGGAGTCGCACAATAGGACGAAATAGCCGTTCAGTGATTCTAGGTTTTATATGGTGGTTCAGTTCCAAATGACTCATGAATTCAACCATTAAATTACATATAATTTGACAAGTGATTGTATTCATTCATAATTCATTGTTGAATATCTCAATTATTCTTAGAATTTTCACAAAGTGGTTTCAGTTGATTTTCTTCTTGCATTTCCTTTAGTTCAACAGTGACATTTCAAGTGTTACAAATTATTCTAAAAAAGGTACTATTCATGATTGTAGAATAAAATTTTCTCCTACTTTGATGATTGTAATTATTATTATTATTATTATCAGCTTCATTCAATATTATATTTTTGGTACAATATAGAATTCTCAGCGTAAAGTATTTCAACAAGTTTCCGTTTCTTTCTGCTTGGTCGATCCTGGCGATAAATATTAAGTGATCGCCAGTTAGATGTTAGCAGTTCAGTAAGTCAACATCTGAAAAATGTGCATACTTTTCGCTGTATATTGCCAGCAACCAAATTGTCTCTTATTGAGTTTTTTGTAACTTTCAAAACAAAAGGTTGTACACTTTTCAGAAGAGCAGCAGAATAGGTCATACGATGATTAAACATAATGATATATTAAAACAAAAAAAAATAGATAACATGTTGAAATATCTAGATGGTAGGAACAGGTAGCCCAGAAGCTCAAGCAGGCCGCCCTTTATTAAATGAAATGGTTGATAATTTAACATCATTTACCAGTAATAATAATTTTCAGTATCGATAGTGAATGATAACTTCATTAAATAAACTAATTGATGAAGTAACATTTTCCTTATTCTAGAAAAGAATACCATTAATATTACTTTTAAGACTGCTACCACTAATACCATGACTATTATTACTCAAAGGTTTATTTGAAAAATATATATCATTTGGTTCATACTCTTATTGATGCAGTATTATTAGTGTTAAGTATATATGTTGTGATGCGTAAGGAAATAACTTTTAAGGAAAGGTTTCAAAAGAATTTATACATAAATATGACGTTACGAGTTTTCCGTTACCATTTTGTTTAAGTCAACTTATCCATACACACATAACATATATACTATGTGTGTGCAAGGATAAGTTGGCTTGAACGAAATAATATATATATATATATATATATATATATATATATATATATATAGTGTTTTATAGCTTCTTTTCATTATTATCATTGTTCATGTTTGTCCTAAACGAAAAAAAGAGTTAAATTGTTATATGTTCATCTCATTTAGAATAGTTCTTTATTCGTTTAAATTCACCGAACCAATTAGGCTAGGAAAAGAATTTTTAAAAATATTCCACATTTTCTTTTGGTCTTAAGGGACTAAATAACGTGAATATATATATAGTTTTAAAAAGGTTTCTCGCCTTTTCTCACTGATCAGCATGCATCACACCTTTCTATCTCTATCCAGAGAACATTAATTTATAAGATAGAAATAAATGGAAATTAGTGGTATTATTCTGTTTCTTGTGTGTATTCTCTTCCTATCTAAACTTTTTATATTATAATATGAAAACGTTATTTACTAAACATTTTTTATCCTCCCTCGAGATTCAGTTCTTGAAATATGATACATATATATTGCATAAAATGATAATACTGATCGAAAGACAAGAATACACCAACATTCTTCTCCATTCTTATTTATTTTATAAATAACATATATATACTACTATTAAAACTGTACATATATGTTAATAACATTTTAATAAAAGTTTTAACATTAATTGAACTATGATACACATTTAAATGGTTATATTATACATATGTGTATACCTTTAAAAGTATTTGTTTTTCTTTCTCCCTCTTTACTTACCTACGAAGTAGAATAAAAACCAAAGATAAAGGGAATGAATGCTTCTCTATTATCTCTTTATAATAAAATTGACTTATTTTTTCTTTACTCATAATTCTCACTTCATACTTAGAAAAATTTGAGAAAAACATGGTTACAGTTATGCAATAACTCGTTGTACAGAAAATCACCTTTTTTTCCTACTTCAATAATTAAGAATAATCTAATTAAATATATAAGGTGTAAAGAGAAATATAATATCAGAAAGGGATTTTTGTGGATATTATAGTAATTTAATAGTTAAGATCATGAGTCAATTAAAGCTAGACCACCATGGAAAACTTGGAAGCACTGGACGATTATTCCATTCTTAGCATTCATGATCTCCCTCACGGGATTCAGTTAATAAAAAAATTATACAGTTTTACTTTTTAGTGTTAAAAGTATAACACTCAATAAAAACATGATTGATATATTTGAGAAAAGATTGTTGACTAATTATGAAATGAAATTTTTCCCATTGAACAGTTAAATCATGTTAGTCTATTTTCTTGAATACATTACAAAAGCTAATTATATTCAAAGATAACAACGAACAGTACTGTTGGACTATTAATGATTATCATCATGTTATTTTGTAGAATTTTCGTTGCTAAGTTAGATTTGAACTAACTAGTACAGAAATAAACTAGCATTGATTGAAGTAGCTAGTTAAACATATTTTAAATTGTATACGTTCTATGCAGTTAAACTAACCACTTGGTTAGAGGCTTAAATTTGGAGAACTTAAAAGGTTTAATAATTAGACTATACTCGTCTGGCGCGAGACTGACAGGTCCTGGGTTCGAATCTCGCGGAGTGCGGGATCGTGGATGCGCACTGCTGGGGAGTCCCATATTAGAACGAAACGGCCGTCCAGTGCTTCAAGGTTTCCCATGGTGGTCTAGCTTCAATTGACTCATGATTTCAATCTGTAAAATGAACTTATCAATGTCACATAGTTTGGATGTTGATTATTGAATATTGAATTAATTAGAAAATTCATGAATTATTAGTTGGTTAAGTTACTAAGTATTGTTCGAACTAGATAATGATGCCTTGCATTATAGAGATATTTAAAGCACTGATGTGATATGAGATTTATTAGATATTATGATTACCTGTATTCAAAACTTTCTTATTAATTTTTGTTAACCAATCAGTATTACATACAATATAAAATGATATTAAATCATTGAACAGATCAATTGTTAAATTTGAATGACAATAGAATTTCATTTAGATTTCAGTCACTGATAAGTTATAGATTAAATGGATACTATGTGGAATGAGGCTTATATAAAAATATATACTTACTTACTTACGCCCGTTACTCCTCGTGAAGGAGCATAGGCCGCTCACCAGCATTCTCCATCCAACCATGTCCTGGGCAATCCTTTCTAGCTCTTACCACTTGTTATTCATCCTTTTCGTATCTGCTTCTATTTCCCGACATAATGTGTTATTTGGCCTTCCGCTTTTCCGCTTCACTCCAGGATTCCAAGTTAGGGCTTGTCTCGTGATGCAGTTTGATGATTTGTGTAATGTATGTCCTATCCACCAACTCCATAATCTTTCCTAATTTCCTCTTCAGCTGGAAGTTGGTGTGTTCTCTCCCACAGAAGGCTATTGCTGATGGTATCCGGCCAATGGATGTTGAGTATCTTGCGTAGACAACCATTTATAAATACTTGTACCTTCTTGATGGTGGTTGTTGTATTTCTCCAAGTTTCAGCTCCGTACAGTAGAACTGCTTTGATGTTTACTAGAATTTCTTTGCATGTCGGATGATAACTGAATACGAATAAGTGCTTTGCACATTAATACTAAACTACTTTCAAAATTTATAATATTGCGTAGCCATGATTTGACATTTTTAAAGTAACATTTATTCCCTCCCTCCACCCCTCTGGAAAGCTGTTTTCTTTTAATGGTTGAAATCATGAGTCCATTGGAGCTAGACCACCATGGAAAACCTGGAAGCACTGGACGGACGTTTCGTCCTAGTATGGGACTACCAAGCAGTGCGCATCCACGATCCCACCCCTCGCGAGATTCAAACCTAGGTCCTATCAGTTTCGCGCCAGGCACTTAACCAACTAGACCACTGAGCCAGCATCCAACGGTGTTATTCTCTAACTTCAACCAATCCACGAAGTTGCGTCACCGTACACCATTGTCTTCAGTGAATTCCTAACTCACAACAGACCTGGTTGAACTCCACTGGTAACGTCTTCTCACTAGAACTCCAGGAGTGTCGCCTGAAGTCAGTCACTAGTGAGCAGGTGATTATTATCAGAATGGGTTTTGTAGATATTTTTGGAAATTTCACTGGTTTTCTCTTAATAGGACAATAAATCTACTCTCAGATATTTCAGGATAATTTAAATGATTCAGGTTTTCTTCATAGATATTTCACCCTATTTATATGAAATCTAATCATTATCAAAATATTTTAATAGTATTGTTGATTTTCTTAACAGGTTTAAATCAAACTGATCAACCATCATCGGATCATCAATTAACAAAATATTTAAATATAACATGTACTGATTCGAAATCAATAGAAAAACATCATAATTTATCACCTCAATCAACAATTCAATCATTGGATATCACTATAAATGAATCCAAAAATTCACCAAAATCAGATATAAAATGTTCTAATGATAAATTAAAACAAGATTTCTCTCAAATAAAATTATTATCTAATTCATTTAATACTATCATTAATGATAAGGAAAATTTAAATTATTATCATCAATATAATAATAGTAATAATAATAATATGAATATGAATAAATGTTTCGATGTAACTGATTGTTATCAATCCCAAGAAACTGATCATTTTTCAGATTCATTCAATAGTTCCACTTCTTGTACATCAACATCTCATTATATTCAAATTCAAGAAGATGGTATAGATAATACTGATAAAGAAGAACTTGAAATTCGTCGTAAACGACGTAAACAAATATTACCACAACAGAATTTTCATTTTACTCCAGTTATAACTAATAATATGGATGATTTGATGGAAATTAATGACATATCAAACGAAAATGATATGACCAGATTCATAGATTATGAACTAGATGACAGTGTAAGTTATCAACCAAAAATAAGAAAATTATCTAAATCTTCATCAAAAAACGAAGTGGAGCATTTAGAAACTGAAGAATTAGAAGAAGTAAAAGAAAAAGAACATACAGAAGGGAATATAGAGAATAAAGATGTAGAAATGAATTCAGATGTTCAAATGATTAACGCTGATGATGACCATATACTTAATCAAACAGATAAATTATTCAATAAAAGTTTCTCTCCTACTATTAACATAAATTCAGAATATAATAAATTAATTAGTGAATTAAGTCAATATGCTGTAGAAGCATTTCGTCGAAGTTTAACAAATCAATCAACTAAAGTACAAAAAGGTTTAGATAATGAAATGAATAGAAACAATTGTAGCGGTGATATCGATGGCGGTAACACCACTACTACTGCTATTAATAATAATAATAATAACACAGAAGAAAGAATTATTGAACAAACATTATTAAAACTTGAACCACATATATCTGAATTAGTCGGTCAATCATTAAGAACAAGTATTGAAACAATAAAAAACGAAATGTTATCTAATTTTAAAAGAATCAATAATCATTCATCTATGAATCTATTACATAATCAATCTGAAATTAATGAAAATAATAAAACACTAGAAATTAGAAATCAAGAAATATTTCCTGAAACATTTCAACATTTCAATGATCCACATAAAGATGATACTAATTCTAATGAAGAAATGAAACCAAATGATTCAATTGAAATGGTACCTATGGAAAAAATGGATCATTTAACTAATAATTTAAAACAACATTTACATAATACAACAATAAATACAAATAAACAAATGAATAATAATAATAATAATAAAATATTACCATCTAATAATTTAGTGGATCAATCTATAGAAAATGATCAAATTTCTATCATAAATAATCATTTATCAAATATAGTAACTCATTCAAATGATCCTATTCAATCAGCTTATAAAACATTACTGACAAATAATACATTAAAATTACCTATAAATAATCTTACATTCAATTCAATGAATCATATGAATCCAGCCTATTCAACTTGTAATATTGATCATAATGATTCTATTAATAATTGTATAGATACAATTGATTTTAATAAACAAATCATACATAGTATCCATGAAGAAAAAGAAAAATCTTTACAATTTCCTTCATTTTTCACTAATTTAAATGAGAATAATAATCAAATATATTCAAGAATTTCATCTAATGATCTATCTATGATTAATGTAAGTTTATTTATACTTTAGTTATATAATAGTGAGAACAATAAGATTTTAGATTGATTTTAGCAAGTGAATTATTGAAAATCATGAACCACTAGTTAGTTGTTTTATTCTAGTTGGGTATATTTTTGGAATCATGCAAATGCTTTAAAACTTTCTAATAGCTAGCGAATATTTTTTTTAAGTTTTAAATTCGAGAAATATAACTGGAAATCCAAGACACTAACTGGTGTTTATTCATTTTAGGAGCGAAATGTTTGTTACTGATAACAATCAGTGATTATCATGAAGCATAACAGGTTACTGAAAGTGGAGATGTGGATTGTTGAATCTTGAGTCAGTGATCTAAATCTAATGCTTTCACCTCTAGAACTTTATGACCTTGGTTCAGCCCTGCGTAGAGTTATAGGTTGATACTGCTGTTGAGTTTTTAGGTCAGGATTAAACAGCTGTGGGTTATTTTCTATTTTCTAATGAGTCTCTTGTTGATGTTGGCGGTGATGAAAAATATATTGAAATTGAGAATATCTACACAACCTATTTATTTAAATGTCTTTCTGTTAGAGGTACATTAGTCCACAATAAGAGTAGAAACTATTTAAAGCTTATTAGTCTTAAATATCCTCTATTGAAATTGATAATGCAGTTAATTATACTAAGCTAACAAGGAGAGAATCAATGACACAGTATAAAATGATCTTCGACAATACTGAAGGATATCAATCATTTCCAAATAATTGTTTATAAAAGGTATTGTGTAGCAACAAGATGCTTTGTGCTTAGTCGTGTTTATTTTGTCATAATAATATCTAAGCTACATTAAATCTTCCTTTCACGTATTAAAGTAGCAACGGTCCCAACCATTTTCAATAAAAACATATAATGAGAAATCCCTTTTGAGTAATATTCATGTGTCCAATTTCTTCATTAATTTTATTGGTAGAAAATTTGTTGGTACAGATCTGTAAAATTGTCTTGAAGCCATCATTCAAATAAAGAAATACGCCATTTTCTCATTTGTACATTATGACAACAAAACAAATGCGAAAACATTTTAAATTAAAAGAAAAACCACCATCAGGATCATATTCTGTATGTTTAGTTTGTAACTCTCATATTTTCCCACATATCTGTAGCGGAATCTCTGAATTCTATCTCTAAGATTCAATCAATTATAATGTGGTTTGCGAAAATAACTAGACTAATTTGTGTTTGGATAAATAACCATAGATTGTATAGACAAATATTCATTCATAGAACTATGTAAGATATTACAATTTAAAGTAGTTGGAGCTTCATAACTGGCAAGTATTCTGTTGATAACTGTCCAGTGAGCAAGTCATTCATGAATTAAAGAATAAACGTCTTCATCTTCTTTAAAACTATCAGATAACATACTTGTTAATAAATTGTTTACTTGTCAACTTTCAAAAATTCTATTCTTTCTATAAATTAATTAGCTATTTAAGATCGTTATTTCAGATTGGTAACCGTTTGAAGTTTTATTATAAACGGATACTGTATATAAAAATACCTAATAAAATAAAACAGAAGAATATGTTATTCTAGATTAGAATTCTTTAGTAGTATGAAGTTAAACAAACTACTCCTCAGAGCTTTCGCCTTCTCATTACTTATTACGTCATGGGTATATTTTCACTCAATAATCTTAAAAAATCAGTCATTATTATCTTTAAAAGCGTCTATAGAAGTTCCTTTCTAAAATCATGAATTACTGAAAAATGTTATGTGAAACGAATGTTCCATATCACTAGAAAGACTACTTAAATTTAGACTTATACTGTGTCTGTAATAATAACCTTATCCGTAATGAAATGTGGAGTAAATCTGTTTCATTTTGAAAGGCCTGGTATTGTAAAAATTATTCAGAAAACCTAGTTTTAGCAAAACATATATATGTATTTAATGCTCTCTTGTTTCACAGTAAGGACTGTTTACAAAGTAAACTATATTCATTTGAAAGACGATAAATAAAAGCATCTCACTATCAGTCAATGTATTTATAATTTAAAACAACTTGTTTCAAAATTTCTTTGATCGAAATTGAATTTGTTATTTCATTCAGTATGTATGTATTTACATTTCACAGACGAATTCACCTCCGTCTTCATCCCAATCAGTTGACTATATTAATTCTAACCAGTCAGTTGATATTAATTCATCTGAAAATGTTACCTCATCAATGTTGACTAATACTACCACTTCAACATCTTCATCGTGTGATCCTGTAACGGCAGCGGCCGCCGCTGCTGCTTTAGTTAACGTCTTAGGATTTCCAATTCCATACAGTTGGTCACCGAAAACATTAACTGACATGCAAGATGCTTATGGATTACTATCAAATCCATATTATCATTGGCCGTGGAAACTTCTTAATTCTTCTTATGCATCAAAATATTCTGATCAAAATACACTTCTTCAATCTAGTTCACTAGTCAATAATACTATGAATATTATAAAGCAATTGAATAAAGTAAACCCGGTCTCAACATTGAATTCTTGTTTGAAATCAAAATTTCCATTTAATGACGAAATAAACAAAACAATATAATGATGTTTAACGATACAACTTCTTTGTCAACACAAGCAATGTCATCAGATGAACAGGTGGAAGCTATACCTTTAATAGTAAGACCTGACAGAAAAGTAAATAAATCTGGTTCAGTCATAAATAGTAATAGTATCATGTATACCAGCTGTTCATCAAATTTGACAACTAGTACTAGCGTAACAACGGCACCAATAACAAATGAGGGTAATTCATTTCACGGACCAAATATTAGTCGCAGAAGACGCACTAAAGTTACTGACACACGTCTAAGTCATTCACGTGTTTCACGTTATCCAAATAATGCATTTTCGAATTGTACAACGACGAATTCTGTCATGCACCAAAACAATCGACATTATCATAACCAACCAATATCACAACAACAGTCACTTCTTCAATCAACTTCAGACATTATTGACTTGGGGCAGGCATTAAATTTGGTCACATCAACTTCGACATCTTTTGGATTGAGTGTGAACCAAATGCAAACTGATGATAAAGAATCCTTACTTATAAGCCAAAATCTTTTACCGGGTATAAATCAGGCTAAATATCGCAACACTGTTATTTCTACCGGTACTTCTACTTGTAGTATTATTAACAACACGAGTAATTTAAAATTAGATGATTTCTATTCTGCTAAGTATCGATCAGAAAATCAAATTCATAGTGGTGGTAGTAATAATAGTAGTCCATCACCAATTTCATTACGTCTTTCAGGCTATTCAAAAGAAATGACTGATAATACCTCAGAAAATCCGAAGGGACATTGTCATGAAAATGTAGACATTTCAGAATCAGACAAGAATATCGATTATCAGTTTAACGGAGTGGATGAGAAGTTACATTGTTTGAATACACTTCAGGAATACAAATCATTCGAAAAAATATTTTCGAAAACATTGAAAAGTTATCCACTATCTCTAAAATCAAATTTACTTAATAATATCGGTACACTGCCTGCAGCTATGAATACTGTCTCCTCTTCGACACCCTCCACTTATTCTCCATCTGTTTTCAAAGATATAAATACGTCATTGGTAGTGACCTCTTCAACATCACTATCTATCTCTTCTACATTCCCTACTACATCTACTGCTTCTGTGCCTGTCACTTCCCCTTGTGCATCAGTTTGTTCAGACATTAATCAACGTAAATTTTTGTCAAGATTCAATCAAATTTGTCTGTTAAATTCACGCCTTCCTAACTCGTTACCACCTATTCCTCCGATCTTTTTCAATCCTACAGACGATACAATTAACAATAATTTCAATCATATCAGTAATAATAATACAAACAATACAAATAAATTTTCCACCAGTAATTTTTACGATTATACAAGTATACAGAATGATGGACAAGAAAGACAACAACAGTCACTTTCACATAGTTTTGGAGCAAAAACTAATATTAACTATTCTCAGCCACATAATATTTCTTTATCATCATCTCTTCCTTGCAAATCTCCCAGTCCATATTCATTATCTTCAAAATCATCTATATTTTCACCATCACAATCGTTTACATCAGTCATAGGAAGCATCGATTATAATAATGTTATTACTACTGCTGCCAATAATAGTATTGACCATAACAATACTAATATGACAACTGTATGTAGTTCACAAAATAAACATCACCGTCCACAACAAAATCTACCCAATTTAAATAGTAAACAACATCATAATCACATAAGTTACATAAACAAATTATACGATAAATTAAACGCAAGTGAAAATCTACTCAATATAAAGCTTGACAAATCACTATTATTGAACGATAATTTTAGTAGTGAATCAACCAGTGGGATCACACTATCAGAATCTTATCAAAACCAACTAATTAATTATTCACATGAACTACGAATGGTAAATTTGCGTTGTTGTTTTTATGTAATAAGAAAGTTTATTCATTCATTAGTTCACTTTTTTCCCCACATTTATTTTGTAACTGCAAGGATCTTTGGAAATGGTTTTTATTTAGAGTTTAGTAAACTTCTGAATCTGGTCAGAACAAATGAGGCTTCTTTTAAAGTTTATCTGATGATATAGAGACTACTTATATCATATACCGCCATTATTACAATCAATGAATACACTAATTGAAATATTGCCATCATGTTAACTACCAGTGTAGTATGGCTGGTTAGATAACGTTTATCTTTGTGAAAATATGATGAAGGAAGATCTTACCACACCTTAAACATTCCTCGTTAAATAATACTGAGTTATTTCACAAATATTTTCAGTCATAACTTTCATCATTAGTATTACTGTAAGATAACTTTTGAACTATGTATTGACTGTCCCAATAAATTTTGTGATAGAGCAGTTGGTTCTGACGAACTTCTACTGTGATGTGTGCTACTTATGTTGACAGATGTAATTAATATGTAGCACCAATTCAACGTGGAATGCATGTCAACAAAAGACTGAGATATAATTCAAGAGTACAGAATGGGAAACAAAAATTAATTGTAATAGCGACAGAAATTAGGGAATTGTAAAGCATAAAAAGGACAACTGAAGGAAGATGTACAAATAATGTATTTTGTGAAAGCACTCAGTAATTCCGCATTAAACAATAAGTTTATCTTCCCCACCTGAGTGTTCGTTCACTATACTACTAATTATCCTTTAACCAAATGAATAGATATGAAATGCCATTTTAATTAGAAACATTAAAAGTGAAATTCTTCAGTTCGATAGCACTATTTGCCTGTTATGCTTTTGTAAAAAGAATCCGTAACTTTCTTTCAATGCCTACAATTGAATCAGTCATTTTCACGGTGGTGAGAATTCAGTCTCTGTATGCATAATATAAGTAAGTTATTCAAGATAAATCAACGGTTTTGAGGCTGATGAATCAAAATTTGATTATCTGTTCAGTTTTCTTTAGCATGTTTGTTCAGGAATATAATATCAGTCATACTACATACTAATGGTTTTCATCAAAATGTTAGTGTTACTAGTCTCTCTCAAGAAGGAAATTTACTTGTTTCTCTTTCTCCGATAGTTTTTAAAAACTTTATAATTTTATTGAAACTTCTCTTGTTAGGATTCTTATACTGATATGAAAGCTAATTGTAAGCTCGTAATGGTTTGCAGGAAGCAGAAATTATTTCCAATTTTGTCCAACTTACACCGGCTCCCCAATCATAAGTTTAATTTTTGACCATCATTTGTCTGTTTCATATACAAAACTTTGGAGTATGTCGAAAACTCATGGGTGAAAATGGTTGAAATACTCATTTATATGTATTTAAGTCTTATGATATTGAACTATAAGTGACTGTCTGATATTTTGAAGTTATAGTTTATCGTATATTTTCTCCATCTCAAATAAATAGTTAAATCTTAGTGTATCTTATTTTGAGGCCAATAATAGAATTCATACTGAGTGTTCAATTCTTTTCAGAACACGTCAAATGAATTACACCTGGATCCTGATTTTCATCTTCAATTAAGATTCTGACTAAAATCTTTTACTTCATTTTCAACTACTTTTTTCCTAATAACTTATTCATTTTGTTCCCTTGATTGTGTTTCTTTGTTCTCGACATCATTCTCATTTTCCATACTGTTTGCCTAAAGTCTGAAGATAGAATAACTAAAATAATACTTGAATACAAGAGCAGGAAAGAAAGAATATTTTAACGAAACGAATAATTCACAGAACCAAAAAAAGAGTTGAAGAGTGAGAAAACACACTAAGATTACACAAATCTACGAAAAAAAAATCATATTTTATTCTTCGAATTCGTCATCGAATTATTTCTACTTTTTTTCTTTCTTATCCTTCTTCTTTTATCCTAATTTTCATCTTTTTTTGTTTTCAAATTGGCATACATTTCCGGAGTAAATAAAATTTCTTTCGCTACGTTTTTTTCTTTCTTCTCTGTAAATTATATTCAATAAATTTTTGGTATTTTACCAGTATATTTATTGAATAGTTACGGGTATAAGAGAGAAGAAGAAAAAGAAGAATGAAAGAAAGAAACTAGTGTTTGTTATTGCTATAATTGTTTTTTTTTTAAATATTTGTCACAATAATAATGATAATAACGCTTATTCGATGGAACATCTTGTTTCTTTCATTTGTACTCCGTTTTCTTCTTCTCTTTCCTGTAAAGTTATTAGAATTCATTCATATTTGTCTTTAATTTATTGGAAAGAAGTAAAATATTAACGGGAAATGAAAACAAACTCACAGAATCCCATTTGACTTCATCAGCATCATCATCATCAACATCGCTATCACAGTTCTAACCACTACCAATGTGTTTATAACAATATGGCCTATACCTTACAATGCTAATAAATACATATGATCAAACTAATGCATACAAAAATGTACATACATAAATATGCTTTTATCTTGCCTACCTGCTGTTCGTAACAGGCACCCATCGTTTGATGTGTGAGTCTGTCAGTATACATATACATTAGTGTATGTATGAATGTATATGTGTATGTCTGTATATGTAAAGAAGAGAGCAAATAAGGAATAAAGATAAAAAATTAATAATAACAGAGGCGAAAAAGGTTATTTCTTTCATTTTTCAACATTTCCGTTTCTTTTTCTCCACAACATCATTCGATCACACATATAAATATATACATATTATATAAACTATCACTTGTTTTCCTGTTAAACAACTTTGTCTAAGATACACTTCCTATTAGGTTATCAATGTAAATGAAGCAAAGCTATTTCCATTTCTTCTTTCTTTCTTTTTCATTGAAAAAAGGGGGTAGGTGAATCTTTTATCTAAGTGTGCAAAACAAAAGAAAAAGAAAGAACTGAATGACTTTCCATTTATTAGTAGTTGGCACATTTTTGGAGAAATCTTCAATTGTTTTTTTGTTCTTACATTTTTCGGATAAAATTTATTATTGTTCTTATCATCCATTCTCTTATTTTGTTTGTGTGTTTATGTATTCATATGTGCGTGCCTGTCATTGTGCGGACTTTTTGAGTTATATTGAATATAACTTTGAGTATATTTTTGTTCGTATGTAATGAACAGTTTCTTTTTTGGTAAAAATACACACAACTTAGGATAGTACAAGGTTTGAATAGAATAAAGGATATCCCTTATTTGTGTATATGTAGAAATTATTTTTTCTTATTTCATTTTAGAATAAATAATAATACTCGTTTGCATATGTCAGATTACAACAAAGAATACTTTTTTAACAACAGTACCAATTATGAATAGTAGTACTGATAAGAAAAGAGTTTTAGTCATAAACTGAATTTTCTATGAAGCAGTAAGGAATTGTTAAATTACTTCAAAGACATCAATGATGTTGATTAGTTTCTCTATAAGAATAAGTTTTAAAGAATGTAGTGTAGTTCATTTAAGTTTACAAATGTTGAAAATGCATTCCACTAAGCAAAATAAGAAATAACTTTATTTATGTTTAGTTATTCTTCATTTATTGTCTGACTATTAACTAAACCGATGATATGTAAAAGGTAAGTGAATTCTACAAATTATTTCACTGTAGACTCATCAGACTACTTATGTCTATACAGTTTGGTTAATAATGTGATATAGAAAATTATAAATATGTTTCTAATTTTCTGTCTTAACTTTGTATAATTGTGTATTCGTTAAAAGTTCTATACTACAAACACATTTCAATATTGTTACTCAACTAGTTCCATATAAAGCTGCCTATTTGACTCCTTTCAAATCAACTCGTTTTTTTTCACAATAACTTAATAGGATCTAAGATACACCATTCAAAATAGTTCATTTCCTAATTACTGAAACTATTGAATTATAACCCTATGAATTGAAAGTCATATATTTGCCAACAAAACGAATCATTCTAGGTTCAGTACAAAGAACCATGGACTAGTTACATGTACTAACTTTTATTTTACAATGAAGCCAGTTTATCAAATCGGTTAATAAAAATATTATTTCCTAAATTTCTTTTTAGAAATCTCTATCCATTCATTCTTCTTTTTTTTGCTTTGTTTTCTTTATTTATCTAAACAATTTCTAGACAACAACTTTAACACCGGTACATTTACGTAAAGCAAAATTGATGTTTTTCTATACACGATATCCTAATTCAACACTTATTAAAATGTATTTCCCTGATGTAAAATTCTATAAAAATAATACAGCTCAATTAGTGAAATGGTTTAGTAATTTTCGGTAAGTCAATTTTTTCTTAGTTTATTGTTCATTTTTTAATTGATTTTTTAAAAAAGTTTTCTTAGTTGTAAATTAATCCATCTGTATTTCAGTGATAATTAGAATAGAACTTAGTACCCCTAAACTTTAAACGGTAGATAATTATTTACCTGATGGTTGAGTTATGTAAATTAGTCACTCAGTTAACGAGTATTTATGTTTTTTATGGTTAGCGCTTTTTTAGCGAGTTAGTTTTCCACAGAATAGGGTCGCTAACCTCATGCCTAACCCTCTTCCTTTATCCGGGCTTGAGACTGGTGGTAGCCCCCGGAGGGATTCCAGGCGGAGTTATTTAAGGTTTTTATAGTTAAGTATTTGTCAAGTGTAATATCTTTACAGATTAAATATTCGTTGGTAGATGTAAAGATATATCAAATCAAATTTTCTGAAAAGAATCTGTTTTAATACATTTTTACAACGTAATAGATAACTGAATGTTAAAGTATTTATAGAAGATGCATGCATAGCCATCGATCGTACATTTTTATCTTACGGTGTGTTCTGCAATCTGAACCGTCTTTTTTTCTGGTCTTCAAGCCTTCTGCCTATGTTGTGCTTCTGACGTACCGAAACTGTTCTTTCAGTTTGACAACTGTAGCGGCTTCGACACCACGTTCCACAACAAACTACTTACAGCCAATCTGGCTAGTAGTATTTACCACAAAGGTACACATAGTTCAGCGTATACTGATCAAAATCCAGCCAAGAATATCGAAAGAGGGAGAATTAAGACATGTACTAACAATTATCTAAAATCATACAGGATAAGTATGTTAGTAGCTCCCCAAACTCAGTAGCTCAGTAGATAACATTTTTAGAGCTTGAATAGAAAGGTACTGGGTTCAAGTTCCAGTGCGAATATGAACACGGATACAACTATATACAACAGATGATTCATAATTAGAACAAAATGCGCTCACTCGATTTCAGTACTCTCCACATTTCATTTAATCTATAACTGAGAACATAACTTGTACTCAAGCATAACTGAATATGGCTTAAATATAACTTTCGGAATATTCTTGTGGTTAAACTATGATAGAAAAAGATTAGATTTTAATTCTTCATGATAATATTACATCCTTTACTATGAATCAAGTGAGAAGTTATCTAGTTCTCGAATAACTGGTACTAATATTTTCTCAGTTTATCCTAACCTTGAATATACTACTTCAATGAAAAACGTCCTAGTTAAAAATATTTATTAACTTTTCCCTTCAGTGCGCATGCAATATAATATGAGTACTTGCAAACTGTAACTTTACAGTGCCCACCAGAAAAGTATCGTTTCTCATTCAACCTAGTACAAACACATTACATTAAGTGTGATCGGCTGAAGCCTGACAAGCAAACTATTAAACGACAGCTTAGTGATTTAAAAGCTAAGTGAATGCTACAAAACCTGGAGATGTTAGGTTCATTAGTTAATAGGGTTGTGAATGTGCAATATTGAGGAGTTTGGTACTGGGAAGAAATAACTGTTTTTTTTTCTTGGTTTTAAATGGTTATCTTACTAAGATCGTCCCGTTATATAAATAAGCAAACTAATTAATCAGGGTAATAAATAACAAGAAAACAAATTTCATGTAGAACAATAAACTCTGTTAAGTCTTGTAGATCACTATTGTGAAACACGACAACAGACAAGAGAAATGTATATTTATCATGTGAATTAAATTATAATAAACATCTATAGTTTTCAATCTTCCATTTGCATCTTTCGGCATAAAAACCAACATCTTACTTTCAACGTAATGAAACTCTTCACTCTATCTAACAATTGTTGTAACTTCGACGACATGTTTCGACAAGTACTGTTTATAAGCAAGCAGTTTTATCAATACAGTTCAATACACCACCAATTCATATAGATTATTAGTTACATTTCATTTTCTAATATCACAAGCTTAAACCGTTACTAAAAATGATTTCATCTGTTAACATAGAGTAAGATATTGTTCATTATTAGGTAGATTTAAAGTGTTTTGTTTTTATCAGAAAGGGCTTTGTGGAGATTGTAGTAATTTCAACAGTTGAGATCATGAGTCAATTGAAGCTAGACCACCATGGGAAACCTGGAAGCACTGGACGGCCGTTTCATCCTATTGTAGTAACTCACTGATGACAATAGTCAGTGTGTCGCTCAATTTCGTGGATTAACTGAAGTTAGACATTAACACCGTTGAATGCCGGCCGGCTCAGTGGTCCAGTTGGTTAAGCGCCTGACGCGAGACTGATGGGTCCCGGGTTTCGAATCCCGCGGGGTGCCGGATCGTGGATGCGCACTGCTGAGGAGTCCCATACTAGGGCGAAATGTCCGTCCAGTGATTCCAGGTTTTCCATGGTGGTCTAGCTTCAATTGACTCATGTTTCGTTTTTTTAAAATTTAAAATAAAGTCAAAGAAATTTCTTATTTTAAAATCAACATTTATCATAACTTTTAATACATTCAACAAGAAAAGAATAAAAATGTTACGATGAACTCATGAGAATATTAAAACATCAATCTTATGAATAATTTCTCAAGGGAACATCTCATCAATGAATTTTTTATGGAAAATAAACAAAAAATTAAAAAAAAAAAGAATTTCAATATAAAGAAATTCAATCTGGTAATCTGTACATAGTCAATTAATCATTTACGCTACAATATACTTTTTTTTTAGTATTTTTCTTTCATCCATATTTCTTTATTTTTATTTTTATTTTTTTTATTTTTTAAAATCTTAATCAAAATCATTTTCTATGTTAATTTGGGTTGTATATTAAGGTACATGTTCAATGCTGACATAGATATTTGGTTTCAATGGATTGTTTTTGATGCATTAATGAATAATTTAAGATAAATAAATTTTTTTTTTTTTAATAAACAAAAAATTATTTTGAATGAACGCTACATTTGATATGTTAGCAATTACACGATTAATTTAAATAGAGAAATTTTGTCTGTTAAATTGAATTTTAAATGTCCCATAATTCTATATGAATTCATTATTTGAATATATTGTATTGAATAAGAAAGATTAGTTCAATGAAGAGTCCTCTTTTCGGCGAAAGCTGTACAATTGCAAATACATATATACTTACTCTGCAGGATAATAATAATACTAATAATCGAACACCTTGTGAACACAGGTCACTCAATCAAGATATGCTCTGCGTTCAAAGATATCTACAAGGTAAGTAGGAGTCTTTCAAAGACAATTAGATTGCATCTTCTTTGCATTGCCAAAGTAATAGACATACATCTGAAAAAAACCAGAATTATGTGTGTAAAAGAGATTGATACAATCTCTTTTTCTACAATGATCTGAATATCTTGTTATTTTCTTCTTTTTTTCTTTCTTCATATTCTTCTTCCTTTACAGCCATCTGCTTTTCCTTCCATCTCCCCTATAAAACTTCTACCCCCAACTGGTTTATTTCTGGGATTCTTCTGATTACATTTAATTTCAAATTCAACATTTTATCTTATGCTGAGCCATCCTTTCCCATTGATAATTTCCCTATCTATCATTTGATGAATACTTAGGTCTTTAACAATCAAACTATTATTAAGTTTTCATTGTTTTAAATTTTTTAAATACTTCTGTTTACTTTGCCATACTGTCACCATGTCTAACAGAAGTTTATTATCAGTATTATTATAACTATCATCATCCTGACAAATAAGTATATATATATTTGCGATAGTATAGCTTTGAAAATGAACTCGCCGAAAAGAGAACTCGCTGAACTAATCTTTCTTATTTATTGTCTTAATGGGTGCATTCCGTTTACTGAATATATTGTGTTAAATTATCAAATTAGGTGAAAAAAACGTTGTTATGGTATCAAGTGTGATGAAATTACGAGATATGAACTATTGGTAAATTGGAATTTTTTTCGGTTCAAATGTTTTGCTCAACTGTCTGAACCTTGATGAAAATTCCATTAAACTATTTAATGAACCATCAGAAAACTTCAATCTTAGTCTTTTTTTTATAATAATAATTGATATAATGTAGTTGACCACTGCAAACAACAAAAGATGGCTATGCAACATCGTGGATTGATTAAAGTTAGAAATCAACACCGTTAGATATCCGTTCAATGATTTGGAAATTAAGAGAGGCCGGAGGTCCTGAGTTCGAGTTTTGTGCACTGTTGAGCAGTTCAATACTAGGACGAAACGGCCATCCAGTGCTCACAGGTTTTCAACTGTAGTTTAACTTAAATTAGTTCATGATTTCAATGAAATTCATTAATTTTTACACCCCCATACTGAAAACAATTTGCACTTATTACTTTCATTTATCATACACTAGTGTGTATATCAATCATTTAGCTCATTTCTAAGCTGTAAGGTTTAATGTACAGCCAAATAGAGATTGCCTAAGATGAAGTTGTACTACATATCATCACTATGACAACTCTAAATAGTTGATAGTAAAGTTGACTATAATAATGTACTAACGAAGTTCGAATTAAGTGATAGTTACACAAATAAAAAAAAATTATCTTAAAATTAACTTTAATCACGAACTAATATTAATAAGAAATAGTAATAAGAGTCAAATAGAGATGAATGGACATTTAGTTTCATTTTGCAAATTCTTAACATTATATATTGAAGAGCTAATCCTGAGTTAAACCAGAAGTATTTAACTTTCGACGTTGAAATATAACCATCGGTATTTAAATTTTTTTTAACGCATTCACCAATAAGCATGAATTTAATAATTATTAAGATAAATTGCGATTAGTTGTTTATTTTATTACATAAATCTTCATTCCATACGGACATTAACTGAAGGAAATAATAAAAAAATAGACATCCATTCACTTGGTATTGTTTTGTTTGTATCTTCCCATTGAGGTTTAATTGTATTATTTCAATTTGAAACCGTTCAGAATTATAAAATTAATAAAAAACACAACCACTAGAAAGAATTCATTGAGAAAATTAGAACAACACATATAAGCGAACAATATTGTTTTCAATTAGATCGTCATAAAGCTTTACTCTAATATACATGAATATTTATACGAAAATGTTAAACCAATCAAGGCAATATGGGTCAATAATCACAGTGAAATAGAATAGGTCACCACACATAATAAGTGAAACTAGAAGTTGACAATAGGAAGACATGTGTACTGATAGCAGTAAGAATAGTAAAATACCACAACAAAAGTCTAATCAATAGTTAAACGTTGGAAATAGAAGGCCAAACGTGGGTAAATAGACTTGGAATAATCATCACAAAATATTAAAATCATTACGTAATAAGAAGTGTGTAAATAATTAGATAGTGAAGAATACAAACGGAAAGAGGCGAAAAATTAAAAACAAATACTAGATGTGAAAATAAGGCTAATGATAACAAAAACAGAACAAAATAAATAAATAATAATAATTTTTAAAAAATCGTTAGTTAAGTTATAACTGACCATGGGAGGGAGAGGAGGGTTACGAATTTCTTCTGTACACATAAATTGGGGTTATATGTACGAATTCCTATGGCTTCAGTTATATGTAGGAGGCGGGAGCGAACTCCGTTGGGAAATGATGGAGATATACGATAGATCACTCGAAATGATTTCAATTTATCTACAGCATGACCTCTACCAATGAGATGTGTCAAAATGTTGTTGTTTTAATTCATTTGTAAACTATTTATACAACGATCAAATTTTCAAAAAATTTTAAAAATTGATTTCAGTCACTAATGACGAGTATGTAGATATTAGGCTATAATCAATATAATCTTTAAATGTGTCATTTGACTAAACAGTTGTGACTGAAGTAATTAATTGATGTGAATTTTTGACTTATGTAAGTACACGTTAAATTTGCATCACTCAACGATTTCCGAATCAATCTGACTAGAATAGGATATTCCATTTCTTACATAAAATTAGTGAGTAGATGAAATCTTACTTGAAAGATATGTATATTAGCTATGAATAGAATAAAATGTAACATATGAAATAGGTATGAAAAATAAAATCAACTTAAAGTGTACAACAATTTCATAATGTTATTTGTGTTGATCATCTTTTATATTTACATATTTGGTTAACAATTCAATATTCAATGATCAATCTTTTGAGGTAGTGACACATTCAGCTTAATCTATAATTTAGAAATGGTTCAGTAGTATTTCATTAATTCTATAACTAACTTTAGAGGAATAAAAGTTCAATGAATCGGAGTAAGTGTTATTTTAAATATTAGTTTGTAATGTAAATATAGTTTTACAAATAAGTTAGACATTAACACCGTTGGATGCCGGCCGGCTCAGTGGTCCAGTTGGTTAAGCGCCTGACGCGAGACTGATGGGTCCTGGGTTCGAATCCCGAGGGGTGCGGGATCGTGGATGCGCACTGCTGAGGAGTCCCATACTAGGACGAAACAGCCATCCAGTGATTTCAGGCTTTCAGTGGTGGTCTAGCTTCAATTGACTCATGATTTAAATCTGTGAAATAATATGGAAATCGTCATATTAAATTTTAAATTTTATCTTAGTAACCAGACAATAGTGTCTATGTTAACCAAAAAAAACAGTTTTACTAAATAATAATTTTCTAATGATTTCATGAGGAAACGTTTACAAAAAAATATTTCAAAAGGAATATAAAAAAAGAACATTCAAGTAAATCTTATACATTCACTTGTCAGAAATGAATGGTTAAACTAATGATTGTATCTTTTGAAAATTTATGTAGTTTGTACTTTAGAATAATAAATATACGGATGAATAAAGCAAATATCTGAACTTACATAGAGAGATGGATAAAAATTTTATTATGGAAGACGTTTAAAAGTGTTTTGTGGTGTAGGAGTATGTTAGATGAAAGCTGGGGGGTACCAGATCAAAACACGGCATGAATTCATAAAGTCACTGACAAGTGGACTTAACCATGTTGGTAGGTGTAGACCACATGATTAGGATCCATGATGCGACAGAAACCGATGGTTAGAGACCTTGAATGACATGGCTCAAAATTGTTTGCAATGGCACAGGTACATCTATTCTTTGTGTTCTCCCAAATTCTAATCTTCTGAATTCTTCATGTCCCTTATTTTTTCTCTTTTCAAATTTATTTCATTGGATTATAATTTTTAGATAATATCTTCAAACCCCAATCTTTCCGATTACTGTCTATACTTTTAATACCTCTACCATTACGGGATTCGAATCAACAATTGTATCTGTGTGGTATGGCAACTTGAATTGATTTACGTACGTACGAAGTTCTACGTTGTTGCTGACCATTTAAAGTGACAAAAAGATAATTTAAAAAATTTTTCTATTCTATATGAAAAATAGTAACGTAGTTAAATCTAGAGAAAAATAAGAGATTTAATGGTTATGTCCAAAAAAATCAATTAACATTTCAACGTTTATTCACCCACTATTTTTCAGTCCATTTGTAGAATGGAAAAAGATATTCCCAATAATAGTAGGTTTGTAGACAAGTATTAACAGATATATTTCTGTGTGTAATGCATTTGGTTTTTAAAATATTTTACCAATAATACAATTTAATTTTTTATTATATTATATTTTTTAATTAAAGTAAATCCGTGTCGGGTAGAGACAGGTATCTACCTCAGTACAATCGAAGATGGTCGCGCAATTTTGTGGATTGATTGGGGTTAGACATTAACATTATCGGATGCCGGTTGGCTCCGTGGTCCAGTAGGTTAAGCGTTCGCGCGCGAGACTGAAGGCCCTGGGGTTCGAATCCCGGGAGCGAGATCGTAAAATGCACACTGCTGAGGAATCCCACAGTAGGACGAGACGGCCGTCCAGTGCTCCCAGGTTTTCAATGGTGGCTTAACATCAATCGGTTCATGATCTCAATCAATAAATGATAAATATTAAGATTATTCTCAATTAACCCTCGCTTAGTTGACCACTATTCATTTTAAATATGGTAGTGATGATTCGTAGCTCAGATAGATGATTTAGGTGAAGTTTTGTTCTCTGAGTTCGATGGTTTGGTTTCGAAGCTTTCATTGTTCTTCTGAACGACATAATCAGCACAAACTTCAAATAGAAATGAAGTGTCAGAATTTCCCTACATATGACTCACAGACTGTCCTGTAGAACTTGGTCTTGGTTACTTATTTTCGACCGTTAATCTGTCACTGTCTATTTCTTTATTCTGATTATATCTCTGATTAATTTGATTCTTGACCCTATATTTGTCTATGATTTTTCTGGATGGTTGATAGATTGGGTCGATTTTAATATGTTTGTTAATTGCCGATTGACCCGAGTGTCAAACTTTTAAAAATGCTCCGGTGTTTTGAGAATTTCCTCTATCCAAGACCTCAACAGTTTTCCAGTTGAATTTGTATCCACAAGCGTCTACGTGCGTTGATATGAGCGATGATGCGTCACGGCGTTTGAGTGCTGATTGATGTTCACGCGGGTGACCACGACCAAACCATTCAGCTCAGAGAGCTAAACTCCACCTAAACGGTTTCTTTTTATTTAAACACATCAGAAATTTTAAAACGGAGGGAACAAATCACCAGGTATAAATTCAAAAAACTGATTTATCAGTAATAGTAATATCAAGATTAGGATCGATATGATTTCGTCAATGATTTATATGAGACAGAAATTTTGTGTTCTAAGCTTAACAGCAACATTCTCTTTTCAATCTCTAGAATTTATGAATCACTTTTAAACTTTTCAACATTCAATGATGAGACAAAGTGTTTTACTGATAAGATGGTACGGCTGTGATATGAATCTTGGTTACTCAAGATTATTTCTTGAGGGTTAGCAGTGTCGCGTTCTATATTAGTCTTTGTTTACCAGTGAAAACATTTAAAGGAAAAAACTCTAATTCCATAGCTTCGAGTGTATAGCATCCGAATGCTTAAAACTAAGTACGACGAACTTAGATATTATATTAGATAGGTTTACTAGTTTATGTCCAATTTTTCACTAATAAAACGTTACTAACGTATATCGAACCTATGAACTTGCATGTTTTGATCCCTCATTCATACTTAAACTATGATTTAAATAATGAGTTAAGATGTAGACTTAATTCGACAATTTATTAGTTAACTTTAGTTAATATATAACATCGATTTGTAATTTATTACATGAAATTCAAATTATGAAATTATTAGAAATCAAGGAGCACTTAGTGTCTGGTTTATCAAAGTATGAAGATCATCAGTGATGGGCACCCACAATTTTAAAAAAAGGTTCAAATTCAATGCACTCAAGTATCATAATAGAAACTTATTCAATCTAATTGATGAATTACTGCCTTATTTCGCAAAATAACTGTAACTGAAAATATAATTTTTTTCCTGCCTAACTTAGCGGATTCGATATATCATTCTCGTCTCAAGATTTGATTGTATTCAATTCCATCCTCCATATAGTAATCTGTGTGTTCTGCAAAAGAGTATAAAAACTAGGATGATTCATTCACTCAATCTTCTCTAGCTTTATAAAGTTCTTTAGTAAGTGTTATTTGTTGGTAAAAATCGCTTTCGAAACACAAAAAAGGTTTCTACAAAGTTACGTAATATCATCATTTATTTAATCTGACAAGAACTCAACACGTTTTTTTTTAAAAATAAGAACTTTCGTCTAAATTTGACCGAATAGTTTCACAATATTTGGACGCTGAGTTGATAGGAGACATTAACGAGGAATAATATATTTGAAGTAAATCCAACATTTTGCCCGGCAATGTGGTCCAAAGTGTTTCTGGAGAATATAATCAAACATTAAAATTATCGAATCAAATGCATCAACAGGTATAAGTATAAGATGATCAACTATTCTCTTGACACATTTGTCTTTATGAGATGCTAGAGCACTGTCTAGATCCAACTGGTTAATATCAGGGGCTTGATGTTCTATATTCCTTACATGAGATTTTCTTTGAATTTCTTTTGAAGTAGGAACATAACATAGATAGATTCTTGGTTTTATTTTTGTTTACTTGTAACAATATGCATGTACATCCAACTCCATCCAACAATGACAAGACGAAATAACAACAGGGAACATGTCTACGATCATTTAAGATGTTCATCAAACTTCTACAAACCTAAGCAATATGCACACATGTTAACATAATAATTATAATCTTTATAAAGTAAACAATTGTTTTCTTTAAAAAAAAATGTTGTTTATTGTTTTAAAAAATAATAAATGATTAAACATTAATATAAAAACTCAATATAAATTCCAGATAAACTAACAAGTGTACATATAAGACATAACTAAATATTATCAAAATTAATGTCAACTTATAAGGGAAAATTATTGTTCAACAGATTAAATAGTATTCTAGCATCTTTCCTTATTCCTTTATGTTTCATGGATAAAAATAAAAACAACAACAACAGAAAATCTCTTAAGTAATTAAGTGCTTTAACACATACGTATGTCAGTATGTATACACCAAGACTCTTAATAGTAGATGAAAAGAAAAGGTAAATAATTAAAAAACCAACTGTCATATAACATCATGAAAAAAAAACAGATTGTCATTGTTTCTTCTATCTTCTTGTCCTTTCTATATGTATATACATATATATATATATAGATATATAGCTTACTACCGTTATCTCTAATATGAGATTTTATTTAAATCAACAACCGCGAATAAACAACGCTACACTATTTGTATACACCATAGTTTTCTTTTGAATTGCCATGTCAAATTATTTTCTACTAAACTGTTACTCTACTATTGTATTCAATGTTGTTTACAACTTTTATTTTCTTGTTTTCTTATCGTGTGTGTGTGTGTGTGTGTATAAACAAGCTCACTTGTATACTCAACAAACACTATTGATTATATTCCATTTACTTATTCTAAACATGTTTTCATTTATTTAATTTTCAATTAAGAAAGACATTTTTATTACTTTATAAAAACCATTAAAGAAACATAGATTACATGGGTCATCTAAGATATCTTTCATGGATAATAGTTTATTCAGAAGTGAATTGTTGCTAGAAATGAGTACTATAATATGCTTTTAATGTCAAACTAATAATTGAATAAAATTCAATAATTTGAAAATTAATTTTATCATAACTCACTATTAGTTGCTTCAACTAGTAACAAACAGTGAATATATGAGAACTTTCAATATGTTTCATGATGATACCGAAAGTTTCAAGATTGTATGAGAAATAAATTAAATTTTCAAATGATTAAATCTATATTATCCATTATCCATTTTATATAAACGGATCAGAGATATCTTTTAAAAAAAAATCTATTATAAGGTATTGTGGATTCTGACCACAATCAGAGAATCCTATCTTATGATAGGAATAATCATATAATAAGATAGAATGCTCGTTAGGTTCATTTAGATTATAACTTCCAAAAATAAGAACAAGTTGCAAACATATTGTGTGCTATTATATGTATAAATTATCTACATGATCATGTTGATATAATGTAAATTGACTTAGATCACGAAAGAATCAGTATATTGTCAAATTTTATTCACATTTATTGGAGAAAATAGTAATCATTGTCTTTTATTCATTACCGGTACAATAATGAGTAATTACCAGTTTGTTATCCCAAAATATATCATATGAATTTTTGAAAGAATAGTAAATCAATGACATTATCTTAAAATGACCATTTTAAATAAACATCAAAATTCTTATTTCATTTTAGTAAAATATTAAGAGCGTTTGTTCATGAGCAAAGTCATTGGAAACTAGTAATACAGTTATAAAACGAAAAATCTTGAAAAAGTCGTTTCAATAGATATCATTTTGTTGAAGAGAAATAATATACCTCATTATTATCAGAATGGGGGTTTGTAGAGCTGGATTCATGAGTCGGTTAAAACTAGACCACCAATGAAGACCAGGAAGCACTAGATGGCCGTTTCATTTTAGTTTGGAACTCCTCAAAAGCGTTCATCCACGATCCCGTAAGTGAGATTCAAACCCAGGACCTTCAGTTTCATGATTGACTTCAAGAGCTATGTCCTGGAGCCGTAGTGAGAAGACGTAACCAGTGGAGTTCAACCGTGTGAGTTGTGAGGCAATTACTCACTGAAGGCAATGGTGAACGCGAAACCGTTGTTTGGTTGAAATTAGATGTCTGCTCAGTAGTCTAGAGGTTAAGCGTTCGCGCGCGAGACTGAAAGTCCTGGATTTGAATTTCGCGTGAAGGATCATAGACGCGCACTTTTGAGGAGTCCCAAACTAAACCGAAACAGCCATCCAATGCTTCCAGGTCCTCAATGGTGGTCTAGCTTTCATTAACTCATCAATTCGACTAATATATATATGAGTTAACAAGAAAAACCAATTATTTCATCAATAATGAACTAAACACAATTTAATTCTTTTTCCAATATATAAATTATTTCAAAAATTATTCTTAATAAATTAGTCAGATGATTGAAAGGAAAGTGGAATTTCAGCATGAAATAAAAAATAACTGACGGTTAAATTATATTTTTTTAAAAACTACTGGCGATAAAATCATGGAAGTAAATATTTGTGTACTTTCCAATGGATATCATATAATTTTAAAAAAGCAACAACAAAAGTTTTTCCAGAATAGTTATGATTGAATGATCATTTTGACCTAATAGTAATCAAAATTATTCGAGAATAAAATGTAGTTGTACTTGTAATTGATGTGATTTCAAAATTCCGTTTCTGTATAAGTTCATAACCTTAATATTATATCATCAATCGGTTAGGACTTATATTGATGATGGTAACATTAGTGATAGGTAATATTCATTGTTTGTTTTTTTAAACGAATAAAAACTTGTATTCCAAATAATTTTTACATCATTTTGCAATTGATTTCAGTTAAAAATTTATTTACTTGAATATAGTAATAATAGTGATAATGAATGTATGGAGTTAGGTGGTTGAGAGTTGTTAACCAGAAATTCTGGACCCAAGTTTCATAATACTTATCACTTATCAGCAATACTCACCTTAAATCTTGAGTTAAATGATGCTCTTTGAATGATTTGAACCAGAGTCATTTGGCTCCGAAACCTGAGTTGCTACTATTGAGTTAATTGAGCAGCTGATGATCTCTTATAGGGTTGACGTATTTTAATGACCTCTGAGTGCTACTCATGGTCATGTTCGTTTAGTTCTTCAGTACTGATCAGATTCTGTTGATAGTCAAATTAATATTACATTTAGATAAAACTAAACTGGAATACAACTTTTTGTTCTGTAGCTTATTAATTTGTGAACCATCGATTAATTCAAAGGATATTGGACAGTCAGTTAGCCCTAATTTATTATTCTTTATCAGATTTTCACTGAATTATACTCAAAGTCTTCAGGTATTGAGGCCAATAGATTTACTATGTACCACTTAAAAGGAATCCAAATGGTTGATTTTTTTTAGGTTGGATTGTTTCTCTTTCTCTTTAACATGAACTAGACAGAAGAAAAAAATGGATAGAGCGAAGAATTTTCTTTTCAATTAAATTTTCATTACTTCTATATAATAAATGCCAAATTGAGAATTTTTTTAAATAAACTAAACAGGCATATTTAAAATGATCTTTCATTTCTAATCTCTGTTTACCATAAATTATTTTTCAAAGAATTTTTATATGAAGTTCATTAAATCCTTGAAGAAGAACTTTCAGTAACTTTAAAATCAAAGTTCAGTAATTTACCGTCAATGTCATCGGAACGTATTCAAATTTTATTGATAGAATCCATCATTATATTCAACAAATGGAAATATATGATAAAAGCTTTAATCTTTTTACTTTTGTACTAGTTCTCTCTCCCTCTCTCTAACTCTCAAAATTGTTAACTAGTTAGTTAAGTATGTAGTAATCTAGTTTAACAACAGAAAAGAAAAAAGAACGAGAGCATATGGTGATCTTATTTTTTTTGTTCTTCTATTCATAACAATAACGCGTTATTGTTCTCATGTTAATTTTATTTTACTAAAATTATTATTTCACTATTTCCTAATTAACATAAATATTTAAAACAATTGATAAGTAGGATACATGAAAAAAAAAAGAAACATTGAGAATATAAGAAGAGAAAGAAACAAATCAATACAAACATTAACTTGGTAACATTAAACCACAGTATATACATGAGAACACATAGATGAATAAACAAATACTTTATATCCCACCTTAATTATATTCATTATAATTGTAACATTCAATAAAACCTTTAACATAAGTTAAGATTAAAATCTTACATAGTTCACCTTAAAACTTTAAATAAACTACACTACTATTACTGTGATTGAATAGATTGATATAAAAAGAAGGAAAAAAAAGTTACAAAGATGTATTATGTCTAAAAAGATTTATTAGAGATTAAAAAATAATAATAATTTATAACAATAAAAGAAAACTAGTTGCACGTTTCTTTTTGCCCAGAAAAAGAAAGAAAGAAAGAAAAATATAAAGAGAACAGATTGTACAGAATACAAAATAGTTGATCATTTAAATTTATCAATACTACTTATTATTATTCTTATCTAAGTAGATAGTAAATTAGTGAAATGGATAAGGTGGGGGGTTGGCGTGGAGAATGAATGGTTGAAACTTTGTAAAGAGAAATATAAATAGATATACATTTCATTTATTTATCAGTTAACCTCGAACTTATGTTAAATAAATAAATATATGAGCTTGGATGATGAACCATTTAGATAAAAATATAATGAACAATTGAATTATTAATTGAATAAATGTCTGTGTTTACCTATTTTTACTTAGTTGTCTATTAGTTTTTAAAAAAATATATAATTGAAAAATATAAAAAGGTCAAAAGAAAAACTATTGATATGTATATATATATATATAGGGTCACGTGTCTTGAAGTCGATTTGATGACTGGTATCAAAAGTGAGTCTGTTGCGTTGATTAGTTCATATGGTTTAAAGATCTCCGTTATATTAAAAGACTAATATTTGAACGAAGCATATTCTTTTCGATAAATTCTCTTCAGGTTCTACAATCATATATCCAAATTAATAATCCGAAAAAATGACCAAGTTAAGGGCAAAGTACATTGTGTAAAGCATGTGAATTTAGGATTGTGATAAACAAAGTACAATAAAACTGTTAATGTTAATATGAATTGTATAGAATGTTAACTTGACTCTGCGTATATGTTAAGTGAAATTTTAAGATCCATGCTCAGAATAAATATGGGTCAAATAGAGTGAGAGAGAAATAATCGTGCAATTGCAATTCGATCAAATGAGTAAGACGTAATACGGAGGGATGAATGCGAATATATATATAATTGGATATATAATTGTAGAACCTGAAGAGAATTTAACGAAAAGAATATTCTTCGTTCAAAGATTAGTTCATAGTTTAATCAAATGAGAAAAGTTCAATAAAGGATTGACTAAGTGGATAACTGAATGTTTTATTAAATTAAGCCCTAGTTTCAATAATTATTCAACTATATCATAAGTTAATTAAAAGAACACCTATACTGTTGTGAAATCAAAAACAAAAAATTATTGGCGTTCTTTATCTCATCAAAGCTGATATATTTAACCACTGATTGAAATCATGAGTCAGTTGAAGCTAGACCACCATTGAAAACCTGGAAGCACTGGACGGCCGTTTCATCCTGAGGAGTCCCATACTAGAACGAAACGGCTGTCCAGTGCTTCCAGGTTTTCAATGGTGGTCTAGCTTCAACTGACTCATGATTTCAATCTGTGAAAATTTCTAAAATCTCCACAAACCCCTTCTGATAATATTTAACCACTGTACATCATTCTGAGGAGTATTAAATCTTCCAAAGTACATGAGAACTTTGAGTTATTGGATTGATCAACATTTTTTTCTCATTTTCATGAAGCACGTGATTGAAGTGATAAACTTATAAAAAAGTTATATCTTGTCTGTATTTTATTTTTACCAACAATAGTAAACAACTTATTACCATAAATACAAGATTCCATTTGTGAAAGTAGTAAAAACAGTTTCATGAGTTGAAATGGATCAGACTTTAAAAAAAAAGATTCTGAAAGTAGAAAACCTCAACGATGATTAAGTTATTACTTTTTCCAGTTGAAATGTATATTTTCTCAAAGCAGATGAATAGAACACAGTTAAGAGAATAGTTTAAAAGAATCTGTTTTTCTAGCCTGTTTCGTCCAAGTAATAAAAAAAGAAATAAATAAAATACCCCCATATCATTAAGCACGTAAGTAACAAAATAGGGAATGAATTATCCATTAAATATTCTTCTATTAATTAATAATACTTTATGTTTAAGTGATATAAATAAGACAATCAAATTAATCTAATTTAATATTAGAAAAGGTAATAAAGAATAAAATCTAATTTAATCTACAGTAATAGAAACATTGGTAACATTCTGAAAGAGATCAATTTAATAATCTTATGAATTTTATATCATGATAATACGTTTTCATTAATTTAGGATTTATTCCCGTCCCTCCTCCCACTCTGCATATCACTTTTCTTTTGATTCACCTAGATTTTTTTTTATCTCTATCCTTAACTTATTCTGTCTTTACATGACATTCATATGCTTATGATAGTCACTAAGTAAATTTATTATGATACATAGTAAAATTATCTTGTTCCTAATAATGTTATTTAAAGGGAAATATTAATAGAACATAATTGCTTATTGAATAGAATAAGGTTGAAAATATTGATCATTTGAATCTCTTATAGTAAAGAATATTGATTTTGTTTTCATGTGTTTAAACTAATAATAATAATAATAATGCTTGTAAATTAATACAATATCGAGGCATACGCACAGTATGCACATATGCCAATAAGAGACTGATCAATTTCAGTCCTAAAACATCAATGGGAAGATTCAAGTAAAACAATATCAAGTGAATTAAACTTCACCCCATTGCAGAAGCAGGTGGCTATCAGGACTCAGTAGCTAAGTGGATAACGCGATGGCGTTTGAAGCGAACGGTACTGAGTTCGAGTCCCAGAGTGAACATCAACTCTGAGATGCAGGTACATCCAGCTGACGAGTCCCAAACAGGACGAAACGCGCGTCCTGGATTCCACTGCTAACCACTATCCATCTTTGCTAAGAATAATAATGGTTTCAGGAATGGTAAAAAATAAATGTACTACAACTAAACTAGGAAATTACTTTCATTTCATAATTCATTTATTCTCCATTTTTATAATAAATTAAATAATCTAGAAATATAGTATACTAACTCATGATTTTATATGTGCGTCAAAAACAAATAAACAATGGGTGTACTTCGTAGTATGATATCCACTACATATACTGGTTGTTTAGATCTAGGTTACATTTAGTTCTCAAAATGGTAATAAATACAATAAGATGGCAGGTGTTATTTTACCAGATACTAACCACCCCCTTCACTCATATCTTTCTCCTTGTATATTTTCTGGTAGAACGAGACGTAATTATATTAAAATCCATGCACGCAAGCAAAAGTATAAAAGTTCTATAATACCTTACCTAGCAAATATACTCTGTGACGAACAGGTTGTTAGAGTTAACCTAGTCAATAACCTGCATTCTTAACATGTCGCTAATTTGAAAAATTGTAGTTTTTCGTTTTTTTTAAACGCATTTATTTGTCTTTGTTTTTTTTGCTGAAATACCCTGTGCTTAGAATTCTATATTGTACCAAAGTATAATATTGAATAAAGCCATTAATAATAATAATAATAATAATAATAATAAAGACAAATGGATTTTTATGACAAATATTACTGTGCAAAAACACTTTTAGTGTTTAAACACTACTTACATTAATGAGCAAGTTTCATTAGTGATGTGTCAATGATTTAGACATCTAATCACAATTTTTTGACTGTATGAAGCCGAGTTTGTTTACCCTCTAGAATAATTTTAAAAAGTTATATGCATAATAATGTTTATTGCAAAGGTTCAGTTCAAATTATTCAGCCAGTAAATAGTTGAATCTGACAACTTATCTTATATAATAGTCTCATTAAAACAAAACTAGTTTGACAGTGAATACTGTCATAGTAAATTCAAGTTCAGATTACGCAATACTACTTTTGAACAGAAACTCAACAAAATTTTATTAAAATTTAAGTTTAAATGATAGTTTGTATTTAGTTTAGTTGAACAGTGACTATAATGAGGTTGTAATCAGTGTAGTTCTTTAAATGATTTTTCATAGCATTTCTTCGTCTATGTTGTTATTTTCATAGGGAATTTTACTACATTCAAATGGAGAAATATGCACGAGTTGCCATATCTGAAGGAATACGTATTGCTGATGAAATTCATGTGACAATTGAATCTGAAATCTACAGAGCTTTAAATTTGCATTATAATCGTAATCAACAATTAGAGGTAAGGAAAACTATTTTTTAAAAATCGTTTTTAACGTTTGTATTTACTTTGCATTACTGTATAGGCTCTTATATCTAATACTTTAGTAATGTTTGTGCGTTTATGTTCTCACAATAGTTCTTTACAAGCGATTAAACTATATATAGTTGTCACTAAGTTCCAAATCATTTAGCGTTACTACGATGTATTTTTTGATAATAATTGGTAAATGAATTAAAAAAAATAAACAGAATTAGATGAATCTTTAACAAATTCATAACCTGAGAAATCAAAGAAAACGAATCAACACTTATCTGTAACACCCAGATAAACATTATAAACAATAAAAAAACCCGCAACAGGTTACTTTTCAAGTTACTGATTTCGATAAAATGCTACATTAACCACTAAAAGCCCTAGAAATTATAAGCCTATCAATAAAATTCAGTTAGGAACATTGATTATATTCATAACAACATATTGATGTATTCAAAAAGTATTTACTTGAGGGAGGACATGAAAATAACAATAATATAATTGATAGGTTGTAGTAAGTTAATCACATCGTGATACCAATTTATTTAGTATGAATTGTTAAGTTCTGTATATTAGTTTATTTCCTCCTAATCTATTGATAAACTATATCTTTTAATGAAAGGAAACTTGTTGGACTAAACTTTCTCCTTAAAACTTTATATCTCATGACAGAGAGTGATCAATAGCCATGCTGAAATCACACATGTTATGCATGATTTCTACTTCATTGTCAGGGCAGTATTCTTCAGTTTGATATTGTGGTATATTGTACTCACTGGAATGGTGTTCTTTTTACATCACTTTGTGACTCACCTTGGCAAGTTATCCTGTGCCCAAATCCTGTTGTGGTACAATAAATCATGAAATGTTTATTCGATTATTGGTGACAAGTTTAGATTATATCAGTGATTGTCATATTATATCACATGTGATCTATAGACTTATACAAAAAGCCACATGTAGCTACTGACATACGTTAAGCTTTGTCGGGACCATAGCATGGTTTTGACCTGAGTAAATGTTAGATCCGTTATTCGACCATTTTCAGATGCTTTAAAATAGAATGTTTAACTTTATCATGTAAATTTTTGAGCACGGATCACTGAACATATGCACACTGATATGAACGTTTTGTCAATTAAAATTATTACCAGAGCTCACATCATCAATTAATCTTAGTGAGACAGCTGTCAAAAACCTGGAAGCACAGGAAGTCTATTTAGTCCTAGTATGGTACTCCTCTGAAGTGCATAACCTTGTTCCTTCAAAACAGATTGAACCATATGCCTTCCATCTCCCATGCGAATGCCCAAACTTTAGATCACTAAACCAGCATACAACTAAGAATTGGTTGATGTTAGACATTTACGTTGTAGGAAGCGACTCAGTGGTTTAAACGTTAGGCTTTTGAGCTCGAAACAATAGATCTTGGGTTTTGTTCCCTTTGACAGATTAGTAACACGCACTTTTGTAGATTCTTACATTAGAACTAAGCAGCTTTTCTATGCTTCCAGGTTTTCAATAATTATCTGGTTTAAATCAGTTCTAAACTTAAATTTCAATAATTTTACAATTGCCACAAATCACTTATATTAATAAAATTATTATTTTACTACATATAGGTACCAGATCATTTTCGTATTGTTGTTGAAGCAACATTACGTGAATTTTTCAATGCACTTTATACTGGTAAAGATTCAGAACAATCATGGAAAAAACCAATTTATAAAGTGATAGCTAGAATGGATCAACCAGTTCCAGAATTTTTCAAAAGTCCTAATTGGATGGATCAATTAGCTGATGGATAAATGAGAAGAAAAACAAAGTAATCAGTTGATTACTTATTATTATGTTTTAAATTACAAAAATATCATATAGACGAATACCTACTTGACTAATAAACATGATCTTCATAATTCAAATAACAGTTTCATCACCTGAAATCATTATGAGTATAATATATTTCATTATACAACTTAGAATTTAGTAAACAACCCCCCCCCCAAAAAAAGGTACTTGTTCTTTCATTCCTTATAAACTAAACTTGGCAAAACAATTTGATTCTTTTTTTTTAAACAAACAACCTACATATTTTAATTTATCTTTTATTTTTAAAACAAAAATTGTATATTTAAATTGATTTTCAAGTGACCAAGTTACTATCAGTATCTATGGTTAAAACAATCAATAATTTGTACTTGTTAAACTACATTGTACTATTAGAATAATAATTAAAATAATCTATTAAAGTAATTATATTTCATTGAATATAATATTTTATTTCACCTTGAAAAATTTCCATAGATGTTCTCTTTCTTTTATTGAATGTGTATCATTATTCGTTTCACAAGTGTACAGTTATTATAATTTAAATTATTCAGTAAAATTTATTGATTATAAAATGTTTGTTTTTTGTAAACAATGATGGATAGTGGCTAGCAGTGGAATGTAGGACGCGCGTTTCGTTCTATTTGGGACTCGTCAGTTGGATGTACCTACAAAAAGTTTGTGAATTAAGTCAATATCGATGCATATGCACAGTATGCACATATACCAATAACAGACTGATCAATTGCAGTCTTAAACCTCAATGGGAAGATACAAGCCAAACAATGCCAAGTGTTTATTTTTGTTTTCCTTTTTAGCATTATAACTGTAACCTACGGTGGGATGTATACTACGATTAAGCATTAGATCAGATATTAGTTAGATATCATAGTGTATTTATTCATTTTTTAAGATAATATCAAGAATTTTAACACAACAATGTATCTTTGTTCAGTGATCAATTCATGTATTGGATTATATGTTCGAGATTTCTTGGTTTACTCAATTTTATTTTTGTTATATGAATACTTTTGTGAAATGCAATATAATTTTTCAAAACGGTATTCGAATCTGAAGAGTAGGTTAATGAACTGATTACATAATTGCAAAGATTTGCTAAAATTGTGAATTGGTTTCCCTAATTGGAATCATGAGTCAACTGAAGCTAGACCACCATGGAAAACCTGGAAGCACTGGAAGGCCGTTTCGTCCTAGTATGGGACTCCTCAGCAGTGCGCATCCACGATCACGCACCCCGCGAGATTCGAACCCAGGACCTATCAGTTTTGCGCCAGGCTTTTAACCAACTAGACTACTGAGCCGTCATCCAACGGTGTTAATGTCTAACTTCAACCAATCCACGAAATTAGTTTCCATTAATTTGTAAGAATTGAGGTACTGCTAAAATCCAGCTGTCAGTAGGTGAATATTTCAGCCTATTTTAGAATTTTTGGAAATGATTATACTTAGTCTTCTGAAACCGGTCCAAAAGCCTTTTCAACGCCATCATTTGAGTTCAAGCTCTAAATACATGGATTATTTAGATTTAATGAATCTTAATAAGAACCACGTGAACTGTTAGAGTTAACTGAGTATTTGTTAAGCAAAAAGCAGTTTTCTTTTACCTAAAAGCATAATGATAACTGTGTCCAAAGAAAGCTAAATCAATCATTACTGACATAAAACATGGCAAGAATGATTAACCTTTTAAGTTGTCGGACCTCACATCAGCACACTAAGAGAAAAAGCCAATAAGATTAAAAGTAAATAATAGTTAATTCTCACTTCCGCACAGATTTGAACATGAGAAGTACGTCTTACAACAAAAATGAGTTTAAAAAGTAAAAGTTCAAGAAGGATGTTTAATTCTAGATTGGGGTAAAGATATATAATGGATGCAACTCCATCGCTACAAGTAAACTGTTGTCATCAACCGTAGATTCCGAGTATTGCAAATGACCCAACTAAGAAATTGACTGATATGTCCTAGATTAGCACTCAATAATATTATGGACTGATTCCATGTCATGATTCGGCCACACCCAGGTGTCTTTCAATATACTTCTACCATCATAGGCATTACGTATCATGGTAAGCAGTGACTGGGTATACGTTATACATGCCCCAGCCTCTCAAATCAATGACGATTTTTAGTCTAATCGAATGATTAGTCGTTTTTCCTTAGTAGCCGCCGCCTAGCTTTTGAATTGTCCAATCAACTGTTCCATCAGACATTATTAGTGTTTTGAACATATCGACGGTAACCTAATATTATCCTCTACTTTCAAATACCACATTTTATTGACTAACGCGATCTAAGTTGAGAAATATACACGAGGAATGACGATATGTATATCTCAATAGCAATCAGAAACGATCAAACTGGAGTCAGATCCCGATCCACTAAACTACAATGAGATTATTACTCTCTGAAGATAAGTTTAATGGACTATACTTCGTAAATCAATTTAGATTTAATGATTAATACCGTTCAATTTAACCAATTTGCATTTAGTTAAATGAAATAAACGATTAGATCCCTATTTGTTACATTATATACAACTCAATGAAATAGTATACTGAAAATAATTATTTGTAGAATCATGAAATGTTAACTACAATTCTCTTTGTGAATAAAATGGTTTATTATCATAATCGGTTTTGAAGCCTGAAGGTTGTATGTATTCATTGTTGTGAAATATCATAATAGAACAAAGAAATATGTTTAATTTCAATAGCTGAGACCATGAGTCACTTGAAGATGAACCACCATAGAAAATCTGGAAGCACTGGATGGCAGTTTTGTCTCATTGTGGGACTCCTCAGCAGTGCGCATCCACGATCCCGCCTCACGAGATTCGAACACAGGACCTATCAGTATTATGAGCAAATGCTTAACCACCAGACCACTGAGCCGGCATCCAATGGTGTTAATTTCTAACTTCAACTAATCCACAAAATTGAGCGACACATCCACCATTGTCTTCAGTGAGTTGATATCTGACAACAGACCCAATTGATCTCCATTGGTCACTGCTTCTCACTAGAGCTCCAGGAAATACCTCTTGAATCCAGTCACTAGTAAGCATATGTTGATTAATATCAGAAGGGGTCTTTGTGGATATTATAGTTTGAATCTCGTGTGGCGAGATCGTGGATGTGCACTGCTGAGGAGTCCCACAATAGGACGACACGGTCGTCCAGTGCTTCCAGGTTTTCCATGGTGGTCTAGCTTCAATTGACTCATGATTTCAATTATTGAAATTATTAAAATCTCCACAAAAGCCCTTCGGATACAAATATATTTAAATTTAAATATTATCTTGAAAGGATATTAACAATTACTTTACGTTTTTTTTTTATATTTTGAATTTTCTTGCGTGTTTTACACCAATTCTTTCTTTATTATTTACTATTAAAAGATGTAGCTGAGATGATAATTAACTTTTTGATGCATAAAAAAATGAGAAATAAATTCTTCATTTGATAAAAATGATTACTTATTTCCGGAAAGTTTAGAAAGCTTATGGAGTATACATATATTAGCAATTTCGCCAAGCAATTAAAAAGGAGCTTATAATTTGCAATCAAATTAGCTTAAATATATATATGATAAAGTAAACGAAATGTGTCAACGTTGGGCCTATTTCCTTAATTATCATAACAATAATGATAATAGTAATACTACTAATAATAATTAATACATTTTGCTTAGTCATCAATGCGGGTCTCCCATACATGTATGCAAGTTCATGCATGTAAATGTGTGATTATATGCGTATGTTTAGTACATAGAAATATGTATTCTCTTACTTATTTATAAATAAATATCAGTAATGTAAAACCAGTTAATTCGGAACGTACATTTTCCATTCTTATTATGTGTTTAACTACTTATGAACGTCTAACATAAGATAGTAAAATAAATATAAGCACCATTGAGTAAGGAATTATTAAATTAACTTATATTAATCTGTACAAGAAAGTTAAAATAATTTACATAACTAGTTATTATTATTATTCTGACGACCATAATGAATCTAACACAACCAGCTACATATTTTGTCATTTCCTATTTTCAACACTACTACTTCGATAATCAATTCAACTAGTTTTTTGAAGATGGGAAATTGATTTCAAGGGGTAGGATATTTGTCGATGGATTTGTAGCACATCTGCTCTTCAATATCCAGTATGTGTGCGATATCACTTTATTCGCTTTACAAACTCATCAAGTTGAGATGCACTATAATGTCCAAATGGCTTTAAATGACTGAAATGAAATCGCTGATAAAATTACACTTATATACAGTGCTGATTCATTAAATGAATTTTAAAAAATCACCCAAAATACTAGACATTGCACTTAATTGAACATTGAAAGTTATTTATATTTACACGCCTTCAGTAATTTTTAGACTTTATATGAGTTTAAGTCCATGACAAAATGTGTACTAAAAATATGGTTGATCAACAGTTAATTTCACTTATTATTGAGTGCAATATCAGTTGATGGTGAGACTATAATTTGTGGACGACCTTGAGTGAAGCCTAAGTGACCTTGAGAGTGTCCACCTAATAAGTAGGACCAAATAAGGATTATGAAACAGTGTGAGAGATTAAATTTATGATTTTCAGTTGATGGTTAAGGTTAGGAATTAGATTTAGGGTTTTCATCATGAACTATCATGAGCTAAAATGCCAAAACTCAATTAATCCAAATAGATGAGTGAAACTTGCGCCAAAATCCGAGACCTGTTATCTTATACCTGATTGGTTCATCCATAGTTGACTTCCAATTATAATAATTCTTACGTAAAAAGGATTAAACAAGCTATCTGATTATCGATTTTTAATAACTTATACTTTATCATAAACACTTTTAAGTTTGCTGTATTGAAATTCATTATTAATATCAACTAGATGAAATGAAACCTAGTTCTACAATGGGGTAGAAAGCAATTGTTTGATTGATAAATTCTAACATTTAATATGCGGTTATTGTAACTACAAAGAAATAATAATAACTGAGTAGTCGTATTCATATTTCTTTATTGATCTTTGAAACCCCTTCATTGTACAGAGCTTAACTATCTATTTATAGATGTTGAAATTAATGTGATTTAATTCTCACATGCATCTCAGTTTTCAGTGATATTCCAATTGGTGCTACCTTGTAAAAATAATTATTTCTAAAATACAGTAATCCTTCAATATTATATTTTAGTAGATTAGCTGACTTCACTATTATTAATGATCCTATAAGTCAAGTGGTCAGAAACTTATTAATATGATAAACATTAACAAACTGTCTTAATTTGTATTCATTTATCTAAATGAATTATTGACACATTCACAGAATGATTTATTTATTCAGATATAATATAATCAAACAATTCAAAAACAGTAATTCACAGTATAAGCAAAGATGGATATTGGCTAGCAGTGGAATCCAGGTACGTGTTTCATCCTATTTGGGACTCGTCACCTGGATATACCTGCATCTCAGAGTTCATGTTCATTCTAGGACACGAACCCAACACCGTTCACAGTTTATTGTTTAATTGTTTTTATTTAATGTTTTTGGATTACGCTTGTGAAAAATTATTCTTCTTCTCTACGATATTATTAAATCTCTTAATTTTTAAAATATAGTCGTCTTGTAAAGAAAATCACTATTTTAGAGATCATAGCTAACATTATTAAGTCATCGTTAGTTGGACTGTATAAACCAATTATACACTTTAATATCACATGGAAGGATCAAGTTATGTGACTGTATAAGTTACATGACTTTAAACATTTGATTATATTGAGAATGATGTATCATATTAGGGGAGAATAATATCAATCTAGAATCATGTTTTTGATCTTTTTATCAAATAAAGTAATAACTAAATTTCATTAAGGATGTAAAAGCATCTTTCTAATTTTAGCATGTTTTGTGAGTGTCGAATAAAAATCACATCTATCTAACTTATTATACGGAGAGATTATATGTGATAGAGAAGATTTGTGGCTCACGTACACGCTATCGACGTTGTTATATTCTCTGAGTTAGACAGTTTCACTGTATAGTTTTTATTATCGTTCTGGATGACATCATCAGCACTTAATTAATCTAGAAGTGAGGTTCTTAATAATTTCACAGGCTGTAAATAATTTCGTTCTCGTGGGCTGTTTTGTTGTTAGACGTCACTAAATTCGTTTTTCTTCGTATTCTAGTTGACTATTTAAATTCGTTGATCTCTGACCATGTCGCCGACCGATGTTTTTCCTATTATTTGACATATCATGTATAATTTCACGTCCATTTATTGCTGACTGATCTGAATTTCAAGCTGTCAGAAACTTTTTGACATTCTTGGAGTATCCTTGATCTAGAATTTAGACAATTTCCCGGTTACATCTATGTTCATAGTCATCTATATTCAGTGATGTAAATGATAACGTATTGTTTTTTTTCGGCTTATAGCTTGCTTTCATGCATGCCTAAGTAAAAAGGGCGTCCACCCTGTCCAATATAGTTTTAATCGCAGTCGCAAAAATTTGTTTTGTAGATAAAGTTACATTCGACTGCTTTCATTGTAGCTTTTGGCTGGATAAAAGGATGTGAGATGGTCTCATTATTTCTTAAGTTACGTTGGTTCCAGAGGCTTTTAAAATCCTCGCGATGATTACCGAAAGGCCTTTCTCATACCGTAAGTTTATCCATCTTCCATTTTCTGAGGCTGATTTCGCAGTGGTGAGCTGATCCACCAATCACTTTCTAACAATGTTGTTGTGGTAGTTATTTTTACAGAAGACAGACAAAGAATGCAAATTTCTAATTTTTATCGTACAGAGAGTGCATTTTGACCTTTTTGAATAGGGTCTGTACCTAATTCTTCTTGCGTGCTTTGCTGTAATTTATTACTTACTTCTTATGGCTTGTTTCCAGTGTTCCTGTATTTATTCTGTTGTAAAACATCCAAACGTGAGATCTTATTCTTTTATTCTTTCACGTTTGTAAATTTGATGTTCTTGAAGATGTTAATTAATCTATGAATGTTTTCAAGTTGTTCTCTCATTGAGTTAACGAATCTGTCACCTACAAAATCATTATACAGAATTATTTTGAACATGAACAATTGTTAGCAGGATTAGCGATGGACATTTTATTTTTGCAATGAATACTGCCGTTCTCAGAAATTTTGCATGTTACAACATCCAACAAGTGTTATTTTGTTAGTTACTAACCTTCCACCTCATTAACAACTTACCCATGCCTTAACATCTTTTAATATATACGTACATGTGGAATATGTCCGAACAATTTTAGCTCAGATGGAGAAACTGGTCAAACCATTAGAATTTAGTGAGTAGAAACCAAAATTACACTACAAATGCATCGGTTTGACACTGCTCAAGCCTTAGAAATATCGATGAGGACTGTACGATTGATACATACTGTAAAAATTGTAAATATCATTCATTTGAATTTGTATTCAGAGTTATGATTTATCATTATTTTTAAAATGATGCATCTATATCCAAGATGCACTAATCTCACAATGTATAAGCCTACTTCTAAAGAATAATCTGTGGAAATTAGAGTGAACCTACCAACATTTCTGTCTGCTCGTAAACAGAAATGCCAGATGAATAGATGCAGTCTGTACGAAGCTCTTTGTTGTGATTTCATGCTATTTAGTAGTTACCAGGTTGGTGTATCTGTAATCCTGAACAAATTGGTTCTTCTCTTCCAATAAATGTAATTCGTTATAACTGTTAGAGAGGTTACCACTGATCTATTCATGTGACAACTTAGATTTTAAAATCGATTGATCACTGAATAGAGACCAGTGCACTAATTGAATGTTACCGATCAAGTTACAATTTGGTCAATTGGTTCAATAATATTGTTCATCAGGTAAAATGTTTTAAAGGCTAGACAATATGATATTGGTTACTAATCACTGACCGATAAACATCAGATAAATATTCTTGTAAATGTAGAATATTTCTGTTAATAGATATGTTCAAATTATGTAACACTGAAATATTCTCTTTCAAATGTTGAACTCAAAAACATCAGACTGATAACATGCATATTTTAAAAAAAATAGTTGAGTTTATAGTGTTAAAAATTATGTATTTTCATAAATACAATTTCAAACATTTCTTACAAATTAATCATTTGACCTGACCCGATATAACTAAATGACCTTTGCATTACCAAATTGTAATATTCTTTGTATTTTAAACATCGCATTACATCGTATCGCTCATGTAAACATTGCATCAATAATAAAACACTGGAGTTCTTTTACTTCAGTATACACTGGCGAATATTTGGATGGATAAGTAATATAGTATCTGCCCTAACGAACGAGAATTTTTTTTAGTAAAGTGTTCGTGATTGTTTGTTTTTTACATACTCTTCAATCACTAACCGTCTAAACACATGTCCATGAATTAATTAAAAACACTGATGTACAGAAGAGGGTTGATCGGAGTAGATGGCATAACTACATTTGAATTAAAGATATTGTATCTGAAGGAATTCGTAAAAATCTACCGTAAAACTGGTTGTTCATAGAATAAGTATGTGACAGTTCAGAAAAAAAACGTGAAACTGAAAAGTTTATAGACTAGGAGTTTCCAAAACGCAACAATCCTTCTTACAGAATATGTGATTATATCTACATGAAATTCAATCAACAGAGTAAAATTGTCGAAATGAAAGTAAAACGGATAAAACAACTGAAACAGAGCTGAGAAATGATTAATCGTAACCTATATCATCTATTACATCTGTTAATGTTCTTTTGGAAAAGTGATTAGAAGTATGGTCATTATGTTTTCCAGGTAATTTAGTCATCAATATTTAGAGAGAATTAATTCATGCTCTTTGCCTATAATAATCCTAAACTTTAAAGTCACATTTTCTTTATGATTAGGTTATATGATAACATAGGAGAATAAAATCATAATAGATCATTAAAAATTACCAATTATAAAGTTGGGGTAATCGATAGGTGGTAACTTAACAATAAGTTATTAACATTATCTCCCAATATTATGTAGAAATATGCAATACAATATTATAATAAACGTAGTATGATGTATGTATGATGTCACTAAAACAAAATAGTAGCGTGTTATACATTTTTGGTTTTAATAATATGGATCTATGGCAAGAATCTTAAAAAAACTGGTCATCACGAGAACTATGCTGAAATTATTATTATCTTTACATATTATTCGAATGGGGTTTTGTGGAGATTGTAGTGATTCTTCAGTATTTAAATTCATGAGTCGATGGAAGTTAGACCATCATTGAAAACTCGGAGACACTAGACGGTCGTTTCGCCCTAGTATGGACTCCTCAGCAGTGGTCATCCACTATCCCACATTCAAGGGACTTGAATACAGGATCTCCGGTCTCGCACACGATCGCTTAACCCCTAGACCACTAAGCCCACATCCAACGGTGTTAATGTCTAACTTCAATCGATCGTTTTTAATGATCCATCCGCTCTCTTAGTCAAATAAAAGGTCCAAAAAGGCTATTCGTCCATCACTCTCTCCTTCAGAAGTAAACTGAATGGCTGGATGCACTTCATTAAATCGCCTAAGAACCTCTTGCAGTGACGTAATATCTTTACAAAGGATGAAAGTGTCATCCATGTGTCTACAGAAAAATGTGAAGTTTTGAAAAATATCAGCTAGTATAGTAACATCACCTGTTTATCTATATATTTCACCGTTGAACTTGAAATTCACATTCATGGTGCATTTGAGTAATATAACTCTTTCACGACATTAATAGGGACAGTAGTTTCAATTTCATTTTCCATCAGCTGTTCACTTATATATTCTACAGTCTCTATGAGTGGGACGTTTGTGAATAACGATGTTAATTATCATATAATTATGACTCATTTTAATTTATTTGTTATTCCTTTTATCACTTGTTCAATTTTAAACAGAAACTTGTTTACTTCAGTTAGTGATCGAATAAACACTACCAGTTCAAATTGATTTCGGAAATCTTTATAAAAAGAAAGAAAAAAAAGGAAACAATAACAATCTAAATTCACTTCATATCGAATAGTATTTCAATTATTTCAATTATTAATCTTTAGTAAAATCTAATTTAATATAATTACTTAGTATTATTATTATTATTTAGTATTCAATTAGAGTTAACAACAATGTATATTATGACAACAACAAAAAAGAAAGAGATGAAAATTATAAATTAAAATCTTTAAAACTATTTTATGAAGATATGCAAAAGATTTTAACAACTAATGATAAATGTATCAGCATCCATGACAACAATATCATCGTTTGTCAGTTAAGACAGATACGTTTCTTCTTCTTCTTCTTCTTCTTCTCATTCAATGTCTTCTTTTCCTTTAAACGTGTGTTTTTCATCAAATTTTTTTGTCAAATTAATTCATTTCTCAATTATTCTATTTTTTTTGAGCCGCTGCTTTATCAATATATTATCGTTGTCAAAGTGAAGATTGTTATTTTGTTTATAATTCTGTCACAATATCTACTATTGTTTTTTTTTTTAAATTCTCTTCTTATTTTACACCAGACAAGTATCTGTACTCATCTGTTTGTTTGTTTGTTTCTTTTTGAAAAGAAAATTTCTTTCCTTTCCTTTCCTATTCCTTTTTTGATCATATTGTCAAGAGAAAATTGTCAAAGAAATAAGAAAAAAATGAAAGACAATAGATCAAGAAATTAAAAATACACTAATACACATGAGTATATACACACACACCCACACACCCACAATAATACAATTACATGATAACTAAGAAATCAAATAAAGTAAAGAATGTGACAGTTTTAGATAAATGAGTTTGTTTTCTTTCTTGAAAAATTGTTTTACGTGAAGAAACCTAGTACAAAGTGAATAGTTCAAAGCAGAGATGATAGAAAGTGGTTGTATTTTGTTTGTTGACGTTTGAAAATACCACACATACACACATATACACAACTAATACATATATACTACTACACTACTCAATATATAAAGGAATCATTTTGAAATCACCTTTTTTCCACACAAAGATGTGAATGATTGGAAATAATTGATGATATATATATATAAGTGAAAATAAATGGTCAGAGAAATGATTTTCGACATTTTTTTTCTTTCCAGTAAATGACTGATGATAAACCGCCTCTTAAGAGAATTATCCTTGGTGTTCTATTTTATTATTATTTTTTTGCTGGCGTTAAGTCAAATTGATACTGCTCTATTACAAGGCATGTTGTATTAAATATAATTTCTTTTAATAAACTAACATATTGGAACAAATGAACAACAAAACACTAGAGTCTCTATGTAAGCATTTATGTGTGAATGTTCTTTTTTTTGTGTGTATGTTTGATTGTTGACATTAGTCATGATGACTACTATAATGGTAGATTAGTTAAATTATCCTAGATTTTAACCAGGTTCCCTTGTTACTAATGCTTAAATTTATCTATTTTTTCACTAACACATACACACACATACAAACATACACACATACAACAAGCCACATTAACTAATTTCTTTTAACTAACAAAAGTGTATCATTTAATAGAAAGATTTATTAATTGTCATTTATCACTTACTATTATTAAAATTAAAAAAAAAAGGAATTGATTAATTAAAGCAATATCTACAACTGAACACAATTAGGATACTTTCTCTGTAGTTTTGAAGTGACAACTACTAGGATGTATTTTTTAAAATAATTTTTTTCATATTAAAATGAAAATAAGACAAGAGAGAAAAAAATTGACAACAAAATTAACATTTCGATTACTTACCATTTTGTTCCTTTCCCTGACTCTAGAAGAAATTGCAATTAAGTATTTTTACAAAATGATAACATTTTCTTAAAAAAAACCTAAGGTATTACAGTGTTTTTTTTTTCTTTTAAATAAACACCTTTTGCATAGATACATAGTGGTTTCATTTTTCTTACTAACCTTGAAATATTCTTAACATTCATATAATTTATCAGATGATAATCAGTAGTAGATGGTAGTCTCCGTTGTTTTCATTTGTAAATGTTTTGAATCTTGCCTTTATTGTTATGAAAAAGATGCAAAAGATCAATAGCTTTTGGTTATACAGTTATAAGTTTTAGCAAGGTTTTTTTGGTGACTAACAATAGATTGGACTAATCAACTATATGTACTAACATCTAACTTACTAAAACAAGTGATTCTAGGACAATGTCCAGGCAATTCACTTGAGAATTAAATATACAGAAAGAAACAGGTCAATTCTAGTCCTTAGCATCAACAACGGGAAAGTTCAAACCTTTACAAATGAAAGCAAAATTTGTCTCATTTCCACAAGTCAGGGGTTATCATAATCCATAAGCTCAGTAGATGGTTAATTGTGCATTTAAACCGATAGACACTGGACTCAAATATCTTTATAGTTAAAAATAATTTCAATGAAATTATAAATATCTACTATATCTGTATGGGGATTTGTGGAGATTGTAGTAATTTCATCATTAAAATCAAGAGTCGGTTAAAGTTAGACTACCGTTGGAAACATGTAAGAACTGGACGGCCTTTTCGTCCTAGCCCGAGACTCCTCAGCAATGTGCATCCTTAATCCCTCATGCGGGGTTCGGACCCAGGGCCTTCGATATCGCGCGCGAATGTTTAACTTCTAGACCACTAATTCAGCATTCAACGGCGTTAATGTCTATGATCTAATATATATATTCAATTTTTATGTATTTGGTTTCCATATACAGAAACAGCCTTTTCAAAATGTAAGTCTCTGATTACAGGTAACTAAATAATATGCAGTACACCGATTATCCTTAAAATCATTTTCATCAAAAAATCTGTCATTAGCTGAGATACTCATCAATAGTTTGTCCGTGAGGGGAGAGTTCATGGGCAGCTGATTTATCTTAATCTCGAACACCTCATTTATTTCCTTAATCAAAATAACAGTGTTTACTGGTATGAAATCCCAAAGATCTTTAGTTCATCGAGTTTTTATTGATTCTGCAACAAATATCTGTTTGTGATGAACTTCAAGACAAATCTTAAGTTAAATTTCCTCTAAAAGCTTAAATTTTCTACCAGTAAACATTGGATAATGATTCGATAACCCCGAATAGTAGATGTATGATGAATAAAATTTTTGTTGTTATTTTAAAAACATCTGACCTACAAAGTTAACCAATGTATCTTTCAATTATATGAATAGCTTAATTATATACTTAGAAATTAATATTTAAACACGTCCATTCAAATATATTCCTGATAACTTCAGCTTCAATAAACATAAAGCAACACTGATCAATTTTACTTTTCAGAAATTACAATAATATCTATATAAAAAGAAATATATTTATTTTCTTTCTTTCTTTCTTTCTAGTTAGTTTTATTCTAATTACTATTTTGTATATTCATTTATTTAACATAAATGATTGATTATTTCTTAGAATAAATATGGGGGTTTGTGAAGATTTTAGTATTTTAACAGTTGAATTCACAAGTCAATCTAAGCTAGACCACCATTGAAAACCTGGAAGCATTGGACAGAAAACAAGCATAAAAAGTTGAACTACTTCTTATCGTTTAAAACTATAAGTGTAGTATGTATGAAAATATTATGATATAATCATACATGCTTAAATATGTAGATATTTGTTTCTTTAAGTAAACTCTTCAATTTATTTGAATGATTAATTTATTCAGATTATAGAAAAACACTTCATTAGATTTGCTTAGAAATGCTAACATCGCTTTCATTGACTTTAATGTTTTGTAGATCCTTAAAATTATAAATATGAATTTCTTCAATTTACGACATAAAAGTATTCGTTCTATTTTTCTACATCTTTAAGTCAATAACTATTCCATAAAGATTCTTAGTATTAGTTGATATTTTAAACTGGAGAAGATAGAATCCACTGAAATTGTGTGGTTTAAATTCGTAGACCGATGTCAATCGGAAGTGAATAAAACTGTAAGTAGATGATAATTAAGATCAAAATAATGAAATAATTTCTATAGTCTATATCATGAATTGATCATAGTTAGATAACTGTTAATAGACAGTAAGTAATGAATAGAAGTTTCGTCCTGGTATAGCACTCTTGAAGAATGTACATCACTACAACGCTAGAGATGGCCACAGCCTTATATTTTCACTGTCACCATTACACTGTAGTGGGTTTACATGGAGACTATAACACTACCCTGCTTATGATCGATCACAGAACAGATTAGAACACGGTTTACCTTTTTTTTTTAAAAATTTCAACAATTATTCAGTGAATGTTTATTTTCGATAAGAACAAATTCGTTAACTTGAACTCAAACAACAGAGAAAAAATAGTTACTGTTTTCTTACAAAATACCAACAATGTTAGTTGTATTTCTGTGTTGTCATAGTTTATTATTTCAATACGTCTTGTTTTAACTGATTGTCTAGATATTACTATTCGTTGCTACTAATAATGATAATAATAATCGTGTTATTAATATTATTATAGGAATAACATCAATTCAGTTCCTTTTTGACACTATTTTCGCCCCCTTTAATTTATATTTGTCAGTTTGAGTAACAATCAGTAGAAATGTGTATCTCTATTTATTACGTAATATGTGGATCAGCTATACATCCTCTCGTTGTCCTAGATCACGTGTTAACACCTAGTTCAATTTGTCAAAAATCTTTCATCAGATAACTGACTATATATATCATGACATGAATGTTTAAATCATCTTGGTGTTTCATGTTAAGTTGTAATTGTGTTATTTGTTCATTGTGTAACTAACTAACTGTCATTTATCATTTATCACATATAACATAGTTACTACAATGATGATTCTCAATGCATTCGATGTCTTTGTTATGAATTATTAATATTATATCAGTCAATAGATTAATTAGTTGGTAAATTTACAATAATATGTTATAAACTAATTTCAGGTGAATTTGAACATTCATACTTTAATTAATTATTTCATGAACTGTTGATCATTTGATTTTATACAGTGTGTTCATAGTATTTTCCTTAATTATTTATAACTTCGAATTACAGATGTAACAAAGGCCTATTTAGTAATAAGTCGTACTTGTATTAATTAACTGAGTTATTGTAATTCTATTAAGTATACTCCAGAGGCGCATAAGTCTCACATTCTGTATCATGAAGTTTTACATGTGTATTATTTCAGTAGTTATTACTTCATTTGTTTATGAGTTGAATTTATTAAGGGATCCTTTTCTTAATTTCATGGACAGTTTTACATATTTGACATACTACTGATAGATATGGTCAGCCAAGAGGTTGGTCAGGTTATTTGGTAAAATAAATGAGTAAAGCAACGGTCATACCAGACAGAAAAGAAAATCATATTTACAATGAGGAAATCTAATCGATGAATGGGATCCTAGAATACATTCTGTAAATACTGTTTTGTAGAACAAAAGAGAGAGATTAAGCTCATTTATTCCACTATCAGTAATTTTAAGCTATATCATCCACAGTCACCAGCCAGTAATTCTCATCATTTCCATAATTTTTCTTAGAGATTCTGAAACTTTATACACGACTTCGAAACCTTTTGTTTTCTCTTAGAAATGCATCGTAAAAAATTAATTAAATGTTCAAAGTTTATTTATACCATGTTTCTTAGTTTAGAAATACAGATACTGGTAGATAAAAGTTGAAAGACAAATATACTCTTTTAAAAACCAGAGTTAAGACTGATTTATCTTAGTTTACAAGAGTAGGTAAGATAACAGATGTACCCTGACACAAATTTACTTACTGCGTTTTAATGGAATTCTAGTTAGGTAACAACTTCCTTACATAATTGTTTGGTTACCCGTTTGAATAAGACTTAAAATGTAGTATTTAATGGTTACATCAAGCGAACTTTTGAGAGATCTTATGACCCCATACCAGTTATATGGTCTTTATCAGTGATCACTACTTTAACAGTGTGGTAAAAACGCACAATAAATAATTAAAGGTGCTCCGTGAATTTTTTCAGCAATCAGATTTGTGATAAGTTGCAAACATTTTGTGGAGGTGCATAAGTACACGTGGTTGACAGACAAAATTAGTTAATCAGCCCAAGTTAAAAATAGGAAAATTAATGGCAGTAAGTGGATGTTTGAAAAAATGATGACACGGAAGTTTGAACAGGCTGTCGTCTAGCATTTACTGAATAATTCATGTTCACTATGGCGTTATGGTGATTGTTCAATTTCATTGAAACCATGAGCCGATAAATGTTGGACCACTGTTGAAAACCTGGAAGCACTGGGCGGCCGTTTCGTCCAAGTATAGTGGTTTAACACTGATTACTTCATTATTTCTACGTGATGCGTCATCTATTTTAAAAATCTAAATGCTGTATGCGTTTTCGATTGATGCACAGTTATTTTAAAGTTTTGTACCCCAATTTTCGAGAATACTTACAAATAATAATAGTTCGTGCAGTAATAGAACTATTGAAACTTCAACCTGAATAAAATGAGCAGATTATTTAATTGCATATTTTGAGGTCAAACAATAGGCAGTTTAAAGTAGCTATTAGGATACCCTGGACGTAGGATATTTTCCGCCTTGTACTCTTCGGAAAAATGTACCTGAAAGCATGAGGAAACTGGTGGATCCAATAATGTGTCAGTTTCACAGACTGAAGCGTCACTACTGAGCTATTTGAACAGTTAGTGACTACTTTTAGGATTAAAATATTTAGATTGATTGACAATTGAATAGTGATCAATGTCATGTTTGTCTGGTCCTTTGCTTCGTTTTCTCCCTGGAGATCCCTGGTATACCTTGCCCATCACCTCCAACTAAATCGAAACCTAGATCCAGGGTTTCTTGTAGACTACCTACAACCACCTAACATCCTGACATAGAAGAGACGATTCTGGGTCACTTAAGCTAATAGCCATATTACAACTTAATGGATAAACTTTAATCAGCATTAAAATGACCAGACAAACATGATATTGGTCACTATCCAGTGACTAACCAAATATCAAATCTAATTTCATATCGAGGTTATCTTCTAAATGTGAACTAGCTAGAAAAATATCATCGTCACGAGTTCACATTACTAAAAGTCAGAGAATATTGGTCCTGGTGTTACCCTAGAAGATGTTGAAAATATACTACGAAATCTTTTACGAATAGAATAATTGACAGAATCTTTAAGCGATGACACAAACAGTTTAAGTCTAAGCCAGTTAACTACGATTATAAACACTTGGGCAATAAACATATCCCGAAAATTAGTAAAAGTAAGAAACAATCGTTATGAAATATTTTCTTCACGAAAATGAAATATTTAGTTGTTTTCGATTAAATCAACGTGATATTTCCCATTTAACATGTATTTAAGAAACTTAGATATCTTATTGATTGGATCGTTATTAATGACTATTTTTGATGAGAAAAGATAAAACTGAGCTCCATTAGAGGTGTAGTGGCTCGTTGATGCTGTTCGTGCATACATAGTTTCGAAAGAATATTTTTCTTGAAAGATCTGTTACGTAAACTAAATTAGGAATAACAATCTTATTAAAATTGTAACGTGACAGAGGAGCCCAATGGACAACTATTTACAAGTAATCACGCTCCATAATTATGTAAGCAATTTTATTATTATAACTGTTTTGTATTTTTAAACCCTACCTAAGATGTGTGAAACAAAGGTAGGTGGTAGAAATTTGAGAGTCAATCACTTCTCACCGCTTCTTACGTCTTTAGAAGGACAGCTTTGGTTAGTATGCTATTTATCTATGGAAAACACTGAGATGATAACCAAATACATGCGATTATAAACCTTCATTATTAAACATCACACTTCTTTTAATGTGACACCTCCCTACCTGAATTACATTGATAGTGTAAGTTCAAGGAACAAGTGTTTCAGCCAGTATAATTTAGATAGATTGTCACAATGGACAAACTACACCTAAGAAATAGGAATGAGATTTATTAAAATATATACACTATACTCTACTACTACTACTACTGTAATAAACAAGAACACCAGCGGGGACAATCGAATGTATTTGAGCACAGAATCACAGAGCATATCAATAAAATCTGAGAACCATATAGCAAATCGTTAATTTGCAAACTATCAATCCATCATCTCAAACTTGACCGTTCCTGTCGCAATCATCAATCCATTGTCTCAGATTTCATTGTTCATGCGATTTCATACTAACTGCGTTCCCTTCCCGTTCTTTCCTCATCAACCTTCTACTGAAATACATTCTATGCCTGATCACCGTTATATACTACTTATGTGGATATAAGTAACCCACACCACACCACTACTACTACTACATATAAAAATTGTTATATATTTTATTTTGATTTGTAAATTGGATATTTTACTTTAGTAAAAACAATAACAAAAAGAAGGTTAGTGAAATTGTTTTACAAGAACTTAGAACAGAGGACTTACATCCCTCATTTTTCTAAGCATGACAGAAATGCACAATACATCAACTATTTAGTAAGATATAAAATACAATTTGAATATAGTAACATATGCTTTAAGTGTACAACAAAATATACATTTTTTTGAAAAACAAAGCAAGCAAATATATATATATATATATATATATATATATATATATATCCATCTTACTTAACAATACTTATCCTCTGTCACTCTTGCTAGTTTTCTCCTGTTATTATCTTATCTTAGAAAATAGTTTAAATTTGCGTGATTCTTCGTCGAAATAAAAAAATAATAAAAAGTAAACTAAGAAATACAACTACTAATAATGAGTAGTATCAATAGCTCACATACAAAAAATAAGAATGACATTCATTTTCAGTGCAGTCTTAAGAGTAAAACAAAAGTGAGTAAAAGGAAAGTTTAAAAAAATCCAATTAAATTAGTAAATTGTACTCATAAGAGAAATAGTTTATAGTTACTGATAACAATTTAGCTATTATTATTATTATTATTATTATTATTATTATTATTATTATTATTAGTTTAATGATGACGCCATGAAAAAACAAAATCGTATTCTACCTTTAAACCAAAAAAATAATAATAATTTACTCCCTAAAAATTGTTTTTGCATTCACTAACTATTACTTAGTTAGTGAGAAATAACTAATCTCTAGGTTATTTTATTAAAGAATACTTCAGAGAAATTTTACTAGGTAAAAAGATTAGAAACAGATTGAATGTGCTTTTATTGTTTTTATTATTATTATTGCTTATTTTCTCAAAAGATAGGAAGGAATATAGAAAAGATATGGAATAGACAGGTGGACACTGTAAGAGATTATCAAGTTTTTTAGATGATAATCATAAATGGAATTGAAATATTCTAAAATTCATGTGTATATATGTACATGTTGAAAAAAGAAAACAAAACCCAGATTAATAGATAATTTCCTAAATAAAAAATTATCAACAACCATATAGGTAAGTAGGTAGGTAGGTAGGTAGGTAGGTAGGTAGGAAGAAAGATTACACTCCCCCCCGTCAAAAAAGGAAAACAATAACGAATTGTAGACGATAAACAGATTGTCTGTAGAGATGAAATATATATATTGGAAAAATTAATAAACTTTCAACTCATTTTAAATATCCTTTTTCCATTTAGATATAACTGAATTACTTAATGATATAATATCAGATGACTGTAATAAAATCCCCTTAGTATTTTAATTTACATTTAAAGTATTAATAATAATAATATTAGTAGTATATAAAGGGCTTGGTTTCATAAACATAATTAGTTAAGGAGTAAAATTAATTTTTTATTTTGAAAAATGATTATTATTGAAGATTATTGAATAGTAGTTTGTTAGAATTAATTACATATTGAAAGTTGAATCAACTCTATTGGTTTATAAATCCCCCCCCCCGAAAAAGAAGGTGAATCTACTAAATTATTAAGAGGGGAAAAGGTTTATATAAAAGATGACAGAGAAATAAGATAATTATGAATGTATTTAAATAGTAAAATGGTTATAGATCTTTTTGGCGCCAAAAGGAATTTGAATTTTGTTGTTGTTGTTGTTGTTGCTATGTTCATTAATATTTTTTTTGAAGAATAATAATAATAACAGTAATTTACTCAAGGTATTCAGTATAAATATAAATGAACATTGTAATTATTGCATAATTTCCATATGAATAAAAGACTATGATATAATAGTATGAATTTTTATGATCAGTTAAATAAATGATTGAAAGGTTTTAATAATAGAAGATAATAAACTAAATAAGTGTTAAATGTACTTTAAATTTAAGTTTTATTTTTAAAATTTTACTGATAAGAGATTATAACAAAAGCAATGTTCAATTAATAGTACATAGGAAAGAATTGACCAGTAGGTCCTGGATTCGAATCCCGCGAGGCGGGGTCATGGATATGCACTGCTGAGGAGTCTCACAATAGAACCGAACGGTTGTTCAGTGCTTCCAGGTTTTCCATGGTGGTCTAGTTTCAATTGACTTACGATATCAACTAATGTAAACTATTTATCAGTTTTCTTTTTTTGAAAAAATCTGTTTCAATATGGAGAATATCCGTGAATAATTTTTTGAGTTTTATTTATTAGTTTTTTCGAGTTTTATTCAATTAACTTGGTCAAATTTTTTTGTTAGTTAATGAACAATAAGAAATTATAGATTTTCAAGATGATTTGCTATTCAGATTAGAGGACAGAGTACTTTCGGAATCATCATTCTAAACGACGAATGCTTTCCATCATTTCAAAAATATAAATTTTCAGTACAATCATGTACCTAATCTGTAAGTGATATTCGAGAATCCAACTGATTAACTGATCAATTCTTAATATCAAAGGGAAGATATGAACACTTGCAAGTGAAATATATCCTTGTTCTGTAAGCCAGTAGGTAAATAGTCTCAATAGTTTAGTGAATAATGCGTTGGGCGTTTGTAGTAAAAGGAATTGAGTTTAAGACATAGTGTGAACACTAATAATAGGATACTTATTCACCCGAATGACGAGTCCTAAATAGGATAATACATGTATCCTTGACTGGGCGTCCATTGGACGTACGTCTTACTATCCAACTTGACTAAAAAAATATCAGGTATACATTTGTATTGTTCTCAATTTAAACTTCGCTTTTTAATTAACTTTCTATAAATAATACATGTAGATATAAAACTGTATGACTCAGTCAAGTTTACTTAAAACCATTGATAACAATTTTAACAAGAATTCCATTGAATCTCTGGTTATATATTTCAACTTGACAAAGTACTGATAGTATCGTTCACTGAGATGCTGACAAGAAATGATATAGTTGAATAAGAACTAATTATTAATTCAAACTTACTGATTCGCAAACATATCTGTGATGATAAACTCAAAACTGAATATTAAATGTTCTATAAACGTTTGAGAGTAGAAAATGAAATTGTAATAATTAGAAATTAGTAAACGAAAAAAAAAGGGTCTCACATATTATCTGAAGTTCTCTGAGTAACAAATAAGTTTAAATTTTTATATTTACCTGAATAAGAACTCCTTGTAAAAATGTTACTATTCAACCATGACAAAACTATTTTCTGTAGATAAAAAAAACAAAAAAAAACGAAACAAAAAGAGTAAGTTCATCTTTATAATTGTGAAGTTCTCATTGATAATAAATTTCTCTTTACCTTGAATTTCATCTGCCAATTATCGTAGACTTTTGTCACAATTATTCTTCTCTTTTCTTTGAATTTTCATCTTGTTCTCAGTGTTTTGTTTACAGTTTTTTTTGTTTTAGTTAAAACCACTTAAACAATTTTTTTGTTTGTTTTGTTTTGATGACCAATTTTTGAAAAAAAAAATTATTTGTTACATTGAATTAAAAAAATTCATCTCCTATTCTTTGTATACCGTTATATTTCTACTATTTTTATGTTAAGTGGATCTGTTCGTGTTGTAGTTCGATACAATCTCCTCGTTTATACATTACAACTCATTCATATATATATATATATATATATATATATATATATATATATATATATATATATATATATATATATATATATGTAGGTTACTATACTATGGGCTAACCTGACAGTCTTTTACTTTTCTTTAAAATTGATAGAATATATAATTAAGAAAAGTAAAAACTTTTCAAGTGTGTCGATTGTTTTCTATATTAAGTTAACTAAATAGTAATTATGTCAATTAATTAATTTTCAGTCACTGTACAGGTTATGAATTGAACAAACTATACATTATGGATGATGAATATGATTTGAAGCTCAAGAAATTTATATTGATGATATTGTGTTCTTTATGATTCAGTAGTTGACTTTTAGAATTTATCGAACGTACATAAAAGTGAGCTACGAAAAAGCATTTGGTAGCGTGGACAGAACAACACTATGGAAGCTTCTTCAATACTACGGTGTGCCTCAGAAGATAGTCAATATCATACAGAGTTCATATGATGGATTACACTGCAAAATTGTGCATGGAGGACAGTTGACAAACTCGTTCGAAGTGAAGACCGGTGTCAGGCAAGGTTGCTTACTCTCACTCTTCCTCTTTCTCCTGGTGACCGACTGGATCATGAAGACGTCAACATCTGAAGGGAAGCACGGATACAATGGACATCTAGGATGTAGTTGGACGATCTGGACTTCGCAGATGATCTGGCCCTTCTATCCCAAACGCAACAACAAATGCAGGAGAAGACGAACAGTGTAGCAGCAACCTCAGCAGCAGTAGGTCTCAATATACATAAAGGGAAAAGCAGGATTCTCCGATACAACGCAGAATGCACCAATCCAATCGCAACTGACGGGGAAGATTTGGAAGATGTAAAGACCTTTACATATTTGGGCAGCATCATTGATGAACAGGGTGGATCTGATGCAGATGTGAAGGCGCGGATCGGCAAAGCAAGAGCAGCATATTTACAACTGAGGAACATCTTGAACTCAAAGCAACTGTCAACCAACACCAAGGTCAGGATTTTCAATACAAATGTCAAGACAGTTCTGCTGTATGGGGCATAAACCTGGAGAACTACGAAAGCCATCATCCAGAAGATAGAAGTGTTTATTAACAGTTGTCTACGCAAAATACTTCGGATCCGTTGGCCGGACACTATTAGCAACAACGTACTGTGGGAGAGAACAAACCAGATTTTAACAGAGGAAGAAATCAGGAAGAAGCGCTTGAAGTGGATAGGACACACATTGAAGAAAGCACCGAACTGTGTCACAAGGCAAGCCCTCACGTAAAATTCTCAAGACCAAAGGAAAAGAGGAAGACCAAAGAACATATTACGCCAGGAAATGGAGATAGACATGAGAAAAATGAACAAGAATTGGATGGAACTAGAAAAGAAGGCCCAGGACGGAGTGGGTTGGAGAGTGGTGGTCGGCGGCCTGTTCTCCATTCGGAGTAACAGGCGTAAGTAAGTAAGTAAACATAAAAGTGAACATGAATCATCAATTTTAAATACTCATTCAGATTACTTCAGATTATAGGTTAAACAAAAAGATCCAGATTTCCTGTAGCCTTAATCGTTATGAAAATTGAACACTGTAAATGTTCCTACCTTTACTGAATTCAAATCAAACGTTTTATGGATGCATTTGTGTAACTTTAAAGAAATGTGTAAGCACAGCCATAATATATATTTACACAACTTAAATCCACAAACAACAAACATATGTGTAAGGACAGATCGGATCGGCAGCAGGATGTTCGTCCTATTAATGCCATATCCCATTCCTGGATCTTCTCACTTGTAAAATGCGGCTATTAAGAAGTTGGTAATTTTAAAAGTTATTTGATTGGTTTAAAACATAGAGTTGTAAATGCAGAAAATAAATTAATAACCCAAGGGTTTTGAAAAGACGGAAAGTTGGGCATCACTCCATGATGTTTGTAATATTCTGCCTCATGAGGAAACTAGATCACTCACAATGGTTTTTCTATAAATAACAATAAAAAATCTGTTGTCAACAGTAACGAAGATTAGAAAGATGAAGAAACTAGGTAGATTTTGTATCGATCATGTTTTTATTCTACATTAAAATATTAAGTTTCCATAAGAAACTTGAGTAGTTAACCAGTAACTTGGAAAAGACGAAGTATACAAACTTGTTAGGTGAAGATGAGAAAAGACCAAGAGACCTAAATATCTTATTAGTGATATTTGGTTTCGAAAGACACTTTTCTGTAGTAAACGTAAACCCAGTTCCAGGAGACCAAATAATTGATTGATTCGAAATCACAGAATGGCTTAAAAATATGGAAATCATACATTAAATGCGTCATTTTCACATCTTCTTTCCGTTATCCCGAACACACTCCATTATTCTCCTATTCTGTTGTCATTTCGATTGCTCTCAGTTTTCCTTCCTGCCCTCTTTATTACATCCTTCTTCTGGCAATCAATCCACTTCTGATTGATGCTACATACCACTTATATATGTCAACATAAATAGTATACACCACACTCATTCTCCCTTTAAACAAAAGTCACTCTCGCGATCGTTCTGCTCATCATGCCACTTTTTTCTCTGTTAAAGTCTGTGCCATGCCTCCTATCAAAATGTTGAGTGTGCCGGAACGCTGACCCCTTAATGAGCTTGGTATGTTCGTTGGGCTTATCTAACTATTGCTGACTTCAAAGAAAGACATCTGCTGAAACTAAACTGAAGAAACAACAATTCAGAATGGGTTTTGTGGAGAGTTTTTTTGGAAATTTCACAGGTTGAAATCATGATGAGTCCCATACTAGGACGGCCGTCCAGTGCTTCCAGGTTTTCCATGGTGGTATAACTTCAATGGACTCATGATTTCAACCTGTGAAATTTCTAAACAACAATTCATTTATTCATGAGGAGCTCTACCAAGCATTTTGGTTAAGCTTGGACAAATAATCGAATTCCGTAGAATATAAGTGTAGTCATTATTAATAAACATTGGCCTCATTAATGTAAATTATCTAGACAACTGTTCAATAGGTCATCTGTATAAACAAGGGGTCAGTGTTGTTCGAATTGATGTAAACCTAAGAGAAGTTACAGCATTCGTACATTTTAAAGTAAAGACTTAGCACATTAACAGACGTAGCAAACCAAGAACATCTAAATTTATGCACATAGAAGGTAAAATACATTATTCATCAAGCTTTCACTCCAGTGATCTATCACAAAATCTTTAGAACATCTTAAACAGGACGCTTTTATAGATATACTGAAAAGTAATATATTCACTGAGTTATTTCTAAATACTTTTTTAACTACTCAAAATTTTAAGTAGTAAAATAGATTTTGCCACCTAATCTGGTAACAAGAGTTAAACATTCGTGAAGTGGGAAAGTTGAGAATTATACAACCACAAAACATTTTAGTTAATATTGATTTAAGGACAAATGACTGTGCCAACCTAAAAAAGTAGTCATATGCCTAGAGCTCTCAGGTAGCATTCTAACAGATTTTATTGCTTTATATAACTACTAAATCAAATCTTTGCTTAGATTTATTACACTCTCTTGATCAAAAATCAATTCATATCATTAGTATACATCAGTCAATCTGTATGCAATGTGTTCACTCTTAAATGAGAATATCCAATCAGTTAATGTTGGTTTATTTAAAATGTGTTAATACTTTTCTTATTCAGATAAAAATTTCGTACTATTAAACGTGCCGCAATCGACAGGGTTTTAAGTGACACAAGCCTATTGCTGCACAAATATAATAATAATATATTCTCTGAAAATAATGATTACATGATTCACTCCAGTTTACAGGCATGATCAGTTTGATATAAATTGTAACAATAAATGTAGAGAACGAACATATGATGTAAGATTGTTTTGAGTTAACTAGTTCAAAAATTATTCAGGTAGTACATATACGACATGTATTACAGCAATGCAATTCATCAGCTGAGAACATTTAATTTTTCTTAAGTGAACATCCCGTTGATTTATGAACGGTGCATTTAAAGTCATTTCCTGTTCCATAACGAATTAATTATAATTATCTGCAACTAGAGAAAGTAAAATGGAAAACAGAGAGCACCAAACAGCAAAGTAATAAATACTAAAATATGTCACTCAGGTCTACCATAATGCATGTGCCATGTGACTCAATAATATGCTGTTCATGTTAGATATTATTCAAATTAGTTAGGGTTGTCAGGGATGGTACTAACGTAAAGTAACAGCAGGTAGGTGGTTTGCTTGGTGAATTCAGCAACAAGAATGGCTAAACATTCGAAGTTCCTATAATCTCATTTGTGGAATAAGATGCACTTACAGGTGCTAGAACATTTAGTGCATTTTCAAAGGATCGGTATGCATCAATTCAGCGAATAAAAAATGGGAGTGATTTTACCTTACGGATAGATTGTGGTAGATTGTTCCAGAGTCTGGAAAATTTATAGGTAAAGTAATTCATATAAAGAGATGATTTAGAAAGGGTTTATTTTACTAGTGACAAGGAGTCACGGATGTTGTAATTAGAAGTTTCTGCATATTTAATTACTTGATTAGATGTGAAGGATAGTTTATTAGGTATTTTGGAGAAAAAGATAAGATGTAGTTTGAGTCTCATCTTCAACAAAGGGTCGAACCCAAGTTTATTACATCTGAAATTATACGTCAAGGTACAATCAGTTCCAAGAATCCGAAGTGTAAATCGTCTCAGTACTGATTCCAGCCTTAATTTATCCTTTTTTTGCATACAATACTAAAGATAAACGTGCAGCATTCTAGGAGTTGTCGAACAAAAATTTTGTACATTAAAATACGTGACATATTGTTATAAAGGTTTTGAGTTATGCAACTTATAAGACTTGGAGGTTTATTTCAATACCTGTTCTGTAAACGACAAATTGTAGGAGTATCTAAATCCTAAGTCTGCTACTGTAAGTGACTTAGATAACACTTCACCATTTATAGTAAGATCTTAGTTGAGTGATGTATTACCTAAGCATATCCATCCACATTTAGCTGTATTAAGCTCCAGATGCCATTTTGAGCACCATTGCACTACCTTGTTAAGCTCCATGCTGATACAATTTTGTATATCGTTCAACTCATGAGGAGAAAACAAACACACTACTTTAATATCATCTTCATATAGAAGTGGCTTACCCACACAAAAACATTCACAAATATCATTGATAAAATTTGAAAAGAGCAAACGGCTTTAGATACTATTTTGTATTACACCGCTTCTAACAGGTACAGCGTCCGACGATGAAGAGTTAATAATATTAACTATTTGATGTCGGTTACTGAGGTAGGAATCAAACCAAGCGAGCAGAGAGTTTTGGACCCCGTAAGATGAGAGTTTATCTATAAGAAGTTGAAGGCTTTAGAAATATCCAAGTATAGGACAAAAACAAGATAGCCTTGGTTACGTCGAGAATAGAATAAATTAAAGAAATCTAAGTGGCATGTCATACATGATCTATTTTTAAGAAATTCATGTTGAGAATCATTGATAAATTTTTAAGCAAGTAAGTAGTTGGAGAGTTCGTCACTAATAATTTTCTCCATAATCTGAGAGATTGCAGTGGCTGGCCCAATGTCGAACCCACACAGCTTATTCTAGTTCTTGGACAAACCAACCTATCCATTCTCCTCAAGCTACATTTTGACTTTGTTAATTATTCGCTTATCAACCTTGACTGTTTTTATTTAAGCGTATGTGTGTGTATTTCTTATCTCACTCATCACATGTCTGTAAATTATTTTTATTTGACTAGAAATATCAATTAACGCTTGGTTAAATGGAGTTAACACGTGCCTTCGTTTCGCTTTGCTCTCTTCTTCCCTTTTTTTTGCTACGTCTCTCTGATCGTCTGTTCCGATCAACGATTGTACAAAATATACGTATTCGAAATCCGTTCTCGTATTTGACTTGTTTGATTCCATAATTCACCAACGCGATTTAAGTCAGTGGTTATATACGAGAATTGGCCATATGTATATTCCGTTAGCAATCAATCATAAGATCTAACTGGAGTCAGATCTCGGGCCACTAAGAGATAACTGAAGTAATATTTACTGGCCAGTAATTGTTCATAACAGTATTATCTCCAGGTTTGTAACGTGGTATGGTGTACGTGGTTTTCCAACAGCAAGGGTAAGTACCTGGTTCCATAGAGAGAGGAAACAGATTTAGAAGAAGTGGAATATCTGGACCACCATATTTGTAGAGAAAGGATGAAATCCCGTCTAATCCATGAACTCTCGAAACCTTAAGGGTATTTATAGCCTTACTAGTTTTCAAGCATTGAGTTACTATTCAGGCGCATGAATCTTGAGATAATGCCCTTTAGGAACTCTTTACCATTCGTAAGGATACCACTGAAAACGTTTGCTATAGTTTTAGACTTACTTACTTACTTACGCCTGTTACTCCACGTGAAGGAGCATAGGCCGCTCACCAGCATTCTCCATCCAACCCTGTCCTGGGCAATCCTTTCCAGCTCCTTCCAGTTGTAATTCATCCTTTTCATATCTGCTTCTATTTCCCGACGTAATGTGTTCTTTGGCCTTCCTCTTTTCCTCTTCCCTTCAGGATTCCAAGTTAGGGCTTGCCTCGTGATGCAGTTCGGTGATTTGCGTAATGTATGTCCTATCCATTTCCATCGTCTTTTCCTAATTTCCTCTTCAGCTGGAAGTTGGTTTGTTCTCTCCCACAGAAGGCTATTGCTGATGGTATCCGGCCAGTGGATGTTGAGTATCTTGCGTGGACAGCTATTTATAAATACTTGTACTTCTTGATGTGGTTGTTGTAGTTCTCCAAGTTTCAGCTCCATACAGTAGAACTGCCTTGACGTTCGTATTGAAGATTCTCACTTTGATATTGGTTGAAAGTTGTTTTGAGTTCCATATGTTCTTCAATTGTAGGAATGCGACCCTTGCTTTGCCGATCCTCGCCTTTACGTCTGCATCTGAACCTCCTTGTTCATCGATGATGCTTCCCAGGTATGTGAAGGACTCTACATCTTCCAGAGTTTCGCCATCAAGAGTGATTGGATTGCTGTTCTCCGCTTTGAATTTGAGGACCTTGGTTTTCCCTTTGTGTATGCTGAGGCCTACTGATGCAGAGACTGCTGCTACACTGGCTGTCTTCATCTGCATCTGTTCGTGTGTACGTGATAGGAGGGCTAGGTCATCTGCGAAGTCCAAATCGTCTAATTGATTCTGAGCTGTCCATTGTATTCCGTGTTTTCCTTCAGATGTCGAGGTCTTCATAATCCAGTCGACCACCAGAAGAAAGAGGAAGGGAGAGAGTAAACAGCCTTGTCTGACTCCAGTCCTTACTTGGAATGCATCTGTCAGCTGTCCTCCATGCACTACTTTGCACTGTAGTCCGTCGTATGAGTTCCGGATAATGTTGACAATCTTCTCAGGAACTCCGTAGTGTCGAAGAAGTTTCCATAATGTCCTCCTATCTACACTGTCGAATGCCTTTTCATAATCAATGAAGTTGATGTATAGTGATGAGTTCCACTCAACTGATTGTTCGACGATGATCCGTAGTGTTGCAATTTGGTCTGTGCACGACCGATCCTTACGGAATCCAGCTTGTTGATCTCGAAGTTGGGCGTCTACTGCATCCTTCATCCGGTTCAGCAACACTCTGTTGAAGACTTTCCCTGGTATTGACAGTAGTGTAATGCCTCTGTAGTTTTCACATTTGCTCAGATCTCCTTTCTTTGGAATCTTGACGAGGTGTCCTTCTTTCCAGTCCATTGGCACTTGTTCCTCCTCCCAAATCTTTTTGAATAGAAGGTAAGCATGCTTGTGGTTGCTTCGATGTCTGATTTCAGTGCTTCAGCTGGTATGTTGTCGGGTCCTGCTGCTTTCCCGTTCTTGATTTGTCTGACGGCCATTCTAATTTCTTCCGTCGTTGGTGGGTTGACATCTATAGGAAGATCTATGTGTGCTGCTTCGATGTCCGGTGGATTCATTGGAGCCGGCCTATTCAGGAGTTCCTCGAAGTATTCCACCCATCTGTTACGCTGTTGTTGAATTTCGGTGATTGGCTTGCCTTCTTTGTCTTTGACCGGCCTCTCTGGTTTACTGTATTTCCCTGCTAGTTTCTTCGTTGTATCGTAAAGCTGTTTCATATTTCCTTCTCTAGCAGCTTTTTCTGCCGTCGTTGCTAGTTCTTCCACGTATTTCTTCTTGTCGGCTCTAATGCTCCTCTTCACTTGTTTGTTTGCTTCTATGTATTCAGCTTGTGCTTGAACTTTCTCTGCTCGTGTTCGGCTGTTGTTAATTGCTGCCTTCTTGTTCTTCCTTTCTTTGATCTTGTCCAGTGTTTCTATAGAGATCCATTCCTTATGATGGTGTTTCTTTAGGCCCAGAACCTCTTGACACGTTGAAGTTAATGCTTCCTTGATGCCTTTCCAGTTGTCCTCCATACTAGTTTCTTCTTCTTTCAGTAGATCTTGTAAGGCTTGGAACCTGTTGTTGAGAGCTATCTTGAATTCATTGAGTTTGTCAGTATCTCGAAGGAAGGCTGTATTGAACCTTTGTAGTGCTGTTTGTCCACTTGTCCAGTTCTTTTTTAGCTTCAGTTTTAAATTGGCTACAACTAGGTGGTGATCTGAAGCTACGTCAGCACCTCTCCTGGTTCTTACATCTTCCATTGTCCTTCGGAATTTTTTGTTGATGCAAATATGATCTATTTGGTTCTCTGTAGTGTGGTCCGGTGAGATCCATGTAGCCTTGTGTATACGCTTGTGTGGAAATATTGTGCCTCCTATGACCAATTTGTTGAATGCACATAGATTTGCAAATCTTTCTCCATTTTCGTTTCTCTTTCCCAGTCCATGTCGTCCCATGATATCTTCATATCCGGTGTTGTCTATTCCGACTTTGGCATTTAGATCTCCCATCAGAATAGTTAGGTCCTTTCTTGGCATTTCTCAATGATTGACTGCAGCCGCTCGTAGAACTGATCTTTAATGTCGTCGTTGCTATCATTGGTGGGTGCATAACATTGGATAATATTCATTAAGATCCCCTCCTTCTTTGTTTTGAATGATGCTTTGATGATTCTGGATCCGTGAGACTCCCATCCTACAAGTGCATTTCGTGCTACTTTGGACAGCATAAGAGCGACTCCCTGAGTGTGTGGAGCATTTTCCTCTTCGTGACCGGAGTATAGCAGCATCTCTCCCGTAGCTAGCCTTTTCTGTCCAGCTTGGGTCCAGTGGGTTTCGCTGATTCCCAGTACTGCTAAGTTGTATCTCCTCATTTCCATTGCTATTTGACTGGTCTTCCCGGTTTCCCACATTGTTCGAACGTTCCATGTACCTATAAAAATTTTTGCTCTGGTTGTTAGAAGGGGCATCGGCCTCGTGGCTTCCGAAGGAACTCGGCTTTCACCATGAAGCGTCATAATTCTTCTAACTGAAGACCTTCTAACTCCCAGGGCAGAGTTTAAATGGTTTGAATTATTTTTTCTGGTAAGCGTTTTTTTAGCGAGTTAGTTTTCTACGGGATGGGGACGCTAACCCCATGCCCAACCCTCCTCCTTTACTGGGGCTTGGGACCGGCAGTAACTCTGGAAGAGCTACAGGTGGAGTTTATAGTTTTAGTTGCATATAAAAGTGCTGTTATGCAGGATGCATGGTTTATCAACATTTTGAGTTGCTTTAAAGCGTTTATTGAAAAGGAGAATTAAGTTTTGTACTTTTGAGCTAGTATTAAGTTCTACAGCTCTTCATTAATAGCTTTTAACCTGTGCTTCTCTTTAATTTGGTTACAAATTATTGTTATTTGTGCAACTGCCATGAAGTTTGATTTAAAATAACGTTTCTGTAGGCGTCTTAGTTTATTACGAAATTTAGGTGGTATATATAATTCGTAAGGTTTACTAAATCTGTACGTTTTAAGGGGTGCACAGGAATCTAGACACGAGTTAACAATCAGATAGAATGAGTCGATGGTATCCACGAGACTGTTACGTGAAAAAAGTTATCCCAGTCTGAAAATTTAACCAGTGAGTCCAGGAGGTCCCAGTCAGCATGCTTATGGTCTCTATATTAGCGGGTTTTTGCATGGTTAGGTTATAAGACGGATAGATAGGGAAAGCACAAACTAGTAAAACTAAGGTTCTCAAGGCTAAAATTTTGTTGAGAAGTGAATGCGCATTGATAAGTAATAGGTTTAAAAAGGGAGTACGGAGTGTAAAGACACTGAGAGCTTTCCTATGGATGTTATGTATTTTAAATTTGCCTGGACTATGGTTTAATATGTTTGACTGATGTTATGGGCTATGGCTTGAACAAACTAGTGCTAGTGGGACTATGGATTTCTAAAGACCAAAAAATCAATATTTTGATATGGTGGATTAATTTACTGAACTTGAATTGGTGGACAGTTAAGAAAAGAACCTGCTTGTTGAGGTTGGGTTGATGGTACGTAATCTAGTAGTCTATCTTGCCTATTGGGAAAGTGATGACAAAAGTTACATCTTGCGGGTTTAATATTTAAAACTTTTGAAGGCAACCGTGGGATACGTTGGTTCTTTGCAGTCTGTCTAATATTAGGCCTGCTTACACGGAGGTTGTAGTGGCCATCTTGTGCGATGTTTGAACTAAGTGTGCCTATATAACCACCCCTACGATTAGTAGGGTAAAACGGTGCCGGAAAGTATATTTTTGTATGGTAGAGCCATGATAGTACTTTTGGCATTAAGTTTGAAACCCGACGGTTCTGTATATACTTTCTTCCTATATGATAAAGATTTTTTAATATTAACAGTGTCTTATGAGCCTTCATATCAGAACTAGGTATTTGGTTATGGGCTTCTAATGTTGCACTGGAAGATATCGGATTAATGTCTCCATTCGATGTACATTGGTTACCTGAGGTCACTACAGGTATAAGAGGCAAGTTAGCACTCTTCTTTGGTAAATCAGAGTATTGGCTAGCATGAAATAGATTAACCGCATCAGTAGGTCCAGCTGCTGAGGCAATGGGATTTATTGTAATCCCAACAGCGTTATTTTCGTTTGAAGTATGCTTTTGCGTAAGTCTTTGATTAGTGGTTTTAACTGAGATTATACGAGCGTTCCTGAACCTCGTAAGCGCACAGATTGGCCGTTCGGATTCTTTCAACTGTTCAGCTGATAAATGGGAATTGAATGTAAACAAAACAGGGACAAACATTTCTGGTGTTTTTTATTAAGACGAATACATTGGCATGGACTGTCTTGGAGGTTAGCTGCTTCTATGAATTCCTTACGGATTTAAGGGCGATTTTGTCTGGTATGTTATAGACAATCACATTATTTCGAGAGATCATTCGCTTAGTAAATTAGCTAGCGATAAAGTAGATAACAGATTCTACTTTGATAATGTCTTCAAATTCCGCAAGAACCCCATTCTTCGATAGTAGAAGTTTAAGGAGTAGTAGTGTCATTAGTTCATGCTAAAATCATCATGCTTTGATAAAGGGCCCGCAAGTGACTCCACTTTAGAACGTCTATAGCTTAATTGCTTACAGATATTGTCTAATCCACTTTTAATATTATTGACGCTTTCTGATCTTGATGTAGAACTGATTCTTAAATTAGATACTGAGTCATCCAGCAGAAGGTGTGGTGTAGATCCATTCCCAACATTAGCTGATTCAAAAGGAGTTACAGGACGAGACGGCCATCCAGTGCTTCCAAGTTTTTCATGGTGGACTAGCTTTAATTGACACATGATCTCAACTATCAAACTTACTATAATATCCATAAAAACCCCTTCTGATATTTAGTTAAGTTTAGTATCCAATTGTATTTTTCTTTCATCAAGATCCACCACATTATACTCAAAGTCTATTAATTGATGTTAATATAATTTGTCATAAAATAACTATTCAATTTTTTTTCATTTTGAATAATATCTAACGATCATTGTATCATATGAAGTAAAATGTTACTGAAAGTTCTTTAATTCTTGGTCAAATCGACAATTGTTCTTTTTGTTGTTGTTGTTGTTAATTCTACTATTGACTTTAAAATGATAATAAATGTACTTTGATTTGTTGATGTCCCACCATTCATGGTTGAATAAATTCTTTTTTATTAAAAAAACAACTAATAAATTAGTTAAGTTTTTATCGACATACTTAATAAATGTATTAATGAAGATACAAATTATTATTATCAAACAACTTCCAGTTGCATGAAAACTTATTAACTAACTGATTGAATTAGGTATTAATGATTAGTATCTAACATCTGATCAGTATACATAACTTACCTACTTACTTACGCCTGTAACTCCTCGTGAAGGAGCATAGGCCGCTCACCAGCATTCTCCATCCAACCCTGTCCTGAGCAATCCTTTCCAGCTCCTTCCAGTTGTTATTCATCCTTTCCATATCTGCTTTTATTTCCCGACGTAATGTGTTCTTTGGCCTTCCTCCTTCCCTCTTCCCTTCAGGATTCCAAGTTAGGGCTTGTCTCGTGATGCAGTTCGGTGATTTCCGTAATGTATGTCCTACCCATTTCCACCGTCTTTTCTTGATTTCCCCTTAAGCTGGAAGCTGGTTTGTTCTCTCCCACAAAAGGCTGTTGCTGATGGTATCCGGCCAGTGGATGTTGAGTACCTTGCGTGGATAACTATTTATAAATACTTGTACCTTCTTGATGATGGTTGCAGTAGTTCTCTAAGTTTCAGCTCCAAGATTCGCATCCTACAAGTGCATTTCGTGCTACTTTGGACAGCATTAGAGCAACTCCCTGAGTGTGTGGAGCATTTTCCTCTTCGTGACCGGAGTATAGCAGCATCTCTCCCGTATTTAGCCTTTGTTGTCCAGCTTGGATTCAATGGGTTTTGCTGATTCTCAGTACTGCCAAGTTCTATCTCCTCATTTCCGTTGCTACTTGACTGGTCTTCCCGGTCTTCCACATTGTTCGGATGTGCCATGTACGTATAAAAATTGTTGCTGCGGTTGTTAGAAGGGGCATCGGCCTCGTGGCTTCCGAAGGAACTCGGCTTTCACCATGAAGCGTCATAATTCTTCTAAATGAAGACCTTCAACTCCCATACATAAGCTGGTCTTAAAATGAAATGGTCAGGAACTAAATGAATTAGTACTAATGTCTAAAATATCAGCTTCTTATCGCATAAGTTTTAATATTTGAGGTGTTATAATGAACAGACGTAAAATATTGTGGTGTATACTAAATATGTAGTGTATAACACCAATCAGTAGTGAAATGCCTGCTAGTGGAAGATTGAGAATACTGAATTGAAGAGAATAGTAAAATAAATCGGAGAGCAATCGAAATAACAACAGAATTCGGGAAATAATGTAGTTTGTAAAGGATAACGAAATGAATATGTTCAAATAATGTGTTTAATGTATGATTTTCATATTCTACTAAACCGCTCTTTGATTTTACATTAATCAATAAATTGGTTGTCTACATCAAAACTTTGCTCACTTCAGTAACTATTTTCTTTTCTTGATTTTTATTCTTCATTGACTTATAAGAGATCTCATACTAGAACAAAACAGATATTCAGTATTTCTAGGTTTTTAATGCTGGTCTAGCTAAGATCAATTCATAATTTAAACTGTGAAAATATTTATGAGGTGATAAACAATAAAAAGACAATTATTATGATAGTCGATAAAACGATTCTGCTTCATTGCAATTGTTAAGTAACTCGAATATTTTTTTTGATTGAGATCATGAACCGATTGATGTTAGACCACCATTGAAAACCTGGAAGCACTGGACGGCCGTTTCTTCTTATGGTGGAACTACTCAGCAGTGCGCATCCACGATGCCGCTCGCGAGATCCGAACCCAGGGCTTTCACTCTCGCGCGAGAACGCTTAACCTACTGGACCACTGAGCCGGCATCCAATGGTGTTAATGTCTAACCTCAACCAATCCACGAAATTGCTCGACCATCTTCCATTGTACTGAGGTAGACACCTGTTTATACCCGACACGGATTAGCTCCACTGGTCACGGCTTCTCATCAGAACTCCGAGAATTTTCTCATGAAGCTAGTCACTACTGAGCACATGGTAATTATCAGTATAGGGGTTGTAGAGATTGTTAAGTTTTTGATTGAGATCATGAGCAGATTGATATTCATGATCTTAATCAGAAACTTACCAATCTCCACAACCCCTATACTGATAATTCAAATATATCATCGATGTGGTAATATTTAGATTATAAATAAAATAACCCATAATGATTAATTACGGTAATTTAGTTTATATATCACCAATAATATATCCTTTTTTTTTAATAAATCGAAGTTTACCAGTTCAAAACAAATATCAATCAAAATTTTCCTTTCATTCATTGCTGACTGATGTGAAGTTGCATTCGTTTATCATTTACCTTCAATCACTATATGAAGGTATTATTACCTCCAAAATCGATTATTTTTTAATTCAATATCATTTTCTTTCTTTACTTGTACATTTATTTCCACATATAATTAACATTCTAATTATGGTTTATATTTCGTATTGTGAATTGCTTTATGATTGAATATTCTAACAATGCACAAGAAAACTGGATATTAAGATAATGTACTTCTCTAAATTGTCAGGATTTCTCCATTGGAATACATCGTTTAATTTAATCTACTTACTGAGTTCGATTATTGATTACATCATCTTTTTTCACAGATGACTTGAATGATTATGAATCTTTTGGAAAATCTCCTATCAGTTGAATTTTATTGGATAATGTAATAAGAAGACGAAGATTATCAGAACTATGTGATATTTTATTAGTGCAATACATTACGAACAATCTGATCATACATATACTTGTTAAGAACATTTATATATAAAAATTAAGGGTAAACTAGACTAGAAATGGAGGGTATGAGAAGACAAAGATAATAAAGAAAATAATGTGGAAACAAATTAAAACCTCATCACTCTGGATAATAAGCTAATATTATCAGGGTAAATTTAAGGTGAGAACAAACTGTTTCTGAATACATAAAGGGGGTTTGAATTTTCGTATGTCCAAGGCTTCAATAAACCTTAGCATATATCCTTTAACACTTTTACTACAATACCACAAAAGCTGTGTAAAGATCAATCTTATGACATGCTTCAACTATCCAAATTTATCAGAGGTACTAATTGCTTCAAATTGCTTAAAATGAATTTTATTGATTTATTATTCTAATTATGGTTACATTTCATGTATTGTACACCGGTTAATCTTTAGAACATACAAGATTTATTTTCAAATCGTGATTTAAATTAGTAATAATTGGTTTTATTTGATACCTGAAGCTCATGTGTATTAATTTCACTGAATACATTTCATACTCACTATTGCTTTGGTCTAGGCACCCGGGCAGTAACACAGCTCACATACACAAATCAAGTGACTTGTCTAGTGCATATGTATTCGGTGCCCCTTTGTACCAATATTTATGTGTTCAAATCAATAAATAAAAATGAATTAAAAACAATCATCTCACTAAAATATGAGTTTTTTTTCAAAAAAACAAAATCCTTTTGTAGCTTTAGTCATCTAGGAGATTGATTTATCGATGCTTTTTTTAGAAAAATATTCTATCAATAAATTTTAAGAAAACGTTTATATGAATATAACTTCAACGTTAACAACCAATAAGCACGAGACAAATTTCCCTGGTATGACATTTCTCAGTACTGTACATCTATGACCTTACATTACATAGCATTGAAAATGTGACTGATTGAAATATCGATGACTTATATCTTTTGACCATAGACGATTAACTGTATGATATTGAATATATTCATTCATTAATTGGTTTAAAATACTAATCAGTTCAATTTGTACAAATTTGACGATAAATAAATAATGCAAAAAGTAATGTATTCAGATTTCATTTTGATTTGTTTTGGTTGCCAACTATGTTTTTTATCTAATTCCTATATATCCTGAATTGTATCATACGATTCAGGGACTCAATTATCCACTACCAGTTATCTGCTGTTACAACAACTATCAACGTGTTTTGAAGCGTAAAGTAATTCTTTATCTATATCAGTTTTCATATTCCATTCTATTTTCGTTATGGATACTGCAGTGGTTTACATTGTTAAATATTAAAGAAGTTTCATAATCACAACAAGAAACCAGGACCTTCAAGCTTCTTGAGTGGACATCTAAGTAAATAGTATTAGTCATTATCTTACTGATTTCTCAAATTATAATTTTATTGAGAGAGAGAGAGAGAAAAAAATCAACATTAGAATCTGCATACATCGAAAAATTACTACTATTATTATTATTATTACTATTATTACTTTACAACTATTATCACTATGCAATTAATTATTAATAATTTGATTATATTCAATCACTAATGATATTTGAAGTAGGATTGAAGTTCACTAGAAAATACAAATTTCAAAGTTCATATTCATCTAAATATCCTTCAAATTTTCATACTAAGTTAAGAGTTAAGTATTTTATATATGGTACAACTGCCCCTTCCATTAATGGACATTTTTTTTAAAAATCACCTTTGATATTTACATACATATAACTACACTAATCACTAATTTTTTCATTATTTTTTTGTTTGATTGAAGAAAGAAAAAAACAAATAAATAAATGGAATATAATTATTTTTTGAAATTTAATAATTTGGCTAATTTGATCAAAATGATATTGAATAATCTGAAGATCATATGAATTTTAACAATTGATTGAAGGAACAATGAAATTTTAATCACTTATCAAATATTGTAGTTGTGATATTAATTGTTATGGCTATTGGAAGTGCTTAGAAAAGCAATGTGAGCTGTATGATTCAATGATCATTGATTCATCACTCAGATAACATCTCACCAAAAAGGATTTTTATAGCTCCAAAATATGGGGGTTTTTTTTTAGTAATAAGATGTATTGTATTGATCATAATATATTTATCATGGATTCGACGCTAAGTTTATATTGAATAAAATGAAAGATTTGTTTTCGGACTATTTAATACAGTCGATGTAATACTACATTACATTTAATAACTTATGTTGTCCAGTAGATTGGATTAATGTTTTAAAATCAATGATATTAATATCAGTTTAAGTAGTTTCATGAGATGTTTTTCATAATACACTGTCATTACCTTCAGTTTGTACAAAATCTCGATGAAACTAGCTTATTAGTAAATAATTCTACACCCACTAGTAACCAAGTTTAGAATGGATTTTTAAAGGAACTCATGACTTATGAAATTAACTACGGCACGAGTGAAACAGTAGCTCATTAACTGTTATAACTTGTCAATTGAATGCTACTTGTTATATCTGGTTGTCGCTGATTGTTATGTCGGAAACGCTTATCACTTATACTAGGAACGAGGGACCTCTGAAATTCCTACGACGCGAAAGTAATAACACAAAAACTGGTATAACTGATGATTTATTAACCCAAAACACGATAACGACGACTCTAGTAGAAAATACACTCATTTATATATTGATTGTCCACCCATGTTAATTAGTATTTAGGATGAAATCACATATATGAAAAATAGAGTTATAACAAATCACATACTGAGCATAGTTCATATCCATTGAATACAAGAATATCACATATTATACAGAATAAAATATCATACGAGAAAAGAAAACAAATACTACATTGAGTAATCATTACATTGAATCAAAACGGTAGTAATGTTGAACAAAACTCATAATGAGTAAATCAATCGAAGATTAACTTTTCTTTCCCTCACCTCATTAGTGATATTGGATAAGATTTGTGTTAATTAGCTTTAAAATATTCACTACTTAATCCCAATACACTGATTTATAGTAATCGTAACAGCAGTAAAATCTGATGATTCGTGGTTCATTCTAGTATGCAGTTATGTGTGTAAACATCGAAGACGTTTCAAACTAGGACGAGATATTGCTTCCTAGTTCACCAATTCATGCAAGTTTGTGAGGAGAGTTGGTTTCAAGTAAAATACCAGCTTACAAACGTAAAAAACTATCTTATGATGCTTCAAACTTACTTACATTTATAATTTAATACATTTATGTTTTTTTTAAAAAGTTACTTATTAAATTCTATATCATTTCATTAGAAGTGATAAAAAAAACGTTCAAATCATTTTTAATTTAAAACTTGAAATATAGTAGTAAACTTATCATTGTTACCTAACCTTATTTTTCAACCAGAACTCCAAACACGTATGCCCGTTCACATATTTACGATTATCTAAATATAACTGTTGATTTGTCAATAAATTTTCATAGGACAGGTCTAAATGACTACAGTTAATATCTCTATGGAGGCATGAACATTTTCATTGTCCCAAATACCTCTCACTGATAAACGATGACAAACACAAAGTTCTGAAATGCCACCCTTTTTTTCCCTATTTGATCATTAGCGTTGAAACGGTTAAAATATCAACGATAGCCTGATCTCTAAGTATTTTTTATCTGTCTGGGGACTCTTCATTGAAATGCTAACTACCATTAAAAGAAGACACCGGTAGTAAAGTGGAAATACTATTAATGGTCTTAAAGATTTCACATTTTAATTATACTTCAGAAGTTGTTTACAATAAAACTTAGTTTTGATAGTAGAGTGTAAACTATTTGAGTTCGTTTATAATTAATTTATTAGATTATTTATGCAACTCCCCAGTGAGTTGGTATTTGACGTTATTTTAGCTAGACTAAATAAGCTTTGACTACGATCTAACCAGCTACGATTGAGATGGAACTTATTTAGTAGTTTAAAGTAATGACAGTAAACAACTTATTGGCTGTTGATTTTTAATGTTGAGATCAATGTTACCTAATAGACTCGTATCTTACTGTTAACTATGATAAGAAATATTTTCGTGAACCGATATTTAGTGCTACTCGAACTTGCTAAAATATTCCAAGTATTTCTCTCAGTTGACAGCTTCTCATGAAAACTAATACATTTTGGAATTCTCCTCATTGCATAAGCAAGTGGCTATCAGGTCTCAGTAGCTAAGCGGATAACGCGATTGTGTTTGAAGCGGACGGCACTGAGTTGGAGCCCCAGAGTGAACATCAGCTCTGAGATGCAGGGGCATCCAGCTAACCGATCCCAAATAGGACGAAACGCTTATAATAACAAAATGGTTAGCACGGAATTTTAAAATAAAACATCATGTTCGGGCTAAGTGATTAAACTAGGAGGTCGAGGTCAGAGTCCTAAATACTATGTGTCAGTTTAGATTGATCGTTCCCAGCTAGCTCTTATAAACGCTTGAAGTATTCCTCAAACGCGTTGGGCTTTCTACCATTTTGCTTATTAAGGTTGTATCATTATATTGTAGAACAAACTTTTTTTACTTAATTGAGTAAATAAACAGTACCATAGTGCCCCTAAATGACAAGTTAGGGCCAAGAGAAAGGAGAGTCAGCTCTCTCTCCCTCTCGAAATGCTCTCACATGGCCACGCGTATATAGCCACTACTAGGGAAGTCCTATTCACTGCCTTCTCATAGTGGGGGTGTTGTCTACGAAATTGAGAGGACGAAAAGCGAATGTCTGGCACTTTAACCGGGTTAGTGGATATGGAGGATCTACCTAGGGAAGTTGGAAAACCCTAATTCCAAACCGATGGGGTATATAGGTTCTAGGGTCCTAAGGAAACAAATGGCGTATGAACCTATCGTTGGTCTTCGTTTACTATGAGAATGAATCTCATTATGTTGCTACACTGTTTTGTGGATTAGACCTTTAGGTCAAAGGCTCGGGGTGTGACTCCCTAAGAAAACCACGTGCTTCGGTTTGACACCCACGGAGTATTCCAGACCTCACACAAATCGAATGATTTATGTGGCACGTATCTGTTTGGCGCCTCTAATATTTATATGCTTGAATAAATAAATAAAAGAATGTTTATTGGACCAGTATTTAACTGTAAAGTTTAAACAAATTCAAACAAACCTAATGAAGCATTATATATAAAAAAATACTACTAAGCATTGAAATATTTCATTAACTGGCTTCAAACATGTTTATTCTATGGTGTTTGAACAGCCTGATAATAAACCATTTAGTCAGACATAACTGTTCACATTTGTTTGATATACTCTATCGGAATATGGTAAGTATTCTAATTTTTACACGGTTACTACCTGTGTGTAACATGATTTAGGTACCTAATTACATTAAACACCTAACCTACAGAGAAATTTAACTACTTTGATAAATGATGTATTGCTAAACTGTTGAAATTTACTGAAGTAATGGTGTTCAAATTATAGTCGTATCAGATTGTATTGCATCTGAACTGTTTGTCCATGTTTTGATTATTCATAAACTACTTTACAGAATTTTATTACAAATCAACTTATACAAATATATGTATACCTAACAAAAAGAAGAGGCCATTATTAAGTCTAAAGAATGTTTAACTGACTTTTGCTTGGGAATGAAACCTCAAATCCGACTATATTTATTGAAAGCACAAATATTAGTTATATGGATTTACATGACCTCGGAAATAAATCAAAATGATAAATAAATACTCAATCATATATTGATATTAATCAATATCCGAGGATTAGTTAACGTTTATCACAGGTTAAATATACAGATTTACAATTAATGAACAAATTACACACTGAATAAATAAAAATGGATCTTATCTTGAATATACATGATATTGAAATGAATCATTGTTATACTGAACTGAAAATAAAACAAATCTGACACTAATCATTATATTGACTTAAAAAGGAAGTAATATTAAGCAAAAATCACAATGAATTAATAACGTAAGTTTGTCGATTATTCTGTCAAACTAACAGTAAAAAGTTGTGTAATTCTATATGAAGGTCAATTAAACTTGAGGAGTCCTATACAAGGACGAAACGGCCGTTCAGTGCCTCCAGGTTTCCACTGGTGATCTAACATTGATCGATTCATGATCTCAAGCAAAAACTCAATAATCTTCACAACCCCATACGATAGATATTTTTTCCACTATGAATTATTATACTTAACAATAAAAAGGACAAAATCTATAAAGACAACTGAATAAAAGTTATTAGATAGAAGGATATCATTGATATAGATTATTAAAAGATCTTGAGGCTTATTGTTCTCATTAATCTTACCATTGTTCACCTCTCATATTCATCGCACTAAATTAAAAGTTAAGTTAAAAGTTAAGTCTGTATGAGTTATCCATGGATCAGCCACTGGAGTCTGTAAAGCTTGTCAACTACACTGAGTGGTTTATTTTTTTAGTAGGGGTGTTGACATCGAAACCTAATACCTCTAATCACATAATTCCAAGATATACGAGCAACATTTCGAACGCACAAATGGTGTAGTAATATGATGTCCAGTCTATGATTTCCAGCAGTCATATCCTACAGATCTAAAGTCTTAGATATTGGATCGTTAAGCGTTATACTAAGCTCATAGTAAGATTCACGAAACCTACTTATAATGTTGACATAACAGCGCTATCTAACATATACATGATAATGAAAACTATAACCAGTGATGAAGTGTGAATTTCAGTCTTTTTTTGAAATTAAAAGATTCAGAAAGTTATTGAAAGAAAACAATTTCATCGTATTTAAATTACACATACTATTCGTTTTTTTCAATTTGATGTTTGCTATTAGTATTTTGAAGATTGTTGTGACAGGCCAATAGGTTCATTAAAATGAGTTGTCTGAGGTGGTTGGATCGGTCATCCATCTCTAAATTTCAATCAAATAGATTCTGAAAGGCAAGCCACTGAACAAATGACTGAATATGTGACAATTTGTCACAAACTTTAAAAGTATCATTTATTTATAAAGTTTAAACAAAAATAGCATGAATTTCTATGAAATATGAAGTGCTTGATGTTTTAATATGAGGTCTTCACTGGTGAAATTTAAACATTTCAGAAGTGAAATAATCGTTACCAACGTGGTTAGATGCTTGTCAGACCATAATTGGTTGACTTTGAAAGTATTTACCTTTGGATTTCCCCCTAATAATGGATAGCATGGTACTATGATTATTTTCATCAATTGACACATTTCTTTTCACTTTCTTTGATTCCGTGTGCTGTTAAAATCTCATCAGGTTAGACGGAAGCATTGTTTTTAGTGGAGTTTCTTTCTCTGAACTGGATGGTTTAATTGCGAAGCTGTCATTGTTCATCAAGCCCGAATTATGTGCTGATGGTGTTGTTCATAAGACAAATGAAAGCTTCGCAATTAAGCAATTCGGCTCCGAGAACGAAACTCCACCGAAATCATCTGTTTGAGAAATAAATCTTTTTCACTGTCTCAGAAGTATTGCTCGTAAAGTTCTGTATTGTTTGAATTAGTCATTTTTACAGAAAACTAGACAATGTCATTGAACATAGGTATTTACAGTCTCGTTATCTTCACTATAATAAATTTTTTTGTTTTTTCCTAATAGTTTTGTGCAAACCTACATCCAGATGGTTGCCAGTTTAGTACTTTTACAAGTAAACCATCACTCTAAAATTAGTAAGTGATAGTCACCAATCCGAAGTTATCATATACATGAAAGAACAAACAAACGAATATCCAAATTAAAACGAAATGGATTATCTTGTTTCTGATATATTGATTGAATTGTGACCAGTCTCGGCTGGCATATGTGCTTCCTGTGCGAACTGTCTAGATATAGTCAATTATGATACAACTTGGTATAGAATAGATGGAAGTTGACTAGCGGTGGAATCCAAAAGGCACGTTTCGTCCTATTTGAAACTCGTCAGCCAGATGTGGTAGTTACATTTTACCAATTCTACAAAAATGAATATAAGTTTCAGATTAATTGATTCATGAATATTATTGTTCACGTCTTATGGAAATAAAACATAAGGTTTATTTAGATTTCCAATGAGACTTGAACTGATTTCTACAGATAAACTCTGTCGATTGTCGGTAATTCTTATCAGTAACAAAAGGGACATCCTAGTTAACTTGTGCACTTTGTAACTTGTAAACGGTTAAGTATTAGCTTTGTTAGATTGATGCTTCAAACTAGATTACTGTGTATTTCAAGTATTGTATTTACTTATCTGCATTTGGTCAATAAGAATAGTACGAGACTTGAGTTCAGTATAATGTATAAAATATTTTTATCTGAACAAAACACTTTAATTTAAATGTTGAATTGTAGGCAGCTTTATGATTTAACCATGGTGAACGAATATCCGATTGAAGTATTGTTATGAGCAACTCGAAGTGAATTAAAAAAGACTGAAATATTGAACTTTAATAAAATAATTTCTAACGTTGTATAATAATTGAGTATTGAGCATTCTATTTTTTTTTCAGTCCTGATCAAAGTTTACCTATCACATGGCGCAATTCGATCATGATTATGGATGAAATGAAATTTCAATGCAATGTAGTTTATTTTTATTTCTAAGAAAACTAATTGGGACCATGACTATATTATAGTTTTTGAACAGGAAACTTCATTCACTACACCAGTTATTATTCATGATTGTATTTTTATGTTACATGGTTGAAGATAATTAATAAGAGCCTTTATGTTTAATTTTCGTGCTAGTTCGCATTTGTAATCCAGGTTTGTCTGTGGTCTTGAGGTACCTGATAATTCCTATGCGACTAAACTTCCTATTACCCAGTTTCGTAGTCCGAGAAGTCAGCACAGAGTAGTTAAACAACAATCTCGAATATCACAGAAAATATCAGTTCGGTCAAGACAGTAGGCGCACCCTGCTAACAAGTCCCAACTAGTACAAAATCTGGACCTAAGGGTATTAGTTAGTTTCCTCCAGCCACCTAATATAAACATACAGCGTACATGATTTCGAGGTATTTGGACTAATGACCACATTACAACTTTGTGGATAAAATGCGATCAGCATTATCGTTCGAATAAGCATGAAAATATTTACTACTCAATTATCAGTGTAGAATTATATCTGTTTGAATGAGTTTAGTCAAAGAGAAAATAACAAGTATTGGTAAGTAACACCAGTCAAAAATACCTTCGTTTTGTTTATGTTAAAATGAATGGATGGAATTACTTAGCATGGATAGTGTTCATCACTATCCATATATATGAACTTCTCATCGTTGCGAAGAAAGCATACGGTTTTATGAAATATACTAATGTCATAAGACCTCAGTAATCTCATATTTCACACAATAAGATAATTTGTCCATTTCATTTTTCCTAGTACGTACGTAATCCGAAGTAACCATTTATCCGTTAGACTGACGTTACACAGCTCTTGCCGTTATTCTGTAGTGGGTACACTATAAAAACGTTTTCATCCAATTTCCATACAGAAGTGATTTAGTGAACTATCGACCTTTTACTATTTTCATCACTATCATTGTTATCGAAGATTTGATGAGTATGGATTAAGGCTAATGAATTTTTATTTTCCCAAACTAATACTCCCTTTTAAGATTTATTTTAGAGTTAAATTGAGTAATATTAAGACTAACTTGTAATTTTCCTGTTGTAGGCTTTTATAATGAACAAATTCGATGTGAAGTCAAGACTTTCCTGAATTCTATAATTGACCGATGGAATAAAAGTTAATTAAAAATAAAACATTTGTATTCGATCTGTACAATTTACTAGTAGTTCATTTTAAGTTTATTATTTCAAAAAAATAACTAATATTTAAGTTATTTTCGTACTATTGTACCAGTCAATTAGCCCCAAATGCCCTGGTACAGCCGAGAGTGGGGAGAGTCCGCTCATCCTCTCGGAATGCTCTCACATGGCCACGTGTATATAGCCACTACTAGGGAAGTCCTACTCACTGCCTTCTCGCGGTAAGAGTGTTGTTTACAAAACTTAGAGGACGAAAAGCGAATGTCTGGTGTTTAACCGGGTTAATGGACATGGAGAGTCCACCTTGGAGAGTTGCAAAACACTGATTCCAAACCAATGTGGGTATATGAGCTCCAGTATCCTGAATGAACAAATGGTGTATGAACCAATTGTTGGTCACTGGCTAACATGAGACTGCATCTCCTTATGATGCTCCACTGCCTTGTGGATCAGACCTTTAGGTCGAATGGTGTGACCTACTGCGAAAACCACGTACTTCGGTTTGGGCACCCGGGTAGTATCACAAGCCTCACACAAATCAAAGGACATTTGTGTGGCGCATATGTATCTGGTGCCCCTTTGTACCAGTATTTATGTGTTCAAATAAATAAATAAATACCAATCAGTTACTTTAGTTGGAGCGAGTATCCGTGACATTAAAAGAAATTTCCATTGTCAATAGGCATTTTAGTGATTTCCAGAGAGATGTGTATATCGAAACACTATATTTTAATCAAATCTTAAGTTCAGTCACAAATAATAACACGTTGTTTATATGATTTTAAAATAAATAACTTTTTCTTCGAAAAATGTATTCTACCATGGAAAATTTGGAAGCACTGAATGGCTGTTTTGTCCTATTATAGATCATCGCACCCGTGGGATTCGAACCCAGCTCAGTGGTCTGGAGGTCAAGCGTTCGCACACGAAATCTATAGGTCCTAGGTTCAAATCCTGTGGGTGCAGGATCGTGAATGCACACTTCTGAGGAGTATCATACTAGGATGAAATGGCCATCCAGTCCTTCTAAGTTTTTTTCATAATGGTCTAGCTTTAATTGACTCATAAATTCAACTAATAAATTACTGAAATCTCCACAAAAACCCTCTTCGGATCAAAAGTATTCTAGTCATTCTTTTTTATTTGACCTACATATTATTTACACAGTTTTGTAGTGAACAAGAACGCCAGTGGGGACATTCGAATACATTTTACACAAAATTACAGGACTTGTTAATAAAATCTAACCATCATAAAATAAATGCTTAATTTGCAAAATGTCCACCAATTGTCTCAAAATGGCTAAGACTTCATTGTTCTTGTATTTTCATGCAAATTGCATCCTGTTTCCATTCTTTACTGTTCGATCCTTTTGTCTCTCTGCTGCCAAACCTTTTGTTCACGACTAACATCATATATTACTTATGTCAATATAAGTAGCACACACCACAGTTTATGTATATTTACTTTCTTTTGATAATTTATTTCTTTTCTAAAGTAATAAGATATTTTCTTCGAATACATTATAATCTTAATAATTGTTTATTTTTAGTTAAATATTTCTATTCTACTAAAATACTGATCCATTTAAACAGTAGTATTTGTATTAAATTTATCATAAGAATGAACTGATTGTTTTATCTTCTTTTATATATTTAAATAATAAGAAAATCATATTGTTATTGTTTTTCTAAAATATTCAATCACTGTACAAGGTTTAAAATATAATTTGTAAAATTCATTCAATTCATAAACGAATATATTTTTATTTAGATAAAAGTAATATCAAATGAAGGTAGTAATTCTAAGAAATAATGGAATGTTATTATGTGATCAGTATTATGATGAGATGATATTATCAAATTGATCATAGTTACCTTTTAAAAAGAGTGAATAGTATACATATCAGTCAGTCAGTAACAACGTAGAACTGACTGATATGTATACTATTTACTCTTTATAAAAAGTATAGTATAGTATAGTATACATATTGTATAAGTTTATATTATAAAAATGATAACTTAACAATTCTATGTAATAATGTATCATACATTTTGATTATATATTACTCCCTCTAATAATATAATATATACATGCAAAAGTGTTTTGTTTGTTTAAAATTACTTTATCCATTGTTTGTATTATTATTTTTAACTGTTTGACATTTGAGTAAAATTTTAAAATAATATGTATCTGGTGCCCCTTTGTACCAGTATTTATGTGTTCAAATAAATAAATAAATACCAACCGGTTACTTTATTCGGATCAAGTATCCGTGACATTAACTGTTTGACATTTGAGTAAACTTTTAAAATAAACTAAAATATTCATTGAACTCATATGAAAATGTGATCAAGTGTCTGGTACAAAAACTTCAAATGATTAAGAAATGAATATTTAAATAATAATGAATCATTAAAGTTTTTCAGTGTTATAGTATAGTGGTTTTGATTTGTTAACCAATCACCCTTGTAACTGTGTTGTTATTATTATAAACTTCAACGGTGTTTGAAATCAGAAGGCATTGAGAAGTGGTAACTATAGTTTATTTAACGGACAGCTCAGACCACGAAGTTATGAGCACATTGAACGTATTTGAAGTGGAGAGGCGAATAAGTATGTGCAAATAGTTACATAGACAAATTTATAGTCAAATTGTATAAGGGTGCAGCAAGGCAAAGCAAAAACTAGTAATAGGATTTGAGTGTGTACATAAATGGGAAGGAAGACGAATCATCGAATGATATTTAAGCAATCAACATTTTAGCCAGAGTCTGTCATGTTCTCTAGTGATCATAACAGTACAAAGAAATATGTGAATCGTTACTATTCAAATGACATCGTCTGTTAAGTAAGTTAATAAAAGGGCTTAACAAAAATTAGCTATAATTGAAATCGGTTGTAAGATAGTTGCTGTAATAGACTCATTTAATTTCAGTGAATCAAAGTTTAAAGAAAAAAACGAAAAGAATAACTTATCTCCATTTTCTAATCAAGTATACAATTATTTAAGAATAGACTAAATTTCAGTGTAAAGTTTTAATAGATTCTACTAGTTGGTACTTAGTGAAAAAATAAGTGAACAGATTAACAGGATTTTACTGGTATCATCTATATTTAAACAGATTCGAGAAGTTATTAATTAAATACCAGTCTTATTCTACTCGTCCTGCACTTCCTCTAGTCTTTTTATTTTAATTCTAATTCTACATGTTAATGAATAAGTGGTAATTAACATTAATGTTTTGTTTTACTATGTTATAAACTGAAACACCTGAAGAATTAGTTACATTTTATTCTCTTAAGTTGACTGCTTTCTGATTTATATCCATCATAGCAGAATGGAAAGATCATTGGTTGTTTTGTGACATTCATTTTCATACATGCCTCATCGTTTGGTATAAGTCAAATCATCTCGGTTATTTTTAGTGCAAAAAAAGACTTGATTTCTTCTATGATATATTCAATTATTTACTTAGTAGTTCTGTTTTCTGTTAACTATTCAAATGGAATTTGAGGATTGATGTATAGCAACACACATACGCTTAATTTCATTTATGGTAATATTTTGTCGAGCTTTTTTATTAAGTTATTTAACAGACAATATTATTTGGACAGTAACAATTCGTCTATTTCTTTGTACTATTATGATCATTATCTTGTCCGTATAAACCTGTAAGCTTGATCACATGTGACAGCATACTCACATATCTCTCTCTAGCTAAAATGTTAATATCTTAAGTATCGCTCGATGTGTCATTCTCTTTCCCGTTTATGTACTGGAATCTTATTATGAGCCTTTACCTTACCTAGCTGTGACTTGGTTCGATTTGACTAAAAATTGCCTCTGTATTCGCTCGTCCGCAAATATTAGCCTCTGCTTCAAACTCGCTCGATGTCCTTGTAGCTTTGTTATCCGTGCTATCCGATTATAAACTGTGATCTCCTCTCCTAATTGCCTTTTTATTTCAAATACCGTTGAGATTTATATAATAACGGTTATCAAGGTGACTGATCAACGAAGTTAAGCCACTACAAACGCCTTGAATAGACTATTTAATAAGTGGTCGTCATCATAAACTGACATAATTTGAGGGTGTTATTCAATACCAGTGAGACATGGGTATTAGTTTGGTAATAATCTAGGGCTGTTTAGCAATAAGTACTCACGATCCCCCTAAAAGTCGAGTTAATCTAATAATTTAATTGATCGTTTTTAGCATTGTAATGATTACTCACGTAATTATTTTCATTACAAAAAAAATATCCACATATTGAGATATGAGATGTTGTAGCAAAAATATTTGTTTATTGTATTAGTTTATTTGTATTAGATTTAGCATTATGACGCAATCAGTCTTTGACTCGATAAAATAAGGGATTTGACTTTGTTTCCTCTTATAGTTATCATAAATTTAAAATGATAATACGTGATTTTGCGTAAAACTAGCTAAAATGTTAACTAAATAAACTGTTACGTTAATGTAACATATATACCAACCACAACATCATATATTTGACTTCGAGGCACATTATTTGTGTAAAGACTCGATTCATCAAATCGAAATAAATGTCTCTAGGTTCAAAACTACAATAATTGGTTACTCCAACCATGTAGCCACCATATCTATCAAGTAGTATTAATGGGTTATCAAACAATCAATTAATAACTTTTTTATGTAACGCGAAAGTTTTTGTGGCCCGTCGTTTTGTCGTGTTTAGATTGAACGACGTTGTCGAAATGGCTCACCAGTTTAGTGGCCGTGGATCTGACTCCATTTAGATCGTAATGATGATTGTTGTTGAAATATATGCGTCACCTACCCTCGTACACAATCATCGACTTAAATCACGTTAGTCAATAACGGAATTTAGATAAGTCAATTAACGAGAATGGCCTTTGAATACATATATTTTTATATGTAAAGTGAATGTAATAGAACAAAGTAAAATGACACTTAGGGGAGATGGCGGGTAAGCCAACTCCCCTTTAGTCAAGCGTTAATCAATATTTATAGGTATACAAAAATTAATTACAAACATGTGATGAGTAATGGGATAAGAAGTGTACACACACCTACGCGCTCATATAAAAACAGTCAAGACTGATAAGCGAATAATTGACAAGGTCAAAATATGACTCAAGTAGAATGAATAGATTGGTTTGTCCAAAAACTAGAATAAGATATATTATGGGCTTAAAATAATGACTAACACTACAACGTATTAAACACTTGTATCTTAGCTATACAAAATCGAGACATCGATTAAACTAATAACATGTAATTTAATCTCACTTAACTAAGTAAATTTTTAAGACACTCAACAATTTTCTTTCAGTATTTCAGATCATGAGTCACTTGAAGCTAGATCACCATAGGAAACCTGGAAGCACTGGACGGCCGTTTCGCCCTATTGTGGAACTCCTCAGCAGTGCACATCCACGATCCCACCTTGCGAGATTTGAACTATAATATCCACAAAAACCCCTTTCGATATTGATCAACAAATGCTCACTAGTGACTGGCTTCAAGAGGTATTTCCTGGAGTTCTAGTGAAAAGTAGTGATCAGTGGAGATCAACCGGGTCTATTGTGAGATAGTAACTCACTGAAGACAATAGTGGCTGTGTCACTTAATTTCGTGGATTAGTTGAAGTGAGACATTAACATCGTTGGATGCCGGCTCAGTAGTCTAGTGATTAAGCATTCGCGCGCGAGACTATTAGGTCCTGTGTTTGAACCTCGCGAGGCGGAATAGTGGATCCATACTACTGAGGAGTCCCACAATAGAACATAACGGCCATCCAATGCTTCCACGCTTTCCATGGTGGTTTATCTTCAATTGACTCATGATCTCAACCATCAAAATTTCTATAATATCCACGATAAACCCTTCTGATATTAATTTCTTTGTTTGGCAATTACAATGTGCTATTCTTTTAATCGTTTACATTGTATCATTAATGTTAACTGAGTCATCTAGTTTTTCACTTTAATCATTAAAACTAACAGATAAAATGCGATTATTATTCACATTATTGAATAGTTTCAATTATCTTTCAATAATTGTTTAAAGTTTCAATTATATCTTTACAAAATAATCAGATAGAACTGGGAGAAATTTTCATCATCGAAAAACTATTATTTCACTATGTAAATGTTATATTCGGTCGTCGCTGATTGCTGTGTCAGAAAAACGCTGATCACTTATACTCGGAATGAGGGACCTCGGCAATTCCCACGATGCGAAAGTAAGAACACAAGAGTGGTATAAGTGAAGATTTATTAACCCAGTCTTGTGTTCTTACTTTCGCATCGTGGGAATTGCCGAGGTCCCTCGTTCCGAGTATAAGTGATCAGCGTTTTTCTGGCACAGCAATCAGCGACGACCGAATATAATAGTAAACATACATTTAAATCTATTATAAATAAATTGATGAAAGATAAATGATTTTACTAAAAAGCATTGAAATGTATAAAAGGAACATATTTTATCATTGTGTCTGTAATAAATTAATCAATTACCTATATATCAATATTTTGTAGGCAAGATTTAGTCCTATTAATTTCATTGATGTTGTAATTTCGGTGGTGAAATTCCATTTTTTTTAATCAAGAGATGGTAATGAGATTGAATGTTTATTTCTATTGAAGTTGTATTCATTTTATGTACATTTCTGTTCTCTTTGAATTGTGAAATTCTTTCGTTCTTGTTTAAATCTCATTTAGATTTAATTCGTTGCCAATTTCCTTTGATATCTGAGTATCACATTGTAAATACAGTATATCAAAGAAAACCATTGGACATAGTTAATGAGATCGAGAATTCCGAGTAAGTAATCACTTATATGAGATCAGTTTATTCTATGAACAATCTAAGTGTACATATGAACAAAACTCATAGATTCATTGAAACAGTATATAAATTGAGAAATAAAAATCAGTAGGTGAATGGACACTTAGAAATATTGAGTGCCTTCATGCTATTTGTTCTGTTCTGAATCCGCTTAGCACAATATACAAAATATAAAATACAAGATTCTGGACTTGCTGAAAAGTTACTCAGTTCTTAATTACTTGCGTACAACTTAACAGTAATAATTATTATTAGTGGTTTTATTCAATATTATATTTTTGGTACAATATAGAATTTTCAGCACGATGTATCACAACAAGTTTCCTTTTCTCATTTCTTGATCGATCCTTGCGATAAATATTGAGTGGTTGCCAGTTAGATGTTAGCAGTTCAGGAATCTAGATGTGAATAATGTATATTCTTCTCGATGCGTATTGCCAGCAACCATTGTGTCTCTGATAGAGCTCTTTTGTAATTTGTACAGCGAAATGTCGTAAACTTTTCACAAACGCACTTGAATAGGTTATGAGACTAATAGGCATAATGATGTGTTAAAACAAACAAGGAAACAGATAACTTGTTGAGATATCTAGATGGCAGGAACAGGTAGCCCAGATATTCAAGCAGGCCACCTCGATGCACGTAGGCTTTTAATTTAATGCGCGATTGTCTTGAAATAGTGTATTTACCAAATATTATCACAGAAGTAGATTCGAAATGAATATCTAATCTTTGAAAATCCAAGCAGAAAGGAGTATACAAGAAATACTAGAAATTCACCTCCAATCTAAATTGTTTAGATAATAAATCACACTTAAATTAGTATTCGGGGAACTCATAGGAGGAAGTTCTGATCAACTATGTTTTAAATACAAGTTGGTGAAAAACGACGATAAACAAATTCAATAGTTCACAGTGTACGAATTCATGCATAAAGATTATTACTGTTCACCAGCACCTGGATAAACAAGTGGACGAATACCAGATAGGTATCAAACTATATAAGGTGATAACCGAATTAAAACCAGTTGCTCAAAAGAGCTATCTTCCAGGGAAAAAAGAATAGATCAAGTTAGCTATTTCCAGAATACTTCTTTAAGAGATAATTTGAAGTAAATTCTAAATATTATCATTATCACCATCAACACATAAAATACAGAAAACCGCTTATCACGAAGATATCAGAATGCAGTAATTGACAGCACGTGAATGTATATTAAATCAAACTTTTTGTAATGAATTTTTCAGGGAATGTTATAGGCTATAGACTTACTTGACGATCATTGGCTAGCAATATGATATCTTATTTCGCCGATTAAATGTTATCTAAATAACCTCAGGAAGATTTATGAATGTTTGAAATACAGAATAACGGAAAACATGAAGCGACCATCCCAGTATGTCTGTGCATCAATAAAGTTTGAGTCATTCACGTATTGATGTTCGTAACCAAATACGATAAGTGTAGATAATGATCACATAATATACTGTAGACTTTCAAAAGAAAATATTACCAATGTTGTTCGTGCGAGCTATCAGTCTTTCGCTCATCAATTAATAACTTTAAAACAAGAGTATTGAATTATTTATTTGAACTTGTGATTTAAAGAAATGAGAGTAGTGATGAGCCATACTAGTCATATTATAACGGAAACTAAGAGGTTGTAATTCCATGACTAAGTATTCACATTATTTACCTTGAGTTAAACGAAAAAAGTGATTTAAGCATGCTTTAAACTGATTATTCTCTAACTAGGCCAAAACACCTATCTAGTGTTTCTTGTATTTTATGAATCATTCAATCATCTATATTCATGATAAAATTATTACGAATTCATCAAATCACCATAACTAAGAGGTATCTTACAGTGGATAAACTGGTAATAGATCATCTAATCGAATAACATGTATCGAAATATTCATATTCCTTATGCTATACATAATAATAATTTAAGTTGAATTCTGTCGTCTTTTCTTCTACAGACCACTTTAATTTGTAAATTATTTTACTGTTAATTTACACGATTCAGATTTTAGTATGATATATTTTTCTTAGAAATTTCTCCTGATCATATTCAGTGAGTCAACTAACATATAAACTACAGCCATCTGATAGTTTTGCAACTATAAGACAATTACATTTGTTTATTTTCGGTAAGCCTATTAGTAACTGATGATATAAAGTTTTTTACGCATTAATGGATTCAGTTTGCTAATTGTGCATGATATATATATATATATATATATATATATGTACGCATAGGGAATGACTTAAGAAAAAATGATTTTTTTATCAATATGTGGTTGTGGAGATTGATAAGTTTTTGATTGAGATCATGAACCGGTTGGTGTTAGACCACTACTGAAAACCTAGAAGCACTGGATGGTCTTTTCGTCCTATTGTGAGACTCATCAGCCATCCAGTGCTTCCATGTTTTCAATGGTGGTCTAACATCAATCGGTTCATGATCTCAATCAAAAAATTTTTGTTAAGTCATTTAAGACCTCATTAAATTGAACTGATTTTCTTCAGTCTTATATTTCAGTGCAAATAAAACAAATATAAGCAACCTAAAGCAAAACATGTCAGTTTAAAAGTGTATATAGATTTTTCTTTACTTGGTGAAGGAAAAGTTAACCAGAAGAAAACAAAACGACGCAATGATAACAATAATGGAAGGTAACAATGACTAAGTAAACAAAAGATAACAAGGTAGAAAATGTCTATAACAGTAGTCTACTTACCATTTTAAAAATGTAGTTACCGTTCACTAAACTATCATATCGTATCTCTTTATTCCAATCATTTTAAGATTTCTTCTACACCAAGTACACCGATTTATCTGCTTTCTCATAAAATTATTATTTTGACGGTATATATGTGATTTAATTATGTTGACATTGGAAATTTAGATAAAATTCTGATAAGAGAGTAACTGAAGAAAAACTAGTTATTCATAATATTTGATAACAACTGCTTAAGAAACATAAGTAGATAGCGAAGAAAATCTCTAAGTACTCTTCATGAAAGTTAGTTGACATTTTCTATAGACTAATGTTTTAAATAATGTTGATTTATAGTAATTTAGGTTACTGAAAGGAAAACTAAAAGCTTTAAAAAATAATATCATTTAGATTCCCTTGATGTTGTTTTACTTGTATCTCCCAATTGTTATTTAGTACTGCAATCTAGTTGGCATATGTGCATCCTGTGCGGATTGCCTCAATAAAGCCTTAAGTCACAAGCTTTTAGTTCTGAATATTTGAATTACACTAATGGAATATTATTACTATCGGACAGAACTTATCCTCTACATAAATCTGTAATTATAAGCAGTTATAGTAGCAAAGACAGAGAAAACATGAGATTAAATGTCTGAACGTTAGAAACACAATGCACCTGAATGATCTTTAGTTCTAGCTCCATTTTCATGATTATTACATAACGGTAAATCAGTCAGTCAGTAACAACGTAGAACTTCGTACGTATGTACATCAGTTCGAGTTGCCACACCACATTAGCACAGAGATGCAGTTGTCGATTCAAATCCCGTAGTGGTAGAGGTAGTAAGAGTATAAGCAGTAATCGGGAAGATTAGGGTTTGGAGATGTTATTTAAAGAGTATAATCCAGTGAAATAAATTTGGAAAGAGGAAAAAAGGGACATGAAGGATTCAGAAGATTAGAATTTGGGAGAACACAGAGAGTGGATGCACCTGCGCCATTGCAAACGATTTTGAGCCATGTCATTCAGGGTCTCTAACCATCGGTTGCTATCATCTCGCGGTCCCCAACCAGGTAGTCTACACCTACCAACATGACTCAGTCCACTTGTCAGTGACTTCATGGACTTGTGCCATGTTTTGGTTTGGCCGCCCCTAGCTTTCTTCCAACCTACTCCTATACCACTGAACATAGCACGTCGAGGCAGTCGGTCGTTGGGCATACGTAACACGTGTCCCAGCCATCTCAACTGATGAAGTTTCACTACTTCATCAATTGATTTGCCATCCTTACCTAGTACCCGTTTCCTAACAACTGCATTACTTACTCGATGGTCCCATGATATACGAGCAATATTTCGAAGACACCTATGATCAAATACTAGTAACCTACGAATATCCTCTACTCTTACCGGCCATGTTTCACTGCCATAAAGTAGGACGGAACGAACTGCTGCGCAGTAAACACGTCCTTTGGTTGATAGACGGATATCTCGCCTACGCCATAAATGACGCAAGTTGGCAAAAGCTAGTCGAGCCTTCTGTATCCGTGCTGAGATTTCGTCACACACTAAACCACAAGGGCTGATGAGACTTCCAAGATAAGTGAAGCGGTCGACACACTCAACTACTTCACTCCCTATCACTAGTTCGGGTGTCGATGTAACCCAATCCTGAAGCAACATTTTGCATTTCGAGGGAGAGAATCGCATCCCGAACATGCTTGCATTGTTGCTTAGAGTGGTCAGAAGACTCTGCATTTTGTCAGCGTCTTCACCAAATAAAACTATGTCATCAGCATATTCTAAGTCAACAAGTGAACCTCCCGGTAGAAGTTCAACCCCTGGAAATTTAGATGAGGAGAGTGTTATCTCTAAAAGTACGTCGATGACAAAGTTGAACAAGAATGGGGAGAGTGGACAGCCCTGACGAACACCACTTGAGGTAATCAATTCTGATGACAGTTCGCCATAAGCTCTCACTCTACCAGTTGTGTTCGAGTAGAGAGCCTTTATAAGGTTAATGTACTTCTTTGGTACTCCTTTCAGTGACAAACACTGCCATAGAACCTCACGATCAACAGAGTCGAATGCCGCCTTAAGGTCGAGAAATACTACCATTGTGGGGCGTCTGAATGTGTGTCTGTGTTCTAGAACCTGACGTAGTGTGAATATCTGATCTATACAACCACGTCCAGGTCGAAAACCAGCCTGGTTTTCTCTAATCTGCTCTTCACGAGCTTTGATTAGGCGTCGAAGTATTATTGAAGCTAATATTTTAGACACTATATTAGTCAAACTGATTCCTCTGTGATTGTCACAAGAGGACTTTTGTCCTTTCTTATAGACTGGCACAATCAGTGATTGAGACCAGTCAGATGGGATTACGTCCAGTTCCCAAATTCTACCTAAGACCTCAGTTAATCTCATTGCTAATACTGGACCACCATCCTTAAAAATCTCAGGAGTAAACCTGTCAGGGCCTGCTGCTCTCCCTCGTTTCAGATTTCCTATGGCTTTTTCAACTTCGTAAAGGGACGGAGGACCTACATTAACTTGCCATTCAGGTTGACTAGAGATCGTGGGAAACCGAAGTGTGGCTGAAGGCCAGTTGAACTGATCCCTAAAGTGTTCTGCCCATCGATCCAATCTCCTGGATTGAGAATGAATAATATGTCCATCTTTCTCTGAGATTGTTTCGCTAACGGTCGGGTTCCTAATTCCGGTTTCCTTAACGAGTCTGAACAATTGTCTGCTATTACCTATTGCCGCTGCCTTTTCCATCTCTCTTGCTTTCGCTACCCACCACTGTTCGCGATCATTGCGTAGACTTCTTGTCAGCTTGCGCTTAAGCTGACTCCGCTCTTCATTATGTTCAGAGCCAGGTGGAATGAGTTTCCGAGCATCTATCAGTGCGATAGATGCTGCTGAGATCCAGTGTTGCTCCCTAACCTTCTGGTTTACCTTACTAGCAGATATCACTGCTGTTTCCACAGCTTTTCGGATATCATTCCATGCTGCATCGGGGTGGGCATCACATACATGGCTGCCTAACTGTTTTCCTAGTTGTTCCTGAAATATACTCTTAGCTTGACTATCATTAAGTAGGCCCTAAGAGGTTTCCTTGCAGCGTCTTTCCTACGTCCAGTAAGACGCAAGCAAATACGCGCTCGCACTAGAGCATGATCTGAATCTAGGCATGTGCTCCAGAATGAGCGACAGTCTTCTATCGAGCCCCTCCATCGGTGGCTGATAGCGATGTGATCTATTTGGGTCCAACGTTGGGACGAATTCGGGGTCGCCATGTTAAAAGATGTTTTTCCTTATGCTTAAAGTTAGTATTTGCAAGGAACAGGCGGTTATCTGAGCATAGCTGCAACAGACGGTCGCCATTATCTGTTCTTTGAGCCACGACACCATAAGATCCACCTAGGTGTCTTTCCCTATCGCTTAGTTTACCTACTTGAGCATTAAAGTCACCGGCCACTATTACTACATCCGAGCGCTAGCTTTTCGGAGAAGGTCCGAAAGCTTTCTGTAAAACTCATCTTTTACATCATCTGAGCTGCAGTCAGTGGGAGAATAGGCAGAGACGACGAAGAGGCAACGACGAGTGTCCCTATCTTTCCGGATTCTTACTGTTCCGTTCAGTCGGACAGCGCACAAACGACTGTCTACTGGGATCCACTCTAAGAGAGCTAGTTCTGCCCTAGGACTCAATGCTATACCTACGCCGGCGAGGCCACGGGAAGCAGAATCAGGGCTTCCAGATACACGAAGCGTAAATCGAGTCGGTTCTTTATTTTGGCATGGTGAGGTCAAATGAATGACGCTACTCGGATCCTGTATGCGCGTTTCGGAGACGCAGCACACATCGATGGCGCGAGATTCTAAAGTTTTAGCTAAGGAAGCCTGCTGTCCTATTTGGCAAAGTGTTCGTACGTTAAAAGCTCCTACGTGTAGTTTAGAGCGTGGTTTCAGGAGACCAGGAATGGCGTTCCACGTACTCGAATCGTTTGCCCTAGCGGTGCGAGGTGATAAAGAGACGTGAGGAGGGTTAGTCATGGAGATAAGAGAGGTATTAGGAGGTGTAGGAAGGATTTGAATGTGACCACCTTGGTCTCTTGTGCTGTTACGGGTATGAGGGCTGATGTCACTTCCCGGCTGCCCACACCGTGGAAGGGTATTTCTTGAGGAACCTGAAAAGGAAATTGGATTAGTGTTGGTCTTGACGACCTGGGAGCGTGACCGCAGAGCCCAAGGGACAACTGCTTGAGGCCGGTCGCGCACGGCCTTTTTGTGGAAGGTTTTTGACGTGTTAGCTCCGTTCTTCAAAGGGCCTTACCGCCGGAGACGGAAATCCGTGAGGTAAGGTGAGGTGTGACATTTTTAGGGTCGACCTTTTCTAACCCCACCCCTCCTTGTGGGAAGGCAGCATCGCTGTCATGCTGGTTGTCCGAAGGAAACACCTTACTGCTGTCACACCCTCTACAGTCAGCAGTACGACTTCGCCCTCAGACCTTGAGTTGCTGCTTTTAGTCTTACCGTTCCAATCGACCTGCCTGGCATGGTAGAACCTACAGGAACATATGTTCCAGCCAATATAGCTCGGTTGGGTCATCACGATAGGCAAGCCCGACCACCGCGTCAAGGTAGCAGCTTCGATCGGGATAACGGTAAATATCGAGTTTAAAATACTAAAATCATTACAAAACTATTTATTTTTTTAAATGCCCACATACGGTATAATAAGCATAATTTTAAATATGAGTTGAAAGATAAACTGACATCATGGAGCTTTCGTCTCAGATTTTGAAATGGATAGATTAAATGTGAATACGTAACTACTAGCTATGGTGGACTTTAAGTTTCGATAAAGAATATTTTTGGGTTTTGAAATGGAGATTTGTAGCTTAAGCGGATGATTTTGGTAGTTTTGTTCCCGATAAAACCATCGAACTAAAGAGAACAAAACTCCACATATATCTTTAAGTTATCTATTTCTGGTCTCCTTGTACATCATTGGTTGATCATATTAAAAGAATGAAGATTATGCAGACACTTCTCTAGAATTAACCCATCAGAAGTTATTTTAAATAATCTTGGCAATTCTAAGTGTCTTTGGAGCGTCTTTTAAGAAAATCAGATAAATTCTATTATGAAGCTTACACCCACAAGATGAACGATAATCCAGAACTCTGCTCAGTTAATACCCGTTTTTAGAAGAGATAGAAAAATGCAGATAAATTTGTTCGCTTTGGGGGTTGCATCAGCCACAATTGGTGGTTAATTACGAAACCCCGTTAGTGAATAAAGAATTCTCATTTCAAGTTTATTAAATTACGAAGCCAACAATAAATACAACTGTCCATTGATAAGCGAGTATAGTATGTGGAAACCCACACATTATTATTTTGTTGCTATGAAAATATAAGGTTTGAAGACGACCATAATTGTAACTAAGTGTTCATGGTATATCCAATTCCAAATCTTGAAAGTTTTAGCTTCTTTCATTGTTTTCTGCTCACGACTAATGTGCTTTTTTAATTCAATATCTTTACATCGAACATAGTTTTTTGTGGTGTGAACTTGGACCAGCGTTTTTAAAATTATGCAGTACATCAGACTAATGCTATTAAAAGACGAGAGTGTGGAGATAAGGGCCCATCGCATAAGGAAATCAATAATTTGAAACGAATCAATTAATTCATAGCATTAGAAATTAAAAAATGACAAGTAACTATGTTTTCACTTTTTTAACTCTGCGAAATAGGCCGGACAGCAAACACCTTATTTGAAATAAAATACGAACCCACCCAACCTTTCTCATTTTTAAGAATTTATGATAACTGATATATGATTGGTCGAAAATTGTGTTTTCCTACTTAAATCTGTAGAAAGATTAGTCAGAGAGTTACTTAACTTTAAAACATAAGATCAAAGCGGGATTTAGTAATTTCGAAAAAATCATACGTTGATCACTTTGACTTAAAAGACAAACAAAAGTCAAGCACTTATCTAAAAATAATATGTATTGTGTTTTATTTAGGTAGTTAAAATTATTACAAAAAAACATTGCATATAAGAAAATGTGAATAGATAAGTGTCAAGAGAAAAAAAACGGTAACGAAGGTGGTAATGATTGACGTGTCGCATAGAAAATTCAATGAAATCCACTTGAAAAACGTCATACATTGTATATAATGTTGATAAAAATCACATCATGTAATCGTAAATTGACTGAATTGTTCGGTAATAGTAATGGAAGATATTGAAAATGTTAAAATATATAAACACAAATTGAGTTATCAGTAAAACACGACAGGTTACATGAAATACCTGAATGTGTCAAATGATAGTCAGTTCAGTTAGTAATCCCCATGCTGGAAAACGCATACTTAATCATACATACATACAAACGTGCAAATACCTAAAAACACATAAGAATGCGATACATTATATAAGATAAATTCGTACATGAAGGGAACTCATTTAGTTAAAGTGTAGTGTAACTACGACGATTGCGTTTGCTGAAAACAATAAATACAGTTATGGCAACCACAATACAGACAATTAGTGCAATACCAACACCAATAGGTACCATATTATTAACATTAACATCTGAATCACATAACGTTTCTGTTAAAAAGAAAATTAAAGGGGAAGGGTTAAGTATTGAAAACAAACAAGTTATTTCGGAAGTAATCTTCCGTAAAAGATTAAAATTTAATGCTTATAAGCTTAAGTTTTTGATACAAGTTAAATGTTGTATAACAAAAAACGGAGAAACATTGGTTTATGAAACAATTTTATTAGCTCGTAATAATATTTTATAACTATAGTGACAAATTCCTCGATAAGTAGATAACAGTAATCTCGAAAAAAGATTACTATATCTATTAACGGAAGAAATATATCCAAGTAGAGAATTAGGTGTACTATTTTTTTAATATTTATTTCTATAAAACTGATTAAATGAAGTATATTTAAGTGAAAAATAGTTAAATCTCAGATTTTTCTGGCAGCCTGATTTTTAAGTAGTATTGATAGTATCCATGTATTTTTTTAGGATTAATTACTTTACGGATACGTCATAGTAATTTAATCGGTTAGTAACAAATTAAACATTTATATTCCTAGTAAACAAGAAAACTGTAGTGCACACTAGATGAACTATTTATTAAACACAAAACTCAGAAAGCATAATTTCCTTTGACTTGAATCAGCTATTATTTCAAAAGAAAATAAATTCGGAGGCTAAAATGAACAGCCACAGTAAATTTATTAATTCCTCTTAGTACTATTGATTACGGTGAAAATTGTAGCTTCTGGGATGAACTACCAAGAATCTAACAATATGGTGACAAATTTAAATTTCTATTAAGTTTTAATTCAAAAAAGGTGAGTTACCATTTTGATTGAACATTTTGGGAATAAAGCACTCTCTAAGAGTTTTACTATTAAACGGCGTGTAAGTGAAAACGTTTAACTTATTGGTCGATAAAATTACACAATATTTCAGATCAATTTCTAGTCAGTTTACTTTAGTCAAAAAGGTATAACTGGATCTGCTAGTTCAAACAATGTTAATTCCATAATAAAAACCAATGCTATTAAAACTGTTTTAAGGTTAATACGATTTTTATAAACTTATTTTACTCCAAATGAAGGAATTTTGCTGCTGCTACTATCAGATAGAAAGTAACAAACCTCACCAAATGATAAGATGATGTAAACAGGATTGGCATTTATTATTTATAATAATGAAATAAGATACGAAATAACTAGTTTCATAATATTAATTTGTGGATTTCTAATGTTGTATTCTTTGTGTTTTTACTATTATATGCAATGGAAACCTCATAAATGAGGTAGTGACTAAAATTCAGTTCATTCTTGTAATATACTGTTGTTTAGCGTGCTGAAGATATATAATTTTTGGTTTTCACAAACCTTATTTTTTGTTTACTATAATTCAATGAACTTCTAACACCAGCGGGTAATTATGAGTAAGTGTTAAGGGTTAACAATGCAAGTGGAACGATATTCACAACAAACCAGATTAGGATAATACAACTTGCCGTTTCCAATAAATGCTTCCACAGAATTGTTCATGAATGCTTCTACTTTCAAATTTTTCATAAATAACTTGCAACTATTAAAGATTTTTTCATTTCCAGTCAGGGTAATTTCCGGTACAATCAAACATGAATAATATGATCCAACAGGTATTCTAAATACCATATTATTACTGGACACATTAACATATTGACCTAATGATAGAATTAGAAACAGCAAATTACAAACCTATATGGAATTATAATTATTATCAGCTTTATTCAATATTATATTTTTGGTACAATATAGAATTCTCAGCGTAAAGTATTTCAACAAGTTTCCGTTTCTTTCTTCTTGGTCGGTCCTGGCGATAAATATTGAGTGATCGCCAGTTAGATGTTAGCAGTTCAGTAAATGAACATCTGAAAAATGTGCATTCTTTTCGCTGTATATTGAGAGCAACCACATTGTCTCTTATTGAGTTTTTTGTAACTTTGAAAACAAAAGGTTGTACACTTTTCAGAAACGCAGCACAATACATCATGCGATTAATAAACATATTGATATATTAAAACAAACAAAAATAGATAACTTGCTGAAATATCTGGATGGCAGGAACAGGTAGCCCAAATGCTCAAGCAGGCCGCCCTTGTTATGACCATCTTACTAATTTTACACTAACTGTTTTGTTTTTCCAAATGACACATGATGGAAACTAATACAGATAACATACATAAAATCGAAATCCAGGATATTTACTAACTCCCTACAACCAGTTAACAATTACGAGTACATTATATTGAGGACACATTTACTTTAAGATAATAAAAAAAGAATGAATAAATCTAAATAAGATTATGAGAAATGCTTAAACGTTTCTTCTCAGCCGCCTGTGTTTTCGTTCTTTAGAACTGTTGAAATTGATTAACTTAGATGCTTGAAACTATAGAAATTTGAAAAATTAGAGACCAGTTTTTTTAAGTAAGACCACTATGTGTTCAGAGTTTATTTAGTGACCTAAGTAGTTTCTTCTCAATTGTGAGCATATAACTTCAAATACTGCTATAACTAAATAAAAGTTCAGCAGCTCTGTAGAGGTCCATCTTCAAACGTTTCACTAAAAAATTATCAGATCACTAGTAAGAGACTCATTTGAATTTCATTGTAAGTTTAAAGGAGATCTTTAAAATGGAGAAAAGAATACATTTCGTATCAGTTATATGAAAATGACTTGTTCATATATTGGAGCCAGACAATATTCTAGACTTAGACAATGGAATGTTTCCCATGGTAAATTCTTTCATTTCTTATTATACCTATTCATTTCAGTATCTTTACATTATATATATATATATATATATCAGTATTTTATGCACTGCTGAGGCGCTGGCAATTCACGAACTCAAGCCCGAACTTTGCGTGCAGAAACGGTTTGTCCAACCTCTCATCCTTCCTTGGCCCTAATTCTCTTAATGGTTTTTTTTGTTTTTTCTGCACTTTTATTTGATTATTATCGAATTTTCTGAAATTACTACTTTGCATTTTCAACTCCAACCAGTTATTATTATTATTATTATTATTATTATTATTATTATTATTATTATTATTATTATTATTACATTATACAAGTTATCTTGATTATTATTCAGTCTATTATTATGACCTATGTGTTTGTCCCTAATCTTCATATTTGTCAATTGGACTATTATCTGACCCATAAATTATTTCCTACCTTACCCTTGATTAGTACGTAACCTCATTTGCTATTTATCCTCGAATCTATTTTTGTGATGCAATTTTTTCTATCCTCCTATAGACATACATTTTCCATATACGAATGTACAGCTTAAGTAAATGATTTCGTTGAAAAGAAAATTTTCTTCGCTGAATTCTCTTTTTCTTATTCAATGACACTATGGGTTATCTTAATTATAATAAATTCACTGAAGAGATACCCTCTCTGCGCTTCGTGTTTTTGATTTTTAATCATCAAATCTTATCTGTGAACTTCACTCAATTATTATATCATTCATCCCCATGCTATTTGATTCTAACACCAAATAACCTCCGACCTGTACTTGCACACACATATATAGTTATTATTGATAACCTTTGTTATTCCAATTCTTTATATTCGCTTATGTCAAGCCCTAACTTGGAATCCTGAAGGGAAGCGTAAACGAGGAAGGCCAAAGAACACATTACGTCGGGAAATAGAAGCAGATATGAAAAGGATCAATAGGAACTGGAAGGAGCTGGAAAGGATTGCCCAGGACAGGGTTGGATGGAGAATGCTGGTGAGTGGCTTATGCTCCTTCACGAGGAGTAACAAATAAGATGTCAATTGTTTCACAATATATCTTACCCTCAATGCAAAATTTTAATACATATTTGGTTATAAGCAGCTGATGAGAAACCACAAAATATAATGAATTCATGTTATTATGCATCCATGTTCGTTCTGGCTTTATTTAATAACATGAAGTTTGTTACTAGTTGATAGTAACAGGATATGACGACTACAAATTCTACTTAACTTTATCATAAATCCTTACAAGTATAACGGAATGCTTCAGTTTTACAGTCATACAGTTGTTTTATTGAGTGAGAATTAAGTAATTTTGTAACTTAGAACCTTAGGGATGCCAAAACAGAAGCTCAAACCTAGCTAAGTGATAATAGAAAATAAGAATAAGTATTAAAAGACATAACTTGCCTGGTGTCAATGCATCCGGAAATAAAGTCTTATCCATATAATAATTTAATATTAAACTGTTCAATGTATAAGTAGATCTCACAGTAGTCGCATCATTTGAAGTTTTGTTTGGTTCCATAACATTAAACAAAAGAACTAATGTCCACTTATGCTCTTCGTTTTGTCCATATGGTATGAACGTGAGTGATAATTTTGTATAATGTTCACTACATACACTTTCATTATCGTTAATAGTAGCATTAGATACAGTAAATTCGTAAGATTTTACCAGTTTATTCTATTTTTCAAATGGAACACAATTTATAAGAGGAATGATAATCAAGTTTAAAAGTAACTGGTACATAAAAAACTAACAACAGTAGATAAATTTCAATAATTGAGTTTAAATATATCATCGAATCCTACTATTTTAAGCACACACACAGTGGTTAGAGATAAGTACTAGAATCAATTAATGTGACTAAAATCTCTTAAGAGTTGTATGGTCTTCTGATCCATTCTTCCTCTTAAAATGTCCTCAACGCAGCTGTGAATTGTAGTTTGTCATGGAATTTATAAAGCTGAATACAGGCATAAAAATAAAATGGAAATGCAAAAATGCATATCTCTGTGGTAACTAATTCCTGGATTTATTTAGAGTAGTTGGAAATCTCTGGTGCCAAAAATACATAGCTAGTGTGCTCAGACTGCATACTAAACAATTTGCTTTTGTTACTGGATAACGTCTGACACTGATTTACTATATTACGGATAAAAAAACTCGAGTTACAAACCAGTAGAAAACTTTTTAAGACGTTACAAGTAATATCATATTTCATGATCCTGAAAATACAAATGAGATTTTCATCAGATATTTAGTACACCCTTAGAAATTACGTTGCTATCTATTGACAGTTGGTTCTACGTATTTAATATGCCTTGACTTTTTCTGCGTATGAGTTAAAATGATGTAAGCCATATGCAATTACAAGTGTTGCATTATAAATCTAATTATCAAATTTAAAAAACCATCTGGATGTTCCAGCTCAAAATCTGAATAGTCTGCTTCATTGTCTGGATGTGAACAAAGATCACGGCTCGGAGAATATAGTCAATACCGTCTAATTAAGACTTTAAATACATTCACAAAAGCCATATTCGTCTGAACTTCTATGTGGATTTTTCATTTATCCTCGAGAAATAATTTTAGATTTTGTGTTAAATCACTCAAAAAATATTGAAGTAGTGATTCTTAGACAGTCTTTATATGAGAGAAGTTAAGAGAAAATTATTCCCAAAGCTAACAACTGGTTACCAGCTAATCAAATTCCTTATTTTGTTTATGTATAGCAAAGGCATACAATTGACAATAAGCTAGTGTGACAAAAAACTAGGGTTTCCTAAAATTCGATGTTTGACTGTGGAAGTTTCGAAATTATTCCTAAACAATAAAAGTAATACATCTTCATGTATCAGTTATGTGCTCACGGTATAATACATATTCGTTATACCCTTTTGGGATACTTCTTTGTATATCAATTCAGTGTTAATGATATTTATGCACATCACACTAAACATCAGGTTCATGCAAATCTATAGATTTATTCAAAGAAAATCTAGTAATATTTGCAAAAAAGCCAATAAAAAAACGGGAGTCATAATGATTTGATAACAATAAATAAAATTATTCACGATTATATGAGCTTATGCATTCCACCATAGACGATACCTAAAACAGTGGAAAAAACGTTATTCACAGAAATTGTTCCAACTAATTCAGAACAAATCATAAGGATATTGTAAACTAAGTATATTTTTGACGAATTATTTAGCCTACTTGTATAAGGAAATGTAATGGTACATAAAAAACTTGTGATTTTTCTAGGGAGAATTTCGACAATATCCCTTTTAAACAATGCATATTCTTACCTGACTGTGATAGAAAATTTGAAATTTTATATCGCTTTGAAGCAGAAGGCAGTAAGAGCTTCCATTTTTCAGCGAAAATTTGTGTACATTTGGAATAGGTACAACTGTTGTGATCATATCTGTTGCCGTTGTTACTGTTGTTGTCTCCATTTCTTTGTTGTCACTCCCATTGTTGTAGCTGTTTCCGTTGTTTCTATCGCTATAGTCGAATCATTTGAATGATCTGTTGTGTTTTGAAGTACTGTAGTGGCTGATTCCCATGTTGTCGAGTTAGGTTCATCGGTTGTTGTTGTTGTAGGTAAATATGGTAAACTAGTACCGTTGGCAGTCATGTCATTGTAAGATACATTCATGACTGGAAAAATTATGTCATCAGAATAATCAGTCGCTTCCGTTTCTTCTGTCTCCGAAGATTTTGACGAGGTCGCATAACCTGAATAATGGGAAATTTTATTTGGAGTATAGACGGTAGGTGTAAGGAAAAACTTTTTGCTTGAACCAGTAGACAATTTAGCCAGACAAACTTTGCTTAAAGACTAAAATATTGGTTCCTTATTCGCCATTATCAATAAACATTGTTAAGTTCATAGTCAAAGATTCCTTAGATGACAGATAATCAAGCGACCTATCATTGTTACTTTCTAAAATATTCGACAGATCTACAGCAGTCTCATGTGAATGATATTTGTGGTCTGTAATTTATCTGTCATAATACATGTATGGCATATTATGCACTAAAACAAAATGGTTAATTTTACTAGTTTGTGAAGCTTCAGTTCGCAAGATCAGACACATACTTAAGTGGACCATAAGTAATTTGAGCAGTCTAATGATAACCTTTCATTTGTTGTTCGTTGAGCTTCTAGATTTTAAGTATGCTAGTTTACAGTTCAAAAAGAAAATGGAATACCACGTGAACTATCGACAAAATATTACTAGTGTATTTTTAATGGTTTCAAGGGTTGTTTCTTCAGAAAGTCTTTTTATATTACGCACTTTTAAGAGAATCCAATAATTGATGCATAGTGAATCAAACATTTAAACGTTAAAACCTTACATCCTAGTCATCTAATGACAAGAAAAATAGATAACGTCAGAAACTAGACATTGCAAAAATATTCTAGACAGGATAAAAATAACTGGTAAATAGCAAGTAAAAGTGGAGTTCTATTAACAGGCATTTCATTCGCTATTTCTAGAAAAAACAGACAGAAACATAGTAACAACGCAAAACCTAGAAAAATATGTATTGTTCTTAGTAGCTACACATTACTTCAACGCAAACAAGGGAGATTGACTGAAGGAAACTCGATTAAATTACTGTTGTAGCGCCAAAGTTAACAAGGAACTACAATGAAAATACAAATGATAACAAGCAAGGTTATAAAATTAAAAAAGCTCCAAGAACATTCGACTATGAGTCATTAAGATAGGAAACTAATCGTAGAAGTGTGAGCCTCTTACTACTTTCCTCTATGTACCGTGAAATCTACCAAGAAATCCCTGGCCCCTCTATTTGATTTATACGATCAGTTAGGGGCTTCGTGACCAAGTGCCATATTTAGTCACAGCAACTTAATACATTTTACAATATGTGTGACAAGACGGATAAAGCCCAAATCACAGACATTTTAAGAGATAAAAATACGCGATCTTTTTAATGGAATTATCCCGTAACCAATCAATTTATACTAAGCACCAAAAAATATCTTTGTGATTCCCATATATTAAATCAATGTTTGTTAAATACTTATTCTATCACTTTCACTGTTCGGTGGATCTCACGGTAAACAAAATTGACTGTTAAATATCAACATTAATTTCTAACAAGCTTGTGGACATACCTCTAAGAAAGGAAAGTTAACAGTTCATATGAATCTCTTGTCTGTGAACCGAAATCTCATCAAGCATACGTTTAACCAGGGTTAGTGAGAATACGAAGTAATCAGTATGCTAAATAATATGCTTTGTTACGGTCTAATTCCCAAGGAACATTATCGACGAAAAGTCGTTAGTGAGTGATGAGAAAATTAAAATATGAAACCCAGAAGGTCATTTCTTGAGTAAGTTGGGATGTAATTTTATTAAATAATTAATTTAATGTTTTTTTAAAAAAAAACTATGATAATAAGCTATCATTTAATCAATTATTTGTTGTTTTATCGCTTACTGTTCAAAAATTACAGTTAGCTATGCGTTAATTAGCTGTGCTTTAACAAAGGCCAGAGAAACGTACGTTTCGTAGTTTATTTGTCGTGCATTATGCTTCAATATTTTAAATATATAAACATGATAGCCGTACGCCTAGAAAGCTATGACTACTATTTTGGCCTTGTGGTGTTCTGATTGACGAGTTGAGAATATGTAAGGTTCATATAAGGCTACCAACGATGCCATAAAAGATAGATAAGTTAGTTGGTTGGCCGTTACCAGCACCGGAGACAAATGCAACAGATAAATATATTACTTAAAATATCCCCACATTGTTATTAAAATTATGCACTGAGTCCTGATTTTTTTACATTTACAAACAATGTCATATCAAGTGGCTAATTCAAGTTGAATAACGAGTACTCAAGAAGCAAAACAATCTGTAAAAGATCTTTAAATAAAAACTTTTAAGGCCATGTTCAAATGAAGTCAAATATTATGTTAAGCTCAAAACATAAAGCTATAGTCATTTAACGACGGGCTTGTTTTAAGGATGCTATCCAGCCCATATATTCCAAGTCCAATCTAAGACTTGCCCAGTTTTACTGGTTCTCTGTACTTGAATTTCAGCTCGGTATGGGTCAATCATGAATTTTATATTCTAGAATAACATAGAACGACCATAGTTTTCTTTCAAACATTATTCAGAGCAGCTCAATGAGGCAATGACTAAGTGTGTTGGGAAATTCCATTGTTCAATTTTGATGAATATAAACGACTATATAAAAAACACAATATTCAGCGTCATGTGAAAAATATTAAAGAAACTATCAAAGTCTACAGGACTTTGCTTATTAACCAAAGTAGAGATTATATTAACACTAAAATCACATACAACGTCCACTTACACTTGATGATGAGTCAGGAAAACAACCATTTTCTTTTTTGCTCATACAAAATAAAGCGAAAATCACCTTCATGTGTAGCTTTATTATAGACTTTGTCACTTATTTATGATTTATCTAATTTTAATTATCTACGCCTGTTACTTCTCGTGAAGGAGCATAGGAGCATAGCACTCTCCATCCAACCCTGTCCTGAGCAATCCTTTCCAGTTGCTATTCATTCTTTTCATGTCTGCTTCCGATTCTCGGCGCAGTGTGTTCTTCGGTCTTCCTATTTTCCGCTTCCCTTCAGGATTCCAAGTTAAGGTTTGCCTCGTGATGCAGTTTGGTGATTTTCGTAACGTATGTCCCACCCACTCCCAGCATATTTTCCTAATTTCCTCCTCAAATAGAAGATGGTTTGTCCCTTTCCACAGTAGGTTGTTGCTGATGATATCGGTCCAACGGACATTTAGTATCTTGCGTAGGCAATTATGTGAAATACTTGTGACTTTTGATGATGGTTGTGGTAGTTCTCGAAGTTTCAGCTCCGTACGGTAGAACTGACTGTCTTGACGTCCGTATTGAAGATTCTTACTTTGATATTGGTTAGCAATTGCTTTGCGTTCCATGTGCTCTTCGACTGTAGTAGTGTGGCCTTTGATTTGCCAATCCTCGCCTCTATCTTTGCCTCAGATCCTCCCTGTTCGTCGACGATGCTGACCAGGTACGTGAAATTTCATATCTTCCGGAGTTTCTTCATGAAGTGTGGTTGATATGGTGTTTTCTGTGTTATATTTGAAGATCTTGCCTTTACCTTTGTGTATGTTGGTAACTACTGCCGCAGAGACGGCTTCTACACTGGTTGCCTTAACCTGCATTTGTTGGTGTGTATGAGATAGAAGGGCCAGGGCGTCTGCGAAGTCCGAATCGCCTAGTTGCATGCAAGATGTTCATTGTATTCCGTGTTTCCCGTCAGATGTGGAGATCAAACACTGAGAAAAAGAAATAGGGGAGAGTAAGTAGCCCTATCTGACTCCGGTCCTCACTTGGAATACGTCTGCCAGCTGTTCTCCATGTACCACTTTTCACTGTAGCCTGTCCTATGAGTCCCGGATGATTTTGACGATCTTCTCAGGTACGCCATAGTGTCAAAAGAGGTTCCATAAGATCTTACTATAAACGCTATCAAATGCTCATAGGACATTCCATGTACCTATATTAATTGTTCTTCGAGATTTTAGAAGAGCCATCGGCCTCTTGACTTCCGGATAACCTCATCCTTTACCGTGAAACGTCATGATTCTTTCTAATGAAAATCCATTAACTCGTAGGGCAGAATTTACATGCCTTAAATTGTTTATTGTGGTTAACATTACGTTAAAGAGATTATTTTCTATGGGAAGGAGTTGCTGGCCCGATGCTCAACCCTACTCATTTATCCAAGCTTCATTTACCATAAGATATTTTTGCTACTGGATATACGCATAAATGACTCTTAATAAAGCGTAATGAGTACATAAACATCTACGATTTTACCTCAGGCAATACAAACCCAATTACCCCTTGATTTATCTATCTACACTAAAATTTGCAAACCGAAACTATCGATATTCTAAATATTTATTTCCATGACTGACAAAGACTGCAGTAGTTGTGAAAGAAAACCAAGAGAACTAGCATCTCAATGTGTTTGTTTGAGTTTCGTTGTATGAGCTAAATCATTTCATAATGGAGTTTTTATTATTTCTCCGAACCACATCATTTTCATGAACTCCAGATAGAAGTAATATATTTTAATTTCTTCACATATAACGGACAAGTTTCCCTTTTAGCCTTGTTTTTTAATGTTCATTGTTGACATTTACCCCGTCGTTGTCTGCATATTTATTCTGGTTGCAATCCACTTGGATCTGAATAAGGATCTTATATTCACTCAAAATTTTTCAAACTGGTTTATAAACTTTATGTATTTGGGTGTATTTATTGATGGCTAGGAATTCTCTAGTATCTTTAGTATTCTTTTCATCTAACGTTTCAACATTTCCTTAATCTATCTTGTTTTCAACTGTCCGCACCCATTGATATGAGCAAAGGTACATCATGAAGCTTGATAGCTATTTGGTATTGACGCAGATGAAAATAAAGAAAGCGACTACTTGGTACGATGTTTTTCTTGCATTTGAAAGTTCATTTTGTAAATGATATTTGATCCTCCTTCTTTTGTCCCTTCATCCTTTGGTTTGTACTGAATTGATTTGAGTGGTTTTTATGGTTTATATGCTGGACATATTCCAAATGACCTCAATAATTTTGTTGTAGTTTCCGACATGTCTTTTATATATAGCAGGGAGATCTGTTTGTTGATTCTCCCCTTTGATTCCATTTTGCAGATGAGTTTAATATTTTTGATTAATTTGCATGAATAGACATGTACATCCACATAATTTATGCAACATATAATAATCTGTTTGATTTTGCATGAATTAGTTGTATCTCTGCATCTTAACCACGAATCAAGTTTTGAATTTTATCATCCCAAATCTTAGGTTGATCAGTTTTCTTTAGATTTAACCGACGGGCGTAGAACATTTGAGAATAAAGTTTGTGGGAGAAGTCACTTAAATAATCAGTATATTCTTTAATTCCGAAGAATCAAAATGTTTGAAGTTGCCACTGTTCCTATAATTTTTATTTGCTAGAACACAGCTAAAATTATATTTGTATGACTTGTTTGTATTTAATGCTAAGACAAAACTAGGAGTAAGCAAAAATACGCTTCTATGGCACATGCCCAAATAATAATTACTTTTTGGAAAGACAGCTAATATTTAAATTGGGGACGTCTTTTTTAAGCCAGAGCATATCTAATTTATCGTATACATGCCAATAGATATCAAATCCTGAACGTTTTTAGGATTAAAAACTCTTCTTTCAAAACGTTTCCAAATAACTCAAATACTCTACTCTGTTTTTCTACATTACCCAAAATACCATCCACAACAGACGAGACTGAGATACAGAAACAAATATACGAGCAGCAATATGCGACATACAAAACTGAAATCCGTATGTTTGTCGGTATTTAAAGAGTCCCTCCTCATGTTGTTGATGGATTTTGAAAAAAGAGCTTCTGTACTGTAAGTTGCCCTAGTAATAATAATCTCCAAGATTATAACAATCAATACCAATATAGTTTCACCACAATACGAATAATACTTCAGCATATACACAGTATTCAGTAAATTAGTATAAAACATCCCAATTTTCGAATTTCGAGGAAATGTCGGAGATTTTCAAAAAATATTCGAAAATTCTGGTGTACTTATAAATACCTGTAAGTACATGACGTATATGTCAGTGTATCGGAAACGAACTTCAGTGGATTTAGCATTAATAAACTTAACTCATTAATTTAGGCCAATCGGTGCTACAGTTTTGTATCAGTTTAAAAAAAGACGTTTCATAGGTATACTTATGAAAGTCATGTGACTTACCAGCTGTTTCTGTAATCCCGTGTACATCGCTACTAGAATGTGATAAAAGCACAAGAAACAAAAGCTCTGGAAATAACCACATTATTTTATTTCTGAGACTAACCAATATAAATTGAGCAACCCGACAACATCCTAACAGGAACTAAGAAATTATTTGTAATAGTGACAACGTAGAAATCGGTCGACAAAAACAAATACTAAATGTTTCAACAACATGGTTATGCATAATTCTTGTATCTCAAAAATATTGTTTTGTATGAAATGATTGTTATATCACTGAAACGTGAAATTCGAGACTACTGGACAGCCATAAGAGCATATATTTTTCCATAACAGTAATCAGTCTGCAATATATTCTTAACCAGAAACACTGAACTTGATACTTGTTTGTACATGTCTAAGCCAAGATAAAGGTTTTTTATTCAGACAAATGTAGAGGCTTGTTTTGACTGTTCGTGAGCAGGATAGAACGAGACAATTCTTTGAACGATGAATAATTTCTCAGTAGAATAATTTTTGACACTTAGGATGGTCTTGATAGGTTCAGCAGGTGTCACTATGTACTAACTGCTTGGCAGTCACCTTCACCATATTTTCTCACAGGCCAAGCAACGAACTGTTTCTCTGGGTTGATGGATCACTATTTTGTATTTCAGTTGTCTCATTTTAAGTTCAGGTACCTTATTCACCCGGGTCCTTATCGTCTTCTTCAGCTCAGAAACACTATCGAATTATCTGAAGATCGTGAGTGGCCTGTTCTCTGTATACCGCGTATCTTGGTTGATGAGATTCTCATGTGCCAATTGTGTGCCTGTATTATTGACTCGCGAAGGATTGAAAAATGATGCTAATAAAATGAATATCCTATACACTTTGTATACTTTCTGTCGATATATAGAGTTGATTTGAACTAATGAAAGTTGAATACAAATTGCATTTGGGATATATATTTTTCATATATGCTAAAAGTGAAAGCAGATAAAAGATAATAGTTAGACCTAATATATGAAGCACTATAGTTTGGTACAACACCAACTGACGAAATAGTGAGTTAAGTTTGGTCACCCTCAAAAAGGCACTAGAAAGCACATGGAAACGTACGTATTGCCATATGCAAGTGCCCAAGTCAACGATTTTAATATATGGAAAGATCAGAATGATTTGCCTGCATTAGAAGTTGCAGCGAATCATGATGGCGTTATAGTAAAACAACTGACGCATAATACAGTAAGAATAATGAAGATTAGTGTACAAATTATAACATATCACAGTGTGAAAACCCAAGGGCGAGTCTTACTTCACTTTAGTATGTAGCCATAAATAAATCCCCAAAGTCAATAGATCCACAAGTCTTTGACACCTGATGCTGACCCCATTAGTTTTACTGGACTCACCTAGCTGAACGCGCTCGGTTACGCACCGGTATCAGATCACGAGTGGATACGCTGTGCTACGCATCCCTCTCAACTACCAGCCAGCTTAGACCAAACGTTCCTTCGACATACAGATAGCCTTCCAAATATATTTTCGAACTTTTTCATTCTTCACTTCTGATTTGACTGGGTTGGCATATTTAGGTTATGATTGTTAGGTGAAGAAAGTCCACATTATTATGGTCTCCTTTTAAATACGCGAATTGACACGATCAACACTGAATTCGCCCAGGTTTTATTAATAAAATATTATTTAGATTCATGATAAAGGAGTTGAAGGGTTGTTCGTATGCCTTTTCGAGGGGTCGTCGTAATGAATCGTGACGTAAGAAAACATATGTACTATGTCGTTAGTCAGGTTGAACGAAAACATCAGTTGACTGTGGTTGATTGGAAACAGTTTTAACTGAACGCATGGCATTTGTAAGTATGCTCGCGTGAGAGTTTAGATCAATAATCGTTAACAATGGTGGACGATTCACAAATTGTCCTTGAAGTTGGACGGTCGCTTCGCAGATGAGTGTATCCAATTTCAACATTGACTGCATTACGAATACCGAGTAAAACTAGTGGAAAAGCGCCGGTCAACTGTGTAACGTTCGCAACTGAGAGTGGGGCTGTCCGTAATATCGTTCTGCCAACCCGTGAGCAGATGGGCGGTAAGCAGTCGTTCGTAATCATGTGATTCCCATTAGTGTAGCAAAACAACGGAAAAGTTCAAATTCGAACTTGCTGTGGTGTTTGAATGAACTAATGATTCCTTTGCACCTTTTGGATGTATGATTTCGAATTCCGAATACAGTACATTCGTCTGCGCTTATCTAGTACTTTTTGATCGATTACGTTATTTCTAGGATTCTTAATTTGTCCTAAGATTCAAACACTCCTAATCATCATATAGGCTTCGCGATGGAGCCTGCAATAGAACGGTTGGACATACATTCGGATTTTTGTACTTTTGAGGATTATTTTGAAAGTTTCGAAATCCAGACTATGACCAAGGAAGATGATGGGGATGTTAATATTGTGGCATATTTCCTCACATTAGTCGGAAAAGAAGCACATAGCTTAGTAAAAACTCTGGCTTTACTGGAAAAGCCCATTTCGCTTTCTTATATAACCCTCAAGGATCTACTGCCAGACTATTTTAAGTATACAAATTTCGAATGTGGTTGTAGTGATCTACTTTTATCCAGAGAACGCGATTGATGTAATGGAAACAATTATTATTATAACCAATTGTATCAGGGATTGTTTTGCCGTACTTGTCTGTTTAACTGTACCAAAACACATACATTCTTCCGCATAATGGATGCGTATTGAATTGAAACATGATCCGTCACTGCTGGACCAGTCATTTATTTAAGGATGGTCAGAGACAGATAGTATCTAACTACCGGCCTTTCAGTCTAACTAGCATTGTCGTCAAGTTACTTGAAAAGATAAGTCTGGTAAGGTTGCTAAGCCACATAGATTCACACAATCTGTTAGCTCATGAGCAACATGGATTTCGTAGCAAGCGTTCATGCTTGACTAACTTGCTTATTGCTAGAGAGGATTGGACAGAAGCCTTAATCAAAGGTCTGCCTGTCGATGTGATATTCATAAATTTTAGCAAAGCATCTGATAAGGTTTCGCACTTAGGTCTTATGCAGAATCTCACGAGCTTTGGAATAATAGGTACTGTATAGGAGGGATAGGAAACGTCTTATGTGACCGCAGACAGAGAGTGAGGGTCAATGGAACGCTATCCGACTGGAAGCCGGTCAAAAGTGGTGTACCCTAAGCCACCATCTCAGGCCCTCTTCTCTTCCTTCTCTACGTTAATGACGCATGCGGTGATGTTCATGCTATCTTCCCTATCCTTATTCATACTAATATATTTCCGTAGTGACGTCCTTTGTGTTATACGGTCTTCAAAGTAGCCATAGTATTTCGATACGTCGAAGAGGTAATTGACGTGAGATGCTGGCCGCGAGGTGTGACTTCGAACCTAGCAGGTGTATCACACCGTTTCCGTTCAACTCGAGTAAGCCCCCATTTATTCAACACGGATCATCTACGTTTGTGATCTACACATTTCAAAGAAGTTGTACGAGACAATGCACCTGTAACTGCATTGTTTGGCCCAGAAATGTATTTTATATGTGCAGTATACTGTGAAATGTAGTCACTTTGCCGAGACCCTTGAGTACTTGTCTGAAGACGAGCTTAGTTAGAAGGTAAGAGTTTTGTGATCGGTGAAAAGAGTGGATTCTCGGCCTTCAACCAAGTATTGGAAGTGCCGTACAGCACCATACATAGCTAGGAGTTCCCTACCTAATGAGCCATACCTCGATTCGGTGTCTAGCAACCATCTTGGGAGGCACTCCAAGGGTTGTCAGTTGTGGTTAACAAAGTTTTGTATGAGACCATTGGTTGCCGAGTCGGATGCGTCTACCACGATACTAACGGGGGCATCGGTGTGTGCGTAGCGTCGCCTTGGCAATAAGTTATTATTATTACTATTCACAAACATCTTATGGTGTAGTGTTGGTTATTATGTTAAACCCATATACCTTATTCTAGCTTTCGGACAGCCCATTCTATTTATTCTGCTTGAGTCACATTCTGACCTTGTCAATTATTCGCTTATCAGTCTTGACTGTTTTTATATGAGCGCGTAGGTGTGTGCACACTTCTTATCCCATTACTCATCACACGTTTGCAATTAATTTTTATATGCCTATAAATATTGATTAACGCTTGACTAAAGGGGAGTTGGCTTACCCGCCATTTCCACTGCGCGTCGTTTTGCTTTGTTCTATTACATTCATTTTACGTATAAAAATATATGTAATCAAAATCCATTCTCGTTAATTGACTTATCTAAATTCTGTTCTTGACTAATGTGATTTAAGTCAATGATTATATACAAGGATGGCGATAACAAACATTCATGAGATCTACTTGGAGTCAGATCTCGGGCCACTTAAGTGGAGAGCCCTTCGACGAAAATCGTCCAATTTAAATGACAACAAAATAAAGGGTCCCACAACGGGTACATAAGGGTTGTGAAGAAACCATTTCGGGTTTCTTCAGAAATGCAATAATACACAAGTTTCAATAATGCTAATATTAGATTTGTCATATTTGAAAAAGAGAGTAATGCTTACTTGCTTACTTACGCCTGTTACTCCCAATGGAGCACAGGCCGCCGACCAGCATTCTCCAACCCACTCTGTCCTGGGCCTTCTTTTCTAATTCCATCCAATTCTTGTTCATTTTTCTCATGTCTATTTCCATTTCTCGGAGTAATGTGTTCTTTGGTCTTCCTCTTTTCCTTTGGCCTTGAGGATTCCATGTGAGGACTTGCCTTGTGAAGCAGTTGGGTGCTTTCCTCAACGTGTGTCCTATCCACTTCCAGCGCTTCTTCCTGATTTCTTCCTCCGTTAAAATCTGGTTTGTTCTCTCCCACAGTACGTTGTTGCTAATAGTGTCCGGCCAACGGATCCGAAGTATTTTGCGTAGACAACTGTTAATAAACACTTCTATCTTCTGGATGATGGCTTTCGTAGTTCTCCAGGTTTATGCCCCATACAGTCTTGACATTTGTATTGAAAATCCTGACCTTGGTGTTGGTTGACAGTTGTTCTGAGTTCCAGATGTTCCTCAGTTGTAAATATGCTGTTCTTGCTTTACCGATCCGCGCCTTCACATCTGCATCAGATCCACCATGTTCATCAATGATGCTGCCTAAATATGTGAAGGTTTTTACATCTTCCAAATCTTCTCCGTCAGGTATGATTGGATTGGTGCATGTTGTGTTGTATCGGAGAATCTTGCTTTTCCCTTTGTGTATATTGAGACCTAATGCTTCTATACTGGTCGTCTTCTGCATTTGTTGTTGCGTTTGTAATAGAAGGGCCAGATCATCTGCGAAGTCTAGATCGTCCAACTGCATCCTAGATGTCCACTGTAACCCGTGCTTTCCTTCAGATGTCGACGTCTTCATGATCCAGTCGGTCACCAGGAGGAAGAGAAAGGGTGAGAGTAAGCAACCTTGCCTGACACTAGTCTTTACTTCGAACGAGCTTTTCAATTGTCCTCCATGCACGATTTTGCAGTTTAACCCATCATCAGTCAGTCAGCTATAACTTAGGGCCAGGCACACATATGCGTCAGTCTAAGTTGCCATACCGCACTAGCACAGTAAGATGAAAACCGGATTCATAGGAATGGTTAAGTCAATGGTGGTAATATATAAATAAAAATTGCATATAAGGATATAGTACAGGTAGGAAGAACTAGTTCGTTGAAATAAAGATATGAAGAGATTTTTATCTCTTAGTTTAAGGAAAGACATAGAGTGTATACACCTACACCATTGTGATCGATTCTGAGCCATGTCACCAAGCTTCCATAGTGTTGTCCTGTCCACTCTATCAAATGCTTCCTCATAGTCAATGAAGTTGATGTAGAGTGATGAATTCCATTCAATTGATTGTTCCACAATGATCCGTAGAGTTGCGATTTGGTCTGTACACGATCTATCCTTACGGAATCCTGCCTGTTGGTCACGAAGTTGGGCGTCTACGCAGTCCTTCATCCTGTTTAACAATACCCTGTTGAAGACTTTTCCCGGTATTGAGAGAAGAGTGATGCCCCTGTAGTTATCACAGTTGCTGAGATCGCCTTTCTTCGGTATTTTGATCAGAAGTCCTTCTTTCCAGTCTGTTGGTACTTGTTCCTCATCCCAAATCTTATTGAAGAGAATGTGGAGTATCCTTGCAGTTGCCGCTACGTCTGCTTTTAGTGCCTCTGCTGGAATGTTGTCTGGTCCTGCTGCTTTGCCACTCTTGATTTGTCTGATGGCCATGCTGATTTCTTCAATTGTTGGTGGGCCAACATTGATTGGGAGGTCCGTGGGTGCTGCTTCGATGTTGGGTGGGTTCAGTGGAGCTGGTCGATTCAAGAGTTCTTTGAAGTGTTCTACCCACCTGTTTTGTTGCTCTTCAATGTTGGTGATTACCTCGCCTTCCTTGCTTTTCACTGGTCGTTCTGGTTTGCGGCGATTTCCAGAGAGTTTCTTTGTCGTGTCATACAGTTGTCTCATGTTTCCTTCTCTTGCAGCCTTTTCCGCCGTCGTTGCTAAATCTTCCACATATTTACGTTTGTCGGTTCTGATGCTCCTCTTCACTTGTTTGTTTACTTCTGTGTATTCAGCTTGTGCCTTGGCTTTTTCTGCTCTTGTTCGACTGGTATTGATTGCTGCCTTCTTGTTCCTTCTTTCTTGAATCTTATCCAGTGTATCAACAGTGATCCATTCCTTGTGATGGTGCTTCTTGTGACCCAGGACCTCATGACATGTTGAAGTGATTGCCTCTTTGATCCCCTTCCAGTTGCTCTCCACAGTAGTTCCTTCTCCATTGAGTAGATCATGAAAGGCCTGGAACTTGTTGCTGAGGACTATCTTGAATTTGTTGAGTTTGTTAGTATCCTGAAGAAAGGCCGTATTGAACTTTTGTGATATTGTCCACCCCGTTGTCCAGTGCTTCTTGAGTTTCAATTTCATCTTGGCGACCAGCAAGTGATGATCTGATGCTATATCAGCTCCTCTCTTGGTTCTCACGTCCTCTATAGTCCTCCTGAACGTTTTGTTGATGCAAATATGGTCGATTTGGTTTTGCGTAGTGTGATCCGGTGAAGTCCATGTGGTTTTGTGTATGCGTTTATGTGGGAATATGGTGCCGCCTATGACCAGTTTATTGAAGGCACATAGGTTTGCAAATCTCTCACCATTTTCGTTTCTTTCTCCCAGTCCGTGTCGTCCCATGATGTCTTCATATCCAGTGTTGTCCGTTCCAACCTTGGCGTTGAAATCTCCCATCAGAATGGTCAGGTCCTTTGTTGGGCACTTCTCGACGATTGACTGCAGCCTATTGTAGAATTGATCTTTAGCGTCTTCATTGTAGTCGTTGGTAGGCGCATAGCATTGGATGATGTTCATTGAAATGCCCTCTTTCTTTGTTTTGAACGAGGCTTTGATGATCCTTGGTCCATGAGATTCCCATCCTATAAGTGCATTTTGCGCTTGTTTGGACAGCATCAATGCAACTCCTTGTGTATGTGGTGCATTTTCTTCTTCATGGCCGGAGTATAACAGGAGCTCTCCTGTAGTTAGTCGTTGTTGTCCAACTTGTGTCCAATGTGTTTCACTGATCCCAAGTACCTCTAGGTTGTATCTTCTCATTTCTGCAGCAATTTGGAAGGCTCTTCCGGTGTCCCACATTGTACGAACATTCCATGTACCTAAATAAATGGTCGCTCTGGTTGTCAGAAGGGGCATCGGCCTCGTAACTTCCGAAGGAATTCGGCTTTCATCATGAGGCGTCATAATTCTTCTAAATGAAGACCTTCTGACTCCCAGGGCAGAGTTTAAAAGGTTTGAATAATTTTTTCTGGTTAGCGTTTTTTAGCGAGTTAGTTTTCTACGGGATGGGGACGCTAACCCCATGCCGAACCCTTCTCCTTTATCCGGGCTTGGGACCGGCAGTAGTCCCCGGAGGGGCTCAAGGCGGAGTTGTGTAATTGAGAAGAATATTGAATTGAGTTCAAAGAAGAAAACGGAAAAATAAGGGAATAGAAATAAAGGAGAATTTCACCATGGTGATATTTATTCACGATTATAAATTCACCCTATTGAAAATACTGTTATCTTCTTATGTTTTCTTATGTTGGTGTTTTGAAACTCTGCGTGCCGTGTTCGTAGAGTGATTAATTTAAAACATAACTAAAGGTGATCAGATAAAGAAATGGAATCGTAACGTGAAATCTCCAGACGGTAGTTTAAAAAGTGTTTAATCACTCGAATCTTTATTTATTTCTTCATGTGAGATGTGAGCTCTGTAGTCACTTGGATTAGAAAATTTTAGGGTATTTGGAAATAAAATAAAAAAAATCTACAGTTCTTACTAAATCGGACTTATTATACCTCAGGATTCCACATTTATTTTATCTTCCGATTACATTAAAATGCTTTTTATTGTATTTTGGTGCTTTTAGTATGCTTCGGAGATCACTTGAGTAATAATTCTACCGAAGACCTTTCTTATATAAGGCATCCAACATATGTGCAATCAATACTATTCTATCACTTCAATCCACTGAATTCCACTTGGAGCCACTTTATTATCATAACTTCATTCATTTATGCAGTCACCTGTTTATGATTATCGTTTATGGTCTTTGTCTCGCTTACTTCGTATAAATTTTCCACGTATATGAATCCAGTATTTTATCAACTACACTGTGTAACATTTTCTCCGTTTTGTCATAATTTGCTGTCCAGTTTTAGACTTCAGCTTTAATTTTATGCACTAAATTATGTTAATTTTTTTATTTCTGTTTTATTTAATATATATATATCAGCTATTTTTAGCTGATGAAAATCCTTATGGCTTGTTGCTCTTACCTTGTTTGAAATATTGGATATCACTTGCTGTTGACTACAACGTTTCCCACAAAATCAACATATTTGCCCCACTAAATTATTAGAAATCGATTTTTGTTTTATCCCATTCAGACCTATGAAATAGGCAGTAAGATGTTAGAAAAATAAACTAGGATAATCATCAACCGATATATAACTTTAGCTTCTAGAGTGATCTAACTTAAAATCTATGTGTGTGTGCTTTATTTACAGAAAAGTTTTTTCTTGAAGTTCTGTAAGCATAAAAATGAAAAAGAGGTTAAGCGCTAAGTCGAATTTGTCAGTGAAATCTTAGAGCATACTTTAACAACCACTGTAATTACAAATGGTTTGTTTTCTACTTGTTTGGTAGGTTGATTGTATTTAGTTGTAAGTTAACTAAACAAACAAAAATTACGATTTCATTTGATGTATAAACTTATTCAAGTTAACATTACATACTAGTCATCGCAACATTAACAATTTTATGTTATTTTGCAAGCAATCCCAAATTTATTATATGTGGAAATTATATTTGAAATAATCTCAGCTATTGAAATTTGAATAATTTCAACGTTTCATCCAGCTAACTTGTCTGGACTTCTTCAGGGTAATAATCAAAATCATCCCGAATTGATCTGTTATAATTTCAAACGACCTATTTACTTTAAACCTGGCCACTCTTTGCATTATTATTTGGAATGTGTAATTTTAGAAGCTGAAGAGAATTTATTGCAAAGAATATTCGTCCTTCATATATCTGTTTTAATATAATGGGGACTTTTCAGTGATTAGAAGAAAGTCTATTTGTCATTTGTTATCAAGACTAGTTTTTTATTGTTATACATTCAAGTTAATTTTATTGAAAATTTCTTAAATAGGTAATCATGTAAGTTTAGATATCACTGTTCCAAAACATTACATTTCGATAAAGAACGAAGAAATCAAAATAATCTCGATAACAGTGATGAAATAAATGAAGTTTGTCGTATCAGCGGATTTTTGTGGACGAGAAGTATATGTGTGCAGTAGTGTACTTCATGGGCGATAATCAATGTATCATACAAGAGAGGTTGAGAAACCGGAAAGGAAGGTCAAAGGTCAATAATGGTAATCGTACAAATCATGAGAATAATAACAAAAACTAATTGCAAAATAACTATGTTAGCTATCCCCACATTACTCCCACCAGTGTCTGGAGGTAACACTGGTATGTACAACAAATGAGGAGGTAAAAGAATACATGCACACAAAAACAAAGTAAATGCAAAATAAATATGTAATGCTTTTTGTGGGGAATAATTGCGCTAATAGATGTATGTATGTTACAAGATATGACATGCGTGTTAGTCCTGTGAAATATATTGGAGTACAGAGTTATGTGTATTTAGTTAAGCACTATAGAAGCGGAAATATAATTGATAATGATGTCTTAGGTTGACAATGATATTAATACATTGAACTATTGGTATATTCACAATAAATATTTTTTGATTAATTAGTGAAAACAAATTGAAAATCTACCTGTTTATAATTAGGACAAAAATTAAAAATGTTGCCAGACGAGTACAAGTGTGACTAATTGTACACACATTGTGTGGTTTTTATTAGTAAAACAAATGGATTGAGTATTGTATAATATGCCATTTATTACAAATTTTTTAATTCACAAAATGAACATAGCATTTAGGCTTTCTCGCTACTCTACCTGAACGCGTTGAGCATGTGTGGTTATTACTTAGTTTCTCGTCGTTCTCCGATTTCGTTGTAATTAACGGTGTAGGTTGTATATCTAAAATAGTATTTTATTTTTATTTTTGGTCATCGTAAAAAGCAGGTTTTACTCTATCTGTCGAGACACTCCCCTTCTTTCCACTTTTGTTAGTAATGAAGTGACTGGTTGCCCGTTTAACGACTCGGTATGGTCCTTCACATGGTTGCTTTAACGGTTTTCAAACGGCGTCGACTTGAACAAAAATAAATCTGCACGTTTCCAGATATTTGTCGAGCTGTGTCTAACGTCTACGTTCACGTTGAAGTAATGCTTTTTATGTGATCGTGTGTGCGTATATTGCCTACCCTATTCATCATATGTCTGTATCTTATCTTTAATTGACTACAAATATCGATTTACGCTTGGTTAAATCTAGTTGGTTCACATACCATCTCCGATTAGTATCTCTGTCTCCTCTCCTCTTCTTTTCCCTGATTATCTGTTCAGACCAACGATTGCATGAAATATGTGTACTCAAAATTTATTCTTGTGTTTGACTTATTTAATTTCATTAGTTACTATACGCAAGTTGATGAGTATATACAAGGGTGCGCTGTATGAATATTTCAATAACAGTCATTCAATATCGACCTAATTAGAGTCAGATATCGGGTCACTAAAAAACAATATGATGGTTTGATGAAATTATGCTGATATTCTTAAATATTGACTCACTTTCAAATCTTTTCAAACACTAAATCTTACAGAACCTACTTCGAAAGTCCACATTCCAGAAACTAACTTCATGAGTTAACATAATATATCTTGATTCAATTACTGAAATTATCTCTAATCTACACTTTTGATTGAGTTAGTTTATACACTGACAAAATCAGTTAGTAAATGTATCTTACCATTTAAATAGCATCTACCAGTTACGAATTGAAATATATATATAGTTTTCCGTTCCAACATAGTAATTTACCGGTCCATTTTATTAGTCATATCATTCAATAAATTACCATTAGTAACAATAGCGAGATATTAGCAATTTCAATTCGTAACTGGTAGATGCTATTTAAATGGTAAGATACATTTACTAACTGATTTTGTCAGTGTATAAACTAACTCAATCAAATATATATATATGCTCAGATAGACATGAAGTAAAAATATTTCAGCAAAATAATATGAACTAATAAAAGCAACATTTGAAAGAGTTCATGTTGTTCATTTAACAGATGCCCCTGATTTATTCTTAAATGTATTAACTAGTTATCCAATAAATCATGTCTTCTAGGGATGGGATGTTATAAACTTTTACTACCAACAAATACATACATTCCGAATTGTTAATGAAATGAGACACTCATACGGAATTCGCAAGTAACTTGTTTTCAAGTTTTGTATGTTTGTGGTGGAGCGAAGATACTTTCTGCTACATACATTCTACATGGTAGCTAAATACTTTTCCCTGGATTGGATTTCATTACAGTTACAGGGTTAGCTAAAATACCTCTCTGTTCTGTAAATTCTTGACTGACTGCTCAATTAGAAGTTCTATATAAGGAATATATGTATGTTCACCCATCATTTCACTATATTTAATCATAACTTGCGCAGACATTTAGATCTTGATATCCCCTAAACAATGTCAACACAATCAATAGTGATTGTGGAAAATATCGTCATTTATAAAAAAAATAATAATAGTTTTCATTGTACCAGTGCTTCAATGAAGAAACTCACAACATACACCTGAACCGAATCATTATGCCTTTTCAAAACGGTATGACTGAGATGGTGGGGCAGATTTGTAGCTCAGGTGGATGATTTTGGTGGAGTTTTGTTCTCTGAGCTGGATGGTTTGGTCGTGGAGCTTTCATCGTTCTTCTGAACGACATCATCAGCACAAACTCCAGATAGAAGTGAAGTGTTCGAATTTCTCCATATGTGTTTCACAGCTTGTTCTGTGCACCTCGATGTTGATTGGTTCTTGTTGACCTTAAGTTTATCATTGTTTACTTCTTTGTTTTGGTTGTGTCTCCCATTGGTTTGATTTTTGTCCCTATGTTTAAGCATGATTTTTCTGATTGGTTGATAAATTGGATTGATTTCAATATGTTTGTTGATTGACCTGAGTGCCAGGCTTCTAAAAATTCTCCGGTGTTTTTGGAGTTTCCTCTGTCTAAGATTTCTACATTTTTCCCAACCGAATGAGTGTCCGTAGTTATCCACGTGTATTGATATAAGTGAAGAGATATCATGGCGTTTGACTGCTAATTGATGTTCATGTAGGCGTAGGTGGAGGGGGCGTCCGCTTTGTCCGATGTAGTGTTTGTCGCAGTTGGTACAATTTATTTTGTAGATGATGTTTGATTTGTTTTCCTTTGTTATTTCATCTTTTGGTTTGCATAGGGTTGATTGTGGTGATTTTGTTGGTTTGTGTGCCACACCTATCCCGAAGGTTTTCAGCAGTCTCGTTGCGGTTTCTGATATTCCTTGTATATACGGTAGGGTGATCCTTTTGTTGGTTTTTGTGCTTGACTTGGGTTCTGATGCTGTGTGCCAATGGCACAACCAAAACAAAGAAGTAAACAATGATAAACTTAAGGTCAACAAGAACCAATCAACATCGAGGTGCACAGAACAAGCTGTGAAACACATATGGAGAAATTCGAACACTTCACTTCTATCTGGAGTTTGCGCTGATGATGTCGTTCAGAAGAACGATGAAAGCTCCACGACCAAACCATCCAGCTCAGGTATGACTGAGAATTCAACTAAATATGGTTAGGCTAACTGATGTTTCTTGGATACCCTTCTAAGGTCCGGGCAACTGAACATCAACTAGACCAGTTCCAATAACTTTAGATCAATAAAATAATGAGCTTTTGCTCATGTTTTAACCATAATTACAGACTTCATATGTAGGTCTGAAACTTCCAAACTGAATAATGCGGGTGGAAAATAAGTTCAGAAAAGCAGAATAGTATCGCATATACAAAGGTACTTGTTCATTAAGATGTTTATTTGAGTCTCATTGTAGTCGTAAATAATTCAAACCAAACAGTAGTTACAGCATAACATCATTCTAATTAAAACACAGCAACCAATGAATAATGTTGACACATACAACACATGATAGTTTTCATATTCTACTACCTTTTTCTCCAAGTCTGATCTTTCCTACGAAAGTGAGACACTACATCCGCTGAATGCTATTAACCTATTTACGCATCATTGAAGCCATTTAGTATAGCATCTACTAAAAAGTAGCAAAATACTTAGTTTAGTTACATTTATTAGTTAAACCAGCAAACCTGGTGATTCCGTGAACTGTATGCTTACACCAAGTTATTAACTAATTAGTTTTAACTAATCGCAGTTCGACACATTCAAATTTGTCTATTGATAGGGCATTTAAAATGATATATTTCCTTTTGTGTATTTTGGTGTCGTTGTGATCAGTGTTTAGTGCATAAACGAATTTTCATCCATAGCCTTACATTCTGCTTAGCATTGAGTCATTTCAATCTTGTTACACTGATCAAGTAGCAAATAGTAATTTATTCCGTAGTCATAGCAAACGGTCATACCAGCAGCGAAATCGACATTTTACCGAATCATTACAACGCCCAAAACTGACTTGTATTTAATGAGAAATACATAAATATTCCACGTGATCTGAGCCACTTAGATAAGACCTTCTCTACAATATAACATGATCAACCTAGTAGTAGATCACTCCTTAAAATCCTGATCTTAATCGTTTTTCAAGAGCGTCGATCCAAGAATGATAGCAATTACAAATATGAAAATGTTACGAAACCAAACCCTACTTTTCAGCGTTAGCATAAACCCGGACATTGAAGTATTGATACCATATTATAATACGCAAACGAACCATCCGGGGAAAAAAGTCCCACTGACTTTACGCAAATCAATATTTCACGAATCCCCTAATTTGGTTCGATCTTGATAAGTTCATTACAATCATATTTATTTGGTCTTGTATAATCTGCGATCACCACAAATGCAAGAATTTGACACTAACATGCATTATATCGCACAGATTGATACGTTTTCAAGATCAAAACATAGTTCTGTTCTTGTTTGGTTGGGTATTGATAGTTTTTCTAAATTTGATGGATTTTCATGCACCAGGTGATACGTTTACAATCAGAATAGTAATGGTTTAAACCACACCATAAACGATATATAGTAAACCAGTTCGATATGCAACGCATGCACAAACAACTAGCTAAATTAATTTGGATAAACTCATTGATTAATGATTAGAATACTAGGTTATGTAGCAAACTTAGTACAGTATCAATTTAAAATACTGGGTTTTTGACTTTTTGAATCTAATTGGAAATTACTTACCACCATTAATTGCCTACATACTTTTCCGTGCACAAACACATAAAGTGGTCAAGAGCTTTTTTTGAAGTACTTTATTTGGTATGTAATTAAATTAAAAAGCTGTTGTAGTAAATTTTAGTCACAACTACTGTGGGAGAGTTTATGAGACTACCTAGTTTCATAAACCCATAATAGATGAAGTGGGTTCTAAATTCCTAACGCAGTGATTGAAACTCAAAATTTAATTATCAACAACGATAAATCAACAAACGAAAAACTTCAAGATAAGATTTTTATTTTATTTGCTTGTACATTAATCGTATTCACAGAAATAGTGTTCAATTAAATTAAGGAACGTAACACAGTACAAAATACATTCGGAAATGCTAGTCTAAGATTTTTTTAAAGATGTTAATACTATCCAACACTTCAATTTATTTTTTCTTCAAAACATCCAGACCAGCGTCGAATTTAGGATCAGCAACATTGAGGATTAAAGAGCCAGAATGTAGAAATGCACGGTTTTGAGACTGAGCAACCTAAAAAAAGGAAAATTTAACTCTACTGTCACAATTGCAAACATTTAGTTTGAACACATTTGACCAGAAATGTGAAAATTAATTACTATTAACTACATTATACAGCTTTAAATGAAAAAGGACAGACAATTAACAAGTTTATTATCATGGCTATATATACATAAGTTATGATCCGGAAAATATGTTGAACAAACCTAAGCAGGACTTGTTTGACTGAAATAACAGATTAGTTTCCAGATATTTAAAATGATCCTAAGTTGTGTGTATGTGGTAATCAGTAGATCACATCGTCATAATTAGAATCATGAGTAGTTAAAGTGCTGCGAAACTTTAAACAATAATAATAAAGGAATGAAAAAAACACCTTACGTTGTTCTCAAAAATAGCACAGTGTTTTGAGAAGATAGTTAAAAAAAACACGAAAGATGTCTACTGCCTCGATGTTCTCATTTAAGATTCGTGAATACGTCTCCAAATTAATTCAGTTCAAAAAACAGTAATTTTGCATACATTTCAAAAGCTAGTAACTTTTAACGTTGGAGAAGAGATTATGATAATAGGTTGCGTGAAACTCAAAATACGGAATCTGAGTTATCTTTGGGATGTTGATTTCATGAGTTTACTTTCTAGGAACTTACTGGTTAAGAAGACTGAATAAGTGGGACATGAGAAGGTCTTACCGTTCGAGCAATTTGCGTAGCCGCTTTTATTTTCCGAAGCTTAAGATATCCGGGATTTTGAGAAAGGGCATCACCAATCAGTTTTGCAGCCTGAGCTTCACCTTCAGCAGTAACTATCTTCTGCTGACGTTCTTGTTTCGCACGTTCTACGAGGAACTGCGCACGCTGTGCTTCTTGTAAAGCAATCTGACAAATGAAGTTATAACAATATACGGATATTTAAAAAACAGGATATGAAATATTTATGAATGACTAAATAGATCCGGGCAATAAAAAGTGGATGGCCTATTCATTGAAATCGGAATAAAAAGGTACTAGACAGTACATTTTAGTTAGGACACCGAATTACAAATAACGTGCTAAGAATAGGTTGATGTCTAAGCTTAGTGTGAACTGTTGATCATGCTGCGGAGATAATTTGGCCCCTGTTGTAATGTCATCTGTTTAGGTCAGTCATGTGCAACATAGAACCTGGCACATGGATTTTTATTTTATTTGAACATTGGTACAAATGGGCACCGAAAACATGCGCTACACAAGCCACTTGATTTATGTGTGAGGGGTGATAATGCCAGGGTGCCCAGACCGAAGCAGGTGGTCTTAGGGGGCCACACCCGGAGCCCTCGACCTAAAGGCCTGATCCACAAGGCAGTGGAGCAACGTCGGGAGATGCAGTACCATGGTAGCCGGCGATCAACGATTGGTTGATACGCCATTTGTTCCTCCAAGATACTGGAGCCATTGGTTTGGAATCAGGATTTTCCAACTCTGCTCGGTGGACCCTCCATGCACATGGATGGAGTCGTTCAATTTGCCATATCTCGTTAGCACAGCAAGATGAAATTGTTAGGGCGAATCCCAGAGTAGCAAAGGTAGCAACAATATGAGTGATAACAGAAAAGACTAAATATCAAGGATGCGAGTTGAGAAAATAAGGAAAAGTAATTTAGGAACTTTGGATCTATGAGAAGACAAAGAAGGAATTCACCTGTGCCATACCAGAAGATTTCAAGTATTTAGCTATTATAATCACTGTGCACATCCAAACCAAGTAGTCTGGACCTACTTGAATGACTCTGTAAGTGCCTCGATAAACTGGTTCTGTTTTGATTTGGCCAACTCTATCTCCCTTATAACTTACTCCTACACTACCCATCATCGCCCGTCAAGGTAGGTGGTAGTTAGGGGCACGTATCATATCTCTCAACTACCTAGGTTGATATTTACTACCTCACCAATCGATTTGCCATTCTTAGTACTTTGAGTCTAACCTTAGGATTGCTGACTTGATGGTCCCTTAATATACGAGCAATGGTCCGAAGACACCTATGACCGAGCTCTGCTGACCTACGAATATCCTCCATTATCAATGGCCATGTTCCATATCCATGAGGTAGAACGGAACGAACTGCTGGTCGCTAAAACTGTTCTTCAATTGGCAGAGGGATATTACGCCTAAGACAACAGTGAGGAAATTTTGCAGACGTTGGTCGAGATTTCTGAATTCCAGCCAACATTCCGTGAGACAAATTACGCCTAGCGAGACTCGGAAATAGGTGGAGTGATAGGTAAGGTTAACTACTTCACCCCCTATCATAAGTCCAGGCGTTGATGCAGACCAATCTTGAAGTAACACTGCATTTGGAGGAAAAGAAAAGCATGCAAAATATGCTTTAATTGTCAGAAGACTCCATTTTGTCGACGTCTTTATTGAACAGAATTATATCATCTGAATGTTTCAAGCCAACAAGTGAATTCCCTGGTACAAGATAAAGTACTGAAAATTCAAACGATGTGTTACCTCTAAAAGCATGTCTATGACAAAGTTGAAGGAGAGGACAACCCTGAAGAGCATCACATAGTTATCGATTTTGAAAATTTCTTAGAATACCAGAAATCTCTATATCGTGAACAAGAACATATATTAGCGGAAAATATTGCTTTCAATTAGACCCTCATCACGGTTTACTTTAACATGCAGTAATATTTACATGTACATACGGAAATATTAAACCAATTGAAGCAGTTTATCAGTCAATGGTAACAATCGAATAGATTGCATGAGTAAAAAGTACGAGTAAGTAGTGTGATGTCAGGTGTACTAGTTGGGAAAAGAATGAAGGCTTGAACCAATGTTTCATAATATGAGTAGGTCAGTGACTTGGGAAAATAGACACTGAAATAACATTCATTAAGAATCACTAGGTTACGTAATAAGAAGTGTTTAGGTAACTGGACAGTGAAGCATATGCCTGAAATTCAATCACTTTTGTGGAGCATATATATTTTGGTACTCCTTCGTGCCAATATTTGTGTCAAAATAAGCAATTAGACTTCAAATTAGATAGTGTCAAAAGTATAAATGCTGAGGATCATAAGGTGTAACATTATATTACACGAAATGAATAAAAACAGTTGAAGTTGCATAAGAGATATACAGGACTATTTGATGTGCTGTTTCAAGTGAGCCACTGAAATACTTTATGGGCATAATCTCAAAACTTTAAAGTCACGATTCGAAACAAACTTTTGTTAAACTATGGTGGAAAGTTTATTTAGAAAAAGCACAGAAAGTAAATACTATAATACAACGTGTATTGCAATATCGAGTTTTGAGACCCAAGAACTTTGAAGATGTCACAAATCAGCGACGAAATTAGGCTTCGATAACTAGTCACAAATAAAATGTGCTAAAAAACGTGTATTGGCTTAAAATGTCAACTGGACACCAGAACAGTGAAACAAGAAACCAATAAAATGGAAAGATAATTGGTGGCATTATTTTTGCATTGAAAAGTCGAACATAAGGAATGTAGCCCGAGAGGAAGGAGCTGGATCTAAGGATTAAAAGAATGAAATATCAAACTGGAAACTTAGACGACGAGTGAATACAACTGCGCATGTTTTTGTATAATGTCACCTAGTGCATTGGTTCAATTCGAGCTTACATACTCAGAAAACAATGAGTTTATGGATTAACATTTTAGCTTAAGAGCCTTGGAACGTTCAGAAATAAATGTTCAGAGATTTATCAACTTAGTTACCGTTCTGTTTTAAACGATGCGCTTAGCTTTCACATCACTCGCTTGTTAGGTACCATGATGAATGAGCAATTCTTCAATGATACCTACTAATTAATACTTGAGGTTTATAAGATGTTATTTTACCTAACAAAATGAGTAAATCAGAGGCTCGTGTATTTTACGAATATTGTTCATATGGTCACCGTCACTGATAGTACTTACACAGAAAAGAACAAGAAGCTTTTAAAAAGGGGACGTAAAGTAGTCGAAAACCTTACAGTCAAAGTACACTAGGTGGGAACAATTTCCGATAAACCAATGAATTAAGGTGAGTTTACCACTTGTTGTATAGAAATGTCAACGAGACTGCGTTAAATTTACTAGCCCATCTTTTATGATGACTACAAAAGTTGAACTTGTATTTAACTTGTTGAAAAAGAGGATAACCAAAAATCAAGTAAATAAACAAACCTGTTTTGCTTCAACAGCAGCAGAGTAAACTTGTGAAAAAGTTAAATCAGTGATGGAGACATCATCAACAATTATATGGAAATCGCTGGCTCTTTCGACAAGCTGTTTGCGAATCAGCAATGATACTTGCTGACGCTGAGTAATTAACTGACTAGCATTAAATTTAGCAACAACTGCCTTTAGAACCTCATTGACTATGGATGGTAAAACCCGTTCATCATAATCAGTCCCCAGAGTACGATAGATGTGTGGAAGCTGTGACACTTCAGGTCGAGATAATACGCGCAATGTGAGGTTAACCGTTTGAAGATCTAAAAAAAGAACAATGAATGAATGGATAGAAATGCAACAAAATAGTAGAAGCAAGACGAATACGTTACAAACTAGAACAGGATGAGTTAATAAAAGCAGACACAACAAGAACTGATTTTGGTTTGTTCTGGAACTGGAAATAAATTTATTAAGTTCACCTATAGTAACTGTCAGAGTAAATAGGAAATGAATAAGCTAACCGAAGAGGCCACTATTAAACTTATTATCTGGATCAAGATGTGGTGAAAAGTTGCTGAAACTTTTTTTTGACGGTCCTAGCGAACAAAATACCCAGGCTTCTATAAGTAATTATCAACCCGGAATGTTGGTAGGGAATAACGAAATTTGCAATGTCTCAGATGGACTTTACACTTAAAGTAGTCGAAAATCGGGCTTTCCGCCTAACGTTGAGGTTGTCAGACACTTCTGAAGCCTAACATCATCGAAAGCAAGTAACGACCCAGCTTTTATTTGCTGAGGAGGGTCATTTATGTAAATTAGAAAGAAAGCTTCTGGTATCGAGCTCTGTGAGACTAGGTCTGAGAAAACCAGTAACCTGCACAGATCCTAGAAAAGTAAATTAATGAGTTTAACAATGAAGACTGTGTACTTAGCACCTTAAGTTTATTGATAGGGCACATATACTCAAATCTATCGAAAGCTTTTAAAAATTGTGGCGTATTATGCCACTTCTATCCTTACGGTCACATGAGATGGTTCATCAACCGCACTCAACGGGTCCATTATGCGTAAGTCGCTCTCCCTAAAACCGTGCTGACGGGGTGAAGTAAAGCTAATTGACATTTAACAGCTGCACATAACATCGTACAGTGAGGGACCTCATGATATCAGGGTATATTACAAGTGCTGCCAGTCGACAGTTTAATTTGAGCGAAAATGTCCACCTCAAAGGATAAAAATTGTCGGTTGAGCTTGTTTATAATATATATATATATATATATATATATATATAACAAATTGAATGGCCTTGGTCACTAACCTTTGCTACCAGTTGGTGACGTTATTTTTCGTGGTCGAGATCTAATATCATATATAATAGGGTACTGAAACCACGGGATTCTAAAATAATGTATTTAAGTCAACCAAAATACCTGAAGTGTAAGCCTTCCGTAAATATTTCATCTTGCACTCCACCAATACGACTAAACATGATTGCTCGATGGCCTCCATCCACTATTTGACTAAACCGTGTTTATTTTGTCCAACGTACCTGTATATAATGACTGAGACAAGCCTAAAGTAAGAGCTGCAGCAGCACCAATGAAACCTCCACCTATGATACCGACATTTGCGATATTTCTTAGACTGTTCATTTTAAACGCATGCGTACCGCAGTATTTCGACTTCTCGCTCTTTTCAATACATCAACCAATTTTACTGAAACGACCACAAATATCCCTTGGTAAATATGAAATACCGAATAGGTCACAATAATATTTGTAGTACATGATGAAAAAAAATAATCCTCGCCTTCAATGTTTCAGAGGAAGTGGTTATTACATTGTGGATAGTTTCAACAAGTTATGTTTAGCTGTGTGTAAAGAACCTATCGATGAAATCTCTTCTATCTTCGTTCCCTCATTTTATGGTGACATACTTTCTTATCATCACTTTTGGTTTGGAAGATCATGTAAACCTCGAGGACCAAAGCGCAGTCCATCGTAAAACAATCTGGCATGACGTACACTCTCAATCCAGAATAAAGAGTGGAAAGATATATATCCTCCGGTCCTTCCGCGCAAAAAGGTTGGAAAGTTCTTTTTTTATTTTAGTCCCTGACCTTTAAATTTATTCCTGTATAGTTGCTCCAAATTTCAAACGCGGGTTTAAATTTCAGATTTCGAAATTGGTTTTATACATGACGGTTGTGTATCTGAAAAATGACCCCATTTCAGTTCCAAAAGGAATGCAGAAGCTTTCGGAAAGCACGTGATCGTTTAATCCCTGTGACATTGCAGCTGAGTAGCATCATGGGCATAGAATTGTTGACGTATGATTGCTGGTATGATGAGTCGTGATCATAATGATAATGCTAGTTTTTATACGTTTTAGTTTGCTTGAGAAATATGATTCTGTGCCTAATTTGAATCCACTGGTTAATTTCTGTATAATGTCTTCTAGGCTCCTCGTGTAAGTTTGTGTGTTTTAACGGGAATTTTTAGGAGTATCCTGGTTCTCTAGAAGTGATAAGAGTAATTATGTCAGACAAAGACATCCATGAGGAGATAAGATTAATATCACCAACTCGCAAATGTTCTGATTCTGTAGTAAGTGAGACAGAGTGTTTCGGGTGTCCAAGTAAATAAACCCACCAGACAATTTATTGAAATTAGTCTTTGACATTGATTCTGATCTAAATAGTATTACTATACACTATGCTGCAGGAGAAACTCAAATTACTCAAATGACCATTAACTGTTATCTTAAATGTTGTTATTTTAACCAGGTTTGAGATACACTCATCTATTCAAATTTTGGACTTGTTAGTTTATAATGTTGACCTTAGATATCTCGTTTTCATATCACTTTGGTTAGGAAATTTTGCTCTTGAAGTTTAAAAACGGAGGGTTTGTTGTGAAAATTTCTCAGAATAATCAACTCCATTACCTTCAACTTACGGAAGCACCGTGGCACCAGAATCGGGATTCAGTTTTCTTGTTATTTTAGCCGTATATTGCTGTTTTAACGATTGACCGTACTTCGAGGACGGACCAGAAGATAATTCACTCGTAATGCACATCCCCAATTCATAATAAATACACTGTTCTGTCTCAAGCCTAAGATTGTTCTACATCATGTATTAGTGATTATTACGATACGACGAGTTGGTGTAGACGATAGTATGACTTCTACGTAAGATCTTCTAGATTAGGCAGTTATATCATGGCAAGTCTACGATTTTAGAATTAGGTCTATTATTAGGGCAGTACTAATAACGAAGTAGACCATAATTCTACAGATTTACGATTATGTGACTACCTAATTTATATGGTCTTACGTGCTAGTCACATCATTGTCTATACCGAATTATCCTATCGTGATAATCAGCAGTATACTGATTGGAACTCCTGAAAAACGTTTAGGTTATGGACAGAATAATATCTTTAGTAATGATGTTATCTAGGTTATGATTAGGACTCCATATGAAATATATTGTTCATATCCACGCTATCAACTCCTAATCAGGAAAGTTAATTTATGAAGATGAGCTTCTTTCAGTTAATTGTTCAACAAAGATCCGTAGTGTCACGATTTGGTCTGAGCAAAAATGAACCTTACGGAATCCGGCCTATTGAGTTGGGTGTCTACTGAATCTTTAGTTCGGCTTAGCGACACTCTTTGGAAAACTTTTTATATTGCCGATAGTAGTGTGATGCCTCTTCAGTTCTCATACGAACTCAGATCTCATTTCTTTAGCATCCTGATGAAACATCCTTCTTCTTTCCAGTTTGTCTGCACACGTTCTTACCACAAATCTTTCTGAATAGAACACGGAGCATGATTGCAGTGGCTTTTATGTTTGACTTTAGTGGTTCGGCTGGTATATTGTCAGGTAGTTCTGCTTTACCACATTCTGATGGCCATCCTGATGTAGGATATAATTTATCCTACAAATACTCTAATAGAATGGTAAACACAATATTGGCGACCTCATAGTCTATGTGGCTTCAAACGTTATATGTTTCTAAATTTGAAAACAACAACCTAATTACTGCAATAATTAAAGGATTTATGATCATTAAGTGGAACACACGAACATACCGAACAGTATTGTATGTCTTATCAAAATGAATAAAAATTATCAGTCACACTGATATGATGGGATAATAATGTCCCTCAATTGGCAGATCACATGCAGGAGGGATGGTCTTGAGACCAGATAGATTTGGTGGGAACCTAAGAAACGAAGTGATTATTTATTTATAGACATAACCAGCCATTGATTATTTAGAACTTTTATGGAATGACGTCTATAGGGCAGTATTTGTGTGCTACTTCGATGTACGGTACATTCAATGTATCTGACCTATTCAAGAGTTCTTCAAAGTGTTCTATCCATCTGTTACTCTGTTCTTAAATCTCAGTGATTATCTCACCTATATCCTTGACTAGTCTATCTGGTTTGCTATGTTTCCCTGCTAGTTTCTTCGTTATGTCATATAACTGTCTCATATTTCCTTCTCTTGAAGCATTTTCCGCTATCGTTGCTAGCTGTTCCACGTATTTCTGCTTGATGACTCTAATGTTGTTCTGTACTTGCTTGTCTGCTTCTGTGTATTCAGCTTGTTGCTTGAATTTCCCTGCACTTGTTCGGCTGTTGTTAATTGTTATTTTACTGTTCTTCCTTTCTTGAACCTTGTTCATGGTTCCCATAGAGATTCATTTCTTATGATTATGCTTGTTGTAACCCATCACCTCCTGAAATGTCGTAGTTAGTGCTTCTTTGATCCATTTCTAGTTGTACTCCGTTGCAGACGCATCCGACTCAGCAATCGGAAGAGTCTTACAACAATGGGTTAACAACTCATGGTAACCTTTGGCATCTTTCTCTAGACGGTTGCTAGACACCGAATCGAGGTACAGCACATTCGGTAGAGAACTCCTAGCTATGTACTGTACTGTACGACATTTTCAACACTATATCGAAGGCCGTTAACTTACCCTTTTCACTGACCACAAACCTCTTACCTTCTCTTTAAGCTCCTCTCCAGACAAGTACTCACCTCGTGAGTCTCGACAACTGGACTACATTTCGCAGTTTACTTTAAACATCCAACACATTCCCAGAGCAAGCAATGTGGTCGCAGATGCCTTTTCTCGAATAACTTCCTTGAACAGTTTCCAAAGAATCGACCTTCTGAAGCTCGCTCTGCTTCAATAAGAAGACACTGATCTTCGGCACGAGTTATCGTCTACAACCCTCAAGCTACACATCAAACAGATGGGAACAGGTAAGGATACCTTACTTTGTGACACATCTACAGGTAGGGATCGCCCAATCGTGCCGAAACGTTATCGACGCAACGTCTTCAATACGTTGCACAAACGTTCTCATCCAGGTGTTCACGCAACCACCAAGCTTTTGGCAGAACGGCTTTGCTGATCTGTTATGAATAAAGACGTGAGGGAGTGGGCACGCTCCTGTGTAAGCTGCCAAAAATCCAAGGTTATCAGACACAGTAAATGTCCCTTAGGCTCATTTAAAACTCCCGATGCTCGTTTCGACCATGTTCATCTGGATTTGGTAGGACCTTACCAGATTCAAATGGATACTCTTATCTCTTAACCTGCGTAGACCGTTTCACTCGATGGCCAGAAGCAGTACCTATCAAGGACAGCACTGCTGAAACAGTGGCCCGCACCTTCGTCGAACGATGAGTAGCAAGCTTCGGGTGCCCTTCAACCATCACTACAGACCGCGGACGTCAGTTTGAATCTGAACTTTTCCGTTGTCTGACTGCTTGATTAGGAACCGCTCGCTTCCGAACGACCGCCTACCACCCGCAAGTAAACGAGTTGGTAGAACGCTTTCACCGACAACTAAAAGCTTCACTATCAGCAGCAAACATTTCTCAGCGGACCGACGCTCTTCCACTTGTCTTACTAGGTATTTGCAATGCAGTGAGAGCTGACATTGGATACACTGTGGCTCAACTCGTTTATGGAACGACACTTCGACTTTCAGGAGAATTCGTGGATCCTTCATCCTCTTCAATGAACACGGATCTAACCTCCTACACGAACAGAGTTACAAACGCAATGGGTTCAGATGAACCTGTTTTCACTCTACCGCAATCAACTGATGTTTTCGTTCAACCTGACTTACGATATAGTACACACGTCTTCGTACGTCGAGACTCGCGTCGACGACCTTTCGAATCAGCATACGAAGGACCTTTCAAAGTTCTTCAGCGCGAAGTACTATTTAATCGATAAGAACGGAACCAAAGATAGCATCAGCATCGATTACCTCAAAGCAGCGTATTTAGGAGGAAATCCTATCTATGTCGATTTTCCTTTAGTACAATTGAACGGCACGACTACGACACTTATAATACCTCATCCGACGGCCAACACGCACGATGATGCTTCGACAGTATCTGAAAATAAACTTAAAACAACGCGTTCTAGTAGAAGAGTTAGATTTCCAGAAAATTTAAACGACTATTGCGTGTAAGTTACTAGTTGATATTTTATATCATCTCGATTTCTCTTTTTACTATATGTAGTATAAAAAACCTACTCTAATATGCTTATATATTTATAGTTTTATTTCGGAAAAAAGAACAAAACAAGAAAACCATATTATAAAAATCCTTTTTGCGCTATTAGGTATGGTTGGGTTTATTTTCCTTTTTTCGCCCACTTTATGTCTTAAAGCGCGTACGAGTTTATTTCAACATGCACTTACATACTCTTTTTTTTCTTTTCCAGGACGGCTGGAAAAGACGACAAAAAGAACGATGAGGTTCACGAGGAACCAAAATTTTCATTGTACATTATTTTCTTACTATATTGTATTTCATGGTCCCTTATAGTAAGGAAAGATGACCAGACGCTGCTAAACCTAGCAAGCTATAAGAAGAGCGTTTACCAACGACAAACTGAATGAGTTTAAGCTTCTGGCTGGCCACGTCTTAGGGTCATCACTACCCCACTACGGGTGTAGTGATCTGTAGCGGTAAATAAATCCCAAAAATAAATAGATCTGTAAGTTTTCGACATTGGATGCTGACCACATTAGTTTTAATGAACTCACCTAGCTGAATGAGCTCGGTCATGCATCCGCACCAGATCACGATTGGGAACACCGTGCTCAACATCTACTGCAATCACTGGCTAGATTCGATCAAACGATCCTCGATATATTGATAACCTATCAAAAATATCTTCGAACCTCCTCGATTCTATCTTTTGATTTCTCTTGGTGGGTACGATTCATATTAGGTGTTACTGGTTAAAGTGTTGTCAAACACTGAATACCTGTGCCTTCTTCAGGGTAAACTCCAACTTCTTTCAGTTTATGGAACGTCCCGTTTGGTTCTCCGCGGGTTCAGCATTGGGACTTTCCCTTTTCTTGATTTATACAAACGATCTTCCACAGCTGGTATCGTCACATTTATTACTTTTCATGCAATTGGTTCCCTTTATGAATTTAAATAGAGCAAGAACAAACATTGATGCAGAATAGTATGAATTCATATTATTTCGAGGTTTCTCGTCAGCTGCTTACAAACCAAAATTGTGATTGAATTTTTACATGGAGATAGTGTGAAACAATTGACATAAGTGAGTGTAAATAACTTGATTACAATAATAACTATATATATATATGCTAGAAACAGGTCAGAGGTCAAAAGAGGGGGTTTAATCCAGGGTGGGTGGTGTAATAATTTAGTGAAGTTCATAAATTGTGTGATAATTGTAGAGATTGATGGAATTAAATAATGATAAGGTAGATTACGTAATAATAATTAAATAGGGTTTGGAAATTTAAGATGATTTAAGAGGATCAGGTGATGGAAATGTGTGAATAAAATTTATTTTAAGAATTAGGTAATGGGGGGGAGTGTAAATTATCTTAGAATAAGTAAATGAGTAAAATAACCAAAACCCAAAACAAACAGAAACAAAAGGATTACCAGGGTAGAGATAAGTTTATTAAAGTCTCGTTTTGGATGCATAAGTCCGGTTTCAGTTTCTTAATTGCAATGGCTTCAGCAAAGCGGAGAGTGGTAGTAGTTCTTTGTCTATTGATAATTTTAAACGCGTGCATAATATCGACGGTATGCCCGGTGTCAAGTAGATGCCGAGCTATTGCACTGTTAAAAGCTTTAGTCCCTCGCAGCGTCAAGTTCTTCGGAATATGCTCAGAAATGCGAACCTGTACTCTTCTCTCAGTTCTTCCAATGTATGTGCTACGGCACGTACATGTGAATTGGTAAATGCAGTTGGAGCAACTGAGGGGAGAGGACTTGTCGATTTTCGTTTGTTTCAGTGAACAGTATGTTTTCCATAACGTAGTCACTTTGGCTGCCGGGTAGGTCACTTTTAAAGCGGAATTAATTCTGTGATTGATAATTCCGGCGACTTCATCTCCTTTGAAGTGTAAGGATAGGAAGCAGGTTTTCTTTTCCACCGTATCATGCTTAATCGGAGGGTTTGTATTAGCATATTTGTGGATGAATTTATCCGGATATGCATTTTCACGTAGGCATTTGGTGATTGTAGTAATTTCTTCTTCGAGGCATTCTTTTGAGCAGATTTTTCGTGCGCGGTCAAAAAGGTTTCGCACAATACCCTTTTTATAGCTCATTGGACAGAAGCTGTTAAAGTTGAGATAAACTCCGCTCCAAGTATTTTTGCGGTGAATGTGTCTTTGTAGTGTCCCGTCTGATGTTCGCCTAATTCCAATATCTAGGAAATGGGATTTATCATCAACTTCATGTTCCATGGTAAATTCTATATCTTTGTGTACTTTATTGAACAGACTAAGTAGGTACATGGAGTGTTGGTGATTTTTGCAGACAAGGAACGTGTCATCCATATATCTGCAGTAGAGTGTGGTACTGTCGATTGCGTGCTTCAGTTTCTTTTGTTCCAGATGTCCCATAAATATGTCGGCAAGAATTGGGCCTAGAGGGCTGCCCATTGCTATTCCATCAATCTGTCGGTACAGAACATTGTTAAATTTAAATTGTATGTTTTTTGTACACAAAAACAGGAGCTGTTTAAATTCCTGGGGTGGTAAAGGCAGGAGTTCTGGATATTCACATATGATCTCTGCCGTTTCTTCCAGGGGATATTTGTGAAAAGCGAAGAGACATCAAATGAAACCATGAATTTGTCAGAGACATTAAGGTTATCAAGTTTTTGTACAAATTCAAAGCTGTCTTTCAAACTGTAGGCTGCTAGTTTTTTGCGGATTGGTTCCAAGCATCTAGTAAGCCAGCGCGCAAGTTTATGGAAAGGTGATTTGGCCATCGACAATATTGGTCTTATAGGGACGTCGGGTTTATGTGTTTTGGGTAGCCCATATAAGTATGGAAATTGTGACCCTTTTGGTTCGTTATCTATTAGATTTTTCTTAACAAGTTCTCTCAACTTTCTTAAGACACGTTTCTCTGTCGCATCTGTTAAGTCTTTCTGGGTATTGTCAATGATAAATCTGGTGGAGTTATTTAAAATGGTCATTACCTTATTGATATATTCATCTCTGTTAATTATTATTATTACTACGTAATCTACCTTATCATTATTTAATTCCATCAATCTCTACAATTATCACACAATTTATGAACTTCACTAAATTATTACACCACCCACCCTGGATTAAACCCCCTCTTTTGACCTCTGACCTGTTTCTAGCATATATATATATATAGTTATTATTGTAATCAAGTTATTTACACTCACTTATGTCAATTGTTTTCACACTATCTCCATGTAAAAAATTCAATCACAATTTTGGTTTGTAAGCAGCTGACGAGAAACCTCGAAATAATATGAATTCATACTATTCTGCATCAATGTTTGTTCTTGCTCTATTTATTACTTTTCACTGATGATGTGAAACTTTGGAAAGAAGTATGCAACCAATTGGATAAACTGGCACTTCAGAAGGATTTGACTCGACTCCAAAGTTGGGGAGATAACAACGGACCTGCACTTAACATTTTGAAGTGTGAAGCAGTCCATCTGAGACACGTTGCAAACTACGAATACAACTTAGGTAACCCCCTTCTAGAGGTATCCGAAGTTGAAAAGATCTGCGATCGTTGACACCCTATGATCTGAAGTCTTACACCAACTGCTAGAAAATGTGTTCCGAGCAAACCTTGCATTGGTAACGTTGAAGAGCATTTTCGGACAGTTCAACGGAAGGACTTTTCACATAATCTTCAAAGGTTTTATTAGTCGCCTTGTTAGAGTACGGAAACAGAGTATTTACCCACTCAATCCAAAAAGACAAGGACACTCTGATATGTATCCAATGGCGAGTCATGAAATCAGTTCAAGGAGTCAAATTCAAGTCCTATGAAGAGCACATCCAATTATTGAACATTTACCCATCAGAATACAGACATTTTAAATGTGACTTTTTAATGACCCGCAGTATCCTTAACACTTCTGGACATCTCCTTAAATACCTGCCTCAGATTAGTCCCAACACAAAACTTCAGGGTAGCACCCAGAAACTGGAGACACAGCATAGCAGAACGGACTGTAGATACACTGTAGTGGCATTGGACAATAGCCACACAATCCACAAAGCTGTGAACACGAGACTACTCAGGAAATAGATATTCAATATTTAACGCGGAGAAATACCTAACGATGGAGAAGGCGCGAACAATGAATTGAATGGACTGGAGTTGATCGTATGGCATGACTCGGCCATGCAGGCGTGGTCCATCTCAATGTTACTTTATATCTTCTATTCATATTAAATATATTGTTCTTTCTCTAGCCTAACCTTGTTCTACATCATGTAGTAGACCATAATTCTACAACACCTTCTCCCTAAGAGTAGTCAAATGTTGAAATTCGCTGCCAGCCGAGCTAGTTTAAATGACTTCTCATGAGTTCTTTAAGAGAGAACTTGACATATTCCTAAAGATTAAGGATAGTACCTCACTATGATGTACCAACCTTTTTTTCTTTTTCCTCTTTTATCGATAATATACCTGGGTTCCTCCCTTTAGGTATCGGTGATCCACTGCTACTAGATACGGAAGCCCTTTAAGTAGTAGCTTCTTCTATTCCACTCAGAACCATTCGTTGACGATCCTGACCTTCCTCCCAGTCTGCAGGACAAAAATGACAGGATGCTCTGGGGTGAATTGAACAAGAAGCTCGAACTTCCTAGAATAGAGCCTTTGACGGTCACCCGGCTCACTCGAGGAAAGGATTCTAATCATCTAAATCACCCGAGGCTTCTCCGAGTAACACTTAAGAATGCTACCGACGTAGAGGACGTCTTGCTAGCAAGCCACTTGCTGAAATCAGATGGTAACGTAAGAATATTGCCCGACATACCGTACTCTGAGCGCAATATCATACGGAACACCCGTAAAGAATCTCGCGAGAAGTTTTTCCGCGAAAGAAACATAATTGTGCAAGGTATACCGGAAAGTGCAGACCCTACTCAATCAAATTCTGACATCAGGGAATGGAAATTCATCAAACAGTCCTTGAGGCTCAAACACATACTGACTCAGCATGTGACGAGACTAGCCAAGAAGGACGGTGATCCTAGACCCCGTCTAATGAAGATAACCTTCCCATCTTCCCACATGGCGGCTGCAGTTCTGGAAGCATTTCGTGCCAACAGACGTCCATTGCCACCTGGAATCCACATGCACCCGGATAGGCCATATGAAGCTAGGACCAAGCATAAAGGCGAGTTGGAGCTGACCATTCCACTTGTGGACTGTCTAAATGATAAAAAAACGTGTAAAGGACAGGGCCTACCACCTCGGCAAACCTCATATAGGTGGGCTACCTGTCCATTCACATAAGGCTCATACAGAAAAACAGGATGAAGCTCACGCGTACCAAATTGAAAGCTCCCCCAGGGCTCAGTACTAGGGCCTCTTCTCTTCTTGATCTACATAAACGATCTTCCTCAACAGGTAACGTCAGATTTATTGCTTTTTGCCGACGACGTTAAACTTTGGAGAGAGATACGCAGCCAAGACGATATACATGCACTTCAGGAGGATCTGACTCGACTTCAAAGTTGGGCAGGCGATAACTGACTTACCTTTACCACTTCAAAGTGTAAAGTAGTCCATCTGCGACATGTCGCAAACTACAGTTACAACTTGTGAAACTTCTCTCTAGTAGTATCCCAAGTCGAAAAAGATTTAGGAGTCCTGGTGCCCCATGATTTAAGGTCTTACGCTAACTGTGACAAAAATGCCTTCCGAGCAAACCTTGCACTGGTAACGTTGAAGCGCATTTTTGGACAGTTTGACGGACGAACTTTCCATACAATCTTCAATAGTTTCATCCGTCCCCATTTAGAGTACGGAAACATAGTACTCCCTCCTCACTCCAAAAGGACAAGGTCACTTTGAAGCGTATCCAACGGCGAGCCACGAAATCAGTTCGAGGACTCAAATCTAAACCTTACGAAGAGCGCCTCCATTCGCTTAACCTTTACTCATTAGAGTATAGGCGTCTTAGAGGTGATCTTCTGATGGCTTATAGCATCCTTAACACTTCTGGACATCCTCTTAAACACCTACTTAAGCTTAGTTCGAATAATAACCTAAGGGGTAACACCCAGAAACTGGAGACACAACATAGCAAAACGGAATGCAGACATAACTTCTACTCCTTAAGAGTTGTCAAAAACTGGAATTCGCTGCCGGCCGAGCTAGTCCAAGCGACTTCTCAGGAATCCTTCAAGAGGCAACTTGACCTATTCTTAAGGACCAAGAACAGCAGCACACTATGATTTGCCAATTTCTTTTCCTCTTTTATTGTTAACATACCTAGGTTCCTGCCTGGAGGACTTGGTGATCCCCTGCTACTAGACACGGAAGCCTGTTAAGCGAAAGCTTCTTCTATTCCATCCACAACCATTTGAACCATTTGAAACCAAGGTCTGCGCACTTTTCGATGGTCACGTTACCAATGTACATTTATCACCAGATGTAGGTATCGAGACCTAGCCAAAAGTTTAGTGAATCCCGGGATGACTGGTAATCTGCCATGCGAGTGGTTTGTTTCAGTAACTCTTTTAGGTTCTTCACGTTTACGAAAACCAATATCACCATCATGGTGCAAACCAGTAATGCTTGTTGGCAATAATTTATAATTTCGAACTTTTCCTACTGTAAGTTAAGACTTAGCACACCAACTCTCAATCTGTTACTAAGTTGCACCATCGCTTTGCATTCTCCCATTTTAGTGTGCATGACATGTACATAATTTATTCTAGTAGGAGCCAAGTCTTATCGGGCTCATTAATTTCTCTGGTTACATATATATATAGTTGATGCGAGTTTCATCTTAGAATCACACTCAGTAGTTTAAGCGAAATGTCTTTCATGAAAATACACGTTTGTTCTAAATTGTTTTTTCCTCATTGATTTTAGTTACTATTCTCTCTCTGTGATATAAACTTAGTGTCCGATTTGATTGCCCTGCATAGAGTCATTCCGTTTGTAACTGCTTCATGGTTTGGTTTCACCTACCGTTATTTCGGAGTTTCAATTACGTTAATCGGAACTTACTGTCTACGCGTGTTAAATTGAGTCCATTAGCCGATGCTTTTAATTACCATAGTTTAAAAACAAAGGATGAACATTTAAGCAAAACGACAGGTATCTTTTGCATAATATCAATATTTTTAATCATATAGGACTTTTTGGCCACCCGGTTTTGACGTCTCCTCACAGTTTTCAAAGTCTGGTTGAGTCTGCTATCGGAGAGTGCCATGTGTTGTGTGATGAAGCTACTTCTCAGACAAGAGTTAGGAAAATAGTCCAGGTTAGTCTCGTGTTATCTATACTTCAACTTTGTTACATTTTTGCAGCCACTTAGAACTGCTTTTCATGCTATTAACGCTTACTAGATACTGTCGTTTATAAGCAGGTTATTTATTTACAAGAATCAAATACGTAGAAAAAAACCTTGTAATATAGTGAGACTGTGCTATGTCAACTCATTTTTCTCTAAACCACTTACACGGTTTCTCGCATATTACATGGATCTGGATGTTTAAACATGCATAAAGCGCTCTAACTTTATCGGTTGATAAAAAACCATAGATTCAGCGAACGACTGATTACCTTCAAATAGTACTCATGTGTAACATCACTGCTCCCTCTATGGCTTCAATATATATGAGGTATAGTTAGTAAGAATCTGTTGAGAAAAACATAGAATCTGCGCTTGTATGTGTATTCACTAGCCACATTTCTCACTTTTAAAGCAATGAAAAATGACCTGTTCATTATACTCCTTGCTTGATAAGAAGTCGGATATTTCGTTTGGTTCGTGGATAGCGCGACCAACAAATTCCCCAGTCACTAGCTTTCACAGGTTAACAAAACTTAAGAAAAATGATGTTAAGCATGTTCAGACACTTGATTCCTCAAAGTTAAATTGCCTGATATTCCCGATCAATCATGAGCCAACATTTTTCAAGGAAAACGTAATGATTACATTTATTACACAGTTCGAAGCTGTTTCAGTATTTGAGGACATAACTTTTGTTGTCGTCTTATAATTTTGTAGAAACAAACGTTTGTATGGGAGACTTGTCGATGACTTACGTAATGAAAAGTTTCGGATCGACGATATCCTCGAATATTTTAAGAAGTCAGATCCATCACTCAGATTTATAGTGGAGAAGGAATGTGAGTGAAAACTTCCTTCCTGGATGTCCTATTTACCAAAAGAAATGGTGGATCACTAAAAATATCTATGTGCAATACACCTTGGAACGGAAAATTGATATATTTTCACTCTTAGTTCTCAATAATTAGGAAATGAAGTCTCGGTAACTGCCTATGCTCATGATATCGTAAAATTTCTTCACCAGACCGTCTAAAGAATGAAATTTCCAGTTCATAATCTGCTTTTCTAGAGAATGGGTATTCGTCAAGATATATGGAGAGAAATCTGAAGATACAGCCTTTACAAATCAAGTCTACTGGTCAAAAAGTCACTGTTTGTAAACCTGATAAAGTATTGTTGGTGATATACTAAAAGACCACCTGCAGAGTAAACGACATAAAAAGACATATAACGCATCAAATTTTCATATAAACTGCTATGATTGTTCTCTTATGTGTCCGTTTGTGAAAGAAAAGTTACCAAGGCTGACTAACTGAATGTTCGTATACCAGTTCACCTGCTCATGTAGAGCTAGGTATGTAGGTCGTTCATCAAGGCCGTTTCTTTACATTTGGAAATATTGGACATTCGTTTTGTCCCCGTATGGTATTCTTCAGAAACACGTACCAACGGCCCCACAACTTGGAACTTCAGTTTAGCCACTGAAGTGTTTAAGCTCTAGACCACTCAGCGGTCAACATTATGGTGACAACTATTTGCTTGTGGTGGTTCTTCTTGTGGCCCAGAACCTCATGACATGTTGAAGTGATTACCTTTTTGATTGCTTTCCAGTTGCTCTCCATACTAGTTCCCTCTCCATTGAGTAGATCATGAAAGGCCTGGAACTTGTTGCTGAGGATTATCTTGAATTTGTTGAGTTTGTCAGTATCCCGAAGAAATGCCGTACTAAACTTTTGTGATGTTGTCCACTCCGTTTTCCAGTGCTTCTGAAGTTTCAATTTCATCTTGGCGAACAGCAAGTGATGATCTGATGCTATATCAGCTCCTCTCTTGTTTCTCACGTCCTCTATAGTCCTCCTGAACGTTTTGTTGATGCAAATATGGTCGATTTGGTTCTGTGTAGTGTGATCCGGTGAAGTCCATGTGGTTTTGTGTATGCTTTTATGTGGGAATATGGTGCCGCCTATGACCAGTTTATTGAAGGCACATAGATTTGCAAATCTCTCACCACTTTCGTTTCTTTCTCCCAGTCCGTGTCGTCCCATGATGTCTTCATATCCAGTGTTGTCCGTTCCAACCTTGGCGTTGAAATCTCCCATCAGAATGGTCAGGTCCTTTGTTGGGCACTTCTCGACGATTGACTGCAGCCTATTGTAGAATTGATCTTTAGCGTCTTCATTGTAGTCGTTGGTAGGCGCATATCATTGGATGATGCTCATTGAAATGCCCTCTTTCTTTGTTTTAAACGAGGCTTTGATGATCCTTGGTCCATGAGATTCCCATCCTATAAGTGCATTTTGTGCTTGTTTGGACAGCATCAATGCAACTTCTTGTGTATGTGGGGCATTTTCTTCTTCATGGCCGGAGTATGACAGAAGCTCCCCTGAAGCTAGTCGTTGTTGTCCAACTTGCGTCCAATGTGTTTCACTGATCCCAAGCACCTCTAGGTTGTATCTCCTCATTTCTGCAGCAATTTGGTAGACTCTCTCAGTCTCCCATATTGTACGAGCATTCCATGTACCTAAGTAAATGGTTGCTCTGGTTGTCAGAATGGGCATCGGCCTCGTGACTTCCGAAGGAACTCGGCTTTGATCACGAGGCGTCATGACTCTTCTAAATGAAGACCTTCTGACTCCCAGGACAAAGTTTAAATGCTTTGAACAGTTTTCTCTGGTTGGCGTTTTTTTAGCGATTTATTTTTTTACGGGATAGAGCCGCTAACCCCCTGTCCGACCCTCCTTCCTAATTCGGACTTGGGACCGGCAGTAGCCCCCGGAGGGACTCCAGGCGGAGTTCATTGTTTAATAACAGTACCTTTAAAACACTTAATTGCATGTATAAAATGTTCAAGACGAATAGTTAAGTGTAGTAACCATCGCTCTATTCAACTCTTTTTGTTCAATACATTAAACAACACTCAGGGTAAAATATTTTAACAAGGTTTCTCTATTCTCCCAGCAAATATCTATGCACGTAATAAAAATTAAAAAGTCACTAGAAATATTTACAATACTGATCATCAAATGCTTATCTCTATCCACTAAGGTTTCTAATTGGTTTTAATTTTACGATGTTTTCATCACATAGTGTAGGCTAAATAAGGGATTGCAAAGCTTTTACATTTCTTTTTACGAGTATGGATTCTTATTTGATTATGTATCCTGTCATACAATAGACAACATTGTACATGTAACTGATGGTTTTTATTTGTTAAAATATTGTTCGCAAGGTTTCTAATGACTATTTATAATCATAATGTAATCAAAAGATACGATAATAGCTCTCCTAGTAGCTCTCCTAACAGCAGTAAGGTGTTTCCTTCAGACAACCAGCATGACAGCGATGCTGCCTTCCCACAAGGAGGGGTGGGGTTAGAAAAGGTCGACCCTAAAAATGCACACCTCGCCTTATCCCACGGATATCCGTCTCCGGCGGTAAGGTCTCAATAAGTACGGAGCTAACACAAAAATTACCCATAACAAGGTCGTGTGTGACCGACCTCAAGCAGTTGTCCCTTGGGCACTGCGGTCACGCTCTCAGTTCACTAAGACCACCTTTAATCCAATTTCCTTTTCAGGTACCTCCAGAACAACCCTTCCACGGTGTGGGCAACCGGGAAGTGATAACCGCCCTCATACTTCTAACAGCACTCAAGTCCACTGTATTCATAATCAACCTCCTCTTCAATTCCTATTATTCCTCCTACATCGACTTTCAACTCTATTTCCTCTCTCGGCTTCCACCTCAAGTGTCACCGTAGCCAACGATTCTAGTGCGCAAAACACTGTCCCAGGTCTACTGAAACCTCGCTCCAAACTACACATTGGAGCCTTCAACGTACGCACCCTATGTCAAATCGGTCAGCAGGCTTCCTTGGCTAAAACCCTAGAGTCTCTTTCCATTGATGTATGCTGTGTCTCCGAAACACGCATACAGGATTCCAGTGTGGTCATTCACTTGACCTCACCTCGGCAAGACGGAGAGCCAACGAGATACACCCTTCGTGTGTCTGGTGACCCGATGGCAAGTTCTCGTGGACTGGCAGGTGTAGGCATAGCACTAAGCATAAGGGCCGAACAAGCACTGCTAGAGTGGATCCCCGTCAACAGTCGTCTATGTGCTGTTCGGCTGAACGGCTACGTAAGAACTCGGAAGGATAGGGACACACGTCGTTGCCTTTTTGTCGTTTCTGCCTACGCTCCCACTGACTGCAGCTCAGATGAAGTGAAAGATGAATTTTACAGAAAGCTATCCGAACTTCTTCAGAAAGCTAAACGCTCAGACATAGTACTCGTAGCAGGTGATTTTAATGCTCAGATAGGCAGTTTAAACCAAACAGAAAGGCATTTAGGTGGATATTTTAGTATTCCGACACAGCGAACAGATAATGGTGATCGTCTGCTGCAGCTATGCTCAGACAATCGTTTATTTTTAGCAAACACAAATTTTAAGCATAAGGAGAGACATCGTCTAACATGGCGACCCCCTACACCAAACCAACGATGGACTCAAATAGACCATATTGCCATCAGTCATCGTTGGAGAGGGTCGGTAGAAGATTGTCGCTCATTCTGGAGTACCTGCTTGGACTCCGACCATGCCCTAATACGGGCACGCATCTGCTTGCGCCTCACTGGACGCAAAAAAGCCACATTAAAAAGACCCATTAGAACTGAGTTGAGTAACGAGAAAACCAAAAGTAGGTTCCAGGAACAACTGAGGTCACACTTAGGTAGTTGTGAAGACGAGGCTGACCCAGATGTTGCTTGGAAGGGCATACAAGCAGCTGTGGAAACAGCAGTGACATCTATTAGTGACTTAAACCACAGAGTTACAAGGAACCAGTGGATTTCTTCAAGGTCTGTCACACTGATGGATTCTCGCAAACTCGTCCCATCAGGTTCTGAACATGATGAAGAGCGTAAACAAATCAGATCTAGGTTAAGAAAAAGTCTAAGGAACGACCGTGAGCAGTGGTGGGTAACGAAAGCAAAAGAGATGGAAAAGGCGGCGACTATAGGGAACACAAGACAGCTTTACAGACTAATAAAAGAAACTGGAATTAATAAGTCAAGTGTAAGTGAGATTATTTCGGAAAAAGATGATACTCTCATCTGCTCCCAGTCCAGACGTTTAGAACGATGGGCGGAACATTTTAGAGAACAGTTCAGCTGGCCTTCAGCTACTCTACAACTACCCTCCATTCCCAGACAAAGTGAATGGAACATTGAAGTAGGTCCCCCAACTCTTGCTGAAGTTGAGAAGGCTATAGTTAATCTGAAACGAGGAAGGGCAGCTGGTCCAGATGGACTGGCTCCAGAAGTCTTTAAGGATGGTGGTCCAATTTTAGCGATTAGGTTGACTAATATTTTAGCTAAAATCTGGGAGTTAGACGTTATCCCATCTGACTGGTCGCAATCACTTATCGTCCCAATATATAAGAAAGGGTCAAAATCATCCTGTGACAACCACAGAGGGATTAGTTTAACAAACATAGTATCTAAAATACTGGCCTCGATAATTATCAAACGCCTAACTAAGACTCGTGAACTACAAACACGAGAGAACCAAGCTGGCTTTAGACCTGGTCGTGGCTGCATCGACCACATATTCACCATTCGTCAGGTTCTAGAACACAGGCATACCTATCGGCGTCCGACGATGGTGGTCTTTCTTGACTTAAAAGCAGCATTTGACTCTGTAGACCGCGAGACTCTGTGGCAGTGTCTGTCATTGAAAGGCGTACCTCAGAAGTACATAAACCTTGTGAAGGCTCTTTACTCGAACACTACTAGTCGAGTCAGGGCTTATGGCGAACTGTCATCTACTTTTGCAACCTCAAGTGGTGTCCGTCAAGGCTGCCCACTTTCTCCATTTTTGTTTAACTTCATCATAGACCTATTGATGGAAATAACACTCTCGTCGACTGAATTCTCGGGTATTGATCTCCTTCCAGGAGGTCCACTTATCGACTTAGAATATGCAGATGACATAGTCCTGTTTGGTGAAGACGCTGACAAAATGCAGAGTCTTCTGGTAGCACTAAGCAACAATGCCAGAATGTTTGGGATGCGCTTCTCTCCCTCTAAATGCAAGTTGTTGCTTCAGGACTGGTCTGCGTCAACACCTGAACTAAGGATAGGGAGTGAAGTAGTCGAACGCGTTGACAACTTCACTTATCTTGGAAGTCTGATCAGCCCTAATGGGTTGGTGTCTGACGAAATCTCAGCACGGATTCGTAAAGCTCGTTTGGCTTTTGCCAACTTACGTCACCTTTGGCGGAGGCGAGATATCCGTCTATCAATAAAAGGACGAGTATACTGCGCGGCTGTCCGTTCTGTTTTAATTTACGGCAGCGAAACATGGCCCTTAAGAGTAGAAGACACCCGTAAGCTACTAGTATTTGACCACAGATGCCTTAGAAATATTGCTGGCATCTGCTGGGATCACCGGGTAAGTAATAGTGAGGTTAGACGCAGGGTATTAGGGAATGATGGTAAATCAGTTGATGAGGTTATGAATCTTCATCGACTGAGATGGTTGGGCCACGTATTACGTATGCCTGAACACCGATTACCGCGACGTGCAATGCTAACCGGTGTAGGGGATGGTTGGAAGAAAGTTAGGGGCGGCCAAACCAAAACGTGGCATCAGTGCCTGAAGTCACTAACTTCTAGTCTGAGCCATGTTGGTAGATGCAGACTACTTGGTTGGGGTCCGCGTGACTTTCGTAACCAATGGTTGGAGACCCTTGGTGACATGGCTCAGAATCGATCACAATGGCGTCGGTGTATACACTCTCTGTCTTCTCTTAAACTAAGAGATTAAGATCACTTCACATCTTTCTTTCTACGAACTAATTCTTTCTTCCTATACTATATCCTTATTGCAATCTTTCTCCTATATATTACCACCTTTGACCTAACCACTCCTATGAATCCGGTGTTCATCTTGCTGTGCTAATGAGGTATGGCAACCTGGGCCGATGCATACATGTGCCTGGTCCTACGTTGTAGCTGACTGACTGACTGACTGACTAGCAGCTTTCAAGGTTTTACACAACTTACAATCATTTCTCAAAAGTCCTGGAAAAACTAAAGGACAATGTAAGGGATTAGATACTAACCAAAAGCAAATGTCAAGCCATGGCGAAATGGTCTCATCACTTAATAAATTTGACGAAAACCACTTGTTGGTGTTGTCAAAAGTACGGGATAAGTTAGAGAATCCAAAAGGAAGACCGAAATAAATAACATTTGACATAATTTTTATAACGCTTTCGTCAAAAATATAGTAGTTGTCACTCGGGCTATGTTTAGGTAGTTTCCGTGTCAAATAGCAAACCTAACATCCAAACATTTGGAGATGATGTCTCATTGTGTGATGATCTTCAGGTCATACTTACTTACGTGGGTTGCCCACCAGCGTTCTTCACCAAACTCTGTCCTGGTCAGTTGTTTTCAGTTGCCGTTCATTCTTTTTATATCTGCTTCCAATTTCCGACTCAGTGTGTTCTTTGGTCTTTCTCTTTTCCGTTTCCAAATTTCTTTTTCTCGTTAGCGTTTTTCTAGAAAGGTTGTTTTCTACGGGGTGGGGTTACTGACTTTATGCCCAACCCTCCTCCTTTGTGTGGGATTGGGACCGACAGTAACCTAGAAGAACTACAGGCGGAGTTTTCAGGCCATACAGTCCACATTTAATCAGTTTCTAACCAGAGTCCATAGGTATGGCACCTTCCGGGTGCAAAGCACCTTTAAAAGACTCTCAAGAGCCTGTGCATGCATTCGCTCTTGGTAGTGAGCAGTTTGAAGTAATCGAGTTTGCGTGTCTGGGTAGTTGTATAAGGGCTGTTGGTGGAGTGAGTGATTAAATCAATTTACTTATAGTGAAAGTTAGACTGGCTTATGCCAATTCAGGCCATCTGTGGTGCCTTCTTGATGTTAGTTAGGCTGTAAAAGTTTGGTGAAAACAGATTTGCTATCTGTTTTTTAAACCTGACCTTTCCGAGTTAATGGTGTCAAGCGAATCTCTGAGTTTGATTTTCGTTGTCACGTTGACATTCAGTGATAGCACGTTGTTGGTAATCCGAAGATCCAGCAACGTGAGTTCGATTTCAGTGTCAATAATTCAGCTGGTGTCACGATCCTGGAATACCAGCTTTAGTGTCTTGGGCATGTAACTAGGAAGCCAGTAACAGTCCTTCTATAGTTTTCTTTTCATAAATGTGAGAGCAACTTCCTTAACTCAAAGAATTCTTTCTGTTTGTATTTTATCAACTAAACTTTCTACCACAACTAACTACTTGCATTCACTTATTTTTATTCATTCATTGTCTTCGACTAAGAGACTAAGCATTATGTTATAATTTGAAACAACTATAGCACTCAAAATACTCATTGGAAGTTTGTGAGTAAACTTATACGGATTATTATGGTCCTTTAATGAAAACTGGAGTATAAGTAATTGCTCCCCCTTTCTTTAGAAGAATTTACATGGTCGAGATATTCACTGCATTTATTGAATCACATCAAACCCTGATGTCTGTTGTTAATCAAAATAGAATAAAATAGAGAGGAGTTTTGAGCATAAACACTAAAAAACGACACTAATTTCCAAAGTTCATATGTATATGTGCTTCATTATATTTTCAACCTTAAACAGATATTGATTATTTATTTAGTTCTTGCACATTTTCTGACCTTTTGTTCAAATAAATGTTTTCTGCTCTTGTGAAATTCCTCTTCCATACTATCTCAAATTGTCGTTAATTAGGTTAATCAATTCTTTGTTTTATGTTAATTGACCAATGCCTAGGTGCATCAGACATTGTTCAATTTAAGCCTCTAAGTACATACTTCACCGTATTTTTTCTGTGTTTGCGTCTATTTGAATATTATTTTCCTAATTATCCAAAAAGATTCACATGTGCAATGTAGTGAACGAAAACCTTGGGGAAAACCAGTCTATGGTTTAATTCAAAGTTACAGAGTGCCTTCGTAAAATATAAAAAGCATACATTAAATACATCATTTTCACATCTTCCATCAGTTGTCCTTTACGTATTTCATGATTCTTTCAATTCCATTGTCACTCCAATTGCTTTCTGTTACCCTTCCTGTTCTCTTCAATTTAATCTTTTAGCAGGCGTTCTACTTCCGATTGCTGCTACATATTACTTATATCTGTCAGCAGAAGTAGGATGCGCCACAAGTATACTATTATACCCCACTCATTCATGTATTACTATTGCTAGACCTAATTTCAATACTTTAACTTAATTCATCTATTTATCACAGATATTAGACGATCTATCCGATACATTGTGTCGAGTTGCTGATTTATCTGATTGTATACGAATGCTTCATCCAGATCAAGCATATCGCTATTCTGCACTGAAAGCATGCCAGTCAATTGGTCAACTTGTTGAAGAATTGAATACTAATTCAAACTTATATAATGCCTCTGTTCGTGCAAGTAGTTCATCTCAAGTGGATAAATTAATTCCAGATACACATATGGATAATGTTGATAGGCGTGTACTCGATTTATTTGTAGCTGATTTTGAACTATCTGGTGTACAACTACAGGATCCCTGTCGACACGAACAATTTGTGCATGCTGCTTCATTTGCCTTAAATTGTGGTGCTAAATTTATTGAAGTAAGCGATATATTTGTTTCTTGACTGAATATTTTTTTCAGAGGGAGAGGATTGAGTTAATTCTGAAATTATTAATTTTGCCGACTCTCTTGGTCTTTGCACCTATATTCACAGCGATTACTTTTTTAGAAACAAAAATACTTCCTACCACTTATGAACTTGGATTCAATATTTTTTCAAGTTTAATGTAAATGTTAGATAAAACGTATAGAATACAAAAGTTGATTAACTATCTACTATTACCCAGATATTTCACGTTTATCTAGCTGAAGATAGTTCATAATTCTCTTTGTACCATACAATATATATCCCTTAAAAATAAACTTCCGTACTTATTAATAGTGCTTTACTGAAATTGTTGTCAATACTACCATGATTTTGATGGAGTTTTGTTCTCTGAGCTGGATGGTTTGGTCGTGGAGCTTTCATCGTTCTTCTGAACGACATCATCAGCACAAACTTCAGATAGAAGTGAAGTGTTCGAATTTCTCCATATGTGTTTCACAGCTTGTTCTGTGCACCTCGATGTTGATTGGTTCTTGTTGACCTTAAATTTATCATTGTTTACTTCTTTGTTTTGGTTGTGTCTCCCATTGGTTTGATTTTTGTTCCCATATTTATTCACTTCTATCTGAAGTTTGTGCTGATGATGTCGTTCAGAAGAACGATGAAAGCTCCACGACCAAACCATCCAGCTCAGAGAACAAAACTCCATCAAAATCATCCACCTGAGCTACAAATCTTCTCCACCATCTCACTACCATGATTATTAATTTTCATTGTAATGTTGTAGCCAATTTATTCAGGTATTCCACCTGTGAGTTACAGTTTTTAAAATTGATTCGCTTACTGAGTAGCACTCATTGGTCAGTATACTTGTTCTAACTTATGGCCCTGTCTAATATCACGTGACAAACCACCACTCAGAGTATCGATTTCTGTGACCTTGTCCCTGAGCTAACCGACGTCACGTCAATCAGCACTAGTAACCTTGAGTCAACTTCAAACCCTTATTGGTCCTCAATACAGTAGCTTTCCTCCTTGCTCTCCTCCTTAAGAACACAACAATCAGCCTCCTCTATACGAACAATATATTTCAAGCATATGTAGATTATATTCAGCGATACCCAACCACATAGCACCATAAAATGGGAAATGACAATTATACAAGATCAAGTCAAAAGTGTCTGTGATTAAGGGAGACTGTAGATGTTAGCGGGTTAAATATTATACTTGCGTTGTTCCTTTGTATGATTGAAACTTGGATTAATTTTGATTTGGTTATTTATTCTCCGAACAAATGGCTTACACTGAGTCACGAAACGTCAGAAAATTTAATTTTTCTACTCACTGAGATATTACAAATATATTAATTTATTTATAACAATCTACCCAATGCTCAATTTATTCGAAATTATCAAGTCAAACCTTGGTAATTATGCCTACAAATTCGTATAATAATAGTTAATGGGTCAAATAAAAGCTTATGATGAAAGGATATATTTATCTATATAATAGTCTATAAATAATTCCTGGAAGTTACCATTCACCTAGTCTTCTTGAGATATAACACTGCTGGTCAAAGTTCGTAGTGCAGCACATAAAACTGGACGTAGTTGTTGAGATATATATTTTCATGATAGCTGAATAACTGTTATAATTCCTAATACTTTTATCGAAAACGTTTGTGGTTAGACAGTTTTTCTAGTTTTATGTTATACGAATTAGTAGTTTTATGAGATATTCTCCTGATATTTAATCCTTTAGAAACACTTAGAAGCGTTATTGGCGTATCGCGGATCCACCGAGTGAGTTTTTCTGAGGTTTGGTTAATAATGATCGGCAAAGAAAAACTCAAATTCGTAAATGAGACTGTAGACTTTTATTGACTGAAGTGGTTAGGACATGGGTTTCGGATGTTTAACTACTCCGTACCTTGACATCCAATGTTTCTCTTACATGGGAGTATATGATAAATAGTTAGGAGTGGCCCAATTAAAGCATATCCTAGGTCTATGAAGTCATGGACTGTCGGTATGAACCATGTCGTGAGATAAATTATTCCTCGTTGTAACCTACAGAATACCCGTTAGCAATGGTTTGCGGCGTAGGTGATAGTGCGAAATCATTTGGAGTAGCAAAAGGGTATTCATGCTGAATGTTTTAGATTTCCGGCTAATTATCATTCATACGTTCCTATTTTCCGATTGTATTTGTACTCCTTATTTTTAGATTTTGACTACTTTCGATATTATATTCTATCCTATCCTCATCTTGTTCATTTCCTCTTGCTTTGAATCAATGTACACTTGTACCAAGTGCATTGTCGATAGAGGCTGACTGACTGAGTATTAATTGAAGTGTTTTTATTTATCGTTTGATTGATATTCAGGGCTGAATTGATGTCCCCGCTAGCTTATGATTTCCTTAAATGGATGACTTGATATTGATTGCATTTAAAGTTGTTTATTTTATATATTTGTTTAAACACACAAACATTGGTACAAGGAAGCACCAAATATATATGCGCCACAGAAATCATTCGATTTGTGTGAGGTCTGTGATACTGCTCGGGTGCCCAGACCGAAGCAGGTAATTTTCTTAGGGGGCCACACCCCGAGCCTTTGACCTAAAGGTCTGATCCACAAAACAGTGGAACAACATAAGGAGATACAGTCCCATAGTAAACGGTGATCAACGATAGGTTCATACGCCATTTGTTTCCTTAGGACCCTAGAGCCCTATGCCTCATTGGTTTGGAATTAGGGTTTTTCAACTTCCCTAGGTAGATCCTCCATATCCACGGAGCCGGTTAAAGTGCCGGACATTTGCTTTTCGTTCTCTCAATTTCGTAGACAACAACCCCACTATGAGAAGGTAGTGAGTAGGACTTCCCTGGTAGTGGCTGTATACGCGTGGCCATGTGAGAGCAGACTGTCTTCACTCTCGTCTGTACCAGGGCATTTCAGATAATGAATGTCGATAAAATATAGTAGACACATTTCGTTATTTTCGTGGCTAGTTAGCCCGATGTACCTGTGTCGCGTTGTTGGTATTCCTAGTACCCACCCCTTCATATGTGATATTATCCAGCGGATTATTGAGTCTCGATAGTCACCATTGTATAATCGGTATGGTAATATATATATATATATATATATATATATATATATATATATATATATATATATATATATATATATATATACCAAATGTATTTTAAATATATTGAACTCGAACAAATTATTTGTCTGTGCAATCCTATAGTTAACTGGTGTTATGATAAACTTTTCAACTGGGATGAATATACTAAGTTCGACTTCAATACGTTCAGTTCTAAAATTAGTTTACATGTATTATAGTGTAGTGTGATGTGGCATTATTACCCTTGAATTTATATATATTTCTGTTGGGATATTCAGGAAAATATCCCAAGAATTATCCTGTTAAGCCTAATGTTATCCTTGGACATGAAATGGTATCATCTTATTGGTGAATATTTGTTTAACGTGTCATTTTCCTACTGGCCATTATTGTACAATGTTATTTTCTATTTTATGGGACGTTGTGGTCTGCTTGACTGGTATATAAACAAAGTATGTTTGAAATACAATGATTCATATCTCCGAAGCTGTCACTTGTGTTCTGGACTCAACTGGCTGGGTTAGATAGGGAAGCGAGACCAATCAGAACCCTAGGTCGTTCTACGTGTTTGTGCGTCTTTGGTCCGATCAATAATTCCCTACCCTTAATCAGCAGCATCATTTTCACGTTATAACAATTGGCGACGGGGTGAAGAAAAGATACAATCCAAAGTCATTCTGTAATTGGACGAAATCCAGTTTGATTATTCGACCAATCAGTATCCAGATTGTCCTCAGTGTCCTTGAACCACATTGGACATTAGTCATACGGTAATTTTCATCACAGGTGATGATTCAAAAAAATGACTCTCCCTTCCGATCGATTACAACTGCTCTTTGAACGACATTTGGACTTATTAGTCAAATTCCGCACGCAGCTGCTAAATCACTCATGCTATGAAGACGCGACGGAAGTGGATGGATTGATATCTGAAATACACAGTGAGCTGGAAAATGACAGCAGCCTCCATGAATCCTCGATGAACTGTACTTCAAACGAAACAGTCATCCATGATGCGCCCAGTGGTCCAGTACTTTCTATTCCAGAAACATGCCCGGTAATGGAGTCAAACTCTATCATCCCCGAAACAGCATGTGCAGACAGTAACATATCCAGCTCACGAGAAGATCTCATTGTTTTGCCAGAAAATGTGTTCCACGCATCAAATAATAACCAAGAACCTGGCACAGTTTTGTTGGACGCCGATTATCATAATGATCCACTACTTACTAAAGATTTAAACCCTGATGACTTCGAATTGGATGGCGTTTATCCTCAATATCTGATCGATTTTACTGGATTCCCTGTGCAATATGTTTTAAATACAATCAAATTAATTGTAATTTGGGTTTATGAAGACCCAACATTATTTCGCGGGGGAGGATGGACGCGGAAAAAAATTTAAAATCCGGACATCAACTCCGGATCTCCAAAAAAGGGAGGTGTTGGGATATTCAGGAAAATATCCCAAGAATTATCCTGTTAAGCCTAATGTTATCCTTGGACATGAAATGGTATCATCTTATTGGTGAATATTTGTTTAACGTGTTATTTTCCTACTGGCCATTATTGTACAATGTTATTTTCTATTTTATGGGACGTTGTGGTCTGCTTGACTGGTATATAAACAAAGTATGTTTGAAATACAATGATTCATATCTCCGAAGCTGTCACTTGTGTTCTGGACTCAACTGGCTGGGTTAGATAGGGAAGCGAGACCAATCAGAACCCTAGGTCGTTCTACGTGTTTGTGCGTCTTTGGTCCGATCAATAATTCCCTACCCTTAATCAGCAGCATCATTTTCACGTTATAACAATTGGCGACGGGGTGAAGAAAAGATACAATCCAAAGTCATTCTGTAATTGGACGAAATCCAGTTTGATTATTCGACCAATCAGTATCCAGATTGTCCTCAGTGTCCTTGAACCACATTGGACATTAGTCATACGGTAATTTTCATCACAGGTGATGATTCAAAAAAATGACTCTCCCTTCCGATCGATTACAACTGCTCTTTGAACGACATTTGGACTTATTAGTCAAATTCCGCACGCAGCTGCTAAATCACTCATGCTATGAAGACGCGACGGAAGTGGATGGATTGATATCTGAAATACACAGTGAGCTGGAAAATGACAGCAGCCTCCATGAATCCTCGATGAACTGTACTTCAAACGAAACAGTCATCCATGATGCGCCCAGTGGTCCAGTACTTTCTATTCCAGAAACATGCCCGGTAATGGAGTCAAACTCTATCATCCCCGAAACAGCATGTGCAGACAGTAACATATCCAGCTCACGAGAAGATCTCATTGTTTTGCCAGAAAATGTGTTCCACGCATCAAATAATAACCAAGAACCTGGCACAGTTTTGTTGGACGCCGATTATCATAATGATCCACTACTTACTAAAGATTTAAACCCTGATGACTTCGAATTGGATGGCGTTTATCCTCAATATCTGATCGATTTTACTGGATTCCCTGTGCAATATGTTTTAAATACAATCAAATTAATTGTAATTTGGGTTTATGAAGACCCAACATTATTTCGCGGGGGAGGATGGACGCGGAAAAAAATTTAAAATCCGGACATCAACTCCGGATCTCCAAAAAAGGGAGGTGTTGGGATATTCAGGAAAATATCCCAAGAATTATCCTGTTAAGCCTAATGTTATCCTTGGACATGAAATGGTATCATCTTATTGGTGAATATTTGTTTAACGTGTTATTTTCCTACTGGCCATTATTGTACAATGTTATTTTCTATTTTATGGGACGTTGTGGTCTGCTTGACTGGTATATAAACAAAGTATGTTTGAAATACAATGATTCATATCTCCGAAGCTGTCACTTGTGTTCTGGACTCAACTGGCTGGGTTAGATAGGGAAGCGAGACCAATCAGAACCCTAGGTCGTTCTACGTGTTTGTGCGTCTTTGGTCCGATCAATAATTCCCTACCCTTAATCAGCAGCATCATTTTCACGTTATAACAATTGGCGACGGGGTGAAGAAAAGATACAATCCAAAGTCATTCTGTAATTGGACGAAATCCAGTTTGATTATTCGACCAATCAGTATCCAGATTGTCCTCAGTGTCCTTGAACCACATTGGACATTAGTCATACGGTAATTTTCATCACAGGTGATGATTCAAAAAAATGACTCTCCCTTCCGATCGATTACAACTGCTCTTTGAACGACATTTGGACTTATTAGTCAAATTCCGCACGCAGCTGCTAAATCACTCATGCTATGAAGACGCGACGGAAGTGGATGGATTGATATCTGAAATACACAGTGAGCTGGAAAATGACAGCAGCCTCCATGAATCCTCGATGAACTGTACTTCAAACGAAACAGTCATCCATGATGCGCCCAGTGGTCCAGTACTTTCTATTCCAGAAACATGCCCGGTAATGGAGTCAAACTCTATCATCCCCGAAACAGCATGTGCAGACAGTAACATATCCAGCTCACGAGAAGATCTCATTGTTTTGCCAGAAAATGTGTTCCACGCATCAAATAATAACCAAGAACCTGGCACAGTTTTGTTGGACGCCGATTATCATAATGATCCACTACTTACTAAAGATTTAAACCCTGATGACTTCGAATTGGATGGCGTTTATCCTCAATATCTGATCGATTTTACTGGATTCCCTGTGCAATATGTTTTAAATACAATCAAATTAATTGTAATTTGGGTTTATGAAGACCCAACATTATTTCGCGGGGGAGGATGGACGCGGAAAAAAATTTAAAATCCGGACATCAACTCCGGATCTCCAAAAAAGGGAGGTGTTGGGATATTCAGGAAAATATCCCAAGAATTATCCTGTTAAGCCTAATGTTATCCTTGGACATGAAATGGTATCATCTTATTGGTGAATATTTGTTTAACGTGTTATTTTCCTACTGGCCATTATTGTACAATGTTATTTTCTATTTTATGGGACGTTGTGGTCTGCTTGACTGGTATATAAACAAAGTATGTTTGAAATACAATGATTCATATCTCCGAAGCTGTCACTTGTGTTCTGGACTCAACTGGCTGGGTTAGATAGGGAAGCGAGACCAATCAGAACCCTAGGTCGTTCTACGTGTTTGTGCGTCTTTGGTCCGATCAATAATTCCCTACCCTTAATCAGCAGCATCATTTTCACGTTATAACAATTGGCGACGGGGTGAAGAAAAGATACAATCCAAAGTCATTCTGTAATTGGACGAAATCCAGTTTGATTATTCGACCAATCAGTATCCAGATTGTCCTCAGTGTCCTTGAACCACATTGGACATTAGTCATACGGTAATTTTCATCACAGGTGATGATTCAAAAAAATGACTCTCCCTTCCGATCGATTACAACTGCTCTTTGAACGACATTTGGACTTATTAGTCAAATTCCGCACGCAGCTGCTAAATCACTCATGCTATGAAGACGCGACGGAAGTGGATGGATTGATATCTGAAATACACAGTGAGCTGGAAAATGACAGCAGCCTCCATGAATCCTCGATGAACTGTACTTCAAACGAAACAGTCATCCATGATGCGCCCAGTGGTCCAGTACTTTCTATTCCAGAAACATGCCCGGTAATGGAGTCAAACTCTATCATCCCCGAAACAGCATGTGCAGACAGTAACATATCCAGCTCACGAGAAGATCTCATTGTTTTGCCAGAAAATGTGTTCCACGCATCAAATAATAACCAAGAACCTGGCACAGTTTTGTTGGACGCCGATTATCATAATGATCCACTACTTACTAAAGATTTAAACCCTGATGACTTCGAATTGGATGGCGTTTATCCTCAATATCTGATCGATTTTACTGGATTCCCTGTGCAATATGTTTTAAATACAATCAAATTAATTGTAATTTGGGTTTATGAAGACCCAACATTATTTCGCGGGGGAGGATGGACGCGGAAAAAAATTTAAAATCCGGACATCAACTCCGGATCTCCAAAAAAGGGAGGTGTTGGGATATTCAGGAAAATATCCCAAGAATTATCCTGTTAAGCCTAATGTTATCCTTGGACATGAAATGGTATCATCTTATTGGTGAATATTTGTTTAACGTGTTATTTTCCTACTGGCCATTATTGTACAATGTTATTTTCTATTTTATGGGACGTTGTGGTCTGCTTGACTGGTATATAAACAAAGTATGTTTGAAATACAATGATTCATATCTCCGAAGCTGTCACTTGTGTTCTGGACTCAACTGGCTGGGTTAGATAGGGAAGCGAGACCAATCAGAACCCTAGGTCGTTCTACGTGTTTGTGCGTCTTTGGTCCGATCAATAATTCCCTACCCTTAATCAGCAGCATCATTTTCACGTTATAACAATTGGCGACGGGGTGAAGAAAAGATACAATCCAAAGTCATTCTGTAATTGGACGAAATCCAGTTTGATTATTCGACCAATCAGTATCCAGATTGTCCTCAGTGTCCTTGAACCACATTGGACATTAGTCATACGGTAATTTTCATCACAGGTGATGATTCAAAAAAATGACTCTCCCTTCCGATCGATTACAACTGCTCTTTGAACGACATTTGGACTTATTAGTCAAATTCCGCACGCAGCTGCTAAATCACTCATGCTATGAAGACGCGACGGAAGTGGATGGATTGATATCTGAAATACACAGTGAGCTGGAAAATGACAGCAGCCTCCATGAATCCTCGATGAACTGTACTTCAAACGAAACAGTCATCCATGATGCGCCCAGTGGTCCAGTACTTTCTATTCCAGAAACATGCCCGGTAATGGAGTCAAACTCTATCATCCCCGAAACAGCATGTGCAGACAGTAACATATCCAGCTCACGAGAAGATCTCATTGTTTTGCCAGAAAATGTGTTCCACGCATCAAATAATAACCAAGAACCTGGCACAGTTTTGTTGGACGCCGATTATCATAATGATCCACTACTTACTAAAGATTTAAACCCTGATGACTTCGAATTGGATGGCGTTTATCCTCAATATCTGATCGATTTTACTGGATTCCCTGTGCAATATGTTTTAAATACAATCAAATTAATTGTAATTTGGGTTTATGAAGACCCAACATTATTTCGCGGGGGAGGATGGACGCGGAAAAAAATTTAAAATCCGGACATCAACTCCGGATCTCCAAAAAAGGGAGGTGTTGGGATATTCAGGAAAATATCCCAAGAATTATCCTGTTAAGCCTAATGTTATCCTTGGACATGAAATGGTATCATCTTATTGGTGAATATTTGTTTAACGTGTTATTTTCCTACTGGCCATTATTGTACAATGTTATTTTCTATTTTATGGGACGTTGTGGTCTGCTTGACTGGTATATAAACAAAGTATGTTTGAAATACAATGATTCATATCTCCGAAGCTGTCACTTGTGTTCTGGACTCAACTGGCTGGGTTAGATAGGGAAGCGAGACCAATCAGAACCCTAGGTCGTTCTACGTGTTTGTGCGTCTTTGGTCCGATCAATAATTCCCTACCCTTAATCAGCAGCATCATTTTCACGTTATAACAATTGGCGACGGGGTGAAGAAAAGATACAATCCAAAGTCATTCTGTAATTGGACGAAATCCAGTTTGATTATTCGACCAATCAGTATCCAGATTGTCCTCAGTGTCCTTGAACCACATTGGACATTAGTCATACGGTAATTTTCATCACAGGTGATGATTCAAAAAAATGACTCTCCCTTCCGATCGATTACAACTGCTCTTTGAACGACATTTGGACTTATTAGTCAAATTCCGCACGCAGCTGCTAAATCACTCATGCTATGAAGACGCGACGGAAGTGGATGGATTGATATCTGAAATACACAGTGAGCTGGAAAATGACAGCAGCCTCCATGAATCCTCGATGAACTGTACTTCAAACGAAACAGTCATCCATGATGCGCCCAGTGGTCCAGTACTTTCTATTCCAGAAACATGCCCGGTAATGGAGTCAAACTCTATCATCCCCGAAACAGCATGTGCAGACAGTAACATATCCAGCTCACGAGAAGATCTCATTGTTTTGCCAGAAAATGTGTTCCACGCATCAAATAATAACCAAGAACCTGGCACAGTTTTGTTGGACGCCGATTATCATAATGATCCACTACTTACTAAAGATTTAAACCCTGATGACTTCGAATTGGATGGCGTTTATCCTCAATATCTGATCGATTTTACTGGATTCCCTGTGCAATATGTTTTAAATACAATCAAATTAATTGTAATTTGGGTTTATGAAGACCCAACATTATTTCGCGGGGGAGGATGGACGCGGAAAAAAATTTAAAATCCGGACATCAACTCCGGATCTCCAAAAAAGGGAGGTGTTGGGATATTCAGGAAAATATCCCAAGAATTATCCTGTTAAGCCTAATGTTATCCTTGGACATGAAATGGTATCATCTTATTGGTGAATATTTGTTTAACGTGTTATTTTCCTACTGGCCATTATTGTACAATGTTATTTTCTATTTTATGGGACGTTGTGGTCTGCTTGACTGGTATATAAACAAAGTATGTTTGAAATACAATGATTCATATCTCCGAAGCTGTCACTTGTGTTCTGGACTCAACTGGCTGGGTTAGATAGGGAAGCGAGACCAATCAGAACCCTAGGTCGTTCTACGTGTTTGTGCGTCTTTGGTCCGATCAATAATTCCCTACCCTTAATCAGCAGCATCATTTTCACGTTATAACAATTGGCGACGGGGTGAAGAAAAGATACAATCCAAAGTCATTCTGTAATTGGACGAAATCCAGTTTGATTATTCGACCAATCAGTATCCAGATTGTCCTCAGTGTCCTTGAACCACATTGGACATTAGTCATACGGTAATTTTCATCACAGGTGCTGATTCAAAAAAATGACTCTCCCTTCCGATCGATTACAACTGCTCTTTGAACGACATTTGGACTTATTAGTCAAATTCCGCACGCAGCTGCTAAATCACTCATGCTATGAAGACGCGACGGAAGTGGATGGATTGATATCTGAAATACACAGTGAGCTGGAAAATGACAGCAGCCTCCATGAATCCTCGATGAACTGTACTTCAAACGAAACAGTCATCCATGATGCGCCCAGTGGTCCAGTACTTTCTATTCCAGAAACATGCCCGGTAATGGAGTCAAACTCTATCATCCCCGAAACAGCATGTGCAGACAGTAACATATCCAGCTCACGAGAAGATCTCATTGTTTTGCCAGAAAATGTGTTCCACGCATCAAATAATAACCAAGAACCTGGCACAGTTTTGTTGGACGCCGATTATCATAATGATCCACTACTTACTAAAGATTTAAACCCTGATGACTTCGAATTGGATGGCGTTTATCCTCAATATCTGATCGATTTTACTGGATTCCCTGTGCAATATGTTTTAAATACAATCAAATTAATTGTAATTTGGGTTTATGAAGACCCAACATTATTTCGCGGGGGAGGATGGACGCGGAAAAAAATTTAAAATCCGGACATCAACTCCGGATCTCCAAAAAAGGGAGGTGTTGGGATATTCAGGAAAATATCCCAAGAATTATCCTGTTAAGCCTAATGTTATCCTTGGACATGAAATGGTATCATCTTATTGGTGAATATTTGTTTAACGTGTTATTTTCCTACTGGCCATTATTGTACAATGTTATTTTCTATTTTATGGGACGTTGTGGTCTGCTTGACTGGTATATAAACAAAGTATGTTTGAAATACAATGATTCATATCTCCGAAGCTGTCACTTGTGTTCTGGACTCAACTGGCTGGGTTAGATAGGGAAGCGAGACCAATCAGAACCCTAGGTCGTTCTACGTGTTTGTGCGTCTTTGGTCCGATCAATAATTCCCTACCCTTAATCAGCAGCATCATTTTCACGTTATAACAATTTCTTTGTATATATAATAAATATTTCTTTTGTATTTAAATTCTACTTGTCTCTTTTTCTTATTACATTATTGCACGTTACCTAGGGTTGCCATAGTACAGTAACTTATCCATCGAAGTATTCAGCAAATAGTTATTCAAATTCAATTGAACTTGTTCATCCACTTAGTGATCATCCAGATCCTTCTATCCGTCTATCCACCTATTGTGCATATTATGCACCCATTCAAGGCCAAGAAAAGTGTCTAGAACAACTTTTGAGTGCACGACATGAAATGGCACAGTAAGTTTTTTATTAAAGTGATATAGTATTTGCAAATTCAAAAATTTCCATCTCTTCAAAATGTCACGGATTTTAACGGAATGAGAGAAGGGATGAAGAATTGTAAACAATCTCCACAACCCTATACTGGTAATTGTGAGCAAATTTACTATAACTGGGTTAATATCAATTTTATTATTTAGATCAATCTAGATTTGGTCTATAGAGAACAATGTCTTGAATGTATTAACCTTCCTGTCCTCTGTTGAAATCCCTGTATCCGGGAAAAGTAGAAATATACACTTTCTAATTATGTGACAATATTATAATTATAATTATTGTGTAAAAAATTTCTTGCTAATGTCGATTGTATTTCTATCGGGTTTGAAATCTTATTGTTTTAAACAGGGTTTGTTATCCACAGTAAATCGTTGTTACGTAGCATTTTTAACGGTGCATTCCCCACAGATGATGACTCTTCTCTTTGAAAATTAAATTGAGGTACTTAAGTTTCATAACTTCGGTTATGTAATAAAACAACTGGCTTATTACAAAAGTTGGCTTTAATCATCTACTTTATGAAATGTGTTTTTGAAATACTAGTTAGAGAAATTAGACAAAAGCTATCACTAACAACGTTTTCTTTAATAAGATATTTGAATATCACATCTGCCAGATGTAAACGTTCTTCGCTGTCTATCGTTGAGAAAAACGGTACTTTGTATTGACCACCGACCTAACTGAAATAATTCTATTTTTAGAAAAACTCCAATCCATTCAGTTGTTATACAGCATCAGCCTTAAAAATAATGAACAAAATAAGTGTAAAAATATTGCCTTTACATATCCATTTTGTATTTTTCTGTCTAATTTCACTTGTAAGTACTGATCATCTACACATTTAGACTTGTCTTTGAAAAATACTAACTGCTTAAACTTCCAGTTCGATTGTTCCACTATTTAATCACAAACGAATTACGTCAAAATGTTAGGTAGTTGAAGGTAGTCTGCAGGAAACCCTTTACCTAGGTTTCGCGCTAGTTTTCACTCGCAAGCGAGGCGTCTTTGTGATTTTCAGGGGACTGATACTTTCACGTGGATTCAAGACTGACTCATTCAGTTTCATAATCTGTAAAGCTACCAGTAAGCTATACAGGCCTCAACTGATCTGTAAAATCGAGATATTTAAAATTGATCTATCACTAATGACACTAATGACCAACTTCACGTTGATCTCTAATCCATTAGTGCTGACCCAATTTTGTCGATCAAATTGTAATGTGGGCATGAGTGTGACTCTATATTACGTTCATTGTGTTGAGATGTCATGTGGTTGTAGGTAGTCAGCAAGAAACCCCGGACCTAGGTTTTGTGTTATCTGACACTCGTCAGCTAACCATACCTAAGATCGTCGGGCGACTGACCAACTGAATGATGTGTGGTAGTGAAAGTAAATCTAAGTGTGGACAAATGCGCACTCAACTTACTATCAAATATATGACTTCCGTTCATCTTATTGATTACTACTCCGAACTCACTGAGAGTGATTGCTTGTAATTGTGTGGAATAAAGTATTGTCTAGCATTTACTTTGGTCCTCTGTTTTGGTCGTGAATCATGTGTCTGATATAACGCAATCTCTGGTCTGTGTGTAGCGAATCTTTCAAGTATCCAATCTAACGGTATTATAAATTTGAATACCCAGACCAACCTCATTATTTTATCATTTTATTCGTTTAGTATAACGCAGAAAGTGAGGAAACTATCTTAAGTCATCCTTTATATCACTAAAGGACTAAACTAGGATGATTTTGACCATTGCTTAGTTATCGATCAGTTTAGAATACAAGATCTCTTCTGTTATAGTCATTCTCAATGGTAATCATCTCGAGAATATCAAATTTCTGTAGCATTACGATTATTCATAAAATCATTAACTTATGTCCCTTCTTTTTACTGTTATTTCTTTTCAGAGCAGCTGGCTTTCAAAATTATGCTAAACGTGCCACGCTCTATAGTTTAGCTGAAACACCTGAGAATGTAGACGAATTCCTTCAGCATGTTTGTAAGAAACTTCGTCCTATTTCAACTGAAGTAGCAAGAAAACAGTTATTACCAATCATAAAAAACTCTTATCGAAAAACGAAGATGCACAACTTGCAAACAGATTGTAATGCAAATTTAATTTGGCCTAGTGATTTACCCTTTGCACTTGGTGTTAAACGCCAGGCATTATGTAGTCGTGTAAGTTATAATTCAAAATAACTTTTATTAGCAATATTAATCATTATTAATATTTCAACCAAAATGTATTGTTTGGTATGAATTCGTATTATTCCTAATTTAATCGTACATCTACAACAAATAAATATATTTTCTGTGCACATTTCAATTACAGTTAATCTTTCTTAGGAAAACTTGCCATTGTTAATTAATCAACCGGTTTCAGGTCCATTTACTTGACTTTGAATCACACTAAGTGTGAGGGGTAGCGGTACTATCCGCTTGCCTGGACAGGAGTAGGTGGGAGTCCAATTCTACGAAGTATTAGCTACAAGTCAAAAGCCTTAACTGCTAAAACACTGCTCTACTTCTTAGCTTTAATTTTACATTTAAAGTAGTGACTTAGGGGTGAGAGTACTTGTCTTTCAATCGACATTTCCCAGGTCCCAGCCTTCTTGACTTAATTCTGCTTCGAAAACCTGCGAAGAAGTGGAATGTGTAATTATCGGTCATTTTGCAACCCTTTTGTCCTTAACTAGCCTTTGTCAGCTAACAGGTAGCTTACGATCATGCCCGACCGTAGCTGTTACCTTGACGTGATGATCGGCCTTGCCTGTCGTGTTGACTCAACTGAGCCATATTAGCTTGAACACATGTCCTTTTAGGTACTACCTTACCGGACAGATCGGTTGGAGGGCGGTAAGACTAACATCAGCAACTTATGGTCTGAGGACTAGGTCGTACTGCTGACTGTAGATGAGTGTGATAGCAGCAAGGTATTTCTCTTGAACAGCCGGCATCTGCAGCGTTTCTGCCTTCTTACAACGGAAGAAAGGGATTGGAAAAGGTTGACTCTAAAAATTTCACACTCCATTTTACCCCACAGATTTCCGCCTTTGATGGTAAGGCCTTTTAAAATACGGAGCGAACTCATCAAAAACTTCTCATGAAAGGCCATGCGCGACGGACGTCAAGCAGTTGTCCCATGGGCTCTGCGGCCACGCTCCCAGGTCTCTAATACCACCACTGATTCAGTTTCTTTTTCTTGTCTCTCAAGAAGAAATATCCTTCTATGTCGTGAGCAGTTGGGAAGTTCTAACCCACCTCGTATCTGTAACAACACTCAAGATCATCTCGTTGACGATCAAATCCCTCCTTCACCGCTTAATAATTCTATCACCACGAGTAACCCTTCTCGTATATCTTTATCACCAAGTGGTACCAATGCTAATGATTCGAGTTCACGAAATGTTATTTGCAGTCTAATAAAACTACATTTTAACCTAAATGTTGGAGTTCTCAATATTTGAACCATGTGTCAGGCAGGAAAACAGGCTTCATTAGATAGTGCACCAGAATCTCGCGCCGTCGACGTTTGCTGCGCCTCCGAAACGTGCATACAAGATCCAAATACAGCCATCCATTTGACCTCACCTTGTCAATATAAAGAACTGGCACTATCTACCGTTCGTGTATTTGGAGATCCCATTGCTAATTCCCTTCGTCTCACTAGTGTAGGTATGATGTTAAGTTCAAAAGCACAACAGGTTGTGCTTGACCGGATTCCAATAGAAAATCACGTATGCATTGTCCAGCTAAACAGTACAGTAAGAACTCAGAAAGACAACTGCCTTTGTGTCTTCGTTTTCTTTGTCTGCGCTCCCACTGACTGCAGCTCGGATGAAGTTACATATGAATTTGATGGGAAGCTACTCAGCCTCCTTCAAAAAGCTGAACTCTTATGTAGTAATAGTGACAGGTGGTTTTGATCCCTAAGTTGGTAAACTAAACCAAACCGAAAGGGACTTAGGCAGATCTTACGGTGTTGCGGTACAACGAACTGAAAATGGTGACTGTCTGTTGCCACTATGCTCAGATAACCGTCTATTTCTGGCAAACACCAACTTTAATCATAAGAAGAAACATCGTATGACGTGACGACCTCCACGGTTGCTTCATCGACGGACTCAAATAGATCACATTGTCATTAGCCATCGTTGGAGGAGCTCAAGTGAAAAATGTCGCACATTCTGGAGCACATGTTTAGACTCGCATCATTCTCTAGTTTAAGTCACGTATTTTTCTATGTGTTACTATACTTAAAAAAGTCACAACCAGAAAACTCTTTAGAGTTCAACTTAATGATGAAAAAAATAAGAATGTATTTCAGGAAGAACAAGAGGAGCAGTTAGTCAACCATAAAAGTTATATTTACCCTGAGGTATCTTGATATGATATCCGAAAAGCTGTGGAAACAGCAGTGATACGTACTAGTAACTTCAATCAAAACGTTAGGAAAAACCATTGGATTTCAGTGGCGCCTACTGAACTGGTAGATGCTTGAGATCCCATCCCGTCTGATTCAAAGCACAAGGAGGAGCGAAGGCAGCTTAAACATGGACTGAAAAAAGTCTACTCAATGATCCTGAGCAGTGATGGGTAGCGAAAGCAAAAGAGATGGAAAAGGCAGCTGCAATATGTAACAGTAGACAACTGTTCAGACTTATCAAGGAAACGGGTATTACAAATCCTTTTGTTAGTGAGAATATCTCGGAAAAGGACCGGACTGTCATTCACCATCAATCCAGGTGGTGGGGCTGATGGCCAGAACACTTTAGAGAACCGAGTAGCTGATAGTCAGCCACACTTCAATTATCCACTTTCTCCAAGCAACCTGAATGGCAAACTGATATAAGTCCTTAGACTCTTAGTGAGGTTGAAAAGGCTATAAGTAATCCAAAGCGAGAGAGAGCAGCACGGTCTGATGAACTAAGCACTGAGATTTTTAAGGATGGTAGTCCAGTTTTAGCAGTTAGATTGACTAAAATCCTAGCTGAAATCTGGAAACTGGATGTAATCCATCTGACTAGTCTCGGACGCTGATCATTACAGTCTATAAGAACAAAAATTCATTCTTCGTCTTCCCCCAGATCATAAGCTTCTGAATTCCTCAAAAAATTTTATTTCACTGGTTTATATTTTCTTAAATCTTATCTTTGATGCCTGATCTTTCCTACTACCAATAATACTGTTGCTACCTCTAGTACTCTGAGGTTTGCCCTAACAATTTCATTTCGAGTCGGCGTACATGTGTACCAGGTTTTACTTTACGACTGACTGACTAATCGTCATGTCATTTTGGTCAAATATTGTTTTGTATATAAATAGTAACTTTAATTTCCTAATATTTATTCAAATTGTCAACCAGTTGGTTGATGGTTCTGTCCTTTGAAATCCATTGATTTGATAATATGAATCTCAGCTACATGGATAAATTCTCATTCCACATATGCCTTAGTGTTATTCCTATATTTTATGACATCCGTTGCGTAATCGTATAACACCCATGCTACAACAGCTAATAACTATTTTGGATCTGAAAATCGAATAGGAACTTAAAGTTTATTAACTCACACTTTTTCTCTTTTTTGTTGAGAGGTTATAACCTTTTATTTTATCATAATCCCTTGTATCTGTCTGTGTCGTTTATTGCAACACATACATAAGTAAGTTATTGATTCATATTTCCTCTACTTTTTTTTGTTTTATAGCATTTGACAGATTATTTTTCATTGGGTGCATGTATGGAAGGTGTAAGTCAATTGGCCAATTGTCTATTTGGATTACGTCTAGAAGTTGTACCGGTACAACCTGGAGAAGTATGGCATCCATCTGTTATCAAAGTTCATGTCTATTCGAATAAGAATAATTCAACAGAACCAATTGGAATAGTCTATTGTGATCTGCTTGATCGTCCTGGTAAACCTGCCCAAGTAATTTTATTTCATTTTAAAATGTTTCTTATCAAGTATTAAAACCTTTTACTCTTATATCATTCGTAATCGTGTTTATTTCAGTTCTGACTTCGATTTACTACCATGGTTTGCTCCATGTTTTGATCATTACCTATGGGGAACAATTCAAGGAATAACAAACGATTCATAATTGATGTGTGGCTAGTAGAATTAAGACGTGTTTAGCTACTGAGTGTGGACAGACAGACACTGCTTACTGGCTATCAATTATGTGGTTTTCCTATTATTGAATTCTACTCTGGACTCACTGAATGTAGATTGTCCAAAATTGTGTTAAATAGAGTCTTGTCTAGTCTATACTCGGGTTCTTTACTCATGAACTTGGATCGTGTGTCTAGTATTACGTGATCAATTCTGTGCTTAGCGTATGTTTCGTGTAATTAGTTTAGTGGTAATGTAACCTCGGTCACTGGCCCTATCATCGTATAGTAGCAGTATATCGCGGGGTACAGAAAATATTTTTATTCTACCATTATGTCAATAATATATATGAATTAGACTGACTTGAATGTTTTAATGGTTCAAACAAGCGTTGGCACACGTCGAAAACATCCTGTGGAGTTATTTCCTCCATAAGTTACGTATACAAAACTGATGACAGCAAAAATGTAGCTGTGGAAATCAATAAAGAGAGGACAGTATCATTTTATTCATCCATCAAACAACAAAGAAGAGGGTCTCTCAAAAGCATTACCCAGAAACCTGTGATTATGACTTACTGATCTTCTACGTTTGAAAAGATTACGATATCACTTAAAACCGGCTGACGGAACGAAAGTCAGCAACACAACAACAGGTCAAGCTAAACTATTTCACTGTGCCCCAGCCCTGCTAACTGGAGGGAGAAGACCAGATTCAGCCGAAGGAAACATATATTCCACAAGCAGTCAGAGGCACGAACAAACAAGCACACAACTCATGCGTATATATATAGTACAAAAATGTCCTTGGAAAACATCACAAAATAGCGTGCTAAAAGAGAAAACGAACTAATGACATTTAAGGTCCTCCTAAGTGGGAAATATAAATTAAAGGTAAAAGTGGGTGCTTTTGGCACGAAGATGAGAAATCCGAATTTCCAAAAATAAAATTACAAAAATGAGACGTTTACCAAGTGATTTCTGGGGATCTGGGATTCCTAACGTGATCATTTTGTTACTTTGTAAAAGCCTGCTAACCGAGCAAATACATTCACGTCTACAACCTATAGGTTGTCTTTACCACTAGATATGAAACCAACCTTAGTGTTACTTGAGAAGTTGTCGGTCTCTGTGGCTGATCTTTCATTCTGCACATATACTTCATATACAAATAATTTGAACCTCTATAGCTGTCTTTTATTATCCAACGAGAGTTTCACTTTTACAAGCTGTTGATTGCCTCATGAATTCTAATTCTATCGGGAATTTTGCACCAAAAAACCTTTGCTTAAAATCGTGGCAGTCTGACTATTTTTGGTAGATATAGGAGATACAATTGATGACGGCTATTATAGTTTTGATACAGAAAAATTCAAAATCACTGCTTTTATGGTTCCAAAAGTGGGAATTTTATTAGCCGTCTAAGACTGAGTTTTTATTTTGTGAAAGGTAAATGTGAGAGGATTAGAACGCCTCACATAATCGTGACATATTATTCCAGTAGGATCCATGATGCTCCCGTCAAACGGTTTCGCCATTCGATAGAATCGTTTTAATTTGATTTTAAATCAAGCACCTAAATCTTTGCTGTCCTCCGTTCACAGTTATCTGGTTCAAAAGTAAAGTAGAAAAGAACTGATGTAATCTTTTTGTGATAGCAACTATTTAACCGACAGCGTACTTTCATTCACTTTTGTTACATATTTAGAATATTAATATTAACAGTCCTATCCTGATTGTATCTTACACGTTCTCTTTTTGTTTCTTCATTTATCAGGATTGTCATTACACTATACGTGGTGGTCGATGCCTAGATAATGGTTCTAGTAATCGATCATATCAATCTCCAATTATAACACTTCAATTGACGGTATCTCCGCCTGAATCAAATTCTAAACCACCACTTCTTAGTATAGGACAAGTTGAAAATTTATTTCATGAGTGGGGACATGCATTACATTCTATGCTTGCACGTACACGATATCAACATGTTACTGGACACGGTAAGTATATATATATCCTCTTTACAGATTATCTATATCTATCCATATTGTTAATGGGTTATGCTGTCACTTAAATGAACATTGAAAAATCAATTGAGGTGGTCGGGACATGTGTTATATATACCTAACTACCACCTACCTCGACGGGGAATGTTGTCTGGTATAGGAGTAGACTGATAGAATACTAATAAGTAGCTAAACCAAAACATGACACCAGTCCATAAAGTCAATGGTAATTGAACTGAGCTATTTTAATAGATGTAGACACTGTGGTTGAAGTTTGGGTGATTATTATAGCTAGTGGTTAGAGACTTTGAATGAAATGACTCAAAATTATTCGCAGTGATGCAGGCGCATTCATTCTTTATCTTCACTTATAACCTGAATGCCAAAATGTCTTTGTATTTCTTTTCCCATTATTATTGTTACTATTATTAATTCTACCATTCTAGGAATTTTATTTTAAAATAACTCATTGTGTTAATATCATGTGGCAATTTGAACTAATGCACAAATGTGTCAAGTTCTACGTTGTATATAACTAACTGACATGTGTATTTTGTATTTTATTCAGAATTTTAAAACAATATGTAAATAAATTCATTATGAGACAAACATTCAATAAGTAAACGAGAAGATAAACTATGTTACTACTGTTACAATTAGATATGAATTCAATTAGCAATTTTATACTATAGTTTAATCGTATTATTAGTCAACTTCAGAAATGTTTCATATTCAATAATTATACATCAAAACTACTGTACAATTTCAACTTTACTATTAATAATATTCTACATATAACTACATGGTATCCAATAATTGTACTAATCAAGTGTTACACTATTTAATTGTTTAAATTTGACGATTAAACCTTAGATATTTTAGTCAGTTCTATAGATTAATAATATCTTTTCTTATTTGATAGAATTATTATCTGTCGTGATAGTGTTTAGTAGTGATTCTTATTAGATAGATTAATAAAATTTTGATTTGATCTATTAGTTCACATAACTAAGATACTCTTAGCTTGACAATGCGATACTATCGTATTGATATGGAAATTCCGAAAATATTTAAACTAATAAATCGTTAGGGAAAATACTGACTACTTATCTGGTTTGGTTAGATTCTTAGAATCACTAAATCTAATGATTGTTTAGTGTAATTGATTGAACCGTGTTAAACGAAAGCATTTAATTCTATTGCTTTATCTTGTTTGAATTCATAGAATTTGGAAGGTAGTAATTTATTACCGTTGTTAACACGTTGACGTGTAAATAACAGTTGCTTATTTTCAAAGGTTTTCGTATTAGTATTCCATAGAAACAACTCTGTGTAAGCCTGCTTATACATGATAAAACTAAAAAAGAATATAAGTAGAGATAAACGGTGGCTAGTAGCGAAATTCAAGACGCGTGTTTCTTTCCATTTGGGACACTTCAACTGTATTTGCCTGCATCCCAGAGTTGATGTTCACTCCGGAACTCGAGTCCAGTATCGTTCGCATATATCCACATATGCCAAAAAGAGACTGGTCAAATATAGTCCTAAACATTAATGGGAATATTCAAACAACCGATACAAGTGAATCTAAAAATGAATAGATTATAAAATTCGACCAATCAGCATTTAATTCTATGAATCATTAAACACAGATTACAATAAGAACACATCAATGGATTATAATACAATACGTTTGTGTTAAATTTTACAAATGAATCAGTAGTTAAACCTGAGATACTTTCAGATTGCTCAATAAATCCATGTTCTTTCCTTTTTACTACTTAAATATACAACCGTTAACAACAATCCTTACTAATTATGTAATGCATGAAACATTACTATGTGCTAAGTTTTCCACAAAACTCATACGCATGTAAATAAAATAATTCCTCGATTTTCAACGGGTACATCATTTTCATATTTCGTGAGTAATTTGTCAGTGATTCGGGAACAAATGAAAATAATATCAGATTTTCATTAAGATAAATATTTAATCAAAAAAAGTAAGCGAACTTTATCATCCTGACAATCTTATTTCTTATTGAAATAATAATCGTAATATGCTAACTAATCAATAAATTATACTACATTCATTATTATTATTATTATTATTATTATTATTATTATTATTATTATTATATTAAAGGTGTAGTACTGATTTAGCTGAATTACCATCAACTTTATTTGAACACTTTGCATTAGATCCGCGTGTAGTATCAGAATATGCTCGACATTGGAAAACGGGTCAGAAACCAGGTCCTAATGAAATAATTGCATTACAACGATTATCCATTGGTCTAGGACTTGGTCAAAGTTTAGAAGTTAGTCAACAGGTATACACTTGTAATATATATTTATGTATGATATACTTGATTTGAATATTTTATGACTCACAACATCCGATTTACACATACAGATAATTTTGGTATGCTTAACCAAACGGGTTTGCAAGTAAGAAGATTGGGAAATGACTAATAATAATCGGTAGTTATTGGAGTTCATGATCTTCAGAAAAAAACTACTTTATGTCATACAATCCTTGCAGGACATTTCAAGTTCGAGTTAATTCCTGAAGTTCCAGTGAGAAATGGTGGAGTTCAACCACGTTGAGAGTGAAACTGATATCGTCGGTAACATTGAATAATAGTTGGAAATATTGACCATTGAATTCTGACTTACCGGTTTAGCGGTAACACTCTCATCCCAAGACATGAATATCCTGATTTTGGCTATGAACGTGTGTTGGTGATGGGTTTAATATCGAAGTGTTCAGTGCTTTTAACTTTCCAATGGTCCTTAAATGGAGACCAACGGTAAATTAAGTAGAATTTGATGAGCAGGTAATGTCTAATCTCTTGTAGTATAAATTTTGCAGGACATAGCAGATATAACCAGATACCATTACATTAAGAAAGGAGTAAGGGTAGATAAACGTGGATTAGTTTTAAGTGGAAATGAGGATGACAATTAAGTAGAAAACAGAGTTTGTAAGTTGTAATACGTACAAACAAAAACTTATAGTAATCAGTGGGTGAGCACAAAATATAAAAACAATTTTTGTGTGTTATCTAAACAATGAGACTGTTTGTTTAAGGGTCTTTTCGAAATTCTATGATCCCCTTTTTTCAAATTGTTTACTAAATGAAGCGTAGAAAGATTAACATTTTATGACTAAGTCAGTCACTTTTTAGTAACAGTTGAATTTCTTTCATTTATACAATTCTTCAGGCTACCTATGCTATTCTGGATCAAGTTTTACACTCAGGTCCTATTGAAAATACTTTACTGCCTTATGCAAAATCAACTCACGAATCAGATGGGTTATGGCCTGCATCCTCTAAATTATTATCAGATATTCAATGTAAAGTTGGACTATCTGATTGGTCTAGTTGTTCACCAGCTCATCTAGGCGCATGGCCTCATCGTTTTACTCATTTAGTCAATTACGGTGGACGCTATTATGCTTATTTGATGGCAAAAGCTGGAGCTAATCTTGTTTGGAGGCGTTATTTTTCCAAAGATCCTTGGTGTTCCTCAAGTGGACAGGTAAATTTCTGTGGATTATTTAATTTGACAAGTTTCTACATCATTCTCGTATCATTTGACCAAGCCAAGACTAATGTATGTAGCAGAATAATATGAGTTCACCATATTTCGCGGTTTTATTACCAGCTACTGACGAACTCTAAACATAGTGGAATTATTCTTCACATCACACTCTTAGAAATTATTAGGAATAACTGTTTACTGAATATTAGCAAGTAGTATAAATCAATACACAGAAAACAAGTTAAGTGAGGAGAGAATACGGACAGAAAAGGCAAACGAACTTCACAGCATGTAAGGTGATTTTGAATGGTTAATGCTATTACATTTGGAATGTGTAATTAGCTGATGAGAAATCGTATTATTCTATTACGTTGATTGTTCTTGCTTTAGTCAAATTTATAGATGGGAAAAATTGTATGAAATTTTTATATCAGTTATAAATACACCTATCAATTTTTTGTCAAAAGTATATATTATATCACTGTAATTATATACAGTCGTCAGTTTTTTTTAAACCTTTCCAAAGTATAAAAGTTAGGATATTACTCTATTTTCATATTGATTTGTCAACTAGTATCAATTAGTATCCGTTTGGTATTACGTGTTCAGATAGAGGAGTGTGACTGAGGCACCTTTCTGAACCACATTTAAATCGCAATAAATTAAAGCTTTACAAGCCTTAATACTACCCTGTTTAAGTTGACTTCGTTTAAAGTGGTTTCTTTTCTGCTCTTTATTTTTTTCTGTCACATCATACTACTCATGTATGTTACCACCTATGATTTAGGAATCTGTAACTCATAAAAATTCTCTATTTTAATGTACTACATGTTTATGCGATATTTTAATCTATTTTCTTCATTCTCATAATATTTCGTTCTCCCCCCTAGTTTGTTTATTTATTTAATCCTTTTTGTCTGTGTTCTTTGTTGAATGTTTGTTTATTCAGAACATCTTGTCCACTATAAATACATGGTTCTCAACTTATCTTCGCTACTAATTTGTATCTGTTTGACAAAGTTGTACTCTCTTTTTAATTTATAGCATTTATTATAATATGATTCTTGTTGATTGACATTTCGACGCGTTATCGATTCCTGTATACCTTTCAATACGAGACTGTTAAACTGGACTGTCCATGTTGTTTTCTTTAGTACTATACCCTATCTCTTATAGACTTTCGTTTCACATGTCACTCGATGGTTGGTTTGAAATAGTTGAATGGATTCTACACTGAGTCTTAACTCATTATAATTAATAAAATGTGTGTACGATTAGTTGTCGTAGCACATTCTATAATACATCTATTTTATACCATTAGTTTTTGTTGTAATGACTGTGATGTGTACTTTTTAAAACAGTGTTAATTTGTTTACAGTATAAAATACACTTAAATAGTTATTATTCTAAACATTGGCTTTTCCCTTTTCCTTGTTTGTATATTAATTTGAATTGAGTGTAATAGTTACATTTCAACCACTGGGACATAATTTTTATATATGAGTCTTAGATTTAGATGGTGGTTGGAGGTAGTCAACACCATCTAAATCTCAATATATAGTGCCCACAGTGTCGAGTCACCTAGACTGGTGGCCACATTACAACATGATCGATAGCATTCGATCTGCACTAATAAGGACTAGACAAGCATGACATTGATCACCACCCAGTGATCAATCAATTGTGATGAGTCTTAGATGTTGATAAAAAGGGAATTGTTCCACATCGTTATCTTCATCGTTACTGGTATGTGTAAAGGTTTTAGTTAAACTGGATCTGCATCATAACTCAGAACATCGATTCCCTCAAGACTTCAAGTATATCTTGCTGATTAATTCCAAAAGACATGAAACAGATCCAGTATTTTCTACTGACTACCTCCAACCACTTAACATCTCAACACAATGCTTCGCTCACGATTCACATTACAAATTGGTCACTAAAATTCGTCACTATAAAGGACTAAACAGACATGACATTGGTGAACATATAGTGGTCAGTCACTTATAGCTATACATCCATTTGTATTACTAGATAACATAGTTAATTGAAAATAATTCCTGGTTAATGTCGCATAACTAAATAAGTAGTTGCGGTGAAATTTTACACTTCTCATTTCGAGTTGGGGGTACTTCAAGTGTTTTTGTTAGATTCATTTATCAACATTCACTAGATATATCTAATTAAACGTTAAAAAACTATTCAGCTTGGTATAGTGTTGTTTAGGATCATATAGGTCTCAGTTTATAATTCACTTTTGATTAGTGTTATAAGTATGTTTTAACTACTTATATAATCCAGTAGTATGTTTTACAAACAATAAAATCTGTTTGTTCAATCCCATCCTATTCATAACTTGTGTTCTTTTTTACATTTTTCATTCTAGCTTTATATGGAAAAATTATTATGTCATGGTGGCGAGTATCCTCCAGCTATTCTACTTTCGGACCTTTTGAATTGTGATGATGAGATCAACAGTCACAATGTATTATTATCTCCTAAAAAGTTAGCTGAAGGTTTAACTGATCAGTTGGAAGAAATGGAAATGGCTTCAACTTCTTTACTGAACCGTATTGAATCACCGAGTTTATTCAGACCAGAATCATACCATTAATAGCAAGAGAGAAGAGAACTTATTAATTGTGACATATCTTGTTGTTGATGATACCTTGTAAATACATCAGCTAATTATTTTCCTAAATGCTGATATATTAATTTGTTGTTTTTGTCAAATAATTTAGAACACGCAACAAATAGAAGCTTTCGTTTTTGGTATAACGTAATTCACTTCTCGCATCTTGGCCATATCTCGAACAATGAACGTGAATAACTGTTTTCTTTCCTATGACACCCACTTACTTAAGCCTGTTACCCCTCTTGGAGCATAGGCTGTCGACTTGTAATCTCCAATCTACTCTGTCCTAGGCTCTCCTTTCCATTTGTTGCCAAGTTCTATTCGTCCTTGTAATGTCTGCTTCCAATTCCAGGCACAATGTGTTTTTTTATTTGCCTCTTTTGATGTGAGAATTCCACGTTGGAGCATGTTTTTTGATACAGTTTGATGATTTCCTCGGTATGTCTTATTTCACCTTCAGGATCTTTTCCTGATCTCCTCTTCAACGAGAAGCTGATTTGTTCTCTGCCACAGTAGATTGTTGCTGATGGTGACTTGCCAATAGATATTGAGTATCTTGCGTAGATAACTGCTTATAAATGCCTATACCTTTTTGATGATGATGGTTGTAGTAGTCCTTCAAGTCTCAGCTCTGTACAACCAAACTGTCTTGATGTTTGTATTGAAGATTCTGAATTTGTTGTTGTTTGACAGCTGTTTTGAGTTTCAAATGTTCTTTAATTGTAAGAATGCTGCCCTTACTTCTTCAATCCATGTCTCTTTTGTGCTCTATTGATTTGAGTTGAACTTGATTGGACGACTGATTTAACGGAGTATACATCCCGGCTACTGTCGTATATAATTATCGACTTAATTCTCCTTAAAAAATAACGGAATAAATACGAAAATGAATATTGGATACGTATATTTCATGCACTGATTGATCCAGACAGACAATCAGAAAAAACGAAGCAGAGAAGGCAACCGTGCCAATTCCATTCGATCAAGCTTGACTCTCTTTATAACCAGAAAGAAACAAGCTCTAAACGTACGATGAATAGTGTAAGCAATACTCACACACGCTCATATAAAAACAGTCAAGGTTAGTAAACGAATAATTTACAAGTTCAAAATGTGACTCAAGATGGATAAATAAACTGGTCTCTCCGGAAGCTAGAATAACCTATGTGGGGTTGACACAGCACCAGACACTACACTTTCACACCTGCATCAGATCCCCATCGTTTATCACTCATATATCCTAGTTAAGCACGTAAACGTTTCCACCACTTCTAGAGCATAAAATGTTATTGTGTTGGTGCTCTGTGTTATATTTTAAGGTCTTGCTTTTTCCCTTGTGTATGTTGAGGCCTACTACTGCTATACTGGCTGTTTTCACCTGTATTTGTTGGTGAGTATGGGATAAAAGAGTTAGGTCATCTGCGAAGTCCAAATCGTCTAGTTGCACTCAAGCTATCCATTGTATTCCGTGCTTTCCCTCAGATGCAAAGGTCTTCATAATTCAATCAACCACCAGAAGAAAGAGAAAAGGTGAAAGTAAGCGACCATGTTTGACACTGGTCTTCACTTGGAATGCATATGTCAGCTGTATTCCATGCACGACTTTGCAGTGTAGTCCGTTGTACGAATCCCGGATGGTGTTGGTGATTTTCTCACGTACACCATGGTGTCGAAGAAGATTCCATAAGGTCCTTCTATCCACACTCAAAAGCTTTCGCATAGTCAAGGAAGTTGATGTCTAGTGACGGGTTCCACTCAAATGGTTTTTCAACGATGATCCGTAGTTTGGCGATTTGGTCTGTTTACTACCGGTCCTTACGGAATCCGGTCTGTTGATCTGGGTGTTGGGGATCTGCTGAACCCTTCGTCCGCTTCGGCAACACTGTCGAAAACGTTTCCTGTTACTGACAGGAGTGTGATTCCTCTGTAGTTCTCACATTTGCTCAGGTCTCATTTCTTTGCAATCTTGATGAGGTATCCTTCTTTCCAGTCCATCGGTGGCATTTGTTCTTCCTCCCGAATCTTCCTGAATAAACTGTGAAGCATGCTTGCAGTTACTTCTATGTCTGACTTCAGAGCTTCAGCTGGTATATTGCCAGGTCCTACTGCTTTCCAACTATTGATTGGTTCGATGACCATCCTGATTTCTTCGATCGTTGGCGGAGTGACAGCTATAGGGCTGCTTCGATGTACGGTGGATTCAATAGATCTGACCTATTCAAGAGTTCTTCAAAGTGTTCTACCCATCTGTTACTCTGTTCTTGAATCTCAGTGATTATCTCACCTTTATCCTTGACTAGTCTATCTGGTTTGTTATATTTCCCTGCTAGTTTCTTCGTTATGTCATATAACTGTCTCATATTTCCTTCTCTTGAAGCTTTTTCCTCTATTTTTGCTAGCTGTTCCACGTATTTCTGCCTGATGACTCTAATGTTGTTCTCTACTTGCTTGTCTGCTTCTGTGTATTCAGCTTGTTGCTTGAATTTCTCTTCACTTGTTCGGCTGTTGTTAATTGTTATCTTCTTGTTCTTCCTTTCTTGAACCTTGTTCATGGTTCCCAAAGAGATCCATTCCTTATGATTATGCTTGTTGTAACCCATCACCTCCTGAAACGTCGTAGTTAGTGCTCCCTAGATCCATTTCCGATTGCACTCCAGCTTAATATAAAGTGGTTATAAAGTTCTAAGGTTCGAGTCTCAATGTGAACAATGACAAGTTGGGCAAAATCAGGTATATCTCATACCTATACTCATATATACCATTTCAGTAGCACATAATATTGATCATGGTGGAAGTCATGGCTTACTGTGATTCTAATTATCAGTAGACGTTAGAGAGATATTATGACTAAATACACAAATACCATTGGTTCTCTTCGTAACTATATAAGCGACTAAACAACTAGCGTTAAAAAAAGATTCCGTCTAATATTATTGTATATTATATCTCTTGTTTTCTATACTACAAATGCATTTCGCATAATCTAATAACCACAGGTATGAATAAACGGTTAAAGTTTTTGCAAATCTATTCTTTCGAATGGCTGTATTATGAGGAGCACTCCGTTATTAAAACTAATTTTAAGAATTGGAATTTGATAACTGTTCTTAACGTGAAGGACTCAATTACACTCAACTAATCAAACAGCATTTTAAATAACTTACTATTAGCTATATGATTATCTTTGTAGATTATGGAACGTACAATTAGACACAGATTAAGCCTTTTTTTCCTCAGGAAATGAATAACAGTTAATAATCTCGTATTATTTAACTATAGGATAGATACGCTCGAGTACTCACTGCGACATAAAGCCTGGAAATGACTATATATAACTCAAACTACTTGTTAATAACAAGTAGTATTCCGTGGAACAAAAAAATGGAGTGCAAAGGAATCTCGTCACTAATGTTGACGTTTTGTATTTTATTGAAGAGCTAATGTTAAGATATTGTTCAGTTTGAAAGTAATTTTCATCACGAAATAACTCGGGCTGTAGAGTTATCGAAATAGTTAGGAAAATCTAGGTAACTGTTTCTATTTTTTGAGATTGTTTAGTACAAATATTTGATGACATTTAGGACCAAACCCATGAACTTAGAAGTCCTCTCCTCAATGACCCCTCGTCTAAACAAATTTTTATCTTACTAGTTATTTGTTTAAGTATGATTTAGTCGATATACTCAACATAAATCAAATTTCCAGGAATATGTGAGTCCAAACCAGTTCCTCTTAAAGATTACTGCTCTGATTCATATGTTGATAAAGCTATGATATCAGGTTACATATCTGTTTTGTCATAACTGAGGAGTATGTTGTTAGCGACTTTTCAAAGTGATTAGACTGTACTCGTCAGGTTTATCAATCTAAATACTCATCATATTACACTTCTCATTTAATAGATGATGACTATAGATTGCGAGCACAGTTTGATTCTAATAAGTACCAATCCTCTAATTTAAGGGGGTACCAATTCAAGTTAAAAATTTGATTGAAAATCTTAAGTTGCTAGTTGTTACATTTCTCTTATTAATACGGTTACGAATTAATTAAAATGATAAAAATCACTTTCAATAACTATGATGCTCTACTGAATGATTAACTCTATATCTATCTTTTACGAAAGCGGTTACTGAAGACAAGACAACTTTTTCGTACGACAGAAATACGGATAAACATAGCTAGTTGGTCGCTATAAAGAAAATAAAAATGTGACATACTTTTCCTCAATAAAACGAATAAATGGAAACTTGATGATAAGATGAAAATACTACGGAATTAAATTATATTTAATAACCGCTTTTTGTAGTCAGATTATTACATCACTGAACCAACAGTCTGTAAATTCACAGTTATTTGGTCTGATTCCAAATATGTCGTTAAGCTCAGGTCGTTTATTTTATACAAATTCCTTTTGGTGTAAATATACTGTATTTATCACTACTAAATATTTGATGACTTAATCAAATATCATCAATCCAAATTCAATTCTAACTTATCTTGATTACTGACTTTCCAGTTTGACAAGTACATCATGCTCTCCCATCTCTCTACCTTCTTATAGTCATGTCTATTATTTTCATTTAAATTTCAAGTCAATCCTATTTTGATTGGTTTATCTTATTTGATGTGCGATTGGTTGAAACAGTTTTTGCGTCAATTAGGCCAATAAAAACAAAGGAAAATGGGTGAAGATGAATATATCTAGAGGCGTTTCATTTAATTTTCCAGTTATCTGTTTATCAATATTTGTACTATTGGAATCTATTTCCCCGATCGATTTAAATTATTTATTTATAACTAATTGAAGGTTAGTCATTGTGAATTTCAAGGATATTTGTTCGAAGATTACAGGCAGTCTATCACCAAATTGTCAAATAACTGGTGTGTATTTTACATGCTTTGATTAGCTTCGACTGACAAGATATTTTTTTAATAGCTTTTTTATTAAAATAAGAAAAATAACATATGAGGCTCTGGCTGGATAGAGAAATAAGCTTGAGATTATCCAATATGTGACTTATCAAGTGAAATACATAATATGACTCCCAATATTTTATTTCAGTCATCAATTACTCTGTTTAGCTTCTTATAGACTGAAAGATACACATTTGTTTAAATGAATGCAATAGGTAATAGAATATGACTGCTCAGAAGTCAGCACGCAAGACCTTATCAATAATCGAACACAGGGACCTTCAGTCTACCAACGAACAATTAACACTTAAACCACTAAATCGGGATCCAGTGATTCACTTGTATGATTGAAATTAACTCATGATATTGTTCATCCATCTTCGAGTGTCACTAATGCGTTAATACCTCAAATTCGATATGTTTGAACTCAACTAGTCACGACATCTAATGAGAACTTCTGGATTAATCTCTGACAATAATAATTATATGGCCTGTCTAAATTTTCAAGTACTTAATTGTTTAAATAAATATACTTCATTATATTAGATTCGGAACTGTTAACAATAAATTGAGTCATATAAAATCACAAACTGCATATATTCGTTACAGTTTCACATTGGATATTAAGATAATAATAGTAGTCATAATATGTAATAATGTCCGGTTAATGCGCTAAAAAATTTCCTGAAATACATCATAGCATCAAAGATGACCTCTTTTTTTTATCTTACATGTACGGTATGATTAAATTTAATTTTATCGAATAAAATTGACATATTGAGACAAAACTGATTCTTTCTATGTGGTAAAATGGGATATATACAATATTGCAATCCAATTAAGCTCACTTTATTCCTTACACTGTCTATATTACAAGTTAGTTATCATGGACCTTTTATTATCAGTTGTTGTGATACATGTTTAAAGGAATTGATTTGAAAATAATTACTGTAGTACATGAAATAGGTGAAATGATGGTTTTACTCATGAGGTTAATCTTAAAGATCACAACTGTGAATAGTATCATTATAGATAAAACCATTTGTTGTGAGTGATCTAAGTAGTATGTGATAAAATATGACTATTTTATTGTGCTTCATAATTTAGTAGAATGATTATGAACCGTTGTTTTCTACTCGAATGTTTTTTGAGTTATTTTTTCGGAATAAATATTTTAATTCATATATAGTAATTGTTTGGATCTTTCCACTTATGTTTACAACTCTAATTGATCCGTCTCTTATTAGCATATGTAAATCCTGTGAGGATTGGCTTGATATTATTATTAAGTTTCGAGGACTTTAAGCAGAGATGGATGGTGACTAACAGTGGAATAGTTACTGAGTCCAGGTAGTCACTATGTTGTGTAATGATTGTGATGAATTTTAATTCATATTTATCGGTTGTTTGAATAATCCCATTGATGTTTACAACTCAAAGTCCACAGATAATCACCATCCATCTCTACTTAAAATTAATATTTTAACTTGAGTAGTATATGTATATCAATAAACCATTATTGTTTCATGTATTTAACTTGAAGTGACATATTTACCAAACGACCTGTCTATTCTAAGCAAAGATGGATAGTGGCTAGCAGTGGAATCCAGGACGCGCTTTTCGTCCTATTTGGGACTCGTCAGCTGGATGTACCTGCATCTCCGAGTTGATGTTCACTCTGAGACTCGAACCCAGTATCGTTCGCTTCAAACGTCATCGCGTTATCCACTTAGCTACTAAGTCCATATTTGCTTATAGTGCTTGTAAATTAGGGCAATATCGAGGCATACTCACAGTATGCACATATGCCAATAAGAGACTGATCAATTGCAATTCTAAACATCATTGGGAAGATTCAAGTAAAACAATACCAAGTGGATCTGTCCATTCGACTATATAAATTAAGTTTATTGAAATTGGATTATTTCAGCAATCAATTAATCTTCGTAATATATTTATTCTACAGAAGTTCATAGTTTGTAGTTTTCAATTCATAAAATGAATGTATCATTACAATTCAACATAAAATTAATGCAGTAATACTCAGTCCATGCAATTAATAGTACACTTTGAAATTACTATGTAGTAATCAATTTGATTTACAGTTTTTAAATTCAAAGATTTCGCGCTTAAAAGGTTTGCTACTCATTTTAGTCCTACTAATGGTTTACTGCTCTAATTCCAAATTCTTCGGTTTGATTAATTATGTCAACTTCTTAAAGAAGAAAAAGAAAATCTTTTAATAATTAAATGTATATTTTGTAAAAATCAAGATTCTAATCCGTCATAAATAAATTAGACTATTTAATTGAGCTTCTCATGATTTTAGATTCATCTGTATTAGTGTTGATACAATCATTCTTTATCTTCGCTTCAATCTTGAATTCCAATAGTCCATCATAAAAACCTATCAACTCTGTCTATTTAAGTAATATATTTCTATGACTTAGTCCCTTTTTTTATCATTGCTACTATTATTACAATTATTATTCCGATCCCTTTTGTTACTTGCATCTTATCGTGCTATTCAGATCTCGAAACTTTGGTTAAGATACATCTGTGTAAGACTCTGTGTTGATATTTGTCTGTCTATCCATCTGTGTTTCATTTTTCACGATGCGTCAATATGTCATTGTCGCTTTGTTAAATCATCATTTTTATAAATTGCTCATATTTCCTTACAGAATATATATAATTAGAGTATTGTCGTCTGTTATAGTTAATACATTTTTGTGCTCAAATAGCAATTACTTAACCTGATCGCATAAATTAATATAAGGGGTGGTTTTCTAATTCGTAATGAGTTGACACTAAATTATCACCTCAATGAATAAATCAATAATAAACTTATTTCTAATTAGCCATATGTACTACATAAGTACTAATGCTGATTAGTATTGGATTGAATTTGTAAAATATGAATTTCACTACAGACCTCTACGTCTACTTCACCCAATAAATATTAATTATTTTGAACTTGATGTAAATACCTGCATAATTTATTGAGTTTATAACGGAATAACTCTAGTTTGACAGTGATAGTAAATCAAGAAGCATTGGACAGTAATTTTGTTCTAGTACGAGACTCTTCAGTAGTAGGCGTTCATTTACAAGTGTTATTATTTACAACTTTCAGTTACAACAATCTAGATTTGTTTAATTCGATGGTTTGTGTAAATCGCTTAACTTTAAAGAAGGTGTTCATTATGAATTGATATCTGTGAACTACAATCTCAAATAAAACAAATGTCCTTACTTCTAAATGATCTTGCAATCCTTTTTTCCAGAAATTAATTATTTATGTAATTCAAAAGGTTTGTAATTTGAATCGACTAAATTCTATTCACACTTTAATCATAATCCATCCAGTCAATTGAAAATAGAAACAAAAAGTTTACTTTTTATTCCCATTATATATGTACAAAAACAATTTGTACTTGCACTACATCCACCCTGATAAAATTGATTTATTATCTAGAATCATGTAATTTGCATTGTTTTTTCCAAATCATCTTTGACTATCTCCCTATTTGTATCAGAAGGAGTTTTGTGGAGATTGTAGTAATTTCAACAGTTGAGATCATGAGTCAATTAAAACTAGACCACCATGGAGGATCTGGAAGCACTGGACGGTCGTTTCATCCTATTGTGGGACTCCTCATCAGTGCACATCCACGACCCAACTCCCGCGAGAGTCGAACCCGGAACCTATCAGTCTCGCACCAGGCGCTTAACCAACGAGACCACTGAGTCGGCATCCAACGGTACTAATGTAGTAATTTCAACAGTTTGTTAAGCGCCTGGCGTGAGGCTGATAATTTTTGGGTTTGACTCTCGCGGGAGTAGGGTCGTAGATGTGCACTGATGAGGAGTCCCACAATAGGATGAAACGACCGTCCAGGGCTTCCAGGTTTTCCGTGGTGGTCTAGCTTCAATTGACTTATGATCTCAGCTGTTGAAATTATCTCCCTATTTGTCTAGTTTAACCTTTTTTTATATATAAATATCTTAACAAGTAAATATAGGATCAGACTGTTTAAAACATATTGGACTAGTGTCTAGATAAATATCATGTAGTTTGAATGAATTCAGTGTTCTCATTATGTTGTTTAAACTAATCTAAAGAAATAATATTTTTTAAATTTTCTTTTCATTTCGATAAACTTTCAGTTATTGACTTTTATTCATTAGATATTTCTCAGTATTTGGTTATTAATTAGATAAATATTTTATCATTGAAAAATGATTGATCACAGATTGAATGTAACTTACATTGGTCTGCTTAAATGTTCCTACTAGTCTATATATATATATTAGATCGATTATATTTACTAGAAAATAACCACTGAGTATAATTGTCGATCATTAATAATACACATTATTATTGCTACTACCTATTGAACCATCTGTCCACTACTCATAAACAATTTATGTAGGACATTATTGCAATTTTAAATCATATACTCAACAGACATTTTGAATAGTAGTCAATTTATACAGTGAACTTAGACAGATGGTCAGCATGAACTGATATCCAAAATGTATTTTTTTTTTAAAAAAATAAAAAAGGAATTTTTATTGCAATATAGGCTCTAGATAATAACTTATTCTAGAAATGTCAAGCTGTGAAAAAGTGCAAATCAACCCCCCCTGTCGTCCCCCCTTGTAATTGTCACTAACTAAAAAAATTTGTATTGATAAAGTAAAATTAGAAGTGAGAGAGATAGAAAGAGAAAAAACAACACAAAATTAACGATCTGAATATTTATGTCTTATTATTTTTATAATTAGATTGTCTTAAACTACATATTTGCATTCAAATATTCAACATGTTTTATAGATTTTGATTTTATACTCTGGATCATTTTGATTTTTACAAACTGTCATAAATGAAATGACTTTTCAATGAGTATATATTGGAAAAGATAGACATTTTCATATATTGGTTATGGTGTCTTCAAAAAATTATACACGAAAAAATTCAAATTATACTTAGTCTTATTATTCCCTGAAGTCCTATTCAATCACAAGGGATTAATGATTATTTACATATGTCTATGTGTAGTTTAGTGCAATTTATTTGTTTTGTATATATATAGATGTTTGTAAATTATTAAGAGTCATGGTGAATATTTAGTCAAGATGAAAGTCACGACTTAAAGACAGTAGAATGAATATGATACATTTTGGAAGTAACATTCTTTTATTATTCGTAGATAAGATTTTCATCAAGAACTGATATTGATTAGAAGCATTAAGAGAAAAAAAGTATACAAATTGCTGTTAGTTTGTAACGAAAGTGACATTTTTGTGGAATATGAAATATTGACTTAAACAAAATCATCTCAATTAATTTTAGATAAATTTAAAATGTTATATTAATGAACTAAACTTGGATATATAAACCATTCAATTTCAACTCATTCATCTAAATGAAATTTGCTTCTTGTAAAGTCAGAAGGTGATAGATTTGATCCCTGGGTTATGAGTATCTACTATGGAAGAGTAAGTAACAAATGTTCAGTTTTTCATAGTCTTAAATTTTAATGTAGGTAAAGTTTATCCGTGATATGAACTATATTTAAATAAAACAATTTTTATGAACATTCCATCATCAAAAAACATCAAGGGATTATTTCGTCATTTAGAATCAACATAGAGCCTAGAACAACTATGCATCAATTCAAGTTGCCATTTTAGATTAGCATAATGAGATGACTAGAAACATGAGTAATAAAAGTGTCAAGATAATGGTAATATCAATGATATTAAGAAAGAGTGGGCATTCAAGAGTATAGATCGAAAAAGAAGGGATGAATTGATGAAATAAAACTGAAGCCCAATACTTATTGCTGCTTTTTATTGTTGAAAGGAGTTTATTCTAGCAACTGTCTCCCTCGCATGAACACTTATTAAACTATAAACATAGAAAATAACGTGATAGATGTCTAGTATTCTTTCGTTACTATTATTACTACTAAAAATATGTTTGTCTGTCCATGTGTATAAATGATAAGTATAATAATGTACAGTAGTAAGAAATGATTTGTTCATGCATAACCGATCATAGTGTATAGTTGAATGCTTGAATAGTTCAGGATAGTCTTTTTTTTAATACACAAGATTTTAAAATAAAACAGAAAGGCACATGAAATTTATGCATAACTTTTTCATAAAGAAAAGACTTTCATGGTATTGTATTCATCATAGCAACTACTTTTTAAACAGAATACGATACATGATTAAGAAAAACAAAATTATTAGACACCAGTAAAGGAAAATTTCCCCTTAGTAAAAATCCTCTAGTACAGTCATATAGTGAACTATTTGGAAGTTAACACTTCTTATAGTTGAATGGTTTGTTAATTACTACTTCTAATGTTCAATAGGTTTGTATGTATCTAACAACTCTAAAAACAATCACAATGAAAATTTTCATATACGTGTAAATATATTTCATTATGAAAACGTCATAGATCAGTTTGGAATACAATTAGTCAAGTACAATTATCGGTATAGACAATCAGATTGTAGATTAATTCTAAAATTCAATAGTCATTATTTCTGTTTGAAGTGAAAAGTTCTAACTCACTTATTAAGTACAGATTTATATAATGTGGTTGAAGGTATAAATAACATGAGGTCCAACAATAAGGTCTAGTTATTGGAACTGACCTAAATTAAGTAAGGCTTTTAACTTGAAACCTACTTACTTACTTACGCCTGTTACCCCCCGTGGAGGAGCATAGGCCACCAAACAGCACTCTCCATCCAACCCTGTCCTGGGCAACTATTTCCAGTTGTTTACACTTGCCATTCATCCTTTTCATGTCTGCTTCCAATTCTTGGCTCAGTGTGTTCTTTGGCCTTTCTCTTTTCCGTTTCGCCTCAGGATTTCAGGTTAGGGCTTGCCTCATGATGCAGTTTCGTGATTTCCGTAATGTATATCCTGTCCACTTCCAACGTCTTTTTATAGTTTCCTCTTCAGCTGGAAGCTGGTTTGTCCCATGCTAAGACGAAACAACCGTCCAGTGATTCCAAATTTTCAATGGTGGTCTAGCTTAGATCGACTCGTGAATTCAAATTTAAATCATTAAAGATAATTTCTGTTAGGTCAAAAATTGATTGGTGTTTATAATGTGTACAATTTTAAATTTGAAGCTAATCATGCAGAAGTATTGTTGGTTTTCTGTTTACTGTATGAAATGAAAGTTACGCTTTCAGTTCCCGTTTCAATCCTTTTGAAGAGTTTAGAAAGTGTTATATAAGTATAAAAATAAAGAAAAATCGTCCGTTACTGATTTTCAATGACTCTTAAACTAGACGAAATGATCCTTAAAGTGTACAGGAAATCTTCATCTTTAAAACTACTTCGTCTAATATAATAATTTAACGGTACAATAATGAGAAAGAAACTAGAGTCATTACTAACTTACCTTACTTTGTGTGTGCGTATACATAGGCCTTCTTTCAACATAAACATAAAAACTTTATTGCTCTGCACTATCGACTGGTTTTAGCTAGGCAATGGCTGAAAACTAAGAAATATTGTGGAGTCGTTTCGTCCTAGTATAAGGCTTCTAAGTATTCTTCATTTAAACCTCATAATAGATCAAACCTATAACTTTTAGGTCTCATAGCAAACGCTTAGCATTTCGGGATCACTGAGTTGACATCCAATTGTTTATATTTATAATTTTAATCACTTTGTGGTATAAATCTAAAAAAAATTCGACAAAACTTTACACATCCTCAATATTGTAAAAGAATTATTTGAAGTAGACAAAAACAACCCCATGATCAATGTATTTATGTTTAATCATAATAATCAAATAAGATTAATATGAAGGGGTTTATTGAGATTGTAAAATTTTGAAAGTTTAAATCATGAACTGATTTTAGCTAGACATCCAGTGAAGACCTGGAACACTGGACAGCCGTTCCCTCCTAGTATGGAACTTTTCAGTAGTACGCACCCCACCAATGAATGGGTACAGGACCTTCATGAATAGGTTGAAGTTAGACATATATATCACTGGATTTCGACTCCGTGGTCTAGACATTGAGAGTTTGGATGGGAGACCGAAGTTCCTGGGCTCGACTGCTAGTGGAATCGTTGATGCTCACTGTTGGGAAGTCCGTTGCCGGGGTAAAAAAACATTTGTCTAGTGCTTTTTTGTTTCAACGTTGGTCCATTCAAAATCAGTTTGCTATTTAAAACCAAGAAAATTCCACAATATTCACAAACTCCATCATGCTAATAATAATAATAATAATAATAATAATAATAATAATAATCAATTATGGATATGCAGGTGTCACTGATATATAGCAAATGTAAGATCAAAGGTTAATGAATAATAATAATAATAATAATTTACTTTCATATGGACAACGTCGAGGTCAATATTGCCGTTATTATTACCACTCAGTTACCATATAATATTGGATAGAGCCATAATAATAATAATAATAATAATATTATTATTATTATTATTATTATTATTAATATTAATAGTAACAATACAAATTATTTTTGTTATTGTCTTATTTGAATGATATTAGGTTGAAACCTAATTCTAAGTGTCAATGTTCCAATAAGTACACTGAGGGAAACTGATCATAACAACAACAACTACTATAAAAAAAGGTGAACAGAAACGAATTAGAAACATTACGAATGAATAATGGAATTACGTTATTTCCATTTTATTACATGTTTCTTCTTCTTTTCCAATAGTGTTGGTGGTAGCAGTGGATGAGGGTTTGGGGGGGGGAGATAACCGCTTTTTGTTTAGACAGTTACTCCAATGAATTAATTCTTAAGCAATGAACATTAATGTCATAGGTTAATTAATTTCATTATTAAGATATCTTTTTTGTCTACCCTGAAATTTTCATTTATTTTGAAATATCACGTTAGTTACTTGACTGTTGCATATAATGGCAGCATTAACTGAATATTTTCTTCTAGTTTAAAGAAACTTTACAAGTATCCACCTGTTACTTTGAACAAATTTTAAACTAGCACCTTTAAGGTCACGGGAAAAAATGACATCATTTAAAGACTGAATTAAAGTTCATTAACAGATGTTAGGTTTTTGGAAGTAGTTGGTACAATACTGTACATAAACTTAGTTCTGAGCTGATTGCCACTCGTTAGCATGACTCACTTAGGATCTTGAGGGAACTGATGTTACCTGGTGGATTCCAACGTTGGAATTACTTCAAATTCTTTCGCTGAGATTTTACAAATATATATTATTCCTCTTTAACGAATGATTAACTGTTATAATAATAACTAATTAGTGATTATGAAAAAAATGGTCATAGAGAAATAAGATCAGTGGATTATGGAATATAGAAAATAGAAATGAAGGAGATGGGGCATGATCACAATAAGTTGAAAGAGTGCATTACTTTGGCACGCAGTGTATAAGCTGGAATCAGTAGATTTCTTATTAATATTTGAGTTACTAATGAGTAGTAGTTATATTAACACGTGTTATGTTTTATTTATCCATTGAATTTTTACGAATATATGGATTCACATACATATATACATACATACATACACATACACACACACACACTCCTTTATGTATCACATTAAAACTACATTTAACATCAAATGATTTTAATCGTTTAAAGATCCCCGTCATATAAAATGATCCCTGCTATATCAAATGATTTACATTCTTACCATGAACGATGTCAAGATTTGAATATGATTAAACAAGAGTTTAGTATAGTTTTATCACAGACTTTATTTATTTTTGACAATTTTTATTTTGTATTATTTCCCTAAACAAGCTTAGACTTGATTACATGTTGAATAGTTGGAATTATTTAAAGTTCAGTTACTGAGATCATCGTAAATACAAAAGAATTTTATATATAATTTCTCCCTTTCTTTAAGTTTCAACAAATGTCCATACAAATTTACCAAGATTTGTATGAATATAGCCATTTATATTGATGAATTTTACTATGTCTATACAGATAAACTTATGTGATAAACATTTTAGACTATAATTGGACTTTATGGAACATTGAAAATTTAATTTGCATTAATATAGGCATAATTTATTGGGTTTTTTTTTTAGAAGTACACCAGTACATACAACATAACGCTTGTATATTCATAAATAACAGTATTATATGTAGTGAAACGAACATTTGATTACTACTATTAATATTATTATAGTAAAGGTGACCAATAATTTGAAATGGTTCAGTTAACATTCAAGTTGAATGAATAAATGTTATACGGTGTCTGTTGTTTTGTTTCTTTATTGCAACGAATGATTTTCATTCCTTTTTTTCTCTTAATTTTTATGCAGATTAAATGTATGAAATCAGTAATCAACACATGGAATGTTATTTTCAACGATGAATAATAATAATAATAATAATAATAATAATAATAATCTATTAAATTATTATCGAGAGTCAAATTTCACTCACTGGCAGGATATATGTTTTAGTGATTTGAATAATGATTCATGGAAATGGGATCTATTAAATATGTCATCGAATTTATTCAAAGTAGAGACGATCGAACCAACAAGTCAATCATTATCAATGCATTCTTCAATGAGTGGTTCAACATTATATCCAGTTGAAAATTTTGAAAAAGTCAATACAAGTAAGTGTAATTTATCTTTAAATATATAGTACCTTAAAAGAGATTTTGATAATTATTCTATTCATTGAAATGTAATATTTTTGTTAAATTACACTGAAGTTACGAATCAGTCCAAGTTAGACAGCCATTAAAATGGTGAAAGCATTGAATATTCGCGACCTTGCACCCGGGAATCGAACCTTCTGTCTCTCACACGAACACTTAACCTCTCTGTTATAATTAATGATAGTGAGTAAATATAATTTTATTTTGTGGTCTACATCTTCACTTGTTTATACAAATTGGTGCATAATTCTTAGTCATAACATTTTAGATGGATATTTTGTACGTAGGTTAAAAGTAGTTCTGATTTCTTAATACATATTCAGCCCGTGAACAAAGCTATCAGTTTAGCTGTCTTTGTTATTATCACGGATTTGTGAGATTGATTAAACTGGCAGAACTCTCTTCGTCCTACAAGAAGTTGCATATTGATATCGACTGAATATAACTCTTACAGGTAGTGATCAACATGTACCATTTTAACATTTATTGCGTATAATGAAAAGATCAACTATTTATTCTTGATTAAATCTAGTCATTTGTTGAAATTAGGAGTTTTCATTGAATGATTTAGAACTAATCATGCTTTATTAGACATTCCAGTGGTTTCCACACCATTTATTACTTGGGCCTGCATAAAAAAACTGAAGAGGTGATTAGTTTAGTCTATAAATTCGTGATATAAAAAACAGGAACATAGGAATGGTACATTTTGGGCTATGATGATTCCGATTTTATTGTCCTGGTGATTATACAACCAAGTGACTTGGGACGTTATCCAACTTAACTGAGAATATAAGCCAGTGAGTATCCTACTGTAGTTTTCTACAACAGACTTTATAATCGTCAGATGAGCTTTTTAACTGAAAGAAGATTTCTTGGATGTGTTTTTTTTAATACCGAACGATAGCTTTTATCTACTATTATTTATTTTTCATGAATTAATTGTGATTCTGCCATCCTTATGAAATGAATCTTTAACCTTAACAAAGGCACAGATCACAATTATGACAGTCATGAAACACAAACAAAAAACTATTTAATGTCTTAGAAAGTTTACAAATAAGCTAATTATGTATTTTATTAAGTTCGACTATATATATATTTTTTAAACATTAGTCTCATAATCTTCATCCATCATAACTCTCTATCTCACAGGCACATAAAAATATAAACATCTGTGGCTTTCCCAATTTATCATTATGTTAACTTGTCAATCATTCCAGTGGCATATTATGTCTCTGGTAATTTTTTATATTGGTCTATCTGCTTTGTAGTTAAGTTGATTAATTTGAGGTATTTTATTGCGAACACTCACACAATACACAATTATTTATTTATACATAAATATGCTGTAAATGGTAAATGATTTAAACCATTAATTGTATTTTACGACACATAAATATTATACATTAGATTTGGAAAAAAATTCATGACAGACTGTCATTATCAATGGAAGAAATAAAATTTAGATACGATTGAAGAGGTATTTCAACTTATGGGATTATAAAGCATTGAGTCTAAAGCGTACACACTGGTTTATAGTCAAAACTTTTAAGTCTTTTGACGATTACGAGACCATTGAGTTTGAAAGTATATCAAAATGTTATTAAGAAATATTACAGAAAACTGTAGTATGATCGTCATAGGTCTATATTCCAAAAATTCACTAGGTCACTAAATTCTATCCCACAAACTGATCACCTCCTATACTTCTCCCATTCATTTTCAAGTTCAACAAGTAGTGAATGGTATAACATTAACAAGGATACGATGTGTAGATGGCAATATTACGTGAATTATTATTTTGTTTATGCTAAAAATGAAAGTTTTTTAGTAAACGGAATACCTAATGTTTTAAAAATGAGAGTTCTTTATTGTTACAGGTACTTAAGAGGTTTCTCCAATATATATGAAAAATCTTTAGGAGGAAAATGCAGTCATAAATCTTCAGCTTGTACTTCAACTTTGTGAACTTTACACTCCATAATTAAGACAAAGACAAGAGTGTCACAAATCAGCATACATTCGTTTTAACTTTCAATAAGTGTAAATTAATTTCTCTAATTACATCATGAACAAGGAGGTTCAGATGCAGACGTAAAGGCGAAGATCGGCAAAGCAAGGGTCGCATTCCTACAATTGAAGAACATATGGAACTCAAAACAACTTCCAACCAATATCAAAGTGAGAATCTTCAATACGAACGTCAAGGCAGTTCTACTGTATGGAGCTGAAACTTGGAGAGCTGCAAAAACCATCATCAAGAAGGTAGAAGTATTTATAAATAGTTGTTTTCACAAGATACTCAACATCCACTGGCCGGATACCATCAGCAATAGCCTTCTGTGGGAGAGAACAAACCAACTTCCAGCTGAAGAAGAAATTAGGAAGAGACGATGGAAATGGATAGGACATACATTACGCAAATCGTCAAACTGCATCACGAGGCAAGCCCTAACTTGGAACCCTGAAGGGAAGCGAAAAAGTGGAAGGCCAAAGAACACATTGCGTCGGGTTATAGAAGCAGATATGAAAACGATGAATTACAACTGGACGGAGCTAGAAAGGATTGCCCAGGACAGGGTTGGATGGAGAATGCTGGTGAGTGGCCTATGCTCCTTCACGAGGAGTAACAGGCGTAAGTAAGTAAGTAAGTAAGTAAGTAAGTAGTTACATCATCATCGTTAGTGAAGTTCACATAATTATTCAACCAACACTTATCATTTAGCTCTATAGCTAGTATGAAAATCATTTTATAGACTTATTATTATGCTTTGTATATAGTATCAATCTTTGCACATTCTTTCTTCCTTCTTTTTTTCTTCCACTACTTTATAGATATTCAGAAAACAATTAAAGAGAAAAACATTTTTAATGAATTATCAATACAAAAGAATCCTGAATATGTCAATCAGTCTAATAATAATAATAATAATAATCAACCAATTGATTTAACAATGAATCATCATCATCACAATCGTCATGAGAGTCAATTAAGTGATGAGCATACAACATCATTGTTTTATTCAAAAATGGAACATAATGCAAATGAACAATATATTAATAGAATATATCCTGGTAAGAAGTAACCTTATTATTATTATTATTAATATTATAAAGAATGGTTGTGTAAAGGAAAACTGCAAAATAGTGAGCAATGAATAGGTAGTCTTTATTCACTATCGTACATTGGATCACATTCAGTACCTATGGGTCTTAAGTTGAAATGTGAATAATTGAATTTTAAATCATTTGTCTCAATGATAATGTATTTACTATATTGATCTAAAAGTCCGAGATTCGATTCAGGTTTTAAGTTATATCAACTAGTTGAACGTTGGAAATTATAAACTAACGGATAGGTATTTAGTCCTTGTTTGGAACCACTCAAAACCGCTTGATTCCAAATTACTAACTGATTAGCATCGTTAGATTACTTCATCCTGAGTTTTTTCTTCTTGAACCAGATAGTTTATGTTAAGTCTTTTTTACTAACGTTAATACTGTTGTTACTTCTACTACTCTGATATGTCTTAAAGTGATACACATACTTTGCTTATGATTAACTCCATAATAAAAATATGATAATTAATGAAATCTCCATAAACCACCTAGCAGTTGACCACCTCAGTGTCTTGTTCAGTTACATTAGATTCGAAAAAGAATTTTGGGGCATACATCTTCAAGTAAATGGTCATAATGATATCATAATAAATAAAAATTTAAAACAAAGAGAATTCAGCGAAGAAAATTTTATTCTCGACGAAACCATTGACTCAAGCTGTAGGTTCGTACTTACAGTTGTTCAAATCAATATATAAGTCTATGAAAGAACGTAAAAAAGACTGGATAATAAAGATGATCCGAGGTTTCAAATATCAAAATGACACTAAATTCTCAATGACACAATAGATTAGTTTAACTGTTTTAAAACCATATTTCTTTATTTATTAATATCATTATGATAATATTTTCAAACTCATTAGGTATCAATACATTTGATTACTTGGTAGTTTTTTGTGGCCATGAATCTGAATCCAATTAGATTGTATCAGTGATTGTTATTGAATGATTCCTGTTGAAATACATATATGTTGCCAATCCTCGTATATAATCGTCGACTTGAATGGCGTTAGTGAATAATGGAACTAAGTGAAGAGAGTGAAGCAAAATGTTGCGTAATAGAAAAGTCGAGTGAAACAACTCAATTTAACCCAGAGTGAATATATATATATAGTAAGACAGAAATAAGCGATGATGATTAAAATAAGCAATGCACACACATACGCTTACATAAAAACAGTCAAGGTTGATAAGCGAATAATTAACAAGATCAAAATATAACTTGAGAAGAATGGATAAATTGGTTTGTCCAGGAGCTAGAATAACCTATGTGGGCTCGACATAGGACCCACCCACTACAGGTTTAAACGAAGTTGATTAACATAAAGATCATTTTCAGGAATAATTATCATTTGAATAATCAAACTGTAAGAAAGAGAACGATTTATTGAATCTGTTCATAAGTGTTTATTTGTAATTTTTCTAGTTTTATACTCTAAAATTAAGTGATAAACATCTTTTTTTTTAATTGTTTAAAGATCCCCGTCATACTAAAAAACTAGAATTTGAACGAAGAATATTCTTTTCGACAAATTCTCTTCAGGCTCTACAATTATATATCCAAATTAATAATCCGAAAAATGGCCAGGTTAAGGGCAAAGTACATCGTTTAATACATGTGAACTTAGGACTATGATAAAAATACAATAAAATTGTTAATTTCACTTATTGAAATCATGAGTCAACTGAAGCTAGAACACCAAGGAAAACCTGGAAGCACTGGACGGCCGTTTCGTCCTGGTATGGGACTGGTCGTGGATGCGCACTGCTGAGGAGTCCCATACTAGGACGAAACGGCCGTCCAGTGCTTCCAGGTTTTCCATGATGGCTTAGCTTCAATTGACTCATGATTTCAACCGGTGAGATTTCTAAAAAAATTTCCACAAAACCCATTCTGATAAAATTGTTAATGTTAATATGACTCATGTAGAATGTTAACTTGAACCTGCGTTTATGTTAAGTGAAATTTTAAGATCCATGATCAGAATAAATATGGGTCAAATAGAGTGAGAGAGAAATAATAGTGCAATTACAATTTGATCAAATAAGTAAGACGTAATACAGAGGGATGAATGCGAAGTGAATGAATCATGTATAGGGGAGATTAATGATGTTTAACCAATAATACGAATAATAATAATAATAATAATAATAATAATACAAAGATTTATGAATAAAGATAACAGAGAAAATTACAATTTTTTGTTTGAGATCATGAATCAATTGATGTTAGACCACCGTTGGAAACCTGAAAGCACTGGACGGCCGTTTCGTCCTAGTATGGGACTGGTCGTGGATGCGCACTGCTGAGGAGTCCCATACTAGGACGAAACGGCCGTCCAGTGCTTCCAGGTTTCCAACGGTGGTCTAACATCAATTGATTCATGATCTCAACCAAAAACTTAACAATCTCCACAACCCCCATACTGACAATTACGATTGACTGCCAAAGGTCGTAATCAAATTGGGTCATTCAATAGTTAAGATTACGATCGATTAATTGGCCTTGATGTTGGCCAGGGGAGGAGGAGTGGTTGAACATATTTCTTCTGTATGCATAGCTCCGGTTTCTTCAGCCGTTTGAAGAACTTTAAATCTGACCAGTTTTGGCCAAAAATTACTGACCTTATAAATAATTGAAAAAAATTGGTTTATACTGGCACTATGACCGGTTTGTACTAAATGGGTCAATATTGAGCTGTTCACTTTCTTGATCAAACCTTTGTTTTTACAATCTTCACTCAATATCTCTATCACATAATTATTCTTAGTAAACACCTGTAAGGATAAAATAAGAAAATTCCCATTTAAGGATCTTAAATACGATGGCCATTGAATCATTTCAAAAATATATTATACCATATCATTATTCTTTCAATTTCTAATTGTATGCTTACTGAATTCATCTTCTGGAAATATATAAAAATGAAATGAATTATATTAGGCTTTTTTATCCCTCCACCCACACACACATACACACAAATTTCGTCATCAGTATGCACTCAATATACACTCGTGATAATTTCGGTTCAGTTTTATCAATTAAGTGTTTTAAACACGCACACACACACACATGCATGTTATTCAATTGTTAAGATTTTATGTATCTAATCCTTTAAAAAAAGTTACGCATGTTTTGGTAATATTATGATTAAACTCAATTCCATTTGATACAGTTATCAAAACATAACACTCATGTGATAAAAATTATGTGACCTTGAACAACTATGAGTCATTGTTTAATGTTTATAACACAATTAACATACATTTTATGTTTTAAACATTTGAATAGTTTCACAGGTTGAAATCATGAGTCAATTGATGCTAGACTGCCATGGAAAACCTGGAAGCACTGGACGGCCGTTTCATCCTATTGTGAGACTCCTCAGCAGCGCTCATCCACGAACCCACTCCTCGCGGGATTCGAACCCAGGACCTACTAGTTTTCCATGGTGGTCTAGCATCAATTGACTCATGATTTCAACCTTTGAAATTTCCTAAAAATCTCCACAAAACTCATTCTGATAATTTGAATAGTTGATCTAATACGAATTGAGTAGCACACAGAACAATATGTTATACAATACGTGAATTAGAGCTTGTGAAATATATATTTTTTAATGATCAGAATGGAGATTGTGATGATTGTAGTAATTTTAATGATTAAATTCATGAGTCAATATAAGCTAGACCACCATTGAAAATCTGGAAGCACTAAATGGTTGAGCAACCATTTATGAATCGATGGGAGTTAGAAATCAACACTGTTGAATGCTGATTCAGTGGTTTAGAAGTTAAGCGTTCGCGCGCGAAATAGAACGACTTGAGTTCGAATCCTGTGTACGGGGTTGTGGAAGAGCACTGTTGATGAATCTCATACTAGAACGAAATGGTCGTATAGTATTTCCAGGTTACCTATGGTGGTCTAGCTTATATCGACTCATGAATTCAACTATTAAAATATATTTTTTGTTTGTCACATTTGTTTATGTGTACAAATCTATCCGTCTGTTAAGTTCACCTTCTTTTAATTTCACAAAAAAAAAACGAATGTTATTAAGAACTAAACAGGAATTTGCACAAATTTGAAATCTTTTTATTTTATACATAACTGTATTTATTCATATAGACAATTTAATGATATTCTTTATTATTACTAATTTAACTATGGTAATTGTTTAAATTATCTTCTACCTGTATGAATTGTAAAATAATAATTTCATATTATGTAATGAATTTATAAAATACTGATAAATGATTGATAATTTGTTAATGAAACAAATCCATCAACTGAAATTGAGTGAACTTAAGACGACGGAAAACGTGATCACCTGACGTCAGACACCATTAGTGAATCAAGACAGTTATTTATATCAGAAAGTAATCAACAAGTAAAATAAATTATTAACATTAGATGGTCATAATCAAAAAGTATCTAGGTTTGATTATCGGTTGCAGGGTCTTAGATGCGCACTGCCGAGAAGTCCCATACTAGGACTTTCAGGTCTTCAATGATTAACTTAGATTAGTTTATGATTTCGACGAAATTCAGCAATCTCTACAACAGTATGCCGATAGCTATATTTTCAAAAAGGGAAACGTAAATAGGTTAACAGAATATTATTAAAAAAAAACTTTTTTAAATATCATATATTGATATCAGATAGACAACTATTGGAAAACAGAAAGAACTACAGTTATTTTTACGACTGATTGATCACTGGGTAATGACCAATATTATATGTGTCAGGTCCTTCTTAGTAATCAGTGAGTGATCAATAAATTATAAATATATCTCAGTTCTTCAGGAAGTCAGCTACGGCCTCGATAGCTCGATGATGACATGTGATCGAGTCTGCCAAAGAGCATCAGTTCCCTCAAGACCACAGGTTCACCTTACTGACGAGTGCAAAATAGCACGAAACCTAGGTCCAGGGTTTCCTATCAACTACTTCTAATCACGAAGTTATAATTATTTCTGCACCATTTGTGGTTATCCAGAATTGCACAATACTTATTCTGTTTTAAAAGTAATCAGTAGCTTAAAAAGAAATCATGAAGATTGAAAATGAGATACCAACTTAATGTTAAATAATATTGAAAATTGGTCGAAATTCAAAATGTGAAAGATCATATTTCTAATCATATTTGTTAAAAGACCTAAGTATTCGATGATTGGATTTTATTAGTGCTCATTGCTAAAGCATTTCAAACTATGATTAAACTTTTATTTACCATTCACTGGTTTATGCCGGTTATATATTTACTCTAATTCCATGATGGAAACTATCCTCATACTTAATAAAATCTCCAAAAATTATATATATATATATAGTGTGTATGTATCTGAGAGAGGTTTAAATATTAACATCACCCTGTTTTAGTTCATAGCATAAAGAGTTATATTCAAATTTATTTAGACTAATTGTTAACTATACAATAATTAATGTTATTTTCTTTCATTTTTCACTTTTACTGTCAGCATGTCATGATTTCTAATAAAAAAAAATATAGAAAAAAAATGAACTTGACATTGTTTTAACTAACTAAAGATAATCAACCATTTTTCGACGCCATTTTCAATCAATTACTGATGCATCTATATTAATATGTTAAAACAACTAGATTTTATGGTCAATCTTCATTGTAACTTAGTATTTTGCCTTTTATTTACAAAAATAAATATATAGTTTAAATACCATTCTATTAGAGAAATACATACATACATACAAATTATTGAATATCCTGTCCACAGATTGGTCATAGGTCTTTGTATAAACAAAAGAATAATGGGACAGTAATAACAAATTTGAGTTTTTCTTTTTTTTGGAAACAAAAATAGTTGTGAAAATAACTTTTTATCTTTGTTTAACAATATTCTGTTAAAAAGTGGTTTTAATTGTGTCAAGCTGTCAGTATATTTTCTAAATATGCTGTTAACACGATGTATGAAAATGGCTTTTTGATTTTATAGTTGATGATCATCCATATGAATAATTTATTTTTTCACGCCGTCAGTAGGTGCGTGTGAACTTATATGTGTGCGTTTATCCCTGTATTAAAGAGTATGAGAGATAGAATGGGGGATAATATTGTTATTAATTTTCGATTATAATTATTATTTTAACTGTTCGTTGGAATAATATACGGACAAAATAATCGGTGACATTATCATTACTGGCAGGGGGTCTTCATTTAGACGGTTAATATTAATGGTTGCTTTTTTAAAAATGAATTATTTCACAATTGTTGATCTTATCTATTAACAATAATTTTTGGCAATTTGTAATAATAATGGAATACACAGTATCGGTAGTAGGTTATGTATTGTAATGAAAATATCCTCTAACAAATGAACATGTTATTTATTTAAAAAGTCTCTTGTAGAACTGAGATATTTACGTTGACTCATCACTGAATGATGGTCAATGTAGTGATTGTTTAGTTCTTAGTACTGATCGAAATTTGAGCTCAACAAGGATTTCAAGTAAAATTTGCTGATGAATGGCAATTAGCACGTTACCTAGGTCAAACAGAATGTCTTACTGACTACTTCCACCTAATATCAAAATATGTTGTTAATATCAGGAGAGGTTTGGATAGATTGTTTACAGTTTGAAGATAATTTACATCACGAACTGGTTTTATTGAAATAACTTTTTAAATCTACTCAGTGATTGATATCTATATCGTCTTAGTATAGGCTCAAAGTATGAAGGTTTTAGGTTTGAATCTTTGGTGAGGTTGGTAATGAACACAAAAATAAGGAGTTATGAAAGTCAAAAAACATGATAATCTGTGTAATCATTCACGTTGAAATGTTGGTATAGAGGTTGTGGTACCTAACTTTCAACCTCTCAGTTATATATAGATTTAAACTTCTGTACACCGAATTCATTGATGTTATTAACCACAATCGAGAAAGAACATGACATTTCAAGTCAAATTCTTGAAACTTTTGTTTGAGTACTGAAATATGTTTCATATTTTAATCAAACCAAATAATTTAAACTAATCTTATATTTCATTGAAATTATGAACCGATTAATGTTAGACCACTATTGAGAACCTGGAAGTACTGAACAGCCGTTTCGTCCTAGTGCGAGACTCGAACTCAGGACCTTCGGTCTCGCGCGGACGTTTAACCTCTAGACCACTGGGCCAGCATCCAACGGTGTTAATGTCTAACTTTAACCAATTCACGATATTCAGCAGACATTTTCCACTGTCTTCGGTGGGTAACTACCTCACACCTGACACTGTTAGACTCCAGTGGTTACAACTCCCCACTAGAACTTCGAGAATTACCTCTCGAAGCTAGTCACTAGTGAGCATATGGTAATCTCCAGTTTGAGTTTGTGGAGATTGTTGATCGCGAATGCACACTGCTGAGGAGTCCTATATTAGAAAAAATACCGCTGTCCGGTTCTTCTAGGTTTTTAAGTGTAGTCTAACACTGATAAATTCATGATTGCAATAAAATTCAACATTCTTCACAATCCCAAACTGATAATCATATATATTGTTACTCAACACAAAGTTAAAAATGTGTTATAACTGAAAAGTATTTATTTCATGTATTGTCAACGTTGAATTTACATAAATGAATGGCAATTATTTTAAATAATATATAATTACAAAACAAGGTTGACCTAGATGAAAACTCTAAAGAAAATCTTTTAATTGTTTTTCACACTGGTTGGTAAATTAAATAGGATACAGAATATTGCTAAGATTTATATCCCGGTCAACATTTACAGTTCGAAATTCCTATGTATACATCTAAGTCATTATTATAGTATTTTTGTTGAAACTCTCCTTCAAGTCTTCTAGTTAAATATTTACAATTGTTCATTTAATTGACTTCAGTCAACCAATATATGTAACTTAAAGATGTGTAGTGTAGTGAACAGAATACAGGTGGGCACAATCGAATGTACTCAGCACAGGACTACAGAGTTACTCCATAAATTGGGAAAACCATATAGTAGATCATTAATTTGCAAAATATCATTCCATCATATCAAACCCGACTGTTGCTGTTGTAATCATCAATCCATTGTCTCACATTTCATTGTTCATGCGTTTTCTTGCAAATTGTATTATGTTTCCACTCTTCCTTTTATGATCTTCCCCCATCTTCTGCTGCCAGACATTACGTTCTATAACTCTCATCATATACTACTTATATCAACATAAGTAGCACACTGCATAGTAAGAACCAACAAAAGTTTAGTGAAATTTCTCATGTAAATGAGTATTATGTGAAGATTAATTAAGTTACATATTAGTGTTATGGTTGACTGTGTTAATCCTTTGTAAATAAATGAATTACGATGACTTTGTATGTGCAATCTACTCATTTTATCAAAATCTACCATAAATTTTACACTAGTTATAAAATTAACTATAGTGAAATGTGAATTTTACTTATGTAAATCAGTCTATTTAAGGTAACAACTATCTGACTATATATAATATTATGTCAAAAATCCATGCAACTGTCAATTGTTTTTATTAAAGACTGATTTGGTTCATTCATTGAATTCAGTACCTAGATGGTAGTAATAGTAGTTCATCAGGTAGGTTTATGGTGTCTGATTATTAACTTTTGTGTTTTAGGTTCAGTGACAATTTTATCTGGTTAATGATTCATGGGTCTAACTGCTTAACAACAATCAACTATTTGTGAATGGATCTAGTGTGTTAACAGAACACGGTTAGCTTGATCTTGTAAATAAACAATAGAAAGTCTTCAAATTTGATGCAAATCACATTTTGTGAGCGTAGATGTTATTCTGTGATTATAACAACTCTTCTATAATCAAATTCGATTAAGGTTAATTTTTGTTAAACCCTTTTATTAATTTGCTTAACAGAGGTTATTCGAACAGTAACAATTCGCATATTTCTTTGTACTATTATGATCACTATCTTGTCTGTATAAACGTGTACGCTTGATCACATGTGACAGCATACTCACATATCTCTAGCTAAAATGTGAATATCTTAAATATTGCTCGATATGTCATTCTCTTCTCAATGTATATATGTACTCAAATCCTATGATTAGGCTTTGCCTTACCTAGCTGCGCCTTGATTCGATTTGACTAAAAATTTGCCTCTATATTCGCTCGTCCGCACATATTAGTCTTTCTGCTTCAAATACACTCGATGTCCTTCTAGCTTTGCTATCCGTGTAATCCGTTAATAAACTGTAGTCGCCGCTTCTTACTACCTTCTGAATTCAAACACCGTTGAGATTTATATAATAACGGTTATCAAGGTGATTGGTTAACGAAGCTAAGCCACTACATGTTAATTAGGATTTACGTAAAAATTGCACATGTTTTTAATAAATGTTACATCAACGTGCATATTTTTACTATGGTTTATGAAAACAAACCACCAGTTGGAATAATCAAGGAACTTTCATCAGTCAAATGAAAACTGAGAATTGAGAGTGGTTCTTTATTCTAGTATAGGATTCCCCAACAATGTGTGCTCTTATATATGATCAAGTCCAGAAACTTCATGTACCACAAAGAACAGATGAATTTCATGGTATATTTAAAATTGAACAAGTATTAGAGTATGTATAAATGACCTCAAGTTGTTGTTTACATCACAAAGTCTAGAGGTATTATGTTTGATTTTATGTATTGCCATGGGTAGACAGTATTTATCTATCTCATACCAGGACCAGTCATTCAGCCAGTCGTAAGCAGCGTATAACTTAACACGTACATACATCAGTTCGAGTTGCCATACCACACTAGGCTTGAGAGATACAATTATCAGAACAAGTTTTAGAGTGGTAGAGGTAGTAATAGAATCTGTATTAGTAGACAAAAATAGATAAACAAATATGATTTAATATGGAAAAATGAATTCGTGAAATAGTAAAGTATGGGATAATTTAAAACCCAATATCTATAGAAATATAGATAATGAATGCATCTAAACCATTTTAACCGATTCTGAACCATGTCGCTCACAGTTTCCAACCTCTGATTACAATAATCGAGAGGACCCTAACTAAGTCAAACACCTATTTCACACTTCATAGTTTTCAATGAATTTTCAACTGATCCCTAGTCATGACGGAAAGTTATTTTACTACTGAACAAAAGTTTTAGAAACAACCCTCCTAGTAAATAATGCATCCTTGTACAAACTGATTTTTAATGATTAATACTATTATGTTTGGGTTGTCAACAATTAATAAGAAACCATGAAATATAATGAACTCATGTTATTCTGCTTCATTAATTATTCTTGTTTTAATAGAACTTATAAATGGGAAAAACTATGAAATTCCTAATAACGTTGATTTCGGAAAAGTTCTCATCAATGAATATTAGTGAAAAGAGTAATAAGTATGGAAAGATGCTAAGAGATCTTCATATGTTAATGAATGTGAATATTTTATAGGTCGAATATATATAAGAATATTCTAGAATAAACAACTATAAAATAAAAACAGGATTATTTGGCGGGACTATAATTTGTGGACGAATCAATCAGATTTAGGATAACAGGTCTTGGACTTGGGTGCGAAATTCATGCATCCATTTGGTTAAAGAGCATTTTGACATTTTAACTGATATAAGTTCGTGATGAAAGCTCTAACCCTAGTTTCTAACCCTAACGTTCGACTGTAAATCATATTCCTTATTCTTCATATAAGTTCATAACTCTCATTTGGTCCTAGTAAGTAGGTGGATAGCGTGGACAGAACAACACTATAGAAGCTTCTTCGACACTACGGTGTGCCTCAGAAGATAGTCAATATCATACAGAGTTCATATGATGGATTACACTGCAAAATTGTGCATGGAGGACAGTTGACAAACTCGTTCGAGGTAAAGACCGGTGTCAGGCAAGGTTGCTTACTCTCACTCCTCCTCTTTCTCCTGGTGACCGACTGGATCATGAAGACGTCAACATCTGAAGGGAAGCACGGGATACAATGGACATCTAGGATGTAGTTGGACGATCTGGACTTCGCAGATGATCTGGCCCTTCTATCCCAAACGCAACAACAAATGCAGGAAAAGACGGCCAGTGTAGCAGCAACCTCAGCAGCAGTAGGTCTCAATATACACAAAGGGAAAAGCAGGATTCTCCAATACAACACAGAATGCACCAATCCAGCCACAATTAACGGAGAAGATTTGGAAGATGTGAAAACCTTTACATATTTGGGCAGCGTCGTTGCTGAACAGGGTGGATCTGATGCAGATGTGAAGGCGCGGATCGGTAAAGCAAGAGCAGCATATTTACAACTGAGGAACATCTGGAATTCAAAGCAACTGTCAACCAACACCAAGGTCAGGATTTTCAATACAAATGTCAAGACAGTTCTACTGTCTACTGGGGCAGAAACCTGGAGAACTACGAAAGCCATCATCTAGAAGATACAAGTGTTTGGTAACAGCTTTCTACGCAAAATACTTCGGATCCGTCGGCCAGATACTATCAGCAACATCCTATTGTGAGAGACGACACACCAGATCCCAGCGGAGGAAGAAATCAGGAAGAAGCGCTGGAAGTGGATAGGACACACACTGAGGAAAGCACCGAACTGTGTCACAAGACAAGCCCTCACATGGAATCCTCAAGGCCAAAGGAAAAGAGGAAAACCGAAGAACACATTACGCTGGGAAATGGAAATAGACATGAGAAAAATGAACAAGAATTGGATGGAACTAGAAAAGAAGGCTGAGGACAGAGTGGGTTGGAGAATGCTGGTCTTTGGCCTATGGTCCATTAGGAGTAACGAACGTAAGTAACTAAGTAGGTGGACATTCTCAAGGCCACTTTAGCGTCGCTCAAAGGCCGTTCATAAATTATAGTTTCACCAACTATTTATAAACAATATATATTAACTAACCATCTAACTAAAGATCACATTTGAAATAAGAATTAATCATTCAATATTAAGAATGAACATCAAACTTTATTTAGTAATTCCTTTTCTTCATTTCTTTAGATAATTCAAATCAAGATGATTCTGTAATACTACCATGTTTATTATGTAAAACTATTCAACAATCTCCATATCAATTATTAAATCATTTAGAAAATATTCATAAAATCAATTCAAATCAATTTACAACTGAACACAGAAATCACGAAAATATTCCAGGAACAATATTTAACACTGAACGACAACAACAACAACAGCAAATTGATTCATCATTAAAACAATCTAATATAAATCATAAACTAATTCATACTGATCATTTAACAAATAATTTATATAAATATTCTAAAAATTTTACAAATTATTTCAATCTATTTAATTTTATATATAAAAATTTATTTTATTCTTATCATAAGAAGATTGATGAAATGGAAACAATCACATCCAATTATTTCATATCACCTAAATATATAAACAATCAATTAATTCATAATGGAAAGGATCAGTTAGCACAAGTTGAACCATTTTCTAATGTTGATCTTAATCAATTAAATATATTGGATGAAAATAATCATCAGAATAATTCAATAAATGAAAGTGTTATATCCTATGAATTATCTTTAAATCAAAATTCACTTTATTGTTTAAATAGAGATAAAAAGTCTATGAAACAATACAATATAACTTATAATTCTAAAGATATTTCAGAGAAAACTTCTTATCTGAATCGACATTTTATTAATTCAGTTAACCATACTAATAAAAATAATAATACTGGGATGAAAAACAATCATCCAAATTAATAGCTCATTTAAGACGTGATATATGTGAATATTGTGGTAAAATATTTCGAAATTGTAGCAATTTAACTGTACATCGACGTATACATACAGGTGAAAAACCATATCATTGTAATATATGCACATATTCATGCGCTCAATCATCAAAATTGACAAGGCATATGAAAATACACAATAAACAACAAAAAATTTGCAAATTAAAAACATCTAATTCCGAATATTCAGTGAAACATTTAAATAAAACAAAAAATAATTATAAACAATGTAATAAAAGTTTAACATCTCATAAATATGAACGCAATTTAGAACCATGTAAATACGTTATTTGATTACTGATGAAAACATGAGTATACTATTTCATAGATAAGAAACAAGTATGAAAAAATTCGCCATAAGTAATCTGAAGATATCACTTGTACTAGAGGAAGAGTCGCTAAGTTCTTATTTGAGCGCCAATGTAATATATACCTTGTTGTATTCATCAAGACAAGGATTGATCATTTTTCTTCTAAGCTCAACTATTTTTGTTTAATTGTTTTACTACTTATTTCAAAATGAGTAGGCAAAAAACTTGTATTTTTGTAATTTATATATAGATTTTAGTGATTAGCATTTACAGAATGTTGTGATTTATTTTATTTTAAGATAGAAATTTGAAATTAGTTACTGTTTAGTATCACACTTTAGAGGGGCATATTAATCTAATCTCAAATGTACCATGATTTATGAATATTCATTTTTGAGGAGTTCTAAACTAAGGGGAATTAATTATCTACGGTTGTCAATGGTTTTATTGTTGGTAGTTTACTGTGATGAAAAGTGAAAAGTTTAAATTTGTAATCATTAGATCGCTTACTTAATAGCTTTATCAACTATCTCCTTATCTTTCGAGGTTTTCGCACTGCTAATTGTGATTCTGGCAAGAATGTGGGGTATCTCCATACAGAATCGAACACTTGGAACCATATGAAATGAATGTGTGTGTGTGTGTGTGTTAGAATAAGGTTATTTTTATTAGTGTATACAGATTTATTGTATAGAGGCCGATATATAAGCTATAACCATGCCCCAACAGTATTTATTGATTACTGTTCAATAGTTAAGCAGTTAAATTCAATAATTGTATTTTGTATCACCAATTTTACCCTTGATCTCATTCAATATGCTTATCGTATTGAGAATAAAGCATCGTTCGTGTTATAGACATGACTTATATAATTTAGTCGGTAAAATAGTAAGAACGGAAAATCACTGTCTCTAACAACCAATAGTATCCAGTAAAAAGGTACTTTCATAATTCAGTACTGTATTGATAAACGAAACGACAATTGTCGAGATGAAATTTCAGTAGAGAAAACAACACTCACTGAAGAGCAGATTCTTTTAGTTGGGCCTCAAAAACAAAGTAACACTCATCGTTCATTCCATAGCAAGTTATTGATCCCGCTTTGCGGGATCATGGTTGCGCACTACTGAGGATATGCTTTAAACACTAATATCAGAAGTAGTAGAAACTAATGGCTTGATGTAAGTTTTCTTAAATTATAATGTGATATGATTTTGATTACTTAGCGAAACCCGACTACTTCTTATCAGTTGTCATTACTTTTTTGGAATGTGATCGGCGATACAACTATTACATATCTATTTACGATAGCATGAGACCATCTTCTATTGTCATTGGTAGCCACCTTCTTCATACTCAACACGGTTTAGTTCCACTAGTTACGGTTTCTCACTAGAACTCTGGAAATTTCCTCTTGAAGCTAGTCATTAGGAAACACGATAATTGTTAGTATGGGGTGGTGGAGGTTGTTGAGTTTCATTGATTTCACGAACCGGTCAGTGAAATTCAACATTCTTGACAACCCTGTACGGACTATTTTATGTCTAATCGATTTAGATTGTCAGAATATGTAGCTGAATAGATGGATTTGTTTGACTGAGTATTTTGTTCGAATCTCTAGAAGATGGTTCTTACTGTTAAGTGTAAATGTTCTGAATTATTAAAAAAATCTGCACTGATCTGATAAGAATAAGTTTAAACAAAAATTGAATCCAGAGTTTCATAGTCATTTTTATCAGTCCTTTTTTGACTAAAGTTAGAAGTACCATCCAGTTGTCAAACAACACTTAACCATTGTTATTCCAGATGCAAAGTTTTGAAATTATATTACCGCTTGTTTTTCATTTCATCTCTTAGCATTTCCGTTATATTATGGGAATCTTCTTTGGCTAAATGATCTTGACCGTACAAAAAGGGTATAATATGTCAACTGTTGGTAAAAACTGGTTAATTAAATCTTTAAACAATATTATCAGTCATGTGAACTGCTGATAATAGTGAATGAGGAAATATCGACTGGACATGATAAATGAATGGATGGTGAGAAAGATTAGAAAGTTGTGTTGGATAAAGCATTATTTGAGAATAACTGAGTGGTTATTTTTTCCTAACTTTATGGTAATTTAGTATAAACGACAGTTTGGTTGACCGCGCAAACACACAAATGCACCCATTCACACACGCAATATTACGAGGAGATCATAGCTAAAAATATAACTTACTAAATGCTAATTCGGTAGTTTAGAGTCTAAGTGTTCGCAATGGGACCTGAAGACCCTGGATCCTATCCCGGCGGAGTCGTAGATGAGCATCATTGAGGAGTCTCGTACTAAACGGTGGTTTTTAGGTTTCATTGATTTTTTAGACAAGATCAACTCGTGATGTAAATTATAAAATTTAATAGTTATTTCAAAACCTTTGCACTGAGAAAATAAAAGATTTGGGACTTGTTGAAAACAATCTTTTGGAAAATGGGTGCCAGAAGAAATTAATTATCAAACAAAGAAAAGAGTAGCTTGTCTTCATATGTCTTACGTTCAAGGTGAATGGGATTTCGGGGATAATTAATGAAATGATTAGGGTAGCAGCGAGAACGAACCTTTCTACAGATTAACTGCCTTCATTATACAATTCCAAATGATCATTAAATCAATCAAATGCAGATGTCGATATAACATATATGAGACAAATAGGATTTCTAATTCGTCTACATCATCAACAGTTCGATCATATTAAAGTCAGATAAATGGCATTTAAAGACTACTGGGAGTTTCTAAGAGAAGTTAGTCAGGGAGGGACTATAATTTATGGACGACCTTTAAGCGACAGTAAAGTGATCTTGAGGAAATTCGCCTTCGTAATATGACTGAAAGAAGGTTATAAATTCATGTTAAGAATTAGGATTAGAATTTAACGTTAGAAGTTAGGGTTAACGAATAGAGTCGGAGTTTTCATCACGCATCGACGTCAGCCGTAGTGTCAAAATGCTATTTAGCCATACAGATGAATGAATTTCATGCCGAAATTCAAGTCCTGCCATCTTCCATTTCATCATTGATTCGTTCGTAAATTATAGTCTCGTCATTTTTTAATAAAAGGTATCAGTTGTGAAAAAGACAAAAGAAGACGTGATGATAAAAATCAATAAGCGCTTCATTAGCTAGATTAAAGTAAACAACCTCCAAAAGTTAAATCCACTTTTAATAAAGATAAACAAGTACATAAAATATTTATTATAATTATTCAATGATATTAAATAGAATTAATTTCAATTATCTTTCTAGCGTTATTCAGAAACTCAACTAACTAAATATTATGATTACAAACCCCACAGTACTAACAATATATTAACTATGGCTAACTCCAAGAGTTGGTTAAGGGAGTCCGGTTGAAAAGTCATGATCAGTAAGATTCAATCATGCCGTGTATAAGGCAGATATAATCACGGGGAATGAAAGATGACAGTATAATATTGTGAATTTATTGAGATAAGAAATATGAAGCAGGAGGAGATAACACAGCAATCGAAAAGTATCTTGGTCATCGTGAAGCCTGAAGATTCTAAGTACGATCCTTGGGTGGGATCATGAATATTTACTTCTAAGGAGTCATGTATAAAGGTGAAATAACTATCTAATATTTCCTGGTTTTCAATAGTTATGAAATCAATGACAATCCTTGATGTAAAATTACACATTCAACAATTTCTACAAGTTCACTTTTTAAATGAGCTATAGAAAATAGTATGAATCCTTTTCGCCTAAAATTTACTTAAAATTAAGTTTAAAAGATAAGGTTTGCTTAAACTGACAAATCACGAATATTTAAGAATGGAATATTAATCGTTAACACTTGACGAACTTATAAGTGTAATCTAACAAATTTATGCTTCAGTAAAGTAACAGAGTTCCAGGTGAAATGAAATTCTACATTGCATTAAAAAAAAGTTGGCAATAAAATACACTTATCACTAGTTATTACTGTTGGCTAAGGGGTAGTATTAATTTGAAGATATGTTGTTAAAATAATTATAAATTTCATGCCCATAGTTTATAGGTACGATAAGATTAGTTACAATTAAATGGAAAATAATGAGTATAATGTTTTAAACGGGAAGAATCCTTTAAGGGTATGAAATTTATTTTAATACGCTTTACACCCCCCCAACTATTCATCTGTATCTTTCTTCTACCAATCAAAAGCGTCATTTTAACCGGCCAATGAAATCCTCACTATCTGAGGGATAAAAGTCGTTGTTGTATGACCTGTTTATTCTAAATAGTGAAGTTGATATTATTTTCAAAGAGCTGTTTGTTGATAAATTATTTCAAATGGAAGCAGAACTTTTGAGACAACAAACATGTTTATGAGAGTGTGACTTTTCGCCATTTCATAACACAAGACAGTCGTCGAAATTCAAGTGATTTTTACATAAAATATGTATGCAGAATGAAGGGTCATCTACAACTACCGATAACTTCTCAAGAGACATGAATGTTTGTTTTACAGTAAATTCTTTATTAAACGATTTAGACAGCCAATATAAGCTCAATATAAGCTACTTCTTCAGAGTGAGTAAATAACCAAATTAAATTTCTTTGTACTATTTAAACATGTGTTAATTGGTTCGTCCACATATTATGGTCTCATCGAATTAAACTGTCAAGTAAAATACGTTTCTCTTAAGTCATTATGCAGGAAAGTAAAGACAAGATTTATAGAATAGAATAAATTCATTAGAGTTTTTTTGAATTCTACACCTTTATGTATATCAAAATAATTCAAGTAATTTATAGCGATAAAAATAGTTGATTTTAATGAGTATCTATCAGAAAACAGAACATTGTTTTTAATGGAATTACCGAGCCTACGGAGGAACGGTGATTTGGGAAAAGTTAAAACTACTCTATGGATAAATATTATGCGTAATTATCAAATATGTAGTTTATGGTATTTTTATCTCTTAATTATGAGTCTATGTGTATTTTAAAGTTCTGGGGATTTTGTTAAATAATTATTTTCAGAATGGGGTTTGTAGTAATTTTAACATAAAATCGATCTATTCTGGCCATTATGTAAAGTTGTGATTTTTCTTAGAATGATTAATTAAGTGTAGAGTATTCTCTTCATCCCTTATAACTGTTAATTTGATTGACTCATGAATTCAATTATGAAAATACTACAATCTCCACAAATCCCCATACTAGTAATAAACATCATGTGCTCCCTAGTGACTGATTTCAAGATTTCCCTGGAGTTCTAGTGGTAAGCCATGACCCGTGAAGTCCAATCTGTGTCAGGTAGAGACAGGTATCTACCTCAAACAATGGATGCGCAGCCATTTATGGGTCGATGGAAGTCAGATATTAACACCGTCTGATGCTGATTCAGTGGTCTAGAAGTTAAGCGTTCGCGCGCGACCGAAGATCTTGGGTTCGAATCCCGTGCGCGGGATCGTGGACGCGCACTGCTGAGGAGTTTCATGCTAGGACGAAACTGCCATCCAGTGCTTTCAGGTTTCCAATAGTGGTCTAGCTTATATCGACTCATGAATCCAACTACTAATATTAATTATTTATCTATTACTCCGTTTGATATCACCTATAACTTAGTTGTGTACAAATTATTTCTTATTTGTGGTATAATGAATAGAGAATAATAGTGTAATTTAACAGGGAGTTTTAATATTCTGATTGGTTATTAGGACAGAATATGAGTGGACTGATAGTGTTTAGGATTTTGAAGTGGTTTTTTCAGGGTTTTTTATCATTGGTAAAAGAAAAGATAGTTGTTAGAATTAAATGAACCAATTAAACAGAAGTTCTGAACTCATGACACTACCAGCTTGTAGGCAGTTAGGAATGTAAAGAAATAAAATGAACACATCCAATTTTATCATTTTTGCTTTGTTGAAATCTACGAAGACAACTGATCACACACAACACCACCAGGTATTTAATTCCTGTCTAATAACCCGAAAGTTCATTTCTATATGAATTGGGTCCTGATGTTGTTCAGAATGACAATAAAGGCATAGAGAACCTAAAGCACCAAAAACACCCCTATGTATTCAATTCTAAAGTTTAGTTTAGAAATTCAAAGTGAAATCAGATGTATTCTTATGGTTGTATCTTTACGTTAACCATATCGTCAAAACCATAGTTTACATGTCAGATAATTAATTCAAATTTATAGAGCAATTCCTAAAATTTTATCTTGTGATAGAATACTGAAAACCGAAAGAAATGTTTACACTTAATCGACAAGGCATAGCAGCAAATCTCTGATATCACACATACATTCTTTGTCCTAACCATTGGAGAGAGAAAATATTCTAATCTTTTTAATTTTATTATAACCTATATGTTTGACCTTGTCAAGTCCTCACGTGTAACCTTGAGCATGTTATATACATGTGTGTATACTAGTACGTACGTTCTGTGTGTGTTGAGTCACGTTTTAGTCAAATTGAGTAGGCCGAGAATCCTTTCTCCAGATTACACCATGTCTGTGTAAATGAATACCTGAAATAAACTTCCAATTCAGTTCGAATTTAGCTTTCATTAGCATTGTTGTCCAAACGGGTTTAGCCTAAGTATAATACACTGAATAAACAGGAAAATATATATTGTTTACGGTTCACTCATTGTGAAGTTAGAACATGGGAAGTAAAATGTGTATACGGACGAATATTGTATAAAAGAAACTTCGATAATCAAGCAGATTTTCAATTTCAATGGATTACTGAAAAGTTTGAATGATAATCATAGATTGAATTTAAGATATAGCCGATATCATTGGATAAATCATTCAAATTACATATACAGATGATAGATCATTTAAAAACCTATGTAATTTGCCCTTTTATTTATATACTAATACTAGAAAAAAAACAAGGATAAAAAGCAGTGATAAAAATGATTATTTGTTTTAAATGATAATATTGAAGAAAAAAGAAACGAAGAAAAATCAAAAACAAAATACAAATATAAAGTCAAATTTAAAAGTAACTTTTCACTAAAATGCATACATACAGGTACAAGAAAAAGCACATATATTGATCATATTACCAAACAAACAAACAATAATCACTGTAGTGAAGAAAGTCACTGAATTAAACAATTTAGAAGAAAAAAAAAAGAAAGACAATACGGAAAAGTAGTGATAAATGTTACACTTACAAGTTATTAGAGGAAAACTGTTCCGATGAATATAAACAAACAAAAGAAATCCAGCTTAACACAATCACAATCAGTAAGACTGAATAAGTATGTATGTATACCTAACTGGTACCGGTTACTTAGAAAATATGAATTGTATGAATAATACATTTTGGATAGTATGAAAAAAAGGGATTGAGATGTGTTAACAATGATAGTATTTTTCACTATTAAAAACTAATAAATATGATATTAAATACATTGATAAACAGTAATGAGAAATATAACCAACAAACATTTAACATTAGATTGTTTTGTTAAAAGATATAAAAAGGAAAGGAAATATGGGTAAAAAAAGTAGTAAAACAACATAACATTATTTTTGATTCTATTAGAAAAAAATCCAAGTGATGTGAATTAGTGTTGTATGCAATAAATTCATTTATTTCCCTCAAAATAATGCATAGAGGTGTTTGAAGAATCGAAACACTAATGAGAATGATGATGATGATGATAATAGGGATAACGTTTTAAATGAAATATTTGAGCATACAAAAAAGTTAGATGAATTTGAAATAATGTACTTAGTTACAATGTGGATTACTTTGGTAATTTTTCTCTCTCTCTCTCTAGAAGTAAAAATTGTCTTTAAAAAAAAACAAAAACAAAAATCATAATGAATGAAGGTAATATTACCAATGATAATCATTAATTAAAAGTACTATCATTCGAATACTGCAAAAATTGTAAAATTGTGTGTTTGTATGTATTAAAATTCTGTTGGGGACATGTATTTAAACAATTCTGATCAAATTATAAATTTACTGACAATCCTGTTTTATAAAGTTTTAATGATTTGAATATCAATACACCAATGGGTTAGGTTTTGTGAACAGGGTTTCTTGTCGACTACCACTCTAACCAATTAATATCCTAATACAGAGGATGCGATGTCGAGTTAATTAGAATAGTGGCCACGATGAAAACTAGTCTATAAAATTCGACCAGCACTTAAGAGACTAGATAAATATGACATTGATCACTATTCAGTGATCAATGAGCTAAAAACATTTTAGTCCCATAAGTCAGTAATGGCCAGAATAGCTCAGTGGTAACGTCTCAAAGTGTGAAGCCGGGTGACGGGTTCCAATCCCACAGAGAGCATCAGTTCTCATAAGAATACAAGCACGACTTACTGACGAATGTCGACTAGCACGAAACCTAAAAATAGGGTTTCTTGACAGCTATTTTCAACCACCTAACACAATACCTAAATGAAAATTTCAGTATCACACTAGACAAAATTGAAAACGTAACTTAAAATAGAGATATTAAAGGATCTACCGTCGAATCACCAGTATTCGTATATAAAAACTAAGAAGCTAGTAAGAATTAATAATGGAAATATAAAACCTAAGAGAACATGAGTTAAGTGATCGGAATTTATGATGAACAGAATAGTATTGAGTACTGATGTACGCGCTTATGTAGTTGGATTATTTCAATTGCCTATCGTACGAACGGTTGATTTATCTAGGAAAACCTGATAAAGAAATAGGACTGGTATTGATCATCTCGTCGATTAGATAGTATGACAGCAGAGTACAAAGACGACTGCTTGATATTGGTTATATGGTTATTCCTATGAATACTTGCTTCCTAATTTGATGTCTCGACTCCCAATTCGTTAAAGTTTACTAGTAGCATCAGGTCTCCGTGAAAAAGGGAAACAATGTACACTTTTAGGGACCACTTTCTAACCTTCACTTCAGTACCGGGGTCTCATTATCACTATTAATATATATATTTATGAATACAAATAACAATGCAAAAAGAAAATGAGTAGCTGGCATTTGACGAAATCCACTACTTACTTTAGTTGTTAGCGATGAAAGTCCAGTAGAGAAAAAAACAAGTAAAACGAAAATCAATCTGATGAAATAATTTTAGTTAAACTATAAACAAGGTGTATAGTTTGAATGTGGAACATTAAGATTATCATGATTGATTGAATGATTTTCATTTAATTGTAAAGAATTAGAATTTTCTTGTGATGCTACTACTACTGCTGCCGATCGACAAGGATTATTTGATGAATGAATATTATTTAATAAATAAGAGGTAGTTGGTGATGATGATATAATTTGTGATAATGATGATGTAGAAGATAATAATACTTCATCAGATGATGAACACGATGAAGAATGAAGACGATCATCATGGTTGTAGGAAGAAGATGTAAGATGAGGATGAGGAGGGGAAGACGAAGATGAATGAACAGATTCTTGATTACTGTTATTATTAGAAATGGAATGGGATTGTGATGAATTAGTTTTTGATGATCTATTATTTATTTTATGGATAGAACGTGATAATGTTTCGTATTTTTCCATATTTAATGTACGCACGTATAATTGTTCTTTAATTAATTCCAAAAATTCTTCTTCTGATAAATCACTTTGAAATAATAATTTCACTGGTTTTGAATGTATTTGTGTCAAACAAAATGGGCATCTTGCGTGTAATTCAAAATTATATCGATTTAATAATTGTAAACTACACCAGTATCTGGAGTACAGATGAAAAAAAAAAACAATGACATGAAAATAAGTGAAACGTTAGAAAAGTGTAATGATGGAAATCAGTAATTAATTGCACACTAGTGTACAAACCACATAGTGGTTAAGTAAAATACGAAAATCATACATTAAATACATCATTTGCACATCGTCGTGTTGTCCTTTATATACTCCATTATTCCTCTAATTTTGCTGTTATTTCGGTCTCTCTCCGATTCCTTCTCTGTTATCATCATTTCACTGTCCTGCTGCTAGGCATTCCACTACCGATTGGTGCTACATACTACTTATATCTATCAGCATAAACAGCATACAACACAGTGTTACCTTTTCGACAGTAAACAACTGGGATATTTTCTCTAATACGAAACTGGATCTACACAAGATCGATAGACGAGATAACTGACATACACATAGTTTATCAATTATCCCCAACGCGATGAAACACAAAGAGAAGATGGTGTTAAGAAAAAGATTGTTATTCAAGAGATCCAATTTGAAGTAAAACAACTCTTTGTATATGACAACAGACACTCAAATAACAGCAAACGTCATTGGGAAAATATGAATTGGAAAAATGTTACCGAGACTATTATTACACATAAGAACTGTAACTTGTTTATTAACAAAAAAACATAGATAACCTGGTTTTTTAGAAATCTGAATTTTGGACACAATTATGATGGAATAGGGTTATTGGTATACCAATCACGTTTAAAAACAAAAGTAGAGTGGGAGTCAAACTTAGAACTCTTTAAGTGAAAGTTGAGTGATTTCATCGATAACTCTCAACTCCATACAGACGATTAAAATGCTCATTGTCTTACTTAGAAATGGATATTCTGAGATAATTTAAGAATTATTTATTCGGTCACTAGATGGTAATTATGATTAGGAACAAATAGCGCAGTTTACAAGTCAAGAGAGATTTCGATATATTTTACTGTGGTTCGACAGAATTATGGCTTTTTCTAAATAATAGTGACTATACTGAGGCTTTTTTAGCATGCATCTGGCTTCGTGCTGGACTGCATGTACTCTGGTTAGTGGTATTTACCCTAGGCTTCAGCGGTTGAATATTGAGGTTTTTAGTTGAGCTACTCAGTGATTGGTCTGAATGGTTGGCTCGATTCTACGATAGTTAGCAATAGTTCGAATTTAGCATGTTGAGGGATACTTGGTAGTAACCACATATAGATCCAAGTATTCGAACTACAAGTTGTATTTGTTATCTGGAAGTTGACAGTATTAGTAGCTTATAAAAACTGAACCGAAAAGAATACAATTGTTGTATCTAATTGGATATCCAGCAGATATACGGAACACATTGGATTGGTGAATCTCAAGTTAAATAGCATGCGAAGGAAGTACAGTGAATCAAGTATGAGTGCAGAGATGAACCAAGGGCCAACATCAATATTGATATTACTGAGGTCATTTGACCATTTAAAAGTAAACATCAAGTTGTAATTACAGTTAATTACGCTGATAGAGATTCCTATTCGGTTTATATTGTACTTAAGCAGACAGATCAAAGCAGACATATATATATTCAATCATAAAGCTCTAACAACAATATATGCCAGGAGTTCACACATTACTTTTGTTAGCTCATTGAAAATGTGAATGTTAAAACAACATGTATTGTATAAAGTATACTTAAGTAAGTTACTATTACATAATAAAGTTATTTTTATAAAAAAAAACCCATAGGGATACTAGCAGGAAAGACATTTTGATTATGCACTACAAATAAACCTAATTACGAAATTGTTCTCTACAATAAATTCTTTTTCATGTCGTGACTACAGTAAAAAGAGTAGCATTAAACGTTACAACAATTCATACTTTTAGAGTTGAATACAATCAAATTAAACCTAATATGTGATTGAATCTATATATCTTTATAGTATATATTGTAAGAATGTATGATAATCAAAGATGTTACTTATTATCATGTGTAGTAGTTAATATTCGTTTAAACTTACCGTACAGTATTTTCTGAAGCAATATGTCCACAAGGATTAAAACAATGCGTAGCTAAACTGCGATCAACATAGAATGCTGATTCAATGCCCATACGTAATGGGATAAACAATGATGCTTGTAAACATAATGGACATGTTCGACGACTATTTCTGGATAAATTAAAACAAAACTGATAGTTATTATTAATTTAAACAGTATTAGAATTCATGTTCTTTAATTTTTGTTACCAAGGGTTTGACAGACAAAATAGTTTTAAAAATTTTAGTTGCTGACAATTTTCAAGCTAAATAGCTTATCAATCGTCTAAAGTATTAAGCATCCTATCTAGATCACTGTTTATCCAGACATGCATTAATAAATTTAGTAAGATAAAGTTAAAGCTTACGGACGATCAAACTAACACATGGGATTAGTCAATGAAGTTACTGATTGTTAATTTGACTGATATAGGAGGGAAGTGTAAGTCCACTAAATGGAGCTCTTTTTCCTCAGATAGTTATGTACTATTTACCATCTGATTTTCGACTACTTGAATACTTTATATAAAGTTTCCGTTCTTTCTATTTATTTTATACTTGTTCACTTTAACATTTACCCAGTTTTGCTGGTTGTATTTGAGCGTGTTGTTTTAAAATGGTGACAACTTCAATATCTATGAATATTTTCACTCTACTATACCTATTTATCTTTTCTTAGGTAAACATATCTAAATAATTCTGACTATGTTTATTTAATACTTAAACACAATGAATTTATTGAGGTCAAATATTTCTGTGAATTATATTTCAGTCATTTTAATAATATCAGAAGGGGTTTTGTGGAGAGTTTAGTAATTTCAATAGTTGAAATCATGAATCAATTGAAGCTAGACCATCATGGAAAACCTGGAAGCAATGGACGACCGTTTCGTCCTAGTGTGGGATTCCTCGGCAGTGCGCATCCACGATCCCGCCTCGCGAGATTCGAACCAAGGACCTATTAGTCTCGCGTGCGAGCGCTTAACCACTAGACCACTGAGCCGGCATCCAACGGTGTTAATGTCTAACTTCAACCAATCCACGAAATTGCGCCACCGTCACCATTGTCATCAATGATCTGATATCTCACAACAGACCTGGTTGAACTCCACTGGTCACTGTTTCTTACTAGAACTCCAGGAAATGCGCACTGCCGAGGAGTCCCATAATAGGACGAAACGGCCGTCCAGTGCTTCCAGGTTTTCAATGGTGATCTAGCTTCAACTGATTTCAACTATAATATCCACGAAAACCTCTTCCGATCTTAATGTATATTTATTTGTGAATCCATTAGGTTAGTTAAATGCCAAATAAAAGTTGCCATACAGAATACTGTTTCAACTATTCAATTTTTTAAGTAAATTAATCTATATCTTTTTCTTAACGCAAGACTTGTCTGATAAAAAAGTGCTCGATTGATTAATTTATAGACTTGCATAACACCTTTTTAAAATAAAAACTAATTTGCGTACATATATAGGCTATTTCATTTTATCAACCATATCAACTGCAAATCTTCACAATTACAATAATTCTACAAAATACATCAGTAATGGTGTTAATGCAGCTAAAAAAACCCAACTTGGAATATTTCTGTAACATCTTATAAATATGTTCATTAGTTACTGCCCAGTCTTTGTGCCAAAAAACGATTGTCCTAATGAAAAATAAGATAAATCCAAGTTCTAAACAATACATACTTTCAGATCATAATGACAATATATTGATACATGAAACTCACACATCACCAACTGCACGCCAATTATGCCAACCGTGTACATGACCACAGCTTACATACACATAAGGCATTTGATCAGGACTAATTTGATCTGATTCTAGTTTAGATAGTGCATTGTCGTTATTTAATATCCCATTGTTATTTTCCATATTAACTACGTCAGAATGAGGTGAAAAATGTGTACTTTGAGGTAAAAGTGGAAGTTTCAATGTACGATATAGGACAGGACATTGAATATGAGCTTGATTCAATCCATTGATCTAGAGAGAGAGAGAAAGAAAGAAAGAAATAACGATACAAACAATTGTAAACAAAGAAAAAATAAATATTTACTCAGAGCAAACAAAGAGGTAATTATATAAAGCTTAATTTATGTAGTGAGATTTTTAATTCGAGAGAAAAATTTTTTATAATTTGTATTCAGGAAACAATGTGGCGCAAAGTACTATGTCACATAATTAGATTGTTTACTTTTGTGGTTATTATCCTCTAGAGACTTGGATATACTTGAATCCTTGCTCATTTGCAAACTTCAGATCCCACTATTGGAAATAGTATGAGTGTCACATATGGAGGATATTCAATGATAACTCTAATGACAACTGAGATACAATACAGAACAGCTATAGTCACTTTTAGCTCCACCATGACTACTCAAAAAGATCAACCTAATTGGGAAGATTTATTGAATAAAACCAAGGAATAATAAATACATATCCAAGATAATTCAGTGATTATTAAATACACAGTTTTATTAAATGAATAGTTGCCATTGAATACGAAATCACGATGAAATAACTATCGAAAGGAAAATGAACTTAGAATCAAATAACTAAATACAAATGAATTACACTCAAAATGAATGAATAGAATTCATGAGAATGGATATACCGAATTAAGATTGATATTTTTTCTTGTACATTGTATTTAAGGGTATAATGTCCCTAACACTAAGTAAGATAAGTGACATGATATATGATTCAGTCATGAAATAAATTAGTTGCCAAAGGTCAACAATAATGTTACATTTGTGTTTTAATTTATAACCATGAACTTAACTTTGTGAATAGGGTCTTAAAGGATTGAAATACGATTTTCCTTTTCGAGTAGAGAAAAATCTCTATATATTCGATTCAGGTTATGAATCCTAAGGACTTATAAATCATAAGTCTTATACCGATCAGTTATTTTATTTTATCCTTGAGTTCTTATGCCGCTTGGTCAAAGTGAACTGTCTCTTAGAATTACAGTTATATCTTAACAAAACGGAAGAACATTTACAAATAAATATTATAATTGAGACATGGATCTTTACTTTTTTCATATCAGATAATAATCAGTGTCCAAATAAAGTAAGAAAAAACATGATATTTAAGAAAAATAATGGGGCATAAAAATTAAACAAAACAATAACTTCAGTATAAATAGGTCACAATACTTACAATATAACAAAAAAAAGGACAGTCTACAAATTCGTTGTTTATAAAGTTACTGGGAAAACATCTCATATGAGAATAGTTAATGAAATTGAACTAAGTTAATTCAGCAATGTTATTATAGAGAAAATCAATATTGTAACCACTTTCTGATTTCACTGTTGATAATGAGAACGGTGATAAACGAAATATATCATTTTTTTTATGGACTTTTGTTCTCTGAGCTGGATGTTTTGGTCGTGGAGCTTTCATCGTTCTTCTGAACATCAGCACAAACTTCAGATAGAATTCATTTACACAACAAGAGTATTTAAAATATGGCTGGGAGATGCTATTTCATGAATTCATATGAACAAACAAACTATAATATTGAGAGTCAACCATGCGTCACAAGATGTGTACATCCACCAAAAGTCTGATTACGGTATATAGATGACATTTTTATTATCATTAAACGGAATCTTTCAGAAGAATCGTTTGAAAATGTAAACATCAATTCGGAGAGCATCAAGCTAATAAAGAAAATAAAGTCCAGTGACCACAAACTAGAGTTTCTCGACTGCTTGTTTAAACGAGGACATAATAATAAGTTGAAAATAAATGTATTCAGGAAATCGACACATTCTGAGAAATACTTAGATTATGGTTCTTCGACTCATGTGTTTTATACGAAAGTCATAGTGGTAAGAAATTTAATTAACAGGAGTTCTAATCTCGTTACAGATAAAGAAGACTAACGGGTTGGATTGGAGTTTTCTCTACGTTTAAGGATAACAATCACTCCAAACAGTTTCTAAAGAAGATTATTAAGAATTAAAGGAAAAGCTAAATTAGAATGTATGCCGAAAGATTGTAAGTCCACTGTCGTCATCGCATACCGCAGTGAAACATCGGCAGAAATTAAGAGGATTCCAAACAAACATGATATAAAAATGTATTTTCGGGTTTGTGATACTATAAGATCAGCATTAGTGAGGGTTAAGGATAGATTTTCAAAGGAAGAACAATAAAATATTGTCTATGAGATCAACTATCATGATTGTAATGCAGCGTATATGCGAGAAGCTTCAAGACAATTGAATGCGAGGTTGAAGGAACACAAAATATAATATTGAATAAAGCCATTAATAATAATAATAAACAATGTTTGGAAAATGTTCACAAATTCTCGATCGATCTAAAGAAAGAATAAGTCGGCGATAGCAGTACATGCGTTGGAAACAGAACACAAGATCAATTTTGAAGGGACCAAAAGCACTTGAGAAAGGTTTTAGCACACACAGAGAAAGATCGACAACAGAAGCGCTGTATATATGGGCGAATAAGAACAACCTGAACAGAAAGGATGGTATTCAACTAACAACTACCTGGCACATACTCGCTAAGAAGTAATTGGACCCTTTCTCTATCCAACCTGTTTATTTCACATGCATCGTTATTCTAACTGAAATTATTGTGGGTTATTTTAACAATATATAACAATGTATTTGATGATTCTCATTTTTCATGCACGTCGATGTTTCAGAAACAATTTTTCAACCTTCAACTTGCACTTTTATTTTTCCTTCATATAAAAACAAATTAACACCAAATATCAACTATTAATAACTCAATCTTACACAGACACACACACGCACAATTCATCCAGTTACTTATTTTCACATCGTGAACTTTTCACATGATTCGCAATTAACTGACTCATGTTATCCTATTTAAGCATCGAAATATGATTGGATTAGCACAGTATAGATTTGATTGTTAAACACTATACATTTCTTTGGTGATTTTTATTATTACTCTGAAGAAGTTCAGATAAGTTTGCTGGATGATATGTGGGTATTATTTAAATTTCAATCGCTAAGATTATTTCAAATATAATTCTCACTTATAAGGAAAGATCAGAATACGAAAGACTATAACAATCCGGGAAACGGAAAACTAAAATAAAAAATGGACACTGATTCGTTAATAAAAAACTTTTCGATAGATATTAGCCTTAGCCATTAGTTTCGTAAACGAATATCAGTGAGATCATACTCCCGCCCGAATAAAATACAATGAAAAGGGACTAACTACAATCAATCGGAATGAAACCAGCAACAACAACGGGACTAACCATTTTCATTAAATCCTCTGGACAAGCTGTATATTTTAATCCTGATCTAGATCGCCATAATAAAGTTACTCCGCATAGATCTATGATTGTCATATCAGTGAGAATATTATCTTCTTTAACCTAAACGAAGGAAAGTAGAAATCATGAAAAGAATTCAAAGAAAGTAAAAATCATTATTATTATTATTATTTCTGCTATGGTATAAGAATTAACCTTATTAAACAAAGGATTAGTTGTTGAAACTGGAAATATGTATAGGTGCTTGTAAACGGGGTTGAACAATGACGTTACGTAAAAGTTAACTAGTTACTAAAGTAGCCCGTTTTGGTATTGAATACAAAATGAAGATAACACAGAAAAAATTTCCACTTCGACGATATCATTTACTTAAGCTGCACAGTTGTATATTTTTAGCATGGGGAGACTTGTGGAGATTAAAGGATTTTCTTAGTTTTAAATCACTAAATGGTCTTAGCTAGACTATCATCGAGAAACTGGAAGCATGAAGTGGCCGTTTAGTCTTGCGTGTATTTATGCTTATTTAATAAATATACAGAAGAATAGAAAGAGATTACATCATAAAGTGGTTTGAGATTTGAATTGTTAAATAAGAAAAAGGGGATGAAAATAAGTTACGCGTCGGAAATATGAGAGTTGACATTCCACCAGAAAGATATGAAGAAATTAAAATGTAAAGGTCATAATGAGAATTGAACAATATTTTAATTTGTGATGGTTTGGATTATCCCATTGGTTGAACAGTCATAGTTGATATGTGTCCATCGATAAACCATTGTGACAAGTTTATATAGAATAGACGGAGTGGGGCTAGCAGTGAAGTCCAAGACGAGTGTTTCTTCGTGTCTGGGACTCGTTAGCTGGATATATTTGGATCCTAGAGTTGATATCCACGCCAGAATTAAAATTCATATTTGCTGTACAGGTGAGTGGTTATCTAAATTCAGTAGCTAAGTAAATAAGGCGTTGTTGTTTGAAGTGAAACTCATTTGGTTAGAATTCCGGAGTGGGCATCAATTCTAGAATACAGGTTTTATCCAGCTGACGAGTCACAAATAGGATGAAACGCGCACCCTGGATTTTATTTCTATTCATATGTATGCATTTTGTAGGAACATAATTGAACAAAATCTTGAAGTAATTCATCTGCTAAAATACAGATGATTTATGGACTTCATTTTAGGTTATACATTCCATATAACGATCAGTGGTATTATGGAATTGTTGAAAAGATGTATATACAAGGAAAGAAATAACAATGAACAAATAACTGGGTATAACATACAGAGAATAAATGGGTTTTTCTTACCAAATTAGTTGGTACGCAACGATTACTTCGCATTTCATATACAGAACCACATACACTAACTTCACGCCATTGTGATCGAATATTAGAACTATAATGGAAAATGAAATATAGATTTGAAAGTAAAAAATATTCTGGATGGAAATTGATAGAAACGATGATAAATAAATCTATGAATTGAAAATGATTAAATGTCTACATGATTCCGTTAGTTACTTAGATAAGGCACGAAACAAGGTCTAAAAAATATGATTCAATCATTAAGTGGACAGGTTTATGTAATCGGATTTGAATCACACTAGTTGACGGTTAGGAAAAGGAATTGGGTGGGCAGGATAGGATTCAGGTCTTTGATTTAATGTTAGTTGAAAGTTCAGTGATTTGACTATTGAGTCACAGTTTCCAGTTTTCGTAAAACACAATCTTTTTTGATAGTTTTTAAAACAAAAACTAATTTTAGCTAAATTACCATTCAAAAGTAGGAAGGTCCGAACAGCTATTTCGCCCGAGTATGGAACTCCTCAGCAGTGAGCATCGACTACTTCACTACAGAGAATCGTCCAAAAACCTTTGGTCTCGTACGAGATCGTTTAACTTATATACCGATATATCGATATGCACTCCTGAGGAGTCTCAATACTAAGGTGAACTGGCCGTTCAATGTTTCCAAATTTCCGATGATGGCATAAGATCATTTGGTGAGTTAAAACTAAGAAAATTCTACAATCTCCTCATATTCCCTTATTCTAACAATAATCGTTCTTGATTAAACTTCCTACTATATCTGTATTTTTTTTTATAAAAATAGATTGCTGTTTAGTATCCAACAATTAAATGTTAATTATTCTACTGCATAACACCGGAAGTTAATTTGTTCATCTATAAAATAACCTAATAATTTCTATCCATATTGTAATTTACTATTATACTTTATACCAACATACTAATTCTTTATCAATCAAAAAGGGAGATGTAAAAAATATTATAAAATCCAACCACTCGAAATTATGATAATGTTTCATAACATCAACTCAGTTCCTAAACACTAGAGTCAGCGTGTAAAAATCCAACAATGAGATTACATGTTTACAATGAAATTTTAAAGGCTTAATAAATATAAAAAACAAAACACAGTAAAGATAAGACAATTTTTTCTTTCACTTACTCACGATCTGTTCATAATTGTGATGAAGAGTTCAGATAGAGCATTATATAAGAAACAGAAAGAAAGAAAAAAACAACTTGACCAGTCTATTAAAAAAAGAGCACTACAATAAATCAATGAGATAATATCTAGTGATAAATGTATAATTAACTATATGAGCTAATATTCTACCAGCTAGTTAATTCATTACACGCTGAACCAGAAGAACTGTTTGAAGTAAAATGTTTTATTGAATTAAAATTTTATTTTAGTGGCATATAAAAGTGGGATTAATTGGGATAGGAATCCATTTTTTTCTTATTTGCAACTCTTAGAATGAATACATTCAAAAGTAACCAGGTTTGGATAACATTGACACGTTGTTGAGGTTGAACACTACACACATGACATTAAAGTCAAACACGATCAGCACTTTTCACGTACTTTTAACCTGACACAGTGATGTATCAATTATCCACAGCGTAGCAATGTCAGGTTTCATTAATATGATGTGAAATCTTTAGTATTTTACTCTAAGAATAGTTCAACTAGGCTAACTTCATGAAGATTTAGGTGCTGAATAATAGGTAAAACAGAATCACGTACTAAACAATGTCCAACATTGATTTCATAAACTGAAATTGGAATCAGAGCACTTATGGGCTACTGTAAAAGAGGGTAGGAGTATTTTATAAACAACGACTACGAAAAATAAGCATAATCTTAATTGGGTTACAAGTTGGTAAAGTTAGTCGAGACGAATGTTTATAGACTCAGACAATTAAGAGATACTTTGAGCAATCCCAGCTACTAATTATCTCGGTACATTATGCTGGCTAGTATAGTAGGAGGTTGGAATAGCCACACAAAGGTACAGAATGAGTTCAATAGGCCATAGGCTATCGATATGAGTTGATGTATCGGTGTCTAAATGTTCTAGTTGAAGTCTACGAGACAACTGAAATAAATGTTTGAAAGCACTAGAAATCGGTAAGAGAAAATACTGAGTACCATGACTCTAAATACTTCAATGACAAGCAACACTAAAACATTAAATCCACTTGACCACAAATCCAATTGGACATAAGTACTACGAGATGCGTCATACAAACAAATAAATTGGATAATTGATTACAGATTTGTGTCATAAACTGCTGGTTATTATGTTAAAGTTAGAGATTACTTACGTCATTGAATCGAAACTTCTAGTTAACTTTATTCACAGCCCTATAAATATAACTACACATTTCACATGTGATTTCTTTGGTTTCTCCAGTCCTTTAAATGATGTTAATGTCCGTCTGATTTGATTTAAGCTAATGATTTGTCAAATACAGATTTATGTACTCCGGTTTGGGTCATGTGTATAAGAAAGTTAACAATACTGCCAGGCTGCTAAAATCGAACATACAACCTATTAGCTAAAGTTAAATTCTCTGACCACGAGATCATAACTCCGCTGATAAAATTTTATTTCATTGACATCACGAACCGAGTTAAGTTACACATCCACTGAAAGCCAGGAAGCACTGGACAGCTGTTTCGTCACGACATAGGACTCCTCAGAAGTGTGAGAGTTCTTTCATTCACGACCTCACCCACTAAGGAGTCCTACACTAGGATGAAAAAACTGTCCAGTGCTTCCTAGATTTTAGTGGATGTCTAACTTGGATCGGTTCGTGACATTAGTAACGTTTAATAATCTCCTCAAACCTCTATACCAGTTAATATTTATTTAACTAAAACTCCACATTTATAATAAAATGTTCTTTTTCAGTGAATGATATTTCCATGAAATATTTTATTAAATTGTAACAGGATTCGGAACTGATATATAAATTATCTACCTGCCTCGATTCATACTCATATAATAATATAAGACATACCTGAAGCTTCATTTGTTTGTTCAATAATTTTAGCTGGAGGAATCCGTAACATCATGACACCATTTGTTGTTAAACCATCCATAGAATTGTCACACTTCCATTTTATAGCACGTTCCTTTTCGAAAGAACAAAGTATAAATAAAGATCAATAGCAGTATGCATAAGCTGATGAAAAGTTGTATATAGTTTAATCATTGTATATCCAAGTTATGAAGTAATGAATGCGGAAAATTATTTATGAACTAGTCATTGGGTAGCAAATTTCCATAATGACTAAATCTGTTGAGGAATTTCAATTTCAATAACAACTGGGCAAATTAAATGAATGATATGATTCAGTGTACTTGTTAGTGAAGAACTGAAATGAGAAATTTAACTTTCAGCACATAAAGATGATTACATAATGTAGGCGTAGAGGTTTGAAATTAATATTTTCACACGGTGAAAGAAACATTTACTCCGTCTTCAGTCCTTCTCAGGTTACTCCTGATCCCAAACTCGGACAAGGTAGAGTAAAAAAGAACCTTGCTAAAGACATCGCTAACCAGAAGGGAAATACTACAAAAAAGTGGGATAGACACGATATACCTCTTAATATACCTGTAACTCATGAGCGTTTTAAATCGTGCTGGACCCTTTTATGGGTCCAAATTATGGGAGCATAGATCGGTAAAAGTTTGAAGTACAAATAAATAAATATATAAATAATCTTAGTGGGGCTGTAAAATTATTTGAAGGTCTCTCTCAAACATTTTTTCTCTTTCTATACTTTTATAAAAAGCGACAACCAATCTTGTAGTCTAAGACATATCCATTGAAATTATATACATATACAGACGGATACAAGTGCTTTAGTTTAAACCCCCCCATAACACGATACCACGGAAAGATTTAAAAAATGGAAAAATATCAAACAGAAGCAGGGGTAATGGGAAAAAAAATGAGGAAATAGACTTAAAGGATGATTGCATTACTTTGGTTTTAAAATATGCCATCTAGCGTCTTCGACCATTAATTCAGCGCACATCGAAACGCAAAGCGAGGATGAACCTATATCTTCTTATACTAATTAGACTAATAAATAATGATGTTATGAAACACCAATATCTTTCAGTCTAATCACATTTGACCGGATAAACTTGTGAAATACGCTTAAATTATGGAAAAGTTTGGATGAGGGAAATCAATTCCCGACTAAAAAATTTAATAACTATGCTTTCATGTATGCGGGTAGTGTAACTGTAACAATTATTACTCATATCATGAATCTACTACTACTATATTATATTCCTTAATACACAGGTAACGCTTTTATTCGTGTCTATCAACTCTATTTATTTCAAGGGTTGAGTTTATTCGATTTATCGAGCAGTAAATGTGAAGATTATGAAAAGTATTGTTTGAAAAGTTTTCTGCTGAAGAGATTTAAAAATTAAGTTGAGTAATAAAATTGATTACTATCACATAATTGTATTTCATACTTACCATAACCTTTTAGAGGATTATTTAAAGAATGCACCACAAATTTAGACACAAATCACTAATGAATGACTGGAAGGATTTACTTTGGATCAGTCTTAATTTTTAATATAACTGAAGAACAGTTGGAATTACTGAAGAACAAACTGTATGAATGACCCAGAATATATATATATATATATATATAACAAAAATACAAAGTGACTAATAACAAAGCAGGTTTTAGATTTTACAAACCTTACGGAAATTCTCTTTCATACAATTTATAGTAGGCAAGTCTACATTAAACAGCTAAAATGCAGCTGACCTGTAGAAGCGTATGATGAACCATTTTTATCATTTTAAAGTAATCTTTACTGGTTAAAAGTAAATATGCACACTCAAGTAAGGAAAAAAAATATTTCAGAGGTTAAAAACGTGTTGTGTTATTTCTAATGAAATAGCTTTTAATTTAGTGTCAATAGGAAATGCATATTTAGTGCGAGGATGAATCGTATGTACTGAGATCAATCCTTTTGAAAACACTTGTCTTTGAAATATGTATTATGTGCAGTTTATTCTTATTTTCAATCCCGTCGAGTATTGTTAAAGTGTAATCATTGGAAAAAAAATATATTTTGAAAAACCAAAAAAGAATAAATAAGAATACAAGAATCCAATTTATCAAAATTTGTAAAAGGAGCAATGCATTTCAACTTGACCATTAAATTAGAATTCCATTGTTTGTTTTTTTCTTTAAAAGAAAAAGAATACAAAGGATGAAAACATGAACTGAAATATTTGGACCCGAATAAATAACAGTTTTAATATCTTGGTGTTATATTTAACAGTTAACATATATGGTAAGTAATGAATCGCGAAGCGGTCATCAGGAAAAAGAGGAAAAACAATAGACGAAATATTTATCGATTATTTGATATAAATCAATTTGCCAAAGATGGAACAGAAAATTAATGTAGATATTGAAAATAAGCATTTTTGAAAGGCGATTTTATATTCCAGGGAAAAAGATGGGTAATTTTTTTCGTATTCGGACTAACTGATAATATACTGGCTTTACCTAAATATCATCAGTTACAAACTGGATTGAGTTGTAGGTGCATGAATGTATGAAATAACGACCAGACTTGCAATGTCAATCATTTGGATGAATACTACATTATGCGTACTTAAGGTGTAAAAATAGATGACTGACGAAAACAGGAGTCCGTCAGTCATAAACGAAACAGAATCTAAAACGAATGTGTATTGGTATAGAGTATCACATTTATCAGCCAGTCTATTATCTTATTCCTGTAAGTTCGAAAAAGCTCGAAAATATGCGCTGATGGAGAACTAAGCATATTACATTGAGTAAAATTTGAATTTTATCGAAAATAATAACTGACTATTCTGTATGAAGGCAAAGTATCCGTTCAAATAAATACACTGCGAAGATTTCGAGGAATATCTTACTATTGTGGTAATATGAAAAGTCTAAAACCAGTATACAAGTGAAAAAAAGAGAACATGCACAATTTAATGATGACTGTTCGTAGCTTCTTTGGTATTTCGATCAACCAGATTCTTATGCAGTTGTCACATAACGTCAAGATTTTGTGTTCGTATTTATTTATTTATTTATTTTAACACATAGATATTGGCACAAGGAAGCACCAAATACATATACGCCACACAAATCTCATTCGGTATGTGTGAGGGCTGTGATACTGCTCGGGTGCCCAAACTGAAGCAGGTGGTTATTTAAGGGGGCCACACCCCGAGCGTTTGACCTGAAGGTCCGATCCACAAGGCAGTGGAGCATCGTGAGGAGATGCAATCCCATGGTAGCCGGTGACCAATGATTGGTTCATGCGCCATTTGTTCCCGCAGGATACTGGAGCCCATGTGCATCATTGGTTTGGAATCCGGTTAAAGCGTCGGACATTTGCTTTTCGTCCTCTCATTTTCGTAAACAACATCCTCCCTGCGAGAAGGCAGTGAGTAGGAATTCACTGGCAGAGGCTATGTACGCGTGGCCATGTGAGAGCATTTCGAGAGGGAGGGCGGACTCTCCCCACTCTCGGCCGTACCAGGGCATTTGGGGGCAGTATCTTGACTGTTGAAATTAGATAATACAATCGTTAATGCTTTTATTACATGTACTCTTTCCGAAGATCATATTGTTTGAAACTTGTATAGGAACAGAAGTATGTGATTATGAAAAAAAATCTAATAATACTTTATGTTTTATGTAATTCAAAGTAGTTTTACCCTAAGGCTTAAATAATGTACCACAGTTTGATCTATCCGATTGTTTTATATGGTTAAAATGAAAATGATTTATAGTTTGTATTTATCAGTTTCCTAGAATTTCATTCAGAATTGAATCAGATTTTTTAAGGTAAAGTTTTTAATTTTGTTTTAAGTTACAGTCGATTTACTAATTAAAATAATTGAAGTGATAAAAAATATAGTATGAACATAGATTCAGTCTATAATTAGCAACGTAATATGAGGAAGAACGATCGGTGGTAACGTACAGTAGAATACAACAGTGAATCAATTCACTAAAATTTTACATTTGCTTAAAGACGGAAAATTAGTGACCAACACAAATGGAATCTAAAACAATCACACCGTTTGAAAACAGTTAGAAGAAAATAAGTAGTAGAATTCAAGACAGGAGAAACTTAATTGTTCAAACTTTTTATTTAGAAGAAAAAAATGAAAAAATTAGTGAATTTGAGCTATAGTGACAATTTTTCATTTATTTCGGTTAAATTCTTTAATTATCAGTTGTAGCTATTCTATGAAACTCCCACAGGATTTCGGTATAGTTCACACATGTAGTTAGAGACTATATGGATGAAAGATGAGTTTTGGTTTGACAATATTGGATTATCTTTTGTCTTTAGAACACCGAAGTTAACTCAGTACACCGGAGTATAGGATAGCTCAGAATACGTTACAAATGCTTTGTCAACCTTAGATAACGGTTTATAAACTTATCAACTAACTCTTTTTTCTTGTCTTCTCTTTACTCTATATCTAGATTTAACATCACTCAATCTGTTGTCCAATCAAATACAAGTGATATTCCATCGAGACTTACGACATAATAACTATAACCAAAACATATCTTAGATTGCAGCACAGTAGTTAAATGAGATGGAAAACTATGATAACCGTTTAATTCTAACTTTTGCACACATGGTTTAAAGCTTGATTGTCGTTCTTTATCAGTCAGTATTTTTAATCTATAAAAACATATACTGATATGTCTTTTCAAAAAATAATCTAGTATATGAAATTCAATTAGAAACATCTTTAAAATTAGTCATGATAACAGTAAAGAAAGTATATTCCAATAACTTTGGGACTAACACCTCAAATTTTGTCGGGATATCTATTGGGTTTAATTGATAACAAGATAAGAGGTTCAGTTGGATCACATAGTGTTTTGTCGAATTGTAAGTAAATGTTAAACTAGAAACCATTCTAGAAGTCACCAAATAATTAACATAAAGCCTGGTCCTATGAATTCAGCACAGCATTAAAAGCTATGAAGTAAAAATTACTTCTAAATATAACCACCATAGATTTATTTTTTTATGGCCAACTGCTCTATTCATTCATATTAAGTAAATAATAAAAAGGTATGACGTAATCGCTGGGATATGTGGTGTCCGAGAGCTGATATTGATACACATTCCTCCCGTACACAATCCCAAACAGTTAAAAGAAAAGAAAAAAGTAGAAAAAGGAAGTTTATTTAGACTAAATGGATTCAAGGAACAACTGTACACTCGTTTAGGTACATGTGTTTATCCCTTAGGAAGTTAACCTTGTCAGTAATTAATGTCTTATCTTTTGCAAAATAAAACCATTCCTTGGCCAATCACAGACACGTTTTATTTGGCAGTTTCTGATTGGCACAATGTATCAACGTGTCCCTATGTGGCGATTCTTGATTGACCCACTGTTATAGTAATTCAGTAAAGCCAGTATCAGTTTATGTATTCGACTATTAATCGAAAGTTGGTATGTTTTGCATATGTTCGAAACTATATAATTGAAGATTAAGGGCTTTAATCACTGAGTCACCAAAAAATGGGTATAACAAACTTCTTTCTAAATTTAAAATGATTAAAACAATGAAATAAATTACAATAATGAAATATTTGTCAGATAAAAACATTAGCTATTTATCAGTTCGCTTATTTCGTTTGTTTTATTAATTGAGGAAGTGGTGGTACACAACAATATATATACATATGTATATCAACGGTTATGATAAATAAAAAAACAACCAAAAAACGTTTTATTGTTATCTAAAAAGCAAACCACATTTCGATTGAAGCTATTTAAGATTGTATGTCAGGCAAATAGAACATTGACATATTTACCGTTTAATAAACAAGACCAGATAAACAAATAATTAATACTTTCTAAAAGTTACTAGTGGAATCTGGATTGTAGGCTTCATCATCCTACTTGTGTTTATTTATCATCAAAACTGATTTAACTGGATTCATTCTACAGTTTCAATGGAAAAAATGAATCCAGCACATTAATTTCGATTTGTTATTAATCTTAGCTAATTATCATTTGTCTTAGGATAACTGTATTGAAGTTATTTACAAGAAACTGAATATAACACCGTGATATACCAGTTTATTGTTGATAAATGTTTAAAAAATAGTTGCGTTTCAGAAATTTGTAGGGAATCAGTAAAAATGTTTTCTCACATATTTTTAGCATTTTGTATTAGAAAACACATAACCAATTATGTTTCAAATCTTATCATACAGTAAGTTCAGGCTAGAAAACCATTGTAGGGAAGCAAATTAACCTGAGTTTTATATTCGACGGGATGATTCATCATGTCCACAAACTATCTGTTATAGAAAGGATTAAAACTTGTGTTATACACCTCGGTGTTAATTAGTCTACCAACCATTACGTTTATAAACTAAGCAAACTAGAATGAAAACATATGTAGGATTTACCTAACGGATTGGGTAAAGTAAACTTTTGTAATTGGCCAATTCAGAAAAAAAAAACAATAATCTAAGTGCCTGAAAGATCAATATTCGATGATTACTTCACAACTGAATGTCTTCAATTAAAAAAACTGGTCAAATTAGAAAACTTGTCTACACGTCAACATTCAGCGGACTACGAACAGAGTATTTCTTGTTATACTATAAATACTGATGACGGATATATGTAATTGAAAATTAGTAACACTAGTGATTCCAAGTTATTAGCCAAATTGACGCAAGCTAATGCCAGGCGGTTGTCGTAGTTTGTTTATCGGTGTAACACTGTAGTCCAATCATCTCAGCACATGGAGTTTGTTGATGGAATCACCTAATAAAATTTGATTAGCACGGTAGCGGTGTTAATCTCAGATAATAGGTATGGATTGCAACAAAGTTTACCAGTACGATTTGGATTTATGTGTTATAATCAACAGAGAACTTCAAATAATTAGACTTATTGAACAACATTATTTCAGCAAGCTTTTCTACTCCACTGATTACTTTTAATTAGCCCAATTTGTTCTTGACAGACTACAAATAGTCCCATCTGAAAAGTAATACGCTATATAATACAATACCATATACTGATGTATATTATATGATGGAGAATATTTGTACTTCATGACGAGGACGTTGAAGCTGTTGTGAGTTCTGAGCTAGATGGATTAGTTGTGAACCTTTCATCACTCTTTTGAGCAGCATTGTCAACAAGTACTTCAATCAACAAGAAAAAGAATTAACAAAGGCAAGATCATAATTCAAGTTAAGAGAGAAGACAACTAAAAAGAACATAGAAGCAACGGCCACAAAGTTAGATAAAAAAGCAATCAAATTTCAGGTCAACAAAACAAGCCATTATTCAGTTGTGATGGGATTCTAATAACTCACTTCTCTTTGAAGTAAGTGCTGATGATGTTGTTCAAACGAAACATGAAAGCTTCTCAACCAATGCATTCAGCTCAGAGATCATAACAACTTCAACATGATATACATTATTTAACACCAATAGTATACATCAATAATATGAATTCTTTTTAGATCAAGAATGAGCTAATTTATTTGTTAACATGAATAGCTTTGATATTTTAAACTGAATGATAAAGAAAACACTTCACTTACCCCTAAAAAATATTATTTGATGCATCGAATCCAGCTGCATATAAACGAGCAGTGTAAGGTGGATCACGATCAATATGAATACGACAAGCGAAACGTGAAACTGCACTTTCATAATTACCGCGACTGGGATCTTTTGAATTATCTTTACACTGTTTATTATTATTGTTATTATTAATATTATGATTGACGTGCTGCTGATCATTTTGACTAACTGACGGTTTTGGTTCGGATACAACAAAATCTATGTGATTATCAGTACTTCGACCAATCTATAAAAAATATTAATCAAAGTACGTAGCAATAGATAAATAAAATTAAATGTTACAAAAGCATTGAACTGGAAACAATAAAAAGTTCTAACTTTATAAAAAATAGACAGTTATTATTGTACTTCAAATTAAACAATAAAGTTAATACGAAAGATGAAGATACTTTTGTTTGAGTTCGGTCGATTATATGAGTAAGAAAATTGCTATAAAAAGGTGTACAATCTAATGTCGAATGTTACTAACTTTGGACATGAATTAAAATATTTCTAGGCTATTTTGCTGATATCAAATGAGTTGTATGAAGGCTGTTCAGTTGGGATCTACATCTGTTGTGTTTGTGTCCGACTTCAACGCAATCTAACATACTAGGTTTCGAGTTATATTTATTTTGTATGAATTATTGGTACTATCCAAATACTCAAAACTTAGTAGGTTGAGCATTATTCAAACTCGTAGTGCAGTTTCAATGGAAGTGTAATGTTAACATAACGTCAACTGTTGTTGAAAACTAGAGTTTTAAACAATAAGGAATACAATCTACACTGAATTGAATGAAAAAAGTGAATATATTAGACAATTATGAGAATCACCTGAAACATATCCACTTTAGGATCAGGCACATATTCTACAACTACTGTAACATTCCTCGATAAAGTAAACGAGATGGCAGGTGTATTCCGATTTGTCACTGCCTAAAAATGGAGAAATAAAACTTAAATAATTATTATAAAAATCCCTCCAAAAAAGTCGATGTGAGGTATATATATATATATATATATATATATATATATATATATATATATATATATAATATTCAACATCATACGAAAAGTCGTATTATTGAAACAGTATGTTTTGTGGAAGGTGGTAGATAATACAACTTGTTAATATGTGTTAAATAGCATGAGAATCAACTAAATATATTTTCTTTCAAAGGGTAGTTTCTTTCAAGTCAATCATTTTAAAATCATTCAACAAAATCATGAAGAAGCAAAAAGAGTAATGTAATAATGATTTACAGTTTAGAATATAATTTGATGAAATAAATAAAACTTATTGTTGACGTACACAGAAGTGAAACAGATGGTTTTCGAGTATCTACCTGATTTACTTTAGTTCAGTTAATAAGTTAATCAAAGTCTATCACCATATAGTGTTTATCATGATGGAGATTATTTTTAGCTCAGATGATTTGTATTGTGTTCTTTAGTTTAATTGCAATGCTTCCAATATTGTTCTGAACAATATCATCTACTTGACGTACGAGTTGATAAAGTTGTCTAGAATGATAACGAAACGTTGGCTATTAAATCATGCAACTCAGAGTACGTAACACAATGAAAAGTTTTCATCACTTTATTTTCAATGAATAAGTAACCGATGAAATCCAAGTAAATGACTGATGCACTTTCACTATTTGTTAAATAGACTATACGGCTAAATGAAGTGAAATAAAAGGTTGGATTCAATAAAAGTACCGTACGTACAATGTTATATGAGTGCTCGTATTTGTCCAACCGCTTCAAGAAAATTACTTACAAAACGAAATTCCGGAATTTTAGGAAATTTTAACTACAGGTGTAGTGAACGGAAACTCAGGTGAGGAAAACCAATTTACATAGTGACTTTATAAAATATGACAACCATACATTAAGTATATCATTTGTACATCTTCCTTCAGTTATCCTTTACGTACTTCAGAATTATTTCAAGTCTGTTGTTACCTCAATCGCTCTCTATTTCTATTCCTATTCTTCTTAATTTACTCTTCAGCTGACAGGCATTCCACTCCTGATTGCAGCTACATACTACTTACATATGTCAGCATAAGTAGCATACACTACACAGGAACCAATAAGACGAAAATCAAGTGAATTATGGGAGATATGAATAAAGTTGAACAAGAAAGCGTGACTATGATTGGTGTGTATTTAGGGAAAACATAAGACATTAATTTGTTCATACAATATTCTTAAGTTCAAAAAAATGTTGTGAAACCACACGATGATGGCACTGTTTGAAGAGAATTGTAATTTAAAGTCATAAAACAGATTAGAAGGTTTCACAATCTACTATGTTTTCGAAGACTTCAGTTGTAACTGGTGTATGAGTAGAACCATCATGAAAGATAATAACTGAAGATTAAAAATTCAGTCTTATAAAATAACATACAAAATTATAAGGCCATTTTTTGGTTCAGAAAGTAGTTTTTATCAGCCAAGGCAATAATAACAGCACAGAATTAGGAAACTGTAGATTTTATTAGTTCAGTTTACATGAATCAATAAACATTGAACATTAGAGGTGAAATAACTAAAAAAATTATATATCAACAGTTTAAGGGGATGAGTATATATATCTCACTTATATCACTCCATGTAGACACACATTCGATTGGATCAATATCGAAATTTTCGATGAAGGGAATACTAACACCACCAGGGAGTTCTTAGAAGCTTGGCATTCAGGTCAATCAACAAACACGTCGAAATCGATCCACTTTACCAACCAATCAGAAAAGTCATGGACAAGTATAGGACCAAGAATCAGATCAAAGGAAGATACGACCAAAATAAAAAGACAGGTAATGACAAGTTAGAGGTCGATAATGACCAATCGAGATCGAGGGGACAAGATGTGAGTCATATGTGACGAAAATCGAATACTTTCCTTCTACCTGAAGTTTGTGCTGATAATGTCGTTGAGAAGAACAATCAAGGTTACACGACTGAACCACCTCTTCACCAAAATCATCCACCTGAGCTCCAAATTTTCACTATCTCAATTTTGATAAAGTAGCTGTTCTACTTATAACTTTTTAAACAGTCTTAATTGTTTATAAGTTCAGTACGTAAATGAGCAAAACTTTGATGATATAGTAAATGTTTTTCTATTATTTTTTATGTGGGTCCTTAAGAAAACAAAAGAATGCAGAGTAAACACATAGCTTAATTAAAAATATTCAGCGATCAATATTTACCCCTATGAAGTTAAGTTTTTAATTTCTAATTTAATGTCACATAGATTAGATTTTTGTATCATATAGTTAGTTGTACTGAAGAGCCAACTCTACATGCTTACTTCTTAAACTCTAAAAGGTTAAGTAGTTACTGTTCGGGATCGTATCCGGATACCGAAACATGTACATATTTACTGAGAAAAATTCAATTATCAATCAATTTACTTAGTGGACAGTAAAGTGCATTTATTCAAAAACGGAAAAGTTATAAAATAAAGTCTGGTTATTCTAAAAATATCTGATACATAAATGACGATAAATTAATTAAAAACAAAATATTACTTTATTGGTGTTTCGTCAATTTTACTGTTTAACTAAAAGTTGTCATTTAACATAAATAGGAGTATTTGATACTGAAGTAATGCAATAATAAACGCATTGAAAATGAACCTTACATATAGAAGACGGCTAGTAAAAAGACATTATTACTTCTTTTCTATTGATTAACAGAGAGGTGAACTATAATATAATATAGTTCACTTATTTAGTAATTAAGCCGTTAAGCTTAAACTCGGTTACATATACCTATTCATAAATTCTAAACCGAATTCACATTGTTTTTTAGAAGGAATCCCTATATTCCTAGGTAATCAGTACCAGTAGTATACAAGACTGTATTGTTGGATGCTACTACGTTACGAGAAATATTTTTAAAGAATCATTTTCAAAATGATAACTATTAGACATCAATACAATAATGGCCATAACATCTCATGTGCGTACATTGAAATATGACAGGAAAGAGGACATACTGAATAAGCCGATAAACTGTATCACTGATATTTTAAGGAGTAAAATAAAAACTAGTATCACCGGAATAATTTGAAACATTCTGAAGATGACATGATCCATTATTATGAAATAATCAGTTAATATAACAGAATTGTTTGCATAATGTTTTGAGATTTGTATATTTTAATTTAATGCAATGATATGCATAATCAACTTTCTAACAGTTTATACACTACTGAGTTTAATACGTGATATGATGAAAACACCATTGCACTATTCAAAGTTTGCCAGATCAAATAGAATTTGAACTAATAACCTAAAAGTCGAATTCCAAGTATTATATTTGTTGAACTATGAATTCATTTACTATTCAATCGTTAAATAATAAATATGTGGTTAAGAATAAGTGCTCAACGTATTTATTTAATAGAAACTGAAAATAAAAGGTCCAAATGAATTACATGTTAAAAAAAAACATTATTAGTTTACATTTTGAGAAAAAGGATCTAATGAGTGATGGCTAATAAAAATCTATAATTATTTTGCACATTTCTGGTACAAAAAAAAATGCTATACTGCTGAATTATCAGTAAAAATCAATAGTCAATAAACTGTTGATATGCGGTCAATCGAAAAGTTTAATTCAACATAGTACATTATAATTTAGTTTCACATGTATATCAAATACATAATTAGAAAATATAATTAATAACCTAACGAAAGTTGAACTCTCAGTAGGTTATGTATTACATAGGTAATATGGAAAGAAACAAAAAAAAACCCAGATAGATAATGGTTTGAGACTTAGATAGTGACTTCTATAGTGGAAAATAGATAGGAAGTTACAAAAATCAATATAATTAGGAAGGATTGACAGAAAATCACTCTAACATCAATAGATATAATCAACTGAAGTTAAGAAAACTAGATCATATCGAATAAACACCTGAATTACTTAATAAATGTTGGAATTAATTAAATGAAATATGAATCACTACAAATCTTTTATTTCTACTTCAAATGTACGTAGAAAAACGATGCCAAAATTATCAGTAGGCAATAACATATCATCCGCTAAATATTAAATTTGCTAATAAAATTACACTATACATGGAGTGTACATATGTAATTTTATTCCGTTATCCCGAATCGAATCTAACAACTTCGATATTATATAGCCGTATTTGATAGCAAAGAGTGGGGAAGAAAAACATGGTTTTAGGATAAATCATATTCCCAGGCTTTGAAGATCATACACTGGAATACAATAACAAGTAACAATCTTTAGATTGCTCTAAATTTATATTTATTTTGAGTGCTCCTTAGTGTTTGCGATGAAAAACTATTTTCAAAAACCTATAAGTTATAGGTGGATCTGTGAAATAATGTCTAAAACTCGGCTTTCAACCAGTAGCTTGCAGGTTTGAAACCAAAACTACCTAATTAAGTTTGAACAATTTAGTGATATTACAATTCTGTGGGCTCCGGCACATTAATCTGTATTTGATAACCGATCAATACTTAATAAAAAATCCAAAGAACATAAGCTAACTCAGCTTAAAATATGCTAATATTTTTGTTAAATAATAACACTCAAGTTATATTTTAAGCAATATTTTCTGCAGTGGTATTTGGTACAAATAAAGAGTTCAATAAACAGTATATATATATGAACAAAAGCCATATAAGCTTATAAATAGACTAAAATTAATATTTAAAAATTCATTGAAAGAAACATGAACATATCTAATCACCGACCAAATAAATTTTTTATTCAAACGGTCTATGTAAACCAAGAATAAATCAGGTAAACAAGTAGAAAAAGTTAAATCATAGTTAGATCCTTGAAGACTTATTGATAATGAATTAAGTGGTACTAATCTGAACCCATGCATTAATAGTTCAGGAAAAGGGAGAATATTGAAAAATTTCACTAATTAGTAGTGAGTCTTAAAAGTGGATTCAGTAATTAAAGCATGTCAGGTGTTGTACACGGGTGGTAAGTTATAAAACTTGTGAATTTATGCGTGCAAAAGGCAATGGAAATATCATATACAGGTTGAATAAACACAATTCCCAATTTTTGGTTTTAAGAATTCTGATTCAATTTCGTGCACTTTGATGAAAATAATTTGATAATCTTGATTATATCGTCATTTCATTTTGTTTGTGTGTGGGCTGTGATACTGCTCGGGTGCCCAGACCGAAGCAGGTGATTTCCGTAGTGAACCACACCCCGAGCGTTTGACCTATAGGTCTGATCCACAAGGCAGTGGAGCATCGTGAGGAGGTGCAGTCCCATGGTAGCCAGTGACCAATGATTGGTTCATACCCCATTTGTTCCCTAAGGATACTGGAGCCCATGTGCACCATTGGTTTGGAATCCGGTTAAAGCGTCGGACATTCGCTTTTCGTCCTCTCAATTTCGTAAACAACACCCCGGCCATGAGAAGGCAGTGAGTAGGACTCCCCTGGCAGAGGCTATATACGCGTGGCCATGTGAGAGCATTCGAGAGGAGGGGAAGGCCCACCACACTCTCGGCCATACCAGGGCATTTGGGGCCTCCTTTTACCAATATTTATGTGTTCAAATAAAATAAAATAAAATAAGAAATAGGGTGTTTACATATCATACGGAATTTGGACTGAAGACGGCAAAATATTTCATATAAAATGTCAGACTCATAGGGAAATAAGATTACCAGAGTCATATCTGTTTGAGTTGATACAATGACTCAGAAAATAGTAACACACACGGAAAAATGGGTGTACTTTGGGTGTATGGCTTTTGAGAAATATAGAAAAATTAGGTTTGATGATAAGTAAGCAAAATTTCTAATCTTAAAATCATTTGATCATTTATTGTCTTTTGAAACTTCCACCGTAAATTTAAAAAGTATACACCGATTACAATCTCTATTAATGTTAGCTGTGAGACAACATTGTATTGCCTGGGGTGAATACCTGTCTCACAGCCGATATAGTTAGACTCCATCAGCCACGAGTTCTTCCTTTGAGTATTGCATCTAGAACCTAGTCATAAGTGAAGACATGATTATTATCAATATAGAGTTTGTTTGCTTCATTTTCTATCTCAAGCGTTGTATACTTTTTCTCGAAAATATTAGTATAGGAGTAGATAATTCATTAATCCTCGCTGATTATTGTGAATAATTTATTCATGTGAATAAAATAATGTCAACTGGCCGATTCCACTTTGATTTCTAAATCCGAACAATTTATAAACAAATGTAACAGAGTAACAGAATCGGTGTTTTCAGTGTGGGGTTTTAGAGACTTCTAAGTTTTTGATTAAGATCATGAATCGATGAATGTTAGAGCTGGAATTTATTTTACCAGCCAATTACAATCAACTTGTTTAAATGAGGAAGTGACGACATTGTATGGAAGATTATAAAATACATACCTTTCAATGCCACTTTGGTTGAAAACTATGGACAATTAAATTTAAATGTAACAAGTATAGCTTTATGCACTTGTTAACGAATCAAAATTTTATGTACGAACGATTATGATGCTATCCAGTGAGTGAAAAAGGGTTTGAACCTACGACTCAGTGCTTGTATGTCAAACGTTTCTACCACCAAGCTACCAATTCATTTCTTGGGTTCCAGGTAAATGTGAGTTTATCTTGTGATAATTTTGAATCGGTGAATTTTTGGATTTAAAGTATAATGTATAAATTATACAGGAATTGAAACTTCCTTTTTTCCGCTCTATTGTCGTCTTTGTTATTTTAAGAAACAATTTATGCAAACAAGTATGTGAATTTTTCGTAATTCTATTTACACACATGTCTGAAGTATATAAGCAAACAAGGCAACATAAACCGAATTAATGTACATAAACTGAAATCAATAATTTTCAGAACTTTAAAAAAAAAATAACTTGTAATTAAACTTGATAGATATGGAGATAAAATTGCCGAATTATGGAAAAATCAACTTTTTAATTGAAATATAGTGGTGCTTTTCATAAAAACGATATTTTTTATTTTTTTTAAACTTTAACATTACGTAGCTCTTTTGTAGTAGTCGGAATTCAGTAACTGAATACAAACTCAGATACGCAACTTTAAATTACACTTTCCAATGTACATGAAGGCTAGTGGTGCTTTTCAGCTAACGGAACTGAGATAAATGGGGCCAGTCTCGAACCTGCAGCCTAATAGTTCAGTGTCAAACGATTTAATCAATAACCCATTGTTAGATATCACAGTATTACGATACAAATAATATACAAACAACAATGAATTGAACACATGACATCGGACTGATGTTTTTTGTAATGACCTTAAATGTCTGCAACAACACCATATTCGTTTTACACCTCTGTCATAGAAACCGACAACTTAAGGCATATAGATTTGGATAGGAAACTTATTGAATAACTCCTCGTTAGCGCCTATCTACTCTGAAATGTATTTATAGCTGTTACCATGAACAAATGGCTTATTTATATAGAGCATCTTATCTGCTACAGTTTCAGATTGATCAATATCCAAAACACATTTCTAACTACGAAGTTATAGTTATACAGTATGGTACTATTAATGAACATGTAAAAGACCTTGTGAGTATCCCACTGACTACTCCATGAGGACACAATTCTGTTTATAAGTAATATGTTGTTTTAACATACCTGAGTACACCCACCGTTTTTATCAGACCAAGAAAACCGTCCGTGAGCTGTGATATCTCTGTGTTACTTCAAGGGGATGGTTAAAGGATTCTTGTAATCGATATTTTCAAAGTCATATTAACTGGGAGATGACAAACAAGATTAATTAGTTATCCATCGAAAAGTTGATTCTTTAACGCCCCTAAATGCCCTGGTATGGCCGAGAGTGTGGTGGGCCTTCCCCTCCTCTCGAAATGCTCTCACATGGCCACGCGTATATAGCCTCTGCCAGGGGAGTCCTACTCACTGCCTTCTCATGGCCGGGGTGTTGTTTACGAAATTGAGAGGACGAAAAGCGAATGTCCGATGCTTTAACCGGATTCCAAACCAATGGTGCACATGGGCTCCAGTATCCTTAGGGAACAAATGGGGTATGAACCAATCATTGGTCACTGGCTACCATGGGACTGCACCTCCTCACGATGCTCCACTGCCTTGTGGATCAGACCTATAGGTCAAACGCTCGGGGTGTGGTTCACTACGGAAATCACCTGCTTCGGTCTGGGCACCCGAGCAGTATCATAGCCCACACACAAATAGAATGATTTATGTGGCACATATCTACTTGGTGCCTCCTTGTACCAATGTTTATGTGTTTAAATAATAATAATAAATGATGCTTTAACCCGTAGGTTGAAGGCTCTCAATATAAGAAAGACAAGAATTTCGATTTGCAGTGATTTTCAATCTATGACGATTTCCGATTGTAAAACACTAAATCAAATTCGTCATTATTTGAAGGCTAAGGTTACCAATTAGTATACGTTATACGGTATAATTCATCATACATCCATGATATTGTTAACTTACGACTGAGTTTCTAGCTTTAGGAACCTTGTTCACGGGTCCAGGTCGAACTCCATTTGCTTCACGACGTTTGAACAAAGATATTTTAGATGTGTGTCGTGCAGTATTTCCAGACTCAGCCAAAGCACCATTAAGACTAAAAATGAAGAGTATTGAAAAATTGAGTAGTACGAAATCTAAATTCCTTTGGTATTAATGGACTACAAGCACAGTTGTTTAAATTTTTTAAAATGGTTAAAGGAGTCTTATAGTGAGACGAACAACGTAGACTTAGATGAATTTAACAACATTTAGTTAGTCACTCTTCGCCGATGTAACAAAATGAATGATAAAACCTGCTAACGAGATTTAGTAGTGGTTATCCAACATTCAAAACTTGATGCACTCAATTAGATGCGTTATGTGATAAAACCGTCAGTCGATAAAGGCTCAAGTGTATATAAAAAGAATAAAAACGAGAAAAGGGGTAGAAATTGCTGAAACATTTCCAAGGACAGATAACTATAATTTGATACAGAAGGAAAATAACAAGGTAACAAGGCATGTTTAATCTAACTATTACATTTTCGCTTAGTGTTAAATGCAAAACATCGGAATAATAGCAAAAATCAATGCTAATTACTACTCCATATCTTAACTAATTGGAATGACTACACCTGCATTGCACCTACCAATTGAGTGAGTACTGTCATTTGCTTCGTTGACGCAAACGTCTGGATATTTGAGTGAAATCACTATTTGTATGGATTGTGAAGATTTGTTTCTAACAATATGTAAAATAAAGTTGAAAATATTACTCTTTTAAGAGAGAAAAGTGGATTTGTGAAACTGAAGTCACCACGAGTTTCACAGAAACAACAACCAATCATAGCATACAAGTTTGAGAATCGCCAATTAAATGGAATGAAAGTGCTAAGTAGAATTTCAACCAAATATTTCCGTCTAAATACTGAGAAAAGACTATGAACCACAAACTATATTGGGAATTAATATTCCATAAATAAATCTCTAGAGGAGTTGGGAAATTTCCAAGCTTATAATAATTGGTTGTTGACTGAGTATACTGCCGGTGCGATGTGGACAGTAGAATTTAGTAAAAGCTGATGAGTACATACGCAAACTATATATCGTTTTTAGTGAATGTACTTAGTAAAGATCGCTAGATTTAATCATGACATTGTGTGAGCTAAAATTGTGAAATTTAACACATATGATTACGTTTGATATCTTGAATAAAGCAAAAACAAAGAATCAAGTAGAATAATATGAATTGAATGAAAGAAGACCCTTATGTTCGGTTTATAGAATGTATTTTAAAAAGTCTGCCATACAGATTAAAAAGGCTACCAGTAGTGCTACTTCAAGATATCTCGACAAAGGACATCAAGTGGACACATCAGTCTTTCTAGATGATTAGCAAACAATCGAACTCCAGTCTTTCGGAATTTCCCGAAGCCATAGCTGTCAAGCGTCTGGATTTATGTTTTTAGAAAGAAACTGGTAAATTTCCCTTTACGCTAACACTAGCATACCACCTTTTTTACACGTTTCTAATACTTTTATTGTCACTTTCAATTCTTTGAAGCCATTCTGATTGTCAGTAAGTGGATACTAGCGTAGAAAATACCTGAAATAATGTGACTAATTTTCGGGGTATAACAATCACATCTGACATCTGGAGATCCAGTCTTTGGTAGCAAATGCAAGATTCAAAACACGATATTTACGAAGTGGTCTTGTTTAGTAATCTTATATGACAGCTGTTGCCAACCAACCACGTTAATTGAGCGCATAGAATATGGAATTTTTGTCTGAAGAGTGTGATATGTGAGATTCCTAATTCCCATCTAACAATGACGAAAATTTCAATGTTTGTTTTGACAAGGTATTCTCAACTGAACAGAAGACAGATTCTACATTATCAAAAAGAATATTCACCTAACCCTAGTCTACTCTTTATTTTTATTATTTGTTTGAACACATAAATATTGGTACAAGAATGCGCCAAATATATATGCGCCACACAAAACAATTAGGATTTGAAGAGAAGGAAAAATAAAAACGGTGAGGAGGGTAAAAAAAAGAACAATAAGGAAGAGATTGGTATAAGGTAGTGTAATAATAGTGGTAATAATGGGGGAAGGGAAAGGTACAATCAGAACAAATCTTTCAGTCAATGAACATATAACCACTTTTTATGAAGAAAGTAAAAGAAGGTTACAGCAGGATCGCCACTGGCTTCTATTCTGAGTCATATCTAATAACGTCTCTAGCCACTGTGTAGAACCATTTCTCGGACCCCAACCACGGAGTCGTGAAGGTCCAACACAAGCCAGTCCTTTGCAACTTCCTTTCATGTCACAACACCATGTCATATACTGACCATCTCTCCGCCTTTTCCAGCCTGTCCCAGGGTCGGCAAATAATGCACGACGTGGAATTCTCTGGGATGTCCACTCTTACCGGTCGATCAAGTGATACTCAACGAGGAAAACAAGTGTGCCTCTTTTTGGGCATGACGCTTGGTATGCCCGAAAAATCGAGTTTTATACGGCCGATTTACTTTCGTTTAATAGTTTCGTCTGATATTTGTAAATGTACCAGCCTTCATAGGATGATCCCGGCGGAAGTTTGATCATTGAGTAATCACCAACTTAGTCCTATATCAGTAACTACAAGTGTAAGGTATACACCGACAGACGAGCTATCTATTTAAAGGATACAGTCGCAATAACGACGGAACAGTATATATTATTATGAGATTTGTCAAGGGAAGTACTGGGAACATATTCATTATTTGTGATAGTAGAGTTATATTATTAAAAAACAAGGTGCCACGAATACAAACAGTGAGGAGCACTTTAAATTGAAAATCTTTTTAAACAGAAGTGAACTTCCTACCCTAATATCGCTAGTTCACCATAAAACACTTGTTCCGCCATCAACTTTAAGTCCGTGCTTGGTGGCAACCTTGAAAAACTGGTGTAAATAAACTTTGAAATGTGTGGTAAACAATAAATTATCCGAGGTGGAGTTTGGACATGATGAATAACTTACCCCCGATCAATTGAATTTTAAAAACATACAGAAACTATTATTGTTAAGGATTTGTCATAATTTATCACATCAACTTTTGATAAAGTTTCTCTGATGTTGTGTAATGTTAGTATTAATGAATTTATCTGTCTTCAGATCTGTCTATCGAAGTTTGTCCAGTTACTTTGTTTCGATATTGTTAAAGATTACGACACGTACTTAATAAATATTGATGGAAGGGAGTAGGTTTTCCCTTGGGACCTTAGCGACAGCTGATGTCAGTTCATTAAACAATAGTTGGTCGACCCTATTGGGGTTGTGATACTGGAATTAGAGCCCTGACGAAGAGTGCAAAAGAGATAGGAAGATAAGATGTAAGTAATTATGTGAACGGAATGTGGTCAAAATGAGTAAAATAATGGACCAGGAACAAAAGTACAAATAGTACGGATTAGGCTGACAGGTGGGACATCTTATTGTCTTATGTGTTCACACATTATTTCGACCGACTTAGGGCAGTATGTGAGCATACAAGTCACGTAATAGACTTATAGTGTAGTTGTTTAATCAGCGATTTGTGTTCGCACCTGCCGACGATATTGAAGATGACACAGGTATTCAGTGTTTGACAACGCTTTTACCAGCAACACCTTCTAATATAATTTGTACCCACAGAGAGAAATCAAAAGACAGAGTCGAGGAGATCGGAAGCTGTATTTGACGATTGCCAATATATCGGAATTGTCTGATCTAATCTGGCTAGCGATTACGGTAGATGTTGAGCACGGCGTTAACACACGTGATCTGGTGCGGATGCATGACCGAGTGCCTTCAGCTAGGTGAGCCCATTAAAACTAACCTGGTCAGCATCCAATGTCGAAAACTTACAGAGCTATTTATCTTGGGGATTTATTTACCGCTACAATATTTTGAAAAACAGGCTATAAATGGGAAGATTTGTGTCATACTTTAAATCACATTCTTGGATAAAAGTACCCGGAAAGTTCGTTGCTATAAGTTACAGGCAGAGGGCACTCGTCGTGAGGGTTCATGTTACTAGTTATTTTGTAAACAATGAAGCGATCAACATTCAACCTTATTAAGCTTATGAGGAACAATTAAAGCAGTTGAAAACGACTCTGTGGTATTCGAAAGAACTAATGATTCCTTTTACTTGTTGAATGCTTGATTTCTAATTCCAAATACAGTACATTCGTTTGTGGTTATCTAGTACTGTAGTGAACAAGAACACGGGTGGGGACAATCGATTGTATTTAGCACAAAGATTACAGACTATCTCAATAAAATGTGAATACCATAAAGTCAATCGTCAATTTGCAAAATATCATTCCATCATATCAAACTGTACTGTTCCCGTTGCAAACACTAATCCATTGTCGCCCATTCCATTGTACATGCGTTTTCTTACAATTCCATTGTGCTCTTGCTCTTCCTTTCTCGATCTTCGCCATCTTCTGCTGCCGGACATTACGTTCTTTTAACGCACGTTATATACTACTTATATCAATATAAGTAGCTCACACCACACTCGTCCCCCCCTTTAAAGCAGTCGTTCTTGTGGTGGTTCATGCTCGCCGTGCAACATTCTCCGTCTCTGCAGTCTGTGCGACGCTCTCCGTCAAGATGTCGAGTCTGCAGCGCGCTGACTTCCACAGCTCTATCGACCTGCCGGGGAAACAACAACCAACATCCACCCGGCACCTGGGACGCTTGACATCCGCACTCCACCGGCCTGCTGAGCCATCTACATCCGATGTCCGCCCAGCAGCCGCGCGTCCCGACGCTCCACTCCGTCGACAGCACCCGCTACAGCCAACGCAGCCCCGCCAGGACACTTCACCAGACGCCACCTCTCCGCACCAGACTGCCCCAACTGGCACCCCAACTCCAGGCCCGCAACGGCGTCCGCAGAACAGCACACTCCTCCTCTCCTGGTTGGCAGCGACACCAAATGTAGTGAACAAGAACACGGGTGGGGACAATCGATTGTATTTAGCACAAAGATTACAGACTATCTCAATAAAATGTGAATACCATAAAGTCAATCGTCAATTTGCAAAATATCATTCCATCATATCAAACTGTACTGTTCCCGTTGCAAACACTAATCCATTGTCGCCCATTCCATTGTACATGCGTTTTCTTACAATTCCATTGTGCTCTTGCTCTTCCTTTCTCGATCTTCGCCATCTTCTGCTGCCGGACATTACGTTCTTTTAACGCACGTTATATACTACTTATATCAATATAAGTAGCTCACACCACAGTACTTCTTGATCCGATAACGTTATTTATGGGATTTTCAATTTGTACTATAATTCAAATACTCCTAATCATCATAGGTTCTCGTGCGATTGTTTTCTTGAAGTTATAGATCTTTTTGTTAGGGGTCTAGTCATTTTTTTGTTTTAGGATATGGAGTTGCAGTAATGCTCACTGTTTCTGGATTTGAATGGTTGTAAATCAGTATTAGGACCACCTGGTGAAGTGTAGTTGGGATACTCGGCCCGCTTGTTCTTGATATGTTTAGGATTGCTGAAGATTAGTCGAAAAGGGAGCCCACAGAACTTGGGGTATGATCGGTGACGACTGCATGCTGATGAAGGAAATGGATGGATATTTGCACATTATTCTCAACGAAGTCCTCGTGACTCAGACTCGAAATAGATTCCATGTGCCCAGATGTTGTTGGTAAAGCACATTCCTACAATCCACTGTCTAACTAAAAGTCGTCAAGTGATAATTCATTATCGAATAGACGTTTCGAAAGTAGCCACTATACTTGGGGGCTTATCGTATATTTGATTTTTGATTTTAGGGGGTTTAAATAAAAATATTCTTACTTTACTGTATTGGCAGTGAATAGAGTAAGGAAAATCTTTTCGTGTTATAGTTGCGAGACAAATCATGTTCAGAGATGTATTAAGAGAGTGAAAGACAATCTTTTTTGTGTTGATTAACAGAGGAATTTGAAATAAGGTTAATTTTTCCACACTTTCACATGAAAGATTTCTTCTGCGTCTACCTTACCAGAAGCAAGATTTTAACTCATATTTACTTCTTTTAGCACTGTTTGCGTTTGTAAGACAATTTTCCAACCATTTTCTTAGTGCTTAGTAGTTGAATTGTTTTTATTTCTGCTTATCTGTGTGTTCATGTTGACTGTTGCCCTGTCTTGTTTTTTTCAAGATTTGAGTTTTTAATTCTTGTGACGTCTTGATATTTTAATTATCACTGGTTAAAGTTACTACTTGTTGCATTTCCGTGGCCAGCCTGGAAACGTTATCGTTCCCATTCTGTTCTATTCAAAAATACCTGTTAAAGTAGTCTTTCGAAGTCATCAATGCGGTCGACCATTTTGTCTCTTATCTGTTGAAGATGACATAGAGTACAAACAACTGTAAGAGATACTTCAACTGAATATGAACTTTTTAATTACCGGCGGCGTATAATCGTTTCTGCAAACCTGATTCATTTTTATTATGTAGAGAATGCTGCATTAACTAAAGCTTTACTATCGAATGAAGCCCTGTAGTTTGTAGAATTATGGTGTACTTCAATATGAGTGCGGCCTTAATTATAGACACTCCTAAAATTGTGGATTTTTCATGATGTAGCTGCCTAATCTATAAGATCTTACGAGTAAGTCACATAATTGTCTACACCAACTCATCGCATCGTAACAATCACCCATATATGATGCAGAACAAACTTAGGCTAGAGATAGAACAATATATTTAATACGAATAAAAGATATAGGGCAACGCTCGAGAGTGACCAAGCCTGCAAGGCCGAGCCATGTCATCCGAGTAATCAGTTAATTAGATCAATTCCTCCCACCTTCTCCATCGTTGGATATCTATTTTTCCAGTTGTCTCGTGTTCAGCTTTAAGGATTGTGTGGTTAGGGTCCAATGCCACTAGAAGCTCCTCAGACTAATGAAGAAGTTATCAAGCTTTGATGCCTGCTCGGTAAGACGGAAACAACACGAAGAGAAAACTTCAAGTGTGCTAGTACTGTCAAATGAGTCCTAACCCATGTTTGAAAGGCTGACATTCTTATCGTCGGCTAGGTAGGAGGGGGAGAATATCAGACCAATGTCACGCGTAGCCGTATTAAATCCCGCACTGTCAACACGAACAAATTGTAGTTCACTAAAAATGAATTTATTGTAAACACTACCGATGTGGTGACAGAACATCATTTCACTTAATGCGGAGAAGAAACTCCTCTAACAAGACAAACTGGATGGCATAAATAAGTATATTGGTCCTGAAGAGAAGACAGAAAGGACATTTGAGGAAATTTTTACTGTAATTTGTGGGAATGAAACGACAGAAACACGACTGATAGTCGTGAATTTGACTTGTACTTGTAGAAGAGGCTGTAGTAGTACATATCATAAAAGTAGTAATACTCGTTAGGTGGGTAAAGGTTGCAATCTAACCAAAGGTGATCTTAGTGTTATTACTCGGAAGTGATGAGGACGAGGAGGTTCTACTGGACTCATGTTTAACCTCGTGCATTAGATTTTAAACGCTTTAAGATGGTTGTCATAGGCTCGTCACAAAAAGGTCGAATATGAGGGCACATGAGTTTTATTTTCAAACACGAAGACCCTTCAAAATTCGATAGAGAATAATAGAAATTTTAATGCCTAGATTAACTAAGGAAGTAAATAAATACATTAACCACAACTTCTAATCCTAATCAGAGACTAAGGACTAACCTTCGACGTCCAGACCTAGAGTGTGACATTTGCGCTTGCAAATGTGACTTGGGACAAAGTTGCTAGCTCTGCAACATCGATTGCGGTATATTACCCTCTTAGTTGCTGACCTATGTGTAGATTTGATTGTACATAAAGCGACTATGCACGTACCACCGTAGCGTAATTCTTATGTGTCCGATCGTATTAAAAATTAATCTCTATTACTTCACCTCTTGCCTATGGATTTACAACGCTATAATTTTTATTACAGATACATACTGCAGTTATTGGAAAGCAGTCTGAGTTTACTATGGGCCACGTTTCTGTGACAAGAATTATATTAGGACACAGTTCATCCGTCATTGGGTTTGTGTCGTATGTTTTAAACCCAAGACTGCTAGAGTTTGTGTCACATAAATTCAGAGTGCTTTGGGAATTACTGGTTCTACCTATACAAGTATCGGAAGCATTGGCTTCCAAACCATAACTATCCGGAAACTCTGTCTCGCGAAGTTTGTTTCGTCATTTTATTTTTGATTTATTAACTTAGAAAGAGCATTCTTCCACTAAATTCGATCCTAAAATAATCAATCTGGCCCAATATAAATATTAGAATTATGAATTTTTCATGCCTTAATACAACTGTAGTTGCTTGATTCATAACCACACAATCTTCAGAGCTAAGCATACAATAACCAAGAATAGGTACATTAACCCCTGAAAGCTTGGATAAAGTAAAAGAAGGTCGCCTTATCAAGATCACACGAGCATCATCACTCTTAGTCTTTACTTACTTACTTACTTACTTGCGCCTGTTACTCCCAATAGAGCATAGGCCGCCAACCAGCTTTCTCCAACCCACTCTGTCCTGGGCCCTCTTTTCCAGTTCCATCCAATTGTTGTTCATTTTTCTCATGTCTATCTCCATCTCCCGGCGTAATGTGTTCTTTGGTCTTCCTCTTTTCCTTTGGCCTTGAGGATTCCATGTGAGCACTTGTCTTGTGACGCAGTTGGGTGCTTTCCTCAATGTGTGTCCTATCCACTTTCAGCGCTTCTGCCTGATTTCTTCCTCCGCTGGGATCTGGTTTGTTCTCTCCCACAATATGTTGTTGCTGATAGCGTCCGACCAACGGATCCGAAGTATTTTGCGTTGACAACTGTTAATAAACACCTGTATTTTCTGGATGATAGCTTTCGTAGTTCTCCAGGTTTATGCCCCATACAGTAGAACTGTCTTGACATTTGTATTGAAAATCCTGACTTTGGTCTCTTAGTCTTTACATAAAATATATTGTTTTATTACAGACCCTAATGCGTTCTATAAAGGTTATAACAAACATTACTGACTGTTAAGAAAGGATGATTCAGTATAGACAATTGTGTGACACATACTGTCATACAAAAACAGTCACAGTCAATAAGTGAATGACTTATAAGCTCAAACTGTGACTCAGTAAGAATGAATAAACTGTACTGTATGAAAGCTAGAGCAACCCATGTGGGCATGACACAGTACTAGACATCATAATGGCACTCACATTCAGTACCTGACCTTGGTAGCAGACAGAGAGCACTACAGGTTTCAGGCCCATAATGTATGGTGTGTTTCCGCTTCGACGCGTCCTCGTACTGGAAGACTAACCAACCAGTAATCAAATACTGTGGTGTCTCAACAGATTAGTTGGTCAAAGACAAATGGAATAAGCGTAAATCCACTTTCCAGTCCTTGGCATTACCATTCGTCACACAGTCCATACGTAAACCATCACATTGCTCTCGACGGATCGATAGGAAAACCTGAAAGCTGTCACGGCGTAGAAAATGCTCTCAGAACTGGTGTGTCTAAAGCTGAAATTTTAGCAAACAATTTGATTGGGGTCTATTCTACGGTTATATGTATTAACACTTCCCGTAGCCACACCACTGGGTTACCGGAGGCTGGACCAATAGTTGTGACTGAGGAAGCTGTTCGTCAAATGTCTACTGGCCGTAAACCTGGTAAGTCACCTGGGCCTGATGAGCCACATCCACGATTACTGTTGTCCCTCGTGGACATTCACAGTGTTGTTCAACCTATCGTTACTAGCATTCAACCCCCTGGGGATTGGAAGAATGCTATAGTTAGAAATATGTTTGAATATTAAAGAGGACAGATCATATCTAACTACCAAGCTGTCAGTTTGAACTCTTGCAGAACACGGCTTTCAGAATAAGCGTTCTTACTTAACGGATTTACTAGTTGTGAGTGGGAACTAAACAAACACCCAGGATAGTGGTTTGTCTGTCGATGTGATTCCCATCGATGGTGGCTAAGCATTTGATAATGCTTTATACTTATGGCCTATGCAGAAGCTATTGAGCTTCAAAATAACAGGTGCAGAATAAGAATGGATGACAAATTTTCTCTGTAAACAGAAATAAAGAGTGAGAGCAAGTGGGACAATATCCAGACGAAAATCTTTTAAAAGGGTATGCCAAAGAACCACTTTAGGCTTCATTTTTTCCTCTACAACAGTAACTTATCAAGACTGTTGAAGTCGTTGGCACTTTTTCCAGACAACATCAATATCTGCAGGACAATCTTTATGGTGCACCGTAAGATTGTCTAACACGTCGAAATTTCTAGTTAGAGGCATCTTTAATGTACTTAAATTCAAGCTTAATGAAGAGCGCCTCCAGTCATTGAACCTTTACCTATAAGAGTGCAAGCTACTTAGATGTGACCTGATGACTTATATTATCCTAAACACTTCCGGGAATCCCCTTTTAACGACTTATTAAGCTCAGTCGCGACACGGACGTCAGTGACAACACAGAAACAGGAAGCAATATAGTAGAACGTACTGTAGATACATCTTCTACTCAGTAAGAGTAGTCAAATGTTGGAGTTCGTCGCCAGCTGGGCTAGTCCAAGCGACTTCTCAGCAGTTCTTTAAGACAAAAGTGACATATAACTAAGGATTAAATAAAGTATCTTGCTCTACTTAACTAATTCCTTTTTCTTCATTTTACCGTTTAATGCAACTAGGATCTTACCAGTAAACACCAATGATCCACTACTACTAGATACAGAAACCCGTTAAGCTAAAGTTTTTCCTATTTCGTGCAGAGCTATTTGAACTATTGTGAATCATTTGATAATCTCATCGGATGAGCGATATTCCGAACGTTTGCGTTACTTTAAGGTGACGTTAGTGACTGTCTAATATTTTATACTCGCTATGGAAAATCAGATGGGTAGGGTTTTTCTTTTCAAATTATCTGCCACAAAAAAGATAGAAACCTGGAGTTTTATGCAGAAGAAGTCAGGAAAAGGCAAGATTTAGAGAAAGAAAAGGAGGGAGAAAAACAATTCCTTCGTACCTCACTACGAGCGTCTAGTCGTTTGCGAGCTATTGAACAATACAGGAAAATCATTAGAAGAGATGAATCCAAGAAGGCTGAAGTAAATCAAGCATTTGAAGATGATTCAAAGGTTGAAAGTAACACAGGTTCGTTGATTGCTTATTAGTAATAACGTGGTTATTTTGTGTTTAAGAACTTGGAATATTAGTACAGATTATTGTTGTGGTTAATTTTTTTCCTGGTGGATATGCTGGTCTACAAAGTTCCTGTTATAAGTCTGGCCAAACTCGTCTGATTTGTCAAATTATTCTTATCGTTGTGCTTTACAAAGTCTCGTCATGCAAGCTATCTGATTAACGGATTGCATTTTAAAACAATGAAATTTGGTCATGGCTAAAGATTGCGAAACTTTTGCCGTGTAGGAATTTGCAATGAGAGTTGCTTACTTATTTCCGCTTATGTATTTAATCTATAATCCTTTTTTTCGTTGCAAAATGTGGACCATCAGTAGTTACGAGATATGAAAAATAGTCTAGGTAGTGTTTTCGAACTTTTTTCTGTATATGTGGACGTGTTTGTAGATATTTGGTATATTACAGACATAAGTAAAAGGGCTCTTTCTCACCTATTCAAACAATACTAAAAGTATGAACACAAGCGTGGCTTTTCGGAAAAACCCGTTCAGTATGCTCGTAAATAAATGTAATTGAATCAACCATTCTGAACGACGCTCCTTGAATAACGCATTTAGAATATGATAAGTCCAATTCATTGCACTGGTTTATTACCGTCTAATTACATCGTGATTGAATTATTTAAAAGCCTTGGTATATCAATAAACATAGTTCACATCTGAAATTTCTCAATGCATAATTCATCTTATTGAGACAAAGTTATAGGTTATTGTGTAACAAACTCGTGGCCACGAATAATTTCAACTGAACTAAATACGTACAGATAATAAAACAGTAGAAACTGACTCAATATGAGTACCGAACGATAATGTTGACACTAAGTTTTCATATGACCATGTCGAAGTTTATCCATATAAGATAGGTAGCATATGAGTTGGTCTATGTAGATGAAGTAATATTCTTGACGAAAATGTTGGTGGGTATTAAAATAGAGCCTTTAGAAATTACGAGTGAATTAAATCAATAAAAACTTCAATGATTGGTAACTTTGGAGCATACAGTTTCATTTTGGAAAGGACAGGAGGCTAGGTGGTCTATGTTAGTTCCGGAAATGATGATCTCTCTGACGATCTAACTTTCCTTTGAGATCATTGACGGATGGATCTCCAATAGCGTGTTGAGGGAATGAATTCCATTCGTTGATGATTCTGTAGGGGTAAATAAATCCCCAAGATAAATAGCTCTGTAAGTTTTCGACATTGGATGCTGACCAGGTTAGTTTTAATGGGCTCACCTAGCTGAAGGCACTCGGTCATGCATCCGCACCAGATCACGTGTGTTAACGCCGTGCTCAACATCTACCGCAATCGCTAGCCAGACTAGATCAGACAATTCCGATATATTGGCAATCGTCAAATACAGCTTCTGATCTCCTCGATTTTTCTTGGTGCGTACGAGTTATATTAGAAGTTGTTATTGGTAAAAGCGTTATCAGACACTGACTACCTGTACCATCTTCAACTCGATGGGAAAATCAATAGTCAACTGATAGGCAGTTTGTTCTGAGCTTGTAAACTTTCTTATGATGTCCTCGTAAATTATCTGTTTTGGAAAGTGGTGGTATTTCATATGTAAATTTGTCACTCAGTAATTTAAGAACTGTGGTCAATTCACCTCTTTATCTCAATGGAAATAGGTTAAGTCAGTCGACCATCATATGGGAGCTTTGCTATCTTGGGAATCAACTTAGTTGAGGTTCTCTGAACATTTTTCAGTAGCTCACTGTCTCCTTTTAGGAAGAGGCTAACCTGATGAAACAAACACGTCTAACATTAACAAGGTTTGTTGATCTAATTCTTCATCAGAGTGCTATTTTGTCACTTAATTAGCAAAGAATAACAAATAGAATTATCAACAATTAAAAACAAAAATTGGCTTCACACCAATCGCTTGACGTTACCACTGTTAGTAAATTAAGGCATGAACTCTAGCTTCAAGAGCTAACCGTTTTTGATTTCGCACTGAACTGTGAACATGAAGTAACTCGTGTAAAAGATTTATAATGCTTATCATAATAACACTGTAACATTCTTATAGATGATTAAAAACAAAACACATCTCTTCATTACTGTCTTGTGAACCACGTAGTAAAATGCTCCCAAGTGTTGTTTACAAAGCTGAGAGGACGAAAAGCGAATGTCCGGCGCTTTAACGGAATTGGTGGGCATAGAGAGTCCACCTAGAGGAGTTGTAAAACCCTGATTCCAAACCAATGGTGCACATGAGCTCCAGTATCCTCAAGGAACAAATGGCGTGTGAACCAATCGTTGGCCACCGGCTGCCATGGGACTGCGTCTCCTCATGATGTTCCACTGTCTTGTGGATCAGACCTTCAAATCGAAGCCTCGGGGTGTGATTCCCTAAGGAAACCACCTGCTTTGGTTTGGGCACCCGAGCAGTATCACAGCCCTCACACATACAGAATGAAATTTATGTGAAGCATATGTATTTGGTGCCTCCTTGTACCAATATCTATGCGTTAAAATAAAAAATAAAAACACCACGCAGTGAAATAACATATGAATATTTGGAAAACGAGTTAGTTTCAGCTTGGTGACACAAGGTTTTAAAGATTAAACCAACTTCCAGCGAATGCAGGCGATAGCCGTAACTCAATTATAAGAATTTCATGCACATAATTTCCTTTGTTATCTTAAAAAGAGCAAGAACGAAGATTGGTGCAGAATACTATGTATTCACTTTATTCTGTCAGGTTTTCATCGGCTGCTTACAACCTATAATATTTTAAAATCAAAGTCATTACAGATATTAACATATTTATGAATATGGGGATGATTGGAGATGAATATGTGTATCATAATGTACCGAAAGTTCCGATAAAGTTAATAAGGTCATAAAAAGTTTGTTTTGGATAAATAAAGTTTGGGAGGGAAAGTTCCAAAACATTTAAATAGTGATTATAAGTCAAGCATTAGATAATTATGTAATGAAGCAACCAAAAACATATTAGTGGTAATAAAGAAAGAAATGAATTGAAATCAATCAGTTATGTATGGAAGAAAAACGACAGAAAGAGTTGAAATAATGAATGACGTTATAAATAAAAGGGGCGTTGTGTGTTACCGGGGCAAAGAAAGATTTATTACTGTCTCTTTTTGGATACATAGATCTGGTTTGAGACGTTTGTTTGCTATCGCTTCAGCAAATTTTAAAAGATTGGAGTTTGATTGCTTATTAATTACCTTGAAAGACTTCAGTGCATCGACTTGATTACCTGTGTCAAGGAGATGTCTTGAGATGGCACGACCGAATGCTTTCAATCCAATCAACCTTACACTTTTCGGACTACGTTCTTTGAATCGGACGTAGGCTCTCCTTTGTATTCTACCAATGAAACTGCTTTGGCAGACACATGAACATTTGTATACTTAGTTGGTGGTAACAAGAAAAGGATAACTATCGACCTCTGATTGTGTTGAAGATCCCGTTGTTTTGGACAAGACAATCAGTTTAGCCGCAGGATAAATTCTTTTCAATGCAGTTTTTAGTCTCATAATGATTGAGCCTGTGAAGTCATCACTTTTGAATTGAAGTTGGATTAAAATATGTTTTTCACTTACTGTAGTTTCTTCAGGTTTTTTATCTTCACGTTTTTGATACTTCAGAATAAATTTCAGTTGGTATCCGTCGTTCTTTTAACAGCTTTTAACGTTCATTACTGCTTTTTCTTCTATTGTATCGGCAGTACGTAATGTTTTTTCTGTGTAATAGTGTTTTAACAAGTGATTTTTGTAACTGGTTGGAAAAAAGTCACTGAAATTGAAACAAATCTCACTCATGTGTCTTTCTAATAAACTGAATGTTGAACTGTGCCATCCTTCCTTCGTTTTATTGCGATATCTTGAAAATGGAACTTGTTTCCATTTTTATGGTACATAGTAAAACGGATATTTGGATGGGCTTCGTTGAAAAGTTTTAGCAGATTTGTTGCATGTTGTTGATTATTACATACGATGAAGGTATCATCAACATACCTCGAATAATACATCATTTCATCAATCGCTTCTTTGAGCTTGGTTCTTTTGAGATCAACCATGAAAATATCTACTTGTACAGGACCTAACGGACTTCCCACTGCTACACTATCAGTTTATGGGTAATATGATATTGTTGGACTGGAACTGAACATCTTTTGTACATATGATTAACAGTCGTTTGAATTATGATGCTGGTAGAGGTAGAATGTCAGAATGCTGGCAAACCATGTCTATGGTTTCAAGAAGTGCTATTTTTGTAAACAGTGATGTCACATCAACGGAAACCAAAAAGTTACCATCAACATTTATGTGGTTCATACTGTTAGCAAATCCAAATGATTCCTTTAATTTATAACTGGCTAATGGTTGATGGACTGGTTTTAACTTATCCGCTAACCATTGTGCAAATTTGTGTTAGGGTGAATTGAGAATTGACAGAATACGTCTAAAAGGAGTACCTTGTTTATTTATTTCTGATACACCATAAATATGGGGCATACGAGACCCACGAGGTCGTAGGCTATTGCAAGTGGAGTTATCGATTATCTTTATCAGGAGAACGATGAGTAATTTCGCGATTCTTTTCTCAGTCGAATCAGTTAGGTCCTTGGTACATTTATTTAACTTGAATCTTATGTGGTCACTTAAAACGGATTTCATCTTAGAGACATCATAATTATAGGACCAGAGAACTCATATAAGAACCGGGCACTTTCATCGTAGATGTAATTCTGTATAGTTTAGATGGGTTTAAAATTTATTAATGGATATAATCGATCATTCACCTTTCAAAAGCCTCAGAGTTTACATGTTTTTCTGTGGCTGAACTTTGCAACAAGATTACGGTTTGCCTGAAAAATCGTGATCTTTCTTAACTTTGAAAATAGCAAATAGAGGATAGTAGATAACGCAAGCATATTCAGAGCTGACAGTAGTTCATATTAAATTTAAGATAATAGAATTCAGTCAACCTTATATTCTATGGTAACTAAAACTCTAGTTCAACTTCAAACTAGCTGATAAAACTTTGTGATTTATAACTGGTAACGCTCCTATTATTTTAAACTTAATGATAACTCATTAAAATGATTGTCTTGAATATTTTTTACTAAATATACTGTAAATCAATAGAACTGTTTTATTACACAAAATGTCAAATACTTTTTTTGTAGTAATCTTACTTTATTTTGAACTTAAACAACAGATTATCATAATGCTTTAATTTAACCGTCGTATTAATAAGAATAAGGAGGGAAACTGATGAAGGAAACAGAAAAATAGAATCACAGTATTTAGGCGAAAAAGATAAAACTTATGTAATATTTGTTTGTTTTTCAAGTACTAAATATTTTGTCCCAAAACGATATATAGAACATTCACGCAATCATATAATGAAGAATGGCTAAGAAAAGTAGTAGTTATACCTATATATATCAGTGTTTCGAGGTAGAACATATATGGATAAATAAGTTATTCAAATTGTTATTGATGATCCATGCATATTATTATTCTAACAGCAAAAGTTTATTTGCTTGGTGTTTTTTCTTTCGGTGTTGTTTTAATGAGTGTATCGAGGGGTTGTCTTGTGACTTCATTATTCTTTAGTACTTTGCGTAATAACAACTTTCGGAATCCACGAAGAACTTGTTGTTTGTCACAAGCAGAATACTCCTGACTAAATGTTAATCTACTCAGTCATTCAATTGTTTGTTATTAGGATAATTACTGACACGATTCTGCTACAAATCCCACCCTTTGCGTTTAGTGAGTGAAAAATACTTCTTAGATTGGTAGTGATGGTCAATATGATCGCACAACCTTATATGTATAGGCATAATTTTTCATGGCAAGTAGGTATCGACCAACAGGTCTTTATGTGAAAGACCAGTCTGCCAACGCTCAATTATATGAAGAATTAGTTTTAGTAGCAGGTCTGTGACGAAGTTATACAAGAGTGATTCGGCAAATTTAAATATTTTGGAGCCGAAGAAATGTTAGTGTGGAGCAGCGACATGTTTCAACTTAAGAATTTGATAAATACTAAAGACATAGTCTGGGATTACTTCCCTGTCACTGATATCCTGGTTGTGATAAGTCTTGCAAGTGCAACAGATTTTATCGCCAAAATTTTGAGTGTTGTAATGTACCACTATTAAAATAATATTTTTGAGTACCACTCTTACAGCGTTAATTATGGGTCTACAGTAATATCATGACATGAATTGAACGTTTGCCAATTGCAGAGAGATGGAATAACATACCTTTTTTAACAATATTTCAGTGTCTTTATACTTAAACCATGTAACTAGGAGATGAATCTGAAGTTGTTTTATTGATAAGATAAATCCCTAAATCTTCGTTGTAATCTGAATTTAGTTTGTGATTGCAAACACTTCATTTAATAACCTCCATCTCAGTATTATTATTGTCACCTTTTTATGATTACTCAGTGAGTGTTTTTTGCAGTAACTAGGTTTTTTTTACAATATTTCTTACAATATACACATATTTCTTTTGGTCGATTACAAGAATAGTCTCTTTCTCACACTTATCTTGTTCTCTATAAATTGGACTTATGAGGTATTGGAAAGTAACTACTTACTCCTGATCAGCAAATTGAATTACTTTACACATGTTAAACGCAAAACTCTTTTTTAAAACATTTTATTTATAAAATTAGTATACATGTGAACGGTTTAGAGCATACGAAATGAAAGAAGCTTACTTCATCTTACTATGATAGTTCTTCGTGCTTTATAAAATAACTATCTTTTGTTTATGATTTGTTAAATTTTAGAACTCATGGAACTTTTGTGCTATCTGCGGACGAAGATGCCAGTTCCAAGAGAAGAGAATGAGAATAAATTTCAATCATCAGACGTCACACTTCCAACAAACGAAACTACTTTGGATTCAGAAACAGAACAATGGGAGTGGCTTTTAAACGTTCTATCCGATCCAAGTTTATCAAAAGCATTTCTTATGCATGACAAAGTTGCGAAAGCATATGAGACTTGTAAAAGTGTGATGCATCCTAAACCGAGATATCGTTGGCCTGTTTTAGCTGGATTGGCATACGACACGATGGAAGCTGTTAAAGAACAGTTATTAACTGCATTGAAGAATCCGGGTCAATTTGATGCGTTTACTTTAAATTGTATTTCCGCAATATTTAATTTATGCTCATCCCCTTTATTTCAGGTATGCAACATTACTATATAGTAGTGATATTAGTGTTTTAACTGTTAGTAAATACTTATCAAGTTTCTCAAATTGCTTGAATGTATTACGGTCTAGTAAGTAAATTTCACCAAAGTTGCAAGTATAGCATTAAATTAAAAAAAGTTAATTGATTTGATGGTTAACTTTCATGGATTGATGTGATCACAGCATATATTATGTATTAGTTTATTCTTAATTCACTCCATTACCTGAATTGAGAGTGAATTAAGAATAGTTCAGGATATTATCAAATGTCATACTTTATCAAATCTAACAACGTACATATTATAACTTATTATCATAAGAAAGTACAGGTCATGTGACAAAATAGTTAAGTTACTATCCTAACGATAATTCTTGTCAATATGACATTTAATTTGATTTTCATTGCCTTTGAGTTATACGATTCACGTGAAGTTTATTGGACAGCTGTATGAAACCTCTTGGCGAATTACAGTCAGAATAATAACTTTATAATTTCAATAGTGTGTTGTCTTCTAAATAATTTACAATATACTAAAACGTTGTTACTGTTTAGTAAATTTTAAATTTCCACTAAACAATGAAATAATCATATGATTTCTAAGTTTCATTTAATATATCTTATTGTTTAGAACTTATTAATTGCTATGGATGGATTAGCAAATACATGGCTTTTTGATGCTGATGAAGATTTTGTTGCATCTGAAAGTTTTGACATGTCAGAGGATATCGATAGAAACTCTATTTCTAGTTCATATATTCAAAAATCTTCTGTCCCAGGTTGTTACGCTACACTTGCATACGATGATCAAGGTCGTGACTCCTATTCAGAACATGGAGTTAGATTAAAATATGTTATTCTTCAAAAAACTGGTAATGAATTTTTGGTAAGTCAGAAAAAGTCTGATTATAATAAATTCGCTCATGAAAATATGAAGTATAAATTAGTACATATTTTTCACTATTTCTTTAAATTTACGAAAATGTTTATTTGTTGAATTCTCTTTTATAAAATTTACTGTTTTTATTTCCGTAATATTTGCCAGGGAGCTACAGTTCGTTTGGAAAGAAATTCAATTCTAATTGCTCGGATTGTTAATGGGGGTTTAGCTTGTAAGACAAGTAAGTAACCAATGTAAATAAATGTGCAATTATTTCCTTCGATATTTCAATGGATTTTAAAAGAAGATGGACATAACTAAGTTGACACAAATGATAGTTATACTCACAGAATCGATCCTTAAATCTCAAGTGAATAGATTTTAAAAGAAAGAACCATTAACTATTTAACTGGGTATATCTGAGAATATGTTACAAAATTTTTATTGTTATTTATAAGTAAACTATTCAGTTGAGATATTGTGACCTTTAGCTACTTATCAGATAGGAAACGATTAACGAAAAATTGAAAAAAAAATGGTGTTAGAGTAACTAATGTTCATTCATGTCTATTCATTGTAACAGTTGTTTTGATTGGTTTAAAGTACTCACAACTTAGTAATCAATATGTTATTGTTAACTAAACTAACTTTAAAAAACTATTCAACCGTTAAAAATTCATCTAAGATACCACAATCGTTCAACTTTTGTAAACAATCTAAATTGAATATGACTTACAGGCTTTTTCTCTCAAATGACCCAAGATTAGTTGTAATCATACAATAATACTATTTATAGTCAGCTCTATTCTCAAGCGTCTACCTGTGTATATCACCAGCCAAGTATTTAAATGACTAACAAACTAATTTCATTTTTTCTGTTTGTTATATCAATTTGTTTATAGTTATAATAATTCGAAATCTAGACCTAAAGTTTATTACATTGTAGCTAATCTGAATCAAAAATTAATCATAAAGTAATGGTATGACTTTGGATATTCGTTACATGATAGTTATTCATAAATGTATATGACACTCACTATGAGTAGTGTGATTACCATATTACTGGTGAATTTGTCTTGATACATTATGCTGTCCTATTTATTTGAGTTGTTGTTTGCATGATTCAAGATGGCTGTTAATATCATAGTGATCAGTCAGTAATAAGTAGCAAAGGATCTAGTATAAATGTCTGTTTATTCAACTAACCGCAATGAAAATTAGCAGGAGCAGAATAAAAAGTCCGTTGAAAAAAATTGCACTACCTATGTTAGTAACAAATTAAACAAAAATAGTATAGTTCTAAAACAATTAGTAAAATCATGGGGTAACCATCATTGGGTGAACCTCAACGGGGAGGTTCTAACCTCTGAAGATGGCTTAGATCAACGATCGATAACTTCATATCGGCACAACTATTTGGTCCTTAACCCAATTGTGTAGAGTGAAGTTTGTTTACACATTACTATATCTTTAAAAAATGGTGACTCGAATTTTGTATAAATATCACTTGATATCATAGGAGGTTTTTGGAGATTGTTGGATTTCGTAGTTTACATGCGAAACATTGGATACTGAAGCAGAGGTCTAACGGTTAAAAGCTATCCTCAAGACCCAAGGGTCCTGGGTCCAATATTCGATGAGGTCGTGGGTGTGCACTATAAAGAAGTCTCATACTAGAACGAACTAGCTGTTGAATGGTTCTAAGGTTTTAATGGTTGTCTAGATAAGTCGATTCGGGATTTCAACCATGAAATATTAATTTTAGTTGTACTCTGATATAAGTTTTTTTCAGTATTAAGGATGATATTAGTTTTCTATTGTTCTTTCCTTTCTTATAAATAAAATAGAGTTTGTTAACCAAAGTTTCAGCGTTGGGTATTCTCCATGACATCTCAGATATAAAAAGATTGGTTAAAACCAACTTTGTTTTGAAGCTTAAAGTACCTCTATCTAGTCCTGAGTGTTTTCATACTTGTCGAGTGCTGAAGATTTCCAAATCACGACATAGCATTTACTCGGTAGTTACGTAATTATACTGAATAATGTTGAAAACCATTTCTTGTCAGTAAACGTTTTGACGTTTACAATTCATTTGGAACTTAAAGACTTCATTTGTCATTCTTAATACCTCATTGTGGGGTGTATTGTGTTAAACTTTCCATTATGTTAAAATATTTCGTAAACTAGATCTTCTTCACGAAGGTGACGAACTGTTATCTGTCAATGGAATTGAACTAATGGGGAAAGATTTGAATACAGTATGTGATATTATGGTAAGCAATTTTATTCACAATACATTTACGCAATCAATGAATCAGTTAAATATTTTCAAGGTTTCTTCAACACTCTGGTTCATTTATAAATGGTAATATAATGGTGACAAACTAATTGTAGCTGATGGTCATTAGTATTTTGCCGTCTAAGTTTATGGTATATCTAAGCTAATTTTAATATAAATGAAGATTTTTCATATATATACGATTGTATAGCTTGATAATAAATTCGTTGAAAAGAGATCCCGTCACTGAACTTCTTGTTTTTAATGTTTAAATGAGAATTATAGGTCAATTATATTTTTTTGTGACTAATAAACGATATTTGTTAGTTATTAGTAGCTAAATCTTCATATATATAACTTGTTAATAGAATTTGTCCACACCTTAATGAATGTTAATGTTTCTACTAAGAGTCAAACTGAACTTTCATCTCTCTGAAAAATACACTTTCATTCCTTTGGATACTGAGTTAAAATGAATACCTCCAGTTTGAAAAGCATCATTGAACTTGGAGTATTTGAGTTATGATTTCATAACATAGTGTATGTCACTTTTTAATGTTCACAAAAATCGGTACTGAGTAGAGCTCTCGATAAAGATAAAGATGTTTAATTGGTTCATGATGCACTCAAATAAGATAACAGTGTGGGACAATCCGCTATTAGGATCCTTTTGTCAAACGTTCATCAAATAACAACCAGATATGAGTAAAAGGAACATTCAAACATTTCCAGATAAAATAAATACATTTTCAGGGACGGATTAGTTCACTCTTCTAACAATTAGCTTTGGGGATTAAGATGAAGCTATAATAGAAGGGTTGATAGTAGGGATAAAAATATTTTTAAGAAGTAAAGAAGGGATGTGATTGTATTAACCTCATTGTGTTTGTGACCAAGGTGATCCCCTGCACTGTTTGAGGTGTTTGCATATGTATGTGTGGAGGTCATTCCTTGGTTGTTTACACTGTAAAAGGATGTTTCTTGAAGATCATGAAAGGGAAATTGGATTAGTATTAGCCTGGGCGACCTGGTAGTGTGACCACGGAGTCCAAAGGAAAACTGCTTGAGGTTGGTCACATATAGCTTTTTCTCAAGTAGTTCTTGATGTATTGGTCAAATACTTTAAAGATATTACCGCTTGAAGCGTAAATTAGTAAGGCAAGATGAGTTGTATTGATTTTAATCCTTACCTTTTCTAGCCCATTCCTCTTGATGTAGGAAGGCAGCATCGCCGTAAATGCCATTTGTCTAAGGTAAGGATGTCACTGCCATCAGACATTAGTACATTAGTACTTTGCCTTCGAACTCTAAGTTTTTGCTTTTAGTCTTATCCCTTTTCAACCGCCTTGTCAAGTATAGTAGGACCTAAAAGAATAAGTATTCCAGCCAATATAGCTCGATTTGGTCGTTACGATAAGTAAACATAACCGACCACCATGTCAGGGTAGCAATCACCCTTAGAAATTAATTAAAAATTGGCACTTTTTCATTTAATTTGGCTGTGATTGTGTATTGGTAATAAGGGATCTTTTTAATTGATTTAAAGGTTAACCTAATTAAGCTATGATCATGTTTAAAGATGAAGTGTCTATACCTACATTGACTATATTCCAATAGAGATGAAGTAATTTACACCTAATAAAAAATTAGTAATAGAATAATACAGAAATAGCATGTAATAGGATCGTCCGAATGAAACACTGTAATGTTTAGTAGCATTTATTTAAGTGTGCTTCACTCTTATGTAATAAAGATGTTCACTCTTAATCCATTCATTATTCAACTTGAAAACAACGACATTTAATGCTCATTAGAAACTTACTGTCTTGAAATGATTATAAAAGGTTATTTTTCATTTTAATTGAATTTAAGAAGTTTTGTTTCAAACGTATTAATCTTGTTTTATATCAAATAATAATACATCTGCATTTAAAAAACAACAACTTCTATTTTAGGCTTCACTACATGGGAGAATTGTTCTTCTTGTTGCACCGGCACTTGATCCATATTCATCAATATCGACTAAAGGAATTGTAAGTATAATTCTATATTTTTCTTATTATCATTATAATTAGGAACTTGTTATTAGCTTAATAATCTTGACCAAGACAACATTTATTCAGGCGAATAACTGATTCTAGCAAATTCATCTTTAGTTCTTACGATTATAATTATTTAAAATTTGTTTGTGAGCACAGGTTAATAATTGAATACAAAGTTTTTAAACAAATATGTTGAGATAGTAACTCACTGAAGACCATGGTGGATGTGTCGCTCAATTTCGTGGATTAGTTAAAGTTAGACATTAACACCATTAGGTACCGGCTCAGTGGTCTAGAGGTTAAGCGTTCACACGCGAGACCGATAGGTCCTGGGTTCGAATCTCGCGGGGCGGGATCGTGGATGCGCACCGCTGAGGGGTCCCACAGTAGGACGAAACGGTCGTCCAGTGCTTCCAGGTTTTCTATGGTGTTCTAGCTTTAATTGACTCATGATCTCAACTATTGGAATATTTCATGTTAGATTTAGTGATGTTATTTGAATTATCAGATTAAGAAAATAGATAGAGAATCATTTTCGACTGTACGTTATAGTGGTTAAAAATCAAGTAGTCTAATCGTTAAACCATTTCTTTATGAAAGTATTGTCTTGTAATTCTCGACATTTATTATTTGTATAAGATGATGATTAAAAGAGGTGATGTGACAGGATGGGAAAAAAATAGTGATCATGAATTTAAATGATGCAACAATAAAACGTTCAACTATGATTTTTAATTATATACTCTCCATAATGGTTTATTACAAGATATATTCAGCTCATAAACTGAACTGAAATTCTGTTTGTATGTTCAGTTTATAATATTAGAATACTGAACTTTATTTTTAACTCGAAAGTTAAACTCTAACAATATGCAATCGGTTATTTTAATTACTTAGGACAGCTGAAATTAAGAAACGCAACTCGTTGGGTTTGGGGGTAACCGGAACCTCAATAAGGTTTGAATCAATGCACATCGCTCAGTACTCCTCTGTAATGAGGAACATCATTCAAATTTTAACTTAGTTTTATTTTTATTTTAGTAAAAGAAATTGCCCCTGATTTTTATCTAAATGAGAGATATATCTGCGCTAGATTGTGAAGGAAACTGACAGAATAACAAACGGAATTACTAAAAAGCAACCAAAACTGTGATAGTAGTTGAGTGTAATAGTTAGTGGGACATTCTTGGACCCAACCTTCTATTCCGATTGCACGTGTCATAATTATGTAATCAGTAGGAGGCAGAATTTTAAATTGAAAAGTAAATATTGGAAACCATATATGCCAACTAAGAATTGTTAGTAGTAACTGTGTGTACACCAACTATTGAAATTCGAAGATAATGTTTGATAATTTTTAGATGAAAAAGAACAGCAGGAAACGATGGTTTGTAATATTAACTACTAGTAATCAGGACAGACAACAATTATTTGAATAAACATATCCATTTATTTACATATGATACTTTCACCTGTTACCTCTCGTGGAGAAGTGTAGGCCGACCAACAGCATTCTCTATTCAACTCTGTCCTGGGCCATTCTTTCCAGTTGTTTCCAGTTGCTATTCATCCTTTTGATATTTCCTTCTAATCCCCGACGCTGTGTTTTCTTGAGTCTTTCTCTTTTTCGTTTCCTTTCAGGATTCCAAGTTAAGGTTCGCCTCGTGATGCAGTTTGATGATATGCGTAATATGTATCCTATCCACTTCTATAATATTTTTCTAATTTTCCCTTCACCTGGAAGCTGTTTTTTCTCTCTCACAGAAGTCTATTGTTGATGGAATCCAGGCAAATTTACACATTTCTTAAGCCTTTATTCCATGGAAAAATGTAAATACTGAAAAAGCGATTTTTTGAATAGATCCGTTCTCTTAACTTAATGCTTTAAGTGTTCTAACGGAAGTCACGGAATTTTCTAGATTACAAAATCATCAATTTAATGGTTCAGTGAATTGAATCTATTCACTTCATTATTCACGTATAAATACAAATTGTATAAATTAAAACTATTCTGCTGATAAGTAATGATATTCGGTTAATGTTTCGAATTTCAGAACTGACCTATCTATTACCAATTTTAGGGTTTGTTTTCAAATTTATTTGTTTTGATTTACCTGGAGTTGTCTGTGTCAATAAGTTTGATGATTTTCGTTCTATTATTTGTATTTTCCTGATCTCTGTGTACACGTTGTTTATTTGACAGATACATCTACGTGCATTATTTACTTATGAACCCACTGACGACCGTTATATAGCATGTAAAGAATTGGGTTTAGGATTTACCAAAGGAGACATTATACACGTTACAGGCAGGAAAGATCCAAATTGGTGGCAAGCTTATCGGTGAGTTAGTTTTGTTTTTGTTAGATGTATAATATCTTGATATGATCAATTATTTGTACTTATTCATAACTTCCAGATGTTAGTAGACATGCGTTTGACTCGTAGTGATGATTTAGTTGGTTATGTGTGTATATATAGGAAAACATGTGATAGTTATCCGCCTAGATATCTCAATGAAGAATAAGGCAACGATTTATGATCCACCTATATGGGACAAAAATACTTCTGTTTATTAGGGATATTTACAGAATCACTTGTGTGTGGATGATTAATTTGTGAATGTATATCAAACCTATGGTAAGTTGATAAATCATAATAACTATTATTCTTTACCGATGACTCTTTATCATGTGTTGGGAATCCGATATATCCCATGTATTATTGTAATTTTGAATGTGTTTAGACATAGCTACTTCAAAAATGAATATGCTAAGGTTAATTTAAGGAAATAACTGGCTTAACAGCTAACAGATTATTTGAGGTATTCTTGTCTAATGTGTCAAGTGAAAGCACAGCTCAGCGTTTTGTTATTTCAGTATTTTGCTTTAGTTAATTTAGGTTTATGGTAAAAACAGGTCTTCAACTTGTTCGTATTTTGTTTATGTTGTTACACGAAGTATATCAGTGTTTAATGTTACTTATTAGTAATATTTTTTCATGACTAATTCATTCGTTTTTATTCTATGTATTTTTTATGAATCTATTATTATAGAAGTGATGAAGAACGTGGTTTATCTGGTGCAATCGGAACATTAGCTGGTCTCATACCTAGTCCAATTTATCAACGTAATCGTGCTATATTACGCTTAAAATATTGGTTAACTAGTGGAACTGAAGACATTGAATTGGAAGAAGATTCAACAGACTCTGATTCAACTGGATCAACTGTTAATAAAGCAGAAAAGCCTACAAATAAATCGAAAGAGAAGAGGTTTTTGGGGATAAAATTTCCAACACTTAAAAATGCACACTTTGGTAGTAGATCTACCTCACCATCAGGTCGAGATACTAATCAAGCTGATTCAAAAAGTGAACTGACATCTGTGAATACAAGTGAAGGTGATTTAACGGATGGAGTTGTATCTACACCGGAAGATGATTCACGTTGTGTAATGAATAGTACTGTGTTAAGTTCAGCTTATGGTGATCGCATGTCTGGTTTAACAAAACCTACTGATCTTTCCTCAGTTAATGCAATCAATGAATGGTCAGGTTTGTTTTTTGTTATTATTTATTCTTATTGATAAGTGTATTTCTTGTTGGTGAATCGTTGTTGTTTGGGTCGAGCGATTTACTCATGAAATTTTTATTGACTTTATATGGCTCATCAACACAAATTTTATTGACTAAAATATGCAACTCAGAAAATGAACTAATGCTTGATTTAAGATAACTGGATATGTCTGTAATGAAGTCTTGTACCTACAGATACCTTTGATATTTTTCAGTATATAGATATTAACTTCGGCGAAACTATGTACTCGCTTTAGTAATAAGAAAACACCATCAGTTTTCAAAGTAATTGTCTCAAAATATTACACTAAAGTATCGGGGAGCTGATATATGATTTATAAAAATAGTTTAAGCATTTTAAATATAGGTAATGTGCTAGGTTCGACTAAAAGAGGTTAATCATACTTATTAATATAACAATAATAAAAAACTATTAACGCTTTAACTGGTTTTCATCTTTTATTATGAATATAATTGGAAACAAAGTTCTTGTGAAATTCACAGATTTATGTACAACCGAACAGTATGAATGATATACTTGTAGAGACTGATCAGTGATCACTAGGAAGTAGATGATATCAGAGAATCTATATCTTCTGTCTTAATTTCCTTTATTAGCTGCTGGACCAGTATGGGGTCAACATGGTTATGATCTTCGAACTCTACGTGCACGTCGTAAACGAAATAGACGGAAACTCTCTTCAACAAATAGATCGTCTCCATGTCTAGAAGGTTTAAGATCCTGGAAAAAAGATAAAAACCATGGCGAGTATTATCCATCTCTTGTTCCTGGTAAGTGTTTTGTTAGTAAGTTGGTAATTATTTTGTTCAACTTTGATCTAAAACTAAATATTTAACTGTATTTTAATTAATAACTCTTGAATTAGCCATATTCATTTAAAGATTTATGTAGATAAATTCTGGAATTTTAAACGTCACAACGTTTGTGTATTTTGTCACATGATTTCTTACTAATTTCGAAATTTATCCTGACAACTACCAGAAATATGGAGTTATCTTTTTTTAACCGTATGAGTAGATCTTTAGTTATTTACATAATTACAACTTGAAGTGATTTTCACTTTTGTGAGATGTATTTATGCCTTCTTGTTATTTACATAAGTGAATCCTTTATCGGTTTCATTGTCATTTCAATGTTATCACCACTACTTGTACTGTAGCAAACAAAAACTCAGGGGAAAAAACCGATTTATTGTTTAATGCAAAATCACACAGTGGTTTAGTTAAATATGAAAATCATGCATTAAATACATCATTTGCACATCTTTGCGTTATCCTTTACATACTCTATTATTCCTGTAATTCTGTTGTTATTCTGATTGTTCTTCGATTTCTTTTTTGTTCTCTTCATTTCAATGTTCTTCTACCAGGCATTCTACTTTCGACTGATGTTACATACTATTTATATCTCAATATAAGTAGCATACACCACCATACCATAGTATTTTAATTTTTACTCCTTATCTGTTTGGTTAATTTGTCCACATTTACTTAAATGCCCAAATGAATAGTCATTTATTGATTATTATTGGCTAGAATGATTATGTGGAAACATTTGTACAGTTAAAAAGCAATTTTAATTACACACTAACTTCAGCTAGATAATTATTGAAAAAAATCTATTAAACATTGAGCAGTTGTTGTATCCTGGATTAAGGTCCTTTTAGAGCAATACACACCCTACATCTCACATGGGATTAAATCTAAGATCTTTTAGTTTTATGGTAAATAATCTTATGACAAAATCCAATGATCCACACTTTATGAATTAAATCAATTTACGACAGTCGGTCAGTCATAAACAACATAGAGCCTGGCACAAATGTGTGTTGGTCCAAGTTGCCATACCACATTAGCACAACGAGATTGCATTAACAAAATAAATATGAAGAGTATCGAGATAATACATATCAATGATAATTGGGAAGACCAGAGTTTGAGAATACGTTTTGAAAAGACAGAATGAAAGGATATGCATGAAGGAATACTGAAACTCACAATCTAGAGTAAAATAAGAAGTAGATACATCTTCATCTGTAGTCGATTCTGAACCATGTCACCTAACGTCTTCAACTACTGATCACGGTCATCATGTTGACAGCATAATCTTAATTCAGCTTCATTGGTATGTTACAGTTTCAATCCCGTATGATACCCAGCTATATACTGTTGGAAAGTTTAAAAGATACAATAAAACAACTATTCAATTCTCTCTAAGTTCTAATTATCTTGAAGCCTTTATCGGTCCAATTACAGTCAGATAGATTAATTAATAAAATGCTTTTTCATAGCTCTCAAGAATTTTTTTCAATGCTAATCTTTGCTGCGGCACTTTTTCTATCTACTATATTATGTTTTAGTAACAAACATACATCTAGTGGATTAAATAGTTGTCTAAAGCTTATATGCGTGCAATATATCGATTGGCTTTTCAGATGATACTAAAAAGGCACCTATCTTTAACTAGTTATACATTGATCAATAAAGATATATGCAAATTATTGTAGTAACTTGTGTCCATTTATTTATGTATGTATATGAGTTAGCTTTTGATTGCTTGTGATATTCTTTAGTAGTCGTTGTTTAATAACTATATTCAACAAATAATTTTTTTAATGTTTTTCGTTTGTTTGTATTCACTATACTGACTATTTGTACGTTGGTCTACAGTTTGTTATGAGTAGTTTACTTTCTGAAATTTGTACTTCTAACGTGTAATACATTAAATGGAATAAGAGACTAAAGTGATAACTTGGAGTTGAAAATAAGGAAAAAAAACAATCACTCTGATTTATAAACAAGCAGTCAAGTGATTTTAGTCATGGACTGATGGTAATTAGAAAACCACTTAGAAAAAACGTGTTTTCACGATAATTTTGCTTACTGCAAGATTTGTATATTCTTGTTCTGATCTCTGGCATGATCGTGAGTATAAATTATTAAGGAGTGCAACACTTATATGAAATAGTTATTTAGTGCCTTCTGGTTCGAAAAATAGCTTATCATTTGATGCCAGTCTAGGACTTAAACCAACTTCAAATCAAGTCATTTTTTGAATGTTAATTGGTCAAGTATTTGTATAAACATTACGGTGTGACAAATATCGTGTAATTACAAACAATAAAGGGAAATTTTTATATTTCTTATTTACTTTAACTGATATTGATTAAGACTTCACGTAACCTCTTGGAAATGTAACTTAATTTTTTTTCTGTAAGCTGTATGACACTCATCCATTTATATGGACTGAGCTCTTTTGTAACTCTACAAATTGCCTACTAAAGATGGCCTTAAATACCCTGTCAATCTCTAGGAAGCTGATTTCATTAACGACTGACATTTTCTTGGGTAATTTTGTGATATACAGGAAATTAAAAACTGTTTAAGAAATAATTCTAAGTTTGCTTTAATGAACATGGATATATTTGAAAATAGGTATCTTATCTTGGAAGTCAACGAAAATCAAAATAAATGTCAGTGAGTTATAAGATCAAATAAGGGAAGAAATCCATTCAGACATTGAATGAAAAATTTCTCTTTTATAATATCATTTACTCAAGCTATACAGGTGTATTCATATTAAGTTAAAAAGTATTGTAATCTATAAAAAGAAGGATAACGTAAAAGCTGTCCGTAAATTTCATATGTCAAAAGAGAAGTGCTCAATGATCGAGAAGTTAAAAAAGAAAAAAGTGAAAATAAATATGTGGAAGATATTTTTCTGCTTTACAATTATAAAATTGGAATTATCTAAGTGATAATGGCAACTAACTGAAAACTAACAAAAAATCATTAGAGTTTGTTATATCCAAACGAAGAATAAGTGAATGTTAACTGCTAGGATCTATTTATGGACTGTTATTGTATATATATGTATTCTTGTTGTATAATTATTAAATACCTATATTATAAGTATATTCATATTCATTTCATTATAAGTTTCTATTTGACTTCTTAGCTTCTACTATACGACTTACTATTCCTAATTTATTCCCACACTCACAGCCACTTTTGGCTTGAATTTGTATAATTTTTATTTTCTATTTTATAGTATGATGCGGTCTGATTTACTTACTTTCGCCTGTTACCTCTCATGGAGGAGAATAGACCTCTTAATAGCATTCTCCATCCAATTCCGTCCTGGGCAATCTTTCCTAGTTCTTTCCAGTTGCTGTTCATGCTTTCCATGTCCGATTCCCGATACAGTGTGTCTTTTGGCCTTCTTTTTTTCCGTTTTCCTTCAGGATTGCAAATTAGCGCTTGTCTCGTGATGCACTTTGATGATTTCCTCAATCTGTGTCTTATCCAATTCCATCATCTTTTCCTAATTTTCTCCTCAGATGGAAGTTGGTTTTTTCTCTCCCACAGAAGGCTGTTATTGATGGTATCCGGCCAACGGATATTCATTATCTTACGTAGACAGTTGTTTATAAATACATGTACCTTTTTGATGATTATTGTAGTAGTTCTTCACGTTTCAGCTTCGTACAGTAGAACTGTCTTGACGTTCGTGTTAAAAATTGTGACTTTGATATTGGCTGACAGTTGTTTTAAGTTCCATATGTTCTTCAACTGTAGGAATACTGTCCTTGTTTCGCTAATCCGTGCCTTTACATTTACATTTCATAGACTTAGAAAGTCTGTTTCACATAATTCATACTTTAATTACTCTTTTAAACTCAATTTTCATGAGAAAGATTTTCATTCGGACTGCGTATGACCTCTTAGGCTGTGGTTTCGGTTTTAGGTTTTTATCAGTTAACCTGAATGGATTGTGATTTTTGATGAATACATCTATCAAAGTTGAAATATTTCGTTGTTTATCGTGTCGTCGAAGCATAGTTTATTGACTCTCGGAAATAAAGGGTGAATTAAATCTCTCTTTCTGCTCAATGGAACCAAACTTTGGAAATTCGTATATTGATAGTTCTACATTTGTTTTTTATGTATGAATCTTTGTAGGGAGACCTTTGACAATTTTAATAAAACATCAAGAAGATGAAATTTTTTGTTTATACGTTGTTCGATAACTTTTTCAAACTCTTTAAGTGAACAGTTATCTCTCATACATTGGTTTTTATCATATTATTTTCTCCTAACTTCTCAATCGATATAGAATCCTTTTATAGCATCTAAAACTTCAAAATAATTTGCTGTGTAATAGGTATTTTTCAGTAGCTTTAAATACGAGTATATAGTTTGCGTAAATGACATCAAAAAGAATTCAACAAGGTTATTTATTGATTATTTACTATGTTTCTAACATACTTTACTTGTGTGAATAGCTCTAATAAGTTGTTTAAGTTGGGGGGGGGGAATGAATGCGTAACTACCAAAAAAAAATCAACATTTTTAAATCAAAAACACTTGAAAGATTTCAACGAGAAATAATGGTGTTTTTATGATAGAAATGGTGTATCCGCAGGACTAAGCAATCTCAGGGCATCTTGTTTACTGCGTGACCTAAAGTTCTTAGTCTCATTGTTTTATGGAGTCGTGTGCATTCAATGCTGAAGAGTCTCAAAGTAGAAGTGCCGTAATTCCTAAACTTTCTGTAATTCCATGGCTCAAGTCGATTCTCTCTGAAAATTGCAGTAATAATATACTTAAATCTCTACATATTAACTCATTTACTTGTAACATTAATATGTAGTGTCGAAAACTTTTGTAGCACTGGCGAGGTGATTATAAGTGAATTTCAAGAAAGCATTTACACTCACTCATCATGTACTTTATAATTGTATATCCTCATGTTTATCGTCTCGTTATCTAGTGTTTTTCATTTGTTTCTACTTTTTAGAATTTATCAAATTTCTTTTTCTGTACTAATGAGTAGTGTGACAGTTTAAGTTAAAAAATCAAGCCCAAACTAGGTTTTCAGCTAACATCACTACTTGCAGTAATAATAATGATAACAGTAGTAGTATTGTTCATCAGTTAATCATAGAAAACTTAATAATTAGTTACAATTGGACCAAACGTGGGTGTGCAGTATCCAATTCCGAATTGAAATTAAGTTAGTGCAGAGAGTAAAAACACTACGTTACGAATGAACTTTAATGTAAGAATTCCTGATTGATTTATTTAAGCTACCTCTTTAAAACTGCACTCCTATGCCTTCTTTCGCTGGCATCTTATATTAGTTTTGAGTGTTAAGAAATAATTCTCCTTCGTACTTTCAGTCCCAGATAATGAATTACAGTCGAGTGATGATCCTGTGGCATGGTTAGATAAAGAAGTTGCTCGTGGTTATATGATCCATTATAGTTTATGGACTTATGAACCTGTCGCTCAGTATATCCCACAACCACTTCGTAGACGGCCGCTTGTCTTTGTTGGGCCAGCACATGTTGGACGGCAACAAATTTTACAGCATCTCATTCAACGAGAACCTGATCGATTTTTTCAAGCGGCTATTTGTAAGTCATATTGTTGTCTTTTTCTGTAGACAAATTTTTGTCAACAAAAATATTGATCTACGGTAATTATTTGACAAATAGGTATGTAATGCTTTACAATTTTAGCTACTTGACTACATATTATGTATGATGAAATTCAAAATATTTTCTGAAAACACTTGAAACTTCAGAGAGTATATTACATCATGTGTTTATAAAAGATCTCTGCTATGCACACATACTATGGCTATCAATACTATTATACATGTCTGAATATACATTATAGTGAGATACTAGCTTCTAAAACCTTTATTCTTGTCACTTATGTAGTACCCTTTCAGACGAATAAACTTCATTAGTTAAACATCAAATGTTATTTTGTAACGTGACATTTATTACAAGTAACACATCTAGTTTTGAGTTTATCACTGTTCTTTCAAACAGTTTCATTTCGAAAATCGTTTATGATGATGATGCTAACAGTGGTTGTATAAGTACGATAGTTGACTGGCTTTTAGCATAAAATACAAATTACATTATAGTATCTGTTAATGCTACTCCAAAGAAATCTCTACGGATATTATTTAGTGAATCTGTTTCACTGGCTAAAATGTAGTAAAATAATCTATAAAATTGGCTTTTTTAATAAAATGAATGGATTTTTAGCTAGCAATGAAATCCAGGAGCAAAGTTTTTTGCCATTTGGAACTCGTTAGCTGGATGTGCTCACATTTTGTGGTGATTTTCACACGAGACTCGAGCCCAGTGCTGTTCGCTTCAAATATCCAACGCGTTATTCCTCGAGCGACTAAGTGCAGACAGCCACCCACTTAAGCAGCAAATGTTATGAATAAATGGTCTCTAACGGTGATATGAATATTACTGATGGTTTATAATTTCTCTTTGTTGATATTCAAGGCTAAATTCGGTCAGTTTTTTTACTTATATACATATTGAACAGTGGTCTCGATATTACCTGCTAGTAACAAGATTTAGTATAATTGGGTTGTGAATGTCGATACTAGGATTCAGGTATACATAGTATACAAATTCTGAAGAATTTATTAGTAAGCATATTTCGAATGTATTAAAACATGAATAATATGTCTAAAATTTATCAAATATATTTTCACATTAGTTTATTTCCTTGTTAATCCTAAAACCGTATACGATTGTATCTTTTTCTTACATAATTTTAAATACTGAGTTGAATCTATATTAGAAACATGTAAAATAACTCACTGTAGAGTAGGATAAGTCGATTTTTTTTGTGTAGAATGGTATTCAACTATTCTTCTTTATAAATAATAATCAGTACTTTACTATCAGTTGAAGAGTCAACAGTTACTCATTTATCTTGTTCATTTTATAAATATGTAATCATTCATTGTTTTAATCCATTAAATATTTTATTGACTTTTTTTGTTAGAAGCAGTAGTCTTTGATTATGATTGCCAACTATGCTGTCAACATTCTTTTTTAATAACATCGTAATTGTTTCCTTTTTTTCTTTTAATTATTCTTTTAGATACAACAAATTCAAATTTGAAGGCAGATACGAAATTTTCTTATATTTGTATTACAGAAGAAGAGTTTCGATTAAAACGTAAACAAAAAGAATTCATTGAATGGGGATTATTTAATCGTGATTATTATGGAACTAGTAAATTAACTGTACAACAATTAGTAAATGAAGGCAAAATATGTTGTATATCTTTAAGACCTGATGTAAGCTTTTATGTTAACAATTTAAATTTTTTTATCAGTCAGTGTACTTTTAACTTCCCGTTGTTGATATTCGGTTTTATAATTGATCAACCTCTGTTACTAAATCAACATCATGAGTGGATTGTCTTGATATTTCTTTTTATCGTAAGTTTTAGTTTATTTGTTATATGTTTTACAGTGGAATCCAGGAAGCTATATTGACTCGATTTTGAATCAATCCTCCAAGGCTACATATACAGTAACGGAGATTGATTAGTTTGAGTTAATTAGAGCGTAAATTACAAAGCCTTACTAATACCATTATGCTTTTCGATCAAGCTATTGATTGTTTGGACTCGGTACTTTAATGAGTAAAGAGTTGGTGTTTGATACATTAGATACTAAGTTAAAGTCTCAATGTGATTAACAGCACAAGCTCAGCTCTATCTCAAAGCCAAGTCCTGAATAGGAGGAAACATATATCCTGGATTCCATCGCTGGCCACATAATTAATATATGATAATTGAATATTGATACGATCAGTTTTATTTCAGTTTGTAAAATATGGAAATCATAGATCATATACACCATTTGCACATACTCCATCATTCTTTCAATCCTGTTGTTATTCTGATTGCTCTCTGTTTTTCTTTCACTTCTTTTTATTTCAATCTTCTACTGGTAAACATTCCACTTCCAACTCCTTCTACATAATACTTATATCTGTTTGCATAAGTAGCTCACACTATAGTTTTAGTTGATCGGTAACTTAGTGATTGAAACAATTAGTAGTAACTCCAACCCGCAAACAAGATGTGATTCAAAATAATAACTGATAACAACGTACTGAAAAATTATATGTTGAAGGCTTTATATGTACAAATATACTCTGTTTAATTTAGTTATCTCGTTCAGTCTTAGATACTCGTGTGTTAAAATGGTATTTTGTAGATCTCAAGTACATTTGTTCTTCGTGGTTCTATCTAGAAGGTTTACGGTTTGCTTTCTGATTAATTGATTGGTAATTGAAGTTTCACTAGGTAAATTTTTCAATCAAGGACTTAAATCATTCAAAAATTTCTTTCATAGGTAAAACTACGGAGCACATGTCGAATAATATTAAAGAGCTGTTCAGCTATTTTTAATGGGGTTCCGTAGTATTAACCAAATATTGAACTCAGAAACGACATTAAAATTGGCCATAAAATGAATCTTCTTATTTAATTTTCAGTTATTAAGATGATTTGTTTAGATTGGTAAAGCAAGTTTAAAGAAAATGTAATTCAAAGTACCACATCCTGCACTACTGCATTTTGAACAACATTCATTCCCATCACTTACGTTTATACGTTGTATTGTGAATAGACAATGGACTGAATACAGAATATGCATGTGACTACTAGAAACTGTCAGCTGAATGTACCCTTATCTTTCAGCGTTGACTTAAATATATATATATATATATATTCAGGATCTAACGATTTATCTAACTGACTACTTGGATCAAAAGTAATCACAATCTTGTTCAACAAGTGTTGATATAACTGGGAATAAGCAAGCTTGATGATCACACTTTTATCCAATAGATTCCTGAATGATCTACAAATTGAACATTTAGCAATTATTGACATTCTAAACCAATTTCAATCATATTTATTTTTTGTTAGATATTTTGACTACAAGTGTACCATTCTTAATTTGTAAACTGACTTATATTTTACTGACAAGTTAGGCCATATTTTGATATCCTTTCACTTTGTGCCATTAAACTTGATTTTTATGAACACCTATCACTTGGTGACACAAATCATTTCAGATAAAGCCAACCGATAACATAACCCTACATTACGTTGTTCGTCATATGAAACATGATAATGATAATAATTGACTGTAAGGTTTAATATATTCCCATCGTTGTTATTTCAGAACTGTGCTCGACCAGTCTATCAAATAGGATAAATCACGTATACTGGATTTAATTGTCAATCAATCCTATTATCTAACATATTTACCGACAAATACTTATCACATTTGTCGAGTAAAGGAAAATTTAATTCCTTAAATCAAACTTACTTACGCTGGAGCCCCTCGGGGGCTACTGCCGGTTCCAAACCCGGATAAAGGAGGAGGGTTGGTCATGGCGTTAGCGACCCCATCCCCTAGAAAACTAACTCGCTAAAAAAAAACGCTAATCAAAAAATTATCCAAATCATACTATCGACGTTAAATTCATGATTACATATAATGTTCATATTAAGCACTACGTATAGCTTATATAAAATTTATGATCAACACAATTAATCTTATGTCTAATCAGAGTTAACAATGTATGAATTACAAAACACGTAAACAACACAGAAAAGTCGGGTAGGTGTAAACATCAGTTTTTTTTAAAAAATTAATGCATACTTTGAATGAATTACAACAAAACCATTCCTTAATTGAATTTACTATTTTAAAAAAGCATCATATGCTTGTTAAAACTTAACCGAATCAGTATTTGCCAAATTATTAGTAACTGAATTTTACGGTAAAAACTTTATTATAATTACCATTATTATTATTACTATTATTATTATTATTATTATTATTATTATTATTATTATTATTACAGTCTTTACGTAAAATACGTTCAAGTGGTCTTGATCCATATGTAATATTTATTTCACCGCCAGAACGAGTAGATGATCTACAACATTTACGTAAAAATTTAAATCTAACTGGTAATTGTTCTGTAAGTTTCAAATTGATTTTTGTCAATTAATCAACTAATTAATTCATTTATTACAATTTATATAAATTTATTTGTTGATGATAAGTAATTTCCTTTTTATGTTTGCTCGTGTATCTGTAATTGTTTTCAATTGTTTATTATATGTGAACTGATTGATTAGACATGTGAATAAATCATGATGCATTATTTATTCCGTGTTGGTTAAAACTTAAAGATTTACATATTTTTCACTACATATTTGATGATATAAAACAGAATTGAAGCTATACCGCGTACAACTTGAAGCACTCGAACTCTTGAACCTTTCAATTTGCAAACTAGAAGAAAGAAGACGAATGGGAAGGAATCTTATTCTAAACAGTGTTAAATATGGTACAAAACACTCAGATATTTATAGTTTTTAGTGAAAAAAAACGAAATAATCACTACAGTCATTCAATACGCATGCAGGGGTTCTTAGGATTTGTCCAATCAGGAAGCTACATGTCGAGATTCCTCCCAAAAGCTAATTAGATGGAATATCTTCGGCTCTTTCAGAGCTTCTTTGAATTCACCTGAGAGCCTTCTTCACATATCGGAAATAATCTCCGCTTATTATACTACAAGCTAATGGTTCATTAGTTGGATAAATGCTTCTAGCTGGAAACACATAAGCTGAAATGATAAATTGTTTAAAAAGCTATTCATCATTATTGAACAGATCAATCAGATATTTTTGAAGTAACAGATTAGTCAGAAAATAAATATGGGAGAAGACAAGTGTAATGTTTTCAAATATTCGATAATTCATTACTAACTAGAGTTATATTTATATAATAACTCATTAATTATTATTTTTTCTAAAGTATAGATTTGTTAGGTTTATAAGAATCATCCTAAACAATATGGTGTTTTATATTCTAGCAGTTAAAACAAGTCATTTTGAAAAACTAAAATCTAAAAAAAAACTTTTTTTTCTAAAAAATGACATTGAGTAAACCAACAGCATTAGGTAACTTATTACAGAGAACATGGAAATACTTCTTATAGTTACTGGTAAACTGTTTCGCTTTCAGCATCTATCACAAATGTATACGTATTTAATAATTCAAAACATTGTTAATTAATATTTGTATTTATACCTTCCAGTTGTTAATGTTGGGGAAAGCACCTAATGAATTTCTTTTTGACACTTGTGAATTTTGACCAGATTTCCTCGATTTGACTATGTTTTCTATTGTGGACCGCGGGGTGACTACTCTAATTTCTACCGACTTACCAACTTCAGATATCCCAGTACGACCCCAATACTGTTCCCCAATCTCCAATATATCAGAACACCAACCTCAGATGAAATTGTTTATGGGATCAAGAAAAGAATAAGAATAGGAATAATACTTTACAGAAAAATGCATATTTATATAGTCAGGACTACCGTGAATATTGACCAACAGGAAAATGACACGTAAAATAAATATTGACAAGTAGGGAAACGACACGTGAAATAAATATTGACCAATAGGAAAATGACACCATTTCACTTTCAAGGATAGGATTAGACTTAACGGGATAATTTTTGGGATATTTTTCTGAATATCCCAAAATTGTCCTAAATTGATGAATTTGTCATCAAACTAATTCTAAATCAAACTGGACAAATATATCCAAATGAAAACTATAATTTGTTGCTGAGTACATCATTCAAAATAATGATAAATTTGAATTGTTCTGATCTCAGTATCGATATAGGTACGATAAAGATAGTCACTACTATTACCGATAACAACCGGGAATTTCATTTCCAAATTAAACTTTTGATTAATTTAGTAAATCGTTATGTGACAATTTTTAAAATTAATTCGGATAAATTACAGACAACATGAGGTTGTGTTGAAGTGTTGTACTACTCTAAAATAAACAAATAATATCAATCTCAAGATATGACTACATTATATTTTCATTAAAACCCTGGGTGACTAAGACTACAGATTAAATTACCCTTCTTCAAAGACCAAAGCTTAAACAATAAATATGAAAAAAATCAAGTCATGTGAAGCATATAATCTGAATGTTTTTTCTAGTCGATTTCTCAATAGTCCGATCATGAGATAATTTTCATTTGTACTCTATTGCATAACACAGATTCACTATCCAGGGAAGTTTGAAATACAAGTGTAAATTTATTTTCTAAACAGACTGAAATTTGTAGTTTTTCATATCAAGCCCAGATCAGATTATTAATCATTTTGATTGTTTCACATATATATTCTTTTCCTTTTTATATTTTGGCACTGTACAATATGTGTGTTTTTTCTTGGAATAATAAAAGAAATAAGTTCTACTGATGAAGGCAACTAGTCAGTAACAACAATGACAAGGAACCAATCGTTTAAGAATCAGTTTATATACTGTAATTGTTATTTGGATACTAAATGTTTAGAAAACTCAAATTTATTTATTATTTTCATTGTTATTTTACATGAGCAATATTTTATTTTACATTTTGATTTTGATTCATTCATAGAATGATGAATTGAAAGCATGTATTGAAACAAGTCGTAAAATGGAATTACGTTTTGGTCATTGGTTTGATAGAGTAATTATTCCTGAAACATTGGATTCAACTGTTACAGAATTAATTCGTTTAGCTATTAAACTTGAACGTGAACCAACTTGGGTACCAAGATATTGGTTAGATCTCGATTAAATTATTGCTTGTATGGTTTTTCTGTATTACTTTTAAATCTGGCATTTCTTCTTTTTGTTTTCTTTTCTATTTACTGTATATTATCTTATGAATAAACTGCTGAAAACTAAATTGATTAGTAACGTCGTTGTATACACGGGAAACAAAACAAAACAAAACATGTCAACAGTTTAATATTGCTGATTTTGACAATGAAAATGTATTTTTTTTTGTTTTTTCTTTTTACGGTGTACTTTTCTATTTACCGTTTTGTGTATTATCGATTTCTTTTTGTAAATGATTAGTTACCTTTTACGAGACTTAATTTTAATTACTATTGTGGATACTAATTGTTTTAACTTGTTAATTTATTATTATTATTGTTATTATTTTATATTATTATTTTGATTCATTGTTTCTATTTCCTTCATATTTTGTTTTGTACGAATATGTAATTATTTGATCAGTTTTTTTATACAAAATAATGATGCAGAATAACAGATTGAATAGTTCATTTCACTTGGTATGGTTTGTTTGAATCTTCCTATTGTTATTTAGGAGTGTAATTAATCAGTCTTTTATTGGTATATATGCATATTATGTGTATTGCCTCGATATAGCCTTAATTTCAAGCCTCAGAGTGAACATCTACTCTGAGATGTAGGTACATCCAGCTGACGAGCCCTAAATAGGACGAAACGCTCGTCCTGGATTCCACTGTTAGCCACTATCCATCTTTGAATAGATTAAATAATTGTTTTATTGAATTTATGAAATAATAACTAATTTGTAATAGAATTCTCTTAAATGGTGGTGTGTACTACAATAGTTATTTTCCGTCTTGACAATGTAACGTTTGTCAATTATAAAAAGAATAAGGGCGCTTTTCAGTTTATTAGTGATATTGGGTTGTAAACTTTGTTTCGTGTTTCAATTTAGTGTTTTACACATTATTGCGGTTATAAACTACATATGTACAAACGATTAGTTGAATAGGATATATTATAATTTCTGTAAAATGGATATGGAAAACTCTGAAAATTCATATTAAACATTCATTCGAAGTTGATCAGTAAGATTTACGGATAGTTTCATGAAGTGGGAGTGAAATATCATTTAAGGCTTATAATGAATGAAATTTTTTTAGCTAAACTAAATAGTAATTGACTTGAAGATAGAATTTAAAAAAAGGAAATTGTACCATCGAATGAAAAATGAATTACCTTTTAATTCGTTAATGACGTTTGATGTCAACCTACTTAAAAGGTGTTCGTTCACTTGACAATTCATCTGTTCTGCAATAGAGTTAAGAATAGCTTCGTTTTAAAATTCTTTTTAGACAATTTGTTGACAAATGAAGAGTTTCTCACAAAAAGGATATTCATATGGATCTGAAAACCATAATATGGTTAAGAGTCTTGTGACTTTAAGTCCGGCTTGTTATCATGTAATTTATTTGCCAATCGAAATACGACTTGTACTATATTAAACCAATGACGTCCAACCGGTCCGGTCAGCCTATCGGTCCATTGCTCGCCTAGCCCGTCCAGTTGAGTTCAGAACACCAATAACAGCTTCCGCTGTACGAATCATTTATTTCAGACATAACTGGTTTATATATCAGTCAAATAGACTGCAATGCACCATAAAATAGGAAGTAACATTTATACACATTAAAGCCAAAAGAGGCTGTGAACATGGGAGACTGTAATCAATAAACTGAACAAAACTTAAAAACAATAAATCGTACAATAATAATCTATAGACCAAAATGAAGCTTATAATAGGGGGAATATAGATATACATAATCTAATTACTGAATAGTCATACCATAAGAATATGTAGGACAATATTGGTCCATTAAGAGTGTTATATCTTGTGAAATCTGTGTGCCTTGTTTATTGTATAACGCAATGATACCGCCAATTATAGAGCAGCGAATTATCGATTGAACCAGTGACACAGAAAACACATGCGAGTGACCCAGAGTCCTGATTGGTCCTGCTTCCCTGTCTAGCGCAGCCAGTTGAGTCTAGAACACTAATCTCAACCTCTGTGATGTGCATCCTTTATTTCAAACATACGGGTTTATATACCAATCAAACAGACCACAACGTACCATAAAATAGAAAATAACATTTGTACAATATTTGGCCAAAAGTGACTGTGAATGAGGGAGATAGTAATTAATAGACAGGCCATAACTCAAGAATGGTAAAACGTATAACAATAGTTCATAGGTCAAAACAAACTCATAATGAGAGGGACATGAATATGAACAGTTTAGTTACGTAACAATTACACGATAAAAATATACTCATAGTATTGGTTCATAAGTGGATCGCAAAAATTACCATTGATTATTCTTATCGAGATATAACAAATAGGTCTCAGGAGTTACACGTACTTTAATCTTCGTTAAGATATAACAAAGAGATCTTTAGTTTTGCGCATATAAAATAAAGTGTTATAAAATGACTCATCTATAAGACAAGATCAGTTTAGTCTAAATTATGTATCGAAAATGTTTGTAAATACATCCTTGATCATTTATATTTTTTTTCTAAAAAAAATCATAAACTTTACATAAATAACATAAAGAAACAATTTTGTGCAAATGTAAATTCTTGTTTACCTACATCATAGCAGGTACATTTTTGTTGCACAAAAGTAATTTAATATTGCATAGATACCTGTGAAAAAGTTAATTGGAATTTCATAAAGATGAGCTCTTGATTAGTTTATCATCTTTTCAACATGCAAGACACAATATCTTCATAGGGGATTCATTTTCAAATTAGTAACTATTGTTAAATGGATATAAGAATAAAAATTATGTGTTGTTGTTGTTGTTTTTTTTTCTCAAGAATATCGGTTATACAAACTTGTCAATTTGAAATAGTGATACTCATTACTTAATCGACAAGTAGATACACTAGTATTTTAACTCATTCAATGACAATAAATAAAGAAACTCATGGTAATATGTAATTTATTTAGTTTTTCTTCAATCCGTCATTCTCTGAATGATTGGATAAATATGAAATGTGTATGGATACTTTAAGTTGTTATGTAATTAGCTATGAACAAAGTAAATTCACATGGTATTGTTTTACTTGTATCTTCCCATTGTTATTTAGCATTGAGATTGATCAGTCTCGTGTTGGCATATGTGCATCCTGTACGGATGCCTCGATATAGCCTTAAGTCACAAGCTTTTTAAACAAAGATGAATAGTGGCTAACAGTGGAATCCAGGATGCGCGTTTCGTCCTGTTTGGGACTCGTCAGCTGGACGCACCTGCGTTCCAGAGTTGATGTTCACCCAGGGACTTGAACCCAGTACCATTCGCTTCAAACGCCATCGCGTTATCCACTTAGCTACCGGGTCCTGACGAGTCCCAAATAGGACGAAACGTGCGTCCTGGATTCCACTGCTAGCCACTACTCATCTTTGCTTAAAAAGCTTATGAACAGAGTAGTCTAAAACGTTAAAGCCTATGAAATAAATTATTCTGCTATTGTATAGTTATGAGTAGAGTAGTGTTTCTTATTAAAACGTGGATATATGAACTAAGAATATTCTTGTCCATCGATTCTCTTCAGGTTCAACAATTATATATCCAAATTAATTATACAAGAAGTGGACGTGTTTAATGTAAGTATACATCATTTAAAGTAAAGGTATATGAATTTAGAATTGGTCATAATTTATAAATAAACAATTCAGCAAAGAAAATTTTCTTTATAACGAAATCATTGACATCAGTATTTATAGTTGTATGGTAATTATGTATTATATATATATATAATGCGGGTGTCAGTGAATAATTTACGATTTGCAACACTAATGTCATCAGTCTTTAGGAAATTTACCATTTCTTGGAACGAGGAATACGCATTGAAGAAATTCAGTATTTCCTTTTAAAACAGACGTTTAATGAAGACGAATTTCGTAACTTTTAAGTAAACATAGATTGTGTGATTGAAATAAAAAGACTACTAAAGTAAATGACTTTCGTCACAGTACTAATTCTAAAAGGTGATAATGGAGACATTTCTCGAAATAAAAAGGAAATTCCACAAGACAGTTAACTACATTTTTTAGCATCTATTCGTTCTAACTTTACAATAAACTATAATAAGTTACCGAATATTACTTATTAACAATCAATTCTACAAATAGTGTCTATCACATGTAATACTAATTTATAAGTCATTTGTACAGTTTCATCCTTCCTAAGTAGTTCTCACGAACTGACCAAAAATAATATCGATCAACTACTATATATCACATAACTGACAAGTGTACATTTTGTAACATTCCTTAATTATAAGGCAGCAGGTCAATAGACTATTGGTATTTTGTAAATGAAAACACAGGTTGAGATAACCAATTGTATTTTAATACAAAATTACAGAGTAGCTTGGTAAACTATGAGAGCTATACATAAAATACTTCATTTTCAAATATTTCATCAACTGTTTTTATATTCTGTATGATTCTTCCAATTCACGATTCCTTCCTATTTTCCTTTCTGTTTTCAATTCGATCTACTTGGTTTTCTGCTGCCATGCATTTCACTTCTGATTGATGTTATATACTCTCTATGTCTGTCGACATAAGTAGCATACACCACAGGTAAAGTGAACTGGAAGTTTATTTTTATTTAAGATAAGTGATCTTACGTATATTGTAAGCATAACAGATATTTTTGATAGACAGCTTGAGATGAATTATAGTTCGAATCCTTTGAAACATTGCTGACTACATCGAACTTTATATTTTACTGTAAGTTATTACCTTAATTGTTACCTTCTTCAAATCCAACAGTGGATTTTATGAAAATGCCTTACTGCAGTCAAAGACAACTTGTTCAGAGACAACAATGTTAGACCAGTATAAATAACAACTTCTCACATAATTCTACTGTCATTTGGAACAGACTACCTGGATAGTTAGGCCTACGGTTTTTTATTCTCTAGATAAACTAAGTTTGACATTATTCTAAAGCATTAAGTCCACTACAAGTATACTCTAACCCACAGACTACGAAAGACATACTCGGTTCATTTAATGTATGACATGCTCTATTTTCTATCCACTAAGACAACGAAATTACGAGAACTGATAGCATTCAAACTATTATTTTGTGATTTTACACTATTACGGACATATATTATGTAGACTGCTTACAATACACGAGAATAAACGCAAAATGCGACCAAGTAGATATTAGTATAAATGGTTTGTGGAGATCGTTTTTGTATTTTGTGTAACTGATTGACTTTAGTTAAGTCATCAGTAGAGAATAGGATGAATTAAGTAAGTATTCCGTTACAGTATGGGACTTCTCAGAAGTTTACAACCTCTAACTTACCAGGGATCAAACCCAAACACTTTAGATCACACTTAGTCTTCCGATTACTCAGCTGAGACACAATTACTTAAATCTCAATAATTGAAATCACGATTCAATTGAAGCCCGACTACCCTGGAAGACCTGGAAGCGCTGTACGGCCGTTTCGTCCCATCGCGGGACTCCCCAGCAGTACGCATCCACGGAATTGAGCGACACATATACCGTTGTCATCAGTGAGTTACTATCTCACAACAGACCCGGTCGAACTCCATTGGTCACTGCTTATCATTAGAACTCCAGGAAATAACTCTTGAAGCCAATCACTAGTGAGCACAGCCTCATGCGCGAGACTGATAGGTCCTGGGTTCGAATCCCGCGAGGCGGGGTCATGGATGCGTAATGCTCGGAGTCCCACAATGGGACGAGACGGCTGTTCAGTGCTTCCAGGTCTTCCATGGTGGTCTAGCTTCAGTTGAATTATGATTTTAACTATTAAAATTGTGTGGGAGAGAACAAACCAGCTTCCAGCTGAAGAGGAAATTAGAAAAATACTTTGGAATCGGATGGGACATATATTACGGGAATCACCCAACTGCATCACGAAGCAAGCTCTAACTTGGAATCGTGTAGGGAATGGGAAAAGAGGACATATTTCATCGGGGAACAGAAGAATATATGAAAATGATGAATAACAACTGGAAATAACTGAGAAGAATTACTCATGGAAGGATTGGATGAAGAGTGCTGATGGACACTCGATGCTCCTCCACGAGGACTAACAGACGTAAGTAATTTTATTTGTATTTTAAGTTGACGAAAACAAAATTCCTAATAGAGTTTATCCTTATAATGAATTTTATTCTTTATGAAATATTTAAACTTTTTTGTCTGTATCAGTTTTCTTCTTCTCTTTTCTGTTTTACGATGGTTGGATGTTGTAGAATTAATGTTATATGATTATGGTTATTATTTATGATAATCCGGTGAAACCCATTCATGAATAAGAATTTTCATTCAACTGTTTCATTTACTCCACAAGAAAGCAGTAACGAAATTCAAAATTTTTTCGCTAATATTAATATTAGAGTTTGGAATGGAATTTAAATAGGCCACTTATCTGACATACAATTTGAATATAATTCCAAGGATATTTTATATTAGTAAATTGTCAGTCATTAAAGCTTTCAGTTTTATGTTAGTTGTAAATATGGGTTGAACAGACACTTTTTAAAGCTTTATATTGCATATTGACTGGAAGTAAACTATACGACCAACCTTGAACCGATTCTCAGCCAATGAGGAAAAGTGTTCAATTCTGAAGTAATTTATGATAAAATAGTAATAAAACGACAAGAATATAGAGTTTTGACATGATTGATGGATCATTTTCGTGTAAATTCTTTATAATATTAAATAAAATACTATAAGGTAAGAGTTAAGGGTTTTTATCGCTAACATTATTTATGATGAAAGTTTGGATTTCACGCAGAAATATAGGATATAATATCTCAAACCTGATTGTGATACAATGTTCAAAGACTAGACCTGACAGGTTCTAATTGTTTAAGGAATGAGCGGCCTACAAGCCAATTTATTCCAACCGCCTAAGGAATTTTACCATGTTTATTGTGTGTCCATATTTTTTATACAAACATGTTTTTTGTAACATGAAAAACCATTCACCTGGCTATTGATCTTGTCGGTTATGTCTAATCATTTAAGGCTTAATTCAATTATACGACCTCATGAGTAATCATGGCTCGGACACGACATATTATTGCGCCGACCTATCGATTAGCATTCTATTCATCGATTTTACCAGTCGAAAGCTCATCTAATCAAAATACAGAAATCCTCCATCGATTGAGTATGGTACAAGCTCAAAAGTAACAGATAACCCCGACAATCCTGTCAAGGTGTTTTGTACTTTAAATCTATTTGTTTTCTAGGATTCTTCCTCAGAAAAATTATTCATCTTCCCATAGTTGTTCTAGAGATCGCTCAAGTTCATTCTTTTGCGTTAATCGTATCATATTTATCAATTTTCTTCATCTAAGTTATGGAAATTTGGCAAATTTTGATGAGTTCTTATCTAGCTCTTAACAAGTTACATCTATCCATTATTGAGTTTTGAATTTCACCTCAAACTCCTACAACTACAATCATGAATCTGAGTAGTTCGGTCGTATAGATTTCTACTACCAAATGCTTCAGATTATTGTTCACATAGTGGTAGAAATACTGTAATTATCTTGTTTGACATGAATATTAGATAAAATATATCTCAAGTGTTACAATATGGCAGTTTGTGTTTTTATTTGTAGCTTGCGTTAGGCTTTTATGTAATCAGTTGATTAAAGAAATACGTCCCAATAGAGATGTACAACAAAAAGACATTGGCTCGTTTCTCAGTTTAGGCATCAATAGTTCATTTTTATCTTATATAATACAATGATAATTTTGACATTTTATGATGGATTCTTTCACTTACTGATATAAGTTAAGGATACTCACTCTCGTTAGCGGACCAGTTTCCTTAACGTACTATTCACTTGACTGAATTTTGATTACAATAAATCGTTAAGTGGTGAACACTACCACTATATTTTTGTACGTTCAAGTTATTTTATATACGGTAAAAAAGTTGAAGCATGGTTTAGTTTCCAAGCGTGTTTGCAGTAGACAGTTTTGTTCTAGTCGTATTAAGCAGAATAAGATTGCGAATCGAGTTTTCTGGTTCTAAAATAGTTTTCAAAACAGGATTTTCCAAACGAGTTACAAGGTAATTTTTCCCAATTATTTATTGGTATTCAAAGGACAGATTTGGTACATGCATGATCGCCTGATTACCATTATTAACACGTATTAAGAAGCAAACGGATATTAGTGACATTGCCTTCATGCGTCGAGTTTATTTTTCCAGTCAGATGAAAGAAATTTTCATTCGCATAACCACTTTTAGTAATAAAAGTTGTCAAAATATATGCTTAAGACTAAAGTCGAAACCAACCTTTACTCATTATCGGAAGTGAAAATTAGCGGTGAGATACTTGTGCCGAATAAAACTGTATATAATAAACCTCAAGTGACCTTCTAGTAAATGTTGTAACGTAAGTCCCTAGATTGACGATGGAACTCGGTGTTTTTAAGGTCGTTGTTACGTAAAAGCTTTATGACCGCGAACTAATGTACTGTTTAAGACGATACGCACAATCTTAACTTCAAAAAGCCCATTATAGCAATATCACTGCTACTCTGAATGGTAAACAATTGTTAACAGTAGCTAGTGAATTGAAACGAAATGTGATCAGAAATTTTTCTGGATAGATGGTGGTTAATGTAATTTAGTCGCAAAAATGTTGCTTTGGTTTTTTAGAATATACGGTAAAAATAAAACAAATCCCACAGTATGACATCGTTGAATGTTTGACGGTCTTTATTTTCCTTGTTATATAGAAGATATATTACAGCTACAACTTTAAGTCTAAATTTTAATGTGATTTTCTAAGCCATATATTTCACAGAAAAATGTATTAGTCATGAGAGTTAAATGGAAGGGATATAACTTATTTGTCATCAATACTATTAAATATATTGCTTCATGCGATGATGTAATACAGAATGTTAAGTTGAAAATGTATTCATTTATAAGAAACCTTACATTTTCGATTGCGCGATTTTGAGTAACAATCAAACGAACTATCGAGTATTTCAGTCATTCAATCTTTATCCCAGCCCTACTTTACATGGTGGTTAACATTTCAGCATTCTGCTTTCGTCTGATTACCAGCTCATTTTTACAGTTTCACCATTTCATTTATAACAATTTGCTCCGTATAAAATTCTAGATGGCTGGAATCAAAGCAAATAATGAATCTACATTTTCTTGACAATCATTCCAATTGCATTTTACTGTTTTGAACTGTTTGAAACACTATATTTATGGGTATGCCTTGGCTCGGCAGAAAGTCAGCTCTCCCTCTTAAAATGCTGTCACATGGCCACGCGTATACAGCCTATGTAAGGGAGGCCCTGATCACTGCCATTTCGCGACGGAAGTATTGTTTACGAAATTGAGAGGACGAAAAGCGAATACCTGGCGCTTTAACGGGGTTGGTGGATATAAGGGATCGACAAAGGCGAGTTGGAAAACCCTAATTCCCAATCAATGGGCTCCAGGATCCTAAGGGAAAAAGTGGCATATCAACCTATCGTTGGCCACTGCCTACCGTGGGACTGCATCTCCTAATGTTGCTCCACTACTACCTCTAGGTCAAAGGTTCGGGGAGTGACCCCTAAGGAAACCACCTGCTTCGGTCTGGGCTGCCGGGAAGTGTTCTAGCCCTCACACAAATCGAATGACGATGTGTGGCATATATATATTTGGTGCCTTCTTGTACCAATGTTCATGTGTTTAAATAAATAATAAATAAATAAATGGTCATATATTTGTATGTTATAGAAGTAACAGTAAGGAAAAAGAATGTTTAGAAAATTGAGTAATAGCTTACAATAAACTATCTAATGGAAAAAATAACGAAAGAAGACAAAATTAGTACCAATAATAATATTGGCATCATTTGTAATCATTTTTTCTAAATGTCATTACAAGTAAGATTTTCCATTACGAACAATAGGTATTATCATTAAAAAAAGCAAAAAATAGATAAGTTCCCAAATTTTTTATCATCGGTGTATAGGTACATTATTACAATATATATGCTATTTTTTTCATAAAGTAATAAAGAAATAATCTGTTTAATAAATGTAAGGAAAAGATGATAATTAATTACACTTGATTATACAAAAATATCAAGAACGAGATACAGAAAATAATAAACAAATCTCAAACTAGAACCATTCATGATTTGTGCAAAAGCATTTCATTGAAATATATTATAAGATATATATAATTATCTAATTGTCTCATATGCTGATCGTTTGCTAAGACGACTGCACAAATATATTAAAAGAATAGCAAGACCTATCAAAAGTAGGGTGGTGCATACAATTGTTGGAACCTTCTTTAACCATATGATACTCAATGGACAGTCTATGGCTAAAAATGTGTAAAAATATTGGAAATTAGACAATCTATAAATAATAACTTCGAAATAATTTGGTGATATCGTGTCCTATGAGCGTCGATCATTTAATTGTAAAGGTTCCATTATCTTTCTGGACAAAATCACTGGGGGTTAATTCAAGTTTATTTGAACGTTGATGTTATTGAGACTGAAAGCTGTACAGTTAAACCATTCAACTCAGCGAACATAGATAGCACCACCAGAATTTTCTATTTAAGATAGATTCTCTCTATTGTTACGCAGAAACATTCCATATATCATAGCTTAGATTATTTCTAATATGATGGTTCAATAATAGATAATGTCATAAAACATACCGAGCATTTTATTTGGGATTTTTTCCAGTTCGTACCTAAGAAAATCAGATTGTTAAATTATCGAATTTCTAAATAGTGATCTATATTAGATGGAAAATTAGTACGACTAACAATATAGTCCGACTTCATAACATATCTAGTTGGAACTAGTCAGTCAGCTACAACGTAGGACCAGGCAACATCGCTGTCATGCTGGTTGTCTGAAAGAAACTCCTTACTGCTGTCACACCTCTGTACAGTCAGCAGTACAACTTCGAATTCGGCCCTTGGGTTTGTTGCTTTTAGTCTTGCCACTCTTCAACCGACCTGTCTGACATGGTAGGACCTTGAGGAACGGTTGTTCCAGCCAGTATAGCTCGGTTGCTTCATCACGATAGGCAAGCCCGACCACCACGTCAAGGTAGCAACAACGGTCGGGGTTGGAACTAGTGGAAACATACTTAATAAGACCGCATATGTATGTGATATAGAACTTGGAGGAATGTGAAAATTAGTTTGATACATTAATGATCAGAATTAAAATCAGTCTAGACTTTCTGTTATTTTTTTGCTTCACTTTGCATTTCCGAGAACCGTTTTCATTTAGTTTATTTCTTTATGATTTCGACGAGAACTTTCTGTTCTCTTTGGTAAACTAAATGAATAATGAAGAAAACCGAACTTTTCTATAAATATTAGGTAACATTTATAGCGACAAAATAATAATACATTTCTTATGTACCAATTTATGGGAAACTAAGTTTCCGAGGTTTGTGTATCCTACGTCATGATAAAAATGTTTTTATTAAACAAATGGATGTCATCATATTAAAATATTGAACTTATTATCTAGTTGTACACCTGTGTAACCACAGAATTCCCAGTAAGATTTACGACAACTATGCTACTATCCCAACATTAAAGGACAACTTTGGCACGTTTAATATGACTTTAATTAGATGCTAGTGTCTGTGAAACGAACACATGTTATTTATAAAAAAATAAACTGTGGTAAGAAAAATATTTATTTGCTTAAGGAAAAAACCTAGTTTTTAAAAGAAAAGTCATTTAGCGGTATATTTTCAGATGCTTTTGTTAAGTCTTACAACGGACCAATAAGCGTAGACGATCTTAAGCAACCAATACGCAGCAAGGACGAGGGAGACTGATACTCTATGCTTGACGATTGGTTCAATACTAACTGGCCGCGAACGAAGAGGAAGAATACAAGAGCGGTGATCACCAGTACAAGATCGCCATAATATTTCAGACATTCATTTATATGCATACAAAACCAGATCACGGAACAACAACCTTAATGATGGGAAAAATGGAGTACCGTGTACACAGATAATCGATTCTAAGCAACGTTTTGAAGACTATAGCACCATTCTATTGTTGAAATAAAAGCTTGGAACAAGGGTAATACGAAAATGATACAACCAAAATACTTAATAAACATGTGGCCAATATAATTGTAGAAAAATAGCTTCGGAAGATTTTACCTCATAGTTAAATGGTCTATTACAACAGCTTTATATTTGTACACTCACCAAGACCCATAAATTCTGAACGATTTTCAAGTCTGAATGCTTCCATTGATGAGTTTAAAAAATAAATATTGATTTTTATATTATCATTATCGTCCACGAATAGTTCTCTATGTAAATGATTGGCACATTCATAGTATCCACCGACAGGAATAGTGAACAAACCTCTATCTGTATTAGCATCAATTTCATTGCCTGTATAATAAAATTGCATTTGAAATGATTAACCTCATTTTATTTCTAATAGGGGCGGTGTTAGCATGATAAACTAACAAAACATGAAGTATGTAGATTAGTATTAATGAAAAATTTAGAATTAAATAGTTAGTAACTATATACACATTATTTCGAGTTCAACACATTGCCTACGTAATCATCTTTAGCAAATAAGATAAACACTTATTCGTTCAATAGCTACAACACTTATATTATTATTGGCATTCCAAAGTTCAAATATATTTTTTAATGTAATGTTTGATTGAATTTATCTTTAAGGGAAGAGAAAAAAGCAACTAAAGTTATTTAAAGTGGCTTTAATTTTTTCAAAGTGTTAATTACCTTTATCAACTGTATAAGTAATACCTATGCTTTCCAGATCATATCTTTCAGAATCCTCTCCAAACACAAATATAAGTTTCCAGTCTAAGAAATCGACATTTGGCGACCATGAAACTGTCAAATCCTGTCTTTTTTGTTCACATGTGCCATTCACAATGATTTTATTTTGCAAGGTTCTATTGAGATACATAGTTGAACTTATGTTATTTTCCTTCATAAAATGGAAGAAAAATAAAGGACGGCTCAGTTAAATTACATTTCGTTATTTTTTTAGGCTGATCCGTTCAGTGAACAATATTCACATTACGATACAGAAACGATAAAGCTTGAACGTGAATACTATAAAAATGGATAGGATGAGGCTAACAATCAGATCTAGGACGCGCGTCTTGTCCTATTTGGGACTCATCATCTGGATGTACATGGATTCCCAAGATGATGCACACTCCAGAATCCGAACCCAGCACTATTCACTTTAGACACCATTGTGTTATCCACCTAACCACCGATTTAGGATAGTTACTCACTTGTGCAACGGTTACGAGTTTAAATCTAATTCGAATTGGATCGGACTACCTCGTTGTTGATATTTTGACTGAAATCTAATTTCTTGTTACAATGGCTATATCGAAGCAATTCGCACAGGATGCACATATCCCAAACAAGACTGATCATATTTCAGTAACAATATCAACAACGGGATAATGCAATCTATTTCGAATCGAATTAAGTATAAGTTAAGATATGCTACAACACTCAAGATGATATATTTATATATTTCTGTAGGAGTATGTCTTCACATTTTGTGATGTGCTAATTGCTTATGCTTATTTTGGGAGAGTTACATGGTTCATTATGAAAATGAAAAAAAATTTTATCCCCACCAAAAATTTACAAGTAAACACCGAATAGATTTGGTCTACTAATTATATGCAGTAACAGAGTGTAGGAGAGAGCCGTTGGATTCAGTTTAAATTTGACTTATTATTTGGAGGTTTGAAGTCCCAATGAATAAATCCTTTGAGACTTTAGTAATACTAGTATAAAAATTGAATTCTTACATCATTATAAAAATAGTTTTTGTAAAGGCACTTCACAGAGATATAGATATTCTCTGTAACACGAAACATATGGAAAAAGACAATGATATAAAGAGTTCAATGTTCTGTGAAATTCATCCTGAAAACAATTTATCCGTATTTTTATCTTTTATAAAGCAATAAAAACAACTTTATTTTCGTTATTTACTTTTGAGATGAATTACAATAAATCTAAAATGAGTGACAAAACAATTAATTTGGTGCTTAAAGTTTTAAGGAGGAGCTATTTTAATAAGAATGAACACTCAAAACACTTATGTTACTTTAAACTTTTGAATATGTAGTGTAAGTGGTACTTGAGCAAATATCACTCGGTAAAATTGTGACTTTGTAGTAATATATGAGGTAGTTTTAGAGGAATGAAAATCTAATACCTTCTCTTTTAAGCTTTCATTCTAATTGTTTCGCAAACTTCAGTAACCAGAAAATGTGGTATAAAACTAATTTGCTACGATAATAGGGGAAAAGTGGAAGATTGATAATTTCACAGAAAAAGTCAGCTTGGAATAAGACTGTCATAAGTTTAGCCTGAGTAAAGGAAGAGAACTGAGTGCATGGTTAACAACCTCATCGCTTCTGGCAAACCGAACGACAATTAATAGCGATAAGTGGAATGTCCAGACCGTATGGGAGACACGGATGGATAGCATAATAAATAAGTAGATTCAAGCTAGCTGCGCTTAAAGTGAGCTAAGCACCTTCGACACGATCTAGACATAAAAGACGAACTATAGGGAAAATGTTGTACTCTGATCATGAAGGGGAAAATCCACATATCAGGAGTTACACTAATGAAACCCAATAAAGCATCAAAGACGCTTTAAAAATGGGAAACACATGGGTACAAGATCACTAAATAATTCTTAAAAACAAAGGAGGAATGGATTACAATAAATGTCATACAGTGCCTCATGCCTACCAATGATGGCAGCAAAGATGATAAACACTATGATAGAAAAAGGGATGAGATAAAAAAGTATAGAACTATATGATACAACTAAGAAGCTAACACGAAAATGTAGTAGACCAAAGAGACCATTTAAGAACAAAGAAAATAGCCAAGCCATTGCGGTTCAAGAGCAGTGAAACAAATGGATAGAGTAATTTGAATAGCTCTTAAACAGACCAGCTCCATTGAACATCAAAGCAATGCATACAGACCTCCCTATAGATGTTACCCCAAAAGAGATCAGTGTGGTCAAGAGTGAGAAAGCGATGGGACCAGAGAGCATATTAGCTGAAGCACTGAAGTCAAATATAGTGGTACCTGCAAAGATGCACAGTTCTCTTCAGAAAGATTTGGGATGAGGAGCAAATACTCATAGACTAGAAAGATACCGAATAAAGGAGATCCTAGTACATGTGAGAACTGCGGAGGTGTCATACATCTATCGGTACAAGGAAAACTTTTCAACCGAGTGATGAACCAAATGGAAGATTGATTACACTCCAGACTTGTACAGATCAAATTGAGACACCATTGTTCATCGTTGAGCAATCGATTGAGTGGAACTTATCCATATACTCCTTGGTAATGAGAAAACATTCAACAGTTTGGATAGAACCTTATGGAATCTTTTTTGACACTGGGTTATCTGAGAAAATCGTCACCATCATACGGAACTTCCACGAGAGACTGGATCGCAATATCGTACATGAAAGGAATCTCACAGATGCATTCCAGGAGAATACTGGTGTAAGACAAACCTGTCTACTCTCGTCTTTTTTTCTGATGCTAATTGGATTATAAAGACATTTACATCTCAAGAAAATTATGGAGTACAGCGTGCACTTTGGTACAGCTAAAAAATTTGGACTTCGCAGACGATCTAGCTCTTCTATCCCATACACAACAACGAATGCAGGTAAAGATAGCCAGCTAAGCAAAAGCCTCTGCAGCAGTTTCCTCAACATTTACAAGAGGGAAAGTAAGATTTTGAAGTTCTGCTACATTAGCATCAACAAAAATACACCTAATGATAAAGCTCTGAAGGAGATGGGAACCTTTATTAATATAAGCAGGCAAACTACCACAGACATCAAAAGCGTTCAGGTATCTAATGAAATGCTGCTTATTCAAAGTATTCTAGATGTATTGGCCGGAGACCACCGACAGTAATAGAATATAGCAGAGAACAAAGCATCTCCCAGCTGAGGGACAGACTCTGAAGGTGGACAGGATATACCATATTCAAATAATCAAACTGCATTTCGAATGTTCAAGGGAAAAGGAAGAGAGGACAGAGGAATATATGGCTTTGAACATTGGAGGCGGACGTTAAGACCACAAAATAGTACTTGGCAGAACCTAGAAAGGGGAGCCGAAGACAGTTAATTGGAGATCCTGATCAGAATAAATATGGTCATTTATCTCGCAACTCCATTTAACATATGAGCTTATCTAAATTAACACTTCGTATTAGTCACCCCAACATTAACCATTTGGTTTTATTTCATATGACAAACAACCCTTAATTCATGTTACATTTTGTAAGTGAGGTATTTCGCCATAAACCTAGCCGATTTTATGTATTATTAATTTGGATATATAATTGTAGAACCTGATGATAAATTATTGAAAAGGGTATTATTCGCTCATATGATTGTTTTAATATGATAGGAATTTTTCAGCGATTCAAATCACCTATGCTAATTACAAGATGTTAATCAACTCTAAAGATATATATGTGGTACATCACTACTATCACGACTTCGGAGTAAAATATTTTGGACTGACAAGTGACTAATTTGTCTGCATTTATCTACGTAGAGTTAAAAAAAAAGGTGAGGATCTATACATTAAGCCCTACTTTATCTAAAAATCCTTACTTCTAACATGATCTAAACTCGTTGAGTTACCGGTTTGTTTTAAATAGAAGTGACATGATTATGGTAAGATGTTTTAAAATCGACTGAAGTGTTCATACTACGCTTTTGGTTGCATACTGCATTATGTTATCAATATGTAATCAATACCAAACAACCAGCCCCATAAAAAAGTTATTCGAGTTATATATATATATATATATATATATATATATATATATATATATATATATATATATAATGACTTGTTCAGTCTTCAGACAAAAAATTCTTTGTTAACAAACCTCATCTTCCACCGTGATATTTATAATGGACTGTATGGCGACACATTCAGTTAAGAGGAGAATCTCATATCTGTTACGCGGTTTTTGACTAATATTAGTGATTTCCGAAGAAACTGTAGTGGAAGGATCATGTTGTACAGTAAATCTAGTATTTTGAATCGACACTGCTAAATCATGACGAAATCTTCAAACAATGTTTGAATATTCTTACTGTCTAACAAAGAAAACAGAAATGACCAGAAACCTGGATATGCCATCCTTCGTTTCTAACTGAATTTTCACTGAACTTTTACAATTAGTGACTAATATGTAGAAAGACCCACCTTTTTCATCATCTGTTGAACAGAAATCAACATTCACTGACAAAAATATATAACTGTATTTTAGCGCCTTACGTTGCATTGGTCTGTTTTACACTTCAGATACTCCGTTTACCAAAATGCGACAGATCAAATAAATACAAAAAAAGTTATGGAAAATACCATTTGTTAGGTAAACATATACCTAAAAAATTTTGATTTTAATAATACGGACAGGCTTCAATACCTAACGTAATGGTACGCTCAAAATAGTTTGTTGGGTCAGTGAAATGTCACTGAACTCTCCCCAGATCGTCCGGCAGTCGGGTCCCTGAATGTCGAGCAGCTAACCGATCTTCGTCAGGGTCAAGGACAACCAAAATACATCAGTTGATTGCATGCCATGGACTGGTTCATGCAGCATTTGCCGCATTCTGTTCCTTGTACCTACTCTTACTAGTATGTTTGTGTAACAACGTCATTTGCATTGTACATTCATCAAAACAGCCATAGTACCTGGATACGAAGAAAGGGTAGTCCACGTGTGTGACTTGAGCGTTGTCTGGTTAGTCACACACTTCCCGTCTAACTCAAGTAAGCCCCCAGTTACACAACACGGATCATCTACGTTAGCGATCTACAAGTTCAAATAGTTCTTGACGGAATATAAGAAGCTTTCGCTTAACGGAGTTCCGCATCTAGTAGTAGTAGATCACTGATGTTTACAAGTAACAACCTAGTTGTATTAGATGGGAAAAAAGAATTAGTAAATTACAGACAGATACTGTACTTAATCCTCAAGAATATGTCAAGTTTCCCCTACTAGGACATGCTATAGCCTTATAAAAAGTGAAGTTTACCCTGACCTCAAAAATTCAGTTATTTAGAAATGAAGTAAGCCGACCAAATAATGGTGGCTTCGTGTCTGTTCCCTTGATCTTACTGACCCTATTAGGGATGGTTGTCAATTTCTCCAACGCCGTCAGCAGGTTGCTTCTCCTAAAACTATGATGTTGGGGTGAAAAGAAGTTAGATGAATAGTAAGTAGTCACGTAAACCGTCACATATCAGGGCCTTTATGATTTTTGAGGGTATCGTAAGAAGTGCTATTGGACGGTGGCTATAAGGTTCGCTCGGTAAACCCCCGTTGAAAATCGGTGCCACGTGAGAGAGCTTCTGATTTTCTGATAGCGTGCCCCAGCTTAGCGACTGCGAAAAAAATCACACTGGGTGCTGCAGTTTCCGGTACACCAAGCCGGTGCTCAGGTTCACTTCTGGGAGTCCTGTTGAGTTGAAGGTGAAGCTAGATTTAATGCCGTTGTTATGGGGCGGTTGAAACTTTTGAAAATACTGTTATTCCAAAAGCTCATTGACGTCACATCGTTGTTTGGGCCAGTGAGACCTAAAGACTGAGAAAATTTGGTTTGGCTTGTCGAAGAGAGGCTGAATAACGGTATAGGCTTTTCGGATTGGAGACGAGTTTATCAGTTAGCTTTATCTGATAATAAAGCCCGTCCTCTCTAATCGCATTTGTGCATTGACTAGTGCCTCCCATTTAAAACGAGTGAGCTTTTTAGTCCTGTTTGTCCTTTTGTGAACGACCAGGCAACCGACCTACAATGCGTTTTCCAGGTTGGTTAACCCTACCCTTCTACATTTTCTTGATTTTGACGGTTCACAAGTGGAATGGCTAGTTACAATTCGCTTTTACGCTTGATCCTTGCATCGTTTGGCCTGTCCGGGTGCATATGGATTCCAGTTGGTAACCGATATCTGTTGGCACGAAATACTTCGAGAGTGTCTGCTGCCAATTGAAAGGATGTGAAGGATATTTTTACTAGCCGGTGCCCAGAATGTGCCTTCTTCTTGGTTAATCGCACCACTTGTTCAATCAATATGATTTTGAGCTTAAAGAACTTCTTTATGAATTTCCACTCTATAATACCATAACCTGTATTTTCTGGGACACCTTGCACAGTGATATTTCTTCCGCGAACGAAAGTCTCGCGAGATTCTTCGGGGATGTTCCTGATGAGATTGCGCTCAAAATATGTTATTTCAGGCAGTTTTTTAAGTCCCCTTCTGATTTCAGAAGGTGATTGGCCATCAGAACATCATCTACGTCAACAGGGTTGGTGAGCGTCACTCAAAGGAGTCTTGGATGATCTTAGGTCTTGGGACTCTCCCTAGTAACTGCCAGTGGCTTGACTTTGGGGACTTTGAACATCCTGTTCAACTCATCTGAGAGCATCCCGTCATTTTTATCCTGTAGACTGAGAGGGAGGTCGGTGCTGTCATCAAGGTTCTTAGGGTCATCTCAAATCGTGATCGTTTTTGCAGGTCATCTGGTACTTTGATATTGGGGTCTTTTTAGTTAGGCAGTTGGATTTTGCTCAGGATTCCCATGCTCATTAATAACTAGATTTACCGCTTTTTGTTTTGTATGGATTATATTTTCCAAATACCCTCAAACATTTTTAAATACCAAGACTTGACTATTCACACAGAGTATGATATGTGAATACAGTCTAATTTTCCGTCTTGTGTCATTCTCAAGGTTTGTGTGAAATAATTCCCAAGTACAGGAAAGTGAGTTATGCGGGGAAAACACAATACTGAATACAATAGGTCCACTGTGCCTATCGAAATACTTCAGAACTGACTTTGGCGCTTCACAACGAACGGTGAAACTCTCTTTGTTGTTGTTCAACTAAGGGAAGACATAACACTTTATAGATTATTCTGTGCAAATTTACCGCCTTATTAATGTACGTGGTGTCTTTTACTCTGAAGACATTTATAATGCGATTTTACATTGGACGTCACACTAACATCCGAGAAAATATACATCCATCTCTCGAGAAATTGTATCAGGACCTTTCACATTTGCAAAAGCTTATCTTCCTACTAATATGCCCTCAGTTGTATCTAGAGTTGCTAAGGCTACACTTCCGACTGTAATATAAGATTCTTTTAGCGTGTGATATTGTGTGAATTTCTCACCATATATTCCTTTCTTGCATTAGCATTATTTTTGTCTCCCCTTGTTATATGTCACGTTACTTCTGCCATTCACTGTATTCCAATATATTCTGTCTAATTTTTGCTTATCATTTCTATTAGCACATCGTTTATAAATTATAAAATGCGGTTAACTCGTGAACATTGTCTGGAGATTTTAATTACTGCTAGAATTTTTTGATGAATGTCGAATTTTCAAAGTTGCAATATTCCGTTACTGTCCTTCAGTTGTTCCCGTGTATATTGATTGATACACCGCGGGACTCATCCCACGTAACAGCTAGTCAGTCTGATTCATCTACTTCTTCACGCATCCGCAATCTTTAAAACATCGTCGAACGCCTTTATTCATGACCTGATTTAAATGGATTGAGGACCCTTCGATTATAAAGGGTGTTACAGACAACGGTGTAGGCAAGCACCACATATCTGTGACATTTTTAAGCACATATCAAAAGAACCAAGTGATGAAATTTCATTGTTTCTGCTCCAGGAATGTTCAATGACATTTGCAAGTTATAATTTTTGGTGACTCTATGCACTTTTTGCCACTCCAGACTGAGTATTTCCATATATTCCTATTGTCGTCTACAGCCCGTACTGTCAACGGCTTGAACTGCAGCTCGACCTCAGTCTTAGAAGTAAGATTATGCACTAAGCTAGTATGACAGAAATTGCGAAATCTAAACAGGGATACGTCTACTGATTCTTCATACTGACGACGATCCTTAGTCTTCAGTTCTCACGTTTACTAGTCCAAGGAGTGGTTCCAGATACTTGGAGATCGGAGGGTGGTTATCACAACTCTATTTCAAATTACCGGCCGGCAATCCCCTTTTATAGGTTGTTAACTCAACGATATACAAGTGCTTACGCGACTGCTTCTTATCTATGGACTTCTTTATATCACAACGACACGGTTTTAAGAGGGTGCGCTCCCGCACCTAAAGTCTAATGACTGCTATAGATAGGTCGGCTATCATCCTCAATTATATGAGGAAAAATGGTTGTAGTGTGTCTTTTTAGTATCCACATCTTCAATGGCCATACCTTTGAAACGACATCTAGACCTTTTGAACCTACCATCACGCGTACAGATTGAAAACCTGACGATGATTGGTCCAAATCTTGAACTTATTAGCAATACTATAAAATTACTAAAGCCCTCTGTTTGTTAAAGGACTGGTAGTGTGCCTTCAGTGTTTCGTAAAACAGTGACTGAGGAATATCACTCTCACCGATCGAAGCTTGGAGCTTTTCTGTTACCAGTAGTCGTTGTCCGGACACAAGGGGAACTAGTCACATCTCTCCTCATTACAAATTACACTATGAATCATTGATAGCTATCTATCGACCTTTTAGCTATTCCTCCTTCATCTCATCAGTTTTGATTATGTGATATGAAACAATATATTTGACTTCATCTTAGCTAAACCTCATCTTTATCACTCAGCATGATTTTGTAACGTTGCACTCGAAAATAATAGTAATAATATATTTCTGCATGAGCAGGTACACGCCATTTTTACGGGCATGATCTATAAATTACAACATTTGTTGGCGCACAGCATGCTTCTCAACTTCTTGAGTTTACAGTTGTTATAAAGTAGACTCGTAGAGCGCTTGCTGTAAACTATGACCTTGAGACGCGTACGTCAAGTTTGTTCCAGACGTCAGAAGTTCCATAGCTGTGCCCTCAGAGCAAGATTATGAAGAGAAAAAAAGAAACAGAAGAGCAGCAAGGCACTTGGATATGAACGCCAAACGTTGCTTAATACTGTGTAATAGAACAGACAGAGATATAATAAATTAGATTAAATTCCCATTATCTCTTGTTAGAGTGAAATGAAGTCAGAGGCTCCATATAAGAGAATGTAGTAATGATGAACAATGAGTTGTGATGTTTAAGAAGTTGGAGTAAGCTCACATGAAGGAAGGGAAGTCAAGGTTGGTACAAGAAAAGCGGTTTATTAGAAGGTAGTGTGCATACAAAGGTTGAAGTGTTAAGAATACTAATGACCTAGCACCTTGAGTTTTCCAAATACGCAACTAAACATGAAGATGGTAGATCTACAATCCCAGCATATACTTTGACTTACAGAAAGCCTTTAACAGGGTTCCTCATGGACGTCCTCTAATGAAATTAGAATATCCTGGAACAGGAACTCCATCAATATGTTGGCCTGATTCTTTCCTTAGAGTAAGGTGTGATTAATAAAATTGAACTCAAGCATTTCAGGATTTCTCATTAGTACCACTGAACCAATTCATGGTAGTGTGCCCGGTCTGCTTCTTTTCAGGAACTACTTTAATTATGTGAACGACTCTATAATATATGGCAAACATTTCCCTCATATCAGTTACTCGATTGTTGTGTACTATTGTACGCATGGTTCAAATACTCCCATGAATAATATTCAAGATATCAGTCAGTTAGAACTGTTTGTTGTTTTCCAGTCAATATCAGGGCTTCTTCAGTGTCACTTTCAAAAATCAGCAAAAGCCTATTTCTGATTCCGCATAGAATTTGAACGTAAAATGCTCTTCAGCTCTCAGCCTACCAAAATATTTTAGTTCCCGAACCTCAGCAGAAGAAATACAAATTGGTGTTATCATAATGGAGTTCTTGAATCCCAAGTGTTTCTGAAAGTCGTAGGTGTTCAGAGAAAACTGAATAGTATGATCGCAGGGTCTGACAAATATTTGTTCATAGCTCCAGAAGTGAATCCTTGCATCTGCAGGAAATGGATTAGATGAATAGGGTCTAGTCACATATTTGTAATCAAGTAATAAATGGGTTGGCGCACTTCTCGAATAATAATAATTTTTTCTCAAACTACGAAATGTCACACGATACATGCAATTTACTGATAAGATCAAAACATTATAAATGCTAAAGGATTTACTGTAATATATTACTGTGTTAGTTACATTTGTAGAATTATTGTCTACTATGATATTAGTGCTGCTCTAATAATAGACCCAATCCTAAATTTGTAGATTTGTCATGATATAACTGCCTAATCTATAAGATCTTACGTGGAAGTCACACCATCGACTACGCCAACTCACTGTATCGTATCAATTACCAATACATGATGTAGAACAAGGTTAGGCTAGAGAAGAAACAATATATTTAATATGAATAGAAGATATAAGGTAACATTCAGATGGACCACGCCTGCATGGCCGAGCCATGCCATCCGATCAACTTCAGTCCATTCAATTCATTGTTCGCGCCTTCGCTATCGTTAGGTTTTTCTCCGCGTTAAATATTGAATATCTATTTTCTGAGTAGTCTTGTGTTCAGCTTTGTGGATCGTGTGGTTATTGTCCAATGCCACTGCACATTTATTATGAGACACGCTGATCGTGTAAAAGAGGGGAGTGAGGTTGAATACATAAAAATACGAGTTCAATGTTAAAGTCGGTGTTTTTTACAGAAGTGGCGCTACGACCTCGGTTTTGTACCTCTCTCTTAATACACACTTCATACCACTGAATTTACATGCAGGCCTACTTTAATATCAAATAATAAGGGAAATCACGAAACTGTTTTCCCATATTCCTCTGACATACATTTGTTTATCTGGGTTCGCTGAGCCTGTCGATAAGTTTTTCGCCACTTAGTTTACGGGTAATCAAGTAGGCACTCAAGAGCTGATACCATACATTAGGACTCCTCATACTTGGAGTTTTTATTTAATAAGATGTATCTTTTTTCGTTTAATGAGATATCCTTATGACAGATTACCCAAGATCATGTCTCCCAGTCATTACATATACATCTATCATATTTTATCACAGGTTTAGCTCAATAAGCATTCACTAACCTTGATTTCTAACATAACGTGATCATGTTATTATTATTGTTCATGGCAGCTTATTGGTACATAAGTGTTGTGAAAAAGCCATTTTGAGTTTATTCATAAATTCAGTATTGCAAAAGTTTCAATAATACCCACCGTATTAGAACACGTTCTGTAGGATTTAAAAGAATGTCTAGTTGACTCTAAAGAAAGAGAGGGAGAAAATAAAGGAAAGAAACGTGAAATATGTAAATAATTTAACAGTCATGTTTGTGAAAGCAGAATAAGGGTAAATAGTAACATATGTTTTACAGAACGTTTTGTTTGTATCAGGCTCTTTATGATTGGCAATGAGTCAATCCCCTACGTTTACTATTCAGACCAACGTTTCCAATTTTATGCTGGATTAGCCGTTATACTAAGACAACCTGTAACATCTAACTCGGGCTTTTACACTAAGACTGTGTGGCTGGCATCAGATGAGAAAGAAACTAAAAAATTCAGACAATAAAAGGTCTAGTTGTCAGTTTTCCTAGCACTTTACTCTGTTGATGAACTTTCTGTTCTAGTAAACAGCCTTCCTTATTCTAACTTTGACTTCCCCTCAATCATTTGTACATACTCCATCTTGTTAAATATCATAACTCCTTGTTCTTTATTACAGCAGGCTTTTATCACACTTCACTCCAACAACAACAGCTAGTATGAGTTTAATCTACTAAGTTGTCATACCTCTGTCTGTTCTTTTGGAAAATAATAAGTGTTACTTAGCGTATGTATTGTATAAATGCTTAGCACGACCAGAATCCTAATACAATTATGGCGAGCTTGGATCTGGTGTGTAACGTGGACACGATGCCATTTTGAATAAAATACTTTAAAGACTGTACTTAGTGTGGTACTAAAGCATAAGCTTAATCGTTCACGCTCCAAGATATCTGCACGAATTTACTGTTATCTACTACTTAATGATCCTACTGTAAGCAAAACGATGTTGTAATTTGTAGATTATGTTTGTAAAAATGGCGTGTACCTGCTCATGCAGAAATATATTATCATTATTATTAAAAGGAATAAATAAATAAGATGAATCAATACATTAAGATTTGACGGTAGAATAAAGGTTTGCACAGTAATAGTTTTGAATGGTGCTATGAAATTCTTAATAAAATTCAGAGAATAAACGTCAAATTTCAATTTGTTTGGGTCGTATATGCGTGGTAAAGATGAAATGGATCTAAAAAGTTAATTTGTTTAAGTGTGTAAGAAACTTCAGATGTTGAGCAATAGTATTTATTTCAAAGGGACAGAGGGATCGAGTGATATTCCCACAAAAGTTTATACAGTGATAGTTTAGAATGATGCGATAAGTGTCAATCAATTGCAAAGGATAATCAATATCAACTTGTATTGGTCATATATATGCGGTGAGGATAAAACAAATCTGAAACGTTAGTTTACTTCTGGGCAACACAAAGTGATATGACTTTATTTGTAGACTTTTGGTGTTTAAGAATAAAATTTGTATGGAAGCAAAAGAGAGAGAGGGAAGAAGAGAATATTTAATACATCAAGGGGTTAATCGTGATAATAATGATGAAAACAAGTATGGTCATTGGGCAGAATTCAGTTATTCAGATGAAAAGAATGGAAACAAAATAAATTAAACGGACAAACGAACAAAATTTCAAAGGTCCAACAGTGCATGACAGTCAATCAGACAGATATCGGTCTTTCTTTGTATGAGTTATTGATGACCACAACGATATTTATTTTATGACACGAACCACTTTATAAAAGTCATCAAGGAACCTTCTGAACCTCGTTATAGTTTCCCTGCAACGCTCCACCTGAATATCTGGACAATCTGTTCCAACCAGCCTGTCGATATAAGTAGAATACAATAAGGGTACAGTAATACCGAATTGAGCTATAATTCTGTAGTATCACACCATGGTTTCAATATTGATTGTCAGGATCTATCATGCAATAAGAAAGAGTGGTGGTGGTGTAGCTTCGTTTGTTAACGTAATTGATGTCAATTTAATTTTGGATAACTCCGCCTGGAGCCCCTCATGGGGATAATACTGATCCCAAGCCCGGGTAACGGAGGAGGGTTGGGGATGAGGTTATCGACCCCATCCCGTGGAAAACTAGCTCGCTAAAAAACGCTAACCAGAAAAACTATTTAAACTCTGCCCTGGGAGTCAGAAGGTCTTCATTGAGAAGAACTGTGACGCCTCATGATGAAAGCCGAGTTCCTTCGGAAGCCACAAGGCTGATGAACGTCCAGACAACCAGAGCAACCATTTATTTAGGTACATGGAGTGCTCGTACAATTCGGGAGACCGGGCAGGTCTTCCGAATTGCTGAAGAAATGAGGAGATACAACCTGGAGGTTCTTGTGACCATTGAAACACATTGGACGCAAGTTGGACAACAACGACTAGCTTCAGGGAGCTTTTGTCATACTCCGGCCATGAAAAATAAAATGCCCCACATACACAAGCAGTTCGGTTGGTGCTATCCAAACAAGCACAAAATACACTTATAGGATGGGAATCTCAATTGTACGATAGTCTGAATTCCATCGTCGAGAAATGCTCAACAAAAGACCTGACCATTCTGATGGGAGATTTCAATGCCAAGGTTGGAATAGACAACAGCGGATATGAAGACATCATGGAACGACATGGACTGGGAGAAAGGGACGAAAATGATGAGCGATTTGCAAACCTATGTGTCATAGGCGGCACTATATTCCCACATAAACGCATTCACAAAACCACATGGACTTCACCGAACCACACTACGCAAAACCAAATCGACCATATTTGCATCAACAAAACGTTCAGGAGGACTATAGAGGACGTGAGAAACAAGAGAGGGGCTGATATAACATCAGATCATCACTTGCTGTTCGCCAAGATGAAATTGAAACTTCAGAAGCACTGGAAAACGGAGTGGACAACATCACAAAAGTTTAGTACGGCATTTCTTCGGGATACTGACAAACTCAACAAATTCAAGATAATCCTCAGCAACAAGTTCCAGGCCTTTCATGATCTACTCAATGGAGAGGGAACTAGTATGGAGAGCAACTGGAAAGCGATCAAAGAGGTAATCACTTCAACATGTCATGAGGTCTCGCGTCACAAGAAGCACCACCACAAGCAATGGATCACTGTTGATACACTGGATAAGATTCAAGAAAGAAGGAACAAGAAGGTAGCAAACAGTACCAGCCGAACAAAAGCAGAGAAAGCCAAGGCACAAGCAGAATACACAGAAGTAAACAAGCAGGTGAAGAGGAGCATCAGAATCGACAAACTTAAATATGTGAAGGATTTAGCAACGACGGCGGAAAAGGCTGCAAGAGAAGGAAACATGAGACAACTGTATGACATAACAAAGAAACTCTCTGGAAATCACCGTAAACCAGAAAAACCAGGGACGAACATAAAATGAAAAAACCCCAGTGAAGTCTGACAGCTAAGTGGTCTAACAAATCAATAGACTAGACATCTGAACATGGCGTTTTCTCGAAAAGTTTTGTAGTGTTAAAAATCTTCAAGTGTGTGGTAACTATTTAAAGAGATTGCAGGTTAAAGACGCATTAGTGATGATAACCTTCTGAATAATGCTGACTTGAATGAGTCATTTGTACGTCAATTTTCTGATATTATGCATCTTACAATCAAAAGTTTGAAGAGTGGTTATTTTTAACTTTTACTGAAACTGTTGCACGAGGACGTCTTCAGTTAATTAACTCATCCCAATTCTTAAGACCTGATGAAGTATCAAACCTACCTTTTAGGTAAACTACTAACGTCCTGTTTCGTCCATCCACAAGTAGCTTAGATGAATCCTTCTGAAGTAATTTTATACTGCGAATGCGGAGACAGATAAACACAATCTCAACATCAAGGAATATATCCTCATGTAATATGATGTTATTTTAAAATATATTATTGTCATCCGGAAATAAGAATACGAAATTCAGACCTTCAGCAGTAACATCGTCCTCCCTCAAAACGATCGATGAGTTATAGTTAATCTCACTTCAACCTGTATTAAGTGAGCATACAGATCTGTATCAGTTTGATAACAAATTGGAGAGAAATACACTGGATGGTGCTATTGCTCAGTGTTGTAACATTGTGATTAGCTTGGAAAAGGGCAACAAGTACGTTCGATGAGCATTTCTAGATTGTACCTCTGCCTTCTGCTCTATTACATGATCCCCTTTATTAAAAAATTGTCAGTGTCGATTTAATTTATTTTTTTGATGTCTTATGCTTAAAGAAGCAGTCAAATTATGGCCCTTTTTGGCAGTATTATATTTATATTTGAAGATGTAATGATGTGACTGCCTAGTTTATAAGATTTTATGTGGACGTCACAACATCGTCTATACTGACTCGTCCTACGTGACAACCAGCAATAAGACGTTTGGCACTTATGAACACATTTAAACTGAGAATAGAGTAGTATATTTGACGTGAGAAGATGTGACTTGCACAGAATGACCACCCTTCCAAGGCTGTATCATGCCAAACCGGTCACTATTTCTGACCTTCCTTAAGTGTTATATGTTAAATGTGAATCTCAATAATTTTATTTTCGGCTTTAAAGATCGTGCGATTGTGAACCTGTAGTTGCATTGGTCCCTAGCCACACAATCTTTAAAGCTGAACACTAGACGATTGGGAAACTAGATATTCAATATTTAATGCGGAGAAAAACCCTGACGATGGAGAAACCAGGAAGGTGGAACTAATTGAAGGGTTGGCATATCTCAGCCTCGCAGGCGTGGTAGATCTCCACAACTTACGTTTTCTTACACTAAATATATTGTTCTATCTCCAGCCTGAATGTGTTCTTCATCATATATTGTAATTGTTATGATACGATGAGTCAGTGTAGACAATGATGTGACTTCCACGTATGATCTTATAAATTAGGCACTTACATCATGAAAATGTACAACTTTAGGACTGGGTCTATTATTAGAGCAGTACTAATATCATAGTAGACCATAATCCTACAAACCAATAGCATCACAAAACTACACGTTTTTGAGATTACTATTCATTTACGTTTAGGATTTTCAAGTTCTTGCACATAATCCATTATTATTCTCTGTTATTCGCCATTCTTCTCCAGAGTTTTGGGAAAACGTTCTGCTGTATTGCGGCGACTCTTGAAGGCAATTATTAGGTACTGTGGTTAAACGTTTAATGTCATTAATTATATGGTTGTTAATAGACATCTTGAACCTTGCAAATTTTCGGCAGGCGTCATCCTATTGGATACAAACCACCCACTTTATTCTTTCCTCCTTACATATTTTTTGATAGAACGAGATGTCAGTGTATTGAAATCCATGTACGCCAGCAATTACATAAAACCTGCAAACACACTGTGCGACGAATAAGTTGTTAGTGTTGACTCAGCTAGTAACTTGTATGCATGCAGTTATGTTATTTTTGCTTTCTTTTGTAAGATAAACTTGTTGAAATACATGGTAGCAAGAAATCGTCATTGCGACAAAAACCTAATATTGGATAAAACTTTTCATCAAGAAACTAATGATAATCTTCCTGGTAATTATATTCGGTTTGTATGTCGATATATGGGCATTCGACACATGCTGACTAGTTGATACTCCCTAGTGTTTGGGATTAATTTCAATAAAATGCAGAATATGTAAGTTAAATACAGTCTTGACTTTATTTCACAACAATGAATTTACCCTGTATTCTATTGTCAGCATTGTTTCCGTCCCAATACAATCACTAGTGATGCTAGTACCAGGATCCATTTGTCTTATGATTAGTATCGTATGTACGAGTCAATTATTAAAATATTCATCTAGGAACATAAACGTTCTAGTTCTTATTTAATTCGTTCGTACTAACCCAACAAGTATAAAGATAATGAAGTCAGATGGTATTTCAGTTAACTGCACACAGTTTTCCATTTTGGTAATACCTCATTCGGCTCATTTTTTGCATTTTTTCAGTTCATTGAGGTATCTATGGAATAGAATTAGGACCTCTAGCTTGTGGAAGCTTTAGGAACGACTCTTTTTAACAAGCATTTCCTGTCATATAGCTTTTTGCTGATCATGTCTAGCCGCGGAGGAAAGTGTGCAACTGAATGACCGGCTAGCTGTTCAGAAGAATCTTACTCATTTTCAGAAATGAGAAGCGAACAATGGATTTAATTTTAACATTTTCAAGTGCAACATAGTCTGCCTGAGACATATAATAAATTATACATATAAATTAGGTAGTTTCCCTTATGAAGGATCAGTAGTTGAAGATCTAGGTGTTCGCATACCTAATGGTCTTAAATCCTAAGACAAATCTGACAAGGAGTGTCTTCAAGTTAAGCACTTCACTGGTAAATACGGAGAGCACTTTTGGTTAACTGTATAGAAATCATCCTCCGATGTAATTTCTAACCGCCTCATTCATCCTATTAAGAGTACGCTACTACATCGTTCCCTCCTTCCCTACAAAAAACAACAGAACTCTAGTGCTTATCAAAAGGCGAGTCATTCCAACTAGGTATACCGACCAGTAAGTTGGATTATAGTCACAAATTGTACTCACCGCAAGCAGTGAATTCCTGTAAGTTGCTATCTGCTAATATAGTCTAAGAAACACTCGAGTCTTTCAAAAAGGGAGCGTGATATATTATTGGCTATAAACATCATGTCATACTAATTTGCTAATGCTTTTCTTCCGCTCGTTTCACATATCTAGGTCCCTTCCTGAAGGTATCGGTGAAGTAATGTCACTAGAAATGGAAATTTTGTAGGCTTAAGTTTCTTCCGTTTCGTTTACGATCACTTGAACGTCTGGATTTTCCACCGAGTTCAGGTTCAGACTTGTATTGTAAGGAAAGAAGGCCTACGGCCTGTTATTCCTTTTCTAGTATGCTTCTGTGGGTGTCCACTCTTCTCTAGAACGAGTCAACTGAAAGTAGGGACATCACTGCTTCGAGGAACAGATTTTAAGTATTGATAGCTCGGTGTGGAAACCTGTATAACACGGGTATTTTGTTCGTTCCTGGCTCTTCTACTCGCCTGCTATATCCTCTGAGATGTCTCAATCTCGTGGAAACAGAAATAGAGAATAAGTTAGGTCCAAAATCATTTCTCGGTATTCTGTACATCAAAATTAAACCTCTCCCCAGTCTGAGATAGGACAGAGTAAAGAGGTCCAGTTTTTCAATCCGCTCTTTGTATGATAAACCCCGGAGTTCCGTAATTGCCCGAGTCACCTTTTAAACAGGGGCTTGCAGCCTGAGCGCAGTTCTCTAGCTTAGTTCTCACTAACGATGTGTATACTGTGATGAACATGGTCGTATCTAACTAAGTGAATGTCCATTTTAAAGCCCTGAGAGTTCAAAACCCATTAGCTGCGACCTCCCGGCAATGGGCCGTCGTCTTAAGATCATTACTCACTGTCACCTCTAGATCCTTATTAAACCGGACTACGGGTAATGACACATCCCCTATGTTGTACGGATTAACCTTTGAATCCCCCAAGTGAATGTAGACACACTTTTCCGCGTTGATCGGCATCAGCCACTCATTAGACCAGTTTATCATATTATTTAAGTCTGCCTGAAGAGTAAGTGCGTCTGTGGCTCCACTTATTACTCGCCAGATCTTTACATCGTCAACGTATAATAACCTTGGAGACTGTACTATACTTGGGAGATCATTTATATGCAGCATAAGAAGTAAAGAACCTATGACGAAGCCCTGAGATACTCCACTAAGTACTGGTCTCCAGATAATAATAATAATATATTTCTGCATTTGCAGGTACACACCGTTTTTACAGGCATGATCTATAAATTAAAACATTTGTTGGTTCACAAAATGTTTCCCAACTTATTAAGTTTATAGTTGTTATAAAGTGGAGCACTTGGGATGTATTCTTACTTTCTGTCTACGACCTTCTAGGAAATCCTTAATCCGTTTTAAGAGGGGTCTGGCAATACAAAGGTTTTCCGACTTCAGTAGCAGTCTTTTAGTTGGCACCTTTTCAAAAGCCTTACTGAAGTCTATGTAGACAATATTCATTGCGTTTCCGTTGTCTGGCACCTTTATTCAATATTCCCTTGCTATAAGGAGGTTCGTTGTACAAGGCAAACTCTTTCTAAAACCATGTTCGCTTTTTAGCAGGTTATTGTTCTCCACAAATGTCATTATGGTCTTTTGGCTATTCTTTGCAATATTTTAACTACAAAACTGGTGAGGCTTACAAGTATGCAGTTCGATGGAAGTTGTTTTGGCCCTGTTTTATGTACGGGAGTGACGGTTGCGTCCATCCAGTCCATAGGTAAACACACTTGGTCAAGTGACATGTTGAATATCACATTCATCGGGGCCGCGGTATATTGCGCAATATGTCTCAAGATTTTGGGGTGTAGTTCACCTGGTCCTGTTGACTTCTTCATGTTTAAAGCGCTAAGAGCCTTAAAAACATCGTCTTGATCGAAGTCCACGGTGAGCAGGTGGTTTGTTGACTGTTTATTTTGGTCTGGTTCTTTCTCTCGAGGAGGTTCCTGAGTGGAAGCTGCCCCAAAATAGTTTGCCATGGCCTTTTCTTTTCCCTGATTTTCCTCTATCATTTTAGATTCACTCCCTTCTTTAATTAGGTTGAGAATCCAGTGATGCACCCCTGTCCTGTAGTTTATGTACGAATATATCCTCTTAGGCTGCTTGAGTGCAGATTGTGCCGACTGCATTTCATGGTTTCTTTGAACTTCTCGAACTTTAATTATACGCTTTAATTATACACCGGTCTGCAACGTTCCATTGTATTTAGTGTGCCAAGGCGGATGGCAACGTCCCAACATTTCTTCTTTTGTCTTAGTAAACGTCCAATATCACGGCCTATCCAGGTATGGGCGTGCTTCTTTTTCTTTGGGACAGTCCAGGGAATGTATGGTTGAGTTACCCGATTGTACAACTGCCTGTAATAAGTCCATGCCTCTTGTACTGAAGCCCTTGAGTCAATTTCTCAGTTTTCACCCGATGCTGAGGAGTTGATTGCCTCCATATCTGCCTTCCATATAATGGGACGTGGCGGCGCAACACTTTGACAGGCAATCTCAGCCATTAATTTGAATAATATGACTGCATGGTCACTTCTCCCGAATGGTGGGAGAAAAGTCATTTGACCGACGTCATCGCCGTGTAAGAACACTGAATCAAAAAAAGAAGAGGAACTTTTTGAGTCATTTCTTGTGCGATTTCTAATGTTTCGGAATGAGGCTAATGCAATCGAGGTTTTTAACAGTTTGCAATAGAATGACGTTATCGATGACCTGACCTCTAAGTTAACCCAGTTTATATACGGTGCATTAAAGTCGCTCAGTATAAGGCTTTTATCCCTCTTACATCAGGACTTATGTTTGCTTAGTAGGAAATCATCCACTACACATTCTGGACCGCGATATACTACAATTAATTCAATATCTTGCTGTCTAAATTTCAGCTTGCATTGCACCAGTTCACATGTCCCTGAATCATGTGCCACTGTTGCAACTGTTCGTATGGTAAGGATGCCTTGCATGCACAGGATAACACCGCCTCCCTTACGGTTTAATCTATCAGCCCTACTGGATAAAAAACCAGTCAACTGAATTTCATTGTCTAATACTTTTGACGTTAACCATGTTTCTGAGGCAGGAATAACATCTGGTTTACCTTTATCCATCATTGTCTTGAGCTCCACCTGTTTGTTTAGTAGGCTGCGAGGATTTGTGTAGCATACCTTTAAGTCTGTGGAGAACTTTACCCTACCACCCAGAGTGGTTTGGAGATCGTTTTGCTCCGAACTTTGACAATTTGAAAACCCTTAGGAAAAAGGTTAATGTCACCATTTCTGCGACGCTCATTTATTTCTACTTCTGCAGCCCGTCTCTTAATACGATCATCTAGGCTGAGATCCTCACGGACGTATATTCCGGATCAATCCAGTTTGCGTGAGTTTCCTAGGATCAGGTTTATTCTTTCAACCGTAGCACACGCAGCCATGATGAAGCGGCTTTTCTGAGGACTTTCAGAATCCACTTTTGTCCTATTCTATAAAGCTTACAGATACTGGCATTTGAGACTGTTTCTGGGAATAGCTTGCTTATTAAGGACTTATTATGACTGAGATCGTGTTCAAATTTAGCCTTTGGTTCCTTATCGGAAGATTCTCTTAACTTATGAATAATTGCTGACCACTCAGCGAGGTCCGTCTTGACACAATGTGGAATTTTATTTCCTGAAGCCGTCTTTTCCTTGCAAACCGATTTTAATTCAGCGTCAAACGCAGAGGTTATATTCTGTTTTCTTACTTTTCTTTTCCTAGACATGACTGTGAGCTTCTTCTTTCTCCTTGTAACAATGCCTCCATCCATAAGCTCCTCTGCTTCCCTGAGGAGGTCCACCTAAAGCTGGGCTCATAATAACGCTCTCAATTTCCTCGAAAACAGGGTTCTGTTCATCTACTGCTGCCTGTTTACCAGAGGGCGATTTCCTAGCTATGTTTGGCAGCTCAATCGCCTCTTGAATCAGTAGAGAAATCGTAGAACATTCTTCACAAAACCAACGTGGTAATGGCTTACAGCGCCATTTACATGCAGCCGGTATGAGTCCGGTGCACACCTTTTGATACCACTTATTGAAGTTATCACATTTCATCCCCTCATCGACCGGGAAATAGCATGCTGGTCTACCACAATGACGTTTCAATTGCGCCATAGACTTGTTTTGTGTTCATATATAAATAAAATAAAAAACAGTAAAAAATTGGACCTCAGTAGTAACCGAAAGACCTTCACGCCTATGGATACAAACAATGCTCAATGATATATTCAGCGACGAAGAATGAGTACCAGTGCCTTTAGTATTTTATGTATCTGTACTCGTTGAGTACAAATGACAAGCTGAACTAAAGAAAAGCGGTACTCTTTAGAATTACTTCGACCAAAAGATTCAATTAGAGCAAAAACAGTAGTCTTCATGCCTAATTTAATGATCAGTACTATAAAAATTACTCAGAGGAAAAATATTACTGTCCCTTTTGAACAGCGCGCGGTGAACAGTTAAACACTATTAAAATAAGTAAAACCGTCACCTTCTATTCGTACGTTATGTTTGATTGAATCTTCATAGCAGTACGAATCTCAAGGATTAATGTAAGTTAATGAACCGTCTGTCTTTTGAAATTTGAGATGGCGCTATGCATCTTCGCCTTGTTGACCTTCACAACGAATGAATAGGTTGAGCGTTGTCGTTTGCTAAGTTGGCCTGTCCCTTTGACTGTAAGCATTTACAAATTTGGTGGATTTCCTTCGGTTCTTAATGGTCGTCATAAGTTTACTGTGTGTCAGTAATTGGGAATTTCATCACTTTGTTCGGAAGATGTGAGTTCACGATACGTGGTTATGAAATAAACCCTAAGCACTGTGCTCAAAGTTAAGTGATATATTTCTGTATAGAAGTTTTTAAACACCCATCTCTACATAGCGTCTCACTGGAACTTTCGAAAGAACGATGTGTTTAATACTCAACTGATCACGTGCTCATCATATTTTTCTCGAATTGATTAAAAGCTGCTCCGTCTAAAACTTGTTATATGTGGTTGTGTGGTTTAAACCTCAATTATTTGATGATCACTCTTCTCAAATGGTTACGTTACCGTTTCAGTTTGTCAGGACTGAACTTCATTCCATCCAGTAAATTACATAACACTTATGGAATCAAATGAGAAGCATTTTCATGCACCAAATATATGTATTTCAGTTGACTAGTTAAGCTTTAATTAACAATGGCTTCCGTGTTTTGCCTTCTAGATTGCTCACCTCTAAGCATATCACTTGTGGACGCGATACGAAATCACCTCAGATATTTTGTTTCTCATGTATGCTCTTGATAAGATGGGAGATGAAGAAATCAATTTGAAGGAGGCTCTCATCAAGTCCCTAAACGAAGAGGGTATTTTACCAAGGCTTGAAGTACCTGTGTAATGTTGATAACGTTTCGTTACTAGGCCCAGCTAAAGGCAGCAGTGTACTTAGCTCTGGAAAAGCACAACTATGCCGAAGGAATACCGCTTTCAAATCAATCCATTCGGTCCTTATGGTCTACAGAAGATGGTATAGTATACCCACTCCATATCTCACTCATTTTTAGCAAGGCTTGATCATTGCGTCCCTATTGGTGGATTTTATGAATATGATGAAACTTGAAAATACGTTAAATGTCCTAATGGACGAAGCGCAAATGGTTTGGTGTTGTTTATGATATTTAGCTTGTAGAAACATCTAGAACTTTTTGACCGAGATAAGTTGATGGCCGTTCTACCTACTGAACGCAGTCCAAGCAGCTCTCCAGTGCTGCTGAACTTGATCGAAACACTTAGACATCTCCGGAGCCAGAAAATGGATGAAACGGGTAAGAAAATCTACGCGTAAACATCGTTTATTTCATGCGATAGACTCGTAAGATAGACTAATTTATTACGGCACCTTATTTGTTACGGTTTCATCGTGGCATTCCCTTGTAGTTCCTTTACGAGAAGTTCCATTGTACATCTTGATTGAACTGATGTACTCTAATAAGGGTGTATGGAAATATGACGATTATTTGAGGTACTTGCGTAAAATTAATCATCAAAACAGCACGTCAAGACTGCGTAATGTCCATACAGCAGACTAGGTTAATAGTGTGCAATTGTCCATGTAAAATTAAGTTAAATACGCGAATAATCAGCAGAATAAAGTACCGACATTTTCAACAAGCGAAATGATACATCATATAGTAGCTACGGCATTTTCATTGACGGTTCTAAAACAGGAACAGAATAAATGAATTGGAAGTCTAAAACAGGAACAGAATAAATGAATTGGAAATTGGACAATCCATCCTAGTGGTGTAATAACAGCATGTCAAAAGGTAACAGGAGGTAACAACAATACTAGACTATTTACATGGAAGTACATTAAACTTGAATTTACATGTTTAAGCGTATTAGTCTGTTGTAAAAGTTTATCAGTTAGTCAGTCAGTCAGTTACAACGTAAGACCAGGCACATATATGCATCGGTCCAAGTTGCCATACCTCATTAACACAACAAGATGGACACCGGATTCATAAAAGTAGTTAATTCAGAGGTGGTAATATATAAAAGAAAGATTGCAATAAGGATATAGTACAGGAAGAAAGAATTAGTTCGTAGGAAGAAAGATATGAAGCGATTTTAATCTCTTAGTTTAAGGGAAGACAGAGAGTGTATACATCTGAGCCATGTCACCAAGAGTCTCCAACCATTAGTTATGATAGTCACGCGGACGCCAGCCAAGTAGTCTGCATCTACCAACATGGCTCAGACTAGAAGTTAGTGACTTCAAGCACTGATGCCACGTTTTGGTTTGGTCGTCCCTAACTTTCTTCCAACCATCCCGAACACCGGTTAGCATTGCACATCGTGGTAATCGGTGTTCGGGCATACGTAACACGTGGCTCAATCATCTCAGTCGACGAAGATTCACACCTCATCAACTGGTTTACCATCATTCCCTAATACCCTGCGTCTAACCTCACTATTACTTACCCGGTGATCCCAGCAGATGCGAGCAATATTTCTAAGGCATCTGTGCAAATAATATCTACTTTACACCATTAGATTATCATTTTAGTGCTGGCTCTTATTACTTCTCGCCTTATTGATGTGCACTCTTGCACACACCTTCGCTAGGGGATACCTACCTGATCACCCATACCCTGTTTTACAGAACAAGTCAACAGCATAGGAATGATAGCAGTTATTGCGTTTAATAACCGGAAGTAAAAGGTTCTAATCAGGTAGAAACCGGGAATAAAGAGCACATAGTGATACCATAAATGTGAAGTGGGAAACTGTTTGGTACCAGTCACACGACGTTTTTGTGAGTCAGTCAGTCAGTGAGTTGTCCTTGTTGTTTGTTCCTCGTAATTTATCGTTGGAAAAGCATTGTTCGCTATTTTAAGAGACTACCCTTTCTAACCACTCCATCCATCTATTGTAAAGGAGCATGTCAGTCAGTCAGTCAGTCAGTCAGTCAGTAACGACGTAGAACTTCGTACATACGTACATCAGTTCGAGTTGCCACACCACATTAGCACATAGATGCAGTGGTCGATTCAAATCCCGTAGTGCTAGATGTAGTAAAATTATAAACTGTAATCAGAAACATTAGGGTCTGAAGATGTTATTCAAGGAGTATAATCCAGTAAAATAAATTTGGGAAGAGAACAAAGAGACAAGGAGGATTCAGGAGTTTAGAATTCGGGAGAACACAAAGAGCGGATGCACCTGCGCCATTGCAAACGATTTTGAGCCATGTCATTTAAGATCTCTAACCATCGGTTGCTATCATCTCGCGGTCCCCAACCAGGTAGTCTACACCTACCAACATGACTCAATCCACTTGTCAGTGACTTCATGAACTTGTGCCATGTTTTGGTCTGGCCGCCCTAGCTTTCTTCCAACCTACTCCTATACCACTGAACATCGCACGTCGAGGCAGTCGTCGTTGGGCATACGTGACACGTGTCCCAGGCATCTCAACTGATGAAGTTTCACTACGTCATCAATTGATTTGCCATCCTTACCTAGTACCCGTTTCCTAACAAGTCGATGGTCCCAGGATATACGAGCAATATTTCGAAGGCACCTATGATCAAATACTAGTAACCCGCGAATATCCTCTACTCTTACCGGCCACGTCTCACTGCCATAAAGCAGGACGGAACGAACTGCTGCACAGTAAACACGTCCTTTGGTTGGTAGACGGATATCTCGCCTACGCCATAAATGACGCAAGTTGGTAAAAGCTAGTCGAGCCTTCTTTATCGATGATGAGAACTCGTCACACACCAGACCACAAGGGCTGATGAGACTTCCAAGATAAGTGAAGCGATCGACACACTCAATTACTTCACTCCCTATCATTCGTTCGGGTGTCGATACAACCCAATCCTGAATCAACACTTTGCATTTCGAGGGGGAGAACCGCATATCGAACATGCTTGCATTGTTGCTTAGAGTGGTCAGAAGACTCTGCATTTTGTCAGCGTCTTCACCAAATAAAACTATGTCATCAGCATATTCTAAGTCAACAAGTGAATCTCCCGGTAGAAGTTCAACCCCTGGAAATCTAGACGAGGAAAGTGTTATCTCTAAAGTACGTCGACGACAAAGTGAGATGCTTGTTACCCGTGAAAACTGTCTGCACACCTTAGTATTATCGACTGTACGACTTAACCTACTGGTGCTTACCCTAGTCGAAACTACCCGTTTGTGAGGACATATAGTGGTAATATACATTTAGAATAATATTTAACCAGTAAGTGTGAAGATTAATAGCCAAACTGATTCTTAATGGTGTGACTTTTACTGAAGTAAAATGTAAATGAAACCGTCAATAAACGGATCAGTTAACGTTAATAGATTGCACTTGCCAGAGTTTTCTACTTTAAGCGTCAAGTCATCTTTTAGTCATATGCACGAACTTGTGATTAACCTCTTCCTTTTGAGTAAAAATTCTACTACTGTTTGACGTTTTTAGTGTTTGTTTCGTTTCTTTTATTGTCTTCTTGTTCCTGCTTTCAGATTCATCTACTTCAGCATCAAATAATTCACGTAATAAGTAAGTTCTCAGGGAACTATATTATTGGTAACTTTTGGTGTCGGTAATTTTTTTCCGTTCACATAAACTTTGTTTGTTTCTTATTTTAGGTCAAGCAGAATACCTGTCTTACAGAGTCGTAAAATGAGGTATTATCATTATTATGAACAAGTGCTTGTTTCGTTTCTATACGAAATGCATTACATTGTAGCATTTAATGATCACATCCTATTCCTGCTTAACCTAATTTTATTACGTTAATCTTTCTTTTCCCATTGTGAAAGTACTATTTCCTACACGCATTATTATTTATTTATTTATTTATTTGAACACATGAATATTGGTACAAGAGAGCGCCAATATATATGCGCCACACAAAACAATGAGAATTCGAAGAGAAGTAGAAAAAAAAACTAAGGAGCGCAAAAGAAAAAGAGAACAATGACGAAGAGATTGGAGTAAGGTAGTGTGGTAGTAACGACGGAACGAAAAGGTACAATCAGAAGAAATCTTTCAGGTAAAGGAGACACAACCACTTTTTATGAAGAAAGTAAAAGAAGGTTACAGCAGGATCGCCACTGGCTTCTATTCTGAGCCATATCTGATAACGTCTCTAGCCACTGTGTAGCACCATCTCTCAGACCCCAACCAGGGAGTCGTGAAGGACCAACACAAGCCAGTCCTTTGCAGCTTTCTTTCATGCCACGACACCATGTCATGCACTGACCACCTCTCCGCTTCTTCCAACCAGTCCCAGAGTCGGCAAATAATGCACGACGTGGAATTCTCTGGGACGACATTCGGAGAACATGTCCAAGCCACCGAAGTCGGTGTTTCAAGATGGTGACACCAATTGAGTTATCATCTCTGTGCCCGAACACACGATGCCGAACCTCTGCATTACTGACATGGTGTTGCCACTGAATGTCAGCAATCCTTCGGAGACAGCGATGATCGAACACAGAGAGTCGTCTAACGTCCTCAACTCGGAGAGGCCAGGTTTCACAAGCATAGAGCAAAACTGCTCTCACCGACGCGTTGTAGATCCGACCTTTTACAGCCAGACTAACATCACGAAGGCGCCAAAGGTGGCCCAGATTGGCATAAGCCGCTCTGGCTTTCACTATTCGTGCATTGATCTCATCACTCACACCCCCACCAGCACTTATGCAGCTACCCAGATACACGAACTTCTCAACTACGTCTATCTGCTCACCATCCAGGGTGAGTACAGGATTAGAATCCTGCCAGTCTTGTAGAAGTACTTTGCACTTCGAAGGTGCAAAGCACATACCATACCTACGGACACTGATTGCCAACTGATTAAGTGCGGATTGCATGCCTTGGGCATTATCGCACAGTAAGACAATATCGTCCGCATACTCAAGGTCGAGAAGTCTTTCTCCAGGCAACAGATCCACACCACCATTACTTACATTCATCAGAGCTGTTTCCAGAATGTCATCGATGGCAAAGTTGAAGAGGAATGGTGAGATTGGGCAACCCTGCCTAACCCCACTGCTCGAATGGAACAATGGAGAGAGGTGGTTGTATGCCCTCACTCTGCCTGAGGTGTTTTTATATAGGGCTTTTAGGATGTTAATAAACTTCTCAGGCACACCCTTCTTCAATAGACAATCCCAGAGAACAGTCCTGTCCAACGAATCGAAGGCAGCCCTGATGTCAAGAAACACTACGATTGTTGGCCTTTGAAAAGTATGGCGGTGTTCTAACATTTGGCGGAGGGTGAAGATATGATCAATACATCCTCGACCAGAACGAAACCCAGCCTGCTCCTCGCGAGTCAATCTTTCTCGGGTTTTGAACAACCTACGAAGAATGACGGAAGCCAATAGCTTGGACGCAATCGGAAGTAACTTATCCCCCGATAGTTGTTACAGAACGACGTGAACCCTTTTTAAAGATAGGGACAACTATCGACTCATTCCATGACGTTGGTACACACTCTAGTTCCCAAACCTTTGTAAACAACGTCGTCAATTCCTTAGTCAAAAAGTCACCACCATCTTTAAAAAGAGCCGGAGGTAAGTCATCTGGGCCAGGTGATTTGTAACGCTTCAAGAGTTGGAGTTCCTTGCGGACTTCCTCCTCATTTGGTGGATCAGTCGTCACCGGCCATGGAGGGCAGGACAGTCTGACCGATGTTGCCGGAGCAGCAGGCCAGTTGAACTGCCCTTCGAAAAATTCTGCCCATCGTCCAAGACGTCGATGGATGTTAGTGATTGGCATCCCATCATCCTCGCAGATTGTTTCACTCACACCAGACTTCTTGCTGCCAGTGGCTCGGATGAGCTGGAAGAGCTTCCGGTAGTTACCAGATGCAGCTGCTGCTTCCAGCTCATTAGCACGCATCGACCACCAGGCTTCTCGGTCCTTACGCAAGCTTTGCCCAATTTCCTTACGTAACATCCTTCGTTTATGGTCAAACTCACGGTCACCCGGAGTAGACCGACGGGCTTCAATGAGTTGTAAGGAACCAGAAGAAACCCAGTGCTTAAAAGCGGGACGTTTCGCAAACCCACAACTGACTGTTCCCGCCATTTTCATGGCGTCATGCAATTGCAACCAATGCTCATCTATACTTTTCGGTGGAGTGGTAGCTAGCCTAGAGGCTAGCTCGGTTCGATACTTACTTGCAACAGAAGTTGCAACCAGCTTGCTAACATCAATCCGTTGGTGGTGGTCACTTCGTTGTCCACTGAAAAGTAAGGCAAGATTGGCGCAGACCAAGGCATGGTCAGAGTCCAGATAGGTACTCCAAAAGGAGCGGCAGTCTTGTACACAACCACGCCAGCGGTAGCTGATCGCGATGTGATCAATCTGAGTCCAGGCTTGAGATGCAGAGGGAGGACGCCAGGTGGCACATCGGCGATGACTGTGCCGAAAGTTAGTGCTAGCCAGAAACAGGTTGTGGTCTGTGCAAAGTTGCAGTAGACGGTCCCCGTTATCTGACCTGCGACCAACGAGTCCCCATCGGCCACCTAAACGACTCTCTTCTGTGCCTAGACGCCCGACCTGAGCATTCAAGTCTCCGGCTAGTACTACAATATCTGTCGAACGCACTTTCTGGAGAAGAACTGATAACTGGTGGTAAAACTCATCCTTGATTGCATCCGGGCTGCAATCTGTCGGGGCATAGGCGGAGATGACGAAAAGACATCGTTTCTCACGCCGATTTCTTCTCACTTTGATGGAACTTTCTAATCTAACAGCACATAACCGACTGTTAATGGGGATCCAATCGACTAGTGCTGCCTCAGCTCTAGCGCTTAGTGCGACACCAACGCCAGCAAGACCAGACGAAGATGCCACAGGGTCCCCGGATAAGCGCACGTAAAACAAGCTTTTCGAAGCGACAGATGGAGATCGAATTTGTAGTACTTCGCCAGAGTCTTGAATACGGGTCTCGGATAGACAACAAACATCGATATTAAGACTTTCCAAAGACATAGCCAGCCCTATCTGTTGTCCGACCTGCATAAATGTGCGAACGTTGAAGGCAGCCAGTTTGAATGGTGCACGTGGTTTCAGAAAAACTGCTTCAGTCCTCGTATTCGGTGGTAACATACAATTTTCAACCGGACAGTGACTCGAGAACGTTTAGATACAGTCGAATTTCCACCAAAGACGAGCCGCTGTATAAGTATAAAAGAGGGTGAATAATGTGGAAAATAATAATAATGACAATAATAGTAGTAATAATAATAATAGTATTAATAATGACAATAATTGTAATGATAATAATCTGAATCAATTGTTTGTTTTTCGTAAACAACACCCCCGCCACGAGAAGGCAATGAGTAGGACTTCCCTGGCAGAGGCTGTATACGCGTGGCCGTGTGAGAGTATTTCGAGAGGGAGAGCGGACTCTCCCCACTCTCGGCCGTACCAGGGCATTCAGGGGGCTCCTACACGCATAATTCTACCTGAAAGTTACATGCATAAATACCTTTCTGCCCGAATAGTTTGTGAGTATTTTTTACTGTCGATAAAGTTTAGAGGTCATATGAAATTTTCATGTATTTTCATCTATGGTTAGTTAACAGTATTCCTCAAAGTCTTCTGACTAAAATATTTTTAATGAACCAATATATCTTTACGTAGGACTGCAATAATGCTAAATTCTCAGTATCCTTAGAGTATGAACTGCTAGATTCACAGAAGGCTTTGCAATATTTATTGTTATTAGTTTGTATGATGAGTATATCCAGTAATTGTGTTGACTAGATTCAATTAACTGTCAGTTGTAACTGTTTATATCAAGTTTTCAATCTTCTGCATGTACGTGCTTCAATAAACCTTTTTCTATTCCTTGCTATTTTACACGTCCGCGGTTGCTTCATGCCTTCATGGTAGCATGATTGTTTTAGTTTTTGTGCTTTGCTTATATGCTTGTATGGATTATTCAAAGCTGTTACTATTTGATCGTTTATCCTAATAAAATAGTACTTAGCTGAATTAGAAGTAATTAATCATTTGTACTTAATTTTTACCGTCGAGTTATATTTCAGAAGACATATCGTAACGGATAGCCATCAATATGTAATATAAGTTTGGCTTGAACGTGTTGTGCTGTGCAGCTGCTGTATGTAGTATAGGTTTTTGGGAGTCTGAGTTTGATTAATCAAACACCACCTAACGTCCATAAGTCAGGACTTCCTCTTCGTTCAGTCTGAGTTTAACTAAGGATTTTGTTTTCTTCAAGTTCAAAAGATACATGTTCATCACCACAGCTTAAAGCGAAAAACAGAATGTTTCGAATTTATCATAAGTTTCTCTACTACACAGTCCCTTCTCTCAGTCTTTGTTGTTTTATTCATTTTCATGTCTATATTTTGAAAGTCTTAAACATAATTGTTTGCATATTGGGTTTCACTTCCTATCTCTTGAAGTGTGTGATGTCAGATTCTACTGGTAAAAATTCTTGCAGACCTGTAACCTCACAAATGATGATAAAGTATTTAAGCTCAACGGTCATACTTCAGTTCAACATATCTAAGATATTTATGTAATATGGTGTGTAGTACTTTTTGGTCAATGTGATTTGGTTATTTATTCTCTGAAGAAGTAACTTACGCTGAGTCACGAAACGTCAGAAAATCTCATTTTTCTACTCATTGGGATGTTACAAATGCATTATTTTATTTATAAACCAATTGGTGTTTGAAAACTTAAAGATGAGACATCTCACTACAAAGCTACTTCACATTCAAGCGTATTAAGAAGAAACTTTTTCATTGCCAGTGGTAAATCAATAAAAAAAGACTGTTGCAAACATATTATATTTAAAAGTGATATTTATAATAGAAATAGTAAGAATCTCTCACACTGTTTGAACTGGATTCTACTGAGGTTAATTAACTATATAGTATAAAATATTTATAGTATCTAACTCACTAATCATGTATATGCCTGTGTATTAGGCTTTCACCTTCATTTATTATGTTCGCCCTTGAAATACTTTTTGACTTTTACCAGTGAGGATTGATTGAACAGGTTTCGAATAAGTCTCATATTAAATAAAAGTTAGATCATCGTAACAGTCCTACCGTATACAGAATACTCTATTAGATTGTTTACCAAATAGATAAACTAGTTGACTATTTTAGTTATATCGGCGTGTATGTAATATTCCTAGTTTATAACGTATGTTTTGTTTTAATTAAAATTTAGATTAATTTTGTTTTATTTGATTTTACTAGTTTTGGATCCCAGGTATCAGATGAAACACTCAATACTCCAAATCGCAACGTTAATGGTTCGTCAAAAGTTAAAGAAACTATAAACACTTCCCAGGAAACTCGCCTTCAAGAAATAGTCACTAATCACAGCAGCAGAACGCAAATGCGTACATCTGTAATTGGGTCTGCAGATTCTCCACGACCTTTAACACCGAATTCTCCAGCTTTGAATAATGTTGCGAAGGTCGAATCCCCGGAAGGGCGAATTCAGGAGGGAGTTCACCATCCATAGTCAGAGTGTTTGCACCAGTGAAAAAACAGTCGTCTTTAAATGACGACAAATCAGATGTTGATGATGATGATGATGATATTGAAGAAGTGTTAAGAGCCGAAGAGTCAGTAAGTGATTTTATTTCAAAGTCACTAGTTAAATTTTACTTACTATCCTAAAATGTAAGTCGTTCTCTGTCACTAGAGCTACCACTTACCTTATCCACTTTGTCCATTATGACTATAGTGCGGGTTTAAGGCCATTCTGTATACTTTAGAACTTTAGCTCCTAAGTCTAAAAATTAGACTCTAAGCTATAGGATCTCTACTTTATTAAAGCTGTTAGGTGATATCTCTACCCCACTTGCAGTGTAATTTAAAGAATATTACTCGAACCTGTATTTCGTAACTCAGGTCACGTCTTAATGGTATCACTTTGTAGTACTGGGAAATGGATATCTTGGTTTGTAATAGGCGAAAACAGCAGTTTTGACGTGTACTACTTTAGCAACACAATCTCTCAGACTTATTGAAACAGTACTTCAAATGAGATTAAAGGGAGGCTTATTACCATTGGTAATAAAAATAAGGGACAACAGAAGTATGCAGAAGGAAAACGGTTATATTTTCCACCACTTACACCTGATATATTAAAATGTCATGAATTACCAAAGTGATTAGTACAGTTAATAAAAACCCAGCTAATGGATTACCCCAGTTGGTTAAGCGATTAATGCATCGAAACTGAATTTTTAGCTCTAAATACATCCACGAAGAGGGTTATTTTGCTCTAATGAGGGTAATGGTTCAGCGTCATAACTGTTGTTATGCAGTGGTTGGTGGGTATACACATACATATCACAGAACAACAAGTTAGATAAAAACTTGATGCTGTTAGACATGAAGTGGTAATATATTATTTCATTTTTATCACACTGACAAAACAAAAGAAAAGCTCATCTAGAGTACCAAAAGATTAGTACTTTTAAACATGACGATGTATACTAATAAGGTAAAAAATGATTTTCATAGTTTAAGTGACGAACTAATCTTAGTTAAACAACTATTTAGAGCCTGGGAGCACCGGACGGCCGTTTATTCACTACCCTAGGACATTTGTCTCTCATGAGAACGCTTAACCTCTAGATCACATTCGGTACCAACTCTTAGATTCCTCAATGTGAAGTTGTGGATTCGTACTGTTGAGGAGCTTCACACTAGGACGAAATGGCCGTCCAGTGCTTCCAGACTTTAAATGGTGGTCTACCTAAGGTCAGTTCGTAATTCAAACTATGAAAATTCTACAATCTCCATGAATCCATCCATCCTCATAAAAATTGTTGTGGAATGATAATTTTCAAATATAAAGCATATAAAGTGTACTTACGCCATCGTGAAAATATTTGACTGATTCACGTAGTCAGCTAATAACGGTTTTAAGTGTTATACGGATCCTGACGAATTAAATAACTAATCATCTGACTAACATCATGTTCGTTTAAACTGTAGCCAACCAAGCAATATAAATGTCACTGCTGATTCATAAGTAATTACCACCTGAACTGAAAGTTGCTTACTCGTCAATTGGGAAACAGTGAATATGTTTGTAGTCCAACTGTTTGTTCTCCAATCGTCAGCCACTTCTAAATAAACACGTTATATGCGGTAAATTTCCATTGAGTTTTGTAATGTAGTTTCTTCTATTAGACTTAATGATGCAACTTTAAAAATAAAATCAACATAAATTTACTAATACCATTTATTTCGGTTATGTTTGCGCCGTGGTAGCCATCCAGATAAAATAAGTGATTAAATTGCCTCTCTAAACCTGGTACAGTAGTGCAAATTAGCGAAACTTTGTCAGATTATATCTTAGTAATTTCACAATCTATGAGAATTGCGAAACAGAAAGCTATATTTCTATGGAAAATTTGTGACAGCTGTCATGAGTACAAGATTAGACATTCCTGAATAACACCACTTATCAGCTTAGGTAATTTCTCTGTTCTGATACAATCACAGACGTCTAAGTGTATAGCAGTTGTTGAATTTCAGTCTCGTCATATGACTGACTAGCCTGTCCAATAGTCAGTGTCTTCATGAACTGATTCCATGTCTTGGTTTGGCCGTCCCAACTTTTCTTTCACCCTTCTACATCAACCACCATTTCCAACCGAGGTATTAGGTTGTTGGGTATACGTAGCAGATGATAAAAATTCACTACCCCCTCAATAAAATTGCCATCCTTATCTTGTATTCCATCTAGCTTCTGGATGACTGACTTGATGGTCCTAAAATACACGAGCAGTGGTTCAAAGACGCCCATAAAGTAGAACAGGGCAGATTGCTGGGCACTAAGCTCGGCCTGTGACTTGGGAATGAATATATATAGTGCCTCCTTTTATCAATATTTATGTGTTCAAATAAATAAATAATCCTGAAGTAACATCTTACATTTGGACAGAGAGAGAGGACCTCATCCCAATTATGGTTGCATTGTTGCTTAAGGTGGTCAGAAGACTGCATTTTGTCAGTGTCTTCATCAAACAGAACTATATTACCTACGTGTTATAGGTCAACAAGTTAATGTCCTGGTATATCAACCCCTGAAAGTTAGACGACGAGAGAGGTACTTCTAAAAGCATTTCTGTGACGAAGACAAAAATGAGGAAAAAAGATAACCCGGAAGAACATTTCCAGTAATAAATTCTGATGACAACTCTTATTCGACCAGTAGTGTTCGAATAGAGAGCCTGTACAAGGTAATGTTCTTCTATGGTACATCTTTCAATGTCAGACACTGTCATGAAATCTCTCGGTTTACAAAATCAAATGCTGCCTTTATGTTGAGAAATGTAGCTATGATTGCGAGTCGGTGGGTATGTTCGTGCACCGGAACCTGGATAAGCGCGGATATTTGCTCCATGCATCTATGTCCAGGTCTAAAACTAACCTGGTTTTCTCGAGTTCGCTCTTTACGGGCTCTAGTTAGCCGTCAAAGTATTGTTGAGGGTAATATTTTAGGCACTGTATTAACCAAACTGATTCTTTTGTGATTGTCACTAGAGGATTTTTGTCCTTTCTTATAGACTGGGACGATCGGCGATTGAGACCAGTTATATGAGATTAAGTTCATTCTCCAGATTCTAGCTAAGGACTCAGTCAATCTAACTGCTGAAACTGGGCCACCATACTTAAAAATCTCAGGGGCTAATCCATCAGGGCCTGCTGCTGTCTCTTTTAGATTAGTTTTGAATTTCACCTCTTTGAGAGTCGGAGGCTTATGTTGACATTCCAGTTAGGTTGCTTGGTAAAAGCAGGTAACTGAAGGGTGAATGTAAAGCAGTTAAACTTTTCCTACCCATCGTCTCAGTCCCCAGGGTTGATAGTAAATCATTGTTTCATCTTTTTCAGAAATAGCCCTGGTGACTCCCGAATATTTGATACCTGTTTCTTTAATATCTTAAAAGTTATCAACTGATGCATATCGCCACCGTCTTTCCTGTCGCTCTTGCCTTATCCTCGCACCACTGTTCACGATCATTACGTAAACTCTGAGTTGTCTTTGCTCCACATCATATTTGAAGCCTAATGGGATGAGTTTTTGAGCATCTATCATTTAAGTAGATGATACTAAAATCCACTGATTTTCCTTATCTTTTGGTTATAGTCACCCACAGATATCACTGATATTTTCACAGCTGTCTGGATATCATCCCAACCCACATCAAGGTGAACATAGGTCACTTTGGCGATCACCCAACTGCTTCCCCATTTGTTTATGAAATATTCTTTTGACATTTTCGTCGTTAAGTTGAACTTGAAGGAGTTTTCTTGCTATGGTTTTTCTGCATTCAGTCTGTTACAAACAGACATTTGTCAGTATCAGAGCATGATCTAGACATATTCTTCAGAATGAGCGGCGGTCTTCTATCGAGCCTTTCCGACAATGGCTGATGGCGATATGGTCTATTTACGTCTATCGCTGAGTCGAGTGCGGGGGTCTCCATGGCTGACAGTGTCTCTTAATGCTTAAAGATGGTGCTTAATAGGAATAAATAGTTGTCTGAACGTAGTTACAGCAGCCGATCGTCGTTGCCTATTCTCTGAGCTGCGACACTGTGAAACCCACGTAAGCGTCTTTCACTTCGATTTAAACCAAGTGCTTTGGCGCTAAAGTCTCCTGCTGTTATCACTACGCCCAATAGTTTGGTTTTTTAGGAGAGCAGAAAGCTTTCTATAAAACCTATCTGTTACTTTATCCGGACTGTAGTTAGTGGGAGCGCAGGCAGATATGACGAAGAGGCGATGGCGTGTATCCCTATCTTTCCGTGTTGGGAGACTTTTCAACTTAACATTTCAAACTGGTAGACGTATTTACGATATTTTATTGAGGGTGGTTGTGGTTATGCAATACTTTTCTGGTGTATATCCTGGAATACCCTTCACAATCATACCTGTTGACTAGTAGAGAATCTATTAGGGTCAACACCTTTTGGTGTTGCTATAACAGTATCTATTACCGTAAGCTTTCCATACCTCGATATTATTGTGAACCTTGTGTTTTGGCAACGTCATGTAATTCCAACCTATTATATTTGGTCGCTTTCTATTGTACAATACCATATATACTGTGATGTTTATGCATATAATTATATTTTCTTGAAGCGTGATATCTGTTTTGAAATTCTTGTCCTCCTGAGTTCATGTGGTTGTCATCAATGAAGTATCGTCACGTATTTGTTATAGATCAGTCCCACATTTTTGGCCCAATTCAATTATACAGTTAACAGACTGGCAGAATCTTAGTGAAAATCCAAATTAAGGACATTTTGAACATAAAACACTGTTTCTGTGTCTAACATTTACAGTTTCCATTCATCAATCCATCTGGAACAGTGCAGGACCAAGTATAAAGTAATATTGGTTCCCTTTAATGTATAGCCTGATAAAAGAATGTATTAGAATGGTAGCTTTGGTGAAATTACAGTAATCATGGGTGATACCTATTAAATGTGCCTACAAAAAGTCCATCTAGTGTCAACGCTTTATTTCACTGGATTCTCTTGCCGGATTTTTAACTAAACGTAGAATCTTTAGCGTTTTTGTAAATTTTTGCTTGTCTGATATGACAAATGTTTCCTATGGGTTCGATAGATCCTATCCTTGTAATTGGATGTTATGTTGCGACATCGATTCTGAATCACCGAATCGTGTTTGATGTGTGTGTTGGCCTGAATCTCGAATGTATACCCTAGGTCAAGGATAGTGTCATGCCTGTGTACCGGAACCTAATGAAGTATTAATATCTGGCCGGTTGATCATGAACGTGGTTTGTCTCTGACTGTTTAGCGGGCGGATGTTTACAGTAAGTCCCAAAGATGATTTGATTGTTTGAATCTTAAAACTTATTGTGGAGCAGTAATATTTTGATGGGGTTTTGTTCTCTGGGCTGGACGGTTTGGTCGTGGAGATTTCATCGTTTTTCTGAACGACATCAGCACAAACTTCAGATAGAAGTGAAGTGTTCGAATTTCTCCATATGCGTTTCACAGCTTGTTCTGTGCACCTAGATATTGATAGGTTCTTATTGACCTTAAATTTGTCATTGTTTACTTCTTTGTTTTGGTTGGAAGCTCCACGACCAAACCATCCAGCTCAGAGAATAAAACTCCATCAAGATCATCCACCTGAGCTACAAATCTTCTCCACTAGGAGCAGTAATATACTAATTCTAGAGAATAAATTGATTATTCAACTTTTCGACCTTAACAGATGAATTGAGATTTGCAGGTAAATTGGCCATGTCTGAAAATTACCATGCTTCTCTCGATAGCAAGAGACTAATCCTATTCGTGTCTATTTTATAGGAATAGTCGATATGTCGAATTCATTTTTAATGTTTATTATTGTTTGATATTGGTCATCAGTCTATGCCTATTGTTTTTGCTGAATTATTTCATCTCACCCAATACAAAGTCTTCAACCGTGTATATATTTCATTGTTTTTTCTTTCTAGGTGGCAGATGATACAGTCGACCAAACTGTTGATTCAGAACAGAGCTTAGGCTTGGATTATGTTGAAGAAATACAACCACTACACAACTCTGTCTCGTTAACACGTACTGTTTAATAGCCATGAATTGTTATATTCAATAATGACGTGAAACTTTCTTAGGTTTCAGGTTGTTTTCCCTTGATTTCTGCATCGTATAACAATGATTCAATGTTTATTTTCTAGTGTTTTGTACTATTTGTTCCCTGATTTGCAGTTTGTTTACAGCTATCGTCCTAGCAATATTTCCATTCAATTAACAAATCATAATCAAATGATAACCTAAATTTCCATGTGTTAATGCTAAAAATATATCAGTGTATAAAACATCATATATGTTTACTGCTTAAATAAAACATTGATGGAGACTTTCTATTATGTTTTCATAGTTTACCAATGACAAGACATTTATTAAAAATCAAACAGTATTTTAAGCTGCATCCGGTGTAACTTTTTTTGATATTTGAGCATTATGGGTTTTAAAATACTACTATAAAATAAAGGCACATTTCAGGTTTTGGTATCAAGGTGTGAGATAAAATGTCTTTGTAAAAATATAGGCTCTGTAGAAGAATTGTAACCAGAGTTCATGAAATTTTTCATGAAGACATTATTCCATTGAACGGATTTTCTGTATGTTTCTCCAAAGGCGAAGCACTGTCCCACCACTGAAATGATTGTGAAAACAAAAGTGCCATCAGTTAAATTTGGACACATAGAAAGCCTGTTGTTAGTACTGTTTTGCTTTTACATGCTTATGCTGTATTACTTGCCGAATGGTGTTTCAAATGCCGTTCGTCACGAGCACATCGCAAATAATTCCACGATTATATGACATTTTTGATAGTATCATGCTTTCATTTACCCAGTTACAGTAATAAAATAGTTTATTTATTATCCGTCAAAGTTTTTAGATTGTCCTAACTCAATAAATACTAGATCTTAACTTAGCTCAATCTCTTCCTTCATACTCATGTAAAGACAGACTAGTTATTCCTATACTTACTTAATTTTGTTACTACTCGTCGACGAGCATAGGCCGCCCAACAGCACTCGCCATCCAAACCTGTCCTGCACAATCCTTTCTAGTTACTATTCATCCTTTTGATACCTGCTTCCATTTCCCGACGCAGTGTGTATTTTGGCCTTCCTCTTTTCCGTTTCCCTTCAGGATTTCAAATTAGCACTTGCCTCATGATGCAGTTTGATGATTTCCGTAATGTATGTCCTATCCACTTCCAACATCTTTTCCTAATTTCCTCTTCAACTCGAAGCTGGTTTGTTCTCTCCCACAGTAGGCTGTTGCTGATATCCGTCAAACGGACATTTAGTATATTGTGTAGACAATTGTTTATGAGTCCTTGTACCCTTTTGATGATGGTTGTGGTAGTTCTCTAATTTTCAGCTCCATACAGTAGAACTAACTGTCTTGACGTTCGTATTGAGGACTCCGACTTTGAGATTGATGACAATTGTTTTGAGTTCTGTATGTTCTTCAAATGTAGGAATACTGTCCTTCCGATAATGTAATAAGAAGACGAAGATTATCAGAATTATGTGATATATTAGCGCAATACATTTCGAACAATCTGACCACACATATACTTGTTAAGAGCATTTATATATAAAAATAAAATGTCAACCAGACTGGAAATGGGGTAAGTGGAGATAAGGATAATAAGAGTAATAATAATGTGAACACAATTCGAAACCTAATCACTCTGGAATTGTGTTCACACTATTATTACTCTTATTATTATCCTTATCTCCACTTACCTCATTTCCAGTCTAGTTGACCTTTTATTTTTATATATAAATGCTCATAACAAGTATATGTGTGATCAGATTGTTCGAAATGCACTGCGCTAATATATCACATAATTCCGATAATCTTCTTCTTCTTGTTACATTATCGAAGTTTATCAAGGGGACTAATTGCTTTAAAAATACTGTCCTTGCCTTGCCAATCCTCACCTTCACTTCTGCATCTGATCCTCCTTGTTCATCGATGATGCTGTCCAGGTACGTGAACGTTTCTACCTCTTCCGGGTCTCTCCATCATGTGATTGGGTCGGTGCTCTCCATGTTGTATTTGAGGATCTCGGTTTTCCCCTTGTGTATGTTGAGGCCCACTGATGCAGAGGCTGCTGCTACACTGGTTATCTTGACCTGTATCTGTTGGTGTGTATGGGATAGAATGGTCAGGTGATCTGCGAAGTTCAAGTCGTCTAGTTACTTGCAAGCTGATATTAGGTAATTTAAACTTTCTTCACGTTTACAAGTACCATTTGTTCTCATCTCGAATCTAGCCTGATAATCCTTGATGCATTTGGCGGTGTACCATCTCATCTTCTTCTTATATTTTCACTTATCACTGTGCTTATTTGACCATTCATCTGACTGATCATGTTAGTTTCTATGTAAGTGTCTTGACAAGTATATATGTGATCAGATTGCATGATATCTCTTGCTCAAATAAACCTTATATTTTCTGCTCAGCCTCGTTTTCTCAACGATGATATAATAGAATTGCTTTAACTGTAATTCTAAAACTAACTACATCTAGAATCATGCTTCAGCATTCATGATCAAACCTACCTTAAATTCATTTTCCACAAGTCTTCTTTCGTTATAGCATCTAAGAAGTCTTCTTCATCAACAATGTGATTCCGACGAAGCTGAAAAAGATTTAATTATTTTACGTATGTCACAATAAATGTTAGTGATTTCGTTATTTATTGGAAACACATTTTTTGTTAGAATTACAGTGAAGTTATAGGATGTTTTTGCCTCTACTTCATCTGGGATTTGCAATTACTTTTTATTGGCTGAAAATGCCAATCTTCTTTGTCTTCAAAATTTTTAACACCACTGTTTTATGATTACAATTCATACTTATTTAGCGGCTGAAAGTAAACTACACCAATATTAGTGGTTAAGTATTTTAGATACTTGACATACTTCCAATGATTGTTTTACGGAGGGAGGTCAAGTCGGAGGTTTTATTAAAGTTGTACGTTTGTGTTATGGAGAATGTTTTTAGTGATTTGATGGGGCGAGATTTTCAATCATCAAAATCAATGAATAGGACGCTAATCGATCGGTGGATAGGATATGATATAATGTGGCTGATTGATGGTGACTCACGAAACCTTGTTATTTATTGACTTAAGTTTTTGAACGATTAGAAATATAAAAAAGACTATTACCAGTCAATTGAATAGATTTTCCAAGTAATAAAATGATGTGTTTGTATAAAAAATATAATAAATGCACATATGCCAATAAGAGACCGATCAATTTCAGTCCTAAAACATCAATGGGAAGATTCAAGTAAAACAATATCAAGTGAATTAAACTTCACCCCATTGCACAAGCAAGTGGCTATCAGGACTCAGTAGCTAAGTGGATAACTCGATGGCGTTTGGAGCGAACGGTACTGAGTTCGAGTCCCAGAGTGAACATCAACTTTGAGATGCAGGTACATCCAGCTGACGAGTCCCAAACAGGACGAAACGCGCGTCCTGGATCCCACTGCTAGCCACTATCCATCTTTGCTTATAATGCTTGTAAATTAAGGCAATATCGAGGCATACGCACAGTATGCACATATGCCAATAAGAGACTGACCAATTGCAGTCTTAAACCTCAATGGGGAGATACAAGTCAAACAATACCAAGTGAACTATTGAATGGTTGGAAGAAACTAACTTGTAGGTCACTTATTTTCCAGGCACTTAAGATCTGACTTCCCAGTCTGATCTTTGGACATCATGTCCGTTTGTAGTCTTGGGTTCTATTTACCGTTGTTAGTCTGTTGATAAATAACAAATTACCTTTTCATGTACGTGACAAAAGATCGTGATTAACCACTTAATTGGAATCATACAATTCATAAACGGACTGAATAACTTCGCTTTACATTCTTAAACTAGGTTTTTGTGCTTACGTGCATTAAACGCTCCGTAAATCCCTACATCTGAAGATCTTTCAATTGTCAGGTTTATTTATAAGGACTTTTTCAATCGAAAAAATGATTGATCGAAAATGCCAGACATTTCTGTCATTTCTCAGATAAAATTAAACTGGGATGCAGACGGCGTTATAGCCAGTCACTCCATGAGTATTTGTTTATTTCTGCTGACGAATTAAACATTGGGGTATGCTCATCAAAAGTCTGTGCTAAAAGAATGAAATTAATATCTTTGGGGAAAAATGTGAATTAGACTAGGACAAGTATCAATAAGTTACTAACTTTGGCACGGTCTTCATCGGGTATCCGGAGGTCTTTAAACCAATCGTCTAGTGTACTGAATCCAGTTTTCAAATCTGTGAATTATATTTGAAAATTGGTAATGTTCCATTATTAAGAAGAGTCAAATGTTTATTTGGTCAACTAAAGAATGGTTTATTTCAGAAATAAAGGTCCTTATGAAATAATAACTCGTCTCTACTAGTAAATTAATGTAACTGACCAAAATTCTATGCCAAAAAACATTTAATCTATCAAATTGGATGCATTGACAAACAGATGCTCGGTTCGTTTGTATTCGGACTATCAAAATGTTCAGAAATTACTTTCATTTGGTATCTATATTTCACGTCGGAATGTGGATTTGTCCAGTGCTTAACGATTTAAAATTTATATTACATATTTCTTTGTCATGTTGCATTATATAGCGGTTTTAGATCATATAATTTGATCATTTTTGTGGGGATGGTTGAAAATAGTTTCTGAATTGAATCGTCTCATAACTTAGCTTTGCTTCAGTTAGAATTTCAGAATAACCTCATGGAATTATATCGATTACAGAAAGTGTATTTTTCATTATTGAATGAGAGTAGTCAGTTGCGTGGATCAAGAAATTCAAAACTTGTGTATCTCAGTGAAGTGATTTTTTGTTGCAAATATACTCATATTTCTAACTCTGCCACTGAGCACTCGTTTATTAATTATGTATAACGATGTCTGATTATAATTTTGAGTTATTCATCTTGGTTTGAAGCATCATAAGGAATAATTTGATGATAAATTTGGTTGAAATTAGATTAAGAATTAATAAAAGTGGGGTCTAGTTATGCGTTGACTGCATTCAACAGAAACCATCTGTATTCAGTGGGTCAAAATACACTCCTCAAGTTCTGTAATTATTACGTTTGTAAATACGCATATACTGTGAAGAAGTATTGATAATTTGATGTAAAATTTGTGTACCATAATAGTTTAAAACTTATTGTAAACTAACTCTACTTATAAGTATCTACCAAGAGATTTTCAATAAACCATATTTATTGAAGCTTGATGATGACATTTATAGTATTTTTTAGAAGTTAGTGTTAGGCTAAAATCTACATAAAAGCACAAATATAATAATAAATACTATTATTCGAAACTTGCATTTATGTCCGAGGATATTGTACATTGAACTGAAAATAAAAAATAATGTGTATGCATATTTATACGAAAGGTGTGCAATTCGAAGTTATATGAGGTTGGTTTTATAGAAACATGAAATTTCAGTCAGTATTCAGTAAAATTTATAAAACTGATATTCATATACACTATTAATTGAATATTTATCTTAGAAATTATTTTATCTCCTGGTTTCCGATCATTATGTTCTATGAGCGTTTGACATTCTGTTGGCTATTTCCCCAGCACTAGAAGTTTTTTTTATACACCAGTACTATAATTGCTGCTAGTAGTTAAAATGTAGTATCAGGGTTTCTTTCAATTTGGAACACATAAATCGAATGTTTAGATGGTTGTTTTTATTTGGAGTCAAACCACACAATCATGGTTCAGTGACAATTTCCCTAAAGACTGTTTGTATATATTGATATTTCTAATTGGATTTTATGTTAAAGATCATTAAAATAACTTCCTGCTTGGCTCTACTATTACGTTTTACTGTGATTTTATGTGTATTATCATAGATTTACTTATTTAAAGTTATACATGAGGTTCATTAGTAAGTAGTGTATGTAGTGTATTTAATAGTGGAAATTATTTTGAGACACTTATACAATATGGTACCAAAATCTGAATACAGAATAATTTACAAATAAGGAACAGTCTATTGGTGTAGATTATTCATCGATCGGTAAGTTGATCTATAGTGGTAACTGTATAGATACCAATGTTTTTGGATTATATATATATATATGAGACAGAACGTCCTGATTATTTGTAAAAATAAATGCTCAAAAGCTTATAGTAGAGAATCTGCTTTTGTGTATTTGTACACTGACAAAACGTCTGATAATATTATACTTCAATAATGAAGAAAAAATTGTGAAATCAAAATTTATTGATATTTCACTGAAATCACAATTGAACTTCACTGGTCATGACTTCTGACAAAAAAATCCGTAAATTTCCTCGTGAAAAGCTATGACCGGTGGAGTTCAGCCGTGTCAGATGTGACGAATGTGCCCATCGAAGTCAGTTGGAAAGGGTCGCTCAATACCGCGGATTGATTGAAGTTTGATTTGTACACCGTTGGGTCCCGACTCAGTGATCTAGAGGTTAGTCATTCTTACTAGACCGAAGGTGCTGGGTTCAACTCCTGGCTTCAAGGTCGCGGTTGTTCACTTTTAAGGAGTCCCATACTTAAACGAAGCGGTCATTCAGTGCTTCCAGGTTTTGAATAGTTCTCTGTCTTATACAATTTGTGAATTTAATGTTACTCAATCGTCTCCACTTCCCCATGCTGACAATTTGATAATACCCTGAGTGTTCTAAATAATTATTTGATCGTTCATCTAATGAAAGTAGACATTACTTTAAACATTTAACACAGAATTACGTTGAGCTGATAAATTCGGTTGATATTAGTGACAAATATCATGTACCATTTATTTTCCGCTCAGTCGTATGAAATGTTTGGCTTATTTAGCAATCAAATATTCCAATTCTTTTGTCATCCTTTTTGGTAAATTTACCGTTTATACTTTTGATATCAGAAGTATGGAAGTTTATGAATTAGATCATTTCTATTGTTTTGTTTCTCTTTATATTCCAGTTTCGGAACTTAACTAGTTCTAGATTTATCTTCAGCACACCTTTCTTACTGTTGTTTACTATTTTTTAATATAATTGTCATGAACATTAGTTAAATTTATAGTTTAGTGTTACTGTTCACTTACAATAAGTTTAGTAATTTAATAGTATTATTTCCAAACAAATTCATCAGAGAATATAATAAAATCTGTCTCACTTGTCTACTAGACCATTAGCAGAATTCTCGTGATTTACCAATTCATCTAGTGTTTTGCTAGTCCTTGATTTAACATGACACAAAGGAGCACTTGATTGAACACCTGCGAATTTCCGTGCGCACTGGATAATTTCCATTGGTTCTTCAGGAATTGCTTCGTTTGAAAAGGTTAATGATTTCTGTGATAAAGATAAACTGTTTGTAACCTTCTTTGTTTCATCCACAATTGAATCATTTGGTGTATAATAGAGGCTAGGTGACATAGAGACCATGGTAAATGGTCTATTCGAAGGAGTCGACTGACGAATATATGTTGGCGAGTCAAGATCAGCTTCCGTGGTGACTTGTTTAACTAGTCTACGATTGTGCTGTGCTGAGTATGTTTGATGACGACGTAAGTGAACTGTACTTATTGGGGCTAAATCTTTAGGAAAATCGAAAATATTCATCAATTGTGGCAAAGTTATTTATTAAAGAAATTCTTTTTACATAAAAAAAGACATTCAGAATTTGCAAACCATTAAATACCAAGAAAGTTTAACAAATTCTTCATTTTGTCCGTTTCGATTTAATCACCAAAATGAATCCATTTCTGTATGTTATGCATGTATAACCCCTATAAAGCTTCTGAAACCAGTGTTACTTGATGAAAATCATAGGGGTGTCACAGTATTTTATCTGGTTAACAAGATAAATTATATGATATCTCAGTATATATTGTTTGAAATCAATAAATCGAAAGCTTTGGGTCTAGATTTTATGAAACTTTTGGGGAAGAAATCCCACAATTTCGATAGTTATGGTTTTTTTTCTTTATGATATTGGTGAGTTTGTTCTATATGATAAATCACTAATTAATCTGTGGTGGGTTTTAGTAAGTTAGACAAAGAATGAATTTATGAAAATCAGTTTGCTGAGCACGATCTTTCTAATCGTGTTTTGGGCATAAAATACTACTTTATTTAGCGCTCCTCTCTATACATTGGCATCGAGTCATATGCCCATATGTAATTTCTGGATAAAATATTTAGTTACGGTGACTAGGTAAGAACGTAACTGTGCTCAGTAACATGGGTTCTTGTTTGGAATCTGCTATTGTTATAGTTATCTACTTGCAAAAGTAAACTCTTTTCACTTTATCGAGTTTTTAACGATCAAGTCCAAGAGTATGTACATTTCTAACATAAAGTCACTTAGATTAGTGAACACATTCCAATGTAATAGATAGGATTAAACCATCCATAAGTATTATAATTGGGGTACATTATAAAATATTCTTTTCATAAAAATAATTGGAAGAAAATTATTATTGTGTTAGGATATTTAAGGGTATCGTAGTTTCAAAGTCGTTTTTATTGATAAGTCATCTGTGGAAACAGAGGGGACTAGATAGTGTTGAACAATTTTGTATTTATACGAATCCGAGTCATAAGGGAAAGGGAACTCCATACTAATAACTTTTCCGCATTCAGGCAGCATTGCTCACGGTACAGGTTAGGGGATCTTTCGGCTGATGAAAGAAATTTTTCTTAGTACAACATGCTTCAAACATACTTACTGCTAATTTGATTGGTTGCTGAAGTGATAGCATCTTTGATCAATTTTTCCCATGCTAATACTTCATGTGGACGATTCACTTGACGGAGCAAAGGTGCAGCAATAACACTTGGGAGTGCTGCCAAAGCTACTCGCAAATAATTGCAAACTAATGGCGTTCCCACTGGAAGACATGCATTATTCTGTTCAGATATCTTTGAAGAATGTAGCAATTTTAAAAATCGTCCTCCTAAATCTTCGCCAGCCACTGAATAACGTTTCAAACTTGACAACACTGCGAGTTTATTCGTATCGCCCGATATGCCGTTGATGGAGTCAGTCAATCCTTCAGTTGTACATTTATTTGCTGGAATTTTAAGGTAGTTAACAAGTTGAGACCAACAAATCCCACCGTGTAAACTATCAGTTATCATATCTAAAAGACACTAAAAATATGAACACTGGTTAAACTATAAATTGTTTTAGGTCAGGGTAATATTCATGAACAGACTATTACAAAAGCCAGTTTAAACCTCGACTAAGATTATTTTATCTGCTCATTTTGATATTTAAATAAATTGTTGAGAAATATCGGGACTGTACAATGGGGAAATATTGAAAAAACCTTGAAAAACACTCATATTTAGTGTTTCAACCCATACCATTCGGTGTTACTTAGAAACGTTAGGATTAAGGTAGCAACTAAAACCCATATACTAATGAGTTAGCGTGTAATTAGTTCACTAAAAAGAAGCCAATGTATGACACTTTATTTGAAGATGACTTAATTTTATTGACGAGCTGTCTAAAGTGAATTGAGTTCATTATTAGATCCATATAACTCATAATCTTCCCGTTAAATACTCCTACAATTTCTGTAACATGATTGCCAAAGTATCACTTTGTCTAACCATTTAAATAACTGACCATGATTCACAATGTTTCCAATAAAATTGAATTATTATTGATAACTGCTGAACAAACCACTGATTTATCAATGTTTATGATTAAATTCAGTAATGAGTTTGATTGTTGGACCTTGTTTAGATAAAGGGTTTAAGGTAATCTTAAAAGTTAGACGTTTAATATTTTGGTCACCTATAAAAGGTATTACAATCTGATTCCCGTATTTATCGAATTTGGCTAATGAGGGAATAAATCACTTAGTAATTTTGTTGATAAATCTCAATAGTGAGGTTAGAGACAACTTCTCTTGGTTATTCTATTTTGTGGTTACTCAATGATAATTCGACCAAAAAAGTTACCAGTCAAATGAGCGAATTTATCGAAATATCAATCAAAACTGTTTTTATTGTTCACATATTATTTGTGAACAATAGTCTCTGCATGTGTTTTTTTCACAAATAGTCATAGAGTGATCATAGAACAGAAAATAGAGTAAACAGTAACAACTAAATCATATGTTAAGTATTCTTTCTATACAATATTCATTTTTTTACACAGTGACTACTTTTCCGTCAATATATAAGATTACTATTCAATCGATTACATGCTTGATATAATTTGTGCAAACTGATTTTATAATCGAATGCCAAAAAAAAACGGATATAGAACATAAGAAAATGGTAAACTGTTTTGAAGTGAAGTGAACATCAAACTCAGTGTCAATTAAATGTTACCATAGTATTGTCACATTATTTTTCTACTACAAATTAAACGTAAGACAAATAAATAGTTTATACGTCACTGAGATCATGAATCAGTCTAAGTTAAATTTACACTGAAAACCAGGAAACAGTGGATAGCTGTTTTATCCAAGTGTGAACCTTCTCATAGTTGATTACTTACTACATCATTACAGTGGATCGAACACATGATCTTCAAGTCTCGAGGTGATAGCTTAACCTCTAGACTACTGAGTCGGTATCCAACATTTTACACATCTAAATGAATCAATTTTTGATACTACCTAACCATCTTCGATTATTTTCGGTGAGTGACCACTTCCTCAAACCTGAAATATTTAAACTCTACTGGTCACAACTCTTCACTATAACTTTGCGAATTTCCTGTTGAAATTAGTCCCAGTGGTTCAGAAGTTAGGTGTTCATCATAACATCTGAGGGCTTAAGATTCTATCCCACATGGGGTCGTTACGTTGAAAAAATGACCTGTTTCGAGACATATAACTATCGTCGATTCAATTCATGTCATGAGATACATTACGTCATCATCGATTAAAGACTTTGATTAATAATTCTGTTTCGATGATTTGGTTGACAGTAAATTTTGGACAACCGGTTAGTGTATGTTGACTGTGAATCAATCGAGTGGTCCCGCAACAGGACGAGACAGGTGTATAATACTTCCAGATCTTCAGGTGTGGTCCAAATGATGGTAACATTTGATTACAACATCATTCAAAACCCTTATTACTATACACCGTAAGTTAGAAATACAAGTTAATGATAAGTATTTCAGAATCTTCTGCCTTAATGCCTATGCAATAACTGGTTTGGATGAATGGATATCCAATAAACATTAAGTGTTCCTCTATGAAAGGGGTATAATGTTCGTTAATTTTGTTTACTTGCTAGGAAAATTAGGACTGGCAAGAAATTATTGCTGAAACGAGTGTTACAATTCATTGAGAAAACATTGTTTAATGGCAAATATATCCACCTTGTCCTCATACTGTTGTAACAGGTATGAAGTACCATATCATTTATAGAAATAAAATATTACTGTTTATTACTTTTTATCAAAAAAGTCTAGTTGTCTGATTTTTCTTCAGGAAAGTACAGCAAAAATATTGGTTATATATTGCAAATGTATTGTACCTAATATATATAATCTAGTTCTGATAATCTTCGCTTTCTCATTACATTATCTGAATTTCGAATACAGTTTATTGAATTAGTAAAAACATTTAAAGTTAAAAGTGACTATCCATGAATAAGCTACTGGCTTTATTTTGACTTTCGTAATTAATTAGGCTAAAATTTACATATAATTGTTGAAAACTGCTTAATAAAAGGTGGAATGGTATTGAGACTATATCATTGAAATTGGACTTCCACATATTATCAATGTAATAACATTAAACAACTCCGTCTGTAGTTCTTCTAGGGTTACTGCCGGTCCCAAGATCCCACAAAAGAGGAGGGTTGAGTGTGGGGTTAGCATGCACATCGCGTAGAAAACAAGCTTGTTAAAAAATGCTAACCGGGATAAACAAATCAAACCATTTAAACATTGTCATCATTCAGAAAAATTATGACGCCTCATTATGAAAGCCGAGATTCTTCGGAAGTCACGAGGTCGATGCCCTTTCTAACAACCAGAGCAAATATATTAATATAGGTACATGGAATGTCCGGACAATGTAGGAGACCGATAATATCAACCAAATAGCTGTGGAAATAGGGAGAAACAATTTAGTTGTGCTAGGAATCAGTGAGACCCATTGGACAGAAAGATATATATTGGGAAGAGATGCTGTTGTACTCTGGTTACAAAGAAGAAAATGCTCCACACACCCAGGAAGTTGCTCTGATGCTATCCAAAGAAGCACAAAATGCACCTATAGGATGGGAATATCATGGACCCATGCTAAGACAAAACTGAAGCTAGAGAAGCACTAGACAACTGGACAAACAGCATTACAAAAGTTCAATACAGTATTCCTTCGACATACTGACAAACTCCACGGATTCAAGATAACTCTCAACAACAGGTTACAAGCCTTACAAGATCTACTGAAAGAAGAATAAACTATTATGGAAGACAACTGGAAAAGGATCAAAGGAGCACGAACTTCAACGTGTCAAGAGGTTCTGGGAATCAAGAAGGATCACCATGAGGAATGGATCTCTATGGAAATCCTGCACAAGATTCAAGAAACGAAGAAAAAGACAGTAATTAACAACAGCCGAACAAGAACAGAGAAGATGAAGGCAAAATCTGAATACACAGAAGCAAACAAACAAGTAAAAACAGCATTAGAGATGATAAGCAGAAATAGGTGGAAGATTTGGCAACGACAGCGGAAAACGCCGCAACAGCAAACATGAGACATCTATATGACGCGACGAAGAAACTAGAGGGGAAAAATAGTAAACGAGAAAGACCGATCAAGGACAAAGAAGGTAACCCGATCACCGAGATTCAAAAACGGATGAACGGATGGGAAAAATAATTCGAGGAACTCCTGAATAAACCGGCTCTGTCGGATATCGAATCAGCACACAAAGACCTTCCTGTAGATGTCAAACCACCAACGATCGCAGAAATCAGGCTGGTCATAGGACAAAATAAAGAGTGTGATGTCAGCAGGACCTGACAATATACGATCTGAAGCACTTAAGTCAGACATAGAAATAATCGCAAACGTTCTATTCGGGAAGATTTGGGAGGAAGAACAAATATCACCGACAGACTGGAAAGAAGGATATCTTATCAAGATACCAGAGAAAGATGATCTGAACAAATGTGGAAACTACAGAGGCAACACACTACTATCGGTACCAGGAAAGTTTTAAATAGAATGCGTCTGAACTGGATGAAATATTTAGTTGACGCCCAACTTTGAGATCAACAAACCAGATTCAGTGAGGCTCGGTCGTGCACAGGCTGAATGGCGACACTACGGATCACCGTTAAACAATCAATTGAATTGAATTCGTGACTGTACATCAACTTGCTTATCTATGAGAAAGTATTTGGTTGCCTAAATAGATTTTCATGGAACCTTCTTCGACACTACGGTGTTAGTAGCTGAGAAGATCGCCAAAATCATCCGGAATTCATACGAAGGACTACACTGCAAAGTGATATGTGGAGGACAGCTGACAGACACATTCCAGGTGAGGACCGGTATCATATAAAGTTGCTTTCTCTCGCTCTCTTCCACTTTCTCCTGGTGATTGGCTGGATTATGAAGACCTCGACATCTGAGGAAAGCATTGAATACAATGGACAGGTTACATGCAAATAGACGACTTGAACTTCGCAGATCACCTGACCATTCTATCCCATACACACCAACAGATACAGGTCAAGATAACCAGTGTAGCAGCAGCCTCTGCATCAGTGGGCCTCAACATACACAAGGGGAAAACCGAGATCCTCAAATACAACATGGAGAGCACCGACCCAATCACATGATGGAGAGACCCCGGAAGAGGTAGAAACGTTCACGTACCTGGACAGCATCATCGATGAACAAGGAGGATCAGATGCAGAAGTGAAGGTGAGGATTGGCAAGGCAAGGACAGTATTTTTAAAGCAATTAGTCCCCTTGATAAACTTCGATAATGTAACAAGAAGAAGAAGATTATCGGAATTATGTGATATATTAGCGCAGTGCATTTCGAACAATCTGATCACACATATACTTGTTATGAGCATTTATATATAAAAATAAAAGGTCAACTAGACTGGAAATGAGGTAAGTGGAGATAAGGATAATAATAAGAGTAATAATGGTGTGAACACAATTCCAGAGTGATTAGGTTTCGAATTGTGTTCACATTATTATTATTAGTTGTAACTAAGAGCGTGTGTTAGTAAATTATTTTCGGTCGACATGTTCTTGAAATAGAGAATTTGTTCAAAATCATCTCTGTAACATGGTTCTCTGTCATATATATTTTAATCGGGAGTTGCCTTGAAGTTATTCACGACGTATCATATTATGTATATCTAGTTCAGGGCAATCAGAGTTCCTGTTTTCAATCAGCTACCAAGTGAGAGTTAGTGATCTAAAGAGTAAATCCTTTTTATTTTGCTTAAACCTTACACAATGATTCTGAATTTCTGCATGAAATTCGAACAGGTTTTTCGTCTCTGCTTAACGTAAAGTGATAATATAGATCATTAAACTGAAAATATATTTGTAATTATCGATGAAGAATAAAATAAACGAGATATCTAATTTAGTCTAAAGTTTTCTGAAGCAAATGAAAGTGCAATCAATGGAATTTAATGGAGACCTTTTTTGCTATCTTATTTTTATCCAACGAAAATGAAATGTAGGACTTTGAAATTTATTGTAGTTATCTAAAAAACAACTCCGCCTACAGCTCTAATAGGGTTACTGCCGGTCCCAAGCCTGGGTAAAGGAGGAGGGTTGGGCATGGGGTTAGCGTCCCCATCCCGTAGAAAACCAACTCGTTAAAAAAACGATTACCACAAAAAATAATCCAAACCATTTAAACTCTGCCCTGGGAGTTAGAAGGTCTTCAGTTAGAAGAATTATGACGCTTCATGGTGAAAGCCGAGTTCCTTCGGAAGCCACGAGGCCGATGCCCCTTCTAACAACTAGAGCAAAAATTTTTATAGGTACATGGAACGTTCGAACAATGTGGGAAACCGGGAAGACCAGTCAAATAGCAATGGAAATGAGGAGATACAACTTAGCAGTACTGGGAATCAGCGAAACCCACTGGACCCAAGCTGGACAGAAAAGGCTAGCTACGGGAGAGATGCTGCTATACTCCGGTCACGAAGAGGACAATGCTCCACACACTCAGGGAGTCGCTCTTATGCTGTCCAAAGTAGCACGAAATGCACTCGTAGGATGGGAGACTCACGGATCCAGAATCATCAAAGCATCATTCGAAACAAAGAAGGAGGGGATCTTAATGAATATTATCCAATGTTATGCACCCACCAATGATAGCAACAACGACATTAAAGATCAGTTCTACGAGCGGCTGCAGTCAGTCATTGAGAAATGCCCAAGAAAGGACCTAACTATTCTGATGGGAGATCTAAATGCCAAAGTCGGAATAGACAACACCGGATATGAAGATATTATGGGACGACATGGACTGGGAGAAAGAAACGAAAATGGAGAAAGATTTGCAAATCTATGTGCATTCAACAAATTGGTCATAGGAGGCACAATATTTCCACACAAGCGTATACATAAGGCTACATGGATCTCACCGGACCACACTACAGAGAACCAAATAGATCATATTTGCATCAACAAAAAATTCCGAAGGACAATGGAGGATGTGAGAACCAGGAGAGGTGCTGACGTAGCTTCAGATCACCACCTAGTTGTAGCCAATTTAAAACTGAAGCTAAAAAAGAACTGGACAAGTGGACTCATACGACGGACTACAGTGCAAAGTAGTGCATAGAGGACAGCTGACAGATGTATTCCAAGTAAGGACCGGAGTCAGACAAGGCTGTTTACTCTCTCCCTTCCTCTTTCTTCTGGTGGTCGACTGGATTATGAAGACCTCGACATCTGAAGGAAAACACGGAATACAATGGACAACTCAGAATCAATTAGACGATTTGGACTTCGCAGATGACCTAGCCCTCCTATCACGTACACACGAACAGATGCAGATGAAGACAGCCAATGTAGCAGCAGTCTCTGCATCAGTAGGCCTCAGCATACACAAAGGGAAAACCAAGGTCCTCAAATTCAAGGCGGAAAACAGCAATCCAATCACTCTTGATGGCGAAACTCTGGGAGATGTAGAGTCCTTCACATACCTAGGAAGCATCATCGATGAACAAGGAGGTTCAGATGCAGACGTAAAGGCGAGGATCGGCAAAGCAAGGGTCGCATTCCTACAATTGAAGAACATATGGAACTCAAAACAACTTCCAACCAATATCAAAGTGAGAATCTTCAATACGAACGACAAGACAGTTAGTTCTACGGCACGGAGCTGAAACTTGGAGAGCTGCAAAAACCATCATCAAGAAGGTAGAAGTATTTATAAATAGCTGCCTACGCAAGATACTCAACATCCACTGGCTGGATACCATCAGCAATAGCCTTCTGTGGGAGAGAACAAACCAACTTCCAGCTGAAGAAGAAATTAGGAAAAGACGATGGAAATGGATAGGACATACATTACGCAAATCGTCAAACTGCATCACGAGGCAAGCCCTAACTTGGAATCCTGAAGGGAAGCGAAAAAGTGGAAGGCCAAAGAACACATTACGTCGGATAATAGAAGCAGATATGAAGACGATGAATTACAACTGGATGGAGCTAGAAAGGATTGCCCAGGACAGGGTTGGATGGAGAATGCTGGTGAGTGGCCTATGCTCCTTCGCGATGAGTAACAGGCGTAAGTATGTATCTAAAAAACCTTAATGCATTTTATTTGCCTATATATATTGTTTCGAAATTTGTTAATCTCACACTTCAAAACAATTCATCATTGGTTTCATGTTACTACTTTCATGACCATTGATTCTAATTTATTTCTTATGAAATGCGTAATTAATTTATCAAGTTAAATAATGAACAGTTTTTGTATCGTATGAATAACACTATATTTTGTATTCTTTGTTGCTGTTATTAACAAACATATCATTTTAAAGGTACAGTTTAATTGTAGTTACACCTCGTCACTGGTTTATCATTTCAATTCTTTTTATCTTTTTTAGACAGAATTTCATATTTCTGGATTTATTTATCGGAAAATATGCTTGATCTTCAAATTATGTGTTCGATTAGTCTTTGCAAAATGTTTTGTGTAGTTGATTTTCTGTGATTCGCTATATGTCTGTTTTCGATTGGCATTAGCATAAATATATAAATTAAAGTCTATCTGCCTTCTCACTTTGTTGCCAGACTGATAAAAAACTCTTGTCAATTCAAGGTTGTATTTTTTTAGCCTGTTATGTGATGGTTATGAAATTTACGTTTTCGATTTGTTTTATGTAGCACTTATTTTAAGATAACAAGTATTCTGAATTACAAATATATATCGCATCATGAACTGTTGCCTTAAACTTGCAAAAATTTGTAACACTGGTCGTTATTAAACTATGTTTTTCTTATTTCACAACAACTACTAGAGCCAGAATCTTATCTAAATAAAACAAATCAAGTAGAGTAATATGGATCTTTTAGATTCCGTAGTTTTTGCGTCAGCTGATTAAGTCCCTAGCTGAATTAACAAAGTACACCTAATGAGATTGAAAAATGAACGATGTTGCATAATTGTAACCATAATAGCCCTTTTCTAAAAAATGACTAGGAATATTATATATATAAATAGTTGTACTCTGATGATCCAACTGAATTTGTCAACAGGTAATAAGGCTCCATGAAATATATTGAATTCATACTATTGCACTTCAGTCGTTGTTCATGTTCCATTCGTATAAGAAAGAAAACGCTAACTGTATCATATCTTAATTGTTAAGTTTATGTTTTCGGTCAAATCTATAAAATTTAACCATCTATTCTCAAACAGATTGCATTCTATTAGAGTGTCATCCAGAATTAGGTGAATTGCACTTTGAACAAGTGAGTCAACGGTTGAAACTCATCTATTTGAGTTGCAAAACTACTATTTCAGACTTACTTTTTTAAAAAATAAGGACAACCAATCAGTATGTATTTAGCTAAGGCTGTAAAATAGAATATTAAGAAGCAATGAGTTTATCACGTAACTACTTACCTCTAATAGTTTTTTCTCAACTCCATTGTTCGATTCTCGATTAGTTTCAGAGTTGTTTACTCGTTTACCTAAATCCGATATAAGTTCATCTTTGATTTTGTTTGAAACATTTGATTGTGTACACCGACAGACTATGTCTATCCATGCATCAACAATTGACTGTTTCTCGGAGATTAATGCATTTGACAAACGTCGTTTTGCTTCAGAGTCCTTAAAATATAAAAAAACGTTTCAGAGTATGAATCATTTGAGATTGGGTCACTCATAAATATATGTAATGTGTTATTCAGTGTTGTGCAGTCTTCAGAAAGTGTTATTATTGAAGCTATATCATGAATTATTTTGTAAGATACCCTTGAAATCTGATTTTTCAGCGTATAATTTTATCGGGAAGTGATTAACTTCATCAGTCTCATTTATCATAAGTCGCCATGATAACTAGATAACTAACATTCTTTTAACATTCCAGGATATAAGCAATGAGTACACTAATAGCAGGTTTTTACACAAGTCTGGCTATCGATAAAGCAATTTAAATGCTTATATATACAGTTTTAAAACGTTGAGGTGTCACCATAGTACAATATCTTGGCTTTCTTCGAAATACCGTAGCATCTCGGTAAGATTAAATAACAGTAATAAAATTACTTGATAGTTTTGAAGATTAGCATTTTTTTAAACTTCTAATTCATAACAAAATTATTATTAGTAAACAAACTAATGGAGAAATATTAAAGTAAGCAACTGCAGATTTTGTAGAAAAAAAAGAATAACAAAAAGGTATGAAATACCCACAGTTAGTGCTTTGAAGCTACAATAACTCAAAAGCAAAAATACAAGGGTCATGTATCATATGCCAAACAACATGTAAATTGTAATATAAGATCATAGATATAAAAAAGGAGACAGTCATTAAATGTTTATTCGGATAATGAAGTGATGATGCGTTTGCATCAGTTGAACTGGTATTAATAAATGTTTTATTAAAGTTATGATTGTCGTTTATAATTGTGAAAAGTAATATACTTTTATACAACTTGGACTACAGGACTTAACGGTGGGTAGTAAATGTATGGGCTTAACATATCCTGACTATTTTAAATGAAGTCTTGCAAATTCCTTAATCGAATAGCTTTTCTCAGATATTCTTGAATTAAAATTAGAATCTAAACTCACTGCTAAATGTTATTGGATTACTTGTTTAGAAACTTTCAGTGTTCAGTTTTGTTAAGCTGTCTGAGTATTCTAAACGACATCGTGTAGGAAATATAGAAAAAAAACACAGCAAACACAATTTATTCCAACAATACCTGTTTAATAAAATTGAATGGATCTTCTGAATTCCCAAAACTAGCACTGTTTACAGGAGCTTTGCGTTTTTCATCCTTTGTTATATATACACCTGGTATTTTCAGTTTTTCTACTTTGACAGGTAAAATTGAAATATGATTTACTGATTCTGTGGAATGTTTCTCTCCATCAGTATTTCTATTCTCTGCTTGATCTATAATTTGGTCTTATAATACAATATTTTGTTTATAAATAATGACTTACTTTTTAAGTTAAACTGATGGAAGGATTCATTTGAAAATACAGAAGAGGCATCATTGTCAGATTTTTCACTTTCTGACAAAATTGAATTACTGTTGTGAATTACATTTAGTAAACGATTACTTTTACTTCCCCATGAGCCTTAAGATGAAAAAATAGAGTAGGACAGTTAATGTAAGACATATTTTTAAAACTTTACAAATTAAATACAGGAGAAAAATACCGATAAAGAAAATTAGTCAAATATATATTTCTTTAACTTACTATACATTAAATTGTATTAGATTATAATTTATTTGAGCCTATAAATTAGGTGTATTTGTAGCCTAGAATTTGATTATTCAGAATGAGTATTTGCATGACTATTTATGTTGGAAACTTCTGTGATACACATATCAAAGAAGAAAATATCTTATTAACTCACTATAGAGAATCTTACTATTTTGATAATAATATGTAAAAATTCAATTGATAGTATTCATCAGTGACTTAATAAACAATTAAAAAACATACAGGATTTGATAATATCTTGTATCAGACCAAGTTTTTACAACTTTCACCAATACATTTATAGAAAAAATCAACAAGAAGAAATGTAAAGGAATCGAAAAAGTATCAATGATAGTAGAAAAATAAACATAGGAATTTAATCTGATAATAAATTAATGGGATGGAGGAGTATGAATAATAAAAATAATGATAAGAAAATTAGAAACCAACTGATTTTGGAATATATTACCCAAGGTCACTAGCAATTACTCAAGATCCCCTTTTGAATCAGAACCAGGAAGTTTGGAACTCCAAATGTAGTTCAATTCATTGATCGACAGTTGAATTAATTGATCCCTTATTTGATTATGGGATCCCCTAATCGCTTTGTAAGCTGCTTGCCATTCCAGTGAATATGATAACCTGGAGTAGGTGATGGGTGGACATACTCGAAATGTGTAGCATCCAACTCAGGAGTGACTAATATTAATTAAAAATTTATAACACTAAAGAAAGCTCTGTAACATTGAACTGTTTCGAGTTAACTACCACTATGTATGGATTAGCTCATCATCTTCAGCTTTTATAATGAAAAACTATGAATTATTGATAAACCACAAACATGATCTCTTTTCCATGGTTTCTGATATGACTAATTGATTTTAAATGAATATCAACTTGTGATAGAGTTTAAGTTCCCTATTATTAATATTTATGAATTCACTTGCCTAACCTTGCAAGTATGTGTTAATCTCATTAGTGTGAACGGTTGACTTTTGTTATATTCTTCCTGTTTGCTTTCTTTCTTCAAGCTTTCGCCTCAAATTCATCAACCAAGGAGTATATCAAGCCTCTACTCTTATTTTTATTATCTGTTGTAGTTATAGACTGTTTGCAGCTGATGAGAAGCTATAAAATAACATTTCCTCGTTTCGTCCTAAAAATATTATTAGGAAAACTAGATATACATAGTATTGTAGTTTACTTAAAGCGTAATACTAATTAATACAGGTGAATTAATATGGTCATTTCTTATTTAACCAACAGATATGTTGTGTTGAAATTGCTATGTTCTCAAACTTGCATTTTGGGTATTAGTAAATATTCTCATGAATACTGTAAGAGACATTTTAAACTAACATGTTAACTTTTCGAATAATTAACAACTAAAAGTTGTGGAACAACTCAATTCAATGTGAATAAAAACTAATGTGTGGTGCATTATGCAAATTATGTGCTTTTACTAAAACTTGATAAGACAATAAAATAGTTAGGAAATGAATTTACAAGTCCGTAATTATCATAGTAATATTATTCTATTACTTTTCCTGAATGAAAACTAAGTGTAAAAGACCGTTATACTGATAAATGTAATCGAAACAGTATATTTTATATGCCTGCTCAAAACATTCTCTTTCGTAAGTCAACTCATTTATTCTCATGATTACTGATTTTGACTTAGTTTGTATGGCAGTCTTTAGCTAAATAAAATCACAAACTGAATGAAGAATGTTCTTTCCGAAAAATTCTGATCAGGTTCTAAATTCAAATTAATGTTTCAAATGGATAGCCAAGTTCAATGGAAAATCTTGAATTTATAACAGGCAGTTATAAATTGTTTTTAATAAGTATATTCTTTATGAATTTTGTAACTAAATAAAGAGATAAATTACAATTATAATGACATTATGCGAATGCTGGTACTTATAAACAATGTTGGTACATTTTTATATTTCTATACAGACATAATCTAGTTTTATATAAGTCTCAATGACTATTAACACATAAATATCACAGCATGAATTTATAGAATATTCTTGGTTTACTACTAAAATATCAATATTTCGTAATATTGTTTTTTATTCAAAAGTTAACAAGTTGAATTATTTCACATTGATATTCTGAAGAAATGATTATTTTAATGATGATAGAGTGAGATCTTTACCTATAACTTTATAAAACAAAATAAAGATAAGTGTTGACCATTAATACTGAACTTAATGGAACTTATCATTATTAACTATAAGGTTCCATGATTATATCAAATAGGGCATTATGGATGGAAGTTGAAGAATAAAATTGAATCGGGACAATGGTCGACAATTTTGTGATTCCTGTTTTCAGTGTTTGTTCATGCGGTTGGAGCTGGTGAGCAAAAGTTACTTTTCAGTTTATTAATATATTATTCTATTTACAAATGCAACAAAACACTTTAAACTTTTGTTAGAAACAAATAAATGGATGTCGTTTATCCAAGTTTATTAGTATCTTGCTTCAGTGCTCATAGTGAATAACTTACTCGAACCAGATATAATCAACGGAGAAGTTGACTGATTTGATATATTTGACAAAGATCTGAAATTAAAATATGCCATATTTAAGATTATGATTACGTATGTTTGATTAACTTGTTATTTGTTGTTTATCATTAAAAAAAAACAAATCCATTCGTGTTTTTCGGTCTAGATTCTAGTGATTAAGTTACATGGTTATGAAAATGAAGCTACACTGATTAGTGTTGCTTCATGTAAAATGTCCTATTGACAGAGTTAAATTTTCATCCCAATGTAACTGAGCTATGTTGTGTGTGCGATGGTTATCGACTACAAGTAATGAAAGATGGTTGCTTAATGTCGAGAACTGATCTAAATTAGACATGAAAATCACTGTATGTCGTCTCAGTGGTCTAGAGCTTAAGCGCGTTAGAACGAGACCAAACATCATGGACTCTACTTTTGTGGTAGAATCATAGATGTGTATTGCTTAGAAGTTTCACAATAAGATGAAACAGGTGTTCAATGCTTTCTGTTTAACTAATATTAATCCATGATATAAACTGTAACAATTAGTTATTCATTGAAGAAAAACACAGGTATAAACCTGTGCATTACGTAAATAATTTATGAATTGTTTAACCGTATTTAAGAAAATATTTCATAAATGGACTTATTCCAAATGCACATAGTCATTTTTATTTTATCTATTGATCTACCTATTAAGTTCAATAGTAATTTTTCTGAACTATTAATATATTATTTTATTATCTTAAGGTAGTTTGTTATTAAACTATTTAGATAAGTTTCATTCTACTTTGATTAGATAATATCAACTAGTTCACAGTTTATTTAATTGTATGTAGTAACATAAAACAGAACTAAAACACTTGTACTTCTAATTACTAGTTTGAGATAAGATTGAATAATAAATTTCTGATTACATTTGATGCTCAATAATCGATAAACATAATTATATATCATTTATATTTAATAAATGAGATTATTATATGTTTAAGATTTATGCAATAAGATTATCAATATATCTGTTTTAACAATTTAGAAAGCACTGAATAAATATACACTACTAAATGAAGTATGCTTTGTAGTCAGTTTACTTGGAGAAAGTACTATATGAAGCGAGAATTTAGATTTTCTTAAAGAATTAGTTAAGAGTGTTGGTTTTGAAAGACTTACTTACTTACTTACGCCTGTTACTCCTCGTGAAGGAGCATAGGCCACTCACCAGCATTCTCCATCCAACCCTGTCCTGGGCAATCCTTTCTAGCTCCGTCCAGTTGTAATTCATCCTTTTCATATCTGCTTCTATTATCCGACGCAATGTGTTCTTTGGCCTTCCTCTTTTTCGCTTCCCTTCAGGATTCCAAGTTAGGGCTTGCCTCGTGATGCAGTTTGACGATTTGCGTAATGTATGTCCTATCCATTTCCATCGTCTTTTCCTAATTTCTTCTTCAGCTGGAAGTTGGTTTGTTCTCTCCCACAGAAGGCTATTGCTGATGGTATCCGGCCAGTGGATGTTGAGTATCTTGCGTAGGCAGCTATTTATAAATACTTGTACTTTCTTGATGATGGTTGTTGTAGTTCTCCAAGTTTCAGCTCCATACAGTAGAACTGCCTTGACGTTCGTATTGAAGATTCTCACTTTGATATTGGTTGAAAGTTGTTTTGAGTTCCATATGTTCTTCAATTGTAGGAATGCGACCCTTGCTTTGCCGATCCTCGCCTTTACGTCTGCATCTGAACCTCCTTGTTCATCGATGATGCTTCCTAGGTATGTGAAGGACTCTACATCTTCCAGAGTTTCGCCATCAAGAGTGATTGGATTGCTGTTTTCCGCCTTGAATTTGAGGACCTTGGTTTTCCCTTTGTGTATGCTGAGGCCTACTGATGCAGAGACTGCTGCTACACTGGCTGTCTTCATCTGCATCTGTTCGTGTGTACGTGATAGGAGGGCTAGGTCGTCTGCGAAGTCCAAATCGTCTAATTGATTCTGAGTTGTCCATTGTATTCCGTGTTTTCCTTCAGATGTCGAGGTCTTCATAATCCAGTCGACCACCAGAAGAAAGAGGAAGGGAGAGAGTAAACAGCCTTGTCTGACTCCAGTCCTTACTTGGAATGCATCTGTCAGCTGTCCTCCATGCACTACTTTGCACTGTAGTCCGTCGTATGAGTTCCGGATAATGTTGACAATCTTCTCAGGAACTCCGTAGTGTCGAAGAAGTTTCCATAATGTCCTCCTATCTACACTGTCGAATGCCTTTTCATAATCAATGAAGTTGATGTATAGTGATGAGTTCCACTCAACTGATTGTTCGACGATGATCCGTAGTGTTGCAATTTGGTCTGTGCACGACCGATCCTTACGGAATCCAGCTTGTTGATCTCGAAGTTGGGCGTCTACTGCATCCTTCATCCGGTTCAGCAACACTCTGTTGAAGACTTTCCCTGGTATTGACAGTAGTGTAATGCCTCTGTAGTTTTCACATTTGCTCAGATCTCCTTTCTTTGGAATCTTGACGAGGTGTCCTTCTTTCCAGTCCATCGGCACTTGTTCCTCCTCCCAAATCTTTTTGAATAGAAGGTATAGCATGCTTGTGGTTGCTTCGATGTCTGATTTCAGTGCTTCAGCTGGTATGTTGTCGGGTCCTGCTGCTTTCCCGTTCTTGATTTGTCTGACGGCCATTCTAATTTCTTCCGTCGTTGGTGGGTTGACATCTATAGGAAGATCTATGTGTGCTGCTTCGATGTCCGGTGGATTCATTGGAGCCGGCCTATTCAGGAGTTCCTCGAAGTATTCTACCCATCTGTTACGCTGTTGTTGAATTTCGGTGATTGGCTTGCCTTCTTTGTCTTTGACCGGCCTCTCTGGTTTACTGTATTTCCCTGCTAGTTTCTTCGTTGTATCGTGAAGCTGTTTCATATTTCCTTCTCTAGCAGCTTTTTCTGCCGTCGTTGCTAGTTCTTCCACGTATTTCTTCTTGTCGGCTCTAATGCTCCTCTTCACTTGTTTGTTTGCTTCTATGTATTCAGCTTGTGCTTGGACTTTCTCTGCTCGTGTTCGGCTGTTGTTAATTGCTGCCTTCTTGTTCTTCCTTTCTTTGATCTTGTCCAGTGTTTCTATAGAGATCCATTCCTTATGATGGTGTTTCTTTAGGCCCAGAACCTCTTGACACGTTGAAGTTAATGCTTCCTTGATGCCTTTCCAGTTGTCCTCCATACTAGTTTCTTCTTCTTTCAGTAGATCTTGTAAGGCTTGGAACCTGTTGTTGAGAGCTATCTTGAATTCATTGAGTTTGTCAGTATCTCGAAGGAAGGCTGTATTGAACCTTTGTAGTGCTGTTTGTCCACTTGTCCAGTTCTTTTTAGCTTCAGTTTTAAATTGGCTACAACTAGGTGGTGATCTGAAGCTACGTCAGCACCTCTCCTGGTTCTCACATCTTCCATTGTCCTTCGGAATTTTTTGTTGATGCAAATATGATCTATTTGGTTCTCTGTAGTGTGGTCCGGTGAGATCCATGTAGCCTTGTGTATACGCTTGTGTGGAAATATTGTGCCTCCTATGACCAATTTGTTGAATGCACATAGATTTGCAAATCTTTCTCCATTTTCGTTTCTTTCTCCCAGTCCATGTCGTCCCATAATATCTTCATATCCGGTGTTGTCTATTCCGACTTTGGCATTTAGATCTCCCATCAGAATAGTTAGGTCCTTTCTTGGCATTTCTCAATGATTGACTGCAGCCGCTCGTAGAACTGATCTTTAATGTCGTCGTTGCTATCATTGGTGGGTGCATAACATTGGATAATATTCATTAAGATCCCCTCCTTCTTTGTTTTGAATGATGCTTTGATGATTCTGGATCCGTGAGACTCCCATCCTACAAGTGCATTTCGTGCTACTTTGGACAGCATAAGAGCGACTCCCTGAGTGTGTGGAGCATTGTCCTCCTCGTGACCGGAGTATAGCAGCATCTCTCCCGTAGCTAGCCTTTTCTGTCCAGCTTGGGTCCAGTGGGTTTCGCTGATTCCCAGTACTGCTAAGTTGTATCTCCTCATTTCCATTGCTATTTGACTGGTCTTCCCGGTTTCCCACATTGTTCGAACGTTCCATGTACCTATAAAAATTTTTGCTCTGGTTGTTAGAAGGGGCATCGGCCTCGTGGCTTCCGAAGGAACTCGGCTTTCACCATGAAGCGTCATAATTCTTCTAACTGAAGACCTTCTAACTCCCAGGGCAGAGTTTAAATGGTTTGGATTATTTTTTCTGGTAAGCGTTTTTTTAGCGAGTTAGTTTTCTACGGGATGGGGACGCTAACCCCATGCCCAACCCTCCTCCTTTACCCGGGCTTGGGACCGGCAGTAACCCTATTAGAGCTACAGGCGGAGTTGGTTTTGAAAGAGTCAAATAGAAATCAGATGTTTAGTACTCGATGATTGTTTAAATAAACATCCGTTTGTGAAAATTAACTCTTAAGGTTTACACATGAAATAATAGTGTACTTTATATAAGATAACATTTTCAGTTATTTCCTAAACGGATACTGAAATATTTGTAATACTCCTGTTATTCATCAAATTAAAACGGTTTATGGCATGTGAATAAAAATAGGGGAATTATTTGCTTTTGGTTAATAAATATTGACATTTAAAACTAATTACCTTAGAACTGCTTCAGATGATTTACAGTTTGGTTGATAGAACTTATTTGACGGCCGGAACCTATCTGATGTAATAAGTAAAGCACAATGTATAAATATACAACTATCTAATAATATAATAGAAAATTCTGTTATAAAAAGCAACAAAATGGTTTTAAGATGAAGTCAACTGTTTCACATAGTTTCTAACATCATCATTCTAGAAACTGATAGTTTAGTTGTGAATTAGTAAATTTCTAATGGACAGTACTCAACTGGAATTACTGTTTTTTTCTTTGTGATGACTGAAATTTATTATCTTAATTTTTTTAGTTGACGTTTGTTGTAGTCGTAATACTTACTTCTTACTGATTAATATCTGAGTAGTGATATATATTTAAATTGTGAAGTCTTTAGTGAAATTAAATTCTAGGAATCCATTCTTAACGTATATGTGCTCTAAGTGGTTTGATATTGGTTACCGCTGAGGAATGACTTGGTGTTACTATAACAGTCTTGGAGGAGGTTAACCATACCCTGAATAGCTCTATGCTAAAGTCTCTCTCTATTGGTCATGTTACACTTGTAGATATTTATTCTTAACAAATATCAAATAAAAGAAAACATAGTTTAATACACGATTTTCTTCCTAATGACTCCAACAATTGGCTTATTTTGTCCTGATAGCTTTAAAATTTGAAAATTATACTAATGTCGATGCTGACAAGTTCTCAAGAAATAAGCATTTTCTACCGAAATAGTGTTAATTTTTTTAAAATGCATGGAACATCATCAATTTATTAAGATAAAAAACATAAATACTTTTAAAAACACCAATCATTAAATAGCAAGTTAAAACCGATATCTTTTTTCAATGTCAATCAGTTATTTGTCTTTGCCAGTTTTGATTTTTTGTCAAGAAGTTTAAACCCAGCTTTTAGTTTATAATCAGTTTATAAATAGAACAATAAGACGATGGTTTAGTAAATAATCTGTAGATTGCATATTTAAGCTTTGACTCATACGTCTATGTGATCATTTGGGCGATATTATTAACCCTCACAAAATGTGGCTTACTGTTGTTTACAAAAATATATATTCAATGAATGTATTACCATTAGTAGTTAATCAGTAGTATTAATTCAAACGCTATATATTGAAATTCAAAAAAACACAAAGTACTTTTGATTGATTAGTTTCTCATTGACAGGTTATTTTTGAATTTCCATTTCTTATCATTAAAATAAATTATTCAAAGGTTTTATATTCAAGTTTAGCTATTTGACTTAAATTCTTATTAAATTATTAATGTAATTTGAGTTAAAATTTTACGCATAGTTTTCAAATCATTATTAGATGATTATTGTAACGTTTTCATTCATATTCACTGAGAGTAAATGTATTTTTTAACTACAAACATTTTCATTGATTTAGAGTTAAAAAGTTTTCATCTGTTTTAATTGGGAGATTGGTTAATTAGGGAATTCTTAGAAACCCTTATATGAACTAATTATATACTCCTTATATATATATATATATATACTTCTTATATAATGTCAACAGAATTGAGGAAATTTACTTCTTGCAAATAATGGCAACCTGTAAATGCAATATTGCCCAAAGTTCTAAACAGTAATTTTAGTTGAAGTTTCGAAGTGATATTACTTAGATTATTGAATCGCTGTCAGAACAAAATACTGACCAATATAAGAAAAAGCCTGAAAATATAACTAAATACAGTTATGATCAATATAGTATATTAGAGCAGTAAACGAACTACCTACCTGAAGAGTGTGTTAGTCCCACTGGTTTACGTCGTCTTAATTTTGTAAAACTGTAAATATAATTAACCAAGCGGTCGGAGAAAGGTTAATTCATTGATCATAATGTAATAATAAGTTATAAAGATTACACTGAAATATTTTAGTATTTAGACATGGTAAATTTTATTTTAAGGATGTACTTATCAATATATATTGAGTTGGACACAAATACAAGTTTAAAAACTTGATCAAAAGAAAACAACAAAGGAATTTGAAGAGAAAAATACGAACAATTATGCTGGAGGTTTTTAAAATGTCAAACAAAATTACCGAATTGTAGTTAAAAAACAAGAAATGAAAAATACAAATTAATTAGGATTCAAGACAAAACTAGAGAATGGATGCAACTATGTTGATTGAGGTGACATCAAGTCTACGTAATGATGATCAATATTTACGCTAGTCTTAATATCTCCTACGAATTTCAACTCATGAAATAAGTAAAATATCTATTTTTACTTTTCCTGAAAAACGTAGAGTCCATAGAATAAACTTTTGAAAATGTTTTCTTTCATTTAGAGATGAATACCTGATATAAGTTTGTTAATATATGATTTTTAAATATTTCTTTACGAGCTCAACAATCTGATTACGAAAAACATATCATGTATAGTGTGTAAATATAAACATATTTAATTATTTCCATCCACATGAGGACCACATATACTGGTAAGAATGGATGTGAAATTCCCATTGTTACACAGTGTTAAGTTGATCGCATTTGTTTGGAAGTTCGATTTAGCAGAACTATTTCTGCAGACGATAAGGAATCGATCGAATATCAGTTAAAGTGGAATTATTTTTCTGTTATTCCATTAAAATGTTACTTCTAGTAGGATGTCTATGACAAAATTATTCAATAAAATATAGACATTTTCTGAAATGATTCAAGTGAATTAATTCACACCTATATCTTGTAACCCATATTGATACATCGGAGATTTTCAAAGGCTTTTAGAATCATTAGTTGAACCAGTGACTTTTTGTTAGCCATTTAGAACCAACTTAGTACATAATGTTTGCAAAAAATAATTATTCGAAGTAATCAGGCATAACTGTAACTAGCATAAGCAATGAATGAAAAGACAACCTTTGATAAACACCAAGCATACCTAATTTCATCCAAATACAACTTAAAATATTAACAGTTTGCACTTTAATCTGAGACATAAATCCTCGACGACGACCAGAAATAAAGAATTGTGACTAATTAATTACAATTAACTAATTTTACTACTCGTAAGTAGATGAGGTGAATAGGGATATTTATGTCATAGCTAAAATTTACAGTTAATTTTAAAAAAATCGGCATATTTTAAAGAATAGGAACGTCAATGCTGATTATGTATAAACTGTAGTGTTTAAACGGATTATTGTGTACAACAGTTATATGAATCATGGAAGCATCTCTGTACTATAATACGAATTATTATTTTAAGGTATATGCTTTCATTATAACAACATTAGTTCAGCTACGTAAGTTTTCTCCGTTTTTATTTGGAAGACCTGTGAATTTATATTTAATTGAGATAATTAACGTGATGATTGAGTCTTGTATATCAGTATGCATGCGTTTAATGAGTAACGCATAATTTTGTCGAACAATAACCATTTAGATATATAAGGTGCAAAATAGGGTAATGTCTTCAACCTGTGATCGAATACAATCACGAACAATATAACTAATATCTATATACATGAAAAATTGTCATATGTGTCATATAGTCTGAAGACGCAGTAGTGGAAGTATGCGATGAGCAATCACGGGAGGTAGCTGAAGATAATTTTAAACAAACTATTCAAAAACTAAGTGGATATTTTATAAAAATATCAGAAATAAGATAACGACTTAAAAAAACATAAACGTTTATGGTTCCTACTGTTATTTAAAATAAGAATTTTCAAGGAGAATCCTGGTAACAAAAGAACAAGGAACTCTAGTCAAAAGATTATTCCAATACAAATAAAAACAACAAAAACTAATTCATTGTTAAGCTACTTAAGTAAAACAAACTTATATTGGTTTTTAGCTTTATAAATGTGATACTACAAAAGATTAAACAGATATTATATATATTAAGATCTATGGTAGATTTTAGAAACACATGCTTAGTATAAGGGGATTTGTGCCCAAGCTACTACAAACAATTAGAAACGCATTACAGTTAGAAATAATGACGTTCATCGATAACAATGAAAAGATAATTGTTTCTAATGTTACCAATTAAAGGCGACTAATTGTCTTAAATTTATTAAAAAGTGGTTAGGTTATGGAAATTATTTGAAGAAATGAACCAAATTATCAGTTGATTCTATATATGGAGAAGAATCAAACAAATTGGTCTTTGTATACCAACATAGCTCAACTTAACAGTCAATGTGTACATGGAATAATGCTGACATAGTTTGGCCTCTCATAACTTTCTTTAAACCTACTTCTGCACTGATGGGCTCCGCTTATCGAGGAAGGAGGTGGTCAGGCATACGTGGCATTTGTCATAAGCATCTCCGTTAATGGACATTCTTTACCTCATCAACAGATTTATCGCTATCGCCTAGTGCTCTATGCTTAACTTCATTATTGCCCACTCGCTTGTTCCAGGAAACGCGAGTAATTTTTCAAAGATACTTATGATCGAGAATCTTCAGCCTATGCATGTCATTACATGTCATAGACCATGTTTATAAGCTACAGAGTAACACAGAGAAGACTTCTGAGCAGCCTATAGGCATACTTGTTGTCAGGCGGATATCGGACCTATGATGCAAGTGATATAAGTTTGTAAAAGCCATGCGGGATTAGAGAAATAGGTCCTGAGTTTCTTTTAGACACCAACCCATCAGAGCTGGTGAGACTTCTAAGATAAGAGAGGTGGTCAACGCGATCAACCACTTCAAAATCAGTTAAAAAACTTTGAAAATATTATACAGCTTTCTAGGAAAACATGCAGTAGCTATCTACTTAGTTCACGAAATAATTATTCTATTGACTATCATTCGGTCGAAGTTTCAGGTTGCTCAAAACTAAACACTTCAAACTAATCAGGGATCAATCTAGTAGTTACGATAACACAATGTAGCTGTTCACATACATAACAAACATAACAAAGATTCAAACATGCTAGCCAAACTAAAAACAAGGAAATCTTGGCACACGAAATATAGCAAAGATAATCTAATGCAAATATCAAACATATGAAACATACTGAATTAGATCAATAAAAGAACAGACAAATTCAGAACATAATTTCTGCATAATATTGATCAGAAATCATGTTGCTTTAAGTGTTACCTATTTTTTATTACATCTCTTATTTATAAATAAATTATCATAGAGTGGTGAGATATTGTATGAAATTAATTGCCAGCTTTATAAACTATGAGATGGTATTCTATATATATGTAATGAAATGATATTGTTAAAATTTCAAAATACTTTACTTGTACATAGAATATATAACAACATGCTTGATGTTTCAAATGTAGTGTTAATAAATCGTTGATGAGAATCTAGTTCGGTTTATATTGAAAAAATTTCCATTACCTTAGGATAAATTGATCTGATAACAGTTCATTAGCGCTAGCACGATTGGATGGCTCTATGATAAATGTTTTCAGTATGAAGTTTTTGCAAGCTACTGAAACTCCATCAGGGATCTTGGGGTGTTGCAAATCCATACCAACTCGATATAGAGCAGTCATTGCATTCCCAAGCTAATTTGAACAAAAAACGAAAGACAGTCGAAGAAGTGGAATAGAGAGAAGTATTGAAAATTCCCACAAAACTAAAAGGGAGCAAATTCTGTTAATTTTCAAGACTTCAAAATATGTATGTATGAATGAATCAAGTATTATTTCAGGATGATAATGCAAAAATTCACACTAGGAAACATAACTGAATATAATAGATAAACTGTGTGAACTCAGGGAAAAATATGAGACAACTGGTCTAGATGTCGAATATTGACTGATCGGCAAATAGGAGCTAGTAACAGTTGTATCAATAAAGCCCACCAAATCCACGAAAGAAAGCAGAATATGAAGAAACATAAATTATCAAACTTATTAAGATCTACTTCAACAAATGGAGGTGATTACTTCAGCGTTACTTCGGTCATCAATGTTATTTAAGTCCATTAACAGCTATATTGATATGGTTTTGAAAAACTCTAGATATAAATTGTTTTTCTGGTCTCATCATAAGTGTGGAATGCATTGAATATATATGCTACTGGATTCCTTTAGCCTAATCATGTAAAAGATCAAACATTACTTCTGTATAGTAAGACAGTCTATTATCGTTACATTCGGTTTTTCGTTGGTGAACAGAGATCTCATTGGGTTCATATATTTGATCTTTGGTAATCTATTTTTATTGTACTCTTAGTAACAAACTATTCTAAATTATGGACAATCGGTGTTCTTTTTCCGGTAGCCCATATTACTTTTTAGTACACTAGTATGTATTCATCATATTGTAACATCATGTTCACTTGTTTTATTTTTTATCCAGTTGTTAAATTTATTTCCTATCATTGAGGTTACTTGAAAACTTGGTCTTCAGTGGATGAAATTATAAATACTGTACATAAACCAAAGAAAGACATTCAAAGTAAATGGAATGACTATGAAAATTATGTGCTTTCAGTTTTGGATAAGTGGTGTTTAAATTGTCATGTTATTTCTTCTTCATATTTGTTTAGTCGAATATGTAGACTTAATGTTAACTCGATTATAGATGAGAAGATAAAGTTAACCCACATTTTCAAGCAGCGATGCTGAAACAAGCATGGGAATTAGTATGAGTGATGGATTCACAATTGTGTTTATATGTAACTTCAACAGATTTAAACCAAAAGCGCACATAGAAGTAAAATATTGAGATCCAGATTTCCTTTCGTTATTCTATATACAAGTAGTAATTATAAAAGATGTGAAAGTTTATAGAAAAATAGTTATGCAGTCTTAAGCACAAAAATTGATCACATTCACTATATTTTTATGGTTGAAATTGAACGGTTGATTAACAAAATTAGGATCTTGTTTTAAGTATGAGTTTCACAGAAGTCGATGGGTTACTTAAAACAAAAATGCTACCTTCTTATAAATAAAGTTTCTATAAGTTTTAACGTTTACGTAAGTATAGAAACGGTTAATCGTTACCTAACATCTGCCATTTGATTCATTTGGAACGTAATATGTTTGACTGGAGAACTAAATAGGATTAAGTAGAATTGTTCTTTGGTATTACGAATATTATTTGATTACCTGTACATCTCATTTATGCGTTTGTAAGATTATTTTAACATCCTACTGTATGGCTTGAAGTAGTAGATTGTTGGACATATTTCGTTAGAAACTACACGTTACGAATTGAATTGATGTTATCTTTAGATTATGTTATGAGCTTAATCTATAGAAACATCACAAAGAAGACCAGAACATAACCAAATGACATGGAAACTAGTGATGCAATTTCAACCGTAGAACTTTAAATGATACGCAGTTTATGATCTAAAGGGAATCAATCTATTAATTATCACCTGTAAATGTACTGATTACCAATATCCTTACAGATGAGACCATAGTAGAAACCAACCGTTATTTAAAGAAGTCTTAAAAACAACAAAACAAGAAGTTACGACTTCACTTCAGAGTCAAACAGAAGAAAACTCAGGAGGAAATAAATTGTTAAGTAAAAATGATTGACGATAGCTAACAAGGAAGTAATAAACATTAATCACTTTTGGATTTAACATTAATAGAAAATCAGAGGGTATGTAGATCTGTACTAATACCATTCATTTGGTTTATATCACCACTGGTCTTACAGCTTTATACGTTAAACTACTTATTCTTTAAACAAAGGTTGTATAATGGTGTAACCAATCCGCTGACGAGCATACACCGCCTATTTTTAGTATGAAAGACCTTTCACTTTGCAACACACTACTTTTTTGAATGGTACTATGTGATGTAAATTTTTCACGTATTCGGTTTGTACTAAACATTCTTGACGCCTAGTCGGAGTACTCATACTAAGGGAGATTTTCAACAATGCTTTACGTTCTATACACTGATGGGAGGGACTAGAACATTTGTCTGCTAAGTAAACAAAAGTACAGAACGCCTACTTAAAGCTTTACTTCTAATCACATTCAGTAAGTAGTGTATTGTAACTAGTTTTGTGCGCTGTGGTTACAAATTTAATATTTATGGGCTGAATATACCTCATTAGAAGTGAACAGTTTCAAAGAAATGTTAGTTAAAAATTGTCATTATCTGATTGTATATAAACTATAAATATTAATGAGATCTTGGAATTTCGCCATGTTTAACTTGTTCATACAAGCTGTGAGTAATCCCTACTAATCACAGCAAATATTGAATAAGTTGAATTATACCCTTGGTTTATGTGTTGAATATACTGTCCTTGCGTTTAAACAAAATGTTTACATGCATCTAAAGAAGGCTATGAAAGACTTTTATCTTCATCAAATTGTAAATTGATTCAGAATATTTGTTTACATATTATTACCTCACTGAACGGCTGTTTTCCTGTCAACATTTCTACAACAGTACATCCAAAACTCCATATATCAGCTGGAAATCCACAACAACCCCTGATAAGTTCTGGTGCCATGTAGCGCATAGTACCTTAAATAATGGACATTAAAAACAGTAAAATATGTCAATTACGACAATATAGACAGGATTATTCCGAACGCAAACTAGATTTATTGAATTGTGTTGTAGACGGTTATGATACTTTCAAAATAATTTATAGATAGAAACAACTCAAATGCTCTTCGTTAAAGTGCTAAGTAGTAATAAGCTTAAACTTATGCGTCCAGAAAGAAACAGTCATCGATTTATTACCAAGTGATTTCCCTGAGCACAAAATCATCTAGTATTCAGTCAATCCAGTTCACAAATGCATTGCCTTATGTACCCATACCACGTCACTAAAGCAAGACTAAATCACTAAGACAAATTACAGAGTAGTATTAGTAGTAGTAATAGTAACAGTAGTTATATTAATGTAATGAGCGAAACTCATGTAAGGTAAACCGAATTATTGTTCAATGCAAAATCACACAATAGCCCACTAAAATATGAAAATCATACATTTGTACAGCTTTTGTGCATTATCCTTTATATATCCTTTATATAATTCTGTTGCTCTTTTGATTGCTTTCCTATTTCATCCCTTTTCTTCCCGTCTTAATATTCTGCTTCCTATTGCTGCTAGAATGGCCGTCAGACAAATCAAGAACGGGAAAGCAGCAGGACCCGACAACATACCAGCTGAAGCACTGAAATCAGACATCGAAGCAACCACAAGCATGCTATACCTTCTATTCAAAAAGATTTGGGAGGAGGAACAAGTGCCAATGGACTGGAAAGAAGGACACCTCGTCAAGATTCCAAAGAAAGGAGATCTGAGCAAATGTGAAAACTACAGAGGCATTACACTACTGTCAATACCAGGGAAAGTCTTCAACAGAGTGTTGCTGAACCGGATGAAGGATGCAGTAGACGCCCAACTTCGAGATCAACAAGCTGGATTCCGTAAGGATCGGTCGTGCACAGACCAAATTGCAACACTACGGATCATCGTCGAACAATCAGTTGAGTGGAACTCATCACTATACATCAACTTCATTGATTATGAAAAGGCATTCGACAGTGTAGATAGGAGGACATTATGGAAACTTCTTCGACACTACGGAGTTCCTGAGAAGATTGTCAACATTATCCGGAACTCATACGACGGACTACAGTGCAAAGTAGTGCATGGAGGACAGCTGACAGATGCATTCCAAGTAAGGACTGGAGTCAGACAAGGCTGTTTACTCTCTCCCTTCCTCTTTCTTCTGGTGGTCGACTGGATTATGAAGACCTCGACATCTGAAGGAAAACACGGAATACAATGGACAGCTCAGAATCAATTAGACGATTTGGACTTCGCAGACGACCTAGCCCTCCTATCACGTACACACGAACAGATGCAGATGAAGACAGCCAGTGTAGCAGCAGTCTCTGCATCAGTAGGCCTCAGCATACACAAAGGGAAAACCAAGGTCCTCAAATTCAAGGCGGAGAACAGCAATCCAATCACTCTTGATGGCGAATTTCTGGAAGATGTAGAGTCCTTCACATACCTGGGAAGCATCATCGATGAACAAGGAGGTTCAGATGCAGACGTAAAGGCGAGGATCGGCAAAGCAAGAGTCGCATTCCTACAATTGAAGAACATATGGAACTCAAAACAACTTTCAACCAATATCAAAGTGAGAATCTTCAATACGAACGTCAAGGCAGTTCTACTGTATGGAGCTGAAACTTGGAGAACTACAACAACCACAATCAAGAAAGTACAAGTATTTATAAATAGCTGTCTACGCAAGATACTCAACATCCATTGGCCGGATACCATCAGCAATAGCCTACTGTGGGAGAGAACAAACCAACTTCCAGCTGAAGAAGAAATTAGGAAAAGACGATGGAAATGGATAGGACATACATTACGCAAATCGTCAAACTGCATCACGAGGCAAGCCCTAACTTGGAATCCTGAAGGGAAGCGAAAAAGAGGAAGGCCAAAGAACACATTGCGTCGGATAATAGAAGCAGATATGAAAAGGATGAATTACAACTGGACGGAGCTGGAAAGGATTGCCCAGGACAGGGTTGGATGGAGAATGCTGGTGAGTGGCCTATGCTCCTTCACGAGGAGTAACAGGCGTAAGTAAGTAAGTAAGTATTGCTGCTACGTACTACTTATATCTGTCAGCATAAGCAGCATACACGACAGTGGTTGTAGGAATAATTAGTCATAGACAATATGATTCGGGAAGGAAGAATGAATTCAAGAAGTAGAAACTCAGGATCGAAGATATGACAAAGATTAAACTGATCGACATCAGTGTGACTGACTCTGAACCTTATCATTCAACGTTGCTAACTATTGGTTACGAAAGTCGCGAGAACCCTTATCAGACAGTCTTTATCTATCAATTATTGTTGTCCGATTTGAAACTAATCTTTTGTTCATTGGGTGATTATCAATCATACATAACTTATGTAAACTCATATCTTTTGTAACTACTCAACAACTATTATTAATTTTCGAATTTTAAATAATAAACTTTTTACTTATTTGTTTCTGGTAGAAGTAATACCAAAGTCAGAATTTTCAACACAAATGTGAAGACAGTTCTACTATATGGGGCGGAAACTTAAAGAACTACGAAAGCCGTCGTCCAGAAGATACAGGTGTTTATTAACAGATGTCTACGCAAAATACTTCGGATCCGTTGACCAGATACTATCAGCAACAACCTACTGTGGGAGAGAACAAACCAGATTCAAGTGGAGGAAGAAGTCAGGAAGAAGCGCTGGGAGTGGATAGGACACACATTGAGGAAAGCACCCAACTGCGTCACAAGGCAAACCCTCACCTGGAACCCTCAAGGTCAAAGGAGAAGAGGATAACCAAAGAGCACATTACGTCGAGAAATGGAGACAGACATGCGAAGAATGAACAATCATTGGATGGAACTAGAAAGGAAGGCCCACGACAGAGTGGGTTGGAGAATGCTGGTTGGCGGCCTATGCTCCTTGAGGGGGTGGTTGACAGGCATATGTAAGTAAGTAAGTTCTGGTAAAAGTATAATTTGCCATAGAAGCAGGTATATCATGTAACTTAAGCACCATTTAAATTCATTTTATCGTTGTATCATAGATATTTTAATTGATTTAAAATATTCCAAAAACCAAATATTGTTGATTTTCACTTCATTTATAATAACACAAACTCTGTTTATCTCTGCACTTAAAACTTTGAGCAAAATAATCGAGCTATTATCTTAATTCCGAATGGTTAACTCAAAGCTATCGGTATATAATACTTTAACCTGTTTTCTTGATATACATTCCAATGATCTTACATATGGATATGTAAGTATCTACACGTACTAATTGATAAACTTTGTCACCTTAATTAATTGTTTAGCATTGTTGATTATTGGTTATCAATACGAATAATTTTCAAGAAGCTGATACCTAGAAAATGAATTTACTTTGGCTTTTTTTTCAAATAGTGAATAAAATAAAGAACAATGATTCAGAAATTTGGTTAATATTAAAATTTATGTCAGCGAAATCATTTTTAAATGTTTTTCGTTTTAATGGAATGACGAACGATTGATTAAATTATTTTCGAACAGCTGATTGGTAAATTACATTTGAATTAGTTATTAGATAATTTTTTTTCTCCATAGTTATTCACATCATATGATGATGATGATTCAAGATCCCTGTTTATCTGTTTTTATTCTGTTGTCAATAGATATAATAAATTCACAGATAGTAAAACTTGATTATTCTCTTAATAAGTGATATAGTTTTTCTGTGGCTCATCAAATACATAGTGAAATTTTTGATTTACCAAAAGGCACATAGTTCTATGATTAAAGATATTTCAATATTAAACTTGGCGAATTTGATCGACAAGTGGGTGATTGAATAAATTGGGGGTTGTAAAACTTTAAGAATAATTTTAGAACATAATTCCTATTGCTAAGTTCTTTGATAATTTTGTTGTAGTATAATAGCTCGCTTGTCAATAATTTTAATTGTGAACACATTCATTACTCCCTGAATAGCTGCTTTCATTAATCTACTTATAATCAAGAGGCTGCGGTTAATTTTCCTCATAGTTCATAGTATGCCATCATTATTTGTATCATAAATTGTATTTTGCAAAATACATAATGGGTTATTTTGCTAAATCGAACAAAGCTAACAATGTAACCCAATAGATATAAAGTTTAAGCGCTCGTCATGAAGTCGGGAAGTCCTGATTCCAGTCTCTGGTCGTAGATAAGCACTACTTAGTCCCATACTAGGATAAAATAGCTGTTTATTACTTTCTGAATTTTATTGGTAAGGTCCATCCGTGGAATAAACAAATTTCTGAACAAATTAGTATAAAATATAATTTAAGAGACTGTTAGTCTGAATACAAGTGCATATACTAAGAAAGCATTCTAATAAGGTTGAAATTTCAGTGACATTAATTTTGTCAGTACACTCATTATTTCAATGAAATTTTTGTCAAATATTTATGGCATAAAATTTACCTACCTTTAAATGTTTGAGCTCGTGGAATCAAACCTGCTAGTCTTTTTGATGCTCCAAAATCTGTTATTTTCAGTTCACCTTTATACATATTAACGAGAATATTATCTCCTTTAATATCTCTATGAATAATTCGATTTGCATGCTTTTTTTAATAAAATATAATATGGTGATAATCATTAGTAGTGAAAATGAGCGGTATAAATATATTTTATTACAAGCTAAAAATAATAAAGTTGGTTGAATAGTTGAATAAGACCGTTTATGCTATATTGATATGATTAAAGTAATAAAATGTATTTAGGTAACATTAGTAAAATAGCTATTAAGTTTCACTGATATATGAATGTAAGTTTTCTTATTCAATTATTCTGTATTAACAGACAAATAAATAAGGCAAAAACTGTGTCGAGGTAGATCGTAACATGAAAAATCAGATACCAATGTTCATTGATTTACTGGTGGCGACATTTTTTCACAATAGTTTGTTGATTGAGCCGTTTTATCATCTGAATTACTTATAATTGTTAGAACAAGTAATTAATGAAAATGAACATTTTTATTCTTTCTTAAATTACGTCCACCGTTTGGGCCTGAAAGTCAACTAATTATTTGAGATTTTCGGTTAAGCAGTGCTATTTGCATTAATAATTACTACACAGTTCTTTTTATTTCTGATACAGACTACTGAAAAGTAATGAGTATGCTTAGAAAATAATGGAATTTCTCAAACAGACTGTGCTGTGAAGTTATATATCATACTAGAAAACTTCGGGATTATAGAATTTATACATCAGTTTGTCATTTTATTTAGCTACATAAATAAATATTACTTGTAGAGAAAATCAATGGACGAATGAAAAACGAAAAAATCATTATTAAAATAGGTAAACATTAGAGCGATCTGGTAGATATAATGTTGTTTTTAATTTTTGATATCGACGGTGAGTAAATATATCCCATTATTACCTGTGTTAAGATGTACCTGTCGTTTTATTTTATTAGTTAACTACGTAAAAACCTATTCAAATTGAATTGAAAATTATTAATTTCGAATGTTTCTTTTAAGTTTAACAAGCGGTCATGAGCTTAATCCACACAATGCTAACTTTATATGACACTGAATATCGGATATAGGCGATAACCAAGCGTCTATATCACATTAGGCATTCAAACTTACAGACCCTGACTTATACATGCGTTAGCTTATTCGAAATGTCTCAGGATACACTAAATACGTACAACTAATGATTTGAAGCTGCGTTTGATCACGAAAAACTGTTTTATGCGACCTATCTTGAGGTGAGAGTATATTTTAGTTCGTAGAGGATGATTCCTTGTAAGTTAAATTCAAGGTATATTGTGAATCTTATTACATAGTTTTAGTAAAAAATACTCACTAAATACTGTAGACCTTCCAATATTTGTTTTGAATAATTTGCCACTGTTTCCTCTTTCAAAGCACCATATTTTGAGACAAGTGATGTTAATGACGCTACAAAGAAAAGAGTATCAATTCAACACTTGAAATGATCATTCGATTACTCATTTCACGAAAAAATGTCCAATTCGTTAGTGATATCAAATTGAAAAGTTATTGAGGCGGAAACATTTAACGAAATGTAGTTTGGTTAAATATCTATCATTCAACCATCATCGTGAATATTAAATATAGCGTTAAGGTTTTTGATCAATGCTGATAAGCATATGAAACAGAGAGATTTATAAGGTCTATTGAGTTAGGGTTCTAAATTAATTAGAATAAAGTAGTTACAATTAAACTGAACAAGACGTACCGCCAGGAACCAGTTCCATAAATATCATAAACACTCCTTCATGATCAACAGATCCAAAGTACTGTACAATGTTTTTATGATGAAGTCTTGAATGTAATCGAATTTCATCATGTAGCGGTTGAAATTCCCTAAATGGAAACGAAAATATAGAAGAATCGTTTAGTTGTTCAACGCTATGAAGCAAATTACTTCATTTAGCGAAATGTTTGCATCAAAATTACAAGTACTAACGTATTCCGTAGAGAAAAACCAAAAACGATTAATATAGGCAATAGTATTGACATATATTTACATAAAACAAAATTCCTAACGTTATGCTCATTTAGCAAACATATCTGCTATCTTCAATTCCAGGATATATTAAAAGGTGAGTTTCTAGTGAAGTTATCTGCTGAAGTGATATATATATATATACATCGCCCCAGTGGTTAATAATAACAAAATACACTGATATTATCAAGAAACTAAGGTGATTTCTCATGAACATTTTAAGTGGCTTGATTAAGTACAATAATTTGTTGATAATTGAGTCCATAACAACAGCTATATAGATCTATTCTGACAAAAATAACATTTTTTAAAAGAAAAAATGACTTCATTGGACTTTGGAAGAGTAAGGTGGAAAAAGACTTCAATCACATAATGATTTGGTTACTGTCTAATGACAAACGTCAAATAACTTGCTTATAGTAACGTAACGCATAAGTTAAGAATTTTCAATTTCCTATCTATCTTTTTGTTTCCATCTATGATAAACATAAATCTGTCAACTAAAATGCACAGTTTCTATACTAAGCTTGATAAATCATGTTTAAATAGGTCAGGTCATAAATGACGATATTAGATAGTTTATTCATGCTTATTTATTCATTAACCAATCTCTCTATCACACCTTAAAATAATAAATTATATTTTAATAAAAAGATATTTCTCTAGTCTTAGATACTCTTCATCACGTTTATGAAAAACCTCTTTTTGTCATATACATTTTATCTGGAATTTGTTCAAGAAACGTTTAATTCTGTTTTTTTTTTCGTTTGTTTTCAGTTATGAAGGTTAAATATGTATTGACTTCATTGTCTGTGAAACGTTCACATATATTTTGTTCCAGTTGATCTTGTCTTTATGTTTGTAAACAAATAAATGATTACTTGTAGCCAACAAAGGTTATCTTATGATTTGGTTAAAATTCTTATACTTTCTACATACGTTTAAAATCAAAATATTAAACAATTTTATTCTATTTTCACGTGGTATAAACAAATTATTTTCTTAGTGAAAACAATTTACCATCTTTTTTCATATCGCTGTTATTTAGTACCATTCTACTGTATTTAGGCAGTTATATTTTGTAAAATAGACTATAGTAGAAGTTTAGAGGTAAAAACACTTGAATAAATGAACAAATAAACATTTAAAAAGGAGAATAAAATCTATTTATTGATAGTGTAATGTACGTTTTTCATGATTATATAGTAGTTTGTAGGTAGTAGTTATTCTTTAATTGAAAATTGATTCGACAAATATTAACAATTGTTATCATAAACTGATGTTTTGTAATGATTAATTTAGATGGAGTTGCATAAAGAAAGATCTATGTAATCTGAAAACTGTTGATTTCTAGATGTAATTAACATTTGTTCATCATGACTGTTTGAAAGTAATTATTATCACAAACTTTGTGTGTAAAAATCTCATTCATGTAGATTACCATTGAAGTGAACGAGAACTCAGGTGGGGTAAACCAGTTTTATGTTTAATGAATAATTGCACAGTCGATTAGCAAAATATGAAAATCATAAATTAAATACATCATTTGTACATTTTCTTTGCGTTGCCTTTATATGTCTCATTGTTCTTTTATTTCCGTTGTTATCTTGAACGCTCTCCAATTTCCTTCCTTTTCTCTACATTACAATCTTCTGCTGCCAGGTATTCCACTTCCGACTGCTGCTACACACTACTTATATCATAAGTAGCTAAGTGACATACACCACGCCACAAAAAAAATCAATTTACTAGCAATACAATACACATATTTTACAAGTAATGATGTAGTAATGTGATGTTAAATGGGTTTTCCACCTGTTCATGAAAGAAATACTCATTAAAAGGCCATTGGTTTGAAACATGGATTTTAAAATATGTATCTGGATCTACATGTATCTATGCATAACCTGGAACTCGAGGAAAATACAATATCTATTAAATAAATGAGATGATGCAATAATAATTTATCATACCTTATATTCACTGCATCAATTTCTTTGATAGCCATTTTAATTTGCTTTGTGAGGTCCCAACCTGTATAAACCACGCCGAAACTCCTCTACCTAGAATTTCACGTTCATTACGATCATTCAAATCGTATGTCCACTATAAATATATAAGTTAAAAAGAACAAATTCAATGGAATTATCAATTGTATTATAATGTGCCACAATTGAAATCACAAAGAAATGTCATTAGTTTTTGTGGAGTATACTATTCTATCATGTTAAATTGTATGCAGGACTAGAATTCTTTTCTTATGACAAATACACAATAATAAATACTGACAAATTTTAACTACTCACATAAAAAGCAGGAAAATATAAACCACAAACACAGTAGTATGATGATTTTCATCAAATTTTGAGCAAATCAGCATAAAGACAGCTAGTGATTGAGTTTTAAAATATTAAACACAATAGTATTTGATAACTAAAGAAGTCTGAAATGTAATTGTAAACATTTATTTATATTAAACTGTTTTGACTCCGTTTTTCCAAGATCTGGTCGATGAATTACATTTAAATTTTATTTTGTATCATGTAATTTTTGTAATCATTCTGATTGATATTTAGTTGTAACTCAAGAAGGGTTAATGTACGGAGATTTTATTATTTTTTACACAAACTAATATCAATACGTGTTTAGTTCGATATGAATGCCTATTTAAACCTGTTTTTAAGGTAAACTTATTCAGACCAGAAAACGATTCCTTTTACTGATGTTTACAGTGTAATAACTTATACTACCTATAAATAATAACGATTAGAACTGTTTCGTTGGAAAACATTGTAATGAAATGTAGCTGAGTTGGATACTTATTCTTTATTATCTTTATGATAAGATGTGTAATGTTCTTATGAAGTAAGATCAACATTTTATTTACAATCACTGAAGTTTAATACTAGGTCATATATATTCTCTGTATAATTCACATTCTTTGCTTAATTCAGTTAATTATATTAATGAACATTTACTTATACATATTTCATTATTTATGCACGGATTACATAAACAAAGTTATATTTTCATTCAAACAAACATGTTTTTTTTCTGAATTATTTGGATGACCTAGACAGTGTTTGAATGAAATGAGAATTTGAGGTGTACTGTGTGTCAGTTGATCTATAGATACATTTTATATTCATGACAAATTATGTTGTAGGTTGAACTAGATTATTTTCTAATTATTAAATTAAAAATAAATGAATTAAACAACTTTTTTAAAATCAAATATACTTTAAATGGTTCAGAAGAATGTTCGTCTAGTAATAACCAGAATTTTCCTCTTCTGAAAAAAGACAATCACGTAAGACCGTATAAAACCTTTGAATAAAAAAAATGAAATAGTTGAAGAAATTGACATATTAAGCAAATTTCATTAATAGGTAAAGAACAAAGTTTTCAAAAAATATTGGGTTATATTTAGAAAAGAAAAATGAACGTGACAATACTTGAAATACTGAAGTTTTTATTCTGTTAGTTATAAACATTATTTTGATGAAAACCTTTTTTAACTGAGATTATGCTTTGTATTCTGTTGATATGAACCAGCAAGAAACTGTTCGCATTAAAGAAATTAAATATCCACAGAAATTCGTTACGAATTATTGAAAAGTGCTTGCAAAATGACCCAATAATCTAATTCTTGGAAAATCTATTTGCATCTGTATTAAGACAATGCTATTAAGGAACCTCTTTATAGCCCAACTTTCTTTTAGTAAATAAAGAAGGAACGAATTGAGTGAAGAAATTTCTTTTCAATTAGGTTTTCATCATGGCTCTACACTAATATATATACGTTTTACAATAATAATATAATACTCATCGAGTGGATACGTTACGTAATAATTACATAATGACATTTAAATTAACATTGAGTAGTTTGAAGAAAGAGGATTATTAATATTCAAAGTAATTTTTAAATCAAGAAGTTGCTATGTTGCGTAATATATGAAAACAGAAGGAACAGAATTTTTTAATGGATGGTCAATAGAATAGTAGTTACGTAAGAATCAAGAGATGAATGTTGAGAAGTTATAAGGCTCAAAAGCGATAGAAACAAAATTACAAAAATTTTAAAATTAAAATAAAAAGTGGAAGAAGCATGAAAAATAGTTCTTCTGACGGAAATGTTATACTGAAGGCCAGGGTAGAGAAAGTGGTTGTACGAATTTCTTTTGGATGCAATGGTCAGGTTTGTGAACATGGATTGCGATGGCTTCCGCAATGTGCAAGAGGCGCACTCGTAAACCATGTGGTAGATTTGATGGAATATTGTAGATAACCTTAAAAGCTTTATTCACTTCGACTTGATGACCTGTGTCAACCAAGTGAGAGAGAATAGGACGTTTAATCAATCCAATAGCAAGTGTTTTTTAAACCAATCAGAAAAATGTTCAATATGTTTCTGAGATTATCTTCAAATATGTCTTTGAATTTACGTGTACTTATGATGCCAAGTTTATAGGAAGGACTAAAAGAAAGGCATTCACATATCCATATCCATTCACAACTGAGTTTTAAAGGAAGTTTTTACTAATGCGATTACCCGGGACCTAATGGGCAGTTAACGTATTGAGAACATAAAAAAATAACCAACAAGTTATGAACGCCTCATCTACTCTCTTTGTCACTGCTGTCAAGCCTTCTCAACTTGACTTTTGTATACAGAAAGACAATATAGTAAACCCCACATTGCTATGGTTCAATGTTTATAGTGATGTAAAGGTCAATTAGATGATCTCTTTATTTCATTCTATACATTTTTACCATTGCACTGAGATTCACTTGTATGGATTAATTTAATTTCATATATAATAACAAGATGGCCTCATTACATAATCACTCATTTATTAAAAAAATGTCTTTCCTTTTGTTCTTTCATTATTATTCCCGACATTACTTTATATGATTTCATTTTGAACATTCAAGTACTAGTCATTGCTTACAATAATGTTTTGTCTTTTTCCTGTTTCTAATATTTTTCTGTGTTATTTCGAGATAAACTGCACGGACTAAGATATGGAAAATTCTTTTTTAATAACATAAGATGAAAAGTTATAAAATAGAATAAATGGATTTTATGCTGCAAATCTTGTCATTACTGGTTTATTTAAATTTTGCAAACAAAAGAATGAATGAAATTATTAAGTTCTATTAAGCGGATTACTAGATGGACAGGTTATAATGATGAAAATAATAACATGTTTTTGTAGTATCTGAATGCAAAGGAAGTTGAATTTCTGATGTTTAACGACTCACTGAAAGTCGTTTTTATAAAGAACCACCTTTTTAAAGTCAATGTTAGCTTAAATAATATATGGAACAAAGAAGGTCAAGCAAACATCTGTGATTAGGATATTTAAGTCGAAGGTTATTCTCCAAAAGATGTTTTTGTCCGTTAGTGGGGATGCAAATGTGTTTGAAAAAATGTGATGTTTGTTGTGAGCACTATTGGATTAATGTATGGCATTGAACATGTTTAACCCAACGATTTAGATAGATTACCTAGGTAAGTTTTTTTACAAAAATATATATCATTAAATGGATCAGCACTGATAAGATTTGTAATCTTTGGCATTTTAACTGATACCACTAGTACACTGCTCACGATATCCCATAAAACTCTAGAATTTTGGAAGTCAATACAGCTTATGACTATTTCTAAGTCAAAGGATATACAAATAAAATACAAAATTAACCTAAAGTATACAGTGAAGCAATTCAGAACGAGAAAGGTTATGACGCATATATTAAAACATGGTTAAGTGTTAGTGTTAGAAGATTAGGGTGTTATAGTAAGGGTTTTCATCGCAAACTGACATCAGCTTTAATGTGGAAATCATAAGCAATCAATAAATTGGCTAAGATGACTAACAACTCAAAATAGCTCGGTTGTGTAATTCATGTTTAACAAGTACAATAATATTTCCTCTTTCTAACTGATTTTCATCAATCTCCATAACGAAATACTTATCAAAATATTAATCATCATTTTTATAATCCTAATATAATCGAGTGATTTTATCAGTCAGTTAACTGAAAGGTTGTCGAGCTCAAATATGCAATGAAATCATAACATTTTCATGTGTTTGTATTATATAGTTAGTAGAGTCCTTAAAGCTTACGGAGATTATTGATTTCATAATCGTTCGGTGTAAATAAGTGCGATTTAAACATTCAGTTTACTACATTTAAACTTAATGAATCATGTTTCGACATTGTTTGAATCCAAGAGCAATTGTTTAAGCGCTTGTACATTGCTTCATTTGTTTGTCGTCATATTAGCGTCTGTATAGCTACATATCAAATTAATGGTTCACAGAATGGAAAGTCAGGGAATTAAAAAAAATTTTTTTTTCAGTTAAAGTAATTAAGGTAAGATCAATAATTAATACTTACTGCATTTTAACTTTTTCACAGGAAAATGATATGCGGTAGTTTGGTAAAGAACAGGTAGTGTATAAATAAACACTACGACTATTATTTTCTGTCATGCTAAAAAAGAATAATAAATCTAATAATTATTATGTCTGAAATTGAGAGAAATTCAGAAGTTTTTAAGTAGTAAAACAAAGTATAGATGACATCCAAATAGTTTGGAGTTAATTTGAAGATGTATAGCAATAGAATTATCTGATATATTTATTAATTTATATTCAAAGGCTTATGACAAAAAAGACTTGCTTTTTTATTAAAGAAACCTATTGTTATTTATGTAATGGTGTATTATGAATTATATACTAATGACTGAATAAAGAATGAATGGAACATTATATATTTTACTAATCTAACCAAATATCATATCCAAGGTGTTTGGAATTTTAAAACACTCTATTACTGGTGTGATAATCACTGAAAAACTAAGGATCTTTCTACGAAATATTTGTAATCTTTTTAATTTTAACTACCTTCTTTGGATATGCCCTACATTAACATATCATAAAATATACTTCATAACTGCTTGTCCAATTACAAGCAATTATTGGTTACATTTATTGTCTTAATTGATAAATGTTAATTTTTTTTTATAAGAGAGATTTCAAATTAGATCGTTGAATAGAGATAACACTTTACCTACTTCATAAACAAATTAATTGACAAATTAATCCAGTATGTATAAATCAAATGAATAATATATTGAATTTCGATTTACCTTATACCGATAATATCTTCGGCATTAAATATTAAATCTTCTTCTTGACTATGTTCATTGAAACGTGGAAAATGTTGACGCATAGTTCCACAATTTTGTAAATCGACTGATTGCACGGTTGTAGATATTGTATAGTCTAGATCGTAGAAGATAACGCGGAGATTTCTTGGAACAGCATTTATATTCACTTGAATATTAGCTGGTTTCATAACGGTACAATTTTGTTCAGTTACTAAGACTGGATATACTATTCGTTTGGTATAACTTTCATATGGTCTAATGAATGAGTCATATTCTGTTTCATCTAAAAAACAAATATTGAAGAAATGAAATGTGTTTGTTTTGCAAAACGTTTATTATATACTACAAGCAATAAGCTATGACATTTTAATTTGATCTAAAAACGTAGGGGTCTTACGTAAATACGAAACGAATTCACGTAGCTGACATTGCCTAATTTCATCGCTAAAACCTCGTGTATATCTGTAACACAATTCGGCAAGTCCGTCATCGTATTACAGAACATCATCCGTCATGGTTAAGCAAGGGACAGGTAAAAGTGATTAAAAGTTCTGTTCTCTCTCACTTGGTTGACACAGATCATCAAGTTGGATTGAATAAAGCCTTTAAGGTTATCTACAATTTCCCATCAAATCTACCACATGGTTTACGAGTGCGCCTCTTGCACATTGCGGAAGCCATCGCAATCCATGTTCACAAACCTGACCTTTGCATCCAAAAGAAATTCGTACAACCACTTTCTCTACTCTGGCCTTCAGTATAACATTTCCGTCAGAAGAACTATTTTTCATGCTTCTTCCACTTTTTATTTTAATTTTAAAATTTTTGTAATTTTGTTTCTATCGCTTTTGAGCCTTATAACTTCTCAACATTCATCTCTTGATTCTTACGTAACTACTATTCTATTGACCATCCATTAAAAAATTCTGTTCCTTCTGTTTTCATATATTACGCAACATAGCAACTTCTTGATTTAAAAATTACTTTGAATATTAATAATCCTCTTTCTTCAAACTACTCAATGTTAATTTAAATGTCATTATGTAATTATTACGTAACGTATCCACTCGATGAGTATTATATTATTATTGTAAATCATATATATATATATATATATATATATATATATATATATATATATATATATATATATATATATATATATATATATTAGTGTAGAGCCATGATGAAAACCTAATTGAAAAGAAGTTTCTTCACTCAATTCGTTCCTTCTTTAATTACCAAATGGCAAAATGGGAATTTTCACACTTTTATTTATTGGATGGAAATAAGATATTTAAGGTGATGGATATATGCGTTGTCATTTTAAAGGTAAATCGTTTGTACAGATATCCTGTAAACTAAACATCTTTAATGACTATCAGTTAGTGTATTGATCATTTTTAGTAAACGTTTAAAAATTGATCTATATTATGAATTTACTGTTAATGGTCTTTTTATTTCAAATGATCGATATGAGAGTCAGTAACCCTTAAGATTAGCAGATCAGATCATGACAAGAAGCTATTTTACTCCTGAAAGTAATTTGTAATCAGTTGTCTTTTAAGGACTAGAAAGGTGAAAAAAGGTAATGATATATATATATATATATATATATATATATATATATATATATATACCATCATGAGTTTGTGGAGACTGCAGTTTTTTCGTGGTTTAAATTATGTATTGACAATAGCTAAATCATCGTTTAAAACCCGGAAAAACTAGATGGTCACTGTTGCCCAGGATGGGTTTTCAATGGTGGTCTGGCTAAGAACAGTTTGTGCTTTAAACTGTCAAAAGTTCACAGACTCCACAAATCCCCCATACTGGTAATAATCATGTACTCATTAGTAACTACTTTGAAGACATGACTACTGGAGTTCTAGTGAAAAGCCGTGACCATTGGAGTCCAATTTGTGTCGGATTTGAGCCAGTTAACACTGGAGGCAATGAATGAGGATTGCACAAAATCGTGAATTAGTTGGAGTTAGAAATTAACACCTTCGGATAGCAGCTCACTGGTCTAGAGGTTAGGGTTTCGTGGGCGGAACTGAAGGTTCTGCGTTCAATTCCAGTACGAGCGATGGTGAGTGCACGCTACTGAGGAGTCCCATGGCGGAACGAAACGACCTTTAAGTGACTCCAAGTTTAAGATAGATGTATAGATAAAGTTATTTTTCGACTCAAACTGCGAAAATTATATATTTGTTTGTAATAGATTTACGTTACTGGGAGTTATTGAGTTGGTATATAAGCAAAAAGGTGATATTTTGAATTAGTTTACTGACAATAATTTACGTTCTTTTGTTGAAAATTTCAACTCACTCAAATACAATAATACTTCAATCTTATAATCCATTTGATACATTATGGTCAGAAGACTGCGAGCACTCAGATTTCTAACAGTTTCTGCCTTTAAATGAATATCTTTAAAACGAAATAAGGCGTGCTTCCAAACTATTCTAAAGAAGTTTTCAAAATGTTTGAAACATCGTTGTCTGTTATCGGGATCATTTCTTACATTGTGACACCCACTAAATATTATTGAAATGGTGGAAAATATTTTCAGCTCATGCGATTGATTTAGATATTTTCAAAACCATAAACTTACAGCCAAGGAAATACTAAATAATGATGTATTTCGATCTCATGACTCTACTCACTTCATCAGAAATCAAATTTTACGAAGATACCTTATTTTAGCAACTCAATAAGGATTGGAACCCAATAGAACACTCAAAAACACAATTATTGTGTTTGACAAAACCCGCAGATCTATGTCTTACAACATATTTTCAAGTCGACAGTCAAACTTTTAAACAGATAGAAAGAACTACAATGAGACCAGCTGTATCAGGAATAATCGGTGCAGCCGAGATGCATAGATTCAGGAACTGGACCAAGGTCTTGGATATGTTATGTAAACGCCATGTTATTTTAGAGAGCAGTGAACTCAAAAATACTCATAAGATGAATAATAACCTTGTTAACGCGATCAAATTTACAGGAAAATAAGAATCAGAAAACAACCCTATCGTTAAATTCTTTTCAACATAGCAGACATAGCGACTTTGGAAACGCAAGCATATAGGAAGCCAAGTCACACAGGCCAAATAACAAACTGTAATAGTAACAGTCTAATAGATCGAAGGAAGACCTGTCCAGAATAATTTTGTAGAAGAGTCGAACTCGCTGAGGATCTATCACTACACGGAAAACAAGATGAACTCATTACCTATCACCCGTGGAACGGCTACCCCGGGAACGTAATCAAAAGTGTCTGCGGATCCACATGTCATCAAAAGATCAACTCCGAGAACCAAGAAACAGATCGTTCTTCCACATAAGAAAAACATCTCAAGCACAATCAAATAGGGTCTGAAACTATTGAAAATTAATATCGTTCATAAACCAACTCCATAATTTTATCACATTTTATGCAGACAGAATGAGACAATAGCAAAAATAAACAGATGCAACATTATCTACAAAGCAAATTGCATCAGCCGGGAGAAACATCATTCAGAGATTATGGCGAACTGTCATCAGAATTGATTTCCTCAAGTGGCGTTCGTCAGGGCTGCCCACTCTCCATTCTTGCTGAACTTCGTCGTTGACGTGCTTCAAGAGATAACACTCTCCTCATCTAAATTTCCAGGCGTTGAACTTCTACCAGGAGACTCACTTGTTGACTTGGAATATGCCGATGACACAGTTCTATTTGGTGAAGGCGCTGACAAAATGCAGAGTCTTATGACCACTCTAAGCAACAATGCAAACATGTTCGGCATGCGGTTCTCCCCTCGAAATGCAAAATGGTACTTTAGGATTAAGTTGCACCGACATCCGAACAAATGATAGGGGGTGAAGTAGTTGAGCGTGTCGATCACTTTACTTATCTTGGAAGTCTCATCAGCCCTTGTGGTCTGGTGTGTGACGAAATCTCGGCACGGATACAGAGGGCTCGACTACCTTTCGCCAACTTCCGTCATTTATCGCGTAGGCAAGATATCCGTCTACCAACCAAAGGAGGGGTTCACTGAGCAGCAGTTCGTTCCGTCCTACTTTATGGCAGTGAAACATGGCGCGAATCCGTGAAGTCACTGACAAGTGGACTGGGACATGTTGGTAGGTGTAGACTTCCTGGTTGGGATCCGTGAGATGATAGCAACCACTGGTTAGATACCTTGAATGACATAGCTCAAAATCCTTGGTAATGGCGCAGGTGCATTCACACTTTGTGTCCTACCAAATTTTAATCTTCTGAATTTTTCATGTCCGTTTTTGCTCTTTCCAAATTAATTTCACTGTATTATAATCTCTGAATAACATCTTCAAACCATAATCTTTCAAATTACCGCTTATACTTTTACTACCTCTACCACTACGGGATTTGAATTAACAACTGCATCTCTGTTCTAATGTGGTATGGCAACTTGAACTGATGTACGTACGTACGAAGTTCTACGTTGTTACTGACTGACTGACATTATTTAAACATAGTGAACGCTTCCTTCACCTATGCATACGTCAACATAGAATAGCAGTGAAGCGATATGATATTGTCGTTTATATTATTTTAATTGGATTACAATAGATCCGAAAATACCACCAATATCAGCGAATTACTAGAAAAATATCGTTTAGATGAATCTTCAATAAATAGAAACATCGACACAGATTCAAATTACTAACACATATCTAAGTGGTCAATCAGTCACATAGATGGAGGTCAACTGGACGAGTCTGTCAGCAAGAATTCAAGGACGAATAAAGACAACCAATCATGGACCAGTTTATGAGGATAATTTGATTTAAAACTTGTAGAATGACTGAAAATGTTGGAAGTGGATAGGACATACATTACGAAAATCATCAAACTGCATCACGAGGCAAGCGCTAACTTGGAATCCGGAAGGGAAATGAAAAAGAAGAAGGCCAAAATACACACTGCGTCGGCAATTGGAAGCAGGTAGCAAAAGGATAAATAGCAACTAGAAAGGATTGTGCAGGACGGGTTTGGATGGCGAGTGCTGGTGGGCAGCCCATGCTTCTCCACGAGGGGTAACAGGATTAAGTAAATATGTAAGCACTCAGCACTATGAAAATAGTGTGGTCTGGCTAGACCAAACCTTTGAATTTCTAGTAAAATAATGTTCTTCCTTGATATGACAAGATGAAACGACAGTATTTAGGTCAATAAGTTTTTTTGCATCAATACAGTATAAACGTCGTACAATATGACAAGTGTAAACTTCCATGTAGTATTACAATCGTATTCTCGGTATCAATTCAGATTAACTGTGTTCACTGTGTGTTTTAACATTAACTGAGAGTATTTTCGCAAATATGTGATGTTTCTAAGTATGTGTAATGTTGTGATTTTGTATGTGGATTTCGGAACTTAGTTAGGGACGTGTTCTTGCGGTGTCGACAAATCTTAATTGCTCCATTTTTTCGTGTTCTTAGTTTGCATCATAGGAATTTCAGAGGTTACCGTTTCAAAGTATAAGCAGTAGGATTGAAGAACTGCAGTGGTTCCCGATCGTTGCGTATAAGCAGAAAGACTGAGAACCTAACAGAATCGATACAGACATAGAAGCGAGAACATGTCAAACATAAAAGAAAGGCCCCCCAGATATAACGCTGAATCAATATTCTTATTTTTTGGTATAATTATTCTGTTAAATTTCCAACATTAACTTACCCGATGCAATTAAAAATGAATCGCTCTCATCAGTATCACACACAGTAGATAGAAACTCCATCCAAAAGTCAAATAACTATAAAGTGAACGGAATATGAAGAGATAATTAAAATTAACGTGTGTAGCGAGCACATAAAATCATGAAGACGAAATGATAATTAATCTATTTCCTTTTTTTCTATCACAGATAAAGATGCAGCGGTGTTACCTATTTCTAACGATGTCACCAGAGGAAAATTCGTCATTATGCTAAGTTATATTATTCGCAGCAACTTAACATTTGAAATTTTGGAAACCTTGGTTAAGTCTTTAGTGAAGTATTTCTAATATTATTGAATTTATAAGTTTATGAATATCATCAGTATGGGTTAAAGGAATTTTTTTTATTTACACAATATTGATAATGAGGATTTTAACGAATCGGAGCTTTTATGAAAAATCTTAATTTTCTTGGTTGAATAACTTGTTTACTAGGATGTACTAAAAGCTTTTTCGCATCTCGGTCTAATGATAAGCTAAATAGTCACTTGGGGCTGCTATCTTAAAAAGCAACTAAACCGTGACGTGCTACTGGTTGATAATACTAGTGACTGCTGGAATGAGTTATTTCACTCGCTACTTATAATCAGTTCTTGTCTATAATCTACCAAACTTTTCGTTTAAATTCTACTCATTGAATACACAATTCCTTGAATGTTGTATTTCTGTCCACTTGATTTCCCAAACTGCTTATTTTACTCAGTGAGGTAGGTTTCATCAGCATCTTACAACATTTAACAAAATGTCAGTCCAGTTGATAAAGTATCAACAAGTTGGTTATTATTCTTTTCATTCTGTTTTTCTATCTTCAAGAAAAAAAGATCATGTTTTTTGCTTATATGAAATGTGTGGCTTTAAGATGAAGAATTTCTTGACTTGTGTGTTAGACCAATTAACAGATAGTCATTATGATATCGAATAAAGTCTTTTTCAAATGCATTAAAGTTGAGTGGGTAAACTCATCAAAGATAACTTGGTTTTATCCTTTTTACCTAAAGATTCAGTATCTGGTTGAAGAAATATATAAGAATTATTTGAGTGAACAGTTTTAAATCAAACCCTTTAGTTTAAATACAGTACACATGTATATGATTTTACTAGCATAAAGCCTTCCTGGTTTAGTAATATTGCAGAATCAAATCATAATCAGTTGACAACACTGTCTAAGACATTCAACAAAATAATTTAACATGTTTGAATATATAATCATCGCTGTGTGGTTTGGTTTCTTTAGGGGAAATGAGTTTGTTTATAGAACCAGGATTTATCTGAATATGTTGAAACAGAAGTTAACTGAATATATTTTAAAATTTAAATTGTTACACAATGTTATTGATGAGATATTTATTATGTTGAACGGCAGTGTTGTGTTATTTGGAATTTGCATAAAAATTAGTACAATGATAACTTTATAAAGGTAAAATATATGCAAACACATAAGGTAAAAACTGAATGAAATATTTTTAAAGCACCACATTATGATCTCTACAAACTAAAATATATAATTACCCATTGTAAAAAGCACATTATTTGAAAGCATTAAGTAGCATTATGAAAGATGTCTGGCAAATACATCATTTTTAAAGCTTATTTCTTAAATAATTAATTCATAACATTAATTAATTTGTAATGAAAATGATACTACTGACTGCTACTTGTAAACATAATATCTAAACATTTATTTCAAATAAGTTTACTGTGTAGATAGATATGATAGTATTGATTACATTCATTTAATAGTAGACATATATGTGTAGAAACAGACTTGTTTTTCTATTTTGATATGAAGTCTTATTATTGTCACCAAACACAATTATCTGTGATAAACTATTTATGTTTTGTTCGATAATATAATTTATTTCATTACTTAGAAATAGATATGATTACCAAGGTTTAGCCTGATAATTTCAAATAAGTTGAGGATTGAGTAGATTGTTATAAATAAAAAGTAATATATTTGTAATATCCCAATGAGTAGAAAACTCAACTTAACTTTTCTACTCATTAGGATATTACAAATATATTAGTTTTATTCATTAATTAAAAGTATTATTTCTGATTTGTCTAATTATTAATTATTTATCAAATATACATAAACTATGTGGTTTATTATGCCAAATAATTAGATAGAAATATCTTTATTCTTTTAATCGGTAATTTATTTATGGTGTTAGTATGTGAGAAAGAACTTTGTAATTTACGATAAAATAATTGTAAACTAATTTGAAAGTTGGACAAAGATATGCAAGCAAATTTATGTAATATCTGTGTCATTTATGTTTAAATAGGCAAACAATATATATGTAGACTTTTTCACTATTTATCAGTAGGAACAGTAATTAATTACGTCTAGAATACATTTTACTTAAACATTCAATTTCATTCATTTTTCTTTAGACTTATTAGCAGTTATAAACCGAATACTATCGATTTTGATAAGGTTTCTGACATTTAAGTATTTCTGTAGTAAATGTGTTGATAACAATCCACAATTACGTAACGAAAAGACACAGAAGTAGTGTAAAATAAACGGATATACGTCGTAAAAAACAGTAATTCTGACCATATGTCGTAGTGTATCCACTAGGTGTTTACATGAATTTCCTTTTTCTAGATGATCCATATATTTTAATGGTAGACTTCATGACAGAGATAAGTACTTTTAGAATTGATAAAATACAGTTATTTATATGGAATGTTTGGGGATATTATTCCGTCTGCATATCACTTAAGTCACTGTGGACTTTGGGCAAACATGCATTGAAAACTAGGTAGTTGAAAACGTGATTTAGTTGTTTTGGTCGTGGGTGGTGCTGTTAAGACTTACAATGGCATAAACGAAACAATACATCTAAATATTCATTTACTTTCTAGCTAAAGTCTATTCATGCTTCAAACCACTGGTTTACAGTAACTTATTGTTTGTTGTTTATGATTTGCAAACTATCACATAAACGTCATCAGTAATGTTTCTATTTAAAATTAGAATGTTGCAATACGACTTAGGTAGCAAGAGCATATTGGCTTAATTTTCTCGATTATTCATCATAATGTAAAAGTAGTCGTCTCATAAATTAAAGTCGATTTAAAAATCCAAATACGATGGGAAATCGTATGAAGAATATAGTGAGTTAAGGCTTTTCGTACGAAATGAGAGATTTATCTAAATAAAGTGATTAAAATAAGATTTGGAAAAATTTTTTATTGCAGACCATAATCAATGAAGTTTATTTTGAAGCGACATAAAAAAGTGGAACTTTTGTTCTTCTCGCTTTATTTAAATTTATCAAAGGAAATAAGAGAGCTATGTTATTGGAAGAAAACCTTACAACTAATAAATAAGGTACTGTTGTCACTATTCCTTGACAGTTGAGTGAAGTATTACAATCACATTGTTCCCTTTTATAAGGATCATTTACAAAGTCTCTGAGCAATTTTAATCTCGTTTTTAAGGGTTGTATAATTAATTATATAAAAACTAAATGAACATCAAGTGATCACGATTTAAAGAATAAAAGACTGTTTCCATCTGAATAAATTTGATCACTGCCATTTTAGTTAGCAATAAATGAAAAAAATTCTGTTAATGCAATTAGTTATCTTTTAAGGAATTTTCAGTTGGAATGTAGTTACTTACAATATAAGATTATTTTCAAATAAGATTTCTTAATTTTTTCTGCGTTCCTATTTCTGCTGAATACCGTCAAGCACTAGTTTGAGTTATTTTCTCAAGAACGTGTAAAAAATGAACGACTCAATAAAAATTAGAAGTTCAGTTCTTTTAAAACTCACTACGTCTTTAATTTACTGTGACATGATTATCTTCCATACAGTTCTATACTCATTTGATAAGTCAAACTGTTTACCAAATAAAGTAACTGTAAATTTCCATTATCACGTAATTTAGTAATTCGTGTTCATTACTTATTACTATGGAAACAGGTAACTTTCAAGCTTTCAAAAATCTTCCAATCCATGTATTAAAGTTGGTTATTTGTAATACAATAGCTTATTTTGTGTCGAGTTCAGTCGTACATATATTAATAATATTAAAATATTAATGCACAAAATAAACGAGTTTTATGAATCCGTAACACTAATTTAATTGCACAAATAAGCCTGGTAAATATGTAAAAGTATATTGAGATTAAAATTTAAAGTATTCAATTTTATTCTCTATGTACAGGACACATCAATTAGCTTTGATCTTAACCAGATAAAAAAGTGATATTTATTTAAGTCATTTTAAATACTATTTTAGTAGTCTCTACGTGGATATAGCATTTTCCAAGATGGGGAATTTTATTAATATGATATTGGAGATTACTTATAGGTTAAATTATATAGAAGATAAACAGCCAGTATAATTTAGCTAAATAGTTTAATGAAACACAGAAATATTAAAAAAAAGTCCTCAAAAATGGAAGAGTAATTTTTTAAATGTTTGTTATACACTTTTAATCTTTATCCATCAGTGTTTAAACCTTGTTTTTATTAGGTATATTACTTGAAGCTATGTTACATGATCAATCTAAAATGCCTATCGGTAACTGACATTTAATTGGAGGGATAGCTGAGTTCTTTTTTGAGAATGGTATAGCTATCTAATAGACAGTTATAGTATGACATGTTATAATAATTGACTGTGGTTTGTAAATAATAACTGCACTTGTAAATACAAACCTTAAGTTGAGTGAAATAATTGTATTCTAGAGTTTTTAGTAAGTTATGAAATAATAAATTCTTTAAGTATTTTACTCAGAATGAATTAAAATTAAATAATCCATGATTGTTGTTTCTTTCACACCAAAATTCTGTGTCTATTTGAAAAAGAAAACTGTAAAAAGATTTTTTTATTTACTTTTTGTGGTTTGGCAATTTTGCTCTCTTCTGGTGGTTTACGAAATTTGCAGATCATTTTTATGTTACCCAATGTAGATTCCAATTCCCTATAAACGATTTTAAGAAGTGAGAAAATAGAAAAAGAAAAAAAAACTGTTAAATAAAGTGTATACTTTATTTTACATGTTGAATCCACATTATAAATATGAAAATTAAATTATTCATATGAACCCTTCAATAATGAAGTTACTTAACTTTGAACAAAATATGTTACATTTAGGTAAAAATATGAATCAAAATAATTAGAAATAAAGACGAAAATAGCATCTAAATATCGTAAACGTAGAATGTCCTTATATTATAGAAAAGTTTTAAAATCAAGAAAATTAATGAACAGATAGTAACTGTTAGTCGTCAGAGGAAATTAATTAATCTGGTTAAAGAGTTACATAATTCCAATAAATATAAAGGTGGTTTGAGTTAAACAAAACATTGTATTTCAATTTGCTTACATTATTTACTATTTAAATAAATAAAACATATTATGTCCATTTTCTTATTATTCTAATCACGTCGTTTAGTTTTACAAATAACCTTTGAGAAAACGAATAGTTATTTGTAAGAACATAGGATAGATTAATGAACCTTTTCTGTAGTATTCATTTGTAACATCGACCATGTTTTACCGAATATTTCATTAGTTAGCTGAACAGTCATTAAATATTCGATGTTTCTTCAGTATGATATTTTGTATGTAGACAACTTAGCTTAATTAACTGGTCAATTTATAAAAAATTAAACCAATTAAAAGAGAAATCAAAATATTTTAGAGTCAATAAGTATCTGTGATCGAAATAAAAAATCTTATTACCTGAGTGAAGTACAAGGATGATTTATCAAATGATTTACAAAGTTCTAATATCATGAGACTATCTTTATTTGTTAAACTACAGATACTCAGAAAGCTAGACAGAGACCTTTATAAAATATCGTTCATTATATTTAAATAAATCTTTATGAATAGTCTTTGAATCATCGATATAATTATACCATTTTAGATATTCTTGTGCTAGATGAAACAGTTCTTTCATATAATTTGACAACATGAATATCACATTGGAATAATCATGACATTATAAAAGATAATTAAAAAACCTAGAGATAAGTAAATTTGTAGTGTTGTGTAATATTTCTTGAAACTATTACAAACATTTGATATAAAATGTTAGTTTGCGTGTAATTTACCACTTCACATTTTTTTTTGAAATGGTATGAAGTAAATTACGATTTTGGCTGTTCACTGAGGTAGATGAGCTAAGTGCAAAAAAATATGGAAAACTTCACGGTTTTGCTTTTTAAAATCATTGTTAAACTGCCTAGCTTAGAAAAAACGCCAACAAACACTTCCGTACACGATGTATATCTTTATCATCATACACAACTTTAGGCAGAGATGAATAGTGACTTGGAGAAGAATATGGGACGCGCATTTTATGCTACTTCGAACTTATCGTCTGAATGTTCCTGCATTCATGAGTGAATGTTCACGCTGGAATTCGCAGCCACTCCAGTTTGCTTCAAACGCCATCGGCTTATCAACTTAGATACTGAGCGCAAATAACCGTTAGCTTGTGAAACAGAGTAGATTCCAATTTATATATGTTGCTTGCTTTAATCTGCCAAATGATTTTCAGGACTGCTAATAATACAACATTTATTGACAAGTATTTTTTAACTGTTTCATTTATATAGTAGTAGCGTGGACCATAGTTAAGTTTTTTTCGATTTCTAGGAATCCAAATAACACAACTGCTTCTGTGAATTGAGAACATGCAAAATAATCGGTGAACCAGATGGATATTATTAAGATGATCAAATTTATAATTACGTTATCAAGTGGAAGAAACAAACATTCACAATCGTATTAATCAAAATACCAAATTACTCTTGATCTCATCAATGCATTTAAGTTCATACTGAGTTCTCGGAAATATTATTGATCAAATTACTCAATTACTCTAAACAGGTAATGACTGAATATTTAGATAAATGTTATCCATTACACATCCATTATTTAGTAGAATAGCGTACCTTCTTCCAAAGATCAATGCCTCAGCCTAAAGATTAGAAACTTCCTAACAATATCCAATACAAGCTGTTTTTTGTTCCCGAGGTTTACAATGCATTTCTACATTATTTATACTTATGTATATAAAATTGTGCAATTGTGTCAACTGCCATATTTTGTTTATGGTACAGTATATGTGAATCAGAAAAATGTTTTTATAGTCAAAATTTATGATATTTGAAATCAATCAATTTTTGATGCGCATATATACATCTGTACAAATATGTTTATGAAGCGATTATTAAAAGCCTAATAAATAAATCTAAAAATGTTTTCATGTGATTTCGCAAACGATTTGAAAGGTAAAAATAAATGTTTGAGAATATAACAAAATTATATCTAGGACAATCAAATAACTTAGTACTACATGATTGTAGGTAGTCAACAGGAAACTTTGAACCTGGTATTTGGCACTTGTCATTGAAGTATACCTGATATCGTGAAATAACTGATGGTCCCACTTGGATTGACCGTCTCAAATGCCATCACTAAGCTATTCGACTGCTAATAAACCTTCTGTAGGACTCAAAGTTTTACACTTGATAGATCATTGAGCAGTGGTCAATGTTGGCAATTGAAGGACATTAATTGCTTCACGGTAATTGTTTAACTTTACTACTGATATTAGTAGTTTGGTTGTACATGTATCACAAATTATACATGTTATTCATGAAGAAAATTGAAAGTGATGAAACTATGCAAGTTAGGTAGTATATATGTGTATATGGAAATTACCCATAGTTATCGAACATTTAGAGACCATAGATAACTTTATCTCCAGGTCATCACTGACAAAACTGGATTCGCTATTCACTTTTCTCTCTTCACATCTTACAAGACAAACTATTCTACATTTTTATGTTGTTTTTCATTCTGATAGTAAGTGGAATTCCGAACCAATAAACGACTTATACAAAATCTTCATTTATTGAATTAGTAATTTTTTCTGCGCATTCTCCAAGTTATTTCGTTGAATGAAAGTAGCAAACATGATAAAGATATATTTTAGGTGGAATATTTGATTTAATGAAACATACCAGTCAGGTGGATCTAAAAGATACATTCGTTCCACAGCTTGAACAGCACCAGCATAGTCTTCACTTATTACACGTACCTCAAATAATGTGGCAACGTCCCAATAGTCATTGATTGTGGAGATATTTCCTTTTTGGCCAACACGCAAATTCAGTGTATTACCTAAATAGTAAGAAAAAAAAACGTTTCAATAAATAAGTAGCTATCTTTTGATTGGACTAGTTCTAGAACTACTGAAAGTGGCTAGCTTACATTGAATTTAGGTTTCAGTAGACTTGGCATTACTTCACGAAGTTTTAAGTGGTTAAGATTTTATTGCACTAATCCTAGTGTTAACCCTTTCCGTGTAATTTATACTTAAATAAACAACTATTTTTTCCTAAATTACTAAAAGCTGATAAATTTGTGCTGATTTAGAAGATGCAAATCCCCTAAACATTTAAAGTTTTAGGTCGTCCGTGATGTGGAATTTATTTCAGTTATATCTTTGTTTAAAGTGTAAACAAAAACAAATTCAAAATGAGGAACTAACTTATTGCTGCCTACTTTATAAGGCTAAAAGTAATTAAAGAATTTAAATTCCGGTAGTTCAATTAGTCATATCTACTATTTTCTTTAGTACTCTTGCAGTAAACGAGAACTCAAGCGGAAAAGACCCTTTTATTATTCAGTATAAAATTACAAAGCGTTTTGAGTAAATTCGAAAACTATACATTAAATACACTATTTTCGCATCTTTATTTCAGATATCCTTTACACACTTCATGATTCTTCCAATCCTCTTATTATTAAAATTACTTTCTGCTTACATTCCTGTACTTTTTAATTCTATCTTCTCAATATTCTGCTGCCAGGCATTGCATTTCTGATGATGTTTCATACTACTTATGTCTGTCAACATAAGTAGCATACATCACACTGATTCTTTTGTATGACATAACTAGATTGTTGTTTTAAAGTTTCATTTTAAGTTTATACATGACATCTGAATTGAATCTTAGTCAAAGATCAGTCAATACTTAAAGTGTTGTTAAATTTCAAGGTTACAGCATCAATAAGTAAACCAGTTAGTTATATCCATCGTAACCATGTTTGCTGGTATTTATTGATTATACATTGGCATGTGATAGCAAAACAGTAGGTTGTGTAATATACGTCAGTACATTTTACTGTTACAGCAGATTTTACCGTGGATTAAACTGTGGGATTCCTCATATCGTATATAGTTTATAAAGGCTTAAATAATACCTTAATTCCTACTACTCATACATTCAGTAAGTTAACATCTTCCTAAGTAACTGGTTATAAGGCATTTAAAAAATATACAATAAGTAAATGTTTGTTTTAAATAGAAATTTCTCCAGTTTATTATGAGAAACTTTGACTGCCGAATTATAAGCTTCAGTGTATATAACTAAACACTTCAAAATATATGCTTTGTGAAATTGAGAAATTAACTTGAGAAATTTTATATTTATCAACTTACAAATTTTACGCATCTCTGCACTTGTTTCCAGATCCATTCCTTTAATTACTAAAAGTGTGGCAACATTTACTAATAGATATTCATTTGCATCAATCTTCAGGCCTTCTCGGTAGCCTTGAATAGCTAAATCTAGAGCTTCTTTATCTTCACCATGAGAATCCATAAAACGATCTTTTTGAATACGACCAAACAGACCGTACATATCGGCAGAAGGTTTTCCACATGTTTTCAAGATCTAGATGATAATGAAAGTGAAAAGTGTCATTTGGAATAAACAAAATCTACCCACCATTATGAAAGATTAATATCAAAACAAAATAACCAGAACACTTAATTGGTATTTGGTTTATACATACAGATTTCACCTGTGAAGATAAGCACATGTAAACAGAAGACAATTACTTCATTTGATCGATAATTTTGCAACAAAGAAAATGGTAAAGAATACACAATACTGGAATTCAACAATAACATCAATGTTAGTTATCTCTAAAATTACATCTGAATGAAGAATTATTTTATTGCGAATGGTGTTAAGAAATAAAAAACAACACTTTCACATAATTTTTTCTTCAGAATTAAAAAAATGATGTCACATATTGACACTACATTATCTCTTATTGTAACTAAACTAAACTAATCAATATGTGACTGCTGTATACAACCAATAGTAAAACTATATTTTGTTAATAACATTATTGTGTACATGAAAGACGTGTAGAGGACAAAAAAAAAGATAAAAAAAAGCCATAGCAATAATTGTTGTTATTTTCAAACATACAAGAGTTTGTCTGACTTCAATTACGGGTAGCAGCTTATCTACCATTCGATATAGTATTTAATGAATTTTGGATTAGAATATTTCAGATAGATTTCCAGCGTTCGACTGATCAATATTTACATATTCATTCACATAAACATTATATATATATATATATATATATATATATATATATATATATATATATATATATATATATATATATATTAAAAACTCCAACAAACATTTAGCCTAACTGAACTTGTTTAATATGTTTCAATGAATGTATTCCAAAAAAATTTATTGAGCTACCATTGTATTATTATTAGTTATATTTCAATTACTACATAATGTCTAGGTGAATAAATTTCATTTACAAAACATTTGGAGAATTTGAAGTGAAAAATTTTAAAATCACATGCTCATAATTTGTTATTTATGAGAATCTATCATACCAGTTTATGTATGTACGTTGTAACTAAGTGAATTCTGAAAGACTTATTGTTCTTTAAATAAATATTTCTACGGAAAATCTTGTCAATGTTATCTTTTAAAGAAATAATTCTACATTATTTTGAAGATTTAGACATATTTCATTGGAAAACATTTAAATCTAAAGTGTTTACACTTTTCTAAACACTCTTCTTTTGTTAGTCTAAGATGTTATTGATTATAGATTTCAAGTTTCTGAACTAATTAGATGAAAGTATCACATATCTGTTGAGACTGCATCAAAATCCAAGCATAAAAGTATTTGTGGCTTGTTAGGAAGAATAAAAAAATGTTAGTCATGGAGAGTGTTCAGTTTTATTAAGATTACGAACCGATCTTAGTCAACCATTCAAATCCTAGAAGGACTGAATAACCGTTCCATCCCAATATGAAAGTATTCAACAGTGAGCACCTAGGACTACACTGTCGTAGGCAAACACAGAACCTTCAGTCCCGCTAGCAGATGCTCCAGATCAGTGAGTTGGCATCCAATAACGTATAAGTGTAACTTCAGTCAGCCGACAATATTAAGCGTCCACCTTCCGTGGGATTCGGCATATACCTTCATCTTTCACAAGTCTTTCTGAACTCACTTTTTTGAAGTGTGTATGAAGACACTATTGTGGCAGATCCTCATAACTATTAGGTTATGGGCTTATTTTCTTAAAATGTTTTTTCTCTTCATATCCTATAATCCATTGATATATATATATATATATATATATATATATATATATATATATATATATAATATCATGTGGTGTTAGTGCGACACCTCATTTAAGAGTCTTTAAGATTTAAAAACTAATTGATAATTTTTTTGATCTAGGTTTGTATATTACACTCTCGATATTTTGTTTTGAGAATCATTTTAAAAATAAGTACAATAGCTGTTCATTTAGACTTAAAACCAATGCAGTTATCCTTCTTAAAGAGGTCTTTTCCCTGTATATTTCTGTCAATTCCATATTGCGATATAAAATAATCCTAGAATCATTAAAAATGTCTTTAATTAGGATTGTTCATAGATAAAGTATGCTCATTATTTCTTAATTTCATTTCAACATTAAAGAGTAAATTTGTATTATCTTCAAAAATGCGACTTACTTCTTCAGTTACAGCTAATGCAGCATCTCGATCACCATTTTTATTCCGTCTATGCAAAGCAAAAGCATATAGATACTGGATCATGCACACATTCAAAATATCTTGATTTAATTTTAAAGCCCTTATCTCTTCTATTAAAGTAACCATAGCATCGAAATCCTAAAAAATGAAGAAAAGTTACATTTAACTTTTAGAAAAATGTGATAATTAAATGAATGAAATAGTTTTAAAAAGGTTGATCATCATTTTTGGCAGTATTTCATATTGATAAAGCATGAAATAACTTTTTGGTTTTTTTTTAATAAACCTAGAATATTTTAGACTATAAAATGAACAAGATAAATCCGATAAAGACTTTAACGAATGAAATGATGCTACATTCTTACTCTTTTACCTTGGACACGATTCAAATTTTTTTGTAGGTGGAATCAGTATTCAAATAAGACAAATACATCGAAAATTCTCACTTATATTTTTGTATATAAAAAGATTATCATACTGGATAACTATATTTACAGAAAGCATTCAATCTTAAGTTGAGAATAAACCTGAAATGATTAGTAGGTCTGTTCTACGTGTTTTTTAGTGACTCACCACCAAAATACAAACTAAGATATAATTAGGCACTAGTTTAAAAAATACTGTTGTCTCAAACTGTGATCAAATAAAACAATAATTTATCTTCAACCAACAATTAGAATGACGAGTGTATCAGAAAAATCAGAGCTTTTAGCCACATCAACAATACACTGCTGAAACCAAATGAAATAGATGATAAGATGGGAGAATATGATTAAGATCATCTAATGCTTTTAATGCATCACTAAATGATCATTTTCTTTTTGATAAGTAACTCAGTTGTACTACTTTGGTTAAACTCTTTGGATGAGTGAATGTCTTAATACCTTAATAATATATTAAGTCAGTTGGCCAGTAGTTCTATTTTCTGGAATCTACTTAGTCAAAATTCAAAATATATGGATCAAATGAATACTGAAATGTCGTTTCAAACATTGTGTTATTACTTAATAGTACAAATCACCGCTTACTGAAAAAGAACATTTCTTTAAAACGATATTATTACACAATTATATTGCACATCAATAAAAATGTCATTTCTGTGACCTATTGCTGCTGAGATTCTACAGCGAATTAGATATTGCCATTTTGACAATGTGATGAAACAATATGAACGTCAATTACATTTCTTCATCAGACATCTCCCAAACGTGGTTGATAGATTACAGACTAAGTCGAATGAAAACACTGTGTTTAAGGCCTGGTTCATTACGTGTTTTAACCACTTATAATTCAGATTAATTGCAATTTTGCTAGCTGAATACATTATGTTATTAGTTCGTTCACAAACAAATTTCAAAGAAATGTTTTAAATCTCATACTATCTGTTTTATCTGACACTGTATGACTAGTAAGCGAACCAACTGGTTAGTTTTTCTCTCTAATATAAGTTGGTTATTTTTCTAAATTTTTATACCTCGCACTGCCTGTATGATAGTAACAGATTAAGAATAACATCCGATGAAAGCATCCCTGGATAATCCAATCTACGGCGCATTACTCGAAGACGCTGAAAGAAATAAAGACAGGTAAATTAAAAATTGTTTGTTGTAGTTAACATAACGGAGGAAAAAGATTCAATGCCATTTACTGAGATCATTTAAAACTATTTGAATAGGATCAAATGATAAAAACTCACGAATTGAAATTTGACAGATATTATTCATGTGTATACTTCTGATTACTATAAGTTATTATAAAATTTAGAATAATAATCTCAGAAAATCGATTATGACGTCCCCCAGTAACTTAAAGATATATCAGTTGATGAGACTTTGTAAGATCGCGATTATATTAGTTATTCCGTTTAGCATTCATTTTATGAGAAATTCTTCTCGAATAAAGTTTATTAAATTTTCACTTCACAGTACTAACCCATGCCTACTATGAAAGTCAACAGACGTTTTATAGATTTACTTTCGTTCGAAAGCTCATAGATAAATTATTACGTTTTATGTAATAAACACTGCCTATTATTACCTTAGTATCGTCAGTTTATGTGAAAATAGTTTTTTTAATAACTATTATTCACATCCATCTGCTCTTGTTAGTTTTGCATTATTGTATTCACTATTATCATTCAAACTGATCAAGTTTTCACTATTTCAAGCTAACTATTCTGTTTGTCGTGGATTTATTTTCATACCATAAACTTCTTTGTAAAATGAAAGAATTCAGATATTAATTAAAATGTTTTTGAAATAAATATTTTACTTTCTAGAAAATGTAGTCAACTTCCAGATTTTGGATAGCGATGTAGTGGAGCCATATGATGAATATATCTAATATTCGGGAACAAAATGTAACAGAAAATCTTGACCAGACATACCGTTTTTTGTCTTTCAGTAGGTTTTCAACAAAGTCGAATGGAAAAGTCATGAAAAAAAATTTAGGTGTACTTAAATACTGAATATTATTTTGGTTAGAATACTGAGACATACAGAAAGACATATGATTTAATCTACTAAAATGGTACCTTATACATATATGATATGAAATACATACTAATCTTTTTAGACACTTTAGCAAGACACATCTAGACTATATCAAAATCAATTCATTCAGTATCGTAGCGACTATAACTAAAGAGAAAGAAAGGAAAATTTAGAATAGTTTGTAGTTCTAGGTCACTAATTAAATGGGTTGCAATCTTAGCAACTTTCCAGCTCCAATTTTGACTTGTTTCTTCAGCATTTTCAACTACCTTCAAACACACAGTTCTAATTTCATGAATTCTGATTTATCGACTGCATATATTTAATTAACTTAATCTAATACTGATTGATTGCTGTTCACGTAAAATAATTATGTGATTATTAGCTTATCATACAAAACATTTTCGGTATTAGATATTTTCATTTCTTATAATATCTATGATTTTCTTTGCGTTTGCAACAATAGTTCCAAGTAACCACTGCAAAAATGACTTATTTGGAGTAAGAGTTACTAAGTTTGTGATATTCATAATCAACTGCCATTTACTGTACAAAGTAGTCCTAATATTGATAGTTCGACTATATACATAAAAGTTGCATAGTTGTATTAAACAACGAATATGATATAAATCCATCATTTTTTTAATCTTTTATTTTGTCTGTGGTCATGTACAGTAGCAAATATCCCCGTAGATACGAAGTTAGTACATTGTCTGACCCATAAATCTGATGTGACCAGAGACTTGGAGCTGATTTAATTTTGCTATATTACTTTTTCAATTGCTGTTACGTTGTTTTCAGAACGCCATCCAAAGTACCAGTGTAAATAATAAAGCGTAAAAGCATTGGAGTAAAACTCAAGTTTTTGCATAAGGGAATAAATGGTATTTAATAGATTTCACAGTCATCTGTCTAATAACTACGTGGATTGAGACACTAAGATTGTTAGTCATAAATAAACTAAACTGCCAAAATATTCATGAAAAGTTAGGAGCCGTTTATAAAAACAAGGCTTTGAATAATAATAGGAATAATCACTAATTTATTAAGTTTGTATTCTGTCGGCTCTTTGATACATACTAAAAGTGGACAGTGTTTATTTTCCGGATTTTAACGCGAGGCCAGAATTCTTTCAGTTTTTAAGTGATCCATCGATGAATAAATATCAGAGAGCTTTTGAATAATACATTATTGACAGACACACACATTCTTTTGCAGATTGCCTCGATATAGTCTATACCAAGGCAATCCGCACAGAATGCGTATATGTCAACAAGAGACTGATCAATTGTAGTCCTAATAACAATGGAAGATGCAAATAAAACAACATCAAGTGAATTTAGTTTATTAGTGTTTTATTTGTTAGTAATGAAAATAAATAAGAGATAAAGTCCATGTTGGAATCCCTTATTCACATTATTTGAGGTAGATATTACCGCCTTTCGGGGTGATTGAAGTGTGACAGCGTTTAGATTATGAGTAGATTTATTTGGTGTTCGGTCACTATAGAGCTCATGAGAAAACCTGTCAGGCAGTTCATGTTTTTCCATTGTTCAATAGTAACTTTATACCTCACATTAGACTTTAATATAAAACTATAAATATCTGTGATATAATCAATGAATTCTCCTACATGACTAGAGGATATAAATTTTAAAATAGAATAAAATGTAACGGATGATTTGACACTAAAATTTGAGTGAAAATTAATTCAGTTTTTTGGTCATGTATGCACTCACATTTATTGGATATTAAATATTTTTAGTAATAATTGTCTATTTATTTTTGTTTCTGTAGTCAAGTTACTTCAGAAAAATGGCTTGTAAATACAAATCAGCTGCATTCATACATCTGGCTTGAGTGAACCTGTAAGCTCAGTTAAATTTCATTTATGGCTCAATAATCATCTGTTTTCATTTGATTAGCTATAATGGACTCCTTTAATTTGTTTAATCTTCACTAGCATAAATTCCTCACACTATACTAGACACGAATAATTTGTTGCAGCTTGGGAAATCAGCCTACATTTTACTAAAATGTCCTAATAGTATAGCGCCTATTAATCCATATCTTCCTTTTCTGTACAAATCATAGTCTTAGTGAATTACATTGTGCGATGAGCGTATATGTTATACATTTATTATTTGTAGTATATTGAACGATGGGTATTGTCTATTTCTGTTGTATTTTAAGACACTTTTTCAGTACCTTACTGATAACAATGATAACAGAATAATAAAAAATTAGTTTATCAGTTTTTGAGTCACTGTAAGGTTTAATAATCCTATTGCTCACAGGTATGTATCTTCACGTTTTCATACTCTAAAATCCTGATCATTCTTTTGTGCTATTAAATGATTAATAGCCAATGAGTACGATATTTTCCAAATTATGGTTCAGAAAAATTTTTTAATCTAGGCTAATGTTACGCACAATTCCGCCTAAAGCCCCTTTTAGGCTACTGCCGATCCCAAGCTCGGATAAAGGAGGATTTGGCAACACTGTGGATCATTGTGGAACAGTCAATTGAACGGAATTCATCACTCTACATCAACTTCATTGACTACGAGAAAGCATTTGATAGCGTGAACAGGACAACACTACGGAAGCTTCTTCGACACTATGGCGTGCCTGAGAAAATAGTCAGTATCATACGGAATTCCTATGATGGAAAATCGTGCATGGATTACAGCTCACAGACTCGTTCGAATTAAAGACCGGTTTCAGGTAATCGACTGGATCATGAAGACGTCAACATCTGGAGAGAAGCATAGGATACAGTGGACATCTAAGATGGGGCTGGATGATCTAGACTTCAAGAATGATCTGACAGTTCTATCGCACACGCAATAACAAATGCAGGAAACGACAACCAGTGTAGCAGCAGCCTCAGTAGCACTACGTCTCAACACAGACAAAGGGAAAAGCAAGATTCTCCGATACAACACATAATGCAACAATCACACTTGACGGGAAAGTTTTGGAATATGTAAAAACCTTTACATATCTGGGCAGCATCATTGATGAACACGGTGGGTCTGATGCAGATGTGAAGGCGCGAATCGGCAAAATAAGAGCAGCATATCCACAACTGAAGAACATCTAGAACTTAAAACAACTGTCAACCAACACCAAAGTCAGAATTTTCAATACAAATGTCAAGACGGTACTACTGTATGGGGCGGTAACCTGGAGAACTACGAAAGCCATCATCCAGAAGATACAAGTGTTTATTAATAGTTGTTTACGCAAAATGCTTCAGACTCGTTGACCAGACATTATCAGCAGCAACCTATTGTAGGAGAGAACAAACCTCAAGGCCGAAGAAAAAGAGGGAGACCAAAGAACACATTACGTCGAGAAATAGAGACAAACTTGAGAAGAATGAACAACAGTTGGATAGAACTAGAAAAGGAGGTCCAAAACAGAGTGGGTTGGAGAACGCTGGTCGGCGGCTTATGCTCCATGGCGGGGGTAACAGGCGTAAGTAAGTAGTATGTTACGCTCAAATTCAGACAAAACAATTTTTTCTTTGCATGATACAAATTGTTTCCTGCGCTTCAAATAATTTTTCGATGCAATATTCTTTTAAATTCACACGCCAGTGTTATTTATGTGATCAACTTACTTGTACGCTTTATGAACCATCATATCTTTCTTGAAGAACACTGGGAATACTTAGTTTTTAATTTGCCAAATTTCGCATAAAACCTGTGTTTGTCTCATTGCAACAAACGATTCGGACTAAAAGTGAATTATCGAATAACTTTCCCAATTCTTTCATTGATATAAAAGTATGTTGATCATCTCGAAGTTTAAAATTACTAGTAACCAAACTTTCATGATCAGTATCTTGTAGTAAAGCCACTATCATCTAGCTGTGACTTATAAACTCATTGGTTTATTTAAAGTCCATAATTATTCCCTAATGTTTATGAGAGATAGGCGTCCATCGTGAAAACTACGTTTATTATGCAGATTTCTTTTCATTAAGACATCAAAGGAAGCGTTTTAAAGTGCTGTTAAGAAGTGCTAAATTATTACTGATCAAGGCTTGATGAAGCAACGAGAATATTAAAGAATTTGATAAAAAGGTGAAAATGCACAGACATTTATTGTTTTTCTACCTGAGAGAGACATAGGTTGATTTATAATTTAAGAGGTCTTACATTCATTATTGGGAATGAAATATAATGATGTTAATTTGCATCTTGTTGCCGATTAAAATATATTATGACCTGTAATTATGTTATATTTGGTGACCTAGTTCTTCAAAGTAATGGTTTTTGATTAACGTAAACATCTAGTTGTTGTATAACTTAAAACTACAAACGAGTTCTATTCAGTATTGTTGGTTTGTGTATTTCCATTAAAATACTCTTTTTTGTAAGCAATACACTAACCTCTCTGAGTTCTTGCCCTTTGTACAAATCGCGATCCCTTCGAAGATCCTCAATGAATTTATCTTTTAGTGGAGCCCTTGAAAACACAAAAAATTAAAGCATTATATGTTCCTATTCATAAATATATTAATAATAAGTGTATTTTAGTGGTTAAAAAGTTTAGATGACCTTTCACTTTCAGTTAGCAAAATTATAGAACAATTTTCAAACAACAAACATGTAACGTACTGGTATGTGACTAAGTTGTTTAACTTGTCGCTTATAGACTTAATTAAAATTGTTGAGTGTGCCCTTTTACATCTTCGGTGAATTAGACGTTGTTGTTCACCTATTAAATACCACTACGTACCAGTTTTTTTCATAGGAGTTGTACAAAAAGTTTTTTTATACATTTATTGGTTGTATTGGTAAATTCATAGGCAAGCTATCATAGATAAAATTTTTGTTCAATTTATTTAAAACTGGATATCTGTCACATAGGTAATTTAGTGTTATTTTATGATGGAAATGTAGAATGTGGTCAGGATTTCTGTTTTTTGTACAAATTTGACGCAATATATTTTATAAGCTGTAAGCCGGTCGAATCCATTTTTGAGAGTTGAGGAAACGTCGAATTTATCAGAATTTTTGTGTTTCGTAAAAATGTTTTCCCAATATTAGTTAGCAAGATGGGTTTGAATCGCCTTCCCTTCACGAGCATTATTACAAATTCATCGACGGTTTGAGTTTTCTCGCAATAAAAACACTGAAGTGAAGGCATCTTTGTTTATTATAATAAACTTCCTTCAAGATTCAGATTGAGAGTTATCTTGGTCAGTCTACTATTTAAAAACATGAATTTATAGAATGTACTTATAATGATAATTGTAAACATGCAACGTCTGATTAGAGAAAGATGTATGTGGACACGACTCGCTAAGTTTTGTCTACCTTTAAGGTAACAAAAGTGCTTTTCTGAAGTATGAGTTATCTGTTTTGCAGCATACAAGTTGATGGATGACACGATGTCTCGAGGCATGATCAACTTATGTATAAAGACATTATGAGCAATTTCCTGTAGGGAGTATGGTTGACATGAGCTGTGAAAGCATGAATGTATTATTGCTGACTAGAATATAATTTCTAAGTCTAATTTTATCACGCGCTAGTCTAAAATTAGTCTAAAAAATTTTTCGGAGAACTTACCGGTCCCCACTGCACATTTCTGAAAGTATTTCCTCTAGCTCTTCAGACAAACGCCCAAGATCGCCGCATATTTGATTTTTGAGTATGTCATTATCAATGAGGGCATTCTGTAGGAACTTATCTTCCACTAAGACAGCAAATCCATTTTCGTTAATAACATATGGAAGCAGTTTCGTTTTGCTACTTAAAATACTCTAAAACCAGTTAAGTAAAGACTAAAACATACGCGTAGGTCATCAAGCAAAATATGACTCGAAAGGTTTACGATTACTATATTATCGAACAGTTTTAAACTTTCTCTAACTCCTAATTGATAATTCAAATGTCCTTGTTGTGTCTATGTATAAACAATGAAATTACGTATTTATTCTCCGAACCTTGTCACTCATATCAACAATTAGAACGTCGGAATTGTAAACGAAGTCCAGCGTTTCTGTGAGTCCATGTGATACTTCTTCATATGTAAGGAATCGGACAGTAGCTTGAACACTTCAATAACAAATTATATAATTTTAGTGAGACACACTTGTTGCAAGCAACACAAATTTCTTCAATAGCCTTATCCTGATCGAACTGTATATTCACACTATTCTTATCTTCTGATATGCAGGTAACTAGCATATTGGAAACCAACGACTATTTCAAAAGTCCTGTTCATGAACTCGCGCAGAAAAGTCATGAATTAACCTATCAAAACAAATTCATCGTAAGGAGGTAAGTAATTCGACACTAGTTGAAATTTACCGTGACAAACAAAATACTACTAGAGCTGCGAATTTATTTTTCGACAAAGATGAGTGGCTTCTAAGTTCATTGTTTCTCCTTAATTTTAGTATTGTAACTTTTATTATACAATGGGACATGCACTTGTCTATATGTGATTGGCTATCCGTCTTTTCTTATGAACACTCTGAAGCACATAAAGCGCACTACTCTGTTGATCTCCAGAATGTAAGCTTAGGTTACGATAAGCTGTTTGTTTAATATGTCTGTCCGAACACTTGATTTCTAGACTACAGATTCGATAATCTATATATTGACTGTTGATGATTTACATAGTGGAATGTTGCGTGATCTTTATAATTATCACTAGGTTTCATACGGTTGGTAATTTTATGACAAGATCTGATTAGGAACTTGAAAATATTTTCGTCGTCAACAAATAAATACAGCAAGGATTGTTGCAACTGTTTTAGAAAAGCTTTTAGTAGTTGTATAAATCCAGTTTTTCGCTTTGATGACGTCATTTTGGGGAGATAGGATAATATCTGTCAGGATAGCCGTTCGGTCGCGGAAGTTCGGTTAAAGGTACGTGTCCTAGTAGGTTTTTACAGTGATTCGCCACTAATTGCCAACTAGATGTCAAATACGGCCGCTTCTGAGAATGTGTGTATCAAAGAGTACTGTGAGTCGATTGAGCGATGAACGTTTTCTACATCTAGAATGCTATCACAATCTTTTCGCCGCCATTCCAAGCTTTTCGAAAGTCCGTCGGTATGGATTTGAGAATGGAGATTTTATTATTCTATTGCTGTGATGTCCAACAGTGTGTCTATCTAATCGACTTTAAATGTTAGAAACTAGTACTTCACATAGTATTCCCTGTATGATGCAGTTCTCTGTGGAATAGGTTTTCACTATTTATAGGTAATTCTGCTTCTGTCACTAATTTTAAGGATAATAATAACCTGGTTATCAGATTGTAAGAGGTTTTGTTAATTCTTATTTTTCCAGTTATATCATGTTCGGATTTGAAGATTGTGTGGTTAGGACCAATACCACTACATGTCTGTAGTTTTTTTATGGATGTTTCGCTCTATCTGTAGAGAAGATTTAAAAACCTATCTGCTGAGTAAACATTCATCAATTTGTTCCATTCTGAAGAAATAGGTTTCATAGTCATTTGTCTTGTTGCTCCACCTTGTTTCCATCTTTTATATATTTACAGCCAGCAGCCATGTATCATTTACCTAAACGTTTGCCATATATGCGTCCCTCAACGTCACCATTTGTAAGATAATTTCTGTTAAGGATGTTTTGGAAGAAACACTCAACTTATGATACAGTTCTACCACACAAATTTATTTAATTATTCGTTTCTATATCGCTTTAAATATTTAGTTGAGAAATCTGACTGATTCGACCTTGTTAATATCCTAGCGGAGGAAATGTCTTAGTTGCCGACTCATGATGTAAATTGTGGTTCATAACATTAGCTTGACATGCCAAAATAAAACATTACCTCATTTTAACAATAGTTTATTTGCCGAACAGTTAAGTGTTGTTTTACATTGCAAACAACACTGAACCTTGGTTGCTTTATTTTTCGAAATCCAGTTTAATTTTATAGCATCTACAAGCCACCCCAAATTCACATATTACAGAAGAGGTTTACTTAATTACATACATCTGTTACCTATCGAGGATGAGCATACGTCACACATAAGCACCTTCTATCCAATTCCTCCCTGGACAATCCTTTCCAGTCGGTATTCATCTTTTTTCATGTCTGCTTTCAATTCCAAACGCAATGTGTTCCTTGGCCTTCCACGTTTCCGTTTTTTTAACGTTAGCTCTTGCCTCGTGATATAGTTTGGTAATTATCATGATGTATGTCCGATCCAATTCCAACGTCTTTTCCTAGCTATTTCTTCAGCTGGAAGTTGCTTTGTTCTCTCTCACAGTAGGCTGTTGCTGATGATACCTGTCCAACGGACATTTATTATCTTTTGTAGACAATTGTCCACGAATACTTGTGCCTTTTTGATGATGTTCCCCAAGTTTCATCTCCATACAATGGAAGTGTCTTGACATTCGTAATGAAGATTCTGACAATGACATTGTTTGACAGTTGCTTTGAGTTCCATTTGTTCTGCTGCTAACACCATAGAGTCGAAGAAGGTTCCAAGACATTCTCACATCCACGCAATCAAATGCGTTCTCATAGTCAAGGAAGTTGATGTACAATCACGAATTAAATTCATTTGATTGTTCAAACATGATCTGTATTGTCACCATTTAGTCTATACACGACTTGTCCAGTATAATAACTCTCGGTTGAAAATGTTTCCTTTCGTCGACACATTTTTCTTTACTTAATCTCCCCGAATAGAATGTGCAGCATTTTTGCAGTTAATTCTTTGTCTGACTTCAGTGCTTCAGACCGTATATTGTCAGGTCCTGCTGCCATCCCAATCTTGATTTGTCCGATGGCCAGCCTGATTTCTTCGATCTTTGGTGGTGTGACAACTATAGGAATGTCTTTGTGTACTGATTCGATATTCGGCGGATCCAATGGAGCTGGTCTACTCAAAACTTCCCCAAGTGTTCTACCCATCTGGTCCTTTGTTCTTGAATCTCAGTGATGGTCTTTCATTCTTTGTCCTTGAATAATATACTCTCTGAATAAGTGGCTTACATTGAGAGTTTAAGTGGTTTAATTTATGTATGCTGGTTGCCGTTTTTTGACCTCACACCCAACCCTCCTCTGTTGCTTGGGCTTGAGAAAGGCAGTAGCCCTAGATGAGCTACAGGCGGAGTTCCAAGTTTACTAATACTTACAATATTCTTACTCACTAAAATGGTTTTCCATGTTTCTATGGAAAATGTATGTTACAACATGTATATCACTTTAACGTTGTAAGAATTCGATCTTGCCTATGAACTGACATCTTCAACGTACATTATTGTTGTCACTGATATGTAGTGTTGCGTTGAGTCGCGGTTGACTATGATCATCACAGGAAGATTACGTGCCAGTTAACTGATAAGATCCCCCGTAGGCCAAATATCAGAAGTCAGACGGTGGCTGTAGTCGAGATGTATTTGTTGGCGATCTCGTGGTATCGAAAGAATACCGAGATCGTGCCAGGTTATAAGTGTGGTTACCGAGCGTAACCGAATTCGTGCAAGGTCACAACCAACGGAAGAATGTATGTCTTTTGGTGCAGCTAAACAAACAATTACGGTAAAACAATCCCTGGTACAATTGGTTATAATAATATTTTTTTCCATTACACCAATCGCGTTCTCTTGATAAAAGTAGGTCACTAGAAATATGTGCAATACTGTTAGGTACTGTGTTCGTTGGTTAAAAGTTAATCGATAGTCTTCTGTTATCAATAAGACATTATCGGTAAAATGGTATACGACTTCTTCATTTTATAGAGGTAATACATTTTTAATTTTATGTTGACTGAAGAAACGTCTAGTCATTTAACGCAACGACCCCGGTCCCACCTGTTTCCCGTACTAGGCAACAAACCGTCTGATATTTATTTTAATGTCCTCTCATATGACAAAGGTAAGTATAAGTACAACAGTCCATATGCTGCTTTCAGCTTTGGCTTTAGACGCTTGTTTCTTCTGAAAGTAATGACTCAGTACTTATAACTGCTGAATTTTATTTGCTTGAGTCAACTACTAGATTGCGGCCACCCGTCAAGTCTATATGTATATTAGACGCCAAGGCACTTGAAGTGAATGTTCAGCGAACATATGCAGGAGTAATGATAAAGTCATTTAAGACTGATTCATTTTAAGGATCAAAGCAGATTACTAAAAAAGGAATCACATATTAACACCATCGAGGGGCTTCTTTGAGATCTTTCATACAGCGTCTGTTCATGTTGATTGAAATGGCTTTTAATTATTTTGCAGGAATAGAGGACGGGTTAGAGAGCTTTTGTATGTTGGGCGTTTGTTCTTTAAGAATACTAATATACATACTCACTTAAAGTGATCCCGGTCGGGAAGTTGAGTCAGAAGACAACAAAAAGTAAGATGCTTTATTGATGAACCCGAGAAGAAACATGCTTGCGGAATAATCTAAAAATAAAGGTGTGCTTTCAGCATAAAACGCACTTGATCTTTACAAACAGCATGCAACCACACCCATCTAACAATTGTTCCACTTTGAATGGGTAGGGAAAGTATCATTGGGAAAGGATGGCTCAGCATGATAAGATATAATGTTGAAACAGAAATGAAATGTAATCGGGATGATCATGGAAATAAAAACAAGCCAGTCGGGGGTAGAAGATTTAAGGGGAAGATGGAAGGTGAAGCAGATGACTGTGAAGGAACAAGAGTATGAAAAAGAGAGAAGAAGTCTAATACATTAAGACTATGCTAGATTAAGAGGTTGTACAAAAGGTTGTACACACAATTCTGGTTTTTCCAGATGTAAGGCTATTGCTTCGGCAATGCAAATAAGTTCCAGTCAAGTTTTCTTCGGAAGACTTCTACTTACCTTGTAGATGACTTTGAACACAGAGTCTGTCTTGAGTGAGTGACCTGTGTTCTCAAGGTGTTCGATTATAAAACTTCTTATTGAGCCGTTGCCTCCTGTTTTTAGTCACACCGGACAATGTTCTTGAATTCTTTTGGATAAAGTACGCATCGAACGACCTATATACCTAGCTCCACAATAGCAGGTAAATTGATAAATGCACATTGAGTTGGTCAGATGCGATAATTTTTATTTCAGATTATTGGTAAACAGTGCTTGGCTGGAGAATAATATTCTCAGTGTTGGTGCAAGGAATCCGAAATTCTCCTCTTTAAGATGTATGTGACCCTATCACCTTTGAAGTCGATGATCGTGTATAAAGTTTACTTTTCTAGTATAATTATTCATGTTTTTGGAATCATGTTCTTAACAATGAATATCGAAGGATACCCGTTTTTTGATAAGTATCTCATTTAGGAGGCCCAATTCTTCATCTACGACTTCGGGTCTACAGGTCCTTTGTATTTTTGTAGCGAGTGTTATTATTAGGTTTCATTTTCGGCTGATGGGAACCCAGCTGTGGAAACTTGATAGTTGACCTTTCCACATGGGTTTCCTGTAGAGAGATCTTTTTAAAGCACTGTCTTGCTTTCTTGTCATTTCCATATCAAGATAGTGAGTATTTTGTTTGTTTTCAACTTCAAGTGTGAATTTTATTGATGGGTGACAATTATTAAATGTCTCTAGGAGATCACTTAAGTTGCATTTGTTGTCACAAATGATAAAGATATCATCCACATACCTTTTATATAAGTGGAGGTTTTCTATAATTCTTTTGAGCTAGTTGTTTTCTAAACTGGCCATGAAGCAATCTGCCAGTAATGGACCAAGTGTGGATCCCATTGCTATACCATCCTTCTGTCTATGAATTACATCGTTGAATGTGAACTGTACATTGCAAGTGCAACGTAGTAATGGTTCTTTCAAATAAGTATCAGGTATTGAGATGTTTATCTCATTATTATTTATGTACCTGTAGATAAAATTAATGGTCTATGTTAGTGGAACATCAGTGAATAATGATTCCACATCCAGAGATAGCATAATTTTGCCATTTACATTCACTTCTTTTATGTGCTCGATAAATTCAAAAGTATCACGTACAAAATGTTTACAAATGAGTTTACTAACGGGTTCTAAGAGATTCGCCAACCACTTTGCTATAGGGTGGTAAGGGGATCCAGACATATCGAGAATCGGTCTAAGAGGTAGGCCAGGTTTGTGTATTTTTGGCAAACCGTATAATCGCGGTATTATCGATGCTGTTGGTTTTATGTGCTCAAAGACCTGTTCGTTGATTAACTGTTCTTTTTTCATTTTCTTAAGGACATCAATTAGTTGCTTTTCTATAATTTCAGTCTTGTTTTTCTTATTGTTGGGTTTTGAGAATTTGGTGTCATCTGATAACAACGTTGTCATTTTTTCAACATAATCCTTGCGATCAAGCAGCACTAAACCAGCACCTTTATCTGGACGTGTTGTAATAAAGACTTTATATTTCTAAGTAGTTTTATCTGATTTCTATGTTCTTTTGTTAGTAGACTTTTGCCTGTTACTTTTGTGCTAGTATATTGGTTGCAGCTATCGAGAAGAGTGAGGTCCGATATTACGTTTTTCGTGCGTAATGGACCAAGTGGGGAACTCATTGCTATACCATCCTTCTGTATATAAATTACGGTAGATTACCTACTTAAAGGAGAAGAAAAGGCATATCGTTCGTATGTAAGCGTTAAGAAGCATCATGAAATTCTGTCTAGCAATGTTAATGTCTGTAACTCTTGATTGCTTTTGATTCCAGGAAATAGGAGTGCTGTTGTCAATCTTATATGAATCTAGCATATTTTCTCCTTCTCTTCATTGCTAGCTCCATCTACATACTATTGCTACCTCTCAACTACCTGATTAATATATTACATATTTTAAAATCCAGTGTAAAACTAGATTTCATTTACTATTAGAACTGTATGATATTTTAATATTAAGGGATTCACGTCAACAAGGCTCGATTTTTTATACTGTAGCTTCCGAATTACTTATGAGCTGACAGTTTCCTAATACATTGGGCTAGGTGACTGCGTAGAACCTACTAGAAATTGTGACGAAACTATATGCAACTGATTACAAATCTCATTTTATCAGTCGTATCGACCGTTAACAATAATTCTCAAAGTAGTTTGGCAAAGATATGCAGATAACTATTTTCTATAAAAATATCTGAAATTACTATAAAGGTGTCAGACAAATTTAAGGGTCAGGGCTTGATAGCTTCAGATCAAGCTTGTTTTATTAATACGGCTCGGCAATAAACGTGAACGCTAATACTTGAGAGTGTAATTATGTTATTATCAGCAAAACTATCCACAGAATATCTCTAGTTGATTTTGTGCCACTGATGAAACTTGCTTTTTATTACGGTTATAAAGAGAAAAAAATTAGACCTAAAAGTTAACCTATAAAGATGCTTTATGAATGGGCATCGTATGTTTTGACGAATTCTGTCGTCTTGATTACTAAACTATGATTCCTACTCTGATATGTTGGCTGGACGGGATCTCAGTTTTATTGTCAAAAATGAAATAGACACTTGTAGAAGTTAGTCAATAGACAGTCTGTGTTTATTCTATGATTAAATTCGTTTCTAGACAGACATATATTTTGGCCCTAAAACGATTGTTAAAGCTGTCCTAGTTGTGGGTGCTCGTAGAAATTGAAACCAATTACTACTTCATTTCTTTCAGAAAGATATATGAATGTTTGTGCGAAAAAAGAGTTGTAGTACTAAATGATAAAATACGTGGAAATAGGTTTTACGATAGATTTATCTGTATGGCTGTGAAAAAAGAAATTACCATATCAAACTTTGTGACATATTATTTAAGTCGTTTAATCACAAGATAATCTCAAAATTGTTATAAAAGGAACATTCTTAACGTTTAACTTTCCTGTTATTTTTCTTTGAGTTATTAGGCAAATGTCTAACCATAATTATGTTTTGATTCACCTTATAATTCACTGCAGTATACCTCTTATACACTACTTCGAAGTAATCTCTGTTAACAAATAATCTGAGTACAATTGTTATATCTCGATAAGAATAATGAATAGTAATTTCTGAGATCCATTTATGGTCCAATACTATAATTATATTTTTTATCGTGTAATTGTTGTGGAGATTTTATTAATTTTATAGTTGAATTCATGAGTCAATTGAAGCTAGACCATCAGGGTTTCCATGGTAGTTTAGCTTCAATTGACTCATGAATTCAACTATAAAATTATATTTATTAATCATTTTCTTTGTCGCTACAGCTGTATACCTTATGCAGAGTTCATTAGCAACCAAAATAAGAGTCTTCATTTAGAAAATCAAACACTAAAACGAGATACAAACAGATACATTCTTTCAAGTCATTATGTTGACATGTGGAATATCTGACTTAATTATTACTAGTCTAGATCATAGTCCGCATTCATAGTCTTTTGTCCAGAATGCAGTTATATCGAATTCCGGTTTACTTAGTATTCAGTTTGAATAGTTTTAGGGAGCATATTTATTTACAATGGAAAATGAATAACAGAAGAAAAGTTTGTTTGTTCCTCACCCTTTCATCTCTCTGGAATTATGAATAAAGTCAAATATAATTATAACTATGCATTGAAATTTTTGAAAGCTCTTGGGGATTTGGAAAATTTGATCAACTTTATTATTCCATAACAACTATACTTTTAATAACATTTTGCATCAGTACTAAAACAAGTGTTATAATTGTGTTAAAAATAAATTACTTTACGAAAGATAATTTATGCTAGATATATGATCAATACTGTCATAATACACAGCAACAAATGCCCATGATTTCAAAGCTAATCATCTGAATCTTGAGTTTCTGTGTGTTTCTTATCAATTCTATTGGAAGTGCAGTTTTTTATTTCTATTAGCTCGAACCCTTATTTATTCTTGAGAGTGAACTATTGAAACAACTAAAAACATTGTAGCTCTGGGTAATCGTATGTCTATAGGAAACGATGGGTGACGGGTAAAATTAAATTTTGCTTCAAGGTGGTTGAGGGCATTTTTGATGGACTAGCCTGACTATAAAATAACTAAATCAATAAAACTTTGATAAAACGTTTTAGAATACCGGAGTAAAGTGGACTGAATTATTTTTTTAATCAACCACTTAAGTGAAATAGTAATATCTTGCAAGTAATCATGAAGTTTTGGTGTAAGTAATTAGGCTTAGTAAAGGATATCATGCATTCAATTTAGTTTTTAGACATTATTAGTTCTAGTGGTTTACCCACTTTCATGTGAAATATCTTAAAACATTTGGAATATAAGTCTGTCTTAAAGGATAATTTTTCTTTGTAATTAGATTTTTCCTTTCCAATCTAGATCTGCCTCGTTTATAAGGTTTAGTTGAGGCAAACTATCCAGAAATATTTAATAGATTAGACGAAACTTGTTGTGTAATACTATAATTTACGTTACGGTGAAAACATTATGTTCTCTTAATTTTATCTCTTAGTTGGCAGCTTGTTTTTCCTCGATTAATTTTTTGCTTTACAACCTTCATTTGGACATAATACTGATAAATTGAATTTCTCAAAGTGCTTGAAATTTGTTAGTTAACATTAAGTATTTTATTGTGACTGTTATAGAGGCGTAAAGAAATTAGTTAAGTTCATTTGAGTCCATTCCTAAAATACTCCCAGAAAATATGTGTCTGGAACTTTTAATATATAACTCAATGGCTTAGTAACCATGCCTTAAAAATTTTTGTGTTATGCTAAGATTCAGATTTGTGCATTGAGGACAGGCCTACGGTCTGTGTTAGTCCTTTTCTAGTACGCGTTTCGGTGTCTATTCTTCTCTTGAATGAGTCAACTGAAGGGGCGGATAGCAATTCTTCGTGTGACAGGCTCCAAGAATTGATAACTCGGTGTAGAAATCTGTATGCCACATGTAATTTGTTCATTCTTGGCTTTTTTTTTTCACTCGCCTGTTATGTCTCCGGAGTTTTATTGATCTTGTGAGAAGAAAAAGAGAGTATATTTCAGGCCCAAAATAAGTTCTTAGTATTCTATACATTGAAATGGGATCATTTATTAATCTGCGATCGAACAGAGTAAAGAGGTCAAATTTCTCATGCTTCTGTTTGTATGGTAAACCCTATAGATCTGGAATTGTCCACTGCTTACTATGCTTTATCGAAGATAATCTAGTTACCTTTTAAACAAGGACTTGTAGCCTGAACGCAATTATCAAGTTTGGATCTCACTAAGATTATTTAAATGTTGAAATGTCAGAAGCAATTTGATAATATACACATAGTTGAAATGGTACGCAGTATGGAACAACTGCATTTCCCTTTTACTGATGTCTCATATTCTCATTATTTTTTACACAAATACTCATCATATCACTTTGTTTATTTTTTACACCTCTATGACTTTTAATGATATTTAATTATTGTAACAAGGACATTTTAATCATCTTACTACATTCACATTATAATTTGTCACCAACTTAATAAGTATATTGTTATTATTCGTATTACGTAATCTAGTATTATAATCTTTCTATTACGTCACCTTGGTTATTCGTATTCACATTTCCTCACGGAACTAGTACTTTAAGAAAACATTTTCAAATATATACGATTGTACAACTTGATAATAAATTCGTTGAAAAGAGATCCATTTGTTGAACTTCGTGTATATTATTGATTTTTTCTCTATATACTGAACAATAAATACGTACGTTTATTAACATTTTAACAAAAAATGATATGTTACATTCATAATAATTAGGGATAGGCTAAGTATGACTTGATATCTACTGGCTGCCCTAGTCAAGACTGGTTAACTAAAAACCAAACATGTAGAAAATAATGGCATTTCATCTACTACAAAGATTGGTCGTTGTAAACGCATATGTTCAAGCAATCAAATTACTTAGTTACGCCTGCTACTCCCATGGAAGTATAGGCTTCTGACCAGCATTCTCTAACCCACTCTGTTCTGGGCCTCCCTTTTTAGTTCTATCCAATTGTTGTTCATTATCCTCGTATCTGTCTCCATTTCTCGGCGTAATGTGTTCTTTGGTTATCCTCTTTTCCTTTGGCCTTGCGGATTCCAAATGAGGACTTATCTTGTGAAGCAGTTGAGCTTCTTCCTGATTTGTTCCTCTACTGGAATCTGGTATGTTCTCTATCACCATAGGTTGTTGCTGATAATGTCTGATCAACGGATACAGAGTATATTGCGTAGGCAACTGTTAATAAACACTTGTATCTTCTGGATGATGGCTTTCGTAGTCCTCCAGTAGTACCATCTTGATATTTGTACTGAAAATTCTGACTTTGGTGTTGGTTGACAGACAGTTGTTTTGAGTTCCAGATGATCTTCATTTGTAAATATGCTGCTCTTGCTCTACCGATCCGATCCGCTCATTCATATCTGCATCAGATCCACCGTGTTCATCAATGATGTTGCGCAGATATGTGAAGGTTTTTACATATTCCAAAACTTTTCCGTCAAGTGTGATTCAATTGTTGCATGATATGTTGTATCGGAGAATCTTGCTTTTCCCTTTGTATATGTTGAGACATAGTGCTACTGAGGCTGCTGCTACACTGGTCGTCTTCTCTTTCAAACAATCAAACTACCTATTTCAAATCGATAATTAATATCTGATAATAATCAGTGCAAAAATATTTCCCAACCGGTATAGAATAATAAATACCGATTGTTTAACAGGATAAAAGAAGTATTTTATTTTTAAGTATATACTCAATTTTATTTCGCATAATTTAAAAGGAAGCATAATACAAATCAACTAATTATTTCTTATTAGTATTAAGGAACATTCTATTGAACTAATTACCAAAAAAGAATGATGATTAAAAGAGAATTAAGAATGTTCTTATCATTAAATGATCTCTTATTCGATTTAGTATAATTAACAGGATTAAATGAGTTCCTTTGAAGTTTCATTTCGTTGTCTTGTTAAACAATACAGTAATTCATTTAGATTTCAATGAATAATTAATTTTTTTTTTCCAAGTCATGAAACAATATAGATAGTTATCAATATTTGTTTACTTAATTACTTATACAGAAGGAACGAATATGAATTCATTTCACAAAAGTTTGTATATATATATATATATATCAGTTATTGATTTATTACATTAGTAAATGAAAGTGAAACTTTTCACTGCTAATATTGATAGTTATTTGTATCCAAGTTTCACTAATACAAGTGCAAAACATGAATATAGACATGAAGAATGAATATTAATTGCGAGAAGTTATAAAGTAATTAAATAAAATACATATACGTAGACTTCAATCATCCATTTTCATCTTTTCCGTGTCTTTTGTCATCTGAATTGTCTTCTTATCTGGTCTCGCGATGTTCTACCAAAGCTTTCCTTTGATGTATTGATACTCATCACTATATCTCACAACTGTTGTAACTTCGATGCCACTTTTTGCTACATACTACTTACAAAAATCCTTGTAAGTAGTGTTCATTACATAAGTAAATAAATTCATTTTACAGATTAACCATAAATATACAAAGTATTCACGCTGATTATTCTTAATGGTATTAGTTATATTGTACAATCTGTAATAGGTAATATACTTTAGTTAGTTATTAAGTACATTAGTAAAACTGTAATTTATGGAAGACCTTTGGGCGGCGCTAGAGTGACCTTGAAATTGTCCACCTAATAACTAGGACCAAATGAGGGATATAAACCAGTTTAAAGGGTCAGAATTGTGATTTACAGTTGATAGTTAAGGTTAATAATTAGATCCTCACGAACTGACATCAGCTATAATGCCAAAACTCTCAGTAGTGCGCATCCACAATCCCGCCCGCTGCGAGATTCGAACCCAGGACCTATCAGTTCTGAGGAGTTTCCTACTAGGACGAAACGACCGTCCAGTGCTTCCAGGTTTTCCATCGTGGTTTAGTTTCAAATGACTCATGATTCCAACCAGTGAAATTTCTAAATAATCTCCACAAAACCCATTCTGATAATCAGTGTTTATATTGATTTTCCATGTACCTGATATGATGGAAAGCAAAGTCAATTTTCGATTGATTTACTCATTGTGAGTTTTGTTCAACATTACCACCGTTTTGATTCAAAGTAATGATTACTCAATGTAGTATTTGTTTTCTTTTCTCGTATGATATTTTATTCTGTATAATATGCGATATTCTTGTATTCAATGGATATGAACTATGCTCAGTATGTGATTTGTTATAACTCTAAGTACTTTTCATATATGTGATTTCATCCTAATTAATTCTCAAAATGAGTGTACAATTAATGTATAAATGAGTGTATTTTCGACTAGAGTCGTTGTCGTCGTCGTGTTTCGGGGTCAATAAATCTTCATTTATACCAGTCTTTGTGTTCTTACTTTCGCGTCGTGGCAATTGCAGAGGTCCATTGTTTCGAGTATAATTGATAAGCATTTCTGATGCAATAATCAGCGACGACCAGATACAAAAAGTGGCATTAAAAGAGCCAAGACAATAAGCATTCAAACGACAAGTTATAACAGTACCCTTAGCTGTACTGAGCAGTTTCTGAAAGCTTAGATTAAATCAAAAAGAATTTTAAACTTCACCTGACTGAGAGAATAAATACTAAAATCGTCATGCATAAGATTGTTAACTAGAATTAAAAACTACATATGCCTTATAAATACAAGTAACTAAGATGAAGATATTGTAATTTATTCCACATAAGAAATGGTTACCAAAGTTACAAATACGAATTATCAATACAGTAAGCGATAATTCGGTTCTGATTTTTATAAACAATTGGATTTTTATCATTATTTATTACATTAGCAGTTGGCTGATATTGATCGCAATATTATTGTAAAATGTACAATTCGATGTAGAACAATATTAGAAAACGTGTCGAAAATGTATATTTTTTCTTCCTATTTGTATTGAACAAAATTGAAATTAATTTTTTTCCACATTTATTGAATTAATTTGAGGACGAATCAGATTGCTTTTTAGTGTAATTACCTTAGATGCATAATTTTTGTTATATCCGAGCGAAGATTAAACCATGAGTAACTTCTGAGACATATTAATTGACTAATATTATCTATATATTCTTATGGTATAACTATTCAATAATTAGACTATGTATACTTATATTTCCTCTTATTGTAAGCTTCATTTTGATCTATAATTTATTATTGTACGATTTACGGTTCTTAAGCTATGTTCAGTTTATTAACTACTGCCTCCCACGTTCACAGCCGCTTTTTGGCTTTATTGTGTACAAATGTTATTTCTTATATTATGGTGTGTTGCGGTCTGTTTGATTGATATATAAATCCAGTATTTCTGAAATAAAAGATTCGATTCGATTCGCATAGTGGGAGATGGTAATGTTGTTCTGGACTTAAGTGGACGGGCTAGGTGGATATAGGACCAATAAGGACGCTAGGCTGCTCATACCAGTTGAACGTCATTGGTTTGGCACAGTGCTAAGATTCTATAACTCGTATTTTTATTGGTGGATAAATCACGTGATAAAAAGCCGGACATAAAGTCATAACATTTTTATCTCCAGATAATAGTTAATATTGTCTATATTACTTTTTTAAATATATACAATTATCATTTATATTAAGTAACCCCTTCTGATAATATTCATCTGCTCACTAGCGACTGACTTCAAGAGATACTCCTGGAGTTGTAGTGAGAAGCCGTTACCAGTGGAGTTCAACCAGGTCTGTTGTGAGATATCAACTCACTGAAGACAATGATGTACGGTTGTGCAAGTTCGTGGATTAGTTGAAGTTCGACATTAACACCGTTGGATGCCGTCTCAGTGGTCTAGTTGGTTTAGCGCCCGGCGCGAGACTTATAGGTCCCTGGTCCGAATCTCGCGGTGTGCGGGATCGTAGTTGCGCACTGCTGTGTAGTCCCATACTGAGACGAAACTGCCGTCCTGTGACTCGAGGTTTTCCATGGTGGTCTTACTTCAATTGACACATGATTTCAACCAGTGAAATGTACATTCTGTTAATTTGAGAATTATTTACATTCAATTATATCAAAAGGAAAGGAAAATTACTAATTTATTATTTGCCTCGAAAATAATTTTTTTTTCTTTTCTAAGATCTATCTTAAATAACATAGATCTAGACGACAATTTTATATATTGAGGTCATCTATATTTATAGAAATGATTAAAGTAACAAGAAAAGATCCTCATTATACTGAATGAATCGAAAAGAATATTCTTCGTTCAAATACTAGTCTTTTAACAAGAAATGAATGAATGAAATGTTAACCACAAACAAACAAAACAAAACAAACGAACTTATACAACTTGAACATCAAAGTATGTGCTTAATTGTATTATCCATGTTTTCTTTGTTCGTCATACTTTACTTGTGAATATACATTAACAGAAAAAAAGAAGGTTGACACTGTGAAGAATAATAATATTGATAATCAAATCATTTGACAAACAAAAAAAAGTGCGAAATCGTTTATTGATATTATCATTTTCAATAGTAAAGACTTAGATGGATAACGATTTGTATATATGTATGATTACAGTAGTTGGTTGATGAGGTTTTTCAAAAAAAGAGAATCAAAATATCATTTAACTCTTCATGTTTGACAATGTTGTTGACACTAAGCAACAGAATTTATGTGTTGAATAATATTTTCTTATTCAGCCAAGTAAACTGAAATGGGTTTTGTTTTTATGATTTCCTCTGTCTTCTATTTATAGACTAGTGTTGTCTTTTTTAAGATATAGAATGTCTATTCAACTAATTTTGCACATGAAACATGTTTCCCTAGGTTTAAATTTACTCAACAAAATCACAACCTTTTACAGTTTTTTGTACTATTGTAAAGTTTCCACACTACATGAAAAGTATAGTGGGTTAGAAACAAAGTTTAAAATAAATGTCATTTCTTCAATATGTTAGTATTTTTTAATTTATGTTTAAAACATTTTTCGGGAAAATATAAGAGTTTGACAACGATTGAAGTTAAACAAAAACACAGAATATGTCATGCAGCTTGGTCCGAGTCCCTTGCGTTCATGAATTCACATTACTAGGGAGTGTGATTCTTAGGGGAAATAGTTGTCTAGTGCTTCCTGGCTTTCAATGGTTATTTAACATGGGTTCATTCATGAACTCTGTAACGTTGTTCATAAACAACTTATGCTAATGAAGCATCTAATTCTTTTTTCAAGCGTTGAAGATAAAGTTTATCAGAGTCAAAGAGTAATGGTTATCATAAGTTAATGTAATCACCAATGAGAGATAAAAATACAAATATGCACTCATACTTCAAAACCTTTTTTATCATAAAAATGAATATGTTAAATCATATAAGTATGAAAGGGAAATCAGTAGTAACAAATTTGTAGTACTTCCAGCAAAACGTATTTTATGCAGAAATTCATGGAATTCACCTTTTAAATTATTTCAATGAAATATATGCACATATATGAATGAGGAATATTCTTTTCAGTAATGTTTCTCTTCAGGTTCTACAATTATATATCGAAATTAGTAATCCACTAAGGGCCCAGAATTAAGGCAAGACACAGCGTCTCGAATTATAGCATGTGAATGAAGAATTGTTTGTTATATCATATCAAATCAAATCGTTAATGTTGAGATGTCCAATATGACGTGTTGACTTCAATCAGTTTATACGTTAAATAAAATTTTAAAATGAATGATTAGAATTAATATGGTTGTAGTAGAATGAAAGAGACAATAATCTAATTGCAACTCAGAAATCACGTAATATATTTTGAATAATATGAATCAGGTACGAATTAGTAAATAGGGGTGGATGCTGAATAAATTTCTCAAAAGGGTTTTCTCAAGTGTTATAGTGATAACAACAGTGATAATAATAATGATAAGATGTGTGAAGATAAGTTTCAGCTATGAAAATACAAAGAAGGTAGTTGTATGAACATTAATCAAATTGTCAACAAATCATAAAAATGATCACGCCTGTAGCTCTTCCCGAGTTACTGCTGGTCCCAAGCCCGGGTAAAGGAGGAGGGTTGGGCATGGGGTTGGCGTCCCCATCCCGTAGAAAACTAACTCGCTAAAAAAAACGCTTACCAGAAAAATTATTCAAACCATTTAAACTCTGCCCTGAAAGTTAGAAGGTATTCATTTAGCAGAATTATGACGCTTCATGGTGAAAGCCGAGTTCCTCCGGGAGTCACGAGGCCGATGACCCTTCTGACAACCGGAGCAAAAATTTTTATAGGTACATATCAGCAACAGCCTTTTGTGGGAGAGAACAAATCAGCTTCCAGCTGAAGAGGAAATTAAGAAAAGACGATGGAAATGGATAGGACATACATTACGCAAATCGTCAAAATAGAGCAGTTTACATTTTGCAGATAGTTACTCCGAGATTGAAAGATAATTTACTTTGACTAGCCACCCGTTTATGTTCTTAATAATTCGACTGCTCTTGATGAGGGAGTATTTTCGTAGTCGCGAGCACGTGCTATATAACCAGCATATAGCAATATTTCATACGCAAACTTATTTTTGCAATTATCATTATTGAAACGATGAAAAGCAATATTTGTTTCGTAAACTTATTTCCCATGATTACATAATCCGTTGGCTTTTTTCTTACCAAATTTCGTTTATTTATTTTTGAATACGCTAATGAAAAATTTTTGCACATGTGTTTTGGGCGTTGTTCAATTTTGTTACAATATTGACTAGAGATAAATAATATGTTCTAAACAAATATCCTGTAAATATTTCGTCGGTCGGTCGATAATTCCCGAAAGCATAAATCTAATGCTGAAATTGTTTTACTCAGTTTATTCATTGCTATATCTGAATGAAACAGGTGGGCTGCTACACAGTATCTTAATTCTTTGTCTTAAACATGTACGATATGAAGAAACTACTCGTTCTGCTATCAAGGTTAGATCAAATTATTTATATAAGAAGTGTTCATTGGAAAATACATTGGTTGCCAGATCAATTACTGTTACAATTGCTCCATCCATGTTACTTATTCCAACAGTAGGGGTTTGGTTGATAGTTTTCTGGAAATCACATTCCACAAACTAGAATATGTGATGGAACCATTCCGAATATCACATTGACAATGATGAAGGAAACAGTCCTATAATAACCCAGCTAGTATTGGTCAATTTTCTATTTAGTTTATGAAACGATTTTTCATTTTGAACTCATAAATCAAAATAAGAGGATTGATCCTTAAGATATACTCAGTAGCTAAGTGGATAATGCGATGACGATTGAAGCGACCGGTACTGGGTTAGAGTCCCAGGTTGAATATCAACTCTGGGATGCAGGTAGATCTTTCTGACGAGTCACAAATAGGACGGAATGCGCTTCTTGGATTCTACTACCGATAGATTGCAACAGTTGTAGATCCATTTTTTTACGATCCTAAAATCGATTTTTATAATCTGTTACGAGTATCATGGTAATGAGGATTTCAGAAATATCATAAATCGACTTATTTTTAAGAGTGTTAGTCCCGTTTATTTGGAACTTTTCTCATTTCGAATCATGACAATACACATTGAAGTATTTTAGTTCAGAAACATTAAAGTACACTGTACTCGACAACTAAATCAAAGCAAGATAATATGTATTCAGTTTTTGTTCGCAAACTTGCGTCTATGAAAAACTACATAAGAACGGAGCTTGACGAGATTGCCTCAAGTGCACAAGGTGGGACTTAGAAAGTAGGACTCACAAGTATGGATGGATTTGGTTCAGTGATCCCCATTTTGATTTTGATCACATTGTAAATAACAAGGAGTTCTTTAGATTTTGTCCGACGGTAGATGTAGGAGTTGGATATTTCTACAGTTTGTTGTTTTCAGAGCACGTCACAATATATATAATAACGCCACATCATTTTACGGACTTAGCTCTACATAAACTCCGCAACAATAGCTCACGTATCTTATCATGAAAAATGTTTGTTAAACCACTATTTCTGTACTGTAACTCTATTCTAAGTAATACTAACAGTAAGGATAAACTTAGAATGAAGTCTCTATCACATCATCTTCCTCTTTGTTTTATTGAGAGTGATTGTATTCTTAAGGAAAAGTTTCAGAATGACTAATCTGGAGCTTAGTGTTTATGGAAGCTGCTTTTTGAACCGAATCTTTTTCTTTACGACAATAAAAAGCAGCATTTGTTTTCAAAAATGAACTGCACTTTACGAAGCCGCCAAGTTGTAGCATTTGTAGCTTATTACTAATAACACAAACGTTTCATTTCAAGCGCGCACCTTACGTGAATGAATTTCGAAGTGCATGTGAAACAGATTTTCACTTCCTATCTACGAAGCCAATTAGCCACTATATTATATACGGTACATCAAAAAGTTTTCTTCTAAAGCCGCCGTGATAAACTTTACACAAACGATTTTATTATGGCCCACCGCTAAAATTACATGTATATTATATGCGCAAACACGGTTCTGATTAAGTTTATAAAAACCTAGTTTTCATACGTTCATTTTATGCATTTACTTTACCATAAGCACATATTACGAACCGCTTACTTTATACATGGCTTACCGTAAATCTTAGTTGTATCGCCTACTTATTGGGATGTCTATGCATAGATTTTGTCACTTTAGGTTTTTTTCGGCGGTAAAATACTAGAGTGTATTAAAAATCACATATCAATTAATGTACATTAATAAACACTGCTATTTATTAAAAACAGAACTGTTAATAAAACTATGGTTACTATGAAATTTCTGAAAACATTTATGAGAATAATTCATGAATGAAGTAGCTCCTCAAACCTTTTTTAAACACACACCCACACTAGTTACTAGTATTTCCTCTTAGACATTAAAAAAGTGTTTTCTTCAAATTGATTGATTTTCATTTCAATTCTAGGCCTATTTATAGTAATAATTATAGGGAGAAAAAATATATCGAAAGACAAATATAAGAGAGAGGGTTTTGTGAAGATTTTAGTAATTTCAACCACTGAAATTACTAAAATCTCCACAAAACCCCTTCTGATAATATTCACCTGCTCAATAGTGACTGACTTCAAGAGGCATTTCCCGGAGTTCTAGTGAGAAGCCGTTATCAGTGAAGTTTAACCAGGTCTGTCGTGAGATATCAGCTCACTGATGACAATGGTGTACTGTTGTGCAATTTCGTGGATTAGTTGAAGTTAACCGTTAACATCATTGGATGCCGGCTCACTGACCTAGTGGTTAGGCTCTCGCACGCGAGACTAATAGGTCCTGGGTTCGAGTTTCGCGTGGGGCGGGATTGTGGACTAGCACTGCTGAATAGTCCCATACTAAGGCGAAACGGCCGTCCAGTGCTTTCAGGTTTTCCATGGTGGTCTAACATCAATTGACTCATGATTTCAACTATCGAAATATAAAAGCATCAATGAATTCTATTTGTAGATTAATTGATAGTATAGATAATCAATATTGAAATTATAAAACTTATCTCACTTGATTCTTGTTCTTATTTTAAATTGGTTAAGTAAACTTTGTAGACTGATTTTTCTTTGGTTGATTAATTTTCGTTAGAATTATTTATTCTGAGTTAATGAATTATTAATGTTAATTATTATCTAAATTATAGTAGAAGTGAGTAAATATCTATGAATATTAATATTGTTAATAGTTTATTTTCATTAACAAATAATTTATATTTCCATCTTTAAAGGTTTATTACAGTGTTTAGTTAAAAGGTAATGTCAAACAAAAAGAAATCAATACAGTTTCTAAAAATAATAACAGAATTTTTAAAAAAAGGATATATCTATAGTCGACTTTGTTACTAATGGTTACTTATTTACTTACACCTGTTACTCCCATGAGAGCATAGGCCGCCACTCTGTTCTGAGCCTCCCTTTCTAGTTCTATCCAATTGTTGTTCATTCTCCTCATATCTGTCTCCGTTTCTCGGCGTTATGTGTACTTTGGTCTTCCTCTTTTCCTTTGGCCTTGAGGATTCTATGTGGAGGCTTATCTTGTGACGCAGTTGAGTGCTTTCCTTCATGTGTGTCCTATCCACTTCCAGCGCTTCTTTCTGATTTGTTCCTCCGCTGAGATCTGGTTTGTTCTCTATCTCAATAGGTTGTATGGTCAACGGATACAGAGTATATTGCGTAGACAACTGTTAATAAACACTTGTATCTTCTGTATGATGGTTAGTTTAAGAAAATAGAATAAATATCTATAAAATTTATTATTAGATACTTGAGAAAATATTTGAATTAAAAACTATTTTATTATTTTTCAAAAAAAAAAACAAAATAGTTTAACCTTAAAAAAGTTGTATTCACTAAGATGCAAAGAATAGAAAATATCTGGAAGCACTAAACGGTAGTCTCGTCCTATTATTTAACTTCTCAGCATTACGCATTCAAGATCTTACGCACGGGATTCGAACCCGGGACTCATGTACGAACGCAATTGGACTAAACGGTAGTCCAGTGCTTCCAGGTTTTCAATGGTGGCCTGACATCAAAAGGTTCATGATTTCAATCAAAAACATAGTAATCTCCACAACCCCATACTGATAACAAAATATCGCTCTAATAACAACAAACCTCTACGTTACAATAGTAGTAGATAGATTCACAGCTAACAACTAAACTTGAAATATCATCTATAAATAGATCATTGTATTACCATAATGAAGGTTAAGCGAAATATCATTTTATTATTCCTGTTCATTTTATAACAGTGAAATTTAACTGATTGAAAGTAATTTATTGTTCAACTTATTGCTTTTGTTTTTAATGGCTGTAGTCCGGTGTACATTAATCGTTTTTTTTATTTCTTTACTTGAAATCTATTTTGATCAAACAATTGAGACTGGACATTTAAGATTGTCGGACAAAATAATTCCTATGAGTAACTAATTCAATAATAGTGGAAAATTACGCGATTATACGGAATTTGGACTGAGGAGCTTCAGAGTTTTAGGAAATATTTTAGAGATATAATCTACAATAAGTCGTCTTGACTACCACTGAACTACACTTTTGCATGTTGTTGTTCATTTATTTATAGAGTTTTAAGAAATTACAACAGACACAAATTAGATGTTGAGTTAACTAAGAAGATATTTTTACAGGTTTATGTTTGGTTACATACATAAATATATATTTACCAGTACTCAGCTACGATCGAATAGTTCTACACTATGATCTTAAATTCTCGACAAATCGATTGATACTAACTCATATTAAAATATGATGTAAGGTGGTGGGAATTAATTGAAAGAAACTATAAACCTGAGCTACCCAAGACTTCAAGGAAATAGTAGCCCTAGAAACGTGTGAATTAGTGGCATAAACTATTGCATTCACATGTACTATCATCAAGCTGTCTAGGTCATATATGATTAATCTGGGACTGAAATTTGTACAATAGTTGGTCATTAAGTTTGGTTCAATGTTATACATTCAAACTCATATGAAACTATTTATAACCAAAGGTGCTCATATCAGTGTTTTTTCATTATGCTTATTTATTAATAAAGATGAGACGACATAAACTATTCTGGATACATTACAAAAGTGTAACGATGTGAAAATGAATATTTCTTTGAAGGGAACGAAAAATGGCTTTTTCATTCAAGAGCTAAAACAAATGGACTCAGATTGATTCAAACTAGTTTGCTTTAAAAAAGTTTATTTTCTGTTCAGTTAGCTGTAGATTACTGATAAATTAAGCTACACTGAAGTATGTTATTCATTTTTTGTCAATAAACACAAGTCAATAAAATTCCGCTGTGTTGAATCATGATTCAACTGTTTATTATGTTTTCTGCTCATTGTCATAGTGAAAACCAACCATATCTTAAATAATTGTATCATGAGAATGCTCTGTTTTCTAGAAAAGACAAATCGGAAACTAAAATTTACAGAAATAGACCAAAGTCAGTTATTTCATATCATCAATTATGTTTGGGTCTGATAGTCACCGAGATCACAATAACAAATAAATAAGCAATTAATGATATGAATAATAAGCAAAGATGGATAGTGGCTAGCAGTGGAATCCAGGACGTGGGTTTCATCCTATTTGTGATTCGTCAGCTGGATGTATCTGCATCCTAGGTTTAATGTTCACTCCGAGACTCAAACACATGTACATTCAGCTGACAAGTCCCAAATAGGACGAAACGCGCGTCCTGGATTCCACTGCTGGCCACTATCCACCTTTGCTTATAATGCTTGTGAATTAAGGCAATATCGATTCATGATCTCAACCATTAAACTACATTTAAATACCAAAAAACAGTCGTACGAGAAAAAAGTGGAGTTTAATTAGCTTAGTTTGATTTCATTGTAAAGTTTTTAAGTCGAATGTTAACTTGAGTATGGTGTATGTCAGGTATTTGAACAATAATAACAATGATAATAATTGAACCTGTGATAGTTTAAACGATGTCAGTTCATTTGTTACACAGAAACCAGTGATCAAGTTAGTAAATGGAAGTATTTACAGTGATGGATAGTTTACTAATGAAAGAATCATACCTGATCAAGGAAACAGAATAATATTCATCAGTACAAATATTAACTTTTGAAAGCTCGGAGGAAGAAAATTTGATAATGGTTAATTGGAAAAAGCAGGTGACCGGTATACTTTAGCGTATTACTGAGATTGTCTGTCCTTCTTTATATTGTCTAATCTGTCCTGAATTGTAACTATTAGCTTAAATAAAAAACCGCTATTTTTGTTTTGAGGGGACACTTTTGCAAGAAGCATAGTTTATTAGAAGAATCTTTGCATGGCATTTCTATCTTATAAAATCTTTAATAAACAAATTTATATGGTACACATTTTTGTAACAGTTATCAACTATTCATAATTAAGCTTCTATTTTCAACCTTATTTCTTGAACTAATAAAAGAAGACGAAGGTCGTTTTACAATTATTACATTTTTATTTCATCCAAAACATTTGTATTCACTTGAAATTGTTTTACTTGAATCATCCCGTTGACATTTAGCACTGCAATTGACCGGTCTGTCATTGGTATATGTGCATACCTGGGTTCGAGCCCCAGAGTAAGTATCAATTCTGAGATGCACGTACATCTAGCTGACGAGTCCCGAACAGGACGAATCGCGAGTCTTGAATTCCAGTGCTAGCCACTATCCATCTTTTCTAAGAACATTTATAGTCTCACTTTATAAGAATTTTTAGCTATCTCGAAAATTATATCATTTTTTTATGATTCAAAGAAAGTACGTTTTATATCCTTGTTTTTATTTTTCGTCTCTCACATAAAATTAAACGTTATTATAAAAACTAAAAAAATTGTTATTAGTGAATAAATTCACTTTTTTCAACGAACTCATATTTCATAGATTGAACAATCGTAAGTTAATGATAGGAAGTATGAAAATTGTCTAGAACTGTTTTACTGAAGAGCGAAATTCTGTAGGTAGTCAAAATAAGTCGATGGGTTATGGAAGATATTGTGAGATGCGACATAAAAATGTAATTTGTTCACAATTGAGGAAAATAAAAAAGGAAAAATGATGATATGTAGAATCTAACACTATTGTTCACTATCCCAGTAAATAAAAACATTGTAGATATTTCTTTCAAATACATATTGTCGAGTAGTGCTTATGGTCTATTAATGTTTCCGCTGTCCAAAACCGCTTTAATACTGTCAAATTTTACTTTATTTAATTAAAACCTTCATGAAATTGTGGAATAATTTACAAAAAGCAATTATGAAGTCTTGTTTGACAATGTGGTTGGAGAACATATTAGTAAGCAAGACTGTTGTAGAGCTGATGAACTCAGGTTCAAGTGATCAGGTAAACTTTTGTACACCCATCAATATGGCTCAATGTGTTATCATGCAACTAACAAATTATTAAGTTAATTTACTGTATGTAACAAAGCGGTTTACTGAATGTCTTCATTTTTTAGTATTGCATTTAAATATTTCAACAGAATTTATACTTCACTATTATCCCCTTATTTAATGTTGAATATACATTTTCATTGTCTCTTCTTGATCACATATCAAACAAATGTGAAAAACACACAAAGTTACAGGTTTCTGGTAAATTTTTGTCCTAAAAGATAGCCTTAAAATCTCTGGATTTCAATGATACATTTAATTTACGATCTATTCCGGATACGAATAATATATAGCATATTTGAATGGATACATTTACAGCAATATTATATAAGAACTTAAAAAGAACATAAGACTTTAGAAGTACTGATAATGGTTTGATTAAAGGTAGCGAAATATATATATATATATATATATATATATATATATATATATATATATATAATATTTGAAGAGAACTTAATCAGCAAAATACATCGATGTATTAATCCGTTAGTCCATAATAGTAGGAGAAAAATTTTAAGAGAAAATATTGTATCCAGTTTATTCATTCTAGAATAAATGGCTAATTATTTACCGAATGTAACAGTTCGTTTTTTAATCATTTTATTTTAACTAATTAAAAAAGGCGTTTGCCATTCAGATGACCTTGAAAACTAACTTTATTCATTTAAAAAAATAGGATTTCCTAATGGAATTATTATCAAGTTGATGTTAAATGCATAATTATTGATAAAGAAAAAAATACATAGAGAGAGAGAGATCACTTAGACAACTCAAGAACATTGTAAAAATGAAAATCTCAATAGTAAAAAAACAGCAATTTATTCAAATAGTTATAATTTATCAATAAAATATTTCAATGGTTGAGATTATGAGTCAATTGAAGCTAGACCACTATTGAAAACCTAGAAGCACCAGACTACCGTTTTATCCTAGTATGCGACTCTTCAGCAGTGTGCATACACGATCTAGCCCCCCACGAGATTCGAACGCAGGACCTATAAGTCTTGTGCGTGAATGCTTAACCTCTAGACCACTGAGCCGGAATTCAACGGTGCTAATGCTTAAATTCCCATGTTAGGAACAAAGCCACCGTTCAGTGCTCCCAGGTTTTCCATAGTGGTCTAGCTTCAATTGACTCATGATCTCAGCCACTGAAATTAGTACAATATCCACAAAACCCTTTGGATATGGATAAAATATTTCTAGACAAATGAATACGAACAAATATCGATCAAATTGGATACATTCAACAAATAATTGTTTTTAGTCTATAAACATTCATTGACAAATTCAAAAATGTAAGCTACCGACAATCAGTTAGGTAGTTTGAACTGTTAGGTAATTGACTTTTGAACTTTTAAAATGTATTTATAACAGGTTACATGTTGTGGATTCATGTTTTATTTATTATATTAACATGCGTCAAAAGTATTTTGATTTAGTACAGTTACATAATGGTTTGATACATTAGAATTAAAAGCTTATATTTTTCAAGGTTTATTTATTGAGAAAACGTGTTTCTTTCGTGAGATTTATTTCAATAACTCATTAATGTGATCGAAGAATGGTAAACCAAATGAATTTCCTTCGATATCCATTAGTGTTTGAATAGGTTACTTATTGAATCATTTTGATCAAACAATTATTTACAATTAATGTTTCAAAGTTTTATGCAATATATGTAAGCAATAAAAGGTTACTATTGTTTCATTCATATCTGAATGTAAGGGAATTAATGCTCTACCTACACTTTATCGTAAAAACAAGTTTATTCCAACCTTTTAAGATTTTCAAAGGTCTTACCACAATGGATTTGGGATGTAGTTTGATCTTAAACATTTAAAACTACTTTTTATAAATAAATGGTTTACAATTTGTAAAAAAAAGATAAAGGTTTTACAATAAGCTCATGAAATACTCTGTTTTGTTTAAAAATTCACATTAAATTTTAAGCCTTATGAAGATTGTTAAGACTAGTTAGTTTCATGCGATGTTTATCGTTTCACCCTCTTGAAAGCCCCAAATTGAAAGAGTGAATTTTCATGTGGTTATATCAAAACCTTGAGAAGACTGTACGACTAGTGAAGAATGAAAATGTTTCTTAATTGTATCAGTAGATCAGCAACAACGTAGAACTTCGTGCGTACGTACATCGGTTCATGTTGCCACATCACATTAACACAGAGGTACAATTGTCGACTCAATTCCTAAAGTGGTAGAGGTAGTAAAAGTTTAAGTTGTAATCGGAAACATTAGGGTTTTAATGTGTTATTCAAAGAGTATAATCCAGTGAAATAGATTTTTAAAGAGTAAAAAAGGGAAATGAAAAATTCAGAAAATTAAAATTTAGTATAACACAAAGTGTGGATGCATCTGCGCCATTGAAAACGATTTTGAGACATGTCACTCATGGTCTCTAACCAGCGGTTGCTATCGTCTCGCGGATTTCAATCAAGTAATCTACACCTACCAATATGTCTCAGTCCACTTTTCAGTGACTTCATGGATTTGTGCCATGTTTTGGTCTGGCCGCCCCTAGCTGTATTCCAACACATAATTTCAAGGCATATGTATAATTCACAGTATACTGTGTTTATTTTCAGCAGCATGAAGTTATAAGATATAAATAGAGCAAGAACAAACATTGATGCAGAATAGTATGAATTCATATTATTTCGAGGTTTCTCATCAGCTGCTTACAAACCAAAATTGTGATAGAATTTTTTTGCATGAATAATGTAATTATTTTAACAGGTAATGTTTTTCTCCGAAAATATATTACCATACATATCAGTAAGTATTTAAATTAGTTTACTGTTTTAATAATCTAAATATCTTAGACTTGTGTAACGAAATTCATTAAAATATATTCCCATGGTGAGAAGTATTTTTGTTACTGAGTAAAAGATCAATAATTATAAGTCTTTATTGTGTAAATCATCAGAGTGGAACGTAGTTTCAGTTGATAGATTGTATTGTGAGGCATTTTTTCAAAAATCAGAGATCGTCCTAACAATGCTAATCAAGGTTAATTAAACAATGAATGAAGGGGATAATTGAAAAACTAGTAAACTTATAAAAACACTTCACCAAACCTTATTTAAACTATAAAAATAGCAAATTAGGCATATATATATATATATATATATATATATATATATATATATATATTGCCATAACAACCATTGCAATATTAAAAATTTAACAGAAATTGTGAAGAATAAAGTTTGATATTTCTTAAGAAAGATTATTTATAGAATTATAGAAACGTATGGCATTCACACTGTTTCAACATAGTGAAAGTCTGCTTATTTGTAGGTATGTCCACTTAGCATCCTCTGTTTTTCAATATGGTATCAACGAAAATCGAAATTGTAAGATGAAACGTTTTTTACTACCGGATTAAGTATTGAAATAGTTCTAAACAATGATTCGATTATATATTCTCTTGTAATTTCACGTCTGATGCAAACGTTCGAGGCTGAATTTAGTTAATTAATACGATGAGACACATTCCTGGTTAAATATCGAAATGTCCTTCGATTGTTTCCATTTCGTAACATCTAAGGTTGCATTCAACCATATAATATGAATACTGTATGCTAAATGAAATTATACGGAATGAAAATATCTAGTTGGTTGTTGGAACAACGAAAATGAGTGGATATATTTGAACCTAAATTCATCGCTCATTTACAAAAGTTATACCATAGTTCTGTATTGGTAAATTTTAACTTTGCATTAACTTCAGGATTTTGAAATTGTAGTTTAGAATGCTAATATATACGAGATGAAGTTATCGTATCACAATTGATTAATCACTGGGTGGTGATCAATGTCATGTGTGTCAAGTCCTTCTTAGTGCAGATCGAATGCTATCGACCAAGTTATCGTTTATTTATTTCTGATACGACTGTTTATAATGCTTTCTAATCGACAGGAAAAAACTCTCAGCCTACAGTATCACATTCATTACTCACAAATGTAGTCCTCAACTGACATCTATGATCAATGATTTTTCCAAAGGTATATATCAGTGAGCTAGTATCACAGTCATAGAACAACTGACTCAATTATAATATTATTGAGAATAATATTAGATGGGGTATTAATGCAATTCCACTAAGATTTACACTTAACTCAAAAGTGCAAGTACGCTTGACAACTATAAGCAAACATAAACTTAACTTCAGAGAATTAAAGGAATTGATTTCAACCAATTAACAGCTAATAACAATTAAATTATTACGAAATATTTAATAAAGTTTAACAAATTGAAGGTAAAATAAACAATCAATTTCGGCTTTTGTTTTTCCTTGGTAAACTGATTGAATAATAAATTATTAATAATTTTGTTTGGTGTATGTTCACTATTTATTTTTTTCTGTTAAGTTAATCAATAATTCAATAAAGGAATGCCGTGGTGGTATTTTTACGAATTATGTATGATATATATATGACAGCTTTAATAGGTTACAATGAATGCAAATGCATTCTATATTGTTTAGTGAGAAATTTATTTAAATTCAATAAAAGAAATTATCATATATCTGACAATAAAAATTTCAGATACCTTTTTATATTTCGATAAAAATATAATCAGAGAGAGGTTTTTGGATATTATAGTAAGTTCAATAGGTTAGATCATGAGTCCATTAAAGCTAGACCACTAAGGAAAACCTGATCCTAGTATTCGACGTTAGACATTAACACTTATGGATGCCGGCTCAATGGTCTAGAGGTTAAGCGCTCACGCGTGAGACTTGTAGGTCTTGGGTTCGAATCTCGTGTGGGGCGGGACCGTGGGTGCACACTGTTGAGTATTCCCATACTAAGACGAAACGGCAATCTAGTGCTTCCAGGTTTTCTATAGTGGCCTAGCTTCAATCGACTCATGAATTCAACTATTTCCAATCATAAAGGTGATTAACTCAAACTTTCCATATACTGTTTAACCGATAGAAAGAAGGGCCTGACCATGCATCCAAATTTAACCATTAATTTCAAACAACAACATTTGATCTGTTCTAAACTCTCTGTAATGCCAAATGTTTTAATTATCATTACTTTTGGATCTAAAATATCAAATTTCAGTTCATTATGTATTCCTATTGAGACATTAAAAAACACACGGCGAGGACGTATTAATTTTCAATAGGTGCCACGTCTACTCAACGCTAATAATAATTTCCCTAAATAAGTATAACATCAAAAATAAATAAATGGTAGTGAGTCAGTTTAACAGTTCAGTGGTCAGTTTGTAACTCAGTCTGCAAAATTTAAATTGAAACTGTAAAATTTCATAGTCGCTTAATTATCACAACTAATGACATAAGAGTAGTTAGAATGTATATTGTAATGAAATACAGGACGCAAGTTTCACCCTATTTGGGACTCTTCAGTTGGATGCACGTGCATCCTAGAGTAGATGTTTACTCTGGGACTAGAAATGGAATATAATACATAGTAAATATAACATAACACATATATTCTGTATATTCAAATGTATCTGATTTTCGTTAGAGTCAAAAGTAAAATGATATTTCAATGAAGTATCCTATCATTATTCTTCAAACCTGTTATTTCGTGAAGAATTGTTATGAAATATAACGTAAACGCCAAATCTTGGAAGTTTGAAATAGTTTTCACTGTATTTTTCGAGAGTACACTTGATTGCAAACACAAGGATAATAAGTTCATTGAACAAATAAACACAAATACAAACTAATAATACAGTTAACACGAATGCATTATAATTGATAAACGTCATGTTACAAAAATGGCATCGGTGAATACACTCTCTGTCTTCCTTTAAACTATGAGATTAAAATCGGTTCATACCTTTCGTTCTACGAACTAATTCCTTCTTCCTGTACTATGTCCTTATATGCAGTCTTTCTTTTATATATAACCACCACTGAATTAATTACTTCAATGAATCCGGTGTTCATCTTGTTGTGTTAATGAGGTATGGCAACGTGCACCGACGCGTATATGTGCCTTGTCCTACATTGTAGCTGACCGACTGAATAATCTTAAAAAGAATGGAAATGCTGAGAATAACTTTTGTGAGTGGTTTAAAGAAAAAACACAAAGTGAAAGTTTTTTATAAACAAACAAATACTATATTGATTTTTGAAAATAAGCTAGAGAATTTAAAGTCAAAATTTCACAGTCTCAACAATCGTTTCGTGGGAATTATTCTCTCAGGTTTCGACGACATAGACAACATCTATTTCAGATAAATTAGACAATGCGTAACATTTGTTATTTTGTATAAGTTTAATTCGTTTTAGCGAATATTTGTTACAGGACGTAGCCGTCTCAAATGATTCTGTCTGATTTTATCCGGCACTTTATTAAGTTATGGCTTTCACAACAAGTTGTTGTGATCAAATGGTAAACAAGAAAACTATGGTTTTCCGAACTAATGAGTAAGTGTTCATCTTATTATTTGTGTGTGAACAAAAAATGAGTTGACAATGTTTATGAATATGGCTATAAGTAAACCATAACATCCTACATAGTATTGAGTGACCATAAGTGTATCGTTAACAGTAACTGACATAAGATAACACCTTGCAAGAACTATTTTCATAGATTTAAAGTATTTATTGGATGATACTAAGAGCTAAAATTCGATCGGTCTTTACTGGTAAATGTGCGTTCTGTAAAGAGTGCCTAGAAATAATCATATTTCCAAACATATATGTTCGGTTCAAGTCTCTATGGGAGCATTATCAGAGAGCTAAAGACACATCCAGTTGATAAATGGCAAATAGGATGAAACACGCTTCTTTAATTTCACTTTTAAACGCAACGCATATATTCTATTTACTCAGAAGAAATTTCAGTCCATCAAACGGATTTATTTTGTTCATGTTTATTATGAACGAACAATTTGTCTTATGTAAACCCTCAAAGTAAATGCTCTCATTCTTCAAACAATTAGACTTGTTTCAATTTATACAAAGATAATAATGGGACTATATACTTATTAGGAAAAAAAAAACAATTTTAATGACTTTAATGATCAGATAATAGTCAATAAAGTAATTTTATAATCTATATATCAACGAAAATGGAACAAGTCACAACATTCTAGGTCGTATAAATTTCTTATTAACAAAATGGGTCATTATATCAACGTAGATAAAGAAAATAAAGTTTAATGACATTAAAACAAAAAAGAAATTCATGTTGCCTCAAAGTTTATTTATTTTTACTGAATAAAAATAAGGCAAGAATGAACCTTGTTTGTAATTAATTGAACGTTACAAATATGATGATTTCAATATATATATATATATATATATATATATATATATATATATATATATATATATATATATATATATATATATATATATATATATATAAGAACGTCCTTTAGAACTATATCATTATAATGATGCACTATTTTCTTCATAGCTGTTTTGTTTCTGTGAACAGATGGTAAAATGTATGCCTTGATAATAACTTGTGATACTATGATATTCGTAAGTATTTGAATTATAGTACAAACTAAGAATCTCAGAAATAACGTAATCGGATCAAGAAGTACTAGATAAGCACAAACGAATGTACTGTATTTAGAATTCAAAATTAAGCTTCCACAAATGCAAAGGTATCATTAAGTCATTCAAACACCACAGATACTTTACGTTTATGCCTATATTTAAGTGACTTATTTTCTATGAATAAAATGTGTTATTAATACTTTATTATTTAAACCAACAAATTTATTTCAATCTGACTGGATCCAAACATTGTTCATAACGATGTCGATGCAGTAAGATCTTTTAAAAAATGTTATTGTAGAATTGTCTCTGGTAATATATTTATTACAAATAGTAAACTTAATGTATGTTGATAAAAACATATTTATAATATAAATGTCAAAATATGTAATATGTATAATAGTTGTTTCTGTCAACAAATAAATGAGATTCAGTGTTTAGTATTAGAATACAGAGAGCGTATTTTTTGCTATTTATTTATTTATCTGAATCCTAGTGTTGATGTTTGTTAATATTCATACTCAAAGCCTTTTGATTTAAATGAACACTGAGCTATTAAGTCTTGATATGGGCTAAATTGTACAATGTGTGTTGACATGATTGGTATGGGTTAGTTACATACTGTTATCGTTGTTGATGATTATCACCGTTTTGTCTAGAAATGAACAACTATGTCTGCAAGTATTAGTCAATGTACAAATAAAACTATAAAGTGTATCATAATGTTCAAAGCAAATACATAATATACCGGTTGGTTTTTTTTCCATAGACTGAAGAGATTTGCCAATTAAAAGATATTCTCAAAATACTATTTTACAGCTACTCAGCAATAAAACTATCTAATTGGATGGACCAAACTAGCAAACCTTTTTTTGTCATAAACATATGGTACTAAGCTGTATCGATATTTCTTGAAATACCTCTATTAACTCTGGAAAAATTCTATTTTAGTAAGAAATAAGTCAGTATTTCAATGGTTAAGATCATGAGTCAGTTGCAGCTAGACCACCTTGGAAACCAGTAGGTCCTGGGTTTGAATCTCGCAGGAGGCGAGGTCGTGGGTGCGCACTGCTGAGGAGTTTCACGATAGGACGAAACGGCCATCCAGTGCTTCCAAGCTTTCCATGGTGGTCTAGCTTCAACTGACTCATGATCTTAACCATTGAAATTATTACTATCTCCACAAAACCCATTTGAAATAAGTCATTATATCAAAATAATAAAGCAGAAGAATTTTTCTGTGTTTCTAATAAGCAGCATCTAATTACAGACAATAAGTTAGTATACGTGCTTTGAATAAATCTAACTAAATTTACAATTTATACACATATTAAAAATGGTTAGCAACTGAATATTTTCATTACATAATAGAAGTTAATATATTTAGTTCATTCTATATATTTTAATACATTTCTTATTCGTTAGTATAGTTGTGACCTTCACAATTTGACAAATCAAAAATACGGAAATAAAAATGTCCTGGTATAAATGTTATTACTGCAAATTTGTATCATTTTAGATTCTAGTATACAAGTAATTCAAAGGAATTTTAACTAGAAGATATTTTCTTTTAACAGTCTTTTCTTAAAACAGAATGTTTATGAATAGAGATTTCATAAAATTTCAACGGATTTTTACACATGTTTTACTATATTTCAATTGAGTGATTTTTTTAGTCAAAATATGAACACTGCTAAATGTACTTGTCGTTGTACATGTAAATTTGAACAAAATTCAGATATGGATAATTCACAACGAAATCCACATTGTTCATTACAGGTAAGTTACATGTTGAAGTATATCTACACATGGCTATTTATCAATTACTATAAACAAAGTTATGAAATCATCAATTCATTTCTAATAGCATGATGCTTGATAAAATTTCAGGTTTATAACTGTGAAGATTCAAGAATAACTCGATAAAATACAATCCTTGAACAAATGTTCAAAAGTAGCACAGATTTTCTAAATCGACTATATTTTGATTAGTATCAAACAGTTGAAACCAGAACATGCCTTTTGTTTTATACGAACTTTTCACAAAGCTGTTTAATAAGGAGCCTTGTGGCTAAAATTCAAGCATTGTAGGTACTAAGTAATCTGTTCTAATTCAAACGTGTAAACATTTCCCTATCATGTTCAGATAATCTTACAGTAATGGAACAAAATATGAGTTTTAGATTTTTCACAGAAACCTTTTTCAACTTCGCGTTGTTAATTAAATGATCACTAACAAATATGTGGAAAAAACGTTCATGTGCTCAGTAGTTTAAACTAAATAATAAATCAGTAATACGCTTTTGCATAATTCCATTAGTGAAACGGAAATTATTTAGCTTTATGCATATATATCTATACATATATTTCATGTATTATATTCATGTGAGTTGTGAAACAAATTATCTTAGCTAATAAAATAACAAGTAAATAACTCAAAGTTGCTAATTTTAAAAAAAGGTTGAATTTAAAAGTTCTTATTATACAGAAATATGTTCACTGGGTAGTTCGTTTTACTTGAAGTAATTCTGAATAAAATTTATCTTAGTCTGATATACCTCGGACACCTATTTGTTCAGTGTATCGCTTTCTCATATGACAGTCATCCAGAATTTATTCAGCATCTATGTTGTGTAATTATATTGTGTAAAGACTATTGTTAAGAATCATTTGCTTCGGTAATGAGAGTTTTTATTTACCAGTTAACTGTTAGAATCTGATCTCAACATCTTAGAATCCACAGTTTGTAATATCAGTCTGACGATTCGAAACGTGGTGATTTAATAGATTGACGAAACATAGAAGTATACTACCAAAGGATGGTTAAAAACCTATAATGCATGGATTAGCGGATAACAAGTAACTACGATGAGGTAGTTTAAAGCTACAAAACGCAACGTAGGAGAACCTTGATGATGCAACATAATAATATAATATTACACTATCAATAATCGACTCGCAAGTCTCTAATTCATAAGTATTCCAACTATATATTTCCAAAGGCACATTGCTCATAAACTGCTAATTATTAAACTGTATAGCTGGAAAACTAATATTTTTAACATTATAATAATTCATCAGTGTTATTTGGCTGAAGAATCAATGATGAGCCTTTGCTTTCTCCATGCATTTTGCAGGTATATGAATACTGTCTTGCAGCATTTTGTGTAAGATAATCCATAAAAGTAATCACCATATGATGAGTGTTAGCTAAGTGAGGGTAACGTTTAATGACATTGAAATAAGACAAGATAATAGAGATTCATAAAGAATCATATGTTATTCAACTAGTTATAAAAAAATATAAATAAATCAACTGTAAAAACATGTAAGCGAAATTATGGAACAACTAACGTAGTCCTTTTGATGAACATGACGTAAAAACATTATTCTTACTGTAAGTATATATGTAATATGTGATAAATTCGTGTGTCAAAAGGGTTCATTAGTTGTTTTTTGGTGTTAAAAAGAATGAAACATTTAAATTGAAATAAGTAACTATGAAACATTGAATGGTCAGGTTAATCTTAGCATTGATAACCTCAAAGCTGTTGGGCTACTTTGACAATTTAAAAAGTGATATTATTCATGAGTTGGGCTATCATCAACTAGATTGCCAAAAGGGTTTTTATAAGAGTTTAATTTTTTTTAATTAATAGATAATATTGTGTCGTTGTTGGCTAAGCTTGATGGCAAGAAGATTACTAAAGGTTATTCAATTCTAACAGAGTGTGTAAATTGAGTAACGAAACTATTTTGACTATTCAGTGGAATAGTTGATAATTCATTGTAATCGTTTTATAATCACATTTTGAAGGTAGACATACATTAAAAAAATAACACTTTATATACTTCTATGTATTAAGAAATCATAGGCAAATAAATGAAATTATGCATGGTTGGTATGTTAAATTCAACAACAAACATGATCAACTTATGAGATGGTGGAGAAGATTTGTAGCTCAGGTGGATGATTTTCATGAAGTTTTGTTTTCTAAGTTGGATGGTTTGGTCGTGGAGCTTTCATCGTTCTTCTGAACGACATCATCAGCTCAAACCATCCAGCTCAGAGAACAAAACTCCATCAAAATGTTCTACCTATATTCAGTACTATTCAGGAACACTTCTTACTGACTTGTATTATCATAAACTAACTTTTCTCAACTAATGTGGGCTATTTTTGTACAATCAGTAAAAGGTATAATAGATATAATTTTGTTATAAGATTCAATAATTTAATATAACATGATAATAGAAGGTTCTCAGTTATAACTTCCGTTTGTTTAGCAAAAATAACCATGTTCGTTGATATTCAAGTTGTGGACAATTTCATCATTTTTAATAAAAATCAAATACCACAACTTCTATCTTCATGTACACTCCCATCTAGTAAAGAGATTATAAGTTAGTTAAAGTGTGTTTTACCATCTTAAAATTTATAAACCAAATCAAGTCAAAACAGTTCATAGATTTCAGTGGAAGGATTTCAACACGAATATAAATTATGGATTTATTCTAACAGATTTATGTTCAGTTACTAGGTTAAAAACATATAATCAATTGTTCCTTAATAATACGATAATGAATTCACACATCTTTACACTGAATAATATTTTAGATACAATCTATCAGTAAGAAATAGGAATGTTATTAATGTCTAAGTAAATTACGCTAATAAACGTCTATGATAAATCCTTAAAATATTAATAATGAAAAGGTTTATCAGTTTTATTGATACAAACTATGGAAGTGAGATATTTCACTTGATAATATTCATAGCCTAAAGGCTGCAATGTTTGTCCCAAAGCAGACTAGAAATCATTATTATTAGTGAGATATTCATATTGTTTAAAAGAAAGAAAGCTAATTTTGGTCTTTTCAATATCGTCTGAGAAAATTACTTATGTATGTATAAGTTTTTCATATATTCTTTAAAAATCCAAAAATAGCCACATTAATTTGTTATTCCACCTTTAGGGAATTTTCATAATGCTAAATTTAGCATAGAAAATAAATTGAAGACTCATGGTTCAATTCAAAGATATGTTTTAAGAGTATCTAGGGGTTTTAGATGAAAACGAAAGGCAAATTTGATTGATAGACGTTTAATTGATACTAAAACTACCTAATGTTATAAAACTAATTACATTATGATGGAGTTTTGTTCTCTAAGCTGGATGGTTTGGTCGTGGAGCTTTGATCGTTATCCCGAACGAAATCATCAGCACAAACTACAGGTAGAAGTGAATTGTTCAAACTTCTCCACGCATAGTTCATAGCTTGTGCAATGAGAGATACAATCAAAATAAAGAAGTAAACAGTGACAGGTTTAATGTCAATAAGAACCAATCAACATCGAGGTCTACAGGACAAACTGTGAAACACATGTGGAGAAGTTCGAACACTTCACTTCTATCTGAAGTTTGTGATAATGATGTCATTCAGAATAACGATGAAAGCTCCACGACTAAACCATCCAATTCAGAGAACAAATCTCCATCAAAATCATCGACCTGAGCTACAAATCTTCTTCACCATAACAAATAATTTATTCTAGAGTTCTACTTACATTACTTGTTTCCACACTAAAACATTTTAACAAATGTACTAGTCAACCAAAATACATTTTCACTAGAAAGATAAATTATTATGATTTTAAAAAAGGCACGTTACAGTTTATAATTATCAAAGTACAAATGTCACTATAATATAATTTAATTTGTAATCAACTACTCTTCAAAGTAAGTGTCAAATTTTTATCCACTTGACTTCACGAATCTATTTAAAGTTTCATACTTTTACTAATAAACAAAACATAACTTATCAGAAGGGGTATTGTGGAGATTTTAGAAATTTCATTGATTGAAATCATGAGTTAATTGAAGCTAGACCACCATAGAGAACCTGGAAGCACTGGATAGCCGCACTGCTGAGGAATCTCATACTATGATGAAACGGCCGTCCAGTGCTTCCAGGTTTTCCATGGTGGTTTAGCTTCAATTAACTCATGATTTCAATCACTGAAAACAAAACTTAATCAAAATATGAAATTTTCTTATTGTTCGATTAAAATTACAAAAGCATATAGAATGTTTAATAAAACAGTATACACTAATTAATCTGTACAACATTATTTTGATTTTGATCTGAAATTTATCAGTGTAATGTAGGATAAATAAAGAAGTCAAGATTTACATTGATTCTTTGTTTCAACAATCATTCTATTTTGTTGAAGTTATTTAAATCGTGAATGGCTTTACCGTAGAAATGGAGAGTTCAGTTGATTTTATTTGAAAACAATGGAAATAATATAATCCATTGTTCTAATTCAATATTTTCATTGATTATTTCTCAGCTTTATATCTTACTTTCTGTTATTTTAAAAAATAATGATATTAGGTGCTTGTATATTGTTTACAAGGAACCTTGAACCTAAGTTTCTTACTATTCAGAGTGCATGATAGATTTGTATTTGTGATCGTAAGGTAACTAGCGCTTGCTGAAGATTCCCATCGATTATCACACAGCTTCACTGGGCCATTTAAACTGCGACTAACGTTCTGTATGACTGAGATGACAAGTGATTAGTGACTCTACAATTAATTCACTATGCTGAGATCTTAGGAGGTCGGAGTTAGTCTACAGTACAGCTAACACGATATCTTAGACCAGTATCCAAACTTACACTTGATCTATGGAATTTGATCAGATCTGAAAAGACAGGATAAACATATCACTGTCATTATCGAGTGAATAATCATTTGTAAAAACAATCAACAGCACCATTATTTAATATTACTGTTTGATCATCAATTTAATCGTTAAGGCATTGATCAAATAAGCGACAGCTGACTAGATTTACTTGAATATATAATGAAAAATAGTTAATTTGGATTTCGTTGGTAGAAAAAATTACTTGTCAAAGTGAATAACGTGTTCATTCCCTCTGTTACACCTCTAGTTTGAATACTATCATTTGCTAAATGTTGTTAAATATAAATCTACAAATGAGCAACACAATAATGTTTCGACAGCACTATGATTTTGAGGATAAATAATTCTGTGAGCTGGAAAAACATTAACAACCTCAAGCCAGAAATCAAATGAAAGGAAAAAACAATCGAAAAAACATGCAAGTAACGTCCACACACCTATAAGAACTAAAAACAAACAAAATTCTAGGTTTCAAAAACAAGGAGCTAGTTAATTGTAGAGGAATGTAATAACACACTCCATATTAAAGTGCGTGCTGATGATATTATCGAAGAAGAAAATGAAAGCTTGATGGTTAAACTGTCCAGCTCGGAGAACAAAAAGTCTTGAAAATCTTCTGTCTGAGCTTCAAGTACATTTCACCATCTTAACTAAATTTGTCATCAGAGTCTCAGTAATGACTCTGTAACATTCAAATAAAAATAATGAATCAATGGGAAAAAACTAGTTTTTGATTGGTATCTTTTTATCAGTATGGAAGATTTGTGGGGATTGTAGCATTTTCACAGTTAAAGTCATGAGTCAATCTAAGCCAGACCTTCAACGAAGTCTGGGAGCACTCAATAGCTGATTCGATTTATTGTGATTTTGCTTAGCAGTGCACAATCATGAACCAGTGTTCTAGTCTCTCGTGCGAGTTCGTAAATCGCACTGCTGAGAAGTCCCACAATTGGTTAATTCGGTGGTCTAGTGCTTCAGGGTTTTCAATGGTGGTCTAGCTTAGATTGATTACTCATGGGAACCAGTATATTCTTAATAGAAAAATCTGTACTCTTTGTTAAATGATAATTAATGTAATGAAAGGTGATTTCTCTGGCTTTAATTATGATGCCGAATCGTAAAAAAGTGTTCTGAAGAATTCTAATAGTGGATAAGCTCCCCTAGTTGAAATAATATATGAATACATAAAGCAATCGGTATCTGAGTAGAAACACAAGAAACCGTCACTTCGAACAAAATGTTTTATGATAATGTTGGATGATAGTGATAAAATCAGAAGCTTCTAGTTTACTACAATCGTCGTACCAGGTAACAAAGAAAAGACAAATTAGTTTGAGTATCTCAAGTACTTCATTTCAAAGTAACTGATGACAACTAGACACAAAGTTCTTGTACTATATAAAGCTTACCTTTGATAATTTGCGATAAATGATAAAGGACGTCGTTTTCGAATAAAAAGATAAAAAATTGTTCTTTCAACATGACTGTAAATTCTAAGTTTGTTACTTTAATTAGTAATAATTTGGATTATCACAATGTCGATATTTCGACTGCATTGTGGTCAGTCCTAGGGACTGACTATTTGAACCCAGTAGCTAAGCGGATAACAAGTTGATGTTTTAAACAAAAGGTACTGGGTTCGAATCCTAGAGTAAGCTTCTACTCTGGGACGCAAGTACATCCAGATAACTAGTGCTAAATGAAATGAAGCACAAGCTCTAGATTCCACATTCCATCTTTTCAAAGCTTGTTGCAGTATTTAGTTTAATATAGAATAAAATAACTACTACTACTGGGAAACGTAAAGAATTCATAAAATGTGAAGATAGATCATTTAAAATATTAATACTAAATTTATCCGAATAGCGCAGGAAAGAATAATAACATCTTCAGTTAGAACTCCATCAGGCTTAACTCTAGTATACCTAAATATTTATATAAGTATTAGAGAAGTACAAAACCAAATATTGAAAGTTATCAATCAATAATAACAATGAAATAGGCTGTATAACCAATCATAATAAATAGTAAGTGAAGATTATAAACTGATAGGAAGTGAAGAAGGGATAATATAACCTTTGATTTAGCGGGCGTCAATAGCAAAACGCATTGGCAATATCTCCGTTGAGTTTTGGTTCCAATTTTCATGGTTTCTCAGAAAAGGTTCATGTTAGTGACTTACCATTTACTTCTGAAATATGCTTCTGTGGTAAACCCATTTTCATCAAACTAAGTAATAGGTTTAGTTCTTCGAAGATATTCTTCTAACTCTTGTGATCATGTATATAACCGGATTAGTTTTATAACTATAAGGTACACAGCTAAAAGACAACTGTACTAATACGTAGATAAAAGTCTTCTGCACATACCTCTGTTGTTCGACCTAACTTCTTGATCATTGAATAAAACATAAAACGGGGTGACTTATTGCCATGTTTCTCTAGGAAAGTGAAACACATTTGTTCGATGTACATTGTTATATTAGATGAAAAAGTCTTATTCGTTGCTATTCTGACCGATAAAAATCAGTGCGTCATTATAAATATATATAATACGTATCTTAGTATGGTCTAGTTATGTAACAAATATACGAAAGTAACCAGGAAAGTTTAATGTTTGGTTTTTATATTCTTATTTCCTGCATTTTCATCCGTTTGATAAAGTGATTTTCCACATGGTATGATGGGATATTAGGGCAATACTACAAAACTACCATTTTTAATTCAACATGATGATTACTCAGAGGAATATGTATAAATTACTAGTCAAAATGGGTGTACAATCAACATATAAATGAGTGTAATTTCGACCAGGGTCGTCGTGTTTTGGGGTGAACAGTCTATTATATTTTTACTTCGTGTCGTGGAAATTTTAGTGGTTCCTCGTTTTCAAATATAATAGACGACTTGCTTTTTGAATCCGATATTGCAGTTCAGTTAACTTACCATAGTCTGTTAAGTTACAGAAGTCAGTTTTAGGTGCAGTCCCTGATTTAAGTATTATTACGCTGATGAGATGTTTATAACTCGTGCAGAGATACCATCCCAAATTCGCATAAGAAATAACTTGGCCATTAGGAGCTTTTTATGAAGTTTGAACGTTTAGAAATGTTATATTAAGTTGTCGTTCGTAAGTAGCCCGTGACAAACCGTTTAACCACTTATAGTAAATTTAAATAATAAAAATTTACCATTTGCTAAAGATTTTATATACATGAATCTATCCAACATAGAATAATATAATTCAAGTCCATGCAAACACCATGACTACCTTCATAATTTCTAGTTCTGTGAAGTGTTTATGCTCTTATCTCAATTCACATATATTTTAAAGCGAAATAAGATAAATTATATAAAATATTTTACAAGTTGAGTGACACATAGGTTATCTGCGTTTATACTTTACACGAAGACTTTTGTGTCCCGAAATCTGTGACCAATTTGATCGTATAATGCTAGTTATAGAGTTATACATATCGCCAATCCTCGTATATTATTATCGAATTAACTCACGTTGGTGAACAATGGAAGTAAATAAGTGGAATATGAAAATGAATTTCGAATACGTCTATTTCATACATTCATTTTTTCAGACAGACGATCAGAGAAACAGTGAAATGAAATGATATGCACTGAGAGCCAACTCAATTTAATAGTCACATAAATATAAGTTACAAACATGTGATGAGCAAGATGAGAAATGCAAACACATACGCTCATGTAAAAACAATCAAGGTTGATAAGCGAATAATTAACGAGATCAAAATATGACTCAAGATGGATGAATAAATTGGCTTGTCCGGAAGCTAAAATAAGCTATGTGGGCTTAACATAACAACCGACACCACAAGACATTAAAAGAGCTAGATCAGTACAAGTGATTTTTCTACAGAATGACTACTTGACCTAAGTTAATAACTTTGAAAGCCGTCATTATGATGCAGAAAAGAAATTCAATAAACATCATAGATTTACTAAACGTTGAAAAATGTTAATTTTAGGAGCAAATGGTTGCTAGATCCAAACTAGTGGTCTTTTCATTAGAATAGGAACCCTTATTTTTTGTTTTACAAATAACTGATATGAGAAGGTCACAGAGTAATTTAACAGATGAAAGTGAAAATGAAAAATTAAAAGTGTACTTAGATTTCAGAATGGGTTTTGTGGAGAGTATTAGAAATTTCACAGGTTGAAATCATGAGTCAGTTGAAGCTTGACCACCATTGAAAACCTGGAGGCACTGGACGGCCGTTTCGCCCTAGTATGGGACTCCTCAGCAGTGCGCATCCACGATCCCGCACCACGCGGGGCTCGAACCCAGGACCTACTGGCTTTGCGCGCGAGCACTTAACCATTAGACCACTGAGCTAGCCGGCATCCAACGGTGTTAATGTCTAACTTCAACCAATCCAGGTTTTCAATGGTGGTCTAGCTTCAACTGACTCATGATTTCAACCTGTGAAATTTCTAATACTCTCCACAAAACCCATTCTGATAATAATCAACATATGCTCACTAGTGACTGACTTCAGGAAAAACTCCTGGAGTTCTAGTGAGAAGCCGTTATCAGTGGAGTTCAACCGGTCTGTTGTGAGATAACAACTCACTGAAGACAATGGTGTATGGTGGCGCAACTTCGTGGATTGGTTGAAGTTAGACATTAACACCGTTGGATGCCGGCTAGCTCAGTGGTCTAATGGTTAAGTGCTCGCGCGCAAAGCCAGTAGGTCCTGGGTTCGAGCCCCGCGTGGTGCGGGATCGTGGATGCGCACTGCTGAGGAGTCCCATACTAGGGCGAAACGGCCGTCCAGTGCCTCCAGGTTTTCAATGGTGGTCTAGCTTCAACTGACTCATGATTTCAACCTGTGGTATTTAGATTTTATTAATGCAAGATTTCTGATATTCTATGGTATCATGTCAACTGTCTCTAACAATTTTTATGAATGTATCATATTATTTATTCTTTTTAGTAATTCACAACCTTAAACTCGGATTTACACGTTCATTCACACTCCTTATATTCTTATTATTATCGTCAAAATGTCTTATATTTACGTTGCAATTATGTTACTCAGCAAGAAATAATGTAGTGTACATCAAATAAAGATTTTCCAATTATAATTTGTTGAAGACTAATCATGATTTGTTTTGGTTGCACTAGCCGAAATTTGAGAAAAAGCAATGATCCAGTATAATTGCTTGAACCGTCCATAAAATGATCATTAATATCGATTGAAGAATACAATTAAATCTTTGTTGAAATTACATGCTTTAATAAATATAAATATATTTTATAATTTATTTCATTTTAGATCTCTAATAGTGATACAACTGGTGATGTCACCACAACTAATTTCGCAGAGGAACAAAAGAATATGATACTTAAAATAGAAGCTTATAACAGGTAGTGTATTTAGTAATCTTTTTAAAATTCAAATTCAGGTTTTAAGAAAACATTAAACTTTCTTAGGATGTTTGATCATTTGTTTTAAAGAATAATCAATTTTGTACATTGAATGGTTTTGATTTCAACCAGAGAACTAGGTATTATGACTTGATAATTCAATAAGAGTTCATGGACTAGGTGTTAAACGATAATCAATTTATAGGCAAAAGTCTTTGCCCAATCGAAATAAGTAAATGTTATACAGATGAATTATTAATTTTCAGCATGAATTTTTATGTCGATCACGTCTATGACATTCATAATAACTTTAGTTCGAATCCACAGAAGCTTCGAATCATCTGCGAAATATTTGTAGAAATGTTTGTTATCCAAAAAATATCATTTTTTATGCACAAAACTGTAATCACTGAATATGAAAGTATGGTAGTTACTTAACATTTGGACTATATTGATCTACATAATCTGACATCCCAGTATACATAAGCAATAAACATGAACCAAGATAACTTGAAAATTGAAGCAATAAAAAGTAACATAAATTTTACAGAACATCCCTTTTGACAATTATGATTTGATTCTGGTTATTAAGTGAACATTCTGAAGGTCAATCGGGCGTCTCTCAAAGATCGTCCATAAATTATAGTCTCATCAACATCCAAATAAATCCTCGTATTTATATTCCAATTCAATTAAGTCTGTTAAAGAGATAAATAGTGAAGTACTTTTTCAAACACTGACTTTGATAATGGTAAAAATAATTTAGTAATTATATTCACAGCATATATATAGTCTCACCCACATATATTATTCTGGCTAAAATAACACGTTAGTGCTTACTGTGTTTTCACTCACACTATTAATTTTTCAAACATCTTTTTATAAAACGTAATAATTGTTTTTGTTGCCTACTTCATCCATTTTAAAAAAAAATTATACCCGTCACGTACAAATAGATGTTGTTTTCTTGTTGTTAGATATATATTTGGTGAATGTGTCGCTCAATTTCGTGAATTAGTTGAAGTTCGACATTAACACCACTGGATGCCGGCTCAGTGGTCTAGTGTTTAAGTGCTCGCGCGCGAAACCACTGGGTCTTGGGTTCGAATCTCGCAGGGGGCGAGGTCGTGAATGCGCATTGCTGAGGAGCCCCACAATAGGGCGAAACGGCCGTCCAGTGCTTCCAGGTTTTCCATGGTGGTCTAGCTTCCATTGACTCATGATCTTAACCATTGAAATTACTACAATCTCCACAAAAAATCCATCAGATATATATTTATCTTCAATTTGACCACTAGTTAATTTCTTTACAAAAGCTAATATTAATTTATTGAAATAATAATCAGTTTGACAAGAAAGAATATCATTATGTTAATAAAATGTAGTTTGTCTCAAATCGTTGTAAAACTATTCGTATTGTTGTTATTATTGAAGACGATGTTTTCTACATTCAGTTGAACCTTATTAAACTTCATTGTTTCAAATTGCATCCTATCAAGACAAAGGTTTATTATGGTAATTAGTTTTCTTTTTTTCACAATGATAATGTTAAATAGGAAAATGATTAAAGGCTTCATAGTTTGTTTAGTAAATTTACAAGATATTCATGTTTTATGTTGAAACGGAGACTTAAATTAGCTATCAACAGGACATTTTATGCACCCCAACTTGTCATTATCGAAAAGACAAGGTCTATGTTTCACCAAAAGCCTAAACAGCACGAAAGCGATTGTGTCACATCCCATTGTGTATATCAATTTACATGTATGTGTGGAAACACGTAGGTAGGGAGGAGCAATCGTGATTTGCAATTAAGGGTGGGTGAACATATAACAAAATGGTTGCAGAATCGGATGAATTCGAATGGATAGACAGGCATCATCCTCCGTTGCGAAACATTTGATTGAGACGGGTCATAAGATTGACATCAAATCAGCATTTGTAGCGTTATACAAAAGCTTTAAAGGACGTATACTAAGGCTTATTAAAGCCTTGGCTATACGGAAATTGGAACCCCCTTTGTGTGTTTAAAAACAATTTTTATCCTTACACTTAACCTACCCTGGTAGTACTGATTTACTATCCAGAGTGGTAATCACATTTGTTTTTGTGTACTTTAATATTTTTTCCTTTGTTATGACTTACCCTTAACTTGTCTAGTTGACTTTGTAATTTTCATATATAAATGTTCTTAACAAGTATATGTGTGATCAGATTGTTCGAAATGTATTGCGCAAATATATCACATAATTCTAATAAACTTTGTCTTCTCATTGTATTATCGAAATTTATCGAAAGGGACTAATTGTTTTAAATATACATTTCATTCAACGATTTTATTTATTTCATTAACTGTAAAAACTTTGCGTTAATATCTAATTCGTAATGAACAGTGATGTTACTTTTTTGTCAGAAAGAATAATAATTTCATACTATTACTTTTCGTTATCTAATGTTGATTGTCCAGAGGATATATGGCAATAGACTCGACACAAAAATCATGGTGTTAAAACAAAGATTTCTATTGGTCCATATAGAAACACTACGGGTCAGGAGGCTATTGATCTTGTTAATTCTAATATCCACACTTTTACGCGTAAAATATTACACAATGCCTTAAGGTAATATAATAACTAGTAACATTGTTGCATGTAAAAGTTAGGTCATAACGAATAAAAATATATCATCAATAATGTGAAATCAAGGGGTTCTAAACTAAAATATGAATTGTATCCCCACAGTTACTAAGCAGATGAGAAACCAAGAATTTTTCATATCTTCATCTTTGATGCATTACCTTATGTAGTTTATTTTACGTTTCCTTTCACTAATTACTTCAATTTTGAACATCTATAACATATCAAGTGGTCTAGCTACTAGTATCTTATTGACAAAAATAATTTTATCCCCATATTGAAAGTGGTCTAGCAATTTGTTGGCATAGAGTTTTAAGTTTCATTAAATCGGCTACAAAGCCGTATGTCCCAACTGAGGGAAAATTATCCACTTTTCTTCATTTAAATAAAGTGGTTTTGTAGTTGGTTTCAGTTATCTGATGGAATAATAATTTATATTCAAATTTCAGGGAAATTATAAAAGAGATAGAACGACTGCAAATTGAAAGCGTGAAAACTAATGATGCGATTAGCCTTTTAAAAGAACATTCAAATATAACACAAAGTTCCTTCAAATCGCCTCAGGCTCTTCAAAGAAAAATAGCTTCATGCAGTAGTGTTCATCATCATAACGCTAGTATATCTGGTTCTAGCACTTCATCATCCTGGTGTAAAAATGACTGTGAACCATCATCCGAGGGCTCTCAACAAATATACCAGCTGAATAACGTTCAGTTAACGGAACGCTTGGAATTTCTCAGAAATCGACAATTGCAATTGATGTCAAGGATACAAAGTTTGAAGGTAATTGATTATACTATGTCGGTCCTTTGTATTTTCAGTAATTAAATGGCCCTTTCGTCTATTGCAGGATGCTTTATTTGTTAGTGATTCAAGTTAATGAAACATTAATTAACTAGAAATTTTTATTCTCTTTTGAGTGAATAAACACAAATTCCACAGCCTCATAAATTTTCGTGTTAAATAAAGCTTAGTGGCAAAAATTGAGTGGAAGATCTGGGTTTAATATTTCCTCTGTCAGTCGTTCAAGGGTGCTTGGATTCCGAAAATTCAAACTTTATGGCGAATAAAATAGAGAACTTAAAAGGGACTTCTTTGGAAATAATTTTATGGGCTGAAACTTCGTACTTGAGTATAGAAATTGTACGTTCCACTCCTCTCTATCAATTTTTGTCTGTTCTTAAGTCACAATAATAAATTAGAGACTGTAGACAGTATCAAAAGTTTAGATGGTATTCTTCACAGATGAATAGCATTTTGAGTATCTTTTGCAACCAGGGAGTACATGACAGCTGATTCGTCCTGGTATAAGAGTTTTTCGGGACATACATTCAGCGCCCTCTATCAAAGATCAGACAAATATTTGTTTGACAAATAAAAAGTGAACCGGTCACCACGGACTTAAGTTGTGCTTAATACTGACAAGGTAATACAATTAACGTAATCTGAGAACTTAATTCCAAATATACTTGCAATTTTGTAAAACAGATTGCAAGATCGAGATGATAAACTAAATATCCTTCTTTTGTACACAGAGCCGACAAGGTACAGATAAACCTTCTCAACAATAATGTGTAGTTTCAATATGTTTTCAGTGTTATTTGCCTACGGGAGAAACAATATTTAACAAGATTTCGTTGACTTTTCTATTTTAATACGCATCGACAGTTCCTGTGATTTGGTTAGCTTCATTCAAGCAGGTGAAGTGAAATATACACGTGAAGTCTTATAGACTATAAAAATTTATCTCAGATATACACTGCATAGATGGTATACATTGATCAACTGATGTTTAAGTGTATCATAATGTAAATCCATTAAAGGTTCTTAGATCAAGAATTATAAAAACTATTTCGTTGAATTATTTACGTGTCATTAAAGAGATTTGCAATAATTAAACCACCGAAATGTGTCATTTGCTAGTTATATGGAAAAATTTTCAGAAATTTCGATATGAGTACAACACTGATATTACTACATAAAACACACTTAGTAGACAGTGATTTAATTATTATCAGAAGAGGTTTTTTCAGATTGCAGTAATTTCAATAGTTGAAATCATGAGTCAATCAAAGCTAGACCACGATAGAAAACCTGGAAGCACTGGACGGCTGTTAGATTCCGACGCAGTGGTCTAGTGGTTAAGCACCTGTCGCAAGACTGTTAGGCCCCAGGTTCGAATCCTGTGAAGCGGGGTCATGGATGCGCACTGCTGATGAGTCTCACAATAGGACGAAAAGGCTGTCCAATTCTTCCATGTTTTCCATGTAGGTCTAGCTTCAATTGACTCATGATCTCAACTATTGAAATGATATATTTATTTAACATTTTAAAGTCTTATAATACAAGTGTTTCAGTTATCTTGATTAGTAAATTATTACTATCAAATCTTTATCATCTTGAATATTTGAAAGAATTCTCATCTGAAAACTATACTGTTTTTTTTCCGAGAAGTTCATGATTATTATTTTAAATTATAAAACTAAACTTGTCAGAAAATCTACTGCCAAATTTGTTTTGTTTAAGATAAACTACTTGTGTTTTTATTTATAGTAAGTCACAAGAGAAAATTTATAATCAAACAATTTTGACCAATGTCTTTCTTTATAAAAAAAAATAATGTTTACAGATGACGTGCTAATAAAATATAAGATAGAAATTTTTGACTAGAATATAAAATGAGGTTTGTTTTCTTTTTTCCCTTTTTCTTTTTTCTTTTTTTCTTTCTTGATTTTTATCTATACTATTTCAATTTTTTTTTCGTTGCTTAAGTAGGAATGAAAAATAGATATTTATCATAAATTGAATATCACATGCAATAGACCAGTTGATACAAATGTATATATATATATATATATATATATCAGTCTAACTAGTGAGCTTATTTGAAACCGTTACAATTATGTAACTAATAATGTACTCAATCGATATATTCAAGTGTTGCTTTTCTTAATTATAATAATCAACTTTAATCTGGTAGTTATTTTGTAGAACCATTAGACTAATATTTAAAAAAAAGGTATTTAAATTTGTATTTCTATTCGGTTTACCATCAATACAAATCTAGAAGTCCTACAATAGAACGAAATGACCGTTCAATGTTACTAAGTATTCCATGGTGGTCTAGCTTCAATGCACTCATGATCTCAACTATTGAAATTACAAAACTAAGTATAGAATATAGGTATTTTTAGTTACCAACACTATTATCACTTATAAGTCCTTGGAAATGTTAACCATGATAAATTTTGAACTTTAACTATGAAGAATAAAATAACAAAGCAATTCCTTCAGTTTTGAATTACATTCATAAATGATATGTAAAGTACTTCTAAGAAATACTTTGACCATCTTTCATTCATTTACTGAATAATACAATTTCCCAAAAAAATCATTTTTTTTATTCAAGAGGATTTGACTAACAAGGGTGTGATTGACAAATAACTTATTAGCTTTTGCCAAAAAAATCTAGATAGTTGTACTATTGTTTATTAGTTGGGCGTGATTTACATCAGCTATCCAATCCGTTAGATATAAGTAAAAGGTTATTTGTCTTGATTGATATTTAGTTTAAGCTATTTAGAAATAGGAAAGCCTTCAATTAGATTCTAGATATTTTCTTCTGAGTAACATGATAAGAATGGGAATAATATACACATACGAAGTCAATGTATATCCTTTAGTTACAATGAAGAGATAGTTTTGAAGAGATGTAAATGTATATGCATTAGGTATTGTTCATAGTAAAAATCATTATACACATAATTAATGTAGAAATGGTGTAAATTTCGAAGCCTATAATGCTTTATTTAAGAGGTTATCGTGGTTTATATTCATGTCAAGTTATCAAAACTACCCAATTTATAACAACATCATGCTTTATTGGTAATATGTAGTTTCATTTTTAGATCGATTTAGTGAAATAAGTAACACACTTCCTTTTTGCCACAAAGCTGATAGATTGAATATAGCTCAGGTTTAATATGCTGAATTAAATTCCTATTTTTACTGTTCGAAAATCTGTCTTAAAATAATTTATTTACGTTTTTATATCCAGAAATCGAGATTGGTACTTATGCAACATATGCAACAGTTATATGGAACACAGAAGATGAAAGCAAAAAACGAAAACCTTTATCAAGAGACTGACAATCAAGATTGCTATGAATTTCGTGAAAATATTTCACATCATCTCGTTGATAACACACCAGATCTCCATACAACTTCACAATTATCTCATACAATAAAACATTGTTCTGACAATTTCCCATTGAATTCAAACATGGTGAGATCATTGGTTGATCGTGAATGTCAAACCAGTTTCACTGCAGAATCAGAGGGAAAACTGATTAATAATAGGTTAGATCATGAGTTTTGTTTACCAAAATTTATGAAACATAACTCCTTACCTACTTATTCTAATAATGATAGTTGTAATTACGCTGAAAATGTAATTTCAAATACTACATCCAATGTTTCAGCATTGGCAATGATAGCAGCAATGACAGCGGCTACAATCTTTAAACGAACATTTCAACAATCCGTTTGTCAAGTACCTACCACAAATTCAGATAATTTTTATAAACAGGACTTTCAACAAAAAAATGATTCTGCATTTAATTCATCAATATCGTCTATGGAATCACAGTATTGGTCACAGTTACGCAATCGTACCTCTGTCAAGGTTAGTCATGATCTACCATATTACGTAACAAGGATATATTATTTAGAAAATTGGCTTTTTATCACAAAAAAAAATTGAAGCCCAATTAAAGGGAATTGTAAGGTTATTTCGTTGGGGGTAAGAAACTAACTAGAGTAGATGAAAGAGAATTTCAAAGACTAATATATATATATATATATATATATATATATATACATATATATAAATATATATATATATATATATATATGTATATATTAGTGTGCATACTACCGATTAACCACTTATTCTGTTAAACATTATTTTAATAATCCATTACTAAGTGATATGTATGGTAGCAACCTACTTTCTACATAATGACTTGTCACGAAGAAAGATACTACGATGATAACGCTAAATATGGTACATTTACCCATATATAATTCATGTGACTGAATCAATTACATACCTACGATTTCATGTATAGTAAATGGAATTTATAATATCATTTTTATTCATTAAAAGGAGTTTATTATTAATTCACCTGTAACTGTATATGTAATAAAACGTTTTTGGAGATAGACAAAACGAATCTAAATTGAAATGGTGTTTTTTTATATGATTATTTTTTAAATGGCAAATAAAGACACACCTATCAGTAATGTAATATTAACAGAATATGTCACATCTGTGAAAGAAAATTCACTGAGTTTCTTAAAATAAATCTAATAGCATATTTTTCCACATTCACCATAGTAGAATTCATCATACACTATAATTATACTAATACTTAATAAACACAGCAGCAGCCAGATTATCTGAAACAACGAATATTGTTACGGTTACAAGGTATAAAAAGGCATTATATATAATATATGTAATATGATAAGCTATGTTAAACTGAATTAACTAATCAGCATATGCTCACCAGTGACGGCCTTCAAGAAGTAATTCCTGGGGTTCTAGTGAGAAGCAATGACTAGTGGAGCTCAACTGGGTTTGTTGTGATATAGTAACTCACTGAACACATGGGTGGGTGTGGATTAATTTGAATTAGACATTGACACCGTTGGATACTCGCTGTAGTATAGAAGTTAAGCGTTCGTGTGTGAAAACGATATGTTCTGGATTCGAATCTCCCGAGGCAGGATCGTGGATGCGCACTGCTGACGAGTCACACAATTGGACGAAATGGTCGTCCAGTGCTTCCAAGTTTTCCATGTTGGTCTAGCTTCAACTGACTCATAATCTCAACTATTGAACTAAATTACTTAGTTGTTCTAGGCTAAACTGAATTACTGGGTTTTCTCACTTGTAGATATCATAATTTGAATGGCAGCATTTTTGACATTCTTAATGGTGTTCAGTAGAGCATAATCGTTACATATATATTTAAAGTTATTTTCTTATTCTGATTTATGCTACCGTGCAAATTGGTTTATTTCTATGTTCTCTTTATTTTGCATGTACATTTTTAAACGTGTTATTCCTAAGCAAACACTCCTTATAAGTGAAAATATAGGTAATATTTAAACTGGAAAATCAACTCCTTTGAAATGTAGTAGTTAACAATGTTTAAAAGGTCAATAACGTGAAACGATATTCAAAAAGTAAACATGCTGCCATGGTTGTTTTATTCGTAAAGTTATTCTGTATGAGATTTACATTTACATTTAAACCAAAATGCGAAATGTTATTTGTTTCACATATGTTGTTTGTAAGTATTTTGCATTCATATGCGCTTACAAGTGTCTAATGTTTTGGTCTAACTATATCAGTGAATTCATAATTATGTTCTCTGACTATCTAAAGACGGGAAGAGTAAATTGTGTAGTTTATTGTTGTCTCATGAAACCACCAAAAACATTTTTTCCACCCTAGAAAAAACATATTGATTGCGTATCTAATTAGTCTTAACAATATCAAGTAAATTTTTCTATCCAACAAAGCTAATAAATAGCTTTAATTTTTTATACTTTATTTAAATAATAACCCTATTATCAGAAAGATGATTCAAATGAATGTCTAAATGATGACTACCAATTCTACAATCAGTCTACTTTCAGTCAGCCTTCCTGCATCAGTAACAGAGCAGATCTACTTCCACCTCCTCACTCTGCACCAAGTTCTACTTCATACTACCTAGATAATACAGATCTATTTCCATCTATCTCTTCTTCAGATACTAATAAACTACTGAACAGCGGCTTACTAATTCCAGCTATATCACGTGAAATGACACTAGCGAATCCATTAGAATCTACTTATTTTCACGATACGCCAAAATGCACGAGAATACCTGACCTTAATTCATCCAAATCTTGTGAAACAGAGCAAATGAAAGGATATGAACGGAAAGAATCCAAATCCAAAAACTCCTTAGATAATAATGAATTGAACTATAACTCTCGATTGACAGCTTCCAGCAGGATATGTGAAAGATTTTCTGATCGTATATTACAAGCTCGGCAAGCGATTGACAAATGGAATTTTCAAAAACACTGTGAGATAAGCGATAGAGTAACCAACGGGAAAATCTCGTCACTGAAATAAACAAACAATCAAAAGTAGCGAATGAAAAATCAGTTAATGATCAATACTATTCTCAACAAAGTCCTCTGTTAAATAAATCAAATTTTTGTAAAGAATGTTGCTTAGCTCCCAATTTTGTGCCTTCAACAGTTTCTTCAAGGACTAATACTTCTAACGACTGCCCTGTCCAGTGTGTAGCAACTATTACAAAAAATATTTATCCAGATAAGAGTCCTCCTAAAGCTACATTTACAAACTCCCAACCTAATTTATCGAAACCAATGCCAATTCAAGTCGTTAAACCAGCAATTAGAAATCATGTACATATTACAAATGCGAATGACAGTATTAAAGAATTACCTATAAAGACTGATAACCAAATTATAGATAATAAAGGAATTCAGACACATCGTTCACAGCAACATGAAAATCGTAGTGTTTGCAAATACAAAGACAAAAAAGGAATTAGTGATAAACGACAAATTAAAGGCGTGCTGATAAATGAAAGTTCAAAGTCTGAAAGAAGTAATAAAACAAATAGAAATTCTAGGTAAGTTAATAGTCAGTTTTACAAGCAGTTGAATTATTATGTAATTTCTGTTGGTTGAAGAGCCTATTACATTATTCTTGATACTGCACAACATATCTAAACAGTTACTGGACAACAATGTTGAAGATGATCGTAAGACAAAATCTTTTTATAGATATCAAATTTGTAGAAGGATAATCTCCTGAATAAGTTAAATAATTCAAATATTTACTATAAGAAAACTTAACTAACAACTCTCAAACGTTTAATCATACAAGAAATGATTTTACTCTATACAAACAGTCATATTTTATCAAATCAGCTGCGTAATTTGACTCTTTGGTTTCATATCTTCTAAAATAGGATACACCGATTGAATGTTTACCCTTAATTTCATACATAAGAAAAAGTACTATTTGGTAGTATTGATAGTAGTAAATCTTTAGCTAAATTTGGAGAACATGTAGTTCAAGAACAGCTTTGATTTTGTAACTTCAATGAAGTTATTCTTATATCATGTACAGTCAAATGTAAACGTGTTAGAATGCTTTTATTAGAACGTCACCAAATTTTTAGCATTATGCATGTCATATGGCTTCTCTTATCATTATCATCAGTAATAACAAGTTTAACCAGGTTTTAGTTTATCGGGTATAAATTAAAAAAAGAGTTCATGCTTAGGATCCATAAATCTTTCAACATTAAAAACTATCCAGCATAACCTACTTCTGTGAAGTAAATTATTTCCTTTTTTGGAAGTCGTTTAACATACATAAACTGAACTACAATAAAAAATTATTCCATTGGAAAGCCCTACATAACACAGTTAAAAATTCTAATACTCAAGTGCAGTTTATTAAAAACGTCTATGTGTACTCAGTATTATATTGCTAGATATCCGGAGGAAGTCAGAAGGAAGTCCTGTACTCAGGTCACAAATGAGTGTGTTTCACCAACATGAAGTGAGTGAAAACTTGGGGGGGGGAATGAATCTCCTCTTGGTGAATATGTAGTTGAAGATTGACAACTAGAATGTGTTGTATGTCCACAGGATCCTGTCACCTACCTTCAATCGTTTTGCGTTAAGACTTAATGCAAGAGATTTCCTGTCACTCAGACATCTGATCATACCGTAACATGGTCAATAAAATTTGATCATCAAAAGGACTATATAAATATGATATTAAACTTTGTTCAATATTCCGTTTTTCTTGTTTCCATCAGTAGGATACTTTTCAGATTTCAATTGCGATTCGCCAAACAAAAATGGTAATTTGTCTTAAAAAAAAGAAACAAGTTATAGCAAAATTTATGATGATAAAATCATTTTAACTTTGAGATAATACAAGTTTTTAGAGAAATAGATTTTGGTTGGCCTACATATCAAATGCTTTAATCTGCAGTTATAACAGTTTGTACAGTATATTCAATAGATTAACCAATTACGGTATATAAACTCCACTTTAGTCAGTAACTTTGTAGCAATTAAACTCATGTTGTTTTTTATGGTGATTGAATTTATAGATTACGTAAAATTGTAATTATTTAGACAGTAAATCGAGATCAGAGTAACTCTGTATCATAAAAATGGTTGACAATTGTGCTTTGCAAGTAATTATATTTATGTATATGAGGTAGACAGGTAAATGACTAAGTAAAGGATGGTAATAAAGTGTACGTTACCATAGTTGGAAAGTGAAAAAAATATTGAAGTTTATGAATAGAGAGGTTATAAATGATCGTCACATCCATTCAAATCTTGATAATAATAATAACCTGTTGCTTGACTTATCTTAATCAGATTCTAAACAGCTTCAAGCACGTCAGATTTAATCATGGAATAATACCACGTTTCCTCATTTTAGCCCCTTGATTATCAGTGTATACTTGACTCATTAGCAAATAGCAAATTTCGTAAGTGCTTTATTTAACCGATAACAATTTGACGAACTTTGAAATAGACATCCAGGCGAGACTATAATTTATTGACGAACCAATCATGAATAAGATAACACGTCTCGGATTTTCACTCCAAATATACTCATTCATTCGGATAAATAGAGTTTTCCCATCATAACTGATGTCAGTTCGTGATGAAAACACTAAACCTAATTTCTAACCTTAATCATCAACAGTGAATCATAATTGTAATTCCTCACACAGGTTTATCACCCTCATTTGATCCTGGTTAATAAGTGAACACACTCAGGGTCAATTTCGCGTCTGTCAAAGATCGTCCATAAATTATAGTCTCACCGACATCCAAATAAGTCCTCGTATTTATATTCCAATTCAATTAAGTCTGTTAAAGAGATAAATAGTGAAGTGCTTTTTAAACACTGACTTTGATAATGATAAAATAACGTAGTAATTATATTCACAGCATACATTTTAAGATTATATTATTGTTAAACTGATTAATGTGCCGATTCTTATTTGTAAAATTCACATAATAGGAGGAAACTAACCTCTTGTTTTTTGTGCTTTTTTTAAATTTTAGTACACAGCGCAGTGTAGCATGGGTTGACGAAGTCTTATCACATCCATTGTCTAACAGTGCTAAACCTGACACAAATACCGATTTGACGCCTCAAAGTAATGTATCTAATAACAATTGTAATGAGAGACTTAACAAATATTCCAACCAAAATAATGATAAAAATATAAATGTAACAAAGCATATTGAAACACACCAACCAATCAAAACAATAACATCAAATGTAGTAACAACTTCATCACGTCGACTGCTTCCAACTCCAAGTAACAATATAATGAACATTAATTAATTGGTCAGATAAAATTCCAAAGCTCTATTTTTGATATCTTATTTTATTATTCAGATAAATGGGAATAATTATAAAGTTATTATACATTTACTGATCTGTTCATTTTGAATTCTAGTATTCAGATTGAATCATATAACTTAATACAAATAGTATTATTATTCACTGTATTAGTATGAAGTATACTTTAAAAAAAGTATATAAAATAGTCAACTTTTTGTTAGTTTACTATATCTTGAGATATATTTATAATACATCTTTTCACTAGTATGTATAATCAATTGACCTTCTTAGTTTAGATATGTGAGGTAGATGAATAATTTCGGCCTAACTGTTGAAGGTATCAATATCCATATGAGATGTTTTTGAGAGAGAAAAAAAACTATTAGCCAACATTTTCTTAACAAACAGTAACACTATGGTTACTTGATTATTTACGCTTGTCACTACTCGTGGAGGAGCATAGGCCGCTCACCAGCACTCGCCATCCAACCCTGTGGTGAGCAATCCTTTCCAGCTCATTCCAGTTATTATTCATCCTTTTTATATTTGCTTCTATTTCCCGACGTAATGTGTCTTTTGACGTTCCTCCTTTTCACTTCCCTTCAGGATTCCAAGTTAGGGTTTGCCTCGTGATGCCGTTTGGTGATTTGTGCAATATATGTCCTATCCATTTCCATCGTCTTTTCCTAATTTCCTCTTCAAATGGAAGCTGGTTTGTTCTCCCCCACAGTAGGATGTTACTGATGATATCCGGCCAATGGATGTTGAGTATCTTGTGAAAACAACCATTTATAAATACTTGTGCCTTCTTGATGATGGTTGTAGTAGTTCTCCACCTTTCAGTTCCGTACTGTAGAACTAACTGTATTATCGTTCACATTAAAGATCCTCACTTTGATACTGGTTGAAAGTTGTTTTGAGTTGCATATGTTCTTCACTTGTAGCAATGCGGCCCTTGCTTTGCTAATCCTCGACTTCACGTCTGCATTTGATCCTCCTTGTTCATCGATGATGCTTCCAAGGTATGTGAAGGATTCTATATCTTCCAGAGTTTCGCCATCAAGAGGGATTGGATTGCTGTTCTCTGTTTTGAATTTGAAGACCTTGGTTTTCCCTTTTGTATGTTGAGGCCTACCGATGCAGAGACTGTTGCTACAGTGGTTGTCTTTGTCTGCATCTGTTCGTGTGTACGTGATAGGAGGGCTAGGTCATCTGCGAAGTCCAAATCGTCTCATTGGTTGTGAGCTGTCCATTGTATGCCGTGTTTTCCTTCAGATGTCGAGGTTTTCATAATCCAGTTGACCACCAAAAGAAAGAATCAACTGAAGCTAGACCACCATGGAAAACCTGAATGCACTGGACGGCCGTTTCATCCTAGTGTGGGACTCCTTAAAAGTACGCGCCCACGAACCTGCTTCGCGAGATTTGAACCCGGTCTCTGTCAATTTCGCGCATGAACGCTTAACCTTTGGACCACTGAGCCGGCAGCAAACATTATTCGCGCGCAAGACTGATGGGTCCTAGGTTCGAATCTCACGAGACGGGACCATGGATATGCACTACTAAGGAGTCCCATACTAGAATGAAGTGGCCATCGAGTGCCTTCCTGTTTTCCATGGTGGTCTACCTTCAATTAACTCATGAATTCAATTATTAAGTTACTAAAATCTCCACAAAACCCCTGTTTGCTTATATGAATGTTAAATATTCAAAACTTCGTTTCATTGATTTGCTATATTAACGCTTTTCATGAAAAAAGGTCTAACTTATACTGATTAAATTATAGGTCTTAAAAAAAGTATAAATTTCCGGTTTAAGAAACCAAAAATAGAAATTTCATAAATCCTAAAGGTATACAATTTGGAAATAAAACATTCAATCTGATGTTAAATTAAAATAATCGTTTACTGGATTTAATCAATTTAATACTACTACTACTACTACTAATAATAATAATAATAATAATAGTAATAATAGTAATGATAATAATAATGGCCTAGTTATAAATACATACTTTTTTGGATTGGAAATTAGCTGAGTTGTTTTTAGTTGGTAAAGCGTTCGATTTAATTAATATTTCAATAAATTCATTGCATGATATCAAAAGTCAAAGTCTAATTTAGATATGCTTTACTAAAAACTCCAAATTAAAATTCCTGAAATTGGTTTAGTATAATTTTAAAAATAATAGGAGTAGTCATTATATGTTGATTATTTCGATGCTTTCTAATTGTAAGTTTTCATTAGTTTCTCTAGTTTGATGTTGTTGTACTACAATTAAATGTAATTTTGTTTTTGGAAATTCATGCATGTATGTCTGTGACAGTACAGTTGTGTACATAGTTCTTACATCTTTTAATGAGTTCAATATAACTATCAAAATTAAGCAAAGTATAGTTCATTATATTATCTTCATAAGCTTTTATTATTTATGAAATGATAACCAAGACGAAAGCTTAAAATATACAATGTATGTAGAATACTTACGATTTTCAGGATTGATGATGTCACTCATAATTCGTACGTTTAAAGTTGAATTGATACAGAATTGGAATATGACAATTTATACTTTTTTGAAAGTGTTCAGGCTGTTCACCATATGAAATAATTATTATATTTGATCTATATACTAACGTTCAAGAACCGGCTTTTTCCCTCGTCGTAAAGCTGAAGCTTTGTGAATTTCTTTTTTATTATGACGTACATTTTTATAAAGAAATAATCTCGACTAAATGATAAATAAAGAAAAGTGAGTAACGAAAGCTAGTGTACAGTGTAAATTTATCCTTCGGTACAGAGTCGAATTTAAGACCTTCTATGAGTTCTGAGACTTCTAGAAATCTCATCATAAAGAAAAATTACCTTGGGCACCTTTGGTGAGTAACAGATCATATTATTTTGCTGTTTTTGTCTATAATACAGTGTATATTATAAAACAAGTTAGTTTGTAGAAACAAAATCACGTGAGGAAATTCTGAGCACGGTCAACATTATTTTGTCCCCTCGAATGATAGCCTTCATAAATCATTGTGATCCATAAAGTTGATAATAGTAGAAATAATGACCTCGATTGCCACTATACATTGCGTTACAGTGAGGCTTGAAATCTGTTGTTGATAGTTAAGCTGAATCAGTAGAGTTTGTCAGTATTCCGAAGGAAGAATGTATTGAACCTTTGTATTGCTGTTTGTCCAGTTGTCTATTACTTCATTAGCTTCAGTTTCATCCTGGCAACCACCAGGTAGATGGTCATCTGAATCTATGTCAGTTCCTCTTCTGGTTCTCACGTCTTAACTGACATCGTAATTTTTTTACTGATGCGAATATGATCGATCTGATTTTGTGTAGTGTGATTCGATGAGACTAGTGCATCTTTGTGTATACGTTTACGTGGGAATATTGTACTACCTATAAACATTTTGTTGAATACACATAAATTTGCAACTCTGTCACCATTCTCATACACCTCTCCCATTCAGTCCATGTCCCATGACATCTTCATACCCGGTGTTGTCAGTTCTGACTTCGACGTTTAGATTTTCCATCAGAATTGTCAGGCCGTTTGCTGGGCACTCCGCTATGATCAGTTGCAGCCTCGAGTATAACTTTATTATCTTCATTGCTATCATTACTGCGTACATAACAGTGGATGGTATTCATCATGATTCCCCCCTTCTTTGTTTTGAAGGATGATTTGATGATCCTGAATCCATGAGATTCCCACTCTATATGTGCATTTCGTGCTTCTTTGGACAGCATCAGAGGAACTCTCTGAGTGTTTTAAGCATTTTCCTTTTCGTGGTCAGAGTACAACAACATCTCTACCGAATTTATCCTTTTCTGTCCAGCTTGCTTCCAATGGATTTTGCTGATTCCGAGAACCGCCAAGTTGTTTCCTCCCCTTTTCTTTTGCTGTCTGACTGGTCTTCCCGGTCTCAGACATTGTCCGGACGTTCCACGTACCTATATTAATTGTTGCTCTGCTTTTTACAAGGAAGAGTTGACCTCATTACTTCGGAAGAATCTTGGCTTTCATCTTGAGGCGTCATAAATCTTCTTTTAACTCCCAGGGCAGAGTTTAAGTTTTAAATTGTTAATTGTGGCTAGTGTTTTTTAGCAAGATTGTTTTTCTACAGGATGGGGTTACCGAACCCATGCCCAACCCTCCTCCTTCACCCACATTTTGGACAAGCAGTAGCCCTAGAAGAGCTACAAACAGCCATGAAGCAACGTAGATGTTCCTTTTTCAGTATTCACAAATCTCGAGACAATATAATCTGGAGCAAAGATCTTTAAGATATATTTCATTGCTCACTTTAAACTGACAAAGCAGTTAGTATTTATTCTTACGACCAAATTGAACTATGTTATAAATTTGTTTCAATTGATTAACTCTTATAAAAAAAAACATTTTTACCTATTGAATCTTTTAATATTTTGTACCTTAACATCAAAGACTATGCAGTTCGATAATTTTCAATTGCATATATATTACATGGATTTCTACTGTAATTTCCAACCCTTTTATTAAAACCTGTCACGCACTTATAACAACCTTTTTATTTTATTCCCACTACATATGTGAATGTTCAGTAAAGAAACCATTCCATACTAATATTAGTACGCAAAATGAAGTAGAATCTGGTAATTCTTCCAAAATTTTACTATAATATATATGTAGCGTCAATTTCTTCTGTACATAGATACAGAATTAATGAATTCTCTAGAATGTGGTTTCATGTAATATGTAAACACTAAATTAATGTACATTTCCATAAGAATCACTGGTCAGTAATTTCCAGCTAATCCTGTCATACTTGATTCAGAAAACGTGATTTCATTCATTCGACTATGGAAATGTTTCTTAAAAGATCAGTCTAACTTCTATTCATTCACGTAGAAACTTGCTTAAGTGACGAAAAAACATAAGATAAATATGATTTATGAAAGCTTGTTCAAAAAGCAAGGCTTCATGTGCTTTGATTGTAAAAAAAAATCGCTACTAACATAAAACTGGATTTTCGTCTATAATCGATAAAGTGAGATGATTTCTTTTGTTGACATATACGATTAAATATAACCAACTATTACCGGCTGATGTAAGATTCAAACCAAGAAAATTTTTGGGTTGAAATAACTCAGTAGAAATAAGAGATGTGTTTTGTAACGACAAACAATCACGATTTTTTAATAATCAAATTAAACTATTATTATTATTATCGAGTTGTGGATATTCAAGACACTTTTAATATGAAAATAACCTACGTTCATTTGTTTTTCCACCTTATAATATTCAAACACAACCTTATTTATTTCATCTATGAAGAGTTTAATTTTCATTATTATCTCATTAGTGATTTGTCTTGAATATATTGACCACTGCAGTTGATTCTGTAAGTTTGTGCCGAAATAAATTATAATTACAATTCGATCAAATCGTTTTCATGAGAAAGACGTTCTGTGGATATTATAGTAAGTAAATAGTTGAATTCATAGGTCAATTGAAGCTACACCACCATGGAAAGCTTGTAAGTATTGAACGGCCCTTTCGTCCTAATATGGGACTCCTCAGCAGTGCGCGCTCACGACCCCGCCCACGGAATTCGAAACCATAACCTATCGGTCTCGCGCACGAACGCTTAACCATTAGACCACTTCTCTGGCATCCAACAATATTAATGTCTAACTTTAACCAATCCAGGAAATTGAGTCACCGTCCATCATTGTCTTCAGTGAGTTACTATCTCACAACAGAGCATCTAAAATACATAGTGTTTCAAACGGTCCAAATAATATCTATACGCAAATAACTCGCCATTAAGTTTATAATTATCTAGAAATATTACCAGTTATTGGTGAGAATTTATTGATAATCTTTGTAATTAATTTATCATTAGAAAGTTTATTAAGATTTTAGAATTTGTTTTGTCAAAGAAATCTTTGTATCTACTGAATAATGTAGCATTGAAAAACAATGAAAATTATTTGTCTTTGCATTCTGTCTAGAAATGACATGTAGGTTACCTAACGGTAGTCAATTTTTTCAACTTAATTTAAAGTTTGAATGTTATGTATTTGCATGAACGAATTTAGATTGTACCTCGTAAAATACCCAACAGTATTTGGCTTCGCTTTCTGAAATCCATAATTTTATAATCAAGGTCAGTACTAACCAACAACATTGTTTTATGTACAATACACTAAATCATACATCTAAGACGATATTTGACTTGCTTGGAAGCAGTAAAAATGAGATGACATGTATATATAAGTCTGATAGTTTTACTACTGGTTAAATCACTTATTCAGTAAGATTTATATGTTTGCGTGATATTATATCAGAACGAATTTGAATTGATAATAAACGAAAAATAAATGATTGATTTACGTGATCAAAGCAACTAAATCATACAGAAATTTACAGACGGTTCAACAAGTTACTAAGTTAGTATCCATTAGAACTTCTGATCTTCAACCATCTTTTTTGTCTGGAAAAGCGAATTCCTTCTTAATGTGCCTGTCAAGATAAAGTGAACTATGAAAACGAATCATTTGGAAAATGGTGGAGCATATTTATGATTTTATGAGTACCAAATCAAATAGGAAAAAAATTGTAAGTGGTACTTTAAGTTGTAGCTTTACGCCAATTCATATTTTTCTACTCATTTTGGAGTGTTTTCTAGAGTTGATCCTACAACGCAATTTCACTGAACATTCTGATAAGTATCAGCCGATAGTAAGTGACGTTTTTTAGAGAGTTAGTTTTCTACGAGATGAGGTCGCTAACCCCATGCCCAACCCTCCTCTTTTCCCCGGGCTTGGGACCGGCAGTAGCCCCCGGAGGGACTCTAGGCGGATATCAGGATTTTCAATACAAATGTCAAGACACTTACACTGTATAGGGCGGAAACTTGGGCAACTACGAAAGCCATCATCCAGAAGATACAAGTGTTTATTAACAGTCGTCTACGCAAAACACTTCAGACCCATTGGCCTGACAATATTAGCAACAACCTACTGTGGGAAAAAACAAACCAGATCCCAGCGGAGGAAGAAATCAGGAAGAAGCTCTGGAAGTGGATAGGATACACATTGAGGAAAGCATTCGACTGCATCACAAGACAAGCCCTCACATTGAATCCTCAAGGCCAAAGGAGAAGAGGAAGACCGAAGAACACATTACGTCGAGAAACGGAGACAGACATGAGGAGAATGAACAAGAATTGGATGGAACTAGAAAAGAAGGCCCAGGACAGAGTGGGTTGGAGAATGCCGGTCAGCGGCCTATGCTCCATTGGGAGTAACAGGCGTAAGTAAGTAAGTAATAGTTAGTGACGCGGTAACAGACAAGACGACTATATCATCACTTAAAAATCATGTTTTTCAAAAATTCGCAGAAATTTAGAGAATGGTCACATGAATATTTCGTTACCTTCAGAAAATCAAGTCATAAAACATGTTTATGCATGAAGTATTTGTTCAGACCAGAAATAAGAGAAACAGATTATCGTTAAAATCCACTAGGGAATTTCTTTACACTTCCTTTTGCTATGTGATATTTAAAAATATTAGCTTCAAACAATTGCTTATCGATGCAAACGACGTTTTCGACGTCTAAGCATTTGGATAAAGCAACAGCGACTCTTATTCGTCACTCTTAATTGAATGTAAATGAGAGACGACGAACGAAATGTGAATCTCAAATTCATCGTACTTATTTTATTGACTGATCTCGTTATTAACAGAACGAGTTATAAAATCGAATACAGGTAGTGTCTCGGATATATTTATTTCATACATTAAAATATTAACTAAGAGATGAACAATAGGAGGTGCAGTGAGTAAATATAGCCTTGAAGTACGTAACATCCCGAGGTGAGGATAAACTCTACTCTCTTTTGGAACTTGAGGCTGCACCGGGCAACCAACCAAATTTAAACGGGAATTACAATTAACACTATCGTGATACGTAATGAAGAAAATGTTTCTTTCTCTCATTTCTGCTGAATTACACGAAAAAAAGTAGTTTTTGTACGACGAAAGTACCGCTCCATCGTCCTACGGTCATCAAATGTAGCACGACTGATCATGAGAGAAAAAAAACATAGCAAAAAACGCACCCCCCCTTAATTTCATAAGCGGAATTATTCCGAAATATCTACAATTAAGCAACTACATAAATGAGAACATAACCGTTATTACTGACTATGATACACTTAGATAACTTGATAACGTGGGTCTATCCCCAACCACATACTGACTCAGCAAGCAATAAGGGTGACTCAGTTTTATGAGTAATGTACTAAATAAGAGTATATAACCGTATGTACACTAGCACGCACACATATATATAAACGCTCAATGTTTCTAGTGAATAATTAACAAAGATGTGTGGGGTAACAACCAATTTCGAAATAATTTGTAAGCACATGTAGGCTTTATGGTAAAGTTACTACATTTTAGCCTTCACAATTTTTAATGTTCATAACGTGGTTGTAGAAGAAGAAACACGTCGTAGTTTGTCACTAACTCCATTAGTTACCATAATTTACTTCATAATTTAATCAGGGTTGATCAGTCATTTGACATGAGACGGAGCCTGAAGTACATAAATCCTTCAATAAGTATCAAACTTGGATTATATTAGTTCGTGTCACTTATCGCTGCGTGACTAAACTAAGTATTAATAATTGATAATAGATGCTAATCATTTATAAACCGTAAAAAATTCTATATGTACTGAGCACTTCAAGCTACTGTAAAATATCTTAGATAACCTAGATTCTAGTTGGTAGTTATCGGTGGATTCATTGAATGATTTATTCAGATTTCCTGGAACGTAGCAGAAAACTGATATATTAGGCATTATCATGACATTATAATATATTAATATCAAGTCCTTGTTTTTGGATCATGTATCCTATGTGATCATAATTGAAAATAAGCACTTCTATTTTCTTTTTTGTTTCTACAACCAAATAGTTTTATAATGCCCCACAACTTTTTAGTCTCAGTAGTCATATATTCTAGCCAGTGTATGAACTCATGAACAAATTACATTATGATTTTATTAGGAAGGAAATAAATGTAGAGTCAGTTGATAATTTATTTCTCTTCGGAATAAAACCTTGGGTTTGATATGTTATTGCGTGCTAATCAAACATTACGTATTGTTCATTGAATTCAGTATGACCTTTATATTCATATATAATTCGGTGTGACATTTAGTTTTGTATCAACGGGATATAAAATTAACCAATACCTAATGAATTCAATTTTATATTTAAAAAAATGTTTGTCGTAGTATGGATGAATTCTTTTTTTTCGAAGAATGCTTGGTCCTGATGTTTTTGGCGTTTGGCTTCTTACTTGCATCAAGGCATGTTATGATTCGATTCTAATTGCATTACAGTTCTGATAATAAGTTTCAGTCGCATTTGTGTTATTTTCTAATCAATCTCATATTGAATTCTGTTTTCAAGTCTTTAGTTCGTGTGTTTTTTGAACAATGTTTTAGTGCACCCAGATATGATATCAATGAACTAAGCAATACCAAATATAGATTTGTTTGTTCAACTTAAGAATATTCAACTTAGGTTGTCAAAAAACTAACAGTATTATAACACCATTAAAGCAGACGAAGTTTATCTATTAACTGTTGCACTAAACTGAAACCATTCACTTACTGTATTCAATAAAATAAGATAAAATAGTTCGAATGATATTTTTAGACAATAAAGTTGTATTATAGATGTTGAAATCTTTGTCCGCTTGAACAAATTACCACGATTACTAAAGAATTTTTTTTCCGCTCATTAAATTAACAGAACGTTTTTATATTAAATATGAACTATCTTCAATAAAATCGATTATTCATTCATTGTTACTTGGCAACTGTTTAGTTCATTATAGGTTTTTTGTTTTGTTTTTCTTTATTGTTTTATATTATAAATTTCAAAGAGAAAATATTGATCTGTAATGTATCACAGATGATTATTTGCTCAATTACACATTTTGGGTAATTTCTTTTTATTGAAATTTGTGACGTTAATAACATTGTTTTGATAAATAACCATTTCATGATGTATAAATGTCATATCTTAATCAATACATAGAATCATGTGCCATTTATTCTCTCAAAAAATACCAATTTTTGTTGTATTGTAAGGATATACTTTCACACAAAACAATTATGTTATCGAGGATTCAGATTATGAGAAGTTTTCGAACAGAATAAGTAAGAAAGAACTAATTCCAATGTAATATTAAGACGAATATGAAATGAAAACGCAAATCACATTTTCTGATTGATTCATTGTGTTCAAAGTATTCTTAGTTAACGTCTAAATCGTCTATAATATTGAACTATGATCAGAGTTCTATGATATATGAAAATCGTGAGCAGATCACATCAATATGGATCGTTACAATAAAATTATTCTAAAAACGTATAACAAATTGATTATTTAAAACTTACTTACTTACTTACACCTGTTACTCCCAATGGAGCATAGGCCGCTGACCGGCATTCTCCAACCCACTCAGTCCTGGGCCTTCTTTTCTAGTTCCATCCAATTCTTGTTCATTCTCCTCATGTCTGTCTCCGTTTCTCGACGTAATGTGTTCTTCGGTCTTCCTCTTCTCCTTTGGCCTTGAGGATTCAATGTGAGGGCTTGTCTTGTGATGCAGTTGAATGCTTTCCTCAATGTGTATCCTATCCACTTCCAGAGCTTCTTCCTGATTTCTTCCTCCGCTGGGATCTGGTTTGTTCTCTCCCACAGTACGTTGTTGCTAATATTGTCAGGCCAATGGGTCTGAAGTGTTTTGCGTAGACGACTGTTAATAAACACTTGTATCTTCTGGATGATGGCTTTCGTAGTTGCCCAAGTTTCCGCCCTATACAGTGTAAGTGTCTTGACATTTGTACTGAAAATTCTGACCTTGATGTTGGTTGCCAATTGTTTTGAATTCCAGATGTTCCTCAGTTGTAAATATGCTGCTCTTGCTTTGCCGATCCGCGCCTTCACATCTGCATCAGATTTACCCTGTTCATCAATGATGTAAAGGTTTTTACATCTTCCTAATCTTCTCCGTCAATTGTGATTGAATTGGTGCATGTTCTGTTGTATCGGAGAATCTTGCTTTTCCCTTTGTGTATATTGAGACCTACTGCTGCTGAGGTTGCTGCTACACTGTTCGTCTTTTCCTGCATTTGTTGTTGCGTTTGGGATAGAAGGGCCAGATCGTCTGCGAAGTCCAGATCGTCCAACTGCATCCTAGATGTCCATTGTATCCCATGCTTGCCTTCAGATGTTGACGTCTTCATGATCCAGTCGATCACCAGGAGAAAGAGAAAGGGTGAGAGTAAGCAACCTTTCCTGACACCGGTCTTTATTTGGAACGAATTTGTCAACTGTCCTGCATGCACGATTTTGCAGTGTAATCCATCATATGAACTCTGTATGATATTGACTATTTTCTGAGGCACGCCCTAGTATCGAAGATGCTTCCATAGTGTTGTGATTATTTAAAACGGTCCCATGAAAATAACTTCACAAAAACCAACAACAACAAAAATGATCGAAATTCAGTCCTTAGAAGTTATAATGGAATAACTTAAACTCTTACAAATAACAAAATAAACATGAAACCTGTTTAATAATCTAATGGCTATCTAAATTCAGTAACTCAATCAATAACGCATTGACGTTCAAGACTAAGTGTACTAGGTTCAATGTAAACATTAACAATGGAATGGAGATTCACCCAGAAGACGTTTCAAAAAGAAAAAAAAAGAACACACAATATATTTCGACTAGTTTTTTTTACTGAACGTTTCAACAAATTATTGTCCAACTTTAAGAATAAATAATTTATAAAATGCAAGTAAAAGTAGAGAACTGATTACTGAAATAGACTATCTATTTGTATGCACAATTAATGCAATACTAATCATAATTTCTTGTATATAATACTCATTAAGTAATCGATATTCAATTTATGTTTCAATGAAATCCATCATTTTAAGTAGTTGCAATAAGCTACTGTTGTGGTGTGTGCTACTTATATCGACATAAGTAGTATATAATGTTAGGAACAGAATGTCTGGCAGCAGAGATACAAGAGGATCGAACAGTAAAGAATGCAAACAAAATGCAATTTGTATGAAAATGTAAGAACAATGAAGTCTGAGTCATTATGAGACAATTGATGGACATTTTGCAAATTATGTATTTACTATTTGATTGTTAGATTTTATTAACAAGTCCTGTAATTTTGTGTTAAATACATTTGATTGTCCTCAATGGTGTTCGTGTTCACTATACTATTACTGATATATAGTGATAGAATAGAATAGAGAGATAGAGATAGAATACGTTCAGAGTTGATATATTTATTTATCACTGAATCAGTTTAGTTCAATTTTCTATAGGTCATCTTAAATTAAACTAGTATTCACTTTTATTTAGTTTATTAAAACTGTATCATCAAGAATAGACCTTATCATTTACGCATATTTCCATTCCTGATTTTGTAATTTTCAATAGATTTAATTAAATATAAGCACTTGAGTTGTTAACCAAAAGGCTTCGTGACAAACAAAATTAAAAATGTTAAATAAATAAATTTAAGGTAATACAAAACTAGTTGTTGTATACACCAATCAAGTTGAAATCTATAGTAATAAAAATCAAACAACTAAACACTATTGAACAATACTGTGCTGTTGTGTTTTAAGAATGCATAAGCAGTTTTCCAATTAAGGATGATTGTTTGATACTTCTAATATGGTGCGTGCTACTTATATTGATATAAGTAGTATATGACGCGAGTTAAAGAACGTAATGTCTGGCAGCAGAAGATGGGGAAAGATCAAGAAAGGAAGAGCGGAAAACAATGCAATTTGTAAGAAAGCGTTTGAACAATGAAGTGTGAGACATTGGATTGATGATTGCAACAAGAACAGTCCGGTTTGATATGATGGATTGATATTTTGCAAATTACAGATTTATTATATGGTTTTTCTATTTTGCTGAAAATCTCTAAAATTTTGTGATTAATACATTTGAATGTCCCCACCCGTGTTTTGTTAACTACACTAATACGAAATAAGATTCATACAAATCGGTTAGATCTTACACCTAATACAAGATACATCAGAGATGGTCTCTTTATGAGATTATATGAGAGAGAAGAGAATTCTTGTAGAAAAGACTCACTGGTCATGAATCATAAGAACTGGTTTACACTTAAATTGATCTAATTATATATCGATTAAATTCAATGGCTATTAAATTAAAGGATTCTAATTAATTTGGGTAATTTCACTTGGACACAAAATCACAATCCAACTAATGATGCATTGTAAATCAAGACATTTTAACTTTATACTGAATTAAAGGCATTTAATAGGATGACTGTAGTAATTTAAATGAAGATTTACTGTGTTAACTACCTTTCTGATCGATTGAAGGAAGTAAAACAAATAAGTATTTCATTGCTGAAGTGATAAGTATAGTAAAAAAGTATTCCGCGCTTATATGAGATTAGGTTATGTGATTTAAATTTCATCGCTTTTTCTTATTTTCACCAAATCATTAACTTAAATTAGCCATGCATACAGCGTCCTGACTACCAGCTTTCCTCATCAATTCCCTTTTAAAAACATGCTTAATTATGGGAATTTCATATCTGAAGTTTTTTAAACAATCTCTTACCACATACTCAAACGGTCACTTACATGTCGAAACATGTTTACAGTACACTAAATAGAGTTCGCATCTAATAATCGACCAATGGTATATAGGTGTAAAAATAACTTAGCGACATTCCTTATGCATAAGTTATCAATTTTAAGAGTTTTACACTTGGTAGATTATCATTGTAATCATTCCCATCTAACTTTTGTTGCCAGTTTAAGTTTCTAAACTTATATTTAGGTTTGATTATTTGAATTCCTAGTTAAATCTAATTTTTATGAATTATAAATTCTTTTTAACTACAACTGACTGAGTTTATTGTGGATGATGAGAATATTTCAATCGTTTCTCTTTGGATAAATTGTGACAGGAGAAGGATGTGGGTTATTATATTTGAAGACCTAATATATATATATGAGATTAATGAACTAGGGAAATATCTATGGTAACTAGTTAGATAAGAGTAGCAATTTACTCAATATACAGACTTCGAGGCCAATGTGTTTAACCTGAAATATAAATTCTTTTTAGTTTTCTATTAGTCTGTAATTAAATTTATGCAAAAATGACAATTATTTATTGATTTTATTAAATTGATTACTGTAATAATTTTTCTTGGCAAAATAAGTAATCATACTTTTAAATGAATTATGCATTTATAATGTTGCCCAAATCGACAATGAAAATTGCATCATTCAACCTTTTAACTTAGAGAGTATAATGCTAATGATCTTTTGTGGTGGGTCCTACTGATTTCGGTAGATGTATGTAATATCTATCATCAATCGAAGATTAAATGTTTGGCGGCAGAAGGTTGAGAAGATCAAAGAAAAGAGAATGAGAACAAAGAATGATAGGTGTGGGAACGAAGGAACAATAAATTCTAAAACTATTGGCTAATATTTTGCAAATGAAGTATATACTGTTTGGTTCTCAGATTTTATCAAGATGTTCTGTAATTTTGTGTTCAAATACATTCTCGTTCACTACACCTTCTTTTCTATTGATTTTTTTAAGCCTACTATTAAAAAGTAACTAGTACCAAGCATAATTTTTTGAAATTTATCAAATTATATAAGAGAGAAAATGCGTTTTGAACAGTATGTTTTCAGTGATGAATAAACAAATAAAAATGATTGCTAACTTCACTGATGATAACCCTTATTAATTGGATATGTTTGGAAGTTAGCTAGAACAATATGAAAAAGGAAACGACAAAGCACGTTTATCTGATGTTACGTTATTAAGTCTCAACGTATTCATACACATGTTATTATATTATTATCAGAAAGGGTTTTTGTGGATAATATAGCACTTTCAATAGTTGAGATCATGAGTCAACTGAAGTTGAAGCGTCATCGAAAAACTGGAAGCACTGGACAGCCGTCTCGTTCTGTTGAGGGACTCCCCAGCACTGAGCGTCCACTATCTTGCCTCCTGCGAGATTCGAGCCAAAGACCATCTTAGCCTCGCGCGGGAGCGCTGGACCACTAGACCACTGACGTCAAGAGGTATTTCCTGGAGTTCTAGTGAGAAGCAGTGACAGTGGAGTTTAACCAAATCTGTTGTGAAATAGCTATTCACAAATGACAGTGGTGGATGTGTCGCTTAATTCCATGGATCGGTTGAATTTAGACATTTACACCATTGGGTGCCAGCTCAGTCGTCTAGAGGTTAAACGTTCGCGCACGAGACCAATAGGACCTGGGATCGAATCTCGCGGAGCGGGGTTATGGGTGCGCTATTTTAAGGAGTCCTACCATGGAACAAAACGGCCGACCAGTTTTTCCAGGTTTTCCATGGTGATTCAGCTTCATGTGATTCATGATCTCAACTATTGAAGTTATTATATGACACTACCCAAATTTTGTAGCGTAGTTAACAACCGTTATTATTAAGACAATAAATATGTGTGTAACAAAAATTTCGCTCCTATCATGAAATTTGATTTTTACCAACGGTTGTTAATTTTCTTCAATGCTTTAAACGTATATTGAAGAAAAATTCAACATTATGATATTTAGGTAGTCTATATATCGTTGACTTTTAAAATGCACAAGAGTGAACTCATTTGATTATCCATAAAAGAATTAGTGAAAATTTATACACATACTTATATCCAGTATCTTGACTTCATTTTATCCTTGAAGTTATTACTGTTTATATCAGATATTCAATTATACAATTATATGTCCCAAAACTACTCGGTCCACTTCGTTTTAAGCAACCTTGTACTATAAATTCTCTGTAGATCAAAATTTTATATCAAAACTGAATGTGTGAACAAGCGCTTGTTAACATGATATTCAATTAGGAAAATTTTCTAAATTGACTGATGATCTCATGCATATCAAGATGTGCTTAAAAATAGTAAATTCTGAAAGTCTCTCTTCTTTGTGTTTAATTAACTTCACTTTTTTTAATAATATGAATCGAAAGGTTTTACTGATTTGGTGTAATATTATTTATAGTCATTGGTCTAAATCTTTGGCAGCTCAATCCATAACTGATAGTTCAATAAATTAACCTGATAAGTTTATGATTCGTTTAAACTGAAGCTCTAAAATTGAGAAAAAAATAGCTCTCATAGTTTATTGGATGAATTAAGACTGTAAAGAATCAAAATTGAAGTTAAACTAAACTATAAAAATCAATTTAGTAACATTCAAACTTTTGTAGTGTAATTTCTCTATCAATAACTAAATGGCATATCTACATTTTCTATTTTTACATGACGCTAAGTAACCAAAACTAGCTGAGATCTATTTTATTAAATATATGAATAGAAAAGAAATTTTTTTTAAAGTGTCTATTGTAATTCTTCGCTGGTATGATTGTTGATAACAGTCACAATGATATCTTGATTATAAACTGTACTATAATTTTGTGAGAATGCCTAATTTTAAAATCTATTATCTTTCCACATATATAGACAAATGCCTTTATACAATGCATAGAATACTTAAATTAAGTATAAAACATTATTAAAATTCTCATCAATTGGTAAAAATGAATATAGATTAATCATTTCAGTTAAAGAATGCAGACAGCGCTTAGATCGTTAATATTTTCTCTCGATTTCATTTGTATGCATATAATTTCCAAGTGTCTATTAATCATTTCTGAAGCTGGCAATATAGTATCGTTACATCTTAAACATCATAGCCTGAGTTTACTATATTCAATCAGTGTATTATAAATATAGCAAATGAAGTAAAACTCATAAATTGGTAATGGTTCCAAAGAAAAACGTTTATATATATATATAACTGCTGAGCAATACAAAACAATAAAAGAATTTGTCTTTGATTTTTTATGAGAGAAATATATTTGAAATTCCTCAGAGTATTTGAAGTGAATAAATTAATTAGACTGGTTGGCTGAGTTCTTTTCACCCAACTTTGTAAAAAAAAGCAAATATGATTTACTTTAGGCAAAAGAACCATTGAATCAATACACAATAAATTCTAAATATTTATAGTACTATATCTGAGTATCGCTTGACAGAGTCATTTAATCTCTTTAAGTAAAATGGAGGTAAATTTAATTATTGATCGATTACTTTGTTACTAAATGAATTATCACAACGTTTTGGAACAGAATGTTTACAAATTGGATCTACTCTAATCAATGAGAGTTATGTCTGCTCCCTGGACACTACTAAAAAGCGAAGGCGGGTTGCTTGAATGTCCGGACTATATATTTCATTTTACCATCTAAATATTTCAGTAAGTTATATTTTATGCCCTTTTTAACACATCAGTTTTGCGCATTAATCTCTTAAAATATCCAGGTGCATATGTACAATGTTTACTAAATCTCACATAAAGTGGTACACAAAAGTACATTTAAAGACATAGCGGCGGCTGACATTATACATTGCAGAGAATGAACGTTAATCAGATGTCCATTCTTGAGCTCCAACTCGCGATCACTAGTTGTCAAGGTGGGCTGTCATCGATTAATAATAAACCCAAATATGTATTGTAATTGTGGTATAATCATAATTCATGAATACAGGTTGGATGATTTACATGACGACTGTTTACTACCACTACATGGTTTCAACATTTATCGTCAGGATCCATCAAGCAATAAGAAAACGTATGATGGCAGTGTAGCTTTAGTTGGTAATGTGAATTGATGTCAATCTGATTTTGGATACTTTAAGTTATCTAAGGACTTTATCGACTGTTTTACCTTAAGGTCCAACATCTACATGACTCTACACTGTATATTATCTGAGCTATCTGTTTTTGTTGATGAATTCACCGATTCTACTGCTACCGCCTTAACTGATTCACTTTCAAGTATATGTAGAATTTTTAATTCATGTGATTATCGCTTTCTTTCATCACTAGGTTACCAAGATGTGTCAATTTTCACACTCGCATATAGGTTTATTTTTCATTAATGACGTGAGAGTATATGAGAGTTGTGAATGAACTCTCTTGTCTAGTTTTGATAATTGTATTATTCGTGTTCCATGAAAAGTATATGGCGAGTTTTGAAAAAGTACATCCTTACATCAGACAAAAAAATGTATATACAGGAACTGCTCTGAAGAAAATGTTTAATATCCGAAAACTTGATTTTCACAAACTGGGATTTATTTACAATTAACTCATTGAAAAACAGTTGATGTTTCACTTGTTATCTAAAATGCTGCTATGATGTTAGTTGTCCTGTTAAAACTAGTTTTGCAAGTGTTAGTTAACTTAAATCCACACAACTAAAAGAGAAGAAAACACAAGGAGAAAAACTTCGGGAGATGAATGGTCTAATAAACCAAGAGACCAGATGTTTGAACTCGACGTTTATACAAAAAATCCCATATTGTTAAAACTCCTCAGGTTTGTGGAAACTAATTAAAGGGGTTACAGGGTGAAGACGCATTAGTGAAGATAACCATACGAATAATTGTGACTTGAATGAGTCAGCTGTACATCAATCATCTGGTGTTATGCCTCCTATAATCACAAGATTGAAGGATGGTTGTTTTAATTTTTACTGAAACTGATGCACGATGTCTCCAGTCAATTAATTCATCTCAAATTTTAGAACCTGATGTAATTCATTCACGAGCATCTTAAATGAATCCATCTGAACTAATTTCATACTGCGAATGTGGAGACAGATAAAGACAATCTCAATACCACAGAAAATATCTGGGGATAAGAATGTAAAATTCAGACCCATAGAAATAAATTATTTTCTCGAAACAATGTAAGAATTATAGCTATTGATGACGAACAGGGTGTAATGGACAAGAAACTTGGTTGTAACAGCCAATTGTACTTCAATACAAAATTACAAAGTTTTTTATCAATTATGAAACTCTACGTTCAACAATTCATTCGCACATCCTTCATCAATTGTCTCAAACTTTAATGCTCCTTCATTGTCATCAAAAAATTACTCTCTATTCCACTCCTCTTCAATCCGATCTTCCCAACCTTCTGCTGCCAGGTATTCCATTTCTATTTCGTGTTATATACTGCTCATGTCGATATAAGTGTACTAAACATTATCATCAGCTTTAACCCAATTTATCTTTTAAGAATGATATGGGTTAAACTATATTTCAAGTTGTACTTTCAACCTGTATTCTTAAGTAATTCGCATTTTATTCTTTTAAGAATTTAAATCATAACGATTCTCATTGTTTTTATTCAATCTATCTCTTTTAATTGTCTTCTGTAATTCAGTAATCTTATAGAAAATTTGTTTTTAATTTTTTAGTATTTACCATATTGGCAATGTTTTTCATTCCCCTCATAAAATCAATTTATATAAAATGTTTGGGGTTACAATGAATACAATAATAAATTAATAATTATTCTATATTGTTAATTACTTTTATCATGGTAACAAACATTTAAAAGAGAAGTTTAAAACAATAGGAAATGAAAACAGAGAATAGTATTAATCAATTTAATTTAAAAGGAATTTGTTCATAAACTATTGATTATTTAGTATCATAACAAAAGATGAAATGTTCATGTTAAGTAAACCGTAATAATTGTATTGTTATTAAAAGTATCATTATTCTTATCGATTTTTTAGTTAAGATATAATCAAGAAGAAAATAAGAAACATATCGAAAGAATGAAGGTATTTATGGGACTTCAGAAGTGCGCATCAACGGTCTCACCTTGTCAGGTTTGAACTCCAGATCTATCAGTCTCGAGCGCGAGCGCTTAAACTCTAAACCACTGACCCGGCATCCAACGTTGTAAATATCTAATTTCAAACAAACCACGAAGTTGTACCACCGTCTATTATTGTCACCAGTGAGTTACTATCTCACAACAGATTCGGTTGAACTACACTGGTAGCTGCTTTTCACCAGAACTCCAGGAAATACCTCTTGGAGACCGTCACTAGTGAGCATATGATGATTGAAATCAGAGAGGGGTTTTGTGGATAATGCAGCAATTTAATGGCTGAAATTATGGGAGGAGTCTAATACTAGGATGAAACGACTGTCCAGCGCTTTCAGGTTTTCCACGGTGGTCTAGCCTCAATTGACTCATGAATTTGACAATTAAATTACTATAATATTTGCAAAACCCCTCTTTGAAGATATATATATATATATATACCGATGGTTTTTATTTACACAATATCATAGAAATTTCAAAAATATACGTTCTTAATTTTTTTTTACCGCCTATATTATGCGAAAATACATCAATAAAGCTACCATTTAAATTACGTATTTCATTAGGTAAATTACAGTTCACCCATACTATACACAAAATATGTGAATCCGCTGTAATGCATTTACGCGTTTTGTCGTCATAAATGAAAATTATTCACAACGATCTAAGATAAAAATAACTTATGAATGCCATTTAGCTCGATGCGTTTATGGTAATTCATTAGCTTTAGTGTTTAATATATGAATGGTTAATAATTTGATCAGCAACGTTGTTAAAAATTAAATTTGGCGAAAATATCACTGAGATCTATGGTTCGCTTTAGTTTTTGATTTCTTTGCATTATTCAATTAAGATCAAATTTAAACGAATAAAGTATCAGCAAGATCCAATCTTAACGTGGAATAGCTAAACAAATAGTTCAAAAAAATAGAATGTGACACATTTCAGTTCATTGACAACAAACAATATAGTTGAATGAGGAAACACTGACTTCAATATTAAATATAAAGACAATCATATTGATTTCGCTAGTTTATTGCTGTAATACTATCATCATATGACTTTAATAGTTATAACTGACAAAACCATTCAAAATAATGGGAAAAAAATATGGTTAGTGGCTTAAATAAAAATGGATGATAAATTTGATTTCTCATGAGCGATTATGTAATGAGCAAACGTAATGTAACTATACGTTTCTATATCTTAAGTTGTTTCAGATTTTGATAAGATGAGTAAGAATGGTAGAAGTTTAAAAGCAAACTAAAAGTTTATTTAGGCAAGTGATCATTTTTAACGTCAATAAGAAGTATGGTCTTAATATTTTATAAATAAAATAAATGTTGCCGTTGGGTAAGATGAATAAAATTAGTTTGAAAGAGTTATAATTACCACTGAATAAAGCAAATTTTTAATTATATATATATATATATATATATATATATATATAGTTGGAATTAAAATACAATTTTAGAAATTCCATTGGATCTACTTAAACGGAGCTGATTTAACAACAGTATATGTAATTTTCAGATGATTTATTATTAAATAAGTTGACATTTAATTTACCACCACCTTCCGCAGTAACATTTTTTAGTGAATAATGATTTGACATCCAGAGATAGCATAATTTTATCGCTTACATTCACTTCTTTTATGTGCTCGATAAATCCAAAAGTATCACGTACGGAATGTTTACGAATGCGTTTTCTAACGGGTTCCAGGAAATTTGCCAGCCACTAATGTTGCACTCACAGAGACCATTAATTTTATCTTCAAGTACATAAATAACATTTTTTACTCATTGATGATTATTTAACTTTTATAAGACATGATTTAAGCTATATTTATTATTCAACAACACATGCATATATTCCATACAGTCAATAAATCATAGTAACTTTATTCTAAACTGATTGTTTCACAGGCTCTGTAAAATAAAAAAACACAATAATTATTCAGAGTTGATCCATTTCCTAGTGTGTGTAAAATTTGTACAGCTTATTGAATGTGCACCGAAATCATAAATAGGCATCAAAACTATAAATTTTTACAACCAACCAAGTAGAACCATCACTTTAAATGTGTATGAAGGTGTATTGAAAGACTGATATATCTTCCTAATGCATTTAAAGTAACCTGACAATATAAACTTAGCGAATCATTTTTAGGTACAAATTAAATAATCTCTGGATAAAATGAAATTTCATCAATAGTAAGAAGTAATATGTCGTGAGAGCCGAATGTTTTCGATTTCAAAAATAATAAATAACAAATGCAGTAGTCTACAGCATGAATAACTAGTTTAGTTGTTTGTTTGTTTATCGTTTCCGTTATCTTCTTCTTACGCAACTTTTCACTAAGTGATTCTTGTTTTCAGTTGTTTCCTAATTAAAGATAATTATATTTCCGGTCAATTTATTCACGTAAATCAGTCACGTTCACTTATCTTATTTCATTATTTGAGTGTTAAGTGATTAGTTCTTTTTTAGGTTGAAAAAAAAACATATTTTTCTATCACATTCTTCAATACAAATGTAGTAAATTATTGAAATCTTGTCATTAACAACAAAACAGATCGGGAAGAACTTACGTTGATATTTGTTCCGAAGTTATTGCTCACATGATTTCATTTGAAATCAACGTTTCATTTGGTTTTGTTTACTTGAATCTTTCCATTGCTGTTTAGGACTGCTACTGATCAGTCTCTTATTGGGATATGTGTATCCTGTGCGTATTACCTCGAGATTGTCTTAATTCACAAGCATTTTAAGCAAAGATGGCTAATGGCTAGCAGTAGAATCCAGAACTCGCCTTTCATCTCATTTGGGACTCGTCAGCTGGATGTACCTGCATCTCAGAGTTGGTGTTCATTCTGGGACTGGAACCCAGTACCGTTCACTTCAAACGCCATTGCGTTATCCACTTAGCTACTGAGTTCTAATATATTTTCGATTTTAGTGATTCTATTTTGCTCTTTTAACATTTCTACAATGTAACATATAGAATATCTCCATTGACAGTTTAAATCAATTTATAATCCACAAGAATTACATAACGTTAAATCCAAAGTTAAATATCTAGCTAAACTACACAAAGAAACACTTACCATACCTTTTTTATAAAAGATTGAGGCAAAAATATTGATTTTTTTAAAATTTCAATAAATTGACTTAATTTTAAAAACTGTCAGTCATAGAGATTAACATTTTACTGTTAATCAAGATGAATGATTTTATTCTATGTAAATTGTTATTTGTATCATAGATGTCAGCTGAATATGAGACTTTTATTTCATAACACTTAACATATGGTTATATGTGTATAATTGTTGAAAATTTCATTAACACATTCTCATTAGGTTTATTCAAGGCATCAAAGAGATATCAACTCATTGAAGACAATGGTGTACGGTGGCGCAACTTCATGGATTGGTTGAAGTTAGACATTAACACCGGTTGATGCCGTCTCAGTGGTCTAGTTGGTTAATCGCCTGGCGCGAGACTGGTAGGTCCTGGGTTCGAATCTCGCGGGGTGCGAGATCGTGGATGCGCACTGCTGAGAACGGTCGTCCAGTTCATCCAGGTTTTCCATGGTGGTCTAGCTTTAATTGACTCATGATTTCAAACAGCATGACATAACATAATGTTCAATGAATTATGATTTTAGATTGATATCATCACTGGATTAATGTTAAAAGACCAGCACTAAAAATCTGGAAACATTGGACGATTGTTACGTCTTAGTGAGGATACCGGATCAGTGGTTTAGAGATTAAGTGTTCGCGTTCTTCTGTGTCATAAGGGGTTGAATGAGAATAGCTTTTGAAGAAAAGAAATCAGTAATTTCTAGGGTTTCCAACGTATCCCTGTTTCTTTTTTTAACTATTGTTACAATGATTTCATATAATGCTTAGGGAATAATGTAAACTCTATAGTTTACTGGTAAGTTATCAAAGAGCATTTTTTAAAATTAACTATTTATAGATATACCATATAATATTTTTTTATGAAAATGTTTAAAACTACTTATTAGACTATATTTAGAAATACTAAAAACAGCACAAAATTGTTACATGAATGAGAATAGAATTATATCTAGAATTTCAACATCAGGATTAGACGATAATTAGTTCATTTTCAACCATGTGACAAAACAACTTAATCCTACGTGGAATTTACTATTATTATGACTTGTAAGCTGTATTTTGTAAATTTTTATAAGAGTTATTAATAAAGTCATATCTATATTAATATATTTTAAGTATTTGGCTTATTCAAAGAAAAAATATTTATTCATCTTAACATATACAACTTCAGGTACTAAGAATATGAATAGACAAAGAACTTGGTGTTTTCGTTGAATTAATCGTTGATAATTATTTGTTTATAAATTTGAACACAAATATTGGTAAAAAGGGGCAATGAATACATATATGCCATACTTCGTCATTTGATTTGTGTGAGGGATGAAATCCTTCCTGAGAGCCAAAACCGAAGCAGTTGGTTTTCTTAGGGGGCCACTTTCCGAAATTTTAACCTAGAGGTACAATCTAAAAGACAGTGAAGCAACGTCAGGAGATGCAGTCCAATGGTAGCCGGTGACCATTAATTGATTCATATGCCATTTGTTCCCTCAGGATCCTGGAGCCCATGTATAACATTGGTTTGGAATCTGAGTTTTCCAACTCCCCTAGGTGGATCCTCTATATCCTCCAACCTGGTTTAAGTGCTGGACATTAACTTTTCGTCTTCTCAATTTCGTAAACAACATTCCCGTTGCGAGAAATCGGTGAGTAGAACTTCCCTGGCAGTGGCTGTATACGCGTGGCCATGTGAGTGCATTTCGAGAGGGAGAGCGGATTCTCCACACCCTCAGCTGTACTGAGGCATTTGGGGGCTGAAGTGATATACAGATGGAAAGACCCTTCTTTGAATTTGAGAATCCATATTTAAAACTACTCAATATAAGTTGTAAGAATATATGGAGTAAATAAACATAAACTGTGTATAACACATCGTTTAATGGAATCACTCACTTGAATTCGGATTCACTTAGTTAAATTACACATTATGTTTTTTAAGAGTGAAAACGGTTTTGTTCAAGAAATGGTTTCTGTGTTTTATCTTTCATGTTTCAAACATTCAGATGAAGTTCACCAAGTTAAATAAAATTACTATATACTTAGATCGTTTAACGTGCTTCTGTAATCAAGACGTTTTTCTTACAATAACGACCTTAGACCTTTTCCTTTCAAGATTTAACATGATCGTTCAATAAAACAAATCGTTGAACACTAAAGATCAATTCGTTCTAGATTGAAAATAACTATCAGTTATTGTTTGTTTCAAACAGAGTCGTAATATATCTTTTCCTGGCTAATAATTATGGCATAACGATTATCGCAGTCTTCTAGACCGTATTAAATTAGTCAGCAAGATTGATATTTCACTGAGAAACAATTAAATTCTGAAAATTACTACAGTTACATCTTACACTTTAGTGTCGTTTACTAGTTGAAATATAGATCATAAACTTTAATGGATCTGAATGTAGTGAGTTCTATGGTTTGCCGAAAGTGAATATAGAAAATCATAAAGGGTACTGAATGAGAAATACTGATTATAATTAATGACTGTAAAAATCAAACATCACAGAATAACTGTTGATCCACTGATTTTGAAACAAAAATATCATCTAAGCAATGTGATTAAAATGTCTATTAAGCTATTTAGATCTTGGTTTTAGTAAATGAATCTGTGGAGGCCCGTTATTTAATCGTCATTTAGATCGAACGATGTCGTCGAAAGGGCTCTCCACTTTAGTGGCCCGGGATCTGACTCCAACTAGATCTTATGAATGTTTGTTATCGCCTATCCTCGTATATAATCATCGACTTTAATCGCGTTAGTCAATAACGGAATTAAATAAGTCAAATAACGAGAATGGACTTGTGAATACATATATTTTGTAGGTTGAAATCATGAGTCAGTTGAAGCTAGACCACCATTGAAAACCTGGAAGCACTGGACGGCCGTTTCGTCCTGGTATGGGGCTCCTCAGCAGTGCGCATCCACGATCCCGCACCACGCGGGGCTCGAACCTAGGACCTACTGGCTTCGCGCGCGAGCACTTAACTACTAGACCACTGAGCCGGCATCCAAAGGTGTTAATGTCTGACTTCAACCAATCCACGAAGTTGCGCCACCGACTCATGATTTCAACCTGTGAAATTTCTAAAACTCTCCAAAAAACCCATTCTCATATATTTTGTATATAAAGCGAATGTAATAGAACAAAGCAAAACGACGCGCAGTGGAGATGGCGGATAAGCCAAATCCTCTTTAACCAAGCGTTAATCAATATTTAGTTACACAAAAGTAAGTTACAGACATGTGATGAGTAATGGGATAAGAAATGCACACACACCTATGCGCTCATATAAAAACAGTCAAGATTGATAAGCGAACAAATAACAAGGTCAGAATGTGACTCAAGCAGAATGAATAGGATAGGCTGTCCGAAAGCTAGAATGAGGTATATGGGCTTAACATAATAACTGACACTACAAATCACTCATTTATATCATTACTTAAAATAGGTTTATTTGAGAACTGGGTATTAATATCAAGCACTTCGTTATGAACATTACAAACTAAATTACCGCCAATGTACGTATATTTTTAGCCCTTACATGGAATCCTGAAGGCCAAAGGAAAAGAGGAAGACCAAAGAACACAATACGCCGAGAAGTGGAAATAGACATGAGAAAAATGAACAAGAATTGGATGGAACTAGAAAAGAAGGCCCAGGACAGAGTGGGTTGGAGAATGCTGGTCAGCGGCCTATGCTCCATTGGGAGTAACAGGCGTAAGTAAGTAAGTAAGTACGTATATTTTTGATGACAATCACTATTAGTATTTAGCAGTATGTCTATGTGCAGAACAACCATCTAATAGTATTTTCTAGGAATACAATTTTAAAATAACACTTCAAGTATTGATAGTGTGAGGATAACCATGGTCATCTTATCAAGTGAATATTTTGTGGAAATTGATAAAGTAATAAAACCGAAACTTCGACCACCAACTTTAAGACAGTTTGTGATGAAAGTTATTTAGAACTGAATTCTTCAAATCTTCTAATGAATAAGTAATTACTAATTAACACAAACTAACTGGTAACCTGAAATATTGATTATTTGAATTCTTTTAAACTAAGTATTTCTGATAAAAATTACGGGTTTTAGAAACATATCACTTACATCTTGATGAAGTAGTCTTTCGTCATTCCAATATGTCTAGACATTGTTTAAATAACTTAGTCATCAAAATAAACAAATATCATATTATTTCGAACATGGATTCAGAAACAAACGATGAAGATGTTCAAACACTCAATTGACTGAATTACACAGGAGATAAAACATTAGGACAAGTGTTTTTACTACTGAATTTAAGAATCCTTAATAAGATTTGTATCCTTCTAGTGTTTTGCTTCTATAATTTATTCAAATTTGACTTTTTCGAGGACAGTATTATAAAAATAGCATATATAAAAAACATTGTACAATTTCCAGATAATCATACAATAGTCTTTTTTTCCAACCATATCCATTCACGATTTCATATAAACAGCTTGGTTGAAAATCTAGCTTGCATACACGATCGAATAACATATTGGTAGTCTAATGCATTGTGATTTTCTCTGGTAATATATGAAACAAATCTAATAATTTGAGTGGTCATAATAATATAATTGATTAGTACGCAGATCGACTGATATTGGGAAATAATATTCTGGATATGTTTTTTGCAAAACAACGAGTGATTAGTTTAACATTCATGATATTTCTAGATCATATCGATTACACTAGATCACTTTTTTTTATCATTTTCAACCGAATAGATTAGTCTTAATAAGTCTTTATGAAAATAGAGTTCGATCAATCGAATCGTGTTTCACTTTAACATGTAATTTACATAGCATATGAACATCCTAAAAATGAACCTATTTGTCGGCATGTCAAAGTTGGCAATTCAGACGAAAATTTTCATAGATACAGTTTGAGACTGAGTTTAAAAGTGATTTAATATTTGAAAATTGAGGTGTACCCACATCTATTTCACTTACTTTTATAGCAGTCTGAAAGTATATGGAGACAAAACATCTAAGTTACAAATAAACAATACCCTATAAAATGTGAAACAAATAGACTAAAAAATTTAATAGGTAAAAGGATGAAATTGGTTTGAATTATTTTTTCTGGTTAGCGTTTTTTTAACGAATTAGTTCACTATGGGATGGCGTCGCTAACCCCATGCCCAACCCCCCTCGTTTATCCAGGCTAGGGACTGAAAGCAACTCCAGGCGGAAAGTTGGAGAACTACGAAAGCCATCATCCAGAAGATACAAGTGTTTATTAACAGTTGTCTACGCAAAATACTCCGATCCGTTGACCAGACATTATCAGAAACAACCTTCTGTGGGAGAGAACAAACCATATTCCTGCGGAGGAAGAAATCAGGAAGAAGCTCTGGAAGTGAATAGGACACATATTGAAGAAAGCACTCAACTGCCTCTCAAGATAAGCCCTCACATGGAATCCTCAAGGCCAAAGGAAACGATGAAGACCAAAGAACACATTACGTCCAGAAATGGAGACAGACATGAGGATAATGAACATCAGTTGGATAAAACTAAAAAAGAAGCCCCAGAGCAGAGTGGGTTGGGGAATGCTGGTCGGCGGCCTATGCTCAACGACGGTAGACGGTAACAGGCGTAAGTAAGTAAAAGAATGAGAATGAAATGGTATGCTTTCTAACGAATTCTGACTATGATGATCATCTAAATATTTTACCTCGGTCAAATTCTGTTACAAAGGTACCATGAATAATGATCAATTACATTCAAGGAATTTTCCATTTAAAACTATTTGAATGACGTGGTACATGAGAGATTTCCCTGTAAAAAACAATGTTGGAAGCATTTTTTATTAAAGAAATAAGGGAAAAACTTTACCTACAAAATTGATTTCTAAAGACACCAAATTAACTCTCTGAAACGATTAGGTTGTCTCGGATAATAGTGAATTATATTTCTTACTCTCATTATGTGTATACGAGTGTCTGTTAAATGAGATACATTTGAAATTAAAGTGTTTCGTACTTTTTTCCGAGATCTTTATTCACACACAATGGTCTTGCTGTTAGTCCGATTAACTAAAAACAGTGTAAGAAACTGAAGCATCCGTACATAATGCAATTATTTCGGTGCTAGAATTCCTACCAGTCAAAGGAATCCTCTTACCAAAACGAAGAATCAAGTGGCTAATACATAATGGATTTTGTTTAATATATTAAAAGTTGAAGACCTTCCTCAGCGTTAAATTAAATCATATATGCAAATATTTTATGAAAATAGCCTAATCAAAACTACACTTTAGTTATACGTACAAAGTAACAGCACTTTTGACTACATCTGTCATATTTGCTTACATCCCACTAAAGTAAATACATACATTCTGGACGTATATAGTTTTTATCCATTAACTTACACGATGGTCACTAGTTCATTATCAATTATATTTGTCCAAGATACTAGAATGAAATGTAATTTATTTTAAAACAATTAGTCCCTTTGATAAATTTCGATAATGCAATGCGAAGACGTAGTTTATCATAATTCTGATAAACTACGTAATTTATTTTGCTGTTTGATCAAACTTTAACTGAAATACATAGAAAAAAACCTCAATAATATTAAAAATAAAAGCAATTCTTTCTTCATCTTATCGAAAATGTTGTCCTCATCCATTAAGCTTATTTTATGTCGAGTTCTAGAGACTATATATATATATACACTTGGTATTGTTTTACTTGAATCTTCCCATTGATGTACGGTACTGAGTTCGAGTCCCAGAGTGAAGATCAACTCTGAGATGCAGGCACATCCAGCTGACGAGTCCCAAACAGAATGAAACGCGCGTCCTGGATTTCACTGCTAGCCACTATCCATCTTTGCTTATATATATATATATATATATATATATATATATATATATATATACATTTAGATTTTCAGTTACAATGAGTATTTATGCAGATTATTGTATAAAGACAATTGTTTATTACATAATAAATGGTTGGTCATTTGTTGTAATGAGATTCATAAAATCTACTGTTTCAAACATTGAATCTGGTTCAAAAGAAATAGTATTGTAATTCGAATGTGAGGTTTGGAAGGTTAGATTCTTATTTCTTTTACCTTAGACATGTCTACAGTATTATCAATCGTTCGATCGTTAATCCATTTTTATATACTGTTACGTATGCTTTTATTTCAACCAAAATTCCTAGCTGATTTTCACAAATTTATGGTCATATTTGGAAACTTTTAAATACATACGCCATAAATGGCAGTTGCGTATTAGTTATCTAGTGATTTAAGTATAAGTAGAACCCAGATGGTGAACACTTAAAAGCATATAAAGTTGGGACGACGGCCTGTTTGAACATCTGGGCTAAATGTTCCTGTCATCTAGATACTTCAACAAATTATCTGTCTTTTGTTTGTTTCAACAGAACATTGTATCAATTAATTGCACAAATTATTCAGGTGAGCACAAGTTAAGAGAAGCACAATCAGAGACATTTTAGTTGTTGGCACTATGTGTCGAAAAGAATATGCTTTAATCAAATGACGATTGCTGAACTGCTAATGTAGTGAACAAAACACGGGTGGGGATAATCGAATGTATTTAACACAAAATTACAGGACTTGTTAATAAAATCTAACAATCATAAAGTAAATGCTTAATTCGGATAATGTAATTAGAAGACGAAGATTATCAGAACTATGTGATATATTAACGCAATACATTTCGAACAATCTGGTTGCAGAAACAAATACAATCAAGTGACCCAATAAGAGCAGAGGATAAACATCCATCATCCTCTATTGCTAAACATATAATTGAAACAGGTCACAAGATTGATCTTAACTCAGCTTTTGTGGTGTTGTATAAAAGTGTAAAATGGCGTATATTAAGGTTTATTGAAGCCTTAGCCATACGAAAATTCAAACCCACTTTGTGTGTTCAAAAACAGTTTGTTCTTACCTCGAACCTACCCTGGTAATGTTGACTTATTATCCAGAGTGATTAGGTTTCAAATTGTGTTCACATTATTATTATTACTCTTATCATTATCCTTTTATTTTTATATATAAATGCTCTTAACAAGTATATGTGTGATCAGATTGTTCGAAATGTATTGCGCTAATATATCACGTATTAATGATAATCTTCGTCCTCTAATTACATTATCGAAATTTATCAAAGGGACTAATTGTTTTAAATGCTTAATTTGCAAAATGTCCACCAATTGTCTCCAAATGACTCAGACTTCATTGTTCCTGCATTTTCATGCAAATTGCATCCTGTTTCCATTCTTTACTGTTTGATTCTCTTGTCTCTCTGCTGCCAGACCTTCTATTCACGACTAACATCATGTACTACTTATGTCAATATAAGTAGCACACACCACACTAACAGCTAACTGGCGACTACTCAATGTTTATCGTCAGAAACGATCAAGAAATAAGAAACGGAAACTTGTTCCAGTACTTTGCGCTAAGAATTCGATATCGTACCAAAACTGTAATACTGAATGAAGCTAATAATAATAATAGTAATAATAATAATAATAATAAAATAAATAGTCAGTGTGGAATGTCGGACAGCCATTATTTAAGATTTACTATGGTCATGTTAAATTGTCGTCCATAGACAAGTCACTTTATAATATTGTTGCGTAATCTTAATCATAGACTGTTTGTTATCATAATAATTGTTAGTATTTCTTTTGTGGTTCATCAAGTACTATCCGTTTTTCAGTTTGAAAATTAAATTACGTTTACAAATGTAATGAAATTTACTAATTGTCCTGAATTATTGTTTTACATTCCAATCATATAATCACATGAGTTATGAATCTAAATAATAAATCTACTTGTGATCAGTCACCTATTTTTTTGATGTTCTGATTAGCATTTTGATGTCATCGGAATTTTCTTTAGGCAATCGATTACCTAACAAGTGAAATACTATGGCTAGTAAATATGTTAGTGACATAAGAGCCAATACAACATTAAAGGATATATCAAAAATGAAAGGTCTATGCATCTTTGAACACTTAATTAACTTTTTTAAAAATTTTAAATTAAGAAGTCGTAAAAATAAGTGATGTTCCTAATTTAAATGAGGCTTCTTCATATTTATGTAGATTGTAATGAAAAAGATCAACTAGGAAACAATCTAATGATGATCAATTTTTTAATTGAGATCATGGACTGATTGATGTTAGACCACCATTGAAAACCTGGAAGCACTGGACGGCCATTTCGTCTTATTGTGGAACTACTCGGCAGTGCGCATCCACGATGCCCTCGCGAGCGCTTAACCTACTGGACCACTGAGCCGGTATCCAATGGTGTTAATGTCAACCAATCCACACAATTGCGAAACCATCTTCCATTGCACTGAGTTAGATATCTGTCTCCACCCGAAACGGATTAGCTCCACTGGTCACGGTTTCTCACTAGAACTCCGAGAATTCCCTCAATTAAAAACTTAATAATCTCCACAACTCCGATACTGCTAATGATGATCAGTTAGTTGTATTTTGATTCATTTTCAGCAATTAAATACGGAATGAGTGTTTCGCTTCATTCTGGTTTCATCATTTATATTTATTTACTATCAGAGACTATTTATATTTAATCATAAGTTTCTACGACAAATAAACACAAATCTCCACACTGAATAATCGATTTCGCTGGCAGTTGCATGCATAGATATATACATACATTTGTTTCTTAACATGAACATTTTATGTAACTAAGTTAGGAAATCATAGAAATAGTGGCTTTTCATAATTGATAGATAATTAATTTGATGGTCATATATTAGAATATGTTTGAAACAATAGACGTATGCAAATCTATCTGCTGTTTTTTAATGATAAATCTGATGAAACTACATTTTATGGACGACCTTTGAGCGACGCTAAAGTGACTTTGAGCATATTCATCTAAATATCTAAGAGGGTTATAAAATAATGTGAGGAATTCGAATTATGTTTTACAATTGATGATTAGGGTTAAGAATTAGATTTAAGATTTTCATCACGAACTGAAATAAGTTAAAATGTCAAAATGCTATTTGACCAAATAGATGTATAAATTTCGTGCCAAAATTCAAGACATATTCTCTTATATCTGATTGGTTCATGCTTAGATTATAGTCTCGCCATAAATTTATTTCACTGATATGTATAATGATTACAGATTATAATAAATAACTTGAAATGGATAAAAAAAAATGGAGAAAAATTCTTAAATATTTTTTTCATTCTATGTAACTTATTTTTATTTTGTTTAATGGCATAAGTGCTCTTCAGAATATGCCGATGTTTAACACAGACTTTTCTAACCACTTATATAAGAAATTTAGTATGTAAATAAAGGAATAAGAACTAATGTATCACGTTAATATGACTATATATGTTATGTCAATAATTGTATTTACATTGGTAAAATATTTTTGTAAGCAATGATGGATAGTGGCTAATAGTGGAACCCAGAACGTGCGTTTCGTCCTATTTGGGACTCGTCAGCTGGGTGTACCTGCATCTCAGAGTTGATGTTCACTCTGAGACTCGAACCCAGTACCATTCGCTTCAAACTCCAACACGTTATCCACTCAGCTACTGAGTCCTGATAGCCACTTGCTTGTGCAATGGAGTGAATTTAAATCCACTTGGTGCAAGATACAAGCCAAACAACACCAAGTGAATTGATAAAATATGTTGTTGCAATGACTGATACATTAAAATTATATTAGATAATGAAAGTTTCAAAGGTTACAGTGTTCAATTAACATGAACAATATTTGATATAATGTTAAGGTTGTTACCATAAAGACTGTATCATTTAGTGTAGATGATAAAAGTAAATATTTCATTGTAATTACTGATAACAAATATTTCATTCATTTTAATGTTTTTGTATCCTAGCGACAACATTCCATTTATAAACTCCGCCTGGAACACCTCTGGGGTTACTGCCGGTCCTTACCTCGTAGAAAACCAACTTGCTGAAAAACGCTAACCAGAAAAATTAATTCAAAGCATTTTCGTATATAGTACGAATAAATAGATGTTTTTTTGATTATTATATTAGATAACTACTAGTTCAGTTATTTGTTTACAACTTATGTTTATTCGATGAAGTTGGAATAGATCTAATCACATAGTTAGTAATAAATACTTGTACAAGAACCGTTAAACCAATTTAAATTAAATGACACATTTCAGAATAGGAGGTATTTTGATTGTCTATATCACGGAAAAAGTTTAGTTAGACCATTCCTGCAACTCATGAAGTACTGGAGAGTTGTTTCATATTAATATAGTACTCCTCAGTAATGTACACGCACGACTCTACCGGAGGTCGGATCCAGGAAGATCAATCTCACACGTGAACGTTTACTCTCTAGATCACCGGGACAGAGTTCTGTGATGTATATGTCTGACTACAGTTATTTCACTATACTGAGCCACCATCTACCATTACCTCTGTGATGATAACTGTCTCACGACCAACATAGTTGGACACTATTAGTTATAGCTTTTCATTCGGACTTTTAGAATTGAATCTAGACGTCATTCACTAGTGAGCACAAGATTTTTATTAGTACATGGATCATACAGAAAATTCGTATATGGTATAATTAGAATTTTGAAGTGAATAATTTTCATTTTTGTCACTACAACCCGTATTTCTTGAAAATACGATTGCTCATTCTCATGTCGTATTTAAAGAGTATTCAGTATGTATGTACCAATCAACTAATATAAGGATTTATGAATTGACAAATTCACTATTCATGGAGTAAAATCTGTGAAGAAACCATAGTTTGAAGAAATTCCACTTGAATTTACATTGATTTCAAAGACGAAATGGCAGCAGAGATTTATATCATATGGATTAAAAACCTGTTCATCATTAAACTCAGTATTTTAAGTGAAACAAATAATAATGATGAACATAACAAATTTCGAAAATTATCATACAATCCATATCAAATCATATACCTGACCAGGTTGATATAAATAGATGGGACATATTTAAAAGATGCAAATTATTACATAAAACGACGCCATTTATAAATTAGCATTTGCCACTAATATGTCAATAATGTGGAGCGAATCAATGGTGATATTAGTTTAGAATAAATTATCATTATCTATGTATGTGCCATAATTCTTGTCAATCCAATATACGCACAGTTCTCTTTAATAAGTATTATAGGAAAATATAATAGTACAAGAATAGACGAGGTTTTTGATATATCATACACACAGTATTGGTCGGTTCGTTTCACGCATAGTTTGGTCAAGACTGTTACAGATTCTTGAAAATTTACACGTACAGTAATTTTTAAATTGACTCACGAATACTATCACTCGGGCTAGTTATAAAAAAACTCGAATGGATTTCGAAATCTAGTATTATTGAAAAAATGCTGGATATGGTTTAAGCGGTTGATTTCAGAAAAATCAAATCTTAATTTTGTATGTTTAGATATAATCACATAATCATATTAAGTGTCGACTTACAGTGAAAGGATTCCTTTCATAGTAATCGTTTGATTATAGCACTACTCAAAAGCAAGCATTGAATTCTGGATATGGCTGAATATACATTTTGTACAATCAACCTATTAGATTCTATAAATATATTCTAGTAATTCTTTGCTCAAATGGAATGAAAACACTCAATAATAATCCAATTAATTCGAGTTTTGATGACACAGGATATTATATAAGAATCTGAAATTTTTTCAAGCTATATAAAATTACGTAACCTCTATTCTGTTGAAATTTATTGAGGTTATTTCGATCAAATGTTTAAAATCTGATTTAGAGATTCTAAAAGTAGGACTTTATTTGTTTTCTTTCAACTTAGTAACTGTGTGGCGCACATATATTTGGTGCTGCCTTGTACCAATATTTATGTGTTCAAATAAATAAATAAATAACTTAGTAATTTATTTTTCCCAATTCTCTTCTACTGTTTAATTTCGTCATTACATCAAATTCCTTTCAGGTTAATAATTTTATTCTTAAAATATTGATTATTCTAAATCTATCCATTTAAGTATTAGGTCACGTAATCGTTTTACTTCCATTTCAGGGTCGTTATCTTTTACCTTAATCGTAGTTTCATAACCCTCTGTGATATTTAAGATCTTTATTTGTAACACTATTTTTTTCGATATTTTAACTTTATCAGAAAGAGGTTTTGTAGAGATTTTAGTAATTTAATAGTTGGAACACCATGCTGATAGATGTGTGCTTAAATTATTTTCGTGTCAACATGGATTTTAACAGATTAAATTAGACATAAATAGAATAGAAATCCAAAACGTTCATCTCAAAGTTAGTCACTAGTGAGTATAATTTATGAAAAGTGAAAATCAATAGGCAAACTGGGCAAAGGAAATACACAATGATATGACAAGATTAAAAAGCCAAATTACATTATTTTACTGATTGTGATATTTATTCAACATTACTTCCGTTTTAATTTAGTTTGATAATTACTCAATGTATCGTTAGTTTTGTTTCCCAGTGTGATATTTTGTTCGGTGTAACATTAATCTATTGAAGTGTGATGTTTGTTGAAGAAACGATATTCTTGTATTCAGTTAATATGAATTATGCACAGAATGACATTCAGTATGTCATTTATTATAACTCTGGGCATTTTTCATACATGTGATTTCATCCTAATTAATCATCAAACTGGGTGTACAAACAATATATAAATGAGTGTATTTTCGACTATGGTTATCGTTGTGTTTCGAGGTTATTAAATCTTTACTTGTGCCAGTCTTAGTATTCTCACTTCGCGTTCTGGGAATCGCAGTGATTCCTCGTTTTACAAGTATAAATAATAAGTGATTCTAACATAACAGTTAGCGACGACCAGACAAAACAATTGGCTACGCAGTCATAGCAATTGATGGCTAGTCATAACATACATCTTTACCATTTCTGCTTAAATTCACTCCAAAAAAGTTTTTGAAATACTATACTTAGAAAAAATTAGATTTATGTCTGTGCATATCAGTTACTAGTGAGTAGCCACTATATTAAAATGCAAATATTAGCACTAAAATCATACCTCTTTTCAAAATTGAATCATTTGAAATTAATGTGTAAGCCTAGATATGGTTGGATACACTGTATATAAATTACGTCATCACTTCCCTTATTTACATAATGAGTTAATCAGTGTTTCTCTGTTTTGTAAACTGTTTCTTCAGGATGTGAGGATACACTTGCGATGTTCCGTTATCTGTTTTAGTCAATTTATCATTTAAAAAGGAAAAATAATTTAGTTGTCAGGATGAAATTTATCAATAACTCATATTATTTCAGAAAAAAACACAAGCGTGTCGAATACAACGGTCTTTTTTTAATCAAATGCCTGATAATGAATTCCGGTTAATGAACTCAAAAGATAATGGCCTGAGATACCAGTGATTGGTAATTCATAATTCTGGATGAATTTGTTAAAGTGTAAAAAGATTATTTATGAATTTAAACTTGAGCACAAAGAATATTCATATAACAGAAATAAGCATCTCTCACATACGTATGCTAAACCAATACCAGTATACGAGTATTCTGGATAGAAGTCAAGGATCGACAAATGAAAACGTTACATCAGTCCGTAGGCTTATTGATCATTCGTATGAACAGCGTAGGAAGATGTAGATGACCTGGGTAGGAGTCCTTTGGATAACTGCTGTTAGTGATTGCAGACTCTGATTGACCTCATTCTCTGATATGGATTGACCTTTTTCATTCTAGATTTCACTTCCAGTATTTTTTCATACATACATACATTTCCATTTTGTCTTTATGAACAATATTCTCAATAATCTATCTTTCTCAACATTTTCATTGCTACGTAATTCTACTCTTAAATTTACCTTGTCACTATTGTGATGTAGCAACTTGCCTAAATGAATGTGTGCACTACGCAGTATTTTGACTATGACTGACTGAATAACTAATTATTAAAACCTTTTTTCTCTTCGCAGTGACGTCTGAAGACTTTTGCTGATCGTAATGTTCAATTTTACCGTTGTTTTAGCTTGATTAACTTGATGGTTGTCTGTTGAGATGTTCTTATCATAAGTATATGTATGAGTATTGATTTTCCTCATAAAGTTAATAAATACTTGTCTTGAAGTGTAATACAAGGTGCATGTTTATTTTTTATTTAAGATTCCTAAGACGAATATATATGAATACTGGTGTTGATGATTACAAACAAACCATCTGAAGGACTGTACGATACCCTACTGAGTCACTGCCGTTTTTTGGTGTTTGAAATTATAGATACTGAGTAGGGGTCTTTATGTGAACATCAACAATGAAAAGTAGGTAAATTCAATGTATAGGCTACAACTATAAACAGATGTCTATAATAGGTTCCAATGTCAGCAACTATCTATACAAATAATAATTTTGTAACTTTCGTAAATAATGTGTGATCTACTTAATTACAGAATGTATTAACGGAAACTGATGCATCATTATTCAACGCGTATAATAAACGAAGAGAAAAGTAAGCCAGTTTACAAAGATTTTCGGGTTATCCTGTTGTTGATACTTTTGGCTGCATTTCGTCATATGTTCATCTCGTGCAGATTACTTACGTACTTCTATTGTCACGATTTCTCGTAGAATAATTGGAATACGGTTATTAGTGGGAATCATGACGAGCATTTCGTCCTACGTGGAACTAGTCAGCTGGCTGTGCAGTTGATACTCACTCGATTCAAACTCCCAACGCGTTCTCCACTTAGCAACTGAGTTCAAATAGTCACTCACTTGTAAAACGGGTATGACTTTTAATTTAATTTGCAAGGATTATGGACAATAAAAAACCACTGTTTGACAGAAATTCTTACTAATTATAACAAATGCTATACTAGTCTTTTTCCATTTGGTAGATACCATCAATCAATAGGTTTGTTTATTACACATTGGCGTTTAAAGTGGTAGATACTAAATGTGATGCTTAATTACTACATCAACACTAATTAAGAGACATGCAGTTTATGAGCTTCAATCAAATGAAATGTTCTTCATGAATAATGCTGTTGTATATACAACAGTAGTTATTTAGACCTGATGATTTCGTAAACAGCGCGTTGGAATTAAAAGCAACGGGTACAATGTTTGATTCCTAACTTGGGTATTAATAATAATATTCATTTACATTGAGCTAATGAGTTCCAATTAACACAAAACATCTGTCTTGAATAACGCTATAAGCTAATATCCGAATATTTGACAAACATTTTAATAGCTAACGTATTTGGTAATCGTTTTTAATGTTTTCCAATGACATAAAAATTCTGGATTTATTCGATGACCAGTTGTATTTGTTGTTTAGAAAACACGTTTTTGAACATACTAGCCATAGGTCTTTTGACATTGGTTCACACACATTTGTTAGGTACATTATAGTTGCTACAGAGTTATAAAATGTGGTCTGCTAACATGAAACGGCAGTAAAGAATAATTCAGTCATATAAGTAATTTCCATCATTATCCCGATACCACTTAATATAACCGTATTGATACAGTAATAATGAAAATGTATCATATATTTGTAATTATCTAATTGGACAAACATTGATCTTTCGATGTAAAATTGCTTAGTGTGATTCGCTTCTTCAGAGAATAAATAACGTGCTTATACGAAAAAAATCAAATGTGAAACCAAGTACGTACAAGCAAGTTTGTTCATGGTAATGTTATAAAATCACGATCAATGACAAAGGAAGGCGAAGTGAAAATCTTCATTACACAACAATATAATCCAGTATCTTAACTTTGGTTCAGTTACTTCGTCTTGTTTACTCTATTACAGGTTGGTAGAACAGTATTATGGCGGTTAATTTTATTCATAAAGTACTGAGTTTAGTGGAAAGACATATATATATATATATATATATATATATATATATATATATATATATATATATATATATAGACTTCAGTTAGACTTATGTAAAAGATTTTATGTGTATGATGACTGACTGACCGAAAACTATGTATGTGTAACTCAGAACTGGACAGAATTTTAAAAATTCTCAGGTTGTTAATTGAAGCAAATGAAATTACCAACGGTTAAAACCAACAACGTAGTAACAATTAAACAACATATCCATTTATTATTTAATGACGAATAATGAAACACAAGAAATCGTGTATGACATGATATCTTGTATATTACAATCATGATATGACAAGGAAAATACTATTCCAAAAATTTGTCAGCTGAATATCATTACTGTTTTTGTGGTGTGTACTACTTATGTCGACATTACTTACTTTACTTACGCCTGTTACTCCTCGTGAAGGAGCATAGGCCCCTCACTAGTATTCTATTCAAACACTAACCAGAATATGTCGACATATGTAGTATATAACGTCAATCAGGAATAGAATGCCTGGCAAGAGAATGTTAAGATCAAAGACAAATGAACGGGAACAGAAATTAATTGGTATAGAAATACAGGAACAATGAAATCCAAAATAATTAATGAACATTTTTGTAAATGAAGTATTGGAGTACGTGATTTTTCTATTTTACCAAGTAACTCTGTAATTTTGTGTCGAATATAATCGGTTGTTCTCACCTATGTTCTCGTTCACTACAGTGATACAATTCATCATTATTAGGCATTGTTTTTAAAAAAATTAATTTGATTTTATAATAAAAATGATATAAACGGAATTCTAAAAAAATGTTTTCTTCAGCATTCATTTTATACACAAAAGACCACTAGACCAAAACCCTAATAATAATGATAGCTAATTAAAAATTCATTATATTCATTATTTTTCTAATTATAACCTAAAGGTTGAAATCACCCTATATCTAGTTAACATCGTATTTAATAACATTCAGACAATATAAGATAAAGAATCCTAATGATTTTGCATACCATTAAACAAAAATGCTTAAGGTGAACATGAAGATTATATTTGTTTATATGGACGTGAACAAACCGTAGGTGTACTTATATTTTACTCTAAATAAGCATTAGAATTTATATATAATTTGTACATGGTTATATCTGTGAAAATTTGTTAAGTTTCAATGGAATCTTTTTATGATACCATACGTTCAAATCACTAGTAGTCTTTCTTTTTATTGTATTGAACTCCTAAATGAACATAGTTTTTGTGTACTTTTGTAATTAAAGATAATCAATCAATTGTCAAAATACCATAAACTAAAAGAAATAACAATATGTGAAATTATAATTAAATACATTTTTAAACTAGGTGAAACCATTCTGAACAAGAACTCTTATTTAATAGTTGTATTCATCGGTCACTCGAAGCTAGACAACCATGGAAAACCATGGAAACACTTGGCAGCCGTTTCGTTCTAATATGAACCCTTATATAATGAATACTTCTTGACGTCAAAATTGCATTAAATAGAAACCTGTGGTGAAGTGGAGATTTCAGGAATTCTTTTTTGTACACAAATATAAAACTAAGCATTTCAAAGATTTCATTAGATGATAGTAATATAACTGACTATTATAGCGTTTCTGTTTAGATTGAACAAAGTTTTCATCAAGAGCTTCATCTATATTCATAAAACGTTTACTTTCGTTAAACTGCCAGTCCTACACTTTGTATACTGCTTCAGCGTATGCATTATTAAGAGGCATTCATTTTATTACAAATCAAATTAAGATATAATGCTACTGATAAGCAGAAAGCAGTAAACGTATGCCTCGTCCTAGTATTTGACTGCACAGTAGGGTAACCCCACGACACACCGCGGATCGAGCCCATGGCAATAATGTATTTAAAAAAGTTCGGAAAATACTCAAAATGATAAACGGTTTTTGAAGTAGTTATTAAATTCACTCAGGTCAAAACGATTGAGAATGAGATTTCATTTTGAAGTAGGCATTGTTTATGAAGATATATAAAGAAATTTCATTGATATACTTCTTATTTAAGGTCATTTCATTTAGTTTTTAGACTGTTAATAACAATAGTTGTTATAAAAACTGGACAGTACTACATCAGTACGGAGTTTGTTTATGTCCCATCAGTTTGCGACTGTACGCTATTGTTATTATTATTGGAAGTAAAGAAAAAGTTTAAACCAGAACAAGTTTTTTTGAATAATGGTAAAGAATTCTAGCGTTAGAAATTCCTTTACAACTACACTTTATGTGCTCGGTTTTCAGCTACGAATTTTTTGTAAGATTTGTTACCACCACGTATCAGCTGTAACGGATATGGACGAATCTTGGTTAGATGGTGTGTTCTAATGGTTTAAAGAGCCTAAGTTCACATTAGAGAAAGGACATAGTTTCTAGAAATGTTATGTTATTAAAAATTCTATATCACTGACTAATTCAGAATAGCTCAATAATTTATCGTATGCATAAATTCAAATTTAAAAGTGAATTGTCCTTATTTTGTTTTACCTCAGTTAACAGATTCTTTCAGAATAGCTTAGAAATCAATATCAGAGATAAATCAGATCATTCATTTTACAACGCACAGTACATTCAATATATTTACCTTATTCATTTTTTCTTTCATTTCAGATACGATAAACGAAATTTAGATGGATATTTTGTTTAGAAACGTTTCTTTATACTTCAGTTCCTTATTAATCTCATCAATACTAAACCGGTTTATTCAAGATAACCATTTTTTTTAACGATCCTTACATTGTACTTGGTATAATTTCTTAGAAGTATAAATTGGAAGTATATAATACAATATTTGATCTTTGGTCATTACATCTCATAATTTCATTTAACATGTAAACTTATTCAAGTCAATACTTCATATTAGTTATCGTAACATTGATGTTTTATTTTATTATTAGAAGCTTTATTCAACATTATAATTTTGGTACAATATAGAATTCTCAGCATAAAGTATTTCAATAAGTTTCCTTTTCTTATATCTTGATCGATTGTGACGATAAATTTTGAATGATGACCAATTAGATTTTAGGAGTTCGCTAATCCACATTTGATTAATGTTCATTAGTTTCAATGCATATTGCCAGCCAACATGATGTCGCTGATTGTACCTTTTTGTAACCCGTATAGCAAAAGGTTGTAAACTTTTCATAAACGCGCCTGAATAGATTGTGAGCACATTAGACATAATGACGGGCTAAAACAAACAAGAAAACAGATAACTTGATGAAATATCTAGATCGGAGGAACAGGTAGCCCAGATATTCAAGCAGACCGCTATGTTATTAGAATTAATTTTAAATTCATATGCTATAATTTTAAACAATGTATTTTGTCTTAAATCTAAGTTCCTAATGGATCATTCAATTTAGATATATAATTATAGAATCTGAACTGAAAAATTATATTTAAAAAAATTATTCTTCATTTATATCTTTGTTATCATTTTTTTGAAACATATAATCACATATACTCACAGATAAATACACATAATTCATTTTGATGAAGTTTTATTCTCTGAACTGGATGGTTTGATCGTGTTATTATTATTATTGGTAATGATTATAAGAAATCAATCAAATTTATCATGGAAAGTACATTGTTTTAAATGTGAATTTTCTATAAAATATTCACACACACACACGCACACACACACACATAGAAACACATAACTTCGTCATCTAATAATTTGTAAAAAAAAGAAAAGAAGAAAAAAAAGAAAAAAACGGAAAACATTCAATCAATATATTTTACCAAAAATGTTTATGTAATTAACGAATCAGATCATTAAAGAAGTATGAAAAAATAAAAACAAACAAAATAAATATAATTGGAAATAAAACAATTCAGTTGTATATTTTAACTTAAATCATATTACTATCAAATTATTCAACTATCTATCTATATTACTGATTAGTGCAATAAAACAAATAATCAAAAATCTTCTTCTTTTTTTTATTAATCATCATCATGACAACAAATGAAAACAATAATCAATTAGAAATCAATCAATCAATCAATTATACTGAATCAATTTATCATTTATGTTATGGTTATTTAATACATGATTTAAAAATTAAAAATAAATCACAATTATTTGATAGAAATATTGCTGAAAATGAAATTGATCATATTAAACCAATATGTTCTATACGTTTATTATTATTATTTTGTAAAGATTGTTTACGTATAAAACGTTATATAACTAATACAAATCGTTATAAACGTTATACATTATATTATAAACAAATTGAAGTGTATTATTTTACACCCTATATGAAAAATGTAATAATATTAGGTATCCTATCACCAAATGGTTTAAAACGTAGTTATCAATATATTTATATTAAAAATAATGATGATCATTTTAAAATACAAACAATATTAAATCAAATTTTTGAAAATTCATTAAAAATATTAACAAATATGCCAATTATTGGTCAATTAATAATTAAAAGTTTTCATAATGAATCTATACGTAGTAAAAGATTAGGACAATAATTTTAGATGATTTACATACATCTAATGATGTAGTTAATGAAATCAAAGAAAATGATGATAGTAATCCAATCATTAATGAATAGTCAAGTGGAAATAATAAAATCTTATCTTAAATAGTAAATGAATATTAGTTTATCTTCATTAATATGAATGATACTTTCTTTTTAAAAATCCTCATTCAAATATACATTTTTATATGATAATAGTTTTGTAAACACGTATGTGTATTCTATATTTAAATAAATAAATTTGTTTATTATTAAAACTTATAATTGTTTCAATGGTTAAGATCACGAGTCAGTTGAAGTTAGACCACCATGAAGAACCTGGAAGCACTGGACGACTGTTTCGTTCCATTGTGGGACTCCTCAGCAGTACGCATTCACGACCTCGCCCCCCTGAGAGATTCGAACCCAGGAACTATAATATCCATAAAACCCATTTGATATTATAATTATTTGTTTCTATCCTAAATTGTAAACAATAAATAGATTATGAATATGTAAGTAAGTAATTCTATCCATATCAGTATAAATATAACTAGAATTCTATTAGATTGATATTGAGTTTTTGTCTCGTATTAATTGTTGGTCTGTTGGTAATGGTCTCATACTTAATCCGTCTAAATGTCAAGCTGTTAACTTTAGCATGAGACATGAACGGCATCTAAACACCATTTTGAGATCCCATAATGCTTGTAAAGACAGTGTTGAAGGTCAATTATCTTGGTGTTACCTCTTCCTCTAATCTCTCTTGGTCTTCTCACGTTTTATTGTTATCGAAGAAGGTTTTCCGTCTGACTTACTACATAAAGAGGCTGCATGCTCTTAGGATTACTAGTCATTTATTCTGACAATTTTTCAATTCTTGCATATGACCTATTATTCTTTACTGTTCTCCATTATTATTTCCCGGGTTTTTGAGAAAAGACTGTTGTATTGTGGAGAGTGCTGAAGCCAGTTAGCAAGGTGTTTGGTCAATCTTTCGGGGTCATAATTAATATTGTTGTGGATAGACATCTGAAGTCATGCAAACTCCTTGCAGGTGCTGTTTTATTAGATACTAACTATCCCCTTCACTCTTATCTTTCTCCTTGTATATCATCTGGTGGAACGAGACGAAATTATATTAAAATCCATGCATGCAAGCAAAAGTATAAAAGTTCTATAATACCTTACCTAGCAAATATACTCTGTGACGAGCAGGTTGTTAGAGTTAACCTAGTAAATAACCTGCATTCTTAATATGTCTCTAATTTGAAGTGTTGAACAGCTTTTCGGTTGTTTTTTTAAACCTTTTTCTCCTTTTTTTTGTCTTTGTTTCTGTTTTTTGCGTAATTTGTTGGTGAGATACCCTGTGCTGAGAATTCTATATTGTATCAAAATATAATATTGAATAATGCCATTAATAATAATAATATATCACCTAATACAACTCATTATGATTTAAATATTGATTATTCAATATTCTGATGTTTTTATATAAATGATACTTATTAAAAGTATTTTGGTTTTATATTCAGACTACTACACCGGTATTCAACGGTGTTAATGTCTAATATCAAACAATTCATGAAATTTTGCCATCGTTTACTATTGTCATCAATAAGTTACTATCTCACAACAGATCTGATTAAATTCTACTGATCTTGGCTTCTCACTAAAACTTCAGTAAATACTTGTTGAAGCTGGTCATTAGTGATTTTATATTCAAAATGTAATTGATCACAATGCATCTAACTCATCATATCTTATAGTTTTCTGTTAGCGAAGCAGATTAGATTTCATTGTTTAAAAATAATGTACATACATTGGTAATGAAACAGTTGTTGTTCATGTAATGCAGACTTGTGTAAAGTGTTGTGATCGGTAAATTTTCGCAATCTAGTTCTAGTTTAATAACTATTAAACTTTCTATTCTACATTGGTTTTATATTGTCTATTCAAAATAAAGATGACCATAAGTAGTTTTGTAAATTCAAAATTTACTACTGTATATATCAATTGTGCATTAGTTAAAGAATTTATTTCAGTGTAAACACTTTAATATAACTGATGGAACAGTGTAATCACTCTATGTAAATTACCTATTTTTCGATGAAAAGTAATGGTGTATCACTGAAACTTAAGTCTTACGAATTACTTTTGATAGTTCTAAGAAAAGGAGTGAATTTACTGAGTGAATTCTTCAAATAAAATGAAGAACTAAACAATTTTAATAAGTCGTTCATTAGACCTTGTTTGAAAACACTAAATATAATTATTTTTTAAAACTCTGTAGTGGATTAAAGTTGTTTTGAAAAACGGTAAGTAAATCAATGACTCATGACATTTGAATCTATGGAAAAATATACAAAATGAAATTTTTCATGTTGGATTCTCTATTCAATAGTGCTCCTGTTCGTTTCATCTCAATCGGGAAAACATCAAACATATCAAGCTACCGTCCATGGAAAACTGCCTTGTTCTGAAGATGCAGCTTATATTGAGGTGCACTTTCCAAATACGTATGAAGTAATTTCCCACTTTCGGTATATGAAGGGCTGATACAGATCATTCAACAACTCAATCATTGAATAGAATTGTAATTTCAATCATGAATCGTCACAAAGTCAAAAAATATCCAAATAAGTAATTTTTGCATGGATCAACTAGTACATGATATCGGTGTTCAGAAGAGACATGTTCGTTACCTTATTTTACCGTTGTCGTAACACCTGTTCTAATTTCATAGGTTGTTATTACAGCTTGTTCACCTATTCTCCACCTTTTACATAGTCGTCAAATGGACAGATACCTTTCCCATTTCATTTATGGATTTTTATTCACTGTCATTCTTATCACTATTACTTAATTTGTACTTGACAAATCAAATTGTCTGATTGTTTTTCACAACCTTGCCAAATAGAAGGAGAGATTACTTCCTATATTACTATAGAAAACTCTGTATAAAATCTTCCTTTAAATATGATTGTACAGCTCAACTAAAGAATACCTTCGAAAAGAGGAATATTTTGCCACTCCGTCGCCTTCATTTTTATAGCTTACGTCATGAGATCATCGTAGTTAGATAAACACTGAGAAGAAGAAATTATTGGAAAGTTGTTTTTTGCTAATACTTGACTCCTTGGCAGTGCGCATCCACGACCCCTTTGGAAATCTCAACATTTTTTTATAGTGAGAAACACTATATTCTTCCTAGTGGCTAACTTTGAAACATAATTTTTAGAGTTCTAGCGAGACTTTCTACCGTTCAGTTCAACTTTGTCAAAACTTAAATTTATCACTCACAGTTATTGATGACGATCACAAATATTGCCAATCGGTCTACTATGAGACCTAACTGTTCTCGGTTCTATCATCACTTTAGTCGTGCGTGCACACACGTGAGAAGTCCAATATTAGGAAAATAAACTGTATTATTCCCCTTGGTCTTCAGTGGCAGTCCGATTAAGATCAGTCCAACATACAAACCATGACTAAAGTACGTTTCATTTACTGAGTTCATTGTTTTATTTCAAGCATATTCTATTGTTGTTTGCCTCGAACAATTTATGATCTGAGAACTTTTCAGCCTTCTTATTTCCTTCCAAACGGTAACACAGTTGTTATAAGAAAGTAATACGGCTTTTGTCTCGTCTATCTTTTAGCTTTTCATCGTACACGTATCATCCATTCATTATCAACCTCACATCAACTCGTTTATAAAAGACTACTTATAAATTGGAATATCCCTATTAGAAATATTTAACTAAATCAAATTCATCATCATATATTGTTGTAATCAGAGAGGGGTTTTGTGGATATTATAGCAATTTAATAGTTGAATTTATGAGTCAATTGAAGCTAGACCATAACAGAAAACCTAGAACCACTGAACGGCCATTTCGTGATATTATGCCTCAATTTTGTGGATTGGTTAAAGTTAAACAATAACACCGTTGGATGCCGGCTGGCTCAGTGGTCTAGTGGTTAAGCGTTCACGCGCGAGACTGATAGGTCCTGGGTTCGAGTTTCACATGGCGGGATTGTGGATGCGCACTGCCGAGGAGTCTCACAGTATGACGAAACGGCCATCCAGTCCTTTCAGGTTTTCCATGGTGGTCTAGCTTCAATTGACTCATATATTATTGTATCTCAAGTGATTAATTTTTCTTTAAAATACATCAAAATTCTCTCATCATCAAATTAATGAGACTCAAAATCTATTTCATATTCTTTTATGTAAAGTTTACAATATGTAAAGATATTTTATGTTTTATAATTATCTTATTATTTTTTATTTAATTATTCAATAAAAACTATGAGCAGAATGAACGTTCTTTTAAGCGTTAATGTGTGAGACCGATATATTCTGAATCCGAATCTCACGAGTCGAGATCATGGATGTGCAAAACTGAGGAGTTTCATACAAGGACAAAACGGTCATCCAGTGCTTCCAGGTTCTCCATGATTTTTTGACTCATGAATTCAACTATTAAATTACTACAACATCCACAAAATCCCTTTTTGATTATAATTATAGATTACTTATGTTGAGCAATTATCTTTTACGAATAGATTATCGCCTGATATATTTTATAGGCCGTAATATAGATAGTTTATTATCTATCTCTTAGATTGTGACGTAATAGGTTTGTAATTTATTAAAGTCACGTAAAAATCCAGACTATTTACCTAGTTTATCCAAGAACTCATATTTACCCTATAATTGTAGAATTTAGGACTGAGAGATTATATGTGAGTGACTTATTTGTTAAATATGTAAAAGTAAGAACCGTTAATGGTTATCATAAATTAATAATTTACGAAATATCTCATTTATTATTTAACCTAATACTTATTACATTCTGAAACGAAATAAACACGAATTCTATGATTTTACCTGATATCCGAAAGTGTCCTGTTATCTCTATCTAATATTGTGGGATGTTGAGAAGAGAATATTTGTATCCTGAAGTATGTTGACAGTGTAGAACACTAATAGAAAACATTTCCTTTAAAGGTCAGAACATTAATAAATTTACTTTGTTAATAGGACATACTAGTGGATATTTAAACATGATTCCCTCCGAAAAGTTCAAGCTTATAAGGTTTACAAGTAGCAAACCACAAACAACGATATATTTTCAGAGATGAATTGGATTGAATGATTTCTTCTTCACAGATACTTTATTACGGTATATTTGTATTGAGAATCAGTTTCACATCTCTAATAAGTAGAAATAAGTAAAATTTAGTGTTTTGACACTTCTAACGTGCAGACTGAACTATCAACATATAATAGTGGAGTAGGGAATTATGTAAACTCTGATTGACTCATCACTGTCGAGAGCATCGAGCGAATTTGAAGTCCGACTTCAGAACGCAAGATGAATTACATCTAGAGCTTATGTACTACAATGGTTTGATATATTTTAAGTTTATATAAATCAATCAATGATTATAGTAGTAACTTATGAATCTCATCAGTATACCGGATAAAAATACATACTGAAATGTATCCGTGAATAAAAATGGGGAGCTTAATGTAAAGTTTAAACCGAAAATAACTTATTTCATTTCTATAGCTCTCGGGTTTAATCTAGCATAGTATTTAAGGCTTAGGAAAACTAAAACTGCTAAAGTTACTACATTCTGTCGCCCGTAGAAATTGATTCCAAACCGTATGTCATTGATTGTTAAAGTAACTACCTTCTAAAATCGAATATGGAACTTTTCAAATTCTTTTAATGTTATTCAACTTAACATTAAAAACGGATTAATTTTGAAAATGATTATATACCTGACGTTCGTTGGTAATGTTTGCCTCGATGTTTTACGAAGTGTTTTGTTTCCGAATAGAGATGTTACTCATCATAAACTGAATACAGTTTAGGTAATTATTCTTTTAGAGTTACGGCATATTTATAAAGATAAAAAATTAGCATCTTATGTCACATCTCAAAACGCCATTTCCAATGGGACAAGGTTGCTTAAAGCTAAAATCTCTGCTGAATAACTTATAAGTACGATAGTTGACGTAGGCCCAGAAGGTAAGATTATGGCGCACCAAGTTCACAACATGCAGTAATATTTCATAAGATTTAATCCATGATAATAATTTTAATAAACGAGTACCTTGAAACTTCTAAGTAAATTAATTATAAAATCCGAATACTGTCCAAATTTACAAGCTATATTTAAAAAAAAACACAGTTAAGTAACGAATCATTTAATTTTTCATCAAATTATAATGTCAGATTGATGTCTGATTCTCAATACAGTCATTGTCAACATCGACAAATCTTTCAGAATATAAATAAACAGGTCCAAGATGTGCTATAGTTGCACCAGATTTAGAGTCTGGACAAATAAAGGTAACCCCAGCTGGCCATTTAGATGGTGGATACAAATCTGTCACTTCATAATTTTCCTCATATGGATCACCCTCATAACCTGTTCTGTAATATAACTTTGCTGATTCATCGTCTGCATGAAATATTGGCGTAAGTATAGGTTCGACGTAAGCGTCCGCTTTGTAAATCGCTGAAGCATAACGATTATTATTATTAATATCATCATCATCATCATAATCATCTTGATAGGTTACGTCATTAAAATCACCGTTTATTCCATTATAGTGTTTCACTGGATCACTACCTTCTGTATCACTTGATTCAATTTTATCATTCATATTTTCATTAGATCCTTTTTCATTTTTTAAAATTGATGAAATAATACTAGTTACTGAATCATTTTGTGAATATTGTGACACCGCTTTACGTACATCATTTTCATTTTCCATTAATTCATTTTGATATAAACGATTTTCTAATTGACTTTGTAATTCATTATCAATTTCACCAGATTGTGTCCATACAATTGAACCAAGTGATCCATGACTAAATCTTTTATTATCATATAATGATGACATAGATAATGTACCAATTGGATTTAATTCAATTAATTTTCTTTCACTATTTTCACATGCTTGAACAAGTAATCTACACAATGTTTTAAAATCATCATCATCTTTAATTTTTGTACATTCATAAGCACGTATTTGTTGATTTTTACTAATAATACCTAATACAAGTATATTTTAATACCTTCAGATATATAAATTATTTCAATTTGTTCATAACTTAAATATAAACGTTTATATGAATTAGTTGGTTTTTTATAAGCTTTTATTCTTAAACCATTTTCTGTTAAATAAATCATACGTTCTTGAGATTGAATAGTTCGTTTTTTATTAATTAATTTCTTCATATATTCTTTATTAAATTCTTCATTTGGTTTTAATGTACGTTGTAGAAATAATTTTCCAGGACATTTAAAATAAATTAATTCATGAATATCATAATTGGTTTCTTTTATTGATGGTACCGAATTACTTAATGCATTCTTTTGAATTGATTTACGTGACATGATAATATATATATATATATTGACTTTCGTTGATAGGCACAGAATCAGATGGTAACAAAAAGATAAATAGAATTGATATCGCAGTATTTATATATATGTATAAATGTAATCACTGAGTATAATATTGTTGCTAATACAAGTAATTATAGAGTTGATTTGACTAAATATCAATAATGTAACCAATGATTATACTTCAAGAAGTTCAATAGAATATATATAACATATATGTCATAGAATTTATATTTTTTTAAAAAACAAACGTAGTAATTAATTAAGTAGAAATTCTTTCACTTTTCAATGAATTAAAGTAAATAAACATAAGGAAGTGATGTTAAAGTCACCGATATTGAAATAAGTCCTATCACTTTTAGTTTTGTTTTGTTTTTTAATTTTTTATTATTTTTTTTTGATAAATTTTACTGTCTGTCAGTTCATCCAAAAATCATTTCTGTACATAGTTCCACGTATGTATGTATATATATACTTGGAATAATGTATATTAGTGCACAGAACACAGATTGAACATTAATTACATACACTAAAGTAGGTGACTCATATAAATAGTAAATTGAATGAAGCCAAAAGTTTACACATCTTAATAACTTTGAACCAATTACTATGCATTCTACATAATCTAATAGAATAACATAAAATTTGGTCATTGTGTTCAGATTTGACCTGTAATTGAATCGATTAATTCATTCAGTATATTGTAGTTTCATAATTTCACTATTTTACATTTTAATGTACAAAAATCAATAGGTAACACAAAATATAATGAAACAAAATAAGAGTTATAATGTAATAGACAATGTGGGTAATCAATAATTCATCCGCTCTATGTTTGAATTGAGTAAATAAATCTAACTATAACAATGTAGACTGTTTATTTATTCTTGTGATGCTCAAATTTGAATAAAAAAAAATGTTTTTGGACATGTAGCACATTCAGTAATTGAATAATGCATAACACATTTTAAAATAGTCAGAATTTGTTTTTTTTTTTTAAAAAAGTTAAATTCATCTCATTATGATAAATAAAGAAGTGAAACTCAAGGTTAAATTAAAAAGTTTTATATATTCGATATACTGACTACTTATCATGAAATGGTGTATTCAAAAGTGATATTCTGATTACAGAACTATTGAGAAACTAAGACCTTAGATGATTATTGGACGCTTAAACAATTAGCTCACTTCAAAATATCATTTTCTGTAAGGTCTTCATTGCGCAAAGGAAGAGTAAAGGTTTCTTTGAATAATCATGTTGAGAATTACATCACGAAACCCAGTCTTTATATTAGAAGACTCTTGGCCAAGGCCAAATAGACAACAATAGATATTCTTTCCACACTTAGTTCATTTCACTTTTCACGCTCTTTGTATATCTATATTAATACTTGTATACAAACTAATTGCTCGGACATTTAGTTATTTTATTATCACGCAACTATTTCGACTATTATTTTGTTAAAGTTTTTAACAATGATCTGGTGTCTAGCCCAATAATATAAGTAAACTTCATGTTAATTAATTTATATTGGTTGTTTGAATCTTTCCATTGACAATTAAGACTGGAGTTATTTAATAAATTTTTCGGCATTTGTGCATCCTCTGCACATTGCCTCGATCTTTCCACTAATCCACAAGAATTATAAACAGAGGTCGATGGCGGTTAGGAGTGGAGTCCACGACACGTGTTTCGTCTTATTTGGTACTCGTTGACTGGATGTGCCAACATCCATCTCTGGTTACAATGCTTGTAACAGTGGGTAATACCGATACAATCCACACAGAATGTATACATCCCAAAAAGACTGAACAACTCCAGTCCTAACAATCAATGGCAATACGTGATGGCATATCAAAAGGAGCCGTTCTGGGTTCGAGCCTCATTATTAACTGTAACTTTGGGATGTAAGTAGTCCCAAAATAGGGCTAAACTTTCGTTTTCGATTCTATTGACAGGCACCATGCATCTTTATTATAAAATTCATGTTTATTGTTTTAAGTGCTACATAATAGTGAAACTTTACGTTAACACTTTGATTTTCTCGTTACTCGGTTGTTTGATAATATGAAAATATTTTCAGAGAAACGTTGTTCATCGATAACATTTTGATCAAAACACATACATCCAACTTAACGATCAAAGTTATATTCTAATGTTTTAGTTCAAATATGAATAAAGATACATTGTTTTACCAACATTTATAACTTTAAGGATAAAATTTGTATTAATAAAATTTGACTTAAAATCATCAAAAATAGTGATTGGATTGTATGAAAAATTTGGACGTAAGTAAATATAATTTAATGGATGAAATATGAACCTTATCTAACTGACTTCAAGAGGTAATTCCTGGAGTTATAGTGAGAAACAGTGATCAGTGGAGTTCAATCGGGTCTGTTATGAGATAGTAACTCACTGATGACAATGGTGGATGTGTCGCTCAATTTCGTGGATTAGTTGAAGTTAGACATTAACACCGTTGGATTGCGACCTGCTCAGTGGTTTAGATGTTAAGCGTTTGCGCACGGGACTGATAGGTCCTGAGTTCGAATCTCACGAGGTGGGATCGTGGATGTGCATTGCTAAGGTGTCTCACAATAGAACGAGACGGCTGTTCAGTGCTTCCATCTTTTCCATGGTGGTCTACCTTCAAATGACTCATGGTCTCAACTATTGAAATTCTTATTTAACTGTTTATTTTACTGTAACTTAACTGAGACTAAATAAATCAGACTTATAATATACAACATCATGTGGTTGAACTTCTGTATTAGTCTACTTAATTTACGAATTTTTCCCAGCTAATCTGTATAAATCTATCTAGTATATCGTAAATCTTGTAACTTTTAAGAAGATAAACAGAGCACAGTATCGTGATGGATATTGTTGGCAGTATTTTCAACATTTCTAATATTTTGTTTCATGGTCAAAAACGAAAAAAACGAAGAAAAGTTTACAAAGTTTAATTTTGCTACTGATTGTTTTATGTCTAACGACAGGAATGAATGAATTCTTTTGATGTGAAATTTCATGTTTCCTTTCTTGTTTTTTTTGCGATATCTCTATTAATCGCGGAACAGATAAAGGCCGTAAGGTCTAGTCTGTAAATTCCTCAATTCATCTACTCAAATATGTTTTTAAAACTACAAAAAATGAGTTTTTTGATTAGTCTCTGGTATTCAATATGACTGGTAAATAAATAGAGAACACGTTGCTAACTAGAATACATTAGATAATGTTTATAAATCAAGATACAATTACTTATCTCTATGTGTCCTGTTTTCTTTTTGTAAAACCCAATGCAGTTTGCTCTTAGTTAACCATCAACACAATAATAAATTAATATTTTATCAAATACAAACTTCAGGTGAAATCATGAGAAATGTTTCTGTTACTACAATTAAAGTTAAGCTCATATGTTCACTCTTTAGTAAAGTGAATTTATGGGTAAATCACGTGCTGTTCTTAACTAGACTGCAATTATAAAGATGCAAAAAATAGACCAAAAGCAACCTATAATTATGTTATTTTTCCTGACTGTCAAATAATAAGAAGTTTCTTTATCGTCTAATCGATTTTGTACAATCTCAACAATAACAATAGTCCGTTTATAATTAAAATATGTTTAACAGTTTACTCAATACTGAATTGTATTTCCTTCTTGGTTATTGAAAGATTAAGGGCATCAAATATTCAGAAGAAGGAAAGTTAATCATCCTATGATATCGCTGACATTTAACACATAGGTTAATTAATCTGAATGGCATATATATATATATATATATATATATATATATATCTGATACTGTAATTATGTTTTGGTAAATGTTACAACAATCTGAATTTTTTTAAGTCTAAGAAAATTCTTATCCAACTTATTATTAAACGATTTCCTTTTAATTTCATATGCTTGAAGAAAAGTATAACCAGGACTTTGTAATTTCAGCCAAAAATGTATTCCCTAGTGTTAACTAGAGAGTTCACCTATGGTATTTTTACCTTCATACAAAAACGACAGTGAAATTAAACAAATCTCAAAGTTAAATTATCTTTCAGTCATTTCATTGTGTAAGATGAGTGAATCCTCATAACACTCTCAACAGTACCTAGTCGTAAGTCCTGTCTACGTTCACACTCAAAGTGGTGATAATAGATAAAATTTTTCTAATCTTAGTTCCAACCTTTGAGACTTTGAGTACAAACGTTCTACTAAAACAATTAGATATTACTTTGACATATGACAAAATTTATCAGAAGAACCATTGAATTCAATAATTTGAAAAAAGCCATCATTATTTTTAGTCCGGATCCTTTGGATAGTAATGAGTTTTAGCTAAAATGACAATAATTTCTAAAAGAAAGCAGTAATCGAATTCATTCATCAAAATAGTTATTTACTGTTTTGTTATAAGAATGCCTACACTTCATCAAACTCATTCATTTCTCTTGAATTTATGTGCCAAAGTTTTAACAAAAACAAAAATTCCTTCTTTGATAAAATCCTCATGAAAGTTTTGTTATTTTCTGAGTTGAATCCCTACAGAGAAACTAAACAAGAAATGTCATCTCATTAAATGAACAGTCATAATGAAATAATAACTTTATCTTTAAATATGACACTTTTTAGTTAATATAATTTTGATTGAGCACATGATCACCAACAGAATAAAAATTATGTTAACTCATTTGCAAATAGCATATATACTAACATAATAATATAAACATTTTTTGATTGAAATCATGAGTCAATTCAAGCTAGGCCACCATGGAAAACCTGGAAGCACTGGACGGCCGTTTCGTCCTAGCATGGGACTCCTCAGCACTGCTGAGGAGTGCTGATTATCAGTAGACTATAATTTAAGCGAAGAACGATCAGATACAGAATGAACTTGTAACACCAGCTAACTTATTCTAATTGAGGGTGATTCCTTGTAAATAAAAAAAATTGTATTGTGTAAAAAGCACAGCAAGTAAATAGATAAGTAATCAGACTATAGACAAAGATAGATATACTTATATCCACAATGATTTAGAAAAAACGCTCAAGATGCAAATTATTGACAATTACAAATACAACCATAACTTTTGTGTTCCAAAGTTAAAATAAATCAAGGAGCGGTTGTAATAGATAAGGTGCTACAATGTTACAAATTGTTTACGAATTGTACAGGCTCTTTTAAAATGTCTAACACTTGGGCATTTTTGTTCAAATAAATGTCCGTATTGTGTATATTGATGTTTATAGCATCTTTGACTTAAATATCTTCAAACGGCTGAAATAGTAGCCATCCGGATGAAGAAACCTGAGCTATGAGTACAAAAGAAATATATTCAACAGCATCTCCTCCCCTGGCCAATCTCAATGCCATTAATCAATACTTATATGCGCTATTGAATGACCTAATTTGACTATTATACCTACAAATTAAAAGCACGAAATTCAGTGAAGGGCTCTCTTTTCAACAAATCTTTTATCAAGCTGTACAATCGTATATATATAGATGAAAACTGTTTGTTAATTATTGTAACAAAAACATTTTAATCATCTTACTACATTCACGTTATAATTCGTTACTAACTTACTAAGTCTATTGTTGCTATTCGTATTACGTAATCTAGTATTATAATCTTTCTATTACGTCATCTTGGTTATTCGTGTTCACATTTCCTCACGGAACTAGTACTGTAACAAACAATTTTCATATATATATATATGTACAACTGTACGGCTTGCTAATAAATTCGTTGAAAAAAGATCCCTTCGCTGAATTTCGTGTTTTTAAGATTTAATGCTGCAATTACGACCTTTCGTGGTCATATTTAATTTTCTCTGCTTCTTAATTCACAGGAGAATATATCGAAAAGTATACTCTTCTTTCAAATATTAGTCTTATAATATGATGGGGATCTTTAAAGACCTATGAATGTGCTAAACGTAATTCATGATTCGCACTAATCTAATCGTCTTACAGTATGTATATTCACTAAGTTGTCAACGTGTAAGAGAACTTGTAATTCATTCTGTGGGTATATGCTCCATGTTTTGATCACTAAAATGTTTATAGGTTTTCTTTTACCAGAATATTGTAGATAAATTTGAGGCAATACATAAATAATTCAACTACATAATATATTACGAACTACTTAACACCTAATAGGTAGATAAACATGTAGATCATATTTTAAGGTTAGAGAGCAAGCAATATGAAAAATAGAAGCACAAGACGAAACATCTTTAGATAGGATATTTGCAACACACTAAGTAGTACTTCAGAAGTGTGATGTTATCTAAAAGTTTCAGTACTTCATCATATATGTGACTCATGGACGTTCGAAATACACTACATGATAATTAATCATAAAAATTTATTTTTCATAAATTTCGAGTAGAAGCCCTAGTTTGTATCGAATAAATTTTTCCAGAGGAAAAGTCGACTATCATTTGTTTCAACTCAGCCATACAGTATAACAGTTCATTTATTAGTTAGTGTTATTGTTCCAGCATTGTAATTTTTTCTAAATTTGAGGAACAAAGCTTATCTTAGCAACTATACTTTTAAATCTGTCTGATAGTGATGTATCAGAAGGGATATTGTGGAGATTGTAGTAATTTCAATATTTGAGACCATGAGTCAAATAAGGATAAACCACCGTGGAAAAGATGTAAGCACGGGTAGGCCGTCTCTTTCTATTGTGGGACTCTTCTGCGGTGTGCATCCACGATTCCGACTCGTAAGCTTCGAACTCAGGACCTATCAGTCTCGCGCGCAAACGCCTACCCTTTAGACCACTGAGCTGGCCACAATCCAACGGTGTTAATGTCTAACTTCAACTAATCCACGAAATTGAGCGACACATCCACCATTGTCATCAGTGAGTTACTATCTCATAACAGACCCGATTGAACTCCAATGATCACTGTTTCTCACTATAACTCCAGGGAATACCTCTTGAAGTCAGTGGATACGCACTGCTTAGGAGTCCCACAATAGGACGAGACGGCTGTTCAGTGCTTTCAGGTTCTCAATGGTGGTCTAGCTTCAAATGACTCATGATCCCAACTATTGATAATAATGTAACATTTATGTGATAAATCGATAAGATTGATCTTTTGAAATGTCAATGAGAAATTCTTTTCATTTAAGTTGTCTAAAAGTAAAATAACAAAATAATAATTAGTCTTATATTTTGAAAATGAACAAACATACCATATAGATGACTGTTTTAATTAAACACTGTTGAGTAAATCTTATGTCCTTTTTTATGATGAAAATACAAACAGGATATTAATAAAATTTTTATAAAGGCTAGTTCATCTAGATGAAAATTATCAGATATCTAGAAATGAAGAAAAAGAACTGTAGAAACGATTCGTTCAACCTCTTATCCTTCCTTGACCTAACTTCCTCTTAGTAGTATGTTTTGGTTTTTCTTTAGTTTCATTTTTACGTGATAATTATTGATTTTTCAAACTACCGTTTTGTAATTTTAAATTCTAATCAGTCACTATTATTATTATTATCCATAAACAAGTTTGCTTGATTATTATTATTATCCAGTATTCATCAAAAGACAGACAGGGAAATTATCATTGGGAAAGGATAGCTCAGCATGATAAGATATAATGTTGAAACACAGATGAAATGTAATCGGAATGATCATAGAAATAAAAACAAACCAGTTGGAGGTAGAAGATTTAAGGGGAAGATGGAAGGTGAAGCAGATGACTGTAAATGAACAAGAGTATGAAAAAGAGAGAAAATTTTTATTACATTACGACCATGGTAGAAGAAGAGGTTGTAGTAGTCTCTTTTGCACACACAATTCTGGTTTTCCCAGATGTATGGCTATTGCTTTGGCAATGCATAGAAGATACAGTCTAATTGTCTTTGAAAGACTTCTACTTACCTTGTAGATGACTTTGAACGCAGAGTCTGTCTTGATTGAATGACCAGTGTTCACAAGGTGTTCCATTATAGAACTTCTTATTGAGCCGTTGCCTCCTCTTTTTAGCCACACCGCATAATGTTCTTGAATTCTTTGGATAAAGTACGCATCGAACGTCCTATAAACCTAGCTCCACAAGAGCAGATAGTAGATTGGTAAATGCATATTGATTTGGTCAGATGCGATAACTTATCTTTCAGATTATTAATGAACAATGATCAGTTTTTTATTATTATGACCTTTATGTTTATCGTTTTTTTGTTCATATCTATCAATTGGACTATTATCTGACCCACCAATTATTTTCTTCCTTACCCTTTGATTATTAAGTAGCCTCATTTGATAATAAAAGTCTCGAATCCATTTTATGATGCAATCCTTTTATCCTTCTATAGATATACATATATTTCCTATATAACTATATATACGAATGTACAGCTTAAGTAAATGATTTCCTCAAAAAGAAAGAATTTCTTCGTTGAATACTCTTTCTCTCTTATTCAATGACACTATGGGTTATATCAAATATATAGAACTAATTAAATTCATTAGTAAATGGTACTGAATTAACGCATATCTTGTTTTATGATTAGATAGTTCATAATAATAATGTTAGTATATTATCCTTCTAAAGGAAACCTTTGAAATTTAGATAATACATAATTAACTAGAATATACATATTTTGGAGAAGAAAAAGACAGTACGTTTTATAGAAAAGTAAAGTCATTTATTTCTGTATTTGTCTAAGCTGAAAAAGATTTTGAAAATCTTTTTTGGAGCGGACAAATATGGATGTACTTTAATCATATTTTACATTTTCCGGTGTTATTTCTCTTATGTTATGTACGTAAATCGTCTATGAAATAAAGTAGACTTATGATTATTGAGTAGTGATGTAGTGAAGATTTTAAGAATGTTATAACACTATGAAATAGAAGACATCCTGAATAACTCGGCTAACATAATAGTAACTATTTTAAGACATGTATGTTTAATGGTGGAAACTTAAATATATATTGAGAATAATTTGAGAAATACAAACTCAAAGAATATTTGTATAGTACTGATATAAATTGTTGTGACTTTGTTGGCCCGCTTTTTACCACGTGGTTTATCCTCCAATCGCAATACGACTTATACAATCTTCACACTGTGCTAAACCTAGCATCCTTATTAGTCCCTTGCTCGCTTAGCCTGTCCAGTTGAGTCCAGAACACCAATGCAGCTTCAATTATGCGAATAATTTATTTCAGACATACTGGGTTTATATGTCAACCAAACAAACCGCAACGCACCATAAAATAGGAAATAACATTCGTACGAAATATAACCAAAGGTGGCTGTGAACGCAGGAGACAGTGGTTAATAAACATAGTATAACTTAGGAACAGTAAATCGTATAATAATAATCTATAGATCAAAATGAAGCTTATAATAAAGGGAATATAGATATATACTACTTAGTTAGTGAATAGTTATACCATAAGAATATATAGATAATATTAGTCCATTATAGATCTCAGAAGTTACTCGTAATTTAATCTTCGCTACGATATAACATTAATAATTAAAAAAGGATGCAAAAAATTTAGTAAATATTATAGTTAGTAACATTGAATTCATATTCATCATTCATTAATGTCATTCACATAAAAGACACTAACAGTATTCAGTTACATAGATGAAGAAAAAATATTAAACAATTGGGAATAATCCTTTGCTTTCTATCATACTTATGAATTATTCACTAATACATTTGAAATGGTCAAAATTATTGTTGAGATCTGAAAAAAACAGTATATTCCTCAGTCATTGAATTTATATATTCCATTTACAGTTAATTAGTTCAGATTTTAGATTGTAATGGTTTAGCTTCGTAAATCGATCACCTTGATAACCGATATAATATAAATCCCAATGGTGTTTAAAATCAGGTAATAAAAAGCGGCGACTACAGTTTATTAGCGGATAACACGAATCAGAAAGCTACTGACATATCGAGTGAGTTTGAAGTAGAGAGACGAATATATGTGTCTAAACAAATACAGAGACGAATTTATATTTAAATCGAATAAGTCTCAGCTAGGCAATGCAAAGTCCTATTAATAGGATTCGAATTCATATATACATGGGCAAGAGAATGATTCATCGAGGGATATTTAAGATAATAACATTTAAGCTGGAAAGATATGTGCTCAAGTTGCATTTGATCAAGCGCAAACGTTTGAACAGACAAGATAGTGATCATATTAGTACAAAGAAATATGCGAATTGTTACTTTTCGAACAAAATTGTCTGTTAAGTAAATTAATTGATTGTAGGAGAGTTGCTATAACACCACATTTAGAGTTTACTGTATTTAAATATACCTTTTATTAATACACAGATCTTATGCAATTTCCTGATTAGTCTATTTACGAGAGAAATCAAATTGATTTCAAATTTTTTTTACAATGTCTACTAATAAATTATGATTTGTTAGTCGTTTTGTTTTAGAAATGCGAATTTCCTAATAACATCTCATTACAAGGTAGTCGTAAACACTCGCATCCACAGCGTTGTTTCTTCCTTTTTCTTTTTCAAATAACATATTTAACGCATCCTGTCGTTTAATGTATAGTATATATTTATTATTGTCCGTCGGAACATTTGTAAAGAAGAACATGATGCTGTAATTGAACATTGTTAACCCTGTGATAGATTTGACTTCATATCAAACATTTAGAATGATGATATATATTTTTCAATAGTTGAAATCATGAGTAAATTGAAGCTAGACCAACATGTGAAACCTGGAATAACTTGACGGCCGTTTCGTTTCGGTATGGGACTCCTCACCAGTGCACTTATTTAACATTGGAGTTGTTTTATTAAATTATTTCATTCATTTCCAACATTATATAATCAATCTTTCATCCGTTATTTTCCTTAAATACATCATGCATATTTACACAGTTTGTCCATTACTTACTCACTCCCAGCAGAGCATAGGCTGACGACACAATTTGTCTATTAGTTTTCACAAAACTTTATCGATTATTTTCACAATGTTTTGACCTACTTTAAATGTTGAAAAATTTGTTTATTATGCAATGAGTCCATATTATGAATACTTCATTAATGTATAGAAAATATTTAAGTTTTTCTTAATTATACTTCGTTATGTAGTAAGGAATATAATTAAATATATGCACTATGTTGATAAGAGTTAAAACTATACCATCGAATGATTCTATACAATTTTAAACCTATCTTATTTCTTTTGTATTAGATGCAGACATAAAGGCGAGGATTGGCAAAGCAAGAACAGCATTCCTACAGTTGAAGAACACATGAAACTCAAAACAACTTTCAACCAATATCAAAGTCAGAATCTTTAAAACAAATGTCAAGGCAGTTCTACTGTACGGGGCTGAAACTTGGAGAACTACAAAAACCATCATCAAGAAGGTGCAAGTAATTATAAATAGCTGTCTATGCAAAATACTAAACATCCATTGGCCGGATACAATCAGCAACAGCCTTTTGTGGGAGAAAACAAACCAGCTTCCAGCTGAAAAGGAATCTAGGAAAAGACAATGCAAATGGATAAGAAATACACTACGAGAATCGTCAAACTGCATCACGAGACAAGCCCTTACTTGGAATCCTGAAATGAAGTGGAAAAGGGGAAGGCCAAAGAACACATTACGTCGGGAAATAAAAGCAGATATGAAAAGGATGAATAACAACTGGAAAGAACTGGGAAGGATTGATCAGGACACGGTTGGATGGTGAATGCTGGTGAACGGCCTATGTTCCTTCACGAGGAGTAACAGGCGTAAGTAAGTAAGTGAGTAAGTAAGTAAGTAAGTAAGTAAGTAATTCCTTTTAGATTAACATTATATACTAAATGAAGATTTTGGGAAATAAATGAATTTATACGACTAATTTATAGATCTGAATTCATTCATACAAATGGTAATTTAACCAAATTAGACTTTACATACATAAACCATATTGTGTGCATTGATACAGTACGACTATATGTCAACGAGTTCATGTCTAGATTTTAGATGAAATAAAGTATGGATAATCATTATATAATTATCATAAAAAGATTTTGTGGATATTATAGTAATTTAATGATTGAATTGAAGTGTCAATTAAAGCTAGACCACGATGGAAAACCTGAAATCAGTGAACGGCTGTTTCATTTTATTATGGGACTACTAAGCAGTGCGCATCCACGATCCTGCCCGGCGCGATTGGGATCCAATACTTTCAGTTTTCCGCGCGAACGCCTAACCTCTAGACCACTAAGCCGGTCGAAATCCAACGATGTTAGTATCTAATTTCAACAAATCCACAAAATTTGAACCACCGTCCACCATTGTCATTAGCAAGTTACTATCTCACCCGGTTGAACTTCACCGATCATGACTTCTCACTATAACTTCAGAAAATATCTCTTGATGCGCACTGTTGGGGAGTTATATATACCAACAGTGTTTCCAAGTTTTCCTTGATGATCTAGCTTTAATTGAGTCATGAATTCAACCATTATTTAATTGATCTATAGGAAACGTTTTGCTTTTATTTTGTTATTATCTGTAATTAGAGAGAATTTCCTGTCCATTTTGTACATAGTTTGTTAGGTAAATAATCGTTGTTTCATTGGATTCTCTTATAATAAATCAATTAAGAAACTTTAAGGGATGTCAATAAATTTAAACTTAAAAAAAATAAGTAGTTAACCAATAACTCTAATGGTTAGTATAATTAAATAATCCAAAGTATAGAGTAACCGTTATCCCATTGAATTCAGTTAGTTGATTTATGTATTTTTCCCAAATCGCTTACTAATAGACGTCAATTTTATATGATAATAAAAGAAATAATTGAATAACTAAAACTTTCTGAAATCTTAATCTCCTATTAAGAAAATTATCAAATCAAAATACGATTAATTTTACATTGAATATCAAGTTGTTAAACTGATGTAAATATTAATCAAAATTGGTGAGACTATAACTTATGAACGACTTTTGAGTGACGCTAGACTGACCTTTAGAGTGTCCACTTAATAAGCAGGATCAAATGAGGGTCATAAACCTATGTGAGGAATTAGAATTATAATTTACAGTTGATGATTAGGGTTAGAAATCAGATTTAGGGTTTTCATCACAAACTGACATCAGTTATAATGCCAAAACTCTATTTATCCGAATCAATGAGTAAATTTGGCGCGAAAATCCGAGAAGTATTATTTTATACATGATTGATTCGTCCATAAATTTTAGTCTAGCCACAAAATTTTACTGAGTCCACAACTTAAACTATTAATAAACCTAGAAAATGGATTATTGTAATTTACTGGTAATGTATATCAAAAAAACTTCACTGACTTACTAAGATATAACTTTTTTCAAGCTGAGTACAATAGTAACGTTGGCTTAGTTATTGTCTTGATTTTAAAGTGAGTTCTCAAATAATATTGGTTTACTTAATTAACTGTAATCATATTTGTACGCCTATATTTAGATACATCTGAGATTTTCAAAAATTAAACAAAATTTCTCTTACACTAAGCGTATTATCATTTAGATGTAATCAGAATTAAAATAGTTGAGTCTTTGTGAATAGGCATCTTTCTAATGCTTTATAGTAATTGAGTAACATTTCACTTTACATATGATTTGCAATGATAAATTAAACTGATCACTGTGAATTTTCGTAATTGTATAATTCATTGATAATGTTCGATGTTATAATGCTTCTTTTTTTCTATCTTGAGTTCCAGTTATGCTTAAGTTCATATTTCATCCATAAACTACATACATAAACCATGGATTGATTTCATGTTGATTTTATTTAGTAATATCTGATATCTGGCATTAACAAATTCTTCAAGTTGTATCTCTCATTCATGAAATTATTCACAATATACAAAATTAGGCAAATTCTATGGTTAATTGAAATGAATTTAGGTATATTTGATTAAGACAACCATACTACTTATTTTGAGTAATTTGAGTAATCTAACTATAATATAATTAAATTGGTAATACGATCATATTCCAAATAATGTCCAAATCTATATCATAAAATATCAAATGCTTTCTCGTAAAAAAATGTCAAGCAATTTCCTAATAAGCGTTCATATTCACTTATGATTCTTTATACTTTTTGCAAATGTCTTGTTTGAAGTGGTTTTATCAAATTTCGCTGTCAAATAACTTTAGGCATAAAGATAAACCTAAAAGTTGAAAGATTATATTGTTCACACTTTACATTCAGAACTGAACTACATTAGGAAACCATTGAAAACCAGGAATTACTGAAAAGATGCTTCATGTTAGTATGGATCTCCTCAGTAGTGCGCATGCACTAACTTGTTACTTCGGATCTAGCTTAGAATATTCAAGTCTTGTAGTTATAGCTTAAACATACATGTTTAACTTCAATCAGTTTGCATTAATGAAGGATTATATTCCATTGAGTTTAAGGAGTAACTGAACCATACTTGACACAGTTGATAACCACTCTTCATTGCGTCGCACTGGGAATGATGCAGTTTACTGCAAAGTATCGAAGAGATTAAGACGTATGTCCTGGTTTACACTACTGGTCAGAACTAAATTTAGTAATAAATGGTTTACTACTGAATAATATGTTCAGTAGCTTTGTTTTTCTAAGTGATAAATTCATATTTGTAGTGACAGTCACATTTCAGCTAAGTCACTTAATCAGAATGCTCAGATTTCAACACTAATTGTTTAACTTGAAATGTATTACTAATATTTAACCTGTGTTGTTTAACTAAGCATTTACCACATAGGAGCAGTATACGTTATTTAAGCATGGCAATATATCATATAAGAATGCTTAGTTGTATGTGGTGTTTTAAAGAGATCCTGATGTTGATGCCTGAAACCTGTCAGTAAATATCTTTGATAAAATATCTTGTAAATCGAAAGAATCTCTTGTGCCTTTGTGTACTTCACTGTTGGTCAAAGACAATCTTTTTCCTGGAATGTAATAGCACTTTAAATATCTCAAAATTCTGGAGATGTTTTGTTAAATGACTTTGTCTTCATAATACCACAGTTTACACACGTCTGGAAATTTATTCTTATTTGATACATTTATTTGCATTGTTTATTAATTTAACAATGAATTCTTATATGTTAATATCAAACTTTATCATTATTAAAATTAAGACGACAGTAAGCATTGGCCTTTACAAATATGTGAACACATTTAACACAAATAGTGGCAATCAGTCTTATATAGGTACCACCTGTTGTATACACTTCAGTGTGTGAATCTCTGAACTCGGGTTGTGTTATCACATAGGATTGAAACTATATTGGCAAAATGGGGTTTACGAAATCAGTGTTAACGGTAACATCATAAAATAGATTTAGGTATCAATCTGTAGTGGTTGACCCCATATCGAGCACACATAGCTTATTCTGGCTTCTGGACAAACCAACTTATCCGTTCTTCTTAAGCTGAATTTCGACCTTGTTATATATTTGCTTATCAACCTTGACTGTTTTATGTAAGCGTTTGTGTGTGCATTTTTTGTCTTACTCATCACCTGACTATAAATATCAATTCAGCTTGGTTAAATTTAGTTGGCTCACACGCCTTCTCCACCGCGCATCATTTCACTTCGCTTTCTTCGCTTCGTTTCTCCGATTGTTTATCTGGATCAACAATTGTATGAAATATACTTATTCAATACCCATTCTCGAATTTGACTTATTTAATTCCATTATTCACTAATGTGGATTAAATCGGTGATTATATACGAGGATTGACGATCTGTATATTTCGATAACAATATTGAATGTTGCTGTCTCCAACATCAGATGAGGTTGCATTGTTTTAAACTCCACGTTCGTTAACCTGCACATTCAAGAATTGTTATCGTACCGCAGGGAATAACACTCATGATTGTGATGCATATTCACACGAACAACAGTCCAGTGAGCTTCAATTAACTTAAAATAAATGAAGGCCAGACATTGAGTGTTCATTGCAGTCTTTCATTAACAATATAATGACACTATTAAAATTACCTTCTTCGTCTAATCGGCTGTGAGGATCCGCTAGGTACTCTATGGTTATTTCTCCAATATACAAATTTAATATACGACTTCTGATCCTTAAGAAAATGCGAATCACGTACTGCATAATGGCAGTAAGTCGGCTTTCCATAATTTCTGATGGCTGTCTTTAACTCTCAAAGTGATTTAAACACTACCAGCTACAATATCCGTAACCATCACAACTTGAGAAACAATAGAGATTTTATTTTTTATGTTATTAACGTTCATAATTTGAAGAAAATTTGCTCTGTCGACAAGTACTTACATTTTATATCAATTTTATGAAATAACTAACCAATTGTTACTAACTAAAAACTAATCATTGGGTTGGATGAAACGGAATGAAAAAAGTTTTAAAAATGGGATGGAGAAAAATTAATTAGAAAAAAATACAAAAAAATGGATATTCGAGTTAAATGATATTCGAAAGTATCTTAGTGTTAATTTAATGGACACAACATACCTTATCTTTAGTTTCTTCTATGAAAGCTGGTAAATATGTTGTATGGAGTAATTCAAAATTCGTACAAAACAATTTCTACTTTAATCCTTGAACATATAATAGATTATCAATAAACATTTATTACTTTAATGATTTGTGTATTGAAAGTTTTAATCGATAATGAACTTGTGAGATATAAGGAGAGATGGATAGTTGCTAGCAGTGGAATCCAGGACGTGTGTTTTGTCCTATTTGTGATGCGTCAGCCGGATTTACCTGCATCTCAGAGTTGATGTCCACTCCGGGCCTCGAACACAGTACTGTTCACTTTAAATGTCATTGCGTTATGCACTTAGTTAGTGAGTCCTGATAGCCACCTACTTGTGCAATAGAACTTAAGAGATGTTTTTGTACTTCAGACTAAAAGCTTTGAAAGTTAAAAAAATAAAAATGATAAACGTATCTTTTGTCTTTGCTTTGTATTTTGAGTATGTCTAGGCAAACTTTGTAAAGTTCTAATCACATAGTTACTTAACAGTATAAAGTCACTTTAAATAAGTATTCTAGCTTTATGAACTAGGATGTTTGTTGCAATGAACTTACTCTTTCTCTAACTTAGATTCAAACTTATTTGTATAGAATTAGCATACATATGTTGATATTTGTACGAAACATAAAAGATGTGAGTTCTGTCTGATGAATAACATACATTGTTCGCTTGTTTTAATAAAATTATAGCAGTAATTTTATGGGTACTACTGCTGAATTATGAGTAGAATAAACTCTGATTATTGAGATCATAGGTTTGTTCAAATTATAACTTATGGAAATTTACGATTCTACAATAGTTATTACATAATTATAGTTTTAAATACGTTTATGATAGTTAGCCCATCATGAATTCAATTCAATGATGATATGTAATTGTAAATAGGCATTTAAATCATAATGGATTAGTGGTAGATAACCATAAACATTTTGCTTATCATTTTACTTAAAATAACCTAATAAAGTTGACAATGAAGTTCGACCCAAAAAAATCAGGAAACTTAATTTATGTAATCAAAATTGAATTATAACGTTTAGGAAGTACTTGGGTAAACTGACATTATAACTTTCTGATGAACGCCAACCAATACGGGACTTAAGTCTATTGTTTATTGCCAACCTCTTTCAACGACCTAAAAATACCGACCCATAAAAAGTGCAAGTATTTAGCATCAATCTCTAATTTTCTTCATCCAACATCGTTATAAATCTTGATGATTCAGACAATCCATACACAGTATTGAATATGTGGTCGAGCGAAGTTAGACTATTAAACGTTCTACTCATTTTATAGTCATATTTTAACAATAGACTTACCTGTAATATAAAAATCAGTATATTTTTATTTTGTGATACTTTGAATAGCATTTTATTTCAAATTCCCAAATCATTAATCTCAACCTTCTGTTTACCAAACAACGAATTTTCTTCAGTAAATTTGGTTCCTTTAAACAAGTGCAGATATTTTAAATACTTATTCTACTTTTCTCAGTCTTGTTTGATTTTAAACAAATCCTTTTTCAATGGTTGAGATAATGAATCAATCTTTTTCAAGCAACAATATTAACAACAGCAACTTTGTAAATATTTTGAAGGAGTTTTTGTTCTCTGAGCTGGATGGTTTCGTCGTGGAGCTTTCATCGTTCTTCTGAACGACATCATCCAGCTCAGAGAACAAAACTCCATCAAAATCATCCATCTGAGCTACAAATCTTCACCTTGTAAATATATTTATATTTAACATATATAAATATCAAAAAACTGTTTGTAGTGCCATTAGATACGATATTATTTCTGAATAGCACAATCTTAAAGGTAAATGAAACATCTGTATAATCACTGCATTAAATTTCATTTACTCTCTTGACATTTATGAGTTTATGAGCCATATCCAATCAAAAATTTAAAATTACTCATACTACTTAAAAGTAGTCATAATGAAAAGTTGAAAAAAATGAAAAAGTTTGTGCTATTTAAATGAAATTCATTCTCAGTATGGAAATGTGAAGATTATTGAATTTCATTGAAATTATGATTCGATCCAAGCTTAACCATTATTGAAAAATTGTAAGCCCTAGACAGTTTTTTTCTTTCTGGTATGAACCTCTTAGCAGTGGAAGCGAATTAGAGTCATTGAGCGGCGGCCTGCTTGAATATCTGGGCTACCTGTTTCTGCCATCTAATTATTTCAACAAGCTATCTGTTTTTTCATTTTGTTTTAACGTCTCATTATGTCCATTAATCGCGTAATCTATACAGGCGTGCTTATGAAAAGCATACGACCTTTCGCTGCACAAGTTACAAAAAAGTACAATAAAAGACATCATGTTGGTTGGCAATATGCGTTGAAGAGAATGACATTAATCGTATGTCGATTCCGGAGCAGTTAAATTCTAACTGCCAATCACTGGTTAACAACGTGGACTATCTTCAATCCCTATTAGGTCAAAATATGTATCATAATTGTGGTGTCATTACAATTCAAGAATATTGGTTAAGTGATTCACAGGACGACTGCTTAGCATCACTACTTGATTTCAAAATTTATTGTCAGGATCGATCAAACAATAAAAAGAGGTGTGGCGGCGGTGTAGCTACATTTGTAAACGTGAACTGGTGTCGATCTGCGTTTGCGTGTTTGAAGTTTTCAAATGGCTTTATCGACTAACTCTAAGATGCAGTCCAAACATCTGAATAAATACAAATATGTTTATGTTACCAGGCTGCACATCATCTGCGCTATCTGTTTTCGCTGATGAATTCACTTAGTTCGCTGTTACTGCCTTCAGTGATTCACTTCCAGTTGTATGTGGTGATTTCAATTCATGTGTCTGTAGCTTCCTTACGTCACTAGGTCACCAAAATGTAGTAGATTTTCCTACTCGTTTGGATGCTCATTTAGACTTTGTTCTCATTAATGATGTGGGTGACTCGTAAACGTGCTCCATTGTCTAGCTTGGATCACTGTACTATTCGTGTTCTACATAAAGTATATGGAAAGCATGGGAAGAGTACACTCTTACATCAAACCAAGAAAGTCAAATATAAGAATTACTCAGAAGAAAATATCCGAAATCTGAAAAACATGTTTCACACGACTAACTGGGAATTATTTACAGATAAGTCACTGGGAATCACTACTGATGTTATCACTTGTTACCTTAAATTCTGTTTTGATATTTGCTGTAAGTTTTGATCGACTTACATCTTCACAACTAAAACGACTACGTAGGGTGAAAGAAAGAATGTACGAGGAGAAAAACTCTAGTGGAGTTCGTAAGCTAAATGGCCTAATAAACCTAGAGAACATTATGTTTACTCAAAAACTCTTGTCTTGTAAAAACTCTTCAAGTATGTGGAAACTCTATAAAGAACTTACAGGTGACAGACACATTAGGAGCGATAACCAGCTGAATGTTTGTGACTTAACTAAGTCTTTTGTACGTCAGTCATCTGATGTAATGCTCCCTTCATCCACAGGTTTAAAGAATGGCTGTGTTCCTAGTTTCACTGAAACTGATGTTCGAAGATGTCTCCAGTTACTTAATTCATCCCGATGGTTAGGACCTGATGGTATCCCAAAACTCCTTTTTAAAAAGTGTGCTGACGTCCTATGTTATTCATTCACGACAATCTTTAACAGATCCTTCTCGTCTAATCTCATACCGAAAATGTGGAGAAAGATGAAGATAATCCCTGTATCAAAGAAAGTATCTGGTGATAAGAATGTGAAATCTAGACCTATTGTAATAACTTCACCCTTCCTCAAAACAATGGAGAAATTATTTATACTTCCACTTCTGTCTGAGATAAATAAACACACTGATCCGTATCAGTTTGCTTACAGATGCAAAAGAAGCACCTTAGATGTCGTTGCTGTTCTGCACCACAATATAGTGTTCAACTTAGAAAAGGGTAAGAAGTATGTTTGATGTGCTTTTCTGGACTATACTTCAGCTTTTAATTTTATACCAAGACAACGTTTAATTAACAAGTTAATCAGCCTCAACACTGACAGCTGGATAACAAACTGGTTATGTTCCTACCTCTCTGGAAGGGTACAGTAAACTGTATTTGGAGGAAAGTGTTCAGGGTCTACTGTCTCACCAAGGTGTACCACAAGGAGCTGTTCTTTCACCTCTTCTTTTCTCTTTTTTTCCGCATGATCTGCCATCTTCCACAGTAAACACTTTTGTGAAATATGCGGATGATCTCACTGTATGTACGCCTATGTCTTCCTCTTTACATCCCGTAGAAATGAATGAGTTTTTGTCTCGTATTGATTGTTGGTCTGTTGGTAATGGTGTCATACTTAATCCGTCTGAATGTCGAGCTGTTAACTTTAGCATGAGACATGAACGGCATCTAAACACCGTTTTGAGATCCCATAATGCTTGTGCTTGATAGACACAGTATTGAAGGTAAATTATCTTGGTGTTACCTTTTCCTATGATCTCTCTTGGTCTTCCCACGTTTTATTGTTATCGGAGAAGGATTCCCGTCTGACTTACTACATAAAGAGATTACATGCTCTTGTGATTACTCGTCATTTACTATTACAATTTATCGATTCCACATCGTGTTTGTTTTTCATTCTTCATTGTCTAATTATTTGCACACTTCTTATCGTATATTGTGACTATCATTTTAAGGTCTATTTATCGAAGTTTGACCTATTTCTTATGCTGAACTACTGACTAGAACTGTTGTTATTTTATTATTCATATCACTACTTATCTTCTTACGATCAACCTGTACTTTTTACTTATCTATAGACATGCCATTTATTTATTTATTTATTGCGTCATCATTCTAACTCTTTCTGAAGTTTAATTTACATCATACATAACTGACTGATTTCAATTCATATTTTATGACCTCATTAACTTTATCGGAATCTTCGCTACACCATGATACATTTATTCATCCTTAACCACTCTCTTATGTATAAGTATGTCAATATCTGTAATAATGTTGAATTTTAAATATTTTAGGTTGTAAGCAGCTGATGAGAATCTAACGAAATACAATGAATTCATATTATTCTGCACCAATCTTTGTTCTTGCTGTCTTCAGTGATTACTGATGTAAACACATTTACTTTATTTTAAGTAGAATAAGACAGTGGCTAGCAGTGGAATCAGTGACTCGCGTTTCTTTTTATTTGGAATTCGTCAGCTGGATGTACCGGTACCTCAGTGCTCAATATTCACACCGGGACAAAAATGCAGTAACTTTCTTTTCAAAATCCGAATGCATATTCCACCTAGTTGCCAAGCCTAGATACCCACTCACGTCATCTTCATTTAAGGGTCGGTTGAATTTTCCTGCTGGCGTTAACGATCATGGTTGGTCAGTGTATGCGGATTGCCTCGATATTGCCATTAAGTAACATGTCTTTTGACCAAAGTTGGATACTGGCTAGTGATGAAATCACTGAAGCACTTTTCTCCCATTTAAGTACTGGCAGCCCTATTGCACAAGTCAGCGGCTTTTTACCTTGGATTATATTGCATGTTATTCTTAATCCACAGACTCCTATTAGTAGAGCCTACTGACTTAGCTAAAACCAACAGCTAATCACTACATGGACTAATAAGATGTAGTACTAACTGTACTTAACGTAACCATGTTAGGAAAGTACTGAGTTGGAGATTAGTAATTGTTTTTCTTCAATTAGTCGCGTTCTATAAAACCGTTTTGGTGACTTTCTGACTGATAAAAACTTTAAATTTATTGTAAGCAGCTTTATAAGGTCCTCATAAACCCGATCTATGGTAATTTTACTCACATAAAAGCTTGAAAGTCTTTAAATTAAATGAGCCTTTTAAATTAGCCTATGTTTAGATAAGCAGTATTTTTTTAATATTCATTAATTTCTTAAATATTTCTATGGAAGTATGATATATGATTAGGTGCATATGTTGAGAAGAATAAACAAAAATTGGATAGAACTGGAAAGGAAGGCCCTAGGACAGAGTGGTTTGAAAAATGCTGGTCGGCGGTCTATGTTCCGTTGGGAGTAACAGGCGTATGTAAGTAAGTAAGCATATGTCTACGTACACATTTATTTAACTTATATGTTTAAACATGAATCTCTGAAATCATCTATTTATTACTTCATTGACAATGATTTATCCATTTGATTATTTATTGAGATTTTAAAATATAAATCTATTCATTTGTTTCACTCGCTATTTACTTACGAGTTACATCATTAAAGTTAGTTGTCTGTAATAAATCAGTCTAACTACTTCTTTTCACTTATATAACATGTTTTATTGCTTAAAGCTATCATGATAATAGTTGCCCAGGCAACAGAATGAATGATTTATACAATGATGCTTTTTTCCCAAGGAAAAATGTAGATTATCAACAACAGGAAACATATTCCAATGATTGTAAGTATTAATCTATATTTTTTTTATTCAGGAGACAAATATATTAACATTTATTAGACATTACAATAGAATATTCTATCTGATATGACTAGAAATTTTCATTGACCATTTCTATTATAATTATTCATTATTAATCTTGATTGTATAATTTGAAAATTTCTAATCTTAGTTTTGTTCCTAAAGTGTTATGTAATTTATGGAACATTAAATGGATAATAACGAAATAGTAATAATAATAATAATAATAATAGTAATAGTGCAGTGAAAAAGAACACCAATGGGGACAATTGAACGTAATTGACACATAACTACAGGACTTGGTAATAAAATCTAACAATCATAAAGTAAATGCTTAGTTTGCAAAATGTCCACCAACTATCTCAAAATGACTCAGACTTCATTGTTCTTGCATTTTCGTACAAACTGCATTTTGTTTCCATTCTTTACTGTTCGATCCTCTTGTCTCTCTGCTGCCCAACCTTCTACAAACGGCTGAAACAGTAGCCATCTGGATGAAGAAACCTGAGCTATGAGTACAAAAGAAATATATTCAACAGCTTCTCCTCCCCTGGCCAATCTCAATGCCATTAATCAATACTTATATGCGCTATTGAATGACCTAATTTGACTATTATACCTACAAATTAAAAGCACGAAATTCAGTGAAGGGCTCTCTTTTCAACAAATCTTTTATCAAGCTGTACAATCGTATATATATAGATGAAAACTGTTTGTTAATTATTGTAACAAAAACATTTTAATCATCTTACTACATTCACGTTATAATTCGTTACTAACTTACTAAGTCTATTGTTACTATTCGTATTACGTAATCTAGTATTATAATCTTTCTATTACGTCATCTTGGTTATTCGTGTTCACATTTCCTCACGGAACTAGTACTGTAACAAACAATTTTCATATATATATACAACTGTACAGCTTGCTAATAAGTTCGTTGAAAAAAGATCCCTTCGTTGAACTTCGTGTTTTTAAGTTTAATGTTGCACTAACGACCTTTCGTGGTCATATTTAATTTTCTCTGCTTCTTAACTCACAGAAGAATTTATCGAAAAGAATATTCTTCTTTCAAATATTAGTCTTATAATATGATGGGGATCTTTAAAGACCTATGAATGTGCTAAACGTAATTCATGATTCGCACTAATCTAATCGTCTTACAGTATGTATATTGACTAAATTGTCAACGTGTAAGAGAACTTGTAATTCATTCTGTGGGTATATGCTCCGTGTTTTGATCACTAAAATGTTTATATGTTTTCTTTTACCAGAATATTGTAGATAAATTTGAGGCAATACATAAATAATTCAACTACATCATATACTACTTATGTCAATATAAGTAGCACACACACAATAGTAATAATAATGATATACTGGAAATAATTCTGTGCACATATAATATGTAATTAAAATATTCTAAAAATGTAAATAAAAATACTTCTTCAAATATTCACATGATTCTTCTTCTCCATTCCGTTTTATTATGATTATATTATTATATTACTATTATATATTATTATATAGTTTATTTAGTTAAAATAGTAATTATATTCCTATTCTATTCTTATTTTACTTTAAAGAAAGTAATTAAAAATTCCAATAAATTGAAGATCCTAACAACTAAACGGAATACATCCATTAAGATATTAAATAAGAAAGATTAATTCAGTGAAGAGTTCTACTTTCGGTGAATTCATTTTCAAAGCTGTACAATCACAAATACATACATGCATATATACTTTCAGGATGATAATAATTATAATAATGCTGACAGTAAACTTCTGTTAGACAAGGTATCAGTGAGGTAAATTAATAAGGGTATTGGAAAAATGTTTTTTTAATTAGGGAAAGTTTGATACTCGTTTGGTTGTTAATGGCTTAAGTATTCATGAAAAGATAGATAGGGAAATTATCATTAGGACAGGATGGCTCACAGTCATAAGATAAAATGTTGAAATTGAGATTAAATTTAATCAGGAGATCGTTGAAACAGAATTGAACCAGTTGGGTGTAGAAGATTTAAGAAGAAGATGGAAGGTGAAACAGATGTTCATAAAGGAAGAAGAGTATGAAGAGAAAAATTTATAGAGCATAGATTGTACCAATCTCTTTCGGACACACAATTCTAGTTTTCCCAGATGTATGGCTATAGCCTTGGCTATGCAGAGAAGATGCGATATAACTGTCTTTGGAAGCCTTCTAATTACCTTGTATATAACTTTGAACGTAGAGTCTGTCTTGATTGAGTGACCTGTGTTCACAAGGTGTTCGATTATTGAACTTCTTATTGAGCTGTTGCCTCATCTTCTTAGCTTCGCCGGATAATGTTCTTGAATTCTTTTGGATATACCTAGCTCCACACGAGCAGGTAAATTAGTAAATGCACATTGAGTTAGTCAGATGGGATAATTTATCTTCAAGATTATTAGTGAAAAATGATTGTCTAGAGAATACTATTCGCAACTTTGCTGCGAAGAATGTTATTTTTAAAGAGTCATTATTGAATACTATTGAATATATCTTGTTAATAATAATTTGATGTTGTTCTTTCAATAATTATTGGTAAAATTTAGAAATTAAAATCGTTGTCAAAATTTATTAGAACCTGTATAATTATGTATAGTCCAGGTTCGTTATCAGTACTGCTATAATATTAGACCTAATCGTGAAAGTGTAGATTTGTCGTGATGTGACTACCTAATCTATAAGATCTTACATGGAAGTCATATCATTATCTACACTGATTCGTCCTATCATAAGAACCACCAATGTGATGTGACATACCTGTGGAGAACACATTTAGGCTGGAGATAGAACAATATATTTGATATGAATAAAAATGCTTCCAGGTTTTCAACGGTGGTCTAACATCAATCGGTTCATGATCTCAGTCAAAAATTTAATAATCTCCACAACCCCTATACTGATAAAAGAGATAAGTTACACAAGAATGACCACACCTGCAGGGCTTAGTTATGCTGTCCGACTGAATCTCGAATGATTGTTCCCGCTTTCATCATGTTCAGTTTTGAGGAATGTGTGGCTAGAACCAATCCCACTACAGGCCTTCGTCTAAATGTGAAATAATGGTTACACAGTTGTTTTTTGAGGAGTTAATGTTACACTGGGCTGTCTGATCCAAGCTGTTTTAAGGGAATATAAACAAACCTCAAAATTATCGAATAAATGCATGGTTCACAGGTTTACTCTATACTAAACCAATCGTCCAATTATGTTAATTAAACTATGAATATGAGTCATTCAATGTGATAAAGTAGAATAATTGTGGTAAGATAACAAGTGTATTTGTTTGTAATGTATATCTGATGTGAGAGGAAATTCCATTGACCATATTTCGCCTCCGTTAACTATTGATGTCACGATTCAAACACGATGCACCATGAATAAAGTGACTACGAATAAAAATAAACAAATCCAAGTTTGTATTATTATTCCAACCAAGCTGGTTGTTTATCTTAAATTCAGATGAATTAACTGATCAGAACAAATGAAAGTAATCGTTGTTGTTCGCATAATGAGAGATGAATTGATAGAAGCAAAATGTGAATTGAAATTCAGATTTACTTATTAATTACTAATTGTCATGGGATAGCTAGCTGTAATCCATCTCTGCTATTTGTTGTTGGGTTTGTCCCATATGTGTAAGGTTTCTACTGTCAACCTTTGTTTGTGTGAAACCAAACCTATTGATGGATTCTCGTGTTTACCTAATTAATGAAATCGTGAAAAAATTAGGCGACCGGCTCATTCAAGCCAAGTTACTCAAAAACTGATAGACTTTAACAGCTGTTCAAAGTCTTGATTAGTTACATCTGCTAATTTGTGGTTAGTATATTAACAACCCTGTTCTCAAGTATGTTTACTTTTTATTTCGTTTATTTGAACACATAAATATTGAGACAAAGGGGCAACGAATACATATGCGCCACACAGGTCACTTGGTTTGTGTATAGGCTGTGATACTGCTCGGGTGCCCAAACCGAAGCAGGTGATTTTCCTAGGGAGCCATACCCGGAGCCTTAGACCTAAAGGTCTGATCCACAAGGCATTGGAGCAACGTCAAGAGATGCAGTTCCATGGTAGCCGGTGGCCAGTAATTGAGTCACACGTCATTTGTACTTTCAGGATCCTGGGGCCCATGTGCACCATTGGTTTGGAATCAGAGTTTTTCAACTCCCCTAGGTGGACCGTTCCATATTCACCAACCCGGTTAAAGTGCCGGACATTCGCTTTTCGTCCTCTAAATTTCGTAAACATCTCAACCGCGAGAAGGCGGGGATAGTGGCCGTATATCGGTAGCCACGTGAGAGCATTTTGATAGGGAGTGCTGACTTTCCTCATCCTCAGCCGTACCAGGGCATTTGGGGAGCTCTTAAGTGCGAAACACTAAACAGTATTTATTGATCAAATGATGCAATGTATGTGTATATATTTTATACTAAATACAAAGGAATTATTTCTAATTAAATTTTTATTAGTAATTTAGAATTTTTATTTTATTTTTTAGAGAAACTTGACAAATTTATTCATTATTTTATTAGATTTCATTTACATGCCAATAGAATGACCTCATTACTAATAATTTAATAGAGAATTACTTTCATGAAATACTTAGCTAACATACACATGTCAATAGATATGTTAAGATATTTCATGCATCAAAGTGAGAATTTCTCAACATTTATAATTGGAGTAATCAAATCAATGTTATGTATTAGTGTATATGCAAAATTTACGAAATTTAATATAAATGAACTACTCAGTTATTTTTCATAGAAAAGTACATTGGCTATTTAAAACAAATAAAAAAGACCACTGAGCCGGCATCCAACGGTGTTAACGGCTAACTTCAACTAATCCACGAAATTGCGCAACCGTACACCATTGTCTTCAGTGAGCTGATATCTCACAACAGACCTGATTGAATTCCACTGGTCACGGCTTCTCACTAGAACTCCAGGATATGCTTGTTAAAGTCAGTCACCAGTGAGCAGATGATTATTATCAGAAGGGGTCTTGTGGAGATTTTAGTAATTTCACAGATTGAAATCATGAGTCAAGTGAAGCTAGACCACCATGGAAAACATAGAAGCACTGGATGTCCTAGTATTGAACTCCTCAACAGTGCATTCCCTGGAGTTCTAGTGAGAAGCCGTAACCAGTAGAGTTTAACCAGGCCTTTTGTTAGACATCAGCTCACTGAAGACAATGGTGTACGGTTGTGCATTTTCGTGGATTAGGTGAAGTTAGACATTAATATCATTGGATGCCGGCTCAGGGGCATAGTGCTTAAGCGCTCGCGCGCAAGACTGATAGGTACTTGGTTCGAATGTCAAGGGGGGCGGGATCATGGATGCGCACTGCTGAGGAGTCCCATACTAAGACGAAACGGACGTCCAGTGGTTCCAGGTTTTGCATGGTGATTTAGCTTCAATTGACTTACGATTCCAACTATTGAAATTACTAAAATCTCCACAAAACCCCTCCTGAGAATAAAAGAAAGACATTTTAAAAGAAATTCAGAAATAAAGTAATTATAGTAATTTAAAAGAAACAGTACATAATTAAATGAAATACAGGATTACTGTATTTTTATTACAGTGTGCTCAATCTTCTCGTGAACCAATTTCTCAACCTAATAAATATTGTAATAAATTTTCTTATTTTAAATGTATTTTTGTTAGCTAATTATGTGTATTAATAGCAATATCTGAATTGAAACAAAACAGTTATCGGTATATTTTCACCCTTTTTCATCCATTAGTGAAACACGAAACAATCACATTGGAAATACTAATTTATCCCAAGTTATTGATCTTGATATATGTTTTACCGTCTCAAAGATTTGTCAATATTCAACTACTTAATCGTCTGGAACAGGAGCCTGAAATAACACGGAATAATATCGTAAATAAATAGATTTTGTCGAACTGTGACTCAAGGATGGAGTAAGAATATTTAGAAAGCACCGTACGTTTGATCACATAGTATTCCACAATCCAGCAAAATTCCTTACGGTTCCTTAGTTTCAGTGTTATATTATCGAGACCAGCTTCCACCTGGAACTAAGAATACTAAGTATCACTGTGCTGGTATTTTGAATTATATAATTTTTCCACATGTTCCCCAACAAAATAGAATCGCTGGTGTTAATCCAAAATAGTCGAGTATGAAGAAGCCTATTACCAGTTCAATAGCTCCAAATGGAATGAAAACAGAGAATTTGGTGATTAAGTTTCCCAGTGAAATACCTGGAAATTATTCGAATTTTCCTACGATAAAATTGTTTGTATTACTAATCAAATGTTCATGCCTAAAGAGTTATCATCTTTTCAAAGATTTTGGGGATTTATGTAAAACAAATCTGTCTCCGACCCATAACTAATCAAAATTAGTGACCACGCAATCAGCCTTTGTCTAAGAGTGTACTTTGGAAGTGGATAAAATATTGGCATTTCTAAACAGAATTCAAAAATATGCTCAAAGAAACTTTTAAGGCACTACGGACCAGTAAATTGTTACAGTCATCAACGTCTCAAAATTTGGTATCAGGATATTTATATTTCATATATATCTAGATAGACAGAAAATGCTACATCCCTGACTCGTTTATCTTCTTTTGTAGTAGTTTTTTTCTACTTAGTATAAAAATTCAAATAGTATTTTTCTTAGGGGTTGATAGATAAATTCAAGCTTCCATGGTTTAATCACTATCTCTTGTAGCCATGAGCTAACATTTGGATTAACTGAATACTAAGGAAGAATATAGACATTTACTTACGTACAAATGAATCACAGTTGGAGGTTACTCAATCAAATACCAATCATTTTTAAAATTCATTAATTACAAATAGAATAATGTGAATTTATTATAAAATTGAGTTGTTTAGATAGTTATCAACCATTGCTTGCAGCTAACATTTACTATCTTTCGTTTTCCTTACAATGTACAGCTATGTGAAAGTTACAGACATATTTAGACAAATGGGATTAGCAACTATTTAAGTCGTTGTATCTTTTGAAGTCATTTATATTATCTGTAGCTCTATAAAATCTATTTCTTTCACTTTGCCTAAAATTAATATAGTTATAACCTCTCTTAAGGTAAAGAAAAGTCACGGAGTAGACTAGAATTCATTTATTTACTTCAAATATTGTGGGATTGGTATTTCACTACTTTCCCAAAAACGATCGATTCATTCTCCTCTCTCCGTCTCTCTATCTTTGGAAACAGGAACTAACTCTTATTGTTGGAAAGCTGTACGCATTATACAAGGGTACAAATCTAGAGATAAAACCAACTTGAACAATTATGGGTCCATAAATATTACTGCAGTTATCTGTAGCATAGTGTGACAACTTGTTGGTGATGAACTTTTCAACCATCTACTTACCGAAAAAAATATCACTGATTCAAGACCTGGATTTCTTAAAACAAGACCTTGCATAACCTGTCACTTCTAATTTTTAGATTTCGTCTTTACTCAACATAGCATGGGAAATATAGTCTTAATGCTATACGTTGAAATTCCTAAAGTTTTTATATGGTTAACCACTAGATTCTTATAGGCGAACTCAGATGTTAGGGAATGAAGGACCTCCCATTTGTTTGGCTTATTTATCTTTTTAGTCACCGACACCAAATATTTAAAATAAACTTTTCCTTGTCGAATGCTGCCCATATCAGGACTTGGGTGACACAAGTTAGTGTATTAAAACATTTTTCTTTATGGCTTCTATGAACGATATCTTCAGATGATTTTGTTTAGATAAGCCATTATGTGTGCAGATAATTTCAAAGTGATGTATTCATTTCCTCCATGTGTGTTAAACGATATACAAAACCTCTGTAATACATATTTCTTAATATCTATAACAAGCATTTACGTATTTTATTGTAGAAATTATATGTCCGATCTCTCCTAGAATATTACTCGTTTATTCTTAGTAACATTTGGATAAAGGATCAATTAAAACTGGAATCCTTTCTCAGGCAATCTACACTTCACATCTTTGGTAATGATTGTACCTTAAACTTTAAATCTAGATGTGATAGGCCTGGACTCGAACCTTTAAGGAAGTGGAAACTTAATTTAATGTTTTCCTACAAAAAAAACCTAACAAACAATTTTTTTAACATCCAACGATACAATCTAATACCCATAAGCGCCTAATTATAGTATATGTAACACTTGGTTATGAATGAAAACAATTTCATTTCAAATCCTCTCTCTGTATGAATTACTTTAGCAGTAAATTCTCACAACTTTGTAATAATTTTTTGAAATTTATCGTTGGAACAAAACAACTGCCTACATTTGTTTTTTGTATCGACGTTCACCTATCCTCTGTAACTGTCCTAAATATTCTTGCATCTTCAAACATGTCTCATCCAGCTAGTAAAATTACACGGACATCAGATAATTAATCATCGCTATCACTGGGCGCACTCATTAGATTTCTTTACTTGCAAAAATCTTACACTTACACTGTGAGTGGTAAATTTATTCCATTCAATAGATCATAAGACAATTTAGTACATACATTATGGAGAACTTATCATTATCATTTTTGCTGCCTCTGTTTTATGTTTTTTGTTTGTTCTCTTTTTTTTAGTTGTTAATGACCACAAGTACTCTGTAATGTTACTGGAAATGATCTTGAAAACACTATTCACGCATTAATAACATGTACTAATCCTCCCACAAAGAACTAATGATTCCCAATTGAAGCCTTACATTGCCATAATCCATAAGACAAATATATTCTTAAAATAATTTTTTAAACTATCTTATTATAAACAAATTAAATTCATATGTCTATCTAAATCAATTTGATCATTCCTGTAAATCTTCATGAATTCTGTAATAATTTTCAGAGTATGGTATTATTTTTCTTACTATTATTAAATGATCTAGTAGTCTATATTACTAAATCTAAGTAGAATAGTCAGACCAAAATTAAATATATTGAAATCTTTTGTAAATACAATTACTTGATGTTTCTAAAGAGAGGCCTAGATGATCAAATTAACCATTTTTCTTCTGCTACATGACTACGTTTCGCTTTATTGGTTTGTTTTGTCTTCTGTTGTAAACAAATGAATTAGTGACATGTTTTACTTTAATATTCATCAAAATAACGTTCATTTCATAAATGAATCATTATTTTGCATAACATTTGTCATCATTCTTAGAGCAGTATCTTTCTAGATATTATCTCAGCCAAAACCAAACTATTTGATGTTCTCTTTTACTGTTGTTGTTAATCACAAATTTCATAACTAGTAAAATGAATTTGTTTATTTAGTTGATTACCAAATTATGGAAAACAAAAAACAAAACAACATGATCTCAACTATTAAAATGATTATAATATCCACAAAACCCATTCTGATTTTAAAACAATAACAATAACACTACTAGCCGCTTTCCATCTTTGCTTATAATAACAATAATATTTTCATAATTAAACATGACAACGTTTACTATACTCTTTAATAATACCATAATAATAATTATGGTATAACATTAATATACATTACATCTTGATCATCGAAGAATGTTAGCGGTAAATTTCAATTATTTATTATTGATTTAATATTGATAAGAAATTCCTTATTACAACTGTTAAATTTAATCACCATGGTATTATAAGTTTTAAAATGTATCGGAATTTTGTTTTTTTTTTGTTTTTTTAAATATACAAAGATGTACCATAGATTTCATGATGATAGACAGCTAATCTGTGTGGTTAGTAATCTCAATACATATTTCTTATTTAATTTAAAATTTACAAATCTATTCCGGTTTATGTAACTGTTTTTTTTTCTTCTTAACTATGAAGCTACATTACAGTAAATATTTTTGATTTTACTAACGATATTAATAGTTATAAAACTTGTTGGAACTAATATGATATTGTCTATCTTCAGGGATATTGAAATTCGGATTTTAAAACTGTTTCTGTTCATCACTATGAATGAAGAAGCTGAAGTGAAAGGGAACTATAAACTAAATATGTATAGAAATTTTACATGACTCAGAAGGTTTTCATGGCTCATTCTGAGATTCCACAAACCTATTCAACTAAATGTATAACAATTTCTAGATTACACATAACTTCATTGAAAGGTGATGAATCCTTTCGGCAATTCCTGTTGAATACAATTTACATGTGAATGAATATACATTTCATTTGTTTTTGTATTCATACTGTTTCAGTTTTACTCAGTGATCAGACCTATTTGTTCTCTTAAATATATCTAGTCATTGTGTAAATAAGGGTTGGTAGTTCTCTTGGAGCTTCTAGAAATCTCACAGTAAATGTCTTTATCCAAATATTTTCATCCGTATATTATGGTACTAGCTTATATTTCTGCAAATAACAGTTTAAACTCCACAGTCGTTTAAGTCGATACACATTGAGAGTTAAGAAGAATCCACTGCAGATCTTATCAGTTCATCAATCATAATATCAAAGAAGCAGATTGTGAATGAATGGTGTTTATTATCAAACACTAAAAGTAATCTAACTAATGGATTTCCAACTTTCCACTTTCCAATAAACTGTAATAAATGATAGAACTTTGTACTAATTAAAATGGATGATTTATTTCCTGGAATTTTTTATGTCTTTATTTATGAGAGCATAGAACTCAGAGTCACTTTTAGAAGAGTTAATTTTGTTCTGATTCACCTATATGTTTAACATTCTGAATTCTTCATTCCTATTGAGTAATTTGGTAAAGTTGTATAATAGTGTTGCTTTTCTAGGGCAAAATAACATACTGGTGTAAAATTATGCTCTATAAAGTGATATAAGTTAAAAACCAGGAGAAAAGCAAGGAAGAGTTTGTTTTTAATTCGTTTATTTGTAGAATTCAGCATACACTACTATGTAAAGAACAGAAATGTTCACTATCAGATGATTTAAGTAAACTACAAATAAAATCTTTTGAATCATTTACCTCTAAAACAATCCCATATGTTTGTTTAGCGAGGTACAATCTATGGAACTATCCACCCCAGAATGGTATCAATGATAACCAATTACACTAAGAAGTGATCTAGGTTATTTGATTTATTATATTTTCTAAAATAGTTCTGTCAGTTGATTCAACAGTTCTTACATAGTTTAATAAGCTTTCAGTATATAAGGCCGATCGAAAGAATTATCAAAAAGGCTATCACCCTGAGTTCCTGTTATGTATTTCGTTACGGCATGAGAAACTAGTAAATTTAAAAATAGCTAATAAGGCAAATATGTGACTGAAACTAATGTTTCTTTTGTGACTTGATCCAGCCAAAAAACTATATTTATTATGGTTTAAAGAAAACATATAAAATGTTTTCAGCTTAGTAAATTAGATGTAAATTCGAAATTGGTTTTCATCACGAACTACTATCAGCTAAAAAATTGATGAGAAAATTAAAAAAAAACACTTCATAAGTAAGTTTTCCTATTTTGGATATGTAATAATTTGAAACTTCCTATAGGTGTACACCCACAACATGAAGACGACTGTAATAACGATTCTTAAGTAGTGTGTCCAGTACAATCCCTTTAAACCAACTTACGTAAGTCGCCTTCAAATTCCGATAAATCTCTACAAAATTATTTTACTAAAACCAATATATGCTCTACATACCCGATCTGAATCATTTCACCCTTACAGCATGTTGATGTAAGTTCAACCGAATTTGGTTAGATTAAACATTAGAAATGAATTTTTTACTGAAGTTAGATCATATATGGGGTCATGGTTGTTCACTGCTTGGATGCTCCACAATAGGACAAAACAGGTATCTAGTAGCGATAGATTTCAATGGTCAAATAGATATAATCACTCTTTGATGCAAAACTACACATTTAACAAACTCCACAACTATCCCACATCAACAATTTAATTTTTTATTAAAGCCTGATAACTTTATTAGTTTGAGATGTCAAAGTTGACTTGTATTATAATGTTTTTTATTATTGATCCAAATTATAATCAAACCAGTTACATTAGTTATAATCGTTATACACTCACATGAAATCCAACTGATAAATAGTAAATTGAAAAACTGCAACATTCATTAGAACAATAAAATGTTGTAACAAAATATTCATGTAGATGTTTTGTGATTTTATTAAATAGTCTATTCAATTAATAAATCTGTGGATATCGGTCATGCAGATGAATATTTCAATCTTGAAGTCTTATAGTCACAAGTCAATCTAAGCTAGACCACCATTGAAATCCTAGAAGTATTGGACGGCTGTTTCGTCCCAGTATGAAACTCCTCAGCATGCACATCCAAGATCTTTCACACGGGACTCGAACCCAAGATTTCAGGTCCTCAGTGCGAACAATCAACCTCTAGACCACTGAACCGGAATCCAACGGTGTTCATGTTTAACTTCAATCGATCCATGAAGCTAACAAAAAGATTTATAAGTAATGAATTCCGACATTTATCTTGTTAATCGTCCTCATAAAAGGTAAACTTGGAATAGTGAATTTATTTTCTAAATTTTGGTTAGATGATAAATTTTTGAGTAGACCAACTGTAACGTAGTCTACTTAGTATCGCCGTAATATGTTCAGGTTTACCATAAAATATGAACATCACAGGAAAACGTTACAATTGAACACGAGTTTCTAAGAATATCACTCTGGAAACACTCTTCAATAAAAACCAAAAAAATATAAGTGTATCAAAGTCTACAGAGAGTGAATATGAACAGATCAGTAGACACATTGATCGCAAGGCACTACAGTCGCAGTGGATTGCTCAATTTTCTCTCAGAAAGTTTTGAGAGGTTGGATCTATAGATTTGGAGTAAAATAACCTTTAAAAAGTGACCTTGTACATAGATCATGAATCAAGATGAGTTTAGATCATAGAGTATTATATTTTTTTAAATTTTAGTGACTAGACCTTATCATGCTCATCGAGAAAACTTGAAATACTAAGCTCAATCTCATTCATAGCTATGAGTGGGTACCACGGAAAAAGTTTTAAATTAGGGTAAAATATTTACCTGATGTTTCTTGGCTTTTAATAATACCCCAGTAGACTTCATTTCGCAACCAAAACTATTTTCAAACTTAATTAAACAACGAATTATATTCCTTAAATAATTAACTGAATATTCATGTTAATATTTTGAAACGTTCAATTATCTGAGTACCTAGTTTAGGCAAGCCTAAATAATACTCTCGAACGAAATATGAAATGTTGAAGTCTTTTTGCCAATCAGAAAACAATAAACATAGGTGACTAAATTACAATGGAAGATGAAGGTATTTACTGAAAATATATCAATTTAATATGAATAAAGCGTTTTGGCGTACGGGATTTTGATCAACTTCAGAAAATTCTACAAACATTTTGTGGGACTAACTAAGCATGAATAACAATGTAAAAACTTGTAGCCAATAAAAATTAAGTCCACTTATCTAATAGTAAGAATATACAACAAAGTTGGAGAACACATTAACAACTTATCATCTAGTCGTTTTGGTGATAATATTTCAAGAATATTCTTAAAACTATAACTATTGTAACAAGCTTAAATTTGTAATTTTACACTTTAAAATAGTAGATAAACTGTCATTCAAATTTTTGACTGAGTTTTGAAATATTTACTAATGATAATGAGATAGTGGAGAAGATTTGTAGCTCACGTGGATGATTTTGGTGGAGAATTGTTCTCTGAGTTGGATGGTTTGGTTCTGGAGCTCTCATCGTCCTTCTGAACGACATCATCAGCACAAACTTCAGGTAGAAGTGAAGTGTTCGGATTTCCCCACATGTGGTTCACAGCTTGTCCTGTAGACCTCGATGTTGATTAGTTCTCGTTGAACTTAAACCTGTCATTGTTTACTTCTTCGTTTTGGTTGTATCTACCATTGGAAGATCCAGCTCAGAAAACAAAACTCTATCAAAAACTACTGATAATGTTTTATAGAATCATACGGAATACTATCATAATACATTTCTAAACGATTTGACCATAAACAGTTTTAATTAGTTTATATATGTGTATCGGAAAATGCAAAAGCAGAAATAATTCTTATATATAATCAGTGGTGGGTAGAGTAGCTATCTATGTAATTTTGAAAGCAAATACATTTCAAGAGTCCAATAAGAATAGGTGACAGATATTAATGTCCCTCAGTCACAAAACCTAAATTTGAAACTAAATAAAGAAGTTATCTGAGACGGTCTCTATCAGAAGAATATCAAATGATTAAGAGTACAGCTCTAGTTCTGTTAAAATCCAAAGTCTTTCTTGTATGTTATAAAATACTTAGTACTCACATCAAACTGATCATGATAAAATTGATTGCAGTCTTTATCTATAAGGGTGTTGTAAACACCACTGTTCTCCTTATGGCTATTATCATTGTTAAAGAAAAATACTTTCAAATTACATTTTTTATTTAGATCCTTATAGCGCCAATCAATCAGTGTACCTCAACGTTTCTCAATATCATCATCTGAATAAATCATTCATACTTTTGTTTGCCCAAATTTGTTTTTATTTTCAATTTCTTACACAAAAACACTAACAAAAGAATGTGTGGTCAAATAGTTCTAAATGTATTCAGATTAAAGACCATGTGATTTCTATAGTCTTAATCTTCGCATTAAACTATCTACATATTCATTTTCTTGTTGTTTTTCTACATATTTCAGTAATGACGTTCTGTCAATATTTTTTTTCGAGAGAGTTCCACTGTATGGGGAGAACTACGAAAGTCATCATCCAGAAAATACAGGTGTTTATTAACAGTTGTCTATGCTAAATACTTCGGATCCGTTGGCCGGAAACTATCAGCAACAACCAACTGTGGGAGAGAACAAACCAGATTCCAGCGGAGGAAGAAATTAGGAAGAAGCGCTGGAAGTGGAGAGGAAACACATTGAGGAAAGCACTCAACTGTGTCACAAGACAAGCTCTCACATGGAATTCGCAAGGCCAAAGGAGGAGAGGAAGACCAAAGAACACATTACGCCGAGAAATAGAGATAGACATGAGGAGATTGAACAAGAATTGGATGGAACTAGAAAAGAAGGCCCAGGACAGAGTGGGTTGGGGAATGCTGGTCGGCGGCCTATGCTCCATTGAAAGTAACAGACGTAATTAATTAAGTTCGTAGATGCACACTTTTTGAAAATTTTGTCTTATAAATACTATAGTGTGCGCACTGTAGAGGAGTTCCATACTAGGACGAAACGGCCGTCCAGTGCTTCCAGGTTTTCAATGGTGGTCTGACATTCATCCATTCATGATATCAGTTGAAATTTAAAATAAACTGAGCATTAAGTAGATTGTACATAGCGAAAATAAATTCGTAACATATCATTGGGATATCAAAATATATAATTTCTATTATTATTATTATTATTATTATTAGGCACTGAAAACTATTTTTAAAATTTGTTCTCTAGGCAACCAACGAATTCTTCTAACATATCACTTAAAATAAACAATGAGTATTCAATTACTAATCTTTTTGCTTATCTATCTACATATTAACATATCCATAGTAAAGCATTTAGAACAAAAATACTTCATATTTGTCTGTTAAACAGAATTTTAAGAAAGAATTTAAATGACATAATAGGTATATTATTCAATATACATTGTATTGTTACCAAACAATTGATAGAATGATAAAATCATAAACAGATTGATTACTTTACCAATATATATATCCTTATATGTACATCACAGAAGCATACAATTGTATACCTGTTGAAACTAACCCGCGATAAATTTATCAAATACCAACAGTGGAATTTTTTCTCAATTCAATGTTTAAGGTATATCAACATTCTTATTATGTCCAATAATTCAGTAGATTATACAAATATGACAACAAAAAAAAGATAGAATATATATTACATAGAAATTTATGAATCTTTAATGAATGACAATGATCTATGCAAGTATTCAATGTTCCTAATATCAAGGTTGTATAGAATCGATCGGTTAACAATATCACGATGATAATAATAATAATAATAATAATAATAAAAAGCATTATTTTGATTAAACTATGCAAGTACTACTAATATAATTGGTATTTAATTGTCTTAGAGAAAGGTTTTCTATTGAATAAATATTATCAGTGCAGAGATTTGTAGCTCAGGTGAATGATTTTGATGAAGTTTTTTTCTTTGAGCTGAATAGTTTGGTTGTGAAGCTTTCACAAACTTGAAGTTTTTGCTGATGATGTCGTTCAGAAGAACGATGAAAGCCCCAAGACCAAACTATTCAACTCAGAGAACGAAACTCCATCAATATCAGTCCAGTCTTTCAAGACAACTGCTGATGGGATATAGGAGATTATCATTAAAATCTAAAGAAATTGGATTATGAAATTGTTTTAATTGAAAATCTGTATATTCAACATATGATAAATGAAAATGTTTCTGAAGAATTAATAGAATAGAATTTCAATAGTTGAAACCATGAGTTAATTGAAGCTAGACCATCATGGAAAACCTGGAAGCACTGGATAGTCGTTTCGTCCTAGTATTGGAGTTCTCAGCAGTGCGCATCCGCGGTCCTGTCCGCCGTGAGATTAGAACCAAGGACCTATCAGTCTCACGCGCCAGCGATTGACCACTATACCACTGAGCCGGCGAACAAAAGAAATTAATCTAAAATCATGAAATGAGATATCATTATATTGACCAAAATGGATTGTATGTAAACGATCTGTTGCGAATCTAACAATATTCGTAAAATACTAATTTATTTGGGAATCTTAAAATGACAGTTCTACGGTTCGAACATCTAAAACGCGTATTTAAATTTAATTGAGGTTGCCGTTATTTTACAATCAATAAATAGACAACAACGTTTGTGATCGCAAACCATAACCAGAATGATTAAGTCAAAGTGAACAAAAGCACTCATTAATAAGAGTAGAAGGATAGCCTTCTGTTTAAATTGAGTGCTCTATAAGTCGGTTAATATTTAAGTCAAAAAAGATTATGTCAGTATTATGCATTCTATGTCATCTTTCTAGAATAAACAAGAACATGGATACGATTCGCACTATAGATAGAAATCAATACTTTGCAACAGTGTTCCGTGACATTTACATTGATTTTCTTCAACTATTCCACTTCAGTCCGTAGTTCATGTCATAGGCTGATTTTATTTAAGGATTCATTTGAAATTTTGGAATAATTGATAACAGCTTTGTTTTATTATGGTATATCTCCGATTTTCTCATTCACAATATATTCAGGGTTGAAACTCAGAACATTCAAACTACTTAGCAAAGGCTCATATCTTCAGTCTAGTCAGTTAGTATCCAATAACTTAAATTTATAATTTCAGTCAACTAGCAATCTATTCCTAAAAAGTACCTGTGTTTAATTAACTATATCCATGGCTTATTACACTCATTACATCTTGATTATAATACTCACATTTTAATCGTTTCATTTACATGCACATAGATAAGTATATATGTAAGTTTCATTAAATATTAACACAAAGATTATGTGAATTTCTTCTACATTTATATCTAATAAAAATAAGCAACTATTTGATGAAATTAAGCTTTCCAAATAATCTTGATATATTGAAATATTAAATTACCATGTTGTACTTTAAAAGAGAAATATTTCCGAGAATAAGCTAAAACGATTTACTGATAACATATGAATCAACAAATATAAGTTCCGAACTTGGATAAACATATCAAACTTAAAATAAGGCTACATAAGAAAAATAATTAGAAAAGCTAAAAAAAACGATTATCACTATGAGAAGGTAATTACAATTTTAATAAAATATTTAATCATAGTTTTATACTTGAAATATGTATGTAGTCATGTTTGTTGTTGTTGTTGTCGTTGTGGTAGTAGCGGTTGTTCTGGTTGTATTGAATCAGTTAATCAAAGTTATCAACCTATTAAGAAACTTATATTGTTTTATAACATTTGAAACATATAGATATGTAACTTTATTCAATACTTGATAAAACTAATAATCAATAAATAGAAATATAACTAAGATTTGTAAAATTATGTTTTTTCTACGTAGATATAAATTACGTAATTTATAGTTAATTTGAATTGATTTAGTGTAGTTTCATAAGGGGTTTGTGGAGACTTTAGAAATTTCACGGATTGAAATCATGAGTCAACTAAAGCTAGAACACCATGGAAAACCTGGGAGCACTGGACGGCCGTATCGTCCTGGTATAGGACTCCTTGGCAGTGCGCATCCACGATCCCACACCCCGCGAGATTCGAACCCAGGACCTATCAGTCTCACGTCAGGCACTTAACCTCTAGACCACAGAGCCAGCATCCATAAGTGTTAATGTCTAACTTCAACCAATCCACGATGTGTAGTTTTTTTTCTATAATTGATGGAAGTAACTAATAATTAATTTATATAGATTTGAACTAAATACATTATAATGAATTATACGATAGAGTTAGTTTATTGTAAAGTAATCGGATACAAAATAAAAGAAATAAACCAAAATATTGTACACTTGACTTCATCTATATTTCTATGTAGTTACAAGTAGACTATAGACATTAATGTAGAAAAGCAATTTTTTTTCAAGGTTATTAATACATCATTAACTTTGAAGTCAAATATTTTTTTATCGGAAAATTACACTGTTCTTCATGACTTAGTTTCATTAATGGAGATGTTTTCAAATATAATACTTTAGTAAACCAAGGTAATTAAGCGACAAATCATTCAGAACAGATCTACTGAAACTTTAAGAGTAACTAATTGTCGTATATTGTCACATTTTTTGATCTTACTGCTTGATTAGAATGTGGTAATAAGCACATTCCAATTTATCGTTAATTAGATTTCTAGAACTGATAGCTTACCAGATGATCATCAATCTGTTCAGTTGACTTACAAATGAACACTTACTTTCTAAAGTAAATAAGTGATATTTTAACTGTATCAAAGCAGGTATTACATTGAGATAAATATTGCTGATTTAACTATCGTATCTTATCTAATTCCTAGCCAACAATTATATGGAGATTATTATTCCTATCACTGTTTTTTTTTTCATTGTGTGAAATACTTCATTATACCATTTAAATCTATTTGATCTTACCATACATATTGACCAATGGTAATTAAATACAATTTTAATATTTCATGAGAAAAAAAGTGAATGATTATATTGATAATAGACTTTCATTATTAATAAATATATCTATGTGGAAATTTGAGCTTGAGAAAGGTATCTAATGGTTAAGTGCTCACGCGCGAGATTGATAGATCCTGGGTTAGAAACTCACGAGGTTTGATCGTGGATGCACACTGATGAGCAATCAGACAATAGGACGAAACTATTAAAATTATTACAATATTCACAAAACCCCTTCTGCTATATATAATTTTAAATAGTATTTGATATAGTCAGATAAATTAGATAATGATACCATGTCTAATTTTACTCTACTAATAATTCGTAGTTCCTTTTTTTTCCCTTAAAATTGTGTTTCAAAACTAATATGATCAAATTATGCATGTAGACATTTAATAACACTTACAATCATAATATTATACAAGCAAAATATAATGTGTTTATGATAAGGTTTAATGCTTTATAATACTAAGGATAGAAAGTATATCCAAGTGACAAATGGAACAAAAATATTTCATCACTACAGGGATTATGTCAATCATGTATAGTTTAGAAAATTATTTCAGCATGAAACAATTTTACCAAGTAATATACAAATGATTAATTGCGATGGTTTTCTTTTCAATATTAAAAAAAAATACCATAAAATGTTTACATTATATGTAGGCTAAACGTTCGATTCCATATACTTGTCGATATCAGTAATAAAGCTAAACCATCCAAGTTGTATAGTTCTTAAAGAGTCAATAGTTCTACTTTAAATCAATACAATAACATATCACTATTCTACAGACTACTTATCATTGATCTTTTTTTTAACTTGAAACATTCAGCCTATTACTGATTAAACATTCAAAATATTATGAATAACAATATGAATGAAATTAAACGTTCAAGCTATAACATGTTAGGCATTTACGATATGGTGCATCTTTATTCGATCATCTACTTACTTTTATAATAATTTCTGTTATCACGATTTAGTTAATCATTTCTCAATAAATACAGGGATTAGACCACATAAAATCTATTTTCAATCAAATTTACTCAAACCTTTCAATAAGTTAAATTTTCGTTTACATTCTAAGTAACATGAAACAGTCAAAGGTGGTTCTTCCATTTTTTTTATCAAACTGTTAACTTTATGCTTTAACTAATATATAAACAATTTGTGAATTTTTTGTCGAATTCAACATGATATCAATCTGTTACAACATTCATTTTAAGAATATTAAGGAAACTTTTATTTAATGAATTGATAGTAATATTGAATGATCAAACTACTGAGAATCATCTTCTTTTTTTATAAATAAAAAAAAACGTTTCAATCAGTTCGTCAGTTAGCCAGTCATCCAGTCAGCCAGTCGAGAAACCCCCCACTTATCATACCATATAAGATCACTTCTTTTAAAAAATATATATCTAAATAATACCCGGTTACAACAAACTTATTGTATATCCCATCAAAATAATAAATAAAAAAAAACAGTGTACAAACCTATAGACTGAATAAATAATGAAATGTCATTTTTTTTGGTTTTTTTTTCACAATTTTCGTTTTCACAAAAGTATTTAATTTTCATGTAGACACTGACAATTCACTTCAATAATCCATCATAATGATTCTTGTCATTTAGTGAATAATTTCACTTTATAAGATTATTTGTTGATGTATAAACAAAAACAAAACAAAAGAATGTTAAAGATCTTTTCAAAGTTATGTAATCAAATTTAAAATTGTCATATGGTTAATAACATTAGTTTAAATTACTTGAAAATACCATTCATAATATTGATAATACAGTAATCATTATAACTGCATTATGAGGCAAGTGTTCACTTGCAATCCTGAAGAGAAGCAGAAAAGAAGAAGGCTAATGAATACATTACGTCGGGAAATAGAAGCAAATATGAAAAGGATGAATAACAACTGGAAAGAACTGGGAAGGATTGACCAGGACAGGGTTGAATGAAGAGTACTGGTGAGCGGCCTATGCTCCTTCACGAGGAATAAAAGGCATCAGTAAATAAGTAAGTAAGTAAAGTAATATTGTCATTCTGAATTACATCTACTAGTACATTAAACCATAAACTTATTGTACAATAAAAACAAAACGAAAAAGTGACTTTTTTTCATTGACATTTTACTATTTCATCCTCTTTTAATATATTCAAGAAGGAACATTATAAGAAAAAAACAGATATTATTATCAAATTGGAAATTAAATGTTACAAATTAATTATTTTATTGAATGGTTACTAGAGTTCATGTATGAGGGTTACTTTTTATCAATTTTTTTCTCCTAAATTAACTATCATATACATCAGTAAAAATAGGTAGAAAATAGACATAAATGTTTAACATGAAACTTCCGAATGAACCAGATAATACATTCCTTCCATATACATAACATGGACTTATAGTGAATTTAAACATTTCGTGGATATATAGAAAATATTGTTACAAAATTTAAAAAAAAAGTGAACATATTAATGTTTGTTAGCTGAGAAGAAACAGAGATGAAAAAAAATGAATGTCGCATATCCTCTACAACTATGACATAGTTTGTCTTATGAAAAAAAAACACTTATCTGTTATAATAGATGCTTCTCCTTGTTGGTTGATAACTTGATACGTCTGGTGATGATACCAAATCATCTGCAGGTCTTGATCTTGAAACATACATGTATATTGGACCGTTAGGAGATATTTGAGCTCCTGATTGATTATCTACTTTTAGATAAGTTACTTCATCATTCACCGCTGGACTAGATACGGTTCTATAGCTTGTAACACTACGTGGTCTACTTGGCTCCATTGTATCATATCGTCGTTCAATACTGACTGGTCGACTATTCCGATACACATAGACATCTTCAGGTGAAGGTGAGCGACGTACACTTTGTCTTGTCACAGGTCTAATATAGACTGGTGATGGGGAGCGAACTGTCCTCTCATACGATCTGGTATGCTCAGGTGGGACAGTTATCACTGTAACTGGACCATTTCGAGGTGAAGTATCATGGTAGTATGTTGGTGATACCGAAATTTGACGGATTGCTGTAGAATCTTTTAAAAGAAAATATGGATCTTGTTGTGCTTTAAGTATTGTATTACGCAGTAAACCAACATCTTCAGGTCGCTTACATTTATATGATTCATAAGATCGTCTCCCAGTTCTTTCATCTTCTATTCCTAATGTAAAACAATCAGGTCGACTTCTGTGTTCATAAAAGCGATTAATTTCTCTATAAGTTAGATCAGGTCTGTATGAACGTGATCCAGTTGATCTACTTTTCTGAAATCTTACTCTATCCACTAAACAATACATTGAACCATGTGATTTCCGTCTTTTAAAATGTTTCTCTATTAAATTATCAGCTGCATTTGCATCAAATGCTTCATTATTCTTTAATATAGTTCTTCCCATTGTACATACTTGAGCTTCTTGAAAGAGTAATTGTTTAGATTTGCTATCCACATAATGATCACCAGCTTGTGAATAATATGTTCGACTTTTTGATCTATTACGCGATGACATGTTTAATTACTCAATATATATATAGATATAGATATAGATCAAACTGTTAAGTCAAATGTAATAGTTTATTGTATAGAATGTTTGTTTTAATGGTGAAATATTAAAATTAAACTATATGTTGTCAAGCTTTTTATATTAGTTGTATGAAATAAATATTTTCTTAAATATTCTATAGAATTTATACCACAGAGATGACCTTGATGTATTCATCAAAAGATTTTAAAGTGGGTGTTACATTACATTTTCTTAAGTAAAATATATAAAAACAAAAGATTGTTAAATGTGTCATTTAAATTGTAAACATAGAATTGTTAACTTATATCTAGAAATCAATAATTATTGTAATCACATTGTATGATTTAGTTACCTCTATAATAGTCTACTACTGTTGTATTTATCCTCATCAAATAAATAAATATGGATAAATCACATTGAAAGTGATCTAAATTTACATAATATTAACAAGGTATTGAAGTGAATAAGTAATAATGTTTCAGATCTTAAGTTCAAGTTCATCATTGATTGCTTAATCTTCAACTAGGTTATTCAACTACTTTCATTATTACTGTCTTACGATTCAAAGTTTTTTTGTACTATAAAACTCTAAGCATTATATGAAGATAAATTGGTCAGCTAATTTCCATGATTAAGTATCACTTTTATACTGTGGTGTGCGCTACTTATATACACATAAGTAGTATATAACAATAGTCAAGAATAAAATGTATTTTAGTAGAAGATCGAGAAGGAAAGAATGGGAACGGAAAGCCATTGGTATGAAAATGCAGGAACAATGAAATCTGAGACGATGGAATGATATTTACAAAAGAAGTAGTCAAGTTTGAAACAATGGATTGATATTTTGCAAATTGAGTACTTACTATATGGTTCTCAGATTTTAGTGAGATATTCTGTAATTTCGTGCTCAAATACATTCGATTGCCTCACTTGTGTTCTTGTTCATTACAATACAATACAAATTAGAGATGAACTTGATTTAAGTGATGATTGTTTTTTTATTTAACTGAATAGTGTGAAAAAGGCTGTGTGATGATTTTCATTTGAACCTTGGATTACAGATGATATAAAAGACACAGTTAATCCTGAGATAGTGTGGTTAAATGAAGACAAAACTAAGATAGAATCTTGAGTGCACGGAATTATTATAATTAAGAGGGCTAAAAATAATGCATTAATTAACTTCTCAGTACTGCATGTTGAATTGATAACCATAGGAATATTCGGGTTGATGAATTATTTTGAACAACGTTGAAAAAAATACTGCTGAACGAAATAAATTTGGCATTGCCTGTCATTCAAAATATGTGTTTCACAACTCTATTATGCTACTTTTAAACTTCCTATATCTGTCACTCCACCAACGATTGAAAAAATCAGCACAGCTATCAAACAAGTCAAGAGTGTGAAAGCAGTAGGACCTGACATTATACCACCTGAAGTACTGAAGTCAGACATAAAAGTAACTGTAAAAACGCTTCACATTATATTCAGGAAAATCTTGGAGGAAGGACAAGTGTCGACTGACTTGAAAGAAGGACACCTCGTGAAGATATCAAAGTAAGATCTGAGCAAATGTGAGAAATACTAAGGCACCACATTACTGCCAGCACCAGGAAAAGTTTCCAACAGAGTGTTGCTGAACTAGGTGAAAGACTCAATAGTTGCCTGGTTTCTAGATCAACAGGTCGGATTCCGAAAGATTGCTCATGCACATTCCAGATCGCAACACTACGGATCATCATTGAACAGCTAATTAAATGGGACATTATAGAATTCATATGATGGACTACAGTGTAAAGTTGTGTATGAAGGACAGCTGTGACTCAGTCCAAGTGAAGACCAAAGTCAAACAAGGCTGCCTACTCTCCCTTGTTCCCTTTTCTCCGATGATTGATTGGATTATGAGGTTCTCGACATCTAAAGGGACGAACGGAATACAATGGACAGCTTGGATGCAACTAGACGATTTGGATTTCACAGATGACCTGCGTCAGTGGGCCTCAACAAACACAAGAGAAAAAGAAGGATCTTGAAGTATAACTTGAAGAACACTGACGCAATCACACTTGATGGAAAATGTGGAGAGTTTCACGTAAATGGGTAGCATCCATGAACGTTGAGGATCTGATACAGACAAAATGCCAATGATCGACAAAGCGAAGATAGCATTCCAGCAGTTGAACAACATATAGAACTCAAAGCAATTATCAACCAATATCAAAGTCACATTCTTCAATACGACAGTTCTACTGTACGGAGCTGAAACATGGAGATCTGCTGCAACCATCACCAAAAAGCTGGAAGTATTTATAAAAAATTGTCTACGTAAGATACTCAACATTCATTGGCCAGATACCATGAACAACAGCCTTCTGTGGGAGAGAACAAATCAGGTTCCAGCTGACTAGAAAATTAGGAAAAGACGTTGGAAGGGGATAGAACATACACTAGGAAATTCTCAAACTGCATCACAAGGCAAGCGCTCACTTGCAATCCTGAATGAAAACGGAATAGAGGAAGACTAAGGATGAATAGCAAATGGAAACAGCTGGATAGGATTACCTCAGATAGGGTTGGATGGAAAGTGCTGGTGAGCGGCCTGTGCTCCTTCACGAGGGGTAACAGCAGTAAGTATATAATTAGAATTAAATAAGAAGCAATTGACTAGGTTTGTATTTTCGATGAAAAATAGCACTTCAGAGTGACATGTTATTAGATTTCACAAGAAATCTACTGTCGGTATTTCTAAGGAAAAGATGTAATTTAATGGAGATCTTAACTGTTTTCTTCGTTTCCTACTTTCTTTGGCTATTTATCAATGACAGACTTGTTCCTCTTTTGGTACTTCAATATGTATATTAGCCTCATTAAGCACGCTTTTTCCGAATACAAATGAGTGAACTATTCTGTATGGTTATTAAAAGATAAATTCAAGTTATTTATTAGCTTTGTTATTGAACACTGGATTAACTGTAGTCACCAAGTGAATCGGAAACAAGATTCAATTTATTCATGATATTAGGACTCTTAATTGTAAATATTGTAATCGGCACTTATTCACTCACTACTCATTTGTATATTCTTTAGGCGGAAAGTTATCTTTCATACTTTGAATCATACCCTCTGTAATATCGGTTATTATGTTAAGCCCATATACCTCATTCTAGCTTTCTGACAGCCCATTCTATTCATTCTACTTGAGTCACATTCTGACCTTGTTATTTATTCGCTTATCAATCTTGACTGTTTTTATATGAGCGCGTAGGTGTGTGCACATTTCTTATCCCATTACTCATCATATGTCTGTAACTATAAATATTGATTAACGCTTGGTTAAAGGGGAGTTGGCTTACCAGCCATCTCCACTCTGCGTCGTTTCTCTTCTCTTTATTCCATTCATTTTATATACAAAATATATGTATTCACAAGTCCATTCTCGTTATTTGACTTATCTAAATCCGTTATTGACTAACGCGATTAAAGTCGATGATTATACAAGAGGATAGGCGATAACAAACATTCACACGATCTAATTGGAGTCAGATCCACGGGCCACTTAAGTGGAAAGCCCAGACGACAACATCGTCCGATCTAAATGACGATTAAAAAATAACGGGCCTCCACAAAACTTCCATCACATAGATTGTCATAACTCATCTAATATTACGTAAAATATATTCAATACTTGAAAATATTTTGTAAAGCTCTGACAACTTGGTTAGTTACGCAAAGCCTTTATATATTATCACGGATTAATATATGTAAAATAACTATAAAACGATTTTGAAGTTTTTGTAAATCAAATCCTCTTACAGAAAATTTTCTCCATTGAACCATCTTGATTTTCACATATTTGACACTAATCTATTAGTGCACATCCACAATCTGAACTCCTTTAATTTATGCGACATTTTTATAGTCAGAAGTGAATGAAGCAAAGCTTAAGTTATAAAACCTACCACAAGACGAAATTCTAAAATGATTAGTAAATTCTTTTGTCATGAAATTATCACGAGTCACTCACCGACAAAAACTACCTGTATGTGAATTATTCAATTAATGTGAAAATGATGTGTTACTTTTTTTACAACAATCTAGTTCGGCAACTAGGGTTAAACTTTATAATTTAAGCATTTATAGATCTATCATATTGATCTTAACAACCAGCCATCAGTATTCAATGACGTTGCTCTCTTAGATAATTTTTTTGAAATATGATATGTAACAGTGAAATTATATTCACCGAATTGAACGAGAATGTTTTAATACTACTGATAAACTTGATGACACCTTGACTTAATCATACTGTACACGTAATCGAGCGTACTTTTGAACATAGGCAACCTAACCAACCCTCGAGATTAACAAATATTCATAAATAAAACTATTATTAATGTCTTAACATTGATTTACTGAATCCGTATTGGGTTTCTTAGCTGCATTAAAAGTCGTTTTCATCGATCACATGAGTCTGCTTGGTAGAATTTCATTAGCCATCTCACCTTCAAAATCAAGCCTTAAATGGAGTTATATTTTTGAGTGTAGCAGCTTGTTACTTATTTCAAAATTTGCTAACGGCAGTTTGTTAAATTTTGTCTCTATATCATCTTTAGATTCCATGACTCAGGCATTTAATCAGATTAGTTTTGTGTTAGAGACGTGGTAGGCTATAGAAATAAATAAATTGTCCAGTCAAATAATTTCTTTTTTACTAAACCAAGAAATGATATCTTGTTATTATGTTCTTTACATGTGAAACTGATTGGTAGATGCGGATTATTGAAGGTCCCTGAAAGTTCTGACAGATTGAACATTCAACACCACATAATTACGATATTATCTGCGCAACGATAATATCATACTAATTTATTCAGAGAATCGTATAATGATCATTTCTCTAATGTCCTTAAAAGATATCGGACAATCCCAGAACTAGGTTACATCCCATCTCTGTTTCATTAGTTTATCTATAGAATTCGATATTTGATATGAAGTTGAAATTCATCATCACTCTTTTCTTTTGGTACCTATATCATTTTATTGTGCTTTCTAAAATAATTTCTGATATTTAGATAATTGTAAATGAAGACGTTATGTATAGAAATAATTTTGTCCTTTACATATATACTATTTATTCAGAGATATTTTTGACACTGAGTTTCACTTAGTCTTGATGTAACAATTCTGATGTTTTCACCAACTATGTAACTCGTGAGTGGTAGGGCGTAACTGAACCACTAGCTTGAAATTTTTAGGTGACCCGTAAGGCTGTTGATTTTGTATTACGGAATATTCAACTACATAATAGATAGAGTATGAAGTGCGTTCCAGAGAATGTAACATCCTAGCAAGTCGACCACTAGTATTGTAGTGATCGAATAACTCAGGTCGGGATAACCAATTTATCGTTATGGCAAAATTTCAATGTCTTCGTGAAAGACAGAAACCATACATTAAATAAATCGTTTGCACATCTCTCATTATTTATCTCTTATGAACTTCGTCGTTCCTTCATTCCTGTTGTTATCTTGATTGCCATGTATTTTCTTCTCTCTTTAATTCATCTCAATCTTCTCAATCTTTTGCGTGCAGGTATTCCACATACTACTCATATCTGGCAACATAAATATCATACACCACAGTATCATCGGCGATGTCCTCTCATAACTATAGTGTTTGAAACTTTGCCTATATAGAAAAAGATTCAGTTTATCAATGTATTCAGTCTTACTTAACATTACAATAATGGATCATTTTTCAAGTTTAGTGATTAGGAAATTCTCCTCTGGTTTTAGTTTTTTGGTGTGAATAAGTAGAATAATGAATTTATCACTCAATAGTCCTTACATAAGAGAATATGCTTAAGTAAGTCCACAGTTCTTTGTTTAGTAATCTAGTGCAGTAAATCTGTTATTGTAATGAAAAGTATAATTTTGTTTTTACGTAGTAAATATGAGACGTTTCCTAATACTATCTTGCTTATGACTTTGTCTTTACGTTTTAAATGTAACATGAGAGTAACATGATGATTTCCACCAAGCAAAATGTTTCCTCAGCTTGTGTTTGAACATGTCACTGATCCTCAGTGTTTGAGAATGCTACCATCCAAAACCTCTTCTTAAACAACGATCCCAAAGCCAACCGAACCAAAATTCGTGGATAATGGGATGCGAAGATACACTGATGGTGATGGTTAATATATAATTTTCTATTGCGTACAAACTGGCTAGTTGTCTTAGTAGATAAGCAACACGGTGTGACGAAACTTGTTCTGGCCTGGACGCTTGACGGAATACCTTCAGCTAGGGGTGTGTCTAGTAAAACTTATAAGGTCAGTATCAATGTCGAAGACTTACCAAGCTAATTATTGCAGGGACTTGTTTACTAATACACGTTATTCCTCTGTCGATTTCAAGTACACATCAATAACGAATAACAATATAAATCATAATGAGGATGTCTGTGACCGTTAAAGAATCCTTAATGTAATACATGATGAGACACACGGTATAGATTGGAATATTTTACCATATAACAACAAACCACCTTCTTACTGAAACTACCTACATCAAATAAACTGTTTTATTTATTTTTCATTACTGTGATCAACATTTTAAAATATTTATCATAAATAAATATAAGTAGTGTTGCCAATCTCCTAACAAAAACAACAGAAGTCTATATTTAGTAGATTGCTTTTATATCTTATGAGATTGTCATACAATTTTATTCCAATGAATCTATGACAATTACATTGTGTTCATATCCATATGCTTATTGACTTCTGTGAAATGTATAGAAACAAATAATCAATAGGTGAACAAATAAAAAAGATTATTTCTACGCATATACACAATTTGTGATAATGAACACTAAAACCTAGATGTCATAGAAAGGCCAGAGTTTAACTTTTTTCATCGTTTTATAAACGATCAAAGGAAAGGGGAAATGATGAAAGAAAATGCACCAACATTTCAGACATATTTTGTACACTTTTTTTCGTTATCTGTAATGTGTGTACAGTTTAAATTTTAATGTGAAAATGTTTTTAATATGAAAAAGTCGTATGGAAAAATAGGAAGTCTAATGACATGTTTAAATAAAACATTTGATCTGATCAAGTAATTCTTCTTTCGTTAATATTACTGGACATGTTAGATGAGAACACCGCATGAACAGATTATTTAATTCATGTTTTTAGTTCCATGACTTGTTTACAGTGAAATATGGCTGAATATAGGGAAGTGCAATTGAGAAATATGTTCTAGAATATGTAATATTTAAAGGTATTTTGGATTGTGCTGAAATCGGTATTTATTTAAATGAATATTATGTTGTAAATACTCATCTATTAGAGGGATTTATAAACTTGATTGACGACAATTTCTTATAGCTACTTCGAAAACGTAAAGCATATGAAATAATCAATAATAAATAAATTGATTGTGCTACTTTGGTTTACACCCAACCGAGTAGAGAGTTTAATGTGTTTAATCAATGTGTGTGGTAACAAATGTAATTTACATTATTTAATGACTGATACTGGTTATACAAAGTATCGATCGAATTAAGGAAAAGAGCCAAAAAACTAAATGTCTATGCACATGCAAAACCATATGATTACAGATACGTTATGTAATCACATACAGCATTATCTAGTTCACCTTAATAGTCAAATTAAGAGTACAGTAATGATAAATAGATATTCAGTTGAAACTTTTAAAAGATCTAATCAAATTAGTCATGTTAAAGTGAAACTTACTAATAATCTTTTCAACAGTAGAAATTCTTTCAAAATGAAGTCTCAAATAAGCATGGAGTTTTGTTGAGAATTGTTTTGTGTTAAGTTTTACACTATTTCACATTACAATTTAATTGATCATAAATTAGATAAAGAAAAATAGATTGGGAACTTCATTTGGTTTTCGCATAAATTCCAAGTAAAATGAAAGCAAGTTATATAAATTCAATCATATGCTTGCTGGTGGTAAACTTTGAAATAGAAATAACTAAGTTCTCACGGCCAACTAGAACTTATAAAGTTGACCACATATGATGTTAGACGGTAATTTAATTATGATATTGAATGAGGATCATTGTATACCACAAATCAATTAAAATCGGTATTGTGATCTCATTCTCAGTAATCTAAAAGCACTGTTTTCGTTGCGAGACATAATTAGCCTAGATGTGATACAATGAGTGATCGTGAATGAATCAAACCGAGTAGTTTCGAACTAGAACACATCAGTGGATCTATAACTAACAGAGGCACCTGATCAAATTTATCTTGACATAAGCAAAATCCTTAATAAAGACTCTTCATTTATTATGTATTTATTAAATTTTTGTAGTCATACAATATACCTATTCATTAATATCAGCTTTACATATTTGTTAAGCTTTTTTTAAATTGACGTTGTACTATGTATTAGTTATTTTTTCGACAGTAACTGTAAGGTTCAAACAGTTTATATGCGTACACAACTGTATGTTGTATATGGTGTATACATGATCGACAGAAAAATCGTGAGCAAGGTAATGCATATTTTAAAAAAGGGTAATTAAATCTAATGTCATTCAATCATAGCGAAGATACTATGTTACTAACTAGAGAATTTTCATCAAGAAAATACTTGACCGTAGACATATTTTTATGTCATCATAAAATATTTAAACATAAACCATGATTTACAACAATGAAGTAATAACAAACGAGAAGTTACGTTACGAAATTACCTTAATAGTGGCATATAGATCATTAAATGATTTTTAGTGGTTGGAAGAAAGAGGATTATCACCAGTAAGCATATGATTGAATTTATATAACTTGCTTTCATTTTACTTGGAATTTATGCGAAAACCAAATGAAGTTCCCAATCTATTTTTCTTTATCTAATTTATGATCAATTAAATTGTAATGTGAAATAGTGTAAAACTTAACACAAAACAATTCTCAACAAAACTCCATGCTTATTTGAGACTTCATTTTGAAAGAATTTCTACTGTTGAAAAGATTATTAGTAAGTTTCACTTTAACATGACTAATTTGATTAGATCTTTTAAAAGTTTCAACTGAATATCTATTTATCATTACTGTACTCTTAATTTGACTATTAAGGTGAACTAGATAATGTTGTATGTGATTACATAACGTATCTGTAATCATATGGTTTTGCATGTGCATAGACACTTAGTGTTTTGGCTCTCTTCCTTAATTCGATCGATGCTTTGTTTATATATATATATATATATATATATATATATATATATATGTTGTGGATACAGAATAATATGCCAATCATTGTCATGTTAAGTCTATGGTGGCCTTGGACTTTAAATGTACATTCCCTATTGGCTATTATTTAATTCATTCGTTACATATTGTGTAAATGTTGTTTACTATTTTTATGGTACGATGTGGTTTGCTTGTTTGGTATATAAATAGAGCATGTCTGAAATACAATGATTCATATCTCCGATGCTGTGACTTGTGTTCTGGACTCAACTGACTGGGCTAGACAGGGAAGTGAGACCAATCGAGACTCTAGGCCGTCCGTATGTGTTTACGTGTCATTGAATCGATCGATAAGTACGCTGCTCTCTAATTTTCCAGTCAAGGACACAACAATTAGCACAGGGTAAAAGTCGACCACAACTTAAAGTCATAACAATATATATATATATATATATATATATATATATATATATATATATATATATATATATATATATATATATATATATATATATATATATATATATATATATATATATTGTTTGTGCATCAATACATATAGCGTATAATATAGGTGGCGGAAAAGTACTTCAAGCTGCACTAATGGATTTACATTTGTCTAATTTTTGTTAATAAACATAAGCAACTCAATTATTAATTGATTGAAGAAGGAACCTGATTGACACATTATTTAAAATTATTTAGTTAGATGAAAGAACATAGAATGTCTATCAATATAATGGCCACTGTGTATCGCACTCATTGCAACCTTTAAATATATATATATATATATATATATATATATATATATATATATATCACAATAATTAAATGAGGGTTTGGTAATCCTATGATTAAATTTTCTGATAATAATAAACCTAACAACAATCTCTTAACTCTTAGGCTATGTAAATTTTGTCAGTAAGGCTAACAGTTGATTAAACATTGTCAACCAGCATGTTTGGTTAAATTATCTGCATAATTTGAAAGTTCTACTCATTATTTACATTTGACTAACACGTGTGTCTGTAGGGACGAAGTATACTGAAAGGGAAATTCTATAAAGCAATAAATGGAGTCGTTTTCAACTGAATTCATATTCGTCACTGAAAACATTCGGTCAGTTAAGTAATAGGATACTACAACAGGTTAACAAGTTAAAGGCTTTACAATCCACCGTTCTCCGATAATCTAATACCTATTGTCTTTGTGATAGTAAAGTTTCATAAATCAAGCTACTGATATGGACATTGGTCGTTGGATGTTTAGTTAAAGTATTTTAACAGTGCAACCAATTAGTTGAGATCTAAGTATCTCACAACTAAATGTTTCTAGCTGTGAAACTGAGCCACACAAGATTGAATATGAAGAGTGAGGATCAATCACTAAGATTAAATGAGATTTAATCGAAACAAGATTTCATCCTAGGGAATCGTACGAAATATCTTTAAACATCTGGTACCAAACTTTACAATTCGAATCCGGTTGTGTATTTAGACTTCTGTCTCAATATAAGATTGTTTTCGTAGCTACCGGCTCACTTTTAGGTTTGATTTTAGCTTATTTCTTTGTAGCAAGTTTTAAAAAGGGAACCGTATATGAGGTTATCTATAAATTCAGTACATACTGTCGTTAAATCGATAATACATTCATCACTATACAACATAGAATTGGTTAGGAAGAACTCTTTGTCCAAATTAATAGCATACACTAGGTAATCACATGGCTTGCTAAGTGGAACCTTGCTTGGAGGGCTCCTCTGCGTGCCAATACACATATTTCTACAGATTTACACACATCTACCTCAGAAGAAACCTCGTTAAATGTCGTAAAGCAGAAAAAGATCTGCTCTGAATATGCCATAAAATAGGCATTTAATTCATTAATGATATGGTAAAGAGAATTGTTTATTCTTAAAGGTTTTTAAATAAATAAATAAATAAATAAATAAACATATATATATATATATATATATATATATATATATATATATATATATAGAAGAATAGGTGTTAGAGATATGAACCGGTAGTATGAATACCCTTTTCCTAAAACAACGATTACAAGAGAAGTACCTAGTAATCTCTTACATGTTAGCCTACTGAAGTCAGTTCAAAAAACATTTTACTCAGTTGACCCTTCATTAGTATTTCCAAGTCTACCAGTGATATCTACTAAAACAAAGGATAAAGCACTTTAGCTTGCATCTACAAATCCAGCCGCTCCTATAGAGACAGCTATATTGTGCTTATTAACATTTAATTTAAACATCGAACGAGTGGTCATCTCCCAGGTCGGTGGGTAAAAAGCCAGACGAGGACAATACACAATTCCATATTTCCACACCTGTTTGAAAGCAGTTATAGGTGACAAAATCATTGTCGTCGCTCTCCAACATCGGTTTGTAAATGATTGAATGCTAGAAAACTCTGGGCAGTTACTCTCATTTGTAGACCCATTTAAGATTTATCCCAAAAAGCCCTTTAGGAAATGAAAGAGCACATCTGAATCGTAATATTACTAGGTTATTGATTCAACGTCCTACGGTTCAAAATTTCAATTTCGTACAATTCGTCATATCCAATTTTAATGAGAAATATCGCCTTTGCTTATACTAATTTTAGCCGTTAAAACCATGAATTTCTACTAAAACTTCGAGAAACTCATCTGTAGACTGGAAATTAGAGAGTACAAGTCATGATGGATTGTGGAGATTATGTGGCACAAGAGTTTCACATCTAATCGACCGTAATTTCTTAAATAATAACAAATTCTTCATTAAGTTATTCTTATTTATCAAACTACTTATGAATTTAAAGTAACAAATATCCGACAACAAAATTTTAGAAGCTTTGAAATAAAATGTTAATTATAAATAAAAATAATATATTTTAGTATTTATTCTCTGAAGAAGTGACTTACACTAAGTCACGAAACGTCAGAAAATCCAATTTTCTTCTCAGTGGGATATTACAAATATATTATTTTTATTTATAACAATCAACCCAATGCTCAATTTATTCGAAATTATCAAATCAAACCTTGGTAAAGACACCTATAAAATGTTAATTGTTTTAATCCAAACTGAATGATCTGTTGAATAAAGACTAACGGATTTCTCTATTGGCTACTATAAGAAGTTGAACCTAATATTTGCAGTCACAAAAAACCGCTTTACTTTAATGTCAAATGTAAACTGTTATTTCACACTAATATCTGATCATCCATCACTGTTTTACATTTTCTTAACAATTATGCTTGTATTAACAATCAACAATCAAATGAAAATGGTAGAAAAGAAAGTGCATTGAAATGAAGAAAGTGATTCATGACTTTACTATCCGAGGATAATCAAGACTGTACAGGTTAAACTCAAATGTACCATTTTATAGTAATTTTAACTAAATAAAGGTACAAACTATTGTTCGAAGCAAACTCATAGTTCAATTATGCTTAGTCAATGAATTTTTAAAGAGTATAATCTTCTTATATGAGTCGTACATAACGAAGTTAGAAACATATCATGAAGCTTTGAAATACAAAAAGCATTATAGAATGAAGAAATAAAAGTAAATAAGTTTGGTATAATCTTAAAATTAAGCTGTTTCAAAATAAGACAAAATGTAATCTCGAAAGTAAAATTTCAATCAATCAATGAGAATAGATTTGCATTGAAACACAATCCACATAAATCTTCTAGATTATTCTGTAAAACTTAAATTATCTGACAGTGTCAGGTAGATTTATCCATTTTTTGATAAAATCCGTTTATTAAATACATTAACATGCAGATCAAATGTTAACTGTAAACTCGTGGAGAAATTTATCAAAGTTGGAAAGAATATATGACCTTTTCGACGAGATCTTAGATATTCAGAAGCTTTGGTATAATATATTGTTTAAATCATGCCATACAAATGACTTGATTAGTACTGAGAATATTTTGATATCAAGTTTCTAAGTTTTTATTCGACATTCAAGTTATACTGTTTTTTTAGTAAAACTTTATAGATGTATCCAAAAATATAAATCTTTGATGTAATTAGCTCTCAGTTCCGACATTTGGACTGAATTACATGTAACAGATATCAGTAGTACGCCCATTGTAAGTCGTTCTTTTTGGAGACAGTGGGACGAAATGTATCACATTCTTGTTTCTTTGAAATAATTATGTTTATCAATCAGTAACAAAATGAGTAACTAAGTCATAAAGTCCAGTACATACATACTTAATTACTCCTGTTTCCCTTCATGGAGGAGCACAGGCCGCTCATCAGCATTCTAAACCTAACTCTGTCGAGGGCAATTCTTTCCAGTTCTTTCTAGTTGCTATACATCTTATTCATATCTGCTTTCTTAGTCTTCCTCTATTCCGTTTTACTTCAGGATTGTAAGTGAGCGCTCGCCTCGTGATACAGTTTGATGATTTCCGTAATGCATATTCTATCCACATCCAACGTCTTATCCTAATTTCCTACTCATCTGGAACCTGGTTTGTCCTCTCTCATAGTAGGCTGTTGCCAGTTCATACTGCTGGTAGAATTATACCAATTAGTTTGAATTCATTCTGCAAACTAAATTATTAGCTAATCAAATTGTGTTTAGGCTACATATACAAAATTTAGGTATCGTATTTTGAAATCTATCACACTGATTATTCGATTTAGTAATCAGTGTATCTTATTTTTTTCATGATGATTATTTTTCATTTTCATTTACGCCTGTTACTCCTCGTGAAGGAGCATAGGCCGCTCACCAGCATTCTCCATCCAACTCTGTCCTGGGCAATCCTTTCTAGCTCCGTCCAGTTGTAATTCATCATTTTCATATCTGCTTCTATAATCCGACGCAATGTGTTCTTTGGCCTTCCTCTTTTTCGCCTCCCTTCAGGGTTCCAAGTTAGGGCTTGCCTCGTGATGCAGTTTGACGGTTTGCGTAATGTATGTCCTATCCATTTCCATCGTCTCTTCCTAATTTCTTCTTCAGCTGGAAGTTGGTTTGTTCTCTCCCACAGAAGGCTATTGCTGATGGTATCCGGCCAGTGGATGTTGAGTATCTTGCGTAGGCAGCTATTTATAAATACTTGTACCTTCTTGATGGTGGTTGTTGTAGTTCTCCAAGTTTCAGCTCCATACAGTAGAACTGCCTTGACGTTCGTATTGAAGATTCTCACTTTGATATTGGTTGAAAGTTGTTTTGAGTTCCATATGTTCTTCAATTGTAGGAATGCGACCCTTGCTTTGCCGATCCTCGCCTTTACGTCTGCATCTGAACCTCCTTGTTCATCGATGATGCTTCCAAGGTATGTGAAGGACTCTACATCTTCCAGAGTTTCGCCATCAAGAGTGATTTGATTGCTGTTCTGCGTGTTGAATTTGAGGACCTTGGTTTTCCCTTTGTGTATGCTGAGGCCTACTGATGCAGAGACTGCTGCTACACTGGCTGTCTTCATCTGCATCTGTTCGTGTGTACGTGATAGGAGGGCTAGGTCATCTGCGAAGTCCAAATCGTCTAATTGATTCTGAGTTGTCCATTGTCGAGGTCATCATAATCCAGTCGACCACCAGAAGAAAGAGGAGGGCAGAGAGTAGACGGCCTTGTCTGACTCCGGTCCTTACTTGGAATGCATCTGTCAGCTGTCCTCCATACACGACCTTTCACTGTAGTCCGTCGTATGAGTTCCGGATAATGTTGACAATTTTCTCAGGAACTCCGTAGTGTCGAAGAAGTTTCCATAACGTTCTATCTACACTGCCAAATGCCGTTTCATAATCAATGAAGTTGATGTACAGTGACGAGTTCCACTCAACTGATTGTCCGACGATAATCTGTAGTGTCGCAATTTGATCTGTGCACGACCGATCCTTATGGAATCCAGCTTGTTGATCTCGAAGTTGGGCGTCTACTGCATCCTTCATCCGGTTCAGCAACACTCTGTTGAAGACTTTCCCTGGTATTGACAGTAGTGTAATGCCTCTGTAGTTTCCACATTTGCTCAGGTCTCCTTTCTTTGGAATCTTGACGAGGTGTCCTTCTTTCCAGTCCATCGGCACTTGTTCCTCCTCCCAAATCGATGTCTGATTTCAGTGCTTCAGCTGGTATGTTGTCGGGTCCTGCTGCTTTCCCGTTCTTGATTTGTCTGACGGCCATTCTAATTTCTTCCGTCGTTGGTGGGTTGACATCTATAGGAAGATCTATGTGTGCTGCTTCGATGTCCGGTGGATTCATTGGAGCCGGCCTATTCAGGAGTTCCTCGAAGTATTCTACCCATCTGTTACGCTGTTGTTGAATTTCGGTGATTGGCTTGCCTTCTTTGTCTTTGACCGGCCTCTCTGGTTTACTGTATTTCCCTGCTAGTTTCTTCGTTGTATCGTGAAGCTGTTTCATATTTCCTTCTCTAGCAGCTTTTTCTGCCGTCGTTGCTAGTTCTTCCACGTATTTCTTCTTGTCGGCTCTAATGCTCCTCTTCACTTGTTTGTTTGCTTCTATGTATTCAGCTTGTGCTTGGACTTTCTCTGCTCGTGTTCGGCTGTTGTTAATTGCTGCCTTCTTGTTCTTCCTTTCTTTGATCTTGTCCAGTGTTTCTATAGAGATCCATTCCTTATGATGGTGTTTCTTTAGGCCCAGAACCTCTTGACACGTTGAAGTTAATGCTTCCTTGATGCCTTTCCAGTTGTCCTCCATACTAGTTTCTTCTTCTTTCAGTAGATCTTGTAAGGCTTGGAACCTGTTGTTGAGAGCTATCTTGAATTCATTGAGTTTGTCAGTATCTCGAAGGAAGGCTGTATTGAACCTTTGTAGTGCTGTTTGTCCACTTGTCCAGTTCTTTTTTAGCTTCAGTTTTAAATTGGCTACAACTAGGTGGTGATCTGAAGCTACGTCAGCACCTCTCCTGGTTCTCACATCTTCCATTGTCCTTCGGAATTTTTTGTTGATGCAAATATGATCTATTTGGTTCTCTGTAGTGTGGTCCGGTGAGATCCATGTAGCCTTGTGTATACGCTTGTGTGGAAATATTGTGCCTCCTATGACCAATTTGTTGAATGCACATAGATTTGCAAATCTTTCTCCATTTTCGTTTCTTTCTCCCAGTCCATGTCGTCCCATAATATCTTCATATCCGGTGTTGTCTATTCCGACTTTGGCATTTAGATCTCCCATCAGAATAGTTAGGTCCTTTCTTGGGCATTTCTCAATGATTGACTGCAGCCGCTCGTAGAACTGATCTTTAATGTCGTCGTTGCTATCATTGGTGGGTGCATAACATTGGATAATATTCATTAAGATCCCCTCCTTCTTTGTTTTGAATGATGCTTTGATGATTCTGGATCCGTGAGACTCCCATCCTACAAGTGCATTTCGTGCTACTTTGGACAGCATAAGAGCGACTCCCTGAGTGTGTGGAGCATTGTCCTCTTCGTGACCGGAGTATAGCAGCATCTCTCCCGTAGCTAGCCTTTTCTGTCCAGCTTGGGTCCAGTGGGTTTCGCTGATTCCCAGTACTGCTAAGTTGTATCTCCTCATTTCCATTGCTATTTGACTGGTCTTCCCGGTTTCCCACATTGTTCGAACGTTCCATGTACCTATAAAAATTTTTGCTCTGGTTGTTAGAAGGGGCATCGGCCTCGTGGCTTCCGAAGGAACTCGGCTTTCACCATGAAGCGTCATAATTCTTCTAACTGAAGACCTTCTAACTCCCAGGGCAGAGTTTAAATGGTTTGGATTATTTTTTCTGGTAAGCGTTTTTTTAGCGAGTTAGTTTTCTACGGGATGGGGACGCTAACCCCATGCCCAACCCTCCTCCTTTACCCGGGCTTGGGACCGTCAGTAACCCTATAAGGGCTACAGGCGGAGTTCATGATGATTATACTGTGCATAAATCAGAAACCCCTTATCCTTGAAGACTAATCAAGTGGACATTCTCTGTTGTATTTCACAAGCTCCGTTTTCTTTATAATTATTGTTCAAATGTATCTCGTTTTGTTAAAATTTATTTTATTTTTCTTTAGTTTGTCGGTAAATTGAACTTAAATTAGATTCATAAAAGATGAGCCAACATAAATGACCGAATATTGCCATGAAGGATTAAAAGGATTCATTGAAACATAATTAGAACTGAGAAGCGAATAATGTTAAAAGTTAGTACCAAATTATATTGAAAGCATTTTTATGCTCTTTCTAGCTTATTTGTACATTGTTTAATTTAGTAGTTTATAGAAATTAGTTAAGCTTTAAGGTAGTTTTTTTAACGATTGAGCTCAGATATACGATCGTAAAAAACTGCTATGTACAAGTTATGAACTCATAACATGTTTATTAAACATGGTCAGATACTATATTTTAAATAGATTAGATAATTTTGATTATTACCTATGGAATATCGATTTTAATCTGAATAGAAAAAAATCTTAAACTTCATACACATAGTTCAACTTGTTATTTCAAAGAAAGTAAGAACAAAGATTTGGGCAGAATAACTTCAATTTATTTTATTTCGTTTAGCACTCGTTGTCTACTAAATTACTTTACACATATATCTTGTATTAAAGAACATTTTACAACATTATAGGGTTGAATAAATATCTACCACTGGCAAACTAAAAGAAGAAATGATAAACATTTAAAAATGCTCAAGAGATTAATGATACTCAAAATGATTGATTGATAAATGCAGAGAAAGTTGAAGATATTGGGACAGACGTTGTGTCTATGAACTCACAATTACCTGTCAGGGTAACTACAATGACCAAACAGAAATGAGAACATATCTTAAATTTTTTGAACACGTTCCATAGAGCCTTTGAACATGGGAAAGAAATACTTTAAATAACGTAATCACCAGATATCTCTTGGACGTAAGGCATTGGTCAATATTTAGGAATCTTTAAAGCTGAAAAATAACCACCCAAGCTCAAGTCTCCCAAAGTTTGCTAAAGATATTTCTATTAGGTGTCAGAAACCTGATTTGTGTCCTTAAATGGAGATGGCTGTTAATCTTTCACTCTCTTGATGAAGAATAGTTTTAAAATACCTCATAAATTGTTGTTTGACTCTTTCTTCTAATTAATTGCGTTATAATTTCATTTATTCCGACTGCCTTCTATACTTGTAATCTTATTTTAAGTAACTGAGGTTTACTCATTTTATTCTTACTTATTACCAGTGTTTGGTCATCGTGCAACCACATGTTTCTAGCTCTTTTGTAGTTTTGTTACTAACAGTATTGTAGGAGATTCTTTCAAAAGAAGATATAAATTTACAGTATTGTATATAATTTGTCAGAGTTTTTGCACTCTTTTTGTAACATACTGATGTATGATGATAGCAATTTCTAACTAAACTCTTTCATGTAAGTAGTCTTAAGCCGTTTCACAATAACAATTTTTAAATATTAGAGATTGTAACCGACCGACAAAAACGAAACGAAATAAACTATATTCATGTCATTTTGCTCAAATCCTTCTTCTTAGCATTTACAAAGTCTGATTTTGGTAAACTAAAACATAACCCATTATAGATTTTTAAAAATCTTAGCCAATCGAATAATTCCAACATTTATTTAGTAAGCTTCTACTCAGAAACAGTTAAAAAAATAGTAGTGAGATCATAATTTTGACCTAAAAACCATCAATTTGTTTTTAAGATTTATATTTGTGCAGATAATTTAAATGTCGAGTTCTTGAGTGTGAATTGTGCTTAAATTGTAATACCCTATATGTCTGATTTCGAGTTCCGAATACAATACGTTTGTTTGTGCTCACCTATATCTGTCTGTTTAGACTGCGCTATTTCGAGGATTCCTAGTTCGTATAATAATTCAAATACTTCTAATTGTCACATTGGCGTTGCGATGGAGCATGTGGTGGAACATTTGGACATAAGTTCAAATTTTGATGCTTTCTAGAATTATATGGAAAGGTTCGAAATCTACACTATGATCAAGTAAGATGTTGAAAATGTTAATATTGTGACCGAGTTCTTTACATTCATTTTAAAAGAAGCCTACAACTTATTAAAAACTTCAGCATTCCCATTCAAGGAACTGCTACTAGATTATGTAAAGTGTACAAATTTTGAGTGGTGTAAAGGAAGAAAATTTCATATAATGATTCGTTCACTATTTTACTACGTTATCCCAATCCGATGTGTATTCAAGGTTATGCAGATGAGCGCAAGCTTGGTAAATGTGTATCCTGTGACAAATTTCACTCATGTAATTCATGTGTATTTCATAATGCTAAATGCTTTAAATTTGGTCAAAGTTGACACATACAAACAGTTTGTAATACTATTGTTCATTTACTTTTAAACAATGCTAAACTTTGTAATTCTGATTTTATTAAGTTGAATGTTCAAAATGAATCATACTCTTATCAGATTCATTGCATTATTTTTCCAGATGTGCATCGTTCCCATGATTCATGTATTTCCAATAAATTATTTACAGATGTATGAAAGATATATCCAGTGCATCAAACCTTGATTAGAACTTTCATGTTGTTGTACCAGATATGATTTGTCCTGATGATTCACATATTTCTGATGAGATTTATTATAAGTGTGAGGAAAATATCTTGAGTGATTCAAATCATGATCGAAAATTTGTTGTAGTTTTGATAGATGCTGATTTTTCAAGTGATTAATTATTCTCTAATAAAATTCTTAGTCAATTTGAGAAAAATACTTCAGAAAAATCAAATGTTGATGTCATATTAAATGTTATTTGTCCTCATAATGCATCTGTTTCTTGTGGGAAACTTGTTCGATGCGAAGCACGGGTCCTAAATAACCTCGAATTCGATTACAATTCGGATGATTTCTTGTCAACTGTTGTTCATTCTTAGCATGAGTTTGCTTTCAATGAACACTCTAATAAACGTGAGAAATATGTTTTAAACGAAGCCACATTTATAACTTGGGGATACAAAGATCCAACATTATTTTGTGGGGGGAGGACAGTGCTGGAAAATCTATGGTTTGAATTCTAGATATCATTGATTTCAGTACAAGACCAACATGTTAAACAAATAAAATTCCAGAACCCAGGTGAGTTCGTTCTAATTTCAGTTGTTAATTCTAATACTAATAAGTATATTCCAGACCATACAGAGTGTACATACAATACACAGTCAGACAGACATATGATGAACCTAAGGAGAAGAAGTATAGTTGATTGTAGAAATTTGGATTCTCATTTAAGCTGTGGCGGATGTGGTCTTAGTATGAAGTAATGATTCTTTTGTACTTGATACCTGTCTTATTTCAAATTCCAAATACAGTAAGTTCGTTTGCGCTCACCTATTTCTGTATGCTTAGACCTCGCTATTTCGAGGATTCCTAGCTCGTATAATAATTCAAATACTACTAATTATCACATATTCTCAGTGTATTTAAGATTGATAAATCATATGAATACAGAGAAAAATTAACTTCTTAAAATTCTCACATCGTTTTTGTTGTCAGATATGTTTAAAAAATACTAGAAGTAATATTGTAGTGTGTGCTACTTTGTACAGACAGGTATAAGTAGTAGGTATCAAGAATCGGAAGTAGAATTCTTACTGACAGAAGAGGAACATGGGGAGATGAAAGAGAAAAAACAAAAGTAGTCCAAGTAGTAACAGAAATGGAAGGACAATGGAGCTTGTGAGAAACAATTCAAGTACAATATGCAACTGTATGCATTGAATGGATTGTGCTCATATTTTGCAAATACAGTGTGTGGTTTAGTACCCTAACTAAGCTTACCTTTATAACGATTTCCTGGAATCCTACTTGAGAATACTGGTCTATATACCCTAAATACAAATTTTATATTAAAACAATTGCTACTTATGCAAACTATTTTCCACACACATCTATTCAGTTCATGCTAATTATTAAGATATTAGTACATATATTGATTGATAAAATCTCATTATTCTTATAGTAATACTGTGGTGTGTGCTACTTTTATCGACATAAGTAGTATATGACATTAGTCAGGAATAGAATGTCTGGCAACAGAAAGACCAGAGGATCAAACAGTAAAGAATGGAAACAGAACGCAATTTGTATGGAAATACAAGAACAATGAAGTCTGAGTCATTTTAAGACAACTAATGGTCATTTTACAAATTTTATTAACAATTTCTGTAATTTTGTGATACATACATTCGATTGTCCTCAGTCATATTCTTGTTCACTATGATACTAGGTAAACAGATTATTTCAAACACAATTTAATAGTTTTCAAGATAAATAATTTATCAATGAAAACAAAAAGTCTATGAATTTCCAATAGTACGATGGTAGAGAAGATTTGTAGCTCAGGTGGACGATTTTGATGGAGTTTTGTTCTCTGAGCTGGATGGTTGGAAAAATGTAGAAATCCTGGATAGAGGAAATCCCAAAAACACCAGAGAATTTTTAGAAGCCTGGCACTCAGCTCAATCAGCAATCAACAAACACATTGAAATCGATCCAATTTATCAACCAATCAGGAAAATTATGCACAAATATAGGAACAAAAATCAAACCAATGTGAGACACAACCAAAACAAAGAAGTAAACATTGACAAATTTAAGGTCAGTAAGAGCCAATCAATCCGAGGTGTACAGAACAAGCTGTGAAACGCATATAGAGAAATTCGAACACCACTTTTATCTGAAGTTTGTGCAGATGATGTCGTTCAGAAGAACGATGAAAGCTCCACGACCAAACCATCCAGCTTAGAGAACAAAACTCCATCAAAAATTTCCAATCGTTATCTATTTTGAATGATCGATGTTTTAGTTACTATGTAGCCTTCTCTATGTTATGTTTTCTTTTTAAAAATTATTTTCAAACAAAATCTCACCTTCAATCTAAAGTCATCATCTTAATAAAGTTAATAAAAAATCAATTAAATGAATAATGAATAAATGTACTTTAACCAAATAACACTTTAATAAATGTATCATATGATAATAAATTCAATCAATTAGTATATTTGTATTATACATATTAGGTATTATAATGTTTACCTTTACACCTGATGTAATAATAATATAATTAATCACATACATATATATATATATATACTCACGTCATATTGTTCATTTACATTATATGATAATCATAATTATTCATTATTATTATAATCACCATGTATAAATAATGTATACACATAGATTTTACAACTTACATCTTTTTCATAAAAAAAAACAAACATTATTATTACTAATCATAATAATAGTAATAGTTTTGTTCAATAAATATTTATATTGTGATAATATTGGATAAGAAAACCATTATTATTATTATTATTATTATTATTATTATTATTACTGGATTCACTTGGTACTATTTACTTGAATCTTCCTATTGATGTTTCGAACTGTAATTGGTCAGTCTTATTATTATTATTATTGTTAAATTCACTTGATGCTGTTTACTTGAATCGTCTTACTGATGTTTAGAACTGTAATTGATCAGTCCCATTATTATTATTATCATCATTATTAATATTATTACAATGATTATGTTTCTTATCTAAATATCACAAATCTATTTTTTATTTAATTAATTATCATGAAAAAAATCAATAATCATACATCTAATCAATTTATTGATTATAAAACACGTCAATTATTATTTTTTCATTGTCATTTAAAATTAATTAAACAAATATTTATTAAAAATAATGAAACATTTAATGAAACTTATGCAAATTATTTATTAAATAAATATTTAAATAAACATAGAAAATCAAAATGTATTGCCTATTTTCTAATTGATCGTATACGTTTTAAACAATATAAAAATGTAATTTATATAAAACCATTTCGTAAAGAAATAATTTATCGTGAAATTAAACATTTTTTTATATTCCCTAATTATCCACAATTATTTATGTTATGTATTATAAATGAAAATAATAATCATAATCATAATAAAAAATCTTATGAATTATATCAATGTATGAATTATAATGATGTTAGTATTGTATGCCATTTAACCTATAAAGCATCTATTAATTTATATCATACATTACATGATCCAATCACATTAAATCATTTATTACATAATAATAATAATCATAATTATCATTATTATTATAATTCAAAACATCAATTCAATTATTCAACATTCAATAATTTATTAAATCAAACAAATAATCATTTAAATGTTATAAAATCATCTAAACAAATTGATCATTCTATTGTAAAGAATAATTCAAATTTGAATTTGAATTCTAATTTAATTATTCATAATTCCAATGATTATTCAATAAATAATAATAATGATAATAATAATCATTATTTAATTAAAAAAGGATCAATAAAAAGTACATCAAATTTAGTATGTTCTAATAATTTACAACCAAAATTTTATTCATTACATAATTTAAATTCAAATAAATCAGAATATATTAATCCAAAGATGAATATAACTAAAAATCATGTATATAGTGATTATTCTGCAAGCAAACTGTTCCCTATCCCTTACAATAATAATAATAATAATAATAATAATGAACAAAAGCATAGTTATATCAAAGATAATAAATTATACAAACAAAAGACATTAAATTCAACGTCTTCAACATCACCATTATCATTGACAACATTTAATGATGATTATGATTTCGATAAATATATACATACAAAACAAGATATATATTCTACAAATTATCCTATGAATACGAAGAGAAATTCAATTGATCTTAATCAACATTTAAGTCAACCATTAGATTGTAATCATGATGTTAGAATGTTAAAAACATTGACAATACCTACAGGAAATAAAGTTTATTATCGTAAAAAAGATTTAAATATTTATCATGACAATGTGAATGTGAAGATGAATGATTATGGTTTTTACACTGATTATGATAATGATGATGATTATAATCATCTTGAAAATAAACTAAGGAAGTGTAAATCTAATATTGATATAGGGTCAGCTGATACGACTTATTTATGTTATGATCCAGTTGTTGGTTTACGTATAAATAATAAGGGCCCAATTTATATGTACATGGCACGTTATAATTCTACTGTAATATCATCAAGTCATGATTGTGTAGATTTGGAAACTTATTGAACAATATATTACTTATAATCTGTTTTGCATATTTCAGTTTTATCATAAAATTCAATTCAAATTCATTTTATGTATATATACATTCTCTAGAACTTTCATCCATGTGTATCTTTCACTGTTTTGTATAAGAACGATGAAAATCAGAAATGTAATGACTTTTTTTTGATGATTGAGAAATATGTGAAGCTTGAAGATTACGTCACCTATCTGTTGTATTTTTTCAAAGGTAACCATTCAAACTGAATGTACAAATTATTGTCTAACTTTAATATAAAATTATTACAGTGTTATAATATTTCATAATTTTAATAATTCACAATTACAGTTAATGTCCCTGATGTATAAAATTAATGTATATTATTGCTACGATGTCACAGAATTAAAGGTGAACTGTGAGAATCAAAATGTCTGTGTTTCGAGGTTTATGGTAATATATTCTACATTTCTATCGTCAACGATTGTATGTTATACAATATTTAACACTTTTATCTTTGAATCAGTTCATTTGATAAATAAATTTGTAAAAATATTTTTAAAGGTGGTAACTTTGAAAAGATTCGACTACTTAATTCATTACTTGCATGTCTTAAATTAACAGTCACAGAACAACTTTTGATTAAAAATAACTATTTATAACTGGCTATAACGTGATCTGATAGTCTGAATGCACACTATAAATATTAAAATTTAACAAACTTTTCTACATTTCCTATTTATCTTTCCTTCATATGTAATATGAGAAGGTAATCAGTCAACCGGTTTAATATTTGACTTACATGCAATAATATACTCAAAAAATGATCTCACTTTGTGTAACCGATGTTACCTAAGTAATTATCAAACTCACTTAATGACAGGTGGAAATTAAGACTAAACAGTTTTTTTATAGTTAAGGATGAATTTTAGCATAAATGAAAATAATATTTAGTGGCCCAACATCTGACTCCAAGTAGATCGTATGTTGATTGCTAATAAAATATGCATTCTGGCTACCCTCGTATATCTCATCGACTTTAATCGCGTTGGTGAATAACGGAATTAAATAAATCAAATATGAGAATGAAGTTTTGAATATGTAAATATTGTACAATCATTGATCGTAAAGCGGAGTAAAACAAAACGACGCGCGATGTAGATGGCGAGTGAACCAACTCAATTTAACCAAGCATTGATTAATATTTATAGTCAGACAAAAATAAATCACAAACATGTGATGAATAAGATAAGAAATGCATACAAAAATACGCTTACATAAAATTAGTCAAGGTTGATAAACGAAGAATTAACAACGTCAAAATATGACTCAATAAGAATGGATAAATTGATCTGTCCAGAGGATAGAATAACCTATATGGGCTTGATATGGTATCAACCCCTGTAAATAAACTAATTAATTCACCAGATTGAGTTGGATACGATTATATTTCTCAGGTATATTGACAATTTATCTAAATTCTAGAATATTAGTAATAATGGAGATACTATTCAAAGAATAAATGATTATTCTAACAGATTACAACCCAAACAATTCAATTCTCTCTTATAAAGCAAATATTACATAACACGAGATTTCTATGTGATAACATGTTTAGATAAATTTATAAACAATAATCATCTTTGGGATTTAAATAAAAAATTTTTATCAATCTATTTAGTTCTGTTGCTATCTTGGAGACAATAATTTCTTTAAAAAGAAAAGATAAAATATCAATCTGGATAATCAATAACTCAGAGTTGTTTACTTACTATATGTCATACCTAATAGTAAATTATCAAATGGTTATCACATTTTATGATCCATAATTGGTAAAGAGAAAAATGTAATATCAATTAAATTAAATTAAATTACTTTAACATTAAAAAAACAATAACGATTAAGCAAATTTTTACAGTTTACATTGTAACTAATTGACTACATTATGTAGAAACATTATTTAACATGACAGTTTACACCTATACAATAGTTTGATATGTAAAGCATGAAATTCTGTATTGTAAAATTCAATAAAAACTTTACCAAGTTGATTTGTAAAGTGATAATGGAGTGATCAGTGGGGTTCAACCGGGTCAGTTGTGAGGTAGTAACTCACTGATGACGATGGTGGATGTGTCGCTCAATTTCGTGGATTAGTTGAAGTTAGACATTAACACGCTTGGATGCCGGCCGGCTCAGTGGTCTAGTTGGTTAAACGCCTGGCGCGAGACTGATAGGTCCTGGGTTCGAATCCTGCGAGGCGGGGTCGAGGATGCACACCGCTGAGGAATCCCACAGTAGGACGAAACGGCCGTCCAGTGCTTGCAGGTTTTCCATGGTGGTCTAGCTTCAATCGACTCATGATCTCAACTGTTTAAATCACTACAATCTCTACAAAACCCCTTCTGATACTGATTAGTTGTTAACTAGTTTTTGTCAGTTTGTATGTTTTAACTGAGTCGAGATTTCCAAAATTGAATGTGTTTGGTTAAACTGATGCCGTTCAATGAGTTTGTAGGTATCATTACCAAGGTTTGGTTTGATAATTTCAAATAAATTGAGCATTGGGTAGATTGTTATAAATAAATAATATATTTACAATATCCCAATAAGTAGAAAAATTAGATTTTCTACCCATTGGGATATTAAAAATTTATTATTTATTTATGACGCCGTTTAAGTTCGTTTTACATGCTTAATGGTATCTATCATCCAACACTGGAGCAGGATAATAACTGCTTTTATACATACTATCTTCGAAACGCTAACGAACTCATTGAGCTCAATACAGTTCAAAGCAACAAATTCAAATTATTGCAGCACCTATTAGAGGCGAAAGAAACAGTACACAGAGCGACTGGAAAGAGATAGAAAGGGGATGAATCTATCATATCAGAAGGTTCTGGGTCACAAAAGCCACCAACATGAGAATAATATTTCAGTAAATAACCTTGGCGGGATTCGATGGAGAAAGCACAAGAAGACAGCAGATATCAGAAGTCGAAAAAATGTGTATAAACAAGCAAACAAATGAGTGAAGAAAAACCTTAAAAATGACGAGTGGAAATATATAGAAAATCTGTGGTCTATGACAGAAAAAGCTGTGAGAAGCGAAAACATACGAGGACTTCATGATACAACAAAAAAGTCAACAGTAAAATACAGAAGACCAGAGAGACAATTCCAGGATAACAAAAGCTGTCCAATCAATGAGACTCAACAACACAACAATAAGTGGGGAATACAATTTGAAGAGCTCTTCAGTACACCAGACAAACTGAATCCATCAAACATTGAAGCAACACATACAGATCTTCCTATAGATACTACCGCATCAACAATCATATGAATTATCAAGAGCATCACAGAAATTGAAAGGGATAATGGAACAGGACCAGCTGGCAGCTGACAGTAAAGTCATAATTTTTAACGTCGACGTTGAGGTAGTTTTGTTATGTGTATCTGATAATTTGAAGACTTCTACAATCATCATCAAAAGCCTACAGGTATTTTAAACGTCAGTCAACTTAACATACTCCATATCCATTAACCGGATACCATCACCAACAAGCTACTATGAGAGAGAATATAACAGCTTGCAGCTAGAAAAGTAATTAGAAAAAGACGTTGGAGTTGGTTAGGATACACATTGCATAAATCATCAAACCGAATCACGAGGTAGCCTTATCTTGGAATCTCTAAGGCTTAAGGAGAAGAGTAAGATCAAAGAACACTTTGCGCTGGTAATTGGGAGCAGATATTAAAAAATGAATAACTACTGAGAATAATTGAAAATAGGGCGCAGTTCAGAGTCCGTTAGAGACTCCTGATCATCGGATCATAACCCAAGAACAGCAATAGGTTTAAATAAGTAAGTATGCCTAAGGGGCAGACTAAAGATTCATGACCACCACACCATGTTTTGCTGTACAATCAGTGAATCAAATGCTTGATAACTTTGGTTAATGCTGTTCGATAACCTTTTCATTAACCAAATCCTCTTTTTACACATGGAAAACTCGGTTTCTCAGACTCTTAAAAACTTATGCAGCTTAATATGAGAATTTGTATTTGGATTAAGAAGAGAGTACTTCTTTGAGTCGGTATCATAAAAAATTAGTCATCCTCACATTTCTCTCAATACGATGGATAAAGCACGTGATGATTGAATAGAAACCGAGGTTTGATAAATAAAATTTTGTTCAAACAAATTAGCTAGCAATGAAGAGGTAATTAATCTGATACTTTTGATTATGATTTATTGCTTTCAAATGCCAATCTACTTTGTGAAATAAAACTGGTGTTGTTCGTCATTTCAGCAAATAAATTAAATATACGATGGCTTGCATAAGATTTGCAAATATTCAGTGTAAATAAAACCTTAGTGTTTATCAAGTGGTATGAAGAAACAGAATGTGAAATTCATTAACCAATTCATATTTATTTAACACACCTTACTGTATTTTCTAACGTTATCTGTATATGCATGGTAAAGTTTCTTGTTGAGAGGAAGTAAACGAGATGCACCATAAGATTTTTGTTAAAGAAGATGAATAAATATTTGTTGAAACTAAGTGATAGTCATGTTATTGATGGTATGAATTTCACATAATTCAGAGAAAAAGTTTTGGTTTATTGCAATCAATACTGAAAAAATCAATGATTTTTAAAGGTTCATCCTGCTAAGAGTGAACAGGTAAAGGAAAAAATGAATAAATTATGGATTTTGTTCATCCAGTACAAGTTTGGAAGTATAGCAAATTCAGAAATTCTTCCGTTGAAGCTTTGAGTTCAAGTGTATTTGAACCTGCTTAAATAGGGTTAAGGGGATGACAGCTTTCCTCAGGTCCGACCAACAGCTGACAGCACTATTCTCACGAGACCAAATGTAGACAATATATGGTTTTTAACTTCTCGAAGCTCATTATGATAGGTTATAACAAAACTCTGTATCAAATTACACTCTTATTAAACATACCTCATCTGTGATGTTGTTCACCTCACTTCCCAATTCTTTCGGGACGTTATCTTTCGGTATAGACTAACGAAGTGTTCGGATACAGTATCTATAATTTAAAATAATTTGTTCCGTCTGGCTAGGTCATCTGTAATCGAAATGGGTGGAACGTATGTTTATCATTAACTACCATGTCGCTTTTTAGATTGTCTTCCAAATCGGTATAAAGAAAATGGTCAACAGTCATGTGTTTGAGGTCCAAATTACCATAAGTGTATTTATAATGGTTAGGCACAGGAAATAGTTTGAATTTTTCTTTGTGAAGTAGTAAGATTTTCTGAAGTCATCCATTGTTAAGGGGCAATAATCAACGTTTGATATGCTACGGCAGCCTGCTTGAATATATGGGCTACCTGTTCCTGCGATCTAGATATTTCAACAAGTCATTTGTTCTCTAGTTTGTTTTAACACATCATTGTGCCTATTAGCCACATAACGTTTTCAGGTGCGTTTGTGAAAAGTTTACGACATTTCGCTCTTCAACTTAGAAAGTAGCTGGTTGCTGGCAATATGTATGCAGCGAAGAGAATTTAGATTATTTGGATTTCCATTGACTGGACTGCTAACTTTTAACTGACGATCATCCAATATTTAACACAAGGGTCGATCAATAAATAAGAAAAGGAAACTTGTTGAAATATTCTGTGCTGAGAATTCTGTGTTGTACCAAAAATATAATATTGAATAAAGCCACTTATAATGATGATAATAATAATAATTCTACATGTTTTTGAGAATAGTGGCCCGCTATCTGACCTCGATTTGGATGAATGTGGGAAGGTGCTATGTACATTGATCTTCCATTTAACATCATATATTACCTTGGCTAATCCCGTGTGTGTCGGCGGTATTAGGAAACTAAGTACGGGTTGCGTTGGTGGTATCTGTTCCAAACATTCTTTTATCCCGACAAACATTCGGAATAAGAAGGGGGGAAGCGAAGCGAAACAAATCGACGAAGAGAATGCGAGTAAGACAACTCGATTTGATCAACAGTGACTCAATATTTATGATCAGGCAGAAATAAGACACGCAATAAATAGGCTGAGAAATTAACACACGTCAGCTCATATAAAAATAACCAAAGTTAATAAGTAAATAATTAACAAGGTCAAAATATGACTCAGAAAGAAAGAATAAATCGGTCTGTTTGGAAGCTAGAATAATCTATGTGGGCATAACATAGGACTGGACACTACAGAACCATGGATAAGCCGATTACTTGAATTTCCATACATATATGATACAATGATACTGCTATTACCCGGTGTAGTAAACACCAAAACAACGGAGAAATTTTTAATAAATTATGGAACATAAAACAAAAAACAATATTTGAACTGATTTGTCCACAAAATTTTTTAAACATTACCCAGAGATTACAAATGGATATATATTAGAATATCAAGGTAGGCGACAATCAAGTGGACCACGTTGTGATGTACAAATACAAAATACCCGTCATCCTTACATCCCGTCAAGGTCGTGTTTGCCAAACAGAGGTCTTTCAAATACGGAAAGACTTTTAACTGGTACCGAATCGGAGTGACAGACCAATGCTAAAATAAACCATAAGGAAGTAAAAGAATAATCTGACAACATGTAAAAGAAAACGAGCGTTAAACATCATAACAAAAAATTTCATCTTCGGATTTAATATTTAAAGAGAAATCAACCAAGTGAGTCGGACTCAATGAATTGGTTGTAAACTGAGGTTAGTTGGTGAACAAAATATGAAGCATGCTACTGATGTCGATATATATAAGTAGTATGTCTAGTCAATCGAAATTGAAATGTCTACTGGCAGAAGGTTAAGAAGACAGAAGAAAAAAAGAACGAGAACAATGAATGATTGCTGTGGAAATGAAGAAACAATGAATTCTGAGACGATTGGTTGACATTTTCCAAATGAAGAATTTACTGTATGATTCTCAGATTTTACTAAAAGATTCAGTAATTTTGTGTTCAAATACATTTGTTTATTCTCACTTGTGTTCTTCTTCACTACATAATCATAACGAAGATAGATAGAGAGAGAGATGAACTACATTTAAATCTTATATAACTCAAAAAAATATTCTATGCATAATACTAAGTTGAGTGACAATAACAAAAGGTATCGTTTTTAAAATTTCAACATTTTTCACATTTTTGTAAAATTGATTTAATTGATTTTATCAAAATCGGATGATGATGATGATGATGATGATGATGATGATGATGATGATGATGATGATGATGATGATGATGATGATGATGATGATGATGATGATGATGATGATGATGATGATGATGATGATGATGATGATGATGATGATGATGATGATGATGATGATGATGATGATGATGATGATGATGATGATGATGATGATGATGATGATGATGATGATGATGATGATGATGATGATGATGATGATGATGATGATGATGATGATGATGATGATGATGATGATGATGATGATGATGATGATGATGATGATGATGATGATGATGATGATGATGATGATGATGATGATGATGATGATGATGATGATGATGATGATGATGATGATGATGATGATGATGATGATGATGATGATGATGATGATGATGATGATGATGATGATGATGATGATGATGATGATGATGATGATGATGATGATGATGATGATGATGATGATGATGATGATGATGATGATGATGATGATGATGATGATGATGATGATGATGATGATGATGATGATGATGATGATGATGATGATGATGATGATGATGATGATGATGATGATGATGATGATGATGATGATGATGATGATGATGATGATGATGATGATGATGATGATGATGATGATGATGATGATGATGATGGTAAAACAAATTTTCTAGTCAAAATATTCATCGATAACTGAAGTGTAGTTAATAAGGTGATGTGATTTTTTTTCAAAATAAAAATCTCCTTTTGAAATAAACCATCTTGAATGATTCGGTTTGTTTTATTGATCATGAATCTGTACTAATAGGTAGTTATATTTTGAAATTATCAATATAATTAATATCCTTGTAGTGATGGTCAATCATTTCAAGGAATTGATGTTGTTCTAGATGTTCACGAATTTATGTAATAAAGGAATTCGAAGAAGTTATTATAAAACTAATAGATTCTATTGCAATCTGTGCTAAAATTGAAATCATTAAAATAAAGAAATTGTTTATATGCGGATTTGGATAGATCAAATACTGGAAAACCTTCAAATGCTTTCTAGTTTTCAATAGTTCTTCATTTGAACGTTTATTTTAGGGATTATCTCTGACAGATTCTTCTTTAAATCACTTATCGATAATCATTATTTGATGATAAGGAAATAAATATGTGCTATGCTAAATATTTTAAATATTTAGGAACATTTAAGACAATAGTGATTAAAAAACGAAATGAAAGTCATTTTTTCGATCCGGTTAGACTGGATGAATAGATTTACTGAGCAGCAGTACTAATATTTATTCTTGTTATCAAATCTGATAGATAATTAATGTAAAAAGGAAATTTTCTAAATGGGACAGTCATAAATCTAATAATTTGACCTTGTTTGATAAGATATTTCCGGCTCTACGTGTAAAAGAATTTTATTTGTATACGGTAGTTTTCGAGCTAAAGGAATAGGTAAACTGAAATGGGAGTCAGCTTATTCCGAGGAATTTTATCTCAATTGGACTATTTCGTGTATTTAAAAAAAAATAGTAAATCAACAAGCGATGATGGATTTGTCACATTTAAAACATGTCATAAATGTTTACTGGAAACTCATACCAACAACATAACATATGAAGGTGATGAGGAATTTCTTTGAAAGTTCCACTCTTCCATTCTGTTGAGAAAAACAACTGCCTATTGCTATTTTATCGATGTGTCTATAAGGTATACTTGTACATAAATAGATTTCTGACCAAGTTCTGAAATAATGACAAAAACTTACAAATATCCTTGATACTCGAACACACTTTCACAATTGATAATATATTGTATATTAGATAGGCATATAGGAACATGACATACACTCCTACCTTTCAGATATTTAAAAAAATTTCGTGAGATATTCTATACATTTCAACATCTGAATAAGATCTGGGTATGAATACATACGTTTTATACTACTTATAAGTAAGAAAGTATCTAAGATGAAATTAACTCTATTTGAATTTCCCAGACCACTTATCATTATCTATATACCTAATGATTGTTTTAAAGAATGTCAATAATCAATCATTTGAAGATTAGCGGTTTACTTTACAAATTCAGACGAACCAATTTAGGGATAAATCAATCTTCATATTTGCATAGGTACCTTATTATAATAAACTTATACAAAATTACATTGTAATAGGAATAGCCAATGTATTCAAATGAATAATGACAATGTGATGGACGAGAACATAAGAAAGGACAATCGAATGTATTGGAATATAAAATTACAGAAAGTTTTAATAAAATCTGAAAGTCATACAGTGTATACTTGATTTGCAAAATGTCAATCAGTTGTCTCGAACTACACTGTTCCTTCATTTCCACAGTAATCATTCTCTTTTTTTCGATCTTCTTAACCTTCTGCTGCGAGGTATTTCACGTTCTATTGGTGATATATACTACTTATATCTGTCGACATCAGTAGCGCACACCATAACAAAACACTTACTTACATACGCCTGTTACTCCTCGTGGAAGAGCATAGACCACCAAACAGCACTCTCCATCCAACCCTGCACTGGACATTCCTTTGCAGTTCATTACAGATGCTATTAATCCTTCTCGTGTCTGCTTCCAATTGCCGACGTAATGTATTCCTTGGTTTTCCCTTTTTCCGTTTCTCTTAAGGATTTCAAGTTAGCGCTGGCCTCGTGATACAGTTCGATGATTTGCTTAATATATGTCCTATCCACTTCCAACAAGTTTTCCTAATTCCCTCTGCATCTGAAAGCTGGTTTGTTCCCTCTCACAGAAGGCTGTTGTTGATGGTATCCGGCCAATGGATATTAAGTATCTTGCGTAGACAAATAATTATAAATACTTGTTTGTATGTCATGGATTCATTCTACACCATATTCAGGATTTTTTAATTCTCAGTAAATTTAAATGTAGTATGAATCACATTAAACCTTTATGTGTTAATAACTTAATAATTTCTCATCAGCCTACCAATGAATTATCTATAATCGAGAGTCGAACAACTTATTTTTTCTACTTATAAAAAGATTTTAAATGAACGACCAGAGTATTTTACAACTAAAGCACTTAAAACCAGTTTAATTTAATTGCTTTAATTGGTTAACCATCCATGTTAACTCCTTGAATGTTAGAGTTCAGAAAGTATATACTTATATTTATATTAACATCCCAAATAATAAGAGTTTTCTAAGCTAGAACTAATTATACAGATTTTTAGATGCTATTTCTTGATTCAGAATGCTTAACTTAAAGTTATTCTTTGCAGCTTCTGAAATTGTCATGATACAGAATTTTTTATTTCCCCCCTTCATATATGCATTTGGAATACCTCGCTCTTGATAACATCAATTATATTACACCCTGTCATACAGTATCTAGTTTAGGCTGGCGTTCATAAAGACAAAATGGTAGAAAATATTCGAAATATTGATCTGTAGGAAATAAATAATTCATTATGCATCTGACATCTGTAACGTGTTCTACAATCTTTACTCGCCTGTTTCTCATTTAAATTTACGACAAACTAATAAGATTAAATGCAAGTTTGCAAAATGGGAAGTAAGTTATCCTCACCTTATAACGTTATTAGCAATTTACCCTAAACCTTCAAGTCACAATATGTAGCTTTGAAAAAATCCTAATCAGCTGATCGATAATAATAATAAAGCTGTAGTACAGAATCTCTTTAGCGCCTTACATTGCTGAATAACACTAGGTATTAGTGACAGAAATAATTTATCATAGGATTTATCATTGCATTATCTGTATACATTATAGTTGCCAGAAGTGCTACGTTATATTTCAACAACTTTCTAGCCGTTTTTATCGCAATATAGATAAGTGATTTGACCACAAATTGACATCTAAATAATTGAGCATATAATATGACCATCACTATCGTTGACCGGATTTTAGTCCAATTTCAAAGAGTGAAGAATTGAAAAATACAAAACGACTCAGTATTCCTTAACTTTGATGGTAAGAATAAGTGATATCAAACAACAACTGGAAGAGAGGGAGATTATTCCAAGAAGCAGTCGACCAATTAAAGGAATTATTTGGTTTATTTAAGGTTCTTTGAATCATTTCATATGAATGTGGATACCTTGAAGAATTTTATTACTGTATGTGTTATTAATTGAATTTTGTAGCTTAATTGTAAAATGTGTTAACTCAATAAAGACACACATCACCACTAATATTTTGAAAGAAAACTGCTATAAAATAGAAAAGAATAAGTTCGGGAAATAAATCAAACCAACATTTATACTCAATACTTATTTTGTTAGTTTGTGAAGATAATTTATTAAATCATGAATTCCACTGCCAGCCGCTATCCATCTTTCCTTAAAAAGCTTGTGACTTAAGGCTATATCGAGGCAATGCACACAGGATGCACATATGTCAACATGAGACTGATCAATTGCAGTCCTAAATAACAATGGGAAGATACAATTAAAACAACACCAAGTGTATTTTATAAGGGTTCATTTTATCCCGTTGTTGATGTTGTCATCTAAATTTTTGGTGTTTCAGTTGGCATTTGTACATACTGTACAGATAATTTCAATATAGCCACTTTATCATAATATTTGTCGAAAAGGTGGGTTTTGATATACCACAAGCGATGAGTTCTATAATTTACTATATTTTTCAGTATATAATAAGTACTCCTTTGTTATGATAATATTCACAGTGGAATTATAATTATTCACCTTTAACAATTCAACAGAGTATCCGACTAAATTACAGAAAGGAATTTTGTTCGAAAGGACTTATTTTAGAATGCATAACAAGTGAAGTTATGCCACATTCTCACCATGTTACAATAAACACTACTTATCCTATTAACTGATTTGTTTAGATAATTAACAGATACATTTAACATGTGTATATAATTGTTTCACTTCAGGTTTCTATTTAAAATGCTAACATCAACTAATCACAAATGGAAAACTGATAAAAATTTAAAGCACATTATAGTTGTTTCACCATAGTCTCTACCTTTAGAAAATATGCAGATTGTACAAAATAGCCTGAATTTGCAAGTGTCATGTCTTTAAAAAAGAAGATTCGAGAATTGTATTATTAAAAGTCATGTAATCAAACAGTTATTACCAGAGCAGCTGAACTATTTAGTCCGATTATTAATTTAGTCCCCTCTATTTTCTGTAGGACTAGTGATTCATTTTATCAATATAAGCAATAACCGATAATACAACAACCAAGACCTTAGCGCCTCTAGCTTTTTTCAGCCCTGTTTCCAATCAAAAGACTACGATAACAAGCGAATTGATTCTTTTTTCTAACTTATTCAACCATGACTCAAAATTCATGCGATGATACATGACCCGTTAAGTAACAGAAATGGAAAATTACAATGTTCACGTAACTCATTTATAAGTGATGCAACAATAGGGTAATAAGGAAATAATTAATTAATGACAAATCTGGAATAATAAGATAAATAGTGATCGTTTATATGTTAAACGAATGTAAATAATTAAGCGAATATAATAAGTCAATAATCTGAGTATACATAAATATAAACAATAATTTCCCATACCTAAGTTCTGAATTTCTTAGCCTTCTATAAATCTTTTTCGATATGACAAACAAACTGATATGAGCTATGCGTTAGAACTGTCCGCCCCCAAATGCCCTGGTACAGCCGAGAGTGAGGAGAGTTCGCTCTACCTCTCGAAATACTCTCACATGACCACGCGTATATAGCCTCTGTCAGGGAAGTCCTACTCACTGCCTCCTCGTGCCGGAGGTGTTGTTTACGAAATTGACAGGACGAAAAGCGAATGTCCGGCGCTTTAACCGGGTTGGTGGACATGGAGAGTCCACCTAGGAGAGTTGGAAAACCCTCATTCCAAACCAATGGTGCACATGAGCTCCAGTATCCTGAAGGAACAAATGGCGTATGAACCAATCGTTGGTCATCGGCTACCATGGGACTGCATCTCCTTACTTTGCTCCAATACCTTGTGGATCAGATCTTCAGGTCGAAGGCTCCCCTAAGTGAGCCACCTGCTTCGGTTTGGGCACCCGGGCAGTGTCACAGCCTTCACACATATCAAATGAAATCTGTGTGTCTCATATGTATTTGGTGCCTCCTTGTATCAATATCTGTGTTAAAATAAATAAATAAATGGAACTATCAAATCCAGATATTTTTCAATATAAAATTAAGATTATCAAATATCAAAATTGTTTTTATTGTGCCATTTCGATCATGTTTACTCTAAAGATCATAATTTTCAATTAATTATTTATATAGCTCAAATTAAAATTATTCACTAGCGAATCCAAGATAGTTAATACACTCATTGATTTTGTATGAGCTTCTATACTATTCAAGTATCCGTTGATTATTGATTATTTATGAGAGTACAATAACATTTCATACTGTTAATCATATTAAAGTTTTAGAGTTCCTATCTGAAGTTGAATAATTAATCAAACTATTATTGGGCTTCCAAATGTTACATAACATCATGTATGTAACTGATGATATAGATTCATTTGGGTACATATACATTTAAGTATACTATTACATATCATATAATTCAAAATAAATAGATTAGTACATTTATATAAGAAAAGTATACTCAAGGTAATAAGCTGATCATATTCTTGAGTAAATAAAAATTTTAAAATCTTCGTAAAGAAAAAAAAAGTTTTTCATAGTAATCAAGTCAATATCTTACCATTCTATGTAATCAATAATGTAACATAGTAACAAGTTAGTATTCTAATCACTGTACAAATATCTACACTTACGTAAATAAATGTATCGTAATTTCTCTTTTGTTGTTAAAATATTACAATCATACACGTAACTATTTGACTGATAAGCGTAATAGTACCCATAGATTAATAAATAACACTTGCAATCGATATTTAATTTTTTTGTAATTATCAAAACGAAAATAAACCAACCACTTCAATCTCTGTGCTGTCAAAATATTTTCTTTATAAAGTTGTTTTCAAACACCAATAATAAAGACTAAGTAATAGGCAAATGAATACTTTTTTTGTGAATACATTAGATCAATACAGAACACATTATTATTCACAGAAATATTGATAGTTTTCGTTGGCGTTTTTTTTGAAAGAAAAAAATTCGTATCAGAAAGGGTTTTGTGGATATTGTAGTAATTTCAACAGTTGAGATCATGAGTCAATAGAAAATAGACCACCATGGAAAACCTGCAAGCACTGGACGGCCGTTTCGTCGTACTGTGTGACTCCTCAGCAGTGCGCATCCATAACCCCGGGTTCGAATCCCGCGAGGCGAGGTCGTGGATGCGCACTGCTGAGGAGTCACACAGTACGACGAAACGGCCATCCAGTGCTTGCAGGTTTTCCATGGTGGTCTGGCTTCTATTGACTCATGATCTCAACTGCAGAAAAAAAATCATTTTGATTTGAGCTATTAGGCTACTTGTCGGTCAATTATTCAAAGAATGTATTAGACTAACTTTTAAGTCATTTGTTATAGAGAAAATCTATTTAACAGTTTTTCCTTTATGTACAAGTCTATTTTATGATTATGAATATCCACGGCTCCTGTAGTGTGAGCCAAACAAAAGAATTTTTTTAATACAAAACTTGACAGGATCTTGGATATTATGCATAAACAAATCATCATTTTGTTATTTCGAATATACGGTTGATTTAAATCATTTCTAGTTATGTAATACTGGTAAATTATGTAGCATTTATTAAATAATAAGCTTCAATATATACCTGCCTCATGAAGATTAGGCAAACTAATGTATGTGCAATGAGTTGTCCACCTATTATAGTGTCTTTCTAGAAACAAAAGTTGAAGCTAAGTTTGAAAACTTACTTACAATTAAAAAAAATATTTCGATAATGTACTAAAGTTTAAAAAGGCATATACTAGGGTTTATTAAAGCCTTAACCATGCAAAAATTCAAATCATCTCTGTGTATTCGAAAACAGTTTGTTCTCACCTTAAACCTATCCTGGTAATATTAACTCATTATCCAGTGTGAAGAGGTTTCAAATGGTTTTCACATTATTTCTTTGTTATCCTTGTCTCCTCTTACCCTCTGTTTCTAGTCTGGTTGACCATTATATATATATATATATATATATATATATATATATATATATATATATATATATATATATATATAATCTGTTTGTTTGGAATGTATTGCGCTAATATATCAAATAATTCTGATAATCTTCGTCTTCTTATTACACTATCGAAATTGACCAAAGGAACTGATTACTTTAAAAGAAATATTGATATAGTGTCATAAAGAGTTTTGAGGATAATATATTAATTTTAATAGTTAAGATCATGAGTTAATTGAAGCTAGACCACCAGGGAAAACCTGGAGGCACTGAACGACCGTTTTGTGCTACTGTGGGACTCCTCAGCAATGCGCACCCACGATCTCGCCTCGCGTGATTCAATATTGACATATTAATTGTTTCAGTATTTTTTTCAAAATTATATTGAAATCATTTTCTCAATTTCTGACTTTTCACGGAGAAAAAATAAATATTTTACAAACACTTACTTTATATTGGATATAATGCTTAAATATGCTATAAATGCATATCTATTATGTAATCCATAAACTATCAAAGCATAAAACTGGGTATTACTTAATTTTCAATTCTATTGTAAACAATTATACAGATGTTAGTTCAACAGTTCTTCCATATAGATTTCTTTTCTTGAAACCTTAACAAATTTACTACTGTTTATTTTTATAAGTAGTTGTTCGTGGGATATTTTCTATAACTGTATTCATGTGGAGATACTAGCACTTAATACTAACTCAAAGGTACAAAACATAACTCTCCTTGTCAATAAACGCGCTAAAGCAATTAAAAATGTTAACATACCATGCATCCAGCATAATAGCATTTTTATATACGACTCTAAAATCATAGCAGACCTTTCAGTGGTATTTTTGAGAATGATGTAGGAACCATAAGTGGCTCTACTTCAAGAGTTATGTGCGTGACTAGCAACTCAATAAAATCTATCTCCTTAACACGCATGAAAATTAATAAGGCTATAAATACCCTTAAGCTATCGAGAAGTCATGGAGCAGACAGAATATTATCCTTTCTCTACAAATATGGTGGTCCAGATATTCCACTTCTCCTTCTAAAGCTGTTTGCTATCTCTAAGGAAACTGGTTCTCACCCTTACTGTTGGAAAACCGCGTACATCATACCACGTTACAAATCTAAAGATAAGAGTGACATGAATAATTATCGGCCGATAAATATCACTCCAGCTTTCTCTAGGATTATGGAAAAAATTATAAGTGATGAACTTTCCAACTATTTACTCGATGGAAAATTTATCAATGGTACTCAACATGAATTTCTTAAAAATCGATCTTGCATGACATGTCATTTTGACTTCTTTAATTTAGTCTTTTCTCTACGTAGTCAAGGATATCTAGTCTTAGTGCTATATCTGGACATTTCTAAAGCCTTTGACATGGTTAGCCACCAACTTCTTATAGGTAAACTCGCATCTTATGGGGTTCAAAACACTTTGCTAGCTTGGTTTGATTCCTTTCTCAGCAATCGATATCAAATAGTTAAAATTAACTCCTCATTGTCTAACGCTGTCCCTGTTAGAAGTGGTGTAATACAAGGTAGTGTATTAGGCCCTTTGCTCTTTTTGTTGTCTATCAATGATATTTGTGAAAGTTTTTGTGTCGGTAAGCCACTTTTATATGCAGATGATCTTAAAGTAGTATATTCATTTTCTCCACATGAGCTGAAAAATATGCAAAATTGCATCAACATGGAGCTTAACAAGGTAGCACGGTGGTGCTTAAAATGGCAACTGCAGCTTAATACGGCTAAATGTGGATGGACATGCTTCGGCGATACATCACTCAATCTAGACCTTAGCATAAATGGAGAAGTGTTATCTAGGTTACATACAGTGGTAGACTTAGGTCTTAGATACTCCCAAGACCTGTCGTATACAGAACAGATATTGAAACAGACCTCTAAGTCTCAACGTCTTGTACGTTACATAACTCGAAACCTTTATAACAATGAGTCACGAATTATAATGTACGAAGTTTGTGTTCGACCTCTTCTAGAATATTGCACGTTTATTCTTAGCAGTGCGCGCATCAAGGATAAATTAAGGCTGGAATCAGTACAGAGACGATTTACACCTCGTATTCTTGGAGTTGATTGTACCTTATACTTATAATTCTAGATGCAATAAACTTGGACTAGACACTTAATGGAAGAGGAGACTCAAACTAAATCTTATCTTTTTTTTCAAACTACTTAATAAATTATCCTTTACATTCAATCACGTGATTCAATATGCAGAAACTTCTCATTATGACATCCGTAGTTCCTTGGCAATAGTGGAACAAATTTATTCTAAATCATCTCTTTATATGAATCACTTTACCTGTAAATTTTCTAGACTCTGGAATAACCAACCACAATCTATCCGTACGATAAAATCACTCCCATTATTTGTTCGCTGCACCGATGTATACTGCTCCTCTGAAAATGCAATGAATGTTCTAGCACCTGTAAGTGTATCTCATTCCACAAGTGATATTATAGGAACTTTAAATGCTTAGCCATCTTTATTAGTGCATTCCCTAAGTAAAACCACCTACTTGTTGTCACTTTATGTTAACACCGTCCTCAGCAAGTTTAACTAATTTGAATAACATAACCAGTATATCACTGTATCACATGACACATGCATTAAGGTAGACCTGATTGACTTATTTTGATAATTATTGCTTTTTTGTTCCGTGCTCACTGTTTTCGTTTTAATTTCTCTAGTTGTAGATAATTATCATTAATTCCATCTGCCACACGAAATAACCTTAATTACATCGTTCCTAAATCAACAGGCTGTCCATTTAAGAAATACTGAAAGTTCCCGGCTGATGCATTGGATCGCTGTAATACATGTACTACCTAAACAATTACTGAACTAGTATACTTAAAACTTTCTTCTATCACATGTTTGTTCAGTACATCTAATGTTACTATTTATATCATGTCTGTAAACTGGCGTGAATTCTGTAATTATTATTTTCAGAATATAAACTATTATTATTATTTATTTATTCATTAAACATTGTATTTTATCAAGTTCCGTCTAACTATTAATAATACGTTCAGTTTATATGAAGATATAATCCAGTTCGAACATAATAGGTGTGCTTGGTACAGACTAATAAATGTGTTTATCAGAATATAAGGACTTACAAAAGCTTGATCCATAATAAACAATAATATTTCTTAATTGCAAAATAGTAGAACAGAGTTTAGATTTATGAAATGTTTGATATTTCAACATAGTTTCTGTTTTGTGAAGTTGATAAAAATTTGAAGGGAGATATGAATATAGTAATCATTCACGTTTGTGTAAACTGATATATCATCATGGAAACCTGATGTAGAATTCATTTGGATCCATTTGTAACCTTAAGTGCTGAATAGGTAATTGTCTGGTAATTTTTTTAATATGTACCATAATACATAACTTTATCTATTTCATTGGTTTCACATGAGGAATAGATATTTTGCGTTATTGCATTTTCTGAATTACGTTACTTTCGTTGTTATTTTAAGGAAAATGCCCCATGATGGAGGTTTATGTTGTATAGAAAGGCAATGGATACTTAACAATTAAACAAATCAAATCAACACAATAGCACTAAATACATTCAACTTTTAACCCGGAAATATCATTTAACGCAATTTACATAAGTAGGAACTTTTGATCCTGAAACTGAAACCATTGTGATGAAAAGTGATTGCATTTAAAAAACTGATGCGATAAGTTTGCTAAATATGTTTTCGCGTAAGGTAATGGTTGGAGTTAGTCGACAAGGAACTCTGAAACTACGTCTCCTCCTATTTTGTGTTATTCGGCAAGGTGTACCAGTAATCTTTAGAGAATGGACATTCCCTAGCAGATTCAATTTCGTGTCACCCAGCTCCACAGTCAGAGACGTTACCACTTGGCCATTCGGGCCGCGATTGATCACCTGTGGGACTGAGATCCAGGGTTTATTGTCGATTACCTGCAACCATCATTTCAACATAGTCTATGCGATATCAAGTCACTTAGACTAGTATCCACCTTCCAACTTGACCGGCATACTTCTATCAGCACTAAGAACGACATTGTTCACTACTCAGAGATTAATCGATTGTATAAGTCGTTTATCCATTTATTTTATGGACCAACTACTGATTATCATATATAAAAAAATTCTATTCAAAATTTGGACTATTTGTGGTGAAGTGTTAGGGCATATTTAATACCTCTTTAAACAAAAGGTTTCTTACCGAAGTGCTTAAGTGGTTTACTGTATATGTTTAAAAGTATTTCGGATTGATCCATTGAAACTGAATATGGTGTTTATCATTTAGTATAGACCATCCTTTTTAGAATTACTCCAAAAGATAATTAGGTGACAACACATATTGACTACTGAAGTTCAGAACTAGTAATTTGTAAGCAACAATTAATCCCTAACAATTTTATGTTTGTAATATTTGAACTAATGTTTTAAGAGAGCGATATTTAAACAGTGATCTAATAATTCAGCTCATCAATGTAGACTTTGGGAAGATTATAATTATCACAGACACTGCTCATGCTAGAAAAATGCTAATAATATTAACACCATACAGCCCATGTTTCATTATTGTACTACATAAATATCAAGGCGAATAACCCACGTAAATAATATATCAGACTTCAAAATGAGTTGTTATTTAGACACAACAGAAAATTTGATGATACACGTCATGAAACTGAGAACAAATGCAGCGAGAATAACGAAAGATAGCTCATATAGTAAACATACAACGTTAGGAAGATTAGGTAATATGATCATCAGGAAAACATAGCTTAAATGAGAGTTGTTTTTTTGGTAATGTGTCCAGACATCCCACTCATAATACAAGTGTCCAGGTATTTTTTTGTGCTGCAAGCACCCTATCAATGACCACTTTGAAGTTTAAAGTAAGAATTTAGAAACAAACAGAGAAATTGTAATTCGAAGTTTGAGAAACTTGGGACTTGAGCTATGTATGTCGTAACTGCATTTTATTGTTATCCTTTTAATAATGATCATTACTCTGGGTAAGTGGAAGCTCATAGAATAAATATAGTAAATGTAATATCTAACGAAACAGAGTAAATCAATTTATTGATTTGAAATACAGGGTATACATCAAAATACCTGCCCACTCATTTGTACACACAAATAATTTGAGTAATTCATTTTAAAAGCCAAGTAATTACAAATGAGGTCTCAAATATTTCGGGAATAATATCAATCTAAAGATTCCGTGTTAAATAAGTTTTAACTTCACTTCGCTTTGCGAATCCTTGGCTTTACGTCTTCATCAGACCCTCTACATTCATTGATGCTACCCATTTACGTGAAATTTTTTACATCACCCAGATTTTCTCCATCAAGCGTTATTGTGCTGGTGTTCTCCGTGCTGTATTTGAGGATCTTGCTTAAAAGATTTCATGGTTTCAGTTTATTTGGTCTCATTATATTTGATAGTATATAATTACTGTAAGCTAGACTTGACATTCTGATACACTAGCATCATTCATCGCTATGATCATTAATCTTTGGATTGTATTCCAACGAGCAAATTTAAAAGGTATACTATTTAAACTAGTTTAACACTCAACTTTCATGAAAAAATGGCGTCAATGCGTGTAATATACTCATGACATTTTCTTATTCCAAACTATCTCGTCTAACAAATGTTTTTAATTAAATTTTGGATCATCATTTTTGTATAACTGCGCGTTATACTAGTATCATATTTAATTAATGCTCATAGTCTACTACGGTTAAGGACTGACGAAAACTATGTAATAACATGTACTGTATTCTGAAATCTGAATTTTATTCAGTATTGTCTGCCATGTTGTTCTGGAACTATTCTAGAGTAAAATCAAGTTTTCTATAAGAAACTAAGACAATTTCCTTGCCAACACAGTTTTCACCTGTTGATTATTCAAAATTATTTAAAATTTGATAAGATAGTTGACATGGAATCAGTGTGGTGATACAGTCAACTGTTTAAACCCCAATAAATCGTTAGTTTATTAACGCCTATGACCTATGAAATAATGATAAATGAAAGAAACCCATTATTACTTCTATGTATCATTTGATAAGTCACATTATTTAATGGATGAATAATGTTATATTATAATCTTCCGGTTACACTATAGCAACTATCCTACAACCAATTTCGATTATGGTTCATTTTAGTTAAACACTTTTATTGACTTACTTAACAGAAAATGGTATTAGAACTGTAACAATTCGCATATTTATTTGTACCGTTCTGATCACTAGATCACATAACAGACTCTAGCTGAAATGTTGATCGCTTAAATATCACTCGATGATTCATTCTCTTACTAGTGTATATATGTATGCCAATCCAATTACTAGCCTTTGTTTCGCCTTGCTGTGCCTTTATGTAATTTGACTATAAATTTGTCTGTGTATTTGCTCGAATATACATATTCGCCTATACTCATCAAATTCACTTGATGTGCTTATCGCTTTGTGATCTGTGCTATCCGCTAATAAAGAGTAGTTGCCGCATCTCGTTACCTTTTAATTTTAAATTTAAATTTATATTATGACGGTTATTGAGGTGATCGATTAACGAAACAAAGCCACTACAACTCAGTTTATCTAAATATCATGGTTATCATTACTTATGGAGAGTTCTCAAAAGAAGTCACATGTCCCCTATCTTATCCCGAAAACAGAAGCTTATAAATAACTTTAAAGTGTTATTTCTGACAAACCAAAAATAGTTAGTAACTAGATGTAGAAGAAATCTAACCATTGATAAAATGCGTAAACCAGTTATAATGTGAATTGAGAATAATCATGACTACCAATTGGCAGCGTTGTATGATAAGAGCCTGCACAACTAATTTGTACAAAGGTGATTCATACAAGATAATGAAACGTATCTGAAAACATCTTTTATTTAAGTGATTCATCTGAATCTAATAACAAAACTAAAGCTTAACTATTTTTTATAAGATGAAATGAACTACATACAGAATGGTTGATTATGACAAATATTAGCAAAGAATGTCATCAGGCTAAGATAATTGGTCACTTTATCACACATAACTAGGATTAACTATTAGATACAGCTGATTTAAAAAACCGAAACCTCCATACATAAGTTTTGAATTTAAGCATAACAATTATCTCGTAAATTAATTGAAGTTTATCTTGATAATTTATTAATCCGTTAAGAGTTAAACAACGTATTTTCATGTCTTTCTAGTTAAAATTCACTTATTATCTCAGTTTCACAACTTTTTTTGTCCATCACTATTAGGTAATTAATACACAGTAGTTTAAAATTTGCACTTCATTTAAACCCTATACCACAGAATAGACTTATTATAGTTAAGATTTGAAAGAATATTTCATAATCAATTTTTTTCATTTTGAGTTATAACCCTTTCATTCACTTTTAATTAGATGACTTTGTTTTAAATTGTAACCCCTTTACTCGCTTTTGTTTAAACGACTTCTTTGTTTTGAATTGTAACCCCCTCACTCATATTTAATTAGATGTTTGACTTAGTTTATGCTACTCTTTTTTCATACAACCGGAATGATACAATTAAAACCTAAATTTTTCATTTGTTCACTATGAATTTCAATGGTTAAGATCATGAGTCAGTTGAAGCTAGACCACCATGGAAAACCTGAAAGCACTGGTTGGCCGTTTCGTCCAGTGCTTTCAGGTTTTTCATGGTGGTCTAGCTTCAACTGACTCATGATCTTAACCATTGAAATTACTACAATCTCCACAAAACCCATCTGACATTATGAATTTCATTAGTTTTGTAAAAATAAGTAAAAAATAAAAAAGGTTGATAAACATTTACCAGATTCTAAAAATTATCAACATGATGTTAGTTTCCTTTATCAATTTAAAGTATAAATAATAGTCAACTAGTAGGAAATGTAATTATAACAATTTTTTTTTTCTATTGTACAATATATTAACGATATATAGTAATTGATGAAGGACTTTTTATTATTCTAGTGGTTTCATCCATATGTATTTCCGGTTTACTAGGTCTACGTTGAACGTAGAAATATATTGGACAGTCTTCTCTTATAGGAGTATTTGTTAATAGTGGTTCACTGCTAGTTATTGGTATAGAACTTCCATCTGCATTGTATTTAAATGGTGAATGTGTACTTATTGTTTGATTATTATGTAGATTTCTTCCATGATATTGCATAACGAAGTAATCTGTTGGAGAAGGTGTACGTTCCGTAAACGATCTATTTTGTTGTTTAGAGTAAGATTGATGAGTTGGTGAATTTATTGCATGTGATACTGTATTCGTTTTATAATATGTTGGTATATTTGATTGATTTAAGTAGCCATTTGTATAAGCATTCTCCAAATGTCCAGTTGTTTTAGAGTTATCATAAGATTCAAAATGGCCGTTAGGTAATGTATAATTCTATGCAATGAATCATGACTATATCTCTTGTTGTTTCTATACATATGAAAGTTTTCTTCTTCTTCTTCTTCATATCCATTCTCACCTTCTGTTTCATCTTCTCCTTCCAATGAAATATGACCATTTTCTAAAATATCATTTCTATAATTTACCATTTGACTAGTTATACTTGTTCTTAATTTTCCAAAAGAATTTTTATTTTGTGTCAGTTCTGCAATTCTATTTCTATCTTCCATTGAATTCACTGAATATGTTTCATAAACACGTCTTTCTTTTTCATCATTCAATGCCAGCATAAAAACATTTGGTAAATTTGAAAAAAAATAAATATATTTAATATCATGATAAAAAATTTGATTACGAAATAATTTTGAACGACTTCTTCTTTCAAATCGCATTCGATCAATTAAACAATATACATAACCATAATTACGTTTTTTTCGTAAATGTTTTATTAATAATTGACTAGCTTTATTATCACAAAAACCTGCTGGATCAATAATTTTTGTATGATCTCTTCCTTTGAATATTGTTCTAAATAAAATTGATTGTCCAGTTACTGGATCATTTGGTAAATTTTCTACAATTCTTGGAACTAATGAATTAGAACGTTTTTTTGTATGATCCAAAGACATTAAAATGATCTATTGAATGTAAAGAATATGTTATATTCACTTTATAATTATTTTTCTGATGAATTAATATTTACTTGTGTTTCATTTAAGTTTTAACTAGATAGTTTGTATACAGAATTGTAATGATGTGAAAGACAAAGAAAAAAAATATATCGTAATAAAATAAAATAAATATGTACACTTAATTTTATAGATACAAAATAAATTAAAATGCTTGGGAATGAGTAGATGTTTAAATAGATTAATCCACCCACTCAACAACAAAAAAAACTATTTACATTTATGTATAGGTTTTCATTGTCGTGGTTTTTTGTTGTTGTTGTTGTTGTTGTTGTTGTTGTAAATAATATTTGTCAACCAGAAAAAAAAAAGAAAAATGAATCGAAAGTAAGTGTTGAGTATACTATTCATATCATAATAGCACTATATGATTGATTTTTTTTTAGAAATTTGAGCTAGAATGACTTAAAATTTTTTAAAAAAAATATGTTACACTTACTTCTTAAATTTATTGAACAACAAAATTGCTTTTATTTACGATAAACGAACAATTTGGTAAGACTATAATTTATGGACGACATTTGAGCGAAGGCCTAAGTGACTTTGAGAGTGTCCACCTAATAAGTAGGACCAAATAAGGGTTATGAAATATTGTAGGGGATTAGAATTATGATTTTCAGTTTATGGTTAAAGTTAGGAATTAGACTTAGGGTTTTCATCACGAACTGACATAAACTATAATGCCAAAACTCTATTTAACCAAATGGATCAGTGATTTTCGTGTCAAACTCTGAGACCTGTTATCTTATACCTGATTAGTTCGTCCATAAATTATAGTTTCGCTAACAATTTTGATGCTTATTACACATTTATCTTATCATATAATCCACAAAGCTTTGAAAGTCAAGTATATGAATGTGATTAATTGTGGATATATTCAAAAAGAAGTATTATAAAGGTAATGGGTTTAAACAAAACAATTATTCCTATAACCTAATCCTTGAAAGATCCAATAAACCATTGAACTGATTTTCCGCATTTATATTAATCATGTAAACATGGATTAAATGATGCATAAAATATTGTTAATAAGAAGAAAAAACATGATAAACTTCAGTGATTAAAATGAACATTAATATTATTGTCTTTATTTTAGTCATAGTTAGTTTAAATAGTTTATCTCCATAAGAGCGAGAGTGAGAACAAATATTCAAACAGGTAATATGATAAAGGGTTCGATTCAATGGCGCAAACATTAGTAAAATATATTAGTAATGACAGTGAGAAGACATGAACTGGGATAAAGAAACGAAAATGGTGAGAGACTTGTAAATATATGTGCCTTCAACGAAGTGGTTATATATTTCACCATATTCTTACACAAACGTTCATATCCAGCTAGGTGAATTTAATCAAACTATGCTACACAGAACCAGATCGATTACATCTGCATCACTATAAAATTTGAAGTTTCTATGAAAAACGTACGAATAGACAGAGGAGCAATGTTGCTTCAGACCACAACCTGGTTTTGTCTAGCTAAGACTGAAAATGAAGAGGAATTATATGGTCTAAAAAGCGACACTTTAAAGGTTGTATACAGAAAAACCTTAGAACTGACGAATGGAAATGTACAGAAAATCTGTGGACTATGACAGAAAAGCTATGGGAAGAGAAAATAAAAGAGGACTTCATGATACAACAAAAAAGTCAACAGTAAAATACAGAAGACAGATAGACTATTCCAGGATAAAAAAAAAGCTGTCCAATCAGTGAGATTCAACAACACAACAATAATTTGAAGAGTTCTTCAGTACACCAGACACGCTGAATCCATCAAACATTGAAGCAACACATACAGATCTTCCTACAGATACTGCAGCATCAACAATCAAATGAACCAGCAAGATCATCACAGAAATTAAGAGGACTGAGGGAACGGGATCAGACAGCATTCCAACTGAAGCACTGTGGTCAGATATAGAGGAAACTGCAATGATGCTTTATGTTCTGTTCAGAAAGATTGGGATGGAGAACATGTACCAACATTCTGAAACGACAGATATCTGATCGAGATATCAAAGAAAGAAGAACTATTGAGGCATCACACTACCATCAATGTCAGGAAAAGTATTCAATGGACTGTTAACGAACAGAAAGATTGATTTAGTGGACGTTGGACTACGACACCAACAGTCTAAGTGTCCGTGAGAATCGATCGTCCACTACCAAATCACGACACTGAGTATGATTGTTCAATAATCAGTTGGATGGTGCTCGTTGTTGTACATCAACTTCTTTGATTATAATAAGACATTGGACTGTGTGAACAGGAAAACCTGGTCGAATGTTCATGGTGTAGTGAACAGAACACGGGTGGGGACAATCGAATGTGTGTAAAACAAAATTACAGAGCATCTCAATAAAATCTGAGAACCATATATCAAATCGTTAATTTGCAAAATGTACTCCAATTGTTTCAAAATGCCTCAGACTTCATTGTCCTTGCCTTTTCATACAAATTGCATTCTATTCCCGCTCTTGCTTTCTTGATCTTCCTCCATCTTCTGCTGCCAGACATTACATTCCTGACTCACGTCATACATTACTTATATTAATATAAGTAGCACGCACCACAATGGGACGACATAATAGTTGCAAAGTTTGTTATCATCATACGGAACTCTGACAACGGAATGCACTGAATGGAGGCCAGCTCACATATGTATCTCAAGTGAAGACAATACTACTTACTCTCTGGCTTCCCTCACTCTTCTGGCTGTTTACCAGATTATGAAGACCTCCACATTTCAGGAGAAGCACGGAATACAATGAACGGCTTGTATGATGCTATGTGATCTGCACTCGGCAGATCACAGCCTATCTATCCCATACACAGGAACAAATGCATATGAAAACAGTCAGTGTATCAGCAGCCTCTCAAGCAGTAAGTATCAACATTCACAAGTGAGAAATTGAGATTTCGAAACACAAAACCGTTAGCACGAATCAAATCAAGTTTGACAGTCATTCTCTATGAGTGGTAGGCGTCTTCACGTATCTGAAAGGTCACTCTGACAAACAAGAGCGATTAGATGCATATGTGAAGTGAGAGATTTGCAAATTCAGGACAACCTTTCCACAATTGATGAGCATTTACAACTCAAAACAGCTGTCGGCCAACAATACGGTCATAATTTTCAACGTCGACGTTGAGATAGTTCTGCTGTGTGTACCTGATAATTTGGAGACTTCTACAACCGTCATGAAAGTATTTATTCTAATTACTCTTGATTTATACATTTTTAATGTTTGGTTCTAAACAAATCATCTTTAACAATGTTCCCTTTTATTGATTTAAGCAATTTTGAACTGCATTATTAAACATGCATCATTTTGATATTCACGTTTTAGAGTGCCCCATTATTGAGGTGATCTGTATACTTCACTTACCCACAATAAAAGAAATACATAATCATTTCAATACTAATACTTACTCAAAATTTCATGAACTACACTTAACTTACTCTTCAGAAATACTGAATTGATTTAATTATATCTTGCACAATTAGAATTGTTAGGATCAAATAAATACTTTAAGGTTCTTAATTAAGAGTTGTGTGTTTTATGGAACGAATATGAAAACAAAACTGTATGACGATGAGTTCTCATTAGAAAGAAAATGGATAGTTGTAAGGATATTAGGTAATATGTAATGATGTCTTGTGATTTAAAACGTTTAATGTGCATTTTTAAAAATGTTTTTAGCATTCTCTAAGTTGAATTGCCTTTAAGTTTGACAGCAGATGAAAAGCACTCAAACCAAAGAGCCAATAAAAGATTAAATCTTAAAGTTGTGAGTTCAGTTCTATGTAAAGTTATGGATGGAGATTAATGAAAAGTTCTATACTAAAATGTAATGTCTATCCAGTACACCTATCTTGTCAATGTTTCTTAAGCCGTTGTCAGGTGGTAACAAACATTAACTTCAAATTAGAGGGTTGATCAATAAAATGTGGAGTGATTTGATTTGGTTATTATGACACATTTAAAATCTAGAATTATTTGGTTTTTAATAAAAAGTCTGTTGAATTCAGATCCAAAATGAAAAAAAAAAATTAAGCAAGTAATAAATAAAAAAATCATAACGAATTTCACAATAATAATGGTCAAGATTAATAATTAACAATTGCGGTAGAGATTTCTTTTTCTTGTAAGTTACTGACTCAATGCATAATTCTAATGTGAGTTGCAAATTCACTGTATTTTCTATGTGGGTGCGTATAATATCTGGTTCTGTTAAAGTTTTAATCTTATGATCTTCAAAATTAATATTAGTTTAGGGGCGGTAGTTTTGAGGTGCATCGTACCTTCTGACTGGTTAGTATAATATAAACCTTGATTTTTAACTATTACATCAACTTTTGTTTGTTTTATTATAAGCGATCCGCTTACATTCACGATATAGGAATGAATAGTTGAATATGTAAATGAACAATTGTAGTTCTTGTCACATCATGACATTTTGGATGTTACTTTGATCTCATTCCGTATATGCCTCATACCAAATCAAGAGAAATTTGTTTCTAAAAAGTAGTATTGTTATCATTATTATTTCCTATCATATCAAATTCTTGATACAGTGAAACGACTACGGTAATTCATTAGCTTAAGCACAAATTGGAGTTTCCTTTTGACTAAAATTTATACTACTATCAGTAATATAACAAGTAGAATTAACATTATTGTTATTTTGTTAATTGAAATAAGGTTTCTAAATTATTTAATTATTGTTTATCAATAAGTTGAGCTTGTAACGATAATAAATTGCTTATAGTAATTTACATCACTAAGTAACATTGGTTGTAGAAAGCCCAAAAGTTCAATACAAATATGTTACCCTTATATACATCTATAAATTAGCCTGTACTAATAACCACTTATGGAATGAAATTCGTACCACTCAAATGTTGCAGACGATAAAATATCAGTAAATTATCACGTCAATTCAAAACAATGTATACTTCCTAGTTCAGTCAACTCTTGAGGAAGATATTCACAGTAACATAATATCATGCGTATTTATTTAAAAGACTAATATTTGAACGAAGAGTGAGAGGTGTTCACGAGCACGGAAATGCAAATTCCTACAACTTCAACCCACGTAACTCGCTCGCTCACACAATATAGTCTTCCACCAAACTTTTGATCGAATTTACTCTATCTAACCCATATTTATCCTGATCATATATGCAGATTCAAGTTTACATTCTATATGAGTCATATTAACATTAACAATTTTATTGTATTTTGTTTAACAATCCTAAATTCACACGCATTAAATGATGTATTTCGCCCTTAACATGGCCATTTTCTGGATTAATAATTTGGATATATAATTGTAGAACCTGACGAGAATTTATCGAAAAGAATGTTCTTTGTTCAAATATTAGTCTTTTAATATGGTGGGGATCTCTAAACGAATAAAAGACTATTTGCCAACAATTATAAGACATACTGCAAATGTTATGAACGATACACTAAGTCACGAAACGTCAGAAAATTTGAATTTTCTACTCATTGGAACATCACAAATATATATTAATTTATTTCTAGAAGTAAACGTTTATTTTAACAGTTTATTTCAAAAGACAATAACCTTTACGCTATTCAATGCATAATACACTGAATATTATTTGATCTTTGATCATAATAAAACAATTTAAATTCACTAAATGATTCCTGACAAACTTTCTTAATGTAAGCAATAATCTTTATAGTGAATATTCCCATTTTGCCATTTGTCAAATAAAGAAGGAACGAATTGAGCGAAGAAATTTCTTTTCAATTAGTTTTTCATCATGGCTCTACACTAATATATATACGTTTTACAATAATAATATAATACTCATCGAGTGGATACGTTACGTAATAATTACATAATGACATTTAAATTAACATTGATTAATTGGAAGAAAGAGGATTATTAATATTCAAAGTGATCAAGAAGTTGCTAAGTTGCGTAATGTAAGAAACAAAGAAGGAACAGAATTTTAACGGATGGTCAATAGGATGGTAGTTACGTAAGAATCAAGAGATGAATGTTGAGAAGTTATTAAGTTCAAAAGCAACAGAAATAAAATTACAAAAGTTTTTTTAAAAAAAAAGGAAGAAGTATGAAAAATAGTTCTTTTGAAGGAAATCTTAAACTGATGGCCAGGGCAGGGAAAGTGGTTGTACGAATCTCTTTTGAATGCAAAGGTCAGGTTTGTGAACATGGATTGCGATGGCTTCCGCAATGTGCAAGAGGCGCACTCGTAAACCATGTGGCAAATTAGATGGGATATTGTAGATAACCTTAAAAGCTTTATTCAATTCGACTTGATGACCTGTGTCAACCAAGTGAGAGAGAATAGAACTTTTAATCACTTTTACCTGTCCTTTGTTTAACCACGACGGATGATGTTCAGTAATGCGATGACGGACTTGCCGAATTGTACGCCCAATATAACTGGCTCCACAGGAGCAGTTGAAACGGTAGATACACATAGATTTGGCGAATTCAGGCAGTCTGTCTTTGTTGGCTGTTCTTATCTTAGGATAGTTGTAGAAGATTGCATTTAATCTGGCAGCATTAAATGTTTTTTGTACGGCTCTTCTTAGTTTCTGAGTCAAGGTTTCTTCAATGGTGTCATTTATGAATTGTAGTTTTATGAATAGTACCTTCTTATGGACGGTGGGTATCTTTGTCCTTGTTTTCTTCTCCATCATATGTTTGTCGATGAATTTCATGGGATACCCATTCATGCTAAGTAGGTTCCGAATATTATTCAATTCTTCTTCGATGGTGTCTTCAGAGCAAATCATTCTAGCCCGATGTGTCAAGATTTTTATCAAGTTCCTTTTGTATCTGATTGGAACTGCACTATAGAAATGAGTGTATTGTCCTGCTGCACGAAAGTAACAATGGAAGTATATCTTCATTACACTTATTTTGTTTGTTTTTTTAATTGAAATTTCTTTCTTGGATTTGTAACAGTTTATTTACAGTCCCTAATTCTTAAACTTGTTATTAAAAGTAACGCATATACTGTTTTTTTGTAATTTTTTACGAAAACTATATGAAACACTTAAAATGTTAGATACTTATTGAAGTAAGGCATCTTCTTTTAGTTACATTCTAGTGAATGAATTACATAGTTACCACTACATCATCAGTGAACCGATGCATCTGTGATTCACTTTAAGAACTAATTCTTGAAGAAACTATCTATATTAAGAGGGTTTTTCATACCATGTCAATTTGTTCTGGAGGTTACATACGTCATCAAGCACTATTTCTTAAAATAAAAGAAAGGATCGTGCTTAAATTATCAGTCAGATTTGCAACAGAATGTCTTCATTAAACCGTTTATAATCCAATAAACTATTCTTGAAAACAATTACATTTTTATAATACTGACTGTCTAAAATAATAATGAGGATGTACACGTATGAAAAATCAGATTCAGCGAAGTTTTGAGACATTAATTTCTAATGTCTAGTAATAGGCATAAAAAGAAAACTACGACAGACAATTTTAAAAGTAGTCCAAAATATATTTCTACGAATGAGATCTATTATGGAGATTTACAGAATTTGTAGGTAACTTCTGTCGTAAATTGACGTCACTCTGAGTAGCTTAAAAAATCAGGGAACATTTCATAAACATTTCGTCTTAGTATCATAAATATATTGAATTCGTAAATGCTTAGCGTCCGATTTTAGCTTAGTAGCTTTATGATTAGGCATTCGCCACTATTGTTGTGTGTGCTACTGATATTGATAGATATAAGTAGTGTGCATCATCAATCAAAAGTGAAATACCTGAAGGCAGAAGGTTAGGAAGATCAAGGAAAAAAGAACGAAAACAGAGAGTGAAAGGTATGCAAACGAAGGAACAACGAAGTCAGAGACGATTGATTGACATTTTGCAAATAAACAATTTACTGTATGATTCTCAGATTTCAGTAAGAAGTTCTGTAATTTTGTGTTCAAATACATTTGATTGCCCCACGTGTGATCGTATACTACACTATAACTAGAAGTTGTAGGTGTAATGAAGAGTGTTATACTAAAATGAAACAGTTATCCAGTGCTTACGGGTTTTTAATGAAATCTTTAACAACTCCAAATCTTACTAATCTTTACTAACTTATATGATTGCCAGATAATGAAGTGTATTTCTGTAAATGACACAGATTTTTTAAACCTTATCGAAGTTTATCTAAACAACGTGTACATTTTTAAATGGTTCATTGAAATTACAACTGAACTATTTGTGAATGAACTTAAATTCTTTTTGTTTTCTTTATACTCTGTTATGTTTCAATTTTCAGCAATACATTTAAAATTATTGTACATTGTAAAATGTATATATTCTATTTATATTTTATTTCTGGCATGCGAATATGTATATTATGAGATGTAGTTACGGTAACCACATATCATAAGTATTGCAAACATGAAATATAACAGTACTAGTATTATAGATGTGGGTGTAAATTCAATCGATAATAAATATTATAATAATGAAGCAAGAAATACTACATGTCATATGCTCATCTACTTACATACACATATAAACATAAAAACATACATATGTATACTAATATACGTTTAAGAATTTAATTGAGTCTTACTAATGTTCGATTGTATCTGTATGTGTAAGTATTTTTTTTATACTGATAATCTTCATTTAGTAGTCATTTTTTACTGAACTACCAAACTAGTACTTTTATCATCGCTTTATTTAATAAACGACTGGTGATTACTGTTATATTAAAGAAATCGATCAGTCAACAAATCTTCAAGAAGATTAACTATTTTAACATTATATTATAATCTATTACAATAATAATAAAAAGAACAGATGAAACAAGGAAAACGATCAAGCAGTGTGGATTCTTCAAATGATAAAGAGATATTTTTTCAATGTCGTGGAAAAAAACTCGGTGTTACTGAAATTACTGACAATGAATCATTTTCACGTTTTTCAGCTGATCAAATTATAAAAAAACATTTGGCTAAAGGTCATACAAATATTATTATTAGTTGTTTACAAGATAGAATGAAATTTACTAAAACTTCATCAATAATTCCACATTCAACACGAAAATATGCAGAATATAAAGATATTAAAAATTTCTTTGTTTTTACAAGTAAACCAGGTGTATTCGTATTATGTAAACATGATTCTGTGACAAATAAAAAAACTTATGAAAGTTTCTGTTGTGATGATCCATCTGATTTAGAAAAATTAACACGTTTAGTCAGTTCAGCTAAAAATAATTCAGATCATAGATTATATAAAAGTCAAAATACATCAAGATCAACTATTGATATGAATAATGAAATTTCAGCTGCTGAATTATTTGAAAGTAGTACAAATTTAAATAATGAATCATTAAGTTATCAAAGTGGATTTTTACGTGATACTGGATCACCTGTAACTGAAGCAGTTGATCGTAATGAAGTATTTCCTAGTACTTCACCATTTTCTCCATCACATACTTATAATAATTTAACTTCAGTTTCAGTTAGTGATATGCCAAATGAACATGAAGCAAATGGTTATATTGAAAATAAATCAAATAGTAATATAAATCGAAAAAAGATTCATATAATTCACCAAATGGAATGATTTCACCTCCAATTAATGATAATTTTCATCCTTTAATTGGTTATCAATCAAAGAATAAAATGAAACATAATCAATCGAATCATCATAATAACAATGATACAACACCGGTAAATTCACGACGTCAAAGTTTAAAAAATCTATATAGATTAGATAATGAAAATATTTATACTCAGAAAGATGAATTAATTGCAATGTTTGATAATGATTTAACATTTCTTACTTCTTCATGTGGTGATGTCGTTGAATCTGAACATGGTTCAAAGTATTTATTTTGTCAATCAGGTTTAGAAAGACTTCAAAGTTATGAAGGACCTTTATATGAATCATCAACTGACTGAAAAAAAAATGAAAATATCTATATAGATATTTATCAAACTATAAACATTTATCCATTTTTAATATGAATGATTAAACAATAATAAGTTCAACTCATGAAATTCTTTTGGTAAGTCAATTAAACATGTTTACTGATTATAAGACTGTTACATTATGCTTTATGAAACTTACATTCCTGAATACATTTCAATGAAACTGTATTGTCTTTTAACTGATATTCATAATCATCTCTTCCTGTTTACTTGTTTCTTCTTTTTTTTGTACTTTAAATTATATTAGAGTAATACAATATTGAATAATCATTTTTTCTTATGTGCTAATTTATATGGAAATAAAAGTCAACAATTGTTCATTCATATTAATGATCACTAGAGTAATTTGGTTAATATTTAATTTAACAGGATCAATCGATAACTTATAATCAAGGTTTAGGTAGTTGATGAACTATTACGTATGTTTTATGAAAACTATAGTAATATTGCATTTTCGACATGGTTCCGGATCAAACTAAAAATAACTATTATGTGAATGAGCCATATGTTTCATAATTAAGAGGTGCATCAATAATATTCGCCTGAACATGTTATCAGAATGAGTTTTGTGGAGATTTTAGGAAATTTCACAGGTTGAAATCATGAGTCAATTAAAGCTAGACCACCATGGAAAACCTGGAAGCACTGGACGGCCGTTTCGTCCAAGTATGGGACTCGTGGATGCGCACTGCTGAGGAGTCCCATACTAGGACGAAACAGCTCTCCAGTGCTTCCGGGTTTTCCATGGTGGTCTAGCTTCAATTGACTCATGATTTCAATCTGTGAACATGTTATATATATATATATAACCAAGTTTGAGTCGACAAACTGAAGATTACATATTATATGGATAAATCACTAAAGATTACCTAAGAATAATCCAGTTTAATCAGCACTTACATTAGAAAACTAACTTAGTACTCAATAGAATTGTTCCATTCGGTAAACCAATCAATTTCGCCACAGTAACTATCAATTAAGTGTGTTATGTAATATTCATAATCGGTTCACACTGGAATAGAGTTTTAACCTTTTGTTCTCCACCCCCACTATGTATCAAAATCAAATTAACCATAATATCTCCACACGATTGCAATAAAAGAGATAAGAAAGAGTATTTTGATCAAGGAGCCGCTTTATTGCTTGAAGTCAAGAATGTGGTACAAAAATTCTATTTATATGATAATAACAATGATTTTGGGAGCATTAAACAAAATAAAAAAACTGATATGGAAAACAGCCAAACATTGAATAGTGAAGATCATTGTAGTAATTTGAAGTTATAATGGCCTCCTTTATTCATCAGAACTGCAACTTATTATCGAAAGAAAAAAACTAGATTTCTTGAGTCTTTCCCTAGAAGTTCGATGCAGCAAAAATTAAAGTAAAGAACAAGTGGAACACTAAGAATAATTGCTTGATCTAAGCTAGATCAAACATTAACACGCGAAATCATATATTTATTTCAGGTAGCAGAATTATTTTTCTCCAGCAGACGTCCAATAGCCATAACATTTAAATTCCGTAGACTTAATAAAATGGTAAACTGTGTACAGGACATATTGTTGCATAGCATATAGTATGTAACTGAAGTACGATATTTCATTTCAGCAAATTATTCATTCAGAACTTGTACTTAGTTTCAAAAGAAAACAACAAGCAATATATGCAACTATATTTAATTGTATACTCAAAACTGTCAAGTTTAATTATCACTTGTTACTAAACTAAATTTGTCAACTGAATCGTTTACTACATCAATCGTTAACCGTTAAGCCATGATATATGAGAAGACAGTATTGCATCTGAGGATTAAAGTTTCGTACCAGACAAAAGTTAATGACATGGTTATATAGAACTCTACTATTCTTAAGTAGTCTGGGAGGAAGATCAAAATAAGTTAGATGATAGAAGAAGGCAAATAGTGAGCTGATAAATCATAAAAATTGTTACATAAACACTGTATATCTAGATAATTGCAAAGGTTTTGCTTTTAATAGAGTTATGAGTGTCAGTTCTGTTCATTTAAGATACAACAGATACAGAACAGCGTCAAAACTTTCCACAGAATAAGGTATGGAACTTTTACAAATTCGACGCAACCAAGACTGTACCAGTACTAAGAATAAATTCATATGACAACCTGTTGTTGTGATTACCAAACAATATAATTATATTACTAGGATCAGTGTCAAAACGCTTCAACTGAGAGCTGTTTTGGTACTACATGAATGAAATGGAAAATGTCAAAAATATTGTTAAGGAATCATTAATCAAATAGGTTATCTAATGATCATTTCTTATTACGAGAGAATATGCCGCCTAAACGTTATTAAGTAAATAAATGTTATGGTGACCACTGCTGTAAATCAGTTGAAAGATTGAAACTACAAAAAAAGCATGTGTCGTCATTTAATAACATTATTTTTTACGGAGTTCCTCATCGATCACTCTGAAAGTATTTGTATTTAGGTCTCTGTGCCTAATGGTTTGGTTATGAATCTTCCATTGTTCTTCTAAACAACAGCGCTTGCCTCTTTTTCAAATTAGTGCTGATAATATTGCTCATAAGAACAATGGAATCTTCACTACCAAGCTATACAGTTCAAAGACCACAAAGCCTCTAACAGTCTTATTCTGAGCTAGAAATATTTCCTATCATTCCAAAACATTCTATTAACCATCATTAAATGAATATTGATCTATTTCAGTTGACTAACTAATAAAAGAAAAAACTTATTGTCGTTTTCATTTTTATTGACGAACATATCATATTTACTACAAATAGGTTGATCACTTCAGAATAACTCTTAATAAAATCCATTGCTCAGAAGGTAGATTGATAAAAGCCTGGAACAGGTTTGGAATATTGAGACTACAAAATATTTCTCCTACAGGTGCCTACTGTGCGAATATCCGACGTTGTTTGTAATAAACTGAAATTAAGAATGATTTTCTATGTGAACTATTGGAAGAAAATACCACCTAACGTCTTCGAATTGTATATCGTTCGCTAAACTCTTCAGGGGTATTAGTTCGTCAGGTTGTGTATGACTAAAACTGTTGGTAGAACTACTTCGTTGAATGTGATTGTGTTGATCGGTAATATCGTTTATTTCAAGAGGTTAAAAGGGTTACTTAGAAATGAAAAGGTGATGTAAGAATTCAATTTGATCATTCAGTTGATAAATATTCTTCGTATTCTTAGAATTCACTGTTCGTACACGCCAACTTTAATCTAGTTCTTATATTAATAGAACACACTTCTAGTGTACAACAATTTGTTTGTCAACACATCAATCTACGTATAAAGTTAATTAATGAACAAAACAAGTGAATACAACAGTTGTAAAAACATTTCTGTTCACCTTAAACGTAGCAAGCATCAGACTGCTGTATTTCTATTTAATTAAGGATTGAACTCAACAACAAGTCAGAATTTGTAAGAAAATACTACGAAGAAAAGTCTATGTTTGACGTTTGCAGTGATTCTCTTCTGAACTCTACGTGTTTTCAGGCGAAATAATCATTTTCAAATCATTTTCAACAGTATCTGGTATGGCTATAACAATGAATTTTGTTATTAATTGAAGAGAATGTCTATTAAATATAAATGACAAACTATTAAGGGTTATTTGTAAGATGGTGGTTGAAGGTAGTCAACAGGAAACCATGGTCCCATGTTTCATGCTACTTGGCACTCATCAGCAACATGTACCTGTAATCTTGAGGGGACTGAAGCTCCCTGACGAATTTGATCCCGTGTCACTCAGTTTCATAGTCAGAAATGTTACCACAAGGCTATCCGGGCCGCGATTGACCTCCTGTCGGAGTGATATTTATTCACAATTGATTGATCAATGTCCTATGTGTCAGGTCCTTCTTAGTGCAGATCAAATGCTATCGACCATTATAGTGCACGCAATATCGTGTCGTCTAGACTAGTGGCCATATTGCAACCTGGTCGGTAGTATTCGATTTGCACTAAGAAGGACCTGATACATATGACATTGATCACCACCTGGTGACCAGTCAATTGTGAGGGTTATAAGCGTTTCCATTATTTTCAAAAATAACTATTTCGTATTTATCAGAAGGGATTTTTTGGAAAGTGCTAGAACTCGGTCTTTTGTCTATCTTTATGAAAATTAAAAATGGTATGATTTTTCCCATCTATAATTCTTGTATCAAATATTTCTAATGTATGTATAAAACCGTTTTTAGTTATCAAAAAATATTACAATAACGATTCGCCTTTGTCTGAATAATTACTAAAAACCTGATAGCTAAGTACATGTAGTTTCCAGGCATATCCGTACTATAATACAAACACTTAGGAGGAGCTCATCTGGCCGACTTCAGTCAAACGTATGCTTGTGCAATGTGAAACGTTCATTTATTTATACAACAATTGTGGCTTTGCTCAAAGTAGTTCGATTGACTTGTCAAAATTTAGATTTACTAAACGATTGGTGGTTTAAAGAAATGTCTAAACGAATAATTGAATGCTGTATACTATGACTGCATTAAATCACTGATTTCAAGTACAATTCTAGTTGTTGACATCTCTCAAACAAGATCATTGACAAAAACCCACGATGAATTGACGTTGCTTCATAGCTTACACCAGATAAACACATAATAAGTTTTATGAATTTGTTGAGTGATAGATTCGGACTTCATTTCTAGGTAGTTGCAGATCTTAAGGACGTATTATTTCTGTTTGATGGGTACAAGTGATTTGATTTATACTGAAGTAGTTGTGTGGTGTGTGCTACTGATGTTGACAGATATAAGTAGTATGTATCACCAGTCGAAAGTGGAATACGTGGTGGCAGAAGGTTGAGAAAATAGAAGAGAAGAGAACGAGAACAGAAGGTGACTGGTAAGGAAACGAAGGAACAATAAAGTCTTGGACAGCTGATGGATAATTTGCAAATGAATTATTTACTATATGGTTCTCAGACTTTAGTAAGATATTATGTAATAGTGAATTGAAATGCATTTGCTTGTCCCCACCTGCGTTTCTGTTCACTACAGCTGAAATATTTATTTTATGGTTTTTGTCGAGAATTTTTCTTAGATCGTATCATGATAGTGTACCAAAAGTTATTAGAATCCATATCAAGTTAAAACAATAAAGAATAACATATGATTTAACATTTCAATATCGTATAAACTGATTACGGTTATAACAGAAAACTATGGCGTTTGAATTATGTGATTCTATATTTCAATAAATAATGATGGTTAACAGTCATTGGAAAGCGAATATGTATAAGCTAAATTTATCTGGTTTAATATATTATCGGAAACTAGAAAAGTATTATGAAATGATGTAATTGAGGAAGAGAAATATTTAGGAAACCAATGTTACGAAAGGCTTCGTTACTAGGCTAAAGAAATACCTCGATGGGTTTACATTCTTACATCTGAGTGAAAGGAAATGAGCCAATTAATAATTTATAGTGTCGCATAGATCCATGGGTTTGATATGGTCAAAAAATGAGGAATGCAACCTGTAAAGAACAGAAATAATGGGTTACCGTCAATGTTTTCTGAACAAATGTACGCACACAGGAATCAGGGAAGTAGTGATATTGACGATTAGTAAGAAACCTCTCCTCCTAATACTAAAGTTCGACAGAGATCTCTTGTGTGATAGAATAAAACAATCATGAAAACATTTCGTGTTATCATCCTCTGTCCAACGTTTCCTACCTAAACTTTGACGGTTCTTGAACTAAAAGATAATTTACCTGGTTTGCCACATTCACAATTATCTACAAAGTCAACCACTTCTCTGGAGAAATTGGCATTGGACATACATATGGACATATGAGTTAAGTGTTTAGTGAGTACCGTTCTTCGCGTTTGGGAAAAGATGTAATGAAAACAATACGAAGATCCGTTTTATCACGTTTGATTAAGAGTGGTCATTTAGCAGATAGGACCAAATCATTCGGAGTAATTTATTATATACAAACTACCGTTCATTATGGGGTTGGATTTTGTGTTTTATGTATGACAAAAACTAGAAATTCAAGCTAACGATCTAAGTCTATGTATGCATTAGAAATTTGTAACACCCTTATCTCTTCCATGGTTAGATAAAACTTGTCAAACGATTATATTCATTATTATTTGCTATATTCCTCAATTGTATATTTTACTTCACTCCTTTTTCGTGTATATTCTTCACTGTCAAATTATTTTAACACTCCTTATTACGTAATTATAATGATTTTTTAAATAATTCATTGCTATTAAATAAAAATAAAGGAAATTAAGCGAACAAACTTCTTTCTTTTTGACGAAATCATTTATTTAAGCTATAGTATGGGCATGGATATATGCTTACCACACAACTATAAATACGAATGTACAACTTAAGATAATCATTTTTAGGGATTTCTACTTTCTCTATATTTCTCAAACTAACTCATCATCCAGAAGGTACAGGTGTTTATTACCAGTTGTCTACGCAAAATACTTCGGATCCGTTGACCGGACACTATCAGCAACAACCAACTGTGGGAAAGAACAAACCAAATCCCAGTGGAGGAAGAAGTCAGGAAGAAGTGCTGGAAGTGGATAGGACACACATTGAGGAAAGCACTCAACTGTGTCACAAGACAAGCCCTCACATGGAATTCTGAAGACCAAGAGAAAAGAGGAAGACGAAAGGACACATTATTCAGAGAAATGAACAAGAATTGAATGGAACGAGAAAATAAGAACCAGGACAGAGTGGGTTGGAGAATGCTGGTCGGCGGCCTATGTTCTTAGGATTAACAGGCGTAAGTAAGTAACCCATTTCTTATTGTGAAATATCGACTCAAGCATTTATCACTCACATCCCAACTAGTACATCTGACATTACATGTTATATCAATTTATACCTTATGTTTATTGTTTTTCTATTTTATTTGTTCCATATTTATTAGGTCAGATGTTAAAAGAATTCGTAATACATCAAGTATTATGAATTAGGTATAGGATATAAAATTTAAGGTGACTGTAAGGGAAATTTTTTACTCATGTTGGGACGAAAATTATGAAATCAGATAAATATAATTCATGAATCCATTGGTAAGATTGAATAAGTAGATCAGTCCAACTTAAATCGATGTCGTGTTGCACTACCTCTTTACTTCAGTCGTAAATACAAGTTATCAAACGGACCATAATCTTAAGGTCTGCGCCTTACAGAGCTTGTCGAATCAACAATCAGCGACTTTATGAAGTAATATTAAGACTTGTTTTTTGTTGCCTCTATTCTTCTTCTGATCTAAACACCATTGCATATTGAAGTAGGCGGTTGCTGAGTCTATGTAACACAGTCTACAAGTTCTTATAGGGTGGTAAACAAAGTATATATATATATATATATGATATGCATCAAGAAATCATAAGTTATATTGATGAAATAAACCCATCCATAAATGACTTACATTTTAAACTTTCAAACTCAGACATCTACCTTTTAAAATATATTTCATGATTTCTTGGGCAGTGGCCAGATCTAGATGAACATATCATAATGGGTCCCAAAATATTACATTATGACACTGTTTCTTGCCTATGTTAATCGGTCTACTCTTTCAGTCTTACTGAACTATATTCAGTGCGTCAATACAACTAAACAAAATAAATATTTCAACACAACTGTACATAAATTTTGAATAAAACACAATACTTCTGATATCAACTGATTTGGAGAAGCCAGGATTCATAAGTTCTTGAATATTCTCTACCTACATGAAAGACACAGATAAGTTATTCTCTTCTGTTTACCACTATATTTCTTTTTTAGTTGACCTACTTCTCTAAAACCGGTTTTATCAAGTGTCAATACAGCCAACACTAGACAACCGTACAAATTTCTTTCCCAGATTACTTTTTCGATTATTTAAGCTGCCATTATTTTCATCTGAAAATTAGTATCATATCCAATTAAAAAAGTCCGAGATAAATTCACCCTTTTTGCTTCAGATAATTTATCTCTTAGCTGAATGACAAGTATTTAGAAAATAGTTAAGTCATTACAAAATAATTTAATGTCATCAATCCAATGACAATTTCAGTTTTAATTAAAGATGAATTCGATATGAAAAATTGTATGTAAATGCTTGTTAAACTTTCTGCTGGTAAATATCAGTGAAGCATATAAATGACTGTAAAAATTTTATTACAGAAGTTGTGTCCTCAGCTAACCCTCTACATCTCATGTAAACAAAAATAATTAGAATCAATAAATCAGTTAAATGGAATTACAGTATGTTATCACATTACATGTCTTTTGACCCGCATTTATATATAGTTTTTTAATGTACTTAAAACAAAAATATGTGTTGATATGCATTGTTTTATGAAGAGATATTATAGAAGTTTTAATTCTACAAATGTCAGGACGTCGAACACAATCTGAATCACGTATTACATCTGACAAAAGCGTATCAGATTCCTGGGGTGACAGTTTAGATCGTGATCTTTCATTTGAACATCGACATCCACCGATTAAAGATATTGGAAATCATGTATTTCACGAATGTGATATCTACATTTTGAAACAAATTGAGTTAAAAAAAGATGAGGAGTTTACAAGAGACAGAATACAGACGCTATTGGACAAATATTATAGTTCTAAAAATACGCATTGTAAGCTATATATGTTTGATGATACGATGAGATTTGAACGATTGAAATCTATGGGTCGACGTTCATTTCATTCAGAGTTACGTTATGAAGATATAAAGCGTTGTTCAACATTTCGTTCAAAACCACAAGCATTAGCATTATGTGTCTCAAATCATCTCGATGATAAACGTACTTATGAATTCTTTCGTTGTAAATCACCAAATGATATTAATCGAATATGTAATCTGATAGATAAAGCTACACAATCAGATTCATTTCGTTTATCTCAAAAACTGCCGATAGTTTATAATGATAATATTAAGCAAAACCTTTATATAAATAACAAGAATCGAGCTATGTCCGTTGAATCAGTTCGCAATTCACTGTTAAAACCTAATTCACTGATAGGAGATTATAGTGAATATTCAAAGAAAACATGTGATGAAGCCGTTGGTTCATGGAGAATAACGAAACCAAATGAATTTAAGCTTACTTCTCTAAAAGATATAAAACTGAATGAAAATGAAAATAAGAAAATAGAAAAATCATCTGTTCATCGTGTAACTTCAATACCATTGCAAGTAAATTCAACACAAACCCCATTTAAAGAATTTAACGATGAATCTACAATTAATTTAACTGGTATGAAAGAAATATATAATGGGACTAAATTACAAAAACCTAACAAATTACCAAGAATAAAAATTGACAAAACTATGACATTTCCATATAAAACTTGTGATGACAACATAACATATATACAAGTTCATCCAGTCTTTGGACCACAAATAAATGAACGTGGTCCAGTTTATATGTATGCTGTACAATTATAAGTGTTAATATGAAAACATCAATAAACAGTGGAAATAATATTTCAATTCAACAATGAAAATTAATCATTACGTTTGGTTGTTCTTTTGCTATTCAATGTTAATTTTACTTTCCTTATTAAAATATATTTATGTGTATTGTTATTCAATAAGTTGTTATTTATTAGTTTGTCGAATGATATAGGATATCTATTTAGTCGACAATCAATGTTTATATTCTAAAAGCTAATGTATAAATAGGTTACTTGGTTTGTTATACAACCAGTGGATGAAAGTTAACTGTGTTAGCGATTAGCCACGTGAGTTCAAAGACTAGTACGTAAATGTTTTAAATCAATAGTACTATATTATTCATTGAAACTAGATGACAAATATCTGTTGAGTTAACGTTTCAAAATTGATCATATAATAGATAACAGAGGTAACTAAAACTGAATTCACTGAAAAATCTGTCTTATTTTAGTATAATCAAGGCGACACTTTATACATTAATCATTTAATAATCATTATTAGGCTTTCTTTATATTACTATAAGGTTTTGTGGGATACTTAGATATTTTGACTGGAATGTGGTTCCAATATTATTTCCCCATATAAATTAACATTCCGTTCATCATCATGTATTAGTTCCTGAATTTATTGACCCGCAGTCTGATCTCCACCCCAAACGAACAATAAATAAACTAAGCTGTATTTAATATTACAGTGGGTCGCAATACATATTCCTATATTTCAATTTTTGAAACTTAGAACAAAATAAGTTATTTCCAGTATTTTTATTAACATTTCAGTAACATATCGAAGAAAGCAGAATTTCCTTAAAAAATTTTAGTAGATACTTCATTTCTGTTACCAATAACAGGTAAAATTAAGGTTGAAAATTGTGACAGTCAGTTAATTTTAATGGAATAGGTTGATCAAGGAGCACAGTAACACAGTAGCACAGTAGCATTAGATCTGCACTAATAAGGACTAGACAGGCATGACATTGATCACCACCCAGTGATCAATCAATTGTGATTACATCTCAGTCCTACAGGAGGTTAGTCACGGCTCGGATAGCTCAGTGGTAACGTCTCTGACTGTGAAGCTAGTTGACACGAGATCGAATCCGCCAGGGAGCATCACTTCCCTCAAGATTACAGGTACACGTTGCTGACAAGTGCCAAGTAGCACGAAACCCGGGTCCTGTCGACTACCTCCAACCACCATCTAAGCAGAGTAACATACTTATAATTTATAATTAAATATGAATAACTCAACACTTTAAATTTATATGGAACGATTATTCAGAGCAGTAAATAAGAACTTTCGTCTAAAGTCGATCGAATATTTTCATAGTATTCGGGCGCCGAGTTAATGTGAAACACTAATGATTATTCAGAAAGTTTAGGCATATTTTTTTATCAGAAGGAGAGGGTTTTTGGAGATTTTAGTAATTTAATAGTTGAATTCATGAGCCAATTAAAGATAGACTACCATGGAAAACGTGGAGTGGGATCCCGCTCACGGGATCATAGATGAGCACTGATGAAAAGCCTCATACTAGGAAGAAACAGGCGTTCAGTGCTTCCAGGTTTTCCATGGTAATCTAGCTTTCATTGGCATATGAATTCAAGTATGTTTTTTGTTTCAAATGCCTAAATAATCAAATTGTCATCATCAAAAATATGAAAAAAAATTCATCGAAACGTTTAAGATACCATCCATGACTTAATTGATTATTGCATAGACTAAAGTCAGTGGTTAATAAACATGATATTTAACACTTTAAATTTGTAAATGAATTCTACTCCGTCTACGTATTTTTAATCCTTTCGGTAAATTCAATGGATGTCACATGAAAAACCTGTCATTCGAGTAGAGTAGAAAAAACATATATTTGGTAAATGATTTCAAATGATGAAATAGTAAGATTTATTCGAGTTATATAGTTTATTCTAAATTTCCATCAACTCGGTTTACTATGATAAACTTCAAGATAAATAAAATAAATCAGTGGATCAGGTTAACGGTAATGAAAAAAACTTTTAAGTTCTCTGTAAAATAATGGAATCCAAATGAAGAATATGTAGAAATTAAGGTTATTCCGTAAACTCTATTCATTAACGATGTGAATAATAACAGGATCGTTTTAATCAGAAAGGTTTTCATCAACCAACAAAGTTTCATACAGATGATGAAAATGAATTCATGTTATTTGAAATTCTATTTAATATGGATTCCTAACTATACGTGAAGATTATGAAGTATGATAGAATGATTATCAAATTGTTATGAAGTTTCTTTATACTCACAGTAATAATACAGTTATCTCAGAACTAGCAACTAACAGAAATCAGTAACTTAGTCCGAACGATGATCTATTCTCAATAAATTTTCTAAAATCGTAATACTTCTACATCACTTGTTTTACAGTTTTCATCCGGAAAACGTTTAAATTTGTGAATCCCCTAAACTGATAGAAATGAGAAATTATTCAGTACGAATAGTAAAGTATTTATAATGAAGTGAATTAGTGATCACTTAAGACGTCTCAGTAATTTACTGAATTACACTTAATACTTCATTTGTATTGATTATTTGAGTCTTCCTATTGATGATTAGGAGTGCAAATGATCAGTCTCTTATTTGACATGCATTCATCTTCTGTTGATTACCTCAATATTTCCATTACTTCATAAGCAATAAAAGTTAGAGATAGGCGGTGATTAGTTGTGGAATCAAGAACGCGTGTTTCGTTCTGTTTGGGACTCTTCAGCTTTAAGTAGCTGAATCCCAGAATTGAGGTTTAATCCGGGACTTGAATGCCGTGTCATTCGCTTAAAATGCCATAACGTTATCCACTTAGCAGCTGAGTTCATGTGAAAGTCTATAGTCAGCTGACAAGCAATTTGTTCTTCGCTTGTGAACTATTTCATAGTGTCCGCGTAAATTGTTTGTTTTGTAAGACAAGAAAAGTGAGGTCATATCAGATGCAAATTTGTTACCATGTAATTTAAAAATTGTGATAAGTTGCCTTTGCTCTTTGTATATGACAATGGAAATAGGTTCAGTTCAACCAGTCGAACATCATACGGGAGCTTTGCCATTACGAGAATCAGCCTAGTTGGGGTTCTCTGAACCTTTTCCGACAGCTCATTATCTCTCTTTAGGCAGTGATTAGCAGCTTGCATGCAGTACTCAAGTTCTGGATGCACGAATACTACATACAAAGTCAAAAAAGTTTAATCATCGACATGATCAAAGGCCCTACGTATTGACCATTGGGTTCTAGAACCTTTGGAGGCTATCATATAGCGGTGTGCAGTAGTTTTCATGTCTTAGATAACGATGAATCCTAAGTCATTGTGTGCCTAAACAACTGGTAACTCAATTATATTCATCGTGAATGTATCTGTGTTTTGGTGAGCAATATGTATCACAATGCAATTTGAAGCATTTATCGGCAACTGCCAGATTTCAGACCAGTCAGACAATTTCCCCGGGTTATTTTGATGCCCTAAACTATCACCACCTTATTGCTCTCCATATCTTGACATCGTCAGCGTGTAACAAAACCGATGACGATAGAAGACTACGAATGTTATGTACATACAGGAAAAACAACACTGGTCTCAAAACTGTACCCTGGAAAACTCTACTAAGCACAGTTTCCAGCTAGATAACTTTGAGTTCACCTGTACTCTTTTTTTGACGCCCAACTAGGAAGTTCTTTATCCACAAAAATGAATCGCTCCTAATTCAGATATCATCTAACTCAGGTAACAGCCAGATGTAAAGATACCTGTTAGAAGCCCTACTAAGTTCACTGTAGGTTACACCTATAGATAAATTTTGATCTTTAAGAGTGCAATAACTTTCACGGGCTACTAATAAGTTAGTGAAACATAACTAACTTGTTCTAAAGCCAAGCTCCTTCTCAGGAAGAACCCGGTTTTTGTCTAGATATAAAAAAACTTACGGATAGTCTTTTTTTAAATTTTAACAACCACGCTGGTTAAGCTTACTGGTCGATATTTCACAAGTTTGTGCCTCGTACCTGTTATCAAAACAGAACTTACTATGGCGCTCTAAAAGTGTTTTGATAATCGAACCTGGGTCACAGATAGATTAAAACATATGCTTAAGGGATTTGCGATAAGATTTGCTAATTCTTTTAGTAACCTAGGATGAATTTCATTGGGTCCAATGGATTAGCCTATATCAAGCTAATTTAGCAGACCAAAAACATAGAGTCTTTTAACGGTCTTAGTGTTCAGAGTGTGTGTGTATGGGTTTGTATGAGCTAAAGGGGAGGGTATATCTACAGTATATAGATTGCTAAAGTAATTTGAGAATACCTGAGCTTTATCATAATTGTCCTCCACTAATGATGCAGTACTAATATCTGCTCATCATGCTGGGACGCCGCCTCTCCTCACACTCTTTTGGTTTAAGTACGAATATAAGGGTTCAGGGCATTCTATGGGGTCCTTACTAAGGTTTATTTTGTACAACCGTCTAGGCTGGCGGAGAGTCAAGGTACAAATGTTGCGAGCTTCCCGATATTGACATTTTGACTCGTCAGTACGCAGTAACCTAAATGTCTCCTATATTCATTCCCTCTTATGAAGAATGGTGCGAACCTCTCTACTGAAACATGGTAGGGAGTTTCTCTGACCAATTGATGTTGTCCAAAGGATGTTCGGTGCAGTGATCTTTATGTATAGATTTTTGAATATATCGGAAGCCGTTTCAATAGGAGACTCTGGTTATGTTGACTAATCTACTGAGGGCGCTGAATGTACAATATATTGTATATTTGCTTCCCAGGTGTTCAGTCTGGCATAGGCTGACACATTCTTATTAGTGACAGTTGCATGGCAATCAAAGACTAGAACTGAATTGTCACTTTTACTTAAGGGTGGTATATAATACGGGTTTTTAACGTCATCCTCATGGTGGGTCAATATGAGATCTAGTAATGATGATTCATAGTCCAGGTCATACCTAGTTGCTTATTTCACATTCTGCACTAAGGCACATATGAAAACTAGTTTCTCTTCGAAAGAATTTTCTGACAATTCAAATTATTCCCGTTCTCTACTGACTAGTATATTATTCTTATTTTTACAATATTTTATCACAAACATCTATTATTGATTGAATTTCACCGGAATTAGTCTTCACTTCTGTTAACCAACTGAAATAAAGAAGGAAAAACAGTTTTTATTTTTGCTAAAATTTCACTTTTGACATCTTATTGATAATAATAATAAAGATATTACCACAGGATTATGTTCACTGCAGTCCTAGTTATCAAACATATATTTAAAAAACACTATTACGCTGGTCATGTGTAATAGCTATTAAGTTCTCTTATGTTTATCAAATCTGTCATACTAGACAAGGTTATCAGCGTTGCCTATTGATTGTATCAATAATAGTTCAAGAACTAATCATAATAACGAGAGGCATTTATAAACTGTAGTTGAATCATCATCATCATCATCATCAGATAAATGAAAATTCAAAGGTCAACTAGTAAGGTTGAAGGTAAGCCATAACAAAGAAAAAAATAATATCAGTATAGGGGTTGTGGAGATTCTTAAGTTTTGTTTGAGATCATGAACCGATTGATGTTAGACCACCATTGAAAACCTGGAAGCACAAATGTGATTACCATTCTGGATAATAAATAATCAGATAAATGTTCTTATTTTGATTGAGGATTTATCTTTCACTTCTCGAGTGTTATTATCTACTAATCTGAACTCCAGATAACCAGCTCCAGTTCAATGATTAATATTTCACGTCATTCAGGATATCAAATAAACTCTATACATATGTGGAATGGCTTCAGAAAGCTTTGAACTAGATTAATTTTTATCACACACCAGTGGCAAGCTTCACCACTGTGTATCATTTAATCTATTATATATATATATATGGTGATAATCTTATATCTTTATTCTTTAAACACTCTTATTAGCTGTACAGAGACAGGGAATGAGGTTGATAAGTAGGGATTTGAGATGAATTTCAGGAAAATTTCTTCTGTTACTAAGAAATAAGCTTGAAATTCAGAAAAAGAACATTTGAATAAGAATGTGATAACATTATTCGCAATTTTAAATAATTTGGGAAATTTGCTTGATCACCTTGACATTTAGGTTTATTCATTGAAAAAGTGTAAAATATAAATTGGTTAAACTAATACCTGTTTGAGAAAATAATATCCAAACGAACAATCTACTTACACAGCAGATAGTAACAACCAAAGGACTCTTAACCTGATTCTTTGTTTAATTGTGATATAGTGAAGAATTCTTACAGTGTATCCAAGATCATTTTCCTAAACCACCCATTTCTAAAGATCCAACTGTTCCGGTTCTCATTCTATTTCGAGCTTGATGAAACCAGTAGCTTTTGCAGGAATTTGGTAACCTCATTCAGATAATAAGTGATTACTCTTGTCACTAAATACACAGGGAGAATTGAGAAAACAGTCCCATTTCCCATAGACATTTAAACTTTTACTTCTTTTCACTGATATACACTTTCGGTTTAATTCCAACTAGCTATTTTATGGCATACAAAAGGCACATCACCTGATTCCTCATATACATTATATTGATAAATTTGATCCAAATAATTATTCTAAACTGTAGTCAATATAAAATACATTTATTTTCTGAAGTGCATAAAAAATAAATGCAAACATTGGGTATAAGTAACATTAATCATTCACTGTATTCTATGATATATAATCCAGGCAATATGAAATATCTGATTTAGCTTAGTTATTACTGATTTTTTTTATTGACAAGGAGGTTGATCGAGTAATTTTGGAACTAGTTGTATGAAAAAAAAATTTAAAGTCACATCAATCATTATTCAAAGCGATTTCTTGATAATAAATTCACAAGAATGTCGTTAGTAAAATGTATATACAACCATGAGCAATACACAAAATATTATATAAATTACATTTAATTCCTTGGTGATATAAAACATAAAAATTTTACAGAAATTGGTGTTTGAATCAGACTACCTTGAAATGTACTTTTGCAAACTCATCTGAGTGAGAAATGAAACTTGTGAAGACAAACAGATGTAAATGACTAGTATGGTTGTATGTGATAACAGTAGTTGATCTGAGCTTTGTTGAATAGGTCAGAGTGACTGTTACTGCTTTGTATTGAAGCGCACGAAGATATTATCGTTTTAAGTCTTAAACTACAAAATACAGCATTATGAAAAATTTATATGAACAGATAAAACAACGTAGAATGAATACCAATCATGCAATTTAGATAGGGAATAATGAATTGAAACCAAATACTCTCTCTATTTCTGTACGATAGAATTTATCATTAGGTATATTAAATATTGAACAAGTACCGCTAGAATTGAAGTCGGAATTTCAGTGAGACTCAAGTGAATCAAATTCGAAAGATATGGTCGGTAATAATTTATGTTGTAGGTGGCTAATTAACATAGTACTGACAAACGTTCCTACAATAAACAACATATCACATGTAAATTTTATTCAGGCATAAATATAAACTTGCTTGAATATCTGAGCTACTTATTTCCTCATTTCATCTAAATATATCAACAAGCTATCTTTTGTGTTTGTTTATCACCAGGTTTGCACATAAATTTCACAACTTATTAAGGCGAGAATGCAAAATGTTTACAAAGTATCACAATACAAGGTACAATAAAGTACAGTCAGAGACAATCCGGTGGCTTGAAACATACATGGAAGGAAATGAACGTAATCAGATTTCCATTCTAGAACTGCAAACTTTCAACACCCAATCAGCAATTGTCAATAAGGACTATGTTCGATTACTACTAAGCCTACGTATATATTGTAGTTGCCGAGTAATCACAACTCAAGAATCCAGGTTGAGTGATTTACATGACGACTGTTTACTACCACTACATAGTTTCAAAATTAATCGTCAGAATCCATCAAGCAATAAGAAAAAGTATGATGGCGGTGTAGCTTCATTTGTAAATTTGAATTGATATCAATCTAATTTTTGATAGTCCAAGTTTTCTAACAAGTTTATAGACTGTTTTAATTTAAGGTCCAGTTCAAAAAACTTGAACAAATACAACTATGTTTATGCTACCAACATCTACATGATTCCCGACTGCACATCATTTGAACTATTTTTTGATTGATGGGTTTACCGCATTTGCTGTTACTGCCTTGAACGGTTCACTTTCAATTAGGTGGTATTTTAAATTCAAGCGATTTTCGCTTTCTTTCATTGCTAGGTTAGTTGATTTTCCTACTTGTTTGGATAGTCATCTAGACATGAACTATTATTATTATTATTATTCATGATAATAATAATAATATCGCAACATTTAAGTTCTATTCTAATTCAAATATCAACTAAAATTTGACTACAGACTAACAGAATCACTGATAAATAAAAACACCCTTAAATTAACATAAATTATTTTACAGATTTGGTTCTAATGTTTAGTTACTCACTTGATTTTGCAACCGTACATACTTACTGAACTTGAACTATACTTCATAACTGTATTTAAATTTTGAAATGTCTCTTAATCGGTAGCTAACCTAAAGTAATTGGTATAATTGAAGACGGGTTTCATTATTATCTACGAAAAAATTACAACCAGGAATCATTTCATGGTTTAGAGGTAAACTTACACAGAACTTATAACTATTCAAATTATGTATTTCTACCAATGTTTGACATCATAATTTTCAATTAATTGAGTATTAGTTAGATGGTTGACGATACAGTAATGATAATATTTGCGATACTATTTAAACTCTCTATTCATTGAGACATTACATAAATATCATTATTCAATTTAAATTTGTTTTAAGCAACTGTGGCAGTTCAGTTTTAAGAATTTTATTTTATCAGGGGCTATAAGCAAAATTTGATGATTTATTCGTCGGTTGTGAAATAACAACCTTCATTCATGTTTAGTATTAAGAATATTATTCCATATCCATTATATTACTGGAAAAATGATGATATCTAAATGTTGCTAAAATCCACCGTGATAGAAATACTTAGCGTTTCAAAGTACCACAGTATTTTCTAAGAAGAAATGGCCATCGAGTGCTCCCAAGTTTTCCATAGTGGTCTAGCTTTAATTGACTTATGAACTCAACTATTAAATTACCACAATCTCAACAAAATCCCCATTCTGATAATAATTTATTCAATCCACCTACCAAATAAATATTTCGATTTGTGCGGATTTTGTGGTATTTTGTGATCATTGGTAATTATTAGAACTCTACATAATACGCTACCTAGAAAGTTGTTGAAGTGACTTAAGAAACAATTAAATCTTTTTCATCAACAATCCTGCTTAATAAACTTTATGGTAAATACGTAGCAATTTTATGGAAAATTAATCACATATGTTTGAACTTTCTAGTGTTAGGTAACCATATGATAAGACTTACCATCCACTTCAAAGAACGAAACTAACATCTCAAAATCGTATGATTGTGATACACTTCCTGTTGTTTGAAAATAGGAGTTTCACCAACGGACGCGTTCAGCTCTAGAGCAGCTCTACTTTCTCCATGGATGTTTCCATCAACATGTTTCGTCAGGAAATTTTAGACACAGACCACTAATTAACTGTCGAAATGAAGGTTGTCACCATAAGCCATGGACCAGAATAACGATTTATATAATTTCCTTATAAATGAAATTTTATGTATGTAGTGACCGGTGTTATGTCGAGCCACATAGCTTATTATAACTTCTGGACAAACCAACTTATCCATTCTCCTCAAGCTACATTTTTACTCCGTCAATTATAGGCTTATCAACCTTGACTATTTTTATGCAAGTGTATTTGTGTGTGCATTTCTTATCTTACTCATCACATGTCTGTAACTTACCTTTGTCTGACTATAAATATCGATTAACGCTTGGTTAAATTGAGTTGGTTCACTCTCCATCTCCATTGCGCGTCATTTTGTTTTACTTCACTTTACGATCAACGATTGTGCAATATATACATAATCAAAACTTCATTCTCGTATTTGTCTTATTTAATTCCGTTATTCACCAACGCGATTTAAGTTAATGATTATATACGAGGATTTGGGACATGTATATTTTAATAACAAGCATCATACGACTAAATTGAAGTCAGATTTAGGGCCATTAAATGTACGAGAGTTTTCTAAACAAGTTTAACATAAGACTATGTAAGATAATCTCATCGGACAAATACTTTTATCAAATAACAAATAAAATTGAAAACATGAGTAGGGGCAGAATCAGAAGTAAACTTATCATATTCATAATTACCTGTCATGGAGTTTAGTGACACAATCATGAAACTCATATCTAAGCTTTTAGTCTCATTTCAATGTTATATAAATATTAGAATGATGAATCTTCAATTCTTATACTCTCTCTCTCCATCCCATATTTGGATGTATTTAAAAACATGTTTATAAATAAGGAAAACTCTTTGTGTTCATATGGTCTACTTCCATTAGTTAATGAAACTCAACTTTTATGTAGGAAACCAGTTTCAACTTGTTTTTACAGCAGAATTTCGAAATATTCGGATATTTTCATACTTGACTTTTGATTGATAAATATGGTTCTAATTGTTATTCATAATATTTTCTTATAATAAAGTGTTAGCTAATAATGTACGGTAAAATTATATGTTTTTTTTAACATACAACTAATACTGTGTAATTTTTGGGAATGTTTACAAACTATTTTAATTGAGATAGCATTCTTTAAACAGATATGAATTTTAATGGTTGAGATCATGAGTCAGTTGAAGTTGGACCATTATCGAAAACCTGTAAGCATTGGACGGCCATTTCGTCCTACTGTGGGGCTCCTAAGCGGTGGGCATCCACAATCCCCAGTGGAGTTCAACCTTCGTTTGTTATGAGATAGTAACTCACTGAACACAATGGTGGGCGGTGGTGCAATTTCATGGATTGGTTGAAGTTAGATATTTACACCGTTTGATGCGAGCTCAGTGGTCTAGAGGTTAAGCGTTCGCGCGACGAGGTCGTTGACGCTGAGGAATCCCATGACAGGACGAAACAGCCGTCCACTGCTTCCGGGTTTTCTATGGTGGTCTAGCCTCAACTGACTCACGATCTCAACTAGTGAAACTATTATAATATCCACAAAAACCCTTCACATATGAATTTATTCCTATTATTTAGCTTTATTTTAATAAAAACCTTTATTTTATATCATATTTATTCACTAACTATTATGGAGGGATCAAAAGTGTTAAATACTATACCTTTTCATCTTTTCAATGACATCAATGAAGAATATATTTCCAGACATAAAGCTGTAATTTAATTATATCATTTGTTTCAGAGTTAAACGTTTTGTTTAAGCTTAATATATTCATTAATATATTCTTCAAATATCTAGAAAATGAGATACTGATTAATATGGTATATACAGAAAACACTTTACTAACTGTTAAGTAATATAATTGTAATTACGATTTACAATAAGCGAACATATTGTTTTCGATTAGATCCTCATCAGGCTTCACTCTAATGCACAGTAACATTTATATGCATATACAAAGTCATTGAACTAATCAAGGTAGTTTATGTGTGAATATTGTTCGCTTATATATGATGTTCTAAATTTTGATTACATCAAATAGCTAGATGAATAAGACAACTTGATATTTAAAATAACCCAGAGTGTCAGTGAATGTGAAAAAAAGAATTCAGCGAAAAAAATTCCTTTTTGACGAACTCTTTTATTTAAGCTATACATTCGTATATCTAGTTATATAGAAATTATATGTCTATAGAAGGATAGAAAAGATTGCATGATATGCATCATCTTCATATCTTTCAATTAGATTATTATCTGACTCATAAACTATATTCTTACTTACCCCTTGATTAGTACGCAACTTCATTTGATATTTAGTCTCGAATCACTTTACGACACAATCTTATCTATCCTTCTATAGACATTTTCCATGTAACTATATATATATATATATATATATATATATATATATATATATATATATATATGAACTTGATATATATTGTTATCGAAATAAAATTATGATTTTCAATGATTGAGATTATGAGTCGATTGAAGCTAGACCACCATGGAAAACCTGGAAGCACTGGATGACCATTCCGTCTTATTGTAAGACTCTTCAGCAGTGAGCATCCATGATACCATCTCGCGATTTCAACCATTGAAATTACTATAATATCCACAAAAACCTTTCTAATATAAAAAAAATTATATATTTATCCAATAAGCATATCATCTTCAAATTTTTCGTTGATTTTTGTATATCACGCTTCACCATACCCATAATCACCATTATTTATTGATTATAATATATTTAATTGAAAAAAGATACAACCAACAAAAAATTTAAAAAAAAGGTGTTAAGAAAAACATAGAATGTTCTAAATACAATAAAATTTATGTTTTCAAATAAATGTATCAAATTTCATTGCAATGAACTCATTTTAGTACCATTGCATAATGATTACAAAAGATGTTGTTCCTTTTTTTTGGTGTTTTTTTTCTGAAAAGATCTTTTTTGTATGTGTTACATTTTCAATTTTACATTGAACACTTTAATCAAAATTGAACAATAGAATAATTGATCATTTAATTTCATACTTTATATTGAAATATATATGCACAATTTAAATGTATCGAACAGAATAAGAACCCAATCAGATTAGATTTAAGAAAATTAATTTGTTGGACATTACATTATAATTGTATTGTCCCATTATTAAAATCATATGTATATACAAATGAACACTAAACACATATACCAACGTATATAATTTCAATTCATTATGTAATTTTAATTATATATATATATATATATATATATATATATATATATATATATATATAGGATCAAACCAAATTTTGAATTGTTCAAATTGTACATTTAAAAACAACAATAACAATTCTATATTCATTGGATATTATATCATCATTAGACTATTCAATAATAATATGTCAGATAATCGTAGTAAAAGTCTTAGTTTACCACATATTTGTAATTATGATGGATTAAGTACCTATTCATTAAATCAATTAAAATTGGATAAAAAAACAAAACAATCGGTTTATTATATTTGTCATATATGTATATTAAAAAGTAAACAAATGAATATAAATGATGAATTGACTAAAGATAAAGCAGAATATTTAATTGAAAATAATTTAAATAAACGTTTAGCTCATTGTAATTTATATTGTTTACAAGATCAAATACGTTTTGAAAAAACAAAACAATGCGGTTCAAATCCACCAAGAAAATTTATATTATATAAACATATTAAATGTATATATATCTCTGAAAGTAAACCATATACATTTATATTATGTATAGAATATGATAAAGCTAAATGTAAAATTTATGAAGTCTATAAATGTAAATTATCACAAGATGTTAAAATGCTTTATATCTTATTACAGAAAGCATTAAATGATAAAGAATTTTTATTAAGAGATGAATTAAAACATCCAAAAGTATCTATTGGATTACAATGTTGTTTAATTTATGATAGAACTATGAATACTACAAGTAATATCAATCCTTCTACATATGAAAGTAATATTCATTATAACAATGAAAAATATATGAGTAATATTAAAAGGCAATCATTATTACCAATGAATAGAACATTATCTAGAAGTAAATTTACTGGTGTCACTACAAATATTTATGAAGAACATTCTAATGAATTGATTCAAAAACAAGCTATCACTTCAAATTCACCATCTAGATATTCTGATATTTCAATGGAATTATTACAAAGTTGAATAGTGCCTATAATCCAGATGGTGAATATAGTAATAATAATAATAATAGTAATAATACCTGGCATAAATCGTTGATATTATTACAGACGGATTATATAAGAGGTCCTCGAATCAATGACATTGGTCCTATTTATATGTTTGTAGCAAGACAACTGAAATAATCTCTGATAATTAAACTATTAATTAAACTGAACAGAATATATATTTACTAAACATGATTTTTTATTCAATTTTTGTCTTTTTAAACTCTTCTGAATTAATTTCAGTATGTTATGGTTTAATTTTACACAACTAATCTTGTAATACATTCCTAGCTGAATAATCAGTTTGTTTTTTTGTTGTTGTATTTTACACCAATATTTCATAGCTACATATATTTATCACTGTTTCTTACCAACATTATTACGTAACCTAATTGTTTTGGGTTTTTTTGGTTTTCTAATATTAGCCATTCATTTATTTCTAAATTTTGAAACATCTCAAATATGTAGCCAATTCAATGAATGATGTTTAGTAATTTAAACACTGTATTACTATTGGTAATGGGTAATTATATAGATTAGTCAATTATTCAAGTCATTCATTTTAATTACGTTTCATCTTATATAAATCTATTTGTCAATAAGTTTGATCAATTTTGGAGTTGAAAAAGGATCCGTATTTTTTGGGTTTTGTTTTTAAATAGTAAAATGTATTTTCTTTTCCCATAGTTTTCTTTTTGATTTGCCACATTTTATTAAATAGACTTATCGGTTAGAGTCAGCAAATGAAATTATAATCATCTCCTGATACTTAAATTATTTTTGTTCAATTCTATGTGAGATTTTTGGTACTGAATGCTGATGAATCTTTAAGTAATAGAGAAATACTAGATTAGTAGTGATTAAATGTTTTCTGCTTGATGATAGATTCTAACAATTCTCGTGAGTTTTTATGAATAGTGAAGATAAGTGATGTCTAGAATGAAAAATACATCATTAGTGAAATGAGAATAATCATTAGCTATATCATAAACGTACTGAATTGGAACAATAGTTACAATGATATTGTGAATGAGCATTTCACATGTTACATGTTGCTCAAAACAGGTAATTTGCCAGTACAACTGTTTATATATTGCAAAATTTCCGCTTCACTTTTTATCGAAGACGCTTATTCAATGATTTTGTATTTATTTAGGTGATTGTTGGAATGTTCGTGAAAATGAAACAGTTTGAGCTAAAAAAAAGTACTGGTTCTATGATTTTAGTTGGTTTCAACTGAAAATCAAGTATAAAATAAAATACAGTTTGAACTATTGTTTTATAAAGATGAGTTTACTTGATGATAAGGTTGGTTATAGGTTATAATAATCGACAATGAATCTTTGATTGCCAGTGAACACCAGAGATCTGTTTCGTTTTGATTGAGAACTCTGGAATAGTATGAAACTTCAGCGTTATATATATATATATATATATATATATATATATATATATATATATATATATATATGAGTACAGGATTTTTAAGGTGCAAGGTAATTACTGTAATTGAAGATTAGTGGTTTACAATTCAACTTCAGTGTTTCCGTCTGTGCTAAATAAGTTATTGAAAGTAATTCAGTATTCATATAAAAAGGAATTTAATTATTGATTGGGAGTGTTGATCAAGTAAAATATCATACAATATGGAAGAAACTAACATTAGAAATTTTTGTCATCATAATAAACTGTAAACTGAGGGAACCTAAAGTAAGCAAACATCACTTTTTGATAAGTCAAGTTTATTGGAAATAATATTGAGTAAGTCATTAAGTTGAACTAATGATGGGTTTTAAAACCTTATCTTAAGCAAATCTTTACATTTTGTTTTTATAATGTGAATTATATGCTCTAGGGAAAAGCGGCTAATCGTTTTGTATGTTTTAGAGCTCAAAAGCAGTACTGTGATTGAAAATTACTCGACAAAGCAGTGGTAATGCATTTTATTAATAATTAAATGTATTATGTTCTAACTTATATATATATATATATATATATATATATATGTATATATATATATCAGTAATTCGATATTGATATGTTCTATTTAACAAGCCTAATAAAAGATTTGGAGTAAATAGTTGTTTTGTTCCAGTTTTGAAACTTTTCAACATCGAGTGTTCGTAAGAACTGTTAATACACTTTGAAATTATTTTTATTGATTCACCAGCTAAAATAAACCCACAACAAAGAATACTCTCAATTTTAACTAACATCCACAAAACTTCATACTTTGACAGTAACTATATTCATATATGTTGGTTAAGATATTTTAACCAATTTTGTGAATGGATCATTTCGTAATTGCTTATCAACTGAATTTATCATAACTTTATATAACGTTTGTTTGCACAATTAACTATCTAGGACTATGAGTTTATGATAATTGTGATAATAGAAGACAGAGAAGTTCACTTGTGAAGTAAGTGAATAAATTCCAGGGGTTACATTCATTTGGAAGTGATCAAAAAGTGTTTCATAAATTAATTTTATTAAAAAGTATTGGAACAGTAAAAATGCAATCATGTGACATTATATACAGAAAAAACTATTTAGTGAAACTTCTTCTCATTCGGAATAATTAAACGGTAATAATCATTATGATACAAAGATCATCACTGTTATCCAAATGATTGCTGAACTAAATGATTATTATACAATTTTTTTATTATTAATAACTAGAAAGCATTATTTCTAATTGTCTTGATTTATTATAAGAAATTTGTAAAACACACGCAACAGTAAAGAAGTATGATTTTTATTATTATGAAGAATTGAAAGTAAATGTGTGGTCATAGATGAAAAATAGCATGTATTACCATCTTTAAGTATATTATTCAAAAATCATACACTCATTTATAGTTCTATTGTTAAAGAGATTAATCTATATGAAATTGTTTGTAATATTGAAGGTTATGTTAAAAATGGACAATTAGATCTAACCGTACTGATTTATAAGTAAGTTTAAAGGTAGAAAAATCAAGTTATTTATTTTATTTTATTTGAACACATAAATATTGGTACGAGAGGAAAACAACATTTCATCATATTTGTGTGGGGCTGTGATACTGCCTGGGTGCCCAGACCGAAGCAGGTGGTTTTCTTAGAGGGCCACGCCCCGAGCCTCTGACCTAAAGGTCTAACCCACAAGGCAGTGGAGCATCGTGAAGGGATGCAGTTCCATGGTACTCGGTGACCATCGATTGGTTCATACGCCATTTTTTCCCGCAGGATACTGGAGCCCATGTACACCATTGGTTTGGGGTCCGGTTAAAGCGTCGGACATTCGCTTTTCGTCCTCTCATTTTCGTAAACAACACCCCCGCCACGAGAAGGCAATGAGTAGGACTTCCCTGGTAGAGGCTGTATACGCGTGGCCGTGTGAGAGTATTTCGAGAAGGAGGGCAAGCCCACCCTCTCTCGGCCATACCAGGGCATTTGAGGGCAGGAAAATCAATTATTATGACTTGTCAGACTGAGTTAAAAATTTGATCACTGTAATGATTTTTTATATCATATATGTTTACAAATAAATTTTTGGTACACTTTAACAACACCAATGAGTGACAGCGTAAAAATTGGCGTTGAATATGAAATTATCCTTTAGTTTACTTTTACATGTAAAGCAGTGAGTGTAGTCTACTATTCCGTTTTTTGTTGGGGAAAATGTTAATTTAGTTAAAGTTTATAGTTAATGTAGTGGTATGAAAATACGTCTGGACTAGAACGTGTCACATTAATGCTGAAGTCCTATCGATAGGCCTGTAGAGTTTGGAGTATCTGTAATGTCAGTTATTATGTTAAGCCCAGATACCTTATTCTAGCTTTTGGACAGCTGATTCTACTCATTCTACTTGAGTCACATTCTGACCTTCTTAATTATTCGCTTATCAATCTTAACTGAATTTAGATGAGGGCGTAGGTGTGTGTACATTTCTTATCCCATTACTCATCACATTTCTGTAAATTACTTTTGTGTAACTATAAATATTGATCAACGCTTGATGAAAGGGGAGTTGGCTTACCCGCCATTTCCACTGCGCGTCGTTTTGCTTCGTTTTATTCCATTCACTTTACATACAAAATATGTGTATTCAAAAGTCCATTCTCGTTATTTGACTTATCTAAATCCGTTATTGACTAATGCGATTTAATTCGATGATTATACAAGAGGATAGGCGATAACAAACATTCATACGATCTAATTGGAGTCAGATCCACGGGCCACTAAAGTGGAGAGCCCGTCAACAAACATCGTCCAATCTAAATGACGATAAATAAAAGGGCCCCACTAAATATCGATGAAACACATATCATTTGAAAACTTGATAATGGAGTGAACAAGAACATAAGTGAGGACAACTGAATGTACTTAATCATAAAATTACAGAACATCTTACTAAAATCTGAGAACCATACACCAAATACTTCATTTGTAAAATATCAACCAATAGTCTCAGACTTAACTCTTCTTTCATCTCCACAGCAATTATTCATTGTCCTCATTCTCTTTTCTTCAATCTTTTTAACCTTTTATCTCTAGTCATTTCACTTTCGATTAATGATACATACTGCTTATATCTGTCAACATCAGTAGCAAACACTACAATAATAAATAGTTTCTCTAATACGTGACAAACTAATATAACTATTTTTAAATTGTCAAACAACTTTCTTATATATTTAATATAAATCATAAGATTTACATTCAATGGAAGTGTTCAAAAGTAATTACATTTAGGTACTTTTGTATTAACAATAAGTACTTAACAAATACCTTTGATACAATTGTATGATCTAGTGTAATTTAATTCATTATTCCATAACTCAATCAAACATTTAATCATATGAGTTTTTTTTAAATAAAAAAAAAATTAAAATCAATTTTTTAAAATGACATAAGTTAATGATTTAGAAAAAAAATAATTCATTAAAAAAGTACTTGAATCCACATGGTAACAAGTATACTCTTTGTTCTTTGTTAGAAACCTCTGTGAAATTTTTTTAAAGAAAAGAAAAAAAATTACTTCATTTGATGAATATGATGATATGTTATTTGTTTCTTTTATGGTTAATTTGATATATGGTGATACATAAAAAAAAACAAAAAAAACAAGCACAATAGTAATTATCATATTTAATTGCTTAGTGATTAATGATTTTCCTACTTACATTATAAAGTAGAATAAATCAATATATAATTTAATTGATTGGTGACTTAATTTTATTCCATTATAGTGTATAAATCAATAAAGATGAGGAATGTGCTTAGAACTGGAACATTTATTACATTCATATATATACTATATGATAGTTATTGATTACAGAAAATCAACTATGTTTAGAATGTATCAGAATTGTTTTGTTTGTTTTTTCTTTTCTTTTTTTTGTAATCGATTTATATCATCTTTACGTATGGTAAATAATATTTAAAATATGTAAAAGTACTACAATGGATGAATAAATATGAAGAGAAATTTAGTAAAGAATTTGATTGATATATGACAATTTATCTAAATGAATCTTAATAGGTTCAAGCAATAGATGATGGAAGTTCTATAACGTTGAGTAAATGAAATTTTTAAAGAATTATATAGTTTCATACATTTACCGTTCATCTTGGAGGTTTCAGTTAGATGATCACTGATATACTTACAGAGATCTTTATTAATTCTGCATTAATAGATATTATGGATTATTTCATAAAGTTTACTGATTGAATAACTACTTTAAACTGTTTATTAGATAAACAGTCGGTTGATAAATTTCATATTACCCTAAGTATTTTCGTATCAATATGTAAAGTTCTTCCTCAGCACCAAAAAAAAACAACTCATGATGTGACAGTCAGACGTTTATGAGTCATAGATTCAGTGTTATTAGATTTTAACGGTAGTCATACGTGAGGATATCGTACATCTCGTTCATTAGGAAATTTATTACATTTAATAAGTAATAAATCTATATTTATATTAATTTTATACCTAATTATTTCTCATAAGTGAAGTTATTTAGAAAACATTATTACTCTTCTAATTAATAGCACTGAACATGAAATAAATTCAAATTCTGTTCGTAATTTTGGCAGTCTACTTAGTGACTAATTGGAATGAAGCGGGAATTATCATTTTCTCCATCGGCTTGCCTTATTCTGTGTTTTTCCTCTGGCATTTTGGTGTCGCTGCATAATTTAGTGAGCTGAAATTCTGCTATTTATGTGATACTCTAACTGCTGGGGCTAATTTTTTTTAAGTCAGGTTTTTTCTCGGTGTTTGCTGTTGTTACTCAGGTTTGTGTATTCTTTCAAACGTGTTTATGTGATTTATATAATAAAATATTGATTCGTTTTGTTTTGCGCATTATTTTGTAGTTATCGCAAACCAGAGTTAGTTTTTTGCCTATAATAAATGTTGCTGCCGCCTAGGAGTTTCTAACTGTCCGCATATTCGTTTATAATGTTATAGAGCGCAATGAAAGAAAACAATCTACCGTTTGTTATGGATAACCCTAGCCCATCAACGAGTCAAAATAATACTGAATGTCCAGTTGTTGTGGATACCAGTGATGTTTTCAAAAGGATTATGAGATTTAAGTACTTAACAATCTTGGATCAAGTCAGAAATGCTATCGATCTATTGAAGAAGCTTTGTTATTGATTATATGCCATGTAACATTATTAGATGACTTGGACTTATTATGTCATGCGTGAAAGCGAGCTGAAAATTGGAATGTCGGAAATCTGATACCAGTATGTAGTGATGTCTGTTGTTTTGGTAATAAAATGAAGCCGGAGAGTCATGGTCAGTGATTAAAAGGGTAAATAACTTTTATTACGCTCACTTCTTCATAAATCAGATATTACCGGTTGCAAACCATGTTTTGTTTGAGGTATGACCTCGACCGATACATAGTAGCTTCATCTAAGATGATCCACAATCATCCTTGCGATGAAAATTTTTGAAAAATGATATGTGATTCAGGAGATTAAACGATGATCAGTTGCAAGTTCTCATACTGATGAAAAAGTGTGAGTGGTCCCAAGCAGACCGTTACATACGTTGAAGATAATTCTAGAAAGACCATTACCGTTCAGTATGTCAATAATTTGAAACGTAAGGTTGTCAAACGTTCGTTTTTCCTATAGATCTATGCTTGCTTAGGTTGTAGGAGTGTCAGTTGTGCGCTTTCAAACTTACGTAATGGTGCGAATGTGTTTGTATGCTATGGTGGCAATGTTAACCAAGTGAGGAGAATAGTATTTAGTACTGATGAATGAATGTTTCCCTGAAGTAATTTGCCTCGATTTGACATACAATACTAACAGAGAAAATTAAGTGAAAGTGTTCTGTTTTTCGAGTGTCTTTAGTTATAAACTCTTCCAGTTAGTTTCTACAGATATGTATGGATGCGGAACCCGGTTTATCTTTGCCTGGATAAAAGAAAAGAAGGAATATGTGATGTGGATCATGAATCACTTCAAACTAATCATGGTGAACACTAGTAATACGGAAACATTTGCGATCGACTGCGTAAACTTCGTTATGTTTGAGGTGGGAACAACTGCCCTTACAGCTCACATAACTTATGTTCATTTCACGTGTGTAGAATTATGTGTAAAAAGACTCGTCACTCAATATTAAATCAGTACCTATGTCGACTCGTTTGTGAACAGTCAGTGGCAAAGTTTTATCAGACTCAATGTATAACTAGTGTATGTAGTAGACGTATTACCACCTACTTAGACAGAAACTGTATGAAGCGGGAACAATTCCGCTTTCAACGGTGATATTGCAACTCTGGGTAACGATGCAAATAACCGCACTGAAAGTTCTCATAGACAATTGAAGCAGAAGTTGTGTCACAAATATTCTTTGTGTAAATATAACTGGATACATACATGTGGCATGTACAAAGAAGTGAGCGCAGGTCATTGGAATGGAGCTTGCATTGTAGTCACCAACGTAGGTTCTTTGCATCAGATGGCTTAATGCCTCTTTTAGGCAAGTGGACTACGTACGCAGTGTTTATAGCCCATAGAGACCATAAAAATAGAGGCATGATGCACATTGATGAAAGCGTGTCATCATAAGTGTCCTTTGTGGACGTTAATCACTGTCCTATAATAGATATAAACGACGGTAATTGCACATGTTGTGTATTCCAAATGTGCCAAATTCCATGCAGAAACATGGCATTTACTCATGTTCAGGTGTCCAAGTCTACAGGTACGTTGTATTCATCTTCGTTTGATGATATAGTTTTTTTCGTTTTGAAGCGCTGCAGGAGATGGACTTAGGCTACCAGGGAAGATTTAGATCAAAACATTCCGGCTATACCGTGTCAGAAATAAATAGACTGTATCATCTTCTCCATAATATAATTCACACAATTACCACACTTTTAGGATAGATGACTGCTAAGGACGCAATAAGAAGGGTCATAAGTCTTTTCATTAAAGTGATACTCAATAGGGGTTTGTCTTAATTTTATCGGGTCAGTGCTTAAATAGTGTGACAGCTTACAGCTTTCCCATTCAAATTACTTTTGGATAACCTTCTTGCAGTTCGAGTAGTTCATACATGCTGGAAAACTCGATTTTGGTAACATTAATAGTAGTAGTTTAACTGTTTCTCACGTGGTAAGTTCACTCATTTATCCGAAATTGATATTAAAGACTGAATGAATTCACCTATTCGATATTTCAGGTAGTCGATGGAGACAAGTCGCGTCATTTGCTGTGTACCGCCATTTTACTCCCATTTTTACTGCAATATGTCTAACTTTTGAAAATGAAAGCATTATATTATATTCAGTAAACATATACATATTTACTATGAAGAAGTTAACGGGGTTCGTGACATGATTAACAGGACTAGTCGAATATTCACTAAGAAACTAAGCGAGAGCGTAGACCGATGTAGGGCATCATATCGAGTGCCCTTATGCTACTAGTGTTGCATCAGTGTATTAAAGGCATTGATCGCATATCATAGGCCATTTGGATAGACAACTGTGAGATTAGGCGCAGAGATGGTTAGGATATACATTACGCGTGTCCATACCAACTACCGTGACGCACCATGATGGCTGGAATAGGTTGTAAGAAGCCAAGGAGCTCAACTATCTGTTACCTTTGGTAATGTATACACGGAGCAAGGTCTGTAAGTCCTTCACGAAAATAACAAAAATATGCACTGTATCACCTCTAAGTGTTTCTTATTACATATGAACTAGATGCTAAGAGACTCGTACTTAATAGATTTCTTAGGACGGCTAACTTGATAAATCAAAATAACATCCGATTTACAAATTTTCTCGGGATTAATTTCAATAACAATGGTATATGGAACAAACATTTACAAAAGGCATGTAACTCAAAGTAGTTAAATATAGATAATTAAGCCCATAAACAAATCACAGGCCAGTAAGACTCGCTTAACAGAAGACAAACGATATTGTGTCCAGAGTGAAGACAACAGTCGTCTACCTATCAAAACATAGTTTATAGCACAACACAATTTTCTCCAGTAACACTATTCATTGACGGTCTACTAAAAAACGACTTTTATTAAGCTTCCTATGACTTGGGATATCATTCTGGAATGCAAGTCAATCAATTAACCAATCCATTTGGGATAACTCTACTCTTCATGCTGAAAAGCGGCATTCGTCTTTTTAATGTTTACTACTTGTAATTTATTTTGTTCTGGAAAATGAACAAAAGAAGAATTCAAACAATGATTGCCCTGTAATGCAGGGCATACTATCCAGACTTATTCATAATTTGTTGATTTTATGTATACAGAAAACAAAAAGGGGATGAAAACCAAAAGACATATCGTAAAATCATATTAGATTATTTACAAAGCAGCTTATAAAATCATATGTAATTAATAGGAATTAGCCACCTGTACTGTCTAATAAACGTTGTCCTGAAGATGATTTAATCATAAAGGCTTAATCAACAGACTTCCTTTGATATGATCAAAATACCCACCAGTCTGTGGATAATTTTGTTTGAACTGGATTATAGTGTTTTTATAGTATTGTGATGCCAAGAATTATAAGTGAGTTTTAGAAAGTAGATTAATATTTATATAATCGTTAATGATTCTCCATAAACTTTGTATGACGTGAATGTGTTTTAAATAACCAGAGAAAAGCTTATATGAATAATAATACAGTAATTTAGCTTAATTCTTAGACAGATACAACGAACTGGAACCATTACAGTTAACCACTAATTCATATTTTCCTTTGTTTTTCTTTTCAGAAAAAAAGAAAACCGTATTTTGTTAAATCTATACCTAAAGAAGGTAGTTGGAATCTTGATAAACAATCGTATAAATGCAAAATATTAAACAAAATTAAAGGACATATAAATTAATATGGATAAAGAGATTATTTCAGTCTAGTAAGAAAGAAATGATTAAATCCATTACTTATAATGGAAAACAGATATGTATGTATAAATGAAGAGAATACTTAAAATAATTAATAGATAATCACAAATGTATTGCTGATAATTACGACAGCTTTCAAAGAATAGATGATCTGAAAAAAGGATATCAAATTAAGATTTGTTGAAAATGGTATTCATGAAGTAAAGATCAAAGTGATTAACAATCATATTCATTTGAAAATATATAGCACAACTAATTGATCACTGGGTGGTGATCAATGTCATGTGTGTCAAGTCCTCATTTAGTGCAGATCGAATGCAATCGACCATGTTGCAGTGTGGCCATCAGTCTAGGTGACTCGACACTGCGTGCACTATATATTGAGATTAGATGGTGGTCGGAGGTAGTCGACAAGAAACCCTGGACCCGGGTATCCGCCAGGGAGCACCAATTCCCTAAGGATTACAGGTACACCTTGCTGACGAATGCCAAGTAGCACGAAACCCGGTGGGGTCATAAACTATATAGAAATAGTTGTAAAATGATTTATTGATTCTGAATAGAATTGAATGCGAAATACACAGTATTCTTTCTTTCTATTCTGTCTGATTTTGTACAAACATAAATGATGAAACATGTCATCAAAGAGCATATGAATTATGTAAATTTGTAGAATCAAAGGCATCTTTACCTAATATGGCTAAAAACCAAACAGTTAAGTGTCCTAAACAAATATATGTATGCGGAACACATAGCTAAAGCTATTATAGTGTAATTATTTCAAATTCATGGATGATGTATATTCTAGTTCTATTTGTGTAACGATCTCAGTCAATAACTAGGACAGAAGTCATACACTGTTGTGAATAACGATCATTATGTACAATTGACTGGAAAGAAAAGATGTTCATCAATAAAATCGAATTTTATACCGATATAGTGGAAGATTGTATTGCCGATTTTGTAGATGGTTCGTAAAACACGTTGACCACTGATCAATTCTAATTTTTAAACTGGATAATCGACTAAAACTTCTCAAACACATTGGTTGCTTTCTTTTCATTGACAAAATTTCATTTTCTATCCATACTCTAATTATAGGAAATATGTATCATCTAGTTATTCAACCTTTTGAGCACAATAATCCAGTAAGCCATATCATACTTGCAGTATGAATCTATTTAATAATCTTCCCAACTCATTGGTAAACCAGCATCTAATTTATGTCGTAGTCACGATTCTGGTTTGTTCCGTTACAAGGGAAAATTTATTTTAGTAAGCTGTATGTATAAAATAGATAGAGACGACGTCGATAACTGTACAGAAAAGTAGAACTTCATTTTTTTAATATTTGTTCTTTAGTTGATTTAAATAAATCACAGTAGACTGATTAAAATAATTTGATGTTAGATTGTTTTACATTTTTGTTCAGGTAGCGAATGAGCCTCACAAATACTTTGAGATCAGAAGCGAATCGATTTTAGATTATGTTACACTGGCTGATAAAGCTGGTTTGATCTAGTCAGAAGATATTTAAAAGAATAAGTTTCCGTGTCCATCTATTATCCTTAGAGCTGTAATTAGTGTACAGGGTATTCTTACATCAAAGAATTGGAAAGTGTTTACAACTTTAAAATTAGAAGAAATGATTTGAACATTTATATATTATATTAGTAGGCAGTAACGTTAGTTCTGTATCTGTCACTTATCGTAACTCTTTCCACAACATAAAACTTATTCAGTATTTTTTTAGGTTACATAAATATAGTCAGTGTCGAATCAAGTACAATGAAATCGAGGGGAATATGCTGTCTAGAGTTCTTCCAAAATCCATCAGCTGTCTTACTAATTTCTATTAAGTATTAAGTTAAATAAGATACTTAAAAATATAGGAGGAAAATAATATCTATATTTTATGTTCACATGAAACAGATAATATTATTCTGGAATAGAACCTCAAAACTATGATAGTTTTCGGCATTCAAATGCGTTAAAAACGAATGTGATATATTACTTAAAATGTGGTTTTAGTTTAATAAACTTATTTTATAAAAAAAAGCTGATCAATATCACTCAGTTACTATCTTTAAATAGATAAACTTATCTATACGTTTGCCAAAGCAAACAGTATTTATGCGATGCTGATTGTTAATTCTTACATTGAGAAATCAAACAACATATAGTGTGAATAAACAATATGTCATACGAATAGGTGATCTATCATGAATGAGAAACAAGCCATTTTATAGCTATCAATACCAAGATAGGACTTGATAGCCATTATATTAGGTAAAGATGCCTTTGATTCTACAAATTTACATAATTCATATGCTCTTTGATGACATGTTTCATCATTTATGTTTGTACAAAATCAGACAGAATAGAAAGAAAGAATACTGTGTATTTCGCATTCAATTCTATTCAGAATCAATAAATCATTTTACAACTATTTCTATATAGTTTATGACCCCACCGGTTTCGTGCTACTTGGCATTCGTCAGCAAGGTGTACCTGTAATCCTTAGGGAATTGGTGCTCCCTGGCGGATACCCGGGTCCAGGGTTTCTTGTCGACTACCTCCGACCACCATCTAATCTCAATATATAGTGCACGCAGTGTCGAGTCACCTAGACTGATGGCCACACTGCAACATGGTCGATTGCATTCGATCTGCACTAAATGAGGACTTGACACACATGACATTGATCACCACCCAGTGATCAATTAGTTGTGCTATATATTTTCAAATGAATATGATTGTTAATCACTTTGATCTTTACTTCATGAATACCATTTTCAACAAATCTTAATTTGATATCCTTTTTTCAGATCATCTATTCTTTGAAAGCTGTCGTAATTATCAGCAATACATTTGTGATTATCTATTAATTATTTTAAGTATTCTCTTCATTTATACATACATATCTGTTTTCCATTATAAGTAATGGATTTAATCATTTCTTTCTTACTAGACTGAAATAATCTCTTTATCCATATTAATTTATATGTCCTTTAATTTTGTTTAATATTTTGCATTTATACGATTGTTTATCAAGATTCCAACTACCTTCTTTAGGTATAGATTTAACAAAATACGGTTTTCTTTTTTTCTGAAAAGAAAAACAAAGGAAAATATGAATTAGTGGTTAACTGTAATGGTTCCAGTTCGTTGTATCTGTCTAAGAATTAAGCTAAATTACTGTATTATTATTCATATAAGCTTTTCTCTGGTTATTTAAAACACATTCACGTCATACAAAGTTTATGGAGAATCATTAACGATTATATAAATATTAATCTACTTTCTAAAACTCACTTATAATTCTTGGCATCACAATACTATAAAAACACTATAATCCAGTTCAAACAAAATTATCCACAGACTGGTGGGTATTTTGATCATATCAAAGGAAGTCTGTTGATTAAGCCTTTATGATTAAATCATCTTCAGGACAACGTTTATTAGACAGTACAGGTGGCTAATTCCTATTAATTACATATGATTTTATAAGCTGCTTTGTAAATAATCTAATATGATTTTACGATATGTCTTTTGGTTTTCATCCCCTTTTTGTTTTCTGTATACATAAAATCAACAAATTATGAATAAGTCTGGATAGTATGCCCTGCATTACAGGGCAATCATTGTTTGAATTCTTCTTTTGTTCATTTTCCAGAACAAAATAAATTACAAGTAGTAAACATTAAAAAGACGAATGCCGCTTTTCAGCATGAAGAGTAGAGTTATCCCAAATGGATTGGTTAATTGATTGACTTGCATTCCAGAATGATATCCCAAGTCATAGGAAGCTTAATAAAAGTCGTTTTTTAGTAGACCGTCAATGAATAGTGTTACTGGAGAAAATTGTGTTGTGCTATAAACTATGTTTTGATAGGTAGACGACTGTTGTCTTCACTCTGGACACAATATCGTTTGTCTTCTGTTAAGCGAGTCTTACTGGCCTGTGATTTGTTTATGGGCTTAATTATCTATATTTAACTACTTTGAGTTACATGCCTTTTGTAAATGTTTGTTCTATATACCATTGTTATTGAAATTAATCCCGAGAAAATTTGTAAATCGGATGTTATTTTGATTTATCAAGTTAGCCGTCCTAAGAAATCTATTAAGTACGAGTCTCTTATTATATTAAAATCTAATTAACTGGATTAGTAGATTTGTCATTATGTAGTATAGTTTCATTTATGAATTCAGTAGTATGAATTGATTTACTAAACTGTAATGAAGAATACATTTTTATGAAATTTTTAAACTCTACATTAATAGTTGATTTCATCTTTTAAAGAAAACATAAGTAAATTTTTGAATTTCATGATTAGTAATTTTAACCAGGTCACTAATGTCAATATTGTATACACATGTTCATCAATGTTAAAGGTGGACTAGTTATGTGAAATTTAAATTATATTTAATGAATCACTCGTTTCAGACATACATTTCACCTTAGTAACATTATTTGTAGCCATTTTAAATAAAATTTTATTGTTGATTAGACTTCTAAATGACCTGTACCTTATGCCTGTTTGATTGTAATAATAATAATAATATTATTATTATTAATTTTATTATTATTATTATCATAACACAAACAGAGATGGATGGTGAATAGCAATGAAATCCAGGAGATACGTTCCATCCTATTAAGGATTCATCAGCTGAATGTACCTACATATCTATATCTGCTTATATTGCTTGTAACTTGAGACAATATCGAGGCGATCCACACAGCATTCGCAGTCCTAAACATCAATGGAAAGATTCAAACAACCAATACAATAATGAATTAATAATAATAATAATCTAAGAGTTAAATTTTAGCAGATTAGTTTGAGTCCTTAAGTTTAACAATCTTTGTTTATGCATGACTATTAATAACAATAATAATAACCAGTTTGATCTTATTGTTGACATCTCCTTTTACCTGTTTTACTTATAGTTCACCGATATCACTATTATCTTTTTTATGAAAATAACATTGAACTGGCTAGTATTGTCACTATATGTATTTAATTGTAGAATCGTAAGTTATTAATGTTTTCTTAAAATCCCAAAACGTAATAAAGTCTATCAGTGTTGTGATATATATATATATATATATATGTACGAAGTCTATCGCTCAAGTTGGAAAATGAAATATTATGTAGAGTGTTAATAATAAACATCGTTTATTTATATCTCAGTGAGTAGAAAAAAAATGCAATTTCGACGTTACGTGACTTAATGTAAGCTACTAACCTGATGAAGTGGCTTACATGAAGTCACGAAACGTCAAAATTACAATTGTTCTACACGATGGGATATAACAAAACTTTATTTATTATTAAACCACCTTATGTATATATGTTGTTATAATCCAAAAGAAATAAGTAAAATCATAACCTTAACCTGGACCTGTAAAGAAGTAAAAATCTTACTAATAAAGTTAGTATTTAATATGGTCAGTAAAGAAAATTCACTCGTATTTTTGAACTGTAGTTTTGATGGTATGACTGTTGGTGACTCAGTGAATGTATAAATAATAATCCTCACGGATCGACATCAGTTACTATGCCAACAAAGACACCCAGTTAAGGTCATCTTGTTATGAACATCACTAGTGTTTAGAAAATAAAGTAAGCACTAAACGAGACTTTCACTTAAATCATAAATAATAATCCTAAAATAAATACTAATAATTACAGAGAAAAAGATAGTGGATGTTTCTAAGTTGTACAGCTTGCAGCATCAATGGCGATATTCATTCACATATTCAATATATACCAGTGTGGTAAAGCTAATGATGTTAGCATAACAAGGTGGAATAAATTAATATCGACATACTACTGGATGCTGACTAGTACTATAGTTCTGAAGGATAGAAATAAATCATTTTTCCTCGCAATGCTGTGATATCCAGTAGAAATGCAGTAAACATGCACATGATCTTCTGTTTTGAGGAAAAATAGGCAAGAATCGGAGTTTATTATGTGACAAAATTATATTGTACCTATCATTTACTTGGAATCATATGTTTGTGCACACATTTCGCTTAATTGACATTGCACATAATGTATTACAAGACAGTGAAATTTCGACTTATTGCTCAAAAAATTACTTATTGAAAAGGAATTAATTACTACAAAATTCTTTGATTTAAACTCAAAATCCCACTACCTTTTGACTTAAAATATTTTAACTTGTAAGTGGTTCATCTATCTCATTTAGTAAATTCATCAAAGATGTATCATAAGTTTGTCCATTAGACATACTGAACAAGGAGTTAGTAAGATGCTTTACTTGAGAATGTTTAGTTTAACTGATTTATTATGGGGTGATACAAAGTATTTTACTCGAATAACCGTATTTAGGTAAACATTGAAACTGTAGCAAGCACCATTCAATATCTTAGTTAAATTGTAGATATAATAACACGAATTTAAAAAAGAATAAATAATATTCACAACTGATAGCATATTACTTGAACAGAAACCAGGGATACTGTTTTTAGTTTGTTGAAACGACGACGACATTTGATTCATTTTTATGATGTATAGATTTTGTGATCTGATAAAATTGAACTGTATTTAAAATGAAAATGAAGTTCATATTTCATTTTCCAACTTGAGCGATAGACTTCATATATATATATATATATCACAACACTGATAGACTTTATTACGTTTTGGGATTTTAAGAAAACATTAATAACTTACGATTCTACAATTAAATACATATAGTGACAATACTAGCCAGTTCAATGTTATTTTCATAAAAAAGATAATAGTGATATCGGTAAACTATAAGTAAAACAGGTAAAAGGAGATGTCAACAATAAGATCAAACTGGTTATTATTATTGTTATTAATAGTCATGCATAAACAAAGATTGTTAAACTTAAGGACTCAACCTAATCTGCTAAAATTTAACTCTTAGATTATTATTATTATTAATTCATTATTGCATTGGTTGTTTGAATCTTTCCATTGATGTTTAGGACTGCGAATGCTGTGTGGATCGCCTCGATAATGCCTCAAGTTACAAGCAATATAAGCAGATATAGATACGTAGGTACATTCAGCTGATGAATCCTTAATAGGATGGAACGTATCTCCTGGATTTCATTGCTATTCACCATCCATCTCTGTTTGTGTTATGATAATAATAATAATAAAATTAATAATAATAATATTATTATTATTATTACAATCAAACAGGCATAAGGTACAGGTCATTTAGAAGTCTAATCAACAATAAAATTTTATTTAAAATGGCTACAAATAATGTTACTAAGGTGAAATGTATGTCTGAAACGAGTGATTCATTAAATATAATTTAAATTTCACATAACTAGTTCACCTTTAACATTGATGAACATGTGTATACAATATTGACATTAGTGACCTGGTTAAAATTACTAATCATGAAATTCAAAAATTTACTTATGTTTTCTTTAAAAGATGAAATCAACTATTAATGTAGAGTTTAAAAATTTCATAAAAATGTATTCTTCATTACAGTTTAGTAAATCAATTCATACTACTGAATTCATAAATGAAACTATACTACATAATGACAAATCTACTAATAGTACAAATATATTAAGTATATTTATGTAAATTCTATTTAAAATGTATTGTATAGTTACATTTAATTAATTGAATACATAATTTTAATTGTTTTACTAAAATGTTTTTTAATTAATGATAATTACAATTTTAATTATTCATTCATTAAACCTGTTTAACGTTTTGAAAAGAGTAGGGTTTAAATATAAACCAGTACTTATTGTATGTTGAAACAATTCTGTTCATAAGAGTTTAAGTTGATTCATTTTTAAGTTACATTCAGTAATAGTGTCTTACTGAAGTATATCAATAATCTGTTAACAGTTGATCGGTTTCAACGTCAAGATTGGAATTGATAGTTTCAAATGAATTGAACATTGGATAGACAGTAAATAATATTTATTTTTTTTGTTATATCCTAATGAACGAGAAAATTGTATTTTTAACGTTTCGTGACTTCATTTAAGTCACCTCTTCAGAGTTAACAAATAATCGAATTAAATGAATTCAAGTTTAAATAATACAAAGGAAACAGTTTGTTTTCACTAAATTGTAAACGTGGAAAAATTAGTAGTATTATGAATACCATGAATTTCAACTGATGAGTGATTTATTTGCAGGGTAGACTTTAAAATGAATCAATTAAAAATTATGTAATCTTAAAGGATGAAATATGTACATAAACAAAGTCTTGATGTATAGTCTGTAGAAACAGGATATTTACGGGATTCGTAGAAAAGGTTAAAGCTTGTAAAACTTTCGTTTTTAACGATATGGATTAAATAGTCTTAAGAATTAGGCGACTTCATTAAATTATACAAACAAAATGGGTTGGTTGATTTATCACTTGTTCAAATATATATATATATATATATATATATATATATATATACTTACTGACAAGTACGAGCACAAAATGTATTGAATATTTGAGGTCGTTTACAATGTGATCAACAAACTTTTAAAAAAGATGAGAAGATCATTTACATGCTTTTAAATGAATAATTTTCTGTATTGTAGATAGTTAAAAAACTTTTATGAAATTTGAGAAATGCAAAAATATACTTGTAAAGATCTTTTAACTGTCAGTAAAAGTCAACAACATAAGCTAATATCACCGTAATTACAAACTTCATATATTATATTTAGTAATTATCAGCAAAGGTGGATAGTGGCTAGCAGTGTAATCCAGGACGCGCGTTTCGTCTCATTTGGGACTCGTCAGCTGAACGAAACGTGCGTCCTGGATTCCACTGCTAGCCACTATCCATCTTTGACTATAATGCTTTTGAACTAAGGCAATATCGAGGCAATACGCATAGTATGTACATATGGGAATAAAAGTCTGATGAATTGCAGTCCTAAACGTCAATAAGAAGATTCAAGTAAACAATACTAACCGAATTGAATATTTAGTAGGTTAGGAAACATCAGTCCTTTCAGAGTGATTTTGTACTAATATTCCCAACGAAAAAATACTCAATATAGCTAAAACTGTCCCAGTAAGCACACGGTCATGCATAAAAGCTCGCTATAATTATGTTTTCTTTAATACTACATGGAAGATTAAGGTATTTTACCTACATAAACTCTGTCATTTCAAAAGACGATTATCCAGTTAATTAGTTTGTGGAGATCATTTCAATCTCAAAACAGATTTGGACGCAAATCAAACTCACCCGAAGATCATTGAAAATCTGGAAGAACTCTACTGACGGTAATTTTGTGTTGAACTAGTGTGAGGTTATTTAATATTTCCACAGTCATAAAAAAGGTCCAAAATTTATCACTGTCTGAAGTATAGATACGAATAGACTGAGGCTTAAAATATACAGCTGTTCACTGTTACCTTGATTTCAATGATTATCTGTCTGGTGCCACTACACAAAATATAGATGCTTAAATTATGAAATGATTACTGGTTAATTACGTATTTCCAATTATGCCATTTGTGAAGGGATTAAACTAACTATCCTACAACCAATTTCGATTATGGTTCATTTTATTTAAACACATTTATTAACTCACTAAACAGACAATGTTATTAGAACTGTAACAATTCGCAAATTTTTATTGTACCGTTATGATCACTAGATAACATAACAGACTCTAGCTGAAATGTTGATCGCTTAAATATCACTCGATGATTCATTCTCTTACTAGTGTATATATGTATGCCAATCCAATTACTAGCCTTTGTTTCGCCTTGCTGTGCCTTTATGTAATTTGACTATAAATTTGTCTGTGTATTTGCTCGAATATACATATTCGCCTATACTCATCAAATTCACTTGATGTGCTTATAGCTTTGTGATCTGTGCTATCCGCTAATAAACTGTAATTGTCGATTCTCATTGCCTTTTGATTTCAAAAATCTTGAGATTTATGTTATATGACGGTTATGAAAGTGATTGATTAACGAAGCTATGCCACTACCGGATGATTCCCAAGTTACTGATGGTGTTTACTGTAACCTATATGTTTCACATTATGATATAAACCTGTTATCTAGAAAATTTCCTGTACAACAGATGCACCACAATATTATGAAGTTTATTTATCGTTGTCTGAAAATGCAATTTTACTATGAATCTCCAAGATTTATCTGTTTAATAAATAAGACAGTGATAATATCGTACAACTAGCAGGTCAAGTGAATTCTCTGTTGAGCGGTTAGCTGAAAAATAAATTGAGTGTAATATAATACTGGAATTCGGAATAATAAACAGTATTGTATAACAACAGTAATAATCATTACTAAGAGGAATAATATTATCCACTTATTATCGTTGATTACATAAAAATAAGTTTTGTGGAGTGTCGTTTGTAAAGAAAAGTCTTTTTGCATGTTTTGATAATTGTTTTGAACTGACAATATGTTCACGGTAAAGGCCAAAATAAGTAACAAAAAAACGCAAACCAAGGGGACCAATCTATTCATTCTTCTCAAACCACATTTTTACCCTGTCACTTATTCGCTTATTATTCCTGACTGTTCTTTATATGATCGCATATATGCTAGTTATTTATCTTATTCATTATGTATCTATAATATATTCTTGTTTGACTATAAATATCGATTCACCCTTGATAAATTGAGTTGGATCACAGGCACATCAATGACTGTACGAAATATACGTATTGAAAATCCATCATGCGCGAAGATTGGCAACATGTATATTTCGATAAGAAGCATCAAACGATCTACCAAGAGTCAGAAACTAGGTCACTAAAAACTGACGAGTGGAAAGAAGCTATGCGACGGGCTTGTTTGTTATCATAAAAAAACTATTTTCAGCTTACTCTGAAGCATATTTATGAAGAGTGAAAAATCTGAAACACTAATTAGGCCAGCAACGCGATGTAATAGAGAGCATTAAACATACAAACCAAAGTTGTTGGTTAATGAGTAGTAATACTGGTTGATAAAAAATAACGTAAATTTAAACATACAGGAGATTCTCCGAACATGAAAATTCAGTTGATAATTGTTTGTTTTCATTGGGAACATCGGATACTAAAATCACTTTGCTCTCAAGACCTTTAATGGTTGACGAAATAAGATAAGAAACAGCAGTATGTAGTCAGAATACATGCAGATTATCTATAAAATCATTAGATCCCCTTACACAACCATCGGTGGTAGGTGGTTACAGTCACAAAATACTTCACGAAATGACCAAAAGTAATTATAAGATTATCAGAACCCTTATAAGTTGAGATGACCGTGGCTAGCAGTGGAATCGAAGATGCGCTTTTCGTCCTATTATAGGCTCGTTCGAAATATGAAGTCAGAACCCTAGTTCGGAGGCACGGTAAGGACTTTTAAGAATTGACTATTGGACTAAGACATATGAAACAAAATGCACACAAATTTCTGACACCTTGAGATCAATGTTGTCTAGGATATCTCACCTCATTTACACTCGAGTTTGTTTACGTTTAATTTTGTCAAGCCTTTCAATTAAGTTATTTAATAGCCATGGAACAATAACAATTTGTATATCTCTGCAATGTTAACATGTCTGTATGCATTTGTATGCTTGATTACGTGTAAGAGCTTCCACACATATCCCTCTTACAAGATTAAATGTTTGTTGTTTATATCTCTCGATGACTCTTTCGCTTTCATATTTGTATGCGCCTGAATTTTATTAATTCACTCGTCTCTTCATTCACATCTGTATGCGCTCGATCGCATTTAATTGTATTCGCACTTCTACTCGTATTTGCTTTGTGAGCTTGTAGCTTACTGATCAGCGCTGTTCAGTATGAAAATGTAGTTGACCATACATACAGTCTACTGAAATTCATACACCTACATTTTCATCTAATAACGATCATCAGGGAGAGTGATAAACAAAGGAACTATCTCGTAGATAACTAAAAGCACGTACTTTTTCCTTACCTTACTACAAATTAGTTGTACAGGCCCTTATCATACAACGCTACAAAGTGGTAGTCATGATTATTGTCAATCCACATTATAACTGGTTTACGCATTTTATCAATGGTTTGATTTTTTCTACGTCTTGTTACTAACTATTATTGGTTTGTCAGAAATAACACTTTAAAGTTATTTATAAGCTTCTGTTTTCGGGATAAGATAGGGGAAATGTGACTTCGTTTGAAAACTCTTCATAAGTAACAATAATCACGATATTAAGTCTGTATTTAAATAAACTGAGTTGTAGTGGCTTTGTTTCGTTAATCGATCACCTCAATAACCGTTATAATATAAATTTCAATTTAAAATCAAAAGGCAATGGGATGTGGCAACTACTGTTTATCAGCGGATAGCACAGATCACAGAGCTATAAGCACATCAAGCGAATTTGATGAGTAGAGGCGAATATATATATTTGAGCAAATACATAGACAAATCTATAGTCAAATTACATAAAGGCACAGCAAGGCGAAACAAAGGCTAGTAATAGGATTGGCATACATATATACACTACTAAGAGAATGAATCATAGAGTGATGTTTAAGCGATCAACATTTTAGCTTGGGAACTGGACGTAATCCCATCTGACTGGTCTCAATCACTGATTGTGCCAGTCTATAAGAAAGGACAAAAGTCCTCTTGTGACAATCACAGGAGAATCAGTTTGACTAATATAGTGTCTAAAATATTAGCTTCAATAATTCTTCGAATCCTAACCAAAGCTCGTGAAGAACAGACTAGAGAAAATCAGGCCGGTTTTCGACCTGGACGTGGTTGTATAGACCAGATATCCACACTACGTCAGGTCCTAGAACATAAACACACATTCAGACGCCACACAATCGTAGTATTTCTCGACCTTAAGGCGGCATTCGACTCTGTTGATCGTGAGGTTCGGTGGCAGTTTTTGTCATTGAAAGGAGTTTAAAGAAGTTCATCAACCTTATAAAGGCTCTCTACTCGAGTGAGGGCTTATGGCGAACTGTCATCAAAACTGATTACCTCAAGTCGTGTTCGTCAGGGCTGTCCACTCTCTCCATTCTTGTTCAACTTTGTTGTCGACGTACTTTTAGAGATAACACTCTCCTCATCTAAATTTCCAGGGGTTGAACTTCTACTGGGAGATTCACTTGTTGACTTAGAATATGCTGATGACATAGTTTTATTTGGTGAAGACGCTGACAAAATGCAGAGTCTTCGACCACTCTAAGCAACAATGCAAGCATGTTCGGGATGCGATTCTCTCCCTCGAAATAAAAAATGTTACTTCAGGATTGGGTTGCATTGACACCCGAACTAATGATAGGGAGTGAAGTAATTGAGTGTGTCGACCGCTCCACTTATCTTGGAAGTCTCATCAACCCTTGTGGTCTGGTGTGTGACGAAGTCTCAGCACGGATACAGAAGGCTCGACTAGCTGTTACCAACTTGCGTCATTTATGGCGTAGGCGAAATATCCGTCTATAAACCAAAAGACGGGTTTACTGTGCAGCAGTTCGTTCCGTCCTACATCATGGCAGTGAAACATGGCCGGTAAGAGTAGAGGATATTCGTAGGTTACTAGTATTTGATCATAGGTGTCTTCGAAACATTGCTCGTATATCCTGGGACCATCGAGTAAGTAACACAGTTGTTAGGAAACGGGTACTAGGCACAGATGGCAAATCGATTGGTGAAGTAGTGAAACTTCATCAGTTGAGATGGCTGGGACAGGTGTTACGTATGCTCAACGACCGACTGCCTCGACGTGCGATGTTCAGTGGTATAGGAGTAGGTTGGAAGAAAGCTAGGGGCGGCCAGACCAAAACATGGCACAAGTCCATGAAGTCACTGACAAGTGGACTGAGCCATGTTGGTAGGTGTAGACTACCTGGTTGTTGACCGCTAGATGATAGCAACCAATGGTTAGAGACCCTGAATGACATGGCTTAAAATCATTTGCAATGGCGCAGGTTCATGAACTCCTTGTGTTTTTCCAAATTCTAATCTGATTCATCCTTGTCTTTCTTTTCTCTTCCCAAATTTATTTCACTGGATTATAATTCTTGAATGACATCTTCAAACCTTAATCTTTCGGATTACTGACTGTACTCTTACCACCTCTACCACTATGTGATTTGAATGGACAACTGCATGTCTGTGCTAATGTGGTGTGGCGACTCGAACTGATGTACGTACGTACGAAGTTCTACGTTGTTACTGACTGACTATATTGCATTATTTTATATGTTTTTTGGTATAAAATATGGAGTTAAATACCTTCACGAACGCTCGATTCCGAAAATTTACATCTCACTATTGAATGAAATCCCAAACGTAATTACGGAAATCTAGTTCTGGATTCTCATGAGTTGCTTAGTCTAGATTACTTAATGTTATCAACATAATATTTTGTTTATGTAAGATGTATTACTTACTATTATTAAAGTAAACGAATGTTTGCAACATAATTTAAAAGTCATCCACATACATGAATAGCAATGGTTGCAGAAATAAATTCATTCATAGTCACTACAAACAAGAGTGTACAAGATTAGTTTAGAAAGTATTCATTAAATTCAACTCTTATATTTTGGAATTTAAAATGATCAGCTTTATTTCCTGTTATAATTTGTCGTTTGAATGCTTATTGTCTTGGCTTTTTATACTACTTTTTGTATCTGATCGTCGCTGATTGTTATGTCGGAAATGCTTATCACTTATACTAGAAACGAGGGACATCTGTAATTCCCACTACGCGAAAGTAAGAACACAAAGACTGGTATGAGTGAAGATATATTGACCACAAAACACGACGACGATGACCTTAGTCGAAAATACACTCATTCATATATTGCTTGTACACCCGTTTTGATTAATAATTAGGATGAAATCACATATATGAAAAATACTTAGAGTTATAACAAATCACATACTGAGCATAGTTCATGTCAATGGACTACAAGAATATCGCATAATATACACAATAAAATATCATACGAGAAAACAAATACTACATTGAGTAATCATTACATTGAGTCATGACGGAAGTAATCTTGAACAAAACTCATAATGAATAAATCAATCTAAAATTGACTTTTCTTTCCATCATATCACCTTCCCCTCTTTTTTGAAGACTCTATGTTGAGATCCATCTATAGATTTAATGACTTCATCCTCCCCCATGAAATAATGTTGGGTGCTCATATTCCCAAGCTACAGTTAATTTGACTCTATTTAAAGCATATTTCCCGCATTGAGTAGAGACTCCACTAGAACTGACTAGATGGTGAGGATCAAAGACACTATATATGAGGTAATTAAGGTTTGATTCTTGTGAAACATCTTCATCAGATCTCTTAAAAGTTTCATTATTAGATAATCGATCACTAGAATAATCAGCATCTATCAAAATTTTATTAGGTTCTTGACCATCGTTTGATTCATCCGACAAATTTTCCCCATTTTTGTAAAACATTTGATCAAAAGCATGTGAGTCGCTAAGATAACTCATATCTGGTAAAACAACTAGATAACCCCAATAAGTACATTCATCAGAAACTTTTGTCGTAGAATGATGAGCTCCATTTGATGCAGCTGTCTTCATTATGATGCATGATTCATTTTCTGTTTCTTTGTGGGCTGGTACTGCAATAATTTCATGAGCATTTAATAAGACATCGTCTTTCTGAGAGCTGGACCATCCAGTGTTTGTACATGGTGTTTCGGGACAATGGGATTTGAACCTACGACAGGGCATGTCTCTGAAATGGACATTTCTGGATCACTGCGCGCATCATGAATGAGTGCTACTAATTCTTATATATTACCGCTTATCAAAGATTCACCGAGAGTTTCATCGACACGTTCATACGTTCTGAAGTCACTTTCCAGATGTGTATGCAAATTAGAAATTAATTTATCAACTTCTGTCATATCTCCAAAACATGGATGATTTAGCAGCGTGTGCTTAAATTGTCTAAAACATTGAACTGGTTCTTTTTGATACCCTGCTGTTGTCGCTCAAATAGCAACTGTAACTGGATGGAAGAGATATCCATTTTCTGAATGAGCGTGGTAATGAAAAATACTGCATGAATAATTAACAATCAGTGTCGTTGAAGGACACCGGCGAAAATTTTGTATGCTGGTTGATCGAAATAATTACACTGAATTTCGTCCAATTACAGACTGACCTTGATTCAATAATTTGAAGATTGAAGGTTCAGAATTTTTTTTCATCCCAGTCGCCAATTGTTATAATTTGTCGTTTGAATGCTTATTGTCTTGGCTCTTTTAATGCTACTTTTTGTAATTGGGAATTTTTATCCCATCCCCGTCGCTACTGATAAGTCTTGTTAATTTGAAGGCTTTATTCGGTTCCTAAGCTATTCTGGTAACTCGCAAGCTAGAACTACGCAGTGACCTGAACTCGAGAGAAAAGGCGCAAAATAATCGAAAACAATTTACTCCAAAGATTCATTTTTGTACAGAAAAACACGGGTATTTATAGATGTTAACATTTGTTAAATCAACATCAAATTTTGGCCAATCTGCTAAAGGACATATTATGCTACTGATCAATAGAGAGAGCTTCTATCGTTCTTGTGTTTGGTGGTGGTCGGTTTTCAATATAATCCTTAAACTTCGTGTACAGTTCGTCTTGATAACCGTCACTAGATAACACCCCAACGGTGTATTAATCAGAAGGCGAATACGAAGTGTTGATTACGTTTATTATGGGACCACACACAGTTATCGAAAATTACAGGTGCGTTAAACAAGCATGAAAGAGTTGCACTGAAAGGTAAGCAGGCAAGCGAGCGAGCGAGCGATTGAGTCAGTGAATATGAGTACGAGTAAGCGAGTACAATTAAGTGATAGAGAGCAATGAACATGAATAACATGGACATATATATAAATAGTGAAATGAATGAATCATCGAATCAATTAAGCGGTTAGTAGTAAGGCTAGCAGCGTGAATAAATGCGTAGGCAGTAAGCAATGCTCAAGTATACATGCTCATACATTCGCAACAATAATAAAGATACAATGATATAGATAAATTGTTGTTGTACGGATAACTTATTTCGTTAAGAAGTTAAAAAAATAACTTAATCGAATTAAATGTGAACCAACTCAATCGTGCGTGAGTTGCTATAGTGTCATTAAGAAATATCCCAATTTTATAATCAGTAACAAAGTATCAGTTTGTTAAGCCAATGAGAAAATTTCAGCTGAAATGTATCAGAAGTTACAATTTAAGGTGATTTCAAGATCCATTTTGAAGGTTTTGTGTGTGGAAATCCCTCCATGTATACACTTGTAATTTCTTCCAATCGATTCCTTCAGTTGTTCATCTTTTAATTCTTTTTTATTCCATTTGAGATGGTAATATTTGTATTTTATTATAGTTTTTATTTTTCTTACGCCTTCACTGAGTTTCCATGTTTCTTTCTGAACTGAATTTATGTTGTTTTACTGGATACTTAGTCTTGGCAGCAGCCATATTGATTTGTTCCCCCTTTGATTTTGCTGCATGGATTGTTTGGAATTGTGCATTTCTTTATTGTGAATTGAGGCACTCTTCCAAAATTGGAAATATTCTGTGTTATAAAGCAATCAAATATTATCTTTCGAACGAATCTGTACGTGATCTATCCAGAAAGGATAGAATAACATTTATCTCTTGCGTTTGGTAATTTTCTTACATGCTTTATCAACTTGTTTATTTATTGTAATTTAGATTTGATTAATTGAACAAATATGGGTTGAATAACTGAGCGGTAATATTTGTTTAGGTACATTTATATTTATGATGAAATCTAGAACTGTCATTGACGCAATCATCTTGTTTTGGTTTCAACTGGGCAATAGCGTGTTTCTAAACTACCTAAACAGTTATTCTCCAGTCCAAAGCTTAGTTTGGATTCTACAGTGATTAACTAGCATTCAATAAGTCTATTTTTTGTTGAGGGTCATGAATCCTAATCAAGCTATTTGTTTCTCAATTTTAAAGGTGAAACTTCATTTCAATGAAAAAAAATTCCAGAACATAACCCCTGTTACCATCAGTTGTCTGTCACAAGTGCATAATAGTTTACCGTGAAATTATGTATGCCGTTGTAAAACAAATACACCTTTATGCTTTCAAAATGTACTATGAGTTACATTATTATTAATATCTCATACTATACAAGTCCTTTTACTATTGTTTATTCGTTTCATTATTAAAGTCTAGAAATCAAATGAACTAAACTCAGAAAACAGATCCTTTAAAATTTTTAAGATAACAAGTTAAACTTAATCTTTATCACTATAGGATACTTTATACATTTGATGTGTTGTGTATTTTACACTAAACATACTGTAACAAGCTAATAAAACATATCTGTATACATGTATACGTATATATTGATCTTAAACATATAAATTATCATTATTATTATTGTTGCTGTTAGAGTTATAAACCAACAAAAATCAATTTCAACCATGGAATATTGAATTTACAATAGTAGATCATTAAAATATTATTGCTATAAACATGGGTAACTGTACACTAATGTCCCGTCTGTCCTTTGATACTGATCATTCTTTTTTCACACATATGCACTTAGACTGTTTTGTCTTTGTTTAAGTAATAATATGACGTAAGTATTAACAATAAGCAACGATTGATTAATAGTATGATTTTAAATTTACTATCGATCAATCTTTTTACGATTGAATGAAATCAAATTCCTTCTACACATTTCCGTTGGTTTGCTTAAGACCGATATAAATAGTTAACTGGAAGATCAATGGGTGTGTGTATGTTTGTGTTAATATAGTCAAGGTGGCTCATAATATCGATTACATTCAATAGTCAAAAGTGTAAGCAATAGTGAACTAATGATAGGAAAACATTCAATTTAAAAATTCTTTATAACGTTTGAGATCATTTATAGTCAAGAATAGTTAGTAAGTTAGATATTAAATCCGAATAAATCAAAATCGAGTATATAGGGGTTTATCTAGTAGCTATACTTAATAATCCATATTATTAGATTTATTATTACGATGTAGTTGTTTAATTGATTAATTATCATCCATAATTGTGTGATATACCTGTTAAATACCCAGTCTTCTAAGATGTAAGATAAATATATCAATTAGCAACTGTAAATTCGATTAGTTGTGTTTTAAAAACTTACAACCCTTGTAGTTATTGTTAATATAATAAGCTCAACAGAAATTGTCAGAATCATAAAAGTTTCACTATCGGAATCTACACTAAATATTTTCTGTCATTTCAAGTAATGTTTATCACTGACTCTTATATATTCAGATTGGTCTCTAAACTATTGATCTACTATTACGTAACAGTTTATTAAGAACTTGAAAAAGCTTGAGAACTATGTAGAGTTCCAACTAAGACACAGCAAATAAAATTTACTTGATCACTAGTTGAATTATGTATTGATAGTTAAGTGTATACAGTGGTGTGCACTGCTGAGGAGTTCCATACTAGGACGAAACGGTCGTCCAATGCTTCCAGGGCTTCCATGATAGTCTAGCTTTAATTGACTCATGATTTCAACTATTGAAAACAAATAAGGGCGAGTTTAATTTTTAAAGTTCATTTCACTTGCTATTTTGATTATAGTCATTTCATTTTTTCTATTTTATCTGAGATATTGACGATCGGATTGTTGTCGACAGAGTCAGATCGTTTTCCAAATCTTGTAAACCTTGAAACTTCTTACTTTTTGTTTGTAGCTATTTGTTTTAGAATAATGCAATCTGATTTCAGTATCTAATATCTTACTTTGGTCCATTTATTAGATGAAACATTCAAAGAATCAAAAAGAACATCGATTAGTTTAAGTGTAATACAAGGTTCTGTTCAAAATCCAAAAAAAAACATAATCTAATGAAAATTAGTACATAACTACATTCCGAAGATTCCACTTAGCCCTGATGCATATCATTCATTTAAACAGAAGAAAAATGAAAATATTTCTAGCATAAAATGATTTATTTCAATCTGTTTTCAAACCACATCTCATCTTTGGAGGTATAGATTTTTTGGAAAATATCCAGTAAAATGAGTTGAAGCTAGTTTTTGTGTCCTATCAAGTTACATGTCTTTGAATGTAACTTCCTATCTTTAGTTGGAGGTAGCATGTGATGAAGGTACACTCTATTTTTGTTCGTGTTATTTAATTTTGCGACATTTATATTAGAATCAAATTGGTTGTGGAAAATAGAGAAGACAATAGATGTCTTCAAGAAAATGAATGACTTAAGGTTTCTACAAAGAATTATAACACTGAATACCATGGTAGGATGATAGTTTACAAACCCGAAAAAACATATATTTTTATCCGGATGCCATTCAAAGATGAGCAAATCGCATATAAAACTACTTAGTAACAAATAGAGCCTTTAAAAAGGTACATCTAAGTCGTGTAAAAAATTATTCGTTAAAAAGAACAGGTTATTTGAAAGACAAGATAGTAATTACATTAAAATTAAACTTTTATGAAATTGAGAGGAAAATATTGTATGAGTCAACCACCGGTTGTCATTTATAACGTCTTAGATTATTCGGTCTTGGTATTCCAAGACTATATGACCTCCGGAAGATTTATAAGAATGATGTACTTCTATGCGCCATAGTGGTTATGAAGGTGAGACTATAGTTTATGGGTGACCTTTGAGCGATGTTAAAGTGACTTTGAGAATGTCTACCTACTAATCAGGACTAAATGACGATTATAAACCAGTGTGAGTAATTAGAATTATGACTTACGTTTTATGGTTAAGGTTAGAGTTTTCATCACGAACTGGCATCAGCTAAAATTCCAAAACGCTATTTGGCCAAATGGATGAATGAATTTGACCATATTGAAAGGAAATACTTGATACTTAATTCCCAAGATTTTACTATTTGAAGACTACTTTCACGATGTACCTCCAATGTACTTACTGATTCAATAGTTGTCACAAATCACTTAAGTTCCCAGTAGGAGCGATTTCTTATTAAGAAAAAGGTTGGATGATTGATTATAAAAATCTACATACAGAAGACAAACTTGGAATGGACAATATATTAGTTTGCGAGCTGAGTCCCATTGAAGATAACAATAAACTTAACTCAGTCTTTACCGTTAAGGACTAAACTAATAAGTTCTATGACATAATGATCTATGAACTAATTAGACTTTGATAAGAAAGAATGAGAAACGAAAACTGTCCTGTACTGGCTTGGCCTCGATATAATTCTTTAGGTCTCGTTTATCCATCACCTTGATAACCGTTATTAAATAAATCTCAACGATGTATGGATTCAGAAAGCAATACGAAGCGGCATCTACAGTATATTAGCAAATAACACAGATAACAAAGTTACAAGCACATTGAGAAAATCCGAGCAGAGAAGTTAATGCGCGCGAGTAAACAAATACAAAGGCAGATTTAGAGTCAAATCGAATCAAGGCGAAGCGACAATTAATAAGATTCGAGCACATGTATATCTGGGATAGAGAATGACTCATCGAGTGATATTTAAGCGCTAAGCTATTAAGGTAGAGAGAAATATGTGCGTAGGCTGTCACATGTGATTATGCATACACGTTTGTACAAACATGTAGTGATTATAATAATAAAAAGGAATAGACGAATTATTACTGTTCGAGTAACACATTCTATTAAATAAGTTAATTGAAGAGTTTGACAAAATTAACCGTGAACAAAATTATTTATAGGATTGTTACTATAATCCTGTTACGTCCTTGAACTGTCTACCCACTAATATATAGAAAAGAACTTGTCTACATCTATATTAAGGCCATCACACGATAGATAGACTGGCTGGTTTAATCTTAAGGCTAGAAACGCGCGAGTTTGAAGTGAGACCAAGTGCCTTGAGCAAAGGGACGAAAACCATTCTGTCACCTGATTGGTTGACAAGCGCGCGAGTGAGAAGACAAGTCAACTATAAGCACTACTTGATTTATCCCCGATTCCGATTCCACCTAAATGCACACTCCGATTCAGGTCTGACACAGATTAGTGCAAAAAGATATCTGAATAATATAGATCACTAATGTGACCACAACGCACAAACGATTGGAAAATTCTTTAATGTCCAGAACTAGGCATTTGTGTAGAAAAATAAAACACTAAAGGTTACGTTCGAATCGCAGTAGTTTTGGAATAGAAAAGGGTACGGCAGTGAATCATACATCGAACGAAAGCCTATAGTCTGTAGAATAAACTAGGGACAAAAATAAGTGTAAGCGTTTTACAAGCTTCAAATTAAGTGAAATAACGTCCCAAAAACAGCTTACGTTGTCTGTCATGGCTTTTTTGTTTCTCTGTTGGCATCATATCCAGGTTCATGAGTAGGGATCTCAGATTGAAAATATAGCCTGACAGATCTCTGAGATTTCAAAAGAATTATCGTTTCATGAATACCAAGTTTTAGGGGTGTACGGTCATAGAAATGTCGAAAAACTGAAAAACCCATTCTGCAAAGCATCGTATAGTTTTCCACTTTATGCCTAATTTGTTAGTGTACTTAATCTTTTGACGTGGATTACGCTAGTCACACAAAGAGAACGTTTTGCAAATGTATCTCGGAACACGAAATGACTGTTAAACAGCTAAAAACAAGAATAACATCATTTTAAGTCACATTGATTCACAAAAATTGTCTTTCAAAATAACTGATAAACCTGAAGGAGTCGACTCAAACGGTCCAAACTAGTAAACTACTTACGATTTGCCAATTTTACAGCTCAAGCATAAACTGTAACTACAAACGCTCCACACCGTGATTCATTTTCGTTACATTATCTTTATTTAAGCTTACTACGTGACGTCTGATGTGACTTGATATCTTTGAACACATAATTATTTAGTTCTTTAGCTATTTTTTTTTAATTAAACTGCTTTCTTTAATAAATCACTAATAAAACAATTGTTCAGCTTTGTTGAATAAAGTCATCAAATAGAAAACATTTTTTCTGCTACATATATAAATATCATAAGACTGATAAACTTCGTTACATTTTGGGATTTTAGAAAACATTAATAACTTTGGTTTCTGCAATTAAATACGCGATGGCGCTTGAAGCGGGTGGTACTGGGTTCGAGTCCTACAGTGAACATCAGATCTGAGATGCAGGTACATCCAGCTGACGAGTTCCAAATAGGATGAAACGCGCGTCCTGAATTCCACTGCTGGTCACTATCCATCATTGCTTACAGTTCAATATTATTTTCATAAAAATGATATAATAATATCGGTAAACTATAAGTAAACCATACCAAATGTGATAATCAGCATCGACACAGAAAACCTTGATTGTACAAATTGTGAGTATAACATTTTTAATGGAAAGCATTTTTATTAAACTTATTATTGATTGCCCAGTAGTATTTTATTTATCAATGTACATTTAATTTCTTAATGAATAAAAGTAGGGATGTATACCTTACAATAAACTCAGTAAGTTTACTTCAAAAGATATATATAAGATTTAATATTTATCTAACAATGATAAATCATTCACAATTCTACTTGGTACTTTTACTTATGAAATATATCTTTTATGCCAATAAGATGTACAGGAAATCATTGATCAGCAATATACTCTCATGTTATGTTTATTAATAATTTCTATTTAATTCAATGTGAAGTTTCATTTCATAATCAAGCAAACTTTGGATCAGCTTATAGTGTAAAGTCCTATAATGAGTATAACTAAGTGTATACATTTTTTTCTTTAATAAGGTCATAATATCTTTATCATGTACAGGAAAACATCATCGTAAGTATATATATATATATATATATATATATATATATATATATATATATATATATATATATATAATACAATTTCGTTTAAATATATCTAGTAAGTTCTTTTTACCATTGATAAACTTTTTCATATTTTTTTTTATTTTATCACATTGGAAATCAATACTCAATTAAGTAATATATATATATGTATATATATATATATACATTTGGCAACGAGCCAGAAAAAAATCCCCCAAAAAAATAAAAAAGAAAGACAAAATTATTTGAAATTTAATAACCGTATTGATAGTATTGAGTAAAACTTAATTTTCAAATTTTGAATTTATGTTAAATGTTAACAATTTAATAAATAAATAAAAAATGAAATCTGAAAGACAATTCAGTAAATTTGATAAAATGTCATTACCATTTCATTTTAGTTACATGAAAAAAATTTTCTTTTTCGAATACATAAATAGATCTTCAATCATAATTGAATAGTCCATTCAAAGTTAATCGTGATCCATAGTTGTTTAGTAATCTTAATTAGTGTAATCTCTTTCCTATTTTTATGTAATTAATCCTATTACGGAAGTAAATCAAATGATAAGATTTTGTGGAGATTGTAGGAAATTAATAGTTGAATTCATAGGTCAATTAAAACTAGACCATCATAAAAAACCTGAAAGCACTGGATGGCCGTTCCGTCTTAGTAGTGCGCATCTACAATCCCGTTGTTGAGAATTGAACCCAGGACCTACCGGTTTAGCTTTCGAAAGCCTAACTTCTAGACCATTGAGCCGGCATCCAATGGTGTTAATGTCTAACTTCAAATAATACACAAAATTGTCTTCAGTGAGTTACTATCTCCCAACAGATCCGGTCGAGCTGCAATGGTCACAGCTTCTTACTTGAACTCCAGGAAATTCCTCTTGAAACTATACATTAACACCGTTGGATGCCGGCTCATTGGTCTAGAAGTTAAGCTGTCGCATGCCAAACCAACAGGTCCTGGGTTCAAATCCCAAGAACGGGATCGTAGATGCGCACTACTAAGAAGTTCAACACTAGGACGGAACGGCCATCCGGTGCTTTCAGGTTTTCCATAATGATTTAGCTTTAATTGACTCACCAATTCAATTATATATTATATAATCCCTTCAAAGATTATAATAATGATACAACTGCAATATGTTAATTACATTAATTAAACAAAACTGTAAATATTATCGTATTTATGAAAGGTTTCATTTGTTTCCAAAGATTCTAATTAGAAAGATTAACTATACATTAGTTGATTAGTTGCGTTTAATTACAGATTGTAACTGTCCCATGTTTTCTTGATCTCACTTAATATACCATTCATTGAAGTTCCAATGGCTAAAATCAATAACCATGTTACATAATTTATATTTGTAATGCTAGCTTAGTTAAATCACATGTAATTAAAAAACAATGTGCATATAAAATAGTTAAACTATACGGGCTTTGGTATATCATTCTCATTGATAATTTTAATTTTTGTTGTCGCTAAATAAATAGTTAGTAGTTGGATTCACTTTAGCAAGACAAAGACCAAGCGGAATACAACACATTAATTTAATTTACTTATTCATTATAAATGATCCACGTTTGTAAACTGAATTATATGTTTAACAAAATTAGTGATATGTTTATAGTATCTCAACGAGTAGAAAGCTAAATTTTGACGTTTCACAACTTAATGTATGGCTTTAATTCAGAGTTAATCAGTAAATAAATAATATTCACTTTCATACACATAGATCCCTTTATCATATTGAAAAGAGGGAGAACAATGATTCAAGCAGAACAGAGTGAAGTCATTTTATTTTGTTAGTTTTTGTCAGCTGCTTACAACTTATGATATTTAAAACAAAATTACGAAGTGGGTTTAAATTGCTTACATGAAAGAAATTAGTTAAAAGTTACGTTGAAGACACATTAATATAGTGTAGCAAAGGTGTAAATAAATTTAATATTCACCTTGAAGGAGTATCTAGCACTAAATTGTGAAACGACAGAAATTTAACTTTCTTCTTATTGAGATATTACAAACATATCATTAATTTTATTATAGTCTCTCTATTTTCCAACTTATGTGAAAGTATCAGACCGAACCCTGGTAATAATAATGTATATTTGTTTTTGAAATTTGTATTGATCGAATGACATAATTTCGAAAATGTAAACTGGAAGATGAATAGATTCAGTCTAAAATAAAAAGGTTATTTAATGCTCTATGGTATTCAGTGAATTCTTTTAATAATCTCAAATACACATAAAAAAAAACAATTTTAAAACCAATGTACTTCCCAGTGATTATTCAATGAAAGGAAATTTGAAAATGTGCACAGAAACAGGTTAAACACATAAGAATTCTCAAATTACAATAGAATTATTCAAAAGTAATAAACTTGAAAGAAAAAAGTTAATACAACATAATTAAATACAGAACAGGACTTATTGACAATTAATTTATGTCGTAACCTTGAATTTACCTTGGTAATCCTTAAGTCATTCTATGGCCTAGGATAACGCGACAAATTCTTATTCTTTCTCCCCCCTTAGTTATTTAATTGTACTTTTATTTGTTTGACCTTTATTAATTGACCTTTATTAATTTTCATATAAAAATGCCTTGACAAGTATATGTGTGACCAGATTGTTCGAAATGTATAGCGCAAATACATCACATTTTTCAGATCAACTCCGTTTTCTTATTGTTCTATCGAAATTAATTTATGGTAAGATGATTGTACTACAAACGCCTTGATTATTAGATGAAGATATAAAAACCTTAAAAAGAACATTATATTATTAACATTAAACTATTCAACGAATTTCTGTACAGAGTCACTGAAAGATTTTTAAGGTTACTGGAGATATTTAAGTGAAAGCCTTAAAGTTGAGTTTTGTTCAAGTTAATACTTATCAGAAAATCACATCAGGTAATCAATAAGAAACTAATACGTTTTATGTGGTTCAAACATGTATAATACAGTTTCACAGAGATTTTAATACTGGGTGCTGTTGATGACATTCTGAAGGATTGTGATCTTTTACACTGACTGTTCATTGAATACCAAATAACGTTATGTTTATTTATTATTTAGTATCGACTACCTTAGAAAGCTTGATATAACACTGAATAAGGGATCCTGAATCATTTAGATTAATGACTACATTGGAACTTGATTGATAAGTTTCAACGGACGTTTGGGAAAATACAGATATAACATTCTCTAATACTCATTGAATAACCAACGTCCACAAAAAGCATGATTGCAACTACGAAAAACAATATAGGGTTTATGGTTTCAGGGTAATCAAAACTATTTCGATTTCTGAAGACAGTTTACTATTGTTAATGATTTATATGTGAAGTAAAAGCAAGTGAAGTTCTAATAAGATATTGCTATCAAACAGCCTAAAATTACAAAGAGTGATCCAAATAGAAATGAAAAAAATGTTTAAGGCGAAATGAATGTTTCAAAAAGAAAGTTACTGTATACAAAACTGTTTGTTCGAACAACCATATTGAGTGAGTTTGATTAGTTTTTCTTTTATCAGGAGGGGTTCTGTGGAGATTTTAGAAATTTCACTAATTGAAATCACGAGTCAATTGAAGCTAGACGACCATGGAAAACCCGGAAGCACTGGACGGCCGTTTCGTCCTAGTATGGGACTCCTCAGAAGTGTGTATCCACGATCCCGCACCCCGCGAGATTCGAACCCAGGACCTATCGATCTCGCGCCAGGTGCTTAACCAACTAGACCACTGAGCCGGCATCCGACAGTGTTAATGTCTAACTTCAACCAATCCACGAAGCTGTACCACCGTATACCATTGTCTTCAGTGAGTTGATATCTCACAACAGACTGATAAGTCCTGGGTTCGAACCTCGCGGGGTGCGGGATCGTGGATGTGCACTGCTGAGGAGTCCCATACTAGTACGAAACGGCCGTCCAGTGCTTCCAGGTTTTCAATGGTTGTCTAGCTCCAAATGACTCATGATTTCAATTAGTGTAATTTTTCTCTGTTGAAAATCTAGTTACCTAAATTAAAAGGAACGTGGGCATAATAACTAAAAGTCATAATTTCAAGGTAATCCTCTATACAGTCATAAGTTATAATTGACACAAATCTAGATTAAAAAGTGACAATCATTAGACGGGTAGGAATAAGAATATATAGAAGCTTAAAATATTTATTGGAAATAATCTTCACCAACTTAAATAGGTTTTTATTACACTATTCTCTTGGATACAATGGCTAGGCAGGAAACATTTTTTAACCATAATGTTAGGTTGTTTATGAATAAAGTATAAAATTTTAAGGTGGTAGTAATCATAAAAAGTGTTACCTTTGAAAGTTGAGTTTTTGGTTTGCTGTCCATTTTTTTAGAATATTCAAGTAAGTCTTGGAAAAATCAAGGTAATCAACTTATTCTATGATTCTAGTTACGTGATCTTGTCTAATACATGAGATATAATACTGGTTTCTGTGTGTTTCTTTTCCCCATTTACTCATGTTAGTAATCCAAAACTTTTGTACATTGTTACTCGGAGTCCTAAATAAGTATAGTGTCGGAAAATTGTACTGGAGCATATAGTATGAAAGGCTAAATTATTTTACGGTAATGTGCAATAATAAAAAAGTCCATTAATAAGGTATCTACCCTAACATGAAATTAAGATTTGAAGGATATTTGACAGTGATCTGACAGAAAATTAGTGTCACGTCTGGACTCGATTACCAATAATAGTTAGTATTATAAGATTATTTTTAATGTCAATAGGAAACGTCCGTAGTTGACGGATAACCAAGACGTTGGTGTAAAGTACACGGAAAAGTTTTCCATGGACAAGATATCATGCGAAATCCAAAAATCTGTTCATATGCCTGGTAAACTACAATATCTCGGAATCTATATTCAATTACCTTGAGATCGTAACTCAGTAACGCATTACTAACTCTCTGAATAGGGTGAGATAAGTTATCGTTTTGTTTTGAAGGGGATTGTTTTACTTGCAGTTTTATTTTCACTAAGAAAGGAAAATCTGGTTTGCTTTCATAATGTATTTCTTCACTGTATTTAACACCGTATCATAGCTAATTGGTAAATATACAGATTACAACAAAATTAACTGAAAATAGTTTTACCATTACAGTTAAAGTTGAAGCAACAAACATTTTATCAAAAATATCAAATGAAATACTACGCACAACAGACTCAGGACTACAGTAGACAAATGAGACAGCAATTGCATTTGAGCAACTTAAAATCAGGAGTCATAAACTGAAAAGAAATCACGAACAAAGTAAGGTGCACCAACAAGAATATACTGAAACGAATTCCGTACGCAGAAGATGGTTTATTCCCTAAAGTTCACTTACTTTTAATTTATCATATATTTCTTTATGATTTTGATTTCACATTATCAAGTGATTTTTATTGCGGTCAAATAAACTTACCCCTATTGGTTCATGACTATTTAATGTTTTATTCGTATACTTCTCTCAAGGATATTGTACATGATTTTGTACGCAATAGTTGTAAACTTAATTTCATTTTTTAGTGCCTTCAATAAATTTTCCACTCGTATTTTATATTTTCACTAACTTGGGTCTAAGGAAAAGGACAAGTCGTTGTTTTTATTTAACAATGAAAGAAAACTCACACTACAATCAATTAACATAATTAATAAAACAGATCAATAGCAGCCACGTCACTATAGACGACAATATTTTCAAATTTACGGAGTAATACTTTCCAGCCACCCTACTATTGGAAATTATGGAATTTAGTAAGCTTGAAACCGAAACTTAAGATAGAAAATTTACAGTTATGTAATTTCTGTAATGAGGAACTAAGCTATTTACCAATTTCATGATTATAATGAATCGTTTGTCATTTTGATATTTAGATATTGCTAGTATTAACATCCTACTATGAATAGTTAACGCTCGTTTAAGCAAATGTGTATTTATTTCAAAAGTATCAAGTAAGATAACAGGCTCTCAATGAAAACGAAACTTCGTTTAGGCTGTATATTTTTTCTTACAGAAATGTCAACTACCATTAAACCGTTTAAATTGATGAATTTTAACTCGTGACCGTAACTGTTCTGTCTAGAATTGTTAGTGTAGTTAAAAAGCATAAGTGAAAAATCAATTCTTGTTTCAATTAACTACAAAGATCTACGAAAAATCCTTTGAAAAATGTTGTCATATCAGCATTTGTTTTTTGACATTGTCAGACATCGTGAGAATTAGCTACATTTTATTTCATGAGATCGAACATAGAATAGTTGCACTGTTGTTCATTGTAAAACTGAACCATTTTTTCTGCTTTTAATCCATCCGTATTATAGAAGCATTATGTTCAGTTTGAGAATAATAAAATCTAATAAATCAGTACTAAATACTTCACAAGCGTTACTCGAAGCAATTAACGTATATTCAAAATATAATCAATCCTCTAACAGTTGATTTTTTGTAATCAAACGATTTTTATGGTTCCGACTATTCATTGAAGGCAGTCTCATAAGATTCAACTTTAATTCTAACAAAATTATTTTCAGGGTAAATCATCTATGTTATATTTTAATGATTCTTATTAAATTATACACTATGGATTTACTTGTTGTTTTGATTTTATATAATCAATCCAACACATGTTTATTCTAGCTATATCTATTTCTTGTTTAACAAAACTAGGGAATTTATTTGTGTATATAAAATTTATATTATAAAATGTTGGCAGATTAACTAGAAAACAATATTTGTCTATATAATGCCAATATGCTCAAGATAGAGTTGGATAGAGAATGCTGGTAAACGAACTATGCTCCTCTTTCCGTGAAGGGTAAAAGGTGTAAGTAAGTAAGTAAGTATGATGTTAATAACTCTATACTTATAAATCTTTATCTAAACAATATTAGTACATACAAATAACTAATGAAATAATACAAAATTCACTTTAATTACAAAATGTCAAAATGATTCACAATATATATATATATATATATATATATTACATTTCTCAATAAAAATATGGATGTATCCTAAAAAAATAGTTTAATATACATTGAAATGCTAAAGTTGTTGATAGTACATTATCTAGTTGATGAAAATTCCAAATCTTACTTTTGTTATTCTCTTTACTGTTTTCTCTTTAAATGATTCTTGATTTATTCAGCATATGTTTATCATATTAAAGATTTATTCATTCTATTATCAAATTGTATCATTTCTCAATGTTGTTTAAATACTTCATCTTTTTTAGAAATGTAATTATGATGAAAGAATAGGTCAATTTTGTATCAATGAACATTATAACAGAATATATTAAACATGAAGAAAATACTATTGTAATGATTGTCATGAACATAAGAAGAAGAAGAAGAAGAAGAGGAAGAAGTAATAAGAAATATATTTATAATTCTTTGATAATAAGTGGTAATTTTAAAGTTCTCATTCTTTTTTATTAGATATGATAAAACTCTCTTCTCTATCAATGTATTTATTCAAATGAAATTCTTGACGGTCTAGAAACATATAAAAATTTCCATTTTGACTTTCACAAAATCCTTTTAGTGGATCATGATTAATAAATGTTATTTTATCTATTATATCATTAATTCGAGTTTCAAGATGAATATCTCCACTTTCTGATGATATAGAATGGGACAGTGAATGTGTATTCTGAGATGGTTCGTATACACTTTGTTTTATTTGATAAATTAATGATTCAGGTGAATGATGAAAAAACTCGATGGGAGTAATTGAAATACTAGATACAACATAATTTTCATTCAATGATTCAAGAGTTAAATCTTTAACTGGTGTGACGGGACTTAAGGAACTAGTAGACTTTTTGTCTTTCTTGACATCGATTTCATTGTCAGCACTACCACTTTTATTATCATTACTGCTACTACCACCACCACCACCATTATTATTATTTTTTCTATTATTATTGCGATTATTATTATTATTACGATTATTATTACTATTACGAATTTTATTATTATTATCATGAATATTACTATGAATATTTGTATTATCTTCATCACCATTTAATTTACTTACATCTTCTACCATGATCTTCGGAACCAACTCTTTTTGATTTACATTATTTCCAGTAGGTAAACTAATACGGCTTAAAATATGCATTTGACGTAGTAACTTATCAGGATCCCTCATTGCTGCTTTCATCTTCTCTTCAATTTGTTTAACATCATCAGCTGATTTACATTTGTATATTTCATAGTATTTTCTCCGGTCATGATTTGAATCGATACACAAGACAAAGTATTCAGGTCGTTTCCGGCTTATGAATATATACTTTATTTCATTATATACAACCCATGGATGAAATGGCATTTTTCCTGACTGTTTAACACGTCGTAAACAAATTCGATCTTCTAGTAAAGCTGCAGTACAATGAGCTCTTCTTTTTTTATAATATCTATCAATATAGCTTAAAGCATCTGCTTCATGAAAATCTGATACATCTCCTACAGTTACTTGGTGAATTGCACAGACGTGAACTTGTAAGAATATATATTGTTTAGTTCCAGAGTAACGTAGCACTTCATCAATAAATCCAAGACTGCCGGTTCTGCACAAAGTCCCGTTGATAGAGCCGCTACCATTAAAACTGCTATTACAATTATTGTGCATTGGAGATGAACTAGATGTCATTGCTTATAATTGTTACATGCATAAAATAAAAATATAATACAGATAATTGTACTGAGGCCAATTATATAGGTATCCATGAAAAGGAAATTTTAGTTAATCAGTGAGAAACCATGGATTTTATTTTGATGAAAAATAAATTTATCTCAGGATATCTCATATGTAGTGCATGTAATGTATCTGTTAAAATATCCATGGGAAAACAATCCAAGAAATCAATAATTATATTATTCTTTTATTACGCTGTTTAATTATATACAACTTTACAATAAATTAGTCTAGTCTTATTTCAACAAGCTACATGAATTGTCAAAGAACTAAAGAAATTACATCAATATATAAACTTATCGATAGTGATTACTCTGAGCACACACTAACATATTTTACTTAGAAATAATTCACATTAATTATTTGCTGGATTTGTAAATAATACATCTTACATTCTCAATTCATACGTTATAACTACGATATTTTTTTATAACCCATATGATTAATGTGTATGTTTGCATAATGGTAAATTGTATTGCGTCAACGTATGCGTATGCATAAACCACCTAAGCTGGAAATTATACGTATGAATATTCACTTACGTTTCATTGTTTATATGAATTTTCACATGATGTACATTATTTTCACTTGTATTGATAAAACCATATGAATGTGTTCACAGTTACAATATCAGGAAAGCATTCAAACCACGTTTTATTTCTTTATGCCAGAACCAACACCTACACTATATTCTTAATAGTATGTCAAAAAATTTCCACTATTAGGCCTAGGTTATTCTAAAATAATCCTACTGAAATAAAATCAAATCAATTCAACAGTCATGAAATAATAATGTAAACCAAGTAAAGCTTTGGATAGTTGGACACAATAAAAATAGATTGAGTATACCACTCTGAAACTAGATAGTGTTTCGAATTTAACTTCATGTGGAATATAGTTATGAACAATGAAGGCTAACGCTCACGTCATATATGTTCCTTTCTAATTAACTCTCCATGTGTATCATTTTAAAATAGTATCCCACAAAAACCATGACTAGTAAAATCAAGCCAAACGGCAAAACTTAATTTCTATCATAATCGCATTGATGTATTTTGATGATGAAATAAGACAGCAAAGTTTATCACAACAATATCTCATTCAATAATACGTGTTTAGTAAATTTAATATAAGAGGGGAGTACAATGTATCCAACGTACCTAATATTCTTTCCCTGAAGGTTTTGTATTACTCAAAGGAAAGGTTTATAACAATCAAAATAGGAAAATTATGTTGAAAGAAACAAAGCTTATTATTCATAACCGAAAATACTGAAGCTAGTCATTGTGGAAGAAAGAAAACTGCGTTAATTTTACATTTTTATTGGTTTGTGAGTTTATTAAACTTTTGTACTATAATAAAATAATTCTTAATACTGCTCATCTGTTATTGAATAGCACTGCTGATGTCTCATAAATAACGTGCTTCAACTCCAATGTTCTGAAGATCCACTAGAGACCCCAGTATTACATTTCGAAATTAGTCACGAACGATCATGTAATGACTGCTAATTTTGAGTGTTGTGAAGATTGTTAGATTTAAAGCTAAAAATATGGACCACGGAATGTCAAACCATAGTCCTGAATTTTAATTGTTTGCCATAGGGCCTAAAGATCCGAGTTTGAGCTCACATGGAGTTCTATTATAGAACAAAGTAGCTATCCAGTACATTTTAGTTCTATTGATTACCTAGTCAATGTCAGTTTATTATTCGGAAATTCACATAACAATCGCCTTAATCAGTGACCATTTGTTAGGTGACAAATAATTATTAACATAGAATTTAAAAGGTTCAAAGAAAACCTTGTCTTGCATCTATTCAATCTATGATAAAAACTATACTGTCATTTGTTTTCACAAGAAAGTTTTCTGAGCTGGATGGTTTGATCGTGGGGCTTTCATCGTTCCTCTGAACGACATCATCAGCACAAACTTCGGTTAGAAGTGGGGTGTTCGTATTTCTCCAAATGTGTTTCACATCTTGTCTTGTACACCTCGATGTTGATTGGTTCTTGTTGACCTTAAATTTGTCATAGTTCTTTGTTTTGGTTGTGTGTCCCATTGATTTGATTTTTGTTCCCATGTTTGTGCATAGTTTTCCTGATTGGTTGATAAATTGGATCGATCTCAATGTGCTTGTTGATTACTGATTGAACTGAGTGCTAGGGTTCTAAAAATTCTCTGGTGCTCTCGGAATTTCCTCTATCCAAGATTTCCACATTTTTCCATTTCCAATGCGGACACTCAATTGATTGGAAAAATATGGGAATCTTGGATAGGGGAAATTCCGAGAGCACCAGAGAATTTTTAGAACCCTAGCACTCAGTTCAATCAGTAATCAACAAACACATTGAGATCGATCCAATTTATCAACCAATCAGGAAAATTATGCACAAACATAGGAACAAAAATCAAATCAATTAGGTGCCTAATTAGCAGGCTTGATCGGTCAATAAGAACCAACCAACGTCGAGGTGTACTGAACAAGCTGTGAAATGCGTATGGAGAAATTCGAACACTTCACTTCTATCTGAAGTTTGTGCTGATGATGTCGTCCAGAAGAACAATGAAAGCTCCACGACCAAACCACCCAGCTCAGAGAACAAAACTCCATCAAAAGGCTTCATGGTATTTGCACAAATGACGCCATTGATGACAATGTTAGGTTGCTAAATAAAACATTAATGCAAAACGGCTATCCCCTTAAATTCATAAAAAGATACACAGTTCATAGTACAGTAAGACCTACTATAGCCTTGAAAAAAAAGCTGGTCTACATCATCTTACCATTTGAAGGTGACTCAAATTGTCTTTTATTGAAGGAAAGGCTTAAATCAGTCATTAACAAAACATTTTGTGCGGCAAAAGTGATTGTCAAGGAAACAATAGGGTTCATGCTTCATCGAAAACCTAAAAGATAATAAAACTATTGCGTCAAATCCCGCTGTGATTACCAATTTAAATGTGTGTATAGTCACACATACATAGGGAGTAGTCGTGGTCTAAAAATCAGTGTATGAACATGTACCTAAATGTAGGTATCATTATCAAGGTTTGACATGATAATTTCGAATAAATCGAGCAGTGGGTAGATTATTTTAAATAAATTATTGTATCTGTAATATCCCAATGAATAGAAAAACTAAAGTTTCTGACGTTTCGTGACTCAGTGTGAGGCACCTCTTCAGAGAATAAATAACCAAAACATAGTCACGAAAAGTCAGAAAATTTAGTTTTTCTATTCATTGGGATATTACAAATATAATAATACATTTATGTACCTAAATGGTTGCAGAAACAAATAGAATCGAATGACCCAATAAGAATAGAGGATAAACATCCATAATCCTCTTTTGCCAAACACATAATTGAAACAGGTCATAAGATTGATCTAAACTCAGCTTTTGTGGTGTTGTACAAAAATGTAAAAGGGAATGCAATATGGTTTGTTGAAGCCTTAGCCATACGGAAATTCAAATCCCCTCTCTGTGTATTCGAAAACAGTTTTTCTCACCTTAAAAATACCCTAATAATATTAACTTATTATCCAGAGTGAAGATGTTTCAAGTCGTCTTCATATTATTGCTTTATTATCCTTGTTTCCTCTTACCCACTATTTCTAGTCTGGTTAATCTTTTATTTTCATGCATAAATGTTCTTAACAAGTATATATGTGATCAGATTGTTCGAAATGTATTGCGCTAATATATCATCACGTAGTTTTGATAATCTTTGTCCTCTTATTACACTATCGAAATTATTGAATAACTATGACAGAGTTGTTTCTTGATTTTTCGTTATCTTCAGTAGGTTTGATTGTCATTATTCCCATTAAAATCTCGACCAAGATTGTTGATCAAGACATTATAGCTATTTAATGTTAACTTTGTGAATATCTTGTTTTCCACTGCTATCTGAGTCATGGATTGTCAATACTGAAAAATATCATATTGTCACGAAGCAGGTATCTTATACACCTTGGTTTACAATGGTTCAATTCGAGATGAAATCCCATTTCAATTCCTTAAAACCATATGTCTTTTACTTTACCGAAATTTTATATAATCCAAACTTACATTAAATATAATACACTCATGAATCCTTTTCGGTTAATGCTGAAGTTTTTATCACATTGAAAAAGGAATATTTTCTTTTAATTATTTATCATAATGGTTCTACATTTACATTGCCCCTAAATGCCCTGGTATGGCCGAGAGTGGGAAGAGTCCTCTCTCCCTCTCGAAATGCTCTCACATGGCCACGCGTATATAGCCTCTGCCAGGGAAGCCCTACTCACTGCCTTCTCGTGGCACTACTGTTGTTTACGAAAATGAGAGGACGAAAAGCGAATGTCCGGGGCTTTAACCGGATTCCAAACCAATGGTGCACATGGGCTCCAGTATCTTGCGGGAACAAATGGCGTATGGACCAATTGTTGGCCACCGGCTTCCATGGGACTGCATCTCCTTACGATGCTCCACTACCTTGTCGATCAGACCTTCAGGTAGAAGGCTCGGGGAGTGGCCCCCTAAGAAAACCACCTGCTTCGGTCCAGGCACCAGGGCAGTATCACAGCCCTCACACATATCGAATGAGATTTGTGTGGCGCATATATATTTGGTGCCTCCTTGTACCAATGTTTATTTGTTAAAATAAATAAATAAAATACATTTACATTACCATTTAGCATTATGGATATTTGATTACATCACAGGAATTCCATTTTATTTCCTTGATAAAATGAACACTACACATGTGAATTCTTAAAATACATAAAATTCAAAGTATTTAGTTTCAGCATTAAAATAAAATTTTTACTAGAATATTTTTCGTATTTATTTATTTGTTCTCTTCATAACTGCTATAATTATCAAACATTTGATACATACCTTAAAAGTCATACGTTTGTATTGTTGACTAAATTACTTATGTAAATATCTGACTAACTGACCAATAAAACAAGCGGTCCGCTTGAACATCTGACCTACCTGTTCTTACCATCTAGATATTTCAACAAGTTATCTAATTTTGTTTGTTTTAATACATCAATATGGCTATTAATTGTATAAACTATTTAAGTGCGTTTCCGAAAAGTGTACAACCTTTCGTTGTCCAAGTTTCAAAAAAACCCAATCAGAGATATCGTGGTTGCTGGAAATATGTATGTAAAAAGAATGTACATTATTTAGATGTCGATTGACTGGATTGCTAATTTCTAACTGGTGATCACTCAATATGTTATCGTCAGGATCAACTAAGTAGTAAGAAACGAAAACGTGTTGAAATACTTTGTGCTGAGAATTTTATGTTCTTTCGAAAAATATAATATAGAATAAAACTAATAATAATAACATCTTGCTTTACATACGGTTTACTTACTTACTTACTTACTTACGCCTGTTACTCCTCGTGAAAGAGCATAGGCCGCTCACCAGCATTCGCCATCCAACCCTGTCCATCCATCCAATCCTTAACAGCTCTTTCCAGATGTTATTCATCCTTTTCATATCTGCTTCTGTTTCCCGACGTAATGTGTTCTTTGGCCTTCCACTTTTCCGCTCTCCCTCAGAATTCCAAGTTAGGGTTTGCCTCGTGATGCAGTTTGGTGATTTGCGTAATGTATGTTTTATCCATTCCCATCGTCTTTTCCAAATTTCCTCTTCAGCTGGAAGTTGGTTTGTTCTCTCCCAGAGAAGGCTGTTGCTGATAGTATCCGGCCAATGGATGTTGCATACAATTTAGTATATTCATAAAAATTTTGTCTAGAGTACGACAAGAATTCCTCGCAATTTACTGATAATATTATAGATTCAATTTTCTTTTACGATATAAAAATATTTTGTTACATATTCAAAACGATTTCAAATTAATAACCATAGTAGAAAACATTTTAATCTATGACTTGAATTTTCTTATATTAATTGCCTACTTAAAAGTAGTCAGAATATAAATACCATTTGTAATGTAAAGTTAATGTATTAAATTAATACAGCAGATTAAGAATTATTTTACTATGGTGATCTAGCTTCAACTGACTCATGATTTCAACTATTGAAATTACTATAATATCCATAAAAACACCTGATATTTATCAACATATGCTCACTAGTGACAGACTTCGAGAGGTATATCCCGGCGTTCTAGTGAGAAGTAGTGACCAGTGGAGTTCAACCAGGTCTGCTGAGATAGTAACTCACTGAAGACAATGGTGAATGTGTTGCTCAATTTCGTGGATTGGTTGAAGTTAGACATTAACACCGTTGGATGCCGGCCCAGTTGTTAAGTGGTTAAGCGCTCGCCTGCGAGACTAATGGGTCCCAGGTTTGAATCTTGCGAGGTGGGATCGTAGATGCGCATTGTTGGAGAGTCCCACAATAAAAAGAAATAGCCGTCCAGTGCTCCCAAGTTTTCCATGGCGAGTTAGCTTCAATTAACTCATGATTTCAACCATTGAATCTATTTTACTGTTCAGACAAAAAATTGTGCTTTCACTAGATTTCATTATCATGAATTAACAAGAGGTTATTATTCAGGGATTAATTTTTTTGCCAACCACGGAAACTGAGTTACTAAATGAATTGATGTAGTTTTGTTCTCAGATATGGAATGTTTGTTCGTGGAGTTTTCATCGTTCTTCTGAACGACATCATCAGCACAAACTTCAGGTAGAAATGAAGATGTTTCGGCGAAGAAAGTTCTTTTTTATTTGAACGATATCATTTACTAAAGCTGTATAATCGCATTAATGGTTGTTTATTATATATAATTATAGGGAAATATCAAACTTAAAATGTGTCATAGTGAAAGAATACATAAAAGAAATTGTTAAATTATACTTGCAATTTATAGTTAACTACCATCATACTGAATTAATTTCTCATCTCACACTTGATTGATCCCGATCATTAATTAATTAAAATGTATAGTACAATGACGTTACATATTCAGTGTGTGTGAACAACATCTCATGCCAATAATATTATTTATACTTATTTATAGGATGCTTAGATGGCTTGTCATACATTATAATAGACTTATAAGCAAGTTATTATATACGATAGGATGAACAGGATAATTTTTGTCGTTAGTTATATAATCACTGTAAGACGATTAAATTATTTCACCACAGTTCTATATGAGCAGAAATTATACGAAAAGGTAGAAACTTCAAGCAACTGAGTTCCAAAAATTGGAAGATACCGTAGGGTCTAGTATATGTTAAGACCATATCGGTCATTCTAGCTTACAGACAGATCAATTCATTTATTCTTCTCAAGCTACATTTTGACCTTGTTAATTATTCGCTTATTAACCTGGACTTTTCATATGAGCATGTGTATTGATTGTTTATCCCATTCATCCCATATCTGTAGCTTATTTTTATCTGACTATAAACATTGAATCTTGTTTTATCACTTAGCTTTTTCTTTCTCGCTTTTCATTGTGAATGTTCGTTCGGTTGAACGAATTTACGAAATGTGCATATTCAAAGTTCATTCTCCTAATTGACTTTTTTAATTCCATTATTCACTAACGCGAATTAATAAGATAAATATATACAGTGGTAACTGAGATTTATATTTCGATAATATTATCTTACGATGTAGTTGTAGTCAGATTTAAAGGCTTCAGAAATACAAATGGTTAATATTATGCTGTCATATACACATATCTTATTTCATGTCATTAACGACAAATATTTATTGATGTTTTAAACTATTTAAACTATTTTAAAGTATAGAGATGGACATCAAGTTTTGTTAAGTAAATGACTCGAAGAATATAATAAAGCTGAAGTTAGACATTCAACAAAATTATAAATCTGTCACCTTGATAGTGATTCATTTTAAAGTTTTTGATAGTAGTATAATAATAGTATTTTAACTAATAATTCTTATTATTCCGTTGTTTTTATTTCCCATTTCAATTTTCTAATTTACTTTCTCTTCACGTAGTAAGGTGATAGAAGCCAGTGATGAAAATTATTAAATTCCAACTTAGTGTCTTTATAATCTTTATTAAAGTATCGACAACACATGCAATTCAGTAAACGGATTTCTTTCAATGAAATTTTTATCAAGCTATACATTCGAGCCCAGTAGTTTAATGTTATTGTGTTTTCCAAAAAGTATCCTAGGTATAATTATATAAAAGGTTGTCAACGAACATTGTTAACGAAACCTAAACAAAGACAAAATGAGTTCCGGTGCATTCCAGTTTTCAGATGTTTGGTATAAGATTGAACAAATATCCCTACATACACACATATAACATATTTTATAACTGGAGATAATTATTATGTCAAGAGATGAAATATACAAGAACCGCACAACATGACTCACATAGAACTGCTTTATAAGTTTGTCTAAAGAAACTCATAGCAAAACTCTTGATAGCATATTCACAACATTTACTACTTGGTAAATTATTCCCAATCTAAAAGTGGAACATTGAGTGTCAAAACTATGATAGTATTCATAAAACAGCAACCATAAGTTATACGTAAGATTTTGCTGACCCAAAAAATAAAAAGATGCTTAAGTATACTTCACCTCGGAAATCTATTAATCGAGTTATTTGGAAAATTCATGTCATAATGGTTATGCCTTCGATGATAAAAACGAAAAAATAAATATAATGAATTCATCTGGGTTTTTTTTCTATAGATTGGTACCAATTAAAATAACTTGTACGAGGTAATTACTAGGTGTTGAGTTCTTCCCAAAACTTAAAGAGTTTGAGATCTGTGAATATTCTTTAGCAATGATTGGAGCAAGGTAAAAATCTATCAGTGGGAGTTGTTAACGATAAAAGAATGGGTATAGTAAAGTTTACTTTCAAAGTCATACAGGAATGAAGTTTTTTCATTGATGTAAAGCTACAGTATTTTGTAGGTTATAGTTAGTGTTTTCAAGTAACAAAAGATTAGATTGTTATTGAACGATAGGATGTGATACGTTTAAGAGAAAATAGTAAATAGAACGAACTACATGTAGAATAATATCATATAGGGATATGTATTCTTAAATTGAGAAAAAAATGTTTTTACACAATCACTTTCGAGTGTTCTTTTTCGAGTAATGTTATATCTGAGACTATTTCCACAATTAAATTTAAATGTCACACCAGTTGAAGAAATGAATGATCATTGAAATTCATTAGCTTACTGGATAACATGATGGTGTTTGAAACGATAGATACTAGGCTCCAGTTTTAACTTGACAATCAAGATTGTACTGTAATTATATAGAGATGATGAGCGCAGGATAGAATGAATCACTCATAATCGATTATATTGCTAGCCGCAGTTCGACAAAGCAAAAATTATTGTTTTGTTTAAATAATTCACTATTCCTTCATACTCCACTTTACTTGATATTGACTTATCGAGTATGCTTAACCCCTAAATATTCTGAAAGAAATCAAATATAAAATCCACACAACGACTTAAGGTTACTTTCTTCATTAATTTTCTATTCATATCCAATTGCATTGATTGATTGTGCATCACGTTAGTGTCAAATCATTTTAGTGTACAGTTTAATCCATTGTTATTAATAGAGGGTCGCATATAATTATCATATGCTTACAAGTGATTGACTTCGGGAGGGAAGTTTCAGTGTTATATTGCGAAGCCGTGACTAGTGGGGGCCAATCGTGTCGGGCGTGACTTGTCTCTGCAAAGTGTTTGATTATACATGGTTTCACAAAATGACTTGGTTTAAATTCATGGAATATCTCAGTTTATTTACTGCGTAAAAATCAAACAGACTTTCGGGAGATAATGAAATTAACTTTGATGTCCCTTGTGTATATAGCATCATTAGGGAATCAGAAACTTGAAAACAACTCACAATTTCAGCTGGTTGTTTTCCACACTCTGTACGTAATCTATCACATAGTTATAGTGATATACGTAGTCATTTCCTTTCACATAAATACGACCATTTAGCGTAAATATAATTTTTCTGTCGGTTGCTTAAATCATCTATAAAATCATTGAAGATAAATACACATTATACGATAAATATGAACATGTTGATCACAAATACCAATTATTTTTACTTGTTCGTTGGTGTTAAACGAAATTATCCAATATTTATTGATGATAAAAACCGATCTTGGGGTTGAAAATAATAATCCAGGAATTAATTCACTGAATTTTCGCTGATGTTGAGATAACATTATTCGTTACTCAAAGAGTTTGCAAAGTGTCATCATCAATGAATTTCAGTGCTATTTAACTTCACGAATCCTACAAGAGGTACAGATATGTCCATATTTCAAAATGTCTTGTAAGTAGAGTTAACAGGAAACATGGTCGTTGAACTAATATAATGAGTCCTCTAATGTTCTAAGATCGGAATTAGTCATATGTTACCAAACTGAGTCTGTATTTTACAGCTACTGTATTTTAATATATTTTCAACGTTATTTACCTTCACAGTAATCTAATTGAATCAAAATTCATCACTGTAGTATTGGAAATATGTACTGTTTTTATAATCACATCTGTTATAATGTCTTTCATGAGTAATGATTAATTTTATGCAAAAACGTTGTTTGTTGGTAATAAGCTGTTTTTGTTTAAGGTATGCACAGAGAATGCCTTTTCGATAGTGGTTTACACTAATAAGAGCATGAGCAAAAAAGCGCGTGAGAAAGGGCCCGATTAAAAAAAAGCAAACCAATTAAAAAAGCGACTATTAAAATGGAGATTACAAAAAGGCTACAATCTAAAGGGCGCTCACTAATAAAGATGATCATGGATCAATTTTTGATAGCATGAAAGATGTTCGATCTGCTCTGTTGTGAAAGGACTTCCTAAAACGAACAATGTGGTGAAAAAGCGGGACAATCGTTAGCCAACTTATTTTTGCCACTGATCTAATTTAATTGTAATTTATTGATGCCCTGAAAAAGAAACAGACTTTAAATGACCTGAAAATCGAACTAACGTTTACAGGTATCCAGCAACAGAAATTAGAGAGGAACTATGGGAAGGTAGCAGTAGTTACCAACCTGATCGTAGAACGTTACAAAAACAGATTGATACTGGACTATCTACATGGAAGAGCACATAATTTGAATGTATTCATACGGAAATCTTACGAAGATTTTGTAACGTAAGTAACATTTACATCTAATGTCAAGTTGTCGTTGCCTCCTTTTGATGCTCTATTTTGATTTATCATAGTCAATCAGTTAATATATTGCTGGGATTATTTTATTGTATTAACGAATCGCTATTTTGAACTGTGTTTATGTGGCTTACATGCTTACACCTATCACACCTCTTAGCCTGTCGAAAAATAAAAGACGTAGTACGCAACTTCAAACATCGAAATAATGTTGTGTAACGAACTATAAGTAAAATAAAAACAATGAGGCCAAAGGTGTAAAAGATAATTATGCACTTCAGGGGTATGAGAAAGATAAGGAACAAATAAAACAAACCTGATGGTAGTAACTACAAGTGACTAAAATCTAAAAGTACTGAGATAAAATATCAATAACAGATTGACTGTGTGCAAAATATGGGGTCATGGAGTCTTGATACGATGACGACTTGATACGACACATTTGCATACTTAGCTCAGGTTTGAAATGATGAACTTCAACCGCCTTTGTAGAAAAATCATTTATAAGATATTATTATAATGTAGTTGGATTTTCACTTGAAGCTAACTAATCTGAAAAACTGTTCAAGCGTTTCTGCCCATCAAACGTAAATCTGAGTATGATATTTAACTGGAATAAATGATAATCTGACTTATATACATAACTGTTAATCTTATGGTAATAGTTATAATAGCATAAGGTACACTTGTTTATCTAGTTGACATTAAATAAAACCTAGGTATTTGACTTTTATTATCACGGACGTGAACAATCCACAGAATAAACGTTCATTCAGATTGACTGGATAGCATACAATGAGTGTTTTCGGGAATACATGCCAAGTATAGCATGTTGATTTTTAAAGTAAGACATGTTTTTAGAATTTGAAACTTCTTCAAACGTTTCTGTAATATTTCCGAAACATCCGTCTATACAGAATATCCCCTAACTGTTCAAAATAGACGTATGAGATAATATAATTATAGTAAAAATAACAATTTATTGCCAGATTTAAGGTAGTGCAGGTGTGTTTTTCATTAGATGTTTATACCACTACATTTTGCTTGTTCGTATCACAGTGGGATAGGGAGAGAATCGAATAGATTTCTCAACATTAAATATGTTACTCTTCTTTTCAGTCCTCACATTTATTGATATGCAACTTTTCGATGATCATTTTTTTTATACTCACTCTTATCAATGTACACCCTTTAAAACCACATCCTTTTCACTCACGTTTTTGATATTCTCTTCTTTACTCATGCCCTTCTGAATAGATAACTTCAAATAATTTTATGTGAACATTATCAGTAAATAAAATAATGTTTCACAAAATTGATAAAGCTAATTGAAATTGTGTTACAATTACTAAAGGGGATGACTTAATGTTTCATTGCATACTACTTTGCTAAAAGTTATTGTAGTTTTAATTTTAATGTCCTTTGGATACTAAAATTCAAATGACAACGAACATGTAAAAAAAGAAAACAATTATCGACAAAGAAATAATACTTTAAAGATTCGATAATAATAATAATAAAACAATACCAGTCAAATGGTTTCTAAGTTTACATGCCACACTTTAAAGGAATTGAGAAAGTCTTGATAAAAACTTGAATATTTATACCAATTACATAAGCTTAAATATGTTACGGTTGTGAAATCCAGTGTATAATTAAAGAAGAAATAGAATTCAACAAAGAAAAATTTTTTTTTAAAATGAAGTCATTTACTTCATCTGTACGTTCGTATTTATAGTTGTATGGTAAGTATATGTCTTTTATAATTCCGACACGTAAATTATTTCCATCTTCATATTATTCTCTTACTCGTTGATTATTGCATAACTTCATATGATAGTAAGAGTCTTGAATCAATTTATGATGCAATCTTTTCTATCCTTCTATAGATATACATTTACCATACAACTATAAATACGGAGGTACAGCTTAAGTAGATGATTTTGTCGCGAAGAAAATTATCTCTTTATTTTTATTCAATGAAATAATGAATTATTTCAATTAAAAAAGACCTTATTTAATTCGAGTGAATCTCTCACATTTCTAAGTGGAGCTCTGAAATGACGATGAGTGCTCATTATTTAACTCAGTAGAATCATATTCGGTAATGGACTTGACAAATTATGAACGTGGCAAAACTTCCTTTGTAGGAAGACATGAATGAGATGAACCCTGATCACCCTTATCACCGGTTTCAATAATCAACCGGTTATATACGCGTTCATATAATTTGGTTATCGTGTACTCCGTATAGATTTCAATAACCGTTTAGTTATTAATTCACTGAGACCAGTCATACCCGAAAAACACCTGAAAGAAGTCAAGGCAGTAACAATTATATTTCAACACAATTCCTTGGCTTGTAAAAGTCGTTTTTTCTAATTTTACACATGAGAATTAAATCTTTGAAGTTTCCCTTTCATTTTACTAATAACTAATGTTACTCTAACTTAGTGATGGTAAATATTTGTCTAAACTTAATTTATTCATTGATTAGAATACTAAATATAAATTTCATTCTAAGATAATCTATCAATTCAAATAAATAATATTGACTAACTGTTATGAAAATCGATAATCAATATATTGATTTCCAATAATTTTTTTCTTTTATTAACAAATCAATAAAAGTATATAAACACGATACTGATATGTATGTAATATAGAAAAAAAAATAGTGCTCTATGATGTAAATGTACCAAGGTAAATAAAAGAAATGTATTTTCATATCATCAGTTAAATTTCATACAATAGATGGATTCAATTTAAATTGTAGAGAAAAAAATTAAATGTAGGATTACTAAAACGATTTGATAAATGATCAAGTGGTATAGTTTAAACAAAAATGAAGGATGGCAGTAATGAAAATTATATTAATAGATTAAGCTCAAAGTACAGACAAATTTAATCTATGGGTTCATTTCATGAGCAGTTAGATGATTTATTACTGAATAGAGTAGGTTTCAACAAACATAAAGAGAAAAACAAGATTCTCTGATACAACATAACATGCATCAATCAAATCACACTTGATGGAGAAGCTTTGAAGTATGTAAAAACCTTTACATATCCGGGAAGTATCATTGATGAACACAGTGGGTCTGGTGCAAATGTAAAGACGCGGATCGGCACAACAAGAGCAGCATGTCTACAACTGAAGAACATCTATAAAAATGTCAAGACAGCTCTACTGTATAGGGTGGAAGCCTGAAGAATTACGGTAGTCATCATCCAGAAGATACAAGTGTTTATTAACGGCTGTCTACGTAAAATACTTCGTATCTGTTGGCCAGACACTATCAGCAACAACCTACTGTGAGAGAGAACAAACCAGGTTCCAGCGGAGGAAGAAATCATGAAGAAGCGCTGGAAGTGGATAGGTAACACATTGAGGAACGTCAAGGCAGTTAGTTCTACAGTATGGAGCTGAAGCTTGGAGAGCTGCTATAACCACCATCAAGAAGGTAGATTTATTTTTAATTAGTTGTTTTCACAAGACACTCAACATCCATTGGCCGGATATCATCAGCAGCAGCTTTTTCTGAGTGAGGACAAACCAGCTTCCAGCTGAAGAGGAAATTGGGAAAAGACGATGGGAATGGATAGGACATAAATTACGCAAATCACCAAACGGCATCACGAGACAAGCCCTAACTTGGAATCCTAAAGGGAAGCGGAAAAGAGGGAGGCCAAAGAACACATTACGTCGGGAAATAGAAGTAGATATGAAAAGGATGAATAACATCTGGAAAGAGCTGTTAAGCATTGGATGGATGGACAGGGTTGGATGGCGAATGCTGGTGAGCGGCCTATGCTCTTTTACGAGGAGTAACATGCGTAAGTATGTAATAAACGTTTTAGTACGATTAGTTGTATACCGTTCAGTAATTTAATAACCACATTGTGAAAATTTTGATTTAATGAGTATAGTTAAACTTATTTTTCGTAACCGTCTTATTTAATTTTTGTAATTTGCCGGATATTTACAAGTTAACGTATTTGAGTATGCTGAAAGGTGTGCTGAAAAATATGGTGCTTTTTCATATTATTGATGTTAACTTACTGGAAGTAATCGATGATAAGTACTTGAATTTTAATATTAGCCAGTTATAATTTGTTTGAATAGTATTTGTATATTCTCCACGAATATGATATTTACCCTAGAACTCTAAATGAGGATATCAAGTGTCATACTCACAACTATTACCACTGACCTGTAAGACCTCAATCTGATGTTAAATAATAATCTACTTCTAGTGGTTATATTCTATTATAGTCTAAGACTTAAATAATTCAGTATAATGCCTTACTTCGTCTGATGTTAGGAATTAAAAGTAATCAGAAGGAAACCCTGAATTTGTGTTAGGAGTTAGCTGAGACTCGTCAATTAGAGGAGTGAAGTAGTGTGTTTGGATTCACTGTTTCAGAAAATGATAATATGTTTGTAGTTACTTAATACAGTATTATTCAGTAAAATTTGCATTATTTGAAATCTTTGTACGTTCCTGAAAAGTAAATACTTTCAGTTATCATCCTTATAACTGTTTTATTAACAGATCAAAAAAGTTTGGACAATGGTTTTATACTATCTTGTTAGCTATATACATCAACAACTGTTGAAAAATGAAATATATTAGTTATTAATAATATTTATTTCATAACAAACCGTCTATATAAACAATGATGGATAGTGGCTAGCAGTGGAACCCATGACGCGCGTTTCGTCCTATTTGGGACTCGTCAGCCGGATGTATCTGTATCTCAGAGTTGATGTTCATTCTGGGACTCGAACCCAGTACCATTCGCTTCAAACGCCTTCGTGTTATCCACTCAGCTACTGAGTCCTGATAGCCACTTGCTTGTGCAATGGGATGAATTTAAATTCACTTGGTGTTGTTTCGCTTGTATCTTCCCATTGAGGTTCCAAGACTGCAATTCATCAATCTAGTATTAGCATATGTGCATACTGTGCGTATGCATTGATATTGCCTTAATTCACAAGCTTTTTGTAAGCAATGATGGATAGTGGCTAGCAGTGGAATTCAGGACGCGCGTTTCGTTCTATTTGGGACTCGTCAGCTAGATGTACCTGCATCTAAGTAGCTGATTGGATAACGCGAAGGCGTTTGAAGCGAATGGTACGGGGTCCGAGTACCAGAATGAACATCAACTCTGAGATACAGATACATCCAGCTGACGAGTCCCAAATAGAACGAAACGCGCGTCCTGAATTCCACTGCTAGCCACTATCCATCATTGCTTACAAAAAGCCTGTGAATTAAGGCAATATCAATGCATACGCACAGTATGCACATATGCCAATACTAGACTGATTAATTGCAGTCTTGGAACCTCAATGGGAAGATACAAGCCAAACAACACCAAGTGAAACCGTCTGTATATATATATATATATATATATATATATATATATATATATATATATATATATATATATATATATATATATATATATATATATATATATATATATATATATATATATATATAAATGACTACAAACCTAACAAACACAGTATGATATTTGACGAACAACTGACAACATATTAGCCAGAATAAATACTGTAATTATATCCCCCTTAAATATATTAACAGTTAATATGTTAATTCTAGTACATCACGAAGTGATTAAAACTAATTTTTAATATTAGATAAAATCACTACAATTATGATTAAATACAGATAGATAATCAATAAATTTGAGAATTCACCAATATCTGATTTCAGTTAACAACCACGCATTTCTTTTTTTTTATATGATAAATTATAGTTTTAAGATTATACAAACAGTTTTAGTAATTGTAATGTATCATATGAAAAATAACAGAATAGATTGAATCTATGCCAACAACAGATATTCATTATGTTAAATACTAATGTAAAATATAGAGTAAAATTCTATTTCAATTCTAAACAAATACTGTAATCTGAATAGAATGTTTCAATTGTGCTTCATCCTTATGGTTGGTGTTTTTATTCTAAACAAAGAAATATATATTCATTGAAATAGTCATATAACTAGACAATGATTTTATCTCTTCCTCGTCATCTTCTTCATAGTTTTGTCATTACATTGAATAATAACAATACAATACAAAATGTAATGGTTTACAAAAAAAAATATGAATACAATAGAAAGATACACTGAAAAAAAAATGAGTAAGAAAGTACCATCATTGTAAAATTTCACATTATGGATATTTTGTATGTATGTCAATACTTGACTACAAAATAAGTTCGTTATTTTGATGATCATATTATTATAATCACACATTAACTGGTATCGAAGTTAATACGTAGAATATGCATTAAAATAATAAAGAATCATTGATACAATTCACTATTCAAATGAATATTCAAAATGAAACTATATATATATATAGTCAATGTTTAAAACATCGTAACATTATGAATCATGATATACTATTTAAAAATGCTTGAGTAAAAGGTAATCAATTAGGATAAAGAACTCAATTGTAAAATGTTTACTAAAATAAATGAACGTTTGCTTCTAATGCTTCTGTTGTTAAGAGTATGATCCAAAAAATAACTATTCAGGAAGCATCAGATGAATTTATTTACTCAGTGGTTATCATAGTAGGTTTAAGGTAAGAACAAACTGTTTTTGAACACATAGTGCATTCCCTTTTACATTTTTGTACAACACCACAAAAGTTGAGTTTAGATCAATCTTATGACCTGTTTCAATTATGTGTTTGGCAAAAGAGGATTATGGATGTTTATCCTCTATTCTTATTGGGTCACCTGATTGTATTTGTTTCTGAAGTCATTTGTATTTACAAATGTAAATGTGTGTGTGGTCACACATACATAGGGAGGAGCAATCGTGATCTCAACATTAGGGTGAATGAACATGTACCCAAATGGCTGCAGAAATAAATACAATCAAGTGACCCAATTAGAGCAGAGGATAAACATCCATCATCCTCTATTGCTAAACGTATAATTGAAACAGGTCATAAGATTGATCAAAACTCAGCTTTTGTGGTGTTGTATGAAAGTGCAAAAAGGCGTATACTAAAGTTTATTGAAGCCTTAGCCATACGAAAATTAAAACCCCCTTTGTGTGTTCAAAAACAGTTTGTTCAGTGGTTATCATTTTAAACACTAATTCATTATAAATCCAATTAGCTAATAACTTACTAAACATATGTAATATCATTTGCAAGTACATTCATTTTTCTGTTGTTGCTATTCAAAGCTACATTTGATCATTCTCTTATCAATGTATTGGTGATTGTTGTCAAAATAAGCAATTCTATTTATGATTTGACTTTTCAGAACAAAATGTTTACATGAGTAGAATTTTTTTTATCAATGCAGTTAACCGGCTTTAATTATCTATCAAATAATATTGATAGAGTAATAAACTTTAAGCGGAATATAATATCTGAATCAATAAGGATTTGTTAGCCCTTAATAGCTCGAAAGTACAAAACCTAATTCTTCTTCTCAAAAAACGCCTTAAAGAAACTCAAAATGTCGATATCCCATGCATCATTTATAATGGAACTTTTAAGAGTGACTTTAAAACCATTACAAACCTTTTTCAGTGTTACTTTCGCGAACAGTAATGAAATTCTTGACGGCATTGTAACTCAACAAAATCTATCTCCTTCACATACCTAAATATTAGTAAGGCTATATACTACCTTAAAGTGTCAGACAGTCGTAGATTAGACGCGATTTCATCCTTTCTCTAAAAATATGGTGGGCCAGATGTTTCACTTCTTGTAAAGCTGTTTACTCTCTCTCTCTCTCTGTATCTCTCTGGAAATAGCTACTTAACTTTACTGTCGGAAAACCGCATATATAATACCATGTTACAAAACTGCAGATAAGACTAACATGAACAATTATCGGTCCATAAATATTACTCCAGTTATCTCTACGATTATGGAAAACGTTGTTGGCATTGAACTCTTCAACCATTTACTCACTGAAGAATTTATGGATGATTCTCCACATGAATTTCTCGAGAATTGATTTTTTATGACCTGCTATTTTGACGTTTTCAATTTAGACCTTACTCAACGTAACCAAGAATATCAAGTCTTAGTGCTGTACTTTGACATTTCTAAAGCTTTCGAAATCTTCTTACAGTCAAAGTTACCTCTTCCTTGTCGGATGTTGTCCTGGTCAAAATTAGCGTAATATAAGGTAGTGTCTTGGGCAGTTAAAGCTAAATACAGGCAAGTATGTTTTCTTGATACATCACTCGACTTATATCTTACCATAAATGGTAAGGTGTTATCTAAGTTACGTATGGTAGACCAATAAGTAAATCCACCTACGTGCTGTTACTTTACATTAACACCGAACCTGACAACCCTAACTAATTTGGACAATAGCTAACACGAATCGTAGGTCATAAAATAACGTGACATATGTATTATGGTATACCTGACTAACCTATCGTAGTAATTACTGCCTTTTTTGCTACGCACTGTCTGCTTCCGTTTTATTTTCTCTAGTTATAGATTGTTGTTATCAATTCGTTATTGAGCAAGAAATGACCTTCAATGTATGATTCATACCTCAATAGGTTGTCAACCTAAAAACAATTAAAAGTTCCAAGCTGATGCCTTTCATCGCTTTAATACATGAGAAAAATGTACTACTTAAACAATTTTTGAACCAGAAAACTTAAAAAATCTTATATCACATATCTGTTCTGTACATTTATTATTACTTATCTATATCAAGCTAATCATTCCTGTAAACTGGCATGAATTCTGTAATTATTACTCCCAGAATATATTATTATTACCTTAAAATTCCATTTTTTCAAAAATTAGTTCACCATAGATGCTTTGACACAAGAAACCTAATAATATGAAATTGAGTATAATACATACATTTTGACATACATGATATTGATCGCCACCCAGTGATCAATCAGTTGTAAATACATCTCAGACTGATCTCCTGTATGATCAGTCGAGGCCTGGGTAACTCGGTGGTAACGTCTCTGACTGTGAAGCTGAATGATACGGGATCAAATCCGTCATGGAACATCAGTTCCCTCAAGATTACGAGTACACCTTGCTGACGGGTGCCAAGTGGCACAGTACCTAGGTCCAGGGTTTCCTGTTGTTTACCGCCAACCATCATCTTGTATTAGATGTATGGTGTTTAGTTCACAGTATATTTGCTTTGTTTTTCAGTAAATTAAATAGTACAATATTCTAAGTTTGGGAATGAATTTTTAAAGGTTAGTTGAACATGCTTCTACTAATATTTTATTTGATCTACAATGTATATAGTTTGATCCATGTCAATATTCTGGAATTAGTTCAGCAATCATTAAACGTTTATTTATTCTTTATAATCTACTTATATAAATACTAGTCGAGTTGATGACAACTTCTAAATTTATACGTTTTTTTCCAATTATAGCAAACCAACTTTGTAAACAAATCAATACTGATACTAATGTTTCTATTTGGAGTTCACTATTGAATATTCCCAAAACAAATAATGCACGTACGTAAAGTTACCGTAATTATTACGTAACATCGTAGTTTGATTGCAGTTGCAAATTAACGCCATTAGATATCGACTCAGTGGTCTAATATGTTGAGCGTTAGAGCGCGAGATCAAAGGTCCTGGGTTCTAGTCCCACGTGCTGGTCCCAAGTGATCCAAAGTTCCTTAGTGCAATCAATGGCAGGAACTTGAATGGCCACTTCTGAATTTTACCATACCTGAATGGGGTATTCTGATGTTTACTGGATTCTTGATTTAAGCTACAAATTGAACATTATCTATAAATCTCTGACTCTGATAACAAGTTTCAATTCTACAGAAAATAGATTTATTGCTTATAACATGGAGTTTTATATCCATCATATGCATCTGGAAAACTAATGGAAAAATCCATACACAACTATCAAGCTGCGAATCAAATCAAGTGGATAGAAAATTAATATATTTGTTCAAACAGTGATGGAACAAGTGTTGAAGACAACCAGTTAAATTAACCGTTGACTAAAAAAAAGCTGTTAGTAACTGACAAAGTAAAACTCATAATTCAGTTTTACCTGAATTGTAACTTGACAATGTTTTCTAGATTAGAGATAAAAGCCTTAAATAGGATAACATGACCTAGCGAAAATTTTCTTTCAGTTAAGAAATTTACTACCAAGAAAGATATTATACTAGTAAAATTAACTTGTGATTACGAACAGATTGATCTAGTTATATCAAATCACAATACACACAGCTCTTTTATTTCATGATTTTAATATTAAGAAATGAATGTTATCAGAAGGGGTTTGTGGAGATTTTTAGAAATTTTCACAGACTGAAATCATGAGTCAGTTGAAGCTAGACCACCATCGAAAACCTGGAAGCACTGGACGGCCGTTTCGTCCTAGTATGAGGCTCCTCAGCAGTGCGCATCCACGATCCCGCACCACGCGGGGCTCGAACCCAGGACCTACTGGTTTCGCGCGCGAGCACTTAACCATTAGACCACTGAGCCGACATCCAACGGTGTTAATGTCTAACTTCAACCAATCCACGAAGTTGCGCCACCATATACCATTGTCTTCAGTGAGCTGATATCTCACAACAGACCAGGTTGTACTCCACTGGTAACGGCTTCCCACTAGAACTCCAGGAGTATCTCTTGAAGTCAGTCAGAAATGAATGTGTACACTTTCAGTATTTCTATTTGTTGTGTTAAAAGTGGTCATTAGAAATGGGTAAGCTCAACAAAATCATAAAATATAAAGTTCAGAAACTATTCGTAATAATAAATTGATGGACAGAATAGTTTATAATGAGTCATTAAATAAATATCAACATCTCAGTAACAGATTTAGTAAAATGTTTATTTATCAGTATTGTGTGTATTATATTATATTCATTCTAAACTTAAGACATTTAAATATTACTTCTTTTATTTGGCACGGATAAAATTAATTTAATTGTGATTAAAGTATAGTTATTCGAAACATTAACAGCAACTAATGTATCAAAGAATCAATGAACTACATGTATATTCGTATCAACAGTTTGTACAATGTACTTCAATGTAGTCATGACGTGGTTTAATTTAATTCGTTTGGAAAAAAATCCATCATTTTTCATTGGGGACACTAATTGTATGTCAATAGCAGCCTATAATCTGCGTAGCGTAGTCATTGATGCCCGATTCAAGAGGTAAAAAGCTAATCTGTTTCAACAATTAAAAATTTGAGTGTTCGAAAACTTAGCAGAGGAAATAGATCCAGACGACACAACTACATGACTTTTTTAACAGCTTTCATTTCAGAGAACCAAGTCATTTGAATCACATCAATTCCATCGAATTATATGGCTAGACCGATAGTATAGTGAATAACACCGGTCAATTTAACTAACAACAGTGACTGATTACAAAACTTTGTTTGATATAAACGCCAACAAGTTTAAGAAATTTCAAACACGTAATTTAGCTATTTTATTCATCAAATTTGATTGTAATTATGATTTATAATTTTCGAATGACTTTTAATTTGGCCATATAGCAGAATTTGAAATGGTTTAGATCATAACGAAATTCCTTGAACAATGATAATATGTATAATCCTTACTTTAAATGGCTTTAGGTAGGATCTAAATGTTTGAAAAAATTTTAGATTACACAATAGATCATTCTTCCATTTTAAATCTCGATTTCCTTCTAATAATGTAGGAATTAAATATAACTAATTATCATTTGATGTTGCTAAATGATTATTAAATGACTTAAACCTTTAAACTTAGGCTTGAAAATAGTTATTTATGAATGCACAACAAATGTCTCAGCTTCACAACTATTAAGGAAGATGATAAGAAACAAAACTAATGGAAATGGTTTCTTGTCCATTGCCTTTACAAGTCTCTTGTTTTCAATTGAAACTCTAGTGAAACAATATCGATGTAATTATCATAGTGCACGTATGTCATAAATACTGAATTACAGTAATCAAGAATGCCAACAAACGGGAAAGTACAAACTTAGTAAAACAGACTTTATACAAGATATTTCTAACAAAAAACAATGCTCTACTTGTCGATGAAATTACCTGGTTAAACAAAGCTATTAGATTGGGAACAACTTCTATGTACCGTAATTTATATAGTTCTTGTATTAATGTTAACATTTATTATTTGAAATACTTATACGTTGTGCAGTATACACAATAGATGGTTCATAGAATCTATATAGTTGACTAGCTACCTGATAGGTAATACCTTTTTAAAACTTCAAATATAGTACGCATCAAAACTAAACTATTCTTCATTAAAATTTAGAATAGCTAACCGTAAGCTCTAAGAAATTTTGTCTCTGTGTTTGACTAACGACAAACCATATGACTTCATAACCTCTTCGTTTAGAAAAAAACCCAGTTAGTCTACTATTAATGATTTCAATTTTAGGTATTTGATATAAATTTGGACAATTTAGTTAACACTATCATTTCATAACGTCCTTAATAATTTGTGTCATTTCTGCTTCACCTCTGACTATTCATTTGCTCTGATTGATGATAACATTATTATTTCCATACATCATAATCCCTTGATAAATTTAAATCAAGTTAGAAGTATATGATTTGCAGAAGAAAGGCAGTTCACTATATTTCATGGCAACTCTTCAACTTTGAATGGCCAAATTTGAAAAGTAATTCTATTAGTATAAACACTTTTACATATCTGACTCAATGAAGTTGAGTTCAAGACGACACAGCAAGAAAACCCCATAAGAAATAGGAGGATGAATCAACAGATTTACTATAATAATCAAGATTTATTACGATTTATTTATTGAAAATGAGGTCGTTTAAAAGTGTGCTGTAATGAATAGTACGAACAAAAACAATTATTTTACAAGTGAATGATAATCAATCAACTTGGTTGATATAAGGTTATTGTTGTTGGTGAATATCACTGATGATTTTAAAATTAAAGCCACAATAAAAACACTATGTATTCGACAAGCGTTTTACCAAGTCTATCACACTTTCTTAATGTACATGTCAGGTCAAAAACGCTTGACAACAAATGCCACTAAATGAAGGAGTAAAAACGATGTTCATTGATTGTTTATTAATTTAAACGTCTTCATGATATATACCTTACGTTCATTTTCCATAAAGACCTTATTAATAGCAGTCATGAACAGTTTACTCTAGAAAACCTTGTGAATGCTTATTTTCGGTCCTTCCTATAAATTTACTACAACAAGCACATATAAATTTATAAATACATTTGGAGGTAGACTCACAAGGATTTTGATCCACTTTGACTGATTCAAGGAAATTCGATCATGTATAATACATGACAGTAAGCTGAAGCGTAGCTCCTTATTATCATTGTTTTAACCCTTTTATTATTTTTGAAATATAATCTCCTTTGACCTACAAACAGATGAAGGCAAATGATTTCTTAACAGTTGATTGTCTTCTCGTTTTAGTAGTTCAGAATAAATCTCTTCGAACATTCATTTTTTATAGACACTTTTTAATGTCAGAGATTTCTTTTTCCATTTCATTCACTGAACACAACTATATTTTTATTAGATTAGATGTTGATTAAGCAGAATCTGCAACTAACACAATCAAAAACTATTGCACTATTTTCTCAACAATGATTCTTTTGTAAATTGCTCCGTATTTCCTTTGTATTATGTTCAGGTATAAATAGTTGCATATTTTCCATCGTAAATTTATTGTCTTCATGTGCTTTTTCAAGCTGATGAGTTAATCGTAAAACACTATTCATTATTATTCCATATTAGTTCATTTCAGCATTCAAAATGTTAACGACATTTTATACTATCAATCTTAAATTTATATTCTATATTTTTATTACATGCATTTTCTTCAAATATGGCTATTCCTTTTAAGTAGTACTTTGCATCATTCAGCGTAGAATATGATGGGAAGCTGTTGAACAGAATATTTTTCTTTAATATATCTGTATTTTACTATTGCTGGAATTATTAAACAATCTAGTAATTACGTGTTAAAAACATAAAAGTTTACCATAATGAAATATTTTGTTCAACCTTTTTCGACTGACTATGTTTTCAAATTTCATAAATGACAAACGTGAAAACTAATCTTGTAATATAAACCTATTGCCTTGATATAGGGTTAATTCACAAGCGTTATAAGCACAGATGCATAATGGCTAGCAGTAGAATCCAGGACGCATGGTTGATTGTATTTTAGACTCGTCAGTTGTATATACCTGCAATCCTTACATGGTGCACATACGTCAATAAGAGACTGATCAACTGAAGTCCTAAACATCAATGGGAAGATTAAAAAACAAACACCACATTACACAAGAAAGTGGCTATCAGGATTCAGAAGTCGAGTGGATAATGTGATGGCGTTTGAGGCGAACGGTACTGGGTTCGAGTCCCAGAGTGAACATCAACTCAGAATCAGGTACATCCAGGTGATGAGTCGCAAATTATACGAACCTTGCGTCCTGGATTCCACTTTTGCTCACTATCCATCTTTGTTTATAAAGCGTGTGACTTAAGGCAATCTCGAGTCAGTCCGCACAGGATTCATATATGCCAACAATAGACTGATCAATTGAAGTCCTAAACAACAATGGGAAGATACAGTCAAACAATACTAAGTAATCTTGTATCAGTTCGTAATTGGTCATAGATAGTATTTTACTCCGTTTAACTGGATTTAATTTATTAGACACTGAGCCGGCATCCAGCGGTCATAATGTCTAAATTCAACCAATCCACGAAATTAAGCTACACATTCACCATTGTCTTCAGTGAGTTACTATCTCACAACAGACCTGGTTGAACTCCACTGGTCACTACTTCTCACTAGAACGCCGGGATATACCTCTTGAAGTCTGTCACTAGTGAGCACATTTTGAAAAATATCAGGTGTTTTATAGATATTATAGTAATTTCAATAGTTGAGATCATGAGTCAGCTGGACCTAGACCACCATAGAAAACCTAGAAGCACTGGACGGCCGTTTAGTCTTATTGTGAGAATCCTCAGCAGTGCACATCCACGACCTCGTCCCTGCGAGATTCAAACATAGGACCTATTGGTTTCGTGAGCGAGCACTTAACCACTAGACCAGTGAGCCGGCATGCATATGAGTGAAATGATCACTGGTTTGTTACTTTTTTGTCCAATTATATGTACATGAAGACGAAATTTTATATGATTACTTCCACTGAAATGACGTAAAATTTTTATGATCTGAGCATTCTGAACATGTACATCTTGACAATATATATTCAAATTCATTTTTTCAACTGACCGAAATATGAACTACCTTATAAACGTTCTAGATTCATCAAAAACCAAGCTACTTGGAAACCATATGACTTTATAAAGCCACTTTTCTCGATAACTTTAATTTTCAAATAACTTTAAAGTGATTAATATATTCAATCCTACTAGTTTTTAAGTTGATTTTAGCATTTACTGACTAGCTAGATCATTTCCATTCATTGAAATCATGAATCAATATTAATTAAACCACCGTTGAAAATCTGGAACAACAGGATAACATTTTGTTTCTAGCATAGATTTCATCAAGAGTGAGTATCCACGACCTGGCAGGCATGAATCTAAACCCAAGACCTTCGATTTCGTGCACAAATGCTTAACCTGTAGACCACTGAGTCGGCATTCAAATATGTTCAGGTTTGAATTCAAACAATCCATTCTTTTTATATATGTGTCTAAGAATTTCATTATCTATAAGCTGTTCAGATAATTTTCTTACATTATAAGCATTTGTTAATCGAATTAAATAAGCCAGTACATGTCACCCAGTTGTAAATTTTTGTTGTTGGTCAATATTCTTCAAATTATTTACGATAAAAGCACTTAGTAACCTCATGGAATCTCCAACTAAATGACTAACAGATATTTAATGCATCGATATTTCGACTCCCGGGAGATAGTTCAGTGTTTGAAAGTTCATCATACATGTCTATACTTAGATCATTATGACGTGTTTCAACAAAATCATATGTATTAAGTGGTAACATTCTTCTCCGGGTAACAAAAACCTCTTAGTTATCTAATTTACCAAATTTTATTTGCCTCACACGTTCCTCCTCCTCCTCCTCCTCCTCCTCCTCCTCCTACTACTACTACTACTACTACTGTGGTGGGTGCTACTTATATTGATATAAGTAGCATATGACGCGAGTTAAAGAACGTAGTGTCTGGCAGCAGAAGATGGGTGAAGATCAAGAAAGGAGGAGCAGGAACGCAATGCAATTTGTAAGAAAACGCATGAACAATGAAATGTGAGACAATGGATTGATGATTGCAACAGCAACAGTCCGGTTTGATATGATGGAATGACATTTTTCAAATTAACGATTTACTATTTGGTTTTTCTATTTTACCAAGTGACTCCGTAATTTTGTGCTGAATACATTCGGTTGTCCCCACCCGGGTTCTGTTCACTACACTACTACTACTACTTCTACTATCACTACTACTACTACTACTACTTATCAATGTTATGACCAGGTTTTATCTATCTGCTTCATTTTTTTTCATACTACCTCACTAATTTATTGATTACAACTAGTATTAAAAACTAGAATCACAGATAAAAATAGTGGAACATTTTTTTTATAAATAGTTGAGCAATCTATCAGTGTGTGTTCAGTTATACACTATCACCACCAATAAACTTTAACTGTCAAAGATCTATTCACTATTTAATTAGCTCATATTAAACAACACTATTTACCACCCCCACTAATCGTGTATATCAAAATATTTTTTGTGTAATCATTTTATTGTTCATAGCTAATCTATTGGTTGATTATTATAAATTACTAAACGGAAAAGAAACAAGTGATATAAATGCACTAAATACATCTTATACTAAAGCAATTGAAATGCAATAAGGGAACATATAGATTATCCAGTTATCTACTCAATTGTCATACAATTAACGGGGTTTTTTTTAATCAGTCCTATAGTGATACATAAATAATAAATATTTAAATTAAAAGCGCTCATCAATTTTTACAAAGAAACAATATAAAGTAAGTTTGTATGCCATTCATTTAACTTGGTTTGTTTTTCTTAAATTTCTTTTATTTGACTACTTTTAATTAGAAATGAAAACGAAACGTTCCACTAGTAAAATACGTAATTCTGAACCAATAGACGATATACTACGTCATGTAGGAACTAAACAATATTTATTTTTGGAAACACATATTTGTACAATTTATCGAGTAACATGTGCACCTGGAGAAACATTTAGTGAATCAAAAGCATTATCATTAATAGAAAAATATCATCGTAAAAGACAAGCACATTGTAATGCTGGTTTATTGGAAGATCGATTTAGTTTGGAACGTACAAAAACTACTGGAAAAATACCATTTCGTCCATGGGTATCATATAAAGAAATTATGCATTTCTATGTAAGTCATTCTAAACCGGAATTCTTTGCATTATGTATTGATTCACAACGAAGTTTACAAAAATATTATGAAATATACAAATGTAAGAGTGCAGCAAATGTTAGAAAAGTTGAAGAATTAATGAGACGTGCAATGAATGATCCAGACAAAAAACTACATGATGTTAATGCACTAAGACAAGTAGCGGTGAAAGATAGTGACCGAATACGTTCCCTGCCGAATTTCGAAGAAGAAAATATACGTGATACTATGATTGAAGATAGATCTCCCTCACCACCATATCAGTATCCATCACCACCACCAGTACGTCAGTTACCTTCTCCTGTGATGGTAGCCCCTGTAAGACAAGTCCCTGTGTACAATGCAGCATCACCTAGCCCAGTAATTAATTTTGAACGTTATAATGTTGATGATCTAGAAAATGTCACGTATATCAAACTGGATCCTAACAGAGGTCCAATGATAGATAAAGAAGGACCAATTTATATGTTTTTTTCAAGGCAGAAAAACAATCAAAGTGAACCAAATCTTTACAATAATTATGTTAATCATGATTCACCAACTTGGAACAGAAGAACTAAAAACTCTAATGTAATGTATTCACCATGATAAAACAAAGTCATACTCTAATGAATAGTATCCTAGATTTTAATTTCCATCATAAAGATTCACTAGTTTCTATACATGCACAACTAAGAGAATAACATAAAATGATGAAATTAACTGAAGAAGTCCACTTCTTTGATTACAGTATACAATTAATTTTCAACTTTACCTACTTGTTTCATACTGTTGTAGCTTTATGCTTCCTTTATTTTAAAAGCAAAAAAATAAAAGACATAATGTTTTCATTTCGATTATTTAGTACAATTTATTAGTCATACTCAGGTTAGTAAAATTGTTGCTGCTCAAATTCTGTGTTTATTTTCTCATTTTTCTTTCTTTTCAAAAATCTTTTCGTTATGAATATATCATTATGAAATATTGTTTCACTACGGAAGTTGATCAACATATTTCATTATGTTTTTGTTTATTTCTACAAAAAAAAAGTTATGTCAGATATGTGTGTGTATGTGATTTAGTTGCTACAGTGATTAGTAAATAATTTAGTCATCCTTACATTCATGAGTTAATGCCTAAACAATTACCGATATATATATATATATATATATATATATATATATATATATTGCTTTTTATATATGGATACATATTTCATAAAGATTAGCCATTTATTATAAATTTCGTTTTATTATTACCAAAGGATGTATGGATAATGTTGTTTATTATACTCACAGTAATACGTAAATATATGTTTCCATGTTATATTTGTTTTTACTTTATAAGAACTGGGGGTTCGTTGAGTACAATCCTGAATAAACTTTATGTATCTATTCACTTCCTTTTTTCTGTTTACAAAAGTGAAGAGTTATTTCACTATGAAGTATGGATAAAATAATCTTGTCATGATTTAGTTGTTCCATTTTCTTCATTTCTTTTCACAGAATGTATGAAATCAGTTAATAATATTAATATTATCATTATTCAATAAAATTTCTTACATGGGTTATTTCAAATGTGAAATTCAATGAATGTCAAGTTTTCACTTTTTTTCTCCTGGGTTTAAAATGTTTTAAACGTGTTTGTGAGAAATTAATTTTTAATCTTAATCTTCCATTGACTACCAAGGTGTATTCCTTATTTTTCATGGAAACATGTTGATGTAAAATGATAATTGTCTATATTAGTGATCCTTTCAGTGGAATATCATTAATACCTTTAATATCATTGTATTTATTCAAACTAAGTAAGTTTATTCATACATTTGAAGAAATCACTAAGTTACTGATTTTGATTAGTCTTGTTCTAATCTTATCTCTAAGTATTTGAATAATATTTATAGTAATGTTTAACAGTATCTATCACTATAACATTCATGTTATAGATAAGATTCGATGATAAGATATAAACTAGAATTCTTCTTTATATGCAAAAATGGATAGTATTTAGCAGTGAAATGCAAGACGCTTGTTTCATCCTATTTTGGACTCGTCATCTTTTCATATAATGCTTGTGCATTAAGGCTACATCGAGGCAATATACATATTATTTACATACGCCAATAAGAGACCGATCAATTACAGTCCTAAACATCAATGGGAAGATTCAAACAAACAATACCAAGTGAATTTAGAATTCTTTCTGTTATGCTGTTTTCATTATTTCTTTAGTTTATTTGTTTGCGAAGAGATAGATACTAAGTTTGAAACTTTTACAATACCAATAATCTCTTCATTTCTGTGAACTTTGCGTTATAATTCAGGGACTCATTGAGTACCTTCAATGCAATGGGTTGATCACAAGATTTAAATCACTGAAAAATTCCCATAATTTTCCTCAGCGGTTAAAAACTTTCACAATATCTATTGTATTGTAGCGGTAAATAAATCCCCAAAATAAATAGCACTAAGTTTTCGACATTGGATGCTGACCATATGTTTTAGTGGACTCATCCAGCTGAAGGCGCTCGGTCAGGCATCCGTACCAGATCACGTGTGGTAACGCCGTGCTCAACATATCTGTGACATCATCAGTATCTAAAACAATGAATTTCAGGTCAGAGAACTGATAAACCGCTTTGAAGTAGATTATTGATCAAAGTCCTTATGAAGTATATTAGGATTAATAGATACGTCCATTGGTTTAAATATTGTTTCAAGGAACAAAAGTTATGGGTTGAGGGAAAAGTGAAAAAATTTAATCTAAAAGGTTACAAAACCTGTGAAATCGAATAGTTCAGTGATTAGTTATTGACTTCACTGTTATTAAAAGTTAGAGTGAGAAACATAGACATCCGAATTCCTAGAAGTTTGAATTCGTAGTAGAATTCTTGTTGATTATCTCCTAGAAACCTATCATTTCTATGCATCTGTTCAGTGGGTTTTAGTAATATCTGTATTACAACGCAGATGAATAAGTAACAATATTCATATCCCCGGAAAATAAATTCTCACCTTGATCTGTATGTTCTTTTTTTAAAAAGTAGCTTTGGAAACTGAATAAACAAGTTAACTGGAGAAGTAGTTGACTGTTAAATAGTGGATGAAACTGTTTTTAAACGCAATCGGTAGATTTCCTCAAATTCATTTCAAAGTAAAAAACATCTGCAGTTAACGCCGAACTAAACGGTTCTGAATCTCAAAAAACTTAATTGGAGAGCTAATGACTTGTATAACTAATTAAGACCTCTAATATCTAATCTGATGCTATCAGCGTTAAGGGACTAAACGAAAATGAATAATGTCATAACATATGCGATACATTATATACAAATTAATCTCATTAAATACCTAAGTAAAACAATAATATTACTGGGTTTTATGTTTACATGGATCCTTTCCAATTACTTGCTATCCATACCGATCAGATATAAACTACAAAAATGTATTTAGTTTTACCTGATTTACATGGTTGTTTTGGGTACAGTAAGTGATACGATAAGTAAATTATACTCGCGACCTTTATTCGAACATTATTTGTAATAAACGATAGAATAGTTTATTGCCTAGAACGAAATGAGTTAAAGTTCCCATGTAAAGTAAAGGATGACTTAAATTTTGTATTGAAAAGTGTTTTTTTTAAGGTAAAAAATGACTTTCAAGATGACGGAATTTTGATAGTGAAAAACATTCATATCAACAATTTATTGGAAAGAGTTCACCTAAGAAGAGTGTTTCTGAAGTGGATTACGCAATCAGATATGTTGATATTAAAACATTCAAGATTAACATTAGTATCATGCTGACAGCTAAAATATACTTCAGACATTTCAGTAAATTTAAACTCACCTGTTTATTAATTATAATAAGTGATTCTGAGAAATTACCATTAATTCCTCTCGCATACTATTGAAATTTAAACTGGACAGTAAAATACATCTGACTCAATAAGTTTAAACTATGATGTAATGTTTTGAAGTAAATTTATGTCAGTTATATAGTACCGGATTATACAAATTCGGTAATAAATCTAAAAGACTACAAACTATAATGATTTTCTCAACTATGAATGGGTTAGAGCAACGAAAGTGGAATTTCAAAACGATAGTAAAATAAGATATTCTGTCAATTAGGATTAAAGATCTCAAACTGGAATATTTCATTTCGGAAAGCGTGCATACGAAATTCTTTCATTTAGTAATGCATGGTAAATCCGCCTGTAGCTTCAGATCACCACCTAGTTGTAGCCAATTTAAAACTGAAGCTAAAAGAGAACTGGACAATTTGACAAACAACATTACAGAGGTTCAATACAGCCTTCCTTCGAGATACTGACATACTCAATGAAGTCAAGATAGCTCTCAACAACAGGTTCCAAGCCTTACAGGATTTACTGAAGAAGGAAGAAGAAACTTCTATGGAGGACAACTGGAAAGGCATCAAAGAAGCATTAACTTCAACGTGTCAAGAGGTTCTGGGCCTAAAGAAACACCATCACAAGGAATGGGTCTCTATAGAAACACTGGACAAGATCAAAGAAAGGAAGAACAAGAAGGCAGCAATTAACAATAGCCGAACACGAGCAGAAAAAATCCAAGCACAAGCTGAATACATAGAAGCAAACAAGCAAGTGAAGAAAAGCTCCAGAGCCGACAAGAAGATGTACGTGGAAGAACTAGCAACGACGGTGGAAAAAGCTACAAGAGAAGGAAATATTAAACAGCTTTACGATACAACGAAGAAACTATCAGGGAAATACAGTAAACCAGAGAGACCGGTCAAAGACAAAGAAGGCAAGCCAATCACCGAAATTCAACAACAGTGGAACAAATGGGTAGAGTACTTCGAGAAACTCCTGAACAGGCCGGCTCCACCGGACATCGAAACAGCACACACAGATCTTCCTATAGATGTCAATCCACCAACGACGGAAGAAATCAGAATGGCCGGTCATCAGACAAATCAAGAGCGGGGAAGCACCAGGACCTGACAACATACTAGCTGAAGCACTGAAATCAGACATCGAAGTAACTACAAACATGCTTCACCTTTTATTCAAAAAGATTTGGGAGGAGGAACAAGTGCCGATGGACTGGAAAGAAGGACACCTCGTCAAGATTCCAAAGAAAGGAGATCTGAGCAAATGTGAAAGCTACAGAGGCATTGCGCTACTGTCAGTACCAGGAAGAGTCATTAACAGAGTGTTGCTGAACCGAATGACACTACGGATCATCATCGAACAATCAATTGAGTGGAACTCGTCACTGTATATCAACTTCATTGATTATGAAAAGGCATTAGACAGTGTAGATAGAAGAATATTATAGAAACTTCTTTGACACTACGGAGTTTCTGAGAAGATTGTTAACATTATCCGGAACTCATATGACGGACTACAGTGCAAGGTCGTGCATGGAGGACAGCTGACAGATGCATTCCAAGTAAGGACCGGAGTCAGACAAGGCTGTCTACTCTCTCCCCTCCTCTTTCTTCTGGTGGTCGACCGGATTATGAAGACCTCGATATCTGAGGGAAAACACGGAATACAATAGAACAGCTCTGAATCAATTAGACGATTTGGACTTTGGAGATGGCCTAGCCCTCCTATCACATACACATGAACAAATGCAGATGAAGACAGCCAGTGTAGCGTCAGTCTCTGCATCAGTAGGCCTCAGCATACACAAAGGGAAAACCAAGGTCCTCAAATTCAAGGCGGAGAACAGCAATCCAATCACTCTTGATGGCGAAACTCTGGAAGATGTAGAATCCTTCACATACCTGGGAAGCATCATCGATGAACAAGGAGGTTCAGATGCAGACGTAAAGGCGAGGATTTGCAAAGTAAGGGCCGCACTGCTACAATTGAAGAACATATGCAACTCAAAACAACTGTCAACAAATATCAAAGTCACAATCTTCAATACGAACGACAAGACAGTTAGTTCTACGGTACGGAGCTGAAACTTGGAGAACTGCAAAAACCATCATCAAGAAGGTAGAAGTATTTATAAGTAGTTGTTTTCACAAGATACTCAACATCCATTGGCCGGATACCATCATCAACAGCCTTCTCTGGGAGAGAACAAACCAGCTTCCATGTGAGAGGGAAATTAGGAAAAGACGATGGAAATGGATAGGACATACATTACGCAAATCACCAAACCGCATCGCGAGGCAAACCCTAACTTGGAATTCTGAGGGAGAGCGGAAAAGTGGAAGGCCAAAGAACACATTACGTCGGGAAATAGAAGCAGAAATGAAAAGGATGAATAACATCTAGAAAGGGCTATTAAGGATTGGATGGATGGACAGGGTTGAATGGCGAATGCGGGTGAGCGGCTTATGCTCTTTCACGAGGAGTAACATGCGTAGGTAAGTAAGTAATGCATGGTGTAAAGTAGTGACAAATTTGATTACCAGAGCTTAATAAGAATTGTTACATAGTAACCTCTTCTTGGTCACTATACATGACATAAATGTATGGGCGACTTCGGCCATTGTTTTAAGGCTATGGAAATTGATCCATGTTGAGTCAGTTCCTTATAGACAAATCGATTTAACCTTTGATTTATATATATTCAGAATGAACGGATTTGAAGTGAACGTAAGATTGGGGATACTACAAAGATACATATTAGACCGAATGTTGCTTTTGATATAAATGATATATTGAAAAGATGTGATAACACGTTAAAAACCTATGGAAGCTGGAAACTCTGAATGTCATAAACATAGACCTATAGTTTGACATAAAGTTTCCAAGTCCCTACTTAAAAAGTCTTCAATTCCTGAAGTTACTAATTACAAGTGGACATAATATACCTAGTTTTTGTCTAAGATTATCTACCCATTTACTTTAAATTCTAGGTCTAACTACCTTTAAAATAATGATAATGAAACTAAGTTCAAGTAGGACTTGTTTGGCTGGAATCATGTTTGAATGTGCGTTTGTTAGTTTGTATCACTAACGTATTTAACATAGATTTCACACATACTTGTTCTCAGCTTACTTTCAAGGTGCACTGTCTATAAACACGCTACATCTAGTTACTGACGGACTTTAAACTACGTGCTTATATATATATATATATATATATATATATATATATATATAGTTTCCGGTGTCGATTACTATCGAGTTCTTATTCATTGATTCAATAAATATGTGTAATTACATAAGTATGTATCATTATGTATTCGGTAGTATAATCTAATTGAAAAAACATGAATAATGTAAGTTATTTTTATTCTTGGTAGTGCATTACATTGAGTATATCTGACTACATAAAACACAGCACATAGTTTTAAGTTTGTCAATAACCAAATGTAGTTTTCTTACAGCCAGTGTACCTTGAAAGTAGACTTAGTACATGTATGAAATCTATGTAAAATACGTTATTGATATAAACTGACGGTTGCATATCATTAAATTAGTAAGCAGTATCTGGGCATTAACGTACAAATCTTTATCGTCTAATCTGAATGATTTATAATCAGTTCTGATCAATATCTTTAGTTAAGGAGAGATATAAAAATGCAAATGGAAGTATATTTGTTCAAACAGTTGTGATATTCTTCATCAGACAAGTGTTGTTGATTGATCGGCTGAATTTGGAAATATCAACTACTGTATCTAAACTCAGTCAATTAAAAGACCGAACTCTCATCACAAAACCTTATGGTTCTAGTCTCGATATTTAACGAGACAAAAAACCAGAACTATTTGAAAAGATTATTCTAGGACAAACTACACGTATGGTACCGCCTGGTTATCAAGTTAATCCGGTTAATATAAAACTGTGACAAACATCACCTACAAATGTTTTGTTCCCTGCCCATTTATTGTTTCCATTACTACTCAAAATGGCTCTTATCCTATGATAGATGAGTTTTTTAGTACCTTACCTAATAATTACTATATTTTAGGCTAGTAATGAAGAAAGCACTATTAAATGAAATGTATTTTATATATAAAACAAATTTTTTCAATGTTGGTGAGAAATAAATAAGAAACAGTTCTCTTCAACAATTAAAACTATAAATATAAGACATTCTCACAATTATACGAATGCATTTTATATATGCTTAGAATAAATGAAGTTTCTTATGTAATCAACCACGGTTAACATGTGCAAATTGTTAAAATACTGTTGATGGATCGATACTGTTGATTGATTATTAACAAAATACTTCTAATAAAAGTAACGATATTTAGACAGTCCAAAGTAATGTGGGAGTCTGATAATGAGTAACATTAGTATTTATCGAAGTTAAAATGTGTTTGTAAGGTAAATATGCGTGGTAACAATATGTTAACGTTTAAATGGTCTGGCAGTGCTAAACTAATCGCTAATATCCGAAGCAGCGTACACATAAGTTTTGTAATGCATTGTTGTTTTCTAGTACGGGATAATAGATCATCTGGAGCGTCGAAAATTCACGACAAAATATGCAAGCCAATACTATGAAGACAAGAGACACAAAGTAGTATGATTGTATTTTTAACATGGTTTTCTTTTTGAAACTTTGAAACTAACATGAACGTTAAGAAGGTAGGAGCATTAGGAAACGATTTTGTGAGATTTTTCGATTCTCTTATGACATGAAACCTTGATGACCTACAAAACTGAACCTACAATTCAAATGTATCTCTATATAAGCAGTATTTTAATTTCGGAATGGGACGGTTTATGATTTTACATTTGGTTTTATGTGGATATTAAAAAAAAATTAAAACAACTACTCAGTTGTCATGGTTCTAAAATGATTTCTTCTTCTTCTTCGTTTAGTAAAATAAATAAACTACAAAACGCATAACTCTTTCAACAACCTATTTTATTTACTAACAATCACATGTTATAAATTATTTCCGTTCATTCTATCGAAAAATAAGATTCCATATGAAAACATAAATTTAACGTAACCATGAGATTTAACTAAACAAAGTTCATTTCTTTAATTCAAGCAATATATATCTAATTATTAATTATTGTAACTAAGTTAGTTCCTTGGTTTGCAAAATATAGAAAAATTATTTTAATTAGTTTCAGTAATATTCATGTGATTACTTAAAATTTAAAGTTTTCTTTGAATTGTGAACATTTTAAAGTTAACTGAAATTTTATCATGATGTTTACTTACTTACACTTGTTATCTCCCATGGAGTGTAGGCCACCATCCAGCATTCTTCAACCCACTTTGTCCCAGGTCTTCCATTCTAGTTCTATCCAATTATTGTTCATTCTTCTTATATTTGTCTTAATTTCTCGGCGTACTGTGTTCTTTGATCCTCCTCTTCTCCTTTAGCCTTGAAGATTCCAAATAACGGCTTACATTGTGAATCAGTTAAGTGCTTTCCTCAATAAGTGTCTTATTCAGTTCCAGCGCTTCTTCCTAATTTCTTCCTCTACTAGAATCTAACTAACTTCCTAAAAAAACCATAACTAGAAAAAAAAAGATAATTCAAGATATTTCACTTATTATTAAAGATAAGTATAGGTCAAATACTTGAAATAAGTTAGATTTGAATAGATTACATGCAACTGATCATTTTAGTTGACTAAAAGAATGAACTATTTAAACATTTTTCTTAAAAATGTTTATGTTATGTTACATTTCTTGAAACGTATTTTTCAAAAACAGAGGTGAAGAACACCCTTAAGATTTTATTTTACTACTTACTTATGACTATCACACTACTCATTATGTAAGACCAAACTGATATAAAAGAAAATGGTAGTTATTTTTCAATGATGTTTTATGAATACTTTAACTGTATATTTACTCTATTTAAAAAAATAATAATAATAATTTTGACAAAATCTATTCCTTTGTAATCACGGGAATTAAAATGACAAGAATGTTAAAAAAGAAAAGAGATTTATTTATTTGGCGTCGTTCTATTAACAAAATATGAAATTCGTTCATTTTGATGACGATTATAATGAAACGATTTAATGTTTATGACAAGTCACATTGATACGAATAAATATATGTACGTACAAGTGGAGAATCTTTGGTGGATTGTGTTTTAAGCACGTTATATATATATATATATATATATATATATATATATATATATATAGAGAGAGAGAGAGAGAGAGAGAGTTGCGTTAGTAACGCCATATTAAAATGCAATCTGTAAGATGAATAAAAGTGATATATTATCAACTGAAATCGATAAATAAATATCTCTTTATTAGAAGAAACCTGAATGCTTTCATTAGGATCTTCAATAATCTATCAGTTATTTCACTTAGATTGTATTTTGAAATAAATAGAAACGAAATATACCAATATACTAACAATTCTTTGAACTCATCAAAGTTTTACTCAAAACTTGATCAATATTCTTCAGGAAATTAAAGATCACTAATTCTCGGTAATAATAATCATATAATAATAATTGTTTCAATACGTTGAGTGGTTTTAAAATCCACAACACGAACAATTTGTCATGATTAGATATAGATTGAAATCATGGGTCAATTGAAGCTAGACCACCATGGTAAAGCTGTTAGCACTGGACGGCCGTTTCGTCCTAGTATGGGACTTCTCAGCAGTGCGCACCCACTACCCCGACTCCTGCGAGATTCGAACCCAGAACCTATCAGTCTCACACCAGGTGCTTATATATAGACATATAACGAAGTCTTCCATTTATTTAAATTACAAACGTTACTGTGTTTAATGGAATTGATAACATATCTGAGAATGAGATTTAGCTATCCAGTCTTCGTTCGTTTTTAATTGTAGTGTTATCAAAGATGTTGTAGACAGACAATATCTGGATATTTTTGCATTGGATCTTCTTCAAGATAACAAATTTGTTATCACCTATTTAAATAATAATCATTATATGAGTTGGTAGTGAGGTTCTGTGTAGATTTTTCATTGTCCTAGTGAAAACTAACAAATTGTACAGTTATTGATTGAGATCATGAATCGATTGATGTTAGACCACCTTTGGAAACCTGTTAGCATTGGACGGCCATTTCGTCCTATTGTGGGACTCCTCAGCAATGCGCATCCACGATCCCGCCTGTGGGATCTCAATCAAAAACTTAATTATCTCCACAACCCCTATACTAGAAATTGTACAGTTTATTGAGTTTAAAGTGAATACAGTTACTACTGGATATCAAATTCATTATTCAATTTTCTTTGTAATAATTCACTAGAAATCATTATTGTCTCTCATTGAATCAGCTAATCCGTTTCATATTTTTTTTAAAAAAAAGTCTCAATTTATCAAAATTTATGTCTATGATCCATTTAAATAAATAAACAGAAAAGATCCCCTTTTTTCATAAATAAGTTATTGATATTATTTAGTACTTTCATTAGGTCTGTCCATAAATCATAAGATTAATTTACTTTAATTGGCTACCCATTCATTTCTTAAAAATGTAGAATTTACTATACAAATTACATGTAAATATGTCATTCTACAAATTGGAAATAGATCAACTTTGATTAGTGATTAAATCTTTTTTTGAAACTTAATCCATTTAAGACCACACATAGATTCAACCGATCGATGACATTAAGATAAATTGAAAATAGATTCTTGTTAATATTAAAAAGAAAAAATAATAATTTGTAATCAAAGTAACTAATTTTGTTACTTACTTACTTAAGCCTGTTAACTCTTGTAGAAAAGAATAGGCTACCCACTAGGATTTTACAGCTTAAATCATTAACTGAACTTAGATAACTCAAAAGTAGGAAGCACTTTGCAGTTCTTACTTCTTAAAATGGGTTCCCATATCAATGTGCACTCACGACACTACTTGAAATCGAACTCAAGACCTATAGATCTCTCAGCGAATTCTTAACTTTTACTCCACAGATTTGACATGTAATAATTAAGATTTAGTTTCAGGCGTTCTAATAAGAACCTATGACTAGTGTAGTTCAAATGCGAAATACATCATAACTGAATTTTAGTATTTATGCTTCATTGTATAGATCATTCCTAATGAAAGAAGCACCATAATTCATAAAACAAATCAGAAATTATTTACTCAAGTCATGAGAACTAATCGAATGTTAGATTAAAATTTTTCATTTATTAACAGTATACCATTTAACTTAATATATTTACTCTACCAATTTAAAATGAAACAATTCAATGATTAAAAAACAGTAAGATGGCAGGATAATAGTGCATTTAGAGTTCACAAAATTTATTACGAATACGTGAATTTTACGTTTTTTTAGCGAGTTTGTCTTCTATGGGATAGGGTTACTTACTCCACGCCCAACTGTCCTCCTTTGTGTGAGCTCTGGACCGGTTGTAATCCTAAGAGAGCTACTCACGGTACTCAATATACGTTTACCGGATACCATCAGCAACGAATTACTAAGGGAGAGAACAAACTAACTTTTATCTGAAAAAGAAATTAGGAAAAGACGTAGGAGGTAAATAGGACATATATTACGGAAATCATCAAACTACATCACATGACCAGCTGTAAATTGGAGTCCTGCAGGGAAACGTATACTGTTTTCAGTAAGGCGCGCAATAAAACTTGAAAATTGTACTGATTTTAAAAGTTTCTAACGTTCATTCATTCAACATCCATTCAATTTTTCAGTGTTTCTATTAAAATTTATTAACACCAAACCATTTCATTACCTTAGTTCACAATATATCTACATTGATATTCACTGTGTACAACACTTGAATGAAATCACTACATCGTACTTAAAATTTCATTAGTTTACCATTTTCGATTTAATATTATTTAATGAAACAAAAATCAATTCATCTCTTTTACTCTCACTTTATTGATTTTGGTTTGCGACTCAAGTATTTCAATATTGATTATTCAAAGTAAATAGATCTTAAAGAAAAATTTTAACATTCTCAAATAATTTCAGAGCACTTGATAGAATTTGTAAGTAAAGCACATGTTAATAGTGTTATATTGTTTCGCACACACAAAACAAAAACAGTTAATACCTTCAACATTATTAACGCAGTTAATACATTCGTATGTACTCATATCTGGTTCATGTTATAACGAGCCTTAAAAAGAGCAGTTTGGGATTGACAACTAAATGATATATATGTAGTTGTGTGGCTCAATTTAAATTGTTACTAATCACAAATCCAATGAGTGGTTATATTTAAATTGACATCATCAACCACAAATTTTTTTATTAGGAAATAAAGATAAACATCTCATATAATTCTTTTGAAACGCTATTAACAGTTTTTAAGATTAGAGTATATCCATTTTATTTTAAATGTTCAATAAAAAAATCGAAAAGAAACTGCTAGAAGGGGTTTTCAACGTGAAGACAGGCTCATAGTTTGATCTATCCTGACAATAATTTAATTCTTACAGTTTAAATCAGGAACTGATCATAAGATAAACTACTATTGGTAACCTGAAAGTAGTGAACGGTCTTCTCATCATAGTATGGAAATCCTCAACAGTGCTCATCAAAGAGTTTGCATCAAAGAGTCGAACTCGAAACATTCGGTTTCACACCCGAACATGTAACCTCTAGACTGCTAATTCGGCATCTATTCAAGAACAAGATGGTAGGTTTTAGATTTTAATAATGGATGCTGAGCCAAGTCCCTTACTAAGATGAAACGGGCGTCCAATGTTTTCCAATGTACAGTGTTGGATTTATTAAGATCAGTTTATGGTTTAAACTTTAAAAAATTATTCGATTATTGGTGCAGGGTTTTGTGCAGATTGTTAAATTTTCGTAATCTTCGTGCAGGTGCACTTCTAAGACGTCCCATACTAGAGTAAAACAGCTGTCCTTGCCTTTCTGATCAATTATGGTGGTTTAACTAAGTTCAGTCCATGGTGTAAACCAGAAAAAGTATATAATTCATAGAATTAAAGAATAATAGCTTAAACGTTTCAAAAATCAATTCACCTAAAGACTTTATCTCACAAAATTTCTTTACTATTAATTATACTTTTTTATGATGCATGTGAAAATTTGTAAGTGAATTACATATGCAAATTGAGTAATTAATTAATTTAACGAAGAATATTGAGAACATTTTGGATATACTATCATTTTTAGAGAATTAGTTCAAAGAGAATATACATGAACCTTTTAACCGAGTATTCTCTTTGGTTTCGATAATAATGTTTTAGTGAACACGAACACCAGTGGGTAACAATAGAATGTATTTAACACAAAATTACAGGACTTGTTAATAAAATCTAACAATTATAAAGTAAATGCTTAATTTGCAAAATGTCCATCGATTGTCTCAAAATGACCCAAACTTCAATGTTCTTGCATTTTCACACAAATTGCATCCTGTTCCATTCTTTACTGTTTCATCCTCTTGTCTCTCTGCTGTCAGACCTTCTGTTCACGACTAACATCATATACTACTTATGTCAATATAAGTAGCACACACCACAATGTCACCTGTTATTATTTAGACATGTTAGTTTCCCTTTAGAAAAACTGTTAAGCTTGGCAGATCTCATCTATTTTTACTTTTGTAAACGGTAGATACTTACATTCTTTGCTAATTATTAGATGATTATTTCTCTGCCTGCCTAAAAGTTGTATGTATTCTGCATTATAATTTCATCTAAAACTGAATATGTTGCTTGAAAATATCTCATCACATATTTATTTACGTGAATTTTCCTTTTCCGGTGATAGTGTGATGTGCACTGCTTATATTGACATAAGTAGTATATGATGTTAGTCGTGAACAGAAGGTCTGACAGCAGAGAGACAAGAGGATGAAACAGTAAAGAATGGAACAGGATGCAATTTGTGTGAAAATGCAAGAACATTGAAGTTTGGGTCATTTTGAGACAATCGATGGACATTTTGCAAATTCCGTATTTACTATTTGATCGTTAGATTTTATTAACAAGTCCTGTAGATTTGTGTTAGATATATTTGATTGTCCCCACTGGTGTTCTTGTTCACTACAATAATACTTATTAGATTTTCTTTCGTAAGTATATCTCACGCTATCAAACATTTGTATTTCAGCCTATGAAACTTCAATAAATAGATTTTGTTGTAGACTTTCATGTGTTCAAATATATAAGCTCAATATTTTTTTAATACATAGGTCATAAATAAGCTTAATGAAATTTACAAAATCACCTTAAAAACTGTAAAGTTCAAAGCATAGAAACAATGGCCTGTTATCTCTGGACATCGTTAGTAAAATCGTTTGTTTTTTAATCATACACTGATCAGAATTTACGACTGTCTTCTGTAGTCACTATAGTCAAAATTTGTGATTTAGAAAATCTTATATTTGAACTAAATTATATATAGTGAATATATTTTTATTATATCCCAATAAGTAGAAAAAAAATTGTATTTCTGACGTTTCGTAACTTAATATAAACTACTTCTTCCGAGTAAACAAATAAAATATATTCATTATTCACTCTCTATCCAATACTCAATTTATTTCAAACTATTCAGTTCAACTTTAACATTAATATCCATCACCAACTTATATACATATAGAATTTCATTTATACTTTACACCTCTTTATTCGTTTCATTGTTAACTATGTATTTTAATAATATAACTAAGTAAATTTGAAGTACGTTTAACTTGATAGGCATTTCAAAAGAATTTCAATTTTTTTTTTTGGTTTTTGTATAAGTTAAAGACGAATTTATATCTAGAAATTTAGATATAAATCTTTCATTTGAACTGAATTGTAAAATTCCATTGAAAACATACATTTTGTTTTATCTTGACTTATAAAATGATCTTATGAATGATAATAAAGGTAAAAAACAATTTCAGTATGGTTAATTTATATCTGCTTCTTACTAGTTTCTAGTGAATATATATATATATATATGTTTTGTGAACATGTAAGTAATGTATTTGTTACGGGTATGCTGTATAGGTGCATACATTATCGATAATTTTGAATATATATGTATATGCTACGTAAAGGTAGAATTATTTTGACTTGATTCATGATGGTATCCATAACTTCTAGAATTTCAAAGAAAGTTAAAAGCAATTAACTACTCTAAGATTTAATAATCTCAATCTAAAATAATAATGTAAAAAATATATTTAAGTAAGAACTGACCAAGAGTAATAATAATAATAATAAATGTTAAATTAATGTATCTGTGCGCCTAGCAAAATACAATTTACTATCTGTAAATATAACTGCAAAATAGGGTTTAATAAATAAAATAAGATCATAAGCACACATAACTTATTCTAGCTTCTGGACAAGCCAATTTATTCATTCTTTTTGAGTCACATTTTGACCTTGGCAATTATTCACTTATCAACCTTGACTGTTTTTATATGAGCGCATATGTGTGTACATCTTATCCTACTCATCATATGTCTGTAGCTTATTTTTGTGTGAATATAAACCTTGATTAACGCATGATTAAATCGAGTTGACACACACGCTTTCTCCATTGTGCGTCATTTCGCTTCGCTCTATTCTATTCGTTTCATCTTATACATTTCCTGTTCCGATCAATAAGTGTACAAAATATATGTATTCAAAAATACATTCTCGTATTTGACTTATTTAATTCCATTATTCATCAACATGATTTAAGTCGATGAAATATACGAGGACAACCGACATGTGTATTTCGATAACAATCAGCATACAATTCAACTGAAATCAGATGACAGATCAATCAAAAAATTGTAATGATATTCAAATTTCAGGTGTTTTGCTATTTCAAAGCTTCTTAAAACATTAAAGTAATTGAACTCCATTCATTTCTTTTACTAATTTAATACACTTACTAAAAATACAGCTTGATTCCATTCAGAAGACAAAATCGAAAAATTCAACTAAAAAAATAATGAAATTTCATTATATAATTTACATGATACTGTTTACTCAAATATTCCTATTGATGTTTAGCACTGTAATTGATCAGTCTGTTATTGGTATATGTGCATACTGTGTGTATTGCCTCGATATAACATTAATTCACAAGTATCATATGTAAAGATGTATAGTTGCTAGCAGTGGGATTCAGAACGCGCGTTTTGTTCCATTCGGGACTCGTCAGTTGGATGTACCTGCACCTGAGAGTTAATGATCATTCTGGAGCCTGAACTCAGTACCGTTCGCTTCAAACACAATCGCCTTATCCACCTAGCTACTGAGTTCTGATAGCCACCTGCATGTGTAATGGGGTGAAGTTTAAATCACTTGGTATTGTTTGTTTTAATCTTCTCATTGATGTTTAGGACTGCCATTGATTGATCTCTTACTGGCATATGTGCATACCGTGGCATTCGAAGCGAGAGGCACTGAGTTCGAGCCTCAGAGTGAATATCAACTCTAAGGTGAAGGTACATCCAGCTGACAAGTCCCAAATAAAACGAGACGCACATCCTGGATTCCACTGCTGGCCACCTCCATCTTTTCATTAGATAATGTTTAATAAAATATTGAATTATAAAAAAATGTTTAAAATAATCATGTTTATTAACCAAAATATAAGTTTTATTTAACAGTTTCATAAGTAAATTGAATCACACTTAAAAGTTTCTTCATGTCATGGTGACTTTAAAATATCTTTTTTCTTCCGCTATTAAAAATGAAAGTGAATTTAATTCACATGAGTACTGATGTATTAACAAAGAAGATGTAACTTAGTAACAGATTCTAGGGAAAATACATGATACTATTTTGAGTAGAATTTTAAGGAAAATAGAAATACTACAAAAAAAACATAACTTTAATGCTAAACGAATCATGAGTTTTTTTGACAAGTCAATACAACTAATATGGTGTGTGCTACTTATATCGACATGAGTAGTATATTATGATAGTCGAGATTAGAATGTCTGGCAGCACAAGGTTGAGAAGAAAAGGACAGGAACGGAAAACAAATGGTATAAAAATGCAGCAACAATGAAATCTGAGACGACTGACCGATATTTGGAAAAGAAACAGCCAAGTTTGAAACTATTTACTATTTACTGGGAAGTTCTCATGTTTTACCAAGATGTGCTGTAATGTTGGGTTCAAGCGATTTCAATTGTATCCCACTATAGTTCTCGTTCATTAAACTAATAACAAATAAACCTGATAATCAAACCTCAAATACATAGGTCAGTAGATGATTTATTAAACCAATATCTAACAACTATGCTCATTCATATCCATTTTATATAATATAGTTTTAATATACATTTGTCATTTGTATTCTACACAAAGACTCATAAACTTGATATTTATTTATTAGGAGCTTTATGAGTCAATAATTTGACTCTTGTGAGTAGTTATTGTTCAATCACAAAACGTTATCAATTCAGATGATTGACTTCATAATTCGCGTAGCATTTCTTCTTATATAACAAACAAAAGATGGAAGAAGGTGTATGAAGATGAGGGTGATGAGATATATCTATTCCTCCTTCAATGAAATTTTTTCCAAAATATTCCTAATTAAGAATTCAACTTATTTCTCTAATGTTCAAATGACTAGGATTAGAAGATGTACAGAACTATACAAATAAACTGAATTTTGCTACCCTTCTGTAACGAAAGTGTTACTGTGATGAATCGTATGTGAAAAGCATTTATCTATTCATTGCACTGTGGAAATTCTAACTAGATACAGACAAACCAAAAAGACTGATCGAAATTTAGTCAAGAATATTAACAATGAAATAATTGAAATCATTTTACTAATAATAAAAACATTGTCCTTTCTAAATAAGTTATTGGCTATTTGAACTCAATAGGTCAGTGGAAATGGAGTTACTGAATTTGAGTCTCAGTGTGGAAACGAGTACTAATACTCAAGTACATCTAGCTGATGAAACCTGAATTCGAAAATAATTACATCTAAGATCCCACTGTTGAGATACATCCTTTATTGTGCTGATGTGAAAAATGAAGATGAACTCCTTTTATTTACAATACAACGTACTTTCTAAACAAATCGGTTTTAGTGCAAACAAGTTCAAACTATTAGTTTATAAAAAAATCCATATTAAATATCTAAACTGTGAATACAGACGAATTCGCTACGATAACTCAGTGTCTGTGTTTCAAAATTAAATTTCTAATGAACGTATCATAATATTCCATCAAGTATATCATCTTATTATTCTGTCTTTTGAATAATAAAGTATTGTTCTATTCTTATAATCGCCTGATAAAAATACCGATCACCATTAACGTAAAAATTCTGGTGTTTTTTTTTATCAAACTGAGTGAAGTTTTTGTAAAACTTGCAATTCATCGTATCGAAAACAACACCATACATTAAACATATTAGATATATACATCGATTTGATGTAAATATGATAAATAACTTTTTATCAAGTCAGGTTAGACATTAACATCGTTGGACGCCAGCTCTGTGATCTAGTTGATTAAGGTTTTGTGCGCGAAACTGTAGGCCCTGTGCTCGAGTCGTGCGAGCGGGATCATGGATGTGCACTGCTGAGTATTCCCAAAATAGGACGAAACGGCCGTCCAGTGCTTCTAGGTTTTCAATGGTGGTCTAACATCAATCGGTTCAAGATATCAATCAATCAATAACTTTTTGTTATTCCAGACATTTTCGTATATTCGAGTTTTGCAAGCTTTAATCACAAAGTTTTCATTATCTCTAGATACCTTTTTTCGAAAAATTCTTTATTACAATATTGTATACAACATAACAGTAGTCTTTCGAAGGATTTTCAGATCTTCATGATAGAGATCATAGAGAAGATTTACGACGTTCAGTACAGTGATCAATTCACCAAATATTAGCCTTAATATCATATTACTAAAACACTGAGAAAATATGTATATTCATTTATTTTATAGATTATTTACTTCTTAAATGATCAAAATGTGATTTTTTTAGCTTAAGTAATTAATATATTTATTTTTGGTGATTGATAAACTTCATTGTTCCAGGGTGAACTTAGAACTACCGGCAGTTTCCCTTCATCCTTGACTATTTTCGTGTTTATTGTAACTGCATCAAAATGATCAATATTCATCTGTTTGCATTTCACATTGATATCTTTCTTTGAAATAATATCACCTTCACACGATTCAAAAAAGTAGAAAGTGACTTGATAATATAAAGATACTACCCTACTATTGGATAGTTTTCATTGACATAATACATAAATCTTGAACAATGGAGTTGATTTTCCGCATAAAATAGATGTCTAACATCAAAATGACTACAACTACGATTGTAAATAAACTGGTAGTAGTTCATTGGGATTCAGGAAGTTGGTTCAAGTACTAGGAATTTCCCATGTAGCATCGCCAGGTTTTATTAATAATAGAGATGTGAAACATGAACATATGTACATTTAACCGAATGTTTTCATTTAGAAAAGTTATTGATTTAATGAAATGGTATCATTCATTGGGATTAAACATGAAGTGATAATTAATCCTGAGTCCGAAAACGATTAGCAAATATGAATATGATATCACCGAAGGAGGTAAGCTTCAAACTCCATTAGAAAACTGTTGTTAATGAAACGAAAGCAAATCGTAGTTACAAAAACTGTTCATCTATGAAATGTGAAAGTTATTTCTTTCAACAGTTATAATTAAATTTACTGGGAGAATGAGAGACGAAATGTGTGGAACCACGGTGGGTTAGACATTTTGTGATAGTTGGGTCGTTGAGGTTCGTTTTTATAAGGAAATGAAATAGACTAAGTAGTGGGTAGTCATTTTGTTCTCCTTTAACACCCAGCACATAGCTACATATCGAACCTATACTAAGACGGAAGATCTGTTCAATCTTCTTTGATTTTCAATGATCGTACAATCATTGTCAATCCGCGATGTTGAACTCGAATTAAACAATCATTCAATGACTTATTTGTGTGTTTATTGCCTACCATTTTTGCAAGATATTCTCTAAAACTTAATGAGAATCCATAGTCAGCGCAACTCAACCATTTTGAGTATGGAAATATTAAAAGTTCAGGTACTGTCACGAATTCGTTGTTAATAAGAATGTGTAATATTGAATGACAAAAAAGGAATCTAAAAAATAATGTACTTGCTATGAGTTTGACCTTTTAACTTAAATTCAAGTAAACATTTGTGGACGGTAAGGGAAAAATAAATTTTGCTCAGAAGCCGCATTATAAGGAATCTTTAATTGATAGTTTAGTTTTTTGTTGTTGTTGAATTTCTTGTGACAGTGACAAAACATAAAGTATACACTAACACTTTAATGTAAATCAAAGTGTAGTTTAGTTCTTAAAAGGCCTTTAAATCAAATTCAAATGTTATATGAATATCAAATTACTACTTGAACGCAATTATGAATATGCAGAACTGAAGTATTTCATGTCTTATATATGGGACTTTAAATACAATTGACTGAATCTACCTGAAGGGTTACGATCAATTAACGCTTACCAAATTTGCCTCACTCAATGATTAAGCAATAAAATAAGCATAATATTTTGTCAAATGATGACAAATTAAATACAAGTTGTAGAGCACGTGCTCAAATTATTGACCGTGTGTTAGTCATGTGCCGTTTCATATTCATATGATGTAAGCTAACAACTAATATATATTAGGCGCTACTTATTCCATTCTTTTCATAATGAATTTGTGCTCATTCTGAAAGGCATATCTTTGTTACTGTTTAGTGGTGATTTTTTCATACACTAGCTAAATAGATAAAGTTCAGTGTAATACATTTTCTGAAGGGTCTTAGCAAAGTTGATAAAGACATTTTTATGTGAAAAATGTATACGAACATTACATTTGAATATATATTTATGTTTAGGAAGATAATTAGTATTTGTGACTGGTAAATAATATTCCAGTTCATTCTCTGAAAAGCAAAGCAGAGGAGGTAGTTACACTGCAAGTCTCTGTACTAAATGGGATTTATCAGGTATTTATTTATTATGCTAGATTTCAGTACATAAAAACGTTTGGTTTCTATGCAAAGGAACAGTTCTCTTAATAATAGTATTCTGATATCATCTCATTTAGAGCCAAGAAATTAATAAATTCACTTTAGCCGGTTATCAGTACTTGGCTGTTTCTTATTAGCTCCATCTCATCGATAATGAGTGGAGAAAGTAACTTGAGCTAATACTCTATTCACAGCTGTTTTAACCGATGGTTTTAGACCCAGAATAATGATTTTATTTAATAACAGTTGCAGCTTAGTAAAGTATTTGAAATCTGTCAAAATATTTGGATTAATAAATGGGATTGTTTCAAACGTAATTCATATCAACTTACGAGTATACAGATAGTAAATTAAATTCGTTCAACAACGATGACAAAGAAAAAGATTAGTAAACCTACAAATCAATTTTATTTTGATGGAGTTTTGTTCTCTGAGCTGGATGGTTTGGTCGTGGAGCTTTCATCGTTCTTCTGAACGACATCATCAGCACAAACTTCAGATAGAAGTGAAGTGTTCGAATTTCTCCAAATGCATTTCACAGCTTGTTCTGTACACCTCGACGTTAATTGGTTCTTATTGACCTTAAATTTGTCATTGTTTATTCCTTTGTTTTGGTTGTGTCTCCCATCGGTTTGACTTTTGTTCCTATATTTGTGAATAATTTTCTTGATTGGTTGATAAATTGGATCGATCCACATGGATAACTGCGGACACTCATTTGACTGGAAAAATGTGGAAATCTTGGATAGAGGAAATTTCAAAAACACCAGAGAATTTTTAGTAGCCTGGCACTCAGCTCAATCAGCTCCACGACCAAACCATCCAGCTCAGAGAACAAAATTCCATCAAAATCATCCACCTGAGCTACAAATCTTCTCCACCCTATCTCAAAGTCAATTGTATCTCAAGATCATAATGAAAGGGTTCATAAGGTTTTTTCAGTTATACGTTTGTATTCACTATGAATCATCTATGAATATTTCGAAAAGACATTCATCTATGGCAACTAGTTATGCAAAACCTCGTTTAATGATTTTCAAGTTTTTGTATATCGTGAAAATCCGAATTCAGTTACATCGCACTTAAATTATCCTCTAATTATTATATAGTGAACAGTTTATTGGAATGTAACTACTTTACAATTAAATAAACAAGTCTAAAGATTTTCTAAGAAGAAATTATATAAAGACTTTTATATTCACGTTAACTTTTAAAACGTGACATGATGCTACTGTAAGATCAATAGGAACAAACTGCAAGTGTATACATGGAGGGATTTTCACACACAAAACATTCAAAATGGATCTTACACCGGCCCGCAAAATCCCTCCATACTACACAAGCCACCTTGATGCCTATGGTCATGGTTCATTCTATAACATATTCTACACTACAGGAACGAGCAGGGCTTACAACAGTAAGCCTACGTGACCTGCCTATATTGATATACCAAGGAGCTAATTCGAACCTTCAAGGAGACATACCTTGCGTATATCCCTTCTAACTAATCCATTATTCGGACGAACAGTTATCGTCCTAAATTTTCCGTCGTTATCTATTTCACAACCTTCTACTACTCCTAAGGGCCACTTTCCGCGGGTCAAAATATCCGAAGTCTCGATTACTACATTTCCTTTCTGAAAATTGCGATGTTCAGCTAACCGTTTTTGACGTTTTTGTAGGGACGGTAAATATTCTCCTAACCACCTTTTCCAAAACACATTAGCTAGATAATTAACCTGTTTCCAACGTTTTTTCATGTTTATCTCTGATGCTACCTTCTTCGACTATTCCGTCACATTCTCTCAATAAGAGAAAACTATTTGGCGATTAGGCTAGTTTATCGTTAGCATCTTGGACAACTGGGGTTAAGGGTCGATCGTTCAATATCCTCTCAATTTCGACCAAATAAGTGCCTAAGGTCTCATCAGTAAAAGTCTGTCCTCTGGTGATCAAAAATAACAATCGGCGTATTGACCTAATCATCCTTTTCCAAACTCCACCCCTGTGGCTGGATGAGGGCGGATTAATGTACCACCCACGAAATTTGATCGATTGTCAATGTAAATTTCTACAGGCTTCCCTCTTCTTCCAATAAAAAGTAATAAGGCCATTATAAATGAGTCAGTATTCAAACTACACGTCATTTCAATATGTACTGCTCGTGTTTGCAAACAAGTAAATACACATCCATATATTTTTTCAATGACCTTCCTCTTTTGACTAAGAAAGGTCCAAAGTAGCCTACTCCTACCGCTGAGAGGCTATATCAGCCTTGTTTCAATCTACAAGCTAGAAACGGTGCCATCAGTTGTTGTCCTGGATTCATCGAAAACCGCCGGCACGTGACACACTTTCCTATTACTCTCCTAACCGTGCTGGTTCCTTTTACTATCTAATAGCTTTTCCGAACTGTGGCCAGTACTAGAGACGTTCTTGTGTGCCTGCAAAATGTGATCGATAGACGAACCTACAAACAATAAAGGGAAACGGCCACCAACACATCAACTCCTTTTGAACATGTACAACTGTATCTCTTTATTAACCAATCACAGTTTGATGTTCACTGTAAAACAATATTGAAAAAATGAGTACAATCTTAAATGACAAATCAAAGTTTCAAAAAACAACTGACCAGAAAGATTTGAATAATAAGATAGAGAATGAGCTTACCAGATCTTTGAAGAAGCTCAGGGACCAACAGGCTATCTCATCGGGTTTATATGAAATGATTAAACCAGTGGGAACCCATCTGCCGAGATTGTATGGATTGCCAAAGGTGCACAAAACGGGGGTCCCATTAAGACCTATTTTAGATATGTATAACTCTCCTTACCATACTATAGCTAAATGGCTGGTAACTGTATTGAAACCTCTACACGAAAAGCTTGTAAAATATAGTGTTAAGGATGTTTTCCAATTTGTTGATAAAATCAAAAACGCAAATACGTTGGGACTAAAGATGATGTCATTGGATGTAACATCGTTATTCACAAACGTCCCACTCATAGAGACTGTAGAATATATAGGTGAACAGCTGATAGAAAATGAAATTGAAACTACTGTCCCTATTAGCGTCGTGAAAGAGTTATTACTCAAATGCACCATGAATGTAAATTTCAAGTTCAACGGTGAAATATATAGACAAACAGATGGTGTTGCAATGGGTTCACCACTGGGCCCTATACTAGCTGATATTTTTCTAGCCAAACTAGAAAATGGTCCACTAAAAAAGATTATTGACAACTTCACATTTTACTGTAGATACGTGGATGACACGTTCATCCTCTGTAAAGATAATACATCGCCGCAAGAGGTTCTTAGACGATTTAATGAAGTGCATCCAGCCATTCAGTTTACATCTGAAGAAGAGAGTGATGGCCGAATAGCCTTTTTGGACGTTCTCTTGACTAAGAGAGCGGATGGATCGTTAAAAAGGAATATAAACAGAAAAAGTACTTGGACTGGGCAGTATACGAATTTCCTGAGCTTTGTACCTCTACAGTACAAACGAAATTTGATCAAAAACCTTAGCTACCGTATTCGCACTATATGTTCTGCTGATATAGTCGAACAAGAGCTTACCACCTTGCATAATACTCTCAGGGAGAACGGCTACCCTAGAAAGTTTATAATTAAATATATGGTCACGAAGGCGAAAGTAGGCGAAATACAAACAGTGAAGAAGAAATCCTTGTTCATGCGTCTACAATTCAGAGGGGATGCGGCTAGCGAAATACTAACTCAGAGACTACGTAGGACAATACAAAAGTCTTTTAACGCCGGAGAACTGCGATTAGTATTTTCTACGCGCCCAATGGTTACACCGAAGCTAAAAGATGAATTACCTAGAATGACCACCTCATTTTGTATTTATCAGTTCAACTGCTCCTGTGGAGCGAGTTATATTGGTCGAAGTTCTAGGAATTTACATTTTCGTGCTCGTGAACACCTTCCAGCGTGGTTAAACAAAGGTTTGATGAAGAAGGTGAACAGCTCAATATTGGCCCATTTAGTACAAACCGGTCATAGTGCCAGTATAAACCAATCTTTTTCAATTATTTATAAGGTCAGTAATTTTTTGCCAAAACTGGTCAGACTGAAAGTCCTTCAAACGGCTGAAGCAGTAGCCATCCGAATGAAGAAACCGGAGCTATGCGTACAGAAGAAATATATTCAACCACTCCTCCTTCCCTGGCCAACATCAAGGCCAATTAATCAATCGTAATCTTAACTATTGAATGACCCAATTTGACTATGACCTTTCGTAGTCAATTGTAATTGTCCCTGTTATCTTTATTCATAAATCTTTGTATTATTTATTATTATTATTATTATTATTATTATTATTATTATTATTATTATTATTGGTTAAACATCATTAATCTCCCCTTTACATGATTCATTCACTTCGCATTCATCCCTCCGTATTACGTCTTACGTATTTGATCGAATTGTAATTGCACTATTATTTCTGTCTCACCCTATTTGACCCATATTTATTCTGATCATGGATCTTAACATGTACGCTTAACGTATACGCATATTCAAGTTAACATTCTATATGAATCATATTAACATTAACAATTTTATTGTATTTTGTTTATCACAGTCCTAAATTCACATGCTCTAAACGATGTATTTTGCCCTTAACCTGGCCATTTTTTCCGATTATTAATTTGGATATATAACTGTAGAACCTGATGAGAATTTATCGAAAAGAATATTCTTCGTTCAAATACTAGTCTTTTAATATGACGGGGATCTTTAAACCATTAAAACAATATTTGCTTGTTGACTCATTTTTCCTATTCTCTGGCTACTGTTCGGTATGTTATTTGTCTCTGTTTTTCCCTGTATTAATAGACCGTACTGTTTGTTTGTACACTGACGATGTTAATTTATGTTTTAGAAACAGATAAAGTTTATATAGCCAAATAGCTTGCTTGTTCTGACTTTGGTCAAACCAAGACTCTGTATTCGACGGTCTAGAGAATAGCTCAGAATTAAACCTGTAGGAAATTGCTTGCTACAAAGTTTCGAACAGTAAATTCGATATACCTACTGAAATGACCTTCAATAAATACTACGATTCCGATGAGATTCCAGAGTTATCACCCTATCATTTGGGAGTTTCTGACGAGGATCAACTTGAAAAAAACGAACTCAAAATCAACAGCATGACAGAACTAGAGTTAGCTAGGTTGCGCATAACCCAGTTAGAAAAGGAAATTGAACTGGAAAAGTTACGTCTCCAGAAATGTGAAGGTTCCGGCCAATCAGTAAGCAACAGTGAGAATACAATATTAAAAAATCTGTGTTTACCAAAAAGAGAAGTCTTAAGATTCAATGGTACACCGACAAATTACTGGAATTTCATTAGAAATTTCGAAGAATGGATTGGCAGTGAGAATATTGGATTTAGAGCTAAGTTAAATTACTTGGTTCAATATTGTGACGGAGAAGCGAAAGCCGCTATCCTTGATTGTACTATACTAGAACCAGAGATAGGTTATCATCAAGCCTTAAAGCTCTTAGAGGGAATGTGTGGCCAAAAACATGTAGCACGCACGTTTATTGACAACTGGTTAAACTTTCCCAATATAAGGAGAATCAACCAGATGGGTTGAGAAGACTATCTCAAGAAATGCAAGCATGTGGTTTGACTCTCGAACAGACGAATTACGTCTCTGATTTGAACTCTTCTAGAACTATTGAACTGTGGTTCTGAAATTACCAACACAATTCAACAAGAGTGGCTAAAGGTAGCTTATAAGATTATTAGAGGAGGCCGAGAGCCTTTGTTCACCGATCTTGTTGAGTTTGTAAAGGAGCAAGCTGGCATTGCTAATACAGATATGGATTACTTGTCACCGGTGACCCTTCTAATCGCAACCAAAGACAATCTGTGGCTGATACTAAAAGACACTTTGATTCAGGATATAAGGCGAGAGTTCGTTCGCTAACACGAGTGAGTCTGATGTCACTCCATATGTAAGACCAAGGACTCTTGGGTTGCCATGTTTATTATGTACTGGAAACCACCCTTAGATCAATGTGAAAGGTTTAGACAAGAATGTTAATGAAAGGATAGAATTTGTATCAAAGAAGAAGTTGTGTAATGTCTGTCTAAAAGCGAACCACATAGCAAGAAACTGTCGACGCCGAGGTCATGTGCCGTCGAAGGATGTGGTTGGAGGCATCATACGTTGTTACATAGGAAGCGGGAAGAGCGAGGAGATAATAATAATGCACACATTAACACCCAGCTATGTACAGAAAAAGTGTTGAGCGTGTACAGAAACAAGCAGCATTCGCAATAGTGCCTGTACTGGTAAGAAATGGAGAAAAGGTAGCACAGACTTGCGCCTTCTTAGATAGTGGGTCGGATGCCTCGCTTATTACAGAAGATCTAGCTAGAAGGTTGAATTTAGAAAGAGAGCCTAAGACGATTTCGTTGAAAACGTTGGATAACCAGTCCACAATTCAGTGTAAAGAGGTTCAACTAGAGGTTTCCTCCTTAGACTCGTCTTCGTCATTTAGAATCCCAAACGTATGGACAGTCGAGAGATTACCTATGTTGCGCAGGACGGTACCAACGACGTCTCAAATGACATCCTGGACGCATTTAAAAGACATAAGTTTTCCGAGAGTAGAGGATGAGAATGTCAAACTGTTGATCGGGTGCAACGCACCGAGTGTACACGAAATGAAGGAGATAAGAACTGGAAAGCCGAATGAACCATTCGCCGTGAAGACTCTGTTAGGTTGGACGCTGTTCGGTTCCTATGGGAACCCTGTAAAAGCAATCGTGCACTCAATCACCTCTCAGCTAAGGAGGAATTAGAGGATAAGTTCGAACAGTTGTACTCAACTGAATTCAAAGATCCATTTAGTCGTACTATATCGATGTCTGTAGAAGATCGTATAGCACTCAGTGCTATATCAAATTCAGTACAAAGGTTAAACGGGCACTATCAAATAGCTCTGCCTTGGAGGCACAAACACAAGTTACCTAATAACAGAGAATTAGCAGAACGTAGACTTAGCTTTTTGAAGGGTCGACTTATTCGGGATAAGAAGTTGTTCCAAGACTATGTAGACTCCATGACTCGGTATGTAGAACGAGATTACGCTGAAAAGGTAAACGATAACCACTCTGATGGGCGAATTTGGTATCTTCCTCATCATCCAGTCTTCCACCCCAAGAAACCTAACAAGCTAAGAATAGTGTTCGATTGTGCAGCTCAGTATGCTGGAACGTCTTTAAATAAGAACCTTTATTCTGGGCCTGATTTAGTCAATAACCTAGTAGACGTTTTCACCAGGTTCCGGCAACGACCAGTAGGTCTTACGGCGGACATTGAAGCTATGTTCCACCAAGTAATAGTTCCGCCGCATGATCGAGATGTTCTTAGATATTTGTGGTGGCCACGTGAAAACTTAGAAAAGGAACCCGAGATCTATAGAATGAAGGTCCACCTGTTCGGGGCAACTTCATCGCCATGTTGCGCCACCTTTGCTTTACAGAAAACGATTTCTGATAATCAAGATAAATTTCCCAGGGCTGTTACGCAAGCAGCTAAAGAACAGTTTTATGTGGATGATTTATTGATAAGTGTGGATACTATAGAAGAAGCCAAACGGACATATTCACACTTTAAAAGACTCCTAAGTTTGGGAGGATTTAACTTAACTAAATGGACTAGTAATAGCGTTGAAGTGCTGGAGTTCATTCCAGAAGAAGACCGTGCTGAAGGAAACATTATTGTCTGCGAGTCCAATGAGACAAGTAAACGAACTCTGGGAATAGAGTGGAACGTCCGAACAGACGAATTATGTTTCAAAGTTCATGAATTTCACGGAAACCCACCAGAAGGAATGTTTTATCGTATGTAGCATCTATCTTTGATCCAATTGGGTTTGTAGCCCCAATAATATTACCGGCTAAAGTGATCTTACAAGATACTTGTCGTCAGAAACTAGACTGGGATGCCGAGTTACCCATAGATTGTCAAGCAAAGTGGAATAATTGGTGTAGACATATAAAAGGGTTAGACCACTTAAGAATACCAAGGTGTTTGAAACCAGGGTTTGAACCATCATCTGCGCAAATTCATTGTTTTGCCGACGCCTCCGAGCTTGCGTATGGTGTTGTTGCGTATATTCGTTATGAAAGTGTTTCTGGTCAGATCCATTGTTCATTCCTGCTAGCTAAGTCTAGGGTTGCTCCTCTAAAACTACTATACCCAGAATGGAATTAACGGCCTGCGTTCTGTGTGCTAAGATTGGAAGGCACGTAAGGGAACAGTTAAGTATCCCCATTTCGTCAGTCATTTATTGGACCGATTCGACAGTTGTGCTTCATTGTATAAAAAATACGACTAAAAGGTTTGAAAGGTTTGTGAGTAACAGGTTAGAAACTAAACACGAGTTGTCTACGTCGAGCCAATGGAGATATGTGAAAGGTAAATTGAATCCTGCAGATCACGCGTCTCGTGGATTATCACTAAATGATAAGGCTAAGTTAAGGGAGTGGTTACAAGGGCCGAGATTCTTGTGGGAGGAAGAAATAAATGGCCTAACCTAGAAAAGGTTGAGAACACTATAGCCCATGTATTGACAGAGGATTTCGGACTCCAAGACACAATGATGAGTTCCTAGATCGATTTCGTACGTGCAAGTCGTGGTCCAGACTTCTAAGGGTATTTTCTTATTGCAGACGGCTTATCAATAATATGTTAAACAAGAGGAACGGAAATCGTCTAACCTTAGGTGCACTAAGTGCTGAAGATATCGAAAATTCGAAGAGTGACATAATTAAACTAGTCCAAAGTATCGCGTTGCCGGCCGAAAAAATAATTCTAAACAGCTCACCGTTGAGGGGCGGCCAAACCAAAACGTGGCATCAGTGCTTAAAGTCACTAACTTGTAGTCTAAGCCATGTTGGTAGATGCAGACTACTTGGTTGGGGTCCACGTGACTATCGTAACCAATGGTTGGAGACTCTTGGTGACATGGCTCAGAATCGATCACAATGGCGTCGGTGTATACACTCCCTGTCTTCCCTTAAACTAAGAGATTAAAATCGCTTCATATCTTTCTTTCTACGAACCAATTCTTTCTTCTTGTATTATATCTCTATATGCAATCTTTCTCTTATATATTACCACCTTTGACATAACCACTGCTATGAATCCGGTGTTCATCCTGTTGTGCTGATGCGGTATGGCAACCTGGACCGATGCACATATTTGCCTGGTCCTACGTTGTAGCTGACTGACTGACTGCTCACCGTTGACGCTCGGAGATAACGCTTCTAGACAGCAAAAAGGTCAAGAAGCAATGGACGAGGTGATCAGGAGAAAAAATTAATTCGTCAAAGTTCTATAAGAAATCTCAACCCCTTTATGTTAGAAGGCAAGATCCACGTGGGAGGACGTTTGCAGTTATCATGTTTACCCTTTGAAACCAAATATCCGATTATTCTTCCTAATAATCATTTTGTTACAGATATGATTATATTGCGTTATCATGTGATTAACGCACACGTTGGAGTTACTCAAACTCTGAGTAGTATTCGTGAGGAGTATTGGATTGTTAGAGGATATTCTACTGTTCAGAAGGTTCTAAAACGGTACTATTTATGTAGAAGACTTTACCCTACACCATGTTCCCAATTAATGGCACCGCTGCCAGAATACCGAGTAGAGACTGTTTCGCCACCCTTTAGTCAAGTAGGTGTGGATTACTTCGGACCATTTTATGCCAAACAAGGTAGAGTTGTCGAGAAACGTTATGACTGTCTATTCACCTGCTTATCTATTAGAGCTGTTCACGCAGAACTGGCCTACACTTTAGATACGGATTCATTTCTATGCGCATTATCAAGATTTGTTGCCAGAAGAGGATGCCCAAAGCGTATTTTTAGTGATAATGGAACAAAATTCCGAGGTGCAGATGCCAGTTTGAGACAGATTATACGTTCCTGGAATACTAATGAAATAGAAAACCACCTTAAAGAACGAGAACGTGAGTGGCGTTTCAACCCACCTAGGGCAAGTCATCGAGGTGGTGTGTGGGAACGCATCATAAGATCAGTTAGAAGAATCTTAAGAGTGCTTTTATTTCAAAACGTGTTGATCGATGAAACTCCGCAAACCTTCTTAACTGAGGCGGAACGGATGCTGAATGACAGACTTCTGGTTAAGATGACAGATGGCCCTGGTACCCTAGAAGCTCTTACTCTGAACAAGTTGTTTTGATTCATAAAAAATTATCATTCGACGATGCTTCGGTGGATTAGACATTATTATACAACAAAAGATGGAAAGAAGCTCAAAGACTAACCACCACATTCTGGAATAGATGGATAAAAGAACATTTACCGACTCTCCAAACAAGAGACAAATGGTTGGACGTACACAAGAACTTACAACCGGGTGACTTAGTCCTTGTTAGTAACGTCGAAATGAATAGAGGTCTATGACCTAAGGCTATTGTCGAGCAAGTAAGCTAAGGCCCGGACGGACGAGTTCGCACGGCAAAGTTGAGAACTTCAAACGAAGAAATCGTCAGAGATGTGCGAAGCCTATGCCTGCTAGAAGAAGCCGGTTGTCTGACGGCGACGACGACCCTGGACAATGGACGTGGTGTGCGTTTCGGGGGGAGTGTAAAATGTGATCGATAGACGAACCCACCAATAATAAAGGGAAACGCCCACCACCATATTAACTCCTTTTGACCTTGTACGACTGTATCCCTTTATTACCCAATCACAGTTTGATGTTCATTGTAAAACAATATTTGCTTGTTGACTCATTTTTCCTATTCTCTGGCTACTGTTCGGTATGTTATTTGTCTCTGTTTTTCCCTGTATTAATAGACCGTACTGTTTGTTTGTACACTGACGATGTTAATTTATGTTTTAGAAACAGATAAAGTTTATATAGCCAAATAGCTTGCTTGTTCTGACTTTGGTCAAACCAAGACTCTGTATTCGACGGTCTAGAGAATAGCTCAGAATTAAACCTGTAGGAAATTGCTTCCTACAGTGCCCTTGTTGTTTATGATAATTTCTAATTATCATTTCCGTCACTAAGTGTCGACTGGGTAAAAATATTGAATGTTTAAAAGCATTCAGGAAATCTGAGTAGCTTGGGAGACCTCCAACACAGACTAACCCGTCAAGCATTATAGGTGATAAACCCTTCAGATCATTATGACTAACTACTTTACTGTTGTTTTAAAATTCACTAAGTAATTCTCCATACACCTCTTTCTGAACCATCGTTAAAACTTTACGCTTGGCGATATCAAGCTCCTTTACTTTTAAGCATCCTAAATGAACGGATCCTTAGTGACTCGGTGAACACAGTGATATCAGGAATTCTAAGAACGTTCTAAGCCAGAATACAGCTCTGAATAAATTCAACCACTCAGAATAATAAGAAGGAATGGATGACATGTTGTATTTTATGCTATTCACGTTAACCACAGCAGTTTTTCTAGACTCAATACTGTCAGGAGTAGGTTCCGGACAGTCATTAATATTTATACAAAAATCGCCTTGCAGTAAAGTAGGACATTTAAACAAAGATTCAAGATCGGTCAATTTTTGTATACCCCTTGAGGTTCAATCACCCGGGTTCTGTGACGACTTTACATAACTCCATTGTTCAACTTTCGTATACTAGTGCAAAACAGCGAAGCGGTTGGCTTGTGGCAAGCCCATTTGGCCACTGTATCATTTGTCTACTCATTGTAACTCAGACACTTAATTCATCATGTTAATTTCTGTGTGCATTTCAGACTCTTAATTAACTATGTTAATTTCCGTGTGTGTGATTGAATGCATGTCTGTACATTAACCCTTAAGCTATACTCCTATTGGTTGCAATGTACCGATAATCGATAATTTATCCACACCCGATTAACTCTCAAAAATATATATGGATTTTCAACACACAGATTTACATTCACTCACACACACTCACTTTGTTTCATCGTGTGCTGGATCGCTGTACGGTTGCGGATTTTTATTAATCATTAACAATAAATTATCTCTACAACTGGTGTTCAGGCTTTTGAATAATTTCGCGTAAAATCCATAATTCTACCAGGAGATTTAGCCTATATTAAATACTCAGTTAACGGGATATTATTTATTGGAGTCAGATATAGAGGACATTAGCCTCAACAGGCTACATAGGTACTATACCGGTTTTCGGTATTCTTAATGTAGTATAACACTATCATGGAATCTGTATGGAAGTTTACTTTGCAGAAAAATTGGGCAGACTCCTCCGTAAGACTTCACTCATCCTTACACTTAACACCCCTACCGACATCTCAAGCCTCGGTACAGTGACTTGTTTGATAGGTGTTACTCTAGATTTGGTGTTCAACTAACTCGTGCGTAAACAACTGCTCCATAACCGATCTCTGAAGTATCACTGAACAAATGTAATTCTACTTTCGCGTCAGGTTCGTCGATTCTGTTCTTGATCCCCCAAGCTACCGTAACATGACCTATCTGAGGCATAAAATTCACCCAAATTAGCCACGTGAACATGTATGGCTCGTTGAGAGGCTTATGCCAGCCTATTTGGGATTTACATAATTTTCTCAAGTGAAGTTTGGCAGTAAGGCAGACTGGAGCAATTAGACCCAAAGGATCGAACAGAGAAGATACTACAGATAACATACCTCTCCTAGTCAAACGCTTTTCCGGTGCATCAAAGTAAAACTTAAGTACATCTTGTTTGAAATCCCATTATACACCTGAGGTTTGATGAGTGGTATCGTAACTCGATGACATTTATATCAAAGACTCCTATTTACATACATCAGGCAAGATGGTCCTTATTTCTTTAATTTAAAACCTCCTCTATATAATAATTCACTTATCTGCTTAACGAACTTCTTTGCTTGATCACAAGTAGAAAAGGATATCAAGCAATCATCAACATAGAAATTTTTCTTGACAGCATCTACGACGTAACGATCATTACCATCAGAGAATGTTTTGGGCTATCTTATTCATGACAAAGTTCACACAAAACGGCGATAATGTGACACCAAATGGATGAGAAGTCATTTGAAATTCAGATGTTTCCCTCGACATGTCTTCCTACTTCCACCACAGAAATCTTAAAGCTCCTCGATCAGGCTCAGGAACCTTTACTTGCATGAACATTTCCTCAACATCTACAGAGATCGCAACTGCCTCCTTGCGAAAACGTAATAATATACACACTAGCTCAGCAGTGGTGTTGGGTCCTTGATAAATCATATCATTTAGGGAAACCCCTGCAAACTTGGCGGCATGATCATGGACCACTCTAAGCTTTTTTGGCTTCTTCAGGTTTAACACTACATGATGAGGTAAATACCATCGAGGGCGATAATTTGGCTGCAATTTTATTTCAGGGACCTTCTCCTCATAGCCCTCAGTAAAGTTACTTTCAATACTTTTGGTATACCTGATGTGCAGACTGTCATCCCTCAACAATCTACGCTTCAAACTCTGCAATCTACTGTTTGCTACTTCATAATTCCCCGCTTTCATATTTGGATTCTTTTTTGATGGTATCGGAACAATAAAATGACCATTGTCGAAGCGTATGCCCCTTTCCACAATCTCTGTAGATGCCTTTTCTTCTACTGATACTGATTTATCACTTGAATAAAAATCAACAAACTACACATCATAAAGCTTGCGTATATGGTCCTCTAACGTCTGTACTTTACTAGTATGATTAATAACTCCTTTCTTAAATTCCGGGTATGATGCAGGTCCGAAAACAGTCCACCAGTAAACTTTTCACAGCATACGTGTTTTTCCTTCCACCCAACCGCTGGTCCAATACCCAATGTGCCTCCGGCACGTCGCAACCAATCAACAGTAGAACTTCTCCAGAGTCTAGGCTATCTATTGGTACGTCACTTAAATGTGGCCACTTAACTAGATTGTTCATTGCCGACTTCGTCGGCTTATGCCCTGGTATACTTTCCACGATCGAAGCTCCTTCAATCATTACGTGTTCAGACCGATCCAAAGAATATACCTCAAAGGGAGCATTCGTGACCTTCGTTATTCTATTACCGCTTACAGTCTGAACTACCACTGACTCTTGTCCTTCCTTCAGCCCGAGTGACCTCAAACAGTCTGACTTTATCAATTTTACATCAGAACCATTATCCAAAAGCGCACAACCCACAATTTCAGCATTTCCTGATCTCAATCATACGGGAGTCACTCCTAAAAACACTTGACTGTTTAGTGATTTAGTGAATCCGCATTAATTCTACGTACCGAGTTTATCATTTGAGCCATTTGTTGTAGAATCGTTGTGCAACAGGGAGTGATGTTTTTTCTCACACCTGTCAACGTTACAGCGCATTGTCAACTTACATTCATTAACTTTATGCCCATGCCTAAGACAGACACAGTAAGTACCTTTGGCTTTTGTGTGAGACCATCGATCTTGAACTGGAAACGCTAAAAATCGTGGCATTTTTCAACCGAGTGGTAATTGAAACACATACTGCACTTAGATTTTACAGTCGAACTGTTCCACTGTCCCGATTGCAAGTGACAGTTCGTCTTCACGTTATGTCCCTTTTTCGAACGATTCGCCAACTGTCAAAATCTACTACTGGCTACTCATGCACGAGGTAGACTTCTACCTGAAGTTTGTGCTGATTATGTTGTTCAGAAAAACGATGAAAGCTTCATGAGCAAACCGCCGAGGTCAGAGAACAAAACTCCATCGTAATCATTCATCTGAGCTGCAAATCTTCTCCACCGTATTAACGCCAAATGTATAAATGCATATATCCAAAAAAATATGTCATTCATTTGGTAATGGGATATCATGTTAAACCTTCTATGTATATGCTTTATACAAACAATAATATTTAAATAACAGCGTTTATTGAACTTAACATATAAACATATAAACACAATAATCGTAGAATATTTCCCTAATAGATATTTTTGTATTTCAGTACGTGTGTTGGGTTTATTTCATATTGCAATAGTAAAGCTTCTTAAATAATTTATGTTTGTTTGTACAGAGTTATGTAGATTGTTAAGTTTAAATTGATATCAAGAATCGATCAGTGTTAAACCACCAATGAAAAACTAGGAGCGCTGGACGGCCATTTCGTTCTAGTATGGGACTACTCAACAGTGCGCGTCCACGATCCCGCTAGCAGGATTCGAGCCAGGGCCTTCAGTCTCGTGCGCGAACCTTTAATCAACTAGACCGCTCAGCCGGCATCCAACGGTGTTAATGTCTAACTTTAACCAATCCACGTTTATCTACATTTATCCATTATAGTCAGATGAAGACTATTAAATATTGCAGAAAACATTAATAAGTAAAATAAAAAACGAAATGGCTGTATTGAAATATTCTCGTGTCATGACCTAGAGTAAATTGTATAAGTCAAACTAAGTTTTTAAAGACAGAAATCTGCATATATATGCAAATATGTATTGTAACAACAAAGAAGTATCGAAGTTTCCGAGCTTTAGGGTTAGAGATAATCAAATAGAAATGAGTATCACATTAGTTTTAATGAAAATGTTAAGTGTTAAATAAACATCAGCTGTTGACAAATGTTCGTTTAACGAATATTTAAGATTAATAATATCCAATAATTAGAAGTTTGTAAAGAAAGAAGCCTCATAATATTTATAATAATATAAAGGAATATGGGTACTTATATTATATTGGTGAGTAGGTCATTCGTAAGTTAAGGTAAAGAACTATTAAAGGTAAGGTAAAAGGTTATCAGCCCGTGATTCCTTAAATCATCTGAGACCTTTTATTCATTTTGCAAGTAAACAAGTGTATCAAATTACCCTTAAATAACTTTTTAACAACTTCCAGTTCCAAACATTATTTGAAAATTTATTGAATATATGAATTACAGGAATACAATAAACAAATGAGCAAATAGTTTCGTATCAGTAACAAAATCAGCTGTGGATAACCTGTTGCAAAAGGAATGATGTATTATCAAAGCATTTACAATGGTAATATTTATTAAAAGTTGTATATTAAACCGTAGCATGGTTTTAAAGTAACAGTATATATTCATAGGTTGAAGATATTATACAACTTTCTTCAATAATTTAAATTGTCCTCAAGCAGTTTTATTGTACTTGTTTACCAGGAATTATTCCTAACTAAGTGATTATGATTTCTGATATGATTAGAAGCCAAGAATTTCTGCTATTATATCGATTCAATGAAAATGTCAGATATTGCATCTGATTATTTTAAACATCCTCCTGAACTGATAAATTGAACTTGTTAGTACTCATCTGGATAAACGCATATTTGTGAAAGCTTTATCGAAAGAAATGCGAAACTATTTAGACACTAAATTAATTTTAACTTGGATAGGTGGTTAGGGTGATCTGGTTTATGCACATTTGTGTATTTTTCGTCATCAACCAGTTATTTTTATCCTTATTCCTTCAGTGATAAGTTGCATAGTGTTTGGAGCAGCATGACTTAAAGCCTTCGGAGGTTTTTATAATAGGACGAAACCTCTGTTTCGGATGTCATTATAAATTGTGTATTCAGTGATTTCCATATGTGATATAATTTGTAAAAGTCAATGTACATCGTTGAAATAAAATCGAGAATTCTTTGAACTGTGTTTTTTTCCAACCCTTCAAATCTACTTTCGATATTTTGCTATCAAAACAGAAATAGCAATGTTCTTTGGTAATTGATTTTATTAAATAACATTTATTCTTGATACTACTTACAGTAGTAAAACATTCAAACATAAAAACGTCTTATAGTAACAATTATTGAATAACAATTAAACTAAAGCGTTGATAAGCAAAGGTGGATGGTGGCTAGCAGTAGAATCAAGGACGCGCGATTCATCCTATCTGATACTGGTCAGCTGGATGTACTTGCATCCTAGATTTGATGCTCTCTACGGGACTGAAATCAAAACGTCGATATTCATACAGATATTCCTTTTTATATCTCCGTAAATGCTTATTTCCTCTCCCTGATACTTGATAATCTATTTCCGTTTTCTCTGAGACCGAAAAAGATTCTTATCAGAAGAGAGACTCACTTCGGCTTTTTATGTTTAAGATACTACTCACGACTATAATCAGCAAGTATTTTTAGCTGATCAGACAATTAATTATCAACCGTTTTTTAAGGATGAAAACAATTTTATTGTACCTTAACTAACTTGTGTATTTCAAGGTTTTATTTGAAATGTTTATTTTTTAATCTTTTTGATAAAATCGTGTTTTAGTTGATTCATAAATTTAGAACAAACTTAGCAAAAAATTAAGTGTTAACTAAAGTTCACAAATATATAATACAAGAAAATGGCTATATCAAATACAATAGAAATCATAAATATATCAATTTAGTCGATTTACTGGAATGGTGTGTATGTACACATATACGTAGCGTAGAGGAAAAAATATTCAGTCGTCTTCTGGTGTGTGCTACTGATGTCGACAGATATAAGTAGTATGTATCATTAATCGACATTGGAATGTCTAATCGTAGAAGGTTAAAAAGAACAGAGGATGATTGGTGGGAAAAATAAGGAACAATAAAGCCTAAGAAAATTGACTGTCATCTTGCAAATTAAGTATTTTCCGTATGATTTTCAGACTTCACTAAGAGATTGTGTAATTTTGTGTCCACAATTTGGTTGTCCCCATTTGTGTTCGCGTTCACTATCTGTGAAGATTCGTTCTACTGAGAGAGTGATATCAAATAGTGGACTAGTGAAGAATCAGAACGTTCTGGACAGTTCTCTATCTGATTTTGATTAAACATTTTCAAGATATGTAAGTTGTTCAGTTAGAAAATTATACTTGCTGTTGTTGCCAACTCATTAAATTTGTAATACAGTTATTTCACGGAATGTTTATGATTGACCGTGACCCAGGAAGTTAATTAAAATTATTTTGTACTAGTTTTGTCTTTTGTATTAACTAATGTACTGTACTTGAATTACTTTTGTTTGAGTGATTTATAGGGCATGTGTGATAAATAGCACTGTATGCCTTTTAATTCCTCCAACAGCCATTCTAGGGTAACTACCGGTCCCAACCCCGAATAAAGGGGGAAGGTCACGCATGAGGTCAGCAACCTCATCCTATAGAAAACAACCTTGCTAAAACAACGTCGTCCTGAAAAAATCATTTAAACTCCCCCCTGGGAGTCAACTGATCTTCATCTAAATGAATTATGATGCCTCTTGATGAAAGCCAAGACCTGAGTGACTACGGAAGTGAGGAGATAAAATTTGATGATCCATGGAATAATTGAGACCCATTGAACCCAGGCTGAACAGAAAAGGATAGATTCGGTAGAGTTACTGTTGTAATGAGATGGTGGAGAAGATTTGTAGCTCAGGTGGATGATTTTGGTGGAGTTTTGTTCTCTGAGCTGGATGGTTTGTTCGTGGAGCTTTCATCGTTCTTCTGAACGACATCATCAGCTCCACGACCAAACCATCCAGCTCAGAGAACAAAACTTCACCAAAATTACTGTTGTAATGCTCCGCACATTCTGGCAGTTGCCGTTCGAAGAAGTACGAAGAGCACTTGCATGATGAGAATCTCATGGATTCTGTACCATCAAAGTGAAGGAGGAGGGAATTACAGTGAATATTATCCAGTGACAGGCGTCCAACTACGAGAGAAATGAAGGCAATGATGATCATAGCGAAGAGCTCAGGAAAAAACCTGACAATATTGATGGGATACCTAAACACCAAAGTCAGAATGGACAACACCGTATATGGAGATATCATTGGAAGACATCGACTGACTGGGAGAAAGAAACAAGAATGCTGAGAGAGTTGCAAATTTATGGTTATAGGTGGCACTATATTCCCACACAAACGCATTCACAAAGCTACATGGGTATCACCGGATCATACAACATAGGACCAGATCGACCATATTTGCATCCAAAAATGATCGAATAAATCAGAATGGTCATTAGACAAATCAAGAGTGGCAAAGCGACAGGACCTGAAAATATGCCAGACGAAGTACTAGAGCCACGCATAAAGGCAACCGAAAACATGCTCTACGTTCTATTCGGGAAGATTTGGGAGGAAGAACAGGTGCCGACAGAATGGAAGGAAGGACAACTCATAAAGATAGTAAGTTATGAAGATCTGTACAAATGTGAGAATTGCAAAGTCATCAAACTGCTGTCAACACCAGGAAAAGTTTTCAACAGACTGTCGTTGAACAGAATGAAAAATTCAGAAGACGCCCAACAATGAGGTCAACAGACCGGATCCCGTAGGGATTGGTCGTGCACAAACTAAAATGCGACACTGAAGATCATCGTTGAACAATCAATTGAATGGAACTTGCTGATAAACGATATTTGAGCGTATAGATAGAAAAATCACGTTGAATCTTGTTTTGGACTAAGGAAATAGCTGAAAAGATCGTCAACATAAAAATTCACATGACAGACTAAAATGCAAAGTCGTGCACTCTGGACGGCTGACAGATGCATTCCACGTGAAGACCAGTGTTAGATCAGGCTGCTTATTTCCGCTGTTTCTCTTTCTTTTGGTTGTCAAATGGAATTCGAAAACCTTCGATTCTCAGAGGAAGCACGGTATACAATGGACAACTTGGATGAGACTAGATGGTTTAGACTTCACAGATGATCTGGCTTCTCCGTCCCAGTAAAAAAGGCGGGCCAAGACAACCAGTGTAACGGCGGCCTCGGTAGCAGTAGGTCTCAACATTTACAAAGGATAAAGCAAAATCCTCAAATACAACACGGAGTACAGTAGCTCAATCACACTTGACAGAGAAAATCTGGAAGAGGTAGAAACGTTCACGTACCTGGACATCATCGACGAAGGAAGAAGATTTGATGCAGATGGAGAAGTGAGGATGAGTAAAGCAAGAGCCGCATTCCTACAATTGAAGAATATATGGAACTCAAAACAACTGTCAACCAATATCAAAGTAAGAATCGTCAATACGAACATCAACACAGTTCTACAGTACGGAGCTGAAATGTGGAGAACTACTACAACCATCATCAAAAAGGTACAAGTATTTATAAACAATTGTCTAAGCAAGATACTTATTGTCCGTTGACCGGATACCATCAGTTACAATCTACTGTGAGAGCGAACAAACCAGCTTCCAGCTGAGTAGAAAATTAGGAAAAAACGATGGAAATGGACAGGGCATACATTACAGAAATCTCATACACATAGTTCCCTTTATTATTTTAAATAGAGTAAGAACAAAGGTTGGTGCAGAATAATATGAATTCATTTTATTTCGTTAGGTTCGCATCAGCTGCTTACAACCTAAAATATTTAAAATTCAACGTTATTATAGATATTGACATACTTATACAACAGAGGGCGATGAAGGATGAATATATGTAACATAATGTGGTAAAGATTTCGTTAGAGTGATTGAGGTCATAAAAATTTTTTTGTTTCGAATATATAGAGTTTGGGAGGGAAGGTTCCAGAAAATTGAAATAGTGATTAGAAATCATGGAATTAAAACACATTAGACGATTATGTAATGGAGTAACTGAAAATAGATTAATGTTGATAAAGAGAGATATGAATTGAAATTGGTCAGTTATGAGTGATGTAATTATAAAATTCAGAAAGAGTTGAAATGACGTAATTAAAAATAAATAAAATAAAAGGGGGTGGGGTGAATGTTACCAGGGCAAAGAAAGATTTATTACTGTTTCTTTTTGTATACAAAGATCTGGTTTTAAACGTTTGATTGCTATTGCTTCCGCGAATTTCAAAGGTTTGAATTTGATTGTTTGTTGATCACTCTGAAGGACTTCAGTATATCGACTTCGTGTCATCAGACTTCTCGTGGCAAGCGCTAACTTGAAATCCTGAAAGGAAACGGGAAAGAGGAAGATCAAAAAACACATTCCATTGGGAATCGGAAGCAGGCATTGAAAGAGTGAATAGCAACTGGAACACAACTAGAAAGAAAACCCCAGTAAAAACGTGGTTGGAGAATGCTGGTAACTGGTTTACGCTCCTCCTCGTGTGGTGACAGACGTAATGTGTAAGTGTGCAACTATATATTTTCATATTTTTAATCTGATTGTGTACCCGAGACAAAACGCTTATCTGTTATAATCAATCTTACAGAAATGTGTTAAGAACGCTGTTAGTCAAAATAGAAGTTCCAATTGTAGATGCCTGTTACCCAGACAAACTCATGTAACATATAGGTGATTTTCTAATGAATCGATACAAAATAGACATTGATTAAACTTTCCACCATAGTTTCGTCAGTCCATACTACCTTTTACACAATATGGATAACTCACTTGTTAAATGAATGACAAGAAAAGTTAATTTTATTGTGCAGTGAAATCTCAGATACTTGATTTGTCGTTGTTTAAATCAAATCACTTGTGGTTATCATCAACCAAAATTTGTTAATTTGAAGACAAAAATCTTATATACGTTTATGATTCACACTTATGAATCTAGTTTCGCCCAATATGAAATGTCACTTGAAACACATACATAGTCACCAGAGTTTGATGGATTAAAGCAAAACTTATTTCTCATAAGTAATTTTTTACTTAACTATAAAGTAACTTTTCATCTGATAAACAATCTTGAGATGATGAAGATTTGTAACTTAGGTGGATGATTTTGATGAATTTTTGTTCTGAGCTGGATAGTTTGATCGTGGAGCTTTCATCATTCTTCTGAACGACATCATCAGCACAAACTTCTAGGATGAAAGCTCCACAACCAAACCATCGAGCTCAAATAAAAAAACTCCATCAATATAAGTAATCTTTAGCCTGATTTCTTTCATTAATGTAAAAGCAACTAACTCAATATTCCGTTAGAAATTTATAACTTAATTCAAATAATATCTTAGACAAATAGTCATACAAGATTTTCCTGCCAAAATATTCCATAAATTTTTTTAGTATTACAAATCAATATTTGGTATCTTATGATTTAGTTCAATCAAAACGTAAGCAAATGTTGTCATATGCAACAAGCGCACAATTTCATGATTATGATTGATAAGAATATGCTTTTCTATGTGTACTATGTTCAAATGGTTATATTAAAGTGTATATTGTAAACATTTGTAATGTGAGCAAATCAATCAGTCACTTTTGTACACATAAAGTGCTATTTGGCTCATGTCAAAACAGTAATATTCAGTTTGTTTTTTCTTTAAATTCATTTAATTTTTGAGCATTTTTCAATCAGAATTGAAAACAAAGTAACACTTGACAAATTAGTTTTTTTCTAAAAATCAAAAGAGTACAATTATCTTGTTTTTTTTCAACCTGCAGGTAGATCTTGGCATAGTACTGTGGAATGAATAGAAGTATAACCTATACTGATGTCATTTAAACGACAATTTGTCAATGGGTACATGCTTTACTCAACATGTTAACTATCTTAGAACATTTAAAGTGAACAAATCACTACAAAAGCTTAGATTGAACAATAGCTAGCCTTAATATAGATTTATAGAAATTATAGTTAGGCAATGTGAAGTAATAAGTAATTTACATAGGTAAAAAACGTAATCTTTCATTGACATGATAAGTAAAGGTTATATGAATCTTTTTTTATGTTTGTTAAGCTGAATATTTGAAGAAATCACTAGACTATACTAACCTTTTCCGAATTTAGAAATGACTTGGATACTAAGATTTATTTCACTGGTGCTATATTATACAATATCATTGTGCCTGCCCGTTTTAGCGTTTTGAACTATAACAAAGTTGAGATTAACTCAACAATTTCTACAAAGACTCAAACATAGCAATCGTCTCTGTACCTTTAATTAAAGCCCCATAGATATACGTAGGACAGTTCTATAACCAGTTACCTTAAAACGTTCTTAATTTGCTCAGTCCCAAAGACGAAAAATAGCAGTCTCTATGGATTATTAGCAAATTATTTACCTAACGGTCTGGAATATTACCATATATCTTGGCACCGCTAAAGAAAAACTGCTCTACGAGCCGACTACAAATACGTACATCATAGCAATCCTGGGTCTTACATAACAATTAGCAACTTGTATACACTGTAGAGTATTTTCTCTTAAATAAATTGAGGCTAAAAGACGTCAAAAGATGACTGTTTTAACTAGACGAACGCGTTTAAAAAAACAGAAGATCATAACTAAACGAAGACTATGGAAAGTTGCTTTGCAAAGTTTATTATTTACTCTCAATGAATAACAAATTTAAAAGTGTTCTGTTACTAAAGTTATTAACCAGGATAATGTAATAAACTCATTGGGCACTCCAGACCAGCAGGCCTGGCGAGTCACAAACTTAGAGGTTGAGACAAATTACGACACATATAAAAGCTCTTCCCTTCTTTCTTCCCTGTGGCTAGCTCAGAAAGATATGAGAGTCACTTTCTTCTACCAAAAAGCATCCAAGAGGACACCGTTAAGTTAGAGACCAATTTATCATACAAAAACGTGATTGTAACAAACTTAAGAAGAATCGCTAAAAAGATAACCATGACCTTCCCCTGAATACACCCTGTAATAAATAGTGTACAGAACATCATCAGAAACGATTTATTGATAGTCGTAAACCTTCTGTCAACAACACATAGCCGCACAGATTTACTCGATTTCAGCAAAATTTTCGATAAGTAATTGCACACCATTACTTACTTACTTACGCCTGTTACTCCTCGTGAAGGAGCATAGGCCACTCACCAGCATTCTCCATCCAACCCTGTCCTGGGCAATCCTTTCCAGCTCCGTCCAGTTGTAATTCATCCTTTTCATATCTGCTTCTATTATCCGACGCAATGTGTTCTTTGGCCTTCCTCTTTTTCGCTTCCCTTCAGGGTTCCAAGTTAGGGCTTGCCTCGTGATGCAGTTTGACGATTTGCGTAATGTATGTCCTATCCATTTCCATCGTCTTTTCCTAATTTCTTCTTCAGCTGGAAGTTGGTTTGTTCTCTCCCACAGAAGGCTATTGCTGATGGTATCCGGCCAGTGGATGTTGAGTATCTTGCGTAGGCAGCTATTTATAAATACTTGTACTTTCTTGATTGTGGTTGTTGTAGTTCTCCAAGTTTCAGCTCCATACAGTAGAACTGCCTTGACGTTCGTATTGAAGATTCTCACTTTGATATTGGTTGAAAGTTGTTTTGAGTTCCATATGTTCTTCAATTGTAGGAATGCGACCCTTGCTTTGCCGATCCTCGCCTTTACGTCTGCATCTGAACCTCCTTGTTCATCGATGATGCTTCCCAGGTATGTGAAGGACTCTACATCTTCCAGAGTTTCGCCATCAAGAGTGATTGGATTGCTGTTCTCCGCCTTGAATTTGAGGACCTTGGTTTTCCCTTTGTGTATGCTGAGGCCTACTGATGCAGAGACTGCTGCTACACTGGCTGTCTTCATCTGCATCTGTTCGTGTGTACGTGATAGGAGGGCTAGGTCGTCTGCGAAGTCCAAATCGTCTAATTGATTCTGAGCTGTCCATTGTATTCCGTGTTTTCCTTCAGATGTTGAGGTCTTCATAATCCAGTCGACCACCAGAAGAAAGAGGAAGGGAGAGAGTAAACAGCCTTGTCTGACTCCAGTCCTTACTTGGAATGCATCTGTCAGCTGTCCTCCATGCACTACTTTGCACTGTAGTCCGTCGTATGAGTTCCGGATAATGTTGACAATCTTCTCAGGAACTCCGTAGTGTCGAAGAAGTTTCCATAATGTCCTCCTATCTACACTGTCGAATGCCTTTTCATAATCAATGAAGTTGATGTATAGTGATGAGTTCCACTCAACTGATTGTTCGACGATGATCCGTAGTGTTGCAATTTGGTCTGTGCACGACCGATCCTTACGGAATCCAGCTTGTTGATCTCGAAGTTGGGCGTCTACTGCATCCTTCATCCGGTTCAGCAACACTCTGTTGAAGACTTTCCCTGGTATTGACAGTAGTGTAATGCCTCTGTAGTTTTCACATTTGCTCAGATCTCCTTTCTTTGGAATCTTGACGAGGTGTCCTTCTTTCCAGTCCATTGGCACTTGTTCCTCCTCCCAAATCTTTTTGAATAGAAGGTATAGCATGCTTGTGGTTGCTTCGATGTCTGATTTCAGTGCTTCAGCTGGTATGTTGTCGGGTCCTGCTGCTTTCCCGTTCTTGATTTGTCTGACGGCCATTCTAATTTCTTCCGTCGTTGGTGGGTTGACATCTATAGGAAGATCTATGTGTGCTGCTTCGATGTCCGGTGGATTCATTGGAGCCGGCCTATTCAGGAGTTCCTCGAAGTATTCTACCCATCTGTTACGCTGTTGTTGAATTTCGGTGATTGGCTTGCCTTCTTTGTCTTTGACCGGCCTCTCTGGTTTACTGTATTTCCCTGCTAGTTTCTTCGTTGTATCGTGAAGCTGTTTCATATTTCCTTCTCTAGCAGCTTTTTCTGCCGTCGTTGCTAGTTCTTCCACGTATTTCTTCTTGTCGGCTCTAATGCTCCTCTTCACTTGTTTGTTTGCTTCTATGTATTCAGCTTGTGCTTGGACTTTCTCTGCTCGTGTTCGGCTGTTGTTAATTGCTGCCTTCTTGTTCTTCCTTTCTTTGATCTTGTCCAGTGTTTCTATAGAGATCCATTCCTTATGATGGTGTTTCTTTAGGCCCAGAACCTCTTGACACGTTGAAGTTAATGCTTCCTTGATGCCTTTCCAGTTGTCCTCCATACTAGTTTCTTCTTCTTCTTCAGTAGATCTTGTAAGGCTTGGAACCTGTTGTTGAGAGCTATCTTGAATTCATTGAGTTTGTCAGTATCTCGAAGGAAGGCTGTATTGAACCTTTGTAGTGCTGTTTGTCCACTTGTCCAGTTCTTTTTAGCTTCAGTTTTAAATTGGCTACAACTAGGTGGTGATCTGAAGCTACGTCAGCACCTCTCCTGGTTCTCACATCTTCCATTGTCCTTCGGAATTTTTTGTTGATGCAAATATGATCTATTTGGTTCTCTGTAGTGTGGTCCGGTGAGATCCATGTAGCCTTGTGTATACGCTTGTGTGGAAATATTGTGCCTCCTATGACCAATTTGTTGAATGCACACAAATTTGCAAATCTTTCTCCATTTTCGTTTCTTTCTCCCAGTCCATGTCGTCCCATAATATCTTCATATCCAGTGTTGTCTATTCCGACTTTGGCATTTAGATCTCCCATCAGAATAGTTAGGTCCTTTCTTCGGCATTTCTCAATGATTGACTGCAGCCGCTCGTAGAACTGATCTTTAATGTCGTCGTTGCTATCATTGGTGGGTGCATAACATTGGATAATATTCATTAAGATCCCCTCCTTCTTTGTTTTGAATGATGCTTTGATGATTCTGGATCCGTGAGACTCCCATCCTACAAGTGCATTTCGTGCTACTTTGGACAGCATAAGAGCGACTCCCTGAGTGTGTGGAGCATTTTCCTCTTCGTGACCGGAGTATAGCAGCATCTCTCCCGTAGCTAGCCTTTTCTGTCCAGCTTGGGTCCAGTGGGTTTCGCTGATTCCCAGTACTGCTAAGTTGTATCTCCTCATTTCCATTGCTATTTGACTGGTCTTCCCGGTTTCCCACATTGTTCGAACGTTCCATGTACCTATAAAAATTTTTGCTCTGGTTGTTAGAAGGGGCATCGGCCTCGTGGCTTCCGAAGGAACTCGGCTTTCACCATGAAGCGTCATAATTCTTCTAACTGAAGACCTTCTAACTCCCAGGGCAGAGTTTAAATGGTTTGGATTATTTTTTCTGGTAAGCGTTTTTTTAGCGAGTTAGTTTTCTACGGGATGGGGACGCTAACCCCATGCCCAACCCTCCTCCTTTATCCGGGCTTAGGACCGGCAGTAACCCTGTTGGAGCTACAGGCGGAGTTGATTGCACACCATCCCTCTAAAAAAGTTGAAAACTTGGGATTCACCTGACTCCTGATTAAGCACATTGGAAAGGTTCTTGTTTATAGGCTAAATAGAATACAAACTACGTCCATAGTCATTTATTAGAAACCGGCACTTATGGAGCTATCTGTGAGGACTATAATAAATCAAAAACTGTTAGTCTCCTACGTCACCAAACTTCCAGACATCGTCATCAATTTAATTAAATGTGCCTCTACGGTAGCTAGAAAACCTAGATGATGCTCTGGCGAACTACATTTCACGTTAGCCTTCGTTTACAAGTCATTGTAAATAAAGACTTGAGGACCATGGATAACTTTATTTCAGTTACAATTAAAAGTTTTAGAATGAATGACTTTGATAAAGTTGGATAAAGTATGTTCGCCACACTTTACAGAGAACCAATGATGAGCACAAATCTAGAAGATTGAGCATAAACCCCAAGTCTGTATCTGCTGAATAACTTTCGTCTCTTGGAAAGATATTACAGGACGTCTAATAGTGCAGCATCACAGATGTTCGGTTTAACGAGAAATGAAAGAATTGATAAGTTCAACCAGATTATTTTTTAGTAGTTTAAAGGGTCACTTTATTATGATACATACAATACAAAGAGATTTACTCTTTTGATCTGTTAACTGGATTAGAATCACTTAGGAGACACAGTGGACTTATTCAAAAAGTAGGTTCGATCTAAAACCATATGGAGTACAGGATTGAAAATCAGATAATCAACTCTTGAAATCTACTAATGTAATAAATGGCACCTACATCCCAGGATGTTTTATTTATAAAGAGATTAAACATCTACTGATGCATATTGGAAAAGAACTATAGAAGGTTTCTATTCTCCTCTCCACAAATCACAAATATGAATAGAATAATTTTATCATGGAAAAAGAACTTATGTTTTCAATCAGTCGTTTAAAATGTGATACGCATCAAGACAGCATTCATTCAGTGTTTAAATTAAATATTTCCGCTTACACCTAGCAACTATTATTTAAAGTCATTACTTCATTTCGTATTATGATTTGATTATTTAAACATCAACTACATGATGTTTGCATGCTTTATATATCGAAATCGCTTACAATTTCTTCTATACAGTTCCATTCACTTAACTCCTCTGAAGTCCTTCTTATGTTACTGACGGTCTCAAACCTGAATAAAGTAGGAGGGTTGAACATGAATTTAGTAACCCAATCAGATAAAAATTAACCTTGCTTGAAACTACTAATTCTTCTATCCACTTGTGATACAAATTATTTCAAAAGATATGATTTTAAACATCATATGCATTTTCAGTGCCGAGCTAGTAATGCTTTTCTGTCCGACAGTTTCAAATAAGAATAAATGACTATATTATAAATGATAGCAAGCAATCAAGATTCAGAAAATAAATATAGTTACTTGGTATTGTTTGGCTTGTATCTTCCAATTGAGGTTGAGGACTGCAATTGATCAGTCTGTTATTGGCATATGTGCATACTGTGCGTATGCCTCGATATTGCCTTAATTCACAAGCTTTTGTGTAGGCAGTGGTGGATAGTGGCTAGCAGTGGAATCCATGACGCGCGTTTCGTCCTATTTGGGACTTGTCAGCTGGATGTACCTGAATCTCAGAGTTGATGTTCACTATGAGACTCGAACCCCGTACCACTCGCTTCAAACGCCATTGCGTTATCCACTTAGCTACGTCAACTCTGAGATGCAGGTACATCCAGCTGACGAGTCCCAAATAGGACGAAACGCGCTCCCTGGATTCCACTGCTAACCACTATCCATCACTGCTTATAAATATAAATATTAAATGTGCGTAGTATTTATTGAAACTCAAAATAAAGTGAATGTAGGCAAAGAGTTCGTAAATTGATTAAAAACTTAAAAAACATATAAGTCACATTTGTTATTTGAAACTCATTGAATCAATATGAAAGATTGCAAATATAATTCTTGTCAAAATATCAATTTTCATTCATAACTAGGTTTTAATTTCTATGTTAACAACAATACCGTTTCTTTTCATGGAGTTTTGGGCACTACTTTCATTTGCAGATTCTATAAACTCATGATATTGTCGAAGATTCAGTTAATTTCTTATTTAAAGCTAGTCGTCTGGATCTATTTGAATCAATTTTTATAACTCAACTAGAATTCGAACCATACTTTTATTGCTTTAGATATAGATGTGAAATTCTTTTTTTTTCTCGTGACTTACAAAAGCTATTCACTTGTGTCAACATCAATTTTGAATACCTAATAATACATTCAATTCATGTTACTAATTTCTAATAAAATCCACATCATACATTCTATTGCTAAAGAAAAAAAAAGAAGTCTCTTTTTTCTTTGTTTTTGTAATCATTTAAATCAATTATTTATAATCAGTGTTTTGCTTTCCAAGTTTGTTTTTTTAATTATTGTTTTATGAAAATCAATAATTCAGGTAATAATTTATATCTGATACATTTCTGCATAGAAACACATCCTTAATATGATGATTGATTTTCTTATGATTGTAAAAAAAGAGGTTTTCAAATACAAGTAAACCTATCATTATTATTATTATTACTATTATTACTATTATTATTATTATTCTCTATTACAAATAGTAACAGAAAAAACAAAAGTTATTATTGTTGTTGTGTGAAAAATATTTTTTTTTAAATTCATATTATCCATTGGTTACTTAGTCATTCATGTTGAAGTTTTCTGGAAAAAAATGTTTTTGCATTCATATCAGTGATGTACATGAGTATATATATATGCTCATATGCTCATATATGCTCATAACTAGTCCTTATAAAAACTTTGTTAACCGATTTATCCAACTGGATACATAAGTTTATATTATATATATAGAAGTACATTTATTTACAAATATTAAAAAGTCAGAAAGAACTTGACATTTTTCTCTGAATATGAGGAATAAAGAAGTTTTCTCTTATCAACAAGAACGTGATTATATTGATGATTGTTTACGTCATGTTGGAAGTAAACAGCATTTATTTTATGAAACACATATTTGTACAATATTTCGTGTAAATGCTGGTCCAGCAGAACATTTTTCTGAAACAAGAGCATTATATCTATTGCAAAAATATCGTCGTAAACGACAATCTCATTGTACTGGAAGTTTATTAGAAGATCGTATTAGTTTTGAACGAAATAAAGCATCTGGTAAGATACCATTTCGTCCATGGGTAACATATAAAGAAATTAAAGAATTATACATAAATAGAGCTACTCCACATTTTTTTGTACTATGTATTGATTCTATGTATAGTTCTATGAGATATTATGAAATATATAAATGTAAAATTCCTGAAACAGCACAAACAGTTTGTGAATATCTTAGACGAGCAATGAATGATACAGATAAAGTATTACGTGATTTAACATCTATTCGACAAGTTTACGTTGATGATGTGGGTCGTGTACGTTCAGTAAGTAATTTTGAAGTTGAAAACAATCGTGCAACAATTTCAATACCTGAGAATAATCAGAATTATTATACACATAATAATATTAGTCCTGTTTATTTACCATCACCAGTTATCGTTTCACCAGTTAAACAAAGTTATAGTCCATCACTTAATGCCAGTGCTAAACGTCGAACTATTGACAGTTTACATGATGTAACTTATCTCACTTATGATCCACACAAAGGTATAATAACCAACAGATATGGTCCAGTCTATTTATACTTGTATAGACCAAAAAGTCAAGGAACTTTGGGAAATAATTCCATTTACTCAGATAGACGAAGTAGTTATAGTTATGGAAATGAAGATCATCATAGAAACTCACCATACAGGTATTAAAATAAATCAAACAATTAACTATTTCATATATTCATTCATAAATCACATAATGGTAATATTCTTTTAAAGAAAACAAATATCTAACAAATATTTTAATGGTGTTTTGTATTTATTTCTGAAAACTTATGTATCGATCTACAAACATTTAAAATCATATATTGATTGACTTTCGATATCATTTTTGGTTTTTCGATCACCTTTTTTTTCTTTCTATACTCAAATATATAAATTTCTTTCTTTCCTAAATCAACAAAAAACAAGCCATAGATACAATAATAATCAATAATATCACCATTTCAAATAGTTTCTTTGTTGGCTTATATCATTGACCATATGTATATAAATCTGTAAAAGCAAGACTAATTTTCAGATTGTAACCATGGTCAAATATTTTCTTTCAAAAACCAAAAAAAATAATAATAATGATACAGTATAAAAAAAAAAGTTAATTGAGAGTTTATAAGTAATGAAAATATAAAATGACTATTTATCTAACGAAATATACAAATGGTAGATAATTAATGTAAGCTGAATAGAAAACAAATGGAGTGAATCTATATATCTATATTTGAATGACTGTGTTTTATGTTAACCGAATATACGTAAATATTACTTTTGATAATATTTTGTTACTAACTTCAAAACTTTACATTATCACTGTTGTTTCTTTACCTTTTTTTTTCTATTTCTTTTTCGCTCTTAAAAAAAGAAGCCACTCAGTTGTAGTTGTTTAATTCAACAAAACATGTATGCTCATATAGTTTAATTAAACAATTGAAATAAAACTAGATATTATGAATTGGATTATTGGTTTACATCTTTTCTTTATATAATATAAAAACATAATATATATTCATTTAAGTGAACATTTAAAGGCTTTTGTTTTTTTAAAAGAATTACATAATGATCCATTGACAAATCATCTAATTATACATTTATGGGTGAAATCAGGCTTACAAGGTTACTGAAAATAACTAAGGTTATAGATTGAATCATTTACTAATCAAATACTTATTATATCTGAATAAAGGTCTTAATCATATTGAAATGAATTCTTAATTATTGTTTGTTCCTAATCAGTATATTTTTTTTGTTGCTCACAGCTTTATTGTTCATAGTTTATACTTTCTGATCAATAATTCATTATATAATACAAACAGTTTGGATTTTTATACACCAATGGTAAGCGTCTGCATGAAACGTAAACATCGTTATTCTTCTACTCATAATTATTATAATGTGTTGATAATTATCGCTGAAAATCCATTAGTATTGTTATTAAGTAAAAACATACATTAGATTCACTCAGAGAATGATTTTTCAAGAAATCTTTCGATTACTTTGTATGAAAGCATGTGGTATAGACATTGTAAATAAAAGTTCCTTTATTTTTCATATTAGAGCTAAGTATATAGTCGAAATTAAACTTAATAACGAGAAAATATAAGAACCATTTATGTAAATGCCAAACTAGGTGGGTCATACAACACGGAGCGCTTTCACTTCTCAGTAATACTAGATTGTTTTACATATAAAATATTCACTACATCGTTTCCTTAAAGAATGGTTTATATCTAAAAGATTCCATGAATTAATTCGGTTGTTTTTTAATATTAAATAAATATAAGCGGGATGGATCGTGGCTAGCAGTTCAATCTAGGTCGTGGATTTTACCCTATTTTTAATTAATCAACTGAATGTAACTACACCCTAAAGTTGATGTTCATCCTGGGACTCGAACCTAGTACCGTTTGTTTTTAATCTCATCGGGTTATCTACTTGGCTATTGAGTCGAAATAGTCACTGGCTTGTGCAATAAACTAAGGTTTGATTTGTTTTTCTTGATTGCTTGAATCTTTCCATTGATGTTGAGAACTTCAAGTGATCAGTCTTATTTGGCATATGTGCATCCTGTACGAACTACATCTATATTGTCATTAAACCACAGGCATTATAGGTAGAGATGGGTGGTGGCTAGCCGTGAAATACACAACGCGCATTTTGTATCATTTGAGACTGGCCATGTAGATGTACCTACATGTGACACCTAGATTTTCACATAAAAACACCTTCATAATTATCAAATTAGGATATGCCACTTAAATACCTCTCATATTATCCTCTCTGGGGCTTAACATTGTTCATTAAAATATCTAATTTGTAACTATACTGAAAGTATAAACTGAAATAATAATTAACCTAACAATATCAAATTATTTCTGTAAACGTGAGAGTGAACATTATAATTAACGTCTATTTTTGCCAATATTTATTCAATATTTTAGCTCCTATTTGAACTATGCCAAAACAGAATCAGTTGTTCATAATCCATATTGTTTTATTGACACTTGAATAAAGTTGACTTCTAATCAATAAAAACAAATGACCTAAATACATAGAAACATCACTTACGTTCATAGTCTTCATATATAAGTAAGTTCATGTAGATTTTGAAAGATTTTAATTCAGCACCTATCATTGACAACTGACTGTCAAAATAGTAAATCAATTTATAGATTCGAACGTTTAAGAATAATAGCACGATAGATATATCTCGTTATTTGTTCATTATCATGGCCTATACCTAATAAAAGTGAGATCATACAAGGTCTTAAGTAAAAGTGTAGAAATTGAAAATTAAGCAACTCATTTCAGTCACTTTCCGTTGACTATATTACTCAATACCTTTTATCTGTTATTCATATTGAGGGAGAATGAGCGGAAATGTCAGTAGTTTACTTTCAGACATCCAATAATGTTTAATTTACCGTTAATCGAGATAAAATAGTGTCTGTTACACAAATCCAAATACTTTGAATGTATTAAGTTTTATAAGTTTTTATATTCATTCATAAGTGGATTATAACCAGTTTTCTGTTTGGCGAAATTCATTAAAACAGAACTATTAATGACTGATTCATGGACGATTATTTTGGATAAGGTAATTCATTACACGAAGTTTAGTATCTAAAAACTTATTCACTTATTAATGCATTAACAGGTTCAACAAACATTATTGTCCTATTAATGCTGTTCATGATAATTTGGAAGAAATTTCATTTTTCAGTGATTTTGTTAATGAATTTCCAGTAGTACTTTGTTCACCCTCTTGATCGAATCACGGATGCTTCAAAAAATAGATATATTAGCAACGCTGTGATAAGAATATTTATATTTATATGAATTCAGAAAAAATTTAGAAAAACTTTTGTCCTTATATTTCCACAAAGAAGAATAAGTCAACTTGGTACCAACTAATTTCATTATGTAACCTTGAGCAATATGATGCCCCCAAATGCCCTAGTACGGCCGAGAATGGAGAGAGTCGGCTCTCCCTCCAGAAATGCTCTCAAGTGGCCACGTGCATACAACCACTGCCAAAGAAGTCCTACTCACCGCCTTTTCGCGGCATTACTGTTGTTTACGAAATTGAGAAGAGGAAAAGCGAATGTCCTGCGCTTTATCTTGTTTGGTGGACACGGAGAGTCCACTTAGGTGAGTTGGAAAACCCTTATTTCAAACCAACAGTGCACATAGACTCCAGGATCCTAAGGGAACAAATGGCGTATGAACCAATTATTGGTCACCGGCTCCTTACGTTGTTCTACTGCCTTATGGATCAGACCTTTAGATCAAAGACTTGGTGTGTGGCCCCTACGAAAACCACCTGCTTCGGTTTGGGCACCCGGACAGTATCCCAGTCCTCACATAAATCGAATGATTTACACGACGCATACCTGTTTGGTGCCTCCTTGTACCAATGCTTATGTGTTTAAATAAAAAACAAATAAATATAAAAATATATTCTAGATTTGTAAAGAAGTATTCCATGATTCAAGTCTTATGAGCTTTGGAATTTCATCATTTTGATGCTTCTTTCTATATAAAATAAACTTGATGATCAGTTTTTCGATTATTTTCTTCATTTTATTATTAATCTGTAGTTCTTTTATTTAAAAATATTTTTTTTCATATTGTCTTCAGTTATTTATACAAAGGAACTTATAAAAATACTGTTCCTTAGAACCATCAATTAACATTTTGATGAAGGAAGGAAACTATTGGTTAATTCATAATCAATGTTTTCACGATCATATATTGTCCATAATATCGCAACTAACATCTATAAGTAGTATGTATAAATTTACTTAAGATTAATCGATGTAATTCATAGGCAGCTTGTTCAGATTTTATCGTCGATTTTACTACTGTCTGATTATTCTATGAATTAGATTTATGGAAATAAGTATGAACTAAAACTAACGTTGTTATCAAAAAGGTGTCACAATGCACTATTTTAAAGGCAAATATAATTTTTCTCTTCATGTAAATTAATTAAAACTTTGAAACTTTGCGTCTTAATCAAAATCTTATACTAAATAATCAATAACTATAAGACTGGTCAAAGGTATCTTTTATTTTTACTCACTAAGATAGATTGTAATCCAGTACAAATCAACTTTACTTTTCTTTCGTGATGAATGAATCTGGGTGGCTTTGATAACAACATTTTATTTTTTAAGTAATTTTGGACTTTATATGTAGGTAGGCTACCAAATATGTCTTCTGAACGCATATTTCTACAAACTAGTCATTTTAGAAAACACTATCAGCTAATAAAAAGTTATAAAATGTACGGAAAGAGTTACATAATGTGATCTTAGATGACGTTTGTTCACCACACTTCTTCATGCAATCAAAGCTATGATCAAGGGAGTTCTGAAATAAGTGTTTATTTTGTTTAAATGTACGTTTTTTCAATAAGACCTGAAACCAAGTTAGAAAAACCTTAATAGAATTATCAAGTGAATGTCATGGGTTGCATCAAATTATCTTCAATATATACCAATCATTTGCTTTATTCTGCATGTTAAGTATAAACGTAATTCGCTTCATTATAAAAGTGCACATCCACTCATGCACTTAATGACTCATGGTAATAATGAAACACATAACTACAGAATGAAGAGAATATAAATTTAAGGCTGATACACCAATACTAATCTCTGATGAATACATTACGATAGTATAGGTAAAATAACTTTTAAAAAGTAATTTTACTGAGTGACATAAAGACTATGAAAGCTGTGTTTATCAAAGGTAAGTATGTAGTACAGTATTTTTGAGAAAAAGCACATGCTTGTAAGCCTAAAAATTGCTGAAACAATAATGCAAATTTTGAGAATTTCAATTAACAGGAAAGGATACTAGACGACTTATGAAATTGTGTTTGCATATATATCAAATTTAAAAGGAAATTATTGTAATAACAACAAAACACATTTTCCTCACTGAGGTACAGAAGGTGATGTTATTGAAATCGATAACTATTTGTGAAGAAACCTTAGTAACTAGATGAAATAATGGATTTCTTCTAGACATTGTTTTCTTTTTAACCTTAAAGGTTCCTTTCAAATCACTTCCAATAAGCTCACTTGTGCAGATGAATCAGCATTCTTCCCCATTTATTAACAAGTAGCTAGTCATGTGGTTATGTTACACCTTTATAACTTAAGTTCATTATCTACAAAAACACCGTCAGAATGAACTATTCATAAAATTCATAGTTGATTTATAAAAACAGCTTCAGTAATACAAAAGTCAATATCACTGTCGCTCACCAATGATGATTCTCGTGACTTGTAGTTTATTTCAATGCCAATTCCTAGTGTAATTTTATGTTCAGTGATACCAGTTTAATATAAATAATCAGACTTCATTGAAATTTACCATTACTAACAGCCTAATTATTAGGTCACTTTTCAAAGGATCATTTTAGGTGTTGATTTAAAAATGCATAAAATAGAAAGTTCTTCAGAAAGTTATAATAATTATCCAACAAAATTTAGAGAATATAGTCACTATAAGTATTAATTTATTCCGAAGGATTACAAAAGTGTGATTACGTAGATTCTAATTAATATTCCGTATCATTGGTTCAATGAAATCAGAATAAACGATAACTGAAAAATCAGTGTTTAGAAAAGTTTGTTTCACAATAAATTGGTTTAAAGAAAGCTCTACGACTAAACCATTCAGCTCAGAGAACAAAACTCCACAAGTTAAGTCCTAGTGTGGTGTGTGCTACTTATATTGACATGAGTAGTATATGATGTTGGTTGTGAACAGTGGGTCTGGTAGCAGAGACAAAAGAGGATCGAACAGTAAAAAATGGAAACAGAATGTTATTTATATGAAAATGCAAGAACAATGAAGCCTGAGTTACTTTGAGACAATCAATGGACATTTTGCAAATTAAGCATTTACTTTATGATTGTTAGATTTTATTACCAAGTCCTGTAATTTTGTGTTAAATATATTTGATTGTCCCAACCCGTGCTCTGTTCACTACACTAGTATAAAACATATTCTTCCCTGGTCTTAGCACTTCTTTATTATTATTTGTAATGATAACTATTGATTAACGGACACTTCATTTACCTACTCATCGGAAGTACTATTTAAAGGTTTATTGATAAAAATTCCCTAACAGGCGATCGATTATTCAAGCAAAATTAACTATAATCATTAACACAAAATAAGAGAATAATATAATTGCATCCCTTTATTATGTAACATTTTCTCCTTCAAATTAATCAACCACTAAAAATTACATGATCACAATATACTCATACATACAATCAATCTGTTAACATCTGAGATGTTCAAATGTGTAACATACATACACCCTTAAAATAAAATCAAGTGAAAATCAATGTGATATTATTTGAACCATTTAAGTAAGACAAGGAAACTCTAGATAAATCATTTATTTGACATTTTCGATAGAAACAATGTAGATTACAACAGAAGTTATTCAATAATAGCAGTGGTTACAAGCTTATATCTATTGAAATTGCATTACTTTTCAAAAGTTTGTTACCTGCAATTATTACGTCATATTCAACCTCAAGAAGATTGAATAATTTAACTTTCGATTCATATTTCTATTGTAATTTCAAATGATTGCTACTTTCAATTCTGATCACTTTTGTATTATAAATGAGAATGATAGAGATGATTTGTAGTTGAAGTGAATGATTTCGTTGTTAGTGAATCCTCTGTGCTAGATAGTTTGACTGTTTAGTATAATATTTCTCGTAACTAGTACAATTTATTTTGTAAATAACGATAGATATGATTTCTTCTACTGGTTTGTCGTCTAAACTGCACAAAATCAAACAGTAATAATGTTGTTACCAATATATTAGAGAAATTCCAAGCATTAGTATCAGTTGTTCTTTTTCTGAACATGAAGTTGAAGAAGATATGTAAAGCTGTAGATGCGATAATGAAGCAGTTACAAGAAGATGGTGTATCTTAGATTTGTTAGCATGTTGCTTAAAGCCTTAGAACCAGAGAAATCAGTGCAATTACCAAACATCTCTTGGATACACAACTTTAGGTGACTGATAAACAGTTAAACTCCAGTCTTCTGAAGTTTACTAAAGCTGTTGTTTAATATGTTTAAAAGAAGATGGTTACTAACCTTTCCTTTGGTGACAAATATTTCTTTCTTAAACTCTTTCTCGCATTCATTACACCACTGAGTTTTTATTTCGACTATCTTCCAGATTGGTAGTCTTATTTCATTGACTGAGCTTTACTCATTTTATTCTTATCAGAGTCTATTCATTATATAATCAATTGTTTGAACTGTTGTAGAATTTTCCTTTACATAAGTTAAATATTCTTAATATTCAATCTGTTAAATTTGCTTACACCCTTGCTATACTACATAACATAACATAACTTCCAACTAATTTCTTTCATGTAGGTACTTTAAACCCATTTCGTTATTATGTTTTAAATATTGTAGGTTGTAAGCAGCTGACGAGAACCAACGAAATAAAAGGACTTCATGCTGTTCTGCTGGAATCTGTGTTCTTGCTCTTTCCAAATAATTATTAAATACTAAAAGTTTAGAAAATAATAGGATGAACCACTCTTCCCCAAAGAGTACAGACTTGAATCTCTGAAGCTTCGAACTGGATACATTCTTGAGTTGTGCTCCCAATGAGTTTGATCGTTTGACGGCGTAGATAATTTCGAAGGATATTTTTAGCATAGCAATGTGGAGATGGTGGAGAAGATTTGTAGCTCAGGCGGATGATTTTGGTGGAGTTTTGTTCTCTGAGCTGGAAAACAAAAGTCCACCAAAAAGCATAGCAATGTGTTTAAAATTGATGAGATATTCCTGTGGTGATCTTTTAAATATTTTTCCCTCTTAAATAGCTCACTCAGTTGTACTTAGAGACACATCTATAAAGTGAGTCCTTTTTGAGACTAATGTAAGCTTCCCCATAAAAGCAAATAAACTTATAGATCAACATCTTTGTAGCCCAAAGTAAAAACAGAAATATTTTAAAACTAGAAAACGGCTAGAGAAGACAGGGGATGGCTAAGCAAATTCAAATGTTTTTCTCAAATATTCCACGAGTCGATTTTCTAGAATTTTACCATAGTAGCTGCTTCAAACTCACAGTTTTCGAAAAGAGTTCCTTTAGTAACTGTAGCCAATTTTTTACATTGGAGTTTTGCTTCCGGGTTTCTCTCAATGAATATTGAAAGGATACCTATTTCTGATTAATATATACGACAGATTTGATAATTCATGATTAAAAGCATGACCTAACATTTCCAATCAATAAATGTTTGCGTTGGCTTAGTATATGAAAGAATTGAATCATATATTTTTTTCTACTATAATTATATGCAAACGTCAATGTATCGTCGTACGGAATCGTTTTGTTAGACTCTCTTTCTATCTGTCTGTCTCACACACACACACGCACTCAAAAAGATCAATCAATAACTCGTTATTGATATTTCGTAAACTTTGCTTGGTAAATAAACACTTACATTTTGTCAGTAATTTAATTTGTAGATGCATAATCTCATTGCCAAATAAGAAGTACACAGACTCTTATTTGTGAAATTTACATGACGTAGTGTGAATAGTTCTTAGAAAGAAATAATTTGGATTTCATTAACTTACAATCCATATAGCTACATTGTAAATAAGTAATTGAAATGAAAGGAAAATGTAGCATTTATATATCGAATGGTAGACAAATATGAATATCCAGTGCTTCAAGGTTTTCCATGATCGTCTAGCTTCAGTTGACCCTCAACTATTCAAGATATTAAGTTACTTATGTTTTGAATATGAAACAGTTCAATTTCACGTATTATTTTCATAATGGTTGAGAAATATGCCGTATGATGTTTATGTTTAAGAACTTCAGCTGAGTGATGAAAATTAGATGAAACAATTAGGACTCCTTTTGATTTTAACGGGAAAGTGTATTACTAAACCGATGAAAATACTTCCAGTATATTAAATTTTTATCATTAGGGTTAGGTACTATTCTTAGTCTCTTTCCTTGTATGATTTTTCCCGTAAATAGTGATGATTCTAAAATGTAGTACAATATATTCTATGAAGTTAGATTAGGTTCATTTAGCTAAAAAATGTGTTACGAAATAACTTTCTAAAATAAAAAGGAGCTATTACAAAACTATCTTTCGTTATTAAATAACATAAAACAAAGAACCAGCGAAAACCAGAGAGCACTGAAAATTCGTTATATCCTAATTTCGGACTATTTAACACTACCTAGCCAAAACCTTTTTCATGTCTTCAACTCCAAACCATCTCACTAAAGTACTACGTAGAACTCCTCGATATATGCTGCAAAACTGAGCCAATTCTATTTATTCCTCAAAAAAAATTAATAAATACCGAAAATATCTCTCACATTTCAAATATTGTTAAAATATAACGGCCACAGTTGTCCAATATTACTTCAGAAATCCCATCTCTAAATTTATCAAATTTTTAAATATGTACAGTTTATGAAGATTGTTGATTTATAGGCTGAATTGGAAATAATTGATAGGCGAAAGAATGGCATATCAGTGAAATCCCTTCCTGATCCATTAATAATTGATGCTTTCATAGTTAGTCTAGAAAACAAGACTTAAAAAGACCGATGGCAATTTCCACTTGAAAAAAAGATACGTGGATGATATTTATATCATTTGTGACAATAAATATGATGTGAATCATCTTTTAAAGGCATTTAATAACTGCCATTCATTATTAAATTTCATACTTGAATTTGAAAACAAACAAAGTATTCACTTTCATGATGACCTAATTAAAAGAACATGACGGAATTCTAAAAAGATCCATCTACAGGAAACCTTTGTGAAATGGTTACCTGTCAGGTTTTCACAACTGGGTTCGCATTTGTCGGAAGCGAAGCTTAATTATATTTCTCGCTACATGGATATGAAGAATTTGTAATCCTGAGGTCATAGATGACGAACTGAGCATACTTAAGAAAATGCTCATTAAGAACATGAACCTACCGATATTTATTGATAAGAATACAAAACTCAAACCACCTAAAGCACAAATAACCTCCATAGAAATCAAAACACATTATATGAAGATCACGTTCGAAGGTGATATAGCTGAAGACGTTCTGAGGAGAAGAATTTTTTACTCCCTTAATTGAACGTTCTTCACACCAACTTTGTGAATGGTTTTTTCTCCAATGTTCACCAATAACCTTAAGGATAAATTATCTTGATTGAAAAAATCTATGTGCGCTTATCAATTTAGCTGTTCATGTAGAGGCAGGTATATAGGTTATTCGATGCGTACCTCATACAAAAGGATTTGAAAACAATACTCGGTTTGGCTGAAACGAGATGTGAATGGCTAATTAAGAAGTTCGATGAGCAAACACAGTCCATTCAGTCAAACAGAATTCTGGGTTCACAGTCGTTCACAATGTAAGTGAAAAGCTGCCAAAGGCTATTTAATCCCATCTTCATTGCATCATCGTAGCACTAGCAACTAATCTGATAAAACCAGAGTTATACGTCTAGAGTCAACTGGCACAACCTCTTCTCATACCATGGTCTTAACATCTCTTTTTTCTTTCTTCTTTATACTTCTCTTTATCTACAGCCCTTAATTTCCTTCGTACCTTTTTTAGAGGCCTTTACCACCCCCACTGGTTATCGCTGTTTCTATGATCCTCTTGATTACAGTTCATCTAAATTTCAACATGATATCTTATCACTCTCAGCCTTCCCTTTCAAAAACTATTTCTTACCTATTGTCATGATGAATATTCAAGATCTCAACAACAAACTTATTCTTATTTTCCTCGATAACATTTTTGTAACCCCACTGTTACCATGTTTGACAAAACTCTTCCCGGAACAATTCTTCCTTATTTTAATTAGAATGTGATACTAAACAACAACTTAGTGTTTTAATTGGAAATTATCAAGCATAATATATTTTTTCAGAAAAATCTCAAGAGCATTTCTAAAAACTTCTGATTCCACTTTTAACTATAACAGCGATGAATATAATTGTATCAAGTGCTTAATGTAGAATACTTGATAACTGAATCAAACCATAACTAAACATAAGATATATATTAGAAATAATATACTTCACTTGCATTATAGATTTTTGATATTAAAACTTAACTTTCAAATAGGTAAATTGATACACATTACAATTTTGAAACAAAAAGGCATCTTAATGTAATCCGTGATATTTATCATAATAACAAACACTGGCGATTTGATTCTGTACAGCTATTTTATCGTACAAAAATTAGTCTAGGGATTAGTTTAGTTTTGCTGGTATTAGTATTGTTGGTTTCAGGTAATAAAATGTTATATCAAAAGGTTTTTCAGACCGATAAGATAATAACAGAGGTATAAGAGACTTAAAATAGCAGACATAAAAACGAACTAGAAGTTTTGATAACATAACTGCATCCCTTTATTATGTAACATTTTCTCCTTCAAATTAATCAACCACTAAAAATTACATGATCACAATATACTCATACATACAATCAATCTGTTAACATCTGAGATGTTCAAATGTGTAACATACATACACCCTTAAAATAAAATCAAGTGAAAATCAATGTGATATTATTTGAACCATTTAAGTAAGACAAGGAAACTCTAGATAAATCATTTATTTGACATTTTCGATAGAAACAATGTAGATTACAACAGAAGTTATTCAATAATAGCAGTGGTTACAAGCTTATATCTATTGAAATTGCATTACTTTTCAAAAGTTTGTTACCTGCAATTATTACGTCATATTCAACCTCAAGAAGATTGAATAATTTAACTTTCGATTCATATTTCTATTGTAATTTCAAATGATTGCTACTTTCAATTCTGATCACTTTTGTATTATAAATGAGAATGATAGAGATGATTTGTAGTTGAAGTGAATGATTTCGTTGTTAGTGAATCCTCTGTGCTAGATAGTTTGACTGTTTAGTATAATATTTCTCGTAACTAGTACAATTTATTTTGTAAATAACGATAGATATGATTTCTTCTACTGTTTTGTCGTTTAAACGGAATTTTAAGCGGAAAAGATATTAACAGTAGTATTGATGAATTAATTTATCAGATACATGAGCGAACTTGAAGTTTTGATGATGTGATTTTGGAAGCTAACAAATGACGCTTATTTCAGAGAAGACTAAGACGGAATCAAAAATTATTGAATATTGATGTGAATGGTATATATTTCACTTTATTTCTGAAAAGAAAAGAGTTTAAGTTAAAATTTATATAATTTAAATATGAAAAGGGAACAAAGTAGTAAGAGTAAAGGAAAATAAATGACAATGAAATGGATACTGCAGACGGCGTTTAAACGAACATCTGACGGTCGGTTGTGAATCACTAGCTCTTCTTTAATGAAAATATGTAGGCCAATACCTTTTGGTTGTTTTAATTTGCTCATTTAAATCATGTCAAACGACGATACTGGTTCCCTAAGGTTTTCGTCAAATACGTCTTCATGGAACACGATTTTATAGATTTGGTTTATGAAATAATAAAATGTTATTTCTAACTAACTATGAAATGTTCTTGAATGATTGGCGTTACTAAATAACTTCATCAAAATGATCAATCAATTTGTATCGCCTTTCAAAGAAGCATTATGAATTCTCCATGTTTGCATAAGAACTTTTCAAAGAAACCTTATACCTTTTGGTGGTGTTTTGTTCTCTGAGCTGGAGAACAAAACACTACCAAAAGTCATTTATCTGAGCTACAAATCTTCTCCACCACCTCAAAACCTGATACTCTCCACCTAATCAGTGATTTTTAGTCGCAGTCTTATGATATTTTTGATATTCATCTGGTTTTCTATGACATTTCTGTGCATATTTTCATAAAGTTCCTTTTTTAGTAAAATCTAGGAAAATTTAAACTGTGTTCTAATTGATATGAAGAGAAGACGTGAGTAAAAATACTGGTTTCTAATTCTTGAATAGTATTTGAAAATCGGAATGTTATCTAGACATACTGAGACCCCACAAATGGCTTGGTTTGACATAACTTTCGAAAGTTTTACTGTATAAACAGCATATTAAAATCACACTGTTAACTGGAACTTTGAAAACTTCCACAACTTGCCTTTATCTAAATTGCCTACTACAAATTTTCGTATTATTTGTCGTGGCTTACCATAGAACTAACCGCAATGTTGAGAGCGTTTGTTTACTCATAAAGAAACGAAATATACAAGCACTGCTGAGGAGTCTCATGCTTGGATGAAACGGCCGTCAAGTGCTTCCAGATGTGCAATGGTGGTCAAATATTGATCGGTCCATGATCTCAATTGAAGTATAGGTTTCCAAACAGAATTGAAATTTCAAAAAATATAGACCCTCACTAGATGGTAATGTTTTAAATTGGTTAAATTCAACATGAAATCAAACAGTTCGTAGTGCTGATATATTTATATATATCCAGTAGAAATATATCCCTTGATCAAAGTGAATGGTTTTTGAGATACACTCTATGTAGTGCTAGAAAACTAAAAGTAATCCACAAAAATCCCTGAACATAGAACTCATACTAAGGGGAACTTGTTATATAGTTGGATAGCTAATTAATAATGCCTATGACTATGAAATGGATTCCACCTACTCTAGGAAGGCTATTTCCATCTCAACTTAAGATATACATTGTCGATAAGTGTTAACTTGAATTAAACTTAGAATTAAGCCTCCTTAATAAGTGACTCAAACACGTCCAGTACGAAATCAAACCGGGAAATAGAAAACGTTTAATTTTGTCGCAAATATGAATTGTTTTCAACTTACAACCTACATGTAACAGGCAAAGATACTAACTCAATGAAGATGAACATATTTTTACTATGCAAGTCTTAAGATTTTACCCCACTTGTTTTTTAAGCAAAAATATTTATGAAAATTGTGAACTATTAAATACAACAAATGAAAATGTTTGTGTTTTCATTCATACATTTTTGTCAAGTGTTTACTAAGTACCACACAACTAAAAAATGTTGAGTAAAAGTGAATCTTTAAATTATTTGAAATAAATACACATATACTGTGGGGTATGCTACTGATATCGGTAGATATAAGTAGTATGTATCATCAACCGAAAGTGAAATGTCTGGCAGCAGAAGGTTAAGAAGATCTGAGAAAAGAGAACAAGGACAGAGAACGGTTGGTGTGGAAACGACAGAACAATAAATTTTGGGAAGATTGATCGATTTTTTGCAGAAGGAACGATCAAGTTTGAGACAGTTGATTGGCATTTTGAAAATAAAGAATTTACTGTATGATTGTCCAATTTAACTAAGAGATTCTATAAATTTGTGTTGAAATACGATAGGTTTTTCCCGCTGTATTCTCATTCACTACATTGTGTGTACACACATAGAGAAATTAAAATCAATATTGAATCTATGTTAGGATTGTTACTCCATCTACATGTCTCTAATCTATCTCACTAACTCAAAAATCAGAGTAGACTACTTGTTATTAATTACAACTACATTCTCAACACATGATTGATGCATTGTTGAAGGTAAATAATTATAAAAGTGAATATCTACCTATGTTTTAAATTTTTTTAGTGAACTAAAAGCTGAATAGCCTATGGTAGGAAGTACTGACAGTTTTCAACCATAGATTAGTCTGTTAATTTACAATCAGTACTCACGTACATAATGTTAATCTCTCTCCAAGACAACAGACCGATATCATTTCTAATCTAGTTAAGTGTGAATATGATATCCAGTATCAGAATTGACTTAAAATTCTCTAGCTTCACAAACGCTAACAAATCATTTAAGATATGAATTAAACGTTAATCTAGAAGCAGAATACACCCATTCAAAGCGAAAAATTTATAAATCTGGTGAAAAATACGAAGATTCGATAATTTGATTAACCATATGAGTATAATAGAATTCATAGAAGCTCAGTTTACATTATGAGTCATAATCTTTACTTAAAACCGTTAGCTAATGTTTATCTATCTGTTTTACATACTAATAATTATCAGAAGTCATTTTGTGGACATTTTAATAATTTCAATAGTTGAAATCATGAGTCAATTGAAGCTAGACCACCATGGAAAACCTGAACGCACTGGATGGCCGTTTCCTCCTAGTATTGGACTCCTCAGCATTGCACATTCACCAATGGATGCCGGCCCAGTGATCTAATGGTTAAGCGCTCGAGCGCGGGACTGATAAGTACTGGGTTCGAATCTCACGTCTGCGATCGGAGATATGCACATCTGAGGAGTCCCATAATAGAACGAAACGACCATTCAATGCTTCTGGGTTCTCCATAATGGGTTAGCTTCAACTGATCCATGATTTCAATTATTGATACCAATAATTGAAAATCTTCAATTAAAATGGATTCAAAACTGGGTGTATTATTAAATTTTTTTAAAACTACCACTATAACTGATAAAACCTGATACATATATTAACAATCAAAACGTATTTGGCTACATGATCATCTATGCTTGGTGAATATTTCTTTAACAATAAATCATTATACTACTTATTCACTACTTTCTTCAATTGATTAAATCTATTGAATTCTAAAAAGGATTCATAAAATTTATTACGAGTTTGGAATCAGTTCTTATTTGTATCAATTAATTATAGACTCAATAATATTATTATCATTATCATCATACTGCAAACATAATTTTTTTTTAAAAATGTTTAATTAGTTTATTCCAAAACCTTTTTAAGGTCATGTGTACAATTTGATGAACCATTGTAATTAGTACATTTTTTTGTTTTCTTCATTCAATGAAATAATTTACAATTTAAGAAAATCAATAAATAAATGAACCATTTCTAAAATACATAACTACAGTTACATAAATAGATACCATTACACAATTATATGGTATGTATATACCTTTCTTCTTTTTTTTCTTTTCTTTTCTTTTTTTTATTAAAGAAAATTCTTATTATTCATTTTTGGTTAGATATGATAATACGATTTAAAATAGATGGGTTTTATTAGTTTCTTTCATTTGGTATCAATAATCATATATATATTCATCATCTCATTTATATGGGTGGTATCATGATATACTTTATACAAATGAAGGAATAAGTAAATGGATAATGAATGGATACAATTTCAATGAATGTTTAGTTGTTATGCACTTTTGTGAATATACAAAGCTCAATCAATCAATATGCTTGTTTATACATTTATTCATGTGATGTACTTTTAAGAAAATTTCAAGATTTTGAAATAAAAAAAAATGTTTTATAGAATTTTCTTCATTTTCTTTTTATTAACAAAAAAAATAATAATCATCATTTATAGTATAGAATACTAAAACCGATAATACGTAATATGTTGTAACGAAAATTGAAATTGGCAATATTCACCTTTGCACATATTGATAAATGAATCAATCAGTTAATTATTAAAACAAGACAAAAAAAAATAGAACAGCCTAATATAAATGTAAGTTAAATCAAGTTGTCATACTAAATAAACACAATGAAATGAAATCAGCTTATTGAATAAAGGATAAGGTTTGATAATTGTAATAGCAATAATAGTAAGAACTCCGCCTGTAGCTCCTCCAGAGTTACTGCCGGTCCCAAGCCCGGATAAAGGAGGAGGGTTGGGCATGGGGTTAGCGTCCCCATCCCGTAGAAAACTAACTCGCTAAAAAAACGCTTACCAGAAAAAATAATCCAAACCATTTAAACTCTGCCCTGGGAGTTAGAAGGTCTTCAGTTAGAAGAATTATGACGCTTCATGGTGAAAGCCGAGTTCCTTCGGAAGCCACGAGGCCGATGCCCCTTCTAACAACCAGAGCAAAAATTTTTATAGGTACATGGAACGTTCGAACAATGTGGGAAACCGGGAAGACCAGTCAAATAGCAATGGAAATGAGGAGATACAACTTAGCAGTACTGGGAATCAGCGAAACCCACTGGACCCAAGCTGGACAGAAAAGGCTAGCTACGGGAGAGATGCTGCTATACTCCGGTCACGAAGAGGAAATGCTCCACACACTCAGGGAGTCGCTCTTATGCTGTCCAAAGTAGCACGAAATGCACTTGTAGGATGGGAGTCTCACGGATCCAGAATCATCAAAGCATCATTCAAAACAAAGAAGGAGGGGATCTTAATGAATATTATCCAATGTTATGCACCCACCAATGATAGCAACGACGACATTAAAGATCAGTTCTACGAGCGGCTGCAGTCAATCATTGAGAAATGCCAAGAAAGGACCTAACTATTCTGATGGGAGATCTAAATGCCAAAGTCGGAATAGACAACACTGGATATGAAGATATTATGGGACGACATGGACTGGGAAGAGAAACGAAAATGGAGAAAGATTTGCAAATCCGTGTGCATTCAACAAATTGGTCATAGGAGGCACAATATTTCCACACAAACGTATACACAAGGCTACATGGATCTCACCGGACCACACTACAGAGAACCAAATAGATCATATTTGCATCAACAAAAAATTCCGAAGGACAATGGAAGATGTGAGAACCAGGAGAGGTGCTGACGTAGCTTCAGATCACCACCTAGTTGTAGCCAATTTAAAACTGAAGCTGAAAAAGAACTGGACAAGTGGACAAACAGCACTACAAAGGTTCAATACAGCCTTCCTTCGAGATACTGACAAACTCAATGAATTCAAGATAGCTCTCAACAACAGGTTCCAAGCCTTACAAGATCTACTGAATGAAGAAGAAACTACTATGGAGGACAACTGGAAAGGCATCAAGGAAGCATTAACTTCAACGTGTCAAGAGGTTCTGGGCCTAAAGAAACACCATCATAAGGAATGGATCTCTATAGAAACACTGGACAAGATCAAAGAAAGGAAGAACAAGAAGGCAGCAATTAACAACAGCCGAACACGAGCAGAGAAAGTCCAAGCACAAGCTGAATACATAGAAGCAAACAAACAAGTGAAGAGGAGCATTAGAGCCGACAAGAAGAAATACGTGGAAGAACTAGCAACGACGGCAGAAAAAGCTGCTAGAGAAGGAAATATGAAACAGCTTTACGATACAACGAAGAAACTAGCAGGGAAATACAGTAAACCAGAGAGGCCGGTCAAAGACAAAGAAGGCAAGCCAATCACCGAAATTCAACAACAGCGTAACAGATGGGTAGAATACTTCGAGGAACTCCTGAATAGGCCGGCTCCAATGAATCCACCGGACATCGAAGCAGCACACATAGATCTTCCTATAGATGTCAACCCACCAACGACGGAAGAAATTAGAATGGCCGTCAGACAAATCAAGAACGGGAAAGCAGCAGGACCCGACAACATACCAGCTGAAGCACTGAAATCAGACATCGAAGCAACCACAAGCATGCTATACCTTCTATTCAAAAAGATTTGGGAGGAGGAACAAGTGCCAATGGACTGGAAAGAAGGACACCTCGTCAAGATTCCAAAGAAAGGAGATCTGAGCAAATGTGAAAACTACAGAGGCATTACACTACTGTCAATACCAGGGAAAGTCTTTCACAGAGTGTTGCTGACTCGGATGACACTACGGATCATCATCGAACAATCAGTTGAGTGGAACTCACCACTGTACATCAACTTCATTGATTATGAAAAGGCATTCGACAGTGTAGATAGAAGAACATTATGGAAACTTCTTCGTCACTACGGAGTTCCTCAGAAGATTGTCAACATTATCCGGAACTCATACGACGGACTACAGTGCAAGGTCGTGAATGGAGGACAGCTGACAGATGCATTCCAAGTAAGGAGCGGAAACAAACAAGGCTATCTACTCTCTCCCCTCCTCTTTCTTCTGGAGGTCGACCGGATTATGAAGACCTCGATATCTGAGGGAAAACACGGAATACAATAGAACAGCTCTGAATCAATTAGAAGATTTGGACTTTGGAGATGGCCTAGCCCTCCTATCACATACACATGAACAAATGCAGATGAAGACAGCCAGTGTAGCGGCAGTCTCTGCATCAGTAGGCCTCAGCATACACAAAGGGAAAACCAAGGTCCTCAAATTCAAGGCGGAGAACAGCAATCCAATCACTCTTGATGGCGAAACTCTGGAAGATGTAGAATCCTTCACATACCTGGGAAGCATCATCTATGAACAAGGAGGCTCAGATGCAGACGTAAAGGCGAGGATTGGCAAAGCAAGGACAGCATTCCTACAGTTGAAGAACATATGCAACTTAAAACAACTGTCAACAAATATCAAAGTGCGAATCTTCAATACGAATGTCAAGGCAGTTCTACTGTACGGAGCTGAAACTTGGAGAACTACTACAACCATCATCAAGAAGGTACAAGTGTTTATAAATAGTTGTTTTCACAAGATACTCATTATCCATTGGCCGGATACTATTAGCAACAGCCTTTAGTGGGAGAGAACAAACCAGCTTCCATGTGAGAGGGAAATTAGGAAAAGACGATGGAAATGGATAGGACATACATGACGGAAATCACCAGGATGCATCACGAGGCAAGCCCTAACTTAGAATCCTGAAGGGTGGCGGTAAGGACGAAGGCCAAAGAACACATTACGTCGGGAAATAAAAGCAGATATGGAAAGGATGAGTAACAACTGGAAGGAGCTGGAAAGGATTGCCCAGGACAGGGTTGGATGGCGAATGGTGGTGAGCGGCCTATGTTCCTTCACGAGGTGTAACAGGCGTAAGTAAACAAGTAAGTCATAATAGTGAGAAAGAGTAAACATTAAACATGTAATTTGAGAAGACAGAGTTGAACTGAAATGAAAGAACTAGAGAAGGGTAAAGAATAAATGTATCTGAACTATTATGACTGGTTATAAAATCATGTTAGCCAAAGTCTCCAATCATTGTTCGAAATAATCCCTTGAACCTCACCTAGGTATTATGGAATTATGGTTATTTGTGATATTAAATGGGACATTAAAATAAACATATTGTAGCATTGTAAAACTGTTGAACGCTTTCTCAATGGTCATAATATTGATGAATTAGTATTTTTTGAAATGATATTATCAAACTAGATTTTGCCTTGTAATATACTGGAATGATTGAAGCAATTTATTAACATTTATTGCTACTGAATAACTGACTGAAATTCTAAGCAAGCGTTTTTAGCTCAAATTGAGTTATGAATTAGACGTTCTTCACCATGATTCTAAAACATGAACAATAAACGTAGAAGAATAAGATGACACATTGGGGACAAATGTTTAGAAAATGAAAACTGATGTCAGTGTTACGTAATAACAGCCATGAAATTGTACAAATTGACAAAATAAGATGAGTCAAGTTAAAAAAAGAGCTGGTATTCAAAGCAAATTTTTAAGACCAACACCAAAGTCAGAATCCTCAATACAAATGTCAAAACACTTCTACTGTATGGGGTGGAAACTTGGAGAATTACGAAAGCAGTCATCCAGAATATACAAATGTTTATTAATAGTTGTCTACGAAAAATACTTCGGATCTGTTGGCCAGACACTGTCAGCAACAACCTACTGTAGGAGAGAACAAACCAGATACCAGCAGAGGAAGAAATCAGGAAGAAGCGCTGCAAGTGGATAGGACACACATTGAGGAAAGCACCCAACTGCGTCACAAGACAAGCCCTCAATTAGAATCCTCAAGGCCAAAAAAGAAGAGGAAGACCAAATAACACATTACGTCGAGAAATGGAGACAGACATGAGAAAAATGGACAAAAATTGGATGGAACTGGAAAGAAAGGCCCAGGACAGAGTGGGTTGGAGAATGCTGGTCGGCGGCCTATGCTCGATTGTGGGTGACAGGCGTAAGTAAGTAACTGAACCTCTGTGTTTCATTGTTTAGTTAATGAACATCTTATTTACCGTTGTCAATAGCAAACTTCTTTCTCTTATTATTCTTCAGCTTTACTCGTCTTGCTCTTTCAATTTATCAAATTTTGTTTGTCACTACATAACTTCGACAACAATTTTCATTCCCCAGAAACTTGTCTTCATGTGCTATAAAATTTCTTTTCTAGAACCTTCACATTCAGTAACACATCAATATTTATCCACTTTACCGTTTTATAACTCGTTCATAACTGTTATCGATATCCTGCTAATTTTCTTTAGTATGACAAAACATATGTCACATTGGTCAAACATAATAGTTATCATTATTGTTTCTAGGTCGCAAGGAACTGATAAGAATGCAGAAGATAAATAAATTCGTCTTATTCTACTTTGTTTGTTATTCTTAATTGTATGGTAGTTCTAAAAGACAGTTTTAGTTACTGCTAAGTAGATTTAACAACCGCGTCTGTTATGCGGCAGTTACTCACTGAAGACAGTTGTGGACGGTCGCGCGATATCGGGGATTGGTTGAAAATAGACATTAACACCGTTGGATACCGTCACAGTGGTCTAGAGGCTATGCATTCGTGTGTGAGGCCGAAAGCCCCGGGTTCGAGTCCCGGGTGCTAGATCGTGGATGCTCACTGCTGATTAGTCCCATACTAGAACGAAACGGTCGTTCAATGCTTCCACAATGGTCTAACTTTGATCGACTCATGAATTCAGTCAATAAAAATCACTACAATCTCCACAAACCCCTATCCCGATAAAAAAAATACATTCTTCGTAACAACTTTGAATCTATGGATTCCCATTGTATGTAAGGATTATTCACCAGCATTTACCGTTTAAATTCAAATACAAATATATTTCACCTCTGAAATCTATTTTTCATAATATCCTAAAAGTTTGGATAATCTACTGAGTTCTTGTATAATTTGTCGGCCTAAAGCTAAAATTACTGGACTTCATTAATATATATCATATTCAAAAGGATACTAATAACCATTTGTTAATGACTTTGACAAACTGTGTAGGATATTACATTTCAATATCAATTACGTTTCAATTCTAATCACTGATCGATTCAAATATGCGTCACACATAAAGCTACAAAACATCGTAATTTCTATTGGGCGAATAAAAGGTTTAGCACATACACCTACACCCATAAGCTTTAACATATTCATGCATATATACATGTGTATCTGTTCTTTATATTGTTGGTATTTTAATTTGTGATAATTTTGAGTGTTTTCGACAATTCATTAAATCATATTTAATCTTTTGAATTACAAATACAAAATACATACATATCAAAATTCCTCAGTGATCAGTTGATTTTGGAATTCCAAAGAGATCCAGATTATGTATGTTCACGCCTTTTATAATACAAGTAGCATCACATGACTCACAGTAAACAGAACTCATTAATGTTAACCAATCAACTTCGTAGACATAATTATTCGTCAGAACGTAAAAAGGAGAATATTTACATGAAATTGACATTTCACTACTTAATTCTGTTTTGTTACCGCCTTATGAAATTTTCACGGAATCTAATGCAATTTCATTTATCGAAAAGTATCATAAAACAAAACCAGTCAAATATAAGGCATTTGTTCTTCCAGATAGATTTGTTCTGCATAACAAGAATCGCAGACTAATTACTTACCCAAAACCATGTATCATTTATTCTGAAGTAAAATATATTTTCACTTCACCAAGCAAATCAACCCCTGGTTGTTTTGTATTATGCATCGATTCATGTATTGACAAAATATGTCGTTATGAGTTGTACAAAATAAAAGATCCAACATCTCACGACTTCTTTATAGACTTTTTAAAATGTGTTATGGGAGTTAAGGCTCGCCAATATTGTAACATTATCAATAGTTATTATCATCAGCGTCATTCCATTACATATAAGTCAAAAACTTCAAACACTGGTAGAACATCAAGCCCTTCTCCAGATGAATCTGAATCATTATTCAATTACGAGTTATCAAGTTCAAATCCTTCATTTAATCAATTGAAACGAAAATATAAATAAACTTGATCATTTCATTATATCTTGTGAATTGGATAGACTAGTATACCATAATATTAGCTTTTATACTCAGTTCTAAATAGTACTTATATACCTATCTTTACTAAATGAATTATAATAATAGATTATATCAATACGATTTTGATGAAATTCAGTATTTGTGTGTTTCATATTCTAAAATAAAATGATGTCTTTGTTTACATTTTATCTTTTGAAATGATAGTTATGCTTCTTTATTGAATACAATAAAAGTAGCTTCAGTAAAGTAAACAAAACTGAACATTAATTAAGTTTAAAAGTAACTTTTTGAGATGGTGGAGATGATTTGTAGCTCAGGTGGATGATTTTGGTGGAGTTTTGTTCTCTGAGCTGGATGGTTTGATCCAGCTGAAAGAACAAAACTCCACCAAAATGTAACTTTTTATCATTAACTAATACCAGTTGGAGATAATTGAAAACTTAGGAATCATCTTAGAGCTATTTTCTTAATGATTGAAACTACTCAACGATACTTATGATAAATCCAAACTAACTGAATTCAAGATCTTGAGATATTGTACAGTGTGTACAATATCGTCGAACTGTAGTATTCAAATGAAATGTTCTATATATTTTAACTAAAATCAATTCATCATAAATTGAGGCTTACATTTATTGTTACAACTGAATTATAGTCATACTTTCAATATGAGTACTTTTACAGTTCATGGCTTTTAATCAAAATTACGTTAAAGTTATCTAAACATAGTTGCTAGTGGTTGTATAATCATAATTTAGATAGGCATCTTATACACTTTGGGAATAATTATTTGTCAATGACTGAAGATGTTTAAATTAGATCGAACATCCATTGAATGCTCTTTGGTTTTCAATATTTCCTTGTTCGATATCATATGATATGATATGAGTTATTATCAAACTGTAAACAGTTTCTGGAAATATACCTTAACAACTAAGTATATTTGTCGTAGATATTCAAAATTTTTAGAGATTTGTACATTCTCTGTAGATCGAGAACAGTGATCAGGCTCAATGCTCATTTTCATAATAATATTTCTCTTTGATTGAAATTAAATGAGCTCACTTCGACATTGGTTTTCACGAAACTTAAAAAATTAGTGTCTATTGTTATTAACTGATAAATCGTAACAACGACAGTCTTTTAATGATATTTGAGTCGATTTTTACCCGTCACTATTATAGCACGCGTAAATAACCAGCTATATGAACGAGGTAGTTAAAATATAAAATCATACTTTTCACATTTCAGTGGGTTTCTATTATGCGGACAGAATTTAAATACACTTTCACGACTGGTAAATTTATGTTATTCACTAGTGATTCACTGTAAATTCAGTCATAAAAAAATAGACTAAATATGAAGCTCAATAACATCCATTATTAAAAATCCAGTTAATGCCTATGTATCAAGACAAAAATACTTTCTTCTATGTTAATAAATATTGAAAGCTGGTCTAAACTTAACTCATTTTTCGGTGAAAACAATGCAGAAACTTCAGAAAAGTCAAATGATTAGACTGTCAAGATAGATTTGAATGTTCTTTAAAGAAAAAAAACGTGTAGTTAGTCAATGAAGTATTTGTTATTGAAATAAGAAATTCATCTACTATTCTGAGTGAAGCATATAAGTAGAAATAGAAAAAACATACAAGTTTCCTTCATAAACGGTAAAGGATGCAGAAGCTTTGTTTGTTTACAAAATGTGGTGAATAGTATGATTTGTTGACATAGCTCCAACTGTGAGTCCAAAATCCCGCCTTTATACGGAAAACAAGTAATGTAGATTACTTAAGGCTGTCTTGATAACAACATTTTACCCGTATTATCCTTCAAAACACTTTCTTTTTTCTACACATACTCTTTGAAAAGATTAGCAATCTTTGTCAACACTTTATATGTTACCATTTATGTTGTTCAATGTAGTCGCATTTTCATAATGATTTCATCATGATTAATATCAGCATTGTTTTTGTTTTCAACAATTCAGAAACATGCAAGTTTTTTGTCATCACCAAGTAGGTTGTTATGCACTTTTCGGATTCTAACGTCATATTGAACTATTTTTGAAATTCCTATTATCATCACAGATACTTTAAAGCTGCCTTTTTTGTAACTTATAACCAATTTTATCAGCCCGTCTACCATACTGATTAAAATTTTCTGTTTCCATATAAATGAAGTTTGTATCAGTAAATACAGTAATAATCATCGTGGTTAGTTGATTGACAAGAGGTCCTATAAATAAGTCCCCTCTTAGTTCACTCTTTTTAACAATGCGTACGTGAAGTCGTTACAAAACCCATGCTAGACGTCAGATTCGAAGACGATTCATAAGCTAATTAATTTAGAGAAGTTACCAATAAACTATTTGTTTATTACCAGGTGATATCAAATATATATATATATATATATCAAATATGTTAAAACTACTGGTGGTTGATTAGTCCTCGACTACCTAACTAGGATAGATCTATTCTCCGTATTATATAAAAGGATATGTGTCTACCTGGTCTCAGTTTTGAGATATGTTATAATGATTCGTTTCTACTGAAAAACGTGTCCATTAAATATCGACTTTTAAATCATATTATTAACAAGTGAAACCCACTAACTTATTGAGTAATGACAACTTCTTCCGTAAACGTATTCAGAAGAAGTTTGTATTAACTGAGAGACTATATGATATAGAACAATACAAGACTTTCAATTTTCTATGCACACACTTTATCTGTAAGAATAAATAATTTCATATCAACCAACAATATTTTATTTTTTGATTGTAAGTAAAATATTGCAGAACTCAAATATATATGTAAACATTTACTTAGGTTTACAATACTATTGAATAAATTCTCACTGTATTCTACAACATGTTGCGATGGTTTTGTTGTTGGATTGAAAATTCAGTTACAAACAAAATATTCCTTAAGAAGAAATGGACTATATTTCAGTATGTCAGTAAAGAAAATGGTATTAAATGGATGTATTTTTTGTTCTGTACTTCATTTTCCATTAGTTAGTGAGATAATTGTGTTGACATATGTTTCTTTTTTGACGAAATTATTTACCTCATTTTCAATGAACTCGTTAAATTATAAAACATTTTTGGATAATCCAATTAACTGAACAATATGGAAAACTTTAAACATTTTATCAGTATAGGGTTGTGAAGATTATCAGGTTTTTGATTGGGATCATGAACCGATTGATGTTTGACCACCATCGAAAACCTAGAATCACTGAACGGCCATTTCGTCCTATTGTGTGACTCCTTAGCAGTGCTCATCCACGATCCCGCTCGCGGGATTGAAACCCAGGGCCTTCGATCTGGCACGTGAATGCTTAACGTCTAGACCACTGGGCCGGCATCCAACGGTGTTAATGTCTAACTTCAATCAATCCACGATATTGCGCAACCATCTTTCATTGTTCACGTTAGCGCGCGAGACTGAAGGCCCTGGGATCAGATCCTGCTAAGGAATCCTACAATAGGACAAAACGGCTGCCCAGTACTTCCAGGTTTTCAATGTTGGTATAACATCAATCGGTTCATGATCTCAATTAAAACGTTTTTTCAATTTATCATATTTTTATACGTTTTGCGCCGTAAAGTTTTAAACCAGAAATAATGTTTTTGACTTATCGGACATTATTAGTATGATTTACAATCTGTTCCATACAATGTTAAAGTAGACTATAGCCTAGATGCTAAGTAAAGACGTTTAGAATTATAAACACTTTAAAACATAGGTAGTAAAATAGCCAGAATATAAAATTAACATGAGGTAGACATGCATATTTGAAGATCATGTTCCCAGCCAAATTGAATAGACGTGCAACCAGATACCATATATTCTTTATTCGATTTTATGTTACATATAGAAGCAACCCAGTATCCACGGAGTAAATTTCCACAGGACAGAAGAAATTATAATTGCATGTTATGAGTCAATGTAAACTGCTTTATCATTAAACCTTTTATTCATATTTTTCATATATATTGTTTACTCACTAACCTTAATGAAATACAGAAGACAACAATCCAGCTTAGATTATCAAAATTCGAATTGTATCACATAACATTAATTTAACTATGTATTGTCTCAAAATAGCTTGAAAGTAAACTTTTGACTGTCCACGTAGTTAAGGAAACCATTTCAAGTATGTACTTTATAGTTTTAATAGGCTTATTAATCTATTTATGCAGTAGGAGATATTTTCTCTGAAATCACTGATTCCTTCTCATTTCCTATGTTTTCTTAATTCAATATTGAATATAAAATGTTTCGTCTCATCCACTGTCAGTTTGTTGAAACTGATTTCTTAGAATTATTTCAGTCTAAACTATGTTTAGCATTCAACAAGTTTAGATGGTGGTTGGAGGTAGTCAACAGGAAACTCGGGACCCGGGTTTCGTGCTACTTCGCACTCGTCAGCAAGGTGTACCTGTAATCTTGAGGGAACTGTTTCTCCCTGGTGGATTCGATCTCGTGTCACCCAGCTCCAACCACCATCTAATCTCACAATAGTGCACGCAGTGTCGAGTCACCTAGGCTGGTGTCCACAATGCAACATGGTCGACAGCATTCGATCTGCACTAATAAGGACTAGACTTGCATGACATTGATCGCCACCCAGTGATCAATCAATTGTGATTCAACAAGCTTATTATGTTTTGAGAAACTCGATACCAACTAGCGAAAATCTATATAACAACTAAAATACTGATTGTATAATAACTTATTTTTCTTGAATATGAAAAATAATCGATGTTCCAACAAACAATTTTTTCTTAGATACTTTGATGAATGAAACCATTCAAACAATAATATGTTAAGCTGCTGATCTAGTAGCCACATTGTAACTCGGTCGATAGGATTCAATCTGCACTAAGAAGGACCTGACATATATGGCATTGATCACCACCCAGTAATCAATCGATTGTAAACTGCTGATCTATTGAACATTAATTTATTAAACTATAATCCTATAATATATAAAAAATATTTCTATTAAGATCAAAAGCCCATTTTAATGATGAAAAAACCGTTCCGCTATTTTTTTTTTCAAAATTCAGTCTATCAATGCCTGTTGATTATATTGAAATTCAACTTCAGTGTAATACTTTTGGTTACAAAGTGTTGTTAAGTATAGCCTTGATTTTTTTTAAATAATTTTCGACAGAGAATAACAAAATAAATAAATATTTATGTGATACATCAGAATGATTATGATTATTTAAAATAATCAGTGTATTTTATAAATTTGGACAAAGCAATAAGATCAACTCTGTCATTTCATTGCTTGATCAAGATCAGAATTATGTTTGTGTATCATTAATTTAATTGTCTAATGACATTGTCTTCTCTAGACTGTTTTCAGAAAATGTGGGAACAATATACGAATATTTTAGTTGAATGTATTAAACCTTCCAGAACCTTCATTCATATTCCATGAATATTGTTATGAAATATAACAATCTGCATTACTCTATCAATCACATTCACATATACTTTTTAAATTAACCTGATTTTTTTCACTTTTATTTAAAGATTGATAAAGTTAAAGAAAGTTTTAAGAATCCTTTTATATATTAAAATAAACCTTTCCTAATATGAATACTAATTCACAACAGCTATATTAGATCTTATTTTGGTTATAATCCAATTCATTAAAAAATACCATTCGTTTGTTATAATTGTAATAGTCAATAATAGCATAAAACTTTCAAAAGAAAAACAAAACAAAAATAAACAAAGAAACATGATAATCAAGTAAGAGCATTAAGTATAATCTAACGGTTTCATGCTTTTATTATGAGTTGAATCTCATTTCAATTATTCTCATCAATGTTCAATGAACAAGCAAACTGTTACCATTATTGTCAAAAATTCATATAAACACATCATTATGAAGGCAGAATTTATAAATTTTTAAACATAAACTATTAGTCAAAACAAATAGAAGGAGAAAAATAAATAAATAACTAATAATACTAATATTAGTACTATATCTTATTTATAACAAAAATTTCTTCTTTAATGGATGTTTTTTTTTAAAGAAGAAAAAGAAAACAACAACTTCTATCCATAAAGTATAAACTAATACTAAAAATGGTTTAATAAACAAACAAAAAGAAAAAAAGAAAACGAAAAAAACAACAACAAGAAATATTACAATAATAATAATTATACTTTTATCATGTCCATTTGCTATAAGTAGAACTATTATCATCAATTCAATGTTTGTTGTAAACAATGTCGCATTACCTTTCATAGATACTTTCATCTTTCTTTGAATATAACTTTTGTAAGATAAATAATAAAAGTTATGCGTTTTTTTTAAAAAAAATAGTTTTTTTTCTTTTTTTGGTAAACAAAATTAATCTTGTTCCATTTTTTGTATCGAAAAAAAAACTCTCCTTTTCGTATTTTTTTTGTGTGTTGCATATAGTTACTGATTATGATTCATGTATTAAATGTGTCATGTCAGGTTGTGATGGATGTCTAACCATAAACATATAAATTGGTCCAACTTCATTAATTTGTGGTCCATGAATAGGATCATAATCGAAATAAGTTGTATTTGTAGTCATTTCAGTTGGAGCAGATACGTAAGCTGAAGTATTCACTGTATTAATTGGTGTAACTACTAATGGTTTAATTTGAGATTCACGACTCATTGGCGTTTGAACAGGTGATCGATAAGAAAGTAATGGTGATCGAACTGGTGAATCTGTAGATAGTTGTATTGGTGATTCATTATGTAATTTTGGTGTAGCCCAACCATCGTTTAAACTATTTGATAATGAACGATTCAATAGATTTTTATTTGTAACTTCTGAACTGATTTGAGTATCAATGTATGACATAGATTGTGCCTTTAATGGAGAATCCACTGATGGCATATCATGTACCATGTTATCAGATTGTTTAGATGCATTATAAATTATTTCACATAAACGTTTAGTATCATCAGGATCTTTACATTTATATGTTTCACAGTAACTTGAATATGGAAATTCAGATTTCACTGATAACATAAACATATCTGGGTATTCTTTACACATAAAAAAATGTTCTATATCTTTGTATGATACATGATCACGAAATAATGATTTAGCAACAAAATTTTTCTTTCGAAAAATAATTCGATCTTGTAAACATATAAAACGAACTTGATGGCTTGTACGTTTCTTCATATGTGAAATAAATAAATCACTTAGGTTATTTCTTTCCTTTACTTCTATACTATTCACTAAAGTTCTATCAAGTGCACATACAATACATCGATAAATTACTTTTTGATTTGTTTTTCGATCATATTCTTGTTGATGAAGTGAACTATCCGATTTAGCAGTACGTAATGCTTGGTTTTTATTTGAACGTCCAAGTGGCATAATTATATAATTGAATAGTTAATTTGATGATATATGTATTTATATATGTATGTATAATTCTATTTCTTTTTAGATGGATAAAAATCAGCCAAATGATAATTTATTATTGTGTACACAAAACTAGTATAACACAATATGTGAATAAAACAAAACAAGGTAAATGAGAAATAAGAATGTTCAGTTAGTTATTTTAATTTACTTTTTTATATGAGAACCGCATCGATTTTTGGTCCTTTTTTTGTCTAGTGGTATTTAATACAATAGTGTATGTGTGATGTAATTTAATCACGTTGGTTAGCTGAAAAAGACTGGACGGAAGACAGATACATAGTATATAAAAAAGAGTGATAGAGAAACATAGTGAGACACTTAGAATATCATCATATGGGGGTAGATAAATCACACTTATATTTACCGGCCATATTGATCACATACATGATAAGATATTAGATAGTTTTAATATATGTTTATATGTACACTAATAATGTAAAATATTTTATAAATGGAGTTGTTTTTTGATTGATTAAATTTAATGAACTTGGTAACAAGTCTAATTTCATGATGAATAAAAATTAACTGGCTCTGAGTGTTTAGTAATATAGTATATCTATTAGTCTACGTATTACGTCGTAATTGGAATCGAAGATTAAATATGATAAATCATTGTTTAAAATATGTACTCCATGGATGAACATCTTCATATTATCCGTAGGTATAATTTTTAATCGATTTCGTATTTTGACTAGAGTAGCCATCTATGTTATGGGTTTTAACCTACCTTAGACTCGTCAGTATACATGACAACAGTGCTTGATTGGACGCCGTCCAACAATGGTATAATACTCATCATTAAAAATGAAGTCGACTATGACTGGTTTTGATTAATAAATACATTATATTGAAATGGTGGAGAAGATTTATAACTCAGTTAGAAGTTCTATCTGAAGTTTGTGCCGTTGATATCGTTCAGAATAACAATGAAAGCTCCACGACCGAGCCATCCAGCTCAGAGAACAAAACTCCACAAAAATAGATTATACTCTGAGAATAATAATTTATTTTATTTATTATAAGAACAGAAATGATAGTGTATTCAGTAAATTTTGTTACCAAACTCTAGGGAACTACTACATGAATATCATATACGGGTAATCAGAAATTCAATATTCAACATGATTTTCTGTTTTGAAGAATCTGCTCATTAATTCATTAAAAATCTTTTTTTGTGAAGAAATTACAATTAAAAGGTTTAAACAGATTCGAAAATTTTATCTCACTTTGATTATTCTTAAAGCTAACAAAATATGTTATACTAGTATTCCAAACCTTCTAATGCATTTCATATTTATTTGGTTCTGATGACAGTTATGAAGGTTAACAGCTTCTGTTTTATACCTCTTTACATGTATCAACAATGCAGTATGTATAGCAATTAAATAACCGATTTGTTTATTGAAAACTTATCTGTTTAACTTGAACCTATGCTGAAACATAAATTTTTCGAAAGTCGCGCACAAACTTGGCTGATAAATGACTTCTGACTATTATTAATTCCTAAGCATATGAATATTACTAGTTGCAATCTAAATATACTGAAAACGTCACTACTTAATTCATTATCTGTGTGTTAATACCAAAGTCACTTGCAAAATTATCTTGATCTTATTTATGTTAATATCAACTGGTCATCTTGTGCTATAATACCATTCTGAGTAACAAGAATTACCAATATTTCGCATTCACTTAATTTATTATCATTAAGATAATCAAAAGTGTTTCCCTTTACAAATCATTGATATGTCCATACTTGTACTGATACTTAAAGTGTTTGGCATACAAATACAAAACAATAAATTTAACACATCTATATCCTTATAGTAAAATAATTATTCATTAATATAACCGCTTATTAAATTCGTATTTATTATTTTCACAAGAAGGGCAAATCTTCCACAACCTACCTGTTTTTTCGAAGACACCACCTTAGTTCTATAAGAAGTAAGAAGAAAATTAAATACTATTGAATTTTTATGAAAACATCATGTTAGATCACATTTTTATTGATCACAACGTTACTTAACCTAGTCAGGTCATTGAGTTTTATCATTCAAAAACCAATATTTTGATAGAATTTAGATATCTTTTGTAGAATGTATGATTATTCGTTTCTTATGATGTTTCTAAATAACATGGAGTATTTTAATATCGTAAGTTATGACTAGATAAAGTACAGATTTTTGACATCATTTGTTATGTACCTATGTTTGTATTATGATAACTATTATAGTCATTTCATAAAACTTGAAAATTTGTTTCATAGAATACATCAATAAGAAGTTAACAGATTAGAAGTAAACGGACTATAATTTTCTAGTATTCCTAAACTTTACAAAAGATTAGGTGGAATCATACTCCTAGAACACACTATTTATCTATGAGCTATGATACTTTTATGTATCACATATTCAAAAATGACGTATTGTTTGATCAGGCACTTAGCGGTAGAATTATTGCACTATTAATAAAAGATTTTATAGATTGAAAGTGTTTTTCCCTTATAACTTTAACATTGTTAATAATTGCAAATTAGAAACAAGATGATTTAACATGATAAAGTTGCAAGTAACGTATATTTTTTTAAAAATCATTAATTAAAAGCATAATCCAATGACGTTCCTGAACTAATAGAATCTTATAAATTTTTTCTAAGGTCTTGATCAAAAACTTAATAATCTCCACAACCTATATACTAGTATTCAACATGTGCTCACAAGTGACTAGCTTCGTGAGGGAATTCTCGGAGTTCTAGTGAGAAGCTGTGATCAGTGAAGCTAATCCATGTCGAGTAGAGACAGGTATCTACCTCAGTACAGTGGAAGTTGGTCGCGCAATTTCGTGGATTGGTTGATGTTAGACACTACCACCATTGGTTGCCGGCTCAGTGGTCCAGTGGGTTAGGCGTCCGCGCGTGAGACCGAAGGACCTGGGTTCGAATCCCGCGAGCGGGATCGTGGATGCGCACTGCTGAGGAGTCCCACAATAGGAGGAAACGGCCAAATGTTGCTTCCAGGTTTCCAAAGGTGGTCTAACATCAATCGGTTCATGATCTCAAACAAAAACAAATATCAAAATGAACGTTTCGAGAATATAAAAGAAAAACATGATGACGAGGAAATTAGACTGTTTTGAAAATTCACTTGGTATTATTTGTTTAAATCTTCCCATTGATGTTTAAAACCGAAATTGATCAGTCTCTTATTGGCATATGTGAAAACTGCGTTTAATGCGTCTATATAGCCTTAATTCACAAGCGATGGGGTTGAAGCGAACGTCACTGGATTCGAGTCCCATAGTGAACGTCAACTCCGAGATGCACGTACATCCATCCGACGAGTCCCGAATAGGACGAAACGACCGTCTTGGATTCCATTGCTAGCCACCATCCATCTTTGCATATTTTGAAAGTTCTTTAGTTTTTAAATAAGATTTAATATGGTAATAAAATTAAATCAAATAAACTCCCTTATTTAAATTTTACTTCATAAGAATAAAACGTGATAGTATGTCAATATAAACAGACATGGATAGTGGCTAACACTGGAGTTCAAGATGCGCAATTTGTTTTATTTTGAACTTATCAGCTAGATGTAACTGTACCTCAGAGTTGGTTTTCACACTGAGGCTTGAACTCAGTGCCGTCCGCCTCAAACGCCATCGTGTTGACTGCTTGGCTGCTGAGTACAGATAGACACTGGCTTGTGAAATATAAATAAATGATTGTATGTTACTCTGAGACTTCTCATTCTGTGACAACGTCCAAAAGATAGTTGAAACAAAATATTACTTACGTCTATTTTCCATACATTTTAGGTGCCAACAAAATTATGTGAAATGTTTGTCACCTTGAACTACACCAGTTCATTTTGAAGAATATAATTAGAAAAACATCATTATCTGGAAAGTAAATATAAACACATGAATCAGATAAAGAAAGAACTTTAAGTAACAAAATATTCCCGTTAAACATTTCTTAGATTTCAGCGGTGGTATTAGAGTGTGCACTTCGTATGCAGACAGATATAAGTAGTACGTAGCAAGAATAGAAAGTGGAATGTTTAACATCAACAAATTGAAATGAAAAGAAGTAGAAGGAAAACGGAGAGTAATCAAAACAATGACAGAATTGGAAGAATGATGGAGTATGTAAAGGGTAATTAAAGGAAGATGTGCAAATAATGTATTTATTGTGTGATGTTCATATCTTACAATGGCATTGTGCATTTTTTAATCGACAATAAGTTGGTTTACCGTACCTAAGTTTTCGTTCACCACTATATCATCAATGAGATTTGGATACAGAAAGTATAAAGTCTATAAAAGAACAGCTTACTGAGGCCCCATGTTATAACTTGTCTTATATTCATAAAGAAGGTTGGCTGACTTCTCACTCAACAGGAGAATTTGTCAACTTATCTTCTCATCAAGAACCAATTCCATTATTCACATAATCAGGCAAGCCTACTTATCAAACTTCTACTCATTGTGCTTTATGATAATTTAAAATGTGAATAATAACAATCAGAAGTTATGTATGTCAATTTGATAAACACTGAACAGTAAGTTTACTTAAATAAAGCATTCTAAATTGTTTTTCATATAATATTTACACTGTCACACCCTTTACATATAGGTTCCTTACAATGAACTAAAGTGATACTTTGAATTTGAATGAAATATCTATTATTGTATTCATTAAATAGGATTTCATTGTAGCCTAGTTATTTACTTAATTTAATCACGCTTAATGGATTAGAGCAATTGAGAAATGGTCACTTATCAAAACTTCATATCTCAATCAATACTTTCTTATATAACTTTTTTCAGTGATTGAGATCATCATTCAATTGAGACTAGACCACATTGGAAAATTTGAAAGCACTGGACAGATGATTCATTCTATTGTGGGACTCCTCAGCAATGGTGATCTAGCTTCAATTGACTCATGATCTCAACTATTGAAATTACTGAAATATCCACAAAAAACCCCTTCTGATAACTATTCTTAACATTCATCTCTTCATTGTGAAAATAATATTCAGTTATTTAACTAAACATTTTTATTTATTGATCAAATCAGTCAAACATTAAACTGTTTGAGAATTAAGTCGTTTTCAACTTTTAGATGATTACAGGATTTTATACATTCATTATCTGTTTAGTAAATTGTACCATTTTAAAGGATAATTTAGGTGAAAATATTTCCATTTGAATAAAATATTCTACTATGAGTATACCATCTTGTAATTGTATATTTCATTCTTGAAGATATTCAGAAGTTCTAAAGTGAATTATTAGTCTGTGAAAATACCAGTTTATTTATCTTAATATGTTATCTTAATATATGGATATTACAAAATGTTAAATCAATGTAAACACTTATGCTTGTTTAATTCACTTTATTTGACAGGTAAACTGTTGATCTACGATTCTACAACAAAAATACTATGCTATTTTGTTTTACATTGTAGAGACCTCATATTATACCCCTGAGTAAATCTGTTCTTGTCTGAACAAACGAAAAGCCTGGCTAAAGTACTTTGTTGTTTAGACCCATTACACCTGTTTTTTTGTGCTTAACATACACAAGAATATAAAAATTAATAGACTTGAAGGTATTCACCATTCTATTTCAATACTTCTCATCTGCTTGACGGTACGAATATAAAACTGATTAGAAACAAAGATTTGACACAACTTGATTACTGAGGTTGAAATGAGATAGAATACAAGATAGTTAAGTAAGTGAAAATATCACATAAAACATTCTGGACTTTTAACATACAGGGTTAGATAAAGAGAAGGACCGACAAAGACTATAGACTATTCGTACAGATTTTATGCGTCATTGCTCCGGTCGATAAATTAATGTTCCCTCATTGGCAGTATCATTACGTTATATATATTAATAAGGTACAAGGTTACAAGATATAAAACATTTTGATATAAAATAAATAGAAATATTTTATGTTATATCTTGAAAGCTCTTTATTTATCCGTTTATAGAATAAAAAATAGGTATTTTTGTATATATATAGGTCATTAAAATCATGACATAGAAATAGTTATAACACATGCACAACATAAAGTTGTTAATACACTGTCATATTCTTTAATACTTAGTAATTAGTGTTTTTATACTCCTTCCAAATATTTACACGATTACTGGCAAGAGAATAAGAAAATGTGTTATTTCAGTAGTTTTATAAACATACTACTTTTTTCTATCACTATCTAGGTCATACTTATTTAATCTAAGAATTAGTATAGAAACATTTTGGTAAATACGTGTAAAAATCTTGGACTATTGAAAATTTTATCCAGTTTCTAACCGACTACTGAAAAAAGGAACTACTAAGTATCTGGGTACATTTGTTTCTTAATAATCCGAATATTGTGGAAGTGATTTAACTTGATATTTAGAAATAGTCAACACGAAACGTTGAACTTAAAATTTGTGCTGTTTAACACTTGTTATCCAGATGTAACTGTAATAGTGAGGAAACTGATGTTTACTCGTTTTGCTTTTGACTGTGAATGTGGGTGACATAGAACCGAATTTTTCAGGATGCATATGTCCTCTTACAATCATAGGTACACCTTATTGATAAGTGATAAATGGAATGCAACCTAGGTCTAGGGTTTCTTGTCATCTCTCTCTAACCACTACCTTACATTTTAACATAGAGCATACGCTATCGAGTTACATAGATCAGTGACCATATGCAACTTGATCGACAGAATTTGACCAGCACTCATAATGACTTGACGTGTGTGATATTGGTCACCACTAAGTGGCCAAGCAACTGCAAATGAAAGAGATATGTTTTATTTTTACAAGACTATTGATAGTCCCATGCTATTACTCATACAGTAATATATGCATACCAAGTTAATTCAATCTTAGTTATATCGTTTAATTACATAGTCATTTATTATCATCGTTACTCTTTGTAATATTTGTCCTGCTCTAAATGATTAGATTCCGTCAGAATTTTTTATGTCATATTTCTTACATTCTTAACCATCTTATGTTCTATCTCATCACTGCAATATGAATCATGTATTTCAAACAAACTGGGTTTATATACAAACCAAACAAACCACATCGTACCATAAAATAGGAAATAACATTTGTACAAGATCCAACCAAAAGTGACTGTGAATATGGGCGACTGCAATTAACAGACTGGGCATAACTCAAGAACAGTAAATTGTATAATAATATTCTATGGGTCAAAATAAAGCTTTTAGTATGAGGAACATGATTATGCATAGTTTGGCTACTTAATAATTATACATTAAAAATATCTGTGTCATATTAGTCCATAAATAGTTCTCAAAAGTTACCATTCATAATTGTCGTCGGGATATAACAAAATGGATTAGATTCACTTGGTATTGTTTTACTTGAATCTTTCCATTGATGTTTAGCACTGTAATTGACCAGTATCTTATTGACATATGTGCATATTGGCATATGTGCGTATTGTCTAGATATTGCCTTAATTCACAAGCATTATAAGCAAAGATGCAAGCCACTATCCATATTTGCTTATCTAATATTCTATGTAGAACTTACATATAGATTTTCGAGACTTAAAGAACTTCCAATTATTTCATGTGACATTTCAAAGAAAAATCTTTATACTCTAAAGATCAATTTGAATACATTTACTACTCTGAGTAATACCTGCTAATAGTCTCTATTGAATGTTGATTTTCTATCAGTAATGTCTGTATTTAGGTGAAAATAAATCAAATGAAAAGTGATGGTATTACTACTATCATAGAATCCAAATAAATATTATAGTTATCTTCGAATTTCACTAATGATTTAAATCTATACTAAATCATTATAAAATCCCTTTATTTAAATTCGATTACTTCATGACTTAAGAATTTGGTGTGACTAATATAAGATACAAATGGCTGGATTTGATGATCTATGTTGTACATTCTTTTATTGGAAGATTAGAGTATGTTTCATAATTATCACAAGAATTAGTCAATACTCTTAATATATTCAATGTAAAACTGGCTCCGTATTTAAACTTTACTATGGTGGTCATTTATTTTGGCAAGAACCTATTTACTTTGAATTCACACGATAAACTATGATTTATCATTGATATATAACAGTTCATCACAGTAATCAAAAGAGATGCAAATTTTTAGACTCTAAAGCAGATTTTCGCTTTTTCTACTAGAGGATATGTTATATTTTTGCTATGAAAAATGTTATTTCTGAAAAATTATGGGTTCTATAATGTGTCGACATATATGTATGTTTATACAGCTTTCATATGTTCCGTTATTTGGCATATTAAGTCCGATTGAATCAATGTTATATATAATGTTTCTGATGTGTGAGCGAGAACGATAATGACTGGTTGTCTGCTTAGTCAGACATACAAATTGTCTGACAGGTGTCAGATGAATTATATATTCCCCTATCCTGATAATTATTAATTGTTCGTTGTTGTTGGATTGTGTCGAGTTTTGGTGTGAAAATATATTTACGTTCTAGTTAGGTTAATCACATGTTCTTGATCTGAGTTGTATTGAAGTCCTGTAGAATAGACACTGGGAGAGAATCTAATGTAGATATCCGTCTAAGATAAATTAACATCTGATACGTGTAAACGTGGAAATCCAATGGTTATAACAGTTTCTAATTCATTTTAATGAATTATAAAGCAATACGTAAAAAGCATTATCAATGGTAAGTGACAAAATAAAAAGTGAGTCGAAAAAAACGTTGAACATTCTTCTGTTATTATACACCTAGACTAATCCCATTCTATATTGTGAGAATTAGAAATAATCCTTATTTTGTACATCAAAACTTGTTATTATTCACTTAAAATGACAATGAAATTCAATTCACTTAATAATCATACTTTTTGTTGAAAATAATTTAATTTCCCAGTGATAAAATGTGTATACATAATTAAAATGGCAAACACTAATCAACGGTTTAATATTTTCTCGATAAGTGAGATCATCGGTCAATTGAAGTTAGACCACTATGGCAAACTTGGAAGCACTGGACGACCGTTTCATCCTACTGTGGGACTCCTCAACAGTGAGCATCCACAAAAAACCCCTTCTTATATTTTTCTGTATATTTCTAATATAACTACACTTTCTTTGTAGAGGTCAAATGACGCTGATTGAATTATATTTCACTGTTTATTTTTATGTTTTTTCTATGTGAATACTTTTTTTACTGATATTAATTGTGATAAAATAAATTAATTTGAACTTTTCTAATTGTTAAATTTTTCAATTTTTAAATAAGTTAAGATGACTGGATACATTCCATGTTGAAACATTGTTATGATCTGAGATCTGAATAACTTCAATTATTCTGACAATACATACTACTTTATAGAAATCTAAACTAGTTCAATATTAATCATTCCATCATAAACATTAATCAGTACAATTGTCATTTAAAACAATGCATTAATTCAGTAAATATTTTAGTTCTTTTTTTTTTAAAAAAAAGAAACTTCAGTTATTTAATTGACATCAACATTCAAGAAATAACTTCACGTTATATAAAATAGGATCTTAGTAATCAATGAAAAAAAAACTATAAATTACTTGAAATTGTCTATTAAATTTGTTTAGATTTCTTTTGATAACTTTGCTTAGCCGATGTGAGATCATATAATTCATATCCTTAGAAAACAGTGATGCTTATACACGTTTCTAATAAGAATAATTTCACCAACACATCAAATCACTGTAATTATGCTAATTTCAGAATATTTATGTCAGTCAAATTCAAAATGTTTTTGACATAAATTACTATTTGAACTCAAGAACAATCTTACAATTATATGTAATATCAAAACTAATAATTTTATAAATGATACAGTCTTTATATATTTTATTGATTAATCCAAATACAATAACATTAACCATTGTACATAGTCTTTGACAAATCTCAACCTCTTGCCCAATCGTAGCAACCAGAGAATGCTTAAACAAATGTGAGATGAAACTAAATGAAGCTGTTTCACAGAAATTTTCCTTTTCTCCAATGTCAATTGTCCCATATTTACAGTGAATTTTACACATGGTAATGTGTAATAAAATAGGGGAATGTCACATTAATTAACTAAATTATTAAAATCTATCAAACGTTTCTATTAAATTGTTTGTAAACATTTCTGATCATGTAGAAGCTCAGTTGCTCAGTTGTTCCTTTAAATTTTATTGGTTGTATGTATTGTTGGGTTTGTTTGTGCATAACAAGATTGTTTGAGAATCTCTCATGTTCTTCCTTCAATCTTTAACACCTTTAGGTGAGCTATTTCGAATATACTTTCCCTCTTGTTGGCTATCATGATAGAATTCTTCATATTTCACGGTATGATATCTCTTTATAGCATAATACATGGTTTATCATATTACTGTTAGACCAGTGAATAGTAGGTTAATACATACATCTCCAAAAATGTCTTATGTTATGGCAGATAGTGAGCATGTACGCTGTTAACATTCAAATCACCAATGAATCAAACGTTTGTAACTGTAGATTATAATCCAATAATCGTGGTTTATGCTTGTCTCTTAACTGACTGTATTTATACATGGTATTTAAGTTACCATTCCCGTGGAACTATTTTATTTTACTTCTGTGAATACAAATTTCTCAAGATTATCATACATTCCTGTCCACAAACTTATATTTATAAACGTAATTTAGTGAGTATTTGTATGTACATATAAATTTTTTTATTTACTTTTAACCCCTTTGCCCGTGCTTATCATTGTAACTTGTGCATTCGCTCCTCTATCCCTCAAAAGACTTTACTCTCCATCTTTACTAGATCTAGTTCTTTGGGTAGAATTTCCTTACTTGTACCAGCAATTAAAGCCAGTGACCAGCCATTATGTCTCCTACAGAGACAAAGCTTAGCTCGATTCCACCACACGATGTTCTGCGAGACAAGGCTATCACAGCCAGGTCTTCATCCAACCAACGACTAGGAAATGTGAGACCAAGTGAAAGCATATTGTCGCAATCGAAATGGTATATGACTAGCATACTGGACAGCAGACGAATTGATAAACGATTATTTTATCAGCCCAGTCTTCAGTGCTTGTCACAAAACGTGCAAAAGATACTAGTAATCAGCGATGGTAATTTAGATACTGTGCAGCTTGCAGAAATTGTTAACCAAATATAAGAATGTATAAAAAACATATCGCCGCTATTAGTCCCGCTAAAATACAAGCTTACAGACCCAAAGCAAACAATTGGCACTTGAGGTGAACAGGTGGTTCAGGTGTGATTAAAAACAGCTATGGGTCAACGCTCTAAAGTTAGATGTAGAAGTAGATTGGTGCGTAGACTAGGTACCAGATGTCTCAACATATTCTTTATTATCATAAAGTCAGCACCCAAATCGTGGGGTTCATAAAACCATGTCATTTTGATTCATAAATCAAGAAAGAGGAAGAGCTGCTGACCAGTGTTGGTTGACGTCATTGGCCAGAACTCACAAAGCAGTTGTCTCCTGTGAGTTACAGATCAGAAGACCAGAAAATAATTGGTGATTGAAACAGAAGCATAACTTGAAACCACTCACACACAAGATAAACCGAACCGTGACCCTAAAAATTCATTCAACACCTCCAATCCGCCTCGCATAAACACCTATGACAAGAAACAGATACTACTGAGTCCTACAAATAAGCCTGTAGTCTCGTAGAACCTTACCATAGCTGACGTCTCGATACCAACAATTGTCGTTGATTTTTTGTAACTTTACAAAACCACAAGCTTATTTACAGCAATCGCGATGTCGACATCGATGGAGTTATATTCACAGAAATATCTATGCACTTAATGGCTAGAGCACAACTTGACACCAATCAATTTACAGAAATGCCTATTCCTTTACAACCAACATATAAATCCAAAAATCTAAAATACAATGTGGTACATTAACATTAAAGCCAAAAAATCATCTGTATTTATGCTTGGCACTGTGATTCTTGCTGTCATCAAGGATAAATGTAACAAGTTAAAAGACCTAGGTATCACATGTTCTTTCAACAGACTTTCAAAATTTCATTGATTAAGTACTACCCAGTCTAACGTTAATCTATGCATATATAGTCAATTTACTCAGTGCCAGCGAAGATTAAACTGAGCGTTTCGTTCATCTGGGAAATTTTTTCTAAAGTCTCAAGTAGTACGACTTTGTAATAAATATTACTAAATGAGAGTTCGTGTCATGTAATCGATATCTTATGGACCAAACCTATTTTCAATGATTTACAGACCATCGAAGACTGTCCGTAATTTTTCGGAAATTCCAGGTATCACTTGAGAACGATCAAATCTTGTCCCTAACTTATACCAAGACATTTTTAGATGACGAAACATCCAATGTACTTGTTGAGAAAACCACCACTTCAGTCAGCCGTGTCTAAACATTTGTTTTGTTATGAAATCAAAGGCAAGAGTAGAGATATTTCAAAACCCACGGAGACGGGAAGAGGAAATCTAGCAATAGTTTCCCATATAAAGAGATGAACGAGACTTTTGATATGTCCATTCTCTACTTGGCTTTTATTATATAGTGGAATATCCCCATTACTTACTCATTGTTTCCCTTTTTTCACTTTTTGTTTGATTGGCGCATTCATGGCGATAACTGTTGAGTCCTTTGAGGCCATCGAAAGTGTACTCGAATGCTCAGTCATAATGTTATGACGTAAGCTTCTAGGAATTATTTTAATTAGATAGTAAAATTCTGCATATTTAGCTCCTTTCACTCAATATGATGCCGCAGTAATTAAAGAACAAATGCAAATTATAGTGAATTAGGAGGTTTGAAAATATTCGAGAAAACCTTGGAAGCAGTATGTCTACTATATCTGTATAGAATGTTTACAAATGAGTTTTCTAACGGGTTCTAAGAGATTCGCCAACCACTTTGCTATAGGGTGGTAAGGGGATCCAGACCTACCTCTTAGACCGATTCTCGATATGTCTGGATCCCCTTACCATACTATATCTGTATGACGAAAGGTGAAGCTAATATGGAGTCCCTGATATGCGATGGTCTACAAGAGTACTTACTATCCATTAACTTTCTAACTCTACAGTACAGTTTCAGAATATGTCACTTTTACATAACCAGCCTGCTAACAGCGGTAGACAGATAGAAACTGTCTTTGATCATAAGGAGAAGGTTGACGTCATGTGCCTTTACTTCTCGAAAGCTTTTCATATGTTATATCAATAAGCCCAAACCATTAGATGTCAAATCACCTTTTATTGATTAGCTGACCTCACATCTAAACAATTGATTTTATAAATTCAGAGTAAACTTCTCAGGCTACAGGATGGACTAGTAGGGTCCCCACGGTCCAGTAGTAGGACTCCTTTTTTTAATCCACATACATGACCTTTCAATGAGTATAGTCAGGTATAAGACTTTTCGCTTATGATGCAATACCAGGAGAGAAGTTTGTTTTCAAGGTGATAACCTGACAATTCAGGAGCATTCGAATCGACTTCAGAGTTCAGCAAACATAAACGACTTATCTCAAACTCTCCAAAGCGTAAAGTAGTTTATCTGAGACACGTTGCAGACTACCAATACAACGTAGTTAACTCCCCTCTAGAGGTAGCCCTAGTTGGAAAGATCTAGAGATGTTGATACCCTGCGATCTGAAGTCTTATACTAACTGTGATAAAATGCGTTTGAAGCAAACTTTACATTCGTAACGTTGAAGTGCATTTTTGGCTAATTCGACGAGGAAGTTTCCACATAATCTTCAACTGTATTATTCTACTCCTCCTAGAGCATGGAAATTCAGTGTTACTTCCTTTATTTCAGAAAATTAAAGACAAGAAATCAGTTTAGGGACTCGAATTCAGGTCTTTTGAAGAGCGCCCTCAATCACTGAACCTTTACACAATGGAATACTGATGTCTCAGAGGTGACCTTTTAATGACACACATTCTTCTCCTTAACAGTAGTCAAACGTTAGAATTCGTGCCAACTTAGCTGGTCTAAGCGACTTTCTGAGAGTCCTGTAAGTGAAAACTTGACATATTCTTAAGGACTAGTGACATTACCACATTATAATTTACCGATTCTCTCATTCTCCTTTATCGTAAGTATACCTAGATTTTTACTTGTTGACATTTTTGATCCATTGGTCCTAGATACCGAGTCTCGTTAGGAAGAAGCTTTTTCCATTCCGTCCAGAATCCTTTGAAGCTTGTAAGAAACATGACGACGGTTGAAACGCACCAAAAAATAGTTGATTCACTGTACTTGACGTGAAGTTGCATTAAACGTTCGAAGACAGAAAACTTTTGTGCCACTTTCCAGTTGTATAACGATAAAAACTGAGCTTTTGTTAAACTCCGTAATTTCTGTAGGTCAAGAAGTCAACACACTTTTTAAATTATATATATTTACCCCGGGAATTTTGCACAAATGTTGGGTGTTACAAAGGAAGATGTCATTGAACTACTCAGTTTCATGCTGGACGCTGATTTTAACGAACAAGTATTAAAGTGTTACCCAAAGGTAACTGGTACATTAATAATTAACGCAACGAAACACTTAGGAAATATATAAAATAAACGATATTTGCAACGCACTAACATTCGAGGACTGTCCTACTGAAGTAAGCTGTCTAAAATTTTATTCTTCGCTAAGATTTTGGAGAATTTGAATGGCTTTATGTGTGGGCATTACCCACCGTATATTGCTATTCCCCGTACTCGACATTTATCTTCGTAAGAACAGAATCTGTACAATTATTTTAAATAGGTCGTTGGCCGACTTAGGTCAGCTTATGCTTCAGTCAAAGTTTGCTCGCTGCCGAACAAGATTTGTTGTCCCGTCCTTTTCTTTTAAACACAAGGTTTGTTCAGTTTTGTAGTTTATATAGAATACTTTATACGACAATTATTGTTTATCACCAATTAACTCGCTAGTATACTATACGTATGTTGTTTACAGTTCGTACACATGGGATATCATTAAGAATAACGTTAACTGACCATCACGAGCGTAGTTTCGCACTTTTCCTATGCAACCTCTAAGTCCGAGACGTTGCGAAGACCGATAACTCCTCGCGCCATCTCTTGTCTAATGACCATTACTATTTATAACTTCAAATGCTCCTTCGGCAATCATGGGTGACTAAATATTCTCGCTCCAGTATAACCGCTGTTGTTCTGTGAAGATCCACAACATATAGTGGCACTTGACTAAGCACTGGTACACCGTCTCCCGAGGCACATTCATTTAATCTAATCTTGGGCTTGACTGCGACACTTCTACTTCTAATAAAGCTAAGATAGTCAAACCGACATATTTCGGAACGTGGTCGAGTAGCCCTATGAAGGATCTGTCCAGACTATAACAGACTTAGGTTGGTTTGCATTACATATTTATCAGGTTAAACATCAGATACCAATATGAAAATCAATAGCAATATCTTCACTTATCATACCCGCATACATCCACACCCCCCCTGGGAAACCCAGGTATGGCAATACGATCCAATCCACAGTTTCCGACCGTTGTATAAATTGGTAATTTCGTTTCCAAACGTATCAAGGTTCAAGTAGACGTGCAATTTAGATCACATCAGGACACCAAAACTGATTAAAATTTGTAGGATCATTTGGATGTTTATCAGGGTTAAGTGAAAAATGTTTGAACTCCAAATGCTAGATGTTATCGTCCTCGTCAAAAAGTATGCGATCAAGATTCGTTATCATTGTTATTTAGCGAACCCATGTGCAACGAAATTCAGAATCATTGCTGCATATTTGTATATTGTGACGTTGTATTCCGATGGCTCTGGTGTAAACTTAGCCAATAAAGGGTTAACTACTTGCTTGAGAATCAAAGGTACGACTTACTGATTAGTACTTCCCGATAGGTGGTATTTACCCCACCACACAGTTTCCTCAGTTCGAAATGTACTCCGTCAGTCCCAGATCGCAGTTGGTCCAGATATAAAAGAGATGGTTTTACAATTTTGCGTATCTGGTGAAGACTGAGATTAGTTGCAGATTTCTTCTTGGGACCATTCAATGGAGGGTGTCCAAATATAGGGTAACTCCTTCCATTTGGTGCTATCGTGTCATCCTTTCTGCGCTAACTTTGCTTTGCACCAGGCGGTACCCGTGTTCATCTTAGATACATCTGAGACAAAGTTCTACTTGACAGGTGCTTCTATGTCGCTGAGTCATGTGTGTCACTTGGTGAGTTTGCTGCCATTTGGCGATTTGTAATAGCAAACTGATGTACTTTCAAAAGCAAGTTCCAAGCTAACTAATTTTATATCCGATAGTTAGTAGGTGTTGAAGAAGATAGAACTATAGAACCAAAAATAGACAAGGAGAGGTCGATCTATCTGTTGAATGAACCCTAGAGTTTCAATTAAATTTGATTTTTGATACGTTGGGATTCGTATTGTATGAAATGAATAAACTAGTGGACGATGTTGTATTCTATTTCCTTGTTTGTTTTAAGATTAGTTTCACCCTTAGTTCTTTGTACCGAATCGATATTTGACGAAACATGTAAGAGTAAGTTGGGATGAGATAACTCAGTTGATGGTATCCTAGCCAATCGTTGGGTGGAATGGACTTATTGTTTGAGTTTTATAGTTTTATTTCCAGTTTTACGTTGTATAAAACAGATCGATAATCAGCAGTTAACTGATTTACACGTGTTGTTTGATACCACCCTTTTGTGGTTTGGTGATATCGGGAAACGTTCGCTAATGTTCATCGTTACTGTAAAATTGTACGCCCTACCATATTGGCATTGTATTCCCTTAAACGAAGTCACTTGAGTGAAAAAATCATCTTTGTTCTTGATTGCTTATATTTTGGTGAAGGCTAGTTATCTTCTAGCTCCAATATTCTCTGTTAAATCCTTAGAAACCTGGAGATGTAGTAACCGTTCTTTTGCCTTTCTAGTGTACTGTAATTATATACTAGATATTTGCGACTTCACTAGCCTTTTTGAACCACATTTTCTGTTTGATTTACAAGCATCTTTGTCACTTGTACCTTAACTCCCTACCTTTACCTAATTAATCTCTTACTGCTAATATGAACTGTAGCTAAGTGAATTAATTGGTATGTGCTGGAGTATACATTGTTAATGACTGATTTCAGCTTATTTAAACTGTTCATCGTGATTACAAATCTTTACGTTTTGAATAAAGCAAATAAAAATAACAAAACTGGTTAAACATGTGAATTTGTTTAGGAATTATGTATATGCTTGTGTGAATTTCAAAGTGAACACTAACTCAGAAATGTTATGTTTCGCGACGTTTACAGATTTTCACAGTTAATAGTAAAAATAGATTACTGTAACTAAGGTAGATCACAGTTTGTTTGTTTGATTTGTGCCACGAAATTTTTGTGTGTTCTTTCATTTCAGAATATATGCCGATGTAGTACTTTAAGCGGCCCATTAGAGTTTTATGGTCGCCAAGTTGCCACAGCTGCAGGTTTGTAAACTTACTTATTCATGTGATGACTAGACAGGCTTTACTTTTGATGGACATGTCAGTAACTCTTCAGGAGGAGAGTTTCCAGATACAAGTTTTGAGTGAGTTTTATTTACTTAAACAGTTTTTGAGTATCTTTTTTACTGGGAATATATATATCCATTAGGGTTTTACTTAATCAAACTTCAACTATCTTCAATTTTAAATGTTGAAGGTTCTTGGCTCAGTGCCTCTCATTTTTCTTTAAAACAATGAATTGGTATACTGAAGAAGCTGATTTTTATCTACTTAATATTAGGGTCTAACCTCATTCTATCTACTCTGGTTCAGCTAGCCAGATAGCATCACTGGGCTCCATACGACGTGTAACTGTTTCTTTTGAGCACAAAACGTGAATTTCCTTTCCAATTTTCTAGCATATTTAATAATTAACTAAGAATCTCACATGATAAAAATCAGTCAGTTAGTGCTTACATTACAATATATTTGAACCAGACAGATCAGAAAATACATATCAAACAAATTTGAAATAAGTTAAACATATAGCTAGTTCGTTTGATCATTTGATTTTCAACTTATGGGTCACAGTTTAGAATTCTACTCCATTTTATAAATTCTAGATAACCAGATAGCTCGCACATAATAATTGTGACATATAGTCTACTCCATTAATATTTAAATTGTTGTTGAGTTACTCCATTTCTTCGTCAATATTCTGCTCACTGAATTTTTGTATCTTTGACTGGTCTAGTTGTTGATGAATCTGATTTTAATTGTTGATTCTTTTTATAATATCTGAATAACATATGTTCTATTTACAAAATGCTTTCGCACTTCTTAAGGACAGAAAACGGACGTCACAGTTTAGAAAAATTACGTGATGATGATTGTGAATTAATTCGTCGTTTAAATGTCACCTATATTTGTGATTTTATGTTGGAGTACAGAAAGATAAAGTGTTGGGTTCCGTAAGTTATTTCGTGATTTTTATTTTGTATTTCATTATTAACAACAAAAGCGTTATTTTTACAATCTTCGAATAACACATTATTCTATCGGACTGCTCCCCATATCGGTGCACAATATTTCGTTTTATATTTGTTTTTTAAATGGCTATCTTTTAGTTTTAGGCATCTTAGTTCTACCGACTTCAGATATTTTCCACTAATTAGTAGTTAAAGCACTTGCATTTAGACAAATAGATAACAGATTCAAATGTGGCTTCATCTATTTCAGTTTTGGCAGTCGGGTATTATCATTAGTCGAGTAAATAAAACTAAGGTTTGTAAATGGGTTACAGATTCCATTGACCTTGGTATAATATTTATAATTCTGTGCATCTTGCTTGTACTGTATTTTTCGTGTATCAGGTTATATTATCATAGCATTATATTTTAGTGAATATATCAATATTGTTTTTTCTAAATTTTTTTATTTACTTAAGTGTCTTACAAAAGTTCGTAGTTTTTAAATATAGCTTTCCCTAAGAACTGATGTTAGTCAGTTGGTGACCCAAAGTCGTTAAAATCTTGGTTTTCATGAAGATAGTTTTGGGTGTTTTATCTTGGTTTGTAGGCAACCTGCTTTTAACATCTCTGAAAAACTTATTTCAAACTGCCTCAAATGAAATTATGTATTAATATACGCGTTAAATAACTATAAGTAGGACTGTTGAACTACACTAAATGTCGTAAAGAAAACCTTCCTCCCCCAATGTTATGTCATTTCATGAAGATCGTATGTCAGTTATATATATATGCTAGTCTTATTTCTTTCGATCGTATAGAATCAGTTCATCAGAAAAGGTGGATCAACAAGGACGCTATAATGATTTCGTAGTCATACCTCTCCCTTATCCTGGCAGCGAATTTTTCCGTATATGGCGTGATTCTGGTTATGCTATGCATCATGTATACTTTGACTGGAATCGGGTAATTATTATATTGTGACGTTTAAAGCATATATTTTTCCACACAAATATAACCATTTTTTAAATTTTTTTGGATTTGATGATGGGGAACTAAGTTATGCTAATTAACATATAGTTTTCTCTTTCTACATAAAAGTATCTTCTGATCAAGAAACTTAGATCATCTGAACAACTTTCTCACAGTGGGGGCTCCCAGTTGACTGTTTTGTCCTTTGAAAAGCAACCATTTTCGGAAACTTTGATACAACTTCCTGTAAATAAAGTTGTTCTCACTACAACTGACGTTCCCTATCAGTAATTCACCTTGAAAAACAGTATTTATGATCTTATTTGAACATAAAATGTCTAATTTAGTTCAAGGTCTACACTATTTAAATACGTTCCAAGGTAAAAACGAAGACAGCCCAGAAAGATATAAAAAACTGACAGGAATTACATTACCATAGATCTTAAGTTTTAGCTGACTATATTTCAAGGTATTTAGTTACATAATTTAATAAACCTTTTTGACTAGGTTTCTATTTACACTCAATTATTAATGTAATACAGATATACTTCTCAGCATAATTCCTCATAAGAACATCTCATCACCAGAAAATAATACTTGATATAAAAATCACTGAAAAAAATATCCATTTGATTATTTCCACTTCATTTTGATCGCTTAATACAACTCAACAATTTTTAGAAGACTTTGGGTCAATACTGCATTATCCTTAAACAAATCAAGTCCATTTTTATGCTGCTATTATTTGCTGTAAATGTGATTAATTTTCTGGTCAAAAAATGTTATCTTTCATATATCTTGTCTCCCTTCACTTACAGACTGTTCGTAGTTGTGAATGGGTTATGTATTTAGGTAGTATACATACTTTGTAAATACTCGTGTTATTTCAGGGTTTTAAAATAAAAAGCAGTTTTAGTATCATAAGGAAACTTTCATTTTTCTTTGTCTGCATAAAGATGTGAATGTTCAATCATAACAGTCTAAACGGCCCACGAATTTTCAATGCTCACCACTTTTTGTACATCAATATGAGTTATCAGTAACAAGCGTTGCCGAAGTCGGTGCTTTATACTCAGTGAAATCATCGATTAGCAAACAAATATTTTACAATATCTTCGTATATTTCAAATAAATAGATACATACTAAGTCATTCTTTAGAAAGTTTCTCCTCTCTATTCAAAGCAATATTCTACTGCGTCCAGTAGGACTATAATCAGTCATACAAATACTACAAAAGTGTAGGTAACCTCAAGAAACCAGTCAATTATATATATATATATATATATATATATATATATATATATATATATATATATATATATATATATATATATATATATATATATATAGAGAGAGAGAGAGAGAGAGAGAGAGAGAGATTTTGACCCTGTTAATTATCACGCGACAAAACCGCCAATCAGAACGTCGAGTTATACAATCTTAGCCTTGTGCCAAACCAATGGCGCGTTAACCAGCACAAGCAGCCTAGAGTCAACTCTGAATCTTCGCCTAGCCCTAACCCTTCGAGTCCATAATACAATCTCAGCTTCTACTGTATTAATCACGTAGTTCATACGTACGCAATTTATATACAAGCAAATTAGACCACATCACACCACAAAATAGAAAATAACAATTATAAACGATCTAGCCAAAGTAAGCTGTGAATGTGAATGTAACTAATAGACTGGGTATAACTTGGGATTAGTAAGTCGTATAATAGCAGCCAATAGGTCAAATAAATGCTTATGATAAAAGGAATATGAATATACATATAATAGTTATCCAATGGAAATATATGTAATAATAGTACATAAATAATTTATAGTAGTTACTTACAACTGTTACGCTTTGTGGAGAAACATAAGCCGCTCACCAGCATTCTCCATCCAATCCTTTCCAGTTGTTTCCACTTGCTATTCATCTTTTTGATGTCTGCTTGCAATGTTCGACGCAGTGTATTTGGCCTTTCTCTTTTTCATTTCCCTTCAGAATTCCAAGTTAGCGCCTGCTTCGTGATGCAGTTTGGTGATTTCCGTAATGTATGTCACGTCTACTTTTGACGTCTTTTCCTAATTTCCTTTTCAGTTCCTTGATTCCCTCCCATATTATACTGTTGCTGATGGTATCCGGCCAACGGATATTGAGTATCTTGAGCAGACAACTGTTTAAAAATACTTATACCTTTTTGATTATGGTTATAGTAGTTTTCCAAGTTTCAGCTCAGTACAGTAGAACTGTGTTGACGTTCGTATTGAAGATTCTCACTTTGATATTGTTTGACAGTTTTTTTAGTCATCAGAATTGATTACCTCAAGTGGTGTTCGTCAGGGCTGTCCACTCTCTCCATTCTTGTTCAACTTTGTCGTCGACGTACTTTTAGAGATAACACTTTCCTCTTCTAAATTTCCAGGGGTTGAACTTCTACCGGGAGGTTCACTTGTTGGCTTAGAATATGCTGATGACATAGTTTTATTTGGTGAAGACGCTGACAAAATGCAGAGTCTTATGACCACTCTAAGCAACAATGCAAGCATGTTCGGGATGCGATTCTACCCCTCGAAATGTAAAATGTTGCTTCAGGATTGGGTTGCATTGACACCCGAACTAATGATAGGGAGTGAACTAATTGAGTGTGTCGATCGCTCCACTTATCTTGGAAGTCTCATCAGCCCTTGTGGTCTGGTGTGTGACGAAGTCTCAGCACGAATACAGAAGGCTCAACTAGCTCTTACCAACTTGCATCATTTATGGCGTAGGCGAGATATCCGTCTATCAACCAAAGGACGGGTTTACTGCGCAGCAGTTCGTTCCGTCCTACTTTATGGCAGTGAAACATGGCCGGTAAGAGTAGAGGATATTCGTAGGTTACTAGTATTTGATCATAGGTGCCTTCGAAACATTGCTCGTATATCCTGGGACCATCGAGTAAGTAACACAGTTGTTAGGAAACGGGTACTAGGTAAGGATGGCAAATCAATTGATAAAGTAGTGAAACTTCATCAGTTGAGATGGCTGGGATAGGTGTTATGTATGCCCAACGACCGACTTCCTCGACGTGCGATGTTCAGTGGTATAGGAGTAGGTTGGAAGAAAGCTAGGGGCGGCCAGACCAAAACATGGCACAAGTCCATGAAGTCACTGACAAGTGGACTTAGTCATGTTGGTAGGTGTAGACTACCTGGTTGTTGACCGCTAGATGATAGCAACCGATGGTTAGAGACCCTGAATGACATGGCTTAAAATCGTTTGCAATGGCACAGGTACATACACTCTTTGTGTTCTCCCAAATTTTGATCTCCTTATTCCTCCTTGTCTTTTTTTCTCTTCCCAAATTTATTTCACTGTATTATACTCCTCGAATAACATCTACAAACACTAATTTTCCTGATTGCTGCTTATACTCTTATTACCTCTACCACTACGGGATTTGAATCGACAACTGCATCTCTGTGCTAATGTGGTATGGCAACTCGAACTGATGTACATACGTACGAGTTCTACGTTGTTACTGACTGACTGACAGTTCTTTTGAGTTCTATATGTTCTTCAATTGTAGGAATGTTGACCTTATTTTGCCAATCCTCTCCTTTACGTCTGCATTCGATCCTCCTCATTCATCTATGGTATTCATGTAGGTGAAAGATTCCACCTCTTCCGGATTTTCTCCATCAAGCGTGATTGGGTTGTTGTTCTCCGTGTTGAAACCTACTGATGCATAGGCTTCTGCTACACTAATTGTCTTCATCTGCATTTGTTAGTGTGTATGGGATAAAATAGCTAGGTGATCTGCGAAGTCCAAATCACCCAGTTCCATCCAAGCTGTCCATTGTATTCTGTGCTTTCCTTGAGATATGGAGGACTTCATAGTTCAGTCAATCACCAGAAGAAAGAGGAAGAGGGAAAGTAAGCATCCTTATCTGACACCAGTATGTAGATAGTTAATTAGTACAACTATTCACTAAAATTGCACGTATAATGCCCGGTCTCTGCATGAAACTGTATATATCTGCTTATGTTTGGCTTCAAATTATCAGAACTTCCCGTTAATGTATGGGAATTATTTTATTTTCTCTATCAAACTATTTTACTTTCATTTTCATACCTAGTATTTTTAAATCGATGAAATTAAGTGAAAACTGTATTTAATAAACTGCTTAGGTTAAAATTTACTATAATATATTTGGGTGATGGGAATTCAACAGGCATGGAATAACAATTGCTTCTTTTTCAACATCAGCGACATATAGTTGGAATCTCTTAAACTGGTGATTTCGCAAGTATAGAAGATTAAGATTATTCGTAACTGTTGTTTTCATCTAAAAAGTAACACAAACCTGATTGTTTGTTAGTCTATTCTTATGTAATATTCACAACAAATAGGTATTGAGTAAAACACTAGTTTATTATATATCGTAATTCTGTTATTGTGAAAATGTAACGTAAAAATCTGTAAATAATGTATACGATATAATCAAATATCATGTATTTAGGATGGCAACTATGAAGTTAGTACGTTGAAAGTGAACATTTCTTCCCATTAAGGAAATGAATACCGATCAAATGTTAATAGTATCAACTAACCGAACTTTATAATGTCTAAAGTGTAATGTGACCATTTTTAGTTCCTGGTCTAAGAATGCTTTATGGTCACTGAACTGTACAACTTAACATCTTAGTGTACTGCATTTGTTGTTAAATGGGTCAAGGTAGTCGACAAGAGTAATGGTAAATCTAATTTTTCATGATTTTGCCTGGCGTAAGTTACTATCTGAAGACTTATTTGGATACTTAATCGAGAACTGCACGACATATAGTCCCTATTGTAATATGTCAAAAGAACATCTCTGACTACATTCTTAACAAACTTGTAGTTAGTTGTTTTTGTAGGAAATATTATTTGAGACATTTCTTTATACTGTTTACAGTAATTTAAGTGGAACTGCAATCTATGGACGAACCGATCCGATTTAAGACGGTGACACTCGAATTTTGATGCAGAATCAATCAATCCATTTGGCTAAATAGCATTTGGGCATCATGGTTGATGTCAGTCCGTGATGTGAACCCTAATTCTAGTCCCTGACCCTAAAATCTAACTTCTGATCCTGATTACCCACACTAATATATAACGTTATTTTTACGACAGGAAGTGGTCAAAGTTTCTCCAGGTCAATTCACGATCGCTCAAAGGTAATCTGTAGATTACATTCTCGCCATTATTTATTTTCAGTTTTAGTAAATTGTATTCTGTTTCAGCGTTGGGATTTTGAAATTACTATTTCTACCTTTTGGTTGTCGTTTGATTTGTTTTATGTTGTAGTCAGGAGTTGAAGTGTCCGTCAATCCAAACCTTATACCGAAAACTCTGTTATCTTGCTCAGTAGAATGGGACTTGTACAAGGTTGGTTTAATCTTTAGGGAAACTACGTGTTACTTTCATTGAGCTTATTCATATAATATTTCATTTCTAAGCTATGTATTGTATTTTAACCAAAAGCAAGTGGATTTGTGGACTAGATGTTGAACTGGTGGATGTAGGATGATTGAATGATGACTACTTTTGAAAACCAGATTTATAATGCCAAACCTTTAAGTGACAAAAGATCAAAGAACCACCTAACTGGTCGGTAAAGTCCCTTTTTCAACGAACGAAAATCATGCTCATTTTCAAAGGTTAAGGTAGAGTAAACATTACTTAGTTAATTTAGTAAGGGGAAGTAGTCTATAACTGGTTGTTTCACATACTAACTACCAACTTACTTTCTTACTGATGTATAACATTCATTCTCATAGTAGAACAACAGTATAGTGATCTGTCACGAGTGTTATATTATTTCAACCTGGCTTCACTTATAGTCAATTGTCAGCAGATTAGTTAGAATAAAACCATTGGATTCCAAACAATTATACCGGCAGAAATGTGAGATTTAAAGAAGATCCTAAAATAACGTTTGAGAACATTAGATCAATACTTATAATAGTTCAATCTTTGGCAATATAAATCAAGATAGAAAACGAATGCACAAACGAAACACTGAAATGTATTAATTTCAAATTATCTGCGAATTCAACCAAGAAACATTTACCCTCACCCATATAAAATGTTCTTATCTTTTCATGTCACATTTTTGGCCAGCTATTGTTAACATTTTTTAATTTATAATTTTTAAACCAACAAATTGTTTTGTGGGAAACCGTAGATTTAGTAATGATAAATAACTTAGTCGTTTTAAACCTACATATATAAGACGTCAAAATTGTTGGTTGTCTATATAATGATATTTTGTTTTCCACTGAACTACGTATTGTAACAACCAGTAGTCGGTTCTTATCTCAGGGATTTTTATCCCTTTCATGATCGGTCACGACACGAGTGAACCTTTTCTCAAAAGTGATACAATCCATTAAGTTTTTATAACTTTCTGTATGAACAATTGGATTTCCCCATCGGTCTTTCCTATCCAGAGTGTATATGGCGACAAAGTCGCTCTACCTTCACTACTTCGTAGCTTTCATTTTTGTACCCTTTATACTCCCGTTTTCGAACTAAAAACTGATAGAATTCCCAGTTGAGTTCCATTTTTCATGGAGCAAACTCTGAAGATGTCATCTGGAACGTTCAAGAATGCTTTTCAGTTAAATCATTTGGCTCAGAACGTAACGGTACTAAAATATTTTCCAGCGTCTTATCCAATAATTTTTTTCATGAGAAAATTAACTCTCTCTTAAATATGGTTTTATCTACACATTATCTCTTACTAACTCTGTTTAATGGCGATGTGGATCTGTTGCCTGGAGAAAGACTTCTCGACCTTGAGTATGCGGACGATATTGTCTTACTGTGCGATAATGCCCAAGGCATGCAATTCACACTTAATCAGTTGGCAATCAGTGTCCGTAGGTATGGTATGTGCTTTGCATCTTCGAAGTGCGAAGTACTTTTGTAAGACTGGCAGGATTCTAGTCCTATACTCACTCTGGATGGTGAGCAGATAGAAGTAGTCGAGAAGTTCGTGTATCTAGGTAGCCGCATAAGTGCTGGTGGTGGCGTGAGTGATAAGATCAATGCACGTATAGTGAAAGCCAGAGCGGCTTATGCCAATCTGGGCCATCTTGAAAAGTTTACAACCTTTCGCTATACGGGATACAGAAAGGTACAATCAGCGACATCATGGTGGCTGGCAATATGCATTGAAACGAACAAACATTAATCAAATGCGGATTATCGAATTCCTAACATCTAACTGGTCATCATTCGAAATTTATCGTCACAATCGATCAAGATATAAGAAAAAGAAACTTGTTGAAATACTTTATGCTGAGAATTCTATGTTGTACGAAAAGTATAATGTTGAATAAAGCTTCTTATAATAATAATAATAATATAATAATCTTTGGCGCCTTCGTGATGTTAGTCTGGCCGTAAAAGGTCGGATCTACAACGCGTCGGTGAGAGCAGTTTTGCTCTATGCTTGTGAAACCTGGCCTCTCCGAGTTGAGGACGTTAGACGACTTTCTGTGTTCGATCATCGTTGTCTCCGAAGGATCGCTGACTTCCAGTGGCAACACTATGTTAGTAATGCAGAGGTTCGGCATCATGTGTTCGGGCACAGAGATGGTAATGCAACCGGTATCACCGTCTTAAAACACCGACTTCGGTGGCTTGGACATGTTCTCCGAATGTCGTCCCAGAGAATTCCACGTCGTGCATTATTTGCCGACTCTGGGACTGGTTGGAAAAAGCGGAGAGGTGGTCAGTGTATGACATGGTGTCGTGGTATGAAAGAAAGCTGCAAAGGACTGGCTTCTGTTGGTCCTTCACGACTCCCTGGTTGGGGTCTGAGAGATGGTGCTACACAGTGGCTAGAGAGGTTATCAGATATGGCTCAGAATAGAAGCCAGTGGCGATCCTGCTGTAACCTTCTTTTACTTTCTTCATAAAAAGTGGTTGTATCTCCCTTACCTGAAAGATTTCTTCTGATTGTACCTGTCCGTTTCCTTCATTATTACTATTATTATTACACTACCTTACACTAATCTGTTTGTTATTGTTTTTTTTTTGTTTTCTCTTCGAATTCTTATTGTTTTGTGTGGCGCGTATATATTTGGTGCCCTCTTGTACCAATATTTATGTGTTCAAATAAATAAATGATAAATAAATACTCTGTTTACAAGTACTATGGAAGAAAATGTCATATATTAATTGTTAACATTCCTTTTTGATTTCATTAGCTATGTTCTCAATCTAATTATGAGTAACTGTTTATGAATTTTATCAGTTCAAAATGTATACTATCGCCAACTTGAAACTGACTAGTTGAATATATTGTTTTCTAATATATTTCAGTCCTGGGATATATATACAATTACTGTGAACTACATGAAATTGCTTCTTGGATTACTCTACGAAGGTAATCATCATCTTCATACATATTTGTCAATTTTTGTTGCTTTAAAAATAAAAATAAATTTACTTACAACGTACAACAATTAAAGATGTGTTTCTTATTTTTCTTGGAAAACTGTTTCACCTAAAACTGGGACCGGTAGTTTTTGTGGTTAGAACATCCAGCTTTGAACCACTTGTTTGTAGGTTTGAGCCTCATTCTGTACTTAACGAAAACTTGGTGGGGATAACCAATTTGTTTTTTAATGCACAATCACTCAGTGGTTTAGTAAAATGTGAAAATCATACATCATATACACATCGTCTCTTAAAAGCTTCATTCATGTTGTTATCTTGATTGCTTTCAGTTTCCTTCTCTCTTCTCTTCATTTCAATCTTCTCAACCTTCTGCTTGCAGACATTCCACTTCCGACTGGTGATACATACTACGTATATCTGCAAACATAGGTAACATACACCACAATTCCATTTATTAATTTTGGGTAGCCCGACAATTTTTTTTGCCTTTCACTCAATGTGTGTAGTTGAAAGTCGAGTACATAAACCTATACTTGATAAAGTCAATAATTTCACCTGAATTTGCGTTTTTTTAAGGAAAAGTAATTGGTTTGTTGAATTCTTATGTTCTCCTTTGTATTTTCAATCGAAATATAAGTTTATCCATTTATCCGTATTCCACAAAATAGAATTTAAAATAACATAATATCAGAATGACTATTCACTGAAAAAAAAAAAGAAATATGTACTAAAAACAATTCTTTGAACTAGTTATAACTTGATATTTGAAAGTACACTGACATATGTACTCAAATCTTAGCCATTTCATTTCAGGTTCATATCCTGATATTATTTGTCCCTGTGTAAAGACTAATTACTTGTACTTTGACATATAGGTAGATGTTAGTATTCTCGATCTTGAGCTACATATTTCGTATAATGGTTGCCCAACTGGGATAGTTGGAATGTGATTCGTACTTGTGATTTCCTGAGCGAAAATTTCATAGATATTATGTCTTGTGTACGTTGATAAATAAAGAGGGCTTTCGTTAAAAGCATGGAATATAATACTCAGGTTTTGGTTTCTTTTAGTGAAACATCTATTTTTATTGAAGTTTTCATCATCTTTGTGAGGTTTGTAATTATTAAACATTCCATATAAATAGATCAATAATAAGAGTTTGTTTGACCCATTCTTGGTCGATCAGCGCTAATGGATAAGTGGAAAAAGCCCTAGAATCTTGTGTAAAATTATGAATATAATAAGTTTTTCTGACTATGATTCACTTCCATTCAACTTAATTTATTTGGGACATAATTACGTACCTGTCCAAGCCGTGTTCTGATTTTGGGGACTAGTCGAGTGAAGTGTCCGAAGAATACTAAGTCATAAGAGTATTAGGGTCGGATAATAAAAGACTTACCAACGATCGTTTATTATTTCTTTACTTAGCTAATTAATTGGATCTATTTCAGAATATTTATTAATTTTTGAATTAGTTAGGCACTGAATTTGTAAAATATTCTCCAGTCATTTTATGTTGCATCTTTCTAGGTCCAAATCCTCCACATACATTGGTATGGCATAAACTACTTCATCGTGTTTAGGTTCAAAAAGTTTTTAAACAAATAAGGATTCAGAATCCACTTATTCGGTTCAGTGTTCTTTACTGTTGTACTAGTTTATCTTATCTATAATATTCAACTCGTCCTTCATTGTTGTACTAATCCAAACATCGTTATCACTGTACATGTATGGACTTTTCAAATTACTTACGAATATTCAACATTAAGTGAAATCAGTCTCATTACCGAGACATATGTATTGCAGAATTCACCTTATTTTCACTTTTTATTAAAGTTGGCTTTTTCATAGATCTTAATAATGTGTGCACCTCAATTTGTAACTCCGAAATCGGCTGTGATTCGCACTATACAAGTAAGACTGATGTAGATGAAGATTCTTATTGTCCCTCGAAAAATACAACAACAGTTGTTTTAACGGTGAGTAGCTGGTACAATCTACTGGAAATTATGAATCGCACGACGCAAGTGAGACTAAGAAGACGATAGACGAGAGTTTATATCACACTCAAAATTGATCTGAAATACACCTCTTTTTGTGTTTTAGTAACAGTGATGAGTAGTCAGATTCCCGTAAATTAAACTAAATAGTACTTTAATCAATGCACAACCTAATGCATAAATATAGATTTACATCGTAAAGTTGTCTGTAAGTAGCAGATATAACTAATAAAATTACTCCTTAAAATGTGATTACATGTCGTAGGTGATTTGAAAAAGAAACTCATTTTGTGGGTCACTAATCCTCCAACTGAAGTCTTGAGCATCATATCAGATTGGTTATATTGATTACAGTTACATAGGTCAATAGACTATCTAGTGTGTATTCGAACTAAATATAAATTTAAAAGGGCCTAAAAAATATCATTTCCTTATCGTAAATTACACATTAGACGTTGAACTTTAAAATATTTGAGCCCATAGAATTTCTAAAACTTTTATATTTTGACTGAATATCATCTTTCAACAGGATCATACTACTCTTTAGTGGAATACTGAGAATTAAATATAGCATGAAATTTTAAGTTAGTACTTATTGTGTTTAAAAACATGAACAGTTTGTAGACAAGTATTTGTCAGGTATTATCGGTACAATAAACCAATCCAATCAGCTAACACTAGAAAAAATAACAACATCAAAGTATATGACAGTGGAACTACTGACATTATCAATCGAAATACTAATGTTAGAAGCAATCATTCAAAGTATTTTTTTAACTGTATAACTTGAAATCATACTTAACAATCCATGGTAGTTAGAAACGTTCGAATACTTTGTTTGATTTCCGGTTTTTCATCGAACGTTTTCGATGGTCTTATAACTTAAAAATAAAATGTTTTAGTTATTCGACCTTTTCGCTATACTTTGGTTAGAGACCCTGAATGACATGGCTCAAAATCGTTTGCAATGGCGCAAGTGCATCCACTTTTTGTGTTCTCCCAAATTCTAATCTTCTGAATTCTTCATGCCCCTTATTCTCTTTCGAAATTTATTTCACTGTATTATACTCCTTGAATAACATCTTCAGACCCTAATCTTTCCAATTACTGCTTATACTCTTACTACCGCTACGGAATTTGAGTCGACAACTGCATCTCTGTGCTAATGTGGCATGGCAACTCGAACTGATGTACGTACGTACGAAGTTCTACGTTGTTACTGACTGATTGACTGCTATACTTCACCATATACTATCGTAGGTATAATTGGAAAACTGGTTTCAACTTATACAGTTTTAACGGGAAACAAATTTCAACTAGCTTCAAACTTGATTATTATTATATAGTCACGAACGACGATTTAATTATAATTAAGGCTATTAAAACATATGACTGAGTGAATATATAAAATTTATTTCGTCATAAAAATAGCACTCACGACGCCATCTAGCATAACATTTAATACTTTATAGTTTATTTTGTATGTAAGAGTCTCATGAAATCATCTTAGTCTTGACTAGATATAAATAAATATTGATTTTTACACTTGTCATCTATTAAATTAATTTTTCACAATCCTCATTTATTATTATTATTAGGTGCTGGAGGCTTACTGTTACATTGTGTTTCTGGATGGGATCGTACACCATTGTTTATTTGTCTACTTCGCTGTTTACTTTGGGCTGATGATTTAATGCATTGTAGTTTAACACCTATTCAAATGTTATATCTTACTCTTGGATATGATTGGTTCTTGTTTGGTCATAAATTGAAAACACGTATGGAATTGGGTGAAGAAATACTCCGATTTACTTTTCAATTTATCGGTGAAATGGCTAAATGTACAGAATTATCACTTCGCAGAGTGTATGTGTTGATGACGTCTTCATTTCGAGTATTGCTCTTTATCTTATTATTTTTTTGTCAACCATGTACTCTTGTTGTTTTCACCACTGACTGATCTTTGTTAAACAATAATTGAAAACCATCAAATACTGAATATTCATCGAGATCATTAGCCGATCAATGTAAGACCATTATTGCAAACCTGGAAGCACTGGACGGCCATTACATCCTACCATGGGACTCCTCAGCACTGTGTATTCACGATCCCGCACATGGGATTGGACTTTTGCTTAAGATTGTATGGGCTGGAACTATTGTAAGTTTTATCTCTAAAAGCATGTCTGTGACAAATATATATAAAACCGTGGAAAGAGGATAACCCTGACGAACATTACCTATAGCAATCAATTTCTATGGCAGTTTTCTATAAGCTCTGACTCAACCAGAACTGTTCGAGTAAAGATCCTGTACAAGGTCAATGTACTTCTTTGGCACTCCTTTTAGTGACAGACACTGCCATAAAACTTCACTATCAAATTAGTCGAGTGCTGTCTTAAGGTCAAGGAATATAATTATAGTCAGATGTCCAATAGTATAGCTGTGTCCCAGAACCTGCCGATAGGTGAATATTTGGTCTATACATCCACGTCCAGGTCTAAAACCAGCCTGGTTTTCTCGAGTTTGCTATTCAAGAGCTCTAGTTATACGTCGAAATATTATTGAGGCTAATATTTTAGACACTACTAGTTAAACTGTTGTGAGATATCAACTCACTGAAGACAATGGTGTACGGTGGCGCAACTTCGTGGATTGGTCGAGGTTAGGCATTAACACCGTTGTATGCCGGCTCAGTGGTCTAGTGGTTAGGCGCTCGCGCGCGAGGTTGATAGGTCCTGGGTTCGAATCTCGCGGGGTCGTGGATGTGTACTCTCAAGGAGTTCCATACTAAGACGGAACGGCCGTCCAGTGCTTCCAGGTTTTCCATGGTGGTATAGCTTCAATTGACTCGTGATTTCAACTATTGTGATTCCTGTCTGTTTGTCACAAGAGGATTTTTTCCCTTTCTTGTAAACTGGGTCGAATAGCGGTCGGGTCAGATGAAATTAAGTTCATTTCCCAGATTTTAGCCAAGTTCTCAGTTAATTTAACTGCTAAAACGGGACCACCATCCTTAGAAATCTCGGTAGATCAGGTTTCCCTGCTTTCCCTCGCTCTGGATTACTTATAGCATTTTCAACATCATTAAGATTTTGAAGAATCATATCAATCAGTTATTTCTTTTTGATATGAAACTCCTCACCAGTATCTACCAACGACTCCAGTGGGAGAGAACGCTGAACATTCAGGTCTTTCAAGAACCTTCACAAACCGCTCATGTTAATATTAATCATGTATCTACCAATGGTCGGTTTCGGGGAGACAATTTCCTAATTTCTATTGAGAAACCATGACCTGTGGGTTCCACTTATTTTGGAGTGAGACATCCACTTCACCTAATATTGCCATTAGATAATGGTCGCACATTATCACCAATTGGTTGGATTTAGACTTATAAGCCACTGGATGACGATTCGGCAATCTAAGTTTTAAGCCTTAACCATAAGAGTCGCGTATTTTTATGTTCGACCATCATCAAGTTTGTTAGTGTGCTCTACCAAGGACCTTATACACAAAATAGCTTCCTAATTTTCATCGGTTCCCGAACTAAGGTCAGTCCATGAAGTACACTACAACATTGAAAACTCCCCACAAACCCCCTATACTAAAGCTGTTTTGATGATTTATGTTTTTGGTTTTTTACAGCTATGATATTCACGTTACTGATGGGTCTAAAAGTTCAGGTAATTCGTAATTTCTTTTGTTAAGATCAATTCTTGATATAAACTATAAAAATCCTATAATCTCCACAATCCCTATAACAATAATATGTTACTTTGTTTTAACGCATAATTTTACATAATAATTAATCAATATTCAATTATTCTGTTTGATCTCTTTGATGAAATTACCATTTGAGATGGTGGAAAAGATTTGTAGCTCAGGTGAAGTTTGTACTGATGATGTCGTTTAGAAGAACGATGAAAGCTCCACGATCAAACCATCCAGCTCAGAGCACAAAACTCCATCGAAATTACCATTAATTTTTTTTGCTGAGCTACATTTACTAGTGTTGTTTATTTATGTATGCAATATTCATTAGTCTGTTCGCCACACCTTTATTCTCACTTGATAGATAGATCGGAATTTTCTGTTAGCAAATATATTATATGATAATATTTGCAATAAATGTCAACTAATTTCTAGTGCCTTTATTTTGCTCTTGTTTTTCAATTTTGCTATGCAGATTCGGATGATTCTTCGTTTATGTGAGTTGCTTGTTGGCATGTTAACATATAAAACTTTCATTTATTACTAACTTTTTCTATGAATTATGAGAATAAATTTTCGTTGTTTGAATTGTGCACTTCATTACTCTTCCTTAACTTAATTGTCTCATGTCACAAGTAGTATAATCGACAAATGAAGTCATATGACAAACTTAAATGCATTCAAATCTGAAGTTATAGGTTGAAGATGTTTTGTTATTAACAGAATGACATGTATTCGTATAAATATTCTGTTTTTATTATAAGTACTAATTTAATGGAGATAATTTATGAGAACTGAAATTTGTGCGAATATTTTGTAAATATAAAGTGAAGAGAACATGAGATTTTAATAACTCTTCACTTTTCATTGGATTTTCGAAATTCGTTAGACAACCATTGAAAACGTTAAAGCACTGAATGGTCATTTCGTCCTAGTATAGAACTGCTTAAAAATACTCATTCATAACCCATGGGAATCGAGTCACTTTCACATGTGAAAGCCTGAAAACCAGACTTAGATCGATTCGTGGTTTCAATAACATTCAACGATCTCTACAACCTCCATACTGAAGATTATCATGTCCTCACTGGTGACTATCTTCGAGAAGAAATTTCCGGAGTTCTAATGAGAAACCGTGACTCCTGTGGAGTTCAACTATATCAGGTTTAGGGGAAATACACACCAAAGATAATGTAAGATAATTAAACAATACCGTAAATTCTCTGCCAGCTTACTTGGTTTTTTTATCCAAGTTTCTTCTGTCTAGATTATTAGCTGGTATCTGCTTTAGAGGCAGTGACTTAACGTTTAGATCATTCGACTTTCAGTCAATTTTAGATGTACGTTTGAACTACATTTCAACAGATTCGATTTCAGCAATTAAGCACTATCACTGTGTGACGTATGCTACTTATGTTGACAGATCTGAGTAGTATGTAACACCGATCGGAAGTAGAGTGCCTGTCAAAAGAAGGTTGAGAAGATTGAACTGAAAAAAAACAGAAAGGGAAACATAAAGGAATTGAGCACTGGACGAGTCGTGAAGGGTGTAAAGGACAACTGATGGAAGATGTGCAAGTGAAGTATTTATTGTATGGTTTTCATGATTTACGATGACACTGTAATTCTGCACTAGACAATTAATTTATCTTCTCCACCATGTCTTCGTTTACTAAATTTGGTGTCTCTGCCAAATGGGAGACTAAGAGAGCACAGTTCTGCGAACGCCGTTGCGGCCTTGAAAAGGAGTCACTAGTTTGGGCGGTCTGTTGCAGCTATACCTCAATTACAGTTTATAGCTTTAAGTTCAGTATATTAACCGGTGCGTTCGAAGCATCAAATATATTTAAATCTGTAAAAAATTATACCACTATGTTAAATAAATAAACAATGCTTCAATTACCTGATTTTTGCATACACGTTTCTAAGTTTAAATCCCTCTCGGCTTCCTTCGTATCAGTCGCCTGGATAATGCTACTTGACTCCATTTGGTATGTTTACCTCAAAACAAAATATATAAAATTACACTAGGTAAACGAGTTATATGGATGAAGTAGTCGGAGAAAGAATCATGGTACATATCTTCTACAAACAGTTCGATGGGTAGTTTACGGGACTTAGAAACACAATGTTTAAAATTCGCTCTCAAAATATTGACTAATATGCTGAAAGGTTAATTTCATCATTAGATCAATTCGGAGAGTGACAAATTTTATCTGTCGTAAAATAAATGTAACTCATTCGTTAATGAACCTAATTACTACTGTATTTTTGCAGTGATTTACGCTCCAGTGATGATTTACAACCCTTAAGGCAATCACGATTAGAAGAATTGTCAAATTTATTCTTTGAATTTTGGAATGAAGAAAATAAAAGACGTGAAGTTCAATCTACTATCAACAGTATTGGACCCATTGCCAACGAATCTGTTGTTCCGAATAAAAATACCCAGTCAATATTAAATTCTGAAGAAAAATCAACTTTTAATAGTGATGATGAATCATCATCAGGTCATGAAAACTATACATCCAGAAATAGCAATAAACCCTCTGAAAATCAAAATTCAATTGTTTCTCAAGTTAGTTTTAATTATACACATATAATATTTTGATTTATGAACCTATGAATATTGTTTGTACTGTAATGAGGCTGTATTACTAAGTAATTTGAAAATTACCCCGTCCTATGGTTAGCCTGAAACAGTTTGCTTTTGATCATGAACATAGTTCACAGTAATTTCAACATTATCTGGTTTATAATATCCATCTATACTTGCCTTTTGTTCGAAATTTTACTCGTCTCTCTACCAAACTGACTTTTTTATTTCTAACTATCCTCCCCTCCATTTCCACCGATTTGGCTTTTTCTGTTGATATTTTTAATTCTGTATTTAGCTGATTGCTTACCAAAGGCACCCAAGATATAGCTTTATTACTATTTTGTAACATTATTGACATCTTTACTCTGAGCAGTAAGATTATCCATTGAAGTCGTCTTCTGTTGGTTAGAGGTTTCATCGGATCAAATTTAGAGTTGATCTCTCTATGATAGATATTTATTTAATTTAGCTTGGACTCTCTATTTTACCAATTTTTTATATCCATATATATTTTCACTTATGGTATTTTGAGCTAAGTTAATAAGACAGTTACCTGTCAATGGGATTGGGCTATGGTTGAGGTTATTGATTGAAGTTAAACATATAAACCATCAAACACCGACTCAGTGGTCTAAACGCTAAGTGTTCGACACGTGACCTAAAGGTGCTGGGTTCAATCCCCAGTAACTTCATGGATGTGCACTTCTAAGGAGTCCCATGCTAAGACTAAACAGCTGTCTACTGCTTTCTTCTTTCCAGTCGTCGTCTAAATGAGGTCAATGCCCTTCTGTAAGCTACAATATCATCTGTCTTGGTTTGTGTTACAATGTCATCTTTTCTTAAACTTCATAGGAATTTTCCGACTCCCTTTTGCAGAATATAATTGAACTCCATCACGATTACCGCTTGTAACAACAACTTTTGGTATTTCCTATCTAGGCAAGCCACTAGCAGTTATAAGTAAGAAGGTTTGTGCTAACCCTTGTCTTAAAAATAGTTACTACTTGTAATCATTTAAATTTTACTTACTTTCTGTTAAAAGACAATTCGTTTTTTACATGGGAAAAATGATATTTAAAAATTATTTGAGAATCATGGTTACCAAGCGGTCGTGCATTTCATATACTCTATGTTTTAATCTTTATTCATTAGATTATTTATGTCATTATTTCTACATATTACTGACTTTACAATTATGTAATAGGCTAATTGGTATTCATATTTTATCTTTAGGTTAGTAGCGAGCACTCTGTTATTAATATATGATTAATTAAGTCTTCGTTCAAAATGTGCTGAAGTATAGAAAAACCTTAGACGCCAGAAGGCAGCTGATCGTTGGGTGAATAAACTAAGACATGTTGGGTTGATTGTCTTATCTTTGTCATTTTATGATGTATACACCACTATAAACTGAATGGATCATAAAGCTTTCTCTAAGCACAAGATATTGACTAGTATTATGAGATTTTTTGTTTTTTACGTAGAAGATCAATGACATTTTATGGTTTGGATACCAAGTCGCTTATGGCACAAAATTATGTCTAGTTTAACAAATTTTGGAAGATTTAAGTAGTTCCATACGAAGTTATTAGAAAATCATATTCCCAAACTTTTATATGTGTGCTATCAGCTTACCCTATCGTTGTAATAATAATAAACAGCTGACGTATGTATTGTGTAAAAGCACTATACAGTTGTCGTTAGAGTATGTTTGTATTTTCTGCTGACAGCATAAACTACTACATTTAGAAAAGACATATTCCAAGTCTGTATACATATTTACACTGGGTATGCTTCTAAGAAACACAAAAATAGCTCCGTCTAGATAAGCCAATAACGATGAAGCTGGCCAACTCACAACTAATACAAAACAGCTTACATCTATGTAATGACACAATTCTTTTTTTATTAGGATGCTAGATTTCGCCTAGTGTTTGTCTCTTATTAGTATCATAAATTAATCTAAAATAGTATCACTTTAGTGCTTATCTTTTTGAGTTTTTTTTCACGCTAGAAAACTCATATTTCTCTCCATTTTTGTTTATTTGTTTATATACAACTCAAGTCGTCTACTACATAATTCAGGTAAACTTGAATTTTCCATTAGACAGTTGTCGTTTATAGTTCTTTTTTTTCTTCCAGTAATCTCTATCTCTTTGATGCCTTGTATAATTGCGATAATTAACAACTATATTCAAATTAATTCATTTTCATGTAAATAAAATCTCATTTTTCACGAGGTGGTTTTGTTTGTTTTTGGTTAAGATGAAGAGATAGAACTCTATTTCTCAGCCCATGTCCCAATATTGTCTTGAAATCCGTGTGTGAACAAATAAATCAATTGTATTCAGTAGTCTTTTTACGCCCAGTTTTTTTTAATAATATGATGATTTGGTGTCAGATGAAAGCTCAGAATACATTCAGAAGGCTTGACTGAGTCTTCCCAACTTGTGCTGTAGGGGAGATATAAGTCTGCCGACCAAAGAACTAGCTTACTGTGCAGCACTTCGCTCCGTTCTACTTTATGCGTGTGAAACATAGCCATTAAAAGTAGATCATGTTCGTAGGTTACTGGCATTCGATCATAGATGTCTTCAAAGCATTACTCGTGTATTTTAGGACCACTGAGTAAGTAATGTTTGGGTTAGGGATAGGAGTATGGTACTAGGTAATGATGGGCAAATCGATTGAAGAGGTGATAAATCTTCATCAAATGAAATTGTTCAGGCAGGCATCACATATGCCCAACCACCGTTTACCTCGACGGGCGACGTTTTCTGGTATAGGAGTGGGCTAGAAGAAAGCTAGGGGCGATCAAACCGAAGCTTGAGATCAGTTTATGAAGTCGTTGACAACTGGATTGAGCCATGTTAATAATTGTGTATTACGTGGTTGAGGTCTGCGTGATGACTATCGTAACCAGTGGTTAGAGACTGAATGACACAGCTCAAAATTGTTTGCAATGGCTCAGGTGCATCTATTCTTTGTCTTCCCTTAGATTTCAAGCTTCTAAATCCCTCATAATTTTTTTACTTCACCAACTTATATGTTCTTGAATCGTACGTTCGATGCCTAGTCTTTTCTATTAGCATTAAAGCTGTTACTACTTTTAGTACTCTTGGATTCGCCCTGACAATATCATCTCTCTGTGTTAATGGGTTTTAGGGACTTGAACCGATGTACATACGTACGAGGTTCTACTTTATGACGGATATATCCTTAGCGTCAAATTAATAATACTCATATGAAACTAATCCATTCACTGGAAACAGTTAGCAATAATAATCCTAATGTGTGTGTCACTGAATATATCTTTTTGGGAATTTAGTCCCTTGTTATGTGATCCTTGTACACCTGTTAGTTTCTCCTAATATATTTCCACGTATGATCTTAGCAAAAGTCTTTATTATAGTTATTAATAATTAAGAATGTCCCTTGTCTCCTTAACCTATTTTTTTATTTATTACTTTAATGTTGTTAAAGTTTAACAATGAAATAAGTTCATGTAATTAATTACTGATTTTCTTCTGCAAAATCGACATTTTTAAAAATGTGAATTCATATCTGATACGTGTTTGCATGTACACGTAACCATAATTTCTTAATATTATCTTCTAATGTTAATTATTCTGATCTATCTTCTTAGAACTGATAATTTTCTTCAGTTAATTGATTTCATTATCATTATTTAACATTACCGTTTTTATTTTATCGAGATTTTTTCTTTTCTAAAAGTTAATAGCATATTTATTGAAACATCATTAAAAATTATGAAATACTAAAGTAGTGTATTGGAACTATGAAACCATCTAATTTACATCATCATCGAAAATTTGGAAGCACTAAACGGCTATTTCATTCTAGCATGGGACTCTTCGACAGTGCTCATCCACGTGTCTGCAAACAGGAGTCGAACCGAGGACTTTCGGTCTTGCGTGCTAACACCTAACCTCTAGACCACTGGCTCAGCATCCAATGGTATTAGTGCTGAACATCGATCAACCTTGAGGTTATGCGTTCGCATTTGAAAAACCATGTTCTGATTTCTGCGTGCGGGTTCGTAGTTGCGCATTCCTTAGGAGTTGTATACTAGGCCAAAACGGCCGTCCAGTGCTTCTAGTTCTACAATGAACGTCTAACTTGAATCGGTCCATGATTTCAATGAAATTCAACAGTCTCCAAAATACTATACTGACTCAACTGTTGTTTAGTTTTCTATAACCAATACTTGGATACGAACATCTATGTACGATAACGACAGAAACCACTAAATAATCACATTCGGTTATAACTAGGATTTTTCAGTATTAACTAGTTTCTTATGAACTGTTGTTATAAAGTAAGTCTTTGCAAATATAATTCAGTTGTTTTGTACACCACTTTATTATTCAAACAATCCATTAATTTTGAACCACTTTTGAAGAATTCCCAGTTAAGTAGGACAACAAGCATGTTTAATATATTTTTTTGGTTTTTATCTTTAACGATCCTTCAATCAATACCACTTTGAGATGATTAAAAATAATAATGATAATCTTAAAACAGTTATCCAAAATTCATAATGATGATTTCTACAAATCCTAACGTGTTAGCTTATATCTATCTGAATTTTATTCATCAATTTCGTTTCAGATATCAAATGCTTTAAATTCAGCTGTATCGGTGGTTACCTCAAATTTTGTCACACCATTATTATCATCCTCGTCGTCGTCGTCAGTGCCATCATCATCAGTATCAGTATCAATCAGAACAGTAAATGAAAGTAACGAAGATCCTACTAGTACCACATGAATCACCATTCTTTCTTTGTTCGATTTTTCTTTTGCAACATCTTTTCTATTTATTTTGTTGTTGTTTTATTTTTCTTTATGATCAATATGTCGTAGTAGAATTAACAATACAATAAATTTAATGAGCAAAAAATGTTCGTTTATCTTTTTAACTTCTTCGAGATCATCAAATAAGTAACTCTATCAAATATATACATTTAAATTGTAATATTTATATATTATAACATTGCTATTATGAATTGTCTTCTTTGTGTGTATCCTTCACCTTCAAACAGTAATGATGATAATTGTTTGACCGACTAATTTAGTTAATTCATTCCATCCAGTTTTTTTAATGAAGATTCCTACCATTACCTACATATAGATAATTGTTTCTATTGAATTAAAAATATATTTTAGATCAGCACATAGAATACAACTTTCTTATTGTCAGTATTCTAGGTCGTAAATTTATCTGATTTTTCTTTTTCTCAACTTTCACACCGTTGTTGTTGATGATGGTGATGTTGCTGTTATTTTATTCAGAAATCGGTTATACTATTTGTCAAATTGTAGTAAACTTGGGTGATACCGTAGATCAATATTCCATTGTATAGTTCCTCATTGTTTTTTATCTTTCTGACATTTTATGGTGGTAGATATTTTGAAATCCGGTCAAAGTAATACTCGTAGTATACCCCTACTGAAGATGATATCTAAAGTGTTGTTGAAACCTCTCTTAATGATGAGTCAGTCTTCAAAACCAGTTGAACGAAAAACAGTAAGGATGGATAGGTCTGTTACAACAAGGAATAAGCTGTATTACATATACCAGATTGTGTTATCAAAATAACAAACTAGATCACCATTATCAAAATATCAGCTGAAATAATATGATTTCCACTATATTTCTCTTTGTTTTCATGTACCCACTGAAAAGTTTGTCATAATACTACTTGATGGGTTTCGAGAACTGTGAAGAAACGGAATTTTTATTTATTGGTACTATGTCATCTGTACACTTCATATAGAAAATAATGTCAATAAAAAATCAATGTCGAAAAATAAGACAATCTGGATGATCATCTGAGTAGTTAGTGATATGGAATATAAAAGCATGTTCATAGTACTCAATGTCTGAACTAAAATGCTTTTAGAAATTAAATTAATTAAATAGTCCAAGATTACTAAGTTCAGGTTTTTCTTACGTTTTTATTTGATTGATTCAATAATATTACACATATGTGTAAAATGTCTTTTAAATAGATAAACTCAATTTGTATTTATCAGGTGACTTTATATGTCTAAAATTAGTTAAGTCATTTATAAGTAGATTTGCTTTGTTTAAAACTGAATTTGAAAGTTATTCTTTGTTCATCACAGTTGCTTGTAAACAATGTATACTTATATGGGGGGGATCACGAACTAGGCCTATGAATTAGATCTTAGTTGATCGGAGAATGAGTGACGTGCAAACTAATTTCCTCTGATCACCCATAACATTCTTATCTGTATTTTCATCTTTGATTCCTAGTCATTTGGGAGCTTGCGTCAACAAGACGGTCTAGTGCACACTTTTCACATGGCCACACGTGTAATTGCACATCATCGATGAATCAGTATTATACTCACTGGTTATGACAGTCAGAAATTCATTCTTACAATTGTGATCCATAAAAAGCACAAATGTGGACCGGCCCGTAATGATACAACAATGACCATCAAACCAATAAGCTCAGGACACAAAATCATATCCAGTGAGGTTAAAATGATCATACTGGTAGTAATGTTAAACTAAAATCAAGGAGTATGGTTTCATAAAGAACGAACGAGACTGGGAATGAGAAGTACGTAATCATATTAAACTCAAGTTAAGCACACCCACCACAATTCAGCTGATTTTAATCATTTCATTTATTTCCAATCATGCAGTATGATTATCTTGATAACTGCGACCAAATGTTTGGGTATCGCTACACGGCTTAGATCAAGAATCAATGGCTTCATGAATTGTCGCTACGTCATATCTCACTTGGATATCTTTGGCCTATTAGTCGACAGACGCCCTAAACTACATCAACCGACTAAGTGATCTACAACCTAACCAAAACTATTCACTTACCCATCCCAGTTTATTTGAACAATGTTTCGAAGGCAGTATATATAAATTCTTAATAAGTTATTTTTTAAAATCATAATTGCATTAGAAATGAAGTACACCAATTTTAAATTCGCTGTCAAAAGTTTACTTACTATATTAACTGGACAACAGCATCGACTTCTGCAACATACTACGACTTCCTTGTACATAATATTTCTACTCAGTAACAAACAACATTAGGCACATGTAGACTACATTATCATCAATCCACAAATATCTAAGCTACCTTCCCATTATTTTTTTTATAATAGAACTAATAAGCATTCATTTAAAGGTCAGCGAAAATTTCTATTAAATGCATAAAATTGATATAGCTGGAAAAAAGTAACAAATAACTTGATCTGTGAAATTGATCAAATTTACTAAATCCCCATGAAAAAACCCAGAGTAAAGGACTTTTAATTGTACAGGGTAATTTCAATTAAGGTAAATGCAACTCAATGTGAATAAAAGCGGTTAATAAAATAAAGTATAAAACATGGTACAAATAAATAATTTTCTGAAATGTCTATCATGATAAAAGGACTGTAAATATTAGAGCAAGAAAAAGTATTCGAAGTTAAGCGCCAAATTTTGGGCGAATTTTATCAAAATTAATTTTTTCTTTATACAATGCAGAAAATTTTGAAAGTGGTTGGTGTGAAAACTGTCCTTGGATAGCATTGAGTATTGTATGAAATTCTGTACGAACAAAGTTGTAAAACTCTTGTTCAGCTTGCCAAATCGGATTGTCTTGATATATTTTAGTTGTTGCTTTACTAATTGGCAATTTATAATTTGTGCGTCTTAGATGCCATTTATCCTTTGAACGAGATATTAGATTATGAGCACCGGTAAAGAATGATGGTAAAAGTATTTCTAGCAAGTCGACAAATTTATCAAATTCTTCTGTCAGGCCAACAATAAGATAATCTTCAATCACACGACGTTTAGCAGTTTCTACAGCAACTGGATTACCAGGGATTCTGCAATACGCTGCTTGTCCGCAGAAAAACGGTACCTTAAAAATTTATAAATACAGTGAATCGACAGAAAGTTAAAATTTTAGATAATATACGTTTGTCTACTAGTCACTTCATTCAAGCATGTGTTTAATAAAGTTAAGACTACATATGACTGAATATGTCTCATTATCTACATTTTTGACGCATAGTGCTAGTTTTTATCCTATTCTGAATATTTTTCCTATTAACAGATTCAGAATCAACTAAACTCATGAGTTGTGAGCTACTTAACATAAATTATAGTCATGCTACAGAATAGCAAACCTTCTGGTGAAAGATATATATTATTCGTTTAACTTTTAGTGCAGCACAAGATTAATTGAAGTATACACACAAAACAATGCTCCATGATGACTTACTAAAAGATATGCTTTGAAGCAAATTCTTGTTAATTTAGATAGCTTATAAGCACTGGGTTTCTGCAGGTTCCTTACAACTCATTGAAGCCCGTCGGTCTACTCCGGGTGACCGTGAGTTTGACCATAAACGAAGGATGTTACGTAAGGAAATTGGGCAAAGCTTGCGTAAGGACCGAGAAGCCTGGTGGTCGAGCGTGCTAATGAGCTGGAAGCAGCAGCTGCATCTGGTAACTACCGGAAGCTCTTCCAACTCATCCGAGCCACTGGCAGCAAGAAGTCTGGTGTGAGTGAAACAATCTGCGAGGATGATGGGATGCCAATCACTAACATCCATCGACGTCTTGGACGATGGGCAGAATTTTTCGAAGGGCAGTTCAACTGGCCTGCTGCTCCGGCAACATCGGTCAGACTGTCCTGCCCTCCATGGCCGGTGACGACTGATCCACCAAACGAGGAGGAAGTCCGCAAGGAACTCCAACTCTTGAAGCGTTACAAATCACCTGGCCCAGATGACTTACCTCCGGCTCTTTTTAAAGATGGTGGTGACTTTTTGACTAAGGAATTGACGACGTTGTTTACAAAGGTTTGGGAACTAGAGAGTGTACCAACGTCATGGAATGAGTCGATAGTTGTCCCTATCTTTAAAAAGGGTTCACGTCGTTCCTGTAACAACTATCGGGGGATAAGTCTACTTCCGATTGCGTCCAAGCTATTGGCTTCCGTCATACTTCGTAGGTTGTTCAAAACCCGAGAAAGATTGACTCGCGAGGAGCAGGCTGGGTTTCGTTCTGGTCGAGGATGTATTGATCATATCTTCACCCTCCGCCAAATGTTAGAACACCGCCATACTTATCAAAGGCCAACAATCGTAGTGTTTCTTGACATCAGGGCTGCCTTCGATTCGTTGGACAGGACTGTTCTCTGGGATTGTCTATTGAAGAAGGGTGTGCCTGAGAAGTTTATTAACATCCTAAAAGCCCTATATAAAAACACCTCAGGCAGAGTGAGGGCATACAACCACCTCTCTCCATTGTTCCATTCGAGCAGTGGGGTTAGGCAGGGTTGCCCAATCTCACCATTCCTCTTCAACTTTGCCATCGATGACATTCTGGAAACAGCTCTGATGAATGTAAGTAATGGTGGTGTGGATCTGTTGCCTGGAGAAAGACTTCTCGACCTTGAGTATGCGGACGATATTGTCTTACTGTGCGATAATGCCCAAGGCATGCAATTCACACTTAATCAGTTGGCAATCAGTGTCCGTAGGTATGGTATGTGCTTTGCACCTTCGAAGTGCAAAGTACTTCTACAAGACTGGCAGGATTCTAATCCTATACTCACTCTGGATGGTGAGCAGATAGAAGTAGTCGAGAAGTTCGTGTATCTAGGTAGCTGCATAAGTGCTGGTGGTGGCGTGAGTGATAAGATCAATGCACGTATAGTGAAAGCCAGAGCGGCTTATGCCAATCTGGGCCATCTTGAAAAGTTTACAACCTTTCGCTATACGGGATACAGAAAGGTACAATCAGCGACATCATGGTGGCTGGCAATATGCATTGAAACGAACAAACATTAATCAAATGCGGATTATCGAATTCCTAACATCTAACTGGTCATCATTCGAAATTTATCGTCACAATCGATCAAGATATAAGAAAAAGAAACTTGTTGAAATACTTTATGCTGAGAATTCTATGTTGTACGAAAAGTATAATGTTGAATAAAGCTTCTTATAATAATAATAATAATATAATAATCTTTGGCGCCTTCGTGATGTTAGTCTGGCCGTAAAAGGTCGGATCTACAACGCGTCGGTGAGAGCAGTTTTGCTCTATGCTTGTGAAACCTGGCCTCTCCGAGTTGAGGACGTTAGACGACTTTCTGTGTTCGATCATCGTTGTCTCCGAAGGATCGCTGACTTCCAGTGGCAACACTATGTTAGTAATGCAGAGGTTCGGCATCATGTGTTCGGGCACAGAGATGGTAATGCAACCGGTATCACCGTCTTAAAACACCGACTTCGGTGGCTTGGACATGTTCTCCGAATGTCGTCCCAGAGAATTCCACGTCGTGCATTATTTGCCGACTCTGGGACTGGTTGGAAAAAGCGGAGAGGTGGTCAGTGTATGACATGGTGTCGTGGTATGAAAGAAAGCTGCAAAGGACTGGCTTCTGTCGGTCCTTCACGACTCCCTGGTTGGGGTCTGAGAGATGGTGCTACACAGTGGCTAGAGAGGTTATCAGATATGGCTCAGAATAGAAGCCAGTGGCGATCCTGCTGTAACCTTCTTTTACTTTCTTCATAAAAAGTGGTTGTGTCTCCCTTACCTGAAAGATTTCCTCTGATTGTACCTTTCCGTTCCCTCATTTCTACCATACTACCTTACACCAATCTCTTCGTTATTGTTCTCTTTTTTTTGCGCTCCTTAGCTTTTTTTTCTATTTCTCTTCGAATTCTTATTGTTTTGTGTGGCGCATATATATTGGCGCTCTCTTGTACCAATATTCATGTGTACAAATAAATAAATAAATAATAGATAGCTTATAAATAAGCTCCCTGTTAATATATTTTAGTATATGTAACCCGGATTCACTTTAGCAATGCACATTTATAAATTGAACGGTCTGAGATTCTACTGTAAATCACAGTCACAATAAATGGTATTTTGTAGAGAGTAGGTTTTACACTTAATACAAAGGACTAGACAAAAATGACATTCATTATTATTCAGTGATCAATCAACCGCGCACTGAAGTGTCAAATGAGGAGAACAATGTAGAGGTGATTTATATTAGAACCGACTAACCAGTGAAACTTATGGTATATCAGTACTATCCAGCCATGGATTTGGATACAATAGTTTTAACCATTATATAATGAATCAATGGAAATCAAAATAGAAGATATCAGCATTCTATAAAATGCCAATATTCGATCTCCAAATTAACTCACTACTGTTAATAGTTTATCAGCTCTATATGTAACCTTTCACGGTTACTCCCAGTTCCCGGCAAAGGAGAAATGGTGACTATAGGTTTACCAACACCACCTTGCAAAAAAACGCCAAACAGAAAGTCATCTAAACACTGCCTTGTTCGAAATGTATTGCGCTAATATATCACATATTTTTGATCATCTTCGTCTTCTTATTATACTATCGAAATATGTGAAACTCAAAAGAACTGTCACACAAGGGCAGAGTCAGTATTGTCAACACTAATGTTAAAACAGTCTTACTGTACGGAGCTGAAAAGCGGAAGACAACCACAACCAGCACCAAAAATCTACTGGTGCTTGTGAACAGCTGTCTACACAAAATACTCAAGATCCACTGGTCAGAGACAATCAACTAACTGCCATCTGAGGAGATTGGGAAAAGACGCTAGAGGTGGATGGACACATTTTCGAACAAATAGTTTGACAAGCTGAGCGCCGAGTATATAAAGAACATTAAATGTATATATTATATCTGAAACAATTTCAACGATTGAAACGTGAGTAGTTTCGAAATTTTACCCAGAAAAACTGGTTACAGCCTCTTTAGGGTTATAATTAATCACTGAAATGATTTTAAATGATTTTTCACGTTTAGAAATAAAATTTGTTTGCTTACTTGGACCCATAGAAGTTGTGGACTACAATCACTACCATTTACAAGAACACATTCATCAAATGTTTGGTTGCGAGTCACAATATCAAACATACGTTTACGTATCAGATATGGCCTATAATCATCACCATATCGTAGAAAGTAATAATAAGACACTAATCTGTCTAGTGGATTTCTTATCATATTAATATATATTGGGTTAAACAATGATCCATATTTGATAAAATTTATATAAGCGAAATGCCCATGTATAATCAGTGGATGCATACTGGTCCAATGTGTCAAATTATCTATAAGATATAATTCATTTACACGATTTAAATAATGTTTATTTGAAGAAATGTTCAAGTGTATCACATGTGTATGACTGCAATTCTCTTCAATTAATTGATAGACTAAGTTTATTAAAGATGTGCTACCTGTTTTAGGGATTCTGTTGTACACAACAACAGGATATGGCTTGATATAACTGTCCGTACCATGAGCATTGTTGTTATTGATGAATGAATAATTATCCGTTTTCGAGAACTGTTTTGCCGACATAAAATAATTTGTATAGTGATAATTTAGAAACCATTTATTAGCATAAAAGATAAAAATCAGAAGTGATAAACTACTGAATAATGAAAATAACACAAACAATCGACGATTTAGCAGAATCCTGATAAAAAAAATATGATCAGAAGAGTTGTATGAGTTAAAAATGCATGTGTGTAAATGTGCCGTATATAATACTCATAAATGCAAATGATAAATTATTAATAAATATCTAAAGCTAAGTATATTTTCAATGAATTATTCAGATACCCTAGAAACAACCACGGAAAACCAGGAAGCACTGGAAAGTTGCTTTTTATAAGCGTGGGGACTTGACATTGTGCACTTAGAAGCCTCAGGTATTGAGGCGAACGTCTAAGTTTTAGAGATCACTGAGCCGAAATCCAATAGCCAGTATGACTAACTTCGATCGATTGGCGATATTGTGTAGTCATGATCCAATAACATTTACTGGTAAATGTCTCATAACAGATTTTGACAAGGGCTCCCAATAGGTCAAACAAAAATTTTGAAAGGTGTAAAATATGCTAAAAGTATGACTAAATATATATTTCCATAGTTGAATAACAAATTATTAACATTCTCTACGATCAGACTATCATCTAAATGACACTCAATCAATTCATAAAGCACAACTAAATTGATTATAATACGTAGCCCTTTGTCGGTTGTCATTAATTTACCTCAGTCTAATTTACTTAGTCTACACATAATCAACTAATCGGTAGATTTTCTTAGAACTCCAAATAAACATTACGGGTTTATTTTGAAGAATTGTATTCTGTGTTCCCGTATGGACTGTACTCTTCGTAATTTTTATTATAACTTTGTTATTTTATAATCTTGATTTCTATCAGGCCTAACCAAAGGGTTCATCGAATTTTTCATGTGGTTGACTCTCTTTTATCGATGAACGCTTGTTGATAAACAAATTGAATAAGCAGTAATTTCCGAATTCCCCCAAAAATGATTTGGGTAGTGATGATACGTACGATTTAGGAATCGTCAGAGATTTATATACACACACACACTATAAACTCACTGGATTGCTTTAGCTATTATTAATTATATTCTGAAAATAGATATCAAGTAAAAGTAATCAACTGTTTAGAAAAAAAGGTGAATAGTGAGGTAATGAACGCAAGTCAGTCAGTCAGTCAGCTACAACGTAGGACCAAGCACATATGTGCATCGGTCCAGGTTGCCATACCGCATCAGCACAACAAGATGAACACCGGATTCATAGCAGTGGTTATGTCAAAGGTGGTAATATATAAGAGAAAGATTGCATATAGAGATATAATACAAGAAGAAAGAATTGGTTCGTAGAAAGGAAGATATGAAGCGATTTTAATCTCTTAGTTTAAGGGAAGACAGGGAGTGTATACACCGACGCCATTGTGATCGATTCTGAGCCATGTCACCAAGAGTCTCCAACCATTGGTTACGATAGTCACGTGGACCCCAACCAAGTAGTCTGCATCTACCAACATGGCTCAGACTACAAGTTAGTGACTTCAAGCACTGATGTCACGTTTTGGTTTGGCCGCCCCTAACTTTCTTCCAACCATCTCCAATACCGGATAGCATTGCACGTCGTGGTAATCGGTGTTCAGGCATACGTAACACGTGGCCCAACCATCTCAGTCGATGAAGATTCATAACCTCATCAACTGATTTACCATCATTCCCTAATACCCTGCGTCTAACCTCACTATTACTTACCCGGTGATCCCAGCAGACGCCAGCAATATTTCTAAGGCATCTGTGGTCAAATACTAATAGCTTACGAGTGTCTTCTACTCTTAATGGCCATGTTTCGCTGCCGTAAATTAAAACAGAACGGACTGCCGCGCAGTATACTCGTTCTTTTATTGATAGACGGATATCTCGCCTTCGCCACAGGTGACGTAAGTTGGCAAAAGCCAAACGAGCTTTCCGAATCCGTGCTGAGATTTCGTCCGATACCAACCCATTAGGGCTGATCAGACTTCCAAGATATGTGAAGTTGTCAACGCGTTCGACTACTTCACTCCCTATCCTATGAACGCAAAGTAAAACTGAACTGATAACAGGCATAATAAGATTAGTATGTACCACTGCATATAGTAGTCACAAATAACAAACAAAAAAGTAGCAAGAACACTCATCTATACAACTTTTGTAAGAACAACTTGAGACGTATTTGCCCCCAAATGCCGTGGTACGGCTGAGAGTGATGAGAGTCAGCTCTCCCTCTCGAAATGCTCTCACATGGTCACGCATATATAGCCTCTGCCAGGGAAGTCCTACTCACTGTTGTTTATGAAATCGAGAGGACGAAAAGCGAATGTCCGGGGCTTTAACCGGGTTGGTGGACATGGAGAGTCCATCTAGGGGAGTTGGAAAACCCTGATTCTAAACCAACGACGCACATGGGCTCCAAGGTCCTGAGGGAACAAATGGTGTATGAAACAACTGTTGGTCACCCGAGCAGTGCCACAGCCCTCACACAAATCAAATGAGACTTGTGTGGCGCATAAGTATTTGGTGCCTCCTTGTACCAATATCTATGTGTTCAAATAAAAAATAATAACTTTCTAAAAACAGTGACATTAAATAACAGCACTGCTGTGATCCAAGTGTACACAAATTTTCGCTTTGGTTAAGAATGGTAGACGTTGATCAAATACGTGCTTCATATACATAAGTGAGATTGAGCACTAATTCTCAATGGCCGCTACAAATCTACATGTAATAAAATATCGGACAACACCTATTTTAACGTATGTTGCCATATCATGAAACTGATGAAGACCTATCGTGAATAAACATCTTAAATGATAGGTAAAAAAAGAATTTAAAAGTTTCATTTTATGGCTAGAAAAGTTCGAAAAACACTAATGTTTGTTAAGGTCTCCAACTTAAAGAACAACGTTGTTTAGATTCCTTTCAAGCCCCTAAATGCCCTGGTACGGCCGAGAGTGGGCTCTCCCTCTTGAAATACTCTCACATGCCTACATGAATACAACCACTGCTAGGGAAGTTTTACTCACTACCTTTCTCGGCATTACTGTTGTCTAGGAAATTGAGAGGACGAAAAGCGAATGTCCGGCACTTTAACCAGGTTGGTGGGTACGGAAAGTCCACCTACGGGAATTGGAAAACCCTGATTCGAAACCAATGATGTACATGGGCTCCAGCATCCTGAGAAAACAAATGACGTATGAACCGATTATTGGTCACCTGCTACCATGGGACTGCATCCCCTTACGTTGCCCCAATGTCCTATGGATTAGACCTTCAGGTCAAAGGTTCTGAGTGTGGACCCCTAAGAAGACCACCTGCTTCGCTCTGGGCGCCCGGACAGTATCAAAGCACACACATATAAAATGAAATGACGATAATTACTGAAAATGCTATTCTCGCCTCAACTAAAAGCCAGACAATTTACATTCACTTTTTATTTTTAACTTTTTAATATACTACGACACTTATCCACTCTCTTTCATTCCCACTTTGTGCATCCTTAGTTTTCAAATTATACAGCAACTCGCCTATGGTGAAAACTTTGTTATATCTAAACGATCTCGAGTTACTGACTGGTCGAAAATTGAATGCTACCAACGAATACGAATGCTGAGACTCTTTCTGAAGCCACATATACCATTTAAACTGACTTCCTTCGACGTTCGCACACTAACGCAGATCGGACAACAGGTAGTGTTGGATGTATCTTTGGAAAGTCTTAATATCGCTGTCTGTTGTCTATCCGAGACCCGTATTCAAGACTCGAGTCTGCAAATTTGTTCTCTATCTGTCACTTCGAAAAGCTTGTTTTATGTGTTTATCCGGAGACCCTGTAACATCTTCGTTTGGTTTTGCTGCCGTTGGTGTCTCACTAAGCGGTAGAGCTGAGGCAGCACTAGTTGATTGCATACACACTGACAGTCGGTTATGTGTTGCTAGATTATAACGTCCCATAGAAAATTCGTTTTGGTAAACAATGTCTTTTCGTCATCTCCAACAGATTGCAATCTGGATGCGATCAAGGATGAGTTTTACCACCCGCTAGCAGTTCTTCTACAGATCAGAACTATTATTCCGCCGTTATCAGTACGGTATACTGTGCTAAATATATACTATGACTGAAACTAACGGTATGTTTGGTGAGATCTTTTGCTGAAAAAGAAGCCACATCGTAACCTCACCTTTCAATAACTACCAAGGCATGAACTTCAAACAGCCTTGACAATCCGCGCAAATTCATTTGGCCGCTTTATACTTGAACAATATTGTACCCGCGTCAGTCAGTTTTTTATTTACTAGTTAAACAGTAACGTCATTCAGATCATGTAAGGTGAAAGAAGTCTTAAGCTACACGAAATTCCCAAACGCTTGCTTCTAAATGTGGATTAGCTGAACTGCTACCGCGCTCGTTTCAAAAAAGGGCAATGATTTTTGTACTTGTTGTGATTATACTTGCTTTGAGTACTTATTTCACCAAAAAGCATCCTTGGTCTAGTTGAACTAAAAGTACTTTGGTTAAAGTTTGAAATTTTTAGCTAATTTTTTTCCTAGGTACCTTTTTTTATTCCCTGACTAACACTTGTGTTCACATTGTCATGATTTTGTGTTTTTAAACATTTTAAACCAAATGACAATGGTTGGCAAGACTCACAAATGTGGGCAACCAAATTGTTTGTTCCCTGTTGAAAAAGGAATTCAGTGTGACGATTTTAAAAAGTGGTACCACAAAATTTGTACACGCCTAAGTCCGACGGCTTACAAAAGATGCTCGAAGCTTAACTCGCATTGGCTTTGTATGTTCTGCTGTACGGATAAAAAAATACTAATACAGGAGGCTATGGGCCTATTGGCTTTGACCTGCAGGAAAAACGCTGGCGGAGGCACTGATATTAAGAGCGCTGACGGTGAAGAATGTATCAGTGTAGTAAGTGCTGCTACTGGACCCATTAAACACCTGACTGTGGTTGGTGGGAACGTGAAATCTCCGTTGACATTAACGAGGAATGAATTGCCGCTTGAAATTGACATCGGCAGTCATACACCTCTAGTCGAAATAGAAGATCCGGATAAAACTGTCACCGTTCCACATAGTCCAGGTGTGGCTGTTCTGAGTGGTGACAAATGGACTTCGGTAAAGAGAAAAAAAATGGGAAGAAAAAGGCTGTAGGCAAAACGCAGCTGGTCAGCAAGGCATTGGAAGGGATGTTATCAGAAGAAAAATCCCCACTGCGTGGAAAGACAGATCTCTCTGAGAGATCAGTCATTTTTCATAAGATAAGAGAATCTTCAGATAAAGAACCAAAGGCAAGATTTGAACATGATCTCAATCATATTAAGACATCATTAAGTAAACTACTCCCAGATACAGTTTCAGGAGTTAGTATTTGTAAGCTTTATAGAATAGGAAAAAAGGTGGATTCCGAAAGTCCTCAGAAAAACCGCCTCCTAAAGGTTACATTCAACACGGTGGAAGAAAGGAACCTGATTCTAAGTAATTCACGTAAACTGATTGGATCCGGAATATATGTCCGTGAGGACCTCAGCCTAGCTGATCGTATTAAGAGAAGAGCTGCAGAAGCGGAAATAAACGAGCGTCGCCGAAACGGTGAAAGAAACCTCGTTCTTAAGGGTTTTCAGATTGTAAAAGTTCGGAGCAAAACGATCCCCAAGCCACTCTGGGTGGCAAGGGAAAGCTCTCCACAGACTTAAAAGTGTGCTACACAAATGCTCGCAGCCTACTAAATAAAATGGCGGAGCTGAAGTCAGTGGTGGATAAAGAAAAACCGGACGTTATCGCTGTCTCGGAAACTTGGTTAACGTCAGAAGTATTAGATAGTGAAATCCAATTGACTGGTTTCATAACCAGTAGGGCTGATAGATTAAACCGAAGGGGAGGCGGGGTTATTTGTACACCAAAAGTACCCTAACCATAAGATTAGCTGAGACAGTAGCACATGTTTCAGGGACATGTGAACTGGTGAGATGTAAGTTGAAATGCCGAAGGCAAGATATTGAAGTAGTTGTAGTTTATCGCAGTCCAGAATGTGTAGCAGATGATTTTCTCCTTAGTAAACTTAAGTCCTGGTGTAACAACGGTAAAAGCCTTGTAGTAGGCGACTTTAATGCACCACATATAAACTGGGTTAACTTAGAAGTAGGGTCATCCATATCGTCGTTCGACTCCAAACTGTTAGAAACCTCGATTGGACTAGCATTATTCCAACACATTAGAGATCCCACAAGATACGACTTAAGAAACTCTTCTCTTTTAGATTTAGTCTTCACACACGGTGATGACGTTGGTCAAATGGCTTTTCTCCCACCACTTGGGAGAAGTGACCATGCAGTCATCTTATTCAAATTCATGGCTGAGATTGCTTGTCAAACAATTGCGCCGGCCCGTCCTAACATATGGAAGGCAGATATGCAGGCAATTAACTCCGCAGCATCGGCTGAGAACTGGGAAATTGACTCAAAGGCATCAGTACAAGAGGCATGGACTCTATTCAGGCAGTTATACAATCGGGTAACTCAACCATACATACCCTGGACTGTCCCAAAGAAAAAGAAGCACGGACATCCCTGGATAGGGCGGGATATTCGACGCTTACTAAGACAAAAGAAGAAATGCTGGGATGTTGCCATCCGCCTTGGCACAGCGGGTACGATGGAACGCTACAGATCGATAAGAAACGAGTGTATAACTAAAATTCGGGAAGCGCAAAGAAAATATGAAATGCAGCTGGCAGAATCTGCACTCAAGCAGCCCAAGAGGATATTCTCGTACATAAACTACAGAACAAGGATTCATCATTGGATTCCCAACCTAATTAAAGTAGGAAGTGAATCTGAAATGATAGAGGAAGATCAGGAAAAAGCTGAAGCTATGGCTGACTATTTTGGGGCAGTTTTCACTCAGGAACCTCCTCTAGAGAAAGAACCAGACCCAAATACAGAGTCAACAAACCAGCTGCTCACCGTGGACTTCGACCAAAACGATGTGCTTAAGGCTCTTAGCACCCTAAACATGGAGAAGTCAACAGGACCAGATGAACTACACCCTAAATCTTGAGACATATTGCCCAATATATCGCAGCCCCACTGACTGTGATATTCAAAATGTCACTTGACCAAGGTGTGTTACCTATGGACTGGAAGGACGCAATCGTCACTCCCATACATAAAACAGGTCTACGACAAGTTCCATCGAATTACAGACCCGTAAGCCTCACCAGTGTGGTAATTAAAATACTGGAAAGAATAATCAAACGGACCATAACGGCATTTATGGAAACCAATAACTTGCTGGACATGGCACAACATGGCTTTAGAAAGCGTCTATCCTGTACAACGAACCTCTCTATAACAAGAGAGTTCTGGATTAATGCGCCAGACAACGGAAACTCAACGGATGTTGTCTACGTAGATTCCAGTAAGGCTTTTGACAAGGTGCCAACTAATAGACTGCTATTGAAGTTGGAAAACCTTGGTATTGCCAGACCTCTTTTAAAATGGATTACGGATTATCCGGTAGGTCGTACACAAAAAGTAAGAATAAATTCCAAGTGCTCCATCTGGAGGCCAGTACTTAGTGGAGTACCCCTAGGTTCTGTCCTAGGTCTTTTACTTTTTATTATGTACGTTAATGATCTTGCAAGTATAGTACAGTCTCCAATGTTATTATACGCTGACGATGCAAAAATTTGGCGAGTAGTAACTAGAGACAAAGACGCATTTACTCTTCAGGCAGACTTAAATAATATGATAAACTGGTCTAAAGAGTGGCTGATGCCTATCAACTCGGAAAAGTGTGCCTACATGCACTTGGGGGACTCAAAGGTTAGTACGTACAACAAAGAGGATGTGTCATTACTCGAAGTCCGGTTCCATAAGGACCTCGGGGTGACAGTGAGTAATGATCTTAAGACAACGGCACATTGCCGGGAGGTCGTGGCTAAGGGGTTTCGAACCCTCTGGGCTTTGAAAAGGACATTCATCAAGTTAGATACTACTATGCTCACCACAGTATACACATCCTTAGTGAGAACTAAGCTAGAGAACTGCGTTTAAAAGGCGACTCGGACATAATAGAAAAAGTACAAAGGGCAGCTACTAGTGCACTTCCGGAAGGGGGTTTGTTATCTCATTGAAACTCTTTTAGTGGTAAATAAATCCACAAAATAATTAGCTTTGTAAGTTCGTTCTGTTAACATTAAATAGCATAAACACAATCTTTACACAATAAGCGTTTTGAACAAAAGAAAAATAACATATATACACGTATATATAAGCATATCATAAAGAATGTTGTTTGCTTATATTCTGCACTATATGTAGTAACCGTCTTGATGTTCTGGAAACCTCACCCTGCTTCCAGTGCTCGCTGTGTCCAGGCTGGCGAAGATTTTTTATGATTGTTGGTTACCGTGTGGAGTATCGTAATTCTATCACTTGAGTGTACCAAGGGAAAATCTACATTTTCAGGGTCACTCTAAAAACGCAGTTCTAAGACGGTTAATGCCAACGTTTTCGTTAGTCCCGTTTTTATTGATGATGTCGCATTTAGGTTAACGATGAAAGACTTTGAATGGTCCTTCATGTGCCATTTTTAGAGGTCGTCGAAACGAATCCTGACATACAAAGACGTGTGTACTATGTCGTAAGGCAGGTTGAACGAAAAAATCATCTGACTGTTGTGTAGTGCAAACCGTCTTAGTTTAACACATAGTATTTGTAAACTTGCTCGTTTAAGAGTTTATATCCATTTCCATTGAAGAAAACGAATAATCCACAAATTCTCTCGGAAGTCAGAAAGTCGTTGCATAAACCAGCTGTGCTTCAGCGTATCCAGTATCGGCTTCCATTGCATCGCGAATACTGAGTAACCGAAATAGTGGAGTGTCAGTCCACTGTAAATCGTCGCACCTGAGAGCGAAGCTTTCACCTGAATCTGAAATCGTTCTACCGACTCGTTTGCTTGTGGGTGACAGTCATGTGTAGTAAGACAACTGTCAGTAAAGATTGAATCCGCAATCCATAGTCCGTAGTGATAGTTGAACGGTAACGTAAACTTACTACCCATCACTCGAAGAAGGTATGGGCAACTGTTTCAGCAGTAATGTCTTTGATAGGTACTGCTTCCAACCATCTTGTGAAACAGTCTACACAAGTAAAGAGGTAAGAGTGTTCATTTGAATATGATGAACATGGACGAAACGAGCGTCCAGCATTTTGAAAGAGCAAAAGGTACATTTGTCGTGTCTAATCACCTTAGATTTCTGGCGGCTTCCTTACGCCTTCATTTATACCATGTCAACATAATGGTTCCACGATAAGCTTGTTGGTTGCTCGAACACCTGAATGAGAATGTTTGTACGGTGTTTTAAAGACGTTGCTTTGACAACGTTTTGACACGATGGATGTACCGCACTGCAAAGTTTCATCAACTGTTCCCATCTGTTTAATACGCAGTTTCAGGGTTGTGGAAGATAACTTGTGCTGAAGATCGGTGTCTTCTTTATAAGACTGAGAGAATCAAGGGAGTCGATTCCTTGAAAATGTTCAAGAAAGCTATCGGGGACAAGAATGCATAATTGGATTCCCAACCTAATTAAAGTAGGAAGTGAAACTGAAATGATAGAGGAAGGTCAGGAAAAAGCAAAAGCTATGGCTGACTATTTTGGGGCAGCTTTCACTCAGGAACCTCCTCTAGAGAAAGAACCAGACCCAAATATAGAGTCAGCAAACCAGCTGCTCACCATGGACTTCGACCAAAACGATGTGCTTAAGGCTCTTAGCACCGTAAACATGGAGGAGCCAACAGGACCAGATGAACTACACCATAAATCTTGAGACATATTGCCCAATATATCGCAGCCCCACTGACTGTGATATTCAAAATGTCACTTGACCAAGGTGTGTTACCCATGGACTGGAAGGACGCAATCGTCACTCCCATACATAAAACAGGTCTACGACAAGTTCCATCGAATTACAGACCCGTAAGCCTCACCAGTGTGGTAATCAAAATACTGGAAAGAATAATCAAACGGACCATAACGGCATTTATGGAAACCAATAACTTGCTGGACATGGCACAACATGGCTTTAGAAAGCGTCTATCCTGTACAACGAACCTCTCTATAACAAGAGAGTTCTGGATTAATGCGCCAGACAACGGAAACTCAACGGATGTTGTCTACGTAGATTCCAGTAAGGCTTTTGACAAGGTGCCAACTAATAGACTGCTATTGAAGTTGGAAAACCTTGGTATTGCCAGACCTCTTTTAAAATGGATTACGGATTATCCGGTAGGTCGTACACAAAAAGTAAGAATAAATTCCAAGTGCTCCATCTGGAGGCCAGTACTTAGTGGAGTACCCCTAGGTTCTGTCCTAGGTCTTTTACTTTTTATTATGTACGTTAATGATCTTGCAAGTATAGTACAGTCTCCAATGTTATTATACGCTGACGATGCAAAAATTTGGCGAGTAGTAACTAGAGACAAAGACGCATTTACTCTTCAGGCAGACTTAAATAATATGATAAACTGGTCTAAAGAGTGGCTGATGCCTATCAACTCGGAAAAGTGTGCCTACATGCACTTGGGGGACTCAAAGGTTAGTACGTACAACAAAGAGGATGTGTCATTACTCGAAGTCCGGTTCCATAAGGACCTCGGGGTGACAGTGAGTAATGATCTTAAGACAACGGCACATTGCCGGGAGGTCGTGGCTAAGGGGTTTCGAACCCTCTGGGCTTTGAAAAGGACATTCATCAAGTTAGATACTACTATGCTCACCACAGTATACACATCCTTAGTGAGAACTAAGCTAGAGAACTGCGTTTAAAAGGCGACTCGGACATAATAGAAAAAGTACAAAGGGCAGCTACTAGTGCACTTCCGGAAGGGGGTTTGTTATCTCATTGAAACTCTTTTAGTGGTAAATAAATCCACAAAATAATTAGCTTTGTAAGTTCGTTCTGTTAACATTAAATAGCATAAACACAATCTTTACACAATAAGCGTTTTGAACAAAAGAAAAATAACATATATACACGTATATATAAGCATATCATAAAGAATGTTGTTTGCTTATATTCTGCACTATATGTAGTAACCGTCTTGATGTTCTGGAAACCTCACCCTGCTTCCAGTGCTCGCTGTGTCCAGGCTGGCGAAGATTTTTTATGATTGTTGGTTACCGTGTGGAGTATCGTAATTCTATCACTTGAGTGTACCAAGGGAAAATCTACATTTTCAGGGTCACTCTAAAAACGCAGTTCTAAGACGGTTAATGCCAACGTTTTCGTTAGTCCCGTTTTTATTGATGATGTCGCATTTAGGTTAACGATGAAAGACTTTGAATGGTCCTTCATGTGCCATTTTTAGAGGTCGTCGAAACGAATCCTGACATACAAAGACGTGTGTACTATGTCGTAAGGCAGGTTGAACGAAAAAATCATCTGACTGTTGTGTAGTGCAAACCGTCTTAGTTTAACACATAGTATTTGTAAACTTGCTCGTTTAAGAGTTTATATCCATTTCCATTGAAGAAAACGAATAATCCACAAATTCTCTCGGAAGTCAGAAAGTCGTTGCATAAACCAGCTGTGCTTCAGCGTATCCAGTATCGGCTTCCATTGCATCGCGAATACTGAGTAACCGAAATAGTGGAGTGTCAGTCCACTGTAAATCGTCGCACCTGAGAGCGAAGCTTTCACCTGAATCTGAAATCGTTCTACCGACTCGTTTGCTTGTGGGTGACAGTCATGTGTAGTAAGACAACTGTCAGTAAAGATTGAATCCGCAATCCATAGTCCGTAGTGATAGTTGAACGGTAACGTAAACTTACTACCCATCACTCGAAGAAGGTATGGGCAACTGTTTCAGCAGTAATGTCTTTGATAGGTACTGCTTCCAACCATCTTGTGAAACAGTCTACACAAGTAAAGAGGTAAGAGTGTTCATTTGAATATGATGAACATGGACGAAACGAGCGTCCAGCATTTTGAAAGAGCAAAAGGTACATTTGTCGTGTCTAATCACCTTAGATTTCTGGCGGCTTCCTTACGCCTTCATTTATACCATGTCAACATAATGGTTCCACGATAAGCTTGTTGGTTGCTCGAACACCTGAATGAGAATGTTTGTACGGTGTTTTAAAGACGTTGCTTTGACAACGTTTTGACACGATGGATGTACCGCACTGCAAAGTTTCATCAACTGTTCCCATCTGTTTAATACGCAGTTTCAGGGTTGTGGAAGATAACTTGTGCTGAAGATCGGTGTCTTCTTTATAAGACTGAGAGAATCAAGGGAGTCGATTCCTTGAAAATGTTCAAGAAAGCTATCGGGGACAAGAATGCATAATTGGATTCCCAACCTAATTAAAGTAGGAAGTGAAACTGAAATGATAGAGGAAGGTCAGGAAAAAGCAAAAGCTATGGCTGACTATTTTGGGGCAGCTTTCACTCAGGAACCTCCTCTAGAGAAAGAACCAGACCCAAATATAGAGTCAGCAAACCAGCTGCTCACCATGGACTTCGACCAAAACGATGTGCTTAAGGCTCTTAGCACCGTAAACATGGAGGAGCCAACAGGACCAGATGAACTACACCATAAATCTTGAGACATATTGCCCAATATATCGCAGCCCCACTGACTGTGATATTCAAAATGTCACTTGACCAAGGTGTGTTACCCATGGACTGGAAGGACGCAATCGTCACTCCCATACATAAAACAGGTCTACGACAAGTTCCATCGAATTACAGACCCGTAAGCCTCACCAGTGTGGTAATCAAAATACTGGAAAGAATAATCAAACGGACCATAACGGCATTTATGGAAACCAATAACTTGCTGGACATGGCACAACATGGCTTTAGAAAGCGTCTATCCTGTACAACGAACCTCTCTATAACAAGAGAGTTCTGGATTAATGCGCCAGACAACGGAAACTCAACGGATGTTGTCTACGTAGATTCCAGTAAGGCTTTTGACAAGGTGCCAACTAATAGACTGCTATTGAAGTTGGAAAACCTTGGTATTGCCAGACCTCTTTTAAAATGGATTACGGATTATCCGGTAGGTCGTACACAAAAAGTAAGAATAAATTCCAAGTGCTCCATCTGGAGGCCAGTACTTAGTGGAGTACCCCTAGGTTCTGTCCTAGGTCTTTTACTTTTTATTATGTACGTTAATGATCTTGCAAGTATAGTACAGTCTCCAATGTTATTATACGCTGACGATGCAAAAATTTGGCGAGTAGTAACTAGAGACAAAGACGCATTTACTCTTCAGGCAGACTTAAATAATATGATAAACTGGTCTAAAGAGTGGCTGATGCCTATCAACTCGGAAAAGTGTGCCTACATGCACTTGGGGGACTCAAAGGTTAGTACGTACAACAAAGAGGATGTGTCATTACTCGAAGTCCGGTTCCATAAGGACCTCGGGGTGACAGTGAGTAATGATCTTAAGACAACGGCACATTGCCGGGAGGTCGTGGCTAAGGGGTTTCGAACCCTCTGGGCTTTGAAAAGGACATTCATCAAGTTAGATACTACTATGCTCACCACAGTATACACATCCTTAGTGAGAACTAAGCTAGAGAACTGCGTTTAAAAGGCGACTCGGACATAATAGAAAAAGTACAAAGGGCAGCTACTAGTGCACTTCCGGAAGGGGGTTTGTTATCTCATTGAAACTCTTTTAGTGGTAAATAAATCCACAAAATAATTAGCTTTGTAAGTTCGTTCTGTTAACATTAAATAGCATAAACACAATCTTTACACAATAAGCGTTTTGAACAAAAGAAAAATAACATATATACACGTATATATAAGCATATCATAAAGAATGTTGTTTGCTTATATTCTGCACTATATGTAGTAACCGTCTTGATGTTCTGGAAACCTCACCCTGCTTCCAGTGCTCGCTGTGTCCAGGCTGGCGAAGATTTTTTATGATTGTTGGTTACCGTGTGGAGTATCGTAATTCTATCACTTGAGTGTACCAAGGGAAAATCTACATTTTCAGGGTCACTCTAAAAACGCAGTTCTAAGACGGTTAATGCCAACGTTTTCGTTAGTCCCGTTTTTATTGATGATGTCGCATTTAGGTTAACGATGAAAGACTTTGAATGGTCCTTCATGTGCCATTTTTAGAGGTCGTCGAAACGAATCCTGACATACAAAGACGTGTGTACTATGTCGTAAGGCAGGTTGAACGAAAAAATCATCTGACTGTTGTGTAGTGCAAACCGTCTTAGTTTAACACATAGTATTTGTAAACTTGCTCGTTTAAGAGTTTATATCCATTTCCATTGAAGAAAACGAATAATCCACAAATTCTCTCGGAAGTCAGAAAGTCGTTGCATAAACCAGCTGTGCTTCAGCGTATCCAGTATCGGCTTCCATTGCATCGCGAATACTGAGTAACCGAAATAGTGGAGTGTCAGTCCACTGTAAATCGTCGCACCTGAGAGCGAAGCTTTCACCTGAATCTGAAATCGTTCTACCGACTCGTTTGCTTGTGGGTGACAGTCATGTGTAGTAAGACAACTGTCAGTAAAGATTGAATCCGCAATCCATAGTCCGTAGTGATAGTTGAACGGTAACGTAAACTTACTACCCATCACTCGAAGAAGGTATGGGCAACTGTTTCAGCAGTAATGTCTTTGATAGGTACTGCTTCCAACCATCTTGTGAAACAGTCTACACAAGTAAAGAGGTAAGAGTGTTCATTTGAATATGATGAACATGGACGAAACGAGCGTCCAGCATTTTGAAAGAGCAAAAGGTACATTTGTCGTGTCTAATCACCTTAGATTTCTGGCGGCTTCCTTACGCCTTCATTTATACCATGTCAACATAATGGTTCCACGATAAGCTTGTTGGTTGCTCGAACACCTGAATGAGAATGTTTGTACGGTGTTTTAAAGACGTTGCTTTGACAACGTTTTGACACGATGGATGTACCGCACTGCAAAGTTTCATCAACTGTTCCCATCTGTTTAATACGCAGTTTCAGGGTTGTGGAAGATAACTTGTGCTGAAGATCGGTGTCTTCTTTATAAGACTGAGAGAATCAAGGGAGTCGATTCCTTGAAAATGTTCAAGAAAGCTATCGGGGACAAGAATGCATAATTGGATTCCCAACCTAATTAAAGTAGGAAGTGAAACTGAAATGATAGAGGAAGGTCAGGAAAAAGCAAAAGCTATGGCTGACTATTTTGGGGCAGCTTTCACTCAGGAACCTCCTCTAGAGAAAGAACCAGACCCAAATATAGAGTCAGCAAACCAGCTGCTCACCATGGACTTCGACCAAAACGATGTGCTTAAGGCTCTTAGCACCGTAAACATGGAGGAGCCAACAGGACCAGATGAACTACACCATAAATCTTGAGACATATTGCCCAATATATCGCAGCCCCACTGACTGTGATATTCAAAATGTCACTTGACCAAGGTGTGTTACCCATGGACTGGAAGGACGCAATCGTCACTCCCATACATAAAACAGGTCTACGACAAGTTCCATCGAATTACAGACCCGTAAGCCTCACCAGTGTGGTAATCAAAATACTGGAAAGAATAATCAAACGGACCATAACGGCATTTATGGAAACCAATAACTTGCTGGACATGGCACAACATGGCTTTAGAAAGCGTCTATCCTGTACAACGAACCTCTCTATAACAAGAGAGTTCTGGATTAATGCGCCAGACAACGGAAACTCAACGGATGTTGTCTACGTAGATTCCAGTAAGGCTTTTGACAAGGTGCCAACTAATAGACTGCTATTGAAGTTGGAAAACCTTGGTATTGCCAGACCTCTTTTAAAATGGATTACGGATTATCCGGTAGGTCGTACACAAAAAGTAAGAATAAATTCCAAGTGCTCCATCTGGAGGCCAGTACTTAGTGGAGTACCCCTAGGTTCTGTCCTAGGTCTTTTACTTTTTATTATGTACGTTAATGATCTTGCAAGTATAGTACAGTCTCCAATGTTATTATACGCTGACGATGCAAAAATTTGGCGAGTAGTAACTAGAGACAAAGACGCATTTACTCTTCAGGCAGACTTAAATAATATGATAAACTGGTCTAAAGAGTGGCTGATGCCTATCAACTCGGAAAAGTGTGCCTACATGCACTTGGGGGACTCAAAGGTTAGTACGTACAACAAAGAGGATGTGTCATTACTCGAAGTCCGGTTCCATAAGGACCTCGGGGTGACAGTGAGTAATGATCTTAAGACAACGGCACATTGCCGGGAGGTCGTGGCTAAGGGGTTTCGAACCCTCTGGGCTTTGAAAAGGACATTCATCAAGTTAGATACTACTATGCTCACCACAGTATACACATCCTTAGTGAGAACTAAGCTAGAGAACTGCGTTTAAAAGGCGACTCGGACATAATAGAAAAAGTACAAAGGGCAGCTACTAGTGCACTTCCGGAAGGGGGTTTGTTATCTCATTGAAACTCTTTTAGTGGTAAATAAATCCACAAAATAATTAGCTTTGTAAGTTCGTTCTGTTAACATTAAATAGCATAAACACAATCTTTACACAATAAGCGTTTTGAACAAAAGAAAAATAACATATATACACGTATATATAAGCATATCATAAAGAATGTTGTTTGCTTATATTCTGCACTATATGTAGTAACCGTCTTGATGTTCTGGAAACCTCACCCTGCTTCCAGTGCTCGCTGTGTCCAGGCTGGCGAAGATTTTTTATGATTGTTGGTTACCGTGTGGAGTATCGTAATTCTATCACTTGAGTGTACCAAGGGAAAATCTACATTTTCAGGGTCACTCTAAAAACGCAGTTCTAAGACGGTTAATGCCAACGTTTTCGTTAGTCCCGTTTTTATTGATGATGTCGCATTTAGGTTAACGATGAAAGACTTTGAATGGTCCTTCATGTGCCATTTTTAGAGGTCGTCGAAACGAATCCTGACATACAAAGACGTGTGTACTATGTCGTAAGGCAGGTTGAACGAAAAAATCATCTGACTGTTGTGTAGTGCAAACCGTCTTAGTTTAACACATAGTATTTGTAAACTTGCTCGTTTAAGAGTTTATATCCATTTCCATTGAAGAAAACGAATAATCCACAAATTCTCTCGGAAGTCAGAAAGTCGTTGCATAAACCAGCTGTGCTTCAGCGTATCCAGTATCGGCTTCCATTGCATCGCGAATACTGAGTAACCGAAATAGTGGAGTGTCAGTCCACTGTAAATCGTCGCACCTGAGAGCGAAGCTTTCACCTGAATCTGAAATCGTTCTACCGACTCGTTTGCTTGTGGGTGACAGTCATGTGTAGTAAGACAACTGTCAGTAAAGATTGAATCCGCAATCCATAGTCCGTAGTGATAGTTGAACGGTAACGTAAACTTACTACCCATCACTCGAAGAAGGTATGGGCAACTGTTTCAGCAGTAATGTCTTTGATAGGTACTGCTTCCAACCATCTTGTGAAACAGTCTACACAAGTAAAGAGGTAAGAGTGTTCATTTGAATATGATGAACATGGACGAAACGAGCGTCCAGCATTTTGAAAGAGCAAAAGGTACATTTGTCGTGTCTAATCACCTTAGATTTCTGGCGGCTTCCTTACGCCTTCATTTATACCATGTCAACATAATGGTTCCACGATAAGCTTGTTGGTTGCTCGAACACCTGAATGAGAATGTTTGTACGGTGTTTTAAAGACGTTGCTTTGACAACGTTTTGACACGATGGATGTACCGCACTGCAAAGTTTCATCAACTGTTCCCATCTGTTTAATACGCAGTTTCAGGGTTGTGGAAGATAACTTGTGCTGAAGATCGGTGTCTTCTTTATAAGACTGAGAGAATCAAGGGAGTCGATTCCTTGAAAATGTTCAAGAAAGCTATCGGGGACAAGAATGCATAATTGGATTCCCAACCTAATTAAAGTAGGAAGTGAAACTGAAATGATAGAGGAAGGTCAGGAAAAAGCAAAAGCTATGGCTGACTATTTTGGGGCAGCTTTCACTCAGGAACCTCCTCTAGAGAAAGAACCAGACCCAAATATAGAGTCAGCAAACCAGCTGCTCACCATGGACTTCGACCAAAACGATGTGCTTAAGGCTCTTAGCACCGTAAACATGGAGGAGCCAACAGGACCAGATGAACTACACCATAAATCTTGAGACATATTGCCCAATATATCGCAGCCCCACTGACTGTGATATTCAAAATGTCACTTGACCAAGGTGTGTTACCCATGGACTGGAAGGACGCAATCGTCACTCCCATACATAAAACAGGTCTACGACAAGTTCCATCGAATTACAGACCCGTAAGCCTCACCAGTGTGGTAATCAAAATACTGGAAAGAATAATCAAACGGACCATAACGGCATTTATGGAAACCAATAACTTGCTGGACATGGCACAACATGGCTTTAGAAAGCGTCTATCCTGTACAACGAACCTCTCTATAACAAGAGAGTTCTGGATTAATGCGCCAGACAACGGAAACTCAACGGATGTTGTCTACGTAGATTCCAGTAAGGCTTTTGACAAGGTGCCAACTAATAGACTGCTATTGAAGTTGGAAAACCTTGGTATTGCCAGACCTCTTTTAAAATGGATTACGGATTATCCGGTAGGTCGTACACAAAAAGTAAGAATAAATTCCAAGTGCTCCATCTGGAGGCCAGTACTTAGTGGAGTACCCCTAGGTTCTGTCCTAGGTCTTTTACTTTTTATTATGTACGTTAATGATCTTGCAAGTATAGTACAGTCTCCAATGTTATTATACGCTGACGATGCAAAAATTTGGCGAGTAGTAACTAGAGACAAAGACGCATTTACTCTTCAGGCAGACTTAAATAATATGATAAACTGGTCTAAAGAGTGGCTGATGCCTATCAACTCGGAAAAGTGTGCCTACATGCACTTGGGGGACTCAAAGGTTAGTACGTACAACAAAGAGGATGTGTCATTACTCGAAGTCCGGTTCCATAAGGACCTCGGGGTGACAGTGAGTAATGATCTTAAGACAACGGCACATTGCCGGGAGGTCGTGGCTAAGGGGTTTCGAACCCTCTGGGCTTTGAAAAGGACATTCATCAAGTTAGATACTACTATGCTCACCACAGTATACACATCCTTAGTGAGAACTAAGCTAGAGAACTGCGTTTAAAAGGCGACTCGGACATAATAGAAAAAGTACAAAGGGCAGCTACTAGTGCACTTCCGGAAGGGGGTTTGTTATCTCATTGAAACTCTTTTAGTGGTAAATAAATCCACAAAATAATTAGCTTTGTAAGTTCGTTCTGTTAACATTAAATAGCATAAACACAATCTTTACACAATAAGCGTTTTGAACAAAAGAAAAATAACATATATACACGTATATATAAGCATATCATAAAGAATGTTGTTTGCTTATATTCTGCACTATATGTAGTAACCGTCTTGATGTTCTGGAAACCTCACCCTGCTTCCAGTGCTCGCTGTGTCCAGGCTGGCGAAGATTTTTTATGATTGTTGGTTACCGTGTGGAGTATCGTAATTCTATCACTTGAGTGTACCAAGGGAAAATCTACATTTTCAGGGTCACTCTAAAAACGCAGTTCTAAGACGGTTAATGCCAACGTTTTCGTTAGTCCCGTTTTTATTGATGATGTCGCATTTAGGTTAACGATGAAAGACTTTGAATGGTCCTTCATGTGCCATTTTTAGAGGTCGTCGAAACGAATCCTGACATACAAAGACGTGTGTACTATGTCGTAAGGCAGGTTGAACGAAAAAATCATCTGACTGTTGTGTAGTGCAAACCGTCTTAGTTTAACACATAGTATTTGTAAACTTGCTCGTTTAAGAGTTTATATCCATTTCCATTGAAGAAAACGAATAATCCACAAATTCTCTCGGAAGTCAGAAAGTCGTTGCATAAACCAGCTGTGCTTCAGCGTATCCAGTATCGGCTTCCATTGCATCGCGAATACTGAGTAACCGAAATAGTGGAGTGTCAGTCCACTGTAAATCGTCGCACCTGAGAGCGAAGCTTTCACCTGAATCTGAAATCGTTCTACCGACTCGTTTGCTTGTGGGTGACAGTCATGTGTAGTAAGACAACTGTCAGTAAAGATTGAATCCGCAATCCATAGTCCGTAGTGATAGTTGAACGGTAACGTAAACTTACTACCCATCACTCGAAGAAGGTATGGGCAACTGTTTCAGCAGTAATGTCTTTGATAGGTACTGCTTCCAACCATCTTGTGAAACAGTCTACACAAGTAAAGAGGTAAGAGTGTTCATTTGAATATGATGAACATGGACGAAACGAGCGTCCAGCATTTTGAAAGAGCAAAAGGTACATTTGTCGTGTCTAATCACCTTAGATTTCTGGCGGCTTCCTTACGCCTTCATTTATACCATGTCAACATAATGGTTCCACGATAAGCTTGTTGGTTGCTCGAACACCTGAATGAGAATGTTTGTACGGTGTTTTAAAGACGTTGCTTTGACAACGTTTTGACACGATGGATGTACCGCACTGCAAAGTTTCATCAACTGTTCCCATCTGTTTAATACGCAGTTTCAGGGTTGTGGAAGATAACTTGTGCTGAAGATCGGTGTCTTCTTTATAAGACTGAGAGAATCAAGGGAGTCGATTCCTTGAAAATGTTCAAGAAAGCTATCGGGGACAAGAATGCATAATTGGATTCCCAACCTAATTAAAGTAGGAAGTGAAACTGAAATGATAGAGGAAGGTCAGGAAAAAGCAAAAGCTATGGCTGACTATTTTGGGGCAGCTTTCACTCAGGAACCTCCTCTAGAGAAAGAACCAGACCCAAATATAGAGTCAGCAAACCAGCTGCTCACCATGGACTTCGACCAAAACGATGTGCTTAAGGCTCTTAGCACCGTAAACATGGAGGAGCCAACAGGACCAGATGAACTACACCATAAATCTTGAGACATATTGCCCAATATATCGCAGCCCCACTGACTGTGATATTCAAAATGTCACTTGACCAAGGTGTGTTACCCATGGACTGGAAGGACGCAATCGTCACTCCCATACATAAAACAGGTCTACGACAAGTTCCATCGAATTACAGACCCGTAAGCCTCACCAGTGTGGTAATCAAAATACTGGAAAGAATAATCAAACGGACCATAACGGCATTTATGGAAACCAATAACTTGCTGGACATGGCACAACATGGCTTTAGAAAGCGTCTATCCTGTACAACGAACCTCTCTATAACAAGAGAGTTCTGGATTAATGCGCCAGACAACGGAAACTCAACGGATGTTGTCTACGTAGATTCCAGTAAGGCTTTTGACAAGGTGCCAACTAATAGACTGCTATTGAAGTTGGAAAACCTTGGTATTGCCAGACCTCTTTTAAAATGGATTACGGATTATCCGGTAGGTCGTACACAAAAAGTAAGAATAAATTCCAAGTGCTCCATCTGGAGGCCAGTACTTAGTGGAGTACCCCTAGGTTCTGTCCTAGGTCTTTTACTTTTTATTATGTACGTTAATGATCTTGCAAGTATAGTACAGTCTCCAATGTTATTATACGCTGACGATGCAAAAATTTGGCGAGTAGTAACTAGAGACAAAGACGCATTTACTCTTCAGGCAGACTTAAATAATATGATAAACTGGTCTAAAGAGTGGCTGATGCCTATCAACTCGGAAAAGTGTGCCTACATGCACTTGGGGGACTCAAAGGTTAGTACGTACAACAAAGAGGATGTGTCATTACTCGAAGTCCGGTTCCATAAGGACCTCGGGGTGACAGTGAGTAATGATCTTAAGACAACGGCACATTGCCGGGAGGTCGTGGCTAAGGGGTTTCGAACCCTCTGGGCTTTGAAAAGGACATTCATCAAGTTAGATACTACTATGCTCACCACAGTATACACATCCTTAGTGAGAACTAAGCTAGAGAACTGCGTTTAAAAGGCGACTCGGACATAATAGAAAAAGTACAAAGGGCAGCTACTAGTGCACTTCCGGAAGGGGGTTTGTTATCTCATTGAAACTCTTTTAGTGGTAAATAAATCCACAAAATAATTAGCTTTGTAAGTTCGTTCTGTTAACATTAAATAGCATAAACACAATCTTTACACAATAAGCGTTTTGAACAAAAGAAAAATAACATATATACACGTATATATAAGCATATCATAAAGAATGTTGTTTGCTTATATTCTGCACTATATGTAGTAACCGTCTTGATGTTCTGGAAACCTCACCCTGCTTCCAGTGCTCGCTGTGTCCAGGCTGGCGAAGATTTTTTATGATTGTTGGTTACCGTGTGGAGTATCGTAATTCTATCACTTGAGTGTACCAAGGGAAAATCTACATTTTCAGGGTCACTCTAAAAACGCAGTTCTAAGACGGTTAATGCCAACGTTTTCGTTAGTCCCGTTTTTATTGATGATGTCGCATTTAGGTTAACGATGAAAGACTTTGAATGGTCCTTCATGTGCCATTTTTAGAGGTCGTCGAAACGAATCCTGACATACAAAGACGTGTGTACTATGTCGTAAGGCAGGTTGAACGAAAAAATCATCTGACTGTTGTGTAGTGCAAACCGTCTTAGTTTAACACATAGTATTTGTAAACTTGCTCGTTTAAGAGTTTATATCCATTTCCATTGAAGAAAACGAATAATCCACAAATTCTCTCGGAAGTCAGAAAGTCGTTGCATAAACCAGCTGTGCTTCAGCGTATCCAGTATCGGCTTCCATTGCATCGCGAATACTGAGTAACCGAAATAGTGGAGTGTCAGTCCACTGTAAATCGTCGCACCTGAGAGCGAAGCTTTCACCTGAATCTGAAATCGTTCTACCGACTCGTTTGCTTGTGGGTGACAGTCATGTGTAGTAAGACAACTGTCAGTAAAGATTGAATCCGCAATCCATAGTCCGTAGTGATAGTTGAACGGTAACGTAAACTTACTACCCATCACTCGAAGAAGGTATGGGCAACTGTTTCAGCAGTAATGTCTTTGATAGGTACTGCTTCCAACCATCTTGTGAAACAGTCTACACAAGTAAAGAGGTAAGAGTGTTCATTTGAATATGATGAACATGGACGAAACGAGCGTCCAGCATTTTGAAAGAGCAAAAGGTACATTTGTCGTGTCTAATCACCTTAGATTTCTGGCGGCTTCCTTACGCCTTCATTTATACCATGTCAACATAATGGTTCCACGATAAGCTTGTTGGTTGCTCGAACACCTGAATGAGAATGTTTGTACGGTGTTTTAAAGACGTTGCTTTGACAACGTTTTGACACGATGGATGTACCGCACTGCAAAGTTTCATCAACTGTTCCCATCTGTTTAATACGCAGTTTCAGGGTTGTGGAAGATAACTTGTGCTGAAGATCGGTGTCTTCTTTATAAGACTGAGAGAATCAAGGGAGTCGATTCCTTGAAAATGTTCAAGAAAGCTATCGGGGCAAGACGTCCTCGACTACATTGTCTGCCCTAGAAATATGTTGTAAATCTGAAGTAAACTGCGAAATATAGTCTAGTTGTCGAAACTCTGGAAGGAAGTCCTTGTCTGGAGACGAGAATAAAAGGAAGGTGAGAGGTTTGTGGTCGGTGAACATAGTGAATTCTCAGGCTTACACAGTGTTAAAAGTCCCGTAAAGGACAATACATCGCTAGGGATTCCCTTCCGAAAGTTCTCAGCGTCATGCAATCGTCCCGAGATGAATGTCAAACGTTGTCATCTAGGGTTTAGCCACTGTTGTCAGACAGATCTAACTGGCAGCCTGCTCGAACATCTGGGCTACCTACTCCTGCCATCTAGATATTTAAACAAGTTATCTAGTTTCGTTTGCTTTGTTACATCGTTATGGCTGTTAATCGCATAACCTATTGAGGTAAGTTTTTGAAATGTGTTCAACCCTTCGTCGTACAGGTTGCGAAGGGCTCAATCAAATATGTCGTGGTTGCTGGCAATATACAACAAAAATAATGTGTATTGTTTAGATGTTGATTGACTGGACTGCTAACTTCTAACTGGCGATCACTCAATATTTATCGTCGGGATCGACAAAGAAGTAAGAAACGGAAATTTGTTGAGATACATTGTGCTGAGAATTCGGCATTGTGCCAAAAATGTAGTATTGAATAAAGTTGATAATAATAATAGTTGCTCAGTCGGATGAGTCCGCAAGCAATGTTGCTTTGGCAATAAATTCCTTAACTGGGGACAGTGCTTTTTTTCGTGATATCGTCCGAAATGACGACTTTCGCATTTCCACGAAGGGGTCTCATGAGAGACGTGCAATTCGGAATAAACTATTGATAAAAACGTACCAGGCTGTTGAATGTGCGTAATTTCTTGACTGTAGTCGGTTTTGGGTTATCGAGAATGGCCACCGCTATGCTTCTCAGTGTATGAATGCCTTGAGCACTAACAGTGTGTCCAAGAAAACCTAGGGAGTCGGTTTCGATTTGACAATCCCGAATGTCTACAGTAATACAGTATTTCTGCAGTCGTCCGAGTACAAGGTGCAGATGCTGGATATTAGATTCTCTGTTTGGACATGCTGTCAAACGACCATCTACATATGCGTGCAGGAAGAACCTTTGAATACGTCATGGATGGATCTCTGAAAAGTTTGTGTGGCATTTCTTAAACCGAAAGGCTTGTACAAAATTCGTGGAATCTGAAGGGCATGAGGATAGTCAATTTAGAAGTGTCGTCTGCAACCATGGGAATTACGTTATACTATTTAACTAGATCAGTTTTTGGGAAAACAGTCATTCCTTGCAAGGTAAGTCGCCAGTCATTCCTGTCCTTTTTAGAAGCGGGCGTCCATGGGCTATGTGATGGTCTGACAACTCATTTTTCTATCATGTGCTCGGACTTGTTTTTGGTCGACCTTAGTTCTTCGGGAGCTAGTTGTTGCTGTTTCGGAAATTCAGGTGAACTTGTCGTGATATGGTGCGCAACACTGCCGGTTTCACGCGGTGATATTATTCTATCTAACCTATCCTAGATGTGTTCCTTATAAACTCCAGAATAGCCCCCTTCGAAGTATCGTTAGGTTACGAAACATCACTACTAAACATACTAGATGTGCTTGTTAAAGTCGCGCAGTAGCGTCTTCACCACCTCGAGGGATTGTCCACGTGGGTCTGTCACGTCGTACTAGTAGAGGTCTGCCGTTAAGTAGCAGAACCAAACTTCAATATTATCGGACCAGAATGGTATGAGTTGAAGAGCGGTAGGCGAAAGAGATTTAATCTTAAGCAAATTAAAAGTCTGTACCGTGATGACGAATATAAAGTATACCTGTGAACGAGAATATGAAAACAATATCACGACATGTAAAATTAAAGGTTAAAAAGTGATTTATAATGTCGCAAAAGAGGAAAGATTCACAGGTTACTGTTTGGTGTGCCACATCCCATCGAGCTTGTTAATACTGATATCAAGGGCATTCGGAGTTCGACAACGCCTTTACTTGCAACGTCTATGTATTCAAACGATACCAGCCAAGTCAAATCAGAAATGAAAGATTTGGAAGATATATTTGGGAGGCAATCGACATACCGTAAGCGTTTGGCCTAAGCTGGCTAAACGTTGCAAGGGATGTGTAGCCCGGCGTACTCACTGGAGATCTGGTGCGGACGCGTATCCGAGCGCTTTCAGCTAGATGTGTCCAGTAAAACTAATAAGGCCAGCATCGAATATGGAAGACCTAAAGAACTACCTATTTGGGGAATTTATTCACCTCAACACTGTAGAACAGTTTTGTTGGCCTGGTATGAATAAAGACGTGGGGGACTGGGCACGCTACTGTATAAGCTGCGAAAAATAAAAAGCTATTAGACACAACAAATGTCCCTTAGGCTCTTTCAAAACTCCCGACGCTCGCTTCGAACATGTTCATCTGGATTTGATAGGACTTTTGCAAGATGGATACTCTTACCTCTTAACCTGCTTAGACCGTTTCACTCGATGGCCAGAAGCAGTACCTATCAAGGACATCACTGCTGAAACGGTGGCCCGCACCTACGTCGAACGATGGGTAGCAAACTTCGGTAGCCCTTCAACCATCACTACAGATCGCGGACGGTTGTTTGAATCTGAACTTTTCCGTCATCTGACCACACCGTTAGGAACCAATCGCTTCTGAACGACTGCCTACCACCCACAAGCAAACGGGTTGGTAGAACGCTTTCACCGACAACTGAAAGCTTCACTATCAGCTGCAAACGTTTCACAGTGGACCGACGCTCTTCCACTCGTCTTACTAGGTATTCGCAATGCAGTGGAAGCTGACATTGGATATACTGCGGCTCAAGTCGTTTATGGAACGACACTTCGACTTCCAGGAGAATTCGTGGATCCTTGATCTTCTCCAATGAACATGGATCTAACCTTCTACACTAACAGGGTTACAAACGTAACGAGTTCAGTTAAACTTGTTTCCACTCGACCGCAGTCAACTGTTTTCGTTCAACCTGACATACGACATAGTACACACGTCTTCGCTCGTCGAGACTCATATCGACGACCTCTCTAACCAGCATATGAAGGGCCCCTCAAAGTTGTTCGACACGAACCTAAGTACTATATAGCCTGTAAGAACAGAACCAACGATAGCATCAGCATCGATCGCCCCAAAGCAGTGTATTTGAAAGGAAACCACATTCACTTCGATTTTCCTTCGGTGCAATCGCACGACACGACTCCCAGACATATAATACTTCAACCAACAGCTAACACACATGATGATACTTCGGCATTATAGGAAAACAAACCTAAAACAACGCGTTCTAGAAGAAGAGTTAGATTTCTAGAGCATTTGAACGAGCATTGCATGTATGCATGAGCTTATAATAAATTTTTCTCCCGCTTTGTGTTTTTACGCGCGTATGACAGGCACTTACATTTTCTTTTTTCTTTTCCAGGACGGCTGGAAAAGAACGATGAGGTTTACGAGGAACCGAAATTTTCACTGTACCTCTTCTCTTTTTACTGTATTGTAGTTCGTGGTGCCTTATAGTAAGAAAAGACGACTGGACGCTGCTAAATCTAGCAAGCTATCAGCAAAGTGTTTACCGACGACAAACTCCTTGGGTTTGAAATTCTGGCTGGCCACGTCTTAGGGTCATCACTACCTCACTAAGAGGAGTTGTAGCGGTAAATAAATCCCCGAAATAAATAGCTCTGTAAGTTTTCGACATTGGATGCTGACCATATGTTTTAGTGGACTCATCTAGCTGAAGGCTCTCGGTCATGCATCCGCACCAGATCACGCGTTGTAACGCTGTGCTCAACATCTACCGCAATCGCCAGCCAGATTAGATCAGAGAATTCCGATATATTGGTTGTTGCCAAATACACTCTTCCGATCTCCTCGACTCTGTCTTTTGATTTCTCTTGGTGGGTACGAATTATATTAGGTGTTACTGGTAAAAGCGTTGTCAAACACTGAATACCTGTGCCATCTTCAGAGTAATCTGTAGCGGTAAGTAAACCCCCAAAATAATTAGCTTTGTAAGTTTTCGACATTGGATGCTGACCGCATTAGCTTTAATGGACTCACCTAGCTGAAGGCGCTCGGTTATGCATCCGCACCAGATCACGAGTGGAAACGCCGTGCTCTACAAATCATTCAATCGCTAGCCAGAATAAATCAGACGATCTTCGATATACTGACAGCCTATCAAATATATCTTCGAACCTCCTCGCTTCTGTATTTGATTTGACTTCGTGGGAACGAACACTTCGTATAAGAAGGTGTTATTGGTTAAAGCGTTGTCAAATTCCGAATACCTGTGGCATCTTTATGCTGACAATTTAGGAGGATCTGAATCGACTTCAGGGTTCAGCAAACATAAACGGACTTACCTCAAACTCAAACTTCTCAGGCTACAGGATGGACTAGTAGGGTCCCCACGGTCCAGTAGTAGGACTCCTTCTTTTTTTAATCCACATACATGACCTTTCAATGAGTATAGTCAGGTATAAGACTTTTCGCTTACGATGCAATACCAGGAGAGAAGTTTGTTTTCAAGGTGATAACCTGACAATTCAGGAGCATTCGAATCGACTTCAGAGTTCAGCAAACATAAACGGACTTACCTCAAACTCTCCAAAGTGTAAAGCAGTTTATCTGAGACACGTTGCAGACTACCAATACAACGTAGTTAACTCCCCTCTAGAGGTAGCCCTAGTTGGAAAGATCTAGAGATGTTGATACCCTGCGATCTGAAGTCTTATACTAACTGTGATAAAATGCGTTTGAAGCAAACTTTACATTCGTAACGTTGAAGTGCATTTTTGGCTAATTCGATGAGGAAGTTTCCACATAATCTTCAACTGTATTATTCTACTCCTCCTAGAGCATGGAAATTCAGTGTTACTTCCTTTATTTCAGAAAATTAAAGACAAGAAATCAGTTTAGGGACTCGAATTCAGGTCTTTTGAAGAGCGCTCTCAATCACTGAACCTTTACACAATGGAATACTGATGTCTCAGAGGTGACCTTTTAATGACACACATTCTTCTCCTTAACAGTAGTCAAACGTTAGAATTCGTGCCAACTTAGCTGGTCTAAGCGACTTTCTGAGAGTCCTGTAAGTGAAAACTTGACATATTCTTAAGGACTAGTGACATTACCACATTATAATTTATTAATTCTTTCATTCTCTTTCATCGTAAATATACCTAGATTTTTACTTGTTGGCATTTGTGGTCCGTTGCTCCTAGATACCGAATCTCGTTAGGCGGAAGCTTCTTCTGTTCCATCCAGAACCTTTTGAACCATTCGAAATTCATCCACTTTCTAAGTGTAGTTTTGATATTTTGCGGTACTTAGGCTCAAGTGAAGTTTACTTTCATGTTCGGATTTTGGACAGCTTACTAATCTTTATCTTGAGATATAAAGTTACATGTAGATTAGAAAATAATATGTAGTCACTATCAATCTATAACGTAATGTGTTGGGAAAATTTACAAGCCTTCGACATTTAAATGTTGAGGACTCATGTAAAAAAAGAAATATTTCATGTAATTTTATTTAGTCTTTCGTTGTATGTCAGTCCATCCTATGATAGGATGGACCTTTCAGATCTGAAAGGTTTATCCAGCAATCCGAAAATTTTAATCATGAACAAATTTTAGGAAAGACTAATTAAAAAACCTTGAAAAACTCTAGAAAAAAATTTGACAAAATATCTACACACGATTTGCACTTTTAAGAAATGCAAGCGAATATATTGAGAAGACCCTTGAATTGTTTTTTATTTTGAGGAAACCTCAAAACGTTTCTAAACTAGGAAAACATGTCAAGTTCTTACTGGAAAGATGCTCTTTTTCGTACTACTCGTAATTGAAATCTCGTCGTTTCGCAGACCTCATTCCCTTAGAAAACTAGTCGTCTACCAGTCACCATAAAAAAATCTGCTTGTTGCAGATCCCGCTACATAATACTACTAACATACTTGAGTTAAAATGTCGTTTGACGATAAACAAATGAGTCAACGGTTCTTGAAAGGTAATATACGGATTCACAATTAAAGATTGTCTACGTTATCGAAGCAGTCCTGTTTTTAAACACTTGCAACATTTATTATTATATCTGTGCATCGCCATGATTAGACGACATTGTAAGTGATCATGTGCGCTACATTATAACGGAAATATGTACAACATTTGACAATTTTCCATCTTATATGTAAGTATCATTTGGGAGTAGGTGTGTATGATTTTCTTGCATTTATTCAAACTTGCGTCTATACAGTTCTTTAAAAAATATCAAAACATCCTATGATATCATATAAACTCTACATAAGTACTGGTCTGATTATATGCGTTTAGAAAGACACGCCATTTAAATGGAAAAGTGAAAACTAATCAGACGTATATAAGGCACGAAAAGTCATTTGGAGCAGTTTGTTTGGAACTAATAACTTACAGTGATATCAGTATTTTTGAAACCAGCCTCAAAGTGAAAATGTACAGTGATTAGTAATTTCAACACAAACCTTTGAACTAAATATATGACCACATATAAATATATGCGGTAAACAAACTTTATTGTACTATTCCCACATTTTCATTGGATTGTCTTTGGGCGCTTATGTACTTTATGTAGCGTTGTTCAGGAAAGCCTGATTCACAACATTCATCATTTGTCTGATGTCTTTTTACAGCAAAAAGCACTTTGAAACCATTAACACAAACGTATAACCAATAATGTTAGGTCTAACTGTGACTTGGTTGATTGTTCTGTAAAATCTATAATAACTTATACCCAATTTCCTTTTAGCTCCATAATGAGTATAAGTAATTGTTAGTTCAGCCGTTATTAAGTAAACAAAAATTGACTGTACACTTACGAAGATCATTTCTGATGATCACATACAGTTAAATCACCTCAATCACAACAAACAACATTTGAAACCTACGAACTAGTCACTGGACTTTCGTTCTTGTAGTGCAGCTTCCGATATACCTAGTCAAGTGTCTGGAATATAAATTCCAAGCTAAAGAAATCCTTACTGCATATATTATTGTCTTTGATAACGATAGGTGAACATGCAATGTAGGAGGTCAATCTACTAATCTGATTAGACAGAACATTGATGGCTTTCCACATTTTATAGAAGTTTGCGTTGCAAGTGTGATACCGGCGGGGATAAAAATAACTGTTGATGTAACTAACTTATTCACAACACCTCTTGACGTAGTTGATCTGGTGACGGGAGGACTTCTGTTTTGGAAAAACTGATTTGTAAGCTTGTATTAAATGCACACTTTAATATCGAGTAAAAATTCTCAGTCTACTTGCTAACATTGAGAAATTAAATGGAATACACCCAGCCTCCATTTCCACAGCACTCAACGCTTCAGTGTAAATGTACATGACTGATTACTAAACATTTAAATATAAACTCAATAATAGAAACGAACGGCTCGGTGGTAATAATGACTACGGTTTGTGTAGGGTCGGGATTTGATTATTCTCACCTCTCTAATTTGTGTGGTCAAGCCAGGGTCAGCGTTTGGTGTTATTATGTTATAAGGCCTAACATTAGCATACTTCGAGTGATGGATTCTTTCTGGAAATCATAAACAACGAGATAAGTTTCCGATGTTGTAAGTGTTTACAAACAGGACTGCTTCGATAACGTAGACAATCTTTAATTGTGAATCCGTATATTACCTTTCAAGAACCGTTGACTCATTTGTTTATCGTCAAACGACATTTTAACTCAAGTATGTTAGTAGTATTATGTAGCGGGATCTGCAACAAGCAGATTTTTTTATGGTGACTGGTAGACGACTAGTTTTCTAAGGGAATGAGGTCTGCGAAACGACGAGATTTCAATTACGAGTAGTACGAAAAAGAGCATCTTTCCAGTAAGAACTTGACATGTTTTCCTAAAGTTTTGGAACGTTTCAGGATTTCCTCAAAGTTTTCGTTAGCATACATTGTGATGACAAATTGCCAATGAACCTCTTAGTCCACGGAGTTGGATATTGCCTCTATTATTGGAAATCAATAATTTTAGATATATTCCAAAAACAGACATATCTGAAACTAACCTTGGTTTACTAATCGCGAACCTCATTTAAGCAGCACAATTTTTGAGGCTTACTTCTTAGACTCTATATTAATCAAACGGATTCCTTTATGATTATCACAGGATGTTTGTTTTTTGTTATAAACTGGAACGATTAGTCATCAAGACCGGTCGAATGAGATTACTTTCAGTTCCTAGACTGTAGCTATTGTTTCAGTAAACCTAATCACTGAGACGGAGTCGCCATCTTTCATGACATCCAGTCGGCACCACCATTTATACTCACTACAGATTAGGTATAACATTTTCAAATTTATGATTCGGTGCTTCTAAAAATACATTTATTGCGATTTTAATTGTTCTAATCGACAAGCTGAATACTGAGAAGTATTTGTTTCTTAAACCAGTTATTTTTAAAGGTGGTGAATGCAGCACTTAAGTCCTCAAATATCCCTATTTTCTTTCAGCTAACCATTTTATGTTAAACAAAAATGTCCACGAAGAAAGATTGGTTACCAAAACGTATTTGTGTTCCGCGTAAGAGGTAACGCTTCTCTTTTAATAATTTTTAGTGTTTCAATTAATGACTCTTCATCTTGGATCTGTTCTTTCGGTCCTACAAATAGTTTACGACCTAAACGGTCATTCAGCCGTGTTGCACCCGATTCGAGGATCGTAATCAATACAAAAAGTCAAGAAGATGAAGGTTGCATAAATATTTCGCCGACGTCATCGCCAGAGGGAGAGACCTTTGAGTTAGGCCATCAACTATTAAGTATCGAAAATTTAGATGAACCCCTTGTTAGTGAAGTTTGCCTATTCATTTTTAATCTTTTCATGAAAGTTGGTCAGTTGTACATCCTAACTGTATTTTTGTTTCCATAAAACGTCCAGCAGTATTCATATACTACACAGCCGATATTGAAATTGAAATGTATAAAATGATCATCCTTTTAGGCTCATAATAAGGAAAACTAATCGATTTTTGTAGTTAAAAGGTTAGGAATAGAGATTGTCTTAAGACAGCGCTGACGTATTGAGTGATTTGTTTTATGCTTTTGGTGTTTCCTTTCCTCACACAAAACGTCTTGAGATACTATCTTGTGAGGGATGTACGCGAATAAAAATCTGTAAGACATATAGGGCTTGGTTTTTGTGCTGTTTGACAGTGTTAACATGTAAGAAATATTATCACTAACTTATACTACCTATCAGAGTAAGTATAGTGTCGATTCGGTTACCAAAGGTTGAGTATACCAGATAACATTCCGGGTACACTATCTTACAGCTATAACGCGTGGTTTTTTAAAGACTAAAAATTACTTGCCTCTTATTTACTTACACCTGTTGGCCGCTGACCAGCATTCTCTATCCCACTCTGTCCTTCTTTTTTAGTACCGTCCAATCGTTGTTCATTCTTCTCATGCTTGTCTCCATTTTTCGGTGTAATGTGTTCTCTGGTCTTCCTCTTCTTCTTTGGCCTTGAGGATCCCATGTGAGGGCTTCTTTTGTGACGCAATTGGGTTCTCTCCCCAATGTGTGTCCTATCTACTTCCAGCGCTTCTTCCTGATTTCTTCCTCCGCTGGGATTTGGTTTGTTCTCTCCCACAGTAGATTGTTGCTGATAGTGTCTGGCCAACAGATCCGAAGTCTTGCGTAGACAAGTGGACTGAGTCACGTTGGTAGGTGTAGACTACCTGATTGGGGACCGCAAGATGATAGCAACCGATGGCTAGAGACTTTGAATGACATGGCTCAAAGTCGTTTGCAATGGCAAAAGTGCATCCACGTTTTGTGCTCTCCCAAATTCTAATCTCCTGATTCCTCCTTGTCACTTTTTTCTCTTCCCAAATTTATTTCACTGTATTATACTCCTTGAATAACATCTTCAGACCCTAATCTTTCCGATTACTGCTTATACTCTTACTATCTCTACCACTACGGGATTTGAATCGACAACTGCATCTCTGTGCTAATGTGGTATGGCAACTCGAACTGTTGTACGTACGTACGAAGTTCTACGTTGTTACTGACTGACTGACTGCGTAGACAACTATTAATCAACACTTGTATCTTCTGGATGATGGCTTTCGTAGTTCTCCAAGTTTCCGCCCCATATAGTAGAACTGTTTTGACATTTGTATTGAAAATTCTGACTTTGGTGTCAGTTGACAGTTGTTTTGAGTTCCAGATGTTCTGCAGTTGTAGATATGCTGCTCTTGGTTTGCCGATCCGCGTCTTTACATCTGCATCAGATCCACTGTGTTCATCAATGATGCTGCCCAGATATGTAAGCGCTTTTACATCTTTCAAAGCTTCTCCGTCAAGTGTGATTCGATTGTTGCATGCTGTGTTGTATCTGAGAATCTTGCTTTTCCCTTTGTGAATGTTGAGACCTACTGCTGTTGCTACACTGGTCGTCTTCTCCTGCATTTGTTGTTGCGTGTGCGATAGAAGAGCCAGATCATCTGCGAAGTCTAGATCGTCCGGCTGCATTCTAGTTGTCCACTTTATCCCATGCTTCCCCTCAGATGTTGACGTTTTTATAATTCAGTCGATCAGCAGGAGAAAGAGAAAGGGTGAGAGTAAGCAGCCTTGCCTGACACCGGTCTTTACCCTGTACGAGTCTGTTACTTGTCCTCAATGCACGATTTTGTGGTCCAATCCATCATAGGAATTCCGTATGATATTGACTATTTCCGTAGGCACGCTGTAGTGTTGAAGAAGCCTCCGTATTGTTGTCCTATCCACACTGTCAAATGCTTTCTCGTAGTCAATGAAGTTGATGTAGAGTGATGAATTCCATTCAATTGATTGTTCCGCAATGATCCGTAGTGTTGGGATTTGGTCTGGACACGATCGATCCTTACTGAATCCTGCCTGTTGGTCTCGAAGTTGGGGTCTATGGATTCCTTCATCATGTTTAACAATACTCTGTTGAAGACTTTTCCGGTATTGAGAGAAGAGTGATGCCCCTGTAGTTATCACAGTTGCTGAGATCGCCTTTCTTCGGTATTTTGATCAGAAGTCCTTCTTTCCAGTCTTTTGGTACTTGTTCTTCATCCCGAATCTTATTGAAGAGAATGTGGAGTATCCTTGCAGTTACCGCTACGTCTGCTTTTAGTGCCTCTGCTGGAATGTTGTCTGGTCCTGCTGCTTTGCCACTCTTGATTTGTCTGATGGCCAAGTTGATTTCTTCAATTGTTGGTGGGCCAACATCGATTGGGAGGTCCGTGGGTGCTGCTTCGATTTTGGGTGGGTTCAGTGGGGCTGGTTGATTCATGAGTTCTTTGAAGTGTTCTACCCACCTGTTTCGTTGTTCTTCAATGTTGGTGATTACCTCGCCTTCCTTGCTTTTGACTGGTCGTTCTGGTTTGCAGCGATTTTCAGCGAGTTTCTTTGTTGTATCGTACAATTGTCTCATGTTTACGTCGCTTGCAGCATTTTCAGCCGTCATTGTTAGGTCATTTAGTTGATTCATCTTTTTTCGCATGGTCTGATAGATTGAATCTTTGTCGATATGTCTATTGACTGACAACTAAACTTTTCATCAAATGTCCGAAATTGACTTTACAATTTGGATATTAGAAGAGATTTAAAATCAGTCAAACATATTCTTTCTAATGGCATTAGCCTTTGCAAAGTTACGTCTGTTTATTAAACCTACCGACACCATAGATCCAGATAAACGACAAGAAGTCATGGTGCAGCTATTCACTCTGCAGCAATTCACACTTCGTTTTTCTGCTCTTTAGTAAACCTTTTTAACAAAGTAAGGATTTATGACACAAGTATTCCGGTCGGTATGATGACAAGTGAATGTCCCTACTTTGTCGAGGTTGTAGTTTTCTGATAAGTGTGTATACATTTAGTTAGCTTGCACCATCTTTGCAACTGTCGACATTTTGCTTGACCGATTTAACATATTGGATGTATTGTAATATGGGTGTGAGCAGTCCAAAGTAATCAGCTTAATGTTTTTGGAACCACGAGACATAAAAAGAATCTTAATTGCATATATATTACATTTTTGAAAATGTCATCTGTGCGTTTTGTTTGAAGTAGTGTGAACATTTCATGTATTTAGTTTTTACCTGAAAATCTCAAGTCAATGTTCATTGATTGTTTTTGTTTCTTATTTCAGTCATCGAATGAGTCCCCGCAGCTCCAGAATTTGATTTCCGGTAACTGTTCGTCTTCAGTTTCCTCTCAAAATGAAAATGCTGTAATTTGTGAGTATTCTCAGCCAAGTTCTGTGACTGAAGTTGTCAATCAGAATGAATTCACAAATCTCGATGAATCTAACTTTGATTCCTTATGTTATCTTACTGAGTTGCAACGAGATTGTTCAGAGCTTCCTTATACAAATCTAACTGTCAAATCTCTTCCTCGTCGAATATCTTCGTACGTATTGCATTTACATTGTGCATCTATTTGAAAATGACTATTTGTCAGTAAAATACTTGTGTCGTACTTAAATTGATTTTTTGAAGAGTTATTGACAACGTCGGTCGCCATCAGTGGGTGTGTGTTACAGTTTCTTTAGTAATAGTGGTCAAAATTTAAGGATACACTTAGTGCTTTGTTGATATTCAGAGATAAGATGAGGATTGTACATTGTCAACAGTTTCTATTGACATCTAAGATATAAAGGTATATCAGCTTATTTAGCCGCTTAGAAATGTGAATCTAGTCATTTTTGTTAGCCTGACGGCAATAATCAAGCTAGTATGATAAAACCAGAGTGTAAATATCTTAAAAGCTTTGAAGCTTCTGGAGTAAGATTTTTTCGTTACTTTAGGGGTTGAATTTTCTCAAAAATCCACGAATGCATGCATCCGAATGTATAAAATGAATACATTTATAAAGTTATCTAAAGAATATTGTTTCTTCATTTCAGTCAAATCTTTACAATTATCGAAATATCATTATTTTTTAGTTTTTCTATTGCTGTAATACTCGCTAGTATGAGATATCCTCTACTAAAATCGATTCTTATATCAAAACATCCGTTAGGTTAACGAACAGTATTTAATGTCATTAATAGAAAATGTGCTATTAAGTAGTTTTAGTAGAATGCTAATTTGTAGTGAATAGTTTTATTTTTATTTTTACTTATATTATATTTATAATCAATCAGTCAGTCAGTTACAAGGTAGAACTTCGTACGTACGTACAACAGTTCGAGTTGCCATACCACATTAGCACAGAGATGCAGTTGTCGATTCAAATCCCGTAGTGGTAGAGATAGTAAGAGTATAAGCAGTAATCGGAAAGATTAGGGTCTGAAGATGTTATTCAAGGAGTATAATACAGTGAAATAAATTTGGGAAGAGAAAAAAGTGACAAGGAGGAATCAGGAGATTAGAATTTGGGAGAGCACAAAACGTGGATGCACTTGCGCCATTGAGATGGTGGATGATGTCGTTCAGAAGGACGATGAAAGCTCCACGACCGAACCGTCCAGCTCAGAGAACGAAACCCCACCAAAACTTGCGCCATTGCAAATGATTTTGAGCCATGTCATTCAGAGTCTCTAACCATCGGTTGCTATCATCTCGCGGTCCCCAATCAGGTAGTCTACACCTACCAACATGGCTCATCCCACTTGTCAGTGACTTCATGGACTTGTGCCATATTTTGGTTTGGCCGTCCCTACCTTTCTTCCAACCTACTCCTATACCACTGAACATCGCACGTCGAGGCAGTCGGTCGTTGGGCATACGTAACACCTATCCCAGCCATCTCAACTGATGAAGTTTCACTACTTTATCGATGGATTTGCCATCCCTGCCTAGTACCCGTTTCCTAACAACCGCGTTACTTACTCGGTGGTCCCAGGATATACGAGCAATATTTCGAAGACATCTATGATCAAATACAAGTAACCTACGAATATCCTCTACTCTTATCGGCCATGTTTCACTGCCTTATATTTATAATAATTTAATAATGATGGCCGTTGGGTATTGTTATCGTTTACCACCATTTTCTAATTACTTTCTATTATTATATTACGAAAGTATATTTTAATATACTAACAGTTTTGATATGGTTTGTGTTTAGGAATAGTATATTGCGAAAACTCCACTATTTGGTCAAACGTAACTCTTCACAACGTTCTATCTGGTTGCATCAACGTTCAACTCAAAATATCCTTGGTAATTTCCATGCATGGTTTATTATACTTGTCAAATTATGAAGTTGTAAAGGTTTGGTTTGATTTAACCAAGAAGAAAATGAAATATGAGTCATGGTTATTTAATATTTTCACAATAGGATGCTCGCAGTTTTTGTAACTTCCTGAAAATTCCAAGTTTAAGACTGAAATACCTCTCAGTAGGTGTACGAATATTCATCGAGTAAAAGTTCATACTTTTTAAAATCCGTTTTAAAGTTTTAAAACAAATTTGTTATCTATAGCAAGTCTTAGCATAGTGCCTTGATTATTTGTATATACAAATCCCAAGTTTGTCAGTTACCCTTTCGTATTTTTAGTCTTTTGATTGGATAATGTGTCAAGTAAAAAGACAGTTACTTGGTTTGCTTCCCATCCTTTCTTCTCTCAGCACACCTAGTCATGGTACAATTTTGTGTTGAGTATTCGATTATCTTATAGGTGATTAGGGTTTACAATGCGGCCCCAAAACACTTCCTTGAATGGTCTAACTAGGGCAACCATTTCTCATTATCAGCAACTAATCTTCCCCCTCCTTAATAACTAGTATGATTTGGCTAAAAATGCTGCTGCACACTTGTTTTCATCTTTTCCATTCCGTTTTTAGATTGGTCACCCAGATGTTGTTTTCATTGCAGTATCTCATAGGTTTTAAACTTAATGGTCCATTGATTTAATAAGTAACTCACAAGATATTTGGTCAGTTCCTCCCAGTTTTAATCTTAACTTGCTTAGTTCTTGACATTTCATGCGATTGTAGCTCTGAACCATTTGGTTAGTAAGTTGCATAAAGTATGAACCTGGCATTCTGAGATGCAAGTACATGCAGTCGACAATTACAAAATAGGACAAGACGCGCTTCCTGGGTTTCACTGCTAGCAATTCTATATGAACCTGGCACCTTATCTGAGCATCTGTATTGTCTCAACAATTATTGAGGCCGATACTTACTAATATGCCAACATCATTTCACTGGCTTGGTCAATCATGTTGGAGATATGTGGCATTCGAGGTCTCTGTTATTTTGCTCTACCTTCTAACTCAAAATTTCTGCCAAACGTCCACACACCAAATATTTAGAATTGAATGTAATGAACCCTTCTCACTTAGTGTTTAAATAATGTATTTATGAACTGTAACTGCAGCTTTATTCAGTAAGATTTTCCAGCTTGAAATTTTTACACTTTAATGTAAAATGATTCTGTTGATTGATGATATGATTACCGGAGAATCATTTTTCATCAATTAACCACAAATTATTGTATGACATTCGAGTAACCTTCGGTTGTTTCTTAAGAATACTACATCCTTTCCTTTTTTTTCTCATATTTTGTCCTTACCATTGACTTCATTGTTACTTCGTATAGTCATTTAAGCCCTTTCTAAAGCGTTTGTATTGGTTTGCCTGTTATAACCCCACATGAGTTTATTCTGTTTCTAGGTTGCCTAATTATTTTGATGTTACTAATTATTCTGTACAGATTGGTTCGTTAATTATTCAATTTTAACCTCGATTGTTTCCTTATACATATATGTATCTACTTGTATTTTTTACACCGTTTGTAAGCTAGAGTCACTCTTAATTTTCTCGAATTCGCTGTACTACGGAACTCCAACGCTGTACATATCTGCCTGCGTTTCTTATGGTTTTCTACTGCCTAATATTCACATATATGAAATATACGTCCCCAAAATACTCATACTCGACTTCATATAACTTTTCATGAACGTATGTACGAAATAAGTAGTCATATGTATGTCGTTAGCACCATTCATTGGGCTCATCATGAATTCAGCAAGGTGACATGAGTTTACGTATAATTGCTCACTTTAGGAATTAGTTTAGAGAAATTCGATTTTAACAATTAATTGTGCTCTCTTTTCGAATATTCATAAAATTTATCATATATATTTTCTTATAGATTCTACTAAGCATGCTTCGAAAACTTTTCAAATTCTTAGAGTATTTCGTAATTATTCAGATAGTTTGCCTGGATTAGTAGCATTCGGTGTGCGTGAAGTTGTAACACCTTTAGAAAATAAAACTGAAATATCTAATGCTAATGAAAATGTATCAAACAAATTCGCGATCCTCCTTCTACCTATTTCTGGTGTCCCTTTTGTTACAGAAGAGTTGTTTTCATCCGCTGCAACAAATTTCGTTTTAGGCAATGATTTAAAATGTGGCGATCTTGTTATGGTATTTAGTCCATGGTAGGTTATTCTACTGTATAGTTAATTTCGATAAATTGATTTTATTTATATGTGAGGGGCTAAATAATATATTTTCCAAAAAAGTTTGATTTTCATCATAATAACTTCCCCATAAATTTATATTGAAAATAAAGATTTTATCTTAATTTTGAAGTGATAAGACAGATAGACTGAATAAAAAAGAAGTGATCATCTTAGATGCCAGTGACCACCATGAAATAAATTTGTACCATCCAAATTTCAAAACCCCTTCAAAAGGCTGGAAGCCAGTATGAAATACCACTTCATAAGATTGGTGAAATTCACATAGATTTGTTGTTGTGACCGCATTTTGACATGTGACAGCATTGATTTCGAACGTAGACAGTGAAGTTCATGTACACGGTAACGATCAAAATCTGTAGTTATATAGTAATTTCCAGCAAATGTCAAGATCGAACGGATCATAAATCAGTTTATAATAAAACTTCTTACTCGTTTCTCTGCCTACATTTAGACATTCATCTAGGTCGATGTATATTTTTACATTTTAAGAATTGAGTCAAAGTTTCCGTGTTTTGTGGGTAACTTCAAACCTTAGATCATTCTGTATCATTCATCTAAATAAATTATGGTCATTGTTGGAGGTACTGTATTCTTAAATGTAATGTACGAGAAAGAAAATCAGTAGTATTGTCGCATATCAACTTAAGGTGATTTTCGCTCAATCAATTTAAGCTCATTTTCGTAAATGCTATTAATTGACTTCCAGCTTATGGCAGTTGTATTTAGTTATTTGATACTTAGTGCATTTTCTTTGTGCTGATTATTTCACTATGATTTTGTGTTCAGTTGCAATTACCCAGTAAATATAACTGTATAATTAATAATAACTGAATCAGTATATAATTGAAATGGCTTTAGTCTCGTTCAATAAGATTGATCTTTTTGAGTTGCTAGGGCACTTGAAGCTAGCAGCGCTAGTTTTTATGGTATCGCAGTTGTCGTTAGAGTTATTACCAGATCTTTGGGATCCGTGACAGTCGTATAGAGAAATACATGCTGCGGGAGACATGACCATATTTATAATCGGTAAGCCATACATTATGTTGTTTGGTACCAGTTACAGAATCGAAACATAATCTATGATAATTCGGTTATTTATTTACTTATAAGTTTTCAGTGTATGGAAATAATAGTATTTTATACTAATAACGAGAGACGTAAAAAGACTTTATAATCATACTTTTTTTATTTTAAGGATATCTACATCCTTCTAGACGGATCTTTTTTAACAGTTCAGTTCTGATTTTGCCTTTCTATTGTAATTTATGGGAGCGTTTATTTGTTTTCTTTCTGGTTGTAGGTCAACATATCCTTCTCATGAATTCAATAGTTTGCCTGTGATGTATTCATTCTTCTGGGTTGAACGTTTAAGACATGAAGTTTTAAGTGATGTAGAAAATGATTTTCCTAATTCCCAGATAATCCCTCATAAACCTGAACTAATTACTTGTTCATGTTTAATATCATGTAAGTTGTTTGTGTTTGTTTGTCAATCTATAAATGTTGGCTCTATCTACTTGCTAATTAGCAACGAAAATGGATAGCCTTTAATTCAAAGTCCTTTATTAGCACTCTTATGGTATATATAAGTTGGGCTTTTCAAATCTTAAGTTAATTGATCCAATTCATATCCAATAAATACCATGATCTGAACACTGGCCCTATAGTTAAAGCATTCAAATTTTGACTATTAGGTTTTACAGCTTCAAATCCTGCTCCACCTAATTCAGTCTGGATAACCGAATGATGTGAGTGGATCTTCCATTAAAATATTTATACTCAAAGCTTCGTATATATTGATATGGTGGAGAAGATTTGTAGCTCAAGTAAATGATTTTGATGGGGTTTTGTTCTCCAGCTCAGAGCTTCGTATATATCTCTGTATTTATTCATTATTGCATAGTGTGGTCAAATAGACTTGGAATTTTCTAGGTTTTTACTTCTGCCGTGACTTATAAGTTGTTGAATCATAAACTTATGATTACAACAGTTGTTTGTGCCTTTTTCAAAGCGCAACAATTTTGTATACGTTCACGTGGTATTATTTACTTGAATCGTTCCATTGATGTTTAGAACTACAATTGATTAGTCCCTTATTGGCATATGTATATACTGTGCGTATTGCCACTGCACAAGCAATCGGCTAACAGGACTCAGTAGGTAAGTGGATAACGCGATTACGTTTGAAGCGAATAGCACTGGGTCTGAGTCCCATAGTGAACGTCAATTCTGGAATGCGGGTGCATCCAGCTAACGAGTCCCAAATGGGACGAAACGTGCGTCCTGAATTCCACTGCTAGCCACTGTCCATCTTTGTTCGTAAAAGATTAATAGTATAAGTAACTCTAGAAAACACATAGAGTGAGTGAAATCATCTTGTAGTCTTAAACATTAATTTAGATTTATAACCGTAGAACATGGGAGTTTATTGAAAAGTTTATTTTTTGTTTAGTTTATACTTATTTCTATTTTAATAAAATGAGAATTTCTTTCTCAGCACTCATGTTTTTTCCTCCTAAAACTCCATCATATAACCTACTTTATTTCTCTTTTGTTTATTTTCTGTGTAGGTGATCCATTTATTGTTTTGAATTGTCCAAAACGTTTTAAAGTAAGTTGATTAGACGTTTTTCGCTAGTATTATTCTCTGATTAGGTAGTTTGAAACAGTGTTTATTGTCGTTAGTGTGTGGTTTTGAACTTTCCCATAATATATAATATAAAACACCCACGCTATTGTTTATGTCATTCATAGATTCCCATACATATACTTTAATAATTGTTTTCCTCCTCTCTATCACTTTTTCTTTTTCTAATCATGAATATTAGGGCTACATATTTATTTAAATCCAAATTATTGAATAACTTACTGAATTGTTCCACACTTATCTTTGTATGCATTTGTCTACACATTAGAATTGAGTCAATATAGTAGGCAGTTCGTTATGATTTCTGTGTAGAAGGTAAACCTTACATAATGCACCCTTCTCAAAATGTTGTAATATGATGCACTTCTTATATGTAACCACATAAAGAAATATGGTTGATTGTGTGTCTCCTGTTTTCCTTATGATTGGAAATGTTAAGTAACGGATACTCATCGTGCACATACATCCAATAATTCTTCCTCTAAAAAGTTTATACTGGTCTATTTCACTCCAGTGTTTTTATTGTTATAATTGGTTTTTTGTCAGTTATCACTTAATACAGTGATTTGGATTTTCGTTTAACTGAATACCAAGTTAACTGGGTTTTTCCCCAGTATCTTCGAATTCCATTTGTATAGTAATTCTTACACAAAGTTTTAAGAAATTTTAGCCAAAATAGTCGTCAGTTTTTAAATATCAATCGAGAATGCATCGAACTTGAAAATATTGAAACTATTTGTAAACAGAATTTAGTTCATTTCGGAGTACCTGCCTGTTCATCCTTCATGCAGCCGAATCGTAGATAGGACTGATCTTCATGGACGACTCCCTTGTGAAAATCATTATATATGAAATTAATTTAGCCACAATTGAGACAGTTAATCACTGACGATTTCGATTGGGTACCATCACAATGAATCGCGGTTAATTTGTACATATGAATTTCGAAACACTGGATACTTAATCTGTAAAAAGTCTCAAATCAATTTATGATTCAATCTTTTCTATCCTTCTATAGACATATGTTTTCCATATAACTATAAATACGAATGTACAGCTTAAGTAAATGATCTCGTTGAAAAGAAAATTTTCCTCTCTGGATACTCTTTTTCTTATTTAATGACACAATGGGTTATTTTAAATATCGTTTTCATTATGAGATTTGAGGAGTCTGGATGACTAGCATTTCCTGACAGTTGTAGACTAAGATGAAACAATTATTCCATGCTCTCAAGATTTTAATGGTTCTGCAGCTCATGCCACTTAGTGGCGGCATTATATTTTGAGACCATTTAGAAATTAATAACTTTTAAATTTACGTCGAAAACTAATACAAATAGTATTAACACTGTGGATTCGATTTCAATTTTTTTTTAATTCAAAGATGTACAATCATGTATTTGAATCCAATGAGTTTTATTATATGCACTTTATAATACTACTTAATCGTTTTTAAGTGATATAACTATATTCTCAAATTTCTTGATGTATTTATTTCGGATTAAGGGATTAGGAGAACCAAAGTCATCTGTCATTCAAACGTTTCAGGATTCTTCCGAAAATATGTTGACAGAAATATTTAATAGGAAGTGTTTTTTAATCTTGGGTTGCTATCGATTTTGGTTACTGAAGAAATTAAGGTTGGTGAAATAATGCACTAACAACTGAGTGCATTCAGTTTTCATTTAAATTTACCTTTTTGTGCTACACAGCATAATGTTTACATGTTTTGAAGCTAAAAGGTGTCTTGAAATGAAAATTTTTACCTTTTAAGCAATATGACTGGAAACAACAGAGTGTGTGTTATAATTGTCGAGGACGATATTTTATGGGAAAGACTAGGCGTCATAAGAAATATAATAGACAAACCAATGGTATAGGAGTAGGTTGGAAGAAAGGTAGGGGCGACCAGACCAAAACATGGCACAGGTCCATGAAGTCACTGACAAGTGAACTGGGCCATGTTGATAGGTGTAAACTACCTGGTTGGGGACCGCAAGATGATAGCAACCGATGGCTAGAGACCCTGAATGACATGGCTCAAAATCATTTGCAATGGCACAGGTGCATACACTCTTTGTGTTCTCCCAAATTCTAATCTTCTGAACTCTTCATGTCCCTTATTTTCTTTCCAAATTTACTTCACTGTATTATATTCCTTGAATAACATCTTCAAACCCTAATCTTTCCGATTACTGCTTATACTCTTACTACCTCTACCACTACGGGATTTGAATCGACAACTGTATCTCTGTGCTAATGTGGTATGGCAACTCGAACTGATGTACGTACGTACGAAGTTCCACGTTGTTACTGACTGACTGAGACAAACCATATACACCAATGTAGAACTTTATACCCGAAATCGCGACATTTCAATTTGTCCTAATATATGGTAGAACAAAGACAAAACGTCGATGAAATGAAAAATAACAGAATAGGTATCATCAAGGAATAGTAAAAAGCGATTAATAATTGTGTTGAATAATAAGAAAATCCGGAAAAGGAAGTATACAATGTAAATGTATCTGTGCAATAATTAAGTTTTTTTGGTGAAGAATTAGTTTGATAACAGTTTATCGTCTCCTTTTTCTTTCGTGGTGTTGTTTCCACAGGTTCATTTTGAGTCCTCGAGTCGAGTAGTTTAGACATCTGACCACTTATTACTAATTTTCAGGTTTGAACCTCGGTTCACCTACATTTGTTTGAACAACCTAATAATATCATTAACCCTTACAAAAAAGTGTAAGACTTAAAATTAGCTTTAGAAATTTCTACTTGGTTGCCCAATAACCAGATATGTTCTCAGTACTAATTACTTATAAAGTAGATTTAACTGCTCCGCGTTCTCAAAATAGTAAAGAATACTTTTAGCACTGGATCAACCAAGAAATAAACGGAAACTTGTTGAAATACTATGTGATAAGGATTCCATATTGTACCAAAAATATAATATTGGATAAAGCTAATAATAATAATAATAATAATAATAATAATAATAATAATAATAATAATAATAGTAATAATAATAATGAACTTACGTCCCGGAGTTGATGTTTACTCCGGGACTCGAACCCAGTAACTTTCACTTCGATCATCGTCTCGTTTTCCACTTAGCTACTAAATTCAGATAGCCAATCAACTGTGTATTTTTCATAGATGTTCTGTTACCTATTTATTTTATCATACATGCCGTAGACTGCGAAAATCATTGGAATATTCCTTTCTAATTTTTTTCTCACAACTGATCCTGTATTTCACTTGGTATTGTCATGTCATGGTTGGTTAATGAGAAATAGGAAGGTTGTATGTGATATTTCTTTTTTTGTTAAGAGTAATGAACATGACTAATATCTTACACGATTCGTATATTTATTTGTACATTATCATTCAGATATATTCTATTAGTTTGGCATTACAACGATTGTCCTGGACTAATTCTTCTACCAGATCAGCTAGTTCATTCGGGTAACCTCAATAATCCTGTTGTTTCTTATCAAGATTTTCATATTGGAAATGTGTACACATCTGAGTCACTTTTACAACTTCCTGATAATCAGTTGCAGGCTAAGTAGGTGTTGTTTATTTCATTCACGAATATACTTTTAGTTGTTCTTTTTTCCGCCAAAACTGGGTAAAGAAAAGCATAGATGAGTTAAATTTTACCCCAAAATATGATATATCTAGGTTGTTTTTCATTTTCAGTCACTTGAATATGAACAATTTCAGACAGTAAAAAACGATTTGAAGGTTTACTGTTATTAAATCTGTTTTTTAGATTTTCACATATAAATATTTCTTCTTACTCTCATCATGGTTTATATTATATCTTCATCATCATGACGTCTAAAATATGTTACTTTGCTTCACTAAGCCTTTCACCTGAAAATCTATGATTATCTCGTCAGAATTTCATGTTTATGCCCTTACAGGTAGAACCTTTAATTTTTTCATGTTAATATGATAATTATCAGAAGGGGTTCGTGGAGATTTTTAGAAATTTTCATAGATTGAAATCATGAGTCAGTTGAAGCTAGACCACCATTGAAAATCTGGAAGCACTGGACGGCCGTTTCGTCCTAGTATGGGACTCCTCAGCAGTGCGCATCCACGATCCCGCGTCACGCGGGGCTCGAACCCAGGACCTACTGGCTTCGCGCGCGAGCACTTAACCATTAGACCACTGAGTCGGCATCCAACGGTGTTAATGTCTAACTTCAACCAATCCACGAAGTTGCGCCACCATATACCATTGTCTTCAGGGGTGCGGGATCGTGGATGCGCACTGCTGAGGAGTCCCACACTAGGACGAAACGGCCGTCCAGTGCTTCCAGGTTTTCAATGGTGGTCTAGCTTCAACTGACTCATAATATGATAATTATTTATTTAAACTGTTCATATATTTTCTGAATAGTCTTAACTACACATTTTCTATCCCTAAATAAATAACCGTTATGTAACAATAGAGGTATAATTCCATAATTTTCCCATTCCATTAGTTTAATGAATCTTAATAAACTATTAAACTTTTTATGTTTATCCATCAACCACACATTTTGTATGAGGTTCCAGTACAAAAACTACTCAATTATCTAGATTAAACTAGATATCATAGAGCTCACTCATACAACCCAATCGTTGACCTATAGATTCTATTTTATTTCGTTTGGTAGTATATTCAACTTGTTTGGAATTTTTGAATATGACGGAATATGATGATATTTTCCATGGATTTTAATCTATTCCTCCATCCATTGAAAAATCAACTGGAATAATTTAATAAAACATTATACATATATATAGGAATTATACAACATTAAAACTAATATTTTTATTGGTTTTATGACAGTGTTCAAAGGGAAATACATAATCACTTAGATGAAATTAAACATAGTTTGGAATCGAAATATGTCAATAGTGTAAGTATTTTTCAATTTTTTTCATTTATCTTTCGTATTCCAAAGCCAGAAATGTAATAGAATTGACGATGAATAAAGTACTGGACAAAAAGCAGATTTGTTTCCAGTTAGAATATTTTATTATGTACACCATTTACTTTGATGCTATACGTTGATTCTAGTAGAAATAGATTGAAAAAAACTTTGGATAATAATATTGGTCCGTAAATTTTCCGAATGGTGACCTGAGCTGCAAATTTCTTTTATATATATGTATAGTATTCAATCTATGCTAAAGTGTAATTCACTTAAGTTATACAGTGGAATCACTTACAAATACACGCTTAAACTGAATAGTGTTATCATCTCAATTAGCAATAATATCATTTTTCATTTAGATATTGACTGCTTTTGCTATCATAATGTTTAAGATGTTATTGAATTAGATAGTTTATAAAAGGTCAATATTCACTTACTTGTAATCCTTCTACAAACTAGTTACATTATTTTCAACAAACATTTTTTTAAAGAAAATCATTCTTTTTAGAGGCAAAATAGCTTTACATGCACCTGTCCTCGACAAATCTCTTAATGGGTGTTATCCAACCCTTCAAACCATGAATTCTTATAATCTTTTATAGTATATCGAAAAAGAAGCAGTTGATCACTTTACAGATATATTTTGGTCTGACAAAGAATTCTTTCAAAATAGACTAACTAAACATGTATAAAGCTAATTTCAACCAGCTAACTAATGTTTTCAACATCAATAATTTTCAAGTGTAGCCGATACCTTTGCGAAATATCAGTGCTAAGAGTTCATCGTATAAATTCATTAGTATATTAGCTGTTAACAGTTATTTGGGAACACACACTCGCACAGAGCAATCCCGTGTTGTATACGTCAATTGTAATTGTTCAGTAATTGTAGTGACAGCTCTATGGAAACCAAATGTTAGTAAAAACAAGCTTAACTAATCCTCCACTTTTACCTTTATTTTTACTGCATATATTAAAATCTTGTTCTACTGACTGATTTCTCATAAAATTGTAATGCTAAAATAATATACTGTTGAGATTTTTCTTGATTTTAACTCCTTTTAAAGTTAAATCATTTCATCCATGGTTCAACTAATCCCCATATTTCTATCAGTGAAAATACATCCATAGAGTGTTCAAACTGTCCAATCAAGTTATGGGATGCTCGTGCATCTCATTTCAGTTTGGTAGAGTCAAATTATATTCACTTCAATTTGTCAACTCCATACAAAGTAAGTGATTACCTATGAACATAAATTTTTTTCTCAATTTTATGCCATTATTTTAACAAATTTATTCTTCGTTGATATTTTTTTATCAATCAGAACCAGCTAAAGGTCAAATCAAATAACAAGATATTAGGTGGTTGGAAGTTGTTAGCAGGAGATTCTGAACCTAGATTTAATGCTGGTTGATACGTTAACGTATTCTATGTGATGTCAAGCTACCTAAATAAACCAGTAGCCACATAGCAACTTGATCTACAGAGGTCTATCATCAATAAACGACTATATAGTCATGATATTGTCACTACTCAATGACCGATCAATTGTAAAAAATAGAAAACCAGGGAGTATTGCAAAATAGGTTTTTCTGTGACAGTTTTTTCAGTAATACTTTTCCTCATCGTGTAGTAATTTATGCATTCGGCTATCAGCCGTAAACTTATTCTACTTTGTCTCAGTAGAAATTAGCTTCATTGGCATTCACACCAACTTCACTAGTAGCGTTTTATTTGAAACTATATATACCTATTGAGGGATTACATTTTTTACATTTTTGGTCCATAAGAAAAATCAAGTCCTTAAGGTCACATGATAGTCGGCTGCTTGTACTGATGATTTAATGCTATAATGCCCGGCGAATACATTTTCATATCATTTTTTATTGGCTAGTGGTGGAATGTAGTATGTGTTTTTCAGTCGACTTGAAACATGCCGTCTAGATATACATACATCCTAATAAATGTAGACGTTTTCAGTCACAGATCGCTGATTAGGTGAATTCCAGTTATTACTATCAAACAATTTTCCATGTTCATCATATTTTATATAATGTTACTACAGATATGTCACGTATATCAACTTGTTAAAGTCTGGTTCATTAACTTTATTGTAAAAGTAACTAAACGGACCCTCATTTTTCATTTTATAGAGTAATCTGGGTAACTATACGCGCTGTTCGATCAGTGGTTACTTAGTATTTGAGGTATGTATATTTTTATTCTTTTATTTTTAGTATTGGGGCTTTGTGGATATCATCGAATTTTTTACTACAGTTCACACCACGAACTGATATTAGTGTATATATCTAACTTGAATCAGTTCGCGATACTGTGTGACCATCTTTCGTTGCATACAATTGATATGATGTGTCGTTGTAGGTTTTTCTTTTATATTCTTCTTTTCGTTAATTTCAGACAACTCCAAATGTATGATTTGATAAATTTATTTTCATTGGATTACTTTTCTCCCCTTATTTGTTATTTCTTAATAAACTTATTTTAAATGACCAGCCTGCTAATGTTTCCAATGTGCCACATTTATGTTTATGATAAGTTGGTCCATGAAGCATCCTGTGTGCATCATTTCGTACTGACTTTTAACTTGATTTTTGATTATTCTTTCGCTAGTTTTTCAGCTATAAAGCTAGCTGAATCAAAAGTGAACTTTCTCATGAGAACCACTGTTTTTTTCAGAGACACTACATAATTATTTATCATGCCGTATCGCTACCATCCAAACGTATTTGTGAAAGTAAAACCTAATGGTCAGACGTACATCGTCTGAAAATATGACATTTTGTCTTAAAATGTGATCCGAAAAATGTTTCTCATAGCTCATAATCTGTGCAATTAATATACAGATTACAAATAGAAATACTAATTTGTGATTTAGACTTTTCTCTTAGTGAATTTTCACTTTATTTTTCTTGTGAACATTTCCAACAATAACTCTCTCAGTAGTCCAAAATAACTTTGATAATTTTAAATTCTCATTTAATTTCTAGACTAAAAGTTCCGAGTTAACTTCTGAAACATCACATTGTGTAAGTAGGTTTAGTTAAAAATGCCATATAAATTAGTCGGATAAGAAATATTTTGGGAAACGGATATCTCATACATACAGTTCAACAGGTAAACTGTACTAGTGAATAAATCTGTTTATAAATCTATAAATTTAATAGAATAAATAAATAAGCAAACAGATACACATTAACACGTATCTAATAAAAATGTACATCGATAAATAATCTGTGTTAATGTACAGTAATTAATGGGATATTAAGTAACACATCTAATATACTACTGAGATTTGAGCGTTAAACTAGCTCAGTTAGGAACAATTATGAGTGAATGTGGGAGGTTACTACAAGATTTTTTGATGTATTTATTATGTTTGCTTTTTTTAAAAATGAAGAGTATTTAATGCTCTTCATTATTGTCGTGGATAACTCTTCCTTATTCTTTAACTTGATATGTCTTCAAGTCAATCACTTGTATCATTTAGTTGACAAGTATTCATTTGAGAATATATGCATAGAATTTTGTTTTGGAATCTATTGCCTTGGTAATATCTTTGAAAATCATTTTCAATTGAATCAACCGAAAAACTACCTGTTCGTTTTTAATTATTAATCTGTTTAACAATTAATTATGTGAAAACACGAAAAAAACTAATAGACTCTTACAAGTATTGTGGATGTTTTTTTTCATAGATCGACGTTTCATTCTTTTGAAATACGTAAATGATGCATAGAATTTAAGAGAAAAAAAAGATAAGATTTGAACACTGTCCGCCGTTAAAGTGTAGTTCCTATAAAAAGTAGTATTAATAAATTTATAAGGATGTTTTTCTGAACGATTAGTTGCTCAGTACTTGGGGTCGAGTTAATGTAATACATTAAGAAGAAAATTATATTCATAAAACTTTCTGTAAATCAACGTAAAATAAATTCAACGTTTTGCTCATCAGTGTAATTCAGAATTTTTCATTTCCCTTTGAAATATCAATACCGATATATTTGTGAATTACTTGTAAAATGATAGATTATGTAATGTATCACAAGTGAATGTGACTATTTATTAATATAACGACTTCCATAAACAATAAAAAAGAAAACTCACATTCAGCCTTATCTAATCCTGAAAAATAGTTGAAATGTTGATTATCGTTTCGTCCTCTTCAGTCTATTTGCGATACTGTATGATCATTTATTGCCACTGGTAACTACTGTTTTACTCCCAATGTGTTTGGATTCGAACAATCACGACTTTTCACTAGCACTTTAGGAAAATTATAACACTCATGTTCATACTATCCATAGAGTAATAAACTTGAATTAGTCAGGTTTTTGAATTAGTTTATTAATATTTACTACAATATATAACAGATAATAAATAAATACTTTTAGAGATAACACTCTCCTCATCTAAATTTCCAGGGGTTGAACTTCTACCAGGAGGTTCACTTGTTGACTTAGAATATGCTGATGACATCGTTTTATTTGGTGAAGACACTGACAAAATGCAGAGTCTTCTGGCCACTCTAAGCAACAATGCAAGCATGTTCGGGATGCGATTCGCTCCCTCGAAATGCAAAATGTTGCTTCAGGATTGGGTTACATCGACACCCGAACTAGTGATAGGGAGTGAAGTAGTTGAGTGTGTCGACCGCTTCACTTATCTTGGAAGTCTCATCAGCCCTTGTGGTTTAGTGTGTGACGAAATCTCAGCACGGATACAGAAGGCTCGATTAGCTTTTGCCAACTTGCGTCATTTATGGCGTAGGCGAGATATCCGTCTATCAACCAAAGGACGTGTTTACTGCGCAGCAGTTCGTTCCGTCCTACTTTATGGGAGTGAAACATGGCCGGTAAGAGTAGAGGATATCCGTAGGTTACTAGTATTTGATCATAGGTGTCTTCGAAACATTGCTCATATATCATGGGACCATCGAGTAAGTAACACAGTTGTTAGGAAACGGGTACTAGGTAAGGATGGCAAATCAATTGATGACGTAGTGAAACTTCATCAGTTGAGATGGCTGGGACACGTGTTACGTATGCCCAACGACCGACTGCCTCGACGTGCTATGTTCAGTGGTATAGGAGTAGGTTGGAAGAAAGCTAGGGGCGGCCAAACCAAAACATGGCACAAGTCCATGAAGTCACTGACAAGTGAACTGAGTCATGTTGGTAGGTGTAGACTACCTGGTTGGGGACCGCGAGATGACAGCAACCGTTGGTTAGAGACCCTGAATGACATGGCTCAAAATCGTTTGCAATGGCGCAGGTGCATCCACTCTCTGTGTTCTCCCAAATTCTAATCTTCTGAATTCTTCATGTCCCTTTTTTTCCTCTTTCCAAATTTCTTTCACTGGATTATACTCTTTAAATAACATCTCCAAACCCTAATCTTCCCGATTACTGCTTATACTCTTATTACCTCTACCACGACGGGATTTGAATCGACAAGTGCATCTCTGTGCTAATGTGGTGTGGCAACTCGAACTGATGTACGTACGTACGAAGTTCTACGTTGTTACTGACTGACTGAAATAATTATCAGAGAGTAGTTTTGTGGATATTATAGTAATGTAATAGTTGCATTCATGAGTCGATCGAAGCTAGACCACCACGGAAAACCTTGAAGCTCTGGACGGCTGTTTCATCCTATTGTGGGATTCCTCAGCAGTGCGCACCCATGACCTCGCCTCGCGGGATCCGAACCCAGAACCTATCAGTCTCACGCGCGAGCGCTTAACCATTAGACCACTGAGCCAGCATTCAACGGTGTTAATGTCTAACTTCAACTAATCCACGAAATTTAGCGACACATCCACCATTGTCTTCAGTGAGTTACTATCTTACAACAGACCTGGTTGAACTCAACTGGTCATGGCTTCTCACTAGAACCCCAGGAAATACCTCTTGAAGCCAGTCACTAGTGCTCATATGTTGATTAATATCAGATGGGTTTTTTTGTGGAGATTGTAGTAATTTCAATGGTTAAGATCATGACTCAGTTGAAGCTAGATCACCATGGAAAACCATTGTCATCAGTGAGTTACTATCTCACAACAGACCCGGTTGAACTTCGCTGGGGACCGTGTATGCCCACCGCTGAGGAGTCCCACAATAAGAGGAATCTGCCGTCCAGGTTTTCCATGATGATCTAACTTCAATTGACTCATGATCTCAACTATTGAGATTATTACAATCTCCACAAAACCCTTTCTCATAAAACTATTATATATAAATTTGTTCACATTGTTTGTTTTAAAAACAAAGATAACACTGAAACCTAAGTAAATTGTTTACAAAATATCAGAGGTTTTATACACAGCAATGATGAAAAGCAAAAGCAAAATATTATTACCAGAAAAATAACTAAAATTTGCGTCAATGAAATTTTTACAGTTAATTATGTTTGATCATTGATTGTAGAGAATTTGCACATTACCAACATTATGAAATTCTATCATATATTATGTTGATTTTTTACATTTCGCAATAAATATAAAGCGGTTATCATTAGTTAATTAACTAAGCACATTGAGAATGATCAGTTTATGGGTTGTGGAGATTGTTAAGTTTTTGATTGATATCATGAACCGATTGATGTTAGACCACCATTGAAAACCTGGAAGCACTGAACAGCCGTTTCGTCCTATTTGGGACTCCTCAGCAGTGCGCATCCTCGATCCCGCTCGCGGGATTCGAACACAGGGCCTTCAGTCTCGCGCGCAGACGCTTTACCTACTGGACCACTAAGTCGGCATCCAATGGTGTTAATGTCTAACCTCAACCAATCCACGAAGTTGCGCGACCGTCTTCCATTGTACTGATGTAGACACCTATTTTTACCCGTCACGGATTAGCTCCACTGGTCACGGCTTCTCACTAGAACTCCGAGAATTTTCTCACGAAGCTAGTCACTAGTGAGCACATGGTTATTATCAGCTTAGGGGTTATGGAGATTGTCAAGCTTTTCATTGAGATCATGAGGAGTCCCACAATAGGACGAAACGGCTGTCCAGTGCTTCCAGGTTTTCAATGGTGGTCTAACATCAATCGGTTCATGATCTCAATCAAAAACATTGAGAATTGTCTACTATCTTACATGAACTTGAGTAGAGGATTTTTTTCTTAATGTTGTAATACCAGTCAAATACTAATTCAAAATCTATTGTAACCTACGTGATCACAAATAGTGTGAAATAGGAATATGTAAACATATCAGTTGGATACTATTGAGAATCAACTATTTTAGGGTTTAATCTTAAATATGAATATTCCATATTTAGTTAGAACAAAACTATCCTATGGTTTATTCAACTGATATTGTGTCGTGACCAATATTATCTGAAATGACTATTTATTCAATATGTTCATTTACACAAACGAATCAATTGTATTCTAATCCAAACATATATATATATATATATATATATATATATATATATATATATATATATATATATATATATATATAATATGCTATTTTGTCTTTATTAGCCAGCAGAAGGTTCACTTGTCAAAGATGTTATTTTCGATTTGTATAATCATGAAAGTAAAAAATTGAAATGTTCTTTAAAAAATCTAAATATATTTACTAATGAACAAAAATCTACACGAACATTTTACTTATGGATTTCTGAATCTGTTACATCGACATTAATTCCATGTATTTGTTTAGTCGATGTTACTTCACCTATAGAGTTAATTTACGAACAATTATTTGCTATCTCTTCAACATCAAATTTTTTATCTACTACTGGATTTGGTGTTTATATAATCATTGATCAAGGATTATTTTTTGATAGTAAGTTATATTAAGTAGTCTCGACTTTATATATATATATATAATTTTTCTTCACGGTATCACGCTACTACTATCTTGCATTATTTATTGTATCGTTATCATGTTTATTTATGTGTTAATCATTTGTTTATAAGTTTGCTATTTGATTTGATAAGAAATAGTCTATTCTTTTGACTAGTGGTCTTTTTTGTCTATTAGCTCAGTTCACTTAAGGATTGGAATCATTAATTGTGCCTCGTGAACAATCATTGCTTTGCTATATCGTATTATTGCGTTCATTTATCTATTGATATTTTATTTTATCCATTGTAAAAATTCGAAATTTTCCCATCGAATCATAAAATTCCAATTCATAACACTTGATGATATTTACATTTTGTAACGTGCGAAGTCTTTAATCTATCTCAAGTAAAGCATTTTGATATTACCATGATCTACCAATAAGTATTTAGTGATTTTACATGTAACGTTTGATGTAACTGTAGGTGATAAGTGATTGATAACATGTTTTACCTAACAATGAACTATCTTTCGAAGTAGTAGTACATGTAGCACAAATTTGTTTTCTATTTTGTAGTAGAAAATATGTATGTCACAAACTTTATCAGAATGTGCTGACTGATACCAGATAAAAGGTCGAAGAAGTAGCAATGGATTTATCTCGATAAAGATGGAGGAGAATACCAACAATAATATCCGTTCAGTTAAATGAATTACCATATTTTACAAAACTGTTGGTTATTATTCACTTTATCGAGTGACCATAATCATACATCTTAAGGAACATTTACAAACTCGAAACCTAAAATGATAATGAGATGAATGGGGAATAAGGCTCTCATATTCACCTTACATTCTAACAGATTATTTGTAGATTATATTTAAAAATATTGACTTTGACGATGCTCTTTAGTTGGAAAAGGTTGTATACTTACTGACTGTCGGTGTGATTCTTACCTTCTGTGATTACTCATAGAATTGAGTATGATCAAACAACTTGTTCAGATGTGTATAGCCACCACTCTAATCTTGGTAAAAACTATCAGACTGTATAAACAACTGACTAATCCTCATTTATTAAAATAGGCGTGTCATACATGCATGTAGTATAAAAGAAAATAAACATAGAATCGTCCAAAGACCACCAAATGTCCATGCAGTGAAAGTCCTACAATGTCTAAATAAATCCCTGTTTATCGTATCCAACTTACACGTTCTTATGTAATAAACTTGTTTACATATATACATCAATTGTTACAAATATAGATTTTGTTCGGTATGAGAATTAAAAATCGTCTTACGACGTTGCCTTTCGTTTACTAAAATAATTCCCTGTTACTTTATAAGATGGAAATTAACTACACATTTAAATGATTGAAATATTCTTCCGGACTTTAATATCACATTTTTTAATGATAATGTTTAATCAAACTTTTGCTCAGTTCGCCTTGGTTAAATGTAGAGCATTACAATCCGAAAGATAATGTCATCATCGGAAGGCAAATGATCTGAATGGTTCTGATGGTGATATTTTCAGAAAAAGTCGTCGTATACTTTACTAGAAACAAACATTGTCAACATTTTAAATGATATAAAAGGAAACATGTAGGAACCCCTTAGATTACTTAATACGAGTAATTTTATTTTTATTTTTATTTATGGAACTTAAATCTATAAACTATGATAATTTTATTATTCTCTTTTTCATCTAGGTTTCATTCTTCTAGATCGTTTTACGTCACTTAAGACTGAGAATTACTCTCAACATTCTTCATCGATGTATGCTTTAAAAAATTCTCTCTTCAAACAGATTTGTTCCAACTATATTTTATTACAGTCACTTGAAGATGTGAATAAGTTACGTGTTCATCAAATTGTTAGTTTTTCAGGTAGGAATATTTTTGTTTCCTTTTTGCTCTTAACCCTGTTCTTTTTTTAAATTTCATGTAATTGTCAATATACGCAAAGAATTAGTGGTCGATTTTTCTAACTTCCCCTTACTTCCAAACAGGATCAATTTGAGAAAATCTCATTCACTTTACATACACACCTCCATCATTCTTATTTTTACTAACTACTTCCTTTTCTCTTTGATTGTCTAACTTAGTTTCGCCAAGTTTCCTCCCATTTCTCTGCCCCGTATATAGGTAGACTTCAATATTCAACCTTACGGAATATAGTATATGAGATCTTCTAAAATCATACGTTAAATCGCATCTTCGGGCTGTCAGTGTCTTACACTATGGCTTATTTAATTATATGCTTCACTAACTAAGATTCTTTATCTTTATCCATGTTCTTAGGTATATAGGCATACTGATTCTTGAAAATTAAATTTTGTACATATTAAAAAGAAATTACTAATATCCTGATATTCGATACATTTTAGAGTCAAGTCGTTTCAATGTTTATGGATGTTATATTACCATCTTCATATACTTTCGTTTCAATGAACATACATAGACATTTAAACGGATTAAGTATAAGACCATTACCAACAGATCAACAATCAAGACAAGACAAAAACTCATCCATTTCTATGGGATGTAAAGAGGAAGAGATAGGCATACATACAGTGAGATCATCCTCATTTTTCACAAGTGTTTACTGAGGAATATGGCAGATCATGCAGAAAAAAAGAGGAAAGAAGAGGAGAAAGAACAGCTCTTTGTGGTACACCTTCATGAGACATTAGAGACTCTGAACACTTCCCTCCAAACACAGTGTACTGTTCCCTTCCAGAGAGGTAGAAACATTGCCAGTTGGTTATGCAGCTGTCAGTGTTGACGCTGAATAACTTGTTAGGTAAACGTTGTCTTGGCATAGAATCAAAAGCTGAAGTATTGTCCAGAAAAGCGCATCAAACATACTTCTTACCCTTTTCTAAGTTGAACACTATGTTGTGATGCAGAACAGTAATGACATCTAAGGTGCTTCTTTTGCATCTGTGAGCAAACTGGTACGGATCAATATGCTCTTTTATCGCAGGCTGAAGTGGAAGTATCAATAGTTTCTCCATCGTTTTGAGGAAGGGTGAAGTTATTGCAATAGGTCTAAATTTCACATTCTTATCACCAGATACTTTCTTGGGTACAGGGATTATCTTCATCTTTCTCCACATTTTCGGTATGAGATTAGACGAGAAGGATCTGTTAAAGATAGTCGTGAATGAATAACATAGGACTTCAGCACACTTTTTAAAAATGAGGTTTGGGATACCATCAGGTCCTAATCGTCGGGATGAATTAAGTAACTGGAGACATCTTCGGACATCAGTTTCAGTGAAACTATGAACACAGCCATTCTTTAAACCTGTGGATGAAGGGAGCATTACATCAGATTACTGACGTACAAAGGACTTAGTTAAGTCACAGACATTCAGCTGGTTATCGCTCCTAATGTGTTTGTCACCTGTAAGTTCTTTAAAGAGTTTCCACATACTTGAAGAGTTTTTGCAGGACAAGAGTTTTTGAGTAAACATAAAGTTCTCTAGGTTTACTAGGTCATTTAGCTTACGAACTTCACTAGAGTTTTTCTCCTCGTACATTCTTTCTTTCACCCTACGTAGTTGTTTTAGTTGTGAAGATATAAGTCGATCAAAACTTACAAAAGTGGTTTCAGTGGGACAGCAAATATCAAAACAGAATTTAAGGTAACAAGTGATAACATCAGTAGTGATTCCCAGTGACTTATCTGTAAATAATTCCCGGTTAGTCGTATGAAACATGTTTTTCAGATTTCGGATATTTTCTTCTGAGTAATTCTTATATTTGACTTTCTTGGTTTGATGTAAGAGTGTACTCTTCCCATGCTTTCCATATGCTTTATGTAGAACATGAATTATACAGTGATCCGAGCTAGACAATGGAGCACGTTTACGAGTCACCCACATCATTAATGAGAACGAAGTCTAAATGAGCATCCAATCGAGTAGGAAAATTAACTACATTTTGGTGACCTAGTGACGTAAGGAAGCTACAGCCATATGAATTGAAATCACCACATACGACTGGGAGTGAATCACTGAAGGCAGTAATAGCGAACTCAGTGAATTCATCAGCGAAAACAGATAGCGCAGATGATGTTCAGTCTGGTAACATAAACATATTTGTATTTATTCAGATGTTTGGACTGCATCTTAGAGTTAGTCGATAAAGCCATTTGAAAACTTCAAACACGCAAACGCAGATCGACACCAGTTCACGTTTACAAATGTAGCTACATCGCCGCCACACCTCTTTTTATTGTTTGATCGATCCTGACAATAAATTTTGAAATCAAGTAGTGATACTAGGCAGTCGTCCTGTGAATCACTTAACCAATATTCTTGAATTATGATGACACCACAATTATGATACATATTTTGACTTAGTAGGAATTGAAGATAGTCCACGTTGTTAACTAGTGATTGGCAGTTAGAATTTAACAGCTCGGGAATCGACATACGATTAATGTTCATTCCCTTTAACGCATATTCCCAACCACCATGATGTCTTTTGTTGTACTTTTTTGTAACTTGTGCAGCGAAAGGTCGTATGCTTTTCATAAACACGCCTGTATAGGTTATGCGACTAATGGACATAATGAGACGTTAAAACAAAATGAAAAAAACATAACTTGTTGAAATAATTAGATGGCAGAAACAGGTAGCCCAGATATTGAAGCAGGCCGCCGTTCAATATTTGCCTTATGATAAATTGTGCTAAACTACAGCGTGTTTTCTAATCGATACTTTCTTATTCTTCTATTTGTTTACAGAATTACCATTTGCTTATGTATTCCTAAGCTTCTAATAGACAATTCAATTCTAATATTATGGTTACAGTAGTTTGTTATGATAGTAATGATAATAGTTGTTTTTTCAGTAAGAACTTAACCGTTGTGATACTGTTTTAGTTTGCCCTTTTCCATTCTCTACACATATCTGTTATCGATTAGAACAAGAATCAATGCCGATTAATAATTATCATTTATTATTCATGAAGATTTCTAATCTTAAAGTTTCATTGCCTCCTACGTGAATTTTTTCCAGTTTTTATTATCATATTTTCATTATCATTATAATATGTTGATAAATTATGCAGGTACATTGATCCATGTAGATACAAGTCGATCACATGTTTGGTCTATTTGTCCTTACTGTGCATGCGCTGATTTTGAAATATATTCTGGTGTTGATAATAAAGTCAAATATTTTTCTAAACAAGAAAATTTGAAATGTGTCCGATGTTTAGCGCTTTTATCAAATCCTCTTGAACGATTGGAAACAGAAGTACAAGTTTTAATTAATTTTGACAACGATCAGTCCACTGTTAATAAATTGAAAAGACATAAATCGTCTGTAGAATTGACACTAAATGTAAGTAATCACTAGTTGTTTTTTTCTTAGCTTATTAGTGTAATACTGTAACTAAGTACAGATTCATGTACTCAGCCCGAAGATATGGTCGATGCTTGATAGTTTCCGGGTACATAAACAACAGTTCGAACAATAAGTAAAATTAATAAATGTTGAAACACGAATTTCATTTAAGAAAGACCTGTGACAAAATATATATAGTTATGTAGTTGACTTTTAGCTGAAATGTGCTAACTGTCCAATTACTCAAAACAAAATAGATTAAAACTTGAGATCCAGTGACTAAAAGTTGAATACTTTATTCACTTCTTGGTTATTCTTTGCAGTTTTATTTTTATTTTGTATATGATCTAAATAATTAATTAAATTAATGGAGTCGACATTTATAGATTTCCTGAAATGATCTTTTCTCTATGTCAATTAGCTATTTCACGAGATACAAAAATTAGTCGGCATCCAAACATAAAATTAGGTTTTGTGAATTTAAATGGCTCTATTTCATTTTTATAATTATCATCTGTCTGTAGAACTGTCAAATTTAGAATAATACTGATGGTTTTCTTTATCTTAATTTTCTCCTCATTTTTAGTCAACGTCTTTTCTCTGAAAGTAACACGGAAGTCGGTCTGTATTTTATTTGCGGGAAATGAGTAGTTTCCTAAGTTACTAATAATATCTTTATTGATGCAGTAGTAGTATTGGTGGTATCAGTAGTAGTTGTAGTAAAAATACTGAAAAATTGGAACGCCTAGTAATATTACTTATATTCATTGACAGTTACCCGTTTCATCTCGTAATTAAGAACTATGTTTTGGATATATATATATATATATATATATATCAAGTTATATTTATAGGTATCTGTACATTTTAAGACATTGACTTAAAAATTATAGATATAATACATTGTTCCTTTCAATTTATTAGGCATTCTGTTTAAGTCGTATTGTTAGATTAAGCCGTGTTGGCAGGTACAGATTTACTTGATTATGGCTCACACTTTTACCGTTAATCAGTGGTTGAATATATTGGATGAAATAGCTCGGAATCAATCATCGTAGCTCATATGCGCTCAGTCTTTGTACCCCCTTAAATCACGAGTTTCAAAATTATGTTTCTAATGATGAATATAATCCTTATTTTGCAAGATCACTCTTCCTTATTGAACCATATTTATGCCTATTCTTTTTTACTACCATTGATTTTGTTACTATTTTTACTACTCCGAATTTGTCTTGATAGTTGTGTCTTACTGTACTGACATAGTGTGGAGATTTAGATCGATAAACATATGTACTAGGTTCTACTTTGCTTATGACTAACTGACTAATGAGATTTATGAAGTTATAACAACTTTCTATTATACAGTAAATCGGTGTTGATTTTTTACTGCTGCATTATTTTGTATATTTGATTGTGTGAAATTTTCATCTTATGCTTCCATTTATTATTATCATCATCGTTCCCCTTTATATACTTACTTTTTATGTTAAACTTTACTTTCAGATGGCCTCTTGGAGACTTTGCAAACTACTCAATGTAACACAATCAAATTTGTTGAAGGTATCCTATTGATATATCTTATTTGCTTCTAATAATTTATACAGATGTCAGCTAATAGTAAATAGTTAATTAATATTGAGTAATCGACAAGCATTGCTGACGATCCTTGTCACACAGATATATATATCAACCTCAAGAAAGACAATATCTTTCTTAAAGTTTAAAACCTACATCGCTTATCATTTCAGCCCATTGATTCACATAGTCACATCAGGTCACGAGTTCAATTGATTCAAGTGAGATATAGTCAAGTTAATTAAAAATCAGTTCTGATTTGTTACCATAAGAAACCATACGAGTAGAATTTTAAAATTACACTTGCACTGTTGACATCTTATTTAATCGTAACTGTTTCATCTTAGTGTTAACTCTGTTCATAACCGGGAACATTGTCTCTTAAAGATTCTAACTGCTGTAACGTGTGAGACTGCAGATTTTGATAGCAGCGTTTTATCGATCAGATTAATGTGACACAGAAAACACGTACGAACGACCTAGAGTCTCGATTGGTCCCGCTTCCCTGTCTAGCCCAGCCAGTTGAGTCCAGAACACAAGTCTTAGCCTCTGAGATATGAATCATTGTATTTCAGACATACTTGTTTATATACCAACCAAACAAACCACATCGTACCATGAAATAGAAAACAACATTTTGTACAATGTTTAACAAGTGAAACAAATATCGACCAATAGGGAATTGTACATTTAAAGTCCGAGGCCACCATTAGACTTAACATGATAATTATTGGTATGTTTTTCTGCACATCCTAACACTAACATCAAATATTGGTCTACGATACTATGTTAATGTGCAAATCATCGTTGATAAAATCGCTTTTAATCATCAAACCTGTATTTTTTAAATGGAGATTAGGGTGTCCATCCTAAAATGTAAAGCTCAAAGTGTACAAAACAAGTTCATTGAATTTCCTCTATATATAACACGTGTTTTTTTCACCAGGTGATGTAATCTTATAATCTTATAATAATAATCATTGGATAGTATGCTTTTCAAAAATGTCTGAATTTCGGAAAATAACTTCAAATTAAGAAGTTTCTTTTAAAGTTCTAATTCGCTAAAGTAATTTGAGAGGAAACTAATTCAGTTGTGGTGTAATCTTTGTATCGAAGAAATGTTTCTCTTTAACCATTAATTATTGTTATCAGAGTAATAAAATTCCAAATTTATTGTATCACTGAATATTAGAATCCAGTCAGTCAGTAACAACGTAGAACTTCGTACGTACGTACATCAGTTCGAGTTGCCACACCACATTAGCACAGAGATGCAGTTGTCGATTCAAATCCCGTAGTGGTAGAGGGGTAAGAGTATAAGCAGTAATCGGGAAGATTAGGGTTTGGAGATGTTATTTAAAGAGTATAATCCAGTGAAATAAATTTGGAAAGAAAAAAAGGGACATGAAGAATTCAGAAGATTAGAATTTGGGAGAACACAGAGAGTGGATGCACCTGCGCCATTGCAAACGATTTTGAGCCATGTCATTCAGGGTCTCTAACCATCGGTTGCTATCATCTCGCGGTCCCCAACCAGGTAGTCTACACCTACCAACATGACTCAGTCACTTGTCAGTGACTTCATGGACTTGTGCCATGTTTTGGTTTGGCCGCCCCTAGCTTTCTTCCAACCTACTCCTATACCACTGAACATAGCACGTCGAGGCAGTCGGTCGTTGGGCATACGTAACACGTGTCCCAGCCATCTCAACTGATGAAGTTTCACTACTTCATCAATTGATTTGCCATCCTTACCTAGTACCCGTTTCCTAACAACTGTTACTTACTCGATGGTCCCATGATATACGAGCAATATTTCGAAGACACCTATGATCAAATACTAGTAACCTACGAATATCCTCTACTCTTACCGGCCATGTTTCACTGCCATAAAGTAGGACGGAACGAACTGCTGCGCAGTAAACACGTCCTTTGGTTGATAGACGGATATCTCGCCTACGCCATAAATGACGCAAGTTGGGAGATTAGCTGAGATTTCGTCACACACCAGACCACAAGGGCTGATGAGACTTCCAAGATAAGTGAAGCGGTCGACACACTCAACTACTTCACTCCCTATCACTAGTTCGGGTGTCGATGTAACCCAATCCTGAAGCAACATTTTGCATTTCGAGGGAGAGAATCGCATCCCGAACATGCTTGCATTGTTGCTTAGAGTGGTCAGAAGACTCTGCATTTTGTCAGCGTCTTCACCAAATAAAACTATGTCATCAGCATATTCTAAGTCAACAAGTGAACCTCCCGGTAGAAGTTCAACCCCTGGAAATTTAGATGAGGAGAGTGTTATCTCTAAAAGTACGTCGACCACAAAGTTGAACAAGAATGGGGAGAGTGGACAGCCCTGACGAACACCACTTGAGGTAATCAATTCTGATGACAGTTCGCCATAAGCTCTCACTCGTCGAGTAGAGAGCCTTTATAAGGTTAATGTACTTCTTTGGTACTCCTTTCAGTGACAAACACTGCCATAGAACCTCACGATCAACAGAGTCGAATGCCGCCTTAAGGTCGAGAAATACTACCATTGTGGGGCGTCTGAATGTGTGTCTGTGTTCTAGAACCTGACGTAGTGTGAATATCTGATCTATACAACCACGTCCAGGTCGAAAACCAGCCTGGTTTTCTCTAGTCTGCTCTTCACGAGCTTTAGTTAGGCGTCGAAGTATTATTGAAGCTAATATTTTAGACACTATATTAGTCAAACTGATTCCTCTGTGATTGTCACAAGAGGACTTTTGTCCTTTCTTATAGACTGGCACAATCAGTGATTGAGACCAGTCAGATGGGATTACGTCCAGTTCCCAAATTCTACCTAAGACCTCAGTTAATCTCATTGCTAATACTGGACCACCATCCTTAAAAATCTCAGGAGTAAACCTGTCAGGGCCTGCTGCTCTCCCTCGTTTCAGATTTCCTATGGCTTTTTCAACTTCGTAAAGGGACGGAGGACCTACATTAACTTGCCATTCAGGTTGACTGGAGATCGTGGGAAACCGAAGTGTGGCTGAAGGCCAGTTGAACTGATCCCTAAAGTGTTCTGCCCATCGATCCAATCTCCTGGATTGAGAATGAATAATATGTCCATCTTTCTCTGAGATTGTTTCGCTAACGGTCGGGTTCCTAATTCCGGTTTCCTTAACGAGTCTGAACAATTGTCTGCTATTACCTATTGCCGCTGCCTTTTCCATCTCTCTTGCTTTCGCTACCCACCACTGTTCGCGATCATTGCGTAGACTTCTTGTCAGCTTGCGCTTAAGCTGACTCCGCTCTTCATTATGTTCAGAGCCAGGTGGAATGAGTTTCCGAGCATCTATCAGTGCGATAGATGCTGCTGAGATCCAGTGTTGCTCCCTAACCTTCTGGTTTACCTTACTAGCAGATATCACTGCTGTTTCCACAGCTTTTCGGATATCATTCCATGCTGCATCGGGGTGGGCATCACATACATGGCTGCCTAACTGTTTTCCTAGTTGTTCCTGAAATATACTCTTAGCTTGACTATCATTAAGTAGGGCCCTAAGAGGTTTCCTTGCAGCGTCTTTCCTACGTCCAGTAAGACGCAAGCAAATACGCGCTCGCACTAGAGCATGATCTGAATCTAGGCATGTGCTCCAGAATGAGCGACAGTCTTCTATCGAGCCCCTCCATCGGTGGCTGATAGCGATGTGATCTATTTGGGTCCAACGTTGGGACGAATTAGGGGGTCGCCATGTTAAAAGATGTTTTTCCTTATGCTTAAAGTTAGTATTTGCAAGGAACAGGCGGTTATCTGAGCATAGCTGCAACAGACGGTCGCCATTATCTGTTCTTTGAGCCACGACACCATAAGATCCACCTAGGTGTCTTTCCCTTTCGCTTAGTTTACCTACTTGAGCATTAAAGTCACCGGCCACTATTACTACATCCGAGCGCCTAGCTTTTCGGAGAAGGTCCGAAAGCTTTCTGTAAAACTCATCTTTTACATCATCTGAGCTGCAGTCAGTGGGACGACGAAGAGAGAACGACGAGTGTCCCTATCTTTCCGGATTCTTACTGTTCCGTTCAGTCGGACAGCGCACAAACGACTGTCTACTGGGATCCACTCTAAGAGAGCTAGTTCTGCCCTAGGACTCAATGCTATACCTACGCCGGCGAGTCCAGGAGAAGCAGCATCGGGGCTTCCAGATACACGAAGTGTGAATCGAGTTGGTTCTTTGTTTTGACATGGTGATGTCAAATGAATGACTCTACTCTGATCCTGTATGCGCGTTTCTAATGTCTTAGCTAAGGAAGCCTGTTGTCCTATTCGGCACAGTGTTCGTACGTTAAAAGCTCCTACATGTATTTTAGAGCGTGGTTTCAGGAGACCAGGAATAACGTTCCGCGTACTCAAATCGTTTGCCCTAGCGGTGCGAGGTGAAAAAAAGACGTGAGAAGGGTTAGTCGGGGAGATAAGAGTGGTATTAAGAGGTGTAGGAAGGATTTGAATGTGACCAACCTGGTCTCGTGTGCTGTTACGGGTATGAGGGCTGATATCACTTCCTGGCTGCCCACTCCGTGGAAGGGTATTACTTGAGGAACCTGAAAAGGAAATCGGATTAATGTCGGCCTTAATGGCCTAGGAGCGTGACCGCAGAGCTCAGGGGACAACTGCTTGAGGCCGGTTGCGCACGGCCTTTTTGTGGGAGGTTTTTAACGTGTTAGCTCCGTTCTTCAAAAGACCTTACCACCGGAGACGAAGATCCGTAAGGTAAGGTGAGGTGTGACATTTTCAGGGTCGATCTTTTCTAAGAGCGACCTTCCTTATAAGAAGGAAGCATCGCTGCAGATGCTGGTTGTCCAAGGGAAACACCTCACTGCCGTCACACCCCTCTACAGTCAGCAGTACGACTTCGCCCTCAGACCTTGAGTTGCTGCTTTTAGTCTTACCGTTCTCCAATCGACCTGTCTGGCATGGTAGAACCTACGGGAACATATGTTCCAGGCAATATAGCTCGGTTGGGTCATCACGATAGGCAAGCCCGACCACCGCGTCAAGGTAGCAGCTACGGTCTTCGAATTAACTAAATTCCAAATATTATTAAATTCAATGCTTTCCCCTTGTTTATTATTGGTCAAGTCTTACAATTTCTGAGTGGGATATCCCATGAAGGTCTCTACACTTTCCTTGAATGGCAAGTTAATGTAGGTCCTCCGTCCCTTTACGAAATTGAAAAAGCCATAGGAAATCTGAAACGAGGGAGAGCAGCAGGCCCTGACAGGTTTACTCCTGAGATTTTTAAGGATGGTGGTCCAGTATTAGCAATGAGATTAACTGAGGTCTTAGGTAGAATTTGGGAACTGGACGTAATCCCATCTGACTGGTCTCAATCACTGATTGTGCCAGTCTATAAGAAAGTACAAACGTCCTCTTGTGACAATCACAGAGGAATCAGTTTGACAAACATAGTGTCTAAAATATTAGCTTCAATAATACTTCGATGCCTAGCTAAAGCTCGTGAAGAGCAGACTAGAAAAAATCAGGCTGGTTTTCGAGCTGGACGTGGTTGTATAGATCAGATATTCACACTACGTCAGGTTCTAGAACACAGACACACATTCAGACGCCCCACAATTGTAGTATTTCTCGACCTTAAGGCGGCATTCGACTCTGTTGATCGTGAGGTTCTGTGGCAGTGTTTGTCACTGAAAGGAGTACCAAAGAAGTACATTAACCTTACAAAGGCTCTCTATTCGAGTGAGAGCTTATGGAGAACTGTCATCAAAACTGATTACCTCAAGTAGTGTTCGTCAGGGCTGTCCACTCTCCCCATTCTTGTTTAACTTTGTCGTCGACGTGCTTTTGGAGATAACACTCTCCTCATCTAAATTTCCAGGGGTTGAACTTCTGCCGGGAGATTCACTTGTTGACTTAGAATATGCTGATGACATAGTTCTATTTGGTGAAGACGCTGACAAAATGCAGAGTCTTCTGATCACTCTAAGCAACAATGCAAGCATGTTCGGGATGTGATTCCCTTCCTCGAATGCAAAATGTTGCTTCAGGATTGGGTTGCATCGACACCCGAACTAATGATTGGGATTGAAGTAGTTGGGAGTGCCGACCGCTTCACTTATCTTGGAAGTCTCATCAGCCCTTATGGTCTGGTGTGTGACGAAGTCTCAGCTAATCTCCCAACCTGCGTCATTTATAGAGTAGGCGAGATATCCATCTACCAAACAAAGGACGTGTTTACTGCGCAGCAGTTCGTTTCGTCCTACTTTATGGCAGTGAAACATGGCCGGTAAGAGTAGAAGATATTCGTAGGTTACTAGTATTTGATCATAGGTGTCTTCGAAATATTGCTCGTATATCGTGGGACCATCGAGTAAGTAATGCAGTTGTTAGGAAACGGGTACTAGGTAAGGATGGCAAATCAATTGATGAAGTAGTGAAACTTCATCAGTTGAGATGGTTGGGACACGTGTTACGTATGCCCAACGGCCGACTGCCTCGACGTGCGATGTTCAGTGGTATAGGAGTAGGTTGGAAGAAAGGTAGGGACGGCCAAACCAAAATATGGCACAAGTCCATGAAGTCACTGACAAGTGGACTGAGTCATGTTGGTAGGTGTAGACTACCTGGTTGGGGACCGCGAGATGATAGCAACCGATGGTTAGAGACCCTAAATGACATGGCTCAAAATCGTTGGCAATGGCGCAGGTCCATCTACTCTTTGTGTTTTTCCAAATTCTAATCTTCTGAATTCTTCATGTCCCTTATTTTCTTTCCAAATTTATTTCACTGGATTATACTCTTTAAATAACATCACCCGTTATCTTTCCGATTACTGCTTATACTCTTACCGCCTCTATCACTACGGGATTTGAATCAACAACTGTACCTCTGTGCTAATGTGGTATGGCAACTTGAACTGTTGTACGTACGTACGAAGTTCTACGTTGTTACTGACTGACTGACTGACTACACTTTCCTTTGTAATATTATTAGTGAGGGATATTTTTTTTAAAGATTATAGAAGATAAATAAATAAATAATTTTACAGAAATAGTAATTATGTCTCAGCCATAAGTAATACTATTGATGGTACCATTTTTATTTATTTGTATTTTAACACATAGATATTTGTACACGGAGGCACCAAACACATATGCGCCACACAAATCTCATTTGACATGTATGAGGGCTATGATACTGCTCGGGTGCCCAAACCGAAGCAGGTGGTTTTTTTAGGGGACAACACCCGAAGCCTCTGACCCAAAGGTCTGATCCACAAAGCAGTGGAGCAACGTAAGGAGATGCAGTCCCATGTTAGCCGGTGACCAACGATTGGTTCATACGCCATTTGTTCCCCCAGAATCCTGAAGCCCATGTGCACCATTGGTTTGAAATGAGGGTTTTCCAACCCCCCTAGGTGGACTGTCCGTGTCCACCAAACAGGTTAAAGCGCCGGAAATTCGCTTTTCGTCCTCTCAATTTCGTAAACAACAGTGATGCTATGAGAAGGCAGTGAGTAGGACTTACCTGGCAGAGGCTATATACGCGTGGTCATGTGAGAGCATTTCGAGAAGGAGAGCGGACTCTCCCCACTCTCCGCCGTACCAGGGCATTTGGGGCTATGGTACCATGAAGAATAGAATCATACTACTGGCTTCTTATAAATTAGAGTCACATGAGTTTTTATGTTGTAAACTCTAGTGCTGTAATACTTCATAGTTAATTCACAAATTACTCGAAAATTTTTAAAATTGCATCTATAGGACTTACTTGTTGGCTTATTGTTCATCACTATCTTCTGTAATTTTATGTGGCTCAATGATTTTTATTGATAGAAATCTTTCCAAGTACCTAAATAGATGCTTTTCACGTAATATAATGATTATATATGACTTTATCAATTAGCACTAATAATGGTCTGACAAATCGACCTGTACTTTTTGTTCATTAAAAGGAATGTCCCTATATTATCTAATATAAAGAAACTAACAGATACTCAGATAAGAGTGTGTGGTGCTAAAGTGTATAATACCATGCTAGTAATTGTCTTCAGCTTAATTTTTAATTTGTTTGTAGTAAAAGCATTTTTTTTTATGAAATTTTTCAATTAAGTAGTCTATTAAAATTCTCTCAAAATCTTATACTCATTTATGCAAAACTTGCTTTCTCTTCAGGGATCGGGCCTCAATGCACAAAAGTTAGTAAATTGTCATTTAGACAATGTAATTGGAATAGTTGTGCATATACCAAACAAAGTGTTTACAGTTGATAATGTACAAAAATACAGTGGTTATTTGAGAAATATTTATGTTATCGAACTAGATCAAATGGGTAATGGCAAATAAATGCTGTAACTACTTACAATGGCTTTATAAATCACAATCGTTATTAGTGTTGGCTTTTCAAGTCCAGTTAATTACCATATGTGATACATCGTCTATATTTGTCTCGTGATTTATTTCTATCATTCAAGCCACAGGAACAGAGAATAAAAGATAAACATATACAAACAATTTTCCATCATTTGTAAATACCTTTTTAATTTTGTAAATTTTTTTACAGAATATTATTTTGTGCAAAAATACAAGTTGTTTGTGCGTTTTCAATTTTGTTTGTTTTACCTTTTAAAGAAAATTAGATGACGGATAGTTGACTGAATTTTTAAGAATGAAGTGGGCTTTTTATTTTATCTTGAATTCATAAAATGATGCTGATACAAATAAATTACTGTGAATGAAAATTGTAACCTTGGTTACTGAACTTCTCCATAATGTCTCCAAAAACAAATGTCTTCTTCATTCTAAAATAAATAGAATTTGTAATAATAAATTGTATCTAATTTTTGTCTAATCCAATCCCTATGAATATCTAGAACTTTCAAGTTTTAAATATCGAAACTGTGTTATTCTGTAAATTCTTTAACAGTACTGTCCTATAGAACTAAATTCAGAACTCGGATATATTCCATCGTAAGTTAGTTATTACAAATTCGGTCAATCCGTTATCTCTTACTGCGATTAACGAGCACCACAACTTGAGAAAAAACATTTATGAAGTCCTCATCAGTGTTTAAATTTCTGTTGTGTTCGATCGTCGCAATTGTTGTGTCGGAAAATGCGCTGATCACTTGTACGCGGAATGAGGGACCTCTGTAATTCCCACTACGCGAAAGTAAGAACACAAAGACTGGTATGAGTGAAGATATATTGACCACAAAACACGACGACGATGACCTTAGTCGAAAATACACTCATTTATATATTGATTGTACACCCATTTTGAATAATAATTATGATGAAATCACATATATGAAAAATACTTAGAGTTATAACAAATCACATACTGAGCATAGTTCATGTCAATGGACTACAAGAATATCGCATATTATACAGAATAAAATATCATACGAGAAAAGAGAACAAATACTACATTGAGTAGTCATTACATTGAGTCATGACGGAAGTAACCTTGAACAAAACTCATAATGAGTAAATCAATCTAAAATTGACTTTTCTTTCCATCATATCAATTTCCAACCCAAAATCAAATATATTAAATTATTTTAATGAATATCTCTTAAAACAACATAGTTGTTTGTTAAATTTATATAATAATTTAAATACTCTTAGAAAGTATGTTCTTTTAGTTCCGCTGTCTTCTTTTATGCGTTGGTTGAAAGTTCTTAAGTTCTGTTGGTTAAGTAGACGTTATTATGTTTCTTTTCATGAAAAAGAAGATTCACATATTTTATGATTTTTATTATCATTGTTTTCTTTTTTTGAAATAACCTTATCCTTATATGTTATTACAGGACTTCTCAAATATTCAGTGATAAACTGCCTTAAAATATTAAACAATCATTTAATTGTTGAATTCATGAGTCAATTGAAGCTAGACCATCATGGAAAACCTGAAAGCACTGGACGGCCGTTTCGTCTTAGAGTATAGACGGCTTAGTGTTCTAGTGGTTGAACGCTTGAGCGCGAGACTGATAAGACGTGGGTTCGAATCTCGCGAGACGGAATCGTGGATGAGTTCCACTGAGGATTCCCATACTAGGACGAAACGGCTGTCCAGTGCTTCCAGGTTTTCCATGGTGATATAGCTTCAATTGACTCACGAATTCAACAATTAAATCAATTTCCCGTATTTTTTCTTCATATTTTATCATTTCCTAATTTCATGTTTTATATGAATATATTGAAACTTTCTTAGGTCATGTTAATTCAATCTATTTTCAAAGGATATTAAGAATAAATTTCATTTCAGGGTTAACGGTACCAAATCTTACTGGGATTTTCGAAATTTCTGTTTACTTTATCTTAATAATAGATCAGTGAATACGTAGACAATAATAGCTCTGATGATCTTATTATATTCTTCAAGAGTTCTTACGTTATAAATAATTTAATAAACAGCCAAGTGTTAAACGCAAAAATAATAATAATATGTAAAATAAACAAATAATTAATACAGTGCTCATGGTTGTTGATGATCTCGCTTTACGTTTGAAGCCTACTTTTGTCTATTAGGAGTAATAACTGTAACATGAATGAGTTTATTTATTACGAAAATGTTATTTATGACCTGGAAAATTGAAATGTTCACTCCTACGCTTATTGAGTTAACTAAAATGTTATTGGTTAAAGCTGAAGACAATGTAATTGTAGGTTTGTCGACCTAGTAAGTATAACAAACAGTTTAAGATAGAAGTAGTTACAAGTGATATATTTACTAAAAGTTAAAATCTTTATTATTTATAAGTGATTAACAGATTAACCTTGCACTAAAAGGTATTAAACTTGGAAAATTATAATACCCAATACTGAGATGATAGTATCCGTGTACTATGTAACTATTAAGTGATTTTGTAGTGAACAAGAACACGAGTGGGGACAATCGAATGTATTTGGCACGAAGTTACAGAGCAAATCACCAAAATCTGAGAACCATATATATGAAATAGTTAATTTGTAAAATATCAATCCATCGTCTGAAACTTGACTGTTCATTTTGCAAAAATCAGTCCATTGTCTCAGATTTCATTGTCCATGCATTTCCATACCAATTGTTTACGGTTTCCGTTCTTTCCTTATCGATCTTCTACTGAAATACATTCTATGCCTGACCACCGTTATATACTACTTATGTGAGTATAAGTAGCCCACACCACAATGTGATTATCAGGGTGAGAATAATATTATTGACTTTCAGTTGCTATGTATATAGATATGGTCTGAGTTACGTCTTAGCAAATTCGAACTTATTTCTCGGACTTTTTGAAAGCTGATAATTATTGGCGAAACGATCTATTTATTGACTAACTATTATTTTCCATTCAATAACGTCCGTATACTTATAGATAAATGGTGGGGAGACCCAGAAAAAGCCAAAAAGAGCTCTGAAAACGGTGAGAAAGAATAGCTCTTCCAGAAACATCTAGAAATTAAAAAGTCGCATGTCGAGTTTCTGTTCGGATAATTGCCTATACTGCTACTATGTTTAGTAGCGTTCCAGAAGTCCAAGGCCACTTAAAATGCTATAAACACCCTAAATTTTCTGTACATAAATAAAACTTGGAGTAAAGCCTTTCTTCCATACTTCACGCCTTTTCTCTCGTGTTCAACTAGCCGTGTAGATTAACCTGGGGAGTTTTACTAGAATAGCTTAGAAAACAGAACCTAGCGTTCAATTAGAGGATTTATCAAAAAGATAAAAAATTTATATTTCCAAGATGACCGGAAACATCATCATATTGATTGTTTCTATAACACCAAACGTCAAATAAACCAACAATCCTGCTGAAGTTCGAAATATTTTCTTTGTGATCAAAGTATTAGTTGTAATAATAAGTAACTTTTAAATAGGGAAATCAAGCGTTCAGAAGGAAAGTAGAAGTAAGGTAGTCAGGTATATTGTAGTAAGGTCTGAGATAACTTAGTCATCATAATCTGGTTGGCAAAAAACACTTTTTCCAAAGTCATGTTGTTAAAGTAGCGAAAAACCAATCTTTCGGAAGATTTTGGATCAAAGTAATTTCCATAGACATAAAGAGTTCATCATTTGTGGCTAGAGACGTTATCAGATATGGCTCAGAATAGAAGCCAGTGGCGATCCTGCTGTAACCTTCTTTTACTTTCTTCATAAAAAGTGGTTGTGTCTCCCTTACCTGAAAGATTTCTTCTGATTGTACCTCTTCGTCATTACTCTCTTTTTCTTTTGCGTTCCTTAGTTTTTTTTCTCTTTCTACTTCTCTTCGAATTCCCATTGTTTTGTGTGGCGCATATATATTGGCGCTCTCTTGTACCAATATTTATGTGTTCAAATAAAATATAAAAATAAATATAATATTTTGGATCAAAGCCTTCATATTTTTCGGATTTATCTACATTACTTAATACATATTTATATACACAGTAAAAGATATCAATCTTTGACGACTAAAATGTCAATGCAGATTTAGACAGACAATTTAATTAATTCTTCCCGATGTATAGACGTAGACGATGACAATATTTGCACGACATTTTGAGTTACAAACGAATTCACGTGAGATGCCTAATGTCGATATCCACTGCCTTACTGAATAATCTAAAAGAATCCACTCGTTAGTAAGTTTATATTTTGAATTTTTACCTTTCATTAACGAACCACCTCCACGCAAGTGGAAATTATAATGATAGAATGGTAATTATCACCCACTGTTAACTGATCTCGATTTTCGATATTCCAAAATAGTTAACGAAACAAGAGAGTGGTGGAATTTCTGTAATCAGAATAATGAATTTCCATCACTGATTAACTAAAACTATTCTCTAATTACATGTATTGTTCTTCTATTTACCGAGAAGTTATATGACCACTAAAGATACTGTTTACAGATAAATCTACTCAAAATGTTCACTCCTTTAGATCCCACTTTATTTCAACTTCTTTTAAAGGGAAATGATTATTTGATTTTTGTACTCAAATGACTTCGGAGATCTTATTCTGTTTTAAAATTACAAATATTATCTGTGTTTGTTGAGAACATTATAGAAAAGTTGTTTTGATTTGCTTGAAATAACTCCATTTATAAAAAAAAACAGTAATTTTTACACATGACTTGATTTGTCATGACCTAGATTTTTGTTCAACTTAATTGGATATTTATAATTCCCATGACTAATTATCATCTTGTCAATTTACATAAAAATGATTCAAATCTTTAATTATGCGCATTTATCTGGATTTTTCTGCTTATGATGCTTGTGAATTAAGACAATATCAAGGCAATACGCATAGTATGTACATATGCCAATAAGAGACTGATCAATTGTAGTTCTAAACATCAGTGGGAAGATTCTAGTAAACAATACCAAGTGAATTTAAACTTCACCTCATTGCACAAGCAACTGACTATCAGGACTCAGTACATAAATGAATAACGCGATGGCGTTTGAAGCGAATGGTACTGGATTCGAGTCCATAGTGAACATCAATTCCGGAATGCGAGTATATCCAGCCGACGAGTCCTAAGTAGGACGAAACGTGCGTCCTGGAGTTCACTGTTAGCCACTATCCATCTTTGCTTATAATGTTTATCAATTACAGTCTTAAACATCAGTGAGAGGACTCAAGTAAACAATATCAAGTGAACTTAAAATTTATCAATGTTTTAAGGAAAATTGTTATCATATAAAATATGAACTAATTAATATCCTTATTTGGAATACAAACAATCTTTTAATAGGCTACTCTGAACTTTTGAGTATTATATATTGGGAATAATGTTGAAATATAGTTTCTATAAACTTCATATCTCGATTGGTTATGATGAATGTATAATAGGTAGAGAAGCGGCTTAACCATTTTTTACTCACTAACAGCAGTCAATCAATAATGAGTAATTAAATATACCTAGCTGAAAGATAACTTCATACAAAATGGGACTATGAGCAAAGAAGGTCACTGATAAACAGTTCCATACATTATCTAAGTATACACTTAGGAAAGTGTTGTAAGTAGCAAAACTTAGAAACATGTTCTTTAGGACAATTTTACATAATTTGTTGTCAGAAACTATAAATGACTATTTGTTAAATCTGATTAATGTAAGTTGTTAAAATAGTTGAGAATTAAGGGTTTTACAATTCAACAATCTGACTGGTTCTAGATATTTATGATTCTATAGGAAAAATAGATTTCAGCATTTGAATGGCATATAATCTATCGTCAATAAACTAGGCGTATGAAATCTACAAGTATAATAGGCTACAGTTTTTCAAATTGCATACAATATTTATAAACATTTACTCTAGTGGCATATGTTTATCAATAAAATAGCGAAGTGAATTTTAACTGTCATAATTCTTGATTCACAAAAGACAAATGCGTGCTTTAACTGTTGCTTGGTAACGTACTCAATAAGATTTTTTGGTTTCTGTAAGTCGGTAAAACGTTTTGTATAATTTATTTGTCGGTTGACGCTGTATTTCCTTAATTCTTATATAACACAATGAGTACAATATATTAATGTTTTTTTATTCGATACTATTATTGTTGTTGCTAGTTAATATAGCTTATACTTTTTTTCATGACTCTAGACATGTCAGTATTTAAGACTGAATATGTTTGTACTGAACACCTGCTGATGCGTGTAAAATATAATATTGTCCCTTGATTCACTGATCTAAACTAATAGCCTTTTACGAGCAGGTTTTTAAATCAATTCATCTATTTTACATTGAAAAAATGATTGCTTAAGTTCTAAATGAAAGGCACTGTCTAATCATTTTAAACATAGGTATCTCGATTATCTTTGCATAAAATGTGAACTTGTGGTCAGATGGTTTGGTACAAATAGTTTTTATGATGTAACATAGTAATTTTACCATTTTCACTTCATTTGGAGAGGAAACCACCAGTGAGATTTATATGTATTTTTTACACTATCAGGTTGCGTGTTTAACGGTACTAAAGCAAATAGTAGCCAACCGCCCCTATGTTTTTTACATACAAGCTAATAGGAAAGACCTGATGACATTGGCTTCTGCAAATGCTGTTAATTGTAAATTTTGGTAAGTCTTAGAAACATCTTTATTACATGTAAATGAATCAATCCTTAGTTGATGGTTGTCATGCAACATTAAAATACTGTTGATACTAGGATATTTTACTTTGTTTGATAGACTAAGAAATTTGATAGATAAATTATTAATTCATTAAAAAATGTCACCCATAAGCAAGTACTTTATCCTATGGTAAATATGTAATTGAATTCAGTATGAGATGGTGGAGAAGATTTGTAGCTCAGGTGGATGATTTCGATGGAGTTTTGTTCTCTGAGCTGGATGGTTTGGTCGACCAAAACATAAACTTGATTTCGGCCACCACTATCATAAAAGTGACTATCTGATTACAAATTATACTATCAACCAACAGATATGAATATGTCAGTATAAGGTTGTGGTGGTTGTTGACTTATTATTGAAATCATCAACTGATCTAAGGTAGATCAACTTTTAAAATCTGGAAGTACTGCACGGTTGTCTCGTCTCGAGGTTGCAGATCCAGAGTTTGATTCTCGCGTGTGGAGTCGTCGATATGCATTACTGAGAACTGTCGTGCTAGAAAAAAGTGGCAATGCAGGTTTTCGATGATGATCTAACTTAGATTAGCTAGGGATTTCAATGAGATATGCATATATTTGTGTATCATCTCTAAAAGGTATTGCCAAAAACACGCAACAAATTAGACAATATGTCATTGAAGATACATATCTATCATCTGTGATGAGTGATAAAATGCATCTCATCAAACTAAAATTTCTAACAAAGTATATAGAAACATCCAGTTTACTGCGAAAGATAAAATACACTACAAGTCTCAATTTTACGATCGCAAAACAGATTGTATTTGTCTAAGCCTAATTCATCATAAACGTACATGGAATGACACAACCTGATTTTTAATATTATTTGTCTGATTATTTATTAAGAGCCACTGTAAAAACAGTAATTGACAAGCATAAATCTTACCGAATTCGCTTAAAATGTAGTTCCATTTAGTGAGTTATGTCATTCTGTGAAGCTAGTGACTGTTGGTATGACCCAAAATGTTTGTTAAATACTTTAACCTTGAATAATTATTGACTATCTTTCAAAATCATTGAATAGCACTAACCACCAGAACAGTTTCATTCATTTGTTATTTTATTTTGAATCATCGATTAAATATTATTCCATGTTTTCTATTTTCATGTAAAGTGTATTTTTAATTTCAACTTTCTATTGTAGTTTACATTTTTCCCACTCCTCTGTTTGTTTGTTTTTTGTAAAAAAAAATAATAATTCAGATTCTCTCTTACTTTACTGATGTTTAGTTCGACAACTATGATTACTGCACATTCATACTAGTTGCTACGTCTAATTTTTAACATTCTTTATGTAATTCAGCACATTAACATCATTAAATAACAGTCTTAGTTACATTTTATACTTTTGTGTTTAAAAAGATTCATTTATTTGTGTCTTGAACTATCAATAATCTATGTATTTAATGATAGAAAGTAATGAAGAAAAAAAAAACATTCAAAATTATCATTCCAAGAGAAATGACAATATTGACAATGATCATAACACATTGATAAGTATTTATTTCCTTTTATTTTTTCAATGTATTTAACCTTATCATTTGTACGATCTCATTAAAGTATCGATATATGAGTGATGTATGTACTTTTTAATAAATTCTTTTCAAGTCTTTCAGTTATCTATCCAAACTAGAGTGGAGTTTATCATTATAGGATTTGAGTTTTAGTATAATTTGTAAAATAAAATGAAATTGTTAATGTTAAACTGTTTAATATGAAGTTTTTACCTTGAATAAGTTTATTTAAAACAATCTTGTTAAGTTATGTGTATTGCTCATTGTTTTTCATTGTTCTATGTAAGTTTCATTTGAAATGGAATTTGTTTTTCTATTGACATTTTTAAAATTCTTATTCTGTATATCACAAATGATCATTTGAATGATAGTTTTTTGTTTTTTATTTAGTTTTGTAATCAACAAAAAAAAGGAAAAAAACAACATGAATTACAACATAAGTTACCAAATCGATTAACAGCACCATTCTTTCTCACTTGGTAGATAGTGAACATCATATCAAAATAGAGGAAGCTTTCTCTGTTTTACATCAAGTTCCAAAATATCTACCTCAAGGAGTGTTAGCGGGACATAGACCAGATTAAAGCATGCTCAATGCATGATTGCTTTGCTGCACGCTGATTGGCTGATTCTTATCCAATCAGCAACAGTCGATAGTCGGAGAATATTCTGGAATCTTCTTATGTAAAAAACTATAAATATACTGACGTTTTTCCCTATTATGCTTCTGACTTGCTATTTGGAATATAATCTTATTCCTGTTCAACCGTGTTTTGATTTGGGGACTTGTCGAGTGAATCGGTGTCCGAGAATACTAAGCAATAGGAATAGCTGGGTCATTAACCGTAAGAAGACAAGAGTTATAACAGTGGCGACGGGGAAAAAGGAAAACAAATTCAAGATGCCTATATCAGATGACCAGCTTAACCGAATACTACAACAACAGCAAGCACAACTTGATGCACAAATGCGGTTGTTGGAGACCCTGACTCAACAGCTCAACATTCACAGCTCGGGTTCACATGCTATTTTAAGTACGTCTTGTGATGCAGTTGCTAGCAGCATCCCAGAATTCATCTATGATCCCGAAAGTGGAAATACTTTTCTCACGTGGTTCAAACGTTGGGAAGATACATTTAGAACAGAATTCTGTAACCAAGACGATGCGTGGAAGACCCGATTGTTGGTACGTAAGTTGGGAAGCAGTGAACATGCACGTTTTGCTGACCATATATTGCCAAAGTTACCTCGAGAGCTCAGTTTCGAGGAGACGGTATTTCAGTTGTCAGAGATATTCGGCGAGTCATCCTCGTTGTTTAGTATTCGTTATCGGTGTCTAAATTTGGTGAAACGCGAAGCTGATGAATATGGTGTTCTAGCAGACATTGTCAACAGAGAATGTGAACGTTTCAAGTTACGCTCGTTGACTGATGACCAATTTAAATGCTTAATATTCATCAAAGCTCTTCAGTCACCACAAGATGCTGAGATCAGGACGAGACTTTTAGCTCGACTGGATCAAGACCCAAACGTCACACTCAGAACATTGACAGATGAGTGTAAGCGTCTACAAAGCATCAGACACGACAACGAGTTGATTGAACAGGTAAATCCTAAATTAACCTGCGGTAGTGTAAATACTATTACTAGGTTAAAAGTTCAGAAGCCGGTAACAACTCGTAACAAACCAAGGACTGCATGCTGGTTATGCGGTGATTGGCATTATGCACGATTCTGTCCGTTCAAGAAGCATAAATGTCAGGAGTGCAACAAACGTGGACATAAAGAAGGTCATTGTCCACCGAAGCGTACGTCTCAGCCTAAGAAGAAGCATAAACGTCCTCGACATGTGAAATCAGCCGAGTCTAAATCTCTTTCTCTGGTAGCTGCCTTTCAAACAAACTATGACATTCGGAGAAAGTATGTTACCATCCAGATAAACGGCATATCAGCTCGTCTTCAAATTGACACGGCATCAGATATCACGTTAGTGTCTAGAGAAACGTATAACTTGCTGGGTAAACCGCCAATGAAGCCATCTAAGAAAACGGCTAAAAACGCATCAGGTGGTGTGCTAAAACTGGTTGGTGAATTACAGTGTGAATTTTCCTTCAATGGAACTAACTGTACAGGAATATGTTACCTAACAGAACGGCCGAACCTTGATCTTCTTGGTCTAGATATGTTAGACAAACTTGGAATAATGGATGTACCAATTAACAGTGTCTGTAACGTATCGTGTTCATCATTGGACACCCCAGTACTTCCAAAGAAGACAGGTGAAAGGTTACTAGGAAAACTGAAAAGAAAGATACGAACACATTCCGATGTCATCCGTCCTACGCCAGCTATTGAACCCCAACGAAACCTATCGATGGAGAATCAGTTTAACCGACATCATGGGGCACAAAGACGATTGTTCACGGTGGGACAAAAAGTGCTTGCTATGGACTATCGTGGGAAACATCCTACATGGACAGCTGGTCGGATCTTGAAAAAGAAGGGGAGTGTGGTTTACGAGGTGTCAGTTGGCTCGGAAGTTTGGGTACGTCATGCTAACCAATTGAAAGCAACTTCGATAGCCAGCAACAAGATTCAATATCGATTACCTCTTGATGTTCTGCTAGACACCTTTGAAATCAAAACGCCGGGAATGGACACGTCAGTTTCTGTGCAAGAAAAGAGTGATACTTCTCTATTGCCTAGACGATGGACTAATCGAAAGCACAGGCCAGTCACTCGGTTGCAGTTGGACCCTAGCACCAGATCCTACGAATCTGCTCAGAGGGGAGGTGTTAGCGGGACATAGACTAGATTAAAGCATGCTCAATGCATGATTGCTTTGCTGCACGCTGATTGGCTGATTCTTATCCAATCAGCAACAGTCGATAGTCGGAGAATATTCTGGAATCTTCTTATGTAAAAAACTATAAATATACTGACGTTTTTCCCTATTATGCTTCTGACTTGCTATTTGGAATATAATCTTATTCCTGTTCAACCGTGTTTTGATTTGGGGACTTGTCGAGTGAATCGGTGTCCGAGAATACTAAGCAATAGGAATAGCTGGGTCATTAACCGTAAGAAGACAAGAGTTATAACAAGGAGCTAGATTACGACTGCTTTACATAGCTGAATCCATCAGGTTCAACTCCAGAGGACCAAATCCATGTATCCAGAAAAAATATATCCAGCCTCTTTGTCTACCTTGGCCTACGACTGGATGACCGAATACCTAGATTGAATATTATAAACCTCTTACCTCCTTCCTTTATTTTTATTTATTTAATTTCTCCTTATTATCATTTTTTTAATTATCTCTATCTTAATCTTCACATCGATCATTCCCGATTCGTTTATCGTAATTACCTTGATAACACCCTCCTTATTACATATTATGTTCACACAACAATCTTATTATTATTATCTCAATTGACAAGATTAAATTCTCCTACTATGCATTTTATTCACACAATTTTTTTCATTTTCGTTTTTGCTATAATACTATTATACTTATTGTGACTGAATACTTTACTCCAAATCATCCTGACCTTTATTGAATGACCTTTCTAATCTGCAAATAATACAATTTTGAAGTATATATATATTGTAACAGATGCAAACTTGCACCGTTTTTAACACATAACATTTTGGTGGAGTTTTGTTCTCTGAGCTGGATGGTTTGGTCGTGTTACACTTGTTGGTAGAACATGCTGGCGAAGACACTCATGGAGAAAATATAGTTGTTCTCGAGTGGAAGCCTGCCTTTTGGCGAAATTCTCCCATTTTCGAACAACGAGAAGCATATTACGCTCATATGATTTTGAGATGGTGGAGAAGATCATCCACCTGAGCTACAAATCTTCTCCACCATCTCAAAACACATAACATTGTCAAATTCATTAATACATGCCTTATTCTTGGCCTTTGTAAAATATCATAATTATGGACTTATAACTGTAGAGCCTGATGATGAAATTATTGAAAACAATTGTTCGCTCAAATATTCTTCATTTTTGAATATTCTATGGGGATTTTTAAACTGCTGAATTACATCTGTTTATTTCAGTCAATATATTGTCATTCACTATGATTATAGTTATCCAGCTGATGAGTCACAAATAGGACGAAACACGAGTATTGGATTTTAATGACATTCATTATCCATCTTTTCTTATATTGTTATTACTGTTGAGAATATTTCTGAAGTTTAGTAAAATAAGTTAAAATAGAAATTAAATAGTGGTTAACTTGAATGTACGTATTTTTATCGCCAAACCATTTTAAAATGTTTCTAGAAAAGTATTCGTTGGTGTATAGGATTATTCAACTCAAGCATAAATAATTTTTTTGTTGTTGTTACCAATGAAAAATCATTTAGCTATTGAAACGATATCTAATCTGACCGACTATATGAGAAGTGTCTGATTTTTTCTGATTATATAACAGTAAAGAGGTTTATTTTACTACAGTATTTCATATAATTAGGTTTTTAATTATTCAGAGAAAAATAAGGGAAAAAAAGTTGAATTCTAGTTGATCATTGGGTTCGAATCTCTCAGGGGGCGAGGTCGGGGATGCGCACTGCCGAGGAGTCCCACAATGGGACGAAACGCCCGCCCAGTGTTTCCAGGTCTTCCGCGATGGTCTAGCTTCAACTGACTCATGATCGTAACCATTGAAATTACTATAATATCCACAAAACCCTTCTGATATTATTATTTTAAAGTTTTACATCATGAACTGTCTTTAGTTAAACAATCATTAAAAATCAAGAAACTGTGGACAACTGTTATGTTCTAGTGTGAAACTCCTTATCAGTGGGTATCTATGAAAACATCAGGTATTGAACATAACATTCAAATCACTATATTGACATTTATTGGCTTACGTTTATAACTTGATTCAATTCATGATATTAGAAGACCATCATCCAATGAGATTTTTATGCTTACTAATTTCAGGAATAATCTGTATTTAACATAGCTCAAATCTGTCTATGACAAAACAAGTACTACCTATGACAACGGATGATACTAAAGTCTTTGCAACAATCACTACTGTTTTATTTGTTTCCTAAAACGTTATCAAATTCTAATGATCAAACAAGATTTTTCCCACTAGGCTACTTCATGTTATTTGTTTGATGTGAAATATGCAGTATGATAGACAAAAAGCTATTGACTTGATTTTCTTGTTGATTTGGCACTCATTACTAAATCATATCTGCAATTGTGATTTTACTGATACTTTCCGTGGGATTTAAGCCGATGTCACTCACTAGTATAGTTCGAGAAGGCCATACTGGTTCATTTGGGACCCAAATGATTTTTGTCGTGTTGCGATGTGTACTTTTACTGACCATTTACGATGTTGTTGCCCAGTTATCAGAGCAGATCCAGTTCCAGTACTTTCCAGTTTTATACTGAATATTAAATGTAAGCTTCACTAACCAGAAGCCGTATCTCAGCACTGTTTATTCAGAAATAAGAATAAAAATAATCGGGTGAGGTGCAAAGTTGCCAACAAACTAAATAGTCTAAATTTAATAACCCCTTTTAAACAGAACATTCTTTTGTTCAAATAACTTATCGTTGATGTATGGGGTAGATCGATACTGTAGTTTGTGTATAAGTGAGTTTTTACTGTGACCATGAAAATGGACTTATGTTTGTTCAGCTTACTATTTATTATCATTTAGCAAGCTGTAAACTTGGTTAACGGTGTATTTTTGGTAGAGTCGCATTATTCCTAATGATTCTAGTTTACTAAAGTGGTTTATGAAGCATTTTAGACATTTTAAATTGTATATTGTAGAATAACATCGTATGTAAAACTACTGCAAACCAAAAAAAAACAGTACACATTTACGCCGACTTTCGATGAAATATCTGTAGAGCACGAATTCATGAACTTCAGGTAACATAGCAGAGCAAGATGGAATAAAAGTCATGAGGAGGACCTATTTAGCTTCATATTTAATGTAATGATCGGTTTTCAAAATAATTTACTGTTGTAGTATCTATTACTATGTCAAACCTACACGGGTTATCCTGGCTTCCAGAGAGACCAGTTTATTTTTTCATCCTGAGTCACATTCTGATCTAGTCAGTTATTCGCTTAATAACCTTGGCTATTTCCATATGAGCGTGTGTGTATCGCTTACACTGTTCATCACATGTCTGTAGCTTATTTCTGTCTGGTTATAAATATTGAGTCACGCTTCATAGAATCAAGTTGACATATTTGCCATCTCTGATCTGCTTTTCCGCTTCGCATCTATGGTTGTCTGTCTGGTTAAACGAGGGTATAAAATATACGTATCCAAAATTCATTTTTTCTACTTTAAATATTACAAATCGATACACCGATTGATGGATAAAATGTTAAAGGGAGGGGGTGGCGATATATATCGAATAAAAATAATTGTCGTGTCTACAAATTTCAGTGCTCATGATTTCCAAAAGAAAAAAAACAGAAAACGATAACTGGTAATGAAGAATGAAATAGAAATTCTATTTTCAAAAATTATTTGACAGAATTCAGTGTTGTTAGGTTGACAAACTCAACATGAAATATATTCCGAATTACATAGATTTTTTTCTTCAAATTATTCACTTGTTGTGATGAAAAATTTCAAATACCTATCGTAACTTACAAACTGTAAAATGTCACATTTTAAAGTCAGTGTTACGACCTGTCAGTTGAATAAGCTTAGCATGTACTACGTAAAAGTTGGACAAGAATTTGAAACTACGCATGAAATGTATCTTAAATTATTTGTTTTACAGAGGAATCAAACATAGTAGAATTTATACTATCTGTACAATACTGTGGTATTTTGATTTATTCAATATTATGTAACCATGATTTTAGTGATAGTCTAATACTGTGGTATGTGTTACTGATATCGATAGATATAAGTTGTATGTATCATCAATCGAAGGTGAAATGTCTGGCGGCAGAAACTTAAGAAGATCGAAGGGAAAAGAACGAGAACAGAGAATGATTGGTGTGGAGACGAAAGAATAATAAAGTCTGACACAATTGATTCATATTTTGCAGAAGGAACAGTCAAGTTTGAGATGATTGATAAACGTTTTGTAAATGAAATTACTGCATAGTTTTAAGATTTTACTAAGATATTCTGTAATCTTGTACTTAAGTACATTCGATTGTTCCCAGTTGTGTTCTCGTTCACTACAATACAAGTTATCACTGTGAAAATATTTTGCTTAACTAGAAAATTAGTTGATTCTTCTTTTATTTCGATGATAAAAGTTTAGTGAATCCATGTTGCCAAAATAAATTTTCATTCTGTCTTCTAAAAATAGAGACAGTTAGTGTGGAAGTGAAAAAAATGTCTTCAATGAGAAAAGCAAATCCCAAACTAGATTTGGCACAAATCATTTAATAGCTAATCTAGAACTCTAGCTGTTTAATTAAAAGTGACAATATGTAGACTGATGATTACGAATAAAGTGCTTATTATTTTCAGAGGAGGGATTTGTGAAAATCAAAGTAATTTAATATTGAATTCATAAGTCAGTTGAAGTTAGGTCAATGGTCTAGATGTTAAGCGTTAGCGCGCGAGACTGATAGGTCCTGGGTTTGAATCTCGTGAGTTGGGATGGAGGATAGGCACTGCTGAGGAGTCCCATACTAGAATGAAAGGCCGTCCAGTGCTTCCAAGTTTTCCATGGTCGTCTAACTTTAATTGACTCATAAATTCAACTATTAAACTGCTTATTATTTATTGATTTTTATACTTGAACTAACCTATAATTTTGTCCACAATGATAACTAAATGTTCGTAAGCAAAATTATTAAACTTTAGTGGCCCGATTATCTGACTCCATTTAGAGCGTACGATTGTTTGTTATCGCCTATTCTCGTATATAATCGTCGACTTAAATCGCGTTATCCAATAACGGAATTAAATAAGTCGAATAACGAGAATTGATTTGAGAATACATATATTTCGTACATGAAGCGAATGAAACATAGCAAAGCAAAATGACACGTATGGAAGATGGCTGGGAAGCCAACTCCATTTTAGTCGAGCGTTACTCAATATTTATAGTCAGACAAAATAAAGCTACAGACATGTGATTAATGGAATAAGAAGGGCACACACATATACGCTCATATAAAAACAGTCTAGATTGATAAGCGAATAAATAACAAGGTCAAAGTATGGCTCGAGTAGAATGAATAAAATGGGATGTCCGGAAGCTAGAATAAGGTATATGGGCTTGGCGTAATAACTGACACTACAAAACTAGGACATTCCCAAACTTCCAAAAACAGTAGTTTAGTAGAATATCATAAAAAGCAGAAGATGTAAACTAATCATTTGTGTGTTTACCATAAAGTTATTAAAATTAAACACATAAAAAATAAAGCGTTGTGACAATAAATTATTGTGGAACAAGCAGAATAGTTAACGAACGTATAGATAGGCTTTACAAATGATTTTACAGAAAGCTGCGTTTAATCAAACGATAAATTTCTCCTTATTTCAATGTCCTGATATATGTAGAGAACAAATCGTTTGTATAATTGGAAGCTTTTTCTAGTTTAAACAATCGTTTATTATTATCGGAGTACCTTGACTGTTTACTTGACATACACTTCTTTTTACATCTTTCTTTGTGCTTTTTGTCGATCGATATCATTATAATCATTTTTGCTTGATACAATTGCAAATTAACTTTACTATCAACATGAATATAAACGTAGTTACATTGAAAATTTGAGAATATACTACTATTTAGCAATACTAAAATTGTTTTAGTAGTATTTTCATTTATAGATTGATGGCACATATTTTTCACATAATTATGCTTTATTAAGCATAATAATTTTTATTAACTATTACCATCAAATAAATTATTTTTATTTTACCACTTTGAGAGAATGTAAAAGCTAACTTTACATAAACATATGACTTCATATACAGAAGTATAGCTTTTCATGACTATGTTTCTGTTTTTGATGGAGTTTTGTTCTCTGAGCTGGATGGTTTGGCCAAACCATCCAGCTCAGAGAACAAAACTCCATCAAAATCATCCACCTGAGCTACAAATCTTCTCCACTATGTTTCTGTTTCTTGTTCAACAGAAAGGCAATGCCTAAAATGCAATTTAGAGCTTGACGGTTAATACATAAGATATAAATAGCTCTAATAAAACACTTAGACTAATAGATCCACACGAAATGTATTTTTCTAAGACTTTTTTAGACAATGTATTTCGATGTCTTTTGTAGCTTTCAGTTTTAAAAAACAACTGTTTTATAGATCCCTTGAGTAAACATACTCTCGTTTTTTTATGGCTATCTGTTTGTTTGTTGCCTAATAAGTCCATTTCATCCTTATCGTTTAAAAAAATACAAACATGCTACTTGTGTGCTGACAGAATTTTGAGAAAGAAAAATCCACTAGCATTGAACCTTTATACCCTACTGCCTTACATGATCATACGTTTCTTGTATAATTTAGAAAAGATTCTATTTCAATGTAAAACGAGGATATCGACCTTGATTATGTTACCGTCCATGTCAAATCATACAAGACAAACTGTTATCTTTCGTGACACAGTCGTTCTCAATTTCCATCTCAAGTCCACAGATAAAATAAATACCACCAAATGTATTTAGTTTACATGTGAAATATACCTTTCTTGTTGGCAATAAATTATCTCTCCTCAAATATTTACACATATTATAAAAAATTTTGAAATTATTAATTCGAAAATCACATGACGGCAATCTTGACGTTTGTTCCACGTCACCTCTTATCCTATATTCACATCGACTACTTATTCGCATTACCTCTTTAAAATATTGTTAGTATTCGGAGTCAATTTATGACACTTTTTTTATCCTTAATTGATCATTAATAAATTTTGGGTTTGTTTTAATTAGAATAGAGAAATCATTATTTTACACTTCATGTGTTTAACAATTAAAAATAAATTGACCTATTTGGCATTTTCTTTTTGTTTATTTATTACAGAACATTTCAGTTAAGATATTTGAGTTTTATTTTTTTTACTAGAATCCAGATGTTTACTCAAAAGTGATTAAATTGAGTAGTTACCAGGTCAGTGATTACGTGATTGTCCTTTATAGCTTTTCCTAGTAAAAATTTAGATTTCTTTTCTTTTTTTTACAATAGAATTCACCTATTAATGTCTTTATTCATTGAGAATAATTTTATCTTTAATAAACCTTTAGTTTCAATGTATATTTATATATGCTGAATAATAATATACAAATATATACTTTATAAAATATGAGGAATAAATTATAGAAATTCTATGTAATAGTGTAATCAAATCACATATAGCAGTCATTTTCTCTTCCATATGTAGTTTTCTTTGTTGGATCATAAATTTTTTTACTGAATATATAACAACAGCAAAACTGGAGTGATGCTAGTTAATGAGATATGTAACAGGGCACGGACACAAATTCAATAACAAGGTAAATATCAAATGATATATAATTACTTGAATAAATAAAATCTATGTAATATAAAGGGGAATCAACAAATGTAATTGAGGTTGTCAATTAGTTCAAATCGTGATTATCAGATTCCATTTATAACCCTCATCAACTTAGCGGTTAGTTATCTAATGTACTTATGAAGATTTCAATGATTAAGATCACGAGTCAGTTGGAGCTAGACCACCACCGAAAACCTGGAAGCACTGGACGGCCGTTTCGTCCTATTGTGGGACTCCTCAGGTTTTGCATGGTGGTCTAGCTTCAATTGACTCATGATCTTAACCATTGAAATTACTACAATCTCCACAAAACCCATCTGATATTAACCAACATATGAGCACTAGTGACTGGCTTCAAGAGGTATTTCCTGGGGTTCTAGTGAGAAGCCATGACCAGTGAAGTTCAACCAGGTCTGTTGTGAGATAGTAACTCACTGAAGACAACGCTGGATGTGTCGCTAAATTTTCTTGAACTGGTTGAAGTTAGACATTAACACCGTTGAATGCTGGCTCAGTGGTCTAATGGTTAAGCGCTCGCGCGCGAAACCAGTAGGTCCTATGTTCGAATCTCGCAGGGGCGAGGTCGTGGATGAGCACTGCCGAAGAGTCCCACAACAGGACGAAACGGGCTTCCAGTACTTCCAAGTTTTTCATGGTGGTCTAGCTTCAACTGACTCATGATCTTAACCATCGAAATTACTACAATCTCCACAAAACTCTTCTGATATTACGAAGATTTATTATATTTTATTTGGACTTAAATAAATAAAACAAACCTATCACTTTTCTATACAGATATTTTATTTTCAATTATTTTCTTGATCGTTTTTAAGTCAAGATACACAATAGGAAATGTCTTTCAGCAATTTTTTCATGACACTTATATACATCCATCCTCAATCTTAGGTGATTACATTAGTTCTTATAAAGACACAGTAAGTTACTTTTGTATCATTGAACCTATCATTTATGGATAATAACTTGATATTAAAGTAAGACAACATATTATTATTAACATATATGATATTATTTATTAATGGATTACCTGTATATTTGGTAACCAAGCTGCTTGGTTCCCGTATAAGATGAAGAAATGTACAGAAACGTTAATAAGTACGAGAATAGAATATATTAGTCTTTGTCAATAGTATCATCTTGACCAATATGACTTTTGACAGCATCACTGATGGGCACAGCGGAGGAAGAAATCAGAATGAAGAGCTGGAAGTAGATAGAACACAAATTTAGGAAAGCACCCACCTAAGTCACAAGGCAAGCCCTCACTTGGAATCTTAAAGGCCAAAGAAGAATAGGAAGACCAAAGAACACATTAGGCCGAGAAATGGAGACAGACAAGAGAAGAATGAACAACAATTGGATAGAACTAGAAAGGAAAGCCCAGGACAGAGTGAGTTGGAGAATGCTGGTTGGAGGCCTATGCACTATGGGGTTAACAAGTGTAAGCGAGTAAGTAAGCATGCAATACGATTTTTCGTCACGTAAATAACATTCATACAGTCTAGATTAAATCTTTTTAAAAATTACAAGAACAAACTCGAAAACTAATATATAACCTTAAGTCACTTATTTACGCTTGATAAATATTCGTAACAGATGGATCTTTAGTATCAGTTTGTACGTTTTATCTATTCAATTATATTAAACATTTATGAGCTCAGAAAAAAAAATTTACAGGCTTATCTTTCATCCGACTTCAGGTAGTTTATCATATTCAGCAAATAATCTATATTCAATATGCTATCATTCTAGACAATTAGTTCATATTTCATTTACTTAAATTAAGATATAAGCATGAAATGTAGAATATTTTTCTTACAATATTGAAGACAATCATATGTTATAAATGACAAAGAGTATACCCTTGATAAAATAATGAATACAATACTATATATGTATATATATCATCGAAATAAAATATGGGTTAACTACTTCATAGTTGAATTATATTCTACTCACCATTTATAACAGGAATTTAAGTGATAAACTATCAGCTTTTGGGCAGCTATTTATGATAAATTTGGTAATAATACTCAGAAAGTATTATTAAACTGTAATTTATTGCATAATGTCGAACCTTACTGTTATAAATTGATATTAAATAAAGTATTTTGAAATAGTTAAATCTCAGAAGGGATTTTATGGAGATTGTAGTAGTTTAAATAGTTGAGATGATGAGTCAATTGAAGCTAGAGCACCGTGGGAAACCTGAAAGCAGTGGGTGGTGCGAGACTGATAGGTCCTTGGTTCCAATTACGCGAGGCGGGGTCGTGGATGAGCATTGCTGAGGAGTCCCACAATAAGAAGAAACGGCCCTCAAGTGCTTTCAGGTTTTCTGTGGTGATCTAGCTTCATGATCTCAACTATTGAAATAGTTAGATCGATTTAATAAACATGTTTTATCCTAATGATTTTAACAAAGTAATTCATAAATTTACTTTGACTCATTACAAGTCCCAAATAGGATGGAAGGTGCATCCTGAGTTTCATCGCTAACTACTATCCATCTTTGCTTATAACATTTGTGACTTATGGCAGTATCGAGGCAAATCGCACGTGTGCCAGTACGAAACTGATTAATTACAGTACTAAACACTACAAAATGAATTCAAATAAGACCGTTCTCTAAAATTCACCTAAGAATCTCTTATTTTTAGAGGCATGTAATAATAATTTACCGAATACAGAAAAACTATTAAAGTTGACTTATAATTGCGTAGTGCTAGTTATATGATGGGTTTACCACTGCAATTAATAATTATACTTAACACAGAACAAAATCAAACAAGGCAAGTCGTCCACTTTTTGTTTCGACTATATTGTTTATGTTAACTACATAAGATTATTTACATTTATCTAACATATATTATAATCGACTATTAAATCATTACACTCTCCGCAAAACCCCTTTCTAATAATAATCTATAAGTGTTAAACAATGATATCTCACGATTAACAAATATTCGAAAGTATCCAAATGTTATGGTATTTTCCTATGGGTAATGAAGAATAATAAAACAAATATTGTTTACAGATGAGAAGTATTAAAGGTAATTATTCACGTAAAGTATACTTAAAAGATTTTAAAGAAAAAAAAACAGATGACAATTAAACCAATTAAATGAAGTATGAAAAAGTGGAAGTGAAGTTAGGACTATTGTAGAATAAAGGACCGAATTGATGTAGCTATTGAATTCTAATTGATGAATTGATACACACTCTTCTATCCACATGTTTCTAATTTTCATTTATTTTGAAAGGTGTAGTGTTAGTCATTAGTTTTAGCCCATAATATATCTTATTCTAGTTTTCGGACAAACCAATCTATTCATTCTACTCGAGCCATACTTTGACCTTGTTAATTATTCGCTTATTAGTCTTGACTGTTTTTATATATGAGCGTATATGTGTGTACACTTCATATCCCATGACTCATCACATGTTTGTAGTTTATTTTTGTCTGACTATAAATATTGAGTAACGCTCGACTAAAATGGAGTTGGCTTCCCAGCCATCCTCCCTGTGCGTCATTTTGCTTGGCTCTGTTTCATTCACTTCATGTACGAAATATATGTATTCTCAAATCAATTCTCGTTATTCGACTTATTTAATTCCGTTATTGGATAACGCGATTTAAGTCGACGATGATATACGAGAATAGGTGATAGCAAACATTTAAACGATCAAAATGGAGTCAGATCCACGGGCCACCAAAAAGGTACTTCCAGTAGGGTTGTCTAACATGAACTAAAGGGGTGTTCAGTAATCGACACGTTCATTAATTTACATTCTGTCATTGATAATAAAACAAAGTAGCACTTGTAGGAACTTGTAAAAAATGCAAGCTTTAAGCACCCGACATATTTACTCCTCAGCAAAAAGTTAACCAACCGATAAATACTAAGGTAACCTCGATTACCCGTAAATTGCGTCTTATCTAAAGATTACATAACTACAAAGAATGATTTTGTTGAGATTTCACTGTATGTTCTTCATTCAATTTGTTGTTCATAAATAATTAATTGTCTTTATTTTCAATCTATTTCAAGCTTGATATCTCCATTTTATTATCTTTTTCTACTGTTTGCAAAAAAAACAGATTTCTAAACAAAACAAAAAAGTCAATATTCTTTTTAATGAATGTCTCATCTGATTCCAAAATAAAGTTTTCAAAACGGAAAACCAGATTTAAGAAAAAAATGCATCTTTTAATAGTATGGTCAATGAATTTACAATTGTTAACCATATTGAAATCACTATGGAAATGAATTGAATACTAATGAAACACTTCACACGTTTAAAAAATAACTACCACTAGTACTAATACAACAACAACTACTACTGTGTGTGCTACTGATGTCGATTGATATAAGTAGTATATATCCACAATAGAAAATGAAATACCTGGCGGAAGAAGGTTAAGAAGTTCGAAGAGAAAAGAACGGGAACAGAGAGTAATAGGTCAAGTCTGAGACAATTGATTGACTTTTTGTAAATGAAGTATTTACTTTATTGTTCTCAGATTTGACTAAGCGATTCTGTAATTTTGTGTTCAAATACATTCGATTGTCCCCAATTATGTCCTTGCTTATTACACTTCTTCTACTAATACTACTACTAATTAATAATAATAATAACGGTAATAATAAAGATTTATGTGAATCATAATGTCTCAGTGGGAATATTTTATTAAGCATATTCAGAATGAATAAGTTTAATTTATGAAACTACAAAAAAGTTGGGCAAAATAGGCTTTAGTGAACTAAAGTCATGTTATATTTAAAGTGGATACTGACTTATTGAGCATGAGGTCAATCAGTATAAGAGAATAGGTTAGACAAAATTCTTATATAATCAGAACTATTTTTTTTAATTGGCATGAATTTCGCTTCTACCATTTTGTTCACTTTATATCAGAAGATTTTAGGGAATAATTATTACCACAACAAGAAAAAACTACACATTCATACTGGCCGTATGAATTACATTGAACTAAACAAAGTAGAATAATACGCTAGTCATTTCAACGTTAACCGTTTCATCTTACTAACAATTCTAAAAGCATATATCTCGCTTAGTTATTTCTTTTAGATGTTTCCATATGTTTACTTTGTATAATACTGAATTCCATTTAGGCATATTATACATAATTTATAATATGCTTTATAGATATAAATAGATTGTACAACGTGAGGTATGAACAAAAAATAAATTATCAAATCAATAACTGGTTGGTAAGAAAAAAACAGTTGAATTAAGACAAGAAAATGATTAACCCCTGTATTCTAAATAATAATGTTTATTCATCAGTTATAACTATCGTCCGTTTTTGGTATTCGGGCTTATTATTATTACTTTTCCGAATGGATGGGTCGAACTATTTTCTTTTCTCGTCCGGTTATTACATTCCTTTTTCTTAGCATCTTTTGTTACATATTAGTACATCAAAATAAAGAATGGAATAAAAATATATTCGTTACATATCAATTTAGACAGAAATATCTGATAAAGTTCCTACAATATATATTTATATATATAAGTACTAATTAAATAGACTATGTTTAGTTATGCGGTACGATGAAAGTAATGCAACGAATTCATGTATCCATATAGATTTAACAGTGGAATTTAATTTTTATGTAGGATAAATTTAATCAATTGTTTACTTGTTAACTACTTAACACATAGAAAGGAGAATGTTTTTAATATTGAATAAATTTAGATTTTGGAAATTGTATTACAAAGACAAAACATGTGAGATTTCAACTAAAAGTGTGCATAACCAACGTGTGGAAACTATGCTCATGAATACTGTTGAAATGAAATATCTAACTGTTTATAAATGGAAGAATTGATAAGTAAACGCTAATTTGGTTTGATTTCAGCCTTTATCCTCAAAGTTCTGGATAATTAATGGTCGATCGAAAGAATATTAGTCCCAAATAAGACGTTGAAATGATTGTTCCAGAGGACGCATGAACAGACTATCTTATTGTGAACATGATTCATTTATTTAAACACAGTAAGATAGAATATGCGTCACAACTAGTAAAATTGATGTTCAACAGTTCTGAAGTCATGTTTTTAAACCGATGAATTCATTTTTGCTTGTAAGATTATTGGATGAATTTCCAACTTTTCCTAGGTAAAAATGATTTGGTTTTACTCTCCTATAGTTTTCTTATACCAGATAATTTACCTGATGTGTGTGCGAGAATGATAATGATTGGTTGCCTGCTTAGTCAGACATGTAGATAGTCTGACAGTTGTCAGATGAGTTATATCTTCTCCTGTCCTTAATATTATTATTACTCACTTATTATTGATTGTTCATTGCTGTTGGATGGTTTCGGGTTTTTGGTGTGGAAATATATTTACGTTGCGGTTAGGCTAATCATATGTTCTTGATCTGAGTTGTGTTCAAGTCCTGTAGAATAGACACTGGGGGGAATCTAATGTAGATATTCGTCTAAGGTAAGTTAACGTCCGATACGTGTAATCGTGGAAACCCAACCGGTATAACATTAGACGAAGTAAAACTGAGCATTATAACATTACCTTTAAACGTCAACACTGCGCTGAGTTACACACTGAATAGTAAGCATAGCATATAAAAAGAAATTAAGAATAAATAACAATTCAGTGATTTGTTTAATCGCATTTTGAAGTAATAAACTAAGTTCGATTTTTTGGTCAAAATTAACTAAAAACCTATAAAGGAAATAGATATTTATGTTAACAAAATGTAATAGAGTTTAACAAAAAACTTGTATAAGAAGCCATACTTTTGAAAAAAAGGGAAAAATTGTAAAACATAACTCAAAGTACTTTTGAAGTTAACATTTACCACGAAATAACAATAGTTAGAGAACAAATTGGGCATTCTGAAGATTATAAATCTGAATACTACAATGGAGTGCAGGCTTCAGCATGACATAATGTATCTATTCACCATTCTCCAAACATCCAGAACTCTGCAGTTCAAGTGAATCAGGTACGAACAACATTCACGAATCACTCCACTCCAACAGAAATAGGAACATCACAGTTATATAGTGTTGGATTTTTTTGTTTTCGGTCAAAAAATGTTTATTGTATTTCATCATTAATTTCAAATGTATTCTACGATGACATTTAGCTACAAAAATATCAATATTCAGCAATTACTCTTCATTACACTTGATATAACTTTCTGATTTAAAAGACTCAGTATGTATACTTTAACGAATCGCAGTACGAATAATCGAAATACAGCTCAAGGTTGGACTAAATTCAGAATTGCAACATATTAATAGCTGATAATAATTATTTACTGACAAATGTAATGAAACCGATAACAAGTCAGATAGTAAGTTTAGAATAAAATTTCATGAATAACGATTAAGATACATAAGATGCTTTATTGTAGTTGAAAATATATTAATAAAAATATACTGAATGATTAATTGAGGATATGAACTATTTGATTTACATTCCATCATCTAGATCTTCACATACATCATATGATATCTGATTTAAGATCTATATTCTGCTGAAAATTTCAAAACTAAAACAAAACAACTAGTCATTATTTTTTCTCGATGTTTGTAGACATGATGTTACTCTATCATTTGATCTTTATTACTTACAAAACAATCAAATTAGGAAAGAATTTCTGAATTTTAAGAAATAATTTTCAGCTAGTTGAAGAATTCCCAACGAACATCACAAATAACTTAGCAGATTTGTACTGTAAATTTAATTCAAGATTTCAACAAATCAGCTCATTCAAATTAACGATGATTCAGTTATAAGCCAGATAGTTGGGATTATTAGCTGTTATTCTTTCACTTATTTCATGTAAGAATAGTTACCTATTTATGATGAATGAGGTGGTATTCATTCAGTATTTTTGATAAATATGAATAGACTGATAGGTTTTGGGTTCGAATCTCGCGAGGTGGGATCGTGGATGCTCATCGCTGAGGAATCCCACACTAAGACGAAACGGCCCACCAGTGCTTCCAGGTTTTCCATGGTGGTTTGGTTTCAATTAACTCATGAATTTAACTGTAAAAGTACTAAAATATCCTCAAAACCCCTTATAATAAATATAAATAGGTTAGTGTTTTGATTACGATCTTGATGTAAATAAGGTGAACTTATAAATAAACTAATTTTGAAATATAAAAAAATTCCGTTTAGTTTATAGCAGCTCACGTGCAATTGAGTTTGTTTACAATTAATTTGGTTAAGCCTTTTTGTTCACTTATTTAATGGACAGAGTCATTCGTACAATAACCACTTATCTATATCATTGTACCTTTATTATTGTTGCGCTTGTATAAATATGTATGTTTAAGCATTGCTTACTGCCTACGAATGTATTCATTCTGCTAGCCTTACTTTTAGTCGCTTAATTAATTCGACGCTTCATTCATTTCACTATGTATATGTATGAACATTTTAATCTTGTTCACACACTCGCTCATTCGACTTGTACGTCCACTTACTCACTGACTTTCCCGTTTGCTATTGGACACTACTCTTTCATGCTTGTTTACCGTACCTGTAATTTTGGTCATCCACACTTCATATTCGCCTTCTGATTAATACATCATTGAAGCAATATCTAGTGACGGTTATCAGGACGAACTATATACGAATTTTAAGGATTATATTAAATATCGGTCACTACAATTTCCTCGTCTATTAGTTTGATTAGACTTATTGAACTAATTAGTATTCTATATATGTACATATAAGTATTTCGATAAACATAAATAACTTTATATAACACAAAAGTTTCGTACTTAGTACAAAGTTTCCCAAACCTAAGCGAATGATATAAAATGATTAAAATCAATATTGATGAATGACTTGTCTGTTGTAACCTATGAATTTGAAAATAACCATACCATAATTTTCTCCAATCTAGTTTCTAATCTCTATCGATTAAATACTCCATTGTTTTTCTGATCATTGTTTATTGTTATTATCTTCTCTGTTATCCTCTATTCTTATTCATTTAACTCGTCATTCCCATTTAAATTTACTACAGAATTAAGTTAAACTAAAAATCATTTTTTAACAGTAATGGTTAAACAGACTAAAAATAAACTTCTAAAAATCTATTATGTAAACTTGACAATAGATTACACTCGTGGGTGGATAATTAGTCAGACATATGGGCTTAAAAAGTTTTTAATGTTTAAGACTATAAATCTTCTTAATAAAATTAGAATGTTGATTTTACCATGAACTAACATTTAAGTGTGAATTGATGAAACTCAGTGAATAAAATATGATCCTGGTTTTATCATTTTGTTGAAATGCTTTAAAATTTTGCATGGACTTTAAAGCTTTCAAAGTCAACTCTTCACTGTTTACATGTGGTTAGATATTTATCATTTTTGTTACAAACGTCAGTCCATAAATGAGGTGAAACAACAACCACATAGTACAATCTTTAAGTAGATGAATTCCTTAGAATTCCTTTTGTAGAACGATTGCCAAATCAACTGAACGAAATAGATTATAAGATCGAAACTAGTATATAAACTTAATGGATAAATTCAGATTACTTTACATTGAGCATGAACAAGAGAAAAAGCATCATGTTATATTAACATCTCATATCAAAATAAAAATATCTTTTGTCAGTCTTTATCAAACAAATATGAATGTAAGCAGCAAGCAGATATCATTATCAAGGTTTGACTTGATAATTTCGAATAAACTGAGCATTTGGTAGATTGTTATAAATAAATTAATATATTTGTAATATCCCAATGAGTAGAAAAATTAAATTTTCTAACGTTTCGTGACTCGGTTTAAGCCAATTCTTCAGAGAATAAACAATCACTGAGTCACGAAACTTTACTGATTTTGAGCAGTTAATGTTTATCTTTACTATTTTTAAATCATTTTAAGAATTGCTCAATCATTTTAATTTTCTGACAGATAGTTGAAAGGAAAGTATAAGCAGAATTGTATGATCTTTATCTTGAATTTAAATTTGCAAATTTATTTAGGAATGCTGAGGAAAAGTCCTATTATATGTCTTATATAAATGGTTAATTATTATCATTAGAATTGGTTTTGAATACGAATTAATATCATTTCACTTACCAGATTAAGTTAGAGATCAAAAACAATAACATGATTGTTAACTTCAGATCACAATAAAGTAAATACAAATAAGCTATATGTGTAATCTCAGTAACTGTGATGAAATATAATCAGTTTATTTTTAAGTAAACAGGTTCAATTAATACTGTAGGGCATACAGTAAGTAGGAGCCCGAAGACATGAAGATAATAAATCTATAGAGAAAAAGAACAGTTACAAATAAGGTCATCAAAACGAACGCTTGTGTGAGGATTTTCATAACCTAAAACTTTACTTAAGTAGGAACTGATCAGTTTATTCAAAATGACTAGAAGCTTTGTAATTAATAAATCCGGCTCAGAAAACAAGTATCCATCAACTTACTTTATATGCTTAAGTTTTTACAAAACTGGGTGTTTATTAGTAAGCATTTTTGAAATTTGCCAGAATAAATCACTTCACAAGTTCAAAATCGACGGCATATTTCTGATCATTCGAAAGACTTTTTAAAGTCCTCGGTTGAATATTTGTTCAAAGAAGCGTCTTAAACTGAATATACTTTTATTATTAAATTTTTTTCGGGAGTAACTATATCCATACTGAATAATGATACATGCTAAATGTGTTCTAATCCCTTAGCTGTTTTATTATTGTGGCCGAAATTGTAAAAGCCGATTATCTTTGGAAATTTGTAAAGGAATAACAGCTTTTCGGAGAAAAAAATAACACAACTCAGATACAATTCTCTGTAAACTAGGATTCAGAACAGTTAAGTAAATGTAAAGTTAAAAATGAGCTCGTTGTCTTGGTCACTCGTGAATTCCCTTACTAACCCACATTGAAGTGAAGTCATATACTTAACCTTTTTCAAGCAATATTTAAATTAGATGAAAGACACTGTAGCGGTAAATAAATCCCTAAAATAAATAGCTCTGTAAGTTTTCGACATTGGATGCTGACCACATGTTTTAGTGGACTCATCTAGCTGAAGGCGCTCGGTCAGGCATCCGTACCAGATCACGTGTGGTAACGCCGTGCCCAACATCTACCGCAATCGCTAGCCAGATTAAATCAGAGGATTCCGATATATTGGTTGTTGCCAAATATACTCTTCCGATCTCCTCGACTCTGTCTTTTGATTTCTCTGGGTGGGAACGAATCATATTAGGTGTTACTGGTAGAAGCGTTGTCACACTCTGAATATCTGTGTCATCTTCAACACCTTTGGTTGAGTAAATAAAATCTGTGAAAATGATGAGAACTTTTCAAATGGCACTCACATAAACCATGGGCTCAACACATTTCATCATACTTGATTTATTAATCATTCATCCGTTAAAAATTTCGAAGTCACATCCAAATACTCCAAGTTATTTACACCATACAAACACCGGAAAATATGCCTTGCCTAGTTCATCTTTTCATTCTACTAAATAAAATCATCACCCTATTGAAAACAGAAAATTACTTCACCGTTGATAACTGTGTAAACTGCATAATTTCCATCTATTCATTTACTGTGAATATCAAATTCTATTTTTAAGTTGAATAACCTTTCAGAGCTTGAAAAAACATATCATAATCTTTTACCATTTTGTGGTACGTCAGTCAATATTTGACCTACCGTACGTCGTGAATTTTTTAGCTGACCTAGCGAATCATTTGAATTATTTTGTCTAATAACTGTACATTAACAAGAAACGTCTACACATTAATTGTTTTATACGCATAATACTATACACCTTTTGAAATAGTCGCATATAAATTTCTTTCGCAGTTTTGACAAATAACTTTTAGTATTTTCAAAGGTTTAGTATCCGATTTTACTACTTTTCTATTAAGCGGAATGGATAAAATATGACTTTCTAATGTGATATTCTATCTGTATATATTGTGTTACATATCCGCATACACATCATATTATTACAATGCTTATGCTTAATTCATGTGAAATACGGGAAACTTTGTGTGGATTCGCTTAACTTAAATTTCAGTGGAACACACTGTGCTGATTTTATTGATGTCAGAATAGTGTTAAACGTAAAGAAATGGTGAATTAATAAAGCAGAATGACTAATAATATTGCATTTTCATGTAAATCACTTAAGACTAAATTATAGCATCGAAGGATTCAAAAATTTATCTTATACTTGAATATTGGTAATGATACATCTAAAGTTATAAAGTCATCTGATATCACCTTTCGTGACTTTAAATAGTCAGGATCAAACAGTTTAGTGACGGTTAGAATAGGGTTATACATCTAACCTGAGCAAATTTATTGCAGTGAAAACTGAATGTTCGGAAAAGTGTTGTAATGCAAGTAGAAAATCACAAAGATGATACTCAACACTCGAAATGAAACAGAACAAAGGTTTTGAGTGCTGTAGTCACTTTATGAAGATTAATAGAGGGTTAACAAAAATGCGCCTTAGATTTTATACCTGGTATGTATAAACTAATATTAAAATAAACGATTCAAGCACCAAATATATGTTATCAAACATATATTCTAAAACGATTTCATAAGGTAGATAAAACTGATGGGTCATGAACTGTACATAATCATAAGTCAAGGGCAATTTCTGATAATGCTGAAGGATAATTTTGTTTTCGAAAACGTAAATCAATTCGTCTACGTTTGTACATATGATTCTCGATTGAATCATAATTCCTTTGACAGGAAACAAAGTAAAATGTACTTCTGATGAGACCTTAAAGGTTAGCTTGAATCTACACACTTATTTGGATTGAATGACATAATATGAATTATATAAAATTCTCTTCTTATTACTGAAGTCATATATTTTAAAAATATAGTTAGATACTACTTAATCCAGGCACTTTCTGTAAATGTTTTGTTTCACCGTTTCAAGTGATTATTCCAATTCAAGTTTACCTAGTTTACGTTAACCAGACCTACATGCATATTATGATATAAGAGTATTTAATCAAAGAAAAAAATTGATGTCATCTAGAAAAAGGATTATACTTCAGGTCAATCTCTTAAAAAAGATTACATTGGGTTAAAATATTTCCAAGTATAGAGAACTACACTTAAATTAAAAGAACAACATCGGTATTTAAATGAATACAATAATTCCATAAGTAGTTCCTTCTATTAAAATACCATATCAAGTATATGATATTAGATCTCCATATGATTTCGTATTAAAAATAAATAGAATAGATTAGTTACTAAACATAATCAGCTGTAAACTAATCACTTTTATTTCCTTACTTTTCATTGGTTATTTATTTTCCGACAATGTGACATTCTGATTGGTTAATTTATCACAAACTTTTCTATATATAAATAGCTCAGAATAAAAAAACAAACAGAACATGATATAATTTATATTAAATTTATAATTAAATGAACGTCAACTTATAAACAAAACTTGATTACATAATCTTGTTTTATACCATATGAAAATGATTGAAGATATTTGTAGTAATTCCAAACTATTCCTATCAAAAAGTCTTGATTTTATATTAACAACAAATAGTCAACTATTTGAATCAAATACAAATAGAATGAATCATTATTTAAATAAACATGATAATTCATCATTATTATTTTTAAATGAATATATTAAAAATGTAACAGAAAAATTAAAAGGTATACAAAGATTTAAACAACAATTATATATATGTAATATAATTAATTTATTATGGATGTATATACCACCAATTATATTTATACTTGGAAGTTTAGGTAATATTTTATCATTTGTTATATTAAGACATTCATCAACTGGTTCAATGACAATATTTGTTTATTTAATTGCTCGTTCAATTGTTGATGAAATAGTATTAATTATTGGATTATTACGTAGATGGTTTGATAAAATATTTGATACGAAATTTGAGAATACATCAAATTTTATGTGTAAAATGATACATTTTTGGGGAACATCATCAAGTTTATTATCTGTATGGTTAACTGTAAGTTTAACAGCAGAACGTGCATTAGTTGTTAGTTTTCCATTACATGTTTCACGATTAATTAGTTATAATCGTGTAAGAAATCTTATCATAATTTTAAGTATATTATGTGCAATATTAAGTTTACATTTTTGTTTTACAGTAGGAATTACTTCAAATTGTTCTCATAAATTTTCTAAACCATCATCATCTTCTTCTTCTTCATGGTTAACAACAAATCAAACTATACAAATGAATTTAACTATTCCATTTATTAATTATAATACAAAAATAAAATGTTTTGAACAATGTTCCATTTTACCACAATATTCTTCATTAAATTGGTATTGGTCTTCATTTGATGCAATTTTATATTCATATTTACCATTTTGTTTAATATTTACATTTAATATTATTATATTAAAATCAGTATATGATGCAAATAAACAACGTAAACAATTACATATATTACATAATTCTATATTTAAATCATCAAAAAATCAATTATTATTATCATCATCATCAACGTCATCATCATTTATAAAAACAAAATCAATAATCAATCAAAAAAATAAACAAATCAATAATATAAATGATAATATCAAACAATTAACCATTATATTATTGATTATATCATTTTCATTTTTATTTACAACATTTACAATTGTATTTATAAAACTTTTAGCGCAAAATTTAAATTTAAATGATAAAAATAAATTAAATATAAGAATATATTTACGTTTAATCGATACTATAGCTGAATTATTTATGTATATTAATCATGCAATGAATTTTTATTTATTTTGTGCAACTGGTAAAACATTTCGTAAACGTTTATTCTCATTATTATTATTATTATTTAATCAATGTAAATATAATAAATTTAATTTTAATCAAAATAATTATTGTTTTTCATGTTTATTATTATATTTTACTCATTCTAATAATCAACTAAATACAAATAAACAATCAAATGAAAATGATATAAATCAAATGAAACCAATGAATAAAATGAATTATAATGATGTTACAATAATATTTGATTCACAAAACATAAATCTATGTAATAGAACACAAATGAATGAAATACCAAGTATTGAAGATAAGAATACAACAATGGAATTAATATCATATAGATTAAGTACATCTTTAATAAATAATTCATGTCATATATATATGAATCATAATATTGAAGATAATTATGATTCGGATACAATTAATAATAATAATAATACATGTCTTGATAAATCAAAAAACAAACTTTGTAATGAAAGTAATGAACAATTATCATCAATAATAAAACATTTTTCCGAAATTGAAAGTATTCCTAATCAATTATATTATGACAGAAGAAAACTGTGTCATCATTATCATCATCATCATCATCGTCAACAACAAGAACATATCGGTAGGAATTTCAGCTTTGATGAAAATCAACATAACATTGAAGATAATGAAAGTAGTTATTCAAAATCGGAATCTTATAAACGACAAACATCTACAGAGTCTTTACAAACTATATAATAAAATATATTTTCTTTGTTTTTTAAAATATAAAACTTCAGAGTTTTAATAAATACTTATTTAGGAATGTGTTTAATTCAGATTAGATTTTAGTTTATTTAAAATCTTTACATAATTTACTATTCATGTTTATGATTCAAATTGTAAATCAATACTGTTTTTTTTGGAAATAAATTCTGTTTACTGTTGTTTTTTTGTTTTAAAGGTTTGATTTATATGTACAACTAGTAATAGATGATATCTTTTGAATCCCACAATAGGACGAAACGACCGTCCAGTGCTTCCAGGTTTTCTATGATGGTCTAGCTTCAACTGACTCATGATTTTAACCATTGAAATTACTATAATATCCACAAAACCCATCTGATATTAACCAACATATGATCACTAATGACTGGCTTCAAGATATATATCCTGGAGTTCTAGTGAGAAGCAGTGACCAGTGGAGTTCAACCGGGTCAGTTGTGAGGGAGTAACTCACTGATGACAATGGTGGATGTGTCACTCAATTTCGTGGATTGATTGAAGTTAGGTAATAACACCGTTGGATGCCGGCTCAGTGGTCTAGTTGGCTGAGCACCTGGAGCGAGACCGATAGGTCCTGGGTTGAAATCTTGCAGGGGGTGAGGTCGTGGATGAGCACTGCTGAGGAGTCCAACAACGGGACGAAACGGCCGTCCAGTGCTTCCAGATTTTCCATGATGGTCTAGCTTCAACTGACTCATGATCTTCACCATTGAGATTAATTATTTATATTTACTAGCCTAACTGACACACCCATATAACATAATAATAGACAGTAATAAAATAATGACAATAAATATGTAAAAACATTGATAATGGTGGAAGGAATGAGTATTTATATGTTAATAAATGTGAAAGTTCTAGAAAAAACAAACAAACATTAAAATACGTAAATATTACCAAATAAATGAAAATTGTTATCAACATTAATTTAGAACAGTCATAACATTGAATTGATTAACAAGGTAGAATGAGTAAAACATAGAAATGATTTGAGAATGAAGAAAAGAAAAAATTTTTAGTTGAGCTTGTGAATTCTTTCATTAATTAATAATCAACAGAAGTTATTAGGATAACATGAAATCTAAAATCATATCCTTTTAAATGTATTAGGGGTGAATAATATATTTTAGATGATTTAATTGAAGTTTTTCTTTTAATGTTGTTTTATTTGTCAAGAGATTTTAATTCCATTAGACATGCGATAAAATGGAACTATAATTTACTTTCTCGAGCTTTTTGTTGTTGCTCTTGTTGTTGTTGTCGTTGTTGAGGAAGAAGTAATTGGTTTCATCAGGATATGCTTTATTTATGTAGAATTCTCTTTTTTTCTTAATAGTTAAGCCTTAAAGGTGTTGGTTGAGATCAGGAATCAGTTGATGTTAGACCACCGTTGGAAGGCTGGAAGCACTGGACGGCCGTTTCGTCCTAGTATGGGACTCCTCAGCAGTGCGCATCCACGATCCCGCACCCCGTGGGATTCGAGCCCAGGACCTACTGGCTTCGTGCCTGAGCACTTAACCATTAGACCACTGAGCCGGCATTCAATGGTGTTAGTGACTAACATCGAGCAATCCACGAAATTGCGCGACCAACTTCCATTGTACTGAGGTAGATACCTGTCTCTACCCGACACGGATTAGCTCCACTGGTCACGACTTCTCACTAGAACTCCGAGAATTCCCTCACAAAGCTAGTCACTAGTGAGCACATGTTAATTATCAGTATGGGGTTGTGGAGATTATTAAATTTTGGTTGAGATCAGGTGTATTACACTATTTTTATCAATAATCAACTCCTACCACCTTATACTGCTAATTTAAAAATTTTGAAAAATTCCCATAATATCATTTACAATAACATATATAAGTGAACAATATTGTTTTCGATTAGATACTTATCAGGCTTTACTCTAATATACAGTAATATTTATATGCATATACGAAATTATTAAACTAATTAAGGCAGTTTATGAGTTCATCTGCTCCTGTGTAGAAAGCAATATTGGGCGCACAACCAGACAACTAAACCAAAGAGTTAGTGAACACCTCCCTTCGTGGTTAGGAAAAAGTACTGTGAAGAAAATATGCAGCTCGGTTCTATCACACTTGATCGATAGCGGTCATGTAGTAGACAAAAATAGGTCATTTCAAGTTATTTGTCGTATTACCACTAGTTTTCCTTATGGTGTTCGATCTCATCTATTACATATAGGAGAAGCTATAGAAATTCGAGCTACCAATCCAAGTCTTTGTGTTCATAAGACATTCGTAAAACCCTTATCTCTCTCTTGGCCTTAATTAATGATTTTATTTGTTATTATTTTCCATAATTGTCTATTATTATTTCATCCCCTCCTACCATTTTATTTTATTTTCTCTCAAATATACGCTTCACGGTCCAATTATCTGAACACTTCTTATTACGTAATCTTACAACATTTTATGAATGTTATTTCAGTGTCTATATTTTTCTAGTCGTTGACCTATTTCCCATTATATAACATTGATTCAAGTCTTTATTGTTCTTACCACAACTAGTACACCTATCATCACCCTACCAATTTGTATTTTTCATTTATTTATGTAATCCATTCCACAGTTATCATTGACTCATAAACTGCCTTAATTAGTTTAGTAATTTCGTATATGCATATAAATATTACTGTATATTAGAGTAAAGCCTGATAAGTATCTAATCGAAAACAATATTGATCGTTTATATGTGTTATTTTAAAAATTATGGCAAATTTTTGAAAGTACAACAATCTTATCAAAATACAAAATTCTTTAATGGAGTTATTATAAACCTTATAATAATAACGAATAATAATAAAAGATATTGACTAAGTTGAAATTATGTTATGGCTTGTGACCGCCGATTAGAGTGCAGTGACGTATCGATCGGAACAATGACGCGTAAACCCGTATGAGTAGCCTAGGGTTCTGATTGGTCCTGCTTTCCGCCTAGTCCAGCCAGTTATGTCCAGAACACCAATCTCAGCTTCCGTGATATAAATCATGTATTTCAAACATACTGAGTTTATATACCGATCAAACAGACCACAATGTATCATAAAATAGAAAATAACATTTGTACAAAATCTGGCCAAATGTGACTGTGAATGTGTGAGGCAGTGACTGATTGACAGGGCATAATTCAAGACTGGTAAAACGTATAATAATGGTTCATAGGTCAAAATAAAGCTTATAACAAGAGGAACATGAATATAAATAGCTTAGTTATTCAACAATTATACGATTGAAATATACGTTTAGTATTGTCTCATCAATAGATCCTAAAAGTTACCATTTATTATTCTTGTCGGGACATAACACATTAATAAAATAGTAGCCATCATAAATTGATCTCAATTTACTTTACTAAACATTATAATTAAGAAAACAGAGAGAAAAAGAAAAAAAACTATCTAAATTAAAAGTGAACTCAATAGGTCGTTAATGCACATTTCTGAAGAGTGTCATACTAGGATGGAACGATATTCAATATATTTTTTAATTTAGATCAGTCCGTGATTTCACCGAAACTCCTTTATGCTTTACATAAGCCATTAATGTTTTCAGAATGGTTTCTTACAACCATAATATTCCTTTCATTTTCAATGTTCATTATAATGATTTAGCATTCTCAATTAATGAAATCTTTATTCATAGATTACTGATCTGTAGAGCAAAATAAAACATGAGGTTTCCGGAGTAAAAATTTAAGTCATCATTTCGACTATTACTTTGTGACTTAATTTTTACGTAAAAGAAACATGTTTTTTAGAGAACTAAGACTCAAATAATAAAATGTACTCCTGAAAACGTTTTCAGTAACTTAACCAACTTCTCAATAATTTCAAGAAAGGTTAGTACTTAATAACAAATCATTTTTTTCATTATATTACTTCAAAATCATCCATGGAAAACGAAATACAGTATGTTTCTAACATCAACCCAATGTTAAATGACAGAATTTATTAAACTTGGACAGTTTTGTTTTTCTTATTCTGAATAAAATTGTTTACAAATATCGTTATTGTATATAAGGTATAATCACGTTTACTTAATCTTTCTTGGGATTCGATTTAAATTTTTTCTAATTTATGCAAAACCCCTTAACAAAGCTTAGTGATTGAATAGAAACCATTTTATTGATATTTATAGTTGACATTGATTTAACTGAATATGACTTAGTTCATTCGAACACAATATGTAAAGAAATTCAACTAACATACTATTACAAAGTTATTCTCTTGAAAAATATTGCATAATAACAGTAGTATCTAGTGATATTAAACAATTTAACTATGTATGTTAACTTTTTTCGGGATATCGGTAGATTTGACCTAGATATTATTACCCAAGTGATTTCGTTATTGTTTTGGAAAACAACAAGGAAACTTGCCTTGAATAGAGACGAAATCTTTAATATAAATTTATAACAATTCCAATTCCTAATCGGAACGTTTTCGGTTAAATTATTTAGGTCAAACGACGAATTCATAGTCAGTAAGTATATGAAACAAATGCAGGAAACCACAAAAATAGATACTTCATTCATAGAATCTTTGGTTTTTGTATTCATTATGTGTAAACAAAACATTGAAGTATCAGAAGATAATTTTTAAAAAAAAAAGGAAAACATAACATTCTAGATTACATAACATAATCGATGTTCTCAAGCACGCAACAAAAGTAATATAAACAGATAGTGAGAGAGAGAGATGAAGTGGGTAAGTGAACGGAAGGCAAACATGAGTTAGACAAATAACTTGAAATTTGTAGCGACACAGAAAACCAAACAAATCTCTTATGAACCTAATAACATTTGAAATATGAAGATGCTATGAACAGGTTTTTAAGTAACTATTATGCTATCAGACACTGCATTTAGCATGTAAGCCTACATTAAATTTGTCTTTAGGCTCTTGCTCAAAAAGAATAAGTAAAGTACCAATTTTGTAAAATCCTTCAACGCATCAATTTAATTTTCTATCCTTCGCATGACAAGACTCTGTGATCCCTTAAGACATTTCATTGTATCAGAAGGGGTTTTGTGGAGATTGTAGTAATCTAAACAGTTTGAGATCATGAGTCAATTAAAGCTAGACCACCGTGGAAAACCTGGTAGCATTGGACGGCCGTTTCTTCCTATTGTGGGACTCTTCAGCAGTGCGCATCCACGACCCCGCGTCGCGGGATTCGAACCCAGGATCTATCAGTCCTTCTGATACTAATCAACATACGCTCACTAGTGACTGGCTTCAAGATATATATCCTGGAGTTCTAGTGAGAAGCAGTGACCAGTGGAGTTCAACCGGGTCAGTTTTGAGGGAGTAACTCACTGATGACAATGGTGGATGTGTCACTCAATTTCGTGGATTGATTGAAGTTAGGTAATAACACCGTTGGATGCCGGCTCAGTGGTCTAGTTGGCTGAGCACCTGGAGCGAGACCGATAGGTCCTGGGTTGAAATCTTGCAGGGGGTGAGGTCGTGGATGAGCACTGCTGAGGAGTCCAACAACGGGACGAAACGGCCGTCCAGTGCTTCCAGATTTTCTATGATGGTCTAGCTTCACTTGACTCATGATCTCAAACTATTTACATTTCGTTGTTATGGCTTAGCAGTTTTGAAAGGCGAACTATCCTGTTCTTTTTCAAATAAATATATGCACTTATACAACTGCAAATCCTGGAAATAAATGTCTTAACTTATCTCGACTTTGAGACAAAGTATCTTAATTAAAACTTCACACCCGAAACGACCATGAATATTATACCACAAATCTGACAGTCAAGTAAGCTTACGCTAAAGTACTCTCATCGATTCTCTGATTTAGAATTACTGCTTTAAACTTACACATTTTGCTTCATCTTTGTAATGTCGGTTTCTATATTGAGCCCATACAGCTTATTCTAGCTTTCGGATAGACCAGTTTATTCATTCTTCTTGAGTTACATTTTGACCTTGGCAATTATTCGCTTATCAACCTTGACTATTTTTATATAAGCGTATGTGAGTGCACTTCTTATCCTATTCATCACATATCTGTAATTTATTATTGTGTGACTATAAATATCTATTCACGTTTGATTAAACTGAGTTGGCTCACTCGCCTCTAGTGCGCATCATTTGGTTTCGCCTCCCTCTCTTATTCGCTTTCTTTGCTCCGTCTCCCCGATCGCCTTTGTGGATCAACGATTGTACGAAATAAATGTACTGGAAACCTCATTCTCGTATTCGACTCATTTGTTTCATCATTCATCAACGCGATTTAAGTTGATGATTATATACGAGGATCGGCTACATGTATATTTCAACAACAATCATTCATACGATCCAAATGGAGTCAGATATAGGGCCGTTAAAGCTTTAACGCGATTGAAAATTAGTGTTGTCTGTAAGTAGCTACTCACTCATCCAATGAAGTATTCTAACTAAATCTTTTCTTATAGTTGAATAACTACCCTATTTTCTTTTAAAGTGAATAAGTTTAATTATCAATCCACATCTTAGACGTTTTACATAAGTATCACAAAACGAAAAACTAGCTCGTTTCATTAAATTTTCTTAGTAAAATTGGTGTGTTTTCACAAGCATAATACAAGATTGCTTCTTGATTGGACGTTTACCAAGAAAAAGACAACAACATAACTGTAACAAAATGGTATTTTTCAATCTTGAATTGAAATTTGACAAGAATTTTTCTAGTTATCTCGTAGCAATCTCACTCATTACTTTATCTTGATAACTTAGTGTAGATAACATTTTCTGCTATCAGTGTAAAGTTATCAAGATTAACCTCAGGTTATCAGAAATAATATAATAAATAAACAGGTAGAAGTTACAAGGAGTTCATTATTTGAAAGTGTTTATTAATTTGAATAATTTGTTCAGAAGAATGTTAGAACAACAGCACTTCTAAATAGATTTCGTTTTACTAAAATTATGTTATGCTCCATGATATTCATTAGTAGTTTATATCAGTAATAAGTGACTATATAGTTAGTAATTACCGTCTCAAAAAGCATGTAAAACATGTTCTCAGATCAAATTATTGATTAATGTTTTTTAATCTTTTTATTTATCTTCCTTTTTTCTTTATTACCACCAATAGCGAGACTAGGTTATCAGACGAGACTATTATTTATGAACGAACCAATAAGATATAAGATAACAAGTCTTAGATTTTGGTGCGAAATTCAGTCATCTATTTGGTTAAAGAACGTTTTGGGATTTTAGCTGATGTCAGTTTGTGACAAAAACTTTAAATTAAATTCCTAACCCTAACCATCAATTGTAAATCATAATCCGTATTCTTCACTCAAGTTTATAACTCTCATTTAGCCCTAGAAAGTAGATAGGCATTTTTCAAGACCCTTTTTAACATCACTCAAAAGTCGTTCATAAATTATGGTCTCATCGGTTATCAAAATAAAAGACGTAATATGACTTCATTGAAGTCATGAACTGATCTAAATTACACCAGCATTCAATAAATGATATGAATGACATAATTTAATTTGACTTTTGTTAAATAGGATTAGATATGCTATCAGAAAGGCTAAATATGATTTAGCTAGGTTTCTGTTACCTTTTGTCATTACCGTCGCAGATAGATAATGTATCGAGTTATTGTTGATTGTTTTTCCAATCAATTTATTGCCCCTTTCTCCTAAAACATACATTTGGAGTTAGCAATAATCCAATAACAAAAGTGTATTAACATATTTTGCTCTATTTTTGTCAAACTATCAGTTCAGATATTGACGAACATTCGTATATTTGTCTATTGTATTCATATATCTTCCCAAAAACTGTTTAGTTAATTTATTATTCAGTGTACTTTTAAATACTTAGTAGATGAAATGAACCGAAAAGGAATCAAATTGTCTGAAATCCTGTTCTAATATGACTTGAAAAAGTAGTAAACATTTATTCTTGCTATGAGTTGACATATCACGCATGCATAATAAAGTATTCAGCTCGTACTTTTCAGTCATCTTTTATCTACATAAAGCACTCCATCCAGAGAGGTATTTTCCGAGAATTTCTTTTGCCTTGATACATTAATAGGTTCATATGAAAACATCTTAGTAACAGAATATGTGATTTCTCTGTTATATTTTTCTTCAATTTTCTTATCAATAAAGTAATTGAGTAGCTATTTTCAGTAAGCTGATTTCCGAGAAGATCAAGTTCTTCACTAAACCACTGTCTGTTACAAAAATGATACATCCGGTATCAGACAAAATGAGAAAGATTTATCTCTCTACTTTATAGTACCTAATTATCTAAGCTCACAAGCTAATGATCAAATGTTTGCTTCCTATAGATGAACCTTTATAAAAACCTGCAAATATTCCTAAGTAAAATGAACTTAGTTCTTAGTTCTTACATATTAATTTCTTAAATGAAACCCTTCCTTAAGTAAATTAAAACAAACCCTTAATTTTTCCAATTCTATTACATTCACTAAAATCGAGTGTAAATCACTAAAACACGATAACGAAAATGATATGAAAGACGTTTTCTTGTGAACTATGAACATTTTTAAATTGATAATCGGTTAATAATCATGAGAATGACAAGTAGTCACTTTTTATGATCTGTATGCATTTCTCCTTACATTATTAATATTGTTCTGGGATCTGTGTCTCATGATAGTTTGTATTTTAATGAACATCACCTACTTACCTTTCAATGAATCACCGAACTAACTTAAATTTTATTTTAATGTTTTTTCCGTCAGCTTAAAACTGAGCATTTTCTCAGAAACTCTACGCTTCATGTTCAGCCATAAATCGTCACTATTACAATTCATATTGATGAGTCTACTAACTGAGCGCTAGATTCAGTTCCTAAGCTTTTCTAGTAACCCTCAGGCTAGATCTACACGGCAACTTGAACACGAGAGAAAAGGGGCAAAAAATATGTTAGAAACGCTTAACTCTAAATGTTGTTCTATGTTGTTTTTTTGTACTTTTATAAGATATGTTACATTCATTTATCATTTTATTGATGACTGAATTAAGTGGAATGAATTTCCTTTTTTTTTATCGAAAGTTTGCATGAAACCTTTGGATACATTTTGAGGACGAAATAAATTGATAATTTAAGAAAATTACTAAAATTTAAACCCTAGAATGAATGAATATGGGGTTTCCTAATGATTTTAGACATACTTGATAGGTGATAACTAATTAACATTATTTCTTCTAGACCGTTTTCACTTATTTAATACCACGAATTAAAACAAAAACAAAACAGGAATAGTCTTTTAGACTATTGGTTGCTCTATATCAATCGATAAAATGTATGCCAAGTTCTTAGTGTACATCAAATTCTATCAGTCATGTTGTAACGTTGCCACTTTTCTAAATAACTTAAGATCTCAATATATTTTTAATATTAAGTGGTTAGAAATTTTCAGTTAGAAACCATGAGCCTAAGCTTCATGATAATTAACAATCGTACTATAGGAGGTCAATCATAAACCTAATACCCCAGTAGTAACGTCTCATAATTTGAAGGTTAATCCCACAGGATGTATCAGTCGTGTCGAGATTTCAGGCACACCTCCTTAACAAGTGATGATTTTTGTAAAACATAGATACAAAACATTCTTTCGATTACATTCAACCACCCTACATCATTTTGACTAGAGTATTTGATGACTAATATGATGCTGGTTATTATTTACTGATTTTTATAAACTTGACTTTTTGAGGCATCTTTAACGTGTTATTAGTCACGCTAGTGTTTAACATGGAAATAGGATGGTGGTTGACTGAGCAAAAATTCCTCGTAGAATATAAGACTAGTCTGTCAAATACAACATCGTCAGTCATATTTCTACGACTTAAAGATTTAAAAACAGAGGTATCTTGCGATTATTCCAATTCTTTTACCTCCTAAATAGATTAGCTTCCTGTGTGATTACATGTCATCATATATTTCTTTTCCAGCATGCTGAAAATGTGATTAATGTAAATCGTTTCATGTCAACTGAAGTTACTAGCTTATTGCAATTTATGATCGTACTGAAATATAATGCTACTGTAGATAAATGCGAAACGATGGGTACTTTTTATTCTAATTAGAATATTTAATATTCCTAGTTTTATTCATATCTTTTATATTTTGTGAACTTCTGCTTTAATGTATTAAGAAATATCATGAAATTAAACAAATCTCAACACATCGTTTTTCTGAATCAAGTGAAAATGATCGGAATACTATTGGTTGTTACATCCCGATGAGAATAATGAATGGTAACTGTTGGGATCTATTACTATACGTATATTTTTATCGTATTATTACTAAGTAACTAAAGTAACCAAATTCGTGTTTCTTTTATTATAAACTTTATTTTGACCTATGAACTATTATTATACGATTTACCATTCTTGAGTTATGCTCAGTCTATTAATTACTATTTCCTACATTCACAACCACTTTTGGCTAAATCTTGTAAAAATTTCATTTTCCATTTTATGGTACGATGTGGTTTTAGTGGTTTGTATATAAACCCAGTATGTTTGAAATACATGATTCATATTGCAGAAGCTGAGATTGGTGTTCTGGACTTAACAGGCAAGGCTAAGCCGGAATCGGAACCGTTAAGGACTCTAGACTGCTCGTACGAGCTTTATGCGTCATTCGTCCGGCCGATAATTCACTGTTCTCTAGTTGGCGGTATCATTACGTTATACAATGATATAGGCACGAACCAACAAGTTATAACATTGGTAATCGAGTTTTTTTCTAAGAAAATATAGTTTGTTGACTAGTAAAAGTAAGAAGTAAACTCAAAAACGATTGGTATACACTAATAGTCTAAATATGAATTATTAAACATTATGTGAGTAAGAAAGTTCGGATAAATATATGAAAGAATAAATGATGATTTTTTGTCCACACATTATTATAGGTTTATGAAATAAGTCTGTTTTAAAGACAGTATCTGCAAAGTGGTAATGCTCTAAATTCATCTAAAACTTCTCATAGATTACCCCTAACAGTCGTTAAAATAAATAGAAGAAAGCAATAAATTTACTAGCCAATCATCGTACTGTCTACAAAACGTGAATTCTATATTTATTCCACTTTTATGAATTTGATTTATGTGTCTAGTTCATTTTGTTTGAAGTGTGATGTATGCTGGATAGGACATACATTACGCAAATCATCAAACTGCATCACGAGACAAGCCCCAACTTGGAATCCTGAAGGGAAGAGGAAAAAAGGAAGGTCAGAGAACACATTACGTTGGGAAATAGAAACAGACATGAAAAATATGAATAACAACTGGAAAGAGTTGGAAAGGACTGCCCAGGACTAGGTTGGATGGCGAATGCTGGTGAGCGGCCTATGCTCCTTCACGAGGAGTAACAAGCGTAAGTAGGTAAGTGGTGTATGTTACTTATGTGGACAGACATAAGTAGTATGTAACATCAATCAGAAGGAACAACAAAGTTTGAGACAATTGGTGGAGGATTAGTAAATGAAGTATTTAATGTATGGTTTTCACATTTTATAGGAGGACGATCTGTAATATTAAATTGGTTGTCTTCATCTGAATGTTCGTTCACTGCAGAAGTTTATGTGCACACATTGTTTCAAAGTATTCACATATCAATATAAATACTACTCTTTATTTGAAAATGAAAGATCGTAAGAGGCATTTTTGATTACACCAGTGTATGATGCTGAATTTTATCACAAGTTTTAATTTTATTTCACTAATTTATATTTTCTTTTCAAATGGTATCTTCTATACCTAGTATTTCCTATTAACACTGATACCTTTACTATTATGAGATTTAGCCTGACAATTTTATTTATCGGCACTAATGGGGTAAGGCGACTTGAGCCGATGTACATACATACCAGAATCTATTTTGTAACTGACTGACGGACTGATTGTCATTTCATTAGATACTTCTATTAGGGTGTAATATCCTAGCCATACTTTTAGTAGTTTCCTTATTAACACGTCAATGGAAAAATTTGTTTAAAAATATCAAATAATAAAATATTGATACAACCATTATTAATAGTAAACATTTCATACATTAGAACCAATTTACTTAGGTCAATTAGCCTTTTATTTATAACAGTACAAATTGGATTATCCCTGTTCGCCCTTCAACTTCGTTATTCCATTTTTAGCATCCTAGTAGTAATGTTGAATTATAATAAATAAAGTTGAAGTTTTACTTACTACAGTATTACAGATCCAAACAACAGTTGTTGTAAACACTTTATTTCAATTAAGAAATACATTACTTGAAAGTTATTAAGTAGTATTATCTAGTCACTACAGACTAAAAAATATCTACGACAATACGATTATAATACTTAAACACTTAAATAAAGTAAGATAAATTGTGAATCACTTTTCTAGATGCTCAATGAATAATAAAAGTCAGTCGCTGGCTTTCATGAATAATCATGTCTTTTTTTTACAAATTCACTTAAATTATTAGTTTATTTATTAGTTGAGTTCATGAGTCAATTGAAAGTAGACCACTATGGGTAACCTGGAAGCACAGGACGGCCGTCTCGTCCTAATGTAGAACTATAGATTATATTATTATGCATGTTTTATTTCATTGCATGCTAATTTGTGAAATATTTCTATCTACTGATTAAACCTCTCATTTCTTTATTCTATCAATCTATGATATTATATTTTCAAGTTGATTGAAATAACCCATATTAAATATATGCAATAGTGAATTGTTTCAAGACTCTTCCTTAATATATCATTTATCTTTCTAAATCTATGCGGATCCTGTTGCCATCATATTGTACACATAGTCAAGAATATGTACAAATATTTCATACTTCATCACTTAAATGCTTAATGTTTTTTTCTGATTTACTTACTATAATTTGACTTGAGTCAGCTACATCGGTTTATCTTTAAAGGAACTCATTATTGAAATCCGAGGCCTTCGTCTTGTATCTACTTAGAACCTGCAACCTAACGGCATTTGTTTGAATTTTTTTCAAGTTTAAAACACTTTGCAAATTATAAATTAAACATAATGCCAATAATGAACTAATGACATGAATGTGGATAAAAAAACAAAGAATAATCCCATAAAGTTACTAAAAAGTAGTAGTTATAAAGAGATAATCATTCAGTTAATATGTTTAACGACTTGAAACGCTTGAAAATTCTCTATATTGTATTATTTTCATTTTTATACTTCTTTTCTTTTTGTTTGTTACAAATTGATCATTGTTGAACAACTTCATTCCGTACAAACATATTCAATCCCAATAAACACTAAACTGATACATCACACAAGATTAATATAAAATGAAATGATGCATAGAATCTTTTGCTAATAGAGGAAAAAACACGCATTTAACAATTGAGAATAATCTATGAATATCTCTCATAAGATTGAAAAAAATGCGTTTTAAGGAATAAAATACTTGGATACTCATTTGTCATTATTTGAAATCCATTGATTTTTGAACAACGTTTTTTTCTAAATTTACATGAAATAATGATCTAAGTAAAAAATTAGAAAAATGTATATTACACTAGTTGATTCAAATGAATGGAAATGTATTGTATGGGTTATGTTTCTCATATCAACATAATTTAAAGTTACAATGTATTTCTGGAAAGTGATGTTATCTATGAATGAATTGAATTGTACTATAAACATTGTAGTCGTAGTAGGTAATAACCATACGAAAAGTAGAATCACACAGTAAACAGATCATTATGAGTAACATTTGAATATGTCATTCTAGTTATTTTATTTCAGCTCATTATTGATAACAGAATCTATAAAGGTGTAAGATTAAATAATTTTATGGAATAACATCATTGGCAACTGTTTTCAACCTAAAGCAAGAATAAAAAAAAGCATTCTGAAGGAATGAATTGAGGAAATGAATCATAGTGTAGTGAACGAATACTTGGTGAAGATAACCAATATATTGTTTAATACAAAATTGTAGAATGTCTTCGTAAAATATGAAATCCATACATTGAATACATTATCTGCACATTATCCATCGATTAGCTCAAATGTCATCATCCCTTCATTCCTGTTTTTATTTCAATTACTAACTGTTTACATTCTTGTTCTATTCAACTCGATCTTCTTAACGTTTTGCTTTGAGGCATTTCACTTCTGATTAGTGTTACATACAACGTATGTCTGTCAACATAGGTATCATGTACCACAACACTAAATGTTGAATAGAACTGGACGTAAAATGTCAATAAAGCAAATACTAAAGACTATCGAGTTTTTTTTCCACTAATTTAATCCATTTAAGATAGTAAATTTCAACGGTTAAGATCGTGAGTCAGTTGAAGCTAGACTACCATGGAAAACCTGGAAGCACTGGACGGCCGTTTAGTCCTATTGCGGGACTCCTCAGCAGTGCGTGCCTACGACATCGCCCCCTGCGAGGTTCGAACCCAGGACCTACTGGTTTCGCGCCCGAGCACTTAACCGCTAGACCACTGAGCCGGCATCTAACGGTGTTAATGTCTAACTTCAACTAATCCACGAAATTGAGTGACGCATTCACCATTGTCTTCAGTGAGTTACTATCCCACAATAGGACGAAACAGCCGTCCAGTGATTCCAGGTTTTCCATGGTGGTCTAGCTTCAACTGACTCATGATCTTAACCATTGAAAATCCCAATATATACTAATACTTTTGTAATTGAATAACACAAGAATATCCATTTCTGTTTCCATAATTTAGTTTAAATCTTTGTTAAGCATCTATTTTACTTTGTCATTGAACATTATCACCTTATTATTTGGGTATTTATATGAATCGAAATGTGAATTTTTAATTTTATTTTCGACTATTTCCTTTTGTAATACCAACGTTTGGCTTTAAAGCATAATGTTAACAGTTTTATTTATGATTTGTATAGTTAAACATCTTTAAAGAGACTAGTTATAACTTGATCCAATCAATTCTAATAGTATTATTTGTTAATATGTAGAAGTTACCATTATAATTGTAACCAAAATGAATATTATTCTCAGCTATTGAAAAATAATTTATTTTCATCAGTATAGCTTATGGAGATTATTAAGTTTTTGATTGTGATCATGAACCGATTGGTGTTAGACCACCATTGAAAACCTGGAAGCACTGGAAGTTAGGCGTTCGCGCACGAGACTGATGGCCCTGGGTTCGAATCTCGCGGGCGGGGTAGTGAATGCACACTGCTGAGGAGTCCTACAATAGGACGAAACGGACGTCTAGTGCTTTCAGGTTTTCAGTGGTGGTCTAACATAAATCGGTTCATGATATCAATAAAAAAAACTTATTTTTATAATGAAACAATGCATGATATTATCTTTATTCACAGGATATTATTTTAATTAAATGAATGTCTTATTTATGAATTCATTTAGAACTTTGTTTACCTATTGGTTTAAAAATAGTCACTAAGAAGTCATACGAAGTCAGTTTTTTTGTCCATTTTATCAATGAGCATTACAGTTTATTTGCAAACTGAGAGAAATTAGAAACTAAATTAATAAGTCAAGTGCTCAAAAATGTATCATGAATATTGACTAATAAAATAAATGATATGATGCCCATAATTATAAAAATAGATTACTGTGTTTGATGTAATCTTACTACGTCATAACATTCGGCTAAATACTGTTATTCCCAATGGAGCATAAGCCGCTGACCAGCATTCTCCAACCCACTGTGTTCTGAGCCTTCCTCTCTAGTTCTATCCAACTGTTATTTGGCTAAATAATTTATCAGATATTTTCTAATGGAATTCGTTGATTTATCTTTGAATTGTTGTTAGAACATTGGTATTCCAGAGACAGTCGACCAAACTTATTGATGAGTACAAAATAAACTTTAAAAAAATATTTCTAAATTAATTCTTCAGTTATTCAGTGTTTTGTAAAATGAACCATTTTGCCAGGTTGCTGAGTTCAATAACATAAACTGTAGAAAAATATTTAGAATTTTAAAAATAATTTCTCGTCTGTTATATGTGGTGAAAATTTAATGTCAAGATATTTCAATAGAAAATTCATGGTTTATACTCATTCATAATTTACTGTTGTGTTTGAACTCCAGGTAAAAGCAACCGCTTCAATGAAAATTTAATGAATGTGGAAAATCCTACTTGAAGCCAACTACCTAATATTTGTGTGTATCTTATGGTTTCCACCCAGTACTTTTAGGTCCATCGACGAGCACTTAAGGTTCAGACTAAAAATAGTTGGTTAAACTGTCAATGTCATCACGTTTGTGAGTATACGGTTTTACAAAAAAAAATATTATAAACGCAAATGTGTGACATGACTTCTTTATTTTTTTAATAAACCTCGTTGGTCGATATAGTCATCACAAACTGAGAGTGATTCAGTTATAGGTTATTAAGAAATGTAACTTAATTAGGACATATTAGCTTCACTTACATTCCGATATGCCATAATGTGTTTTATGAAACTTTCTTTCTGAAAGTACATGTTGTATATAGTACAAAACGTGAACATTCCTTTGTAAATTGTTTGACCTTATAACCATAATTTTATCAAATCTCAAGTTTCAAAACATCAAAGAATTTTCAAATAATCGAGAAATTCTCTTTACCTTATTTTATTTTCTAAGATTAAAACTTTAACTATTTACTTAATTCTTTGTTAAATAATGAATACTATCCAGTTTTGTTTTAAACATAGTAGTTCTGCTCCAAACCCAAAATAAATTAAGTTACTATAATATTAGATTTTATGATAAACTCTTATTAACATGAAAAAAAACTCAAATTATCTGAGCATTATATAACCGTCTTACCCTTCTAAGTTGATGAACAATGAATAAGTAATCACTATACAATTAAACCAATCAAAAAAACATGTCTTATTTATATCACTGCATAACTTATTAATAACCAAATGCTGATACATATTTTTTTCTGATTACATCTACATACTGAAAAATTAAGATGTGGTGCCAGTGAAATTCCACTGATTCTACTCAAATCATCAGGCAGTTAGGTCATTCAATATCGAAAAAATCGTCGATCCTCGTCAGGGTCAAGGACAACCAACGCGCATCAGTTAATCGTATGCCATGGACTAGCCCATGTGGTGGTGGTCTTACTTTCCCTTGTGTCTACTTTAACTAATATATTTTTGTAATAACGTCCTTTGTGTTGTACAGTCTTAAAAACATCTATAGTACCTTGATACGTCAATGGGGCAATCCACATAAGGTGCTAACCACGAGGTGTGACTTCAAAGTTAGCTGGTTCGTCACACCATTTCAGTCTAACTGTAATAGGTACCCAATCATTTCGACACAGATCATCTACGTTGGTGATCTACAAAGTTATTACAATGCTAAAAGATTTCTGTTTATGAAATTTTTCTCAGATTGTTACACAATTGTTCCACATTCTATATCAATCCAAAATATCTAAATGATAACTTATAATTTTATTTTGTTTCAATGTACTCATTCATTTTCTCAAATTGTAATGGAAGTGTAACGGAAGTTTGCTCAAAATGTTTCCAGATTTATTAGAATTCCTTATTATGGATATCTTTTGAACAGTTCTATATCTTCACTGCTTTCTCAAATGGAGTTGATTTCATGATGTAAATTCACTAATTAGTAAATTTTCATCAAACTTTTCTTCACTTTTATTTACTTTTAAAAATATCTCAGCGGTTAATTAAGTTATGTTTATTGTATACTATTCTTCATTCAACTAAAGTATAAGTGTTTTATCATTTGATACTCTATTTTAAAACAAATTATTGACCTATAATCTACTAATTAATAAATGTTATTATTATTGTTCCGTGTCACAAACTTATCCCTTGACTGTCAATAAAAACGATTTATCTTTTTCTATCATGAACTAAGAGTTATTTAAGCATGATAATTGGATTCAGAAATGATTTATGTCTGTCTTAAGTAAATCATTGTAAAGAATTCTACCTTAAAGCAATCACCTGGCTGAAAAAAATAATTGACAGTTGTCATTTGATCAAGTACCAATAACGAATACTATCCACTCATTCTATTCAAGTAGGTGATTCCTAATGACTCAACAACTATTAAGTACTCATTAGTTTATAAGTTGTATTGAGTTAATAAGTTACTGATGATAACTGCAGACAAATTGTTTGCGTTGATACGATAATGAAGTTAAAAAATATACGTCGTTTTTGTGTGACTTATACGAAGAAGGAAATCGGAAAAATTCGTTTAAAGAAGAGTTCTCTTTTCGGTGAATCCATTTTCAAAGCTTTACAATCACAAGTATATGTTTCTTTTTCCAAGATGATAGTAATTACAATAATGTTGATAATAAAGTCATGCCAAAACTACTTGGAAACAGAAAAGGTATGTTAATAACACGTCTACTTAAAGGTGCAGGCTTGATACTGTTAAATCGTAAGATCTTTGTTGACAAAATGACAAACCTTTTGTCAGATTACATCAAATTTTTAAAACAAATCAATGCAAAGAACAAGACCAGAATGACCAAAAAGCAACTGAGTGGAGCTCATAAGAGAATGAAAAGTGACCATGTACATAACGAAGTTGTTTGTGAGCAGATAAAACAACCAGGATCAGTAATACCACTATTACATGGTTTGCCTAAAATACACGAACCTGGTCTACCACTTCGATCAATTCCTGAGATTTCCGAATCCCCTTTTATCAATTGTCAGCTAAAAACAGAACTACGTCAGTAGTACGCCGAAAATAAAGTGTCCTGAAACTCATGGAAGCCATTTGTCAACGTTATTACACATCATATTCTTTTGGAATATACAGAAGATTGTAGTATCTAATACACGCTTACATGATTCATTCTAGCTTTTGAACAGACTTTAATGAGTCAAAAAGAATACGACATTGAGTAGTTTCTACCTTGATAAATACTCCTTTTCATAGGAAATTATGATCTTCAGCACGTATGCATGTCTTGTTTTTATGCCCTTGTATTTCTACGCTTATGATCCTTGTCTGTAATGGTGTATGTTTTTCTGTCACTCATTATTTTATCCGATGCCTGTCTCTTCGTCATACAAGGCATAACTTGTTTTGAGCTATATTAACGCTTGCAATAAGTTGTATAGCGAGCTTGCGTGTTTACGATCTCCAATCTTATTCTCCCATTTGAGTTATTTTATTCCGTAAATTCTTTAATTAGAATCAAGTCAGTGATCATATACGTGGGTAGAGGTATGTATATTTCATTGACATCATCTTTCAATCAAATCGAAGTCAGATCTACGGACCGCTAAAAGATAGCTTGGTTTGATTTATTCTTATTTTTCAGGATCTAAATTGATCATAATTGTCCTGTAACAACTAGGTACCAGGATATGAGATGGCGGAGATTTACTCAATTCAACAGAACGATCACTATCTGTGGTGAATAATCAATACGCTTACTGTACAATTATATATTTGTGTGTGTTGTGTTCAAACCTACCATACTAATACAATATAATCTCATACAGATTACTTCGAATTTCAGTTTTTGAATGTTTCTTGTTGAAGTGCTAGACTTATTAAGATTAGGTTTATTTCATCATATTATTTCAAATTCGCAATGTTGCACAGTACCAAGAGAGCTGTAAATCATCAACGTAGATGATCTGTGTCGAATGATTGGAGGTCTACCCGAGTTAAACGAGAATGGTGTGACGAACCTGCTAACTTCGAAGTCACACCTCGCGGTCAGCATCTAACGTGAATTACCTCTTCGACGTATCAAAGTACTATAGATGTTTTGAAGATCATATAACACAAACGACTTTATTCTGAAAACGTATCAGTAAGGATAAATACTGAGAAGATAGTGAGACCACCACCGCATGCGCCAGTCCGGCACAGTTAAAACGGCAAGGTAAAAACGGTAATCCCTTTCAAACCTGTCCGCCGTTTCGTTTCAACGACCTTGAACGCGCTGACTGGAAGCGGGCATTCCGTATTTCAATTGCCGTGTGTGTGTTGGGTCCTATGAGTATTAAATGTTTCCATATATAAGTCATCTTTTGATGCATAATAAACACTAAATAACTGCTAAGAGCATTAACTGAGTATTTTCTGTTTTGTAGTGCACACTTTAGCTCTGTTGTTCCTTCGAAACTTGATCTGTGGTCCTAAGTGCTGTAGTGAAAGTCAACAGCTATATATAATTTGTTGATAAGGTCCAGAAAACAACGTAAGAAAGATAAAATAACGTAAAAGGTTATAGATGCGCATAGATTTTGTGAGTTAAGACGAAATGTCAACTGAAGGGTAAGTTCTAAATATTTGTTGTTCTTCCTTCAGTTAATTTTTTTCAAGGAATAACCTTTTTTTAATAACTATTGTATGTTGCCTCTAGTGCTTCATGCTCAAGTGAAATTTCAGTGGACGTAAGCGACGCGTTCCAACGTATTATGCTGAACAAGAGATTCGGAAGCTGGATTGAATTAGATAATGCGCTAAAGGATTTCCATAAAGTATGATAGGATAAATCTATGTTTTCTCAGATGACCCATACACACTATGTTCACGCAGAAAGTAGATTGTTGAAGGATGTGAGATATAAATACTTGTTCGTAGTGTTTCGTTGCACGTTTGGTCGTAAACGTAAATCAGAAGGTCTGAATGTGAATAAAAAACCGTGAGGACTCTAACTAATGTGTTACATTTAAGGTCTAAATTTTTAAATTGCCAATCGATGTTTCGCGTAAGATTGGAGGGTCAACAATACGTTATAAAATCTTACAACATGTCTCACAACCATCCGTGTACTAGTTCGTGGATGGTTTGTGATCCGTTGAGTAGACGATTGTCATCAGAAGAAAAAGAAAACTTGAAACCGGTTATATTGCACTGTCAGTCGACGGACGAAGTTATCGAAAGTATTAAGGAAAGAACAGGTAAGCAGGTGACCGCTGCTGATGTCAAAAATATGAAAGCTGAACTCTCCACTGGTAAGTGTATATAAATATATTTCAAGTTGGACTCGGAAGCAGGTATTGCAGATGATGCGACAAAACGGTGAAGTTAGAAAGCATGCAGAAAATGGATGTATTACGGCGATATGCTTCAGCAGTTATGATCAGATACGGCTGTACAATCAATATCCCGAAGTCGTGTGTATTGATTCTACTTATAAAACTAATAATAAAAAGTGAATATGATTTTCGTTTTGTTCTACTATGTAGATATTCATTATTCCAATTAGTGGTGACAGACAATTGGGGTCGAGGTCGAACTGTACCTATCACGTTTCTGGATGCCACGTAAAACAATGTGGGCGCGTGCCTTTTACGGCAGTGTATTAACTTTGGGTAACAACACGAATAATCGTGTTGAGTCATTAAATAGGCAGATAAAAAGATATGTACGCAAAAGCGACAGCTTGCACAAATGCATGTACAAGGCTTTTAAGTGGGGTTCAATGACATTCTCTAGAAAAAGCATTGAAGACCAAATAATCAGTGGAAGAACATACAATTATGATGCTCCACAGCGTCTTATCCCCTTACTTAACATGTTGACTCCATTTGCAAGATCCAAGGTGTTATGCGAACTTAAAAAATGCGTTTTGTTAACTTAGAATATGAAAGCGGCGAGTGGTTGTTTATGGTTGACAGCGGACAACATTACGAAGTGGATGTAAGTATTTGTCAATGTAATTGTAGCACGTTTAATATGTGTCGATATCCGTGCCGCCATCTCCTGCTGGCATATGTTAAAAGACGAAATCTAACAGGTAAGCTATTTAAATTATAAAATATAACCTGCATAGCTCATCAACTTCTTAGGTGTTGCTGCAGATGGAAATTAGACAATAGGTACAACTTACAGAACAACACAGCAATTTCATTACGGAGACGGAGTAAAGAATATATACAACTTCAACGGCTCCAAAGAATGTGCAAACAACAAATTGTTGAGAAATATGGTGAACGCTTCGCGAATCAGGTGGAGAGAAAAGTCTACAATTTTTACTTAAGAATTATAAACAGCTAGACAGCAGGTTTACGATTAACAGTTCTTTGTGGCTTTATTTTATACCACTATTTATACAACTTGTAAACTTATCTTTCCACTTTAGTAGTCATGAAAAATCAATAAACTTTTTCTCATTTTTTATTTTCGTCTTCTTCATACTTTCATGGGGAGGTTTACCAATCGCTTTAACGAATAATTGTGTGTGAAAATTAAGAATTTGTACTACTGTATTAGTTACGAACTGTCGTTAGAATTTAGCGTTATATCGTTGTTCATTGTGATGAATCAACGAGTCAAATAAAACAACAATGCGACTTCCACGTAAAACCTTACAGATTAAACAACCGCCTTACATATTTTTCGTTGTCAGATTACGTCCATTATCAACTTAGTATTAGTATGGAACCAGACAATTTCATGCAGCTAGTTCCCTGATAAGATGGATTACGTAATCCTTAGACCACCCTTCCACTCACACTTCTTTGCTAAATTATGTTAACTCTTCAGATTGTCTTCACTTTTCTTATTAGTTCTTAATTCACTGATTTATTCATTACATCTAGAATTATCACACAATTTATCTTGTATGCTTCTGAGCTTCACTCGACTATTACACCACCCATCCTTTATGTTCCCTTAAGTCTAACATCAAATGACCTTTGACCTGTTCAAGCATATACATATGTATAGTTATTATTGATAACCTAGGTCATTCCAATTCTTTGCTTTCTATTATCTTTCATACTATTTCTTCCCTCAATCTTAAATTATAATGCATATTCAGTTGTATGCAACTTGTGAGAAACCACGAAATGTAATGCAGTCACATGATTCTGCGTCAATATTTGTTTTGGCTTTATTTAGACCATAATTATACAAACTTACAGGATTTATAATGTAAAACACTGCTTATGGTTGTTATATTTATATTTAAATAATTCATTAGATGAGTGAACATAGCAGTAGGCAATATAAAACAGTTATCGTAAACTTGTAAACCGGTTTTCCACGCGATCTTCCGTAATCCTAAATTCCATAAGCTTCATAGTACTCTGAAAAACAACAAATCCGTTTTGAGACAAACAATTAAACTTTGTTTTCAGTATCATATTCAATAAGTTATTCAAATAGCAAGTAACAGACTGTGCCTATAAGTCTTTTATTTACAAGTAGTGACATTCATTCATAACTTCCTAAGTAACACAACAACTGTATTACCGAGACGGAGTGAAGAGTTTATAATAACTCATTTGTGAACCCTATAACAGACACGTCACAAATCAGTATTAACTAAAAAACATGGTTGTGTCACCATGCTCAAAAGAAACACCGATCGTTTTACTCATGAAGATTTTGTTCCTACTTGATGTGGTGTTATACACTATTACTGCAGACGTTCACAAAGCCGCTGGACAACACTATAAACGTCAATTGTCACTCACATAATTTTTCTCAGATACGTTACATAATTATGTCACTTCAGTACAAAACAATGGTACCTCTAATGGATATAACTGTTTATGGCTAAATACAGACAAGTTATATAATATTCACAATTAGGTTAACGCTTGATTGCTTCTACTTACATTTTATAAACAACTACCGACATCCATGTTCACCGTCACCGCAATCAAGGAGGTGAACCATATGTAAAAGATTTTACGGTTCATTTTCATGAAAACTCAATCTGTGATGTATTTTTTGACTAGTAACACGGTGAACTTTACTTGCTTGAGTTTGTATTGTTACAAATAACTATATTAAGCTAACTTCAGATTTACTTACGTGGTGAGCAAGAAATACGTCAAACTGCCAATAAATTGGAATAAAAACTATGTTACAAGCACTAGCAATACAGAAATTGATGTGTCACGCAAAAAAGCCTGTTAATAGCTGTTAAATAACGACACAAAAAATCCACGACAATATGTAACGTGTGCGCGAAAATCCGTGGCTTACCCGCCAGTCCGTGCCGTTAAAACGCCAGAGCCGTTCAAAGCGGCCCGCCCTTTCGTTTCAGTGACCTTGAACGGCCTGACAGAGGTGGTCATTCCGTATTTCAACTGCCGTGGGTTTGTTGGGTTGCATGAGTATCAAGTTTTTTCATATTTGAGTCATCTTTTGCTGCATTAAAAAGCACAAAATAACTACCAAAAGCACTAATTTAGCTTTCTCTGTTTTGTAGTGTACACCTTGGCAGTGTTGTTGCTTCGTAACTTGACCTGTGATCCCAACTGCTGTAGTCAACCTAAACGAAATGTCAAGTCACCGATAAATCTTAAGTATTTGTAGTACTTCCTTGGGTTATTATTGTTTCAAGTAATAACATTTTTATAATTTATGATTTCTGTTTGTAGTGCTTCATGCTCAAGTGACATTTCAGTCGACGTTAGCGATGCTTTTCAAAGTATGATTCTGAACAAGCGTTTTGCGTGCTGGGATGACATTTATATCGCGCTAAAAGAGTTCCAAAAGATATGGAAGAGTAATTTTACCCCTTTCCAGACTACCCATACTCAATACATCCACACGGAAAGCAAGCTGCTGAAGGATGTCAGGTTCGAATACCTGTTTCTTATATTTCACCGTTCATTTGGTCATCAGCGGAAATCTGAAGGTTTGAAATTGAAGCAAAAATCGTGAGATCTTTAACTAATATCTGATGTTGAAGGTCTTAATTCCGTAATTGCCCATCTAAGTTCCGTGTAAGACTAAAAGAGCAAGGATATGTCATCAAATCTTACAACATGCTCCACAGTCATCCATGTAGTAGTTCTTGGATGGTTTGTGATCCGTGGTCAAGAAGATTGTCTTCGGAAGAAAAAGAAAACTTGAAGCCAGTAATACTACACTGTCATTCAGAAGATGAAGTTGTAGAAAGTATTAAGGAGAGAACTGGTAAGCAGGTTACCGCTACTGATGTCAAAGCTATGAAAAGTAAACTCTCCACTAGTAAGTGTATATATATATATATATTTCAGGTTGTTGTACTCGGAGGCAGGTAATGGATATGCTGCGACAAAAAAGTGAAGTAAGGGAACATTTAGAAAATGAATATGTAACGAGAATATGTTCCAAAAGTTATGACAAAATATAGTTGTACAATAAATATCCAGAAGTTGTGTGTACTGATCCAACTTATATTACTAATGAGAAGAAGTGATTATGTTTTTCGCTGTATTCTACTTTGTAGATATTCATTATTCCAGTTGGTTATAACGGATAATTTTGGTCGACGACGTACTGTGATGTTTGCCTGGACGCAAAAACATGAGTGCAGATGTCATCTGAATACTTGATAAATTCAAAGAAATAATGAGAAGAACAACAGCGACAGAAACATTTGTAATGGACTGAGCACGATCAGAAAGCGCGGCTGTCCGTATCACACACGGGTATGCAAATATCATTCTGTGCGCCTTCCATGTAATTCGCGTTCTGGAAAAAGGTACACCAATGATTGCTTACATAAAATTGCTCTTAGACACAGGAAAAAATACTGAGAACATACCCTAGTCGATTAGTTACTGCTGAAACGGTTGGAAGGTATTTTTTTAAATGTATTTATTCACTAGATTTAATCAATATTTCAGAATAATAAACCAGAGAGACAGAGTGATAGGCCAGTATCTATCACGTTTTTGGATGTCACGTAAAACAATGTAGGCGCGTGCGTTTTATGGCAATGTTTTAACTTTGGATAACAACACGAATAACCGTGTTGAATCACTTAATCGACAGATTTAAAGATCTGTACGCAAAAGTGATAGTCTGTATAAATGTATGTACAAGGCTTTCAAATGGATTGCAATGACTTCATCTAGGAAAAGTATCGAGGATCAAACAACAGCTGGGAGATCTTGTAAATGTAATGCTCCACAGAGCTTGCTTCCCGTGCTGAACATGCTCACTCCATCCACAAGATCGAAGGTGCTGTATGAACTTAAAAGAATTCGTTTTATTTATCTTGAATATGAAACCGGTGACTGGTTGTTTGTGGTTGACTGCGGACGGCATTACGAGGTGGATGTAAATACTTGTGAATGCAATTGCAGAACATTTATTATGTGTCAATATCCATGCCGCCATCTCCTACTGGCGTATGTTAAAAGACGAACTCTTACAGGTTAGCTATATCAGTTATGAAATATAAACTGTATAGCTCATAAACTTCTTAGAAATTGCAGCAGATGGAAGTTACATATTACGCATAAATTCCAAAAAAAACAATACAGGAGGCTATGAGCCTATTGGCTTTGACCTGTGAAAAAAAACGATGGCGTATGCGCTGATGACACGAGCACTGACAGTGAAGAATGTATCAGTATAGTACCTGCTGTTACGAGACACTGACATTGGTAACTAATGTGAACGGGGAAATAAGAAGCCCAGACAACTACGAAAGCTATTTTCTTGGGACGTTATTTCATTTCATTCAAACCTTGTAAAACACTTATATTTATTTTTGTCCCTATTTTATTCTACATAACATGAGCTTTCGTTCCGTGTATCATTAACTGCCATACCCTTTTTTGTTCCGAAAATATTGTAATTTAAACATAATATTTTGCATCTTATTTTCTACCCTAATTCCCAGTTTCGGGCATAATTGTATTTTTCCAAATTATCGTACGTTGTGGTCAGGATATTCACTTATTTATTCATGTACACTTTTGCACTAATCCGAATTCAGAGAATCCAGAGTTTAGTGTTCCAACTGTCTTGTCTTCTCACACTTGCGTGCTTGCCAACCAATCAGGTTTTAGAACAGTTCTCTCTCTACCCCATCTCGAACTCACGCGTATTAGCCTCAAGGTTAAGCCGCACAGTCTACTGCGCCAAGGTCATAATCTGAACTAGACAGGTCAAGCTTAAGTCATAACAAGGTATCGACGGGAAAAAGCGATTCAAGGTCATAACAGTAACCATGATCCTCTAGTGGAAACTGAAGATCTGAAAAAAACCGTCACCGTTCCAAGTGGTCCCGGTGTACTGAGGGATGAAAAATGGACTACAGTACGGAGAAAACAAAACGAAACGAATAAAGCTGTAGGCAGTCCGCAGGTGGTTAGCAAGTCATTAGTAGACTCCCGTTGTGAATCACAAAATGCACTACCGAAATTTGATGGTGAGAGAGAATCCCACCCTGGCGTGACTAAGAAGAAAAATCTAATAACATCGAATATTATTGTAAGCATGTTACTAGAGTCAAACGACCGTGATCCCAAAATTAGACGCGGGCATGATTTTGAGAAGCTGGGAGAATATATTCGTAGTATCTTACCGGATAAATCTAAAGGATTTCAGGTCAAAAAACTGGTTAGAATAGGCAAGATGACCAAGGACAATGTTAATGTTAGTGTGTTTTCGGATAGTCAGGTCTTGGAAGCGAATGCTACCAAGGCCTGTGTGGATAGGTCGTTCTACTTAGGAGTTTTATATGCCAACGCTCGCAGTCTAATAAATAAGTTTAATGAACTAGAAGAATTAGTGGACAAATTAAGGCCACTCATTGTAGCAGCGGCAGAAAATTGGTTAGTCCGTGACTTAGACATTACCCAGAATTATCTGGATACCATTACCTCAGGAGTGATAGACATAGATGTAGAAAAGGAGGTGGCGTTCTGTTAAATATAGCCAATAATATAGATATCCGCCTCTCTGCTAGCGAATCCCATGGTAGCGCTATTTATGAAGTCGGTAGCTGTAAATAGGCCATCGGGTGTAGTACATTTGTGCTCGGTGTCATCTATCGCAGTCTGATCTACTTAGCTGATGACTTTATTTTAGAGCACATTCATTTTTGGAGTGCGAATACCAGACGCTCGATAATAGGAAACTTTAATGCACCTGATATTAGTTGGACTGAGATGGCCACGACAGGATCTATAAACTTCTTTGATAGCACGTCTCTGGTAACAATAATGGAGCATTCATTAGAGCAGCATGTATCCGAACCCACACGTTTTGGTGCTAACCAAGGTTCTTCTCTGTTGGACTTGGTAATCACTCATGAGACTGAGGATATTGTCGACCTAATTATACTTCCACCGTTAGTGAACAACAATCACGTTGTTTTGCCATTCACGTTTATATATGTGTAAAAAGGCGAACCCAGAGAAGCGATGGAATTCCATCACTTTTGATACAAGAAAATCCGTTAATCTTGGCAGAAAACGATACCGAAAAATCTGAAGCTTTATCGAGATATTTCAGTAACGTGTTCGCTATCAGTGATGAGGAAGGAACAACGATTGATTGTGATCGTGGCGCCTCGCAAATGGACCCTATAGTCATTGAGAAAGGCACTGTTTTAAGGCTACTTCAGCATCTCAACCTGATAAGTCCAGTGGTCCTAATAATGTTCATCCTAGGATTATGAAAGCCAAGTCAGATGTATTTGCTGAACCATTAACGATACTGTTTGACATGTCTCTAATGCACTCCACACTGCCCAGAGACTGGAAACACGCTATACTAAGTCCGGTGTATAAAGCTGAGAGTAGGAATTTAGTTAGTAAATATAGGCCCGTTAGCTTAACTAGTGTAGTTGTAAAACTGATGAAAAGATCATTCGGATATCTGTTATAAACCATGTTGAAGGGCATAGTCTTTTCTCCAGGGAACAACATGGCTTTTGGAGAGGCGTATCATGCTTGACAAATCTTCTTGTTGCAAGAGAAGGTTGGACTGAGGCAAAAGATCAGAATATTCCTGTGCATGTGATCTTCATAAATCTAAGTAAGGCCTTCGATAAGGTCTCCCATTCTGGTCTTTAAGTCAAACTGGAACGTTTAGTGATCCATTATATAGATTGGATAAGTAACTTTCTCCATGACAGGAGACAAAGGGTAAGGGTTAATGGGGCTCTCTACTCGTGGATACCTTTGGAAAGTGGATTTCTCGAAGCTACAGTTCTCGGTCCTCTTCTCTTTTTACTTTATGTAAATGAATTACCAACTGTAGCAAAATCATTCGTTCTACTTGTAGCGGTAAATAAATCCCCAAAATAAATAGCTCTGTAAGTTTTCGACATTGGATGCTGACCATATGTTTTAATGGACTCACCTAGCCGAAGGCGCTCGGTCATGCATCACATGTGGGAACGCTGTGCTCAACATCTACTGCAATCGCTAGCCAGATTAGACCAGACGATTCTCGATATATTGATAGTCCATCAAATATATCTTCGAACTTCCTCGCTTATGTCTTTTGATTTCACTTGGTGGGTACGCTTCATATTAGGTGTTACTGGTTAGAGCGTTGTCAAGCTCTGAATACCTGTGGCATCTTCATACTCTTCGCCGATGACATAAAAATTTAGAGACCTATACACAGTATGTCGGGTAGGATAGTATTACAGAATGATCTTAGCTCATTGGTGGTATGGTTGGAAAGGTGGTCACTAGAAGTTAATCATAATAAGAGTGTAGTGATGCACTAAATAACTATAATGAATCGTATTACTATAAAATATATGGATTCGCGCTACCCAAAGTAAGAGACTATAAAGATTTAGGAGTCATATTAAGCAGTGATCTCAAAACCACTAGTCACTGTAAGGCTGCTGCTGCGAAAGGCTATGTGGTATTATGGTCTATTCGCAGGTCTTTCCAGTATTTAGATGACGAGATTTTTAAATAACTATACCCTATTTATGTGCGACCACATTCAGGTCATGGAATTCAAGCAGCGAGTCCTTGTTTCAAGTATGAAGCACAGATGCTGGAAAGAGTCCAACGACGGTGTACTAAGATGGTACAAGGTCAATCTGGCCTATCTTATGAAGACAGACTGAGACACCTTAACTTATTTCCGTTATCCTACCGTAGAATACGGGGTGATCTAATATTGGCTTATCGTATACTGAACGATGACCTTGGTTTGAACATATCTTATCTTTTACTTCCGTCTAGGACTGATCATTTGAGAGGACATTCGAAGAAAGTTCAAAAACCGAGATCAAATCGTTTACGTCTGGAGTTCCGTTTCCCGCACCGAGTAGTGAATTACTGGAATTCTCTACCGGAACACGCAATAGCAGCACCTTCTGTTAATATATTCAAAACGAGATTAGACCTCCACAGTATTACAAACTGCAAGGATTAATATAGGTCGATAGACTTCCTATCCTTATAACTGAAGACTGACAAGGAACTTCCTAGTTGGGCGTCAACAAACAGCAAGGGTAAACTCAAAGTTGTCTAGTCACGAAAGTGTGCTTAGCAGGGTGCTCTAGAGCACAGTTTGTGAGACAGTGTTGTTTCTCCTGTATGTAAATGACCTTCCTAGTCTCCTATCATCATCGGTTTTGTCGTATGCTGACAATGCCAAGATATGGAGAGCGATAAAAAGTGAAGGTGATAGTTTAGAACTGTAGTAAGTGAACAGCTCCACTAGTTTTAAAAGAAGAACTACTATCTGAACAACTTAAAGATAAGGAAAAATCAGTTCACATTCGCTATGTACCGAGACCTTAGACAACTATATGCTTTTTGGCGCTGTATTCTACCTTCCCGCAACAAGCGGTTAGCACGACTGTCATTATAGTAATTTATCAGCAATAAGCAACACGGTAATATAAGAACGACCTTTGATTTAAAATTGTTAACTGATTCGCTGGGCCACTACCTCTGATTAGACAGTTACGGTTAGTTAGAAGCCAGTTGAGCTGAGAATTTATACGTATCTCAATCTTCCTATTTTGGAGTTTTCCCAAAAATCCAATGGTCTTCCCCAAAGTTTCGGGGAATGGCACAAACCCACCGACATTTCCCCAAAACGGATAACACATTTCTCGTTTACTACTTCTAGGGAGGCTGAGTTGTCTTTTTTAAAGTGATTGTCTACTGTAGACAACACCTGCAGGTGTTGTTTAGCTAAACAACAGTGGTCTAAACAACTGTTTTTCGTTTATTTATTCACTATTGATAATTTTGGTAATATTTTTTGAACCCTCATTGTTTTGTGTAAAGTTATTTTTTTAGATGCTTTATTGTGACAGGGTTACGGGTCTGTTTTAAATATGGCGGAGAATCTAAGTACTATTCTTTCTGAAATCACTACTTGCAAATCACCAAAAGAGGCTACGGAAAAGTTTGTTGCAAAATAAACTAAAAATTTTGATTTTGCAGGTTTTCAAACTTGCTCAAATCTCTTCCTCAGTCTTCCGATAGTTTACTAGCTGATATAACTACAATCGTCAACACAAGTAGTAACATTTTACCTATTATTGGTTACAGTTTCTCAGGATATGGTGACAGTTATAGCGGCCAGGAAGTTTTGTGATGAACTTATAAACTTTGTGAATCAAGTTCCTGATAATTCTTTAGCGATTAGTGCATTGCAAATTCTACTTTCTCGAATGCAGTCAAGAAATATTGCTTTTGAATCTCAAGTAGGTTTTTGTATTTTACAACTTAAAAATAATTGCAGTTGGTTGAACTACGTGATTCACTTTCTAAGCGATTAGAAGCTGTGGGAAACCTTCGTGAAGCCGCTAATGTTTTGTCTGATATACCATTAGAGAGTGGACAACGGTAAGTGATTTTTGCGCATCCAAGTTTGTGAATAGTTTGGTGTTTAATGTAGATGCTCATTTCTCTGAACTGGACTGTTATTTATGAAGGAAAGTTTAAGGATTTGTTCTGAGGGTTTATTAATCCTAATTCTTTGTGGAAAACAGATGTATGTATGAATATAAATTCATTCAAAAGTGTTTTGTAGTTAAACAATCTAAATTGGTCAGGTGATACGATGTAGTAGGATATAATATTAAAGACGGTGGCTTTTGTGTTTCTGTTTGAACGATAAACTTAGTGTTTTGCATACATAAACCACTATTCATACAAGTAGATTGAACTTTTTGTTTGTTCCTTGTCCTGGTCTTGTACATACAGAAAATTAAATCCTAGTTTCTCACTACTGTCAATTTACCATGGTTTCATTGATTTCGAAACCGATTGCTTTTGATTACAAGTGTAGTTTTTATCTTTCTTAGCTTTCATATTTGCACATTATCTAACTGGAATATTGTTATTCAACTTGTTTCGGATCTTAATTACCTCAAGTGGTGTCCGGCAAAACTGTCCACTATCTCCATTTTCGTTCATTTTCATCAGAAACTTACTGCTGGAAATAACTTCCTTGTCGACTGGATTTTCGGGGATTGATCCCCTACCAAGAGGTCCACTTATTGACTTAGAGTACGCAGATGATATCCTGTATGGTGAAGATGCTGATAAAATACAGCCTTTTTGTAGCGTTGAGAAACTGTCAGAATGTTTTGGATGCGTTTCTACCCCTCCAAATGCAAGTTGTTGCTTCAGGACTGGCCTGCGTTAACACCTGAAATAAGGATAGGGAGCGAAGCAGTCGAACGCGTCGATAAATCCACTTATCTTGGAAGTTTGAACAACCCTAATGTGTTGTTGTCCGACCAAATTTCTACACGGATTCAAAAAGCTCGTTTGGCTTTTGCCAACTTAAGTCACCTATAGTGGAGGTGAGATATCCGTCCATCAATTAAGGGATGAGTATACTGCGCAGCAGTTCGTTTTGGCTTTACGGTTGCGAAACGTGGCCATTAAAGGTAGAGGGTACTCGTAAGTTACTAGTATTTGATCACAGATGTCTTGGAAATAATGCTCACATCTTCTGGGATCAACGGGTAAGTAATAGTGAGGCTAGATGCATAGTATTAGGGGGTGATGGTAAATCAGTTGACAAGGTTGTGTATCTTCATCGAATGAGATGGTTGGGCCACGTATTGCGTATGTCCAACAACCGACTACCACTACGTACAGTGCTGGAGACGGTTAGGGCGGTCAATCCAAATGTGGCATCAATCCATAAAGTCACTAACTTCTGGTTTAAGTCATGTTGGTAGATGCAGATTACTTGGTTGGGGTCCCCGTGACTATCGTAACCAATGGTTAGAAACTGAGTGACATGGCTCAGAATCGATCACAATGGCGTGCGTGTATACACTCTTTATCCTCCTTTAAACTGTGAGATTAAAGTTGCTTTATACTTTTCTTTCTATCGAATCCAGTGTCCATCTTGTTGTGTTAATGAGGTAATGGCAACTTGGACCGATGCATATATGTGCCTGGTCCTACGTTGTAGCTGACTGACTTCTATTGACTAATTCTTCCTCCCTGTATCATATTGTTGTATGAAATCTTTTTTGCAATCACTGACGTAACTGCCTCTATGAATTTGATTATCTTGGTGTACTAAGGAGTACTGACAACTTGGACCGATGAATATATGTGCCTGGTCCTGATTGTAGCTGACTGACTGACTGACTGACTGACTTCATTTATTTACTAACATATAATCATCATTAGACTTTAACTCCTGACTCTTCGGCCAGAAAATTCCTGCGTCTTTCGCTATTGGTTATTCTTTTTTTAACTTCTGTTTATTCATCTGAAATTGTAACTAATCTATAAATTTCCATAATCGAATCCCATCAAAACAAGATCTGTTTGAGAAACTAAATTGTTGGATCCATTTGTGAAAAACGGGTGGTTTACAACGACTAACTGCAATGTACAAGGTTTTTTGAAATTTGTATGTACTTAAAAAACAGCTTAAGTGTTCTTTATTTTCAAAAATTCCTTGCGAAGATATTTAGTCGTTAAACTTGCCAAATATATTTGTATCAAACTTATAGTTTTGTGTGTTAGTTTATCAGCAGAATATCAAATGCAGTCAGCATATGTGCGTTGGAATTAGTTTACTGTATTCTCAGCAAGCTGCCTTTAATTCTTTCTGTGAAAGTCAACTATTTGTTTTAGGTGATCTTTTTCTCAAAGCATCCACTTTAGCTTCTATGTAAATTCACTTGCATACTTAGAAGAGAAAACGTAGTTTTTTTAAATAATTGGTAACCACCAATTCTATACTCAAATTCTAGAGTCGACTCATTTCGTTCATTGTCAAACATTTAAAGCAATAGTATGTAGTGACAATATAACATCGATGTATAATATAATGTTTGATCCCACAAATCAAATATATTTTGCAGTTTGTGCGTAGGTACTTCATTTGTTTAACATCCTAACGATCTGCTGTACATTTTTTTCAATGAACACTGAAGTCTCCATCTAGTACATTGTTAATATATTTCAGCATGTTAACATTTCATTCGGTGTATATCTTTTCTTCATAAACGATGCCATGACATTTGTCGATTCTTACTATTTGTGTTTTTCGAAATGACATTTTGAATAGAGTCTATGGAGTAAATTATAAATTGGACATCTATTTGAGAATAGCCGAATATTTCTTGAAAATTCATGAAATTCAAGAAGCTGAAGTTTTTGTAAATCGGGCATCTTTGCTGCAACCGGAATGTCAAAATCAGCAACTGTTGGTTCGGTACAAGGTGAGTTTAGAAATAAATTTTTATGACTATCCTTACAATCATAAAATAACCAAGTTTTGTTTGAAAGAATATTTGTGGATAGTCAAATAATATTGGAAAGGCTCAAACTCGTCTTAATTTTCAAGATTTTTTGAGTTCTCAAATAAAACATCTTTGTATATAATTTATCGTCAGAGATTAGTTGTCAGGCTATTCGATTTCGTCATTCTCAAACTTAATTTTTCACTGAATAAGCATTTTGTACCGCAAACATAATAGTGTCTGACATGAACTTCCGAATAAGATATCTCTACTTCCCACTTCGTCTTCAATATGTACCATACATTCTGTTGAATATATTTAAGCTGTTAGACCTCTCCAGAAATTCACAACTTTAAGATGTGGTTGATTGGTAAACTTAATTAAGCCTATTGCCCCTACTGAAGGAGTATAGGCCATCCACCAGCATTCTCCATTCAACTATGTCCTGGATAATCCTTCCCAGTTGCTTTTCATCCTTTTCATGTCTGCTTTCGAATGCCGGTACGGTGTTCTTTGATCTTCCTCTTTTCCATTTCCATTCAGGTTTCCAATTTAGCACTTGCTTTGTCATGCAGTTTGGTGGTCTCCGTAATGTATATCCTATCCACTTCCTACGTCTTTTCCAGATTTCCTCCTCATCTGGAAGCTGATTTGTTCCCTCCCACAGTAGTCTGTTACTAATGGCATCCGGTCAACGGACATTGAGTATCTTACGTAGACAATAGTTTACAAATACTTGTACCTTCTTGATGATGATTGTGATAGTTCTGGAAGTTTCAGCTTCGTACAGTAGAACTAACTATCTTGACGTTCGTATTGAAGATACTCACTTTGATGTTGGTTGATAGACAGTTGTTTTGAGTTGCATATGTTGTTCAACTGTAGGAATGTTGTAATTACTTTGCCAATCCTCGCCTTTACGTCTGCATCAGATCCTCCTTGTTCATCGATGATGCTGTCCAGGTACGTGTAGGTTTCCACATCTCTGTGAGTTTCTCCATCAGTTGTGATTGTGTTTGTGTTCTCTGTGTTGTATTTGAGGATGTTGCTTTTTCTTTTGTGTATGTTGAGGTCTACTGTTGCAGAGGCTGCTGCTGCTACAATGTTTGTATTCTGTACTTCGCGTCCGATTCGGAGATCTTCACAATCCAGTCAACCACCAGAAAAAAAAGAGGAATGGGAAGAGTAGACAACCTTGTTTGACTCTGGTCCTTTTATTTTTGTTTTTATTTGAACACATAAATACTGATACAAGGGGGCACCAAATACATATGCGCCACATAATAACAACGAAGCCAGTAGCAGTCATCATTGATTTGTGTGAGGGCTGGGCTACTGCCCGGGTGCCCAAACCAAAGCAGGTAGTTTTCTTATGAGGTCACATCCGGAGCCTTCTACCTAAAGATCTGATCCACAAGGCAGTGGAGCATCGTAAGGAGATGCAGTCCCATGGTAGCCGGTGACCGACGATTGATTCATACGTCATTCGTTCCTTCAGGATACTGGAACCCATGTGCACCATTGGTTTGGAATGAGCGTTTTCCAACTCACCTAGGTTGACTCTCCGTGTCCACTAACCAGGTTAAATCGCCGGACATTCGCTTTTCGCCCTCCATTCCGTAAACAACACCCCCACCACGAGAAGGCAGTGAGTAGGACTTCCCTGCCAGAGGCTATATACGCGTGGTCATGTGAGAGCATTTCGAGAGGGAGAGCGGACTCTCCCCACCCGACCATACCAGGGCATTTGCAGATAAATCTTTCGCCTTTTACTCCGGCCCTTACTTGGAATGCGTCTGTCATCTGTCCTTCATGCACAGCTTTGCAGTGTAGTCCGTCATATCAATTCCGGGTGATGTTGACGATCTCCTCAGTTAATCGCTACATAGTGTCGAAGTATGTTCCGCAAGGTTCATCTATGCATACTACCAAATGCTTTCTCATGGTCAAGGACGTCGATGTATAGTGACGAGTTCCATTTAACCGATTGTTCAGCGATGATCCGTAATGTCGCGATTTGTTCTGTACACGACCGATCTTTACGGAATCCAGCCTGTTGATCTCGAAGCCGGACGTCTACTGAATCTTTCATCCGGTCCAGCAACACTCGGTTGAAAAATTTTCTTGGTACTGATAGCAGTGTAATGCTTGTGTACTTTTCACATTTGCTCAAATCTCCTTCCTTTGGTATATTGATGAGGTGTCTTTCCAGTCTATCTGTGGTACCTATTCTTCTCAAATCTTCTTGAATAGAACTTGGAGCTATCATTGCTAGCTCTTCCACGTATTTCTGCTTGTCAGCTCTGATGCTCATCTCTGTAGTGTGACGCGGTGAGACGCATGTAACTTTTTGTATGCGTTTGTGTGGGAATATTGTGCCACCTATAACCATTTTTACGAATGCACACATACACGTTCTCGTTCCTTTCTCCTAGTCCATGTTGTCCCACGATATCTTCATAACTGTTGTTGTCCATTCCGACTTTGGCGTTTAGGTCTCCTATCAGGATGGTCAGGTCCCTTCTTGAGCACTTCACTATGATTTATTGCTGTCTCTCGTAAATCTGGTCTTCATCGTCTTGAACGAGGAGTAACATCAACAATAATTTTCTTCCCTGATAGCAGGACTAAATGTCATCGTACCATCTTTTGGGTGACTAAGCGGGAGATCCTATTACTTTCGTCTCCACTGGAGAATTCTATAAGTTTCAAGTTTTTAATATCAAAGTGTCTGTGCGAATCGTCGTGCACGTTTTTTCATATTCTGCTTTAAATAAATGTTTTTCAGTTATCATTTCAAGTGTTCATTGTCGTCGTCACAACTTCGTATAATCCAATTGGTTTCTTTGCTCGAACATCTTGCTGTTTCAAGAATAAAGTGATAGTTGAAGTGCTCATAGGAGATGATTGTTTCAAGGATAAATAATTAATTTGCCAAATCGATGATGTGTAAGAAATTGGGATTGAAGGAATAATGAGGTAATGGAAATGAGAGATAGGGATAATTGCTGATTGTGTAGCAATGACAGTCGTGGTCATTTATGAGACATACATCGGACACAGCTTGCCGAAGAGCGGTATGGCAACCCACGGGGGAATGCGTGTTTGTCAAGTCTCTTAAAGCTATCCACTGAGGAGGGTGGGATCAGTTTGACTGAAAGCGCATTCCAAACTAGGGTAGCTCCCACTGAGCGAAATTCGGAGCGTGCTCTAATGGCTTATCTCTTGGTACGAAAAGGATTGTGGGTGATTTTTCTAAGATTTTGTTCTGAAAGAGGATTCTTCAACTCAGAGGACAGAGTTTAAATGGTTTAAATTGTTTATTCTGGTTAGCGTTTTTTAGCAAGGTTTTTTTTTATCCAAGATGAGGTTGCCGTCCCCACTCCCGATCCTCCTCTGTGTGGGCTTCGGACCGACAGTAACGCTATAAGAACTACAAGCGGAGTTGATTGGTTGGTGGTCATGTATTGATTCAACTTTTTAATATAAATATATATGATACACAGATAAAATCAACTGATGTAATAGTAAGCTAAATAATTCAGTTTATATGTTATAATATATTCATTATGTTTTTCATTGTCCACTAGATCATTTATTTCCTTTATCGTTATTTAAAACTTATCTTAGATAGCCTATGCACATTTATTGGATTTAAAGCAAAAATTCCTCGAAGCTGGTCAACGTTATGCTGAATTGTCCATAAGATTTCCATGGCTTGATGATTCCGAGCGTTTGGCCTTTATAGAACGTGCGTTAGCAGCTGCCTTACTTTCAAGTGCTGGTCAACAACGTTCTAGATTATTAGCTACTTTATATAAAGATGAACGGTGCCAAACTTTCGATGCCTATCCAATTTTAGAAAATATGTAAGTCCACTTTACAGTGTTCATATTAAATGTTATGTTGATTATTAAGTAAGAAAGAATAATTTATATCGCTATCTGATGAAGTCTATAAACTTTTCTTATTAATCAAACACTGACTAGACTTTGTTACTTACACGGGATGATCATACTAACAACTAACAGTCAATTAGTTTTTCACCTCGTTTGGCTGATTTAAAAGACTTTTAAACTAAAAAACACCGAATGTTATTTGGATAATGTGTTTTTTTAGTTAAAGAATGATTATTTTATTATTCACAGTTCAAGCTTGTTGTGTGCTGGGGATACTAGATCCCCAGAAATCACTTGGTAAACGTTTTGTATTTGTAATTTTATTTTAGGAATTTAAGTTTCTCGTTTTCGCGCCAAACTCGTTCAGTTTTACCTTCAGCTTGTATTCCCCACTTGGAAGGACCCTACATGCTATTGGTTCGTTGCCTATTTTATTACGCTATTTTGTGATGTTTCCCAAGGACCTTTTCATATTGTATATATACGTTTGAGTTGTGTGCTTGGTTTGTCCGTTCTTCTGACTGCTTGTGGAATATGCCTTTCCCTCATCTAAACCTGGTCTTCTCTCTCTGGCTAGCAGGGCTGGGGAACCCATATATGCTCTGGTACAGCCGAGGGTGAAGAGAGTCCGCTCTCCCTCTCGAAATGCTCTCACATGACCACGCGTATATAGCCTCTGGCAGGGAAGTCCTACTCACTGCCTTCTCGTGGTGGGGGTGTTGTTTACGGAATGGAGGGCGAAAAGCGAATGTCCGGCGATTTAACCTGGTTAGTGGACACGGAGAGTCAACCTAGGTGAGTTGGAAAACGCTCATTCCAAACCAATGGTGCACATGGGTTCCAGTATCCTGAAGGAACGAATGACGTATGAATCAATCGTCGGTCACCGGCTACCATGGGACTGCATCTCCTTACGATGCTCCACTGCCTTGTGGATCAGATCTTTAGGTAGAAGGCTCCGGATGTGACCTCATAAGAAAACTACCTGCTTTGGTTTGGGCACCCGGGCAGTAGCCCAGCCCTCACACAAATCAATGATGACTGGCAATGTATATTAGGTTCACTATGATTTATCTTCTATCCCGACTAACAGTTGGAAATTGAACCAAGGCGTATAAACACTGAAGAGGTTCGTTAACTGCTGCTATCGATAGTAGTTACAGTCGTTTTTTAGAGAATTCGTTTGTTTGAGGATCAACCAGTAGGACTAAAAATTCCTAAAGGTAATTTTGGTTTTTTGACGAGTAGTCCAAAGTCTTCATTCTTAGCAAATATTGGTTAGTTGTTTGGGAAACTAGGCGTTTCTAAAAGGTATCTTGTATTTTACTATTCAAGAATTGACTTGGTCCTTACTAACGTATACAGATAACAGCTGTCACTTTACTAAGCAGTGGGCTAAAATTGAAAGTAGTTTTTCTGTTGTATCTGATGGTCGTATTCCCCCGATCGATCTTTCAATTTCTTTAATTGTATGGATAATATTCTAATGCTACATTGTCCTTTCAAAGTCACTCGGGAATTGACTATATACGAGCATCTTGTGAAGTAATATTGCTTTTTATCTGAAAGCAAACAGTTAGTGTTGTTGTCCTTTTATCTATCTATTTGCCGTTCAATATTTGTCCGGTAAGATGCAGTAGAAAATAAAGCTGATGTTGAAACACTGACAAATGTGATAGGCTAGTCATTGCCAAAATATAACACTTGATAGGTTTTTTTAAGGAAAGTTTCCACAACAGGTTAAAATTAAGTGGAGAACTACTTAAACGCAAGGGATATGGGATATTCGTTTCATTCTAGTTTGAAGATTTTCCACAGTTTGAAGAAATTACCATAAATACGAACTTGATTTATAACCAGGTTGTTCGTAAAAGTCTTTAGTTTTCACTTAGGCGGAAGTGGAACTCAATAAATCGTTCACTATTATATTTAGTTATTTGCAGAATCATCCTATTTTAAAATAGTTTGCATAAGTTTCCAATATATGCAACAGTTAATAATGTTGACTATAGAAATAATATCGTTTAAAAAGCTGTTTACAGATTTAGTAATGAACACTTATGTTTTAAAATAATACACTAGTTCAAACAACAATTAGGAAGTTTGTAATTAACTGAGTCCGTATATTGTGTTGACACTTCCTGTTATAATATGATGAAGTGAATTTCTGATAGTCTTTTATCTGAACGGGTGGTGTAATGCACTTTTTATCCTCTCTGAATTGATCTATTCCCAGTTGTATTTATTTGTGATCAGTATTTCGTTGTGCTTGAATTCGATAGTCATATGTATCTTATTCCTAATGTGGATTAATGTTCAGAGCAAAATGCATACCTAGCAGTTATCCGTTCATACTACGAAATATTTTGAACTAAGTTGTCGAGCTGTACTAGTCACTTTTTAGTGATTCGTGTTTCTAGCATTCTGTAGTATATTAGTTTGATATTCTTTGGATTAAAAATAGTAATTGGTATCCTGGTAATAATGCATTCTTGAAGATATAAATTTCGGGTTCAATTTTTTATAAGAATACTACTTCATTGAAGTGCAGTAGACGACCAGTTCCCAAATGGGTTAAATATGTCCTAGTGGTTGCTAAGTATCATGCAATTTCCATTTTGGTATGCATTCAAAAAGCTTATTCCTTTCTTTTGCTCACTTAAGTAATAGATAGGGTGTCTATCAAAGGGTAAGTATATTGTACACAAGTCTGCTGTTTTACTTCATAATTTCGAAACGTCACCTCTGAGAGTGTAAAACATGTGTGGGTTTCTAGTATATAGTGTTTTTAAAGTACCCCATCTTCATTGTAAAACGACCAAGTTAATACTTCTGAGTTTAGGCGTAGGATACTACATAAAGATGGTAATTCAGTTGATGGACATTTATTATACACATCCATTCACTGCCTACTTTGATGTGCGATGCTGGATTGGATAACAGTGGGTTGAAAGGAAGCGAGAGGCGTCCAAAAAAGATATTGCGTCGATCCATTAAGTCATTAACTGTGGGTCGGGTCGTTAGGAGTGATTCAGACTTCCTGTTTTGGAGTTGTGATCTATGGTTGCAGACACTTGGTGATCTAACTCAAGTTGCAGTATTATTTCGTAATTTTTATTACACCAGTTCATTCTTTTTCGAACCCTATTCTCTTTATTAAGCAATTTTTATCATGATAAACATCATTACTTCCTTTTCTTTTCTATAGATCTTAATAATTCCATCTGACTTTGATGTGGTGTAGAAACTTGAGTTGATACATACTTGTACGTTGTTCATGGATACTTGTTATGTGCACGAAGTGTATGTGCCAACAAAATCAAATTGATTCACTTCTGTTAAAATCGCAACCTCAAATCTGTATGTGCTTGTGTAAAATTTATATTGTCTGATAATGTTCCACAATATCCATTGTTAAAATAATTTGTTCGTTCATTTATTGGATTATATTTAGGTTTATGGGACGTTTAATCAATCGTTCATCACTCTCCAGTTTGGAGCCTTTGCTTAAGAAATATTATCCTCATTTATTACAGTCTTCATTACAAGATTCTTCGGGAATAACTTCAAGTATTCAAGATCAGTCGGGGAAATTGTCATCCATAACTTCATCTTCTGTACAAAAACTGCTTGAACGAGCTTTAATTGAACATAACATGTTAGCTGCCAGTCTAATCTATAATAATATCAGTTTGGAGAATTTAGGTCTTCTTTTGGAAATATCTGCAAGTGAGGTTGGTAATTCAAAATTGCTTTTAATATAATTTCCTGTATTATTATTGTTATTTAAAAATTTCCTGCAGATTTTAAGGGCTAAAGCGATGTAGGAGTGTTTACGTGATTAGATTTTTGGAACAAATTATTCCTATCTTTTGTATAGTCCTTCATTTGTTTGACAGTTGTACTGCTCTTCATTCGAAGTAGTTGATTTTTTTCAATATACAATCCCACATCTGTGACCTGAAAATCTAATCCATGATCCAATTGTACTACATCAAAAGATTCATGCTGATGAGTTACTGTTGATTGAAATAGGTTCATACACCATTGGGTATTTTAGATTTTATATTTAAGATAGGCATAAAATCGGGGTTTCCCAACCTTCTTAAATGTACTCTTCGTATTCAGGAAAACACTTTCAATACCTAACATCTTACTTTACCGTGTGTAAAACACCATTACTATGTGCGTGCAATAAATTAAATTTCTCTTTCAAAGTCTATAATGTATGTCATAAAGAAAGAGAAAACTTTACTCACTGTTGATCGAATCGCAGTATTGTATATTGTTACATATCTAATCAATCTCAAATGCAAGGAAAAGACTTTTCAAAGGATATCTGAACTAATCAATAAATACAAATTAAGTTTTTCCCCAACATTATTTGTATTCTTGTAAATTTTACTATAAAAATTGTCTTTATAATGATTTCCAAATTAATTATTCTAAAATAAATATAACAGGTTACGGTTCAGTTAACGACAAATACTAGTGGTTGTGTAATTGAATTCTGTGCATAGTGTCACTCTGGTGATGTATTAAAATGTTTTTTTAATCTATAAAGTATAGATATTTCTAAGCTCATGATTAAATTGTGGAATGTATTAAATATTTATTTTCGTGGCTAAAGTTTTATCTAATTAATTCTTGTCTCAAACTACCACATAGTAATAATAATAATATCCATGATTTTGTATCTACTGAATTGTCATTGTTTGTTTAATATATTACTTTTTCATATAGACAGTTAGTTAGGTGAAATATCTTATGGACAATTCCTGTATTTGAATGTAAAGCAATAAAGCATTAAGGTAATCCAATACAGATTTTCCTATCAATGTTTATGCATAATGCAAAAGAAGATAAACATATCTGTTGGCTTGATATTTGTCTCAGGAACATGAGATTATTTTCTTTTAAATGTATTTTTGTGACTATCTCTTGTTGTAGTTCATGAAATCTATGCATTCCTTTTATGAAAGTTTAAATAGAATGATCTAAATGACCTAAGTTCTATCATATTCCAGGAAATTGAAAATTTGTCTCATTGACGATTATGTAGCATATCACGTTTAGAAAGAAATTGTTCCATAAACAAAACTGAATTGAATCGGATGTAGTTCAGTAGAATAATAAACAAACTCGATATAAACTTCACTTGATATTGTTTTACTTGAATTTTCCCATTGATGTTTTTGGACTGAAATTGATCATTTCCGTATTGGCATATGTGCATACTGTGCGTATGCCACGATATTGCCTAAATTTACAAGCATTATAAGCAAAGATGGATAGTGGCTAGCAGTGGAATCCAGGACGCGCGTTTCGTCCTGTTTGGGACTCGTCAGCTGGATGTACCTGCATCTCAGAGTTGATGTTCACTCTGGGACTCGAACTCAGTACCGTTCGTTTCAAACGCCATCGCGTTATCCACTTAGCTACTGAGTCCTGATAGCAATATCAAGTGAATTCAACTTCAACCCATTGCACAAGCAAGTGGCTATCAGGACTCAGTAGCTAAGTGGATAACGCGATGGCGTTTGAAACGAACGGTACTGAGTTCGAGTCCCAGAGTGAACATCAACTCTGAGATGCAGGTACATCCAGCTGACGAGTCCCAAACAGGACGAAACGCGCGTCCTGGATTCCACTGCTAGCCACTATCCATCTTTGCTTATAATCGATATAAACTGTTCACTTTCGAAGTTTGTTCAAGTAAACTCTTCAAATCGATTGTTTTTTTTTTGACAGAGCTTATTTTAATAATTCAGTTTTACAGATCAAAGTGTTGTAATGTAAGCAAAATGAGTAGTTTCTATTTTTTATTAAAAAAACCACGTATTTGTCGAATTTTAGGCTGAATCTATCGCCTCTCAAATGATTAGTGAAGGAAGATTAATTGGTAAACTTGATCAAATTGATGGTGTTATTCATTTTGAAAGTACGTTTATAGTTATTTGGTCAATGGAATATAATAGATATCTACTTTATGCTTAATTGCAAATTTTGGTTGGCTGTTTTATTTTCATCCTTTTGAAATGAAATTTCATTGACTTAATTGTATTCAGCCCATCATCGGTAACCTATTTTTGATTTGTCGTGTAAGTACTGGTTTGGTTGAGATTACATGTAACTTGATGGCGTGAAATGTCCTTTCAGCAGATCTTTTGAGTCGACGTATTAAAATGTCACCTTTTATGGCACTTTATAGTGGTAATCTTGAAATTTCAAACTTAGATGATTGAAAATCTTGAAATTTCCGATGTACGGTTGCTAAATGTTGAGTTCATTTTTAGTTGACGTATAATAATTGTTCTCCTCCTATGTAACTCTTGTAGTAGGTGTCTTTGTTTATGTGTATGATGACATGTGTCGTTTCTATATCATGTTTCTAAAACTTCTGTCTTGTCTATATATTCTATGGTTTCCTGAATTCGCTAATGGGATTCATAATTGTCTATATTTATTAAGATTATCAACTGTAGTATATTATAGCGCCGATAACCGTTGTTAATAATCATGAGACATTTGCACACATGTGTGCCTATGCATATATAATACTCCCTTATTAAATCATGCTATAAAAGTTGCCGTTGTTATCCGACTCCAAAGACCGAGGGACACTCACCTATATAAAACGGTTCATGTGGGGCTTTTCAGTTGTTATGTTTCATCCCTTTTTTTATAGAGAAATTTACCGCAGAAAATGAAAAGTCAGAGATAGGGTGTTCAGATTTTCTCGGAATTATTTTTTTTAAGGTTTATAGTTGGAGAATGCTAGTGAGCGGCCTATGCTCCTCCACGAGGAGTAACAGGCGTAAGTTAGTAAAAAGTATTGGAAAACATTGTTTCCGTCACAATAAGTACCATCAACATAACTACCTGTATATTTAGCCCTCAAACTCCTATTACATTGTAAATTACAATAGTATTGTGGTGTGTACTACTGATGTCGACAGATATAATTAGTATGTATCACCAATCAAAAGTGGAATGCCTGGCAGCAGAAGGTTGGGAGGATCGAAGTAAAGAGAACGAGAACAGAGGGTGAATAATATGGAAATGAAGGAACGATAAAGTCTGAGACAATTGATGGACATTTTGCAAATGAAGTATTTACTGTATGGTTCTCAGATTTTACTAAGAGATTCCGTAATTTGGTATTCAAATACATTTGGTTGTCCCAGCCTCTGTTCTCGTCCAATGCAGTTTCATTATCCTTTGATGACAAAACTTCAAGAAATAAGCTTCATTGAAATATATCGAATAAATAAGATTATTCAGGACATATAACATCACTAATGAAACTTGGAAGTCGAAACATTTCTACCTCATTAACTAAAGGCCTAAAATGGTGATTTCTAGTTTAACTTATCATTTATATACATCTATCAATTTAACAATAAGTTAATTATAAATCGTCGGACTCATGTTTTTATTGCGCCATGCGTACATTTCGTTATTCCTTTTTATATATTTCAGGCAGAGATCCTGGTGTTTCATCTTGGAGTATGCATATTCAAAGTTTATGTACAGCTGTTAATCGTATAGTTGAAGATATTGAAGCCGCACATCCTGATTGGGTTCATTCTCATTTGAATTCCAGAATGGTTATAGATCCACCAGTATGAAATAATTAAACATATTGTTTATCTTCTGTCCTAGAACACATCACTAATTCCCATTTATTTTAAAAAATATAGTTTTCGTAAATTCATTGAGCTTTGTGTTTTACTTTGGTCCTTTATTTTATCCGATAAGAAACTCCGTTTAATGTTGATGTATTATGCCTGTTTCTTTTTATTCTGAATAAAATTGTATGAATCTAAATCTCAGATAATTTATTCAAATTATCAGTAATTTGAAGGTATTATTGAGAAAAATTGAGACAATCCAGCTAAATCATTGGATAATGTGACCATTTCACCAACAGTAGTAAAGAAGATCAAAGTTTACTCAATATTTAATAAATAGTTAGTCATCAAGTTGAATTCGCTAAAAATAAATTAAATCCAATATTAATATAAAATGGCTATGAAATCAAAAAGTAACTAATACACAGTAAGCAAGTTCACTGTCTAGCTCCTGAAATAAATGACCACGTCGCTCAGTTTTTCAGCATCATTCTCCCTCATATTGTAAAATATTCCTAAGGCTCATTTGTTTCGAATAAAAAGTTTGGATTCTAGTCTCCGTTTCTTTTGTCATTTATGCAATTAGCTCCAAAACAGTCAGTGAATTAGGAACTCGCATGACCCCCATATTAATTAATTGGCGTTGGCTTCATTTGAACATTTTATTTTCAAAGCCTGTATTTCTTGTACATTAATTGCAAATGGTGATTTGTGAGTATAATGTTATTACAAGCATCATAACTCGAGATATAAAACGTTTTCGACAGTGCAAGATAAATTGTAAGAGAAATTACTGGTTGTTCAACAGGACGAAGTAATTTTAACGACATAATCATTCATCATCCCTCAAAACTATTGGACATATATTAATATTCATTGAGAAAAATTAGTTTTAGGTCATTGTGAAAATCGTCCATGAGTTAGGTGTAAAACTTCCAATGATCACAGAAAATTTCCCAGTAAACTTTATTTGTTTATAAAAGCGTCAACAGTAGGCTATGAAATGCGACACAAGTTGTTTATAAATAACTGTGAGGTTGAATAGCCATTTGGGAAATATGAATGTAGAGAATGAAATAAAAATAAAGAAAGTAGAACTTGGAAACATGATAAATTTAGAGACTGGACAATTAAGTTTTTTCATTTAATCTCTAGCTCCAACTGGAGATTTTCTAAGTCCTTCGTTTCGCACAGATTTCAACATTACAATTTAGCAGTGTTATTTAACTTTGGAATAGTTTTGGAAAAACGGCTGGTTGGACTTTATGACCGGTTTAAACTTCCGTCGTGATAGTCAAATACCGCTCTTGGAATAGGCACTATTCATCCTACTAACAAGAGCGGTTTTACTTTAGTATGCAGACTGGCAGTCTATCCCTTAATTCGTGCCAGTCAAATAATACTGATAAAGTCCAACTGGTCAATTATCGAAGTTCAGTTTTTTCCTCAAAAACCTAGTAAGTAGGGCTGCCATAACCTCTTTTAAAACATCGTCCCTAAATCCGACACACAAATATAGTCTTTAGCGACTGAGGGTCGTTCAATTTTTTCGAGACTTTTCCAATAAAACTACAATGAAAATCGTCGTTTGCAGTTTGCTGTCAAACCTATTCATGAACCCGTAATCCTCTGATCATCTTAAGTCACAATGATTCCAGAAATTCGTATTTTGTCTTGGTAGATCAGTATCTGGTCTACTGCTCAGAACATTCAAAAATTGCAAGTTCTACACTTTAGTTGCAAAATATACTTTGCTAACTGACAATCATTGAACTGTCAGCTTTGCTATTAACGTGTAAGATTGTAAGTGTACCACTACCAACAATATGGTGTTATGGAGGTTACTCATGCGACGATCTTTCACTATTTCAGTGGCGACCTCTTAAAATTTTTTTTCAGTTAAACTCATTCAGAGTTGTAGGTTTAAGGAGGAATTCATTAAAACAAACCGATCATAACTTTCCGAAGCAAAGATATTTGAAGATTATTTCTGTCTGACAAATTTTTGAAGTATAAAATAACGTTGAAAATCAGCCCTTAGATATATATTAGCTGAATCAAGTGTGATTCTTCCTATTGTTTGAGAAAACCTCTGTGGTAATATTGTAATTGAGAGATCTGTTTTTCATTAGTATAAGCTTAAGAAGAATTTAATTTTGTATGGTCTTGTCAAGTCATATGTAATGTACATTGTATTATGTTTATAGATATTATCTATCATTAATTTTATGTTTATAATTTAATTTCTAAATCTAGTTAACACTTAAAGGATTGGAATTATGGTCTTGTTCCGGTCAAGTACCATGATTAAGTCATTTGATTATACATCAGTCGTGTCATCTTTGTATATCATCATCAACGTTATATAATCTCGATCTTTTTTAATTTATGAATATTTGGTTAACAAAGGCTTTTTAACTTTATGGTTATTTTACGTCACAGTATGTTTAGACCACTAAGTTGGAATCCAATGGTCTAACTTCCTAACCTCAGTTATTATTCTCATTATCAATGTTTGCTATTATGAATAGCTTCCATTTTATCATGGCACATCTGTAATTTCCTCCTGTCAATTGTTGACAATTTTAATAATGATAATAATCATGATAATAATAATACGATTGCCGTTGTATTCAACAGTGATCTAACCATATATATATATATATATATATATATATATATATATATATATATATATATATATATATATATATATATATATATATATAACAATGTAGACGAAAAGACTCATGCATTTATTAATATTAATATACGTAGTTTAGTTCTTCTCTGTCGCTGACTAGATATGAAATGAGATTCAAAAATAAAGGAAATGGATGATTTTTCTTCTTTTTTTCTCTCTAAAAATAGTATCGTGGTAATAAAAGCAAAAACAATAAGAAAGAATTTCCATCAGAGACGTTATTACAATACTAGTTTAGCAGAAACAATAAAGCTGAAAAGTGGCTGAGTGAAAAGGTTGAGAAAATAACGTCATTGCTTATCATACAGAATATTTTTGGGTCATGTCGTTCAGTCGCTTGGGTTTAATATAAAATTATTATTATTATTGTTACTATGCCTTTTAAAAAATCTTTATCCCAACCGGTTGTATCTTCTGGAGGTAATTCTTCTTCCTCTGAATAACTGTCAAAGTTTGATAAATCTGTCGGTGAGGAAATCTGTAGGTGTACAAAAAAACGAAATACTGATTGTACTGCTATATAAAAAACATTATTTATCATAAAATAATAAATCGTCTTCAATGCTAAACTAGCAAATTAGATGTATAAACCGTAAAGAATAGTTCATTGTGAGGGTAACGTCAGCCAGAGAACCATTAAAAACCTCACAGTCATCACTGTGGACATATTTTTAGTATTAATGCTGCATAGTCAGTTAACTTGAGTTAAAGCTGTGCAATACGGAATTTTGATCCATTGGTCTAAACCCGATGCATTAATTATATCTTTGATGTATTCATAGCTCCTTTACTGACAAATAATTTCAATGTCCAGATTAAACAACTTTCCAATGCTTTCTAATTTCCAATCGTTCTTCGGCTTTTCTTGTTAAATTAATTAGTTGATTTACTGATATGTCAAGGTTTTAGGCAGTTAAAAGAAAACTCAAATAGTCTTCGAACTAATTGAATTGTATAATCTGCTTTACAATTAATGTACCACTTATAAGACAACTAACATTCAAATAGTACAGTATGCACTTTAGTAGTATAAATATATATAATCTGTCAGTCAGTTTGATCAATTATGTGGAAGATGATCTCCCAGTGAAGTATATTTATAAATAGTCATGCTTTAAGATTAAGTTTTGTTCTTGGGTTTTAAAATGATTCAATAGAAGATTACACTCATTGTAACAACATTTTGACATTGATAATGTATTTATATTGATAGAAAACTCAATTGGTTTGTATTAGTACAAACTTAATAATAAACAAATTATTGTTATATATATAACGGATTATTATTATTACTATATATCTTGATCATTTGTAGATCAAGACATCAACTGATAATGTAAAGCTCACAAGGTAAGTCCATCCTCAATGATAATAAAGTCATTTCAAATTTGAACAAAGACATATCTATGATTGTTTTCAAGTAAAAATATTTCTGAATGCTTCAGTAGAATTTTCCTTACCTAGATCTAGGAATACTCTTCGACCTCAACAAAAAGATATCCTGAATTGATATCTTGATTATTTAAAGTGTCATATAAAGCATTTTTCCTGAGTGGATACTTATAAAATGCAAACAAAATCTGTCATACGCAAATGAACTTACTTTTGGTGTAATAGGAACCTGAATAGTTCTAGCTATAAGTCCATTCCAGTCGAATCCTTCAAACCATGCATGATTTTTCACTTCTATTATTCCTGATTTTCGAGCACCGAGTCGTTGGGCTGGAGCATCTCTACAAGAACAAATGAACTGATATCTTTTACAGTTGAATAATTCGTTTTCTAGTATATATATAGTTATGTTCTACTGGCTCTGTCAATGATCATTTGACAAAACCTTCAATCACAATACCGACTTATGTGACCTTATTCTTGTGCCAAACCAATGACACGTCAACTAGCACTAGCAGTTTTGCGTCTACTCTGAATCCTTATTAATCTTTCTCGCCTAGCACTGCCTGCTTAGTTCAGGACACTATCTCAGCCTTCACCATGTGAATCATGTATTTCAGACATATACAAGCAAATCAAACCGCATCACACGATCAAGCTGAAAATGGATGTGATTGTGAGGGACTGTAACTAATAAATAGAAAATAAGTTAAGAATTATAAATAGTATTGCAATAGCCAATAGGTCAAATGTAAGAAATACGAATATACATATGAAATTACTACACTACTGTATTCCACCGTCCTCTTCGTTTAAATTTTCCGATATTTCTAAGATATATTTCAAAACAGTCTAGTTCTCCACAAATCGTTTAACAGTTCAATTAGTCTTCTAAATTTATTGAACGACTAGGGTGGCACATTCAATAACCCCCGTGAGATAACTCCTGAAATCTTAACCGTATAGAATTACAAGCTAACTGACTGAATATCTGACAAAATATATATTCATCTAATTGTGAATTATTTGTCAATTAATGAAAAAACTATCAGAAGGGGTTTTGTGGAGATTTTAGAAATTTCATTGATTGAAATCATGAGTCAATTGAAGCTAGACCATCATGGAAAACCTGGAAGCACTGGACGGCCGTTTCATCCTAGTGTGGGGCCCCTCAGCATTGCTCATCCACGACCCCGCACGTCGCAGGATTCGAACCCAGGAACTGTCGGTCTCGCGCCAGGCGCTTAACCAACTAGACCACTGAGCCGGCATCCGATGGTGTTAAAATCACCATTGGGCCCTCTACTGGCGGATATTTTCCTCGCACAACCGGAAAATGGACCACTTAAAAGCACAATTAATCATTTACCAACTTATTATCGCTATATAGATGATACTTTCATAGTATTAGAAAAAGAACATGATTTTACATCAGAAGATGAACAGAACAATAGCTTATCATTTATAGATGTCCAACTAACTGGAAGAGATGACGGAACTTTAAAAAGAGAGATACACAGAAAATCTGCAACAGGACAATACACTCGTTTCTGCAGTTCCAACAAGATACAAAAGGAACTTGATAAAGATCTTGACTCATCGTGCCAGAATGATTTGCTCGGAAGACACCATTGATGATGAGCTGGTTAACATTCGGAACTCACTTAGTATGAATGGGTACCCTATGAAATTCATCGACAAGCACATGATAGAGTTGAAAACGAGGTCAACGTACCTACTGTCCCTAAGAAATTACTGTTCATAAAATTGCAATTCATAAATGACACCACTGAAGAAATCGTGACTCAGAAACTAAGAAGAGCCGTACAAAAAACGTTTAATGCAGCCAGATTAAATGCTGTCTTCTACAGCCACCCCAAAATAAGAATTACCAATAAAGACAGATTGCCTGAATTCGCCAAATCCATGTGTATCTATCGGTTCAACTGCTTCTGTGGAGCCAGTTATATAGGGCGTACAATTAGGCAAGTTCGTCATCGTATTACGGAGCATCATCCATCGTGGTTAAGCAAACGACAGGTAAAAGTGATTAAAAGTTTTATTCTCTCACTTGGTTGACACAGGTCATCAAGTTGAATCGAATAAAGTTTTTAAGGTTATCTACCATATCCCATCAAATTTGCCACATGGTTTACGAGTGCGCCTTTTGCACATTGCGGAAGCCATCACAATCCATGTTCACAAACCTAATCTTTGCATTCAAAAGAGATTTGTACAACCACTTTCGCTGCCTTGGCCATCGGTATAAGATTTACCCCAACAGAACTATTTTTCATACTTCTTCCATTTGATTTATTCTTTTTAAATTTTTGTAATTTTGTTTTTGTTGTTTTTGAACTTTATAATTTCTCAACATTCATCTCTTGATTCTTACGTAACTACTATTCTATTGACCATCCATTAAAAAATTCTGTTCCTTCTCTCTTTTTCTTATATTACGCAACGTAGCAACTTCTTGATTACTTTGAATATTAATAATCCTCTTTCTTCCAATTACTCAATGTTAATTTAAATGTCCTTATGTAATTATTACTTAACGTATCCACTCGATGGGTATTATATAATTATTGTAAATCGTATATATGTATATTAGTATAGAGCCATGATGAAAAACTAATTGAAAAGCAATTTCTTCGCTCAATTCGTTCCTTCTATATTACATATAATTACAGACATTAACTACAGTAGAATTAAAAGAACATTTTACCTGCATAACTTTTTAATAAGGCACTGTGCATTTCGTGTAATAGATTTGGGAAATTCAATTGTATTAATTCCTTTCAGTATAATATTGTATATTTTCATTGGATCAGATGAAGTAAATGGAGGTCTAAAATATAAGAATTGACATAAAGTAATGATTACCATAATGTTAATTATTGATAGTTTAGTTTATTCAACATACATTTTATGAATGGAACTCTCAGAGTTATTTATTTATTAGAAAAGTATTTTGATTAAATGTTTTGATATCATCTGTTACTTAATTATGAATAATATCTTCAAACCCTAATCTTTCCGATTACTGCTTATACTTTTACTACCTCTACCACTACAGGATTTGAATCGGCAACTGTATCTCTGTGCTAATGTGGTACGGCAACTCGAACTGATGTATGTACTGACGAAGTTCTACGTTGTTACTGACTGGTTGACTGATTAATTATGAAATATGATGAATTTTTAATTCAAATTTTATTTTTAACGTAGTTATATTGTTTATTTAGTAAACTGTTATGTTTGATTCATGTAAATTGCCGGCTTAGTAGTCTAGAGGTTAAGCGTTCGCGTGCGAAACCGATAGATCGTGGGTTCGAATCTCGCGAGGCGAAATCGTGGATGTGCACTGTTGAAGAGTCCCATAATAGGACGAAACGGCCATCCAGTGATTCTAGGTTTTCCATGGTAATTCAGCACAAATTGACTCATGATCTGAACTATTAAAATTATGTAAACTTGTTAATTAATGATGCGGCCTCTTATTGTAGAAACTTTGAAATAGTTTGTAGTACAATAGAATTTTTACCACTCTCAATATCTTATGCTGATTATAAGTTAAAGAGATAGTACAGAGAGAATAATATTTATAAAACTCTTAATGATTGAACATAAAATAAATCCAACTTTTTGCTTGACATTTTGGTTCAAGCGTTTTCAAAGAAAAATGAAAATTCTTGGATTAGACTACCGAGGAAAATGATGGATTTATGTTTAATTTTCTACAAATTCAATTTCCTCTCTAATATATTTATTAATTTGCTAGAAATTTTATTATAATGTAATGTAATATAAGTAGTGTACTTCGAATATATCTATTATACCAAGATTAAACAAAATGGTTATAGTTGCATTTTCATGTGAAAAACATGTAATTATCATATTTTGCACCGTTGAATGACGGCTCAGTGGTCTAATGGTTAAGTGCTCGCGCGGGAGACCTGTAGGTCCCGCGTTTGAATCCCACGAGGTGGGGTCATGGATGCGCACTGTTGAGGAGTCCCACAATAGGACGAAACGGCCGTCCAGTGCTTTCAGGTTTTCCATAATGGTCTAGCCTCAACTGACTCATGATCTCAACTATTTAAATTCTTGATACTACAAGTCGTTTGTGTTAAAATTTTGGAACTATTTTTCGATAAATTCGCACTTGGAGACATAGAATGTATTTCAACTTTTCTGATCTTTGTTTCTTAGTAAGAATCGTTGTATAATTTATTACAATAAATATCAAATATTCTTACTTCAAAGAATATATACTATAGGTAATGTTCAATTCTGGTTTTCATTAAGACCTAATAATGTTGAATGAAATCAAATTTATCTTTCTATGATGAATTGTGTATCAGTTCAATACTAACAATTAGAATTTAAACTGTCTTTAGAATGAGACAATAAACTTGCATTAACCAATAAAACTGTGAATTCAGCTTCACAGAATTAAAAGTAATAAATAAAATAACAAATCTCTTCTTTGACTTACGTTCCAGTTAGTAATTCAAACATTAAAATACCAAGTGCCCAAAAATCAACGGTGAAATCATGCCCTTTATTCAAAATCACTTCAGGTGCTACATATTCTGGAGTTCCACAAAATGTCCATGTTTTATTACCGTATCCGATTCGTTTTGCAAAACCGAAATCAGTCTGAATTTTTCAAAAAAATCAGTAGCTTAAATTACATAATTCTGAAAATATCTGTACATTTGATATTAATATCCAAGCTTATATATGTTCTTGTACAGCAAAAACTCATTTATCCCGAACTTGATTGTTTTCATTTAAATACATTTAATTAAATGCTAATAATTCAAACTCAAAGTAAATTTAAACCTTTTTCAGATAAGTGTCCTTTGGTAAACGATCACTAACCTTTGTGCTTGCATGTCAAATCCAATATTCAAACAATCATATAATGCTACATTTCCACATAGAAGACGGAAACAGACAACTAAATAGTTGGCTATTAATACATTTTTCATCAATACTTGATCATAATCCGGATTTAATCAGTCTAAACCGACGAATAAATCATACTATGGGGTTCGTTTATGTTAAATAGATCGTTTGAGCATTTTAACCAAAAAGCAAATTTTCAGAAATCGTACTACCGACCCAAGTAAGCTATTTCCAACCGAAAACCAGTATTATTAGGTCCCGAAATGAATAAAAAGTTCACATCATCCACAGACTGCCAATCCCGTTGGTGGTAAGTTAATTTAACGATAAACACTTAAAACCTAGTTTTATTGACTAACTGGTCACAACAATATTTCCTGATCAAACCATTAAAAAACAATTAAAAATAATCAATGATAGTCAACAAGCTACATACTTCTAATAACCTTTAGTTTAATTGCTTTAAAATGCTAAATAGGCTTACAATTATTATCAACAAACTCCGTTAATGATTATAAGTTGATTATCAACTACAGTAAGTTATACAATATTCAAATGGAATAATAATTATTCTATTGCTTATAATAGTAATCATTGGAATGAATAGCTAGAAAATGCTAAAATTAAACAAGAATTACATTTAGCATAATAATGATTTTAAAATGAAGAGTCCATTTTCTTTTTCATTAATTATGATTGATTAAATGTAGGCAAAAGTTGAACGATTTAAAAGATATAAGATAGAACAAGAGATTTATCATACAGTTGGCAACGGGATATAAAAAAAGTTACTCAGTAAATTTGATTGATTTAAATAAATCCCATTGATTATGATGATAAGGTTTATACTCAACTATTTGTTTCTTACATGATGATAAATCAATAGGCGAAATGAACTACTTATCAAATATTTTCGATTTTATACATTACATTATCCAATACAATATATTGTAGATCAACTTGATGAAGTTATTTCCGACCAAAAAGGAAGGCTTAGTAACCATTCAACTAAGAAAAAGCTACACTACCAGAATCAACCAAACATATATACATTATTATCAGAAGGGTTTGTGGAGATTTTTAGAAATTTTCACAGATTGAAATCATGAGTCAGTTGAAGCTAGACTACTATGGAAAACATGGAAGCACCGGACGGCCGTTTCGTCCTGGTATGGGACTCCTCAGCAGTGCGCATCCACGATCCCGCACCACGCGGGGCTCGAACCCAGGACCTACTGGCTTTGCGCGCGAGCACATAACCATTAGACCACTGAACCGGCATCCAACGGTGTTAATGTCTAACTTCAACCAATCCACGAAGTTGCGCCACCATATACCATTGTCTTCAGTGAGCTGATATCTCACAACAGACCTGGTTGTACTCCATTGGTAACGGCTTCCCACTAGAACTACTTATCAAATATTTTCGATTTTATACATTACATTATCCAATACAATATATTGTAGATCAACTTGATGAAATTATTTACAACCAAAAAGGAATGTTTAGTAACTATTCAACTAAGAAAAAGCTACACTACCAGAATCAACCAAACATATATACATTATGTATAACTTTCAATATCCAAAACGTATGTATGGATATATATCCTATGAATAATTAATACTGTATATCAAACTAAATAAAATGATAACTATACACCGGACAGATTATTTTACTCACAGTAGGATGTTTAAAATATTTTATTCATTCATACTACTGATATCAATTAAGATAAAATAGTCTGAGAAGATTTACTACAGAAATTATGAACCTTTGTTACAATAAATTAAATAACATTATTTGATGGAAGAACACTTTTTTGATCAGAACACATATTTCTATCTGCCTACAGAAAAAAAACTCTCTCAAAGTGTTTCCTGTGTAATCTGTTAACATTCAGAGTTAGACGATGTGTATATGATAAATTATCATTCACATTATAAGCAAAGATGGATAGTGACTACTAGTGGAATCCAGGATGCGCGTTTCGTCCTATTTGGGGTTCGGTTGAACAACGTTTGAAGCGAACGCTACTGTGTTTGAGTTGTAGAGTGAACATCAGCTCCGAGATACAGGTACATCCAGCTGACGAGTCCCAAATAAGATGAAAAGCACGTCGTGGACTCCACTGCCAGTTATTATCCATCTTTGCTTATAATGCTCATGAATTAAGGCAATATCGAAGCAATACGCACATTATGCACATGTGTCAATAAGAGATTGATCAATCGCAATCCTAAACATTAATTGGAAGATTTAAGTGAATAATACCGAGTGAATCATTCACATTGTTCGATCATAAATTTAAATTTAATGTCTTTCTTACTAATTTAGTTGCCATTCCTAATAACATATAGATTTTTCTTTAAAAGGTTATTTAATCTCTTGCTCAAATACACCATTTATAGTCCATTTAGAAGATGTCAATAGTATATTCAATGTTTTAAGAAACATAATTCTACTGTGATAAATAGTTTAATGTTATATAAATCATTGTAACTTTATTCTACTGATAATGTATAGTTTACAATCAAATCAGATTGAAGTAAATGATTAAAAATGTATTTCAGAAGTAAAAAACAAAACTCAGTTTTATCCTTACCAATAAAGGAAATTTAAAATTATAGTTTACATAGTGAATTGACCTTGCTTAGATAACTACTGAAAATCAGGAAACCCTAAACAATATTTATATCCAATATACGAACCATCAGCAGCAGTCTATGTGGTCTTTAAGTTAAGCACTTTGCTTGAGGTCTGAATATGTTGCGTTACATCATTGGTAGGGTAATAGACGCTCATTACTGAAGAGTCATATTTTGGAATGAAACAGGTTAATCCGTGATTTAAATTATAATACTCAACAAACTTCACAATCCCCTTAGGTGAATCAAGTTTTTAAAATGATTTGTCGTTTATAAGAATAAATTTATCATTCATATAATTGATACCAATACAAAACCATTGGTGATAAGTTTAAGACATGGTAAAAAATCAACTGATTAGTATCCAGTTTATGATCAAAAAGCATACGTTGAATCATATGATTATGTTAGATTCATAACAGACAGCATAAGATAATTAAATAATTATGATTAGAAGTAAATACATAATGCTAATCACGCTGGCGTCGAATAAGAAATGTTTATAATATTCATCTTGTAATCTTAACTACGTAAATGCGGAATAAGAATGAATAGTTAGTGTTTTTTTTAGTTTTTAAGTGTAATTAATTCTTGGGAAGAAAATTCTTAATGTAAAGAAATCATAATTATACTCCATTTAATGATGAAGTATTCTGAGTGAATCAGTGACATTGCAATGGGATTGTCACTTGATTTAACAAATTAACTTATGATCATTCTAAAAAGCACTATCTTCTTATCAATAATTAATAATTTTGATTTATGTAATAAATAAATATATAAAACCACCGTCTAAGATATAAGTAGTGAACGGTACATTAGATTGGTTCGAATATCGTAGTTTTTTACTACAGGGTGCATATTTTGAGATGGAGGTGAAGATTTGTAGCTCAGCTAGATGATTTTGGGTGAAGTTACATTCTCTGAGTACAGAGGACGAAACCCCATCAAAACTGAGTGTATGTTTATCAGTAGCGAAATAATAGATGTCTTATCAGCCTCAAGAATAAGTCCTTCTTCAAGAAAATCGCTGAATATTATCTTAATAGTTGAGATCATGAGTCAAATGAAGCTAGACCACCATGAAAGTCCTGGAAGCACCGGATGGCTGTTTCGTCCTACTGTGGGTCTCCTCAGCAGTGCGCATCCACGATCCCGCCTAACGAGATCCGAAACCAAGACCTATCGGCCTCCCGCGTGAGCACTTAATCACTAGACCACTGAGACGGCATCCAACAGTGTTAATGTCTAACTTCGATTAATCCACGAAATCGAGCGACACATCCACCATTGTCTTCAGTGAGTTATCACTTCACAACAGACCCGGTTGAACTCCACTGGACGAAGCGGCCGTTCATTGATTCCAGGATTTACATGGTGGTCTAACTCCAAACGACTCATGATTTCAACTATTAGAACATTATCTTGTTTGAAAAACTAAAGATAAATGGAAATTAATTAACGTCTTGACTTTTAAATATACATTATCAACTCTGGCATCATTAAAAATTACCAATGAAGTTAGCGAAGAACAGGTTGATGGTAATGTGGATGGCCTGAATTCTGTGTTTCAGTAAAGAAATATCCATGTTTTCATATTATCATACTTTTATCCCTCTAACTAGTTCTCTACACCTTTTAGGTTGTCATTACCACCTGTTCATCCCCTCAATTTTCTCTAAGTGGACAATTAAATTTCCCACTTGTTGTATACTTGAGATAATCACCTTAGTGTTTTTTTACCTCTTTACCTTTATTAAATACTTGAAGTTTTCATTCAACTAAGCTCGTTCATGTAAGTAATTGAAACCCATTTCGTAATTATGTTTTAAATATCGTATGTTGTAAGCAGCTGACGAGAATCAACCAAATAAAATGAATTCATGCTATTCTGCTAGAATCTTTGTTCTTGCTCTTTTCAAAATGTTTTTATGACTGAACAATTATTAAATGTGGAATATTATATGAATATTAATATACAACTCATTTTATTCTGCTAAAAATAACACTATTATACACTGTTTCCGAACTTTAATTCATTGACTATAAGGATAGATCACCTTCAATCTACACTAGGCTTAATCGTGTACGGAATATTCAGTGCACTGCTAGTATATTCATCATGTATGTTTACATAGTTCTATATATATTTTATCAAAGATTACACTCATATCATACAAAATTTTAAAAGAGACATGTTGCTAACATATAATTTATACACAAAACACTGTGATCTTGGAATAATACAAACTAGTTAACTTTGTAGGGTTCTAATTTCTGGATGTATATTATTATATTAATAAAGTGAATACTCGTATAACTCCTGAATTTACAAAAACTATACTACTCCTTTTTAAATATATGATTCACTATTCTAAATAGTTATTATTAAAGGAAAGTGAAACTTTTCCTGATGAATATATAATAAAGAATGTATGTTAACATTTTTTAAAATTAATTTTTCGTATAGATAACGCAAAGGATGGAATATCTCTTGGCATTTATTATTATATTGTTTAATTATTGTTAATAAATAATAACCTCCAAATGCTCTGGTACGGTCAAGATTAGGGAGAGTCAGCTCTCTCTCTCTCTCGAAATGCTCTCATATGGCCACGTGCATACAGCCACTGCCACACAAGTCCTACTCACTATTTTCTCGCGGCATTACTATCGTTTAAGAAATTGAGAAGAAAAGCAGCGAAGGTCCGACGATTTAACCGGGTTGATGGATACGGAGGAACCACCTAGGGAAGTTGGAAAACCCTCGTCCCAAACCAATGGCGCACGTGGACTCCAGAATCCTGGTGGAACAAATGGCGTATGAACCAAACATTGGTCACCGGCTGCCATGAAACTGCATCTCCTGACGTTGCTCCACTGACCGGTGGATTAGACCTTTATTTCGAAAGCTTCGGGCGTGACCCCATAAGAAAACCACCTGCCTCAGTTTGGGCACCCGGGCAGTATCCCATCCCTTACACAAATCGAATGAGTTATATGGCGCATATCTATTTGCTGTCTCCTTGTACCAAAGTTTATGTGTTTAAAGAAATAAATAAATAAAATATAAGTGGAAAATGATATGCATGAAAGTCACAATCTTAATATATTGGTTAATAAAGCAACAAGTCATCTGAAAACTAACTCTTTCTCTGTCTCTCTCTCACACACACATACTTTTACTTCAAAAAACCAATGGTTTTAATGTTAAAAACAAGAATAACTGACCAATGTCCACTTATCTAAATATGTATTCATCTTGATTATTATTTCTTTAAAATAAATTTTAAAAAACCTTACCAATTCTCTAGTGAATAATAAATCAAACAGATAGTTTGTTACTCAGTTTATTATAGAATTTTTCTAATGTTGATTTTGATTTAAAGTAACACAAATAAAAGTTGGCGTATCCAATGAAGCTCATCATACAAACGATATGATAGTTAGAATTAAATTATAGAAATGAAATAGAACCCATTCATAGGAATTTCTTATAATATAATTAAAGACAAACAATTAAGTAAACAACTGAAATTGATTTTATTTCCATAGTGAATATTGAGATGAAGTGGGGGGAGGGGTTGTTTGTTTGCTTGTTTGTTTGTTTTGAATTCGATATGATGTATTTATTTGATGTGAATAAAAAATTATTTGATTTTACATTGTTTACTGGGTAACAATTTTGTTTTCTTTTGTAATTCTATATCTCATTCATTATTTAGATTTATTTGTCATAAAGAAAATTGAATCGGGTCAGGTCAAGCAAACTAGTTTCTGACATGTTTAAAATACCTGTCTAAAGTATAAGGAGCTTAGTTACATTGTTTCGATGTTATTTATTATGCTAATATTAGTCATTTCATAAATATTAATTAATATATTTGTAATATCCCAATGAGTGGAAAAATCAAATTTTCTGACGTTTCATGACTCAGTGTAAGCCACTTCTATTCATTGGGATATTATAAGTATATTAATTTATTTATAACAATCTATCCAATGCTCAATTTATTCGAAATTATGAAGTCAAACCTTAATAATGATACTTACAATAGTCATTTCGGTTATATGGAACACTTAATAAAGAAAAGTTTTTTAAAGAAACCCACTGAATATACAAATTTACCATTTTGCAGAAACCTTGACTGTCTAACAGTAAATTTTCCGGTTTTAAATCACGATAAACAATTCCTCTTCTATGTAAATAATTTAATGCTTCAACTACACATGCTGAATAAAATCTTGCTGTTGAATCATCAAAAGCTGTAGAATTGCGTAACAATGTCCATAGTTCACCACCTAGACAAACTTCTAATAAAATGTATAAATAACGTTGATCTTTATATGTTCGGTATAATCTGAAAAATAATGTGAATAAAATTTAATGGAGTTAGTTATAAAATACTTAAATTATTTTCAAAATATTGTGATATATGCATACACATCAAGTATATGATAAGTTTAAAAAAATCATGTAAGGCATGTACATCAAATTCTTCCAGTTTTAGTCATTATAAAGAATGGATCTCTACCGAAACCTTTGTCAAGATTTATGAAAGAAAGAACAAGAAGACGACAATTAATAAGAGTTGAACAAGAACAGAGAAAGTCAAGGCACAGGCTGAATGCACAGAAACAAGCACGTAGGTGAAGAAGAGCATTAGAACTAACAAGTAGAACTACGTGGAAGACCTAGCGATGACGGCTGAAAATGCTGCAACAGAAGGAAATATAAAACATTTATATGACACAACGAAGAAACTAGCATGCAAATATGGTAAACCAGAGAGAACAGTCAAGGACAAAGAAGGTAAGAAAATCACTGAGATTCGAGAACAGAGGAACAGGTGGGGAGAACAATTTGAAGAACTCTTGAGTAGACCGGCTCCTTTGAATCCACTGGATATCGAAGCAGCACACAGACATTCTCATAGATGTCACTCCATTATCGGTTGAAGAAATCGGGATGGTCTTCGGATAAATAAAGAGTGAGAAAGCATCAGGACCTGAAAATACACCAGCTAAAGTACTGGACTCAGACATAGTAGCAACTGAAACATGCTCCACGTTATCATCATGTGTGCCATTGAGATCATGGACCGATCTAGGTTCGAACAACAATAAAAGCCTAGAAGCGCTGAACGACCGTTTCGTCTTAGTATAAAATTCCTCGGTAGTACGCATCTATGACCCTACACGCAGAAATTAAACTCAAGACCATTGGTTGCGCGTGCTAACGCTATTTATCAATGTTATAAATGCTATAGAAGTTTAAGTCCTAACCTATGCTTGGGAAGGTTTAGGTATAATTTGAATTAGTTTTTGAAAAAATATATTTTACTCATTTGTTAATAATCGTTCAAGAAAATTATGGGTACCATTATGAATCACAATAATACTTTGTTAATAAAAAAGCAGGTTTACATCATTTTTATAAGCATGAATAATTTTTTATAATATTAGTGTGCAATACAGATACTAATCCATTATGATTAGAAAGAATACATCGGAGATATGTCAACTAGGTATTGAATCAATTTGTGTGATAGAACTGTACAATAGATCTTAGTTATTATAAAATACCTGAAACAGAGTGTATTGGACAAACTGTGACCCTGACGAAAGCATATATCTTTAAAGTAAGGTAAAGCTCAACCACTGAGTTTTACGTGGTAATTATTTTAGTGTAGATAGTGCCTCCAGCTGTTCATCCGAGTAAGGTGGGATTACAAGGCATCTTATAGAAGTGTTTACGCGATCACGGATAGTTCTGCAGTATATTGTATGGTTTAGGTGACGACTGTTTAAAATATCTGTCAACTTCAAATAATTATGTGAAGGAAATATACACTGTTAAAGAAGTATCAATTGATATCATTGTATAATAATAAAACCGTTTCAGCCGCAGAAAATACAACTTTGATTTCCTCCATTTGTACAATAAAAGATATAAATTTAAGTGACATCTAAAGTGCTAGGCTTCTTGATGGTTATCAAATACTTAATATTTTATTTGTCAATCAACTATTCTGTATATCTTCTTATAAACTCTTTGAGTTATATCAAGAAGTTATGATTTTTGTTAGTAATCATCATAAAATCGATTGATTGTATTTTTCGGCTTTCTAAAATTCATTTTATAATAATATCAAACTTTCTTCAAATAATTCTATACATAGCCTCTTTAATTATAAATGTCCATTCATAATATAGCAAATGTTAAAATATGAACATATTAACGTGTTTGTGAAGATTGTAGTAAATTTTTAGTAGTTGAATTCATGATTCAATTAAAGCTAGACCACCATGGAAAACCCGGAATCACTGGAGGGCCGTTTCGTCATGGTAAATGACTCTTCAACAGTGCGTATCCTCAATCTCGCATTCAGGACTCGAACCCGGGACCTTCGGTCTCGCGTATGAACGAGTAACCTCTGGTCTAATGAGTAGGCATCCAATGGTATTAATGTCTAACTTCAACCAATTCACGATATTGCGCGACTGTTAACCATTGTCTTCAATGAGTAACTGTCTCACAACAGTGCTTTCAAGTTTTCCATGGTATTCTAGCTTTAATCGACTAATGAATTCAACTACCAAATACTTACGGGTCATTTAGTCATTAACAAAAATATGCAAAAATACAATAATGAAGTAAATCACTGAAGAAATAATCTGATGATAATGAAACGACTTTAAATAAATACAAATTTAAAGTTGATGTTAATGCTAGAATATTTAAATGTCAATCTAAAAGATGTTTATCAAAATAATAATAATCTATAGTTTTAAAACTTTCTCATTAAACTAATAACAGTGTAAACTGTTTAACAAACTTGTTAGGAAAACACTCATATATAATTACATCTATATACTACTTATTATTATTATCATTATTGATACTACTTAAATAGATATAATGAATAATACTTAAATTTAAAATATTGTAAATACATAAGAAAAAGTTTTAATTAACAAATTAAATTAAAGATGAGATTATTTTATTTTTTTTATTTATTTAGCTGGTTGAATGGAGAATGTCAACCAACCTGTCAATCTTAGTTGTGGTTTCTTTTCTTCCTTAATTTTCTCTTTTTATTAATGTTTTTTATTTGTTTACTAATTTCTTTATCTCTCTGTGTTGATTAGTGAAAGTTTTCAACAGTAAACAAAAATAAGTTAGAATGGTTGTTTTTACTCTTTCCTTCTTTTTATCACAAAACTAAAACAATAAACAAATGAAAACTTAGAAACTAAATGAAGATGGAAATGTTTGTTGTGGTTGTTGTTGTTGTTGTTTATTTCATTATAACAAATTAACTAACAAAATGAAGCAATTCAATGTTGAGTTGTTTGTTTGTTTTTTTTAAAAAAAAAAGAAGTTTATGGCAATATAATGAAATTGAATAAATAGGATAATGGTAATTTAGTAGCATGATGAATTCTAAATAAATAAACCCCCTTTATTATCTTGTATAAAGGAATGAATTAGTTTAAATGAATCATATCAAAGTGTATATGTCTAACAAAGGTAATAATTTAAATAAAACCAGAACAAATATTGATACAGAATAATATGAATTCATTATATTTCGTGGTTTCTCGTCAGCTGCTTACAACCAAATGTGTATTAGAGTTTTGCATAGAGATAAGAAATAGTATGGAACAACTGACATAAATGAATGTAAAGTATTGGAATGAGCGGAAATGTGTGAGTGAAAGGGTGATTTAAGAATTCGGTAATGGGAGTGGAATATAACACAAAGCCTTAATTTCTTAGGAACATGCTCAGAAATGCGAATATATACTCTCCTTTCGGTTCTTCCAATGAATGTGCTTTGGCACGTACATGTAAATTGTTAAATGCAATTGGAGCTACTGAGAAAAGAGGACTTGTCGATTTTAGTTTCTTTGAGTGAGCAGTTCGTTTCCCATACCCTTGTCAGTTTTTCTGCTGGGTAGGTCACTTTTAACGCGGAATTTATTCTATGATTAATTATTCCAGTAATTTCATCTCCTTTGAAGCGTAAGTATTAAAAGCAAGTTTTCTTTCCCACTCTATCATACTTTACCCGAGGGTTGGTATTTGCATATTCATGGATGAATTTCGCCGGATATGTATTTTCACGTAGGCACTTAGTGATCAGAGTAAGTTCTTCATCAAGGCATTCCTTTGAGCAAATTTTGCGTGCGCGGTCAAAAAGGGTTCGTACAATACCTTTTTGTACCTCATTGGAGAGAACCTGTAGTAATTAAGATATACACCACTCCAGGTAGTTTTGCGATTAGCGTGTCTTTGTAATGTGCCAACTGATGCTCGTCTGATTTCAATATCTAGGGAATGGAATTTACCTTCAACTTCATGTTCCATAGTAAATTCTATATCCCTGTGTGCTTTATTAAACAGACTGCGTAGGTTCATGGAGTGCTTGTGATTGTTGCAGATAAGAAATGTGTCATCAATGTATCTACAGTAGAGTGTGATACCATCGATTGCGTGCTTAAGCTTCCTCTGTTCCAGGTTTCCAATAAATATGTCGGCCAGAATTGGGCCCGAAGGGCTACCCATGGCTACTCCATCAATTTGACGGTACATCACATTGTTGAATTTAAATTGTATGTTTTTGTACACAAAAACAGGAGTTGTTTAAATTCTTGGATTGGTAAAGGCAGATGTTCAGGATATTCATATATGATCTCTGCCGTTTCTTCCAAGTGGATATTTGTGAAAAGCGAAGAGACATCAAATGAGACCATGAATTTATCAGAAGCATTTATATTAACAAGCCTTTGTACAAATTCAAAGCTATCTTTCAGACTGTAGGGTGCAAGTTTGTTGCAGATCGGTTTTAAACAACTTGTCAGCCAGCAGGCGAGTTTATGCAAGGGTGATATGGTCATAGATAATATTGGTCAATTGTTCCATACTATTTCTTATCTCTATGTAAAATTCTAATACTTATTTGGTTGTAAGCAGCTGACGAGAAACCACGAAATATAATGAATTCATATTATTCTGTATCAATATTTGTTCTGGCTTTATTTAAATTGATAAAGGAAACTAATTGTATGAAAGGTAATAATCTTGATAAAAATTGCATAAGAACATTAATTAAATTTTTATGAACGAATGAATGAAGGGAATTTTAATAGTGTTAAGGTGTAATAAACGAAAACTCAAATAGGGACAACCGGTTTATTGTTAAATACAAAACTACAGAGTTATTCCGAAAAGAAAATATGAAAAGCATGCATTAAACACTTTATTTGCAAATACTCCATTAGTTGTTTTAAACTTTATCGTTCTTTCATTGTTATCATGATTATTCTCTGTTCCTGTTCTCTACGACTCGATCTTCTCAAACTTTTGTTACCTGGAATTCCACTTCTGACTGGTATTACATACTACTGTCTATTCACAAAGGATCCACATATATCAAACAAAACTGATCAAAAGTGTCAATAACGAAAGAATTTAGAACGTCCCTAGTAATACAAAGAAATTGTACTGTGACCATTTTTGATAAGATAGGATTTATTAAACTTGTATTAATGAAAAAAAACCAAAATTCTTCCTAAGATATGTAAAGGTAAAACTCCTAAAGATTTGAAACACAGAAAGAAACATCTAACAACTATTTAAGTAAATATATGAATTAACTTCCTTATGAAATTGGCAAAATCTACATCTTAAGTAATCTATAACATTAAACATCTTAGCATATCTTCAGCACTCACATCACATTATAACACTAACTTATTAAAGCGATTATTTAATTAACACTTTTTAATTTGTACAACTGAAGAAAGTTCATTTTGAAACTGGATTTGAAAGATCATTAGGAACCAATATCTGATACAATAAAAAATAGATGTTCACATTTATTAGCAATTAAATAATCAAAACCTGTTAACGAAAGAAGGAACCATTTAGTATAGAATACTGTTGAAGTCATGAGTCAATTAAAGCCAGATCACCGTGGAAAACCTGAAAGAATTGGATGGTCGTTTCATCTTAGTATAGGACTTCCCTGAAGTGTACATCCATGATCCCGCACCGTGAGACTCGAACCCCGAACCTATCAATCTCGCGCAAGTGCGCTTAACCTCTAGACTACTGAACCGGCTTCAATCGACTTATGGATTCAACTATTAAAATTACTATAATATTCATAAAACTCCTCTCTGATTACAATTCATTATTTCTCATCAAAGAAATTTAAGCCTAATATCTGAAGAATACATTCCTTCATCATTATCAATAGGAAGGTTGAATATTACCGATTAAATTATCTATTATCATGAATAATGACATAAATACTAAGGAATATTAAACTATAATCAACTTACTTTACAATAAATTCATGATTTGTTTCCATTAAAATATTTTTCTCATTTATAACATGTTCTTGTTGTTTTGTTTCTACAATATAATGTTTCTTCAATTTCTTCATAGCAAAACATTGTCGTTTATCTTTATTTAAATAAACCTACATACATAAAAGTGAAAAATAACAATAACTACATTTAAGATAACTTAAATGAAAGTTATGCTGATTATTTTATTGTTATGATTATTATACATTGGAAATTGAATGATTTATTAAATAGATCAATATGATTCAATTGACACAATTACATTAGCGTCAGAAGGTGTTTTGTGGATATTATAGTAAATTTAATAGTTGAGATCATGAGTCAATTTACGCTGTACCACCATAAAAATCTTGGAACTACTGGAAGGCTGTTTCATCCTATTATGGGACACCCCGACAGTACTCATCCACGATCCCGCCTCGCAAGATTCGAACCCATGATATATCGATTTTGCGTGCGAACGCTTAACCTCTAGTCCACTGAGCAGGCATCCACAGATATTAATGTCTTACTCCAATTAATCCACAAAATTTAGTGATACACCCACTACTGACTTCAGTGAGTTACTATCTCACAACAGACCTGGTTGAACTCCACTGGTCATGACTTCTCACTAGAATTTCAGCAAATACCTCTTGAAGCCAGTCACTAGTGAGCATAAGTTGGTTAGTATCAAAAGGGGTTTCGTAGATATTGAATATTAAACGATTTATATACTTGTTTGAACATTTCCTTGAAGAGAAATCTGCAATAAATGATCAAAATGACAAAATATTTTCTTGAAAATTTTCTAAGTTTTAGTGGGGCCCTTTATTTAGACGTCAATTAGATTGGACGATGTTGTTGACGAGCTCACCATTTTGGTAGCCCTATATCTGACTCTAATACGAAAAAAATAAGCACAAGATATGCTTTAGTGGCCCTTAATCTGACCCCAATTAGATCGTATGGATGATTGCTGTCGAAATACATATATCGTCAATCCTCGTACATTTCATCGACTTAGATCGAGAAAGGATTTCGAATACATATAACTTGTACAATCATTGATCTGGACAGACAATCAGAGGGACAAAGCGAAGAAAGTGAAGAAGAGAGAGCAAAGTGATACAAAAGGACGCGCAGTGGAGAAGGCATGTAAGCCAACTCCATTTAATCAAGTGTTAATGGATATTTATAACCAGAAATAACTACAGATATGTGATGAGTAGGATAAGATGTACACACATATACGCTCATTTAAAACAGTCAAGATTGATAAGTGAATAATTGACGAGGTCAAAGCGTGACTCAAGTAGAATGGATAAATTGGTGTGTCCAGAAGCTAAAGGAAATTATATGGGCTTAACATAGTAACCGACACTACACAGTTGACTATAAATGAATATACATTAGTTATTTTACATCTGGAATATTTTATCTAGTGTTATATTAAAGATAATGTATTAATTGTGTGTTAATATAAAGTTCAATATATAGTAAATACTCACCAATTGCACACGACCAAAACCGCCAATCCCGATTGTTGATACAACAGTGAAATCACTAAGTTTGATCTCAGAAAATTGTTTTTCTCTTTGACTACAAAATTTATATAAATATATGGTGGATATGTGATAATTTACATAATTATAAAATATATAATTAGGTATTTAATTAAATGACCTCGACATGTGAGGGAAGGCACACAATACAATTGACAGCTTGGATATAACTAGACGATTTTGACTTCACAGATGACCTACCTCTTCTATCCCATACACAGCAACTAATGCAGGTCAAGAAAAACAGTTTAGCAGCAGCCTCTGCAACAGTAGACCTCAACATACACAAAAGAAAAAGCAACATCCTCAAATACAACACAGAGAACACAAACACAATCACAACTGATGGAGAAGCTCACAAAGATGTGGAAACCTACACGTACCTGGACAGCATCATCGATGAACAAGGAGGATCTGATGCAGACGTAAAGGCGAGGATTGGCAAAGTAATTACAACATTCCTACAGTTGAACAACATATGCAACTCAAAACAACTGTCTATCAACCAACATCAAAGTGAGTATCTTCAATACGAACGTCAAGATAGTTAGTTCTACTGTACGAAGCTGAAACTTCCAGAACTATCACAATCATCATCAAGAAGGTACAAGTATTTGTAAACTATTGTCTACGTAAGATACTCAATGTCCGTTGACCGGATGCCATTAGTAACAGACTACTGTGGGAGGGAACAAATCAGCTTCCAGATGAGGAGGAAATCTGGAAAAGACGTAGGAAGTGGATAGGATATACATTACGGAGACCACCAAACTGCATGACAAAGCAAGTGCTAAATTGGAAACCTGAATGGAAATGGAAAAGAGGAAGATCAAAGAACACCGTACCGGCATTCGAAAGCAGACATGAAAAGGATGAAAAGCAACTGGGAAGGATTATCCAGGACATAGTTGGGTGGAGAATGTTGGCGATGACTATTTACTTTATTATTTTTCTGTATCCTTTTTTTATTTAAAAAACCGTCAATATCATGAATGCACAATAAATAGGCCGTCGCTAAATATCAAACGATACTTAAAGATAATCAATAGTTGACAGTAATTTTTATATTCAGTTTCAAAAGAATGATCTTTTGCGTGTGATTCATATCAACATCATCCGATTTAATTTGATTGTCACAAATATTATTTTATTGGGTTATCAACAACAAGGATAGTTTATATATTTTATTCTAGTTCAAATTAATCAAAATATTATATATGACCTCAGGAAATTACTCATGGGACAATTAAAAAATCAGAAAGATTCATCTGTAATCATCATCAGCAAAATGGTCGTGTATCGATGTTCATTAGACAGCTTAGAACAATCTAGAAACAGGAAATATCTCTTTCTAATAGAAATATATTAATGAAAATGTCCTAATGAATTTATATCTTTATAATTGTATCTAAGGAAGTAGTAGAGAAATAAATACTATACAGTTTTCAAATTTAATCAATCTCTATTATAAAAGCCATTTGATTTTTGATTTTCTTATAGAATATTTCATATCTATTTGGATTTTGTCAAATCACTATTGTTTATTCAGGTTGGCGTTCCTTTTTTAGCAAGATTTTTTTTACGGGCTAGGGTTGCCGACTTCATGACCAACCCTCCTCCTTTACCCGGGCTTGAGACCGACAGTAGCTATAGAAGAGCTCCGGACAGAGTTGGATGAAGATTGGTGGTGGGTAGCATATGCTCCTCTTCGAGGAATAACAGGCGTAAGGAAGCAAAGTAAGTCACTATTAAATTATTATATAAGTAACATAAAATATTATGAATAACCTTCTTTGCAATAGATTATCAATATTGTTTATTTGACTCTTTTTGAGAATTTTTTCTAGTATTCAGCTTTCAAGGAAAACATATTTTGAAAAACGTACATTTTTTTATTATCATATCTAAGTGATTGTTTTGATCTATTTGACAGAAATCGGCACATTATTACAGTTGAAACGCGCTATTATTTTTGTTAAAGTAATCATTTAAACAGTATTTTATAGAATAATTTTATGGCTTATATTATCATTACTATTATTCATATAGGAAGGTAATATTTCCTACAAACATTTATACATTTCAATAGTTGAGATCACGAGTCAATTGAAGCTAGACCACCATGGAAAGCCTGGAAGCTTTGGACGGCCGTTTCGTTCTATTGTGGGACTCCTCAGCAGTGCACATCCACGACCTCGCTTCGCGGGATTTGAACTCAGGACCCTTACAAATTATGTTCACGTTTTAAAAAAATTTATGAAATGTTCGATTGGTAAAAATTGTTTCAAATAACTTCATTATTAAGCTGTTTGGTGAGACTATAATTTACGGACGACTTTTGAGCCATGCTAAATTGATCCTGAGAGTGTCCACCTAATAACTAGGACCAAATGAAGGTTATGAATCAATGCTAGGGATTAGAATTATGATTTACAGTTGATGGTTAAGGTTAGGAATTAGATTTTGTGATTTCATCACGAACTGACATCAGCTATAATGCCAAAACTCTATTTAATCAAATGGATGAGTGACCTGTTATCTTATACCCGATCGGCTCGTCCATAAATTAGTCTCATCACCTGTTTAGTTAAAAATCTACAGTCATGGTTTTAGTACATCTACAGTTGGACATTCATAAATAAATACACTATACAAGATGCGTGTTAGAATAGTGAACTATGTACCAAGTTACAAATTAAATATGTCCGAAATGTATGATATGAGTTGTTAAAGAAGACTGCACAAATTATAGAATGAAGCAGTAAAAAGATAAACATAAAAAAATGTTTAAAGTTAAGGGGTCTTAATGTACAGTATATTTACCACAAACCTTTTGCTTATGTAGAAACAAATTTGATGACTTTCAGTAATCTACTATTAAATTTATTTTTACTTCATATAATATATGAATTACTATTTCTATGATTGTTATCTGAAGAAGATTGTAGTGATGTAAATTATACATTAACTCTATCTAGAAAACCATTGATCAGGAAGCACCATTAATCTATTTCATCCTAGTTTCGAACATCGCATCTACACTTCAGATTAAATGCATAACAATTACTCTTTACTATGAGCGTGTTAACTATCATTGATGAGTTGATATCTGATCATTCACATTTTCAACTACAGTCAATTCGTAATGTAACACAATCTTGATCCATTACCACCACCACCACCACCACTATAATTCAGCTGTACCAATAGAGTAATGTATTTCGTATGACTACATTGAAAGTCAAAATGTTTATAATCTAACGATTGATAAACTTCATAGTGTTAATTTGAAGACAGAATATTTTGTCAATTGTTGATATATCTCTATATTATGAAATATCCACTTTCTTCTCGATGAATATTTTACAAATTTCCTCCAAAACGGGTAACGGATATTGTAACTACGGTCTCCGAAATAGTCATGTGAATAAATGAAATGTCTTCTCCAATTACCAATGTGCAACAATCAAGTAACTTAATGTTTTTATTTGAAAAAATTGTTTAAGAGTTTATTGGAGAATAGATGTAATAATGCAAATCTTTTTTGTGAACAGCTTCAGATTAGAATCGTATCTGCAATGTAAATAATAATGACATGATCTTTGTATAGAAACAAAAATTTCTGTGTAAAATTTTCATAACCTATTCTGTAAAACATTAATTATTACAGTTTGGATTAATCTATATGAATTAAAACATATGTATAATTATGGTTGATTATGTGCTCAAAAGATGGTCTCCATTTATTGTCCGATGATATGAAAGAAAATATACTGTTAAAACAACATATTCTTAACAATTTTTAGTAAACATTTGACATCTTCAGTGCACTCTGCTATTTTTGAAGAGATTATGTGTTCACCTAATCTGCGAACGAAACGAAGACTCAGTGACACAATTACCAAATAATCTAACTATTCCAATGTGTCCCATCTCAGCTAACTAGAGATAGAAGTCCAGGTTCAAAAGAGGGAAATATATTCCACAAGCAATCAGAAGCACTAACAACAACAAGCGCAATTCAAGCACATATATACAGCATAGAAATGTCTTTGAGAAACGTTACAAAATAGCATATTAAAAAGACGACAACGAACCGATGACATTTATGGTCCTCCTAAGTGAGAAATACGATATTAAGGTGAAAATGAGCGCTTTTGGCACGAAAACAAAAACTTCGAATTTCCAAAATAAAATTGCACAAATAGAACTTTTAGCAAGTAAGTTCTGGGGATCAAACATCTCCAACACATTCACACAAATTATTTTTTTCAAATAAAAAGAGTAATGAATTAAAAGATATATTGACTACATTAATTAAATGTTAAATTTGATAGAAATAACAAAAGTTAATTGTTCACTTGCCTAATAGTAGGTTTTTCATCTGGATAACTTCGTTCAAAGCTGACCAAATCTTTAATGAGTACATTATATGAACTGTTAATTATAGAGAGAAAACAGTAACACATCATTTTAAACACTAAACTGCTTTACCATTTCGATGATGATAGTTTATATATTTATCATTATTACTATCGTGAACGTGATTTAAATGTGGAAGGTAACATGCAAATTAAGTCTTACTGATTATAACTCTGATTTATTCTTTGTTGAATAATTACCACACTAGGAAAATTATATTTATAACATAATAGTAATAATAATAATAATACCAGCTGAGAATATCAGTCAGTCAAATTACTGTAACCAGATACTCACTGGCTAGTGAAACAAACACCTCACTTGATAATACTTTAATGCTCATAGTGATTGTTACTGCATTTAAAATGCAGGTACATCTAGCTGATGCATCTTAATTAAGACATAACATGCATTCTGGATTCCAATGTTAGACACTATTTAATTCTAATAAAAAGCCTAGTGTTTTAATGTCATTTCAAGTTTGTCGAACAGGTGGTTTATCATCATTGATGATTATAACAATAATCTTATTGATGTATTTAAGACTTATTAATTTCTGTATATTAATGTTTACACAAGATCTACATTATAATCTAGCGACACGCATTTATCTTAACCTACGTCTCTTTATTCAGTTATGCAATCTAAAAGGAAGTTGCGAATAGCAATTTAATCTATTTATTAAATACGTAAAGCATTTTATTATCATTTCACATGTTATCACTATTCAGATTTGTCATTTGCAGAAAGTTTGAATAAATTAAAAGTAAACTAGATTTTATTAAAATAAGTAGTATCTGATAGATTATAACAGTAAACGTTTATAGTTAAATGCCAACAGTTATGAAAAGGTATTCACTTACTCTCTGTCCAGCATTAAACAATCTACACCACGTGGTGGCATCGCGATTATATTCGCTGTACGAACGTCTTCACTTTAAGTAAAAGTAAAATTAACAACAACAAAAAATATAACTTTCAGGTAACAGTATGACAACACAATGGAATACTTATAAATAATAAACGTATATAATTATAAAGACTATTCAGTGAATAATATTTCACTTGTTCAAGTTGCCGTATTACGGGTTCAATTTATTTGAATGAGTTATTAGGTTGTCTGACTGAATGTTTAACGTTATCTTGTATTTACATTTGTATCAAGAGAACATTTAGTAGAGATTATCGTTAGTCCTATGTGTTATTATAGATATGATCAAGTGATTAAGACTAAAGTTGTCGTACACTAAGAAAAACTAACATATTTTTTTCGTCAATATGATTTAATAAATCTGTTAATGTAACCAAATGGAAATTGATAATCTCCCTAAATCAACCAACTGTTATACAGAAAATAAATCAGAGACATGGATAACACGTTCACTTTAATTATAAGTATCAATGCTAAGGTTAAAGTTATGGTCATTTTATTTCGGTTATATTTTTACTCTGATGAAGTGGCCCACAATGAGCTACGAAACGTCAGAAATATAATTTTCTAATCATTGACACATAACTGAAAAATGGATTCATTATAATCATATTAATTATTTACCAGGAACTTACTCAGTTAAAGCTTTTTCTCCGAACCAATCACCACGTGTCATATAACGAATAAATTGTTCATTGCATTCATTGCCACGGTTTTTTGTCACTTTTACCTATAAAGTAATCATTCAGTTATTCACCATTCTATGGTAAGGACAATAATAATAGTCAGTATTGAACAGCAAGCTTTACAGTGAAACTAAGAAATTAATTTATTCTAGATAGGAATTAATAAATGAAATATCCACTATTAGTAGATCCTTAGCATGTAAATGGTTGACGTGATTCTTTGAATTTTACGAAATTTAGGTTATACCTGAAAATTCATGTTAAAAACTAAGTTTATTGAAACTTTCGAGCAAATTTGAAGGTACTACTGAACTAAAATTGAAATCTATCATAAAATAATCTTGATTCAGTACATAAATAGAATTGTTACTCTTCTAAAAAAAATTTAATTCTTTCTTTTTATATTTCCTCCAGAGATTAGATTCAGACAAATTAATTATCTACATCACATGATATGGATCGGAATACTAATCTACACAAACATTATGATAATTAGTATAGTTATTCATTGCTTACTAAAGTTTAAATACTCTTTAGCCAACTATTCACAGATTGAATAATCCTCAACTATTAAATGTATTGTATTGTAGTGTCGGTTGCCATGTTACGACCATATAATTTATTTTAGCTTCTGGACACACCAATTTATCCATTCTACTTGAGTCACGCTTTGACCTCGTCAATTATTAACTTATCAATCTTGACTGTCTTAAATGAGCGTATATGTGTGTACATCTTATCCTACTCATCACATATCTGTAGTTATTTCTGGTTATAAATATCCATTAACACTTGATTAAATGGAGTTGGCTTACATGCCTTCTCCACTGCGCGTCCTTTTGTATCGCTTTGCTCTCTCTTCTTCACTTTCTTCGCTTTGTCCCTCTGATTGTCTGTCCAGATCAATGATTGTACAAATTATATGTATTCGAAAATCCATCCTCGTATTTGACTCATTTAATTTTCGCTATTCACTAACGCGAGTTAAGTCGATAAAAATAAATGAGGATAGCCAGGATATATATTTCGACAGCAATCATTCATACGATCTAATTGGGGTCAGATTAAGGGCCACTAAAGCATATCTCTTGCTAGTTTTTTTGTATTTTACTAAACTTTAGTAATATGTAATTACTTTACTTTAACGATACCTGTGTTTTAATTTTCAGAAATGTACACATATGTTTCTTTGAATCTAAATAAACAGACTAATCGAAATGCAACTGATTGAGATCTTACAAATCATATTTCATTATCTTCGAGCTAAAATTAAATATTGGCATTAATTGACACTTCAGTGTCAGAAGAAAATTGTTCTAGTTGCATTAGTATTTTCAAAACTTAGTCAGAGATTGAAGTAATTGTAAGTCTATGTTACAACATGAAACGTATACCATTCCACTACACTATTTTTTAAGAGCGATTTACCGGCTTCACACTAAAATGAGTTAAATTATAAGAGTAAATGAACGAAGTGTTGAGTACTTCTGCCTTGAATATACAACTGACATGAAATCATTTTTTGATGATCAACTCATCATAAGTTCAACTTTTGCGTTGCTAAATATTGAGTGTTTTGATGGTATATACACATGTATATTACGTTAAGTTTTTCAATTAAATGTATTTTTCATCACGAACAGATAACATCTGGATATTCACTGAAAGCCATGGATCTATGAATTAAACGTATCATCATAGAATGAAACCACCCACATCTATTCTCTTATACAACATTTTTGAGAAAATCAAGAGATCATAATAAAACTGAATGAATAAACATTAAATAGAACTTTCAATTTTCAGATATCATAGAATCATCTGAAACAAAGTCTTACTGCTAAACCAAGTTACCCTATACATAATCTAAATAACCAGTTACGAAGAGTACCTTTGGCTTTCATCATAACATTTTGTTTGATAGCTGACGTGTCAATGTGGTTACCCGAACAGAAGTGAGCAGAAATCAAATCTGTGATTCAGTGATCACAAGTTCAATATTTAGACCACCAAGCAGTCGCTCGAACTATTCACCCATGAGAAAAAAAATCAAATCTCCTAATTTATCAAATAGATTGTTCAGAGCAAAATTTTATGTCAATAAGCTTTGTTAATGTTAATGATTTGACATATTCGATATACTAGTATCATCCTATGAAATGACTGTCGTTTAGTTTACTGGGAAAATTAACTAATGAGTAAACATAACTGTGCTCCTTAAAACCGTTTATATGAGTTGAATATAATTTTTTACGAAACAGCTTTACATTTTTTGATTGAGATCAAGAACCGATTGATGTTAGACAACCATTGAAATCTGGAAGCCCTGGAGAGCCGTTTCGTCCTATTGTGGAACTGCCTAGCACTGCCCATCCACGATCTCGCCCGCGGGATTCGAACCCAGGGCCTTCAGTCCCTCACGCGAACGCTTAAGCTCTAGACCACTGAGTCGTAATTCAACGGTGTTACGTTTTTTTTCACAAATGTGAATGAAATATGAAAACTTTAAAAACATTTTGCAAACGTAAATCAAGTACTAGAATACAATCAACCTCATAAGTAAAAACAGCGTAAAATAAATTATTGTGTTGAAAAAAGAATTAACAAATTCTCGAAATGAAAAGTTTGGAAAAGAAGCAAAACAAAAGATCGAGAGGAAGATGAATAATAAGTATATCTGAGATGCCTTTCAAACTAATAACCGCGACTCCAATCAGGTAGCTTAAATATCACAAGTTGACTCAGGCTAACAGTCAGTTATGTCATGTATTACTTGAACTGAATTTTATCAAAATTAATCATGCACGAAGCACTGTTAGCCGAATTATTGGACTTGTTACACTCAGTACCTGATACTGATTTCAGGATTTTAGGCACTTATGCAGAGTATGTTACCTTTAGATAAGTGAGTTGCTATTCAGTTGTCTACATTTTCAGTTAATTCATGATATTCTACCGTAAGAACAGTCTGTCTAAACGGAAAGGTTTCATAGCGAAATACGAGGATAATGGTGATAATTCTTTAAGGATTAATACAGAATCCCGATCCACTAGTTTAAAAATATCATGTTTTTTAAACTACATTTAAGTTATAGGTCCAGTGTAACCTAAGATTGAAGATGCATAACGTTGCTAGTCAAATAACGTCCGACTGCATTTTCAAGTGACAACAGTTTTGAAGCTAAATTTTCTCGAAAGAATACATCTTCTGAAGACAATTTGTTATTTATGAAACATTAAGAGTTTCATACATGTAAATTACTTCTATTTACACAGTTTTTCGTGAATATTTTTCCATTTCAAACGTTTTATTTGGTTTGATTAACAATTTGATATACGATTAAAATCCTTATCAATGAAAACTACAGTTTTTTTATACACTTTTGCAGGAATTTTATCTGATTACTTATCAAACTATGTTTTCTACAAAACATCTTTATAGATGAAACGTCGTTTGTTTCATAGGTCCTAAAACAAAATAAATCTCTATGAGCATGCTAAGTTCTCATTTTGCCTGAAAGCTATCGACTTAAATATGTTCACAATAAAGCATATTGAGTGTATCACATTTTGCAAGATTACTTTGTAAGCGATATATTACGATCAATATAAAATCATTTACTTACTTTTCCACCTGTTATAATGTAAAATGTGTTTCCACGTTCTCCTTCTCTAATGACATATTCATCAGGTTCATAATGTTCTGATCCAAGTACAACAGCAACTTTTCCAAGAACTTCTAAATTTAGATCTTTAAATGTTGGGACACTAAAAGTACAGTGATAAAATTATAATTTATAAAAACGTATCTCATTATAGAGGAGTATATATGGTCATTTTGAGTCTAAATTTTAAACGATTATGATAAATTTATATTTACTGCATTACATATTTTCTTGAATTTAAAACTATGTCTGTCCTATTTTACAAACACATCAAGAAAAATGACAAAAATGACGTAGTTCAGGGTAATAAAAATACATTTGAACGAATCTTTTGAAATTAAGTTAGAAATATTCATAATCGATAGAACTGATCAGATCAACAATTATTCTTAAACATTTTAAACTCAGTAAAACTAGAAGTACTAGAAGTGTAGTGAAAGAGAACTCACGTAGTTATTCCACTTCCGATTGGTGTCACATATAACCTAAATAGCATACACCATGGAAGTACTGTTTATCTGACCATCATAATAATCTCACTTTAAAGCCAATTTTAGTTGAATTCGAAAGAAATATGTCAGAGTTTGTACTCAATTCACATGATAAAGCCAAAATCAATCAGATTATTCTCAAACAAATGATACAATACAAATAAAATCAATGCAGCTCTCGCTACTAATCCACTGAGAGCATTATTAACACTTTACATATCAAACCTAATTTGAGAAACTAAAACCGTACGTATGAGTAAAATACTACTGGTCTAATATGCATCACATTTTGATGTACCAGGTAAAAGGTTTTGTTGTAGGTTGATGATCAGTTCAATGAAATTCAAAATCAAGTATTTAAGTACTAGTATAAAGACCTATTTCTATGGATCTGTAAAATTCATTTTCAAAATAGATTCACATCTTTTGAATTGTATCAATTCTGTTGCTTTTTTTCTATAGTTTAGCAATGACATTTCATGAGTAAGATAGATTTTTAACCATTTATATAAAAATTTAAGTAATATATCCATTCTTACAAAAAATGGATAGACATTAATAAAACTAACTATATGATATGTAAAGATTTATGCTTCATTCATTTCTTGACAGGGTGTAAAATATTCTATAGTATGATGTTTGGTAGATATCAGAGTATAAAATATCAATGGCTGATTAAGTTTTAAAGCATCAAACCATAAGATACCTAAAATACTTGGAAGTAAACATAATACTTATTAATTATAAATCAAATCATATTGAAATATATTCCCAAATTTGTATGACAACAAATCAGTTATAACATTACTTGACGAAATATATTGTGATATTAGGTCATTCAGAAAGAAAGAACACAGACCCCTTTTATAATTCAGTTTTTCTTTCAATAATTTTCAGCAATAATAAGAGATAATCAGTAGCAATATCATTATACAATCACTTTAATTTGTTAATAAATAACGCTATGACAAAATAACTATTTAGTAACCGCTGCCAGCAAAGTCCTACTCACTGCATTCTCGCGGCAATACTGTTATTTGTGAAATTGGGAGGATGAAAATCGAATGTCTGGCGCATTAACCAAGTTGGTGGATATGGAGGATCCACATAGGACAGTTTTAAAGCCCTTATTACAAACTAATGGTGCACATAGGCTCCAGAATCCTAGGGAAACAAATGGTGTATGAACCTATTGTTTGTCACCGGCTTCTAAGAGACTGCATCTCCTGACGTTGCTCCACTGTCCTGTGGATTAAACCCTTAGGTCGAAGGCTTCGGGCGGAGCCCCATAAGAAAACCACTTGCTTCGGCTTGAGCACTTGGGCAGTATCCCTTCCCTTACACAAATCAAGTGACTTGTGTGGCGCATACGTATTCGGTGCTCCTTTGTACCAATATTTGTATGTTCAAATTAAATAAATAAATAAATAAATAGCCAATTAATAGGCCATATGTTTGACAGACTGATTTTGATAGAACGGTTGAGAAGTTGAAAAGTGAACTGTTAATTCTTAAAACTTCATTAGTTGAATCTAGTTAAACATATTAAATAAGTTCCATACAAATTATTCAGTGATTTGATTGAGTATTTAACATTATGAAGTGAAATTAATGTCACAATTTTAATTCATATGGTTATAAGGTAGAATTAAATTAAGATTAATTCTTGGTAACAAGTTTGTTTCTTCAATGATAATGAATCTATTTTCATTATTATCGTCATCAAAAATAATACTTGCATACTTATTATATGTTTAAATACAAAAGATACCATAAATTATGCATGTGTATGAATTACCTTTTTAGGAATTTCACATATTCTGTTTGTTTTTGTATTCCTGTAAACATCATAATTGATTGAAAACATGGACGATCTATTGCCCATAATTTACAATCGGTTATTGCTATAAATAATTAAATGTAAATTAGAATTTAATGACAAGAAAAAAATAATTTTATGACCATTATAGTTCTAAAAAATGCATTCAAATAGATATCAATAATTTTTAGTTGAACGAGTTTTCTGCCATGTTGTTATGAAATAGGAGAATCTAAGTATCCTTAAACGCTGATTAGAACGTTTCAACAGTCTACACTCAAATCTATCTAAGAGATCAAACATAGCTTCTTCCGATCAACTACGTTAGTGCTACGTCATTATATAGACCGATGGATAAGGACTGTAATGTTTGAATGAACTAATGATACCTTTGTACTTGTTGAATACTTGATTTTGAATTCTAAATACAATACATTCGTTCGTGCTTGTCTAGTACTTCTTGATTCGATTGCGTTAATTCTGGGATTCCTAGTTCATACGATAATTCAAATACTTTCAAACATTATAGGACCGATTGGATAAGAGATCTTGTGTAAATTTCGAACTAGAAGATACTGAATGCTATCCCTTCTAGAGCCACTGTTATTCTAAAACCAAATAATTTATAAGTATCTTTTAGTTTTCAATATTTTCCCGGTTGAAATAACTAACTGATGAAAACATTCACCGTATTTCCTGTTTTTCAAAACTTTCTTTCTTTTGTAAATTTCTCATTGGAACAAAATAAAATCTTAAGGTGTTGATAACTTCGCTTTATCTCCTCCTACGACTTGACATTGTGAATATTTAAACAGAATGAAATACCTTCAATTCAAAATATTTAATTGGAAACAAGATAAATCCTATTTTTTACAATAAATTCCTTTGTTCTTTTGTAAAACTACTCCGTAAACGATCGTTTAAAAACAATCAATTAATTAAGCCTATCACAACAGCTTATTTGATAAATATATTCTTTAATAATTTGTCATCTATTATTATAGTATTATTTCAATTTACATTTTCCTTTGCATTTTTCAAGCATCTTTGATGATCAAATAGTAGTACAATATATTCTTTACTCGTAGTGTATCATTTCATGATGTATACACATTTCTGTACCCAATCTCTGTGTTAATTATTTCCCAGCCTTGCAAATATGATGACAAATAAATTCTGGTATTGATTAGCTTTATTTGACTAGTTATAAATATTAGCCTACTAACTTATCCAAGTGTGTTTTATTTTGTACAGATAACTAAAGCTAAATTCAAGTCAGTCATGAATTACAAACGTTTTATTGAGTACAAGCATGTTGCATCTATACATCATCATATGTATTTTAGTTGTATTCATTTTTAATTAGCCATTCAGGTAACGTTTTATTACTCTGAACAATAATATAAAAGACCACTACGTTACAGTCAAAGTTTTCGTTCTTTAATCGATAATTATGCATCTAAATTATTTATAATATATTTTAATTTTATTAGAATTCTTATTACTGACTACTCCAAATATGATGGAAATTTAATGATCAATGTTTAAAGAGCATATATTTTTAATTACCTCTCACACTAGCTGTTCTTGTACAGTTGTACAGAATAGCCAATTCACCAAAAACTGTACCTGGACCCATCTCACGTAGACGTTCACCAGATTTTTGTACTTCAACGTAACCATCTAGCAAATACGGAAAACATATGACATTATATTGTTGGATAACTGCATGATAAAAAAATGAATATAATTTCCATGAAAAGTACAAAAAAATGTTTTATTTAATACTTCTTTTAATTCAACTCATCTATTACTTTATATCTCAAGATATGCGACAGATGTAACGAAAAACTCAATAATGACCTTTGAAATCATGATCTCTAGAAACAACTAAACTTAACGATATTAAGTGGTCAGTAATCAATGAGTATAAACAAGTCAGTCCTACAGATGATAAGTTGATATCTGAAAATCTCATAATGAAGGTCTCAAGATGTAACTATGAGTGAGTTACATTAAGAACTAAGTTTCCTAACATTTTGGATACGTTCTTCTAAAGTATCTACAAGATAAAGACTGATAGTTTCCTTCTTACTGACTTCAGTGTTTTGACAAATCAGTAGAATGAATTAAAGCGTAAACAAACTAGGTTGGTTGTATAGTCTCTCATCTGGATTAAGACTAAAGTCAAATAATGATTTGATGGAAAAGTTAAACATCTAAGATAAACCCTTACTTTTTCATTAATGACCAAGTAATTTGCCCTCTTAACATCTAAGAGTAGCATAAGACTTGTCTTTACTTAGCAATCAAAAAGTGGTTAGAATGATCAAAGTTTATTATGATTATTTAAGATACAGCTTTAGAAAAATAATATAACATGTGCGAAATTAAGATGAACTCCAAATTAAGATTAGTAAAGAATAGATTCAAACGCATTAAAGACATAGTTTCAATCTATGCTAGTTCTTATGACTACACATGTTTTTTAATTGTAATATTAAAAATAATTGAAAATAATGCAAAGTTGTTAGGTACATTGAATATATCGGTTAGAATAATGCAATCAAAAGTATACAATGAGTACTTTTTATACAAATATTGGTGTTTTCTTGTTGCATTTATAAATTCATTAACGTTTACTATGGAAAATTATTACATTTACCAGATGGGTTTTGTGGATATTATAGTAATTTCAGTGGTTAAGATCATGAGTCAGTTGAAGCTAGATCACCATGGAAAACCTGGGAGCACTGGATGGCCGTTTCGTCCTAGTATGGGACTCATCAGCAGTGCGCACCCACAACCTCGCCCCCTGCGAGATTCGAATCCAGGACGAAACGGCCGTGCAGTGCTTCCAGGTTTTCCATGGTGGTCTAGCTTCAACTGACTCATGATAATAACCATTGATATTACATTTACGTATGAAGATATACTCCTTGAAGACTAAAATGTTCGCTCTTTATTTAATCCTTTATTTCTTTGAAAAGATTATAAGAATTATTAAGTTGTATTAAGTGAACAGAAAGTTATGATTTCTAACAAGTGATAAATTACCAAGTTGTTTAAACAGCTATTATCTTTCCTTTTGACATAATTAAATAAAAATAACAAGTATATTTTATTTCAATCAATAAAACTCAATTATAAGAAAAGATCTAAAGTTTTATTCTCTTTAACTGACTAAAATCTAAGTTTCTTTACCTTTAGGCAACTATTTCGTTAATCAATAGATGAGAAGAAGAAAAAAAACAAATTCTCCCCTCCCCGAAATTATTTAATGACACAATAATGCTAACGAAATAATTATAAAATAATGTGAAGTCAATTAATGAAGAGAAATTTGATCACTGTAATGAATTATATTATTATCAGAAGGGGTTTTATGGAGATTTCAGAAATTTCGATAGTTTAAATCATGAGTCAATTAAAGCTAGACCACAATGGAAAACCTGGAAGCACTGGACGGTCGTTTCGTTTTAGTATGGAGTTCAATATGTTCTCTTGTGAGATATCAACTCACTGAAAACAATGGTGTACGGTGGCGCATTTTTGCGGATTGTTTGAAGTTAAACATTGACACTGTTGGATGGCGGCTCAGTGGTCTAATGGTTAAGCGCTAGTGCGAGATTGATAGGTTCTGGGTTCGAATCCCGCAGAGGGGGGTGGGATCGTGAATACGTCCTGCTAAGGAGTCCCATATTAGGACGAAACAGCCGTCCAGTGCTCCCAGGTTTTCCATGATGGTCTAGCTTTAATTGACTCATGATTTCAACTACTGAAATTATATTATTCTAATGTGATGGAAAGTAAAATAGAGAAATTCCAATGAAACGTTTAAAATCTGTCAAAGCAAAAATTATAATAATGAATTTAAATAGGTATCAATTCCAATGTTAGACATGATAATTTCACATAAATTAAGCATTGAGTAAACGAGTTAATAATAATAATAATAATAAATGTATATTTTGTTATATCCTAATGAATAAAAGAGAAAAAATTGTATTTCTGACATTCTATTTTAACTTGTCAGTATGAGTTTTTATTTACGCATTAGTTTTCCAGCCATTTGGGTGATAACATGGGAACAAACAGTTTTTATATACTAATGTGTTTATATTGTATGATATTTCTTGTTTGTTTAGTTGTTTGTTCTTATTAAAGAAGATAATGCAATGAATTATGTGTGTTTCTTTTCCTATTTTTTCTTCTTTACATTTTGTTAAATCCTATTATTATTATTATCGGTTTATGTCGGGTTTTCCCAGAGTATTTATACAAGATGCTTTTAGAGCATTAGTTAATTAAAACTGGAGCTTAATTTAAATTCTTATGACAGATTTTCATGCACATCAAAAATTCACTAATTAATAATGTGTATGATATTATTTTCTGTATTCTAAAAAAAGCAGCATATTGATGAACTATTTATTTTTCAGTTTGTTATTTATTTAATAATAGAATTCGAGGATACGCACTGCTGGGGAGTCCTATACTGAGATGAAGTGGTCGTCTAGTGCTTCTAGGTTTCTCATGGTGATCTACTTTTAACTGACTCGTGAATTCTACTATGAAATTGCTAAAATCTCCACAAAACCCACTTCTGATGATAATCATCATGTGCTCACTAGTGACTGGCTTCAAGAGGTATTTCTTGGAGTTCTAGAGAAAAACAGTGACCAGTGGAGTTCAACCAAGTTTGTTGTAATATAGTAACTCACTGAAGACAATGGTGGATGTGTTGCTCAATTTCGTGGATTGTTTGGAGTTGAACATTAACAACTATGGATGCCGGCTGAGTAGTTTAAAGGTTGAGCGAAACTGACAGGTTCTGGTTTCGAATCCCGCGGGCTGGATTGAGGATGCGCATTGCTGAGGACTTTCATGCTAGAACGAAACAAACGTCCAGTGCTTCCGAGTTTCCCATGGTGACCTAGCTTTAATTGACTCATAAATTCAACTATTAAATTACTAAAATCTCTACAAAACCCCCTTCTGTTATTTATTTTTTTACATAGAAATCTAACATACACGTAACGCAACATATGTTAATTTAAGCTAAGGCTATCCACAACTTTCATCAAGTTTGTGTCAAACTCAAACATTTTATCCATTTTTTGTTCAGTTAGGCAGTGATTCTTTCTTATTCAAGTGTAATATTGGTATGATATTTCATTTCAAGCACTTACATTCATTACACTTGTGCTTTTCATTCGACATAAGGGATTGCTCTTCACTAAACATTCCCACAGAATATAATATATAGAAAATAACACAAGTTTAAAAGACTGAAATTGTCTTATCTTGCCAAATCTTCAAAACAATACATTAGATACTTGATTATAATATTTATGTCCCAGATCCATCTTGTGGAAAATAGACTTAGTATTGTGAATACACTGACAAAATTCATTTAAGCAACATGCAAGAATAATCTAATGACCTACATTGTATTAATATCATTATTAGGTCTGTAAAAAGAAATGTGACATCAAAATACATAGTCATGCTGAATAATGTTTTAAAAAACTTTGAAAAATAAATGCAGTTCAATGAAATGCTAAAATTAAAAGTCTATAAAGCCGGCAGTTCAACAGCCCTATATTTGATTGAGACATCTATGATTATTTTATTTAGTTACTTCATGTGAATACCTATATAAACAGGTATACTAGTAAAGCAGGTAACATGTTAAATATGAGATGTTTTACGAAACTATAAATCTCATCGATCGTACAAATATATTGGTAGCAAAACTTAATATCTTGCCAAAATGCTGATATTATTTCTGGTCTAGATGTTTATCACAACTATGGAATAAACTTCTATTCGATACTTACTCAACGGAACAAGACTGTTATGACTTAATACAAAGAGGAATGCTTGACCGTCTATGAAGATTTACTTATATACCAAACACTAGCCTATTACTAATCAAGACAATATTCAAATATGCAAGGAAATATATATCATTTTAAATATACATTTAGTGGGTAGATTTGGATAAATGGAATGTCAGTAATTAACATTAACTTATCAATAGTTCATTATATGTAAATAAAGTCTTATGACTTAGCTCCAGGAAGAGAGTAAATAAAGTGAAGCTGAAGCTTTGTTTCATGTGGAAACATGACAAGAAAAACGTTTTATGGTGAATTCATTTCTATACTTAGATTTACTTTACATTAATTATTAGTTAAGACTGATTAACTAAATCAATTGCCTTGAAATTGATGAATCTATTCACAAATAGTTTAGCAATGCTAACGAACATCATGCTAAATTTATCCGTAACTGCCTATTACATTAATCAAAATGCATAAATTGTAAATAACAAAAATAAAGTAATTTATTTGTTGAATACCATGCCTGATCTTAGCACTGGATCGATGATAAACGTATCAAAAAAAGTTCCACTACCTTCTAGTAAAAAAGGTCATGTGTAATAAATTTTAATAAAGAGGGTGGAGATCTGTGGCGCAGGTGGATGATTTTGACGGAGTTTTGTTCTCTGAGCTGGATGGTCGTGGAGCTTTCATCGTTATTCTGAATGACATCATCAACAAAAACTCCAGGTAGAAGTGAAGTGCTCAATTGTCTCCACATATGCCTCATAGCTTGTCCTGTAGACCTCAATCTTGAGTGGTTATTGTTGACCTTTAACCTGTCATTGTTCACTTCTTTACTTTAATAAATTTTAATAAACCTCTTCAGAAAAACCAAGTTATCGATTCAAAAATTGGCTACCTAGACAAGTTTATATTTAATCCCTTCAAATAGATAATATCTAAAATCTCATGATTAATTTAATACAATTTAATTAATTGATTTATAGGTAATGTAATGCAATTAAGCGATAAGGTTTATTACAAATAGTACAAAGCAAGCATCAAATTATATCTTAAATAGTTTCAGGTTATCAACAGGAAAATATAAACCTAAATCTTATAGTTACACTGCAAATTAATCAACAGACTTTGATCAGTACTAGAGAACTAGACAAAAATATGACAGTAATCACTACATTTCAGTGATCAATCAATTTTATATAAATGATATAATTATTCATCTTACCTTCTAAAACATAAACAACCGAACCAACTTCACCTTCTTGTATAATCCACGACAATCTAGCACAGCCCAAAGGACACATTGAATCCACAATTTTGGATATTTGCCTTTTATCTAAATGTTTCATAAAGTCATTGTTCAGAATAGCTTGAGTAATTAACGCCTTTGTACTAATGAATAAAAGATAAAATAAACAGGGTTTTTTTGTAATTTATGAAAAGTTAGTTGACATTAATCAAAACTATCATTAATCTGTCACCATACTAACTAATTCTTAGTGATTTATACACTATGACTATGAAATCCATTGTGATCAAGGATAGTTTATCATTTTGATGGAGTTTTGTTTTCTGAGCTGGATGGTAGACTTCTATCTGAAGTTTGCGCTGATGATGTCGTTCAGAAGATTGATGAAAGCTCCACGACCAAACCATCCAGCCCAGAGAACAAAACTCCATCAAAGCCATCCACCTGAGCATTAAATTTTCTCCACCATCTCATAGTTTGTCATATTTAATCAGCACACTTAATTCTTATAAGATTATACTATGACAGTATAACAATGACGAACTATTACGGAGTTGTATTGTTTAAAATAAAGCAAAAATTTAAAATCTAAACAACCAACTATAAATCTTTGATCTTTGAGTAATTTAAGAAATAGATATATGTGTATACATTTGTTAAACGACTGGTCATGATTATGATCAAGTAGTCTACACAAATTATAATCTCTAAAACCTAACGTTAATAAGTTCATAAGCTGATATCAGACCCTACGTTTCATTCAACCTACTCCTATGCTGATTGATACGCAAACTAAATGAATACATTATAGAAAATATAACAAACTCACTATTTACTAGTAGATTCTTCACTTCTTAGTTATGGTTATGTGCCTTAGTTCAAAACAGCCAAGAAACAATATATTTTAAACTTTCTAGTGAGACAATTCAGCATGTAAAGTTATAATACGATGTAGATAGGCTAACTGGGTTACAAATCATCTCGCACTTTTTCATATAGACTCGTTCTTTAATTATTTTCACGGTTGAACACACGCATCGGTCTATGTTGGACCACCATTGAAAACCTGGAAGCACCAGATGTCCGTTTCGTCTTAGTATAGGTTGCACAAGATCATGGATCGACTGAAGTTGGACATTAACACCTCTGAGTGCCAGCTCAGAGGTCCGTAGGTTAAGCGTCCTAGTGTGGGACTCTTAAACAGTGAGCATTCACGATCCCGCACACAGGACTCGAACCCAGGACCTTCGATCTCGTGCGAGAACGCCCAACCTCTGGCCCGCTGAGCTAGTCTTGATGTCTAACTTCAACCGATCCATGGTTTTGTGCAACCCATACTAGGGGGAAACAGTCGTCCGCTGCTTCCAGGTTTTCAGCGGCACTCTAGCTTAGATCAACTCGTGAGTTGAACTATGAAAATACTATACAAATCAGCATACTGTTTAAATGTTTTGTCAATTACAATTTGAAAGTTGAATTATAACATATTGTTACATAGTTTACGGTTGATTAGAAACCGTTGAAACTGTCCAATAACTAAATCTTAACTGTACGCATTTCAAAAAACACAGTATCCTAATTAAGGAAAACTATGATACCTATATGTATTACTGAATCTAAAGTATAACACCATTATATATTATTTCTTTGCTTGTAAACGCTATCTGCAAAATAGACTTTTTTACCATGCTTGAATTGCAGTTATGCAGATAACTGAACCAAAGATATTTTCCTGTGGTTTTTTCTTTATTTAAAATGTATTTCTACACAGTTTAACAATGAAAAACCATTGTTGAACGTTTAGATTTATTCATATTAATTTCATCATAAAGTTAAACAATGCATTGACATATGGCTAATTCATTAAATAACTGTTCATATAAGCCGGTGTTGATCGAACTTTCTTCAGCTATAACATTAACAATAAAAGAAGTTGTCTAGAAATGTCCATAATATAGAATATAGACTGATAGAATATGAAAGAAATTACTCACTGAAATAAGCAGTCACTCAATGTTATTGATTATTTGTGAGTTTTTTAGCTACTATCACAGCCTACTTATAAACTGATAAATAATCTAACTGAACGCTTGAATCAGTTTTCTAAGCTCTTCTAATAACCCCAAGTTAAATCTACACGACAACTTGAACATAAGAGAAAAAACACGAAATGTGAAGAAAAAAAACCTTTACTCTAAAGTTAGTTTTTGTACAGAAATTCGAAGGTATTTATAACATTTTAGATAGCCTCGAGCTTCTGAAAAGCTCTGGAAATCTACTAAACATAATAGCAGGATAGATAATCATCCAAAAATGCGATATGTCACTTTCTAGATGTTTCTGAGAAAGGTCTATTCACTGCTGACTGTATCAAATATTTCCAACCATTTTCAGCGCTCCTCTAAGCTTTCTTTTCTCAAAAAAAAATACTCTGGATCTTTTCAACATAAATATCTTCAAATATATTTATAAGTACTAAAATGTAGTTTGTAATGTTACAATTGTCATAGTAACATAATAAATTGGTTACACAATACATTATACAATGAGTGTATTTTTAATATAAATATAAACATATTTACATATTATTAATGTAAGGAATCTTATAATAATAATAATAATATTATTATTATTATCAAAATAAGATCAATGGTGATAATCACTACTGTTAACTATTATTTAGATATGAGTTTATTCAATCATTTATATAATTTATTATTATTATTTAGCCTTAAACATTGAATGGGAATTCTACTATCAAAACAACATATGTTTACAGTAATTATAAATATGTCCAATATGAAAAATTATCATAATTACTATTATTATTATTATTATTATTATTACTGTTATCATTATTGCCATAACAACAACACCACCAACAACTTTCATTTATAGACAGAAATTGAGACAACTACAGAAAAACATTGTGATTGTTTATTTAATTATTTATTACATCATTAAAAATAGACAAATTTATTTGTCAGTATTTATTCATAGAAGTGTTTTTTCTAGTTTATAAAAACAAAAAAAAAGAATAAAAAAATTATTTATCCATGACAAAATCTAATCATCTGATTTAATAACGTAAGCAATAGTTATGATGTAATAAATTGTATTTGATATCTGCTGAACAATGGGAGCATATATATGTATATATAGTAAATGCCCTAGTTCGGCCGAGAGTAGCGAGAGTCAGCTCTCCCTCTCGAAATGCACTCAAATAATCACTTGCAAACAACCACTGACAGGAAAGTCCTATTCACTGCATTCTCGCGGCATTACTCTTACTTACGAAATTGAGAGGACGAAAATCGAATGTTCGGCGCTTCAACTCAGTTGGTGGATATGGAGGATCAACATAGGAGAGTTGGAAAGCCCTCATTCCAAACCAATGGTGCACATGAACTCCGGAATCCTGAAGGAACAAATGGATTTTGAAACTATTGTTTGTCACCGGCTTCCATGAGTTCGCATCTCCTGACGTCGCTCCACTGTCTTGTGGATCAGACCTTTAGGTCGAGGTGTGGCCCCCTAAGAAATCCACCTGTTTCGGTCTGGGTGTAGTAATCAAGAACACAAAAGGAGACATTCGAATGTATTCGATATCAAATTACAGAACATCTCAATAGAATCTGAGAACCTTATAATAAATAATTAATTTGCGAAATATCAATCCATCGTCTCAAACTTGACTGTTCCTTTGCAAATATCAGTCCATTGTCTCAGATTTCATTGTTCACGCATTTTCATACCGATTACGTTCCGCCTCCTTTCTTTAATTATCAATCTTCTACTGAAATACATTCTATGTCTGACCATCGTCATATACTTCTTGTGTGGATATAAGTAGCTCACACTACATGGGCACCTGGGCAGTATCCAATCCCCCACACAAACCGAATGATTTATGTGGCTCATGTCTCTTTGGTGCCTCCTTATACCAGTGTTTATTTGTTTAAATAAATAGATATTTTCTAGTGAACATTGGTACTTAAACAATATAAGTCATTATTGGTCATAAACAACGTTTCTTTTTCACTGAATAAAATCATTTTATTAGTCTAAACAAATTAACTAAATAGCAAATAGTTAGATTTTTTTCAATTATTTAACTAAATGATTGATTTACTAAAATGAATTTTTTATACTACTGATTAGTGTGTAATCAATTAACAATAAATACTATGGACAAGTCTTACCTCCTTGATGTAATTGAAAAAAGAATACCACTAACCCGTTTAAAATAATTTACTTAAACGGTACCATACCTGAAAATTTGAATGAAAAGTTTCTAACAAAACGTTGATTAATATGATTATAAGACTGTAACGATTCATTCAACTAGACTGGTCGTTTCATCCTACTATATGACTCCTCAACAGTGTGCATCCACAATCCCTTTCACAAAAGTTCAAACCTATGACCTATCAGTCTAACTTTAATTGACTTATGAATTCAACTACTAAATTATTATCATGTTCACAAAACTCCTCTCTAATTTGTGATAACACCAATAAATTCAAATTTTCTTATTTCTATCACAACTGTTTTAAACAAAAGAAGTAAACTTTTGATAATTCAATATTCAATACATGTGCTTAAAAAGTTACACATTAAACACTTTTCTTTAATAAAAGAAATTCTTTGAATCATTTATGAAAAGAAAAATTAGACAATATAATCAACGTTTTCATTTTAATCTGCATGAATAATCAAAGTGAATTAATAATCAAGTTCCGAATATTATAAAAAGTGAATTATTCAAAGGTGAATAAAATTATCCCAATAATTGATATATATCAGTTTAGGGGTTGTGGGGATTGTTAAATTTTTGATTGAGATCATGAACCGATTGATGTTAGACCACCATTGAACACCTGGAAGCACGTGATGGCCGTTTCGTTCTATTGTGGGACTCCTCAGCAGTGCGCGTCCACGATCCCGCTCGCGGGATTCGAACCCAGGGCCTTTAGTCTCAAGCGCGAACACTTAACATACTGGACCACTGAACCGGCATCCAATGGCGTTAATGTCTAATCTCAACCAATCCACGAAGTTCCTGAGAAGTCCCACAATAGAACGAAACGGCCGTCTAGTGCTTCCAGGTTTTCAATGGTGGTCTGACATCAATCGGTTCATGATCTCAATCAAAAATTGATGTGTAATTAAATAATAAATTATAATTTGTGCTACTCTTTTATGGTTGTGAATTAATAACACTATATTAAGAATAGCTTATTAAAGATCACTATTTTAACCATTATACTTTTCTATACATTAACGAGTATCTTATCCTTTTGAATAAAATCAACTATATTTAGTCCATAATGAATTAACATAAGTCACGCTAAGTAATAGTTTTCATCATACATTCCATGGTTCATTATTATAGATAAAAGTTAGTAGTTGAAACTAATAAAATCAATGTGATTTTGCATTTATGTGTCTGATAATTGATAATGTTAGCTTATTTAGAAATTCCCCAATTCTTTAGAATCTATATGGAATCATTTCATATTCACAACCATACTGGTAGACCATCAAAGCCATTTATAATATAATTAACTAAAGATCAGTTTACGCTTATTCAGCATATTCTTTACTAATAAATGAGATTTAGGCTTCTACAATTAATAGACCTTAATTTAGTATGAAGTATCGAATAAAAGTTCTTTTGTGAAGATCTTAACATATGTTCAATTATAGATGTTGACATAACTTATTATAAAATTAGCTAAAACATATATAATATTCAAAGAGTGTGCCTAAATTAGTCTGGGACACTGGCAATCCTCTCCTTTTCCCTAATAGTCACTGATGTTTATAAAAATCCTTTTTACAAAATAACCTCATTTACAGTATATTTCTTATAAGAACAAACTGCTTTCGAATATATAAAACCGTATTAAACTTCTATATGTTTGAAACTTCAGCAACGTTACAGCCTCAAAACACTTCCATGAAACAATATTGTCTTCAAGTCAATCCTATAACTTTTACTAAATATGCATTCATCAGACTATGAGCACAGACGATAGTAATGAGCTTTTAGTGAGTATTAATTCCCAACTACCTCATATATAAACATTTACTGACAAACGCAAGAGGGTGTAACGCAGTAGTCAACATGCTTTTTTGAGGGCTTGGTTGGGTGTGGATTCCCTTTGCTAACAATCATAAATTCATATGATTAAAGTCTAATGAGTTGTACTAAATAATTTAATTATTAGACAATTTCCGAAATGATAAAATCCCTTTGTTTAAAATAACTGGATTTCATAGTTTACATCACTGATAGATCTTCGTTAGACAATTACCTCAAATAATTCGTTCTAGTATAGGTCTTCCCAGAATCGCTCACCCAGCGACTTTAGGTCACGTGAAAACAGCCTTGCGTTTAGATCACTGGAACAGTAAAAAGTGAATTATGTCTATTTTCAGAATTATTTGGTATATTAAATACATTCACTGATGAATAAATGATAGCTGAGACAATCAAAATTTTCTGTTCCTATTTTACTGGTTAACTAATGGAGATGTTTAGATCTAATATACCTGGAGTATTTCGTTAAATAATCATAAATTAAATAATGAAGCAATAAACTGTTCAATTAAAATGTGTTTTATACTCATTAGTATGTTATAACTTCCAGTAAAAATGAAATCATAAATAGAAACTATTACCAGTATATTCAATAGGTTTTGTTGATTACTAGTTCCTCTAAGAAACCTCAAGAAATGATGCAGTCAGAAACGCTGATCTCCATATCTTCATGATTATGATGAAAAATTAAACCAGTTATTCAACTCTGTTAATATTAATGTTTATTTATGACGTTCCAGTCTAAGAGCTTTCAGTAAATTGACTCATTCGATAAATCAACAGACAAATAATTCGAAGTTTAATAAACATTTAGTCACATATCAATGTAATAATAGTAAACAATAGCAACATCTTTTCTGTATCAGTCCTGTTTGTTTTTGATGATCTAATAAATTCATATCTACCTGTCATTCACAACAGCGTTAAGCTTCATGTCTTATTATGTGTGAGTCATTGAGATTATTGTTGGCTCTCGTTTGTTGTCTTTCATCAGTCTGTAAATAATTTATTTCATATGTGTCAAACTACCATAGTAATGTTGTTTCATAACCGTTATATGACCAGAAAACACGTTATTGATGAGATTTAATCCTTTTCAAAATAACACACATACGATACTAACCTCCTTAATGAGAAATTTAATAACTAGTTCTAATGAATTCACAGTATAACATTTTTAGATTAAAATTTCTAGGATGATTATTCATCATAAAGTATGTCATAAGAAAATATTTTGCTGTCTAAGCAATATCTTAAGGATAAAATCCTCGAACCAATATCTTCATATAAAACAGAGAGTCTAAGTAACACTGTGGTTAGTAATCTACCTAAATATACAAAGATACGTCTGTTGATTTCCCGACTAATTTTAGACACTGACATAAAATCATATACAATACATCAGATTTTATAAATAAGTAACTATGCTATTTCATTTGTACTTATAAATTCTGTCATCTGACAGCTATCGATTTTTTTTTTGTTTTTGATTTAAATGTTTGCCATTCAAACAAAATCTTTATACAAGCTTAGTGTCAGGGGCTTATTACCACTAAGATAGATATAACTATTTCGTTCGAAAGAAAACATTAGGTATGCATCTGATGATTGTGAAATGAGTCAAAACAAAATAATTTTCATGTTCAATTAAGGTTGATAATCTTTCTACACTAATGAATGAAAACCAATAGTTTAACCTGTTTTCTAATATGATGCATTATTCATTCATCTTTTTACTCCTAATGTAAAATATTTATCATTATTACTGATTATCAACGTTATATACTCTACACTTTTCAGCAAAGTTAACTTTTAAAGAATTTTTTTGAAATTTTATTTATCCATTCAATAATCCTTTCTTGTCATTTAAGTAAACATGAAATTCTCTGTTTCCAGTCTCAAATTTATATAACATTTTTCTAAAGCTTACTAATTTAAATCGATATGACAAATCTCTATAGAAACACTGACAATATTTTACTGCCAATGTTTTGTTTACACTAATCCTGAAATCAGGACTGGATACATTTCACCTAATATAATAGAAAAGGCAACCGAAATATCACCCTACTCATTCTATGTATATCTAAATTAGTCACCAAATAAATCATAGTATAGAAATGATCAGTGATATATCTTATTAATTCAATCTCTTAATGAGTATAATGCTTGTTATATACTGATTAAACCTGAAATGTAATACTTAACAAAGTGGTGTTATTTAGGTATGTTGTCTTGACAATTATTACTTCATCTTATCTAAAATTTCTTCATTTTAGCGACTAGACATTCCATTTGGTGTATTCCTCCAACATATACCTTTTATTTTTGAAGTTATTTGAAACTTTCAAAGTATATATCAATCCAATTTCTTTTTAACAACTTGGTAATTGTTGTGAATTTTACATTTTCAGGGTTTTTTTTCATTATTTAAAAAACCACCCAGTTACATTCAAAGCTATACACAATTTATTGAATATAAAGACTTTTTTCTATTCAACTGACAAACTAATATACTTCATGACACCTACACAGTATTTTGATATAGTTATAGCAAGACATCATACAATTTTGCTGACAAGATTTCTATTCTTATATTATGATAATATGTGTATGTATATTACAAACCTTGGCTCTAACATCGTAATGATCTCCTTGCTATCATAAAACAAGATATATATATATATATATATATATATATATATATATATATATATCCATGATAGGTTTGGCTGTAAAACTTTATTTTAAACCAAATATTTAATTGTTGCACACAGACATACAAAAAAGTAATAGATAAAGCAAAAAACGTTTACACTAAACACAAGAACCAGGTTACAATTATTTCTTATTGTTTCGTTTATTTCCTTGATTCTTTAAACTACAGCTACTCTGGTTTTCTCCTTCCTCTCTTCCGCTCCTTCTATAAAGTGGTTAGTTAGAAAAATGCCAAACTATTGATTTGCTGTTTTTATATATTTTTTTCTAGTGGATAATAAATATAAACACAAGTCTTACAAAACTGTACTAACTACCAATTAGTCATAAATTTACATGGTAATCGGTACGTGTACCAAATAAAACGAGTTAAATTTAAAAAAAAGAAAAAAACTTTACGAGGAAAAAACATTGGATTCTGGCTCAGTGGTTCAATAAGTTAAGCGTTCACGCACGAGACTAAAGGCCCTGTGTTCGAATCCCGTGAGCGGGATCGTGAATGCGCACTGCTGAGGAATCCCACAATAGGATGAAACGGCAGTCCAGTACTTCCAGGTTACCAACGGTGGTCTAACATCAATCGGTTCATGATCTCAATCAAAAACTTAACAATCTTCACAACATTAGTTTGAACAATGAGACCATTAGAAATGAGGCTGATATCTCCAGCGAAATCTTTTCTATAAATGTAAAATTCAGTTGGTTTTTTTGTTGATAATTTGTTTTGTAAATATTAACACTGTTGATGTGGTGCGCGCTACCTATATTGATAAAAGTAGTAAATAACGCGAGTCAGGAATGTAAAGTCTGGCAGCAGAAGATGGGGAAGACCAAGAAAGGAAGATCGGGAATAGAAAGCAATTAGTATGGAAATGCAAAAACAACGAAGTTCGAGACAACTATTGAACATTTTGCAAATTAAGTATTATATTATGGTTTTTCTATTTTACACAGTGACTCTGTAATTATGTGCTAAATATAATTCTGTTGTCATCTGTGTTCTCTTTCACTAAATTGATATCGCTTTAAGGTATAAAGTTGAATATTTTGTCTTTCATAAATACAATTAAATGAAAAATTTTATTATTAACGATTGTAAATAGATTGTTAATAGAAGTTAATAAATCACTTTATGATATTTGATAGAGTAATCAATATTATCGCTGAAGATGGAATATTTACAGTTTCGCATAATGTACATATATGGTCTATTTATGTTATGGTTTTATGACATCTTTTTTCTTCCACAGTGTGTGCAACCGTGAAGTGATAACCGCCCTCATTCCTCTAACAGCATTTAAGACATTTCTTTGAAAATGACTTTGTTCCATTTCAAGTAAAAAATAATTTATTTTAAACACAATAAGTTAGCTATTCGAAGAGATATTTATTTTGAATACGCTGGAGAGAATATCTCTCTTCGGATTCCTGATGTTTTATAACATAGATTCAGTTTTGTGTTAGTTAGTCATTCTGAAAACTAAATGTGATGGTAAAAAGAGATAAAGAATGTTTGATACATTCAAAGGAAAAAAGGATATCATAAAGACCTTGACGAAACCAAACTCTTTTAATATGATTTCATCATAAATGAAAAACTCCTTATGTATATTATTAAATGATAAAATTCTTAACAAAATGCAAGTAGTGTAACTGTATAGAATGAATGTGTAAGTAAATGGTCAGTATTGCAAAAAAAAATCATCTTTATTGCTGGCATTTCATTTGCATCTCGAATAGCATGAACACGAAGAAAGGCACTTCGATTGATTCAGTTAACCACTATTCATGGATTGGTATACTACTTGTAAACTTAACGGTACACAACTGGACAGTTATTTCTCCTGTTCAAGTATGCCCACTTTAGTCTTAATTGTTCTTCTTTCATTACTGGAATGACCAATATTACACTGTTCTTATTCTGATGGCAGATATTATCACTCGATTATAATTACAATAATATGTACACACTAAAAGTTAATTGCTACAACGAGAACATATTTTTAAAATAAAATAACTCATGTTTAAACGAAAAAATACAATAAACACTTGAACACAGTTGGATAACTATTTGATGTCTAGCAGTTCAGACATTATACGACTTCAATTATGTTGATTTTAGTTCTTTTTCCTAATCGTACAAAACTCTGGAACTATTCAACTTCAATAGTTTACACTTTTGTCATTATTATCTTATATTTTGTCGCCAGGTAAATATCATTAACTTGTATCTGTTTACATAATATTCAAAATGATATCCTATTAGGAAAGCTAATCAGTGCAAATCTCTCAGTAATTGTAATAAGCCTGTTATTTTTATCATATTATAATATAGTTTCAAGTTAGAAGTAAGTCAAACTACTGTACAATAATCACTGACTGTAACATCTCTTTGTATAAAAATCAGTAACTTGGCAGGTAAGACAAAGCTGTAAATAGAGTATAAAGTTTACGACGTATACACTATTTAATTGTTTCTTTTAAAGTTGTTGGTTGTTGTTAAATCAATAAATTGGTCTCTTTTTTTCTTTGTAGACACTATTACCATTATGTAATTTGTTTAAATGAAGTTATTTATACTTGACTAATTCAGTAGTATAATTCAATACAATGAAACAAAAGTAGAAAATTTATTAAACTATTGTTGATATTAATTGAAGTGTATCTTTTCAAGCATCTATGTATTTAAAATTTATTTTCAAGTCAATTATCAGTCTATTCAAGACTAAAACTAAATTACATCTATTTTATACTTATAGACAAGCATAATATTAAATTACTTAGGTTACTAATATTTTACATTACAAGCATATGAATAAGTGAAGTTAAATGTTTATTGCAATAAACTGAAATGTTTAGAATTTATTTGTTCACATTATGTGTTAGTAAGGAGTTTACAAGAAAACAAATCCCATTTCAATAGGTTTTTGTTACTAAGAGAGAGTTTTATTCAAATTGAACTATTTAGTCATGTGGACTTATGAATGAATAAGAAAGTGAACTTAAGAACTTGGCGTTTTTTTCTTTTAGTAAGTTATACAAATTTTAAACCATTGAGTCAAACTTTAAAAATCAAAACTTGCAATTCTACTCAGTAACTAAATATCATCTTATATATATATATATATATATATTAATTTTATGGTTTATATTATGTAAAATGGGCTCTTTTGTTAACTGACTTGGAGAAGATTGGACTCCACTTAAACAGTATATCATATTAATAAATAGTATATATGTAATATCCCAGTGAGTAGAAAAATTAGATTTTCCGACGTTTCGTGGCTTAGTGTAAGTCACTTCTTCAGAGAATAAATAACCAAATTAAAATGAATCCAAGTTTAAATAGTACAACGAAACAGCGGGACATGACATTGGTTTGTTCAGACCTGTTTTTTGATTGATCACATAATATTCTTATTGTTCCATTGTACCATTTAAACTTGGATTAATTTTAATTTGGTTATTTATTCTCTGAAGAAGTGACTTACACTAAGCCACGAAACGTCAGAAAATCTCATTCTTCTACTAATTGGGATATTACAAATATACTATTTATTTATAACAATCTACCCAATGCTCAATTTATTCGAAATTATCAAATCAAACCTTGGTAATGACACCTACAAAGTATATCATATTGCTTTAATACTTTGTTTTATGTTTTTATGTTTATATAAATCTAAGAACGGATTTTATCACGTAGCTAAAAAAAATCAGAGGTACGTTTTGAGTGAATGAAGTGAACAAAAATTATGAAAGTGTAATACTAATACGTGATTTCCTAAACACACTGTGATCCTATATATCATATAACAATAAAAAAATTACCATTTTTTATTATTTATTTTACACGTGATAAGAATACACCACATCCTTATAAACAACCATAACTATAAAGTTTTAGGTCTAAAAGTATGTAGTGGCTTCGATCACCTCGATAACTGTTATAATATAAATATCAACAGTGTTTGAAATCAGAAGGCAATGAGAAGCAGCAATTATAGTTTGTTAGCGGATAGCGTAGATCACAAAGCTGTAAACACATCAAGCTAATTTGAAGTGAGGAGGCGAATAAGTATATGCCAGTCATTACATGGGCAAATTTATAGTCAAATTGCATAACGGTGCAGCAATGCGAAACAAGGACTAATAATAGGATTTAAGTACATATATACATAGGGGAGGAGAATAAATCATCGAGTGATGTTTAAACGATAAACATTTTAGCTAGAGTCTGTCATGTGATCTAGTGATCATAACGGTACAAAGAAATATGCGCATTGTTACTATTCCAATAACATTGTTTGTTAAGTAAGTTAATAAAAAGGCTTAATCAAAATTAACTATAATCAAAATTGGTTGTAGGATAGTTGCTATAAGTATATTTTTTACCCTTCCTTGTGTCATACTAAATAAAATCTTTTCCAAATGCATTCGCTGAATCATCAAAATTCATCAAAACACTCATGAAATAAAACTTTATCATGCGTATCTCTGTATAGAGATTCAGTCATGAAACCGTAATCAATCAGTTTGTATTGAAAACTATCTCTCTAAAGAGAATCTCAATAAAATCATAAATGTTTCACAGAATTCCCTGGATATTAGCATTATTACATTTGTTTCAATTTGAAGCTAGCATCAGTATGTTATTTCTATTAAATTCTGTAATGTAAGTTTCTAAAAATTTTGGAAATTTATTTTACATAAAACCAATTGGTTAGCGTCATTTCTGAATTGTAGAAGAATAGGTGACAAAAAGACAAACTGAATTAAATTCCATGGATCAGTTGAAGTTAGACATTAACACCATTGGATGCCGGCTCAGTGGTCTATTGATTAAGTGCTCGCGCGCGAATCCAATAGGTCCTGAGTTCGAATCTCGCAGGGGGCGAGGTCGTGGATGTGCACTGCTGAGGACTCCCACAATAGGATGAAACGGCAGTCCAGTGCTTCCAGGTTTTCAATGGTGGTCTGAAATAAATTGGTTCATGATCTTAATCAAAAATTTAAAAATCTCCGGTACCCCTAATTTGATAAATATGAAAGTTGAATAGCTTTGCTCTTGGTGATTTCATTTTTACTTTTTTAGTGGGTTGAAATATAAAAATATGGTGTACTATGATATATATCCCTAAGAGTAAGCTGTCATTCGATTCATAGATTTATAGATCTTAAATAACATTTAATTGACCATAAGTGTTCATTCTATTAAAACAACCATGTATGATCAAATTCTAAATAATAGAAAGTACTTTTAACTGCTCAACTGGTTGTCTATGATTTTGATTGTATATTTAGTAACGTAGATATCTGCAATAAATATAATAATAGAGCCTATGAACGGTTGTTTATCAAAGTAAGGAAAAATACAACATATGATTGGTAATGAGCATGTAGTAAAGGATTTGAATTTATTTTATCAGATCAAACAAAATTTACTGGAAGCTGTACGCATAGATTTCCTTTGCTTTAGCGATACTCCATATAAAGCCATACTTGTTTACACAAATCCAGTTTGTAGGGTAGCTCTCCATAACCCCATTCCGTCAATATTAATTCGAATGTAGTCACTCAGGATCCTACGTACTCGATTCATATTCTTTGTTACAATAAACTTCACCAATCTATATTAAAAACTGTCTCATAAACTATTATTTTGTGATAATCTATAGTCTCTAATATCTTTCATACTAAGATGGTTGTTGGAGTTAGTCAACAGGAAAGCCTGGACCTAGGTTTCGTGCTGCTTGACACTCATCAGCAAGATGTATCTGTTATCCTGATGGATCTAATGCTCCCTGACGGACTCGACCCGGCATCATCAAACCTTACAGTCAGAGATGTTACCACTGAGCAATCCGGGCCGCGACTGACTTCCTGTAGGACTAACATGTTTCATACTCATCAAGTCATTAATTCACATGAATACTAACGTATAAAACCTGTTTATCACATTACTTATTTAGTATAAATACGATTGACTTCAGTACTCGTCATATAGAGTAACGGAAAAGATGATTATTACTTCAATGAGTTATATAGGAACTTTCCATTAATTTGATGTACTTGTTTACAATTCATATATATATATATATATATATATATATATATATATATATATATATATATATATATATATAGGATGATGAGCAGTTTGATTGCCAAGAATTATAAATTAGATTGTCTACTTAAATAATAAATTGAATATCACTTTTTTTCTTAAATAAAGTGTAACATTTTAACTAATCATCTTTCACAGTTGACTAATTACAATTCAAGCGAAAACTAACACTTTTTTCCCTCTGTATACTTAATAGCAATTGGTTAAAGTATCTATCATTTAACAAAAACAAACAAGCATTTTCTTGATATAACTGATTATTTTCACCTATTATATAATAGTTTGATCAGATAATCAGTAGAATGTTTATTACAATAAACAATATATATATATATATATATATATATATATATATCTGCTCTAAGTGAAGGTTGATTAACATGTATAGCTTCATTATCCTATAAGAATATTTCAGTTGTCCATCAGAGTGAAATGAAAACCAAAGCGTTTGCTAGAAGTAACAACTTACGACTAATATTAAGTTACTATAGTGACACGGTATTTATCGGTTATTAAGATAGTTTCCATCATCCCGTTGTAGACGTTCAAAACAAAACTGAACCAGCTCCCTGAATATATATTTCAATATTAGATTTTTTTTTCTTAGATTCCACTGGGAATCAGTATCCAAATTCTTGAATCCAAGTGATATCATGACATTTAAACTAGAAATCCTTACGTCAACAAAGAATAATCAAATTCAGTCCTTGAAAAATACTTACAATTAACAAAATCCGAAAGAGGTTTTGTAGATATTAAAGTAAATTAATAGTTGAATTCATGAGTCAGACCACCATTGAAAACTTGGAAGCACTGGATGGCCGTTTCGTTCTAGTATGGAACTCCTCAGCAGTACTCATCCACTATCTCGCTCGCGGGATTCGAACCCATGAATTCAACTATAATTTATCATCATTCACCCAAAATGCAAAATAACTAACATAATGTTTACGCTACATCGAATTTAACCTATTCTTTAATTTTGCCTTAATAGTGCTTACACCAGTGACTAGTTCTCACTAAATAGTGACCAATTTCATGTATGTGAGGTCCTTTTTAATTAAGATTGAATCCTACCGATCATGTGTCAATGTAGCCACTGGTCTAGGTGACTAAACATTGCGCGCAACAGACTTGTCACAGTAATTTTAGCTGTTGTTTCTCAGTACTCTGTTTCTGTCGCCTTCACTCTAGTTCTAGATGATTACAAGTGCCTTGGGGTGGTACTGAAATCGTTCTTCGACGCAGAATTTACCAACAATAACGACAGCCTAGTCTACCTAGTAAAATGTACTGGTTTCCAAATGCTGTTCTACATAGTAAGTCTCTGTGAAAAGTAATTTTTAAAACCAATCTATAAACCGAGTCTTTATAAACAATCTACTTTCATATTCCATCCATCACGCGTTTTATTCCTTTTTGTATTAACCAACTCGTGGTTTTAGACCACTGTATGTTCTTTAGTTTCTTTTAGAATATTGTATATAAATATTTAATTTATACTACTGATTAACTGGGTTTCATGTTTCGGTGCATATTTCAATGACTCCGATCATCTTTTCGATGACAAAATTTCTATAAAGCACTTTGAACACTTCAAAATAAAGATGTGATTAAAATTCAAATGTTTATATGTTATTATACTAATTGTGCCAGTAATATTTTTCGGTAAACACAGTTTACATTTATGCTTTGTATTGGATGACACTCACACCAATGATTTACATACATCTTGATCTATCCGGGTATGATCATAAAATCATTCATTAAGTTCACATGCTTAAATTCCTAACCATTTTACAGATGAACAATTCGAGAATTCTGTAGACTGATTTAAAAATCATCAAGCCCTAAATTATATGATTTCTGTACCACATAATGATTTTACTTCTTAGCAAATATACATGAATCAACGGAAAAATATAGTACACGTGAATTTCTTTATATTTTCATACAGAATTGTTCATTGGATTGATCCATATTTTCATGAATGAAAATAATCTCATGATTATTAAAACGTTTTAATCGTTTAAAGATCCCCATCATATTGAAAGACTAATATTTGAACGAAGAATAATCTATTCTATAAATCTCCTTCAAGTTCTACAATTATACTATCAGAATGGGTTTTGTGGAGATTTTTAGAAATTTCACTGGTTGAAATCATGAGTTGAGACTCCTCAGCAGTGCGCATTTCAGTGGAGTTCAACCAGGTCTGTTGTGAGATAGGAACTCACTGAAGACAATGGTGTACGGTGGCGCAACTTCGTGGATTGGTGGAAGTTAGACATTAACACCACTGGATGCCGGCTCAGTGGTCTAACGGTCAAGTGCTCTCGCGCGAAACCAGTAGGTCCTGGGTTCGAATCCCGCGGGTGCGGGATCGCGGATGCGCACTGCTGAGGAGTCCCATACCAGGACGAAACGGCCGTCCAGTGCTTCCAGGTTTTCCATGTTGGTCTAGCTTCAATTGACTCGTGATTTCTACAATTATATATCCAAATTAATAATCCGAAAAATGGCCAGGTTAAGGTCAAAGTACATCGTTTAAAGCATGTGAATTTAGGATTATGATAAACAAAATACAATAAAATTGTTAACGTTAATATGACTCATATAGAATATTAACTTGAATCTGCTTATATGTTAAGTGAAATTTTAAGATCCATGATCAGAATAAATAGGGGTCTTTTATTAAAACGTTCCTCAAATCAAATATAATTTTACCATTATTCATTATAATTTTAATCTTTCTAGAAATAAAACTGACCAACTTTCTTTAGTTCTATATTACAAATAGATAAGATAAATACAGTTTAATAAACTATGATCATTATTAGTTAGATGGATCAAATTAATGCATAATAACGTTTTCATACAGAATTATCAAAACAAAACATTTCCCATTATTACTATTATTATTATTATTGTTATTTACTTCTATTTATTAGGATCATATGTTGTTTAGTAAAAGAATATGATATCTATTTATTCTTCTTTAAGAATAACAATTCCATTTGTTTCTTATCAATTCATTGTCCTTGTATATACTATATAGAGTTGTTATTGTTTACAAGGTATATATATATATATATATATATATATATATATATATATCATTTGCTTTTAAGGTCATGCTATTTGAAAGAAAACAAACTAGAGAAAAATAAATAAATATATGTATATTAATAAACAATGAAAATGTCATTTTCATTTCAATTTCTTCATTCATATAATAAATATCGTTCTGGGAAATCAACTTAACTAAGGTTTCTTAAAAACATTATTTTTTGTTGTTGTTGCCTATTGTTCAACTATATTCAATAGAAGTGCTATACTAATAGAAGTGTCAAGTAAAGTATAATCCTATTAAACAAACATTTACTTTAATAGATAGGTAATCTTTTTGTAGAATATAATAAAGTACTATCAAGTATCATATTTAAAACGGCCAAGCATCAGTCTAATGACACAATGAATCAATAAAGATCAGGAAATATGAGCAGATAGATTTTATCAAATAATTTTAATGTCTTCTATGTTTTAATCACTCATTAATGTTGAATAGTTCATTGTTAGATGTTCAGTTTTATTCTTAATCTCATAAAATCATCATTCATCAAGATTATATACTTAAATTCCTAACCAATGTACAGATAAACAATTTGAGAATTGTATAGACTGGTTTAAAAATCTCTTTTTATAGCCTTATCAACATTTAGAAAAAAACTGACATCAAGCTCTGAATGGCATGATTTCTATACCAATTAATGATTTTATATCTTGGCAAATATTTGTAAAGATCTTTTTGGTTGGTATGAACTTTAGATTGCGCTTTCTTGAATATTCTGTGAATAAAAACATAGGTGGCTATCATCACAAAACGAGATTTTATTAACTTGAAAAAAAAGGACTGTGGAGTATCAGAAGAGGTTTTGTGGAGATTGTAGTAATTTCAACAGTCGAGATCATGAGTCAATTGAAGCTAGACCACCATGGGAGACCTGGAAGCACTGGACAGCCGTTTCATCCTATTGTGGGACTCCTCAGCAGTGCACATCCACGACTCCGCCTCACGGGACTCGAACTCAGGACCTGTCAGTCTCGCTTCAGGCGCTTAACCACTAGACCACTGAGCTAGCCGGCAGCAGGTGGTGTTAATGTCTAACTTTAACTAATCCACTATGGAGTAGTTAATCTATCTTATTTTTGATTTCTTGAAAGGTACACTTGAATCAGATTTTTAGGTTTAAATCTACAACATTCATCTTCTAAAATAGATGTAGTACAATTTAAAACAACTGCATAGATGTACAATTATTTCTCAGTAAAGTTACCTGATAAAGTATGTCAATTTACATTCAAATAGCATGTGAGTCATACTAGTACAAAGCATTAGATAGATTATTGTCATCATAGACTGACATCTCTCTAAAACTATTCACCTATAGTCAGTAGAGTTTTATATTCTCTTTTCAAAACATTTATAAATATGCACTGTTATCTGTTTGTAAATAAGACTATATATCATTATTTTTTTCATTGGGTCAGACATTTACTACTATTTTCTTTTAATAAACACTACTGAAAACTGTAATTAGAATACTTTGATGATCACTTTGAAAACAGATGTCATTATGTTAGAAAAAGGTTTTAACAATTTTAAAATTAATTTTTATCATGAACTAACTTCACCAAAAAGACTAATGAAAACCACATAGTCATGGATAGTTGTTTCATACTAACTCTAAACATTATAGAATTACACATCATCGACATTCCACATAATCGAATTCGCAATATTTATATCTTGTGATAGTTATCATATTTTTCTACAGCTACTGAGCTGAAATTCCATAGATTGTTTTTCTAGCTTCAGTTCTTTTAACGTGACAAATTGATTATATGAAGTAACAAGTTAAACTTATATTATTTTCAGTATAAAACGTTTATAGAGATTGCTGTATTTAGTCAGCTGTTGGAAATTAACAACCACTGAACAATTGTTTCATCCTAGTATAAGATTCTTCGCAGGTGCTTGTTAATCTAGTAAATGAATCATACTAATTAGTTCTATATTAAAAAGGAAATAACTATCCATTGCTTCCTAGTCAGAATGTTTATCAAAGGTCATCCAATGATGGTGTTTACATTATTACATATATTAAAAACTGAATATATTTCAATAACCCATAGTGTCATTCAGTGATACTATAGGTTATTTTAATTATCTGAAGAGCTGAAAGAATCCTGTGACGATAAAGGAACTCAGTGGGTATCTTAGTTTTTCTGTCAAGTTTGTCATAATGAATTACAAGTATTTATAAATAGTTGTCTACGCAAGATACTCAACATCCATTAGCCAGATACCATCAGCAACAGCCATTTGTGGGAGAGAACAAATCAGCTTCCAACTGAAGAAGAAATTATGAAAAGACGATGGAAATAGATAGGACATACACTATACAAATCGTCAAACTGCATCACAAGGCAAGCCCTAACTTGGAATGCTGAAGGAAAGCAGAAAAGAGGAAGGCCAAAGAACACATTACGTCGGATAATAGAAGCACGTATAAAAAGAGATGAATAACAACTGGAAGGAGCTGGAAAGGATTACCCAGGACAGGGTTGTATGGAGAATGCTGGTGAGCGGCATATGTTCCTTCACGAGGAGTAACAGGTGTAAGTAAGTATGTTAGTGTCATAATGAATATTGAATATATTTCATAGTTCAATTATTTGTATACATGACATTCGGTTTTCTCTAGATTACACGTCAAATGTTATTATGTAATTATTAATGATAATAATAATAATCATAATCATAATCATTCATATCTGAACTATAACAAAATAATTTAACTAAATATCATTAATTAAAAAGAAGAAGAAAAATGTAAACAAGATTTGACAAATAGTGATTGAAATAAAATTCTCTTACAATATATTTTAATTGTTTTTTTTTCCATTTAATCAATAAGACTATTGTAAAACCTGTTAAAATAGTTCACAAGTTTTAATATTATTTTTTGGTATTTTTTTTTTGTTCATTATTTATGTTTTTTATATTTTGTTGCCAAGATAATAAATGCATAAAATCATCTATCATATCGGCGTTTTTTTTAATTTGTTACCAACTAGAGAAGTAAATTAAATTTTGAATTATTTAATAAACAATTAATAATGAATTTTAATGTCAAATATCATTTTGTTCTCAATGAAGAAAAAAAAACGTAATTTTTTTTTCTAATTAATTATGATAAATGAACAAACGTCATAGTGAACAAAATAATCATTCAAATGACCTATGTTGTTTGTTTTTTTTTTTAATGTTTTTATCATTGTAAAGTGTGGGGGGGAGAGAGGGAAGGAGTTTTTAACTTGTATCATCAAAACAAAGCGAAATATTTCAGTAGGGTATCTTTTTCTTTCTTTTTTTCCCTCTACTATTTACGTTCTACTTAATGTACACACACACACAAAAAAAAAAAGATAAAACATTTTAAGTTTCATATCCATAAATAGAAATATGTTCGTGAGAATTTCTATCGATTATAATTAATATACTGTTAGGAAGTGAATAGGTTTGATGTATAAGGTTGAAATGTAATAATCAAGCTTTACTTGAATTAATTGATGAATGACATTCGAAGATACACTATAGAAACAGATACATAATCTTATTTTGTCTACTTTTAACTTATTTCAAATTAAATGAGAATCTATGTTTCACAATATCACTAATATGTGATAATAAAGAACATAACAAATAATTATAAAAGATTATTTGGAATTATCAAATTATTAATTAACATAGAAACGTATGTCATGTTTAACAAGTGAAGACCTATAAAATTAAAAAAATATATTTCCAATAAATATATGATGTAAACAATTATTTATTGATTGAAATCATGAGTGAATTGAAGTTAAACCACCATGGAAAACCTGGAAGCACTGGACGGCCGTTTCGCCCTAGTATGGGACTCCTCGGCAGTGCGCATCCACGATCCCGCACCCCGAAAGATTCGAACCCAGGACCTATCAGTATCGCGTCAGGCGATTAACCAACTAGACCACTGAGCTAGCCGGCACCCAATGGTGTTAATGTCTAACCTCAACCAATCCACGAATTATTGTGTATCCATTAACCATCAGAATACTGATTTAGAAATGAAAATTTGGTCTGTATGAGAGATAGGCAATGAAAGCGACTGTAGGTAACACCAGATAACTTTTCAGACTGATAAAAGAAACTGAGATTAAGAAGTTAGGCGCAAGTGAGGCGATTTTGAAAAAAGACAACACTCTTATTTACTCTTAGCCTAGGCGTTCAGAACGATAGACGGAATACTTTAAGGGGCGGTTCAGCTGGCCTTAAGCTATCCTACAACTACACACTTCCCAAACAGCCTGAATGGAATATTGAAGTAGGTCCCCTGACTCTAGTTGGATTTCAAGGGGCTATAGCTAATCTGAGGCTCTGTGGCAAAGTCTGTCATTGAAGGGTGTACCTCAGAAGTAGATAAACCTTTTGAAAGCTCTTTACTCGAACACTCCTATTCGAGTCAGAGCTTATGGTGAACTGTCATCTGATTTTGAAACCTAAAATGGTGTCCGTCAAGACTGTCCACTCTCTCCACTTCTGTTTAATTTTATTGTAGACCTACTGCTGAAAATAACGTTCTCGTCGACTGAATCTTCAGGGATTGACATCCTACCGGGTCCACTTATTAACTTAGAATACACAGATGACATAGTCCTGTTTGGTGAAGACACTGATAAAATGTACAGTCTTTTGATGGCACTGAGCAACAATGTCAGAATGTTTGGGATGGGTTTCTCCCCTCTAGGTGCAAACTATTACTTCAGAACTGGCCTGCGTCAGCACCTGTACCAGGGATAGGAAGTGAAGTAATCGAACGTGTCGACTTCACTTATCTTAGGAGTCTGATCAGCTTTAATGTGTTGGTGTCTGATGAAATCTCAGCACAGATTCGGAAAACTCGTTTGGACTCTGCCAACTTACGTCGCTTATGGCAAAGGTTAGATATCCTTCTATCAAATAAGAGACAAGTAAACTGTGCAGCAGTTCGTTCTGTTCTACTTTACGGCTGCGAAACACTGCTGTTAAAGATAGAGGATACTCGTGAGTTACTAGTATTTGATCACAAATGTCTTAGCAATATTGATCACATCTGATGGGATCATCGGGTAAGTAATAGTGAGGTAAGATGCAGGGTATCAAAGGATGATGGTAAATCAGTTCATGAGGTTGTGAATCTTCATCGACTGAGATGGTTGGGCCACGTGTTACGTATGCCTGAACACCGATTACCACGACGTCCAATGCTAACCGGTGTTGGAGATGGTTGGAAGAAAGTTAGGGGCGGCCAAACCAAAACGTGGCATCAGTTCTTGAAGTCACTAACTTCTAGTCTGAGCCATGTTAGTAGATGCAGACTACTTGGTTGAGGTCCGCGTGACTATCGTGACCAATGGTTGGAGACTCTGTGTGACATGGCTCAGGATCGATAACAATGGCGTAGATGTATACACTCTTTGACTTCCCTGAAACCATGAAATTAAAATCGCTTCATAACTTTCTTTTCACGAACTAATTATTTCTCCCTTTATCATATCCGTATATAAAATCTTTCTTTTATATATTTCTTCCATTGAAGTAACTGCTTCTATGAATTTGTTGTTCATCTTGTTGTGCTAATGAGGTGTGGCAACTTGAACCGATGCATATATGTGCCTGGTCCTACTCTCTAGCTGACTAACTAAATAAGAATTAATCTTTAAAAAAATCTACTAGTTAAAAAAGATGATTTTAACTTTATGTCTCCAAACTGTAAAAACCTTCAATTTACGAAGAACGTTTAAAATTAGCAAATACCTCTGAAATTATATTTCTACTTTGAAGTACTATAGTTATTAGTTCTTCAGACTATAATCAATGATTTATATAACAACTTACATAATTATCATCCAAAGCAATTATATACATGGTTACCTTACATATATCCCCATATTATGTTTACTTCTTAAGCAATGAAATATTTATAATTTGTATAACATACAGTTATCCATCATAAGTCACAAACCACTGAATAAACAAAGAAATTAAAATGATTTATATAGTTATTTACATCACTTTATAGTCCTTATTAATAATCCTTAGATAACTAGATATCTCTATAAAATATAACTTAAATTATAGTCTATTATTCCTTGATTTATATACGTGCTCTTTTCAATGTTCAACAAATCACTTTGGTGCAAAACTACACACACACACACACGCACACACAAAGAAATAATGAGAAATACAAGCAATAATTTTAAATGAATAATGATAGGAACTAGTTTAAAATTTATTTGTTTTCCTGTTATTATATTTATTAATGTTTTTTCTACTTAAAAAAAAAACAGGAAAAATAAGGATTGATTTCCCCTTTAATATAAACATGTAAATAAAAACAATTTAACTCATTCTAACCATGATTTATCTATTTTCTACATGTATTTACACGATTCACGTGTTTAGTCATTTCAACAAACCTTTACGATATGAATGAAACGGTAACCAAGTGTACATGTTTAATAATGAGATAAATTAATAGATTTAAATAATTAAAAAAGTATAAACACGAAGTTCAGTGAAAGGATCTTTTTTCATCGAATTTATTATCAAGTTGTATTAATTCCTCATGGAATTAGTGCTTTAAGAAAAAAAATTTCAATATATATATATATATATATATATATATATATATATATATACGACTGCACAGCTTGATAATGAATTCGTTGAAAAAAGATTCCGCTGAAAACTGTGTTTTCAACATTTAAATAAGTAATTTCAATGGTTAAGATCATGAGTCAATTGAAGCTAGACCACCATGGAAAACCTGGACGCACTGGACGGCCGTTTCGTCCTAGTATGGGACTCCTCAGCAGTGCGCATCCACGACCTCGCCCCCTGCGAGATTCGAACCCAAGACCTACAGTTTTCACATGCGAGCACTCAACCACTAGACCAATGAGCCGGCATCCAACAGTGTTAATGTCATTGTTATGCCCCGATAAGAATAATCAGTGCTAATTTTTGGGATCCATATATGGCCCAGTACTATGCGTATTTTTAAATAACTAAACTATTCATATTCATGTCCCTCACATTGTGAACTTTATTTTGACCTCTGAACTATTATATACGATTTATCATTCTTGAATTGTGCCCTGTCTGTTAATTACTAACTCCTCCCGTTCACAGCCACATTTGACTAATTTTTGTAGAAATATTGTTTTCTATTTTATGGTACGATGTGGTCTGTCTGGTTGGTATTTAAACCCAGTATGTTTGAAATAAATGATTCACATCTCAGGGTCTGAGATTGATGTTCTGGACTTAAATGGCTGGGCTAGGTGGAAAACATGACCGATAAGTACTCTAGACTGCTCGTACGAGCTTTATGCGTTACTGATCCGATCGATACTTGACTGCTCTCTAGTTGGCGGTAATTATTACGTTATACATTACTAGGGCACATAAACCACAAGTTATAATAGTCATAAATAATAATGTTGTCGACATGATTACTCTAATAGACGATCTGTATCATACGGAAATAAGTATAGATAAACAAATTTAATTTATGTTAAGTTTCCCTTAAAGGATATTTTAAGGTATTTTCAAGGGGAAAAAAGGAGTTAGGTAGATGATTATTCAGAAAAATATTTTTGGAAAACCTTAGATAAAAGTTCACGAATTTTGTGTTCATTTCCCATTTATTTTTTTAGCCCTTTTGAGTTAGTTTTATTAAATAAGTGATTTATGTTGTTGTTGTTGTTCTTTTGTTTGTATTTAGATAAACAAATTCATTTGAAAATAATTTCAATGAAAAATCATAATGATTAAAACTGAAGTAAAAATAAAATGTGATTAAAAAACAGGTAGCTTGTATCAACTACATTTTTTTAACGAAATTCTAATGATTTTCGATTAGTTTATTTGATTAAAACTATGACTGATCAAATGAATGGACAAACATAATGTTCCATTGAATTAATTAGGCTATTGACAAATACAACTACAACCTACAAGTCAGTCAGTAACAACGTAGAACTTTGTACGTACGTACATCAGTTCGAGTTGCCACACCACATTAGCACACAGATGCAGTGGTCGATTCAAATCCCGTAGTGGTAAAGGTAATAAGAGTATAAGCAGTAATCAGGAAAATTAGTGTTTGGAGATGTTATTTAAAGAGTATAATACAGTGAAATAAATTTGGGAAGAGAAAAAAAGACACAAGGAGGAATCAGGAGATCAAAATTTAAGAGAACACAAAGAGTGTATCCACCTGCGCCATTGCAAACGATTTTGAGCCATGTCAACCTACAAGAATTATATCAACTATAATATTTTGAAACTTCAAATTTAAACTGTACTGATCTCAATTTAGTTTTATTAGTGTGATGTAGGCGACTTATGTTGGCAGGTTATAAATAGTATGTAACATCAATCAGAAATGTAATGTCTGGTAGCAGAATGTTGAAAAGATTAAACTGAAGAAAACAGAAAAGGTAATAAAGGAATAGAGAATTGGAAGAATCATGGAGGGTCTAGATGACAGTTGATGGAGGATTTGTAACTAAAGTATTTCATGTATGATAGTAAATATATTTTTGTTATATCTCAATGAATTGAACAATTATATTCTGACATTTTGTGATTTAATGTAAGACACTTCTTCAGAGTAAACTATAGAATCAAAATAAAATAAACACAAGTTTAAATAGTACGAAGGAAACAATGCGGTATATTTTTGGTACAATCGAAATCATAACAGATCTATGTCAATTTCTATTTATTTTTGGTCAATATGATTTTGTGTGATCTATCATTATTAACTTTTGTGTTACAGGGTGAGTACGAAAAATATATGCATTTGTAAAATCAAGTAGTAGCGTTGAAGTTGAGTATGTTCATGTGTATGTGTGTAGATTGTGTGGAAAATAAATAAGGTCAAATGTGGTTGTTTGGATAAGTAGTCCAAGGTCTTTTTTCCTATTGAGGGCAAAGGGATTTATCATAATGTGAGACACTTCAGCTACTCGTTTCTATAGTTGAAAAAGTCTTTCTGAACTATTTTGATATTTTTAATATCAATTTGGTGATTATTAAAAATAGCATGTACTTCTATTACTGATTTAATTTGTAAATTTTCCAATTCTACAAGATTATTGAGCGATTTTAGTGTTATTTGTCCTAAAGAAAGCTTTAAATTTGTACGTTTTCAATATCCGCTGTAATTCTTCTGTCGTACCTTCTCGGTAAGGTAGAACCACAGCACCAATCCAAGAACTTTCATTAGGATTATTATTTACAGACGGACAGTTTTATTTTAATGTGTTTTTAATAATCTTCTTTGGAAAATTATTGAAACTTAAAATGTTGATTATATTCTCTTTTTTCTTTTAGTTTGTTTTCTTCTGAAGTAATCATCCTGGTTGATCTTTTGAAGGGATTTAGGTCTAGGGAAATTTTCGCACTGATTGGATATGCAAAGTTGAAATCAATATACCGATTTGATTGTGTCGATTTTCGGTGTATGGTTATATTGATACCAAAAATATTCCGCATTGTTTCCTTCGTACTATTTAAACTTGTGTTTATTTTATTTTGATTCTATAGTTTACTCTGAAGAAGTGTCTTACATTAAATCACGAAATGTCAGAAATATAATTGTTCAGTTCATTGGGATATAACAAAAATATATTTATTATTATCTATCTATCCAGCGCTTAATTTTTTTGGAACTAACAAATCCAATCTTGACATTAATACCTATTTAATGCATGGTTTTCATATTTTTACGATAGAACTCCATAGTTTTACATTAATAAAGTAGTCTTCCCCACTTAAGTTCTTGTTCACTACAATAGAATGTTACTATATTTAATGTTATATTAGGTAATCAATAGAAATGTTTATTATAAAATTTAATATAATTTAGTTAGATTTTAAAGCTAATAACTAATAAATGAATTTAGTTATTCTACATTCAAGGTTTGATGTTAATTTAAACAATTAGTGACTAGATGAATATCAATCGTTCATGATCTCAATCAAAAACCTAATAATCTCTTCAACTTTTATACTGATGATTAACATGTGTGCTCACTAGTGACCAGCTTCGTGAGGGACGTCTCGGAGTACTGGTGAGAAGCTGTAAGCAGTGGAGCTAATCCGTGTCAGGTAAAAACAGGTATCTACCTCAGTACAATAGAAGATGGTCACGCAATTTCTTGGATTGGCTGAACTTAGACACTAACACCATTGGATGCCGGTCCTGTGGTCCAGTAGGTTTAGCGTTCGTGCACTAGACTGAAGGCCCTGTGTTTGAATCCGGCGAGCGGGATCGTCGATATGCACTTCTGAGGAGTCCCAAAATAGGATAAAAATGTCATCCAGTGCTCCCAGGTCTCCATCGGTGGTCTAACATCAATCGGTTCATGATCTTAATCATAAACGAAAATAGTTAATAAAGTTTTTATATATACTTTTTCATTAGATAATTTTAAAAAATAGTAACTGTCGAAAATGATTTAATATTTTGTTCGATTAATAAATCAACTGACAATCATAATATAAAGGAGAAAGAATGTATTTGTAAAATAAATTCAACGTTTCGCTTGATAATTTGGTCTAAGCTTTTTCAAGGAAATATAATCAAACACCAAAAATTATTGAACATTAATTGGTTCTCCGATTCATTGTATACTGATAGATTATTCAGTCAACGTTAACAATGCTTAAAGTAAGTAATTGCATTAGTGTCAACAGTATAATATTTTATTATTGATAAATTTACTATTAGTATCAGAAGGGGTTTTGTGGAGATTGTAGCAATTTCAACAGTTGAGATCATGAGTCAATTGAAGCTAGACCACCATGGAAATCCTGGAAGCACTGGACGGCTGTTTCGTCCTATTGTGAGACTCCTCAGCAGTGCACATCCACGACCCCGCCTCGCGGGATTCAAACCCAGGACTTATCAGTCTTGCTTCAGGCGCTTAACAAACTAGACCAATGAGCCGGCATCAGGTGGTGTTGATGTGTAACTTCAACTAATCCACGAAATTGAGCGACACATCCACCATTGTCATCAGTGAGTTACTATCTCACAACTGAATATTAGGTTGAGTATGCACTTCACTTATTTTGAAATTCTCATCATACTAAAACATGGATAATATAAAGGAAGAAAGTCCTTTTCAATAGATTCTCTTCTGGTTCCACAATTGTATTGTTTAAAAAGTGACCAGATTTAAGATAAAATACATCGTTTTAAATTATAAAATGTGAATTTAGGATTGTTTGTAGAAAAAGAGTTGTTATTATTGAAATGGCTAATGTGCGATGTTAACTTGAATAATTCAGTGTGCTACTGTCTTTATTTTTTTATTCAAATGTATTAATATTATTGTTATTGTTTCACTAACGCTATTAATCTTCGGAACACATAAGTAATCCTACTTTATTATCTCTTATGGAATTCATTTCATTTCATTTGACCTGTGATTATACTATTGTTTCTCTTACCGTATGTCATCATTAACTATTCTGATAATTTATCAAACAAATTCGTCGATGCGCACTTCTGAGGACTCTCACGATAAAACGAAATGGCCGTCCAGTGCTTCCAGATTTCAATGGTGGTCTAATATCAATTGATTCATGATCTCAATCAAAAACTTAACGATCTCCACAACTAAGTTGTTTTTATTCAAATGACAATATTTGATCTAACAGATAATTCGTTTGTTTGTAACATAAGTAAAAAATTTTATTGAGAGAAATGTTTTTTATGTTTACCTCACTTTGTGTTGTTTGTATAATGATAATAATGTCTGATAATGTAATAAACTTTTTATTAGTTGAATTCAGAAGCCCATTTAAGGTGAACTACCATTAAAAACCTGGAAGCACTGTACAGCCATTTCGTTCCAGTATGGAACTCCTCAGCAATGCGCATTAACATTGTTGGATGCCGTCCCAATGGTCTAGAGGTTAATTGTTCATGCGTGAGGCCGAAGATCCTGAGTTCGAGTCCTACATACAGGATTGTGGATGCGCACTACCTAGGAGTCACGTACTAGAACGAAAACACCGTTCAGTGCTTCCAGTTATTCAATGGTGGTCTAGCTTGAATTGATTCATGAATTCAACCATTAAAAGTTACTATAATCTTCACCAATCCTTATTCTAATTTAATAAAAACCAATAATTTCACGTTGAAACGGTTCATTTTCAGCATCTATAAAGTCTATTATTGCACAATCAGAATGAAAGCGGCTAGGTATGCTTATAGATTTAGCATTTTCTAATTTATTACAAACAATCGATGCTATTTGTATAATTTTTTTAAAATAGCATTACAAATAATTTGTGTAAGAGCTTTCATACAATTTGCAATCTAATTATAGAGTCCTAATAAATAAATTAAATTATGTTAGTTACGGTCGAAAATGGTATCCTTTAGACTTTCAATTGCAAATTAATTTATATATATTGCGCGTATTTTTATGTATCATTTTCTATGAATATCAAAGAGACATTCATATTATAAGTGTGTATCTAGCGTTACAGTTCTATCCCAAACTAATTCAATAATTAGTACCTTCGAATTTATAATAGATTCACAGTGTGTCAAATAGTTGAGGTATTGTTCAAATTAGGTATCCGAAGATGATAATCAAATGATTCTATAAATGAGTGGAAACAAAATTTTTCCCACTCCCATTATCTATGAATTTGAATTGTAATTAAGCTTAAGTGAAGATGAAAGCCAATCACTTACATTGTATTCACAATACTAACAGATGCATTCAGAAGACGTTGGGATAAATATTAGTATAATTTATCGATACATCTATACAGTATATTGACAAACTAACTGACTAACCAGTAAATATGTATAAATGAAGTCTGTCTTACGAGCAGATCGTATATCTGCTTAAGTTCACTCAGCTCACTGACTTTAATTTATCATTCTTCATGTGATTTTTAGAAGAACGATTAGTTCTTTAATAATCTCAATAATTGAAATCATGAGTCAATTGAATCTAGACCGAAATGGAAAACCTGGAAGCACTGGATGGCCGTTTCGTTTTAGTATTAGACTCCTCAGCAGTACTCATCCACGATCGCTCTCGCGGGATTCGATTCCATGAATTCAACCATTAAGTTAACAAATTGTTTAAAAAGTGCCTTCAGTAGAATGAACTGTAATAAATGTGTTGCAGATCCCTTGGAAAACACATTATACACACCGTACATAAAAGCATTACAAAATAAAAGTCTTAAACTTCTCTTTTCAACAGGCCATTAATGATTTTACTGAAGTCAAACAGTAACCTAAAAATTAAACTCTGTCTCCATGTAACCCATTCAAACAAACCTCAGTCTCATCTTTGAACCAGCATGTTTTTTGTTCTGATACAAATTGATTTTTATAGTGTAATTAATTCCATACAAAATAACATTACTACTAACAAATACATAATATTAAAGTATTTTAAATGAGGAAGATTGATTTCGATACATCTTAGTTACATTGTGTATACAAAAATGATTATGATTAACTGTATTACTTCACGGGAAGAAAAATGAAGAAGACGAAAGGCAATAATTATTGTTAATTTTCAACATTTACGATTCCGCCCCCCGCGAAATTCGAACCCAGGACCTATCGATCTTGCGCGCGAACGCTTAAAATCCAAACCACTGAACCGGAATATCCCGCTCAATTTCGTGGATTGGTTGAAGTTAGACATTAACACCGCTTGATGCCGGCTAGCTCAGTGGTCTAATGGTTAAGCGCTCGAGCGCGATACTGATAGGTCCTAGGTTCGAATTTCGCGGGGGGCAGAACCGTAAATGGGGTCATGGATGTGCACTGCTAAGAAGTCCCACTATAGGACGAAACGGCCAGTAATTTTAGGTTTTCCATGATGGTCTAGCTTCAATTGACTCATGATTTCAACTATTGAAATTATTAACATCTCCACAAAACCCCTTCTCTAATAATCTGTTAAAAGTGACTAGCGAACTATTTTAAACAAACTAAAGGCGAAGAGGTAAGACGTTTCGTCAGGTATCAAAAAACAACAAAGAACTATGATATACAATTCCAGAATTATTAGTTGTTTTGACAAATAGAATACCGTTTTTCTTATCGATTCTATAGAATACAATAACAAATCTTGTAATAAACTATTATTAGATTTATATTACACTTCAGTGAACAATACTAGCACTTCAATTTTTAAGTGATTCAATAAATAACCAATATCTTTAAAAGAAAAAGAACAAAACTGTTGTGCTTTGAAATACATGTAACATTGAAAGTAAACGCAAGTTAGTGATTACATGTCCATTTCTTTAATCATAGACTAGTTTTTAAGAAAAATTCTTAATAAGTTTTCTTTGTTAACAAAAGTAATTCGAAAATACTGTTTCAATAAATCTTTTAGAATTCAATAACCAAATCAAGAGATTTTAAGCAAAGATGGTTAGTGACTAGCAGTGGAATCCAGGACTCACGCTTCGTTCTATTTGTGAGTCGCGTCCTGGATTCCACTGCAAGCCATTATTCATCTTTGCTTAAACAACTCGTTACTTAAGACTATATCGTGGCAATCCGCACAGGATGCACATATGCCAACAAAAGACTGATCAATTGCAGTTCTAAATAAAAATCGGAAGATACAAGTAAAACAACACCAAATCAATAGTCATAGAGATTCAAATTTACATCTGTGGTCGTTTTTAAAATAAGTAAATCTTCTCTTCCGTCACACTTTTAATGGATAGTTGAATAAAATTTGAGACTTTGACTATCTGGATCAATTTTTCATTAGACTATGGGTTTTGAAAATTTGAAAGTTGTGTCTTATACATATTGTTTATCATCTCTCAAAATTTTATATCTGTTAAGGTTTTTCACTAACTGCGTACTATACCCAAATATTTACGTTAAACTCGAATTTATGCAAATAACATTTTGTCATATTCTCAAGTTTCTCAACAGTTCTTACTAATGATCTCATTTTGTGCTCTTGATAAAAATACTGAAGTCACAGATAAAATAGCTTACATTTCGAAAATCATCCCCACTCTTTGAATGTAACAACTAAACTTGTCATTCGAAAATCCCATTCAGCTTGATCTAGTGAATGATACCAAACAATTCGGCAATATAAGTAAACACCTTGAGGTCTGATCATAGCAACAACTTTATTTTTATCAGTTTAGGGGTTGTGGAGATTGTTACGTTTTTGATTGAGATCATGAACCGATTGATGTTAGACCACCATTAAATACCCGGAAGCATTGGACGGCCGTTTCGTCCTATTGTGGGACTCCTCAGCAACGTCGTGGATTGGTTGAGGTTAGACATTAACACCATTGGATGCCGGTTCAGTGGTCCAGTAGGTTAAACGTTCGCGCGCAAGACTGAAGGCCCTGGGTTCTGATCCCGCGAGCGGAATCGTGGATGCGCACTGCTCAATCAAAAACTTCATTTCTCATGTTCTGTACTAGTTTTACCGTCTCATACTTTTTTCAGTATATACAGATTTTCATCTATTAAGAAACGACGGGTAGTGCTGAAATATCTCTTTTCAATTAGTTTATCATCATGTTTCTGTATATATATAATAAAACAATACTAATCGGATAGTAGTGTTACATAATATAATAATTATACAGGTGTCAATGAAAATGATGTCGAATGATTAGCCAAGTGACCAAAACAGAGACGATAACGTAATTCTTACGAGTAAAGTAAGTATATGTAGAAATTTTAAAGATATTTAGGTTAGTGCTTTACATATTCCATAAAACATAACAAGAGTTAACAAAATATTTTGATTAAAGTCAGTCTAGTGAGACTTATGTAGGAATAAAAAGGTAAATATGAGAAACTTTTGAGAACATAAAAGTTAAAGAAATTAGAAACAATACGACAAGGTTAAATGAATCAAAGTTTTCTGATGACACACTTTGGTGTAAGGCATATCGATGGTCAAGCTATAAGTAGGGTGACTATAAAATCTTCTCTTACATTACAACGAATTGGTTTATGAATGTGAATTTTGATAGTTTCAGTAGTGCGCAGAAACAAACAATAAATCATGTGACATTTTTGATAGGATGTAGGGAATAACTTTAGAAATTTTATTCCAGTCAGTTTGATGTCCTATGATAATCAGAGATAATAGAACTCTTGCTCAACCATAATTCTTGTTAGCTCGATGATGCTGAATAGTATTCTGTTATAATATGATGAACTTTCGAATTGTATGCTCTATATTCCTGACTCCATAGATTCAGTTGAATTTATAACTATCACAAATTGAAACCAGTATTATTATGGCTTTGTTTGTCATGCATATATATAATCGTAGAATGATAATGAAAAACTTATTGGAGTGGAATATATCATTGCTCTGTTAATCTTTTTATATAAATATTAGTTTCGAATGATGGCATTACATATAACGAAAATAAAATGAGCAAGATTAATTGTCCTGAATATTGTTATAATCTCAAGCAGGCAAAGGAAAAACAACAGAACAATATAAACTAATGTGTACTTTTATTCTTGCCGACTTTTAAATAGACACAAAAAAGTGATTAGATAATAATTATAACATCTGAATTGTTTTTAAAAGCTTGTAATATCAGTTGTGATTACATTTCCTTTATACTTCGTTGACAATTTTATCCAATTAAAACAGTGTTCTCTTTTCATACCTACAACTAATTTACTCTTTTATCATAATATGAACTTACAGATTACATAACAGTTTAGTATACTAATACATTTTTATTTCAGTAATTATATATACACGTCTATTTTCTATTCATTTCAGAAAACGGATAGTTTGTATTTGTACAGTATTTTAAAAACTCCTAACATTGTTACGTGAACTATAAATCTAACAGGGGGCATTTAAATCTTATATTAGGTTTCCGACCAGGTTGTTGCAAAACATGATTCATCGAGTTGTACATTAGCAATAAGAACCTAGGCTCCAATATCGTTATACTTCATGCGATTATAAAGCACATAAAAGATAATTGTGTTTGTTCACATTCAGAGTTCCTAAGGATTATTTGGGAGATAAGCGTTATAAGAATACCTCACATTATCCCGAAATAACAGTAGTTATTTATCGATAGCGTAATGAAGCTGCAGCGTAATAATGAAAAAACTTATCAAAGCTGTCAAACTTTAACTATATCTGTTTAAATACACTTGGTATTGTTCACATAAATCTTGTCATTAATATTTAGAACTGCAATTTATCAGTCTGTTACTGGCATATCTGCATCCTGTATGGATTACCCCTATATTGCCTTAAGTCACAAGCATTAAAAGCAGAGATAGATGGTGGCTGGCAATCTAATCCAAGACTCATGTTTCGTCCTATTTGGGATTCGTCCGCTGGATGTACAAAATGAACTTAAATTTCACCCCATTACAAAGGCAAGTGGCTATCAGGACTCAGTAGCTAAGTGGATAACGCGATGGCGTTTGAAGTGGAGAATACAGGGTTCGAATACCGGGGTGAACATTAACTCAAGGACGTAGTGACATTCACCTGATGAATCTCGAATAAGAAGAAATGTGCATCCTGGATTTCACCACCAGCCATCATCCATCTCTGTTTATAATGTGTTTGTTTAGTTCTCGTATTTCAACATAAATACGGTCCTGGTATGTCAGTCCTTGAAACAACGATGTAGTAATAGTTTACAAAAGGTTCCTTTGGTAAATTATTTTCTTACTTATTTCAATTCATACTAAATTAATTTTACACAATATCTGTTAGAAAACAATAACTCAATATAATATATATATGAAATTTATAAACATAATACTTACTGTGCTGGCTTCTCAATTTTAGGCCAATTCGATAAGTGACTTGCTGGAGGTGGGAGATATTTCTCTGATTCTCCAGATATAGCATTACGTTTAACACGTGATTTAGATATAATTTGTAAATTCATTCCAATCCCTGATGTCTTGTTATCATTTGTTTTCATTTCATCTGTTACATTACTGTTAGTAACGTTTCCAACATTATATTCATTGGTATTATTCAAATTAATAAGTGTACCTGATTTAGAATACTGCAATTTACTAAATGGTAGATCACATTTATTGTGAGAATTACTACTTATAATTGGACTGTTGTTAGTAGTGTTAACCGGAGTAGGTGTTATTATTTTCACGTCATTTGTTTTATTAATATCTCTCGAATAATTTTCATGCTGTTCAACAAGTCCAGAAACATTAGCTTTAAGATATGAATTTCTGTTATTTTTATAACGGGCTAACCGTTCCGAATTCCACCTTTTTGACACATTAATACTGGATACATTTGATTTATCATAAGGTTTTACACCTTTATGATACATTTGTATTTGTTTTGATTTTTGAAAATCAGTCAGGACAGATTTTGTATGTCCTTCCAACTCATTGATCGATTCATAGTATTCTTCCGGAATATATGATTCAGGAACTTGTTTTATAAGCTGTTGAATCAGTTGATCACGCCTGAATATAATACTCTGCAAATAACGTATATAAGAGTCTCGTTCAGAAATTTCATTCTCTGCTTCTTTCAGCTGAATATATAGTCTGTGTAACTCATCAAGTAATTTATTACTTCTTTCTGTGTCTGCCGTCTTACAGGAGTTTCCTTGTCTTGGTGAGTGATAATATACAGAATTACAAGACCTTGATAAGTTATTAAACTCAACAACATTATTCCAACACTTAGAATATGGAGTGTTCTGCTGATTATGATATGTTTCATTAGAAGGAGTAGCTAAGACAACATTTCTTACGGTAGGTATTTTAAAATCAATACGATCATTTGAAGTACCGTATTGATGTTCTTTACTGCTTTCCATAAGATCATTATGAACGCGTCCAAACTGGTGGTCATTATCACTAAGTATTGGATAGTTATCATAATGACAATGACTGAAGTTAGTAATCCCTGACCTATTCCTGGTAGATGGTTTTATAGTTATCGGTGATGAATCATCGATAGACGTCGACAAAATATTTGATTTTGGTGCAGCTTCAAGGCTAATGTATGCTATATCTCTATAACCATGCACAGTTTTTGAATGAGACATCGAGTTTATTTTATCACCTGAATGTAGTTTTTCAGTTGTTTTTGATGGTGAACGTTTTTTAACCGTTGATCGCGTTATCTCCATATCCTTCATTGATTCATTTGAAAGAAATAATTTCTTATTCTTCATATTATTTTCATGTTTTAATGAAGAATCAGCTTGTTTTGAAGTTGAATTATCGACAAACGATATATCATGTATTCCTGTCTGTAAATCAACACTCTGTGAAAGTATTGAGGGTCTAGTGATTTGTTCTTGTTCTTGTGACGGTTGTTGAAATTTTCGTCCATGTTCTTCGCTTCCCGAAGATTTATTTGTTGTATTCAGTTCAGACAACATTGATCCCATTTTAAATTTTTCAACAAGACTTAAACTTTTATTAATAAATGACGAATTCCTTAGTAATCCTATGTATGAATTAGAGTTATTGTTTGACTCGAGACTGATTACAGCTTGATTGGTTGATGATAAGTTAGTAGGTGTACCAGTTGCATAATTTGGATCAAAATGAGAATTCATGATAATTGGCTGTAGTTCTGAATTCATTTTAACTGATACAGATAAATATCATATCTACCATCAATAGTAGCTTGATGTTATCATATGGTCTACTAAAAGTTGACATTTCCTGTATGTCGTGTTTTGATTTGGTGTATCGTCACGAGAACAATTATTATTTTCCTGTTCAAATCAGTCGAACAAAGTACTAACATGAGAGTTTAAAAGCGACAGGTCACCATATATAATGACAAGTTTTGCTCTTTATACCATTTTAATAAGATAGTCGTTAATGATAATAAAGTAATTCATTTGTATTGAATTACAATAAGTTGTGTCCTCTTCTTTGCTTAATTATAAAATTAAGATTAAAACCAGCATTTACCAATTGATAAATGAACATTGTACAACCAAAATAAATTTTTAAATTTTATGATTGGTCAATTTGAATTCTGAGACATTAACAGTAACAAATAAAACAAATGGAGAATAGTAAATGTTTGTTGAGAAAAACACTTTCCTTAAAAACGATTGGTGACTAGTTTTACCTGATATGCATATATGTTTGTAGCCATATATAAATGTGTTATTAATTAAATTAATTTGGACCAGGTCATAAAACAATTACATATATTTGTCAACTTTCATCTGATAAAATATTTTATCCTTGACGTAAATATATAACGCTTGTTCATGGATTTACGTTCAATTATTTTCACTTATCAAGAGATCTAATAGTTAAATGTTTGACATAACTGTGATGACTTTATTGAGATAAAGGGTCTATATAGATTTATCAGTACGAACTTCTCCCTCCCCCCCACCACGTTTATGAAGACGCAGGTTAAATAGCTATTGAAAAGCGTGGAGCATTCAGTGATGATTTCGCACTCTAATAGGATTTCTCAGCAGTGTACAACTACGACCCAATATCTGACAAAACCTGAAACATTCAGAATGTATATCGAAAACATTAAATTTAGATCACTGAACAGTAATTCTATGACCACTAACCGTTTTTTTAACTATTACGACTTAATAGACTACAAAAAGTATAACGTTTTGATCTACAGACATATTCTGGCAGTATATATAAAAACCAATTGTGTGTAAATACAACTGTACATTTCATAAAGATGAGCTGTATAAAATTCAGCTTACTTATCAATATAAACAAAGGTGGCTACCAGCGGAATCCAGGACGCGCGTTTCGCCCTTAGGGAAGATACAACCAAACAATACCAAGTGACTTTTTACTTAGGAATATATTAGGAATATTTGAAAATTTACTTTAATAATACCAAGCTTTAAAAGGTGAAAAATTGGAGCATACATAGTAATATCAACTAATCAATAGAATATTTGGATTATATGAATTAGAAAATTTGAAATATCGGTAGGAATAATAATCGTTTTACTCTAAGGAAAGGTATTTTTCTTAAAACACTGAAAATCAGTTGTTATATATTTTTTTCTTTCAGCTAACACATAGAGATGAAAAGAAACTCATCGTTATGAACCGACTAAACTTACTATGATTGACAAACAGTTTACAAATGGTTCAGTAACTTCACATCTCAGAAACGCCTATTCGCCACATCCAGCGCATATATATATATATATATATTCGTTTGTTTTTCTACAACGAATACTGTCTCACACGTTTTCACTGACATACATCTGAATCACAACTGTGCAAACATTTATAAGTAGAGATAGACGATGGGTAGCAGTGAAAACCAGGATGCAAATTTCGTCCTATTCGAGACTAGTCATGTGGATGTTGACTCCGATACTCTAACCCAGTACCGTTCGCTTCAAACAGCATTACTTTATCCACTAGGTGCCGAGTCTGGATAGCCACTTGCTTGCGTAATGAGACGAAGCTTGAATTCACTTGGTATTGTTTGTTTGAATCTTTTCACTGTTCTTTAGGACTGCAATTAATCAGTCTTTCATTGACAAATGTGCATCCTGTGCGGATTGCAGGTACATCCAGCTGACAAATCCCAAATACGACGAAACATGAGTCTTGGATTCCATTGCGAGCCACCATCTATCTCTGCTTTTAATGCTTGTGACTTAAGGCAATATAGGGGTAATCCATAAAGGATGTACATATTATCATTACCATTATTATTATTATTATTATTATTATTATTATTCATACGAATATTCCTCACTGGGTGGCGATCAATGTCATATATGTCTAATCCTCATATGTGCAGATCGAATCCGCCAGGGAGCACCAATTCCCTCAAGATTACAGGTACACCTTGCTAACGAGTGCCAAGTAGCGCAAAACCCGGGTCCAGGGTTTCCTGTCGACTACCTTCAACCACCGTCTAATCAGAATATTCGTCAAGATTAGAACGAATAGTTTGACAAAACTTGGGCGCCGAGTAAAGAGAAGTCATTATATGTGAAAATTATATTTGAAATAATCCCAGCGATTGAAATTTAAAATAATTCCAATGTTTCGTCCAGCTAACTTGTCTGGACTTCTTCAAGGTAATAATCAACATCAAAATCATCAAAGAACTATATATATATATATGTATATATATATATATATATATATATATATATATATATATAGTTGAATTTTTCACATGAATTATAGTTAACTGACTCATTGATCCTCTTTTACAAAAATCAACATCCAAATTTGATTGGTGTAACACAGTATCATTATGATTGTTAAAAAGCTATACATTTCTTTGATGATTTTAATTTTGATTATTACCCTGAAGAAGTCCAGACAAGTTAGTTGGACGAAACATTGAAATTATTTTAAATTTCAATCGCTGAGATTATATCAAATATAATTTTCACACATATAATATCACTATTATTATTATTATTGCTGTCACAAATAATTCAATTACATCATGATTATTATTTTTTTTCTGTAATTTTCATATTATTAATCCTTGGAAAATCTTTTGTGTTTATATTAAGAAATAAATTGAAGTAGGTTGTTCTTTCCAAGTTCCCTTCTTTCATTCTTTCTTTTTTTTTTAATCAACTGAAGAATGTTTCATTTTCAAAGAAAACAAAAGGAAAATATCCCGTGTTTTTGTTGTTTTCTTTCTAAAACCACCATGAATTAATTATAAGTTACTTTATTTATTGTCTCGAATGGATTTATTTCATTATTCTAATAAATTAATCAATTTTTATTAAACAAGCAAATAGACTTCTATTATTACAATCCATTTTAATTGACCAATATATTAATCTCTTTTTTTTTTATATAAACATTGTAAAATATGGTAAAAAAAAAATTGATTGAATTACTTTTTTTAGAAGAGTTTTTAATGAGACAAAGAAAAATTTAAAAACTGGAACAGAAACAATAATAAACTGAATAAAAAATGGAAAAATATGGATTATTATCAGATGGGGTTTTGTGGAGATTTTAGTAGTTTTATAGTTAAATTCATGAATCAATTGAAGCTAGACCACTATAGAAAACCTGGAAGTACTGAATGTTCGTTTAGTTCTAGTATGGGACTCCTAAATAGTGCACATCCACGACCCCGACTTGTGAGATTCGAAGATAGGATCTAGCGGTCTCACACGCGAACGCTTAAACTCTAGACTACTAAGCCGGCATTCAACGGTGTTAATACCTAACTTCAATTGATCCACGAAATTTCACCGCCGTTCACCATTGTTACGATGGTTGAAACACCAAAAATTTAAACCAATACACCATGAAATTCCCGTGAAATTTGCGAGACTGATAGGTCCTGGGTTCGAACCTCACGAGGTGGGATCGTGGACGCACACTGCTGAGGAGTCCCCAAATATGGTGAAACTGCTGTCCAGTACTTCCAGGTTTTCCAGGGAGGTTCGGTTTTAATTGATTCATGAATCCAACGATAGAATACAGATTAGTTGAAAAGATTAAAATGTGGAACTTAGTGAAAAGAAATTGAAAAAGTTTAAATTATCAGAAATTATTAGAAATCTCTTATTAACTGATAAATACAAGAACATAGAATATAATAAATGAATTTTATTAGAATCAAGATATGATCTGATGTAATTAATATCAATCACCTATTACTCAAGAGAAAGAATGATTATTGACTGGTGACCAATAAAACATAAAAGTATCAGTATAGGGTTGTGAAGATTGTTGAGATTCAATTAAGATCATGAATGGATCAATGTTAGACCACCACTGAAAATCTGGGAGCACTGAACGAAGTGTTTGTCCACGGTTCTGCACACGAGACTCGAACCCAAGACCTTCGGTCTCGCGAGCGAGCACTTAACCTTTCGACCACTGGATTCGCACTGCTGAGCATTCCCATGCTAAAACGAAACGGTCATCCAATGCTTCCACATTTTCAGTGGTGGTTCAACATTGATCGATTCGTGATCTCAATCAAAACAGAAACTCATGATCACTTTTTTTAAACATTATTTAACTAAAGAATATTACTTAAATAATGATAATCAAATACAAGCAATGAAGAAACTGTCAAGGTGTATGTTTGAACGCATAAACGGCCTTTTTTCATTATCTTTAAATACATTGTTATTGTATACCTTAACCATTCAATTATTCTGCTTTCATTCTTTATTCAATGCATTGATGTGTTAGTTTATATGTTGCTACAGATCAAATTTTCATGTATTTTCAAAAATTCACTTTCGTGTATAATTTGATTAAATTTTCAATGTATTTTATTTTGTTTAGGTTCATTAACAATAGCTTTTAGTAAATGTTTTAATAACAAATCAATTGATTGTTTATCTTATCTATTTAAATCAAATTTTAATTAGGTCATCAAATCTAAGAGAATAATCATCGTGATTAAAAGAAAATAATAGTTTAATGTTTCATTCCCAGCTTCATAATGTGGAATATTCGCATTGATTTGTTCAGGCCCTAAATAACCTTCAGAGGATTCAAATCTCATACAAAGCATCAGTTCCCTTTAGAGTGAAGGTATAACTTACTGATGACTGTCAGAATGCTCAAAATCGTGATTCAGAGATTTCTTTCAATTGCCTCTGACCCCCTAATACCTCGATATAGTGCATGTGACTTTGAGTCATTTAGGCTAATGGCTACATTAAAACAGCAAAATGCCATCAACAAACATGGTACAACACTATACAATGATCAGTTACTTGCATTACAATCATCTTTAGTGTAATAATTATCAAATTTTCAATCATATGGTTTGCAATATATTGTGATAAAGCACTTCAGGCTTCCTAATATTAAAGTTTAACACCAGTCGCCTTATGTGGTCTTATTCTTTTTTGTTACAATAAATTTTCTTTTAGAATAGAATGAGTGATGTTACAATCAAATCATACTAGGACGAAACGGCCGTTCAGTACTTCCAGTTGGTCTGGCTTCAATTGCCTGATGATCTCGATTATTAAAATTAAGTTTTTAACTCGTCATGATTCCAGCTCATTATTACATCCGTTTTTAATTCACTATAGTGATTACTCGGTGTAGTATTTATTTTATTTTCAATGTGATTTTCACTCAAGATATGATATTCTTTGTAATAAATTAAAGTGAACTATGTTCAGCATGACAACTATCATGGGATTTTGTCATAATTTCATATATGTATGACATTTTTTCATAACTAATAATCAAATTAATGTACAAATCAATATATAAGTGAGTGTATTTTCAACTTGGGTAATCGTGTATTTAAATCGATCCATCTTCACTTGTACTTATCTTTTGTGTTTCTACTTTGTCTTATGGGAATTGTAGTGGTTCGTCTATTTTAAATTTAAGTAATAAGTGACACGGACATAACATTTGGAAAATAAGCAGTTTAGATATTTCAGCAAGGCTACGTATTCCTTTTTATCATAAATGTAATAAAACCCGATTATTATTATTTTCAAATATCTAGTTTAAAGTTAAGAAAATCTCGGAGAAACTTTACAAATAATCTTAAGTTAGATAACCGCTGAAGTAGATTTCCAAAAATTGGTTGCTTCCAGTCGTTATTCAACTGACATTATTTACCATAATAATTACCTTAAAACTTTCTAGTCATCACAGTAAACTATTCTACTGATTTTAAGCAAATATGAATGGTGGCTAACAGTGGAATCCAGGACACATGTTCCGTCTTATTTAGCATCCGTCTTTGTTTATAAAGCTTGTGACTTAAGGCAATGTTGAGGCAGTCCGAACAGGATGCACATACTCTAATAAGAGATTGATCAAATGAAGTTCTAAACATTAATGAGAAGATTCTAACAAACTACAAAACAAATTTATTCTATTGATTATATCATTCATCTATGCTTAGTAAAATAATCAAATAACAAACCTAGAAGACCCATGAATTATTCATCTCATAACACAAATCTGAAAACATATTTTAAGGTAGCTCTTTGCCTATCTTATTACATTACTGGTCTAACTAATAATTCCAAAGCTGTAAAACAACAGGTAAAAGTAAATCCTTCAACAACAACAATAGACTTTTAACTCTTCCCATCTTACGTAAGATAAATATAAATATCATATACTGTTGAATAATGTTAATAAAATGGATACAGTTAAATTGATCAACAAAAATCCAATTCATTATTTATTTATCTAAATACAAGTTGAATAAAGATAATTTAATTTGACTAACAATGAAGTGACAAAATATACAATAATTAGATAGAAAGCAATATGTATGCATATATATCAACTTCCGGAACAATGAAAGGCAAATTATCTATACAAATAAATATAGATTTATTTGGATATTGACAAACAGTTAATTAAATACATAGAGAATGAAACACTGAAAGGATTCCTTATCAGAAAAGATTTTCACCTTCATTCATATTATCATTGTTTTTTTTCTTCTTTCATATTATTTATTCACTTATTTCTTTCTTCATTGTAGCATTGCGTGTATTTTCATATAACAGTTGAAATTAATTCATCTAATCTCTTATTATCTCTTTTCATGGTACTTTTTTTTTCTTCTATTTCTCATCAACTAAAATCAACTCCATCGTTCTGCTTTATTGGCTATAATCCATATGATTATATATATTTATATGTAATTTCGTCATAAATTCAGGTAACATACTTCAGAGTTTCCTTTATTTTCATGAATGATTACAAAAAAAAAGGTAAAGATTAGTTTGGTTATTAATACACAAATATTTTAACTTAACCGCCAGTTAGTTTAATAATCAATTACTGTTGATCATTTCCATTCAATTCGATAAGAAAATTGGTAATTTCTGATAAATAAGTTTAAATATATTATTATCTATTACAAAATGAAAATGAATTCTAGTATTTATGTGCTCACTAGTGACTAGCTTCGTGAGAAAATTCTCGGAGTTCTAGTGAGAGGCCGTGTCCAGTGGAGCTAATCCGTGTCGGGTAGAAACAGGTGTCTACCTCAGTACAATGGAAGATGGTCGCGCAATTTCGTGGATTGGTTGAGGTTAGACATTAACACCACTGGATGCCGGCTCAGTGGTCTAGATGGTTAAGCGCCTGGCGCGAAACTAATAGGTCCTGGGTTCAAATCCCGCTAGGCGGGGGTGTGGATTTGAACTGCTGAGAAGTCCCACAATAGGACGAAACGGCCGTCTAGTGCCTCTAGGTTTTCCATTTTGATCTAGCTTCAAATGACTCATGATTTCAATCAAAAGCTTAACAATCCCTACAACCCCTAAACTGATATTTTAAAAATGTTTGGTGCCAGGAGTTTCTGAATACGTAAGTTGTTCTCAATACGAATTTTATAACATTATCAATATAATGTTTGAATGTTATTGAACAGTGATGTTTAACCATTAAGTTATGCAATAAATGTATGATATAATTATATGCTTCATTTTAACCAGTTTGAGATGATCATACACAAACTCTAAATGGTATGTTTCAATCATACTGGTCAGTAAACAGTCTCTAAATCAGGATAGTAATTGTCCGTAATATGTGCTGGAATCCTATGGAGCATTTATTTTTGAATATGCATAAATACTGACTGTTGACGAATTCAAACTGAGGCTTTCCTAGGCCGAACAATTCCTACTGGCTGCCTCTAATCATTTTATACTAAACAAAATCCATCTCAATGTCTAGTCACCTGAAGTAATTACTCTGTTACAGATACAAAAGATAGAACTTAATCCTTACTAAGAACTAAGCAATATGAGTCCAACCGGGTCTGTTGTGATATAATAACTCACTGAAGACAATGGTTGGTGTTTCACTCGATTTCGTGGATTGGTTAAAGTTAGACATTAACACCGTTGAATGCCGGCTCAATAGTCCAGTGGCTAAACGCTTGTGCACGAGACTGATAAGTCCTGAGTTCTAATCTCCTGAGGCGGAATCGTGGATGCGCACTGCTGAGGAATCCCACAATAGGACGAAACTGCCGTCAACTGCTTCCAGGTTTTCCATCGTGATCTGGCTTCAATCGACTCATGGTCTCAACTATGAAATTTTTCATTACATTATTTACCGACCCTAAATTTATAGCAATGACTATGATTGAATATTATGCACTGAAAATACAATTCAATAAGATTAGGTAATATTGTAACATGAATAAGTGATACTTTTTTTTATTCTAAATCAACAGTTGAAAATTATCATTCTTTATTTCAGAATTATCTTGATTGATCTTATTGAATTATATAAAATAAATCATTCTACATAAATGATAATATCATAAATAACAATTAAAGGATAATGATGATACCATCTTCTAGTTTAAAAATGACATTGTTTTTTTTAATTATTTTACTTGAAGTTAATTTGATCATAATAATTGACATATCTCTTTTTGTTGTTGACTATTATCAACTCTATTATCAAAATAAATAAATAAAGATTTAATTGTATATTGTGTTTCCTTTAATTCAACTATTACATTTTCTAAAGATTAATGATTAATGACAATTAATGTATATGTATACATAGGTACATCAATCCCAAATAGGACGAAACGCAAGTCACGGATTCCACTGCTAACCATTATACATCTTTGCTTAGAAAGCTTGTAACTCAAGGCTATATTGAGGCAGTCCGCACAGGATGTACATATACCAACAAGAAACTGATCAATTAAAGTCCTACACAACAATGGGAAGATACAAGTACAACAACATCAAGTGAATTTAAACTTCACCCTATTGCACAAGTAGGTGGCTATCAGAACTCAGTAGATAAGTGAAAAACGCGATGGCGTTTTAAGCGAACGATACTGGGTTTGAGCACCGGAGTGAACATCAACTCTGAGATGTAGGTACATCCAGCTGACGAGTCCCAAATAGGACGAAACGCGCGTTCTAGATCCCATTGCTAGCCACTATCCATTTTTTTGCTTAAAAAGCTTATGACTTAAAGCTATATCGAGGCAATTCGCATAGGATGCACATATGCCAACATGAAACTGATCAATTGCAGTCCTAAATAATAATCGGAAGATACAAGTAAAACAACACCCAGTGAATTTAATATATATGTTATTTAGAATACTGACAATATCAAACATTGTTTTTTTTTAATTATAAATAGCTATCAAATATGATGAAACAGTTTAGTATTATGATTGATAGACAGATTTTTATTTGTACATTTTTATCAATTTATAATCTAATTTCCGTTGGAAAGATGAATAATACATAAAAAGTTAAAATCAATAACACCAAGGACAATACAGTTCTGATTCAGTCTAATTACATATCTGGCATATATTTCATTTAATTGGATTTTGTCAACTAACTTATGTAGTTTCATATGGTAATATCTTTTTGTTAAATAAGAGTATTTTGACTTAGTAAATTGTGTTCCGAAGTAGTTAAAACCTATGTTTGTATTAAATACTAAGTATATTTAAACCATAGCACTGTCTGTAGCTCTTTAAAACTACTACCGGTTACAAGCGCATACAAAGGAGGAGGGTTGGGGGTGGGGTCAGTAATCCCATCCTGTAAAAAACGATGCAAAAAAATACCCTAACGAGGCCGATGCCCCTTCTAACAACCAGAAAAACAATTAATATAGGTATATGGAATGTCCGGACAATGTAGGAGACCGGATGGATCAGTCAAATAGCTAAAGAAATGAGGAGATACAACTTGGCGGTGCTCGGAATAAATGAAACCCATTAGACCCAAGCTGGCCAGAAAAGGTTAGATTCGGGAGGGATGCTTCTGTACTCCGATCATGAAGAAGAAAGTGCTCTTCAAACTCAGGTGGTTGCTCTAATGCTGTCCGAAAAAGTACTAAAAGCATATGTAGAATGAAAATCTCAAGGAGCCAGGATCACCGAGGCATCCTTCAAAACAAAGAAGTAGGGAATAACAATGAATGTTATCTCATGTTACTCACCCACCAATGTAACAGTGACAGCGATAAAGATCAGTTTTACGAGAGACTGTGATCGGCCATAGCAAACTGCTCAGGAAACGACCTGATCATCTTGATAGGAGACCTAAACGCCAAAGTCGTAATGGACAACACCGGATATGAAGATATCATAGGACATGGACTGATTGGAAGAAAGGAACAAAAATGGCGAGATATTTGCAAATTTATGTGCATTCAACAAAATGGTTATAGGTGGCATAATATTCCCACACAAACGAATAAACAAAGCTATATGGATCTCACCGGATCAAACCACGGAGAACCAGATAGATCATATTTCCATCACGAAAAAATTCAGAACAATGGAAGAGGTGAAAACCAGGAGAGAAGCTGACATAACTTCACATCACCACTTAGAGGTTGCCAAGATTAAACTGAAGCTATAGAGGCACTGGACAACTGGCGGAACAGCATTACAAAGTTTCAATACAGACTTCCTTCTAGATGCAAACGCAACTATTGTAAGACAGCTCTCAACAACAGGTTCTAAGTCTAAGTCAAGGCACATGCCAAACACACAAACAATCAAGACAGTAAAGTGGAACATTAGAAAAGATGAGCAGAATTAAATTGGAGGTCTGGGAATGATAGCGGAAGAAGCTGCAACATAAGGCCGCAATACGCATCATGATACGGAATGGATCTCAATGGAAACCGTGGACAGTATTCAAGAAAGGAAGAACAAGAAGACAGCAAGTAGAAACAGTCGAACATGAGCAGAGAAAGTCAAGGCACAAGCTGAATACACGAAAGTAGACAAACAAGTGAAGAAGAGCATTGCAGGTTTTCCATGGTGGTCTAGCTTCAATTAATTCATGATCTTAACTATTAAACTTATTATAAATTACTTAACCAAGTAATCATCTACATGATTAAAAATACATTTCCATAATTCTGATAACTACAACTCAACTTTAACTCAGTAATTTATTACTTCATTATAAAAATTTTTAGTATTTTTTTTTAAAGAGATTTAATGAAATAAGACTTGAGATATTTCTGAGAACCTATAATAAATAGTATGAATAAATAATATTGACAATCTAATGGTTCAAGGTATTAAGAATTGAAAATTGCAACAATATTCTCATCTAAGAATCCCAGGTATCAACCAAGCTTATTTATGATTTCTTCTATAATGATAATAGGGAGAAGAAGAACAAGAGGAAGAAGAAGAAGAAGAAGAAGAAGAAGAATTAAAAGAAAATCTTATCATTATTTTTAGTTTGACAAAATGTGTTGCCGTTGTTGTTTTGTTTTGTTTTGTAGTCTTTTTGAATGTGAAAACAATGTAAATAGAAACAGATGGATGAGTAATTTTCATAACTAACATTACAACTATTATTATTATCAGCAAAATCATGTTTCGCTTCTTATCCTATTGTCAATAGATTTAAACAAAATATACATTGTAAATAAGAAGCAAAAATGAACTAGTAATAAACTGTGATAAGAATTATTTACTTATCATTACTTATCTTTATTCTTGTCGTTGTTTTTTCTCAAATTCTTCTATGATCTACAAGAGAGCAAGGGTACACACATGCATGTACAAACAAACGAATGAATGAACATATTTATGGACTACATGGAATTACTTAACACAAATATTCACTGTTAATATTTCAAACAAACAAATATGGAGATGTTATTCTCTTTCTTATGAATTAGATAAATAATTCCATATGTTACTATTGTCTTATAATCTAATTTATCATAAATAATAATATTTTCTATTAGATATTTTTGGTAAATTATTTTCAACTGTTAAAATTACTACAATCTCCACAAATATTTATTTTGATAATAATCATGTGCTCATTAGTGACTAGATTAAAGATGTAACTCATGAAGTTCTAATGAGAATCCGTCACCAGTGGAGTTCAGTCCGTGTTGGATGAAGATAGTTAGTCATTTCAGACAATGGATGAAAGGTTGCGCAAGACCATGAACCGACTGTGGTATCGTAGATGCTCACTGCTAAAGAGCCCCATACTAGGAAGAAAACAACATCCAATGCTTCCAGGTTTTCATTGATAGTCTAACTTAGATCAACTCATGAATTTAACTATGAAAATTACTATAATCTCTACAAATCCTCATTCTGGTAATTTATCTTGCTTGTTAGTATTGGGGAGATTGTGAAGATCAATTAATTTTATGGTTTAGAATAGGGATTGTTGTAAATTAGATAACCATTGTAAACCAGTAAGTAATGAAAAACTGTTTTACTTCTGTGTGAGACTCTTCAACGGTGCAGATTCACGATCCATCGATAATCAAATTCAGAATACACAGATCTCACAACAAGTCCTCAATCTTTCAACCACTGATTTAGTATACAATAGTTTCACATTTAACTTGTCTCTAATTTGTTCTCATTGTATTTGAATGATTATTTCTTTAATCTTTACTATAGTTCTCCATTTGAGCATTGTACCAAAAAGCAGTGAAAATCAATCACTGCTTTGGTTTGTGAAGTTCCTATCCATTCTTTTTTTATTGCTACGCTAGAATACTTTTACAAAGTTATACCAAATATCAAAAAGACTAGTTGGAGTGGTTTGATAATCAAAAACTTGAGTACAGTTGTAGGTCTAGCATTTCACTAATTCGGCCAAAATTGAGATACTAAATACCTGAGTTTATAATGGTCGCAGTATTCCTTCTAAGTTTCTTTCATGATGATATATTTTTATTACTACTTATGTATTTATTCTTCACTTTTACTTGCAGTCATTAAATAAATGCAAATAACTCCTTGATTTCTCATCGATAAATAATCTGTTCAGTAGTTATCCAGGTTACACAAACAATATTCCCTAGAAAATAAAGTCAATGAGATATTTTCCGACGTTTATGCTTTATACGATCGATTCTCCATAAGCGAACTACAATCAATTATAGTTGAAGATTTAAAATTTACCCAATTTTTCGTATGTGAATGACTTTCTTAATCAGTAAGGTGATTAGTTATTAAATGGTTCGTTTCAAGAAAGAAATTGACTGGATTAGAAGTATTTTTATCTCATCGATAGACGAGAGAATAACAAAGACCTGGAATAATCAACTACTTCGTCTTTAAATGTGATATTAATTTGTTTAATTAGTTAGTGCTTGATTAAAACCAGTAATGAGTAGTCATGATATAAAAATTCATTAAAGCATAGTTGTGGACAAGTCCATTGTTTATTTTAAACCCGACTACATGCTTAATACACCAATTATTTGTCGACAATCTATTCAGTTGGCAGAATTTACTGAACGGGTAATAAACCATGTAAGGTGACACGATTATTCAATTTATTAAACGTTAGACGCTCAAAGTTCTTTGATTTCATATTGGTTGGATCAATTATCTCATTTCAAATCTGAAGTAATACAATAATGAAGTGATCAAACATCTTTCATAACCACAATAATCCCAATCAATCACAATTGAGTACTTTTAAAATTTTCAAGTAATTCATACTTATCGTTTCATAACTGAAAATGTTTGTTATTAGTAAAACTAGTCAGTTAACTGATTCCTTCACTCTACTTAATGTTCTCATCTATTAGAGCCAATTCATGGATTCACTATTCAACATATCACCTTTAAATGTTTCAAGACATTGTGGCATTTTATTTCTTTCTTTCTCAAAAAACAAGTTCCATTTACTTCAAGTTTCCTGCTCATGTTTACAATAAACTTCATTGATTAGTTAATGTATATTAAAAAAAGGTTTGTTACTCTGGAATAATATTTAGTCATATTATCAACACTTAATCAGTTTGACAAAATCTTAAAATTACTTTGGTAGCCAAAATGATCGTTTCCAAATAGAAATGCTCGTTGAGTAACTGACTAATTAACTTAATGTATATTAAAAATCTAAAATTGTCATTTACCTACGTATCTAATAGCTTATAACAGTTGATTGATAATAACAAAAATCATAACACGATCAATGATCTACTGAAACAAAGTTTAAATGGTCCAATAATTATCACTTTACAATCAATACTGTTTTTTTCAATCTCAATATCCATTTGTAGCTCAGTCACATAGTTGTCAATCTCATAAATTTTCACAGATTGAAATCATGAGTCAGTTGAAGCTACACCAGAATGGTCTTTGGAAAGTCTCAATATTGATGTTTGTTGTCTATCCGAGACCCGTATTCAAGACTCTGGCGAAGTACTACAAATTCGATCTCCATCTGTCGCTTCGAAAAGCTTGTTTTACGTGCGCTTATCCGGGGACCCTGTGGCATCTTCGTCTGGTCTTGCTGGCGTTGGTGTCGCACTAAGCGCTAGAGCTGAGGCAGCACTAGTCGATTGGATCCCCATTAACAGTCGGTTATGTGCTGTTAGATTAGAAAGTTCCATCAAAGTGAGAAGAAATCGGCGTGAGAAACGATGTCTTTTCGTCATCTCCGCCTATGCCCCGACAGATTGCAGCCCGGATGCAATCAAGGATGAGTTTTACCACCAGTTATCTGTTCTTCTCCAGAAAGTGCGTTCGACAGATATTGTAGTACTAGCCGGAGACTTGAATGCTCAGGTCGGGCGTCTAGGCACAGAAGAGAGTCGTTTAGGTGGCCGATGGGGACTCGTTGGTCGCAGGTCAGATAACGGGGACCGTCTACTGCAACTTTGCACAGACCACAACCTGTTTCTGGCTAGCACTAACTTTCGGCACAGTCATCGCCGATGTGCCACCTGGCGTCCTCCCTCTGCATCTCAAGCCTGGACTCAGATTGATCACATCGCGATCAGCTACCGCTGGCGTGGTTGTGTACAAGACTGCCGCTCCTTTTGGAGTACCTATCTGGACTCTGACCATGCCTTGGTCTGCGCCAATCTTGCCTTACTTTTCAGTGGACAACGAAGTGACCGCCATCAACGGATTGATGTTAGCAAGCTGGTTGCAACTTCTGTTGCAAGTAAGTATCGAACCGAGCTAGCCTCTAGGCTAGCTACCACTCCACCGAAAAGTATAGATGAGCATTGGTTGCAATTGCATGACGCCATGAAAATGGCGGGAACAGTCAGTTGTGGGTTTGCGAAACGTCCCGCTTTTAAGCACTGGGTTTCTTCTGGTTCCTTACAACTCATTGAAGCCCGTCGGTCTACTCCGGGTGACCGTGAGTTTGACCATAAACGAAGGATGTTACGTAAGGAAATTGGGCAAAGCTTGCGTAAGGACCGAGAAGCCTGGTGGTCGATGCGTGCTAATGAGCTGGAAGCAGCAGCTGCATCTGGTAACTACCGGAAGCTCTTCCAGCTCATCCGAGCCACTGGCAGCAAGAAGTCTGGTGTGAGTGAAACAATCTGCGAGGATGATGGGATGCCAATCACTAACATCCATCGACGTCTTGGACGATGGGCAGAATTTTTCGAAGGGCAGTTCAACTGGCCTGCTGCTCCGGCAACATCGGTCAGACTGTCCTGCCCTCCATGGCCGGTGACGACTGATCCACCAAACGAGGAGGAAGTCCGCAAGGAACTCCAACTCTTGAAGCGTTACAAATCACCTGGCCCAGATGACTTACCTCCGGCTCTTTTTAAAGATGGTGGTGACTTTTTGACTAAGGAATTGACGACGTTGTTTACAAAGGTTTGGGAACTAGAGAGTGTACCAACGTCATGGAATGAGTCGATAGTTGTCCCTATCTTTAAAAAGGGTTCACGTCGTTCCTGTAACAACTATCGGGGGATAAGTCTACTTCCGATTGCGTCCAAGCTATTGGCTTCCGTCATACTTCGTAGGTTGTTCAAAACCCGAGAAAGATTGACTCGCGAGGAGCAGGCTGGGTTTCGTTCTGGTCGAGGATGTATTGATCATATCTTCACCCTCCGCCAAATGTTAGAACACCGCCATACTTATCAAAGGCCAACAATCGTAGTGTTTCTTGACATCAGGGCTGCCTTCGATTCGTTGGACAGGACTGTTCTCTGGGATTGTCTATTGAAGAAGGGTGTGCCTGAGAAGTTTATTAACATCCTAAAAGCCCTATATAAAAACACCTCAGGCAGAGTGAGGGCATACAACCACCTCTCTCCATTGTTCCATTCGAGCAGTGGGGTTAGGCAGGGTTGCCCAATCTCACCATTCCTCTTCAACTTTGCCATCGATGACATTCTGGAAACAGCTCTGATGAATGTAAGTAATGGTGGTGTGGATCTGTTGCCTGGAGAAAGACTTCTCGACCTTGAGTATGCGGACGATATTGTCTTACTGTGCGATAATGCCCAAGGCATGCAATCCGCACTTAATCAGTTGGCAATCAGTGTCCGTAGGTATGGTATGTGCTTTGCACCTTCGAAGTGCAAAGTACTTCTACAAGACTGGCAGGATTCCAATCCTGTACTCACCCTGGATGGTGAGCAGATAGACGTAGTCGAGAAGTTCGTGTATCTGGGTAGCTGCATAAGTGCTGGTGGGGGTGTGAGTGATGAGATCAATGCACGAATAGTGAAAGCCAGAGCGGCTTATGCCAATCTGGGCCACCTTTGGCGCCTTCGTGATGTTAGTCTGGCTGTAAAAGGTCGGATCTACAACGCGTCGGTGAGAGCAGTTTTGCTCTATGCTTGTGAAACCTGGCCTCTCCGAGTTGAGGACGTTAGACGACTCTCTGTGTTCGATCATCGCTGTCTCCGAAGGATTGCTGACATTCAGTGGCAACACCATGTCAGTAATGCAGAGGTTCGGCATCGTGTGTTCGGGCACAGAGATGATAATTCAATTGGTGTCACCATCTTGAAACACCGACTTCGGTGGCTTGGACATGTTCTCCGAATGTCGTCCCAGAGAATTCCACGTCGTGCATTATTTGCCGACTCTGGGACTGGTTGGAAGAAGCGGAGAGGTGGTCAGTGCATGACATGGTGTCGTGGCATGAAAGAAAGCTGCAAAGGACTGGCTTGTGTTGGTCCTTCACGACTCCCTGGTTGGGGTCTGAGAGATGGTGCTACACAGTGGCTAGAGACGTTATCAGATATGGCTCAGAATAGAAGCCAGTGGCGATCCTGCTGTAACCTTCTTTTACTTTCTTCATAAAAAGTGGTTGTGTCTCCCTTACCTGAAAGATTTCTTCTGATTGTACCTTTCCGTTCCCTCGTTACTACCACACTACCTTACACCAATCTCTTCGTTATTGTTCTCTTTTTTTGCGCTCCTTAGTTTTTTTTTCTATTTCTCTTCGAATTCTCATTGTTTTGTGTGGCGCATATATATTGGCGCTCTCTTGTACCAATATTCATGTGTTCAAATAAATAAATAAATAAAGACCGGAATGAAAAATCTGGAACCACTGGACGGCCGTCTCGTCCTAGTAAGGAACTCCTCAGCAGTGCGCGTCCACGATCCCGCACACCGCGAGATTCGAACCGAGGACTTACCGGTTCCGCGCGTGAGCACCAAACCATTAGACCACTGAGCTAGCCGGCATCCAACGGTGTTAATGTCTAACTTCAACCATTCCACGAAGTTGCGCCACTGTATACCATTGTCTTCAGTGAGCTGATATCTCACAACAGACCTGTTGTTTAGCAAAATTAAGTATCAAACTCATATCAATTCAAATCATCACGTTTACTTACTATATGTACAAACATGTCTCAAACAGACTAAAATTATTCAACTGAATTGTTACTTTATCAAAATGATTTCTGAATGGTTATTCAACCTTCTTCAACAGTTGCTTATAATGTTACAATTTATAAATTACTTTAAAGTATAATGATTTAAAAAAAAAACGTTTTCGTCCAGTTTACACAAAAGTCAAGTACGTGTTCGTGTATTCAACCTTATGCAACATTGTTATGCTTATGAACCAGTTACTCAAGCTCAATTTTAAAATCGTAATAAATGATCGATTAGCAAATCAATTTTTCATTCCACACACTACTGTATCACAATATCCATCATAAAGCAATAATAAGTTGGAAGGTAAATAACTAAAAATGCCAAATACAAACTCTTGATCTATTGAGAATGAGTAGTTAACACTACAAAAGTTACTAATTTACAAATAATCTCCAAAGATAAATTTACCCAGAATTATTTCTGTTAGGCTGTTGGAGGTAATCAATAGGAAGTCCTAAACCTGGGTTTTATGTTAGTTGGTATTCTTTAGCAGGACTTAACTATAATCTTGAGGGTACTCATTCTTTATGTGCTATTTTAATCCACTCCACCCAGTTATACGGTTTGAGAAATAACGATTGGCTACCTCAACTACCTTAAACTACACAATACTAAAATATAGTGCACACAATATCCAGTCATTTAGAATAGCGGGCACATTTAACTTTAATTGATAGAATTTGAGCAGTACCAAGGAATAAATAAATATAATATTGGTTATGAATTAATGAGTGATGAGCGCATAAATCGTATATTAAAAGATAAATATGATCAAGCTATCAATTAAAGCAAAATACTTTGTGATAGTAATCACTGATTTAAGTTGAATTTAATTGTCAATAATTAATAAACAATAAAACTATGAATTATATGCTGTCTACAATTATGATAAATAATTGGAAGCTAAAGTCATTATAAAGAACCTAATTATTTGTCTAATAAATTGCCATAACTTGCTCATTTATTTGAATAACCTTTTAAGCTATTAACAAAGTTCTATTTTGTATGAATAATGAAAAATGTAAATATTTAGTTAAACAATTAAGTTCTAGTGAAAATATATTTAGTGGCTAGCAGTGGAATCCAGGACGCGCGTTTCGTCCTATTTGAGACTCGTCGGCTGGATGTGCCTGCATCTCATAGTTGATGTTCACTCTGGGACTCGAACCTAATGCCATTCGCTTCAGATGCTATCACGTTATCCACTTGGCTACTGAGCCTCATACCCAATACGAATTGGATTCCACTGGTGACGGATTCTCATTAGAACTTCATGAGTTACATCTTTAATCTAGTCACTAATGAGCACATGATTTTTATCAGTATGGTAATTTGAAAATACTAAAATCTTCACAAATCCCCATACTGATAATATTATTAAACTAAAATCAAGATGAAGATAAGTTCCCATACATTTTTTATCATAATTAAAGTGTTATTTCCATATGAAAGTGAATATTAATTCAAGGTAAACTCATTGAAATTAGGCCAGTTGACGCAGTTAAAATTGATTGCAAACATAGCTCACTAGTGGCTGGACATCAAAGTACCTCGTTACCTTATATATATAATATTACAGATTTGGGGAAATGCTTAAAAAGCTTCAAATGAATATGTTTGTAAATCTTAATACACGTTCCCATGGTTATTTGCTAGTACATTCCTATACATTGTCATACATGGCTAAGTGTGAAAATCAACTTCAAACTTATCATTTCTAAAACGCAATAAAATTGTTCATATGAAAAAAATAGTCTGCGGAATAAATGTCCTATCACCAATATCGGTAACTCTAAACCCAACTTTTTTGTGTATTTCTATTCTCATTACTTTAAAAAATGTACTTTTCGTATTGGATTCTGTTTATTTAGAAAAAAACATAAGTCACATTAACTTTATTGTTATATGCCAAGTTAAAGCATTATTTTACATTTATAAATTTCTTCTGATTCAATTGAAGAAAATTATACGCATAGTTATGTAATGTCATTTTAATTTGTGTATGATATTGAAATGTGTTGCAAATTTATCATCATTCCATAGTAGGAATATATACTCAAATGTTGAAAAAACCCGAAGGATGTCGATATCATCATTTATTATTGGAAACGAAGTGTTAAACATAAGCTTTAGGTTAATTGTTATTGTAAAACATTGACTTTACGAGTAATTAATAAGGTTTCGTCCAATATTTCGAGATAGCTGACAGCTTATATATCATTCCTATAATAGGTGGTTGTTTCTTCCTTAAAATATTCTCTGATAATTTAGTGAATTGACCTCCCATTACCATTTGCTTCGTGAAATAAACGTGAACAAACTTTATATTCAACGTCGAAACTGTCTAAACCAGTAGTGATCAAGTTGGTCTCGATCTTCTGTCCAACTCAGTGAAGATTTGTCATAGACTTTATCAAGCCACTAAGCTAGAATAGAATTAAAATTAGATCATGTATAAAGAAACGTATTGGTCTTGAGGAGTTAAAGAAGTTGGTCAAATAAAAATGTGAAGAATCTCAGCTATCACGTTACTGTTTAAATTTATTTAAGTCAAATACATAATAACCTTAGGTTATTTTAGTATATACTTGCACATAATAACTCACAATAATTCATTTTTATATTGGGTGTTTAGGACTCCAACTGAACAGTTTCTTATTGATATATGTGCATCCTGTGCGGACAGCCTTGCTACCGCCATTAAGTCACAAAAATTATAAGCAGAGATAGATGGTGGCCAGCAGTGAAATCAGGATACACGTCTCGTCTGATTTGGGACTCGTCAGATGAATGTATCTACATCTGAGTTGATTTCGACTCGGTACTCGAACGCAGTACCGTTCCCTTCAAACACGATATGTTATCCGCTTAGCTACTGAGTCCTGATAACCACTAGCTTGTGCAGTGAGGTGGTTATCTGGACTCAATAGCTAAATGGAAAACGCAATGGCGCTTGGAGTGAAATGTGCTATTAGTTAGTAGAGTTTTATTTTAATTTCGTGTAATTTAAATAATAAAACTCTAATAATCACTGGATTCTCGGAAACATCAGTTTTTCAATCAAAAATCATAAAGTAAACATTATTTGCATCAGAAGGGGTTTTTGTAGATATCATAGTAAGCTCAATAGTTGAGATCATGAGTCAATTGAAGCTAAATCACCATTTAAAACCTGGAATTATTGAACAGATAGGTTCGAATCTCGTGAGGCGAAAATCGTGGATGGGCACTGCTGAGGAGTCCTGCAATACGACGAAATAGCCGCTCAGTGCATCCAGGTTTTCCATGGTGGTCTAGCTTTGAAAATTATTTGTTTATATGATTCATTTTTCAAAGTTGTGTTTATTTTACTAAATCAAATTTGAAATTCAAATAGTTCTCATATTTCTCTACTTAAGCTAAGAGAAACAACATACAATTTTTTTTCTATTTACTTAAGTTTGAAATTGGATACAACTTATTATAGTTACTGGTTTTTATTGTTTTGTTCTATCAATCGCCACAAATCAATAAATTTTTTAAACTAACTATTCATGCTGGTGAGAACTAAAAGAAAAAAAGAAAAAAATATTTTATCATAAAAATTACTTTTAAAAATGTCCATACTCTAAACTAATGGTTAATGAGACAAAAGTTTTTCTACCTAGAATTTTAATTTAGGCAGTTAAATGGTTTTAATAACCTCACTAAACAGTTTTTTCTGTTGTTCTGTTATTTAACATAAGTAATTCGATAATTTTCCTGCTATATCCAGAACTTGAATTTCTGCTATACAGCGTACTACTTGAGCATTTGAGTGTTGGAACTCTCCAAATCACAAGTTAGAAGACAGAAGCTTAGTGGAAAGGAATCTTATCTCAAACAGTGTCAAATATCGTACTAAACACTCAAGTATTTATGGGTTTTAGTAAAAAAGCGAAATCATCATTATAGTTATCCAATCTGCATGTAGTGTATTTAGCATTTGTCCAATCGGGAAGCTACACGTTGAGGGTCTGGAATGTTATTTCAGACGATGATTGGATGGAATGCCTTCGGCTCTTTCGTAGCTTCCTTGAGTTCACTGGGGGCCGTCCCCAAATTTTCAATGTAATTTTAAGTTGATTTTTTCTGATATTCTTTAGGTTTAGTAAGATATACAGCACTGGTGAACAACAATTCGTACTTGCTGTCTATTCGCATTATTCTGTTCGATCCATCTAATATTATTGTATCAATAAGCTTGATTGTATTTGTTTAAAATTTAGCATTAGTACAAACTAATTAATTAACTTCATAATCCCCTTTAACCTTTCCTACAATAGAACACATAGTTGCTTAAGTTCATTTGGATAATAAGTAAACATGGGCCCAGATACTATGCGCATAATTTCCTGAGATGTTTGTTGACTAATGTATTACAAAGTTAAATAAAATAGAATGTAGTATATAGTCCTTTTTCAATCAATTTAATTACTCCACTAGTTGAAATCATGAGTCAATTGAAGCTAGACCACCATGGAAAACCTGGAAGCACTGGACGGCCGTCTCGTCCTAGTATGGGACTCCTCATCAGTGCACATCCACGATCCCGCACACCGCGAGATTCGAACCGAGGACCTACCGGTTCCGCGCGTGAGCACCAAACCATTAGACCACTGAGCTAGCCGGCATCCAACGGTGTTAATGTTCAACTTCAACCAATCCACGAAGTTGCGCCACTAAACACCATTGTCTCCAGTGAGTTCCTATCTCACAACAGACCTGGTTGAACTCTACTGGTAACGACTTTTCACTAGAACTCCAGGAGTATCTCCTGAAGTCAGTCACTAGTAAGCAGGTGATTATTATCAGAAGGGTTTTTGTGGAGATTTGAGAAATTTCACTGGTTGAAATCATGAGTCAATTGAAGCTAGATCACCAGTGCTTCCAGGTTTTTCATGGTGGTCTAGCTTCGATTGACTCATGATTTCAATCAGTGAAATTTCTCAAATCTCCACAAAACCCATTCTGACAATTTAATTTTTGTTCTAATAGACATTCACGATAACTTACAAGTTCAGGTAATCGTTTAATAAAAGAGAAAAGTATAATCATTTATTAATTCATATCCTTTTCTTTAGACAAAAGCTTTTTCATCACTGTCGTAAATTAATTTTTTTTTAAAAAGCAACAGATTTATGTCATATACATTTACATGCCCACCGTATCAACATTTTTAACCGGAAAACAATTTCTTTTAAAATCCAGTGATCTATTTATTTAAAAGCAAACATTTTAAATGTCTTATAGAAACTCGAGACTCTAATTATTGAATGAGGTTACGTAACAATCAGGGGCTTAGAGAAGAATATAAGGGTGAAAATAATTTACAGGTCAGAATTATGAAAGATAATTGTTCACTTGACAGATGTGAAGAAAAACGAAAAACATAAAGGTCATAATAATAACTGAATAATTATCGTGAAAAATTGCTAAAGGATAATAATAAATGATTACGCTTTAAAATTACGAAAGACTAATTTCAAAAGAAGAAAAACCAAAACATACTACCGAAGGGAATTAGGATTAAGGAAGGATGAGAGGTTGGACGTGCTCCTGTGGGGCAGATTACATTGGCCACATAAAGCGATCGCTTTCTAAACACATCTCAGAATACTACTCGATAAAGATTTTAAAAGAATGCAACACAGTGACCAATTCAATGCAGGAGCATTTAATCAACTATGAACACATCGCTTCAAAGTTGTCTTCTTTCAAAATAATCTACGCAGTCAAAGGGACGGCGTCGAAGGTAGATGGAGTAAAAATCTTATGCATTGCTGAAGCATTAGTGATCCACCAATTCAAGCCCGAACTCTGCATGCAAAAACGATACGTCCAACCTCTCATCCTTCCTTAATCCTAATTCCCTTCGGTGGTATGTTTTGGTTTTTCTTCTTTTGAAATTAGTCTTTCGTAACTTTAAAGCGTAATCATTTATTATTATCCTTTAGCAATTTTTCACGATAATTATTCAGTTATTATTATGACCTTTATGTTTTTCGTTTTTCTTCACATCTGTCAAGTGAACAATTATCTTTCATAATTCTGACCTGTAAATTATTTTCACCCTTATATTCTTCTCTAAGCCCCTGATTGTTACGTAACCTCATTCAATAATTAGAGTGTCGAATCACTTGATGGTGCAATCTTTTCTATTATTCTATAGACACATAATTACCTTACAACTATAAATACGAATGTACAGCTTAAGTAAGTGATTTCGTTGAAAATAAAATTTTCCATGCTCAATCCTCTTTATTTCTATCCAGTGACACAATGGGTTATTTTAATTAACAGTAATTGAATTAAAAGAGAAGACTCAACTATCAAACTTAGCTGGGAAAATCAGATAAAGTACACTGAATTTATAGCGTACAGCCAAACAAAGGAAGAATAACATCATATGCAAAATGTTTAACAGCATGATAGAAAGCAATATTAAAGTCTATACAAGAGTTGGATCAGACAACTACAGGCAGATATACAAGCACTTAACAAACAGCTTACTAATAACTGGTTAGACATCCCAACCAAATTAAAACTAGACGATTTTGATCATTATAAACCCACCATAGTCCGAAAATGATAGTTAATAATCACATGTCTGAATGAAAGTCGCACTTCAATGTTTGCTACCACTAATAAAGAAATGCGTCATTACTACAAAAATGATCATGGGAATAAAGAAACACCAGTCATAAAAATAGACATATATGTATGTTCAATAAAATACTGTCGATAAGGACACAAAAACACAAGGATGACTTATAAGACATATAAAACACATGAATTTGAAAACGAAAAGCCCGAACAGAAGCAAACAAACCCTGGAGTTTCGATAAGCGTGAAAACCAACAATAGGAAACATAGCACAGATATTCAAATACATAAATGTTCGTGTGAACAATGTACACAAAAATTCAAAATGTGGAAAAGTATAATTAATCATTGCTGTATAGTCCATGAATGGTCTTCAGTCACTGGATGTGAGATTAGAAAAATAAAGATCAAGGAAAAAAACAGTTATTGAGCCCCAGTAATTGCGTCGTGTAATCAATAGGTGTCCATATAAGCCAATCAGCTTTGCCAACCTATATGGCTGGAATGGGACAACTATCGGGTTACGAACACATCTGATCCGATGTTTATTATACCAACGTAATTCATTATCGCTTCATTCGAGAACATACATAAATAGATAAATAATCGCATGGATTAATTTACCATTCAAACATTTGATGCTTCTAATGAAGTCAATATAAAGCATAAAGTGCGTAGTTCTCATTGTTGATAGTTCTGCAAACAACGCTTTCATTATTAATATGAGTAATATTCCTCACTGAAAACAAATTATCATTTGACTACACTATTGGGTAAAATGACTGATACAACTTACTACCCTCTTCCATCATATTTTCGAATTAAATAATCTGATCAGCCTCAAAAACTCAGTAATTTTTCAACTAATGTAATTTATTTAGCTCTAAAGTAATTGATAAGTCTTGTCGATGAAATGCTATATACGATTCCTAAGCTATTTCGGTAACCCGTAGTCTAGAACTACACAGCGACTTGAACTCCAGAGGGAAGACACAAGTATGAGAGAAAATACTTTATCCCAAGGTTTATTTTGTACAGAAAATCAAGGGTATTTATAGATGTTGGCGTCTGTTAAATCAACATCATATTTTCAGCCAGTCCGTTAACGTCATATTATGCTACCGACCAATAATAGCACGCCACGCTGGAATTCTCGAACGTTCCATCGTACTCTGATTGGCTAGGATCCTTCGGCTCCTTTTGGGCCTCTGGAGGCTCCGTTGAAGTTCTCCGGAAGCTGACTCAACAGTAATCAACCATAAGTCGGATATGTCGAAACTCATATATACATCTATTACATTCGTGGCATAGCTTTATGTCTTAGTCATCAAATTACCTTGAATTCCATACTTGTGAATTACTGTCTTTTTCTGAAATACTTTGATTATTATCTTTGAGTGCGTTTTATGCGCTTTCTAAACTGTCGGATAAAAATTCTATTTGTTATTCTCGCTTTTGAGTTTGTGTATACACTTATTTACTTACAGTGATGTTCACCTACAAATATGACGTGTACCTATCGAGAGTTCATATTGATTTCATGCAATGACTGTGAGACTACAGAGTTCGACTTTAAAAAATAACCAACAACGGTGTTTCAGATTATCAAACTATAAACAGGGTGAAACTATAACTTATGGATGAACCAATCACATTTCGAATAACAAGTCTTGGATTTTGGTGCGAAATTCATTCACCCAATCGTCTAAATAGCGTTTTCGCATTTTAGCCGATGTCAGCTCGTGGTAAAAAAAAAAACATAAATCTAATTCCAAATCCAAACCATCAATTGTAAATCATGATCCCTATTCTTTACGCTGCTTTATAACACTTATTTAGCCCTACTAAGTAGGTGGTTATTCTCAAGGCCACTTTAGCGGCGCTCTAAGGTCGTCATTTATTTATTTGAGCACATAAATATTAGTACAAGAAGTCAACGAATACATATGTGCCACATAAATCATTTGATTTGTGTGAGGGCTGGGATACTGTCCGAGTGCCTGAACAGAAGCAGGTGGTTCTCTTAGAGGACCACACTCGAAGCCATCGACCTAGATGTCTAATCCATAAGGCAGTGGAGAAACGTCAGGAGATGCAATCCCATGGTAGCCAGTGACCAACAATAGGCTCATACGCCATTTGTTCCTTCAGGATCCTGAAGCCCATGTGCTTGATTGGTTTGGAATCAGGGTTTTCAAACTCCCCTAGGTGGATCCTCCGTATCCACCAACCTGGTTAAAGCGCCGGACATTCACTTTTCGTCCTCTCAGTTTCGTAGACAACAGTAATGCCGCGAGAAGATAGTGAGTAGGACTTGTGTGGCAGTGGTTGTATGAAGGTGGCCACTTGAGAGAATTTCGAGAGGAAGGGCTGACTCTCCCCACTCTCGGCCGTACCAGGACGATTGGGGGCATGAATTATAGTCTCACCATACAGATGTCTTAATTCAAAAGTAGAACCACCAAAACGTAATGAACTTAATATAAAAACAATGCAAACATTTAACAAGAGAGGACAGAACAATAGTTTAAATTTAATTCATTGTCAGGTAAAATAAATAAAGATTAGTAACAGTATTTCTTCTCATTAAAGCAGCCCTGGTTTATAAGTTGTTTTTTATTTCAATGTACAAACTGTTAAACGCATATTAAAGGCAAGATGAGAGGAAATCAATCACCGTGATTGTAATTTCGACTTTTTACTCTGTCTTAAGTAATATGCAATGAAGTAGATATGCAAAGGCTATCAAAATTAGGTTGAAATTTGAACTTTTTTTCAAAACGTTTCAAGGGCCAGTTTATAATTTCTCCTATGAATTATTTTGGTCAGTAGTACTATGTTTTTTCGTGATGCTTTACCATGGGTTATACTTCAACGAGTTCATTTTAGATAAATTTCCCGTTTCATTCTAATCTTACAAATCACCTTTTTCTTATCAATTTTCCCAAGCTATCATTATCAAATGCTATAAAATTCACGGTTTATAACGGACTTTAATTTAATACACGATTACTCTATTCACAATGCTTAGCAGTAATTATCTAATTGGTTACAGAAAATAAGCACCGATTTAAACAAATCAGTGTTATAGTTGACAAATTATCCTACTAATATAACTATTAATATGTTTCTGCCAGTAACTTTAATTATGATCACAGAAATACATTCATGAAAATAATCCAGATAGAAAAACTTATCTGATACAAAATACATTTCCCACAACGTTCAAGATATGAGGAATAAAAACAAACGAAAGAACGATTTTGTAAAGCAAAGTAGACAAAGTTATCTAAATAGAAAAACTAAGAGTAAAGAGTATTGAAGCATACAAAATTAGGGGAGAAAAACATCGTACAATTTATGTGAATCTTTCGTCCGGTTTAGCAACACTGTTAAAAACTTTTCCTAGAACCGACAGTATTGTAATGCCTCAACAGGTTTCCCATTTGTTCAGATCACATTTCTTTGGTATCTTCATGAGATATCCTTCTATCCAGTCCATCAACACTTGTTCCCCTCCAAAAACTTCTTGAATTTACGTGTAACATGTTTTCAGTTGCTTCTGTGTCTGAATTCAGTGCTTCAGCTGGTATGTTGTCAGGTCGTACTGCTTTCCCACTCCTCATTTGTCTGATAGTCATCCTGAGTTCTCCAATCGTTGGTAGAATAACAACTACAGGAAAGACTGATGTAGAAAATTGCTTATAAGTACTTGTATCTTCTTGATGATAAATGTAGTAGTTCTGGAAGTTTCAACTTCATACAGTTAAACCCAATTGTTTTGACTTTCGTACTAAAGATTTTTGACTTTGATGTTGGTTGACAGACAGTTGTTTTGAGTTCCATATGTTCTTTAATTGTAGGAATGCTGTTCTTATTTCGCCAATCCTCCCCTTTCTATCTGCATCAGATCCTCCTTGTTCATCGATTATGCTAAGTACGTGAAATTTTACAGCTCTTCCAGAGTTTTTCCATCAAATTTGACTAGGTTGGTGTTCTCCCTGTCGTATTTAAGGATTTTGCTTTTTCCCTTGTGTTTGTTGAGGCCTACCCATGCAGAGGTTTCTGTCACATTATTTGCTTCCATAAGCATCCGTTGCTGTGAATGAGATGTAAGAGCTAGGTCACCTGAGATGTCCAAGTCGTCTAGCTGATTCCAAGCTGTCCATTCTATTCCGTACTTCCTCTCAGATAAGGAGGTGGTGTTCATAATTCAGCCAACCACCAGAAGAAAGAGAAAGAAGGAGAGTAGGCAGCCTTGTCTGACTCCGGTCCTCAATCGGAATGCATATATCAGCTGTCCTACATACAAGACTTTGCAGTGTAATTCGTCGTATCAAATCCGGATGATGTTGACAATTTTCACAACTAATTACTGCATAGTGCCGAAGACGGTTCCATAATGATCTCCTATCCACATTGTCAAACGTCATTTCATATTCAAGGAAGTTAGTTGGCACACGACTGATCCTTATAGAATCTAACTTGTTTATCTCAAAGCTGGACGTCTACTGAATCTTTCATCCGGTTCAGCAACACTGTTAAAAACTTTTCCTAGAACCGACAGTATTGTAATGCCTCAACAGGTTTCCCATTTGTTCAGATCACATTTCTTTGGTATCTTCATGAGATATCCTTCTATCCAGTCCATCAACACTTGTTCCCCTCCAAAAACTTCTTGAATTTACGTGTAACATGTTTTCAGTTGCTTCTGTGTCTGAATTCAGTGCTTCAGCTGGTATATTGTCAGGTCGTACTGCTTTCCCACTCCTCATTTGTCTGATAGTCATCCTGAGTTCTCCAATCGTTGGTGGGATAACAACTACAGGAGAGACTGAAGGTGCTACTCCGATGTCCTGTAGGTTCAGTGGGGCTGGTCTAATTAAGAGTTCCTCGAAGTGTCCCACCTATCTGTTCCTCTGTTCTTCAATCTGTGATTGTCTGGCATTCCCTGTCCTTGACTCATATCTCTGGTTTACTATACTTCCCTATCAGTTTCTTTGTTGTGTCATATAGTTATTTCATATTTCCTGATGTTGCAGCATTTTTCACTGTTATTGCTATATCTTCCATGTATTTCTGCTCGTCAGTTCTAATGCTCTTCTTCACTTGTTTGTTTTCTTCTGTGTATTCAGCTTGTGCCTCGACTTTCTCTGCTCATGTTCGACTGTTTCTACTTGCTGTCTTCTTGTTCTTCCTTTCTTGAATACTGTCCACGGTTTCCATTGAGATCCATTCCGTATGATGATGCGTATTGCGGCCTTATGTTGCAGCTTCTTCCGCTATCATTCCCATACCTCCCATTTACTTCTGCTTATCTTTTCTAATGTTCTACCTCACTGTCTTGATTGTTTGTGCGTTTGGCATGTGCCTTGACTTTCTCTGATTTTGTTCGGCTGTTGTGACTTGCTGTCATGTTTTTCTATTCTTGAATCTTGTTCAGGTTATCGATAGAGATCCATTCTTCGTTATAATGCTTCTTGAGGCCTAATACCTTCTCACATTAAAGTTAGTGCTTCGTTGATCCTTTTCCAGTTGTCCTCCAAAAGTTTCTTCTTTCAGATTTTGTAAGGCTTGGAACCTGTTTTTTGAGAGTTATCTTGAAATAGTTGAGTTTGCATCCTGAAGGAAGTCTGTATTGAAACTTTGTAATGCTGTTCCGCCAGTTGTCCAGTGCATCCTTAGTTTCAATTTCTTCTTAACAACCACTAAGTGGTGATCTGAAGCTATGTCAGGTCTCCTATCAGGATGGTGAGATCTTTTCCCCAAATGCCCTGACACGGCCGAGAGTGGGGAGATCCCGCTCTCCCTCTCGAAATGCTCTCATATGGCCACATGCACACAACCACTGACAGGGAAGTCCTACTCACTGCCTTCTCATGGCGGAAGTGTTTACGATATTGAGAGGACGAAAAGTGAATGTCTGGCACTTTAACCGGGTTGGTGGACATGGAGGATCCACCTAGGAGAGTTTCTAGTTTTTTCCCTACGAATTTTATACTTATCAAGTCTACACTTATCATTCATACATTCGGTTTCATTTTTTTTAAACTTCCCGATCACTGTGTAACCCTACTTTGATATGTGAATCTTCTCAACAGATTGCATCTGTTAACTCATTATCAATACGATCGTGTAACTTCAGTAAACAATATTGTAGAGACGAAAACTCTCTACATTGAGTTTTCTTTATTCCTTCCTCAATTACACAATGAATTTCAAATACACAATTAACACACTCATTATACAAGTTACATTTCCTAAATATATTACTTTCACTTAGTGAATGAAGTTAGGTCGATTATGTCAAGTAACAACATAAAAGCATCAGTATACAAAAGCACGCGCATATTTTACGAAATATTGTCTTTAGCATACATAAATCGTTGGTTAATTAACGACGAACATGAATCTCCCTCTTATAAAAAATTAACAGGGTTGAATGAAGAACCAGTTAAATTTAAAAACAATATCATCTTATCCAAGTAAATTACTCAATAGAGCACAAATCAACCAGAAAAAAAAACACCACTACAATCCATGGAATATAGATAAACAGGAGACCAGAACAACTAATTATTGAGTGTATACAATCAGTAAAAACAGTCCAAATTTCAACGTTGACCCTACCCTACAACTATCTACGTATAAATCTTTTTTTTTCTTAAAAAAATTTATTCCTTTTCTTGAGAACAAACAACTTTTTATATTAGAAAATATTGAGGAGAAGAAGAAGAAAAGAAGTTGAAGATACAATAATAAGCACAACACAATATTTTGGGGTTGTTATTTAGGGAAAAAAGCGGAAACAACGAACCTAAAACATCAAATAAAAAAGAAAAGAAAATCAAAATAAAAAGAAAGTTAAACAAATTAACAATTAAATAAGATGAACTAACGCATTTACACATAAAAAATAAGTTTCTATTCATTTATTCATAGAGGAATGAATCAAATAAGAAAAAAAAACATAGGCATCATATGATGCATTAAAGCAATATACAATTATTTCATGTGTAATATTAGAAGTTTTAAAATGTATTTTTTTCAATTAATGTTTTATTATTGTTTAACATCAAAATATTGTGTATTTGTATATGAATTCAAATGATCATTATTCAATGAATTCGATGATATCATTGGATAATTATTAGTAGAATACAATGTTACTGAAGTAGATGATGGTGAACATGGATAGTTTTGTGTTACAGCATTAAAATATACTTGTGGACAGTAATATTGACTTGTTGTTACTGTTGTTGACATGATTACATTTTGTATAGAATTAGTATGAGATAATAATGGAGGTGGTGATGTATGAAGTAATTTATTATCATCATAAACACAATATAATGATGGTGTTGAAATACTTATTGAATTAGATGATAAAGTTAGTTCAGAAGTTGTAAATGAGAAATTTGTTGGACACTGTAATGTATCTGGTTGAAGAGTTGAAGGAATTGGTTGAAATGTGGATAATGATTGATTAGTATTTTCATTACTTAATTGATTATGATGATTATCTGTAACTTGTGAATCACTAACATTATTTAATTCAATATCATTTGGTATCTGGCAAAAGAAATAATTTTAAAATACAACAAAATAAATTAGTATATTTTTTTCTTGAAAAATGTAAAGAAAACTTGTTATATTTTATAGCTTTAACAAAACAGACATAACTAGAAACTGGATACAAAAGAATACATCGTTGATTTTTCTAGCTCTTATAATGTTGTTGTTAACATTGAAAATCATTAAGTACTATTTTTAATTAAAAGACTAGATGTGCTTTAGTATCTTTGATAATAACATTTCTGTAACGCGGATTTGATATCCTTCGCTACTAGAACATCTAAGTTGAACAAATTCACTCTACATGTAGAATTACTGATAATTTATTAGATAAATTAAGTGATTTCAGAAATAATGTGATAAAGATGATGTAAAATCACCTGAACTTAGTAGAAAGTTTCCAAGTGGACACCGGAAATTTAAAAGTTACTTGATTGATTAGTACCAGTAAAGTTAAACTAAGTGAGTAACACGTACACCAAAAAGCATACTACTAAACGAAATGTGTCATAATAGAATGTTAGTTGGCTTATTGAATAAGTTATATTCTCTCGACAGGAAAATAAAGTAGTTGATAACCGTTCATTGACTTAAAACAAAAATACTGCAATCAGAACTGAATTTAATGATACTACACTAAAAGTAGAACAAACTGAATAATGAATGAAATTATTATGTTATAACGGAACAAATGAGATTGTGGAGATTTTTAGCTCGGGTGGATGATTTTGGTGAAGTTTTGTTCTCTGAGCTGGATAGTTTGGTAGTGAATCTTTCATTGTTCTTTTGAACAAAATCATCAGCACAAACTTCAGGTAGAAGCGTTCGAATTCCTCTACATATGATTCACAGCTTGTTCTGTCGACCTCGATCTTGATTGGTTATTGTTGACCTTTAACCCATCGTTTTCTACTTCTTTGTTTTGATTGCATCTTTTTAATTTGATTCTTCGTCCGATACTTGCCCATGATTTTCCAGATTTGTCATGATAACATCACATATCGTCGCTTATATTAATCCATATGGACAACCGTGGACACACACTCGACCGGAAAAACGTTAAAGTTTTAAATAGAGTGGGATGAATTCTAATTGATACATATTGGTTATCTGAACCTTTCCATTGATATTTAGGATTGCAATTGATCAAATAAAAATTGAATCAATATGTAAAACGTAACATCAAAATTGAGATTTCATTCCACTCATTAAATTAAAATAAGTAAAATTATATACAACGACGTAGGCATCTTGTATTACATTTTGCTGGGTTGTGTTCAATAATCAAGAACAGATGTAAGTACTCAATTGGTTAGATCCAGTTATGTACAGCAAGCCTGTAATGCACCCACCCCGCTCGGGTCATTATATTTGAAAGCAGAGTTTTATAACCACTAGCCCACCCCTCACTACAGGAAGCGATAATAATAATAAATTTAACAGAGTGAATATATCAATAAGTTATCACTATCAACTTACAAGACCGCCTAACTCTCTAACAAGTTTACACAATTTCATAATTTTTACATCTTGATCATTTAAAAGTAATAATAAATCTTCATGTTCACCACGTAGATTATCACGTTCTTTTTCAAGCATTAAACACTTCTGTTCTAAATTCTAGGAAATAATGGGATTTGAGGGGAAGGGGTTAGAGAAAAGGAAAAAATACAACATACACTGTGTAAAACAATGCTTTCACGAAAGAAAAATCAATAACGACATTAGCAATAATGAAAAACCTTAACCATTTATTAACGAACGATAACATAAATATCCTCAAAAGTTATTTGGCAGCAAATTAGTTTCAAGTTAAACAGCATAACTGACTGGTTGATGAACAGATTGTCTTAAATACAATAATGTAAAACAAAAAAAGGAATTGTGTTTTTGAGAGATTAATTAAAAAGAAAGAGTAATACTGACAGCGTGATGTGTGGTACTGATGATGACAGATATAAGTAGTATGTATCACCAACCGAAGGTAGAATACCTGGAGGCAGAAGGTTGAGAAAATCGAAGAGAACGAGAACAGAGAGTGATTTGTATGGAAACGAGGGAACAACAAAGTCTGAAATAATTAATGGACATTTTGCAAATAAAGCATTTACTGTATGGTTCTTACATTTTACTAAGAGATTTCGTAATTTTGTATTCAAATACACTTGGTTATCATCGCCTGTTTTCATGCTCATTACAATAAGAATAGTCACAAACAATAACATCACTAATCGTGATTTTTAGAAAAACATATATATCCATTCAAAGTTCCGATTCCTATACCGAACATTCTTAGCTAGATATTTGAATTTGTATAATTGCAAATTGCTAAAGTCGAGAAAATCTTATGGTGATGATTATCTAAAAAATCTTTACAAAACAATTTCATTAATTTACTTGTATGATTCATGAAAGACAATGAGATGAAAATCGGTACTGTTTTGTGCCAGATTTCAACGAGAAACAGCTTACTGCCATTGAAGCATTTACCTTTCAATTATCAGGTTCAGATGCACTTTTCCTATGTTGCCTGAGTTACATGAAACATGTGTACTTGGTAAATATGTTTTAGGTACGTATCCTTAAGCGTAAATGATTTCAAATGAAAGATTAAGAAAGGAAATTTATTTAGCAGGTTCTACATGGACCGAAATACACAGATAAGACACTGTTCCTTATCTTCCCTGATGCTATTATTAATAAATAAGTGGAGTTATGGCGACCAAGAGATTGTTTAAATGAAAGTACTGAAAAAAAACCAAACGAAAAATGTGGTTAAGTCACAAATTTGAAGATTGACTGTCCTTTTGAAACCTATTATATTTAATATGCAATATCGGCGAATCATCCAAAATATTACTATTATTAATTAGATGTGTTCGTTGTAGAATTATGAAGATACTGATTATCAAAAATGATAACAAAGGCGATTTATTAGATAATGATACACTATCAAAAAATGTCAGCTAGACATTGTGATGCTCTCTACAAATACTCATGACTGAAGCAGAAGGCAATTAACAGTTACTAATGATTTGTAATCAAACGAAATAGTGTGGGTATTTTGGTTACTCTTTCCACTTTTACACTAAAGAATAATGCATCCATACATTTTAAATGACATCGTTTCAATAATGAAATAATAATAATTAACGGTAATACAACAATGTATAAAACATAAAATGGTCTGTCATAAACAATTTCCCATATTGATTGCAATTTATGTATTTACCTAACAAATCAACACCGAAAAAAAACAATTATTCAATAAATTAAAATTAATAACTAGAAATAATTATTTTACTATTACTATTATTAACATAATTTTACAATAATTATTTATACCACTTTTTAGAAATATTAATATAAATTAAACTGACAACTTACTTGAATAGTAACATTGTCAGTTATGGTTAATTCTAGAAAATAAAACGGGAAATATCGTAAAAATAACAATTATATATATATATATATATATATATATATATATATATATATATATATATATATATACAGAAAAAGATAGTTTAATTGACTAGGAAAATAAATACAAGAATAATAATTAAGATATTAGATAGTTATTTAACTGGGAAAAGTGAGGAACAAACAGGAAGTCATTAAAATTCATAAATAGCATTGAATAACATGCAACCTATACATTATCTTATTCCGTCAGTCATCTTCGATGTAATAGTTGGCAGAATTATATATCTGTTTAAGTTGGCATATATAATTATCGGCTTAGAGAAAGAGAAAATTTACAGGATGAAAAGGAAAATAGATTAATTAGTTTGAGCCGTGATAGAAAGTTAAACATACGAAGCACAAGTTATTTGTATAGAATTGCACAAGTATATACAGTTGACGAGTCCCAAACGAAATGCGCATCCTGGATTCCTGTTGGAGTGACCCAGAAAATTTCTCGCAAAGGTCAAACAAGGATCAGGAAAACGCTAAGAAGTGTTTCTTCCAATCAGTGTTCACTTGAAGTTTTAGCCAGAAATATCAAGAGAGCGAAACGTCACATGCAGAGGTTCTGATTGACTGATTGCTACACTGTTACTATGTTTAGTAGCATTCCAGAATCTTCTAGCAACCCAAGGACATTTAAAATATTATTAAAAAAAACCTGTATTTTCTGTATTGAAATGAACCTTGGAGTAAAGTACTTCTCGTAGACTTTGCGCCTTCTCTCTCGTTGTTCAGGTCGCTGTATATTTCTAGCTTGGGGGTTACAGAATAGCTTAGGAACCGAATATAGCGTTCAATTTGCAAGGCTTATCAGTTCCAGTTTTAGCCACCATATATCTCCGCTTATAAGAAGCACAGTTCGAAAGGAAGAAATCAAATAAGAGAAGTTATGAATGATAACTCAAAATCTAGAGGAAGATAGGTAATGAATCCGACTGAAATATGACAAACAGCTAATAATTTCATAGATATCATGTTAACTACCAGTATTTTTCCCAGATTACTTCAAACCCAATCAACACATAGTGTTGTGAACGAGAACATAGGTGGGACAACCAATGTATTTTAATACAAAATTACAGAATGTCTAGGTGAAATATTAGAACCATGTATTGAATACTTCAATGAATGAATGATCGAATCAAGTTATAACTGTTTTATAAAACAAAGAGGAAATTCATCTTGAAACTACATTGTTATACCAGACTCACTTTGTAGTTGATCTTCATTGACCATGTTATTCTGTTTTGCATCAGTTGGAGTATTACTATTAATTGTAGAACGACAAGTATTCAGCTGAGATTCTAATACACTTATACGATTACGCAACATCGTTATCTCATTCTCCTGTCTTGCCAGCTTCTCATCATATTGTTTACTTATCGTTGTAATTGTAGGATCAACAGGTTTACTATTTTGGTGATTATCACTAAATGAAGTACAATTCTTTACTCCATTAATACTACTGTCCAACTGGAATGTATGCATTACTTCATCTAAATAAACAAATGATCAATTAATCAGTAGAAGAGGTATCATATGAATGGCTTTTATATAGTTCAGAAAAGCTTCTTAACTAAACTCATTCACAATTTAAGTCTAGCTACAGCTAGGTGAAGTGTAACTGGCAGTAAAACGTATTACAATGAAAGTGATAATACAATATTTATAGTGTTTCTACGTATTTTACTAGCAATACTGTTTCAGACGCAAAGAATAAAACGAAAAATTAAAAAAACATATAATTTCCTATTTTGAAAGTTAGCGAAAAGACCAATCCACTTTATACACCAAAAGAAAGTAGGCTATCGACTAAGTATTCATTATTAAGCCAATTAATCGAAAACCTAAAATCAATTTTGTGCTTAGTTTATTTTGATGAGTCCGGTATTGTACCTGATCTTCAAACAATAATTTACGGGATCAAGATTTGGTTATAAACATGTAATTGGTTACTGATTTCTAAGCTATTACTAAATAAACATCAAAAGACACGTTCACCAACCAAATGTTTTATTTTGAAGTAAAACTTTGACAGATCATAACCAGGAATAGTATTTATTATTGATCAGGTACTATTGATCAACTCTCCTACTACTCATTTACATTTAGGACCCAACATAAAGAGTCCCTATCCAATAAGAAGTTTAAAACAAACTGATATTAATCAGTTTTGTTTAAATAATTTAATAACTGACTAAATTCATTAAAATATTTCTTCTATTTCATAAAATCATTAAAACAAAATTGTCAATAGTGTAAATCATTATCATATTTCAAAACAAAAGTAAATGAATCACTAAGGGAAACATATAAACACTTACATTCTAATCGTTTGAATAAACGTGTAAATGTATAATCAAATATTAAATCATCAGTAGACTGAACAGATATTTGAGGTTTTTTTGAGGCTGTAATAAATGATTCAGCTTTGGATATTTGACTTAGACGTTCTAAAATCATATCTATCCCGATACGTTTCTCCAGGGCAGTATATAATGTTGATCTAGAGTTTAAAGAGAAAAACAAAACAAGTCAATAAGATTAACAAACAAATGAACGATTGTATGACATTTTTCTTCAAATACTCTTACAATTGTCAACATCCTTTACACTAAAACGTAAATTTAACAATATTTAATCATATCAAAACCTTTTCGTATCTTAAACTCAGGACACCTTTTGAGAGTGATGACTTATGGTACCATATATGCTAACAAAACAAACGTATATGGAGTAGGTTTTAAAATTGAAACATGTGTGAGAAAGTGGATTACCCAAACCATTAAGTTACAACTTCATCATATTACGAACTTCGACTATTGATTTCATGGTTAAACAACTTCCCAGAACGAAATTCACAGTGAGTACAAAGTGCGACAGATTTCGATAGTTAGGGGTTTATAAACCACTGTCAGTATTACAAGAATACAAGTAAATTACTAACCATGTAAAAGTTCTTACACAAAATTATATGCTAGACATATTCAATTGTGAAAATTAACAATATCAAACGAATTTTCGAACCAGTGCAATTGGACAGGGTTTGAAAAGGGAACTCAGTGGTTTCCAGTCGGTTGACTGGACAACACATTTGATTATTATGCAAATCGACGAACTGAGCGGAATTAATGTAAATTCTATATTGAGAAATACAATAGTATGTATACACTCATTTGAAAAACGAGGATAGTAAAATCGACTATTAATTAAACACCAAAAATATAAACAATAACAAGTAATAAAAAACAATTAGCTTTTATTCATTTACTAATAAAAACATAATAAGTAAAAATGTTTTTCGAAATTTAAGTTCACATTTAGGTAACAGTAAATTAGATGTGAGAGCAAATCGTTTACTAAACGGTTGTAGGAACACAGATACCTTAGACAGGTGACACATAAAATATCAAGATATTTTTAGTTAAGATAGTTATAATCTTTTTTTTTCTAGAAAATACTACTCATTTACACAATTAGCAGAGTTATCAACGTAACATTTTAAATGAAACGGATATAACTATGCATAGCTTTTTCCCTAATGTGCTGCAATCATCATATATCACTTTACTTGTTGTAATGGGTTAAAATTCAAAATCTAACTTATTAAAAATTATTCAAAAAAATCTTTGTTCACGAAGGTAAGTTGATATAAAAAATGCAGATATTTTAAAAGCAAAATATCTTAGATCATGAAACTGATATATTGTTAACGACCAATCAAATTCAATCAGTGTTGCATGTTTGAAACATAAAAAGGATATTGTTAACTCTCATTTCTATTAGCTTCATTTGACGGTAGGGATTACCTGACTTAGTATCAAAGGAAAGGGAAGATATCAGAAATACCATCTATATACTTTATGTCAGCATTACAAGTTTAGTTAGGCTCCTTAAGTCGCTTGAATAGATAGAATTTAATTTTAAAAATCTTAATACAAATTGATATTTTTCCCTCAAATTATTTCGCCGTTGACCGCTTTTACTCATAATTCTAAGTAATTACAAGTGTTGTACATAATCTGATGACGGGTTGGATTTGATTTATTTGCTCATCAATACTGCAGATAAACTGCGGTATTACGTCATTTAAACGAATTAAGTTTTCAATTGTAGCTGGTTAAAGTTTGGATTATTGCGAGATAATCCATGCAGTTACTGTCTAACTGACTGACAAAGGCGTTTAAAAAACCAACATACCAGTTCATCAGTTCAGTTTGTAATACATTGTACATGAAATATTAATAAGAAAGGTATCAAACAACTTACAGGAATAATTCAAAAATGCAAGTCTCTTCAAAAATTAGGACAAAGGCAAGAGTAAATATAAACAAGCTAGTGATACTGGGTTTTGAGTGAATTTCCGTTTTTTCATCTTTCAATGTATATTCTTCCCGGTTACAATCCGAACTCCAATCACAGGGGTTTATGATATTCCAACCAAAAATCAGTAACTTCATGAAGAGATCCCATGTCTCTATCTAATTATCTTAACGCTTCTTCCAACCTACTTCAACTGGGGGAAAATATAATATCACAGTGTTCTGCGACTAAATACTTAAACTTTACGACTATTTCAGTTAATACAGGTTCACAACTGCGTCAACTAATTTCCTGTAAAACCCTAAGACACTATATTAATTACACGGCAGTTTCTTCGTGCAGGTAAAAAATCTGTAAAACAGATACTTTCAACGCATACACCTAAAATTCTATTAATTATCCTAAAAACCAATAAAATTGGAAATTGACCAAGTTATTATGTATACTATAGTTTTACTAACAAACGTGCCAGTGATGTAGATAAAATATTCATGTCAAGTTGTACCTCCTAGTGTCCACAACCATGAAATAAAACGTTTACCAATCAAAGCTCAAAAACTGTTACCTTATTTCGGTTAGACATTGAAGCCTCGTATAAATTAGAAAAACTTAACACTTTAAAAAAAAGAGAATATTCATATGACTAAATAATAACAACAAATAATTACCTTTCAAATCCATTTACATTCCCAGGATTGTAAATTACACAGATGCAAACTAATAATGTAGTCAAACCGTGAACTAATGCTTCATTTTCGTCATTATCCACTGCGCACGCTTCTGCAATAAGCGTCCATAAATACGAGCCACGATTCACTGATTCTGTCCGATCATCTCCTGTACCGGATGATGGATTTAAAAAACATCTTATTGCTTCAGAACAGTTTGTGAACCAAGTGCATAATAACTGCAGTAAACCCATGCGAGTTTGAAAACGATTACACTGTTTTAATTTGATAAATAAAGAAAAAGAAACAAAATACGTTGAGAAGTAATTACACTACGCGGTTGCGCGATCGAAATGAAGCAGCTAGATTCCAGCTTGTAAGCTACCGGGGTTAAAAGCAGAATTTTTCGATCAACACCACTTGAAAAATATGTCTTTTTCACGAGTGCGATATTTAAAATATAAGATCGCGTATGATAATACTGTTTGTAACTTATAATTTCTCAAATAGTTTCCTATCCTATGTCAATAAATAGCAGTAGTATATGAAGCCGAAAATTGGTATAACAGTTTTATTACGTGAAACAGAATAATGACTACGGTTTTATGACAATGCATATAAGCTGAATATCAAATCTTAGGGAAAAAATTCATGTAAACATTAAGTTATAGTTTCGTAGAACGCTTGCCGTCTTATATATAAGCAGCTACAGTAAGTGAAACTGAAACTTTAGCCGACAGACTTAATCCAAAGAAAAGATCAATAAATGCGGTTTTATGACAACGTAGATAGACATAAGTAAAGATATCAACAAACAACAGTGTTATGACAACTTCCTCCGTATCGGTAAATAATTGTCTAATTAGAACTGAGAAAAACTACAAATAGGAGAGACAAAACATTTCCGCAGTTTGCTGATATCATTGGATACAGACCTCTGTTTTCTTGAAAAGAAACGTGTTTTACTGTCCTAAATAGGCACACCTCAGAGTTCTAAACAAGACCAACACAATCATCCACATTTATGCTGATACTGTCAGTGCTGTGATAAATGAGGCCAATTCATCAGAAGATTTGCGTAACATAACACTATAAAATTCACGACACTTCAAGCTCCTCCATTTAGAAAATTTGTTGAAATAAAGGATTAAAACGAACTAGAACAGTTGAACAAACAGTGAATAATATGGTTACGATACCTAGAAGACTTAATATATTCCCCTAATTGTAATTTAAATTTCTAAATCCTCAACTACGTTCACCAATTCGTAAGATCACGCAGTTCCCAGTCTATCTTCGTTAACAAATACACTGCTATAAGATGATCCTCAGCTATAACTTATCACAGATAATGTTTTTATCTTTACGAGCCGACCTTCAGATGCAGCAGTGCAAAGGGCAACTTTGAGCAACTACGCGACGAAGATACAGGAAAAAACAAACACAATTAATATGAGTTGAGAAGCTCATTGCCATTAAGCCTTTTTTAATGACTTAATAAATGTTACACAACTAAAATCCTAACTGGCAAAACTGGTAGTTGGAGTTACCACAAACACTCATATTTTCCTATACCTATCCGGAGCCGCAAAATAAAAACCTCAAGAAAACCAAGTGAGTTTTAAATCTCCATCAGCTGTTGACCAGATATTTTCTGACCCATACTCTTTGATACATACCTTATATAGATTCCTGAACACAAAGATATTCGAATTTTCATGTCGAACGGTTTTGTGGTAATATCTTCAACCGAAACGAGTCCAACACTTACATCACACTAGCACTGAAGACTAACTACTCGGAAAGTTGTACTTATATATAATGATTGTGGCGAATTAATGTTTGAAGCGGTTACGTCTGACAATATTCATTATAGATAATCACACAAAATCTTATCCAATTTTGAGTAACATTAAAGTTCCTTTGCCCAACTTCACAATGACTGGTCTACTTGAAGAACTGATAAATAGCCTAAAATATGCAGAAGACATGATCCTCTAAGTTGAAGATGTTGGAAAAATGAAAAATCTTTTGGATACCATAAAGGATAATGTAAGGATTTTGGAATGTGTTTTTCGACTATAACTTAAATTCAAATGGAGCATCACATTAGCATGTAGTTCAGCAACTGACAGTGAAATAGTTAAGTCTGTTTACTATTGTACAGCCGTTACTTAAGTTGGCCTGCTATACTACTTTGTCTGGGACTTGTTAACAAAAGGAGGTAAGGTTGATATTAATAACAACTAATGGGATTTATGCGAATAAGTAGGAAATTTTTTGTTAGGACCAGAGATTTTAAATAACAGCTCAAAATCCGTTGGAGTGAAGCAAATTAACTCACATTTTTTATCTTTTTGGTTTGCATTATCATTTTCCAGCCCTTTTCTTTTAGATTTTTATTACTTCTGATTTCAAACCTGAGATTTTTTCTCCACTTGATATATATATATATATATATATATATATATATATATATATATATATATCGATTGAAAGTAAGTTAACAAAGACCACTAGAAGTGTAAAATGACATAAGAACTATTCAGAGGATTGATTATTGATTAGATAATCAAATGATAGTATATTCAGTCATCCAGGTTACGGTTTTTATCGTCATTCTATCTGAATCCACTAGCATTCAATAACGTAAGGTATACACCCCCTACACATGCACACATGTTGTAAGTATCTTTTCATAAAAAATAAGGTAGAACTAAGCAAAATGGAGAAGAAAACGTAGATGCCCACTTCCTTCTTTCCTTGTCTGTTCCCATATTATTTGATAATAAGAAATAATAACAAAAAAGAACTTCAGATACCACGCTAAAAGTGAATTGAACAAGTGTAGAATAGATACAACTCCACTTCAGCTGCAGAACCATTGAAAACTAGAGAGTTTTAGCATTCGTTCAATTGGGAAGCTACACGTCGAGATTCTGGAATGTTCTTTCAAACGATGATTGGATGGAATGTCTTCGGCTCTTCCAGAACTTCCTTGAGTTAACCGGGAGCCCTCCCCACATATACTAACAAAGATTGATCAATAAGAATATTTTCTAGCTGAACCTTGATTTTGACAAACATTTCCACCAAAAACTTGGCTAACCCATACTAATAAAAACATATTTGTTTGGATTAATCTAGACCGATGTTTTAGAACTAACCTATCAGCTCGGTACACTATAATACTTATTCCACTTCAAAGTTATAAAGGGTTTTTTAATGAACACACACCTTAAATCTCATGAAAAAGATAATTTCGTAGATGGGAATGATAGTTCTCGAAAATCAATTGGAATTGTTAACTTCTGACTATCAAATAAAAAAATCTGAAGAATTTCCTCATATAATAAAATTTTAATCTGAATTAACAATTACTAACTTGTTGTTGCCATATAAAGCACTGATGAAAAAGGGTAACAGGTAGAGCTCCTTCATTAGGAGATAAATGTACGCGCAAAAGTTCTTCTTTAAGCTGTACATTATCATGGATACAATGAAGAAGAGCTATTGAAGAAAACCAAGCTGATGAATCACTGGAAAACAATCCTCCACAAAGCAACTGACCAGCGCTAACACCAAGCTGTGGAACTGAAATCAAAACTAAATGACTACTTTTAAGTGGCAATGAGCATCAGTTAATAGATATCAATACTAAAGTTAGAATTGACAAATTTAAATAAATTGGGTATTTCATAAAATTTTAATAATAAAATCGAAAGAAATATCTTGGATTGGTACCGTAGTTTTGCCTTACTGATATGGTAGGACAGAACAATTGTAACCTATCTTAAAACTACACAAAATGAAAATCCCCCATAAAACAACAAAAACTCTTTCAGATGCTTTGGTTCAAACCAAGCTTTAGAAACTAGTAGTCACTTAATAAATATCCAATGATTCTGATAAGTTAAACGATACGATGTAACACTGTACTTAAGATGATTTTTCTCATTTGGAGTTTATAAACACAAAGAGTAATATGAGACACTTAGCCTAATGAATATACAACATACGTGTTTAACAGGACTTAAGAAATATTAGTGACTGAATAGCTATCGACCGTGGCTACCTTTCTAGTAAGTTATTAATGAATATTATCAATTTTTATCCACGGCTTTATTGAGTTAATCTTTGAATTTAGTGATGCAGTCTAAATTGAAGTCAACAGCTTTTGTCCTATAAAGACAATTCATTGTATAGTTGACGATTTCATTTTAAGACAATTCAACATTTTAGCATTTAACTAAACATACCATCATTAGGTTTAGGCAGCAATGTCATCACAATTGCATTCTGTCCCTGATGATTGGAAGCAAGATAACATTGAAAGCAGTATAGCGCAGCTACACGCACAACTACAGATTGATGCTTATTTAACATAGATACGAGTAGCACATTCACAGCAGATTGAGGGGGCTCTGAAGGTGTAACTAAATTTGCTAAATATTCTTGATTTCTTGGGCATCCACGTATTGAGTCCGCTAAAGCATAGATTGATTTTGTTAGGACATCTGCTGGAACACCACTAATCATCACAATATTACATAGTTTTTCTAGAAGACCACAATCATAAATCACATTCTGGCAGTTTCGCGTTAATTGAGCTTTATTACAAGGCGCTACCAAGGTTTGAACAACCTATTTTTTTAATTTCAAATACAAACAGATAATCATCATTAACTTGGTACGTATAACGTACGAAAACAAAAATAAGTAAATGTTTAATGAAACAAACAACACTTTACTACTAAAGTATATTGGAAACGAAATAACTGAAAATATGCGTTACCTGTTGCGGAATAACACACTGATTCGAAAATATTTTTCAAATCTTGGATATGGAAATAAAAGCTAAATCTTGGCACCTTAGTCTTTTGCATATGACTGGTAACAAACTATGATCGTTGAATACTGTGAAGAAGGAATTTAAAATTTCATTTATACTTGTTATGGCTAAAAGATGAGTACATAAACCTGTAATTTGCAAATGAATCATATTAGAATAAAATGATCTCTCAAACAGAAGTTGATGGACCCGCACTATTAAACCACATATTTTAATGAATATCCACTAATCCAGTGAAACAAATGTGCTGTAAATAGAATTGTCAAGATAATTTCAAAGGGGGGAAATATTATCTTACAAAGTTTTACAGAAGCAGCTTATAAGCCACCGGAAAAAAATTCGACATATGTACACCTTAAAAAGGACAAATAAATTGTGTGCATCTAATGAGATAGTCAGTTGACTTTAATATTATAAATAAGAAATACCAGATTTACAAAAGTACTCCAATATAAAAGTAATAAGTCTTTTTATAAATATTGATGTGTTGAAAAATTTCAATCACTTATGTACGAATGTGTTGAAAATTTCAAAGAAATTTTAGCAGAGAAAGAGGTATAAAACTCAATAAATTAAACGATTGAAAAGCCTGAATGCAACTGGAAGAATTTGATAATTACATTCGAAACAACACTTACCTGCATAGCTACCTCCGCATTGACAACTTTCTGTGCAGACCAAAGGTGTGACTGTGTACTTTCAGTAGAATGCAAGTCAAATAAAAGCGAAAGACGCTGAATAAAATTCCCTTCTGCAAACAAGACTTGATTAGATGGATTACCGTCTAACAATTGGAATAACAAACGAAGACAATCTTCTACAACCACACTACCATCACACAGACCTTCAGAATATATGATTTTCAGTAACCAATCGAAAGCATTTTCAAAGGCTACTATTTTCTGGATGTTAGCATTTGCTTTGGTGAGTTCCGTTAGAAGAAGTATGACCTGTGATAAAACAAAACTTCGAAATGTGAATAAAAATGTTTTGAATAAGAATAATGATAAAAATTTAACGAATTAAACAGTGAATATAGTCTAGTAGGATTGCACCTCCTTAAAGTATGAGGCCAAGACAATGAATTCCTTCAAAGTTTTAAAAATCACAAGTATAACAAAAGTGATCGATACGTGTAAAAAACTAGAATTCATTTAACGAAGGGGATTAAACTGGTAGGCACTATCTTTTATCATAGTTTACTGTCAAACTCACATCATTCCGCAAAACTTCATGAGTGTCTGAAAGTATATCCACAAGTTTTGAAACTCCGGTACGACACTGAAGGAGAGCATTTTGAGTATCTTTTAGACGATTGATAGAAAGCACCGTAAGCAACCGCATAGCGTTCCGTCGAATAAAACTCTCAGGTGCCTGGTAATAAAACAAGTATGAATAACCATATAACACAATTTAATTAGAAGTATTGGGAAAAGTGACTGACTTTTACGATTACAAAATAAAACATTAGAGTACTTTATTTGACAAAATATTTTAAAAAAAACTATGATGTATCAAAAACTAACTAGTTTCAAGACTTAGTTATTCTTGGCATTTCATTAACGAACGGTCGATGGGAGTACGTTTGTATAGAAATAAATGTATTTGTTAGTAAAAAGGAATATTTTCGTGTGTGGAAGGTCAACTAGATTTTCATCTCCCAAAATGTTTATATTTTTCATTGCGTCAAACTACACAGATTCTGATACCAGGTTTCTTTTTAGTCATCACAAAAACGAGTAATTGGATGCGAAGTACACAGTTTCTGTTTCTCTAGAATGAGACAAGACCTCACCATAATATTGTTATCCAGTAGCTAGAACAAAAGGTTCCTACAACCGGAAACAAAATATCTGTGAATTTTCGCTTAATTTTAAAATCCTTAATAACGGTGATTTCGACTACAGACCAACTGTTGCTGCTAATTATTACCGATAAAAAACACATAATGACCAAAAATTTTGTGTTGAGAGAGTTCTCACTATTATTATTCAGGTTTTCTGCATTTTCGCCTCGCAATCAGAAATTTTGAATTAATAAATAAAAAGCCTATTTCCACTATCTGTGCTCAGCTATTTAAATAAACATTTCACCAGTTTGTGAATCAGTAACACTGTTTTGAGTAATGTTTCACGACCCCTGTAGAACTAAAACCCTTTTTTCAAATGACGTTTATTACTGATAAAAGGGAACCTAATTCCACTAGGAGTTTGCAGAACTAGAAATGTAGCTGTATACTCAACTTTTTCTGTTAGCGCAAATTCGGTCTACCTGTGTTAATAGGGTATGACGACTTGAACCGATATACACATATGCCAGATTTTACGCTACGCTTGACTGACTGGTGCCTTAAGTCTACCAGAAGTATATTGGGTAGCGTTTCCGGTATGCCGACAAACCTTTAAAAGGAATTTATTCCCAACCGAAAGATAACACGGGTGCCAATATATTCAATAAATAGGACGGCATGGGAGTCCTGAATTCCACTGCTAGCTACAATCTAAATGTGATAAGAATCTGAGGCGGTCATTTTGTACATTAAAATATGGAAATTGTAACCTTGCAACATACGGTAATGTTCAGGAATTTGATAAAGAATGATAATGGAATCATCATATCCCCAAAATGAAGCGTGATTTACTCCATATTAGTGGTTTGGTTTAGTGTTTTGGATAGTCTGTATAGTGTATAATTAGTAAACAATTTATATGTACCCGTCACCAAACTGAAAGTCATAGGATGTTTAGCTTTTTAAATGTAGCGAAAATTGTCAGTTTGCCATATTTCACTCAGCTTCTTGACCTGAGCACTATCCCAATTGTTGGAATTGATCAAAGCGATATTTAGTTTTACTGTGTAAAACGATTTCGATAGATGGGGATTACTTTCAGAAGACAGCTTCATTCGTATTTTCATTGTTAACTGGAACATAGCTTGTAATAATGGAATAAAATAAGATAGTTGGACATGGAAGCATTCAACATTTTCTAACCGAGCTATCAACTTTACCCAACCTCAATGACATTGGCTTTTAGGGCTGGTAGTTTGAATACGCTACAACACCCTGTCTCTGGATACAACTCACCTTCACTTTAAAGCAAACAGCTTTCGCAGTCCGTATGTCAACTCTGGGATTTTAAAATCAACAGAGCAATTCACACTAATATATAGGAAATTCTCCCCGAATTAACTGTGTTTGACGGTTGCAAAGAACTCATATAAAATATGCTTAAGAATCAGATGTGTATCAAGGGATAAAATTACCCCAATAGCAAACACATATAAAGGAACTCCGTCTTCATTTCACCGCCCGGAATTAGTCCTAAAATTTCATTCAATACTGATACCGCTGAATTTAAACCTCACTACTGTACGATCTCTAGTGAAAGATACATGTGAATAAATCCCAAAAACACTTAGTTACATTCAATCAGTATGCCATAAAGACCTGGAACAAATAAGCATCTACTCAAATTACCAAACATCAGAACACTGACATGGCAACAGCAATATTCAGTGGTAGCAGCGTCTTTATTAGTAGAAGACTGAAACTAAAGAATATAGTTGGAAAGAAAGGGTGAATTAGAGAAATAAGCACAAAATGACGGTGAGATTCAAGATCTAAAGGAAGCTAAGGAACAGGTGCTCTTGTTCATTTTTCGTATTGTTTTGAATTATCAACGACGACTTGCCAGATTTAACAAAAACATTGCGGTCACTAAGGCAACCAAGTTCCAAAACATAACAGATCAGGATCAAGTCAAAAGTGAGGTATGCTGAGCCGGTGAGACTAACTAATGGATAACCTTTGAGCAAAACCGAAGTGACCTTGAGAATACTCACCTACTTACTAGGACTAAGTGAGGGCTATAAACCAGTGTGAGGAATAAGGATTATGATTCACAGTTATTGAATGAGGTTAAGAACTAGATTTACAGCTTCGATCACGAACTGACATCGGTCAAAATGCCGAAACGCTATCTAGCCAAACGGGTGAGTGAATTTCTCACCAAAATCCAGGACGTACGACCCTAAATCTGATTGATTCCCCCATAAGATATGGCCTTGCCAGCTTGTTGTATTGTTGTATAATTAAATAAGCGCATTGTTGCCCTAACTAATCTTCGATAAGTACTGTGAAACAATACAATATGTTTACCATGTTCATATGAGACTACTGGCTTAGGAAAATGAAGTGAACTGATAATAAGGTCAACTTACATCCAAAAGTGACAATAAAGTTTGGTAATTTTCAGTGTTCTTCATATACATTTCCGTGAACTGTACACCCAGGTCAGTTGGTATATTGACTAACTCATGAGGTTCAACTACGGAACTTAAAAACTGGGAAGAACAAACCTTGTTCGCTTATTTCATCGTTCATCACAGAATAAAGGCCTTCCAAGGCGTAGCATAAACTATCCGAATCCTCCCTAAAGAAGGTGAATTATAGGCATTAAACGCTCGTAACAAACCAATCATTTTTCAGGACTGAAGAGAAGATAATCATTGCTTGGGTTCCAACCTCCAATCGGTACTTCTAAACATCTAGATATATAAAGATTAAAAATGTTTGCTTGCCTTAGAAATTGCTTTCAGGGCCCGTAAAGCATCCCTCTTGTCATCAATTCTAGTTGAAGACTGGTAGCGATCTACAAGCTTATCCACCTTTGACCAGTGTAAAAACCTTGCAAAAACGTACAATATCAGCTCCAACAACCTCGTCTGATTCCGTCGAACCACCTAAATATTTTCTAAATATTTCCATTTCTGATGAGCTGGAGAGGAGTAACGAAGTAAGGGAAAGACCCGCGTAGTCAAACGGTTCAAATGGTTGTGGATGGAATAGAAGAAGCTTTCGCATAACAGGCTTCCGTGTCTAGTAGCAGGGGATCACCAATACCTCTAGGCAGGAACCCGGGTACATTATCTATAATAGATTAGGAAAAAAGAAATTGGCAGCTCATAATAAGATGTCATCCCAAGTCCGTAAGAATACGTCAAGTTTCCTCTTAAAGGACTCCTGGGAAGTCGTCTGCACTAGCTCATTCGGCAGCAAATTCCAGAGTTTGACAACTCTTAAGGAGTAGAAGTTGTGTCTACAGTCCGTTCTGCTATGTTGTATCTCTAATTTCTGGGTGTTACCCCTTAGGTTGGTATTGGGACTAAGCTTAAGTAGGTGTTTCAGGGGATGTCCAGAAGTGGCAAGGATACTGAAAGCCATCGGTGGGTCAACCCTGAGATGCCTGTGCTCTAATGTGTAAAGGTTAAGTGATTGGAGGCGCTCTTCATGAGGTTTGAATTTGAGTCCCCGAGTTGATTTCGTGGCTCGACGTTGGATACGCTCCACAGTGTCCTAATCCTTTTTGAGTGAGTCGGTAATACTATGTTTCCGTACTCTGAATGGAGACAAATAAAACTGTCGAAGATTATATGGAAAGTTCTTCCGTCAAACTGGCCAAAAATGCGCTTCAATGTTAATAGTGCAAGGTTTGCTCGAAAGGCATTTTTGTCACAGCGTAAAACTTCAAATCGTAGGGCACCAGGACTCCTAAATCTTTTTCGACTCGGGATACTACTAGAGAGGGATTTCTTAAAATGTAATTGTAGTCTGTGACATGTCGCATATGAACCACTTTACACTTTGAAGTGTTAAAGGTAAGTCCGTTGTCGTCTAACCAACTTTGAAGTCGAGTCAGATCCTCCTGAAGTGCCTGTATATCATCTTCGTTGAGTATTTCTCTCCAACGTTTCGTGTCATCGGCAAAAAGTAATGTCTGATGACGCCTGTTGTGGAAGATCATTTAGATAGATCAAGAAGAGGAGATGTCCTAGTACTGAGCCCTGGGGGCCCCACTAGGACATTCCATAGTCTGAGATAAAGTGAAGTCAACGCTGACCTTAAACTTTCAATTTTTCAGGTATGAAATGATCTGATACCCAGTCTTTTGAGCTCACTGCTAAAACATATATGATTAACTGCATCAAAAGCTTTCGAGAAATCAAGGTAAATGATATCAACCTCTCCCCTGCGATCAAGGATGCTTGTCCATCTGTCCACCTCAGTCAGCAGGTTGGTTATACAAGAGTAACCCTTCCCGAAACCATGCTGTTGGGGTGAGAAGAAATTTAAGGACAGTAAATAGTCATGTATGCATTGCATATCAGGGACTCCATGATTTTTGAAGGTATAGAGAGAAGAGCCTTCGGTCTGTAACTTGAAGGTTCGCTGCGTCGACCTCCTTTGAAAATTGGTGTGATGTGAGCCAGCTCCCAATTTTCCGGTAGTTTGCCTCAGCTTAGCAAATGTGAGAAAATCACGTTAAGCGGTGTTGACAGGATTGAGGCTGCTTCCCTCAGTATAGCACAATGGGCCATATCTGGGCTAGGAGAAGTGTCTTTTTAGGTGCTGCAGTTTCCAGAACACCAATTCAGCGCCCAGATTCACTTCGGAAAGTCCTGTGCAGTTGTAGATGAAGTTGTCATCAGTATAGTTGATGTAGGTCGGTTGAAATGTCCGAGAGTATTGTTCAGCCGAAAGGTTAGCGGCGTCGCCGTCGTCATTTGTCGGGCGATTAGGACCTAGCAGTCATACTCAATCAACAACATAATTGTAAACCATCACTATAAAACACTGGATTCTTTCTATACAACGCCTCAGAGTTAAAAAACAGTTCAGTATATTTGATAGTGGCCAACAATATTATTCTAGAAGCTGATGATACATCATATGTACTTTTTGTTGCAATATCAAAATTGTGTCGAACGTGATATTTTTCAATTCGTTTAACGGTCAAAGTCTATATTTTGAAGAACTATTTTTAATACTTCGTAGCCTCTGTCTATAATTATATTATATTTGTGTTTACATCGTAGAGACTAGTCCAGGTTCCATGACATGTGGGTAATTCTGTACTGGAATTGTGGTAGTCTGATCAAAGATCATAAGTGATTTCTAGGCGCGTCTTGTGTTAGCTAAATGGTAAATAAGAAGTTTTAAAACACAGTAAGTCTTATACACTGTTTATTCCAAATCAGATAACAAAGTCATTTTATGTCATTATAATTTAACCAGCTCTTAGTGTATTATCAATACAGTCGTTTGGTTGTTTATATCAAATCGAGAATTATTGGGTATAAAATTATTTATGAATTAATAGCGTTGCTCAAAGATTTTGGAAGAAACTGAATGTGAAAGGTCTATGAAAACGAAAATATAATGTAATGTTGGAGGAAGGAAGTTAATGTGTGTCATGGTGCCATGTCACATTAGTTCATGAAGTAATGCAGAAAGTTAATCGATGTGTGCCGTTTTCTAATCTCAACTCTAATGCATTAAATGCTGTTGCTAATAGCGAGCATTTTGGATCTTTCAAACTGTGGAAGGTGATTCACGGATTGTTGGACAATTGCAAAAATTGAAAGGAATCAAATATGTTCCTGTAGTGGCTGATACAAATATGTATTTACAAACAGCATATATACACCCAACTGCATACCGATTTTGGAATACAACATAAGAGTAAGTATTTGACACTAAATTCTACTAGTCCAATCTTTTTAGACACTTTCTGTAGTTTTGTGATTAATTCTAGATTTGTTTCTTTATAAGTTTCGTATAAATCTTTAAGGAAGCAGCGAAGATTAGTAGTCCATGAGGTGGATTTTAAGCATCTTTTGTTCTTTGATCTGAATGATTTACTCCAATAAGGAGTAAATTGCTAGAATCCCTCCACAACGGACTAGCTTCTTGCTATGTTGACCTACAATTTCGGAAAACATCCCTATGAACTACAAATGTACTCAAATAAGAGTTCGAATACTCAATTCAGTGCACGATCTAAGCATTACTTTCACGGGAAGCCTAAAGTTGGGAGCACATGCCTCATTACTTATTTCTAAATTTAGACGGCTAATTGGTCCAATAATGAAATTTTTCTTCACAACAGAGGCTATGATTACTCTTTACAAAACATGTATACGACCCTTCCTTCAATATTTCTCCTTTATCTTCTCAAACATGAATACCACAGACAAGATAGGAGTAGAAGATATCCAAAGACGCTTCACAAGCCGACTGCTAGGATGTGACTCCATTTGCGAATAAACAGATGGATGTGAGCACCTCTCCCTAGAACCTTCATGGTATAATCAGCTAAGGAACAATCTATTATTTCTCTACAAAGCAATATATGGACTCACATTTCTAACTTTCTGCCCAACTATGATTCATGACGCAGTCTACAGAATCAGAAACAACGCATATACGCTGCCTACTGTAAAACACCGAAAACTATTGTGTTGTAAGTTTTTCACAGTACGGTATAGCTTATTATTATGGAGTAGATTGCCAATTCCTATCCGTAACTGTGACACTATGATCAAGTTCAAAAGACTAATAGCACTATAACTTGACAACAAAGAGCTTCACCAACTATTCCCTGAACTTCTTCCACCAATGAGGCATTTTATTATGGACCACTTAATATCCAGACCGACCATGAATATAATGGACCTCAATTGTCATTAATATGAACATAACCAAATGATAGAACACATTTTTTACTCTCCCGATATTCATTGCTTATCAATTATGCCCCCACGCTCCTAATCCTCACTTTCAGATTCAGAATCTTCCTGATGCGTATTCTACTTGGGAGTCATGTCCTTTTTTCTATTATGCGTAGAAAGATAACTCACTAATCTCATCGAAGCTGATCAACTATGGCCGACCACAAGAAGCTCATGATGTTCAAATTCTTGTGGGTTGCTCAATGTTTTGTTTTCTTATTTTGAAAACTTTACAATTCTAAACTCTTGCATATTACTTCGTTTGTTATCTTTTCTTACCATCTCCAAACCACATATAAACTGACCTGTGTTGTTTCAAACTTTTACCATTAGTTATCTTCATTGCGGTGAGATATACTAAATAGATATCTAACCCACAATACAGAAATTTCAACCATCTGCTCTGATTTGGTAGTAACATGGAACTAGTGGAGACGGTGTATTCCAATAAGTAGCTTGGATTCAAGTAATATTCATATACACCACAAACGTAAGAGGGCCTAACACCACAAAAGAAGGGCGAGTGGCGTTACTGACCAGCAAACCTGATGGTGGGGAGATAACGTCGATACACCCATGTCTGTAAGGCAGAACATTTTGTTAAACTACGGCTTCTTATGGTCACGTGGGATGTCACGAAACAATGATATTAATGTTAATTTGTTATACAAAATACCTCTTTAAATTGTGTTCGTGACGTAGAATTGGTTTCACTTCCTACCGAGCAATCCTATTACAAGCAAAAATAGACAATTTGCTGAAAATGAAACCTGCTCATGGCCCTGTAAATCAATAAAAATTAAAGTGAGCTGAAATAGCTTCGACGAAAAGGGAAGATAGCCATTTGTGTATCAAAACACCATTTCCAGTACTAAATTTTAAAACTCCACGTAGTCCCATACTTCGGGCTTTTTTGATCCACCTCCATTTATACAGTTCTTTGTCCATTCATACCATATTTACACTCGTTTTCTTTAACCTACTACAATGCTCTTGCTTAAAAAGTGCCTGAATAATATAATTTAGATTGAGTAGTCATACCTACACTATTTCACCACAAAGGACTCAATTTCAATGTGCATGAACATTGTATGCTTTGCTTCTCGTCCCTTCTTTTTCTTACCCTCTTTCTCAGCCTTCTCAAGATAGGCCACTGACAACGCATATGGAGAGGGTGACTTCGTCCTGCGCCATCAATAATGACTAAGATGTTCCAGAGGGATATAAGGTCACGGTTTATAGAAGCTCTCAAATTTACTCACGACTATCAGTTGCACGTCGCAACGCAACCTCCATAGAGCGCACCAGCCGTCACATTGACAATACGGATCTTACTAACATCATTATTTGCATTCATATGTGAAAAGTATTACCCCCCATACTTTTATGACCAATGTGTCTTATAAAATATCAAGTTAACTGAGTAACCCACCCTAGTGATCTTGGCTGTAAACTGACATGCAGACAGTTAGTTGAGAATAAATTATCATTATTATTATTGGTTCGGCAAGTTATTGTCCATGACTATGTGACCGTTATTTGCATGTCTTTTCGTTGTTTACAACTTAAACCTAATCTGTGACCATCAGGATGTTTATCATTTTCCTCATTGGCTGATAGATTAGATCAGTTTCGATATATATATATATATATAGTGATTAATGTGTCACGAGTGTTATGCTTCTAGAAATTCTGAAAGAACTCCGATAACTTTCTTCATATGGGACGATGTGCTGATAATTTTGTTAAGAAATGCTGAAAGCTTCACGATAAATTATTAATATGATTATCGGTCCCTCGACACATCAGACATTATTTTCATTCCTTCTTTTTCTTCTGAACATATTTTATTCCTATGCATCCAAAGTCTGTAACTAAAACCAAGTAAACAAATTGCCTTATATTGCACTTAAAAAAATTACCTTCTCAGATTCGTTTTGTCTTTATCATATAGATACATATAACACATAGAAGTTCATATTTGATTCTTTTGCAATTAATTGCGACTTCCGTAGCACCATTATAAATTATTATTGCACAAGTGTTTATACCAATGTTATGTTTAACTATAAATCCTATTACATGACTTTACATGTAGTCACCCGAGTGCACTAAAAACTAACGAAATTAATGGTTTGCTTCAAGAGTCGATATTTATTACACTCTTATTATCGTGGTTGAACCCATTCACTAAGTGTTCATTTATTTTCTCTTTCGTTTTTTCCTTCTAAATAAATATTATTCTTAAAACTCCGAAATTTGTAATTAAGACGATAACTTGCATTACACTTAAACCAACTTCTCACGCTCGTTTCATCTTCACCATACATATGTTGTACACATACATATTGATATTTGTACTTAATTGAGACTTCTATAACATCACTTCTAACTATGACTATACAAACACTTATCCTAACATCATATCTTACTGCAATAGTAAGTTATTTTTCTTGTTTTTTATTTTTTATTTTTGTTGCTCATTTGGTGGTACATACATTGTTGTTCATTCTTGTTCTGTGTTCATAAACAGGCTTATTAAACTATTTAAGTATTTCACATCTTTATTTCTTTTCTCTTATTTTTCCCTCTTTCCTTCGTTAAACTCAATTCACTATCCTTCTCAATTACACAGAACCTGATTTATTATTATTATTCTATTATCATTACTCTCTTTTCCGAATATGCCAAATATGATGCTAAAATTATTGAGACATGTGTGTTATTGCATTTTTGAAGAAACCCGAGGCGGTTTCTTCACAATTCTTATGTACCCATGAGATGATTGTGAATAATAATAATAACAATAATATTAATAATAACAATGACCATACAAGCCTCAAAGCTTAACATGAGATAACTGGGAAAATAGATGTTCTACATTTAACATAGAGGTGAAGTCGGGAATATTCAATTAAATTCACTCAGATGGCAGACGTGGTCATTCTGTATAACTTGTCTTTGCTCGCACTAAATATATTATTCCATCTTTAGCTTAGATGTGTTCTTTACAAACGCCAAACCTTATATCGCGGACGATACGACGAGTCAGAATACACAATGATGTGACTTCCACGTCCGATCTTGTTGATTAAGTTTTCACATTATGATATATCTGCAATTTTAGGATTGGGTATATTATTATAATAGTGCTAGTAACGAAGTAGACCAAAATTGTACAAACTTACCGTTATAATGATGTAATATATTTCTGCAGGGGCAGGTAAATGAAGTTTTTACAGGTATGATCTACAAATTACAACATTTGTTGGCTCACAGTATACTTCCCAAGTAGGGAAAAACAGAAAAACCGTGCAGATAACTCGGAGCCTTAATGATCGGGTTTATACTTTGGTATCACACTGAATACAGTCTTTAAGATATTTTCCAATGTAGCATCGCGTCCATGTTGCACACCAGATCCAATATCGCCATAATTGTGTTAGAATTCTGGTCGTGCTAAGTATTTATGCAATACAACTTCTCAAGCGTTCGGTTGTTATAAAGTAGACTCGTAGAGCACTTGGTGTAAACAATGACCTTGCGAAAACGCGTGCTTTAAGCTTGTTCCAGTCGTCAGACGTTTCATAGCTGTATTCTCAGAGCAAGTTTATGAGAAAAGAAAAACAGAGGGGCAGCAAGGCACTTGGATATGAACAATAAACAATACTTAACATTTTGTAGTGAAACAGACAGAGGTATGTTAAATTATTAAATTAAATCCATAATAGCTCTTGTTGTTAGAGTGAAATGTGATCAGAGACCTCAAATGAGAGAATGCAGTAATAAGGAACAATGAATTGTCATAATTAACAAGGTGTAGTAGGGTAAAATGATTGGAAGGAAGTCGAAGTTATAATAAGGATGGCCGTTTGTCAAAACGGAAAGTGCATTAAGAGAGTAAAGTGTTAAGAAAACTAATAACTATGCCTTTTATTGTCTGATTCGTTTATTTTTTTCATCTGGTGTCATCTACACAGCTCTAGTGTAAAAGTCCGAGTTAGCATGTTACAGATTGTCTTAATAAAATAGCTAATCCACCATAAAATTAAAAACATGGGTTTGAATGATGAGCGTAGAGAACAACCTCAATATCACAGATTGATTGGCTTATTCTCAATCATAAAGAGCCTGATACACACAAAATGTTCTTCCCCACAAACACGGATGGATTGAAGTCAGCACCCTCACCATCAGTGCTTCCTGGTCAGTAACCCCGCCCTCCCTCATTTTGTAATGTCATTTTTGAACAAATATTATACCCCACACGATGATCTATGCTTCACAACCTGCTGAAAAACACTATTTCTCTATGTACCATTTTACAAGCTTGTCAGGTAGTTACAAGCTTTGGACTGTGGGTGGGGCATTGATGCAGTGCCTTAATTGACTGAAGTATAAAGTATAGTTTGCCAATCAGAGTATAAGCATTAAGAAGGGTATATTGTAGGATAGTTGTTTATTTAAGCAGGCGAAAAAAGTATAGAAGTATATGAGTTGTAGATAAGTTAACGAGCGGAGAAATAATATTAAATGCTAGTCAACATAGTGTACAGAAGAGTAAAAAGCTAATAAACAATAAAAAGGAAAAAACACTTACTTTATGCTGATGCTATTTTGTGTTGCCCTAACCAGTAGATGGGTAACAGGCTCCACAGATGCAAGACCACTGGTAGTAGGCAGTCGTTTGTGTGGTTCTTTTGACTTTTTAGTGTGGTAGTGATTGTTCCTTAGCGACCGAGTTTTGTCCAACAGTATCGATAGGTCCAGTGAGTTACCTGTCTACTTCAAGTGGAGAAATAGTGTGGGAAAAGTAACTAATACAACTGCAAAGTAGGAAAATTAGGCAAACTGAGCTTGAGTCCATTTTGGTCTAGACATGAAGAGAGCCTATGATGTCTGAGTGGGGTGCAGATGTGTTTGTACGTGCTAGATCAGTGCAAGTGAAGGCTTGATCAAGCGATTTTACAAACGTATGTAATTCATCTGCCATGCGAGTTTCGGAGAGAGGACTGTTCCATATTATTGCATACTTGATGAGGAAGAAGTTTTCCCGAGTTTTCGATCTGTATTTCTCACCTTTGACGGTAGATACTTTGTTTCGAAGTTCGTATTCATGTTAATATCGGGCAAGAATTGTCTTACATGTTGAATAATTAAGGTTTTTGAGTAGTTTGAAGCAGAGGATTAAATTAGACCTGAGCCTTCTCTCCCAAAGGGGTTCTATTCCTAAGATTTGGCATCGGAAACTGTAGTCAATGACTGAGTCAGTCTTAAGTAATTTGCGGGTGAAGTCTCGTTGTATTCCTTCCACCTTTAGTATTTCAGATAGGCGTAAGTCGGAAAATAAGAACGGGCAGTATCCAGCGATAGGTCTTACACAAACTTCATAAAGAAGGATTTTAGATTCATTTCGATAGAAATTACGGAGAATGAAGCCTAGCAATTTCCGCATTTTAGATGATTGTTGCGTTGACTTTGTAATCCAATAATTACAGAACATATTTGGTGCATAGCACTGAAGTCTTTTGATATCGTACATCCCTTTTAGTTTTGCAGCTTAGACCTATTCTTTTGGCCGATAAAGAGAGTAATTGTTTTTAAAGCAATTCAGTGGGGATGGTAGTGTCCAGTGCAGATTTGGTGGCAGTATTGAATACTCCTAATGTTCCTAAGAGGTTATCACTGGTAATGAAGCTGCTCCAGTCAGAATGCTTTATTAAAATTCGTAAGTTTTCCCAGTCAGCGTTGTGATTTCATGTAGGCATGTGTACATGTTGTTGCCAACCGTGTATGTCTAAGGACCTAAGTATGCTTTCAAAGCACAATCGGCTAGAATGTATCTTCCAGTTAATGGTGGGAAGGTTGAAGTCACCAAAAACAATTTCGCGGACGAAATCAAGAGAAGCAGCCTTAGTAAATCAGTTTCAGTTTGGAAAGGACAGGAGGCTTGATGGCCCGTGTTAATCCTGGCACTGGTGGTCTCTCAGTTGATCCAACTTTCTTTTGAAAGAGTCGACGGATGGAGCCTCAAACACTCACTGAGGTAGTGAATTTCATTCGTCGATGATTCGATGGGAAAGTCGATAGTCAGCTGACAAGTAACTCGTTCTGGGCTTGTGAACTTTTCTGGAGTGTCCTCGTAATTTCTCTGTTTTGGAAGACAAAAAATGAGGGCACATCGGGTGCGAATTTATCACTAAGCAATTTGAAAACTGTAATCAAGTCTGTTATAACCCAGTGAAGATTAAGTTACAGGTGACTTCCGACGGGGGTTTTGGCAAAAAACTAATACAACAAGTGGTGACTCAGATTTTGGAAATAAATTAGCTGTTATAATTGCCGGTGATTTTTTGGAGTTAATACTATATTTGGCAGTAAAAAAATATGTCAATTTCTTTAGAACAGTTGCAGTTAATATTACAGCAACAGCACCAGCAGATGTTAGCCTTTCAACAACAACTAAACCAGTAGATGTTAGCCTTGCAACAACAACTATTTGTAACAGTTTTGGGAAGACTTTTCACTCAGCCAGAAAATAAGAAAACTATTTATGATGCAGATAATGGTGCAGTAATGGACATTTCAGAAGCATATCCTGTGGAGGATTCAAATCCTTCTATACCAGAAGGAAAACGTAATATTGGTAACGTGTCCAGCTCAGAGCAAGAAAATATTGTGCTAAATGCACATGAAGTTGTGACAATACCAGATGATCAGGAGCCAGATCCTGTAGATGATGCCCAGAGTCCAGAATTAAATGAAACCCTACTGGTCCTGTCTAGCTGCGAAAATAAACGTCAGCTCGAACAAAATTGTGGTCCACGTACTATTAGTCGAGAAAGCTATGGTGACTCGTATTCAGAAAATAACTGGAGCAACACGATGAACCCAATTGTACCAGATATTACTCAAAATCACCGGAAGACAGAATTTTATATTGAGTCAACTTATCCCATTTCTAATGACAGTATGCCAGATATTGGTTCTCAGAATAACGCATCTAATTTTGATGAAACTTCCTATAACAATGAGGGAAATATGTCGACTGAGTCAAATGATGGCCAAAATCTGATTTAATTTTTTTAGACGTTGACTTTCTTAATGACTCATTATCTGCTAATGAGATTCATAATGAATTTGAAAATAATGCTTCAGAAGACCCAAATTCTGACCTCAAATCAAAGGTCGTTCATTATCATCTAGTCATTTTTAGTGGATTCTCCATTCAATACCAGAAACATGGTTTAAACAAAGTCCTATTAGTTGTAATTTGGAGACATAAGGACCTAACATTATTCCGCGGAGGAGGAGAATGTTGGAGAATTTAAAGCTACACATAACTTTTTTAAAATCAGAATCTAAACTTGGAATCTTCAAAAAAATAGGAGGTGTTATAACCCAGTGAAGATTAAGTTACAGGTGACTTCCGAGGAATGTTAATAGACTAATATTCTATAAACATTCTCATTGTATAATTATCCAATAATTATCATGTTAAGTCTAATAGTGTCCTTGGGCTTTTAATGGACATTTCTTATTGGCCAATATTTATTTCACTTGTCAAATATTGTACAAATGTTGTTTTCCATTTTATGGTACGTTGTGGTTTGTCTGATTAGTATATAAACAGAGTATGTCTGAAATAAACGATTTGATTCGATTCATATTACCGAAGCTGGTATTGTGTTCTGGACTCAAGTGGAAGGGCTAGGTGGACATAGGACCAATCAGGATGCTAAACTGCTCATACCGGTTGAACGTCATTGGTTTGGCATAGTGTGAAATTGTATAAGTCGTATTCTGACTGGTCGATAAGTCGCGTGATAGAAAAGCCAGTCATAACAAAGTCGCCTCTAGTTCTACGATATGACAACGGAAGTAGGTTGAGCTTGGCCAGTTAAGCATCATACGGAAGCTTTGCTATTCCTGGAATCAGCTTAGTTTGCTGTTCTCTGGACCTTTTCCAAAAGTCCACTGCCTTTTTTAGGCAATGGCTAGCCACTTGTATGCAGTACTCAAGTTTAGGACGTACGAACACTGTGTACAAAGTCCAATACGTTTCAGCGTCGACATGACTAAAAGCCCTCATATTGACGATTAGGTTCTTAAACTTTTGGTGGCTATCGCACGGCAGTGTGTAGTAGTTTTTAGGTCTTGGCTAACGATGACTCCTAAGTCATTATATGTCTGGACGACGGGTAGCTCAGTGTTATTCATCGTGTATGTATCTGTGCCTTGATGACCGATATGCATCGCTACACACTTGGAAGTATTTATCGGCAACTGCCAGGTTTGAGACCATTCAGATAACTTCTTCAGGTCATTTTGAAGTTCTAAGCTATCACTCTTACATCGTATCGTTCTCCATATCTTGACATCGTCAGCATATAGCAAGACCGATGATGATAGGAGGCAAGGAAGGTCATTTACATACAAGAGGAATAGCACTGTCCCCAAACCTGTACCCTGAGGCACTCCACTAAGCACAGTTTCCCAGCTAGATAACTTTGAGTTCACCCTTACTCTTCGTTGGCGCCTAACTAGGAAGTATTTTATCCACATCAATAGATTGCCTTCAATTCCAACATTTCTTAGCCGGTTGTGCGGAACTTTGTCAAAAGCCTTGATGAAATCCATTGAGGCTACGTTTTCAGGTAACTTTTTATCCTTAATAGTGCACCAGCTTTCACGAGCGACAAATAAGCTAGTGAGACAAGAATAACTTAATCTGAAACCCTGTCGATTCTCCGAAAAAAAAAACGTTTTTCATCGAAATACTTGAATAGATCCTTCCGAATAATATTTTCTAAGGTTTAAACAACTACACTAGATAGGCTAACGGGTCGGTAATTCTCAGGTTTATGTTCCGTACCTGTTTTGAAAACAGGACTTACTATGGCGTTCTTCCAGTCTTCTGGTAATCGACCATGCGTAACGGATAGATTAAAGCATATATTTAAAGGGTTCGCAAAGAAGTTAGATAATTCCTTCATAAGCCTAGGATGTAATTCATCGGGCCTCGTGGATTTACTTATGTCAAGCTTATTTAGTAGACCAAAGACACCGAGTTCTTTATTGGTCACGCTATCCAGTGTATGTGTGTGGGGATTTGTATGCGTTGACGGCAAGGGTGCATCTACGGTGTATACACTGCTAAAGTAGTTTGAGAACATTTGAGCTAAGATATTGATGCCATTGACCGAGTTTGGTCGAGCTTGTAGAGATAATGGCTCTCAACTACACGATTCTCGAGGCTGGACATACAATTATCCAGAAGATTGACATTCAACATGTTAGACTTGAGAGAAGTCGGTAATGATGAATGCGGAGACAATCATTCAAGGACAATACGGTTCGGCTATGCAAATCTGGTCAATCTACACAACTTTTTGTTCTTGTACTGAATGCGATGCTCTCTATTCTGCCCAAAATGTGTTTCCAAGAAGCTTTAGACGTTATATTGCTGATTGTTACGACAGGACGAATCAGCATGGACGATGATGTGATTTCCATGTAAGGTCTTATAGATGCAATAATATGGAACAGTCTTCCCTCCTAGACTCGCATGGCAGATGAACTACATACGTTTGTCAAACTGCTTGATCAAGCCCTCACTCGCACTGATCTTGCACGTACGAACACATCTGCACCCCACTCAGACATCATAGGCTCTCTCCATGTCTAGACCAAAATGGACTTCAAGTTCAGTTTGCCTTATTTTTCCTACTTTGCAGTTGTATTAATTACTTTTTCCACCCCATTTCTTCACTTGAAGTAGACAGGTAACTCACTGGACCTATCATTACTGTTAAACTAAACTCGGTCGATAAGGGACACTCACTACCACCCTAAAAAGTCAAGAGGACCGCACAATCGGCTGCCTACTACCAGTGGTCTTGCATCTATGGAACCTGTTACCAATCAACTGGTTAAGACAACAGAAAATAACATCAGCACCAAGTTACTGTGAGTTCCTTCCTGTTTATCCTGTATTAACTTTTTACTCTTCTGTACACTATGTTGACTAGCAATTAATATTATTTCTCCACTCGTTCCCTTATCCACAACTCATATACTTCTATACTTTTTCCGCCTGCTTAAATAAACAACTATCCTACAATATACCCTTCTTAACGCTTATACTCTGTTTGGCAAACTATACTTTATACTATAGTCAACAGAGGCACTGCATCGATGCTTTACCCACAGTCCATAGCTTGTAACTGCCTGATAAGCTTGTAAAATGGTACTTATAGAAATAGTGCTTTCCAACAAGTTGTGAAACAGAGGATTGTGTGAGGTATGACGTATATACAAAAATAAGCCTAAATGAGCCTAACATCACAAAAGGAGGGAGGGTGGAGTTACTGACCAGCAAGCATTGATGGTGAGGGCGATAACTTCAATCCACCCGTGTTTGTGGGGACAGAACATTTTGTATGTATCAGGCTCTTTATAATTGAGAATAAGACAGTCAATCTAAGATATAGATTGTCTTCCTACGCTCACCACTCAGACTCATGTTTCCAATAATATGCTGGATTAGCTATTCTACTAAGACAACCTATAACATGCTAACTCGGACTTTTACACTAGGATTGCGTGGCTGACATCGGATGGACAAAAAAAGAAAAGAAAAAAGACAATAAAAGATATAGTCACTAGTATTCTTAACACTTCACCCTCTATATACACACCCTTCTAATAAACCGCTTTCCTTGTACCAACCTTGACTTCCCTTCCTTCATGTGAGCTTACTCCAACTTGTTAAACATCACAACTCGTTGTTCTTTATTAGTACATTCTCTAATATGGAGCCTCTGACTTCACTTCACTCTAACAAGACATTATATGAATTTATTCTAATTTATTATACCTCTGTCCGTTCTACTACACAATGTTAAGCAACCTTTGGCGTTCATATCCAAGTGCCTTGCTGCTCTTCTGTTTCTCTTTTTTTTCTCCTTCAGAATCTTGCTCTGAGAGCACAGCTATGAAACTTCTGACGTTTGGAGCAAACTTGACGTACGCGTCCTCTCAAGGTCATAGTTTACAGCAAGCGCTCTACGATTTCACTTTATAACAACTATAAACTTAATAAGTTGGGAAGCATTTTGCGAACCAACAAATGTTGTAATTAATAGATCATGCCTGTAAAAACGGTGTGTACCTGCACATGCAGAAATATATTCTTATTCCTATTCTTATTCTTATTCTTATTCTTGTTCTTCTTCTTCTTATTATTATTAGGCTGTCACATCATGACAAATCTACAATTTTGTGATTAATTTTTTTATTATGGTAGCGGAGATAAGTGTATTAATGCCGAAATAGACCATATTTAAACAAACTAAAGTTCCACCTTTGGAACCAACATCACCATACTGTGGTTCTGCAGTTCGTACCTTCTGAGGTTTACAGCTTATAGTTAGAGTGAAGAGTTAAAGGGTATATTTGACAAAAGTATGTTTTTCTTATTTTTATCTGCACAGTTGTAACCGACAATTTTCCAATACTGTTGTACCAGTGAATGAACTTACTGAAGTCGTTGAATAAATATATTCTTATGTCATTATTCGCCCACTAGTTCTGGTCCAGTAGTTTCGGATAGGTAACTACACTGTTTTATTTTTGTTAGGAACGTGGATGCTTCAAACATGACACCTTACTTTTACTCTGGATATGACTAGTGAATTATTGATAGTTGCTTATTGGGTTGTTTTAGACAATAAACTTTGATAACTCCTACAAACTTCACATTATCACAACGGTAAATGGAAATCAAGTAGTTTTGTTAGCCGACAATCTGATGTTCGATAATAATCTAGCAATTATGTCAACTAAGGATTCCTGCAATGTTCCCACGTAAATCGAATAGGACTAGATGAGGGAAGTCAAACGTATGGGATGGCCCATGTGAAATCTGCCCTTACAACTTTGACTGGCTTTGTTAAAGAAAAGCATTTTTTATATGAAGTGATCGGGGTTGGATAATCGTATGTCAGCTTGCATAAGTTCGTAGTGTTTACATAACTGAGTAGTCTATTTACGTCTGAAAACCTAAAAAATCACTTGAAATTATTCCGAGTACATTATTTTCCTTTCCTAGTGCATTTGTTGAGTAATACTCTATTAAAAGGCTTTCGCTATACTGGTCTCGTTGAAGGTCGTAATAGGTTCAAAAAATAAATTAATATCAGTAAATACAATGACATGATCCACAAAGAATAACTAGGGATGTCAAGAAACTTCATAGACGTAGTAACAAACATTAGAATGTATATCTCTGCAGGCTCCGAACAGTGCGGATATTATTATTGTAAGATTAGGGCTGCATGCTAAATTTTCGTAAGGCTAAACATTCACATGAAAAACTGTTGGTTAGGGACTGTGAAAATAGTTTGAAAGAGTTGCTCTCATATATAAAGAGGTGATGGGATTCCACCACCTTTGGTACGAGGAACTTTGTCGATATCGACAAGAAATTATGCCGCCGACGACGATGAAAGACCAATAGTAAGTTGTGATAGTAGCGGTATGTTATTTATTAAGAAAGTATATGTCCCATGATTGCTTCAGCATCACGAACCCAGTGAGCCCAGCGGTTTTGGGAATGTTCATTCTAGAATTATGAAGGCTGAACTTTTGGCAATGTTATATCCGAGTGGAGATTAAATTACAGGTAACTTCCGAGGACTATTCATGGACTAATATTCTTATTGTATAACTACTCAACAATTACACTATGTATATTTATATCCCTCTTATGACAAGCTTTATTTTGGCCTATAATTTATTATTGTACGATTTACGGTTCTTCAGTTATGTTCAGTTTATTAACTACTGCCTCCCACACTCACAGCCACTTTTTGGGCTTATTTGTGTACAAATATTATTTCCTATTTTATGGTACGTTGCGGTCTGTGTGATTGATATATAAACCAAGTATGCCTGAAATAAACGATCTGCTCTGATTCGGAAGCTGGTATCTTGTTCTGGACTCAAGTGGAAGGGCTCGTAGGACATAGGACCAATAAGGACACTAAACTGCCCACACCGGTTGAACGTCATTGGTTGGCCTAGTGTAAAGATTCGTATAAGTCGTATCCGGATTGGTAGATAAATCGTGTGATAGAAAAACCAGACACCCAAGATCATAACAGGCAAACCTGTTTGACAAGTCTCCGAGGCAGTGTAAACTGCTAAGAGGCTAGAACAACACAGTTATCAGTTCGATTTGAAACCTGGTATTGGAGACTTAGTAGCTATCAACCCGTTGGTCTAACCTGCTTAGTTGTCAGTCTAGTGTAAAAGACTATTCTGATAACAATTTCCAGACTATATGAAAATGAAGTATCTTTAGCAAGTTTTAAGAAGGGGCTTTCGTGCTTGACAGGATTATCTAATAATGGCCTACTCTATAGTCAGCGACTATTTTGGTACAAATGTGACTCATCCCTTGCTTCCAACTAGGACTGATCATCTAAGAGAACATTCTGATAAAGCCTTAAAACTGAGATCAAATAGTTTCCGTTCAATGTTCCGTTTCGTGAGTCAAAAAGTGAATTACTAGAATCCTTTATCGGGACACGTGATGTCACTAAAAATATAATTTGAAAATGCCATACAACTCGGCCATCTTTGATCTGAATGTACTGACCCTGACAATGAGTTTTATTTATTACCCACGCCCTTCTATCAATTTCCTAATTCGTGACTCAGTGTAAGCCACTTCTTCAGAGAATAAATATCCAAATCAAAATCAGTCCAAGTTTGAATAGTACAACGGAACAACAAGAATATTGTGTGATCAATCAAAAAACAGGTCTGAACAAATCAATGTCATGTCATTTCACTCTAGGCGATTCGTAAGCGAATGTATGTAAATTGTGCATATGTATGTGTGCACTGCTAAGGATGAAAAATGTGCAGCATTTATAGTGGGGAAGGATAGAGTTTATTTTGCAAGATGACAGTGTGAGTTATGGATAATATCCGACTAGGTGACTAGGATAGACTGTCTAATTAGGATGTATGGTAAGGCTTATACTGAGACATGAAACGTCAGGAAATCTAGTTTTTCTACTAATTGGGGTATCACAAATATATTATTTATTCGTTTTGAACTTCTTTCATTTAACCCGACACTTCCTTAAATCGCATGTAGCACCGATGAATGATGTCACCTGTATTTCAAAAATAACCAGTAGTAATGATTTCGTCATTTATTACATCTCAATTTGTGACGATTTTAATTTCCAGTTAGTAGTCAACATGTATAATTAAAATAATATTTGTAACAAATATGTATCTACAACATCTTTATAATCGCAGCAGTATGATCGAACGGGATTTTCGTATATTGGTAACGGTTTTTTTACTTCTAGTAAGCATTGTAACTGATTGTGATACGACATCCTAACGACTTTCATTTATAGGATGGGATACAAATGAACCTTGTTTCAATACTCTTCTACTTAGGTTATTGTTTCTATGACACTTGTTTTCCGGCCCTCACTCCACTCACATGGTCAAGTAACCCATAGTTATACCTGAGGCGAGTGAAGGAAGAGAAACGAAATGAAGCTAGGTGCAACAGAGAAGGCGAGCGAGCCAACATGTTTTGATTAAGAGTGGCTCAATATTTATATTCAGACAAAGATAAATTACAGACATGTTATGAATAGGGTAAGCAGTTGACACACATACGATCACGGTTAATATGTGGACAGTTGACAAGGTAGAAATGTGGCTTGAGAGGGATGAATAAATCTATCTGTCCAAAAACCAGAATAACCTATGTGGGCTTGGCGTAGTACAACCTAGTCCCAAAATTGTAGATTTTCATAATGTAACTACCTAAGATCTAATGTGGATTCACGTGTACACAGAAAAGAAACTGGGGTTCGCTGTGTGAGTTTTTTTTACGTGTCGTAACCCATCGACAGTATGCACCCAACAAAGCATAACTTGTCTTGGGCTACTTCCCAGAATATTTGATAGTCTGAAGCCGTGACTATCTAAAAGTACTTTCAGAAAAATGTCAACAGGATCACATTTACAAATTATCATGTCTCTTATAACCTCGCCCAATCTTACAGACGTCTCATCTAATTCATTAATAAATTACACCGAACACGACATCAATTTAAAACAAAAAGATGGGTGAGAACAAAGGTCCGTGCAAAATTTTTCATGATTAAGGTCAGTAATCTATGGAAACCTAAAGTAGATAGATAGTGACGGTACTTTGACAGATTTTTCAAGAAGTTCTGATTTCGATCTAAGCTCTGTAATAAGTAATAATGATTAATTCAAGTGTACTCAACGATTAGCTCCAGTAAGAAATATATTTTTGTTATATCCCAAAGAAGAGAAAAATTGTATTTTTGGCGTTTCGTGATTTAATGCAAGCCACTTCTTCAGAGTAAATGAATAATCGAATCAAATTAACCCAAATCTAGATAGCATAAAGAAAATAGTGAAGAATGTTTTCGGTAGAAACAAAATGATGATAGATTTGAATATGACAGTGTCAATACCCAGTTATTCTTGGTCAAGTTGAATTTGTGTGTCCTGTTATTGTATTGATTTGTGTATCAAACTATGGGTATAAAAAATATATGTATTTGTAACATCAAGCGGTGGAGATGAAATTGGGTGTGCACGTGTGTGGAAAATAAATAGGAACATATATGGTTGTTTGGATAAATGGTCCAAGTTGGATAAATATCCAGGTTTTCTTTCCAATTTAGGGAAGAGGGATTCAACATAATAAGGAACGCTTCAGCTACCCGCGTTTCTTTATAGTTGGTAAAACCTTTCTAAACTATTTTGATATCCGTGTGATGATTATTGAAAATAGCATATCTTGCTATTGCTGATTCAATCTGTAAAATTTCCAATCCTACAAAATTATTAGAAGGCCATTTTGTGTGATGTTAGTGTTCCTTAGCACGAGTTGAGATCTCACGGGAAGAATCTCGAATATAGGACGCATCCCGATTGACATAATCTGATCCGTTGACACAAATTTGTATAGGTGTAAGTGGGATCGTATCTTTAATTCTAAGGCGTTTCTTAGAGTGCTAGTTGTCTTATAGAAAGCTGTAATTTTGTGCGATTTCAATATCCGTTGTCATTCTTCCGTCGTGTCTTGTCGGTGGAGTAAAACAACAGGGCTAACCCAAGAAATTTCATTAGGATTTTCTTTTTACGGGCGCACAGTTTCGTTTTAATATGTTTCGAACAATATTTATAGGAAAATCATTAAATTGTAGGACATTTATTATGTTTTCTTTTCAAATTTGTCTTCTGAAGTAGTGGTCCTGGTTGTTCTTCTAAAGTGATTCGGGCCTTAGGAAAAATGTTCAGTGAATGGATGTGCAGAATTAAAATCAATAAACCGATTTAAATGTATATTGAAAACTAATGCTTTCGCCCTTCAGTTTCAAAGGGAACACACCAAGAACTTTACCTTACCTACCACGCATACACAGATCTCACAGAAAAAGTAATCTGTTAGTTCTTCAAAGCACAGTTTGAGGTTTAACGTTTGTTATTAATTTACGGACACTTCTATTTAATTATGATTCCAGTGAAGGGTATTTGAAGGCATAGGCGATCCGTTGTTACTACATGAGGAAGGCACCCAAAAAGAAGCATATGACGTTCCGCTCACAATCATTTGAACCATTTGAGCCTTCTGCTTGTTTGGATGTTTTAAAAATATTTGTTCACAACTGCGCCAGATACACAAGGTGCGCTACTTCGTGTTCGCACAGACTCATGAGCATTTATAATAATGTCAGACAAGATTGATAATCTGCGTTGCTTTTCTCAACCGCTTATTCATTTAAATAGAACAAACAACGTGACGCCAGTATCACTGCCAACTCTCAGTTTATTAAACGACATTTCTCGAAATAGTGTTAATTTCGATAAAGTTCATCTTTCTCTTAGCGTACTAAGATTGGACCCTGCAGACCGCGCAGTAATAAAAATCGCAGGTAACGCCAGCTATTAACTTGAATTATGATTAATTTTACTATGCTGCGTACAATCTCGTCTTTGTCGGAATATTAACTAAGTCAACTTTCCAATATCAGAAGCTTCATTTACAAAAAAAATGAATCACTGTATGACCTAATATACTTGCGAATGCTTGCGCTTTAAGCACTTTAAAGCGCTTTTGGTCTCATTTTTTAACTTTATGCTCCTTTAAAATGCTTGTACGTGTTGTGGTGCTCTTACCGACTTCGAGCTTTTGTACGATTCGTTAGCTTTGATTCATTCCGACTACTCGCTAATCAAACGATCTGCAATCCTGGAACACGCCTCTTGTGTTCTTGGAGGACTTTTGGTCTCGGATAACGTAATCCCTAACATGATTAAAAGCTACGTGCTAGATAACCTTCAGGCACAGTGTAGTATAGCTACTTGTTTGCTAACTTTAGGAGCAAATAAAAACTGATCGTATTACAATTCATCCAAATCTCCCAGTATAATCAAGTCCTCTATCTTTTAAAATCGGCAAATAACAAATCTAATATGAAGAGAATTCTACAACTCATACATTTACGACAACGAAAAGACATATTTATGGCCGAATCGCTCACGTAAATTTAGTGCTGTTTCTGGCTTTGTCGTGCTACATCTTTAGTTTTTCATCTCTTAATACGCTCATTTGATACTATCCGATTCATTCATTGAAACCATTATATTTCTAGAGTAAGTGTCCCGGCAAACAATTCGGCAACATCGTGTCGTCTTCAAATGCATATGTTGTATACATGTATATATACGTTTAAATTCATGTCTTCATCGAGTCGTTGCTTTTCAGAGTTCCTTACTTTTTTTCTTAATTTGGAATTACAATTATAATTTCTCTTGACAATAGTTACATACTGATCTTCAGAGAGCTTTTAACATCAGCGACGTGGAGGTACCGTAGTAGATACATTAGGTTGTTGAAACAGTGTTCAATCTATCCCCGTTAGGTGAAATCTCTTGGTAACTTGTAATCTGTGTTTGTATGGGATAGAGTACATGAGGTGTGTTTTTAAAATGTTCATCCAACCATGTTATAGATATGTTTCTACCCATGAATATGTTTTTCTGTCCAGCCTTACCATCCTAGCCTCACACCAAAGTTATCTGCGACGACTATTATTTAACCCGTCTTGACCACCTACCGGTGAACACTCCTTACATACAAGGTACCGTCATTTGGTATTTATACAGACCAAACCGTTTTCGTGCATCATGATCTCCCTATTTTGGCCACTACGCAGAATATGGAGATTAAGTACTAAGATCCTAACTACTCAGGATGGATTTTGAAGATTGACTGTTGATTTAGTGAGGTTAAGTGATTAGGAAAATCAATGGTAAAAACAGTATAGGACTTGATACAAATATGTTTTTGCAATTTGCAACAGTTCACATCAGCACATTTGGACGAACGAACAATTGAGGGTTATTCTAAACATAACTATATGGTTACTTGTCAGGTTGCGTTTTATATGTACAGTTGTGGTTGATTGGTTTACAAACGTGAATCGCAAGTTCCACTCTTATTCTACTTATGGATTGATTTACTTGCACAAGTATTCATGTGTACGTAATTTTTGTAGCATATTTTTAGAAATTATTGTAGTTTAATAAAGTATCGTGTTAAAGGTCTAAATCAAGATTATTACTACTTATTACTATATATCGTTATTTTGTTAGTAAAAGCTCAACTTTATGGTTCGACCATTCATATACTTACTACCAAATCACTATCAATAGCTTTATTTCGCATATTGTAGTCTTTATGAAAAGTTGGTGTCACTGAACTTGACGTTAGACGTAGTGTGTTGAACTTACACTAATATGATTTCTAAGAATTAGGGCTAAAAATTAAGTTCAAATTGACTGGAAGGTGGGAGACGTACAAACTGATTTCCTCCAGTCGCCTATGGAATTTTACCATGTTTGTTTCGTGTTACTACTTTGCATGTGAACTTGCACTTTATCACATTGAATATCTATTCTTCTGGCTGATGATCTTGTCTTCGATTTCAAATTACCTAGTGGGATACCTTTGTATTCTGGTCTCATGAACGGACATCACTCGACCATAGTTTACTTCGTTACATTTTCCGTTTTAATGATCGAAAATTCTGTTCAGAAAATAATAAAATCCACCTCTATAACGTATGAATGTAATTAGTTTTGTATTTTCCTATTTTCCCACTGTTGTCTGCATTTACTGTTCTATATACAAACAAATGTGTATGCCTTTTTGAAAATACATGGGTCTTTACCTTCTGTTTTTAAAATTTTTCTATTAGATGAACGTGATGCAATACAAAAGAAAGCCTTCACCAACTGGGTTAATCAACATTTGGTTAAGGTAATTATCATTATTTGTTGTTCTTCACAGTTGTCGTTAACTACAACTTTGTTACTGATATGTAGTAGGGCCTCTTCACTTTTCTCACTTTTAAGTCTTATTGATATTTTAAACAGATCACGTTTCAGTAATGGGGATATTTGGTGTTAACTGATGTTCACCCATTCTTTTATCAGGTGTGCATTATAGTCATTTTCATCTGTGTATTCGTATTTTTTGTTCACTTGAATTAGGTTCATTTGTCGTAGTAATGAAGTAGCAGTACTCTTTGCAAAAAAACAACCGAAAAATGAAAATACAGACATTGACTATATTGTATGGGTGGCTATCTGTGTAGGAAGTAATTTTCTACAGACACAATTCTAAACTATTCCGTAGACTGTTGAGCACAGAGTCCTAGCTTACTTGTCCTGACCTTGGCTAAGCTAAGACTGTGGCCGACAGTTTAGGGAAATTAATTTCCACAACCTATTTGTTAATAAGCATTGAGAAACGTCTCAAATGACGAGGAATATTTACTATTTTAATGAAATAAGTCATTGTGGCAAATCACGATAGTATAATGACCTTCATAGTAGTACTAACATCTAATTTCGTAGTGATAATTTTCAATTAAGAGTAGTATGAAGTTGATTCAGGTTGTTGGACCATTTAAGTACAAACCATGAAAGCTTCATTACAAAATTAAGAAACACGGTGTATAATGTTGTGCTTCCATAACGTAAACACTTAATGCCTCCAAGATCGTTCATAATCATGTAAGAAAAGTCGAATTACTCTGAAACTGCATCCAACATTTTGTATAAGCAATACTACTATTTCTATTCTTAGGTGTATGTATCACCTCGTTGCTGATATTCACCAGTGAATTTTGGTCATTCGTTCAGAGTATACATGTTGTCGCGTGTTCCATCAAACACTGATCAGAATTCTGTTTTGAATATCAACAGTTGATTGTACAAACAATTGCTAACAGTATGGCTGTTTGACAATTTATCTAGGCGTGAGCACGATTTATCTATCCTGTGAATAAACTCATTATTTTCAATTAATTGTTCGCTGAGTTGTGACCAATGTCATGTATATCAAGTACTTCTAAGTTTTTATGGAATTCCGTCGCTTGAAATGCAATATGGCCACTAGCCTAAATGACTCAAAATCGCGTGCACTATGTACAGATATCTCAGTCCTACACAAGATCAATGGCGACCCTGATAGCTCGTTGATAAAGTCTGACTATGAGGTTGAGTGAGCGTCAGTACCCTCAAGATTACAGATACACCTTGCTGACGAGTGCTAACTAGCATGAGACATAGATCCAGCGTTTCTTGTCGACCACATCTAACCAACATTTACAACATAATTATGTGAAAATTCCTCATATATATATACAGAGAGAGAGAGAGAGAATGAGATATTTGTAAGCACAAATCCTTTATGTTTGTCTTCGTAATTAGAACTAAGCTGCTTGTATCTGCACACCTAACCATTCAATTTTCTTTGATAGTCAAGACAATTTTCGACATTTGCTTGGTTAACTATTTTTCGTTTTCAAATTTATTTATCAAACATGTTTTCATATCACTTGACTGGTAGTACACAGATATATATATATATAGCATATGAACACATACCTTTGTTATCGATCAAAACTCAGAATGAATCAGTTGATCATCATACTTCATACCACATAACTTTTTTTAAAAAAACTCATACATTCAAAACGAATGCTTGATTTGTCAGTTATCTTTATCACAATCACCTTAATAGCAATCAAAATTTTTTTCTAGCGCTTCAGTTAAGTCCTACTATTACACAGATAACATGTTACATAAGCATCGTTCGTTTTTCTGTCAATAATATGCTTATATTGTAACTAGTGAATCGAATTGACCAGGTTAATATTTACAATCAGACTTAAGATTTCTGAAACAACAGTAAAATGAATAATCTACATCTGGAAGTTTTATATAGTTATAACTTCATTCGACTTGGTTTTATGTAATCGACTAGAGTTTCTGCTCCACATATAATAGTGAATGTACAGTCAGTGAATGTGTTTATTTGAAGTTTTCTTGTTAGCTAATGGTTCTTTCACTCATGTTCACAACAACGTTTGTGTCTGTTTATTATTAATTATACGCTAATAAAACCATTATATTGCGACGTTAAATTGAACTGTTTAGTGTATGGTCATGATTATTTTCTCTTGGCTACTTCTATAAATATATGACTTCAGATTATTTTGACTTATGGAAGATATAGTTAATTTATATATGTTTACTTATGAACTACTAACTAATTGGTAGAAAAAAACAGAATTTATTATATTGTTTCTAGCTAACTAGTTGTTTTGTTCACAGATGATTTGTATAATTTTGACTGTTATTTTAATAATTTTCTTTCAAGTTTAACATTTACAAGTTGAAATTTTAGAGATCAATGTTACTGATATATTTTAATAGCTTTTCCATACTATCTTAACGGCCACCGTTATTTTTTAAAGTGTCTCATGTCATGTACGACATTGGTAGCATTCAAAACATTGCCAATAGACACTAGTAAGTTTACAGTTCAGTGATAACACTCAAGCTTATATGATTATAGAAACCAGTTCTATGAAGATTTGCCTAATTTCGATAGCTTCTTAAGACTTCTAGTCATATGAAAGCCACTAGAAATTATTACTGCATCATACATTATTCATGTTCAGTAAAAACTTATTAATATCCAATATACTCTATCAAATATATATAGCAAAAAGAATGTTAGTACAAAAGTGTTAATAATTCAAGTGACCAATCGAATTGAAATGAAACGATTGTGTAAAGTGAGTTAAACAAAATCATGGTTTTATTTTAATATATAAACAGCAAATAAGTTTGTTAGATGGTGGCACTTGTCAGCAAGGCATATCAGACAAGTACTAAGAGTATGGAGCAGGATTTCGTTCGAGATTTTTTTGTCTACTACGTCCAACCACTTAATATTTCCATATAGTGAACACTATGCCAAGTTACTTAGACTAGTGATATTGGTCACATAAACATAAAGTCTTATCGCTTTTATTGTTTCCCTATCATTTTGATTGTGGGTGTAACGTGTCACTATACGGAATGTTTGCCAAAAGGTCCACAGTGACTCTCTGGTCATGATGTGTTGTTTTTTTCCCAAAGACTTCATAGAATATCCATATTCTTGTGATACAAAAAAGTACCGTTAATCCCAAAGTAAAGGCTGATATTTCTTTTCTAAAAATTCTTTTAGTTATTTTAATCATAATAACTGGAAGGGTTTAGATAAATTTTTAAACAATATGTGACAACAAAGAATTTTAAATTTTAAAATTGTTTTACTGTTATTCGTATATTTGTTTTACTCAGTTGGTGAACTCGATGAAATTGGTTTGTACATTTTAATGAGTGCATTCAATGGAGTTGAAGACTAAATTATTATTTTTTTAACTACCTACCATAGTATTCTTGTACACAAATGAAAAAAGAAATCGCGGTATCCTTCAAGCTACCTAATTTATTTTATATGAGGTATGACGTTTATAACATAAAAGATGTGTGATATGATAGGCCATTACATAATGTGAATCTGTAAACTGTTGTAAAGTATTAGAAAGAGAAAAGTAGTAAAGTGAAAATATCCGCAGAAAATATGTAAACATGTAATTTGATTAGGAACGCAATCAATGTAGATTTCGTCCAGTTAGGTTATGGATCATACGATTTTCAAAAACGACCGTTTCTGCCTTCTATTTTTAACCATTTACTGCAACATGTCAAGCCGCTATGATACATTGTTTCTACATTAATCAGACGGCATTCATCAGTTACTAACCACTGGAAGTAGTTATACTAACTTCTACATCAACTATGGATATTGACATGATGGGTGTCTCCTCACAACATATCTTTCGTTGACTACCTCTAAAGAGCATGGTGTTCTATCACTTCATAAACTACTGAACAAGGCTTTGGGTGCAGCTTCTTTTACATATCCACCATTGCTAACTATAGCATCAGTGACAGTCCCCAATCGACCCTATTTTACAAGGTCGATTTTCGTCAAAGAGTATCACAGAATCACGTCGTTGTAGCTTGTGACGTACTTTATCTCATTTGCGACGCATCCAAATGGCTTGAACCTGAAAGATTGAAATCTCGCGTCGTACCTTTATTTTTTTTTATAGCTTATTTTTAGTTTTCCTATTAATATTTTTTATGAAAACTTACTGGAAGCCCCAATCCTTCAGTCACTTGATATTTCTTTTGGTCACCCTCTTCGTTCATAAATCTAAGGAACCTCGATAAAAATAGGTCGTGTTAGAATAAGATACTTTAGATGTAAGAAGTTATCTTTATATTGCTTTTTGTTTGTACGATATTTATAAACAAAAAATGGACTAAAATGAATCTGTCCCTGATACAGCACAAAAACAACCTAGTTGTACTTGATGTTACGGTAAATCAGACAGTACCTTATTTATTGGCTGTTTTGATAATTGATCATTTTCTGAACCCTTTTAAATTAAACTGAAGACGAAATATCATTTTAGTTAGATAATTTTGTATATAAATAATTTAGTTTTCTTTCTACAGCTTGCATGTTCTCAGTGTAGTTTCTATTACCACTGTTGTTCAGTCAACCAAAAAACATGCATGAATAATTATGCATATATATATATATATATATATATATATATATATATATTAAGGGGAATTTGCATACAAACTATATAGTTGTGTATATATACATATAGACACACTCCGGCAAATTTTCATATCCATTTAAAGTGTACAGCAGATGAAATAGTCGATTATTTTAGCTAGATTGATACCGTTAATAGACAGACATGAAATCTCATCAAATATATGTAGGTAAAACACGTTTATATATATATTTACATATATGTATAGGTTCTTCTGAATTTCTAGTTTAAATTGAATAAATAAAAAAATTCTAAAGCCAGAATTGTTCGTTTGTGTTATTTTTTGTCAAAGTATTAGTTGTAATTTTATTAGTTCGGTAATGTCACATTGAAATGTTCAGAAGTTCGTTCTTTTTTACTTTATGTCTGCAAAACATGTCCATTAAGAGTTGAAGATATTCGTAAGCTGCTAGTATTTGACCACAGATGCCTTAGAAATATTGCTGGCATCTGCTGGGATCACCGGGTAAGTAATAGTGAGGTTAGACGCAGGGTATTAGGGAATGACAGTAAATCAGTTCATGAGGTTGTGAACCCTCATCGACTGAGATGGTTGGGTCACGTGTTACGTATGCCTGAACACCGATTACTACGACGCGCAATGCTGACTAGTGTTGGATATGGTTGGAAGAAAGTTAGAGGCGGCCAAATCAAAACATGGCATCGGTGCTCGAAGTCACTAACTTGTAGTCTGAGCCATGTTGGTAGATGAAGACTACGTGGTTGTGTTTTGCGTGACTATTGTAACCAATGGTTGGAGACCCTGCGTGATATGACTGAGAATCAATCACAATGGCGTAGTTGTATGACACTTTCTGTCTTCCTTTAAACTATGAGATTAAAATCGCTATATATCTTTCTTTCTACGAACTATTTCTTTCTTTCTGTACTATGTCCTTATATGCTATCTTTCTTTTATGTATTACCACCAATTAATTAACTACTTCTATGAATTCTTGTTCATCTTGTTGTGTTAATGAGGTATGGTAACTTGGACCGATGCACATGTGTGCCTGGTCCTACGTTGTAGCTGACTGACTGACTGTTTGTATTGATTGATATTTGCTTGATAATCGTTCATGGAGTATACATTTTCACGACGTTCTAATATAAAGCAAATTAATATTGATTACAGGTCAATGTAAAATCAGTAACTAGAGTTTATTGACATTCGAATTAAGAATTATTCAGCATCCGTTTATGTAATAGGATACTGTTGACGGTATTACTTTGTAGAATTTATTCAGGTGTAAAATAACAGATAAATGATAAAAAATATATTATTGGATTTCGATGAGACGATAACTAGCTGCTTAGATTATACTAGGTTGTGTAATATCACAAATCGCTTGAAGTTTAGAACATGAACTCTTGTCATAGTTATCTGAAGGTGTCTTCCTCACTGCATAGTCTGGAGATCTTAGTTCCGGTTCCACATTGTGTTGTATAGATGATCACAGCTGAAAAGTTCGAAACAAAATAATCAACTTCTCATCACTCCCTTGTTTCAATCAATTAATTAACTCTAACATTCTTATTCGATAGTTGTGTTAGATCCTTACTATTATTGGGGTTAAAACTTAACCTGTATTATCCCTACAAAAAAGATCATAACTTTTAGTTCAAGCTCTAGATCTTATTCTATTACTCCATATGATTATGTTTATGAATACTAACAGACCCAAATCATGCAACTTACTTCATTCCAGTCTTGGATACTGTTTTTCGATTTGCATTTTTATATATTATGTACATCAATTTCATAAAATTCTATATACGAAGTTGAATATATTAATTGTATACAGAGTAGTATCATATTGAATATTTTCGAATATTCTCTTTGGTCAACATTTCCACTCTGAAGCGTTTCATAGCATATAAGTATACCATTTATAATGGAAAGCGTTAATCATCTCATCTCTTTCAGTATTGATCACTACAATGGTTTTCAATATGAAGCTTAACATGTTATTACACATTGTATCTATATCTAGATTATCTAATTTGAATAGAAACAGGCTGTAATTTAATTCTCTAAGCATCGATTGATCATTCTTTCTTGTGAATAATCTATTGAATCATTTGACTCTATGTGCAGTAATTTCTAAAGAAGATAGTTTTTCACTCTATTTTTTTTTATACACGTTTATATCAATCACTACGATTCCCGCTTTAAAAATATCAATAAAAAAACCCTGTTAATGTTCTTTTTTTTTTGCATTCGCTGTGAAATTTTCAGTATCATAGTCGAAATTCCACAAATCAGGTGTAGTCACACTAAGAATATTCCTTTTTTTCGGAAAAAAAATTTTTCTTTTTTCTTTATCAAAAATTAGGTATGCACATGTTGTTTTCCAGATGATCTTACCATTTTTTGTGTGAGCTATGAAAAATGAAATTTGAAATTCCGAAATTGTATCGTTTTTCTTTTCGTGAGTGTGTGTGTGTGCGTGCATGTGCATTTGTTAATGAATTATCTCTTTTTAAATATTATCTTATTCTGAAAGGTTGAACAATAAGACTAGTTTATCTGTTAGTAACAATATTGGTGGACATTTATATAAGATGGTGAAATGTTCCTCACCAGATGATAACATTGTGTATGCTAGAAATTCATTTTGTAATTTTTACGTTAACATTTGTGTTCTCGTTTCAGTTTTCTTCTTTATCGTAAAATATATATTTTGTGCTTCAATTCATAATTTCTCTCACTTCAGATAAGCTGAGTTGGGATGAACTGTTTGAAAAACTACCAATTAAGTTGAAGCGATAACTTAATGATCCAAACACTCGGTTATTAATCAATAGGTTTTAGATTCTAACCATCCTCCTCTACTATAGAGTTATAGTAGCCCAGTAGTATTATTAACCTTCCTACAAAATATCCCCCCAAATATGAACTTGTATTCGGCAAATATTTAACATTACCTATTGATTTTTATCGACACTGAGAAAAGTTTGACATTAATTAGCGCATCTTCCTTATTCATGTAGATACCAAATGACTGAACTTATCGGGCTAAAGTGATTTCTTGCTGTAAATTTATTCCATGAAATTATTTACAATGATTTGTTGTTTATACTTATATGTACTACTTTTTTCACGATTGTTTGTCAAAATTATCATATTAGAAAATAAACTAGTTTTAAGTCATGCTTGTATATACTACACTATTATATACATGATTTCTACTATTCCAATGGTTTATGAATAATGAAAGAAAGAAAGAATAGTGATACAAGAGATTCTGGTCATTATTAGTTATGTTTCACAAGTTGATTTAATTTCAATAACATCTTTTAACGAAAGATTTAATTATTTTGTATCTTTGTGCTTTTCCGTTGTGATACCTCAAATTAAACACCCTTACACAACACATTATATATGCGTGTATATTATTGCTAAGGTTCTAACCCCCATATCTCCCACTAAAATTAGTTCCGAGTGATGTCACTAGTTCTCATACAACTTAATTGGTAGCTTAAAACCGATTACATAAACATGTAGATGAGTAATTGCATTATTATTATATTGAGGACATTATGAAAATGATTGTAATTGATTATAACATAGCTTAATAGTTAGCTGTTGTTAATAGTATTATTGCAGTTAAAATAAGTTGGTTTCACTCATGCGTGCTTTTCATAAGATGGAACACGGTTTAGTACTTACTGGTTGGTAGAATTCTTGTAATGCAATAACTATGTCCTGAGTGGATTATGTTTTATGATCACTATATTTTTTTTTACCATAGTAATAAACAACTATCCCTCCTATCTGCGATCACAACACATTATTACTATTTTTGGTTAGTGAGCTTTCTAAATGGTCATAAAATATTCATAATATTTTGTGATTTATTCATGTGAAAATTCTTATTCAGTATGATTTAAAGTTCAAGGAATTAATGACAACAGATGAATAATACTTTCTTTTTATCTTCACATATAAACTTGGTTTGAATATCATTAAATTTATTTATATGTATGATAAATAATTTAAATGTCAGTTAATGCTGGAAATTACATTTATGGATGTGGTTGCTTTTTTTCTGAATTCTAGCCGCAAGCACATACGCCGTATGTAACGGCAATTTAGATTCGTTGAAGTTATTCTTTTTGTATTATGACTGGTAGTTGTACAGTTGGCTTTCCTTGGATAGCACTGTTGAGATATCCACACTAAAACTGGAATGCAATAGTCATCGCTTCAAATATGATATCATCTGTTCAACGCTTCTTGACTTTGACTGGTTGACTAACTAAACGTGAATAGTGGCTCTCTAATTATGACGTTAAAGGTTCCAACTCCACTCCACCTACTTCAGTTTGGCAAACCGATTAGCATCAACACTTCTCATGCCTAGAATGTGAATGAAAGCTAGGTGACAAATATGTACTTTATAAATGAGTTGAATTAAATTTAAAATAAGAGTGAGTTTGCGATGTAATTTGTTAAGACAGTATCTTATTGTTCATGATTTACACATATGTTTAGTCGAAACTGAAATAGTTATCAACGAAAGATGATAAACTGTGCTTGTTTAGCTTTTTTCGTATTATTTTCTATTAAACACTGATATTTTTTTACGTGATTGGTAGTGATTTTCAGGGTCATTTGATGCCCCTTTCATCTTGTCAGTTGTTAAGCTGCTTAAAGAAATGCTTTTCTGTACTTGACGTTTCTACACGGTTACTGTTTGCTAGCTTTTCTGCAAGCGATTTTTTTTTATGTTTTTTCAGTGAAGAAAAACAAGATGATGCAATTTCTTACACAATAACAGCAGTCGTCCTTTCGTTATCGTTCATTATTATTATTATTATTATTATTATTATTATTATTATTATTGTTATTATTATTACCATTATCCGCGTGTAATATAATTTCAGTTTAATCTATTTAATCAGTGTAATGGTTCGTCGTTTGAACAGTGAACAAAACAACAAATGAGTAATTGTGCTACTCAGTTAGTGTTTGTGTGTGTGTGTGTCTGTTTTAATTCTTTGACGGTTAGCAGTTAAAATGTTATCTTTTAGTTTTTAATCTTTTGTTTCACATTTTTGTGCAGTATATATATGTTTCATATGTTCATCACTGTATGGGTTTCCAATCATTTGTTTTAATTGTTACCATAGTCCATTAATAACTTCAGTACTTAAAATATTCATTTCAATTTGTCGTTGAATGCTGGCTTTGTTGTTAATGAATTCAAGTTTCAACAATGAGACTGTCGATTCGGCTCCCCCACCACAGTCCAATCCAATTACATTGAATTATGTAATTGAATAAGAAATGAGGTTCAAAGTCCACCTAGAAATCTTATATTTAATTACTAAGGTACATTAGTTAATTATTTAATTATGTCTAGAAAATGTCAGTGTCTTCAGTTCTAATAAAGTAGTTGTAGTAAATGCAAAATGATTGTTTTACTGTTGAAGTCCCAAATTAAAATGAAATAGCTATCCAGTACTCCTTGATTTCATAATAGATTGGGATAGAAATTTACTTGTAATTTGTCAAATATGAAAAAAAATCAAAATCCAAGGTTATTTTTATAGAAAGAATCATAAGTCTACCACAGAATTCACAGGTTTTTCATTATTTGATTAGCTAATTAGTTTAAAAATTAAATATTATTGGTTATTTATTCTCTGAAGAAGTGGCTTACACTAAGTCACGGAACGTCAGAAAATCTAATTTTTCTACTCATTGGGATGTTACAAATATATTATTTATTTATTTACAACAATCTACCCAATGTTCAATTTATTCGAAATTATCAAATCAAACTTAGGTAATGATACCTAGTTTGAAAATTATTGACCTACTGCACTATACCCGATTCTGAAGCTTAAACGAAAACCTTATTATTACTGAACCGGACCACTTGGAACTCTCTCTCCTTGTACAAATGACTTTATTCGTGTTATCATTTGCACTGACTTTCATTTTACATAGTTATCCCGTTTTATTCCCCTTATAACTTATTCTTAATTTCACATTATTTCCTACAAGACCCATCATCTACTCCTGAAGAAATTGTAATGTAGCAAGCTAAACTTATCAGTATTTTTATCAATTATTTTATGACCCAGGTTTTTTTTACAATAAACTGTTTAGGGTTTCAGTCATTTAATTATTATAATCATTGGATTGAATTGTTTCATGTTTATGTGATACATTTCACTTAGGTAAAACGATTCTCTCGTTCTATCTGATGCGTAAGTTTCGTGGGATATTTGCCACAAATTTCTGGCTATTTCACAGTTTATTGCGTGCCTGATCGCTTTTCGTTTATTTGTTTTCTCTATGGCTATTTGTTTGTCTACTTCTAGATTGATTTCAATTTTTCAGTTAAAAATGATTCATTGAAAAAAGACATCTACCTATTTCATTTCTTTACTCTTTTCTCGTTTTCTTTCTCTATCAGCGTAATTGTTGGGTTCAAGATTTATTTTTGGATTTACGTAATGGTTACTTACTAGTACGTTTATTGGAGTGTTTAACGAATGAAGTATTGGTAAGTTGAATATGATAAATCAAGTACTCTTCAATCTAATTAGTACATAGTTTACTAACTCCCACCATAGTTTTTTTGTTTCACCAAGGACTACAATTTTCTCCAGTTTATTGTTCGTACTCCAATTTACAGTTTAGGTAATACAACACTCAACGATTAAGTCATTGGTCTCCATACTTTGTTCTGAGTTGCACTGCTTAACTGCGAATATTTACCCAGTTCGTTTAAATTGCAATTCGGTAAAAAAGTTTATCTCTTTAGTGAGATTCTTGTTTTAGACGCTCTAAAGAATTTACGTTTTACTAAAACGATCTACTGTTCAAAATCCAGTCTATACGAGTCAGTCAAAGAGTAACTCAAATGTAACTTTTCTGGCCATGATACTTAGTTTTGTATATTTGACAAATATGGTTTTAAATTCTACAGGTAATCTCTACGTCTAGTCCTTCCTGTCAATGTTCTCCAACTATTCTTCTGCATTCCAAGCTATTGATTTCAATCAATACTTTTCTGGTGTCTAACATGTGGCATATGAGTTAAAACCATATGATACTTCGTGCATCACTAAAATAATAACATACATAAGTTCTAGCTAACCATGGTTTCTGTCTACAGTTAAAAAGAATTTAAACTATTAAATATATAGATCATCAAATTTTAAATACTGGTTGTTTAACTAACATAATTACTATTTATTATTTATTTATTTTAACACATAAATATTAGTACGAAGGGGCACCGAATACATGTGCGCCACACAAGCCACCTGATTTGTGTGTGGGCTGTGATACTGCCCGGGTTCCCAGAGCGAAGCAGGTGGTTTACTTAGAGGAGGACACACTCGGATCTTTTGACCTAAATATCTGACCCATAAGGCAGTGGAGCGACTTCAAGAGATGCGGTCCCATGGTAGCCAGTGACCAATAATTGGTTCATACACAATTTGTTCCCTCAGAATCCTGGGGCCCATGTGCACCATTGGTTTGGGATGAGGGTTTTCAAACTCCCCTAGGTGGATCCTCCATATCCACCAACCCGATTAAAGCACTGAGCATTCGCTTTTCGTTCTCTCAATTTCGTAAACAACAGTGATGCCGCGAGAAGGTAGTCAGTTGGACTTCCCTGACAGCGGCTGTATACGCATGGCCATGTGAGAGCATTTGGAGGGGAGAGTTAACTCTCCTCACTCTCGGCCTTACCAGGGTATTTGGGGGCTGTTTTTTATAAAGAGGTATTTATTTAGGTCTAAACACTTACGTGTTCAAATATATTTGGTATATGGCTTACAGTGAAATTCGAGATGCACGTTTGATCGTATTAGCAAAACATGTGAGTTGGATGTACTTGTATTCGAGTGTTGATGTTCACACTGAAATTCACTTCAACCAACGTGTTATACACTAAGCTACTGAATTTAAATAGCCCAACAAATATGAATGCGTTAAAAAGGGTATATATTTTCGCGTTGTTGATATTTACTACCACAATTAATTAGTTTCAGTTGTAGGATGTCCACCCCGATCCGGTTACCTCAATCATAGCTCTTTTATTCACGAGTTTTATTACATTTGATCAATTATAATTCTCATTATTAATAACAATATGAAAGCACAAAAACCCTACTCATATTAGATTATTATTATTGGACTATTTATTATATGACACGATATAACTTCAAATTCGCTTAATTCATAAGCTTATATATGAATATTGTATTACATTCAATAAAAATGAAACTGAAGTAACGACCATTCAAATGTAACTGGTTTTACGTTATAACTCATGAAGTTTTCTTTAGTATTCTCATTTCTAAATGGTCTTATAACACATTAAGTAGTATGTAACCTTTTTTACCTACAACATTGTTTATCTTTTCTTAAGTGATAATTTTCACAACAAGAATAACAAAAAACGATAACGGTAATATTTCAATAATGAATGAACTTTCTGGTTTATATAAATATTTATTCAACCACACAGTTGTTTTGTACTGATTAATTTATTAATTATTTTTATTTCATAGGGGCTTGAATACATTGAAAGTCGTGTCCATTGGATACAAAATATTCAACGTGTATTAGATTTTCTTCGATATCGTGGGTAATTTTTTGTTCTATTTTAAATTTGCCCGTAAATTTCCTCCTCTATTTTTGATTTGTTCTTTCATTGTCAAATTAACAAAATGAGGAATACAAAAGTCAATATAAGTGATACCAATGAAATTGAAATACTAAACATATGAAATATAATTTGTAGAGAAGTGATATACAAGTATAATGAAAGTTATAGGATAATATTTAATTTCATTATATAGGAGAGGATGGAGAATGAGATACATTTGTCTTGTTATTACTGTTTTGACATTAATCATTCATCTTCAGCACAAGAGAGCCAGTTGTAAGTTAGGAAATTGGTTTCGCACTAGTTTAGTAATTCTCAGAAAGGTGCACATAAGATATTTCTTTTTTTTCCCTATTAATTAATTGTATCGATATGATAAGGTCGGAATGCATTTTAATCGAACTTTATAATCCATAGTATTATTAATTCGAAATTCTTGTCAACCTACTGCAGTTAATGACACTATTTATTTATTTTAACACATAGATATTGGTACAAGGAGGCACCAAATACATATACGCCACACAAATCTCATTCGATATGTGTGAAGGCTGTGATACTGCCCGGGTGCCCAAACTGAGGCAGGTGGTTTTCTTAGGGGGCCACTCCCGAGCCTTCGACCTGAAGGTCTGATCCACAAGGCAGTGAAGCATCGTAAGGAGATGCAGTCCCATGGAAACCGGTGACCAACAATTGGTTCATACGCCATTCGTTACCATAGGATACTGGAGCCCTTGTGCACCATTGGTTTGGAATCCGGTTAAAGTGCCGGACATTCACTTTCGTCCTCTCATTTTCGTAAACAACAGTAGTGCCACGAGAAGGCAGTGAGTAGGACTTCCCTGGCAGAGGCTATATACGTGTGGCCGTGTGAGAGCATTTGGAGAGGGAGAGCGGACTCTCCCCATTCTCGGCCATATATAGGGCATTTGGGGGAAGTTAATGACACCTCGTAAACTGATTGGAATACTGCGTTCAATACCTGTCGGCCTTCAGATTTAGTTTTAGAAAAATAACAAACTTAGTTATCTCAAATCTTACTTTTCATTAATTTCCAAAAATGTCGTGTAGAATAGAATTTGGATCATATTTACACTACGTGCTTGAAACGTACTGTAATATATATATATAGGTCAATTAGGTGTCTTCATTTATTTCAGTTTTTCTCTCTATCTCGATGGTAACACTATAACTCTAGTTGTCATTCAACATTTCTCACTACTTTCTAGACATTCGAAGTATTCATTTCTCAGTCTATATTAATGGATATTTTTTAAAAATAGGTGGTAATAACATTCTATTTTAACTGGCAAAACATTAAATAAATTTTGTTGATTGTAATCGCTCGTTTGATTCACTATGACTAGTGTAGATGAGTGGCAACTACTCACAAATCCAGATGATTGTCCTCAAAAAGCTCCCGGTGAACGGATATAAAAAAATAAGTTATCGTTTGGCATTCTTGATTTTTCTGACCAAGATGGTTTAATTGTGACGCTTTTACCGCCGTTAAAGACATCACTAACTTATACTTCATATATAAATGAGCTTCTTCATAGGTTCTGCCATTTTATTTGTCTTTACATTCCTATTGACTTTTTGCTCGATTAACCTCTGACTATGTAGATGATTTAATTTTTCGTATGAGCTGAATAATCAGATTTGTCTACTGATTGCTTATTGATCTAAATGCTACATTCCTAGAAAGTATAATTTTTTCATCCCAGAATCTTAAAGTTTTCTCAGTTGAATTAATGTCAATGGTTGTATCTGTGCATTGATATTAATGGTAAAGCATCGTGTCGTTTCAGTATCATTTCCTTCCGTTTACTAGTATATGGAGGTAGGGTTCAGTTTATTCAATGTACTATTTCTCACAATTAATACAATTTATTTCCTAGATAATGGTGCATTTATCGTTGTTATATCTTTCAGTTTACTTAAAATTCAATGAAATAATTGCATTGGTTTGAGGATAATATTTACTCCACAGGGTTTCCAAATCCTAGTCGTGATTATTTTGAATTTTATTAAACTTGATTATTGCATATTTGTGTTTCAATGAAACATGAGTCACTCCATATTAACAAAGTGGTTTAGGTATACATAAATTTTTTTCACACAAATAAACGTGTTTAAAAGTCATTTAAAATGTCAATGATTGTTAGATATGGGTTTTGTAGACCATTCATGAACCGAGAAAATTAAGTCGTAATTATTAGACTTATTTATTGCTCACCATATCACATTTATTAAAACATATCTTAACTACATATTTTACATACGATTATACGGTTATATATATATATATATATATATATATATATATATATATATATATATATATATATATATATATATATATATATATATATATATATATATATATATATATATATATATATATATATATATATATATATGCATTTAATATAAGAATCATGTAAATGACCTAAGTTACTGAATAGAATTATAAACCTTTTTATCAAGTAGAATAGTTGAGATTCCTTTATATTTATTGTCTTTGATTATGTCATAAATCGTTGATAAAAGGTCTATTTTTCTTTTAGCTAGAAGTACAACATATTCTTAATCCATAAATGTTAATTTATATTTGTAAAGAGCATTGCACCAATAAGGGGTAGGTTATAAGTTCAATCCTTATTAATCCACTTACGTTACTTTAAGGAACTGAGCAATAGTATCTTTAACCCTTACATAAATTATATTTGTTCTAACCTGAGTTTATAAATCTGTACTTGGTAAATAAGTTATACTAATATTGTGAATTTGTTATAAATTGTGGCATTGTGCCCTATTAATATATGACGTAATGATACTGTCCACTCGAGAACAGTGATTTATCAACCGGATCAATGATGCGTAAAATAGTACGAACAGTCTAGAGTCTTTATCGTTTCTTCTTCCTGCCTACCCGTGCCTATTAAATCCAGAACACCAATCTCAGCTTCCGTGATATAAATCATGTATTTCAAACGTACTGAGGTTATATACAAACCAAATAGACTACATCGTACCATAAAATAGAAAATAACATTTGTACAAGATCTAGCCAAAAGTGGCTGTGAATGTGGGAGACTAATTAATAGACTGGACATAACTCAAGAACGGTAAATCGTATAATAATAATTTATAGGTCAAAGTAAAGCCTGTAATATGAAGAGTATAGATATACATAATCTAGATACTAAATGGGGTGTGGCCCCTTAAGAAAACCACCTGCTTCGGTTTGGGCACCCGGGCAGTATCACAGCCCTCACACATATCGAATGAGATTTGTGTGGCGCATATGTATTTGGTGCCTCTTTGTACCATTATCTATGTGTTGAAATAAACTAATAATAATAACAGATACTAAATAGTTAGTTATACATTAAGAATAATAATAATATTTGCCCATAAATAGTTCTCGATAGCTACCATTCATAATTCTCGCCGGGATAAAACAGAATGGCACATATAAAAGAAAAAGATTGAGTCAATGCAACAGTATTAAGAACAAAATTTACACATTATCTTTCAAATTTTGTAAACCTTATTATTTACAGACTACTACTTTTTCATTATTTGTCTTTTCCTATTTGTTTGTCTTTTTTCGGTTTTACCACATATGTTGCCCTTCTATTATCATTAACTTATCTTTATCCATTTTTTCCACATATAAAACCGATGGTTAGAGACCCTGAATGACATGGCTCAAAATCGTTTGCAATGGCGCGGGTGCATACACTCTTTGTGTTCTCCCAAATTTTGATCTCCTTATTCCTCCTTGTCTCTTTTTTTCTCTTCCCAAATTTATTTCACTGTATTATACTCTTTAAATAACATCTCCAAACACTAATTTTCCTGATTACTGCTTATACTCTTATAACCTTTTCCACTACGGGATTTGAATCGACCACTGCATCTGTGTGCTAATGTGGTGTGGCAACTCGAACTGATGTACGTACGTACAAAGTTCTACGTTGTTACTGACTGACTGACTGACTGGTATTTAAAGAAGTGAGAGTCTTAATAAATACTTGATTTTTATTTAGTCCTTTAATTAGTGCAATCAACGTTAGAGCCTAGCGCTGATGTGGATTAGCCCAAATCGTCATACGATGAGATGAAAATAATAAGGTAAATTATCTTAGTCAACAGAGATCTACAACCTGATCAACTGATCTCCCATCTTTGCCTAGTAGTACCCTGCATCTGGCTTCCATATTGGTTACACGGTTGTTCAGAAAAACTTGAACAGTGCTTTGAAGACATCTATTTTCAAGAAAATGTAGCCTACGCATATAGTCTACTTTCAAAGAATAAGTTTTATGTTTAATTTTCTAGACAAATGCTATCAATTTTATATTATAAGCTTCTTTTACTATTTCATTATCATTTTGAAATTAACATGTTTTGTATTCATTTTGTTTATGTATTATTTTCTCCCATTTAATTATTTTTAAAAATCATAGATACGCATAGTGAATATTCGTGCAGATGAAATCGTCGATGGTAATCCCAAGTTAACATTAGGCCTTATTTGGATTATAATTTTACATTTTCAAGTAAGTTTACTCTCAACTTCTATTCGTTATTGTAATAAGCTGTTCATTTTTTGCATGATAAATGCTATTTTTAGGGTGTCGTGGAAATTGGTTTACTTTGTAGGTTGTATTCCTTATGAATTGGTCTCAATTGGGTTGTCATCTGAAACCAGAGTGTATTGGACAAGCTTTTAGCCCTGGTACGGAACCTCTCGGCAGTGGACACCCATCATGTATCCGGAGGTCTAACTCACGACATTTAGGTCTCACAACGAATGCTTAATTATTAGAACCAACCGTGTAGCGTTCAGTTAAAGCCTAATAAGTTCCCAATCGTATATTTATCGTTTATTGTCTCACTAACAAATACGAGAATTTCATAGTGTATTGGTTTAAATTTTTAGTGTTTCAACCATCGTAACAATGGTGGACGGTGGCGCAATTTCGTGTATTGGTTGAAGTTAGATATTAACACCGTTGGATGCCGGCTTAGTGGTCTATAGCTTAAGCGTTCGCGCGCGAGACCGATAGGTTCTGAGTTTGAATCTTACGAGGCGGGATCGTGGATGCGCACTGCCGAGGAGTTTCATACAGGGACGAAACGGCCGTCCAGTGCCTCCAGGTTTTCCATGGTGGTCTAGCTTTGATCGATTCATGAATTCAACTATTAAATTACTATAATATCCCCAAAACCCCTCTCTGATAATTATTTATTTATTACCTGTGATGTTTTGTAGTAAATATTATTGGACTAATTCAAACATTCGACTAATCCAGGTCTATTACTCTATGGCTAGTAAGAACATGAGTGCTATAATTTTCCTGAAGTGCTAGTGAGAAGTCATGATTGTTCGAATTCAAACACATTGGGAGTGAATCAGTAGTTTCTAGTGGCAATAAATGACCATACATTATTGCAAATAGACTGAATTTAGCTATCCAAATCAATGGATGTCAATTTAGTGACCTGAAGGCCCTAAGTTCCTCCCCCTCATAGGGGTCGTAAATGCGTGCTATCGAAGCGTCATATACTAGGACGAAACAGCTATCTAATACTTTTTAATTTTCAAAGGTTTTGTAACAGGAATTAATTCGTGACAAAAATTCAGATAATATTCCAGTTTAAAGCATAATATGTCTCAATGTCTTTACACATATCCTTAATCTTAGTATAGGAGAAGAATTAGGAACAAGATAGAGAAGTTGTTTTGGGAAAACCTCGGTGACTGAATGTAGTCTTTTCCGCCGCCGAAATTCGGTTTTTTTTTCCAAATAAGTGTTAAATATGCTTACTTGTTAAAGTTTCTCGTAATATTTTGTTTAAAACCCTAATATGTGTCTGTGGTGGAAACAGTTCATATAAAAGACTCTCTACTTTTGTCACCACGACATATTTGCTATATATATATATATATATATATATATATATATATATATATTCAGATTGATGTATATGAGTATGTTGACTCTGAACTGGTACAAATATACTTGATACGTTTTTCAAAGCCAAAACAAATGAATATTCCAGACAGAAAATAAAACATAAAAATATGCTTATTGCAAGAATTGAAACTATATGCCTAATGGCAAATTAGTGGGTTTCATGTCTACCAGACAAGTGAAAGAAATGGAGACAGAATTATAACTGGTTCGATAATAATCTACTTGATATTTAATACATCCGCTCTCAATATCTAGTCTTAGAAACAGTCAAACCATTAATCTAGTCTTTCTCTGTATCTGTATGAAACAGGATAAATTAAGACTGAAATACTATTGTAACAGGTTTTTTATTATTGATGGAAATCGAAGTTTTATCACGATGTAATACATTTCAAAAATCAATTATTTACTTTAATCAGATGTGACAGTAACAAACATTTAAATTTCTATCAAGTTCCGTGCATACTTTAGTCGTTTTGTTTATGGCAACCTTAAAGAGAAAAGTCTACTTAAACTAAATGAGTTGTTTAGTATTTTCTGTTTTAAATTACTTAGACATAAACAGTGTTTTTCATCAGACATATGTAGACAGGTGCGTATAATGTTTCTTCCATATAGAGTTAAACTACTTGATAGTAGTTTTTTTGATTTGGAGAAATCGTTTTCTTATTCAATCGACTAACTTTCTGTCCGAGAATTCAGTTTTATTGTTGCTTTTTTAGTAAGTTTTAATGTAAATTTAAATGTAAATTCCTTGTTTCGGACCTGTGTAATAAGCTATCATCTACAATTGAGTTTAGGGTTTTTTTATACTTGTGCCAGTATCTATATCTACTTTTTTCTAATTTTTGACTTCCCATTGTAAATCAGTCTTGTTACACATTCCCTCTACTTTCTGAAAATAATTACAGAATTCACGCCAGTTTACAGGCATGATCAATTTGATATAAATAGTAACATTAGATGTACAGAACAAACATGTGATAGAAGAAAGCTTTAAGTATACTAGTTCAGTAATTGTTTAGGTAGTACATGTATTACAGCGATCCAATGCATCAGCCGGGAGCTTTTAATATTTCTTAAATGAACAGCCTGTTGATTTATGAACGGTGTAATTAAGGTCACTTCGTGTGGCAGATCGAATTAATGATAATTATCTACAACTAGAGAAATTAAAACAAAAACAGAGAGCACGGAACAACAAAGCAGTAATTACCAAAATATATGAATCAGGTCTACCTAAATGCGTGTGTCATGTGATACAGTGATATACTGTTGGTGTTATTCAAATTAGTTAAACTTTCTGGGCACGGTGTTACCATAAAGTGACAGCAAGTAGGTGGTTTTACTTAGGGAATGCACTAATAAAGATGGCTAAGCATTTAAAGTTCCTATAATATCACTTGTGGAATGAGATACACTTACAGGTGCTAGAACATTCAATGCATTTTCAGAGGAGCAGTATGCATCGGTGCAGCGAACAAATAATGGGAGTGATTTTATCGTACGGATAGATTGTGGTTGGTTATTCCAGAGTCTAGAAAATTTACAGGTAAAGTGATTCATATAAAGAGATGATTTAGAATAAATTTGTTCCACTAGTGCCAAGGAACTACGGATGTCATAATGAGAAGTTTCTGCATATTGAATCACGTGATTGAATGTAAAGGATAATTTATTAAGTAGTTTGAAGAAAAAGATAAGATTTAGTTTGAGTCTCCTCTTCCATTAAGTGTCTAGCCCAAGTTTTTTACATCTAGAATTATAAGTATAAGGTACAATCAGCTCCAAGAATACGAAGTGTAAATCGTCTCTGTACTGATTCCAGCCTTAATTTATCCTTGATGCGCTCACTGCTAAGAATAAACGTGCAATATTCTAGAAGAGGTCGAACACAAACTTTGTACATTATAATACGTGACTCATTGTTATAAAGGTTTCGAGTTATGTAACCTACTAGACGTTGAGACTTAGAGGTCTGTTTTAATATCTGTTCTGTAAACGACAAGTCTTGGGAGTATCTAAGACCTAAGTCTACTACTGTATATAACCTGGATAACACTTCTCCATTTATGGTAAGGTCTAAGTTGAATGATGTATCGCCGAAGCAAATCCATCCACATTTAGCCTTATTAAGCTCCAGTTGCCATTTTAAGCACCATTGTGCTACCTTGTTAAGCTCCATGATGTTGCAATTTTGCATATTTTTCAGCTCATGTAGAAAAAATGAATTTACTACTTTAAGATCATCTGCATATAGAAGGGGCTTACCCACACAAAAACTCACAAATATCATTGATAGACAATAAAAAGAGAAAAGGGCCTAAGACACTACCTTGTATTACACCACTTCTAACATGGACAGCGTTAGACAATGAGAAGTTAATTTTAACTAGTTGATGTCGATTGCTGAAAAAGGAATCAAACCAAGCAAGCAACGGATTTTGAACCCCATAAGATGCGAGTTTACCTATAAGAAGTTGGTGGCTAACCATGTCAAATGATTTAGAAATGTCCAGATATAGCACTAAAACGAGATATTATTGGCTATGTAGAGAAAAGACTAAATTAAAGAAGTCAAAATGACATGTCATGCAAGATCTATTTTTAGGAAATCCATGTTGAGTATCATTGATAAATTTTCCAGCGAGTAAATAGTTGGGAAGTTCATCACTTATAATTTTTCCCATAATCCTAGAGCTAACTGGAGTGATATTTTTCGGCCGATAATTGTTCATGTCAGTCTTATCTCTAGATTTGTAACGTGGTATGATGCACGCGGTTTTCCAACAGTAAGGGTAAGAACTAGTTTCCATAGAGAGAGAAAACAGCTTTAGAAGAAGAAGTTCAATATCTGGACCACCATATTTGTAGAGAAATGATGAAATCCTGTCTGCTCCATGACCTCTCGAAAGCTTGAGGGTGTTTATAGCCTTATTAATTTTCACGCGTGTGAAGGATGCAGATTTTATTGAGTTGCTAGTCATTCACATAACTCTTGAAGCCACTTATGATTCCTACAATATTCGCAAAAATACCACTGAAAATGTCTGCTGTATTTTTAGAGTCGTATATAAAAGTGCTATTATTCTGGATTAAATTGCGATACGTTATCCTTAGTTTCTTAAATTTTTCTGTTCTATGTCGGTCAAACGACATAGTTTCAGTCTTTTCCTAACTTCTGGATACTCTCGGTAATTTCTTAGGGTTCCCAGTACAAATAACTTAGATTCAGTGTACTTTAGGATCGAAGAGTAAGATTTTATTGTGATTACAAGTATCTTTTAACTTTCTTCCTTATAATTTATAGTCATTATTAGTTTATTTAGAGATTAACCAATGGCTTGCTTAATCTCGCTTGTTTCATTGATGATTGTTCCGAATTCATTCGTAATTTTACTCCTTTTTCACTCCCTTCGTAACATACCTCTCTACTACTAAGCTGACTCAACGTTTTCAACCGGTGCTGGCAAACTCAAACTTAAAAGCTGACCTTTTATTCTCTTTTCAATATTTGAAATTTTGACTAATTGCATTCATTCCCTTATAGCTAAAACTTTAACATAAAATATAAATTTACATCTAGCTCTCGAGATGTTAATCCAAAATCTAGGTTTTGTCATTGTCTCATCTTTAATTGATAAGTTTGCTTTAGGATAAAAATAGTAAAGGACTCGACAGTGAATCTCTGAATGATGGTATTCTATGTAATAGAGACACGTGAGTTTTGAAACCTGAATAATACAAGTAACTACTTGGTGTTCTGATTAGTGAATGACGGAAGATGGGTGTAACTTTTCATAGGCTATCGTTTGTTAGTTTATTGAGTAACCGCAGTTTTCAACTCAGTGTTAATAATAGTAGGAAAACTTCATAATAGAATACATGCAAGAATAACGTTTCTTTCATACTCCTTCATGCAACTTGTTCAACATACCCTGAAGCTTGGATTGATGTTAGTTTCTCAACTATTATGTTTTGAGGCTGAACCCATTGACTTACATCTTCAATGATTGATTTTAAAAATGACGATGAAAATGTTATAAATGTCCATGAGTTTCCCATGTGTATCACCGTTTGTTGAAATGGCAATAAAACTTTAGTTATCTTCTCGATTGTTGAGCCTTAGGTAGAGAGTCATTCGTGTATATACCATAAATTCTGTTGTAAGATATTTCGTACCAACGATTGCGTTGTTGTTCCAAATTGTGTAGCCTGAAACCTGATCATATTAAAGTCAAATAAGTAGAGCTGTTCATAATTCTTAGTGATGCATTATTCTGATAATATATTATTACATTTTTGAAAGTCTTGTAATGTTGTTTGGGTCAATCTACTCACATACACATTCTTAGAAATTTAACAATCATTAAGTGTTCACTGGTAACTAAGATCATCTTTTATCGATTTAGTATAATTTGCATCATTTCTAGATTTGTTTTAGTGTTTAAATTGTTATTACTCTATTCATTAGTACATTACATCTTATGAAATAACTTGATCTTGTTATAGTCAATAAGATGATGAAGTTTAATACAACCTCTTTTTGTGGATATAACTACTATAATCCTACTAAAAGCCGATATAACTTGAATATTTATTTATGGTTTTTACTTATTAAATAAGTATAAGCATGGGCGTTGGCTTTTTTTATGTATATCATGATTTTATGGCAGGAAGATAGGTTAATGTCTTAATAAAGACAGAATATTAAACCTATGGCAATTTGACTAGGATTAAGAGAGGGGGTGGTCGAGGTGGAAGGAACATAGTTCAGCTGTCAGCTACGCATGCATATGGATGCGACGATCAAACCGACGGAAAGACAATATGGTATAAGATATTGTTATTATTATTCATATTATGGTAGACAATATTCATAATGGTTTTAATATTGAAAATCACCATTCTAATTGGTGTTTTATATGTATGTCTGTGTATATGCATAAATATGATCATAATTGTAATTCACTACTTTTGATTTCGTGAACGATCTGCTATAAATGATCTGTGAGGGAATGTCGATTATGTTCGTTGTTAGGGTGAAATAATCTTTCACCTCACAGAAGCGTACACACAAAAAGTTAACTATATCATATGGTCCGTTTGTAGCCAGTGTATGTATGTGCGTATGCACGTTAGTGTAATTCCAGTACGTGTACTATTTTTTAATCTTATATAGATTATCTTGGATATATTTCATGTATATCGGTTTTATTACTCTCTCTACATGTTTCTTTCTGGATTATGATTTCATGAGTTAAAACAGTTGGTGATTTACTTGGTAGGATTAATTTACCTATTGTTATCGGCTTTTTTACCTTCTAAATTGGTAAATACATTTACATTAGCTTTTTTGTGTTTTCTTAAATATGTGCTAATTGGTTATCATTCATTATATGTTGAAACGTCTATGTTATACGTGTATCAGAGTTGTTTTTCTTTATGTTTCTGAACTTTTTTTGAAAAATCAACATAACTGGTACTATTTAACTCTCTACAACTCTCCATACTGATAACTAAAACTGTTATGTAAATAAATTATTTCACTGGTCATTGCGCAATATTGTTTGTACTTTTGGAATTACAGTTGATCAGTCACTCTCTTTGTACAATTAGAGACGACGGTTGCACTATCATTTTAATTAGTCTAGAATAAACGCAAAATAAAAAACGCTTAAAATATTCTTGTTAGTTGCATATTGCTAGTCATATACTTTAGTTAATTTAGAACTAATGACATTCTACCATACAGCAATAAATAAAGAGTGGTAAATATTGTTTTTTGACATTCATATATAAATAAAAAATATACCAAGCCATGCAATTTCACAAGAATTTACTTGAATTTTTGAAAAATACTCCTATAACTTAAGTCATTTAGTTATGTTACGCTTCAGTTATTGTTATATGTTTCTACGGCTTGCTGAACTAGAAGTTGAGTCCATTGATATTTTGACTCATCCATGAGCTCATCTTGATGAAAAAAGAAAGGATAACATGTTAAGTGAAGCCTAGCTAACGGTTTAGGTGTGAACAATTCATTTGAGTTGTATATCTTGTTCAAATAAATATATATATACTAATATTTTAGCTAGTCATTGTGAAATAGTAGAGAAGGACTACTTACTTGTTCCATTTGCAGCCAATTGGACTCAGTAGTTGATTTAAGCCTTCAAATCAACATTTGAATGCCTAAACTCATGTGTATACTGATGAAACTATCAATATGTTATTTGTTCTAATACTAATTACTTCATTATAAACTGTTAAGCAATTATCTCTGTATGTATTTATTTCTTCTACTACTGTCTTTATTATTATTAGCATACAAAACCAAAAAATGCATTGACTAAAATTTTCCTCTAAAAAGTTAATTTTATTGATTTTCATGTTAGCTAAAAAGATGTACGTTTTTTGTAACTTCCCCTCTCATTCTCTCTGTATTCTGTTAGTTGATTTATTGATGGAAGCGATATAGATAAATGCATCGTTTCTTCTACAACAAAAGATAAAAATGTAGAGGGTATACTTGAAATCAATCACTTTATAGCAATAGTGTACTTTTTTCACTGGTTTGTTCTTTTTTAATTCCTATTTATATTCTCTTCTTAAATAAGAGAATAAAATAAGAAATTCAAATATTCAAAGAGTTAGATGATCCTCCCTTTTTAAAAAAATTAAAATCTTTACATATTTATCGTTCTTGTTGTTAAGTGGACGTGGTTGATTCATCCTCAGAATTAGATATGCATAAATGCCTGTGACTATAACGATGGATAGTACATTGAGGAATAGTTCAACTGGCATCCTGATACACTACTGTTATTCACTATTCGGCAACAACGTGAACCGGATATCAACAATGGACCTCCAACTATTAACTTTTGATTAACTAGAAACCACGGAAGACATTAATCTCAAATTGTTCAACTCCAAATTTCTCTTTGAACAATGATAAAGAATTATCTGTTAGATTGAGTGAAATTTATCTTGCATCCCGAAATTTCAACATCATCACCTCCTTTTTTATGAAACGACAGAGATATTTTTAGTTTGAGACTCTGGGTGACATGGCTGAGAATCGATCACAATAGCGCAGGTGTATACACTTTCTGCCTGCCCTTAAACTATGAGATCGAAATTGCTTTATATCTTTCTTTCTACCAACTAATTCATTTTTCCTGTACTATATCCTTATATACAATCTTTCTTTTATATATTACCACCACTAAATCAAATACTTCTATGAATCCTGTGTTCATCTTGTTGTGCTAATGAGGTATGGCAACTTGGACCGATGCACATATGTGCCTGGTCCTACGTTGTAGCTGACTGACTGTTTCCAAGATCTTATCTTCAATGTTAGGACCTGGCAACATGAAAGTAGATTGGTTTCAAATCTAAGGTTTTTACTAGTTTTTGAATTAGGGATATTTGCTGACACCGTAATTTTAGAGCTAAAGGTTTCATTAAATTCTGTCAATCTGCATGTCTTATGGCAGTGTTTGTCTTCGAAAGGCGTACCGAAAATGTACGTAACCGTACTCCAAACTCTTCACTTGAATACAAGGAAATTACAACCATTTAATATCCTACTTATATATATTTTCAGTAAGGGAATTTGTGGAGATTGTAGTATTTTTAACAGTTGAATTCACGAGTCGCTCAGAGTCAGACCACCATCGGAAACCTCGAAGCACTAGATGGCTATTTCGTCCCAGCATGAGATTCGTCAGCAGCACAGGTGCACGATCTCACACGTAGGACTCGAACTAAGGAACTTCGGTCTCATGCGCGGACCCTTAACCTCTAGACCACCTAGCCGGCATGTAACGGTGTTAATGCCTAACTTCTATCGATCTGTAATCTTGCGTAACCCTTCTATTTGTTTCATCATAACATTCATTGCGTACATTTTTCTTCATGTCACTTTGACCTTTATTTTTATCTTGTTCCATTTGTTTCTCTTTGCCATCCACTAAAATATATATTTAGTTGGCAGAATTAATTGAAAATCAGACAAAATTACAATCGGATCTTCGTGTTAATTTATCCATGGATAATGCGGCTAAACAAACATTACTTAGTTGGTGTCGAGCAGTCACAGCAAATTATCCAGGTGTATATATAAAAGATTTTACTGAATCATGGAAAGATGGTCGTGCATTCCTTGCCTTGATTCATCGTTATAGGTAAGTGTATTTGCCTAGAATTATATGTTTCTGTACTCTTACATCCAATTTAGTATATTTTATCTTTTGATCAACAAAACACTTGAAGGATTCAGTGGTTTTCAGATCGATCATTGTAAACATGTAACTAAATTAGAACGCGCTATTTTCTAAAAGGTATCCTACACTATCAAAACACGAAAATAACTAGTGCTTTTTTTGCTATAGAATTTCTTGTTTAAAACTTTTATGTTCCTTATAATTTGTGTTTATTTCAAGGCTATAAATATCCCATTTTTGGGAAAAGTATGTCGGAAATTATCAGTCACTTCAATAACTTACAATTGGCTTTTTAAACTCCCTTCTACAGGTTAGCATTTTAAAATATTGTGTTAGTAAATAAATCTTAGATAGATCACTGTACTATTTTTAAAAGAGGTTCTGAAGTCAATTGTGTTGTTTTTTTTAATCGCAATGTAAGTGTTATGAAACATGTCTATGTTTTTTTAATCTTTCTGACCACTCTTTAGTTAGTATTTAACCTTCTTTAAAGTTTATTTCTGATGCTAGATAGATTTAGCGACTTCGTTCGTTCTAATCACTTTTAAGCTGTCTTACGAATACACATTTTTCTTGATATAATAATCTTAATCGATTCTTGTTTCTAACTGCGTTATTCTTCAAAATTGTTTACTAACAATTTACTTTATACATTTACTGGGAGTCTACTCGATGCTAGTCACTCAGTATAATGTCGCTCTGCATTATGTCCTACAGATGATTAACCACGTCTCCATCAGCTCACTTTAATTCCTATAATTTTTTATTCTAAATAATATGGACTAGACTTTTTTCTCTCTACAAGATCACTTACACATCTTGACCATGAATGCTGGCTACCATAACTCCTTAGTTCCGTATTAAGTACAACAGATCTTTTGTGACTGAACTTAGTAAATGAATTCCAATTTTAACCAATAAGCAACTGTGCAAATTAATGACCAAATAATACACCAATGGTTGGTCAGATTGTAAGTCTTGATCACCTGAAGTTTTTAGGACATATACTGAGTAATCTCAACCGTCCTACCTTGATCAAAGATGTTGACTAGCTTAATAATAAGTCGGAAGAAAGCTGGTGGTGACTAAACAAAAACGTAGGATAAGTCTATAAAGTCGTTGAGTGTTGGTCTGAGTCATGTTCGTAGATGCAGACTGTCTGATTGGAGTCTTCACTATTATCATGACCGATAGTTGAAGACGTTAGATAATATGGCTCTGAATCAGTCCCAATGACACAATTGTATCCACTCTTTGTCTTCCCCTATATTTCTAGTTTCAAAAGTACATAAAACGTTTTTTATTCCAAAAAGTCATTCGTTTTAGAATCATGTCGTCTATACCTACTCATTTTAATATCTTTGATACTTCTTCTACTTTGGTGTTATTCACATTTTGTTAATATTATGTATAAACTTTAATCGATGCTCTGTTTTGCAAAGTTCTATGTTACTTCTTGATTGACTAGCTGAAAAAGACCACTAAATGGTTACTTAGTAACTGATTTTCATAGTATTAGTAATAATTTGTGACGACAACTTATCGTATTGGTCATGAAAACCATTACGTGTATAGACAGAGGAGATCTTTCTATGGTCACTTATAATCGAACTATCGCGTCATCCGTCACAACACCGTAACAAAATGCGCGTCAGTCAGTCATAACGTAGAACCTGTACATATGTGCATCGGTTCAATTTGTCATAAACCATCAACACAGAGATGAATTTGTCAGACCAAATCCCAGAATAGTAGGGATAGTAACAGTGTCAATGATAATATGATAGATTAAGAATCGACGATACGACTCGAAACGAATATAGATTAGCGAAAAAACAAACAAAACAAGTTACGAGGAACTTAGAACCTCAGGATTTGGGGAGAGACAAAGAGTGAATTCGTCTGCGCCGTCACAAACGATTTCGAGCCATCTCATTATAAGCCACTTATGATTGTCTACAAATATTAACATGGCTCAATTCAGTTGTCAATAACTTCGCCGACTGGTTTCATCTTTTGGTAATGTAGAGTGGAGCGAACTGTTGCTCAATAAACTCGTCCTTTAGTTGAAAGACGGTTATCTCGGCCACGGTCAAAGTGACGCAAGTTTTCAAGTTTTCTGAATCTGTGCCCAGATTTCGTCAGATACCAGACCATCAGTACTGATGAGACTCTCAAGTCAAGTGATGCGGTCGACACACTGATTTACTTCATTCCTTATCACTAATTCAGGCAATGACGCAAACCAATCCTGAAGTAAGATTTTACATTTGGAGGGTGAGAACCGCATCATAATCAGCATATACTAATGTGTTACATAGAATATGTATTTAAGGTGTATGATAAAGAAAGTGCAATTTGAAACAGACAATACCGGAATACAAAACCCAGTAGGTAGTCCAAGTCATAGGTTGACGTTTATTACTTACGTAGGCTTTCATTTTTTGTAAAATTATCTCATTATTACAAAAAACAATCTTTTCGATTTTATGGAATTTTATTGACTTATTGGAAAGTTTTATATTTACCTCATATCAACTGTAATTCTATTCAAGACTCAAGTGTTTTTTTTTTATTCTAACACTTATGATCGGTTTATTAATCAATATTCTTGATCAATTTAATTTTCTTCTGCCTATAATATTATTTGAAAGTATACATTTTTGCCTGGTTATTATTCTTGTTTTCACTTTATTTGAATCTATAATTCATCTGATGGCGTTTTCTATCATTGTTATAATTTAATATCTTTCTGTTTGTTTTAATTTAGACCGGACTTAATTGATTTTCGTCAAGTTGATCGTCAATCTGCCCATGAAAATCTTGATTTAACATTTGACTTAGCTGAACGTGAACTTGAAGTTACTCGTTTATTCGATTCAGAAGGTAAGAGTTTTAATTTCATTGTCTTAAAGGATGTTTTATACTTTTACTAATCAATATCAATCTCACATATGAATAGATTATTAAAAATAAATAAATGATGTATGTTACTAAAATGATTGTATAACCATAAGTATTTAGTTTTGGCTCTGAGACATTTTGACCAATGATCTGATAATGTATTAGAAAGATGCAGACTATATCGTTTTTTTGCTTAAAACAATTAAAAGGTAAATAGTTTCCTAAACAAATCCATAATGTTTCAGTGTGTATTTCATTGCTGTAAATTGTTAAACAAATCAATAGAATTAGTCTACTTCAAGATCAATTTGTTACACTTCAAAGTATTGTTAAGAGTTATGACTTTTTTTAAAAAAAAATAAGCGATACATGCCGTCCAGTCCTATTGAGTTTCTTTTACAATATAAATTTAAATGTTTTCTTTTCGTTTTCAGAATATTTATAAGACTTCATACTGGTTGATTATGTATCAAATCAACAAATTGATGGATTTCCACTAACTATTAAATCTACGTGAATATTATCTAACCTTTACAAACTTGTTCTTACTTTTGCTTTTGTTTTAGATATTGCAAAAACAACTGATGAACGATCGATTATAACTTATGTAGCCTCAATTTATGATAAACTAGTATGTAATTCATCAAAACATTCATTATATCCAGTACCAATTGTACCACCTATGCCTTCTTTATATCATCATGATCAAAATTCTACTAGTAGACCAATTGATTCAACTTTTCAACTTCTTAGTGCTTCTAATCAACTTTCAGATGAATTAAAATCACTTTGGTCAGATTATCGTATTTTAGGTAGTGATCTAATACAATGGTTACGATCAACTACTGATCGTATGGCTAATCGTCATTTTCCATCAGATTTAAAATCAATGCAAGAACGTGTTATGGATGAAATACGACGACATAGACGTGATGAACGACCAAGAAGAGAAAGAGAACGTCAACAATTAGTTCGTATGTATGAAGAATTAAAGGTAAAAAGGAAACGTTATTCTTCATGTGTATTAAAATAGTTCATCACAGTTCTTTCTTTTTATCTTAAGGACTTTTTTTACCAATAATAACTTCATTTTTTATGATTTACTTCATGAATTACTCTATATTAGATAACCATTAAGAACCAGGAAGTACTGAAAAGTTGTTTCTGTTCCAACATGTATCTCCTCAACAGCGCACATTCACGACCTCATCAAGAATCAAGCGCACGGACTTCAGGTCTCAATGTGAGCACCACTGAATCGGCATACAGTGAGAATGTCGCGAGTTAATTGAATTCAGAATTCCAAACCATTGGACAGAGGTTTCTCAACACTTTGAAACTTCTTGTCCACGAAGATACTAGATATTAAAATCAGGAACTTCAGATGTCATAGTGAAACGCTCAGTACCTTCAAAATGATTAGTTGAGATCCAGCTGTCTAACTTCAATCAGTTTGCTACACTTCACTATCAATATCTGTTAATTTTAAAGAAATATAGTCACTTTTTTACATATATTCTCATCACAATACTCCAAAGTGCATTAGTGATCATTAACCAGCCTCGATGTTTATTTATATATTATACAAACACTGTATTATCATAGTTTATCCCAAAACGTTTTATTAAATAATAATATCTCAACTTGTTGTTTTGTCTGGATTCATCAACATTGTTGTTCTGTCCTTTTTTGTATACTCTTATGTTTCGACTTTGAAAAAAACTAAATATATATTCAACCAAATATTCATTTTACATGCTATATATGTGCACAAAAGACGTTCAATTTGAGTTAAACAGCACATACCGTCAAATTGACGGTGTAGCAATGGGAAGTCCATTTTCTCCAACTATCCCAATGTTTTTGTGTGTTATTTAAAAAAAAAACAAAGTTTAAATATGCGATTAACGTAATGACAAAATACTATAAGTACATTTATGATACGTCAATTATTCGTAACAGCAAACGGAATGGAATTCATTTGGGATAACTCTTCAAGAAGGCACTTAACTATCGGACACGAAAATAACAACATATTCAACTTTCTAAAAATTGCTATACGACGGAGTGCAACCGAAACTTTTCAACGTTCGGTTTAGCAAAACAGCAATTAGAATGGTCCATATCTCAATTTCAGTAGTTTTTGTCCAATTAGTTTGTTGTAACGCGAAATGCTGCTGATTGGAACGCAGCGAATTATTGATCGGACCAAAGACGCTTAAAACACGTAAGAACGACCTAGAGTCCCGATTGGCCCTGCTTCCCTGTCTAGCCTAGCCAGTTGAGTCCAGAACGCAAGTCTCAGCCTCTGAGATATGAATCATTATATTTCAAGCATACTCTGTTTATATACCAATCAAGCAGACCACATCGTACCATAAAGTAGAAAATAACATTGTACAATATTGACCAGTAGGAAAACGACACGTGAAATAAATATTGACCAATAAGAAAGTAATACCGTTTCAAGCCCAAGGATAGCGTTAGACTTAATAGAATAATTTTTGGGATATTTTCCTGAATATCCTACTATAGTTACAAGAAAACACTGGTTAAAATACTATTGTATAGAGTAGAAACTAAACTCACCATTTAACACTCACAAACTGGAAAAATGGATAATTGTTTAAAAATACTTCAGGGATAACTGCTACTCACCGAAATTCATTGATAAATGTAAAAAATCTAAGACATTAAGGCGGATGTGGCCAAATTCAATAAAACGCCAACATTTATCCATCTCAACTTTAAAGATGATACGTTGCAAGCTTAATCATCAGGAGGCTTAACACTTCATTAGCCAGAACTTATCTTGCAATCAAACTATTAATCCTGTATAAAACAACATGTCCAATAATCCAATCAATGGTCAACAAGTATATCTTTCATGTTACCAATAACTAGGTCTATGAATTCAAATTTACCTGTTAAAGTAGCTAATATGTTTCCTACGCTTTTAAACGAGGGGAAGAAACACTTTAAATAGCACAATCACTCGATATCTCTTGGACATAGGACATCAGGTTTATACATTGAAATCTTTCAAGATGATCACTAAATATCCAAGTTCAAGTCTTCCAAAATTTGCTGAAGATTTCGCTGTCAGGCGTCAAAAACATGATTCATATATCCTAAAGGAATCGATTATCCGTCTTTTTCTGCCTTGGCAACACGAACCTTTCTTCATTACACATTACATAAAATCCTGTTCAACTGCTTGTTTCAATTGATGACATCACAACGTTTCTTATTTTGACTGTCTTCTAGATCAATTATCTTATTTTGTCTTAATGACCTTTACTCATTTTTTTTCTTATTCTTAGCGTTTTTCATTGTGCAACCACTCTTTTGTACCTCTATTATGTAAGTAATTTGAACCCATTTTGTAATTATAGTTTCTAACTATTACGGATTGTAAGCAACTGACGTGAATTAAACGAAATAAAATCAATCCTTGTTATTCCGCTTAAGCCACACTTCTTGCTCTCCTCAAAATAATCAAGGAAACAATGTGTATAAAATCACAATGTAAGGACAGATTGACGTTGGGGAAACAGTTTAAAACGACTTGAAAATCATTATAGAGTACTGTATAATTTTGATATATATTCTACAAACTATATATTGAATTTTGACTTCATTTAATTGTAAACATTAAACATGTTGCTTACATCTTTAAAATGTCAGTATTAGTTTGTCCAATACCTTTGTATGGTTTTATTTCCTTTGTATTCACTTTTCTAAATTTAATTTTTTTTTAACTTCTTTATATTGAACTATACTTGTCAATTTGTTTTATCAAACGAAATTTATGTGGATTAATTTGTCAAGTCATGATAATGTTTATTATTATTATTACTCGACAAGTCGCATAATTTACTTATATTACATATAATATTATATATTATTATTGTTATCATTATCATATATTGTATGTATACTTATAATAATTATGACAATCTTATCGTTTATTCTAATGACATATGAAATCATATATATATCCTGAATATTTACAGTTTCAAAAATTTGTTTACTTAATGTATCAACAAACTAGTGTTTCAATACACTTTATAACCTTAAACAGAACTAACCCAGTTCAATTTGATGTGCTTTGCAATTATCATAATAATAGTACTAATCATGATAATGGTAACAGTAATAATTATTGTTATAAACATTATTATTATTGGTAGTAGTAGTAGTAGTAGTAATGATATTAATAGTGTAGTGAACGACGAACTCAGTGAAGGAAGAACGCTTTATTGTTTGACGCAAACTTACAGAGTGCCTTCGTAAAATATGAAAACCATACATTAAATACTTTATTTGCACATCTTCCTTCAGCTATCCTTTACATGTTTCATGATTCTTTCAATTCTGTTGTTATTAAAATTCTCCTCTGTTTACATTCCTGTTCTCTTCAATTCACTCTACTCCTGCCAGACATCCCACTTCTGATTGTGTGACATACTACTTATATCTGTCAATATAAGTATCATACACCACAGTAGTAGTAGTATGTTTTTTAGATTCAGTGTTCTAGATGAATGAATTTTGTTTCATAGTTACCTGCTTACAAGTAATAAACGCAGTACCTAATGAGTACAAAATTCTTCAAACGTATTTTATGTACTCTGATATAGTAATAAGTAAAATTTGTGTGGGGTGAGATACTGCTCAGGCAGGTAAACCGAGAAAATTATTCTTCTTAGAGTAACATTTTCTAAACCTTTAACCTCAAATTCTAATTCACAAAGTAGTAGAGTAACATCAAGAGCTTCTACCTCACGGTTTCCAACGACCAAAAACGAGTTCATGCATGACTTTTTCTGTTAGAATCCTGGAACTTATGTAAACCATTGGTTTGGAACCAGAGTTTTCTAACCCCTCAGTGAACAACCCCCGTGTTGACCAGTCCAGTTTAGGCACCGAACGTTCACTTTTCATTCTCGCCTAATCCCAACTCTCATGTGAATCCACTGAGTAAAAATTTCCTTACGGAGATTATAACTGTATAGCCGTATGAGAGCATTTCGAGAGGAAAAGTAAACTTTCCTCAATCTTGTTCGTACCGGGTCATCTAGAGAAATCTCTGAATTGAACTACGAATGTATATTTCACTTTAATAAATAAATATGTTAGCTGCTCATGGCACTAAATTCATTTTTCTATGTTAGAACTTCTTTTAAGAATTCATTCTATTCATCATGATTAACTTGTCTATAATTAATTTAATCGCTTTTTGTTTTTTACATTTCAAAAAGCCATCTTTTGAACGTGGTTTACTACCAATTGATTTATTCCTTCGAATTGAACAAATTCACCGATTATGGGATGAATATGATATTGCTTTACAAGAACGTGAATTGGCTGCAAGAAATGAAACTCATCGTTTAGATCGTTTACAATGGGCTGGTAATCGAGCTCTACGTGATTGCATTCAAGTCCAAGCACAGTTGACTGCCTTAGAACGGCGAGTTGTTGAGGTTTGTAATATTTATATATCCCTTTAATACTGTTCTCTTTTTATATAAGTTCAATTTCACTATGGCTTTAAAAAATTCCTTGTATTTGGGAATGTTACTACTTATGAGGTACGCATAAATATATGCGATTGGGCTTTCTGGTACAGTATTTTGAGGTCAGATATACCCTCTCTCTATCTCTCTATATATGATATATATTGTATGCATAGTATTCGCCAGTTATAAATAACTTGCTAACTCACCCAGTTTATTATCACGAGTATATTGTGTTAAAAACGTTTTATAAGGGTCATCCCATTCGTTTTTATCGTCATTATTATTCACATTGTTCATATTATTTTTAATACCGACACATTTCGTCTATCGATCCCGTGTACTATGAATAAATAAGTGCAAATTTACAGTAGATCAAATTATCAATTTTGTTCCATACTGAAATCAAATTGTTTTGTACCTTTTGAACTAAAGTGAACAGTTGCCAAACACAAGGAAATAGCGAAAAGTTATTATTTCCATCTCTCCACTTAACCTATCTGCCTATTTATCTATCCCACTCATCCATCCCTTTGTACAGATCCAAAAATTTACAGTTTACTATAATCATAGATGCATAAAAATTATCGTAATTAAATCAGATCCAAATTCCCTTTATTTTATTATACAAAATTATCATTGTTCACTAAAAGTTGACTCATTTTAACTTCATGTAAAAACAATTATGGACAACGATTTTTTACACTCTAATGATCAAATATTATAAACTACTATAATATTAATGACAATTTCATTTCGATTTTGATATAATTCATTATTATAAACGTTTTTTTTTCAATTACATTATCTAATCGATGATGTATACTAGAACATTTCTCATTTATCAGGTAGTGATTTATATACTTGGCATTGATGCAGACTGTTGGTTTGATGGCTGGTCATACTATCTGGCTTCGCAAATGCAAACAGGTGGAGTGGAGATCGAACCTGTTTTCTTGAAAACCGAATTATATAACTACTTAGTTACTGTTTCACCACCATAATTCACTAAGTACGAACTAGTGTTTTATCATTGCAATCTGAAATTAATTTAAACAGGCAATCAACAGTCCCTAGTATTTATGCTTCTATCTTGAGTTTCAATATAATATTGTAGAGTTTGAATCGTATATTTTAAAGTGAATCGTTAACACTGTTATCATATCCTTAGCTGTTGATCAAATGGAGTTAAAATTTCACTCACGAGACTTATCTCTAAACTTTTAACCAAATAGATTTTTAAATTACAGAAATACTGGTTAATTGACATTATATATATAGCTGAATGAAAGGGTATTATTTTTATACAATTTATTTTATCAAAATACTACTACAATGGATTACTTATCAGTTAACGAGTGAATTAATCAAGCACCAAGTTCAAAAAAATATCAACATTGTAACACTTGGCACTTCATTTATTTCTCTAATCGAATATTTTTTTATTAGAAAACCTAGTGTGTTTTATATATAAACAATAAACAAAGTTTCATTTACTATTTAATTTGTCGATTTCATCTATATGTTGAAAATTAGTTGAAATCTGAACTACCTGGTCAGCATATATTCGATACTAATAATGAAATAAGACGTTGGTGTGATCAACTTACGCAAATTGAAGCTAAAATCAATGGATTGTTTAATCAGGTACAGCATTTACGCACTGGACGATATATGCAAACAGAACAAATTTATAGAAAGTAAGTTATGATAATTAATTGAGTTTAGTGTTCAAAATTATTTGTACTATTCTAACTAGTATTGGCTAATGATTAATTGGTAATTCAGTAAAGGGTATAGGATTTTGTTTATGTAACTCAATTATGACATTAAATAAATGGATTGTCGATTGCCATGTTATCGTTTTACATCGTATATTGGTCATAAATTACGTCAAAATGTCAACTCTACACACCGAACTCGTACGAACACCGGATTTTAAAATATCTAATATTTTTTTATCTCAATCTTTTAATTACAGTAGTTTAATAGTTAAACTACTTAAATTTCATCTAGTGAGTTGCTACTTCGAATCTTGATCCACTTATTTTTACGTATGATGTTGGTAATGTTAGATTCCCAGAACTCACTTGGTAAATGCCTTATTTTTGTAATTCTATTTTAAAAATCTCTTGTTTTCGCGCCACAAGCACCCATTTTCACCATATCGTATTTCCCACTTGGGAGTACCTTAAATGCTATTGGTTCGTTGTCTCTTTTAATATGCTGTTTTTTAACGTTTTCCAAGGACATTGTGGTTGTTGTTCGTACTTCTGACTGCTTGTGGAATATATTTCCCTGTTCTGAACTTGGACTTCTCTCTCTAGTCAGCGAGGTTGATACGCCTCGGAATAATTAGCTTATCTGGTCATTGTATCACTGAGTCTTCGTTCCGTTCGCAGATTAGGTGAACGCGTAATCTCTTCAAACATAGCATATGTACAGCTAATGAGTAATACTGGTAGCTTTCACATAAATGTATGACTCGTATATGGTGATTATGTAAAATTTTACTTTCAATTTATATTACATTAGACTTTCACTGGATGTTTGTTCGATTTAGATATTTGGAGGGTTTGTAATTATAAACAGCTTAGAAAACTTCGTCCGTAATGCGTCAAACTACCTTGTTCATTGTAGCATTTAGACAAGTGTATCATTAACCACTTGAGTATATTGATTTATGATAGATTATTGGTAAATATGATACATGAAAGCGGAATGTCATACAATAGTACGTTTCGATTATAGTTCTGTATATACCTTGCTAATGAATTCTGAAGATTTAGGACTTTTTACCGATTAATTTCAGTCTATCAAATCAAACAAAAGGATAGAGATATTAATTTACCTGTAATGTTCTTATCCAACTGGAAAATTTTAGTTGATACTGAAGACTCCAGTAGTACATTATTACTACTTCATATCTTGTAGATTTTATTAGATGTTAATAATTATCCAAGTCACAGTCAAAGAAGCTAGAAAACATTCGAACAACTCTTGCCAAACCAGTGACCTTTAAAAATTTTCATAAACTTAAATATCCAACAGAAATCGCTATTAATATCAGCATATTTTCCAGAATTCCAAGGGTTCTCGCAACCATATAAACCATCTTTAATTTTTGTGCCTAAACCTACTTTTAGGTTTAACAATATTTTCTCGATACTTCCCAATTGACGAAATAACAGTTTTTGTACAGGTTAACGTGCAGGTTGCTTGTTTAATGCCCAAACCGAACAATATGCTCACTCACTCCATACACCAATTAATAATAATGTTCGAGTCTTTTTATGACCCAGTAATTTAAACTCATTTATCCACCACTGATTTCCTACTGTATTATAACAAATCGATTGAGATTTGCCCGATATATTAATGGTTTATATTATGCCTTACGTTCATGTGTTCCATTCCTTTCTTTTATAGTCTATTTCATATAATGTTAAATTGTCAAATATGCATGCCTGTTACCTAACATATCAAATATTTATATATATGACTGATCATACTGTGCTTGTTACCACTGATTATCATTATCATCGTCACATGATATTACCAGTAAATTAGTATATACTCTATTACATACATACGTTTTAAGTTTACCTATCTATACACTATCCTTACCATAATCTTATGTTCATACACCTATGCATAATATACATAATTTAGAATGAATAATTTTAAATGGAAACAGTAAAGATTATTAAATTTATTCTTTTTCACTCATTATATTGTTGTTGATAATAACTCCAATACTATATTTCATAATTGCATAGAAGTATAGAAATAAATAAATACATGTTGAAGGTGGTTTGGTCTCTGAGACGAAAGAATATCGTCTTGAAATAAATAATTAAGTCATTCATTCCTTTCAGTTAGACAATCATTGGAATCCAGGAAGCATTGGGCAGCTGTTTATTCCTATTATGGAACTCTCCAGCAGCGAGCGCTCCATACTGGATCGAACCTAGAACCATTAGTCTAGCGCGCGAGCGCCTAAACTTTAGACCACTACGTGAGACATTTATCCACCACAGAGGACGGAAAATGGTCACGCAATGTTGCAAATTGATTGACGTTAGACATTTGCATCACTGGATGCTGGCTCAGTGGCCTAAAGGTTTGGAGCTCTCGTGCGAGACTGATAGTTCTAGGTTCTATTCAATATGGGATGTTCATCGCGGAAGAGTCTCATATCAAGATGAAACAGCTGTCCAGTGCTTCTTAGTTTTAAAAAGATATTAAATTAAGAGAAATGAATAAATTAAACTATGAAAATTTAAAAATGTCAATAAATTTACTATAGAAATAAAGAAATTCATCACTGATTAATTTCGGTAAACAAATATCTAATAGGAAACTGTAATCAGCACAATCAATTTATTCGGTAACTAATGAATAAAATGTTTTTTGGAAAAAAACATCATAAATAGACTAAGTTAAAAATGTACACATTGACTTGATAACTGAATGGTATGATGTTCATGTCATGAGACCTGATTTAGCCTAATTTCACTACTATCTGGAGTTGTATAAGTCTTATTGATACGAAGATCCTGATTAGAACAGAAATATTTGTTAATTTCTCGTAAAAAAATTATTTGCTTTATTAAATAAAGTGTAAGTTTACAACATGACAGTGATATAATATTTGAAAACTCTAAATAAAAAAGAAAATGGTGTTTCAAATTCTCTAAATGAAATTGAATAGACATCCAATAATCTGTTGATTGATCGTTGATTCTTCAATTCATTTGGAATTTTTGTAAATGTAACCTTTCAAAATTACTTTTAGTTATAAATAAGTTCTTTTGAAGTTTTTGTTCAATTTGGAAATTAGTCTATATCATAGTTAGATGTCAGCTACAAATTGTCAAAAGGATGATTCTGTTATATGTTCTATATGATTCAAATGATATCACCTATCCTACTTTCATCGGTGGGTAGTTGCATTACGCTTTGATGGAATAGTCCGGACTAAAATCAAATTGACACGCTTGTATTCGGGGTTCCGCATTCAAAGTAATCTTTAATCATTTTAACTTTCCATTACATGATTTCTTATTCTTCCGATTAACTTTCTTGAATTTCTCAACTATTTTGAAATTTCTTATTCTTTCCCAGTGTTTGTACATTACACCAGAAATTCTTAGATCTTCAACGTTTATATCGAGAATTTACATCTTCTTCAACGGTATTACCACCACCCAGTGTCGTCTCTAGTTCTGTTTGTTCAACATCTATGACCATGTCAAATCAATCTACATTCACATCTCTTAAAAATGGTACCATTTTGGAAAACACTCACCTTATGCAAGGTAAATTAATTAGTCCAATCGAACAATGCTTACAATGGATTATGGAACATTCTCACACTGTACAAACTGCATCCTATGGAGCAAATCGAAAATGTAAGATTTCTTTTCACTCCACTTCTCTGATGTGTTGGTGGTTAGAAACAATTAGAATTTATAGTTTTACATATGATTAGGCTTGAACAGCATTTTTTCACTATTGCATAATATCAAAATTATCTAGGAATATTTGTGATATAGTCTGTATTGTGATTCAATTTACTGTTACTGATTTATTCTATCAATAGTTTTAAGATAGAAAACTAAATAACGATACTAGAACTAGCTAGTTTTTATACATCTATACGTCCTGATTGTGTTAATTCACTATTTAGACATTGTGTGTTCGTTATCTGAGTTTAGCTTATCTTGTCTGATGGGTTAGACTGTGCAACATATATCGCACTATATTAAATTCCTTACACAGTCCCACAATCCACCTATACTGTTATTCCATAGTATCTTGCGCAACACGTTACCAGGATCCCATTCTTTGCAGCGTCGTTGATGTACATTACTGATAAATCTCAAGCTAAGTCTATACGGTTACCCGTTTCTGTTGTACGCTCGGATATTAAGGGAACATGATTTTCTACCTTAGGACCCTAACTGTTTCAGGCGTTTTTGCTATGTGTCTCATCAACCTCAACTGCACAGCTTGTTTACTCCTTCCAATGCATTCATATTTACTCACACGCATATGTAAACTGGTCAACACAACTAATTGTGAAGAAATAATTTATGCGAGATACAAGTTTATGTGGATTTGTTAGCTTAACCCTCTGAGAACTGATAAGTTTGGGTGCTTAACACTATCTTCCTGATGGCTGTCATCAATCTTCAGTTCAATTTTATACCATCTAATTTTCTTATGTGTAATAGCCTAAAAACTTTCCTTCTGCACATGAGTTTAAATGCTATCTGACTGTATTAATTTATAATTTCTATCGGTATCTGTTTATCAGATTATATCTAAAGCTATTTAGTGACGTGTGACACTAGCTGGTTTCAATAAGGACGTTAACATTTCAGATTAAACCCCTCAAATCAATACGTATTAACTGTGCCAAAGAAAATATACAAGGGTTTGAATGTATATTTGTGTGTTTGTAGGTTGGTCATTATTATGTTTGTACAAATAGAAGACGTAGTAGTGAGTCACGCGACTTGAGTGTATTATCATTGGTTGATAATAACTGGCTCACTGTGTCGATATCTCTGTCACATTTACAAGGAACGCTAGAGCCTTAACACTTGTTTCTGTAATAATACACCAACATATACAAATGGAATTATTTTAATGAATTAGAGAATGGCATTAAACACAATTAGTTTCATTACTCGTGCAAAGTAAGTCGTATCTAATTATTTATCACACTTTAAACCACTGTTATCATCAGTCTTATTGATATTAATGCCATATCTTTTTGGGACAATGGTTAACGATTTAACCACATAAACATTAATCCCCGATGCTACGGGTTCGAACTCCTACTTCGGTTCAAGCATCCGGCTAGTAGTTTCGTATGCCCCCACGTATAAATATGTGCATTAAAGTCAAGTAAAAACAACCTGCATCTGGTTAATAAGTCTCACTTATTAATATTGCTGTACTCATTTTTTCAGCCGTAGAAGAAGCTACTAGGCGTCATGAACAATTTCATCGAGAAGTGTTGAACTTTAAGAACGAAATCGATCGATGCAAAGCTAATCAACAAAAGGTTATTATTTATTTTGTTTTATTTTTCCTGTTTTTTTTAACTTTTTGACTTATTATTCTAGAATTAAACCGTTTACATATCACACCCTGAAAACCTTCTACTTAAAAGGATATGATTATCCCAACCACTTCGTCCCAGATAGCCTTTACTCTAAATAGGATAACTGAGTAAATAATATGTAGATTCACACAAGTTAAACGATAAATTATTTAGTTGATGCTGAGAAACTACTAAGATCAATATGCTATACTACCTAGAAGTTGGAAGGATATTAAGGATGGCCTGATTGAGAACTAGAGATAATCGATGAATTCACCAGTCTCAGTCGTGTCAAAAAATTGTTCATATTTTATTCCAAGAGAACAACCGACAGCTCATGATCTAATTTCATTATGTAGATTAAAGTCGATCATACCTGTATACAGACACATCTATTCTGTCTCATTTTATTGTCCATTTTTATGTTTTTGCAGTCATTTATATAAATTCCATTTTTTGCTTGTTTATATGGAGTACAGTAATTTGAACCGGTACATATTTTACATCACTTTCACGTTAATCGAATGTATCGTTATCTGAAAAGTAAAGTCTGATTAGTTTCCAATTCAATATTTCATAATTAATCATTGTAATTTGACTACAAATCACTGTGGGTAATTGATCTCAAAATTATCTATTAGTTTTACTGCTTATTCTCTCTAGTAATGTAACTCATCCAATAGGGATTTATGTTGTTGGCTTTGTGCTGAACACTGTGTTAGGGCTAACGACACCACTATGCTTTTCAAACTTAAGTATGCGTGTATCAGGGTTCAATCAAACCTATAACTCACAAATTGCAAGTCTAGTGCTTTAACCACTAAGTTACTATTGTACACTTACTTCACTTTCGATATCTTCATAGTATTATCTTTATTAACCTTTGTACCTGTATGTTTTAACTGGTTTGAACTTGAGAAAACGAATGTATTTTCTAGGATTCTTTCGGATAAACCTAATTCCTATTTAATCTTCTTAAAACTCTTGATGTGTTACATTTCCGATCGATTATCAATTACATTAGTCACATAATTTTTGTTCTCTGCCTAAATAGCTTCCGACACGATCAAAAGAAGAGAAACAAGTTCTTAATGAATCACTTCAAATACTTGAACAAAATTATCAACAATTAATGGTAATCGGTAGAAACATTTTCTATTTTATCTATTATGATTATTATTTTCTTGCTATAACAGTAAATCAGTGAATTATCTTTATTCATAGTAACTCATCAATATATGTTTATACATACAGATAGATTTAATAAATATTTAGAATTGAATTAGTCAGACAGTCAAAGCAACGTTAGAACCGGACACAACTTTATATCGGTCCAAATTACTTCACTATATCAATACAGGAAACGTAAATTGACATGATGTATAAAAATTAGCCGAAATACTAGTGATATCATTTATATTAAGACTGAACTTGGTTGGGGAGGGTTGAAAGAAGGCTATAAATATCATTAAAGATTATTGAAACCCATGATTTAAGAGCAAGATTTAGGATATATACATCTGCACTTGTGTAACCGTGTCACTTAAGGTCTGGCACTGTTAATGTTTATATTAATCGGTCTGCACATCTGCACGCAGCACAGCCTAATAGTCAGTGACTTCATATATTAATGTTACGTTTTAATTTACCCGCCAATAGCCTTCTTCCAACCCAATTTTATGCCGACCAGTATTGTACGTTAACATAAACGGTGATTAGGAGTGCGTAATACGTACCTTAGACACTTCAGATAAATATTAGATAAACTGTAATAATGGTGTGTTTTATTTTATTTTCCAACGAATATTTTTTTAACATATGAATTCGATCATACTGCATTTAAATAAAATCTTTAATAAAATTCAGTGAGAAAGTTCTGCACTTGGCTACTGAGTTATATTTGACTATATCTGTAGTCCTTACTCCTTAATGAATACTGTACTGTATACGTTGGACTTGATCGAAATCATAAAACACAATACTCATGAGTTTTCACTCTGCTAACTACTGCGAACAATCGATAACATTTAATTGAATAACTATTATAGTACTATTATATCTTTACTAAGATACCTTATAAAAGTCAGATTTATTGAACCTAACTGTGGTTGAACTATCAAAATAGCTTCTGAACGAATTAATCACTTTTTATACATTATTTTTAGAAATAAAAATGACCGTAGTTATTTAATTAACTAGCTAAATTCGAAATTTTAATGTCTGTATCATAGTAAGACATTTTGTTGTCTCATAAACTGATTTAGTTGAATCCGTTATAATTGAATAATTTCCTCGCTATTTTCTTCTTGTCCTAAATTTTACTCATTTCTATTTTAAATATCACAATTTATTTACAATATTTATTAGGAAGCTTCATTAAAACGTCGAAATATGTCGAAGTCATTATTGGAATTTGTAGAACGTGCCCATAATGAATTAATTTGGCTAAGGGAACATGAATCATTCGAGGTGACTCGAGATTGGACTGAAATCTATCATAATGAACTAGATCGTATTCGAATTGATTTTCAAGTGGGTTGTTTGTATAATTGATCGATTTTTTGCTTTACATTAAATTTCCATATGTTTACATATGTATATAATTGTGATCATGGAGACTAGTAATCATATGACATTTAAAAATCGGTGTAATTTATCAGAATTATTCTATCAATTGTGAACTGAATTCATAAATGTTTACTCTCTGTGATACCATTTCATCAAGTTCATTATTCATTGATGTTTGAAAAAAAAATCGATTGTAAGCTAAATAGATTTAGTTCTCGTGATATTAAGCATCAGTACCTTGGAAACACTTTGTTCATCGCTGAAAAAGATGGTCCACGTCTAATCACTTCACATTTCACACTAAATATTGAATACATTGTCACTCGGTAGCATTTTCTGCACCGTCAATCAACATTATACTCAAAAGAACTTTGATAATATTCATTCTAATTTAAAATAATCTTTTCTTAAAGTTAACTTTTTCACAAAATTCCTCTGAGCATTAACAATTAATGAGTATGAAAAACCAGCATTTCCATCCAGTTTTCCCCCTTACAAAAGAAGGAAAATGTAAAAAATTCCAACTCTAAAGGTAGTGCGTGACCGGTTTCGAGTATCTGTTCCCTGAACTCCGCGATCGCACTGACAATTTTCGGAAACCACCACTTTTCCGAAACTTCAAGAAGTACCCTTTTATAGTATGGACAACCGGGAAGTGAAAGGCACTCACACACCTAATAGCACTAGACTAATTACATTATTCATCTTTCCACCAATGGATTATTAGTATGCTCAGGATCTGTCCTACCAACTTCAGCTTTTAATTGCCATTTGATATAGATAATCTTTATAAGAATTTTAAAAGTATAAGTCAAAACCGAGTGCATAAACGTGCATTCATTTATTGAATTACAAGTTCAAAGTGATTTATCGTGAATGAAAAAGAAACATAAATTTATGTCAATTGCTTTCATGCTTCTTACACGTTTTTTTTACTGTGTGTACAAGCATGTTTGTTTAATGAGTGAAATAATTGATTGTTGAACCGATCGATCGATCCATGTTACATACAACCTTGTGATCTGAAGCACTTTCTAACTGAATTTTGTTCTCTTTTTTTATGTATGTTTTCTATCTTGTCATTCAATCAATGCGTTGAGTTCGTGTTTGTTTCTTCTCAATATAATTATCTATATTTTACTGGGTATTAAATTGTTCCATTCGATTTCTTATCGTAGTCTATACACCTACAAGTTATTTATCACTTTAATGATGATTAACTTAAGGTTTAAAAAATTGTGTAATTTTATACTCTGTACAGTGTGTAATTATTGCTACACCGGCATGTCATAATTGTAAACTGTCTTTTAGTGTGATATGATTTACTTCACAAAAAATTGAATATAAAGAAATGAAATCTGTATTTGTCAAATCTAAATATAAGCATGTTGTGAATGTTAAATATTTTCAAGTTAAAAGCCAATAACATTTTTTATGGCTTATTGTCAATTCATTTGCTTTTTATGATCATGTTAAAAGTACCGAACTAAACATATTAGTTACCGGTACCTGTTATTGTTTACTTATTTTATGCTTTCACAACACTTTCATTTATCTATACCATCATAGATTCATCTAACTATTTATTCGAATTACATGTATATACGTACTTATGTGCATAGACGTTTTAAAGAGTAAAAAAAGCATTTCTACTTATTACCGTTATTTTTATGATTAGAATATCTGTTAAATCATTCTTTGTGTATAATGCATTTACATTTCTAATAGATAGGTCACTGTTTTTCATATCTCTTTCTATTCTTCCTCATTCACCCCTTTATTGGTGTTATAATAATAATAATTATTATTATTATTATTATCTGTTGTCAGTGTTTAATCTTCACTCTCTCTCTCTCTCTCTCTTCGATTAAAAATATCGACCCCATCGATCTCTATTTGCATTTTATACATAGTCCCTTGAAAATATTTATAGTAAGGACAATATGGATTATTGACTGTTTCGTAGAATTGAAATTTAAGGAATGCACGTTGTTTTTTTTGTTTTGTTTTAGATCGCATTGATTATAATTGGAATTATTGTATTGAAATAATAAATTCTCATATGAACTGCTTATGATTATATATAAAATTATTAAATGAAACTCTCAGTGAATAACATACTGAACAAACTGTTCCCTTTCACTTTTTTTTGGTTAAGTTTCAATTACCACCATAATGTTTGGATTTGAATAGGTTGAAGCAGTTGAATTATGTGTAATGCTTATAAAATTTATACTCGTAAACTACACATATTAGAAATATGTAGAGCGATTACCAATATATTTCACAAGTTAAATTATATTTGCTAACTAGTAATATGGCCGACAATTAATTGGACTAACTTCCTGATTTAAGCGAAAAAATATGAGTCTGTAGGTTATTTATGGGAATCATCTTCAAGTTTTTATACCGGTCTGATTATAATACTTCGTAGTCTGAAGCTTTTGATATTCAAAACAATGTGTGGTGTAATTTTTAAAATGAGCGTTCGTTTTGATTGTATCATTCCTACCTAGAACTTGGTCTATAGTTTAGTATGGTTACTTTTCGCAGTATTATCCCATTTCTTCGAGGAATCTTGAACCTTATCATATTTATGATCCCTTCTTAAAAAATGAATCTCAATGATAAAATTCCAATTACTGTCAACAGTACAAGTTTATCTTGCTTAGAGAAGTTGAGGAACGTTCAATACATATATATAATTCTCTCCTAATTGTCGTAATTGTATCTGTCATCGTCAACTGCATTGTTTTCTTCCTGATTATTCGTATCACAGTGTAATATACAATTACATTTTTGATTGATAATTATATAAATAAAGCAACTAAGAATTTTGCACAACTGTAAAACTTCTATATTTGAGTTCAATGAACGAGGAAAACCCTTTTCAGTTACACATATTCACACTATCGTAAAATGTGTTCGCTAGATTGCCTAATGAAACAGCTGTTTATCATAAGATCATCTTTTGTAGAAATCAGATTTCAACTATATTGTGCTAATTAAAATATGTAACAGTTTGCAAATCATATTTATGACTTCAAGAAACATACTGTTGATGAATCTTGAGTTTTTGATAGATATTTCTGATGAAATAGTTACAAATCTTTTGAAAAAGCCCATTCAAAAGACATTTTATTTCCATATAATCTTGTTGGGTCGGCTTCCGGAGAACTTCAACGGAGCCTCCAGAGGCCCACAAGGAGCCGAAGAGTCCTGGCCAATCAGAGTGTGATGGAACGTCCTAGAATTCCAACGTGGCGTGCTACTATTGGTCGGTAGCATAATGTGTTGTTATCGGATTGGCTGTAAAATGATGTTGATTTAATAGACGCCAAAATCTATAAACACCCATGATTTTCTGTACAAAAATGAACCTTGGAATAAAGTGCTTTCTCTCATTCTTGTGTCTTCTCTCTGGAGTTCAAGTCGCTGTGTAGTTCTAGACTGCGGGTTATCGGAATAGCTTAGGAATCGTATATAGCGTTCAACCTACACGACTTATCAAATCTAAGTTAACTATCCGTGTTATTTCTATAAGGGAAAAAATATTCTTTTTTCTTGACTATGCACTGAGCATTAGCTCATTACCCTGGATGCTAGATCAATAGACTCATTAAATCATAATACATTTGACTCAATTATTCAACTAACTGTCAATTACCAAATAAAAACTAGAACGAAAGTTTATTAACACATACTAAAATGCTGTCGATAAGTGAAGATGTAAACAATATAAAATTTGAATCATATTTAGTGTAGTCGAATATCCTCGTCCTCAATCCACTCACCAATCAACAAAAGATACTTTCGCTCGAGACATCAGTCATATGCTTCCTCATGAAGGATAGGTTTTTATGACTGACTGTATCAATGTATATATCCCAATTCATCAGTTTCTACAAAATTAGTTTTTTTTAATACATCTTTATGTTATTGTTTCCTTTCTAGGAAAAAAAATCTAGCATTTCAACCTCTTCCTCAAAGATAACGGCGTGAACACGCAAACATATTTTTTAATTATTTTTCTTAAGTATTTCAGAGATTAATCTGAAGTATTTTCATAAATATTTCTGGCTGATTTTTTCTACTGCATATAATTGTATAGAGATATTTTTATTAAACAAATATATTAGCTATAATAAGTATTTTATATGCTTCTTTCTTCCGAATTCTAGAAACTTATGCATGAGATACATGAAAAAGAAATTGTCTACAGTGAACTCAGTGTATTAGGCTCATCTATCCAATTGGAAAATTATGATGTAACTGATCTTGTACAGGTAAGTGCTAGATCTATCGTTAGTCTGTTTGTATATATTACATTTGAGGTAATTTTCAGTTGTTGCCAAAATATCAATAGATTATTGATAATACAGACTGGTGCGGTGGTTTTATTGATCAAACCACTTGGCTTTCAACCATTAAGTTATAGATCCATGTTAAGAAATGCTTATTTGAGTTTGAGTAACAAGTTAACTGAAGAGCTGCTTATTCAGTGGTTGTACATTACATATTACTATTATTATTATTATTATTGTTATTATTTTTGTACTGTTTCACAGAGTTTTAGTTTGAAAACCAAAACAACTATTCAGTTATTTCTTGTGTTTTATGCAGCTTTTTTTCAATAGCAATATTTCTTTTAATTTAAAATATTTATTATCAATATCTTGTCTGGACATTGTATTCGGTATCCTCGTTATGGTTTGTTACATAGACTTATGCATATAGTTACTTTTCTTTTGGAATGAGGTACTTCACGCATGAACTCGTTAACCAAACCATGTGGGGGGGTTAGTAATCTTCCTGATTGTGATCTACGAGTCAACACAACGCTTATTGTTGACTACTGTAGCCGACATGACTCGTTCTTTACCTCTCTCTATAGATCTTCATTTTTTTGTTATTCCTTCCAAATTCTTCACTTTTAATCGTTCTTTTCAAGCTATATTCTCTGTTAGTAAGGCTTTTTATTTCTTCGTTGTTAATGTTGAGAACAAATTTTGAGCAATCTTTGTCATGTATCAACAATGAGAAATTACAAATCTATACAAATAACTTCATACCCACTCAACAAGCTAATGGGTATCCGGACTCAACAGCTTATTGTGTGACGCATCAACGTTTGAAATGAAAGGTGCTAGGGTCGAGTTTCATTGTGTATACCAATACATAGGTGAAGATACGTTGAACAGACGAATTGTAAATAGGACAAAACACACATCTTGGGTTCCGTTATTAACCAAAATCTATATTTTTTCTGTATCCGTTTTTTGCTATCGATTAATTTTTAGGCCTCCTACAACTCTACTACTTATTTGTTTTGTTATTCAAAGAAATGTTACAATTTTCTTTCAATTTTTTTTCATTATTATGTATGATATGGCATTTACGATACAATAATGCTGACTATAAAACTTTTTTTTATTGTTAGATGAAATGAGTAGCCTCCTTAAATCTCACTCATATTTGTTATACCATTACTTTTACGATTCTTAGTTTTTTCGTTAAAATATTTCACTTTTAGACTTATCTAAATGCTTTGGAACGTCATTGGGCTTGGTTATTACAATTAACCTATTGTTTTGAAGCACATATTGAACAGAGTGCACGATTTCAAAGTTTTTTCAATGATGTTGAACAATGTGAATTATTACTAACTACATCATTAGAAGAATTACGTTCTCTTTATGAATCAACGTTAAATGCAACAACAACTGAACAAGGTGAAACTCTTCTCAAACAATTACAAGTGAGTAGAAGTGAATAATTACTGTTTACGTAACAGACTTTATCATAGTCACTACTACAAATTATTGGATTTTGACTCATTTCTTGAATGAATTGATTGAAGTTTGCTTGTTCTATTTCCATACTAACTTTTTCTACTGAGGATTATTGTGGTGATCGATCACCAGAATTGACTAAATGTTCACCAATCAAGCTATTGACTAATTTGCATTCACCATTCAATAATCTTGGTGATCTGTGTTCGGATATACGTTTGGAAAGAGCACGTTATGTTGGCCTAACAATGCATCCTCATTATAAACACATATCCTAACACTGTTATGTAGAATGGTTATTAAAAATTTAATGACAATCAGTCAATAAAGTTTTAAAACATTTTTAAGGGACCCTTAACGATTTACGTAACTTGAAAATGCTTAAGAAAAATAGATCCTTTGGTGACAGTCAGTCAGTAACAACGTAGAACTTCGTACGTACGTACATCAGTTCGAGTTGCCACACCACATTAGCATAGAGATGCAGTGGTCGATTCAAATCCCGTAGTAGTAGAGGTAATAAGAGTATAAGCAGTAATCGGGAAGATTAGTGTTTGGAAATGTTACTTAAAGAGTATAATACAGTGAAATAAATTTGAGAGGAGAAAAAAACGAGAAAAGGAGGAATAAGGAGATCAAAATTTGGAAGAACACAAAGAGTGTATTCACCTGCGCCATTGCAAACGATCTTCAGCCATGTCATTCAGGGTCTCTAACCATCGGTTGCTATCATCTCGCGGTCCCCAACCAGGTAGTCTAAAATTACCAACATGACTCAGACCACTTGTCAGTGACTTCATGGATTTGTGCCATGTTTTGGTCTGGCCGTCCCTAGCTTTCTTCCAACCTACTCCTATACCATTGAACATCGCACGTCGAGGCAGTCGGTCGTTGGGTATAAGTAACACTTGTCCCAGCCATCTCAACTGATGAAGTTTCACTACGTCATCGATTGACTTGCCATCCTTACCTAGTACCCGTTTCCTAACAACTGCGTTACTTACTCGATGGTCCCAGGATAAACGAGCAATGTTTCGAAGACACCTATGATCAAATACTAGTAACCTACGAATATCCTCTACTCTTACCGGACATGTTTCACTGCCATAAAGTAGGACGGAACAAGCTGCTGCGCAGAAAACACGTCTTTTGGGTGGTAGACGGATATCTCGCCTACGCCATAAATGACGCAAGTTGGCGAAAGCTAGTCGAGCCCTCTGTATCCGTGCTGAGATTTCGTCACACACCAGACCACAAGGGCTGATGAGACTTCCAAGATAAGTGAAGAGGTCGACACGCTCAATTACTTCACTCCCTATCATTAGTTAGTATTTGCAAGAAAGAGGCGGTTATCTGAGCATAGCTGCAACAGACGGTCGCCATTATCTGTTCTTTGAGCCACGATGCTATAAGATCCACACAACTGTCTTTCCCTATCGCTTAGTTTACCTACTTGAGCATTAAAGTCACCGGCCATTATTACTACATCCGAACGCCTAGCTTTAAGGAGGAGGTCTGAGAGCTTTCTGTAAAACTCATCTTTTACATCATCTGAGCTGCAGTCAGTGGGAGAATAGGCAGAGACGACGAAGAGGCAACGACGAGTGTCCCTATCTTTTCGGATCCTTACTGTTCCGTTCAGTCGGACAGCGCACAAACGACTGTCTACTGGGATCCACTCTAAGAGAGCTAGTTCTGCCCTAGGACTCAATGCTATACCTACGCCGGCGAGGCCACGGGAAGCAGAATCAGGGCTTCCAGATACACGAAGCGTAAATCGAGTCGGTTCTTTATTTTGGCATGGTGAGGTCAAATGAATGACGCTACTTGGATCCTGTATGCGCGTTTCGGAGACGCAGCACACATCGATGGCGCGAGATTCTAAAGTCCTAGCTAAGGAAGCCTGTTGTCCTATTTGGCACAGTGTTCGTACGTTAAAAGCTCCTACGTGTAGTTTAGAGCGTGGTTTCAGGAGACCAGGAATAGCGTTCCGCGTACTCGAATCGTTTGCCCTAGCGGTGCGAGGTGATAAAGAGACGTGAGGAGGGTTAGTCATGGAGATAAGAGAGGTATTAGGAGGTGTAGGAAGGATTTGAATGTGACCAACTTGGTCTCGTGTGCTGTTACGGGTATGAGGGCTGATGTCACTTCCCGGCTGCCCACACCGTGGAAGGGTATTTCTTGAGGAACCTGAAAAGGAAATTGGATTAGTGTTGGTCTTGACGACCTGGGAGCGTGACCGCAGAGCCCAAGGGACAACTGCTTGAGGCCGGTCGCGCACGGCCTTTTTGTGGAAGGTTTTTGACGTGTTAGCTCCGTTCTTCAAAGGGCCTTACCGCCGGAGACGGAAATCCGTGAGGTAAGGTGAGGTGTGACATTTTTAGGGTCGACCTTTTCTAACCCCACCCCTCCTTGTGGGAAGGCAGCATCGCTGTCATGCTGGTTGTCCGAGGGAAACACCTTACTGCTGTCACACCCTCTACAGTCAGCAGTACGACTTCGCCCTCAGACCTTGAGTTGCTGCTTTTAGTCTTACCGTTCTCCAATCGACCTGCCTGGCATGGTAGAACCTACAGGAACATATGTTCCAGCCAATATAGCTCGGTTGGGTCATCACGATAGGCAAGCCCGACCACCGCGTCAAGGTAGCAGCTTCGGTCGGGATCCCTTGGTGAAGCAAAAGTTTGAAGTCAAATATGCTTATATATATCTGTCCAGATATATGAATTAGCGTCCCGTTTTTCTTTAGAACTGATCAGTTGAGGAATCCATTGCTTCCTCTTTCTAGTTGTTTTATTTCCTTGAAAAAATCCTTAAATGATTCCTGAAGCTATCACCCGACTGTCGAACATACAGTAGGTTAAACATTTTTTTTTTTCAAACTAATACCCAAGTCGTTGATAGGTTAATGCTTTATACAATTTAGTCACATTCTCATAGCTACAAAGTTGATATTTTCTCACCATTTAAAATAAGCATACAGGCTTCAAGATTAATCTATCATCTAAAGCTATATAATCAATAAGATTAATGTTGATTGACATATTGAAAACCAACTATCTAATTTAATAAAATTAACCGATTATCATTCATTTTCATGATTCTTTCTTTATAGTACTTTTGTAATTGATTGTACACAATGTTGATCATTGTTAATTCCTTTTATTGTCTAGTTTACAATACACCAATCATATTACATGTCAACTTAAACAATAATATTGATTATTTTAATTGTATAATGTAAATTGGTCACAGTTCAACAAGCAAAACAAAATAAAGTCAATATTCCATGATAACTTAGAAAAGATAGAACAATATGCTGAGTAGTAAAATAATACAAATTAATTTTTTTTATTTTATTAAATTCTCTCATCATTTGCTTACAATCTAAAGAATTTTAGAAAATAGAAAGATAGAAATGAAGTTTAGCATACTTTTTGCAATGAATTTGATCTGAATATGTTGTGAACATAATAGTTTAGTAACAATCTAAATTACATTTTCTTTTTTTTTAGCAAAGAAAAGTGTAATGAAATGTTGCAAATAAGATGTGATAGATGTAATACGACATTTTTTAAAAACGATATCAGTTATTAATACTGTTTTTGGATCTAAAAATGTATACACTTGATGATGGTTATGTCGATTAGCTGTGTATGACTGAAGATAACCGGGATGTTGTTTAGGTCTGGTCGACTGAATTTGAATAGAATAGTTGTAAATAAGTGTTTCTCTTAGTTAGAAAGTTAATAAAAACCATGAAATACTTGGTTACTGTTTCATCCTAATATGAGACTCCTATATAGTATTCATTCACGACCCTATGTGGGGTCGAACCCAGGACACTTAGGCCATATAGTAATGTTCAATATCTAGAAGTACTGAACTGGCTTTCAATATCGAAATTACCAGTCTCAATGAGTTCGTAATATATCGCCACGACCAGTCAATTCCATTTTTGTCAACTGTATTACCTCCTACAAGTCGGAACTCCATTATTCACTTGTTTAATTGATGATTTTTTATATTTGTTGTTTTAATAACTGATTCAAACTCATATATTCTCCTGATATGAATTCTATTTTGAAGTACATTTTCTTATTAGGGGTACTATTGAGTACATTGACTAATCATATTCATTTTTTTATTATTGAATTCAGAAATGAGAATCACTTAAAACTGTATTTATTATACTACAGAAATTTTTAATAACTACTTGTCTTCAATTATAACATGATCTTGTTAGTGAATTTGTCAAAATAAATTTACTTACTCTAAAAAAACAATAATTTCAATCAGTCAACCAGTTTCATTTGTATACATAACAAATAATAATAATAATATAAAATGGTAAATAATTATTATATTAAAATTTACTACTATTGGACTACTTAAGGAGAGAGAGAGAGCAATGAAAATAAAATGAATATGATCTATTGTTCCAGCGAGATCTTCAGGTCATCACCATTTCATATTATTTTAATTATCATTATCAATCTAAATTATTCTTTTTATCTACTATAGTTTGCATTTAGATACTAAATAAGGATAATAACTGAATAATCCAATAAGGGAGTTAATCAGTTTGCCATATAAATGGGTTTCAGAATTAAAAACTGATGTAATATTGATTTTAAATATTATTTGTTTGTTTAATGATTTAAGCAACTAATGTATTAGCCGAAAAATAAGATTAGGCGCTCATATTAATGTTGCATCGTGATTTGAAACAATGAAATAGATCATCTCAATTTTTTAAATGGATTAGTTGTTTTTTTTACCGCATCTATAAAGTATCATTCATTAGTGAATTATTCGAATTTTAAGACAAACTGAATTTTCTATGAAACGCTCATTTCCCCAAAAAAAAATAATGAACAAATAATTTTTTATCACTCTTAATCCATTTATCTCAGATGTTTCTCTTCTTTCTCCCTCTTTCTCAACACTGTTCCACAGGAACTTCATACTCGTGTAATTGGTCAAGAGTCATTTATATTTCAATTAGTAGACATAAGTCAAGAAATTATCCCACCAATACCAAGTCACGTGGATGCACGAGACAGTTCAACAACTTTGATTGGTCGACGTATACGTGTTCTATGCTCATTCCAACCTAAAGATTATTTCTCCGATAATCAATCCTATTCCGGTGATGTATCAATCGTTAATTCCGCCAATACAAGTCATTTATCGATTGCAAACGCAAGTATTAGTAGTATTATAGAGCCAACATTTTGGCCAGTCGGCAACAATACAGGTTATTTTGATAAAGGTGATTTTTTCATAATATTGGAAAATCCAGAAAATCATAAGCTTCAGGTAAGTTAATCTATTACATAATCTCATCTGATATCTCTTTTTTCCTACAAGATACTAAATACATATTCTGATTCAGCATTAATGATCATATACATTTTGCTTCATATTACCTATGTCACGAAATGGGGACTATTTAATCGGATACTTTATTGGGTGTCTTTGTCCATACTGCTTAGTTTTATGTCACTTCGTAATCCAAGCAATCACTGTTATATATATAAGTTTATAAGTTCATTAATTCATTCTTCACGCTTAAAATTATAACTGATACAAATTCTCGATTTTTTGCATTGTTTCACATTCTAAAGATAGGAAACATGTGTCCGCTACTCTTACCATGTTCATTTCAGTCTAAAATACCATAATTCTTCTTAGTGTTGTCGCAGTAAACTGTTTTACTGTCTGTATATCCAAATTGATCACTTGTCAAAAGAAAATTCAACCTCCATAGCTTCAGTCAATTCACAGTTGCTTTTATTATGATAGTATTGGAACTTAAAAGGTTACACATCATTAAATCGTAAAAGAGTAATTGAATATGAAAACTTTGTTTGCTGTAGTTAATCATCTCTACTACAATAATACGTTATTGTATATATAAATTAAATATTTTTATTGCTTTTTATCGTTCTGTTTTTATTCTCATTCATTACGACTTATAAAACTGTCTAAACCGACGAAAGATGGTCTGTTTCTTCTAAATAGTATTTATATATAAATAAATTCTATTTTTCCCCCTTTATATATATATATATATTCATCTCTGTTTATCTTTTCTTTCTCATTTAATAGGTTCGTACAGCTAATGGATCTACACTAACTGTTCCTTTGACATGTTTTCTGCCTTGTTGGCCTAGTAGCGAAGCAATGGATCGAGCTAAACGTATTATTACAACTTTACAACATTTTAAAACATGTTGGTCTGAATTGAATTTACGAATACATGGACATTTATTAACTGTAACAATGTCTAAATTTATTGATGGTGCACCTTTTCAGTATAATATTCCACAACAAATGGATATACGAAAAGTAAGATTAACTATTTTATGTCAATTATTTCATTAAAAAATATTTTGAATAACATTTTTGGAGTTAAAACAATTATTTGCTGAAATTTTAAATTTCACCCTTTCCATTCATTATTTCTCTGTTTTTTATTTATGTGTTGGTAGCTTGGTGGTTATAGTAGTTGAATTACAGACACTACAGTCTCCATGTGATACTAAATTATTAGGATTCAAATTTTGCAGGAAGTATCAGTTTCCCGGAAATTGCGAGTACTCTTTCCTGACGAGTACCAACCATTACGATACCTAGACCCAGAACTTTCTGCCGATTCACTCTGACCACCTAGCATTGCTTGGAGTGATTAGTTCCTCCTACATTTATTCACACCACGATACATAACTAAGTATAGTTTGATCGGACTGATTTTTTGTTACCTGTCATGACCACCATTTTGTCTTCGTTATTATATCACTAAGCAAAGTGAAAGAAGTGTAAGCGAGTTGCTTCCCTATTATTCTTGATTACTGAGATGCTATTGATTAGTGGGTGGGTTTGTTATGATATTGATAAATGTTTATGTGTGTTTTTTAATTGCCATTGTTGTTACGAAAGTACGTACTTATTTTATTGATAAGAAAAAATAATTTATCACTTAAATTCATTTTTTACAATTCGCTAGTCATTTCTTTCTCACTTCAATTTGTTTCATTGCTTACAGTCTGTTTTGTAGTAAATTAGGTCAACTTCATGTGTTTACATCAGTGTATACATTAGATCTGGGAGGAACCAATAATTATTAAACTACAGAAATACTTCACGTTAACTATTACTTCTTTTTTTTCAAAATTACAACTATCTCCACATGGTAACAATAACCCTGCCCTCAATAAGTGACTGATTTCGATAAAGAGTCCCCGGGGTTCCAATGAGAATCTATAACTAGTGGGGTTTAACCATTTCGCATGTCAGGCATTAATGACATTGGTAGATAGTTGAAGATTTTTTGCGGATCAATCAAAATTAGACATGTGAACCACTCGATGACGACTCAGTTGCCTATAGTTTAAGCTTTCGCCTTTAGAATTGAGGGTTCTGAGTTCGATCGTAGGTAAGGTTTTGAATATGTACTGCTTAGGTGTCCTGTATTAATACTAAACAGTTATCCAGTGCTTTCTATTTTTCTCTGCTTGTTCTACTAAGATCAGTTTCTAATTTTCATTATCAAGAGTGCATACTGAACACTTATGTATAATATGTATAAACGCTTCCTTCAAGTAAATTATTTTTTGATGTAATCAGTTGTCTAGTGTTAAAATTGCACGAACAATACTTTTTACCACTAAACGTTTGAACTACTGTAGAGAAATAATAATAGAAGAGCCTTTGTGTGTATGTCGACATGCTCACCTGAAGGTCATGAGTCTAATTCCGTTCAAGGTATTGTAAAATCTCAAAAAGAAGACATATTAATTGTCATTTGCTACCCTCGTTATCATCAATTCGTTGGTTAGTAAAAATTGCCTTCAAAAAATTCCATTCAATTAAAAATGGTACATTTTTTTAATGAAATGGGAATTTTTTCTTATAATTAAACTACGTCTATTAAAATTACGGTAATTTACGGGTCGAAACAAAGAAATATGTAAATTAGGTGTTTTGAACTACTGAATGTCAAGCTGGTTCATTTTTAAGAATTGATTATAACTCTGACTTTAAATTAATGGATCTCCGTTGGTGACCTTTCACACTTCAGTATCGTTGCATGTGCGGACGCTTCGTAATTGACACCTACTTGTATTGGCTACTTTGTACTGTATGCATAATTTTAAATTAATAAAATAAGTTGGAATTATGCATACAGGCAATAAAATGTCTTCTCTTGAACCATAAAATCTTTCGTTTCGTTATCTCTTTTATTCATATAAAGTTATCATCCTTGAAATGTCATTTTGTGTTAGACGTAACATTTAATTACTAATAAAACAAAATATAACACTAATTAATAATTAAATACATTATTCGTAAAATTCTAAACACTCAATAGATTAAATTCACTTGGTATTGTGTACTTGGATCTTCCTATTGGTGTTTTGGACTGCAATTGATCTGTCTTTTATTGGCATATATACACATTGTCTTGATATTGATTTAACTCGAGTCCCGGAGTGAACAACTCGGATGCAGATACATCCAGCTGACGAACCCCAAATAGGACAAAACGCGCGTTCTGGATCCTACTGCTAGCCACTATCCATCTTTGCTTATAAACCAATAGAGTGGTTTGGAAAATAGGATTGATAAGTTTCATTTTCGAGTCACATTGAAAATACCATCACTTATTCGGCTATAGGTGTACTCAGTTAACACGAGTATCATATTAAAACAAAATCGCTCATTTATGCAACAGTATTTTAGGCTACTGCCGGTCCCAAGCCCGGATAAAGGAGGAGGGTTGGGCATGGGGTTAGCGTCCCCATCCCGTAGAAAACTAACTCGCTAAAAAAACGCTAACCAGAAAAAATTATTCAAACCTTTTAAACTCTGCCCTGGGAGTCAGAAGGTCTTCATTTAGAAGAATTATGACGCCTCATGATGAAAGCCGAATTCCTTCGGAAGTTACGAGGCCGATGCCCCTTCTGACAACCAGAGCGACCATTTATTTAGGTACATGGAATGTTCGTACAATGTGGGACACCGGAAGAGCCTTCCAAATTGCTGCAGAAATGAGAAGATACAACCTAGAGGTACTTGGGATCAGTGAAACACATTGGACACAAGTTGGACAACAACGACTAACTACAGGAGAGCTCCTGTTATACTCCGGCCATGAAGAAGAAAATGCACCACATACACAAGGAGTTGCATTGATGCTGTCCAAACAAGCGCAAAATGCACTTATAGGATGGGAATCTCATGGACCAAGGATCATCAAAGCCTCGTTCAAAACAAAGAAAGAGGGCATTTCAATGAACATCATCCAATGCTATGCGCCTACCAACGACTACAATGAAGACGCTAAAGATCAATTCTACAATAGGCTGCAGTCAATCGTCGAGAAGTGCCCAACAAAGGACCTGACCATTCTGATGGGAGATTTCAACGCCAAGGTTGGAACGGACAACACTGGATATGAAGACATCATGGGACGACACGGACTGGGAGAAAGAAACGAAAATGGTGAGAGATTTGCAAATCTATGTGCCTTCAATAAACTGGTCATAGGCGGCACCATATTCCCACATAAACGCATACACAAAACCACATGGACTTCACCGGATCACACACACAAAACCAAATCGACCATATTTGCATCAACAAAACGTTCAGGAGGACTATAGAGGACGTGAGAACCAAGAGAGGAGCTGATATAGCATCAGATCATCACTTGCTGGTCGCCAAGATGAAATTGAAACTCAAGAAGCACTGGACAACGGGGCGGACAATATCACAAAAGTTCAATACGGCCTTTCTTCAGGATACTAACAAACTCAACAAATTCAAGATAGTCCTCAGCAACAAGTTCCAGGCCTTTCATGATCTACTCAATGGAGAAGGAACTACTGTGGAGAGCAACTGGAAGGGGATCAAAGAGGCAATCACTTCAACATGTCATGAGGTCCTGGGTCACAAGAAGCACCATCACAAGGAATGGATCACTGTTGATACACTGGATAAGATTCAAGAAAGAAGGAACAAGAAGGCAGCAATCAATACCAGTCGAACAAGAGCAGAAAAAGCCAAGGCACAAGCTGAATACACAGAAGTAAACAAACAAGTGAAGAGGAGCATCAGAACCGACAAACGTAAATATGTGGAAGATTTAGCAACGACGGCGGAAAAGGCTGCAAGAGAAGGAAACATGAGACAATTGTATGACACGACAAAGAAACTCTCTGGAAATCGCCGCAAACCAGAACGACCAGTGAAAAGCAAGGAAGGCGAGGTAATCACCAACATTGAAGAGCAACAAAACAGGTGGGTAGAACACTTCAAAGAACTCTTGAATCGACCAGCTCCACTGAACCCACCCAACATCGAAGCAGCACCCACGGACCTCCCAATCAATGTTGGCCCACCAACAATTGAAGAAATCAGCATGGCCATCAGACAAATCAAGAGTGGCAAAGCAGCAGGACCGGACAACATCCAGCAGAGGCACTAAAAGCAGACGTAGCGGCAACTGCAAGGATACTCCACATTCTCTTCAATAAGATTTGGGATGAGGAACAAGTACCAAAGACTGGAAAGAAGGACTTCTGATCAAAATACCGAAGAAAGGCGATCTCAGCAACTGTGATAACTACAGGGGCATCACTCTTCTCTCAATACCGGGAAAAGTCTTCAACAGGGTATTGTTAAACAGGATGAAGGACTGCGTAGACGCCCAACTTCGTGACCAACAGGCAGGATTCCGTAAGGATAGATCGTGTACAGACCAAATCGCAACTCTACGGATCATTGTGGAACAATCAATTGAATGGAATTCATCACTCTACATCAACTTCATTGACTACGAAAAGGCATTTGATAGCGTGGACAGAACAACACTATGGAAACTTCTTCGACACTACGGCGTGCCTCAGAAGATAGTCAATATCATACAGAATTCATATGATGGATTACACTGCAAAATCGTGCATGGAGGACAGTTGACAAAGTCGTTCGAAGTGAAGACCGGTGTTAGGCAAGGTTGCTTACTCTCACCCTTTCTCTTTCTCCTGGTGATCGACTGGATCATGAAGACGTCAACGTCTGAAGGGAAGCACGGGATACAATGGACATCTAGATGCAGTTGGACGATCTAGACTTCGCAGATGATCTGGCCCTTCTATCCCAAACGCAACAACAGATGCAGGAGAAGACGAACAGTGTGGCAGCAGCCTCAGCAGCAGTAGGTCTCAATATACACAAAGGGAAAAGCAGGATTCTCCGATACAACACAGAATGCACCAATCCAATCACAATTGACGGAGAAGATTTGGAAGATGTAAAAACCTTTACATATTTGGGCAGCATCATTGATGAACAGGGTGGATCTGATGCAGATGTGAAGGCGCGGATCGGCAAAGCAAGAGCAGCATATTTACAACTGAGGAACATCTGGAACTCAAAGCAACTGTCAACCAACACCAAGGTCAGGATTTTCAATACAAATGTCAAGACAGTTCTACTGTATGGGGCAGAAACCTGGAGAACTACGAAAGCCATCATCCAGAAAATACAGGTGTTTATTAACAGTTGTCTACGCAAAATACTTCAGATCCATTGGCCGGACACTATTAGCAACAACGTACTGTGGGAGAGAACAAACCAGATCCCAGCGGAGGAAGAAATCAGGAAGAAGCGCTGGAAGTGGATAGGACACACATTGAGGAAAGCACCCAACTGCGTCACAAGACAAGCCCTCACATGGAATCCTGAAGGCCAAAGGAAAAGAGGAAGACCAAAGAACACATTACGCCGAGAAATGGAGATAGACATGAGAAAAATGAACAAGAATTGGATGGAACTAGAAAAGAAGGCCCAGGACAGAGTGGGTTGGAGAATGCTGGTCAGCGGCCTATGCTCCATTGGGAGTAACAGGCGTAAGTAAGTAAGTAATTTTAGGCTGTTGGTCAATAATATTGAAGTTTCTTTCATTGAAATTTCCAGTCATATTGTTAGGGCATGTGATATAAACAATCCTATTAAAATAGTGTGTTTATTGTTGAACTTATCAGTGTGAAGGATACCGCGATTTTTTTTCATTATGATTTAAGATTGGTTAAACCTTCAAGTAAATACTTATCATTTAACTAAACTACAATTCTTCACAATCACAGATCAGCTATTGTTTTTCTTTATATTCATATGTCTCAGTTAAATATAAAGTACTAAGTTAAAAACGGTTGTTATCGATTATTCATGTGTTATTCTATGTAATTCGTTCGTTATTATCGTGTCACTTCACTCAGTTATATCAATAACCTACATTCTGTTATTGGCTTCTATTATCAATGAATATAATGATACTCATATATTTCATTATTTCAAAATTAATAACACTATATCTTCACATGAATCACATATTATTATTATTATTATTATTATATTATTATTATTATTATTATTATTATTATTATTATTATTATTATTATTATTATCATTTAATAGTTCCCCTGTTTCCTATATCTCACATTCTGTATGTACCGCTTTTGCATTACTTACCATTATTGGTAAAACCACATGATTATGTTTAATCCGAAGTTTTTTTTGGTATGTAACCCTTTATCTTTCATATCATATAAAGTCTTAACTAAAAGAATTTGAACTTTATTGAAAGAAAAGAATTATTCACATACACATTTACACTTATATCCATCCAGCTGTGATGTTCATGTTTTAATTTTCATTCGTTATTCTATTATGTTGTTGTGTTATTATGTTATTACAAATACTGATTATGAAATAATTCTACAATAATCTGGTACTTATGTTATGATTTAATTTGAGATGGGTTTCCTCAGGTTTTGATTAAAAGCTTGTAACCAGTGGATTAACCAAGCTAGGAACTAAGTAGACATTTTTCGTTGAAATGAAACTGAAAAGTGCAGACCATTCGATTCATTGGTTGAGAGCTATTGTTCTTATCGCAAGACTTAATAAGTACAAACTACTATCGAGTTTCATCCCAAAATAAAATATATATCTAATATCCCTTAGTGTTTTAATTCGTTATGTAATTGATATCAGTTCATAAAGCTTTCAATTCGTGCTTTCTATGTAGACTATCAAGTACTGAGTCAAAAATATACTTCATGTAGAACAGAAAAATTGATAACAATCCTTAATTCTTAACCCCCCCCCAAAAAAGATGGCCAGATTTCTTGATAAGACTAAATATTTTTTCAGAATGAAAGTGATTTTACAGCATAATCGTCTAATTAACTTTGTTTATGATTTTCTTTAAAGTATTTGTAGAATTTTATGAAATCTTATTCTGAATGATACTTAACACGACAAATGTTTAAATCAGTCATAAACCCTTTTATACAGAATAGATGGGATATGGACATCATTGAAATCAAGACATCTGTCTCGTCGTATTTGGGACTTGTCAGTTAGATGTACCTGCATCCTATAGTCACGATTCTCTCTGGGACTCGAACCCATTGCCATTTTCTTCAAACCCCACTCTATTATCCACTTAGCTACTGAGTCCAGATACCCACTTACCTGTGCAGCGCGTCAAAATATCAACGACAGGACAATCCAAATCGCTAGAAATTAAAGTCATTAACTCTGTTGACATGACTCCTATTGGAGTCAGTATAAATCTGGATTATTTAGTATTGATAAACTTAATTACTAATTTCACTGGTTGAAATCATGAGTCATTTGAAGCTAGACCACCATTGAAAACCTAAAAATTAGACATTAACACCGTTGGATGCCGGCTCAGTGGTCTAGTTGGTTAAGCGCCTGGTGCGGGACTGATAGGTCCTGGGTTCAAATCTCGTGGGGGAGCGGGATCGTGGATACGCGCTGCTGAGGGGTCCCATACTAGGACGAAACGGCCGTCCAGTGCTTCCATGTTTTCCATGATGGTCTAGCTTCAGTTGACTCATGATTTCAACCAGTGAAATTTCTAAAAATCTCCACAAAACCCATTCTGATATTAATTACTAATTGTACATTTTCATTCACTCATTGTCTCATGTTGTTGTGTGAAATCCCAATTATGTTATTTCGCCTTAAAGTTGTGCAGCAGTTGCTTTTTCTCGAAAAAATTCGAAGATTCTGTTATCTGATGTCGTCTAGTTAAGAATTCCAATTTACTGCATACACAACATTTCATATTAATCGACTATTCCCCAACGTTTTTTTTCCCAATGATGCTTTCATTTCCGTGTTCATATGATTGTGTTTTAATGCGATATAAATTTTTCAGCGTTCTTTTAAAATTGATCTCATTATCTAATGAAAAACTATAGTGGAAATTACTGAATTCTCTTCAAAAATACATTGTAAGTGAACCTGTTTATCCTTTTCATATATTGACGTCTTTTTATTCAGGTAATTTATCGTGATGCTGAACGTTATTGTTTAGAATTGCAACTAGCTAATGTACCAGCGACAGAAGTGGAGAAATTTAAGCAACATTTTCTAGATTTTCAAAATAGTTGCATTGAACAGGTGAATGGTGTTCCAACTACTGATGACAAGACTAGTATTTGTAATGAAGCTTTATTGACCAAATCATCAGAAATTTATTCAATTATCGATGAACTGAGAACAGTGTTGAGTACGTTGACAGTACGTCTTAGAGAGTCGAATTCAATACCCTTACCAGGTAGATCAATAGATATGGAAGTTCGTATTAAAGATCACAAGGTCAGTCTTTTTTTTACCACTTTCATTAGCTTTAATTATTTCCTTAACTTGGAGGTTTATAATTAACGTTTCGGTGAATGAATACTGAATAACAAATGTCGATGAAGATTGATAGCTTTATCAACTATTAACACTGTAATTATAATTACTTAGCGGTTCCATTGTGTATGATCAACGCTTCTAAGAGATTTGACTGTATATTTCCAGCCTATATTTGAACACAATAAACAATAATACAACATTCGGCTTTCAATCAGTAGATTAATAGTTCAAACTTCTGTCTATGTAGTACATATGTCATCTGTGTGATATCACTAGTCATTTAAAAAAAAACACATCGTGATTCAAAGCCAACTACACAAACATGTACTTGGTGGAAAAGAGAAATGTACTAAGCACTTGAACTAAAATTATTTAGATGCAAAATTATGTTAAACCTACTTCATATTACATTTTCTTACAAAATAACTAATCTGTATCTTGTTACAAAAATATACTTGAAATTTGGAAAAAATAATAATAAAATGTATAATTTTAAATATTTCTCATCATGAGAGTTTTTGTGTAAAGAAAAATGAAAGAATTTTGTTTTTATGTACTATTCTCTTGTGGATTTTTTTCTTCTCACTGTGTTGCTATGTGTATTATAAAATACTCTGTTATTTAATTAATTATGTGTGAATAAATAAAACTCAAGTTATTGAGATCACGAGGAAACCTAGGTTAGAAAACCATTGAAAACCAAGATGCACTGAACAGGTATTTTCTCCTAAAATGAAACTTTTTCAGAAGTGCACATCGACGACCCCATTGTGTATTGAATCCAGGACGTACGGTTTGTCGGTCAGTACAATAACATTCCGTAATCTCTACAATTCCATACTGTGAATCCATGTTGTTAAGAAAAAATAACTCTTGTTATCTCGATTTTCAAGCATCTGTGTACATAAATGAAGTTTCTCTATATCTCTTTTATATTATATTTGAATAATTAAACAGTATTCACTTTATTAAATTCCTATCTAATTATCTGTGTGTTTACATAATTCATTACGGCTGTAGTTTTCATGCACTCTACTTGATAGTACCCAGTAACCGATTTCAGATTAATTTACATGATTTTTCTTTGCGCTGCTCTATTTTGTGTGAGTGAGGGCCATCTGAACTTACAACCAACTGGTTGCAAGTCCAATGATTTACTCATACATTCATTACTTCACGACTTAATTAATAAATTGTAGATAAGTTTTGAGCTTTTGTTTTATATACACGTGGAATCTCACAAAAATCTCCAAATATATGAGCAACTGGAAAGAAGATGCAGTTGATCATTGATATATTATTATCTTTAAAAGTACGGAATATTTAAATGATTAAGTAGTTTTTGTCAGTTAATTACCCAGTTACATATTCGTATACTGAGTCTCCAGCCACGCCATGACTGTGTAGGGTAATGATACCACCCTGCTACCCAGACTGAAGTAGATGGGATGGAGTTCGAACCTGCAACTTATTGCTTGAAAGTCGAACTCCCTAACCATTGACACACCCCTTCTATCAGGTAGTGCTTAGAGAAAATGTTAGTTTAAATGAATTGATCGCAATATCTTGAGATGTATTTCATATTGAGTGGTTGAGGGCGTGCGATTTCTCTAACTATATTGAATTTATTTAATATATGAACTTCATCTGAAGTAAAGGATTACATAAGATTGGTGTTGTATGTTAAATATTTTAAATGTAAGATTTAACTCAGGTTGGGTAGATTTTCTTTTTCATTACCATGTGGAAAATCCTTCTTATCTTTCAAATATTTAATTGTTTTTCTCCCAATATTCATATGGTATAATAGACCTTGTACTTTCGATTTGTTAACTTGCCATATAAAACTTCCTTCAAGAAATTTGAAGGTTAAACTTTATTCTACTTATTATTGATGAATAACGTGCTCTAAGAAATCTGATGTTGTTTGTGTGTGTGAAAATTAACTTGTCTTATTTTAATTTATCACATAAATAAAATTACATTATTTCTTTTATGTAACTACAAATCATGCATGAACAATAGTGAAAAAATTAACAGTAATACGTATTTCATTACTTGTAAGCTATCAACTCCTATATTCTATCCACTGACATATGAGAGCAGATTGGTCATTATGTTTTTAACTTCATTTTAAATTAGGTTTGCCCAATTTACTTCATGAACTAGACTTAGATAGATAACCAGTGAACTTTAACCATGGTGTATGTAAGACATTTATTTACCAAAGCATTGATAGATGGTTGGGTAATATCTCGAAATGTAAAGTATTGAATTCTCACTAATGGTCTAAAGACCAAGCAATTGCTAAGAGACTTGATGGATGTGGCTTGCATTCTTGCTAGGATTATGTGATCACATTTATGACGAGCCCCATATTAGGAAACAGTTGTCCATTCCTACCGACTGTCATTGATTATTTGATTGATTTCAGTCTGTGACATAACCTATGACATTCAACAATCTCCATAAACACTTCACACAAATTATTTTTCACCAATTGTTATTATTTAATTAATTTTAACATATCGTTTCACTTCTTTTTTTCTAATAACAAAAAACAATTCTATCATAGGAATGGTCTCATGCTTTAGCTCGTGTTCGTGCTCAATGTACAGGATTAGAAGAACATATCAATAATCAGTTACAATCACGATCATTGAATGAACAAGATACACTGTTGAGTACAAGTCTTTATGCTCTACATAGAGCAGCTAGTGAACTAGCACTAACTGGTCATGAATTTTCTTGTCGATTAGCTGATACTGACGCATGGATCGCTCGTTTAGAACAAACCGATCAAATACTAACGGACTGTGAATTATGTCTACTAGGCTGTGCAGTACGTGTACATGGTCTATTACAACTTGATGATCTGAATAGTTCAACTGATCCAGATGGTCTTCGTGTTACAGTGGTGGAAAGAGCTCATCGAGATTTAAAGGTGCGTTTCATCATATAATTTTACGGTATTTTGTGTAGTTATTTTACAAATACTCATCACAAAATGTTTCGATTATTAAATAATTAAAACAACATATTTTAGAGAATAATATTGATTTCAATTAGATCGTCATCAATCTTTACTCTAATATACAGTAATAGTTATTCCGACACATGAAAATATGAGACCACCCAAACTATAATGGCCGTACTACTAGATAAATCAGCCAATAAGTTTGCAAGCATCTCTCGTAGTTTGCTGAATCAGTTAAAATTTCATACCCAGTTGCGTACTACCACACATGTTCTTATAGTGATTACGTGCTCGACAGAATCGAAGCATTCAAAGTGATTTGCGTCCAAGTTTCGACCTTGTCTTTGACATATAGTACAAGATACAGTGGTTCGTGCTAACAAACGTAGTGTGTGTATCTAAAAGGATCTTGTAATACCCCTGTCGCTGTGTTGTTCAGAGAAAATCTAGTGAGCGATCTTATTAATTCTTTCTACCCTGTGTTTCTATTCACCCTTTTACGCATCTCTTCTTCACTACGTATGTATTTAAAACTGAACAATCAATTTGTACTTTTTATTTCTTTGTTGAATTGTGTAATATATCTGATTGAAAACAATACTGTTTGCTGATGTATCGTTTTGTACGATGGAAATTTTTAATAGTTTACTGTATAATTGTTTACGTGAAAACAGTTAATATAATCCGATTTTATGTAAATTCATCAAGTACATCAACTCAGGAACTTTACCAGTGAACATATTTCCCTTATAAAATAATCATTTAGTCATGTAGCCTGACGTATTAAAAATGCCATATATGAGAGCGGTCTTAATTATTTAAATTTCTTCACCGGTTGCAATAGTTTATTATAATTGTAGACAGTCATGTTTGTTTTATATGTGCTTGTTGTAACTAGTTCGGGAAATTACTCAAACTGTGGGCATACTTATTTCCCTTTTTATTGATCACACTACGAAGCTGAAATTCAAGAAATAACTAGATTTATGGATAATAAGTATGTTGACTGTTTTGCCTGTTAAGTGATCTGCTTAGGGAAGCATTTATCTAACTTTATTATTATTATTATTATTATTATTATTATTATTATTATTATTATTTTAGTCGGTAGCTGAGCGTCTTCCTCAAATTCGATCTGATCTAGATTTACTTAGTCAACAATTAACTAGATTTATGGTTTCCAATGAGGCATTTAATGAAACGCTCCAGTATGATACTGCTACTAACCTATATGAAAGTTCAAACCTGTTAAAGATGCATTTATCACCTTGTACTGATAATCATTATTTAGAATCAAATCTTGCTTGTTCTGAACATCGTCTAGCTGAAGCAACTAAAGAAGTTGAACAAGAGTGAGTGAATATTTGTGTAATTTGCAAGTGTTTTTGGGATATTAAAATCATTTATTTCATGATATCTATTATGACATCTATGACATCAGATAGTAAATTATATTCGTAATAACCTCAGAAATTGGAATCTAGATAGTTTCAACATTTCATTCGGTCATGTTAGGTCGGCGAAATAATAGTAAAACGCTTGTTTACTTACGCTTGTTACCCCCTCGTGGAGGAGCATAGGCCACCCACCAGCACTCTCCATCCAATCCTTTCCAGTTGCTATTCATTCTTTCCATATCTGCTTCTAATTTTCGGTTCAGTATGTCCTTTGGCCTTCCTCTTTTCCGTTTCCCTTCAGGATTGCAGGTTAGCGCTTGCCTCGTGATGCAGTTTGGTGATTCCCGTATTGTATGTCCTATCCACTTCCAACGTATTTTCCTAATTTCCTCTTCAGTTAGAAGCTGGTTTTTCCTCTCCCTTAGTAGGCTATTGCTTGCCTGTGGCTTAAGTTTATTATTCATACCCACTTACACCTTCCCTCTTTGGACTCCTTAAACCTGTCTCCCAATAATATTGATATATTTATAAGTGGTATGATCAACTTTCATCATTTTAAGATGAATAAAAAGCCAACAATTTGTGAAGTGATAACCATCTTAATAACAGTGAGATTTAGTAATTACTCTATCACTAGTTTAGATTTAATTTGGAATCGCAGTATACTATATCGCTATATATTCTGGCGGAAAAACATTCTGCCTAGATGCATTGAGCCTATATCTCGATAATATTTGAACTAATCACTACCCTTTTTTAAGTATTCACTGGTATACCTTTGAAAATTTGTCCGTTAGGGTTAGTGAAAACAACCACGGTCGGGCCGGTGAGAGCATTCGACAAATTTAAGGACATACTTGCACACATCCAATTTTTATTCTATCCTCATCTGTACACCAATCAAAATGCCGTAGACTATGACTACTTTTCTCATACCCCCCACCAACACTATCTGGTTTTTTCGGAAATCAAGTAATCGAAGATTTTTGATTGGTCTTTAAGTCAGGAGGAATCAGCTTCATTTGTGTGCATATATTTTCTGTCGGTCGAATGATTAGTATGTTTGATTGATAAACTATACATAAAACCACTTAATTATTTGAATAAAATCTAGAGCTTATTATTTACTTGGTGAGCTTATTATGTTTTGATTGGTTGAATAATTTCTGAAATCTTATTTCCTTCTGTACGTTTCACTGATATCTGTCTGTTAGTATAAACTTTTTTCATAAAAATTAGTTTATCATAAATGTAGTTGTAGGCTTGTGTGATAGTTATTTTTTGTGTTTAGAAGATTTTTCACGATTGATAAATCGAACAAATTCAGACTGATCACACTACGCCTACGGTAAGTGGATTAACTCTATCTAATCAAGATGGTCGCCCATATATTTTTTTTATCTAGATCAATCTAGTCAACTAAAAGTACGCATACAACTGTAAATGTTATCATTGACTATGCAGTTAGCTGCCACCTACGCAACTTTTATTTTCACCCTCTGTATTGTTGGCTTGGTCAAGTGTTAGAAATAGGCATAACTGATTAATTGGACCGATAAATTTAAAATCTTTAAGGGTTCATAAAATTTATGTCTGTTTATTGGCATGTAAATTAAATTACAGACAACATTTGAATATTCACATTTCGATTTGTATTACTGAAGCAACATTTCCTCTTTTGTTAGTGAGGAAACTGCAGTTTATCAATATAAAAGAGACTGACCAATTGCAATTTTAAACATCATTGAGAAGATCCGAACAACCAGTATATATGAATTAAATTTATGAATTGTTTCTGATTGACATGAAAACATGATTAGTGAACTATGAGCATGGAAAGCATCTCCTTAGAATTACTTCTACATAATTTTTAAAGAAACTCAACTATTACAATGTGACAAAAAGTAATATCTTTAGAATTAGTTCTTAACCTATTGACCATAGGCTAACACGTTCGGTGGGAAATACTAAAATATCTCTGTAATGCAATTTATATACCAATTAGTACTTGAAGTAGTTGACTTTATGCAATATAACTTGTCTGAAGGACAGTTACATCAAAAGGTTATCCAAATAAAAGTAGATTTTTCGAGTTTGAACCTTCAACCTATGATTTAATGACCAAGAACTTTAACTACTAAATTGTTTCTTTTTATCTAAAATATTACTTCCCTGTAAGTGTTCTTCTCTTGGTTGATTGGATTATGTAGACGTCCACATCTCAGAGATAGCATGGGCAGCTTGAATTTTCTAGATGATTTAGACTTCTCAAATGATCTAGCTCTTTTATCCCATATACAGGAACATATACAAACTAATTCAGACAGTGTAGTAGCAGCCTCTGCAACAGTAGACCTCAACATACACAAGGGAAAAAGCAAGATCCTCAAATACAACTCAGAGAGCATCAATCCAGTTACAGTTGGCGGAGAAGCTCTGGAAGATTTGGAAACTTTCACGTACCTGGAGAGCATCATCGGAGAACGAGAAGAATCCGATGCAAACGTAAAGACCAAAATGGCAAAGTAAGGACAGCATTTGTAGAGTTGAAGAACATATGGAACTCAAAATAACTGTCAACCACTACCAAAGTGAGGATCTTCAATACGAATGTCAGACAGTTCTACTGTATAGAGCTAAATCTTGAAGAACTACTACAACCAGAATCAAAAATGCACAGGTATTGATAACCAATTGTTTACGCAAGATACTCCAAATCCATTGGCCGGATGCCATCAACCTGCTGAGGGAAAGAACAAACCAGCTTCCATCTGAAGAGAAATTTAGGAAAATACACTGGGGGTGTATAGAACATACATCACAGAAATCATCAGACTGCAACATGAGCCAAGCTCTAATATGAAATCCTGAAAGGAAAAGGAAAATGGAAAGACAAATGAACACATTGCATCGGGAATTAGAGACATACATCAAAAGAACGAATAGCAATTTAAAACAATTGGAAAGAATTGCCCAGGACAGAGTTGAGTGGAGAATTTCGGTGGGTAGCCTGCGCTTCTACACGAGGGGTAACAGGTATAAGGTAGTGAGTAAGTTAATAAGTATAAGGGTATGGAAAAGAAGAAATCAAACCATTATTATCTAAGCACTGATAAACTTGTAAAAATATAATAAAAACATTCATAATGAAATTTCAACTTCATTGTTTCCTACTGAACAAGAGGTTTCATAGTTATTGAAGGTAAGGATATGTGAATTTTTTTGGGCCACAATTAAGTTTCCTATCACTTGAGAAATAAATCACAATAAGAACAATAATTTTCCTTGTTATTTGTAGCAAAATTTATTCACTACTTATTATTAATTATTAGTATATGGAGGGGGGGGAGTTTTAGAGATTGTTGAATTTCATTGTTTTCACATTGAAAACCAGCTATTCAATCGTTTCCTGGTTTTCAATGATTGTCTAACTAGGATCAGTTTGTTATGTAAACTGCAAAAGTTTTAGTAAATTGACAATCCTTTTGATTTCTTAGTTATCAAAATCCCTTATTTATGTATATTCGGTATGTTGGATCAGTCGGTGTACATTATTATTATTATTATTATTATTATTATTATTATTATTAAGGCATTCGTAATCACTGGAATGAGTGTCCAAATTGTAGTTCAAAAAATTCTAAGGTTATATCAGTGGTCTAACAACTTAAGCAAACCAATACTATCGATAAACAGAACCGTAATGATTCTTCATTAAGGGCCAGTATTGACCTTTTTCACTAAGCAAAGTAAGCGTCCATCTACTTGAGACTGACAATCTCGCTTCGTTTATCTTTGTAACAGTTGTTTTTTTATCGAAATGACACTATCCATCTGTCTAACTACAAATTCTACAGTGAAGATGTTTGTAATCGACATAGCTTTATTTAATGAATTAGTAGTTGACGTTATGATGGGAGATAGAAAACTCGATTATTATCAGATAATCTATCATGAGTAAAAAATTTTTTGTTAGACACATCAAACCCAGGTTGTGTGAAGATGTCTGTCTATCGGATCTTCACAAAACAAACAAAATTTTGTGATTTATTTGAATCTTTTTTCATATTAACAGACTCAAATCATTTGGTGAATCACTGGTCTGTTTCTCAAACTATCAAAAGTTATCCAGTCAACTTATTGTGTGGTCAAGTGAATTCTCTTCTCGTATGCGATTATTTGGTGAAATGGCTCAGTCTTTAGGATTAAAATCATCCGATACAAATATGATTACTGCACAAAACCCTAGTTTATTAAAAGAAATTCTTAAACAGTCTGATGATTTACTAACAGATTTGCAAGTTAATTCAGATGTTATGGAACAACTGAATAAAGAAGTAGCTCATTTAATATCCTCATTAACTGTGAGTTATTTTGAGTCGTTTTTTCCATAATTATGACCAATAATCAAGAAAATGCTCATTGTTTAATCAGGTTTATATATATATAACATCGCCCGTCTAGATAGGGGGTGGATAAGCATACGTAACGTGTGTCCCAATCACCTCAGTTAATGATTTACTGCCTTACCAATGGAATTGCCATCTTTACCCAATAAACCATCCCTAACCCAGTCATCACTTGCTTGGTGGTCCCAAAATACACGAGCAGTGCTTCGAAGACACCTATGATCGAATACCCTCTACTCGTAATAGCCATGCTTCACCCAGTATGAAGTAGGACGGAGTAAGGTGATGCTCAGTAAACTCGTCATTTGGTTGACAGACGAATATATCACCTACGGCGCAAGAGACACAAGTTGACAAAAGCTAACCAAACCTTCTGAATATGTATCGAGATTTCATCAAAAACCAAATCATCAGTACTGATGAGACCCCCAAGATAAGTGAAGTGGTCGATGCTGTCAACTACTTCATTCCCCATCATTGATTCAGGTGATAACCTAAGCCAATCCTGAAGTAACATTTTGTATTTGGAGGAAGAGGACCATATCTATGTTGTTGCTAAAGGTGGTCAGAAAGCCTAGTATTTGTAGGATAGTATTTCTGTTTTAAGCTTTATTTAAACTACTAACCAGTAACATCATTCCTTCAATTCATTTAGTGTTAAGCTGAGGTGTGTAGGTAGATGCAGACTACCAATTTGTAGTCTACTTGATTATCATAACTAATAGTTCGAAATGTCGGCTAATATAGCTTATAATCGTTTATTCATTCACTCTTTGTCTTCTATTGGATGTTAAGCTTCTCAATTATCTTAAATTTTTTTACCCCAGTAATTCATATTTTTCTGCATCATTCATATGTTTTATGATTAGTCTTTTGTACTACACCTAATACTGCTATTACTTATGCTACTCTGCCGTTCCTCTGTTCTGATTTCGTGTGGCAAGTTAAACGAATACATATATGTATTATTTTGTACGTTGTGTTTGATCGACCGACTGATCAGTTTTCAATCATCACTATGAATTCAATGTCTCTTCGAATCCTTCTACTAATCATCATCATCCTTACTAACAAAGTGTTACTTTAAAATTCATGGCTATTTTGACTAAAAGGGGTTCTTTCTATTAATTTCCTCATTTTTATAAATGTCTGTTTTATAGAATTATGCGCAACATACTCAAAATTATCGTGAATTAGTTGAGAGTGTGTTTCAGAAAGCTGGTGGTTCACGAGATTATCAATGGTCACCAGGATATGGTTTATTCGATATGGGTAGAGTATTACAAACAACTGATCAGCTGAATGAACAATTTAATACACATTCTCGTCGTATATATGATATAGTGAATTGTTTAAATCGGGTAATTTTTCTGTTCGAATAATAATAATAATAATAATTTGATCAGCAAATATTTTGTTACTGTTTGATTTTAGTTGTCAGATGACTAATATTTGCGGATTTCAGTGTTCTTATTGAAACATTCTAAATAGAATAACGGTATTTCTTGGTTATGCACTCATTTTTACCCTTTTGTAAAATTATGTTTGGCAAATACTATTTATGATTTCACACGCCTGTCATTAATGACATTATACAGAACCTCGTGTGAGTATGTATCAACTCACATTGCCGTATTTCATATCACAAACCTGAAAGGACGAAAAGTGGTCGTGCTTCACGCAAACTGTATCAGTGGATACGGAGCGTTCACCTAGGGGAGTTGGTACACTCTGACTTCAAACCAATCGTATACATGGGCTCTAGGATCCTGAGGGAGTATGGACCTGTTTTCGGTCACTGTCTGCCATAAAGCAACAGCTCCTGATGTTTCTCCCCTACAGATTAGACGTTTAGGTCATAGTCTTTGGATGTGGGCCCCGAAGAAAAACACCTGGTTAGGTTTGGACTGGTGGATAGTATCCCAGCTTACATACAAGTATTTTTCTGTGACGCATACTGTTTTTGGTGCCTAGTTGTACCAGATTTTACGTCAGTTGAATAAATAAACTTCATATCACCATAGAGAATAAGACAACTAACTGTTAAGACCTTTATGTTCAAGTTTCGCTCCATATACTTCAGTTTGGACATCTGAGTAGTATCACTAGCCTTCATTTACAAGTAGTGTGGATGAAAGCCAAATGCACAAACTCTCATTAGTGAATTAGATTCTCTAAATATATTCAATTAATCATATTTTGTAAGACGCTTTTAGATATCTCTTACCTTAATACATCAGACTTTTTATTCCCATCTTACTGAAATAACAAATATATGACCCTTTCGTTGTATGTCTGACTATTTATGTGTACTGAGAATAAGAAAATTTTTGAGCGTAGAGAAGACAAGTCGATACTTCGAAAAATTCAAGCCTATTATTAGTAAAAGATGGACATACTTTTGTTTTCACGTAATTCCTTTTATTATTATTTTTCCCATCAGCTTCTGCGATCCGAAGAACCTATCTCTATGAATTTATCTGGTCCAGTTTTTGTAAAGCCTTATCGTGAACTATACATAGGCAAATGGCCAAATGAATTAAACAATTGTTTAAAGGAAACTCAATCGTCTTTTTCTCCCTTGGTATCACGATCAAAGTATCAAGAAAATGGAAAAGACCACACATTACCATCAAAAGTTGCAAATAATTCAAAAGATAAAAACCATTCAGATTTATCGTATTTTAATCAACTAATCGGGGAAAAGGGACTCAAATATAGTGTATATCTTAATGATGTACGAAGTCAACCGGTGTGTTTACTCCCAACTGGTTGGGAAGCAGCTACATTGACTACAATATCCAAAGCACGTGAATTATATGGACCAAAAATTTTCCAACTACTGGTGCATGGTTTGTGACTAATTTAGCTGGTGAGAATGAAACATATGGACTCGGTGAAACTATTTGCGTAGGAGATGCACTACGATGTGGATTAATTGATTTAGTTGGGCATAACTGTCATCAAAATCGAAGTTCACTTGCCATTTCCTGGTCTGAAGCTATTGATCGTGGTTGGTTAACTGCCTATACTATTCAGGCTTTAAACAGAAATATAAAAATTGGTGATTATAGTGCATCTGTAACAGATTTTTTGACTAGTCCTTCGCGTAACCCTGTCGATCGTCATATCGACCCAAAGACTGGCGTAGTCATGCCATATGGCAAAAAAATTATTGATTTATACTCAGATGGATTCATAAATGAGGCAGATTTTCATCATTTAGCTTCTATTCTATGTAGTGGCATGTGTGTAGAATTTCGAGATTGTCACTTGACATGGTATGAAGCCCTGAGCATTGGTCAAGCAGATATATCTTGGAAACCTTGTCTATCTGATTGGTTAGCTGCTGGTGCGTACAATCCAAATACACGACGTTTACGTGTCAGTTTACTAAAGTCTGGAAAAGTTAATAACAAAAGTAAAGCATCGAATAATTCATTAGTGTTTACTGAAAATGAGTTGACAATCAGAGATGCAATTAAAAATGGACTTTTGGACAATACTGTCCCAGAAGTCATTGTACCTGTTGAAAACCAGGTGGGTGGCTACCATGCTACCTCTTATCGACGTGTCAGTCTGTCTGAAGCTGTTCAAATAGGTCTTGTTGATGATGTATCTGGTTATTGGCTCGGGTCAAGTTCATCTTCCAGTCGAACGAAGGTTGGTGTGGAAGTGGCTCAAGCTGCTGGCTTATTAACTAAAGCTCCTTGTCTAGCTGAAATTGTTTTATCTGGTCTAATATCTTTTACTGCTCCGAACATGAGTGAGAAACATCCTAGAAACAATGTGGGTATTCTTGATGCCCACACTGGTCAATACGTATTGTTTCCAGAAGCAATTAAACGTGGAATGATAGTTGGAAATCAACCAGCCATAATTCTTATGCAATCCCATCCCAATCAAGTATTGACTTTAGTCGAAGCTCTGAATACAAACCTAATCACGCCGTCCGGATTTATAATTTTGGAAAACAAACCTATGAATTTGTGGGATGCAGTTAACAATAATTATATTCGACTTATATATACTAAATCGTATCCACCGCCTGTAGGTTTATTACTGGGTGCTAAGGAATCAAATCAGACGCATCGTCAACATCCTATATTACAAGCTATTCTTACAGGACTAATTGATTCATCGAAAGAGGAGATTATTCTTTCTAGCACAGACCCACGTCAACATGGGACAAGCTCTTCGCAACAACGTATCTCTTTAAGAAAATCAGCTAAGCATTCAGGATTGTGTGACTTACACTCTATACAGTTATTAACTCAAGGATGTGGATTATTCAATGAAGATGGTCGTGAGCTAACTGGTTTGGAAGCACTTAACTGTGGTTGGTTAAAACCATGTGAAGATTTTCAATTCGGTTCAACTATAACATATGGACAAATAACAGATCCTATTAGTGGGTCGTCTATAATATTATCGCCAATATGAAGACAATGGAAAATATTGATATATCACCAGTTGGGGCTCAATTACTGTTAGGCTTATCTATCAATCGTCCTTCTTTGGCTTATTTAATTAATCAACGTTTTATAACACGTTTAGCATGGCTTGGTCCAGGTTTACATAATGATAATTTAGTAAATAAAACACTGAATGATTCATGGTTCACACATAGCTGTCGGTCTGATGATATATTAGCTGTTATGGATCCAATTAGTAGACGTAAGATCACACAATCAGAAGCGATTCGCCGTCATCTACTGGACATGGAGACTGGTACATTTCGAGATCCTGTTCATAATCAAATTTATCCAATTAGTGAAGCAATAGAAAAAGGACATATTTTAGTGAAAGAAAAATCTCTTATGGTAAGTTATAACTTTTTATATGTTTTTTTATCAACACATATGTCAGTATTTTTCATTTCAAGCTATTCATTTAAAATAAATTTGTTTAGAAATCTTTAAAAATAGAAATAATTTCCCCACATTTTGCAGTAAAAACCTAATTTATTGATAAATTGCTATTCATTAATACAAACTATCATAGAAGTATAAAGCTTCAATATATTTTTTCGCAGTGTAAATTATTTGCCCTGTTTAATCTGATTCAGATGCAAAAACTTACTATGAAAAATAAGCTATTGGACACTATGTTTAGATTGTTGATTAGGTTCTTTGCATATGATAAGGGTCATCAACATGACTCTTCTCCAAGCATTGAATTCTAAAGTACTAGTGAATTTTTGTAATATAACTATATATTACTAATGAAGTTTTACTTCGAGAAAATTAATGGGATTTAAATGATTTTTTAAATTTTAACGGAAAACTTATAATGAAATAAGCAAACAGACGGAATACTGATCTGTTAGTCGTTTTCTTTACACTATATTAGTTACTTTCATACTCCCAATGATGTTATTTACTTTCTACAATTCTCTCATTAATTTATTTTCAAAATTGATCAATCACGGTATTTTGTAAAATATAACTGAATAGAGATGTATTATGAATCTTCTTTTTCTCATAGTTCAAACTACTTCACTTAATTCTGTTCAATTAACCCCATTAATAGGAAGAAATAATGGTGTTTTGAAGAATGAGTTGAAACCATATACTGTGTATTTCTTTCCAATCACGAAAAAATTAACCAATTTTTGAGTTTTGACGATTAAATGGATTGAAAAAAGACCAAATTTGCGTGATTCGATTACACTGAGATCGATTATGACGAAGTGTGCATTTGCAGTGGGGATTCGCTACATTTAATAATGTGGATACTATAATAAATTCTTTCATGAAATTCATCTCAAGAGAACGTAGTAACAGCCCTATTTGTGGCTATAACCATTTGATTTCTAAATATTGTCTTTCAACTCTTTATTATTAGTCAGTAATAATGAAAAAGTATTTAGGATAATTTATCTTCTGCGGTCATTAAGTCAATAACGATGGTTCATTTATTCTAAATAAGCAGAGGACAGTGTTGACCCTTTAAAGTAGTTGAAAATAGAACATTGGATATGCTCTTAGGCTTAATGCGTCAAAAAAATTATGTGTTTACACGTTTCTCAACGTTTAACCTATAGAAGAAACAGAGTGAATATTTGTATCATTTGTATTAACAATGTAGTATCTACTTATTATTGTTCACTAAATAACCTATTCTTATGACTGACATAGCCTAATAGAATACATCGATTCATCAAGCTTTGTTCTTACTTAAATTTTATTTGTCACTCCTACTTAACATAACCTTTTTACTTCAGTTTGACAATGTTATTGCTTTTGTTGACATGAATGATCACGTAACTCATTATTCTAATGCATGTTTATGTACTCGATTTTGAGCTGTAGGTTTTTTCTCTGTGAGAGCTAATGTTACATTATTGTCGAAATTTGAATCTGCGATCTACTGGTTTAAGTGTAAATCCTTGAACCACTAAATCACCGTTCCACATGAATATCAGTTGTTGTTTACCTATATTAAAAAGTCTTTAGGAAAAAAGTTTTCTCATAAGTGAACATAGTCTGTACATCATAATGGCCTTTTTTTAAATAAAAGGTGAAAACTTCATGTTTGTGTGTGGATATTCGATTAATCATTAGGATCGACGAAAAGTGTTGCCGAGTGATGTTTATCAGTAAAATCTTGATTATGGACACAGCCACCCTTTCAAAGGATAGATGTCAAAAGACAAAATCACTATCGTATTTTATAACAAAATGATAAGTGTTTATAGAATGTTTAATCCCAAAATAAGGATGATTAAAGTTCACTTAAACATAAGTAATTGAATGAAATATGATTTGTAGTTCGCTCATTTAATATTGTGAGCATTATGTTTATGAGTATGATATGTAAAGTATAGTTACAGTTTTTAAAGCAGCCCGAATCGTTAACTAAGTGTTAGCGCCTAAACTTGGCTTGAAGCTACACTTTTCAGATGATAGCTACCTCCCTGTTTGAATCGACTTATGTAAGTTGGATGTGAACATGTGACCCAGTGTATCAATATCGAGTAATGTGAGTATGATCAAATCACTTTCATAAACCCGTCGTACTTAACTAGTTATTACTACAATCTGTTATGAATATTAATAATTATTATCAATAAACATCTTATCGTCAAGAGAGTTAACTGTAATTGTAACAGTAATTTACCCTGTATCTCAGAAATTGTTTATAATCAATGAAACCTGTGCTTAAGTATCTATATCAGTAGCTGATCTCGTCATACGTCAATTATTAACAGTTATCTTTTATCAGAGAATACATTCATGGACATAGTGTTGTTCCGTATTACAAGCTATTGCATCTATTTGCAATATTCTGTCTATTTATCTGGTAGATTCATTACGAGGCAAACTTAAAGTTGTGTATAATCTGTCGGAAAATTGTAAAAATTTCAGAATAACAAACAGATACAACCACCAGAAAACTTCAATGTTTCACATTTGGGGAAACAAAGAGATCAGATAGGGGGGATTACTAATATAACATATTACAAGAATACAAACAGAAAGAGGTAAACATCAATGTCTACTTCATCTACTATGTTTTGATAAACTCGAAGATCATTTGTATAACCAGTTCATTCAGGTGGTGACGATATATTATTTTGCAATAAGACATAAAGTTTAAATTGAACGAAAGCTAAATACTCATTAATACGTTGAATAATGACAACTCAGATTAGGAAGTTTACTGTCTAACTTAGTTATAATACTAATAACACTGAACTTTTAGCTTGCTGGTATTGAGTATTAAATGGAATATAGTTGGTCCTTTCCTTAATCGGATTTATCTGTTTATGCTTAGTTTTGTGTGTCCACTTTGTGTTAACCGCAAGAGAATATTATTGAGTAGTAGCACAGAGCTGTAATCAGAATTGATTACCTCAAGTGGCGTTCGTCAGGGCTGTCCACTCTCTCCATTCTTGTTTAGCTTTGTCGTTGATATGCATTTAGAGATAAGACTTTCCTCATCTAAATTTCCAGGAGTTGAACTTCTACCGGGAGATTCACTTTCTGACCTAGAATACGCCTATGACACAGTTCTATTTGGTGAAGACGCTGACAAAATGCAGAGTCTTCTGATCACTCTAAGCAACAATCCAAGCATGTTCGGGATGCGATTCTCCCCCTCGAAATGCAAAATGTTGCTTCAGGATTAGGTTGCATCGACACCCGAACTAATGATAAGGAGTGAAGTAGTTGAGCGTGTCGACCTCTTCACTTATCTTGGAAGTCTCATCAGCCCTTGTGGTCTGGTGTGTGACGAAATCTCAGCACGGATACAGAAGGCTCGACTAGCTTTTACCAACTTGCGTCATTTATGGCGTAGGCGAGATATCCGTCTACCACCCAAAAGACGTGTTTTCTGCGCAGCAGCTTGTTCCGTCCTACTTTATGGCAGTGAAACATGGCCGGTAAGAGTAGAGGATATTCGTAGGTTACTAGTATTTGATCATAGGTGTCTTCGAAACATTGCTCGTTTATCCTGGGACCATCGAGTAAGTAACGCAGTTGTTAGGAAACGGGTACTAGGTAAGGATGGCAAGTCAATCGATGACGTAGTGAAACTTCATCAGTTGAGATGGCTGGGACAAGTGTTACTTATACCCAACGACCGACTGCCTCGACGTGCGATGTTCAATGGTATAGGAGTAGGTTGGAAGAAAGCTAGGGACGGCCAGACCAAAACATGGCACAAATCCATGAAGTCACTGACAAGTGGTCTGAGTCATGTTGGTAATTTTAGACTACCTGGTTGGGGACCGCGAGATGATAGCAACCGATGGTTAGAGACCCTGAATGACATGGCTGAAGATCGTTTGCAATGGCGCAGGTGAATACACTCTTTGTGTTCTTCCAAATTTTGATCTCCTTATTCCTCCTTTTCTCGTTTTTTTCTCCTCTCAAATTTATTTCACTGTATTATACTCTTTAAGTAACATCTCCAAACCCTAATCTTCCCGATTACTGCTTATACTCTTATTACCTCTACTACTACGGGATTTGAATCGACCACTGCATCTCTATGCTAATGTGGTGTGGCAACTCGAACTGATGTACGTACGTACGAAGTTCTACGTTGTTACTGACTGACTGAGTAGCACAGTAGCCTCTCGCTCATAGTTTATTCAAAACAACATTCTTCTTTACCTTTTAAAGTCAAATATCTTCAATTAGCACAATAATAGGTATTGTTTTAGCAACTAGTAAACCGACTTCTCTTTGATGGTTATTCAAATTTCCACAAATCGTTTTTCGTTGATTTGCTGGTGTAGGTATTCTAGTGATTACTTTGTGATAATCGTTACAGTAGGCCTCTGCTCACTTAAATACGTGGTTACCCGTTTTTTTTTAACAAATAAACTAGTGATTCGTAAGCGTAACCAAATCTTTTTATTTAAAGAAAATTGAGAGTGGTTGGATGAAGTAGCTCTCGGTGATCTGCATCATGAATTCGTTCTGTATGAGACTTTTGTGGCCCTGTATCTGACTCCAGTTCGATCTATGCTGATTGCTATTGAAATATTTATGCCACCAATCTTCCTATATAACTATCGACTGAAATCGCGTTAGTTAATAAAGGAATTAACTAAGTCGAATACGAGAATGAAGCTTGAATACGTAGATTTCGTACGATCGTTGATCTAAACAAACAATCAGAAAGACGGAGTGAAGGAAGAGAAGAGGAGAGAGCGAAGCAAAACGGATCGGAGAAGTGTCTTTCGTAAAGATCTTTTAGTGGCACATGATCTGACTCCAATTAGATCGTATGACCGATTGTTATTGACTTATACATGTAGGCAATCCTCACATTTAATTATCGACTTAACTCGCGTTAGTGAATAATGGAATTAAATAAGTCAAATACGAGAATGAATTTTTGAATTCGTTTATTTTGTAAAACCGTTGATTGGAAAGCGAAGCAAAATAAAATGATGCGTTAATCGATATTTATACTCAAACAAAAAACAAGTTACTGACATATGATGAGTAAAATAAGAAATTCACACACATACGATCATATAAAAAACGGTCAGGATTACTAAACCAATAAGTAACAGGGTAAAAATGTGGCTCGAGTAGAATGAATAGATTGGTCTGTCCAGAGGCTAGAATAACCTATGAGCGCTAGACATAGTAACAGCCCATACAACACAATACTTTCATCATTTATCAAAATTGTACAATATGAAGTTCGAAAAGATGCTTCATTGTTTAAGTAAGAATAACGAACATGTCTTATATTCTTAAAAAATAAGGACCAAAGTGTTGTTTCTGTTATCTTGATATAATAAAATTAAGTTTTTGATTGAGATCATGAACCGATTGATGTTAGACCACCACAATTGAAAACCTGGAAGCACCGGACGGCCGTTTCGTCCTATTGTGGGACTCCTCAGCAGTGCGCATTCACGATCCCGCGAGCGGGACTCGAACCCAGGGCCTTCGGTCTCGCGCGCGAACGCTCAACCAACTGGACCACTGAGCCGGCATCCAATGGTGATAGTTTCTAACATCAACCAATCCACGAAATCAGTCGGTTCATGATCTCAATCAAAAACTTAATAATCTCCACAACCCCTATACTAGTAATCAACATGTGCTCACTAGTGACTAGCTTCGTGAGGGAATTCTCGGAGTTCTAGTGAGAAGCCGTGACCAGTGGAGCTAATCCTTGTCGGGTAGAGACAGTTATCTACCTCAGTACAACGGAAGTTGGTCGCGCAATTTCGTGGATTGGTTGAGGTTAGAAACTATCACCATTGGATGCCGGCTCAGTGGTCCAGTTGGTCAAGCGTTCGCGCGCGAGACCGAAGGCCCTGGGTTCGAATCCCGCTCGCGGGATCGTGGATGCGCACTGCTGAGGAGTCCCACAATAGGACGAAACGGCCGTCCAGTGCTTCCAGGTTTTCAATTGTGGTGGTCTAACATCAATCGGTTCATGATCTCAATCAAAAACTTAATAATCTCCACAACCCCTATACTAATAATAAAATTAGTCTAGAGTCTGAAGAATAAACAGCAACTCTCAATCTTATCACAGATATTCCTCATTTTTAGATTTGATTGAATAGTTCAGTGAGAACTTTGAACACATTAAATTTCCTTTTATACTAATTACCCTACTCAACAAATCCTATTCGGATTATATATAGAATAAGCTTTATCAAAAGTCCTCATAAAAGCTTCCTACATTTGAAGGTATAAGACTATTCATTGTAACAAATGACTTCAATATGAGACCAAAGGTATTTAATAGTTGATTTTACAACCTAACAATGTTTTTACTATGAGAATACTACTATTTTAATTAGATCAGTCAAATATTATCACTTAATTTGAATTCCAGAACCTCACATATATCTTTTTGAGTGAGAGTAGAAAACATACAGCTATAAAAAGCAACCTTATTCGTTCTAGGCCAACAATGCTAAATCGTCTTGAAAACAAAATAAACTTGATAAGGCAGATGTGTTTTTGAGAGATATTTATCATATCTTTACTTTTTATATGCTTACGAATCTTCCATTTGGAACTTGATGAAAAACGAAAGCATTTGAAACATAATTTGACTAACATTCTTTCTAATGATCGTAAGCATTAGTAAGTAGTAAAATTGTAGTTTGTAATAGTTAACTCCGTTTCTGAAAGATCTATTTGAACAGTAGTTTTAGGAATATATTAACGCGAAATAGATGTCTGTTATTTTTTACGATGCCACTAGAAAAATATGTGCATTACAGTTTGACTTACAAACGCTCTATTACACTGTATACATAGTTTGATCCCTTCAAATAACCTGAAGTGCAACAAAGTGGATAATTCTAACAGGCTAACATTATTAAGTTATTGTTTGTTGTATTGCATTTTGAAAGTAATTGTATACTAAAAGTTTGATGTTTCCTAAAATATTGGGAATACCAGTCTACATTGATGGAGTTGCATCTCATTCGTAAATCGATGATCTAACCTACAAGTTTTGTTTTGGACTCTAGGAAATAACTCTAATCTTACCATAACAAGTTTATCTTGACCACTGACTTGTATATTTCTTGATTATTAACTCTTTTCCGAACCCATATTTTTCTTGTAAACTTTTCAAAGTCATGACAGTAACTATTTGGTCTTGGGTAATCAGTGAAAAAGATTTATTTGCAAGAAATGGACGAAAAACCACGCTGTACAATGAAAATTTATATTTGTAGCTTCATCTAAATTCGAAATAGTTTATTTTAGTTTGCAGTCCAACCACGTATTGTACACATGCTTATCCATTTATCTCCGTGACATCATTATGTGCTAGTAAATACTCTTAATTTATTCCATATTATTTGGACATTATTATCGTAGAGTTCAGAGTCTCGTTCGACAAAAAGTAGCTGACGAGAAACCTCGAAATAATATGAATTCATACTATTCTGCATCAATGTTTGTTCTTGCTCTATTTAAATTCATAAAGGGAACCAATTGCATGAAAAAGCTTATGGTTCACGACTATTTTAAAATTCCCAGTTATTGTTATATCCATAATCCAATGTAACAGCATTAAAATTATGTGCTGTTATGACCTTGGATGTCTAACTTTTCTATCACACGACTTATCTACCAATCCGAATACGACTTATACGAATCTCCACACTAGGCCAACCAATGACGTTCAACCGGTGTGGGCAGTTTAGCGTCCTTATTGGTCCTATGTCCTCCGAGCCCTTCCACTTGAGTCCAGAACACAATACCAGCTTCGAATCAGAGCAGATCAGAGCAGATCGTTTATTTTCAAACATACTCGGTTTATATATCAATCACACAGACCGCAACGTACCATAAAATAGGGAATAATATTTGTGCACAAATAAGCCCAAAAAGTGGCTGTGAATGTGGGAGGCAGTAGTTAATAAACTGAACATAACTTAAGAACCGTAGATCGTACAATAATAAGTTATAGGTCAAAATAAAGCTTATCATAAAAGGAATATAAATATACATAGTGTAATTGTTGAGTAGTTATACAATAAGAATATTTATAGAATATTAGTCCATGAATAGTCCTTGGAATTTACATGTAATTTAATCTTCACCGGATATAACATGTGCCTTAACATCAGCTGACATTTCATGAAAATAAATCCTGGTACGCGTATACAGCATCTGCCAGGGAAGTCCTACTCATTGCCTTCTCGTGGCGGGGGTGTTGTTTACGAAAATGAGAGGACGAAAAGCGAATGTCCGGCGCTTTAACCGGATCCCAAACCACATTATTCACCCTCTTTTATACTTATACAGCGGCTCGTCTTTGGTGGAAATTCGACTGTATCTAAACGTTCTCGAGTCACTGTCCGGTTGAAAATTGTATGTTACCACCGAATACGAGTACTGAAGCAGTTTTTCTGAAACCACGTGCACCATTCAAACTGGCTGCCTTCAACGTTCGCACATTTATGCAGGTCGGACAACAGATAGGGCTGGCTATGTCTTTGGAAAGTCTTAATATCGATGTTGTTGTCTATCCGAGACCCGTATTCAAGACTCTGGCGAAGTACTACAAATTCGATCTCCATCTGTCGCTTCGAAAAGCTTGTTTTACGTGCGCTTATCCGGGGACCCTGTGGCATCTTCGTCTGGTCTTGCTGGCGTTGGTGTCGCACTAAGCGCTAGAGCTGAGGCAGCACTAGTCGATTGGATCCCCATTAACAGTCGGTTATGTGCTGTTAGATTAGAAAGTTCCATCAAAGTGAGAAGAAATCGGCGTGAGAAACGATGTCTTTTCGTCATCTCCGCCTATGCCCCGACAGATTGCAGCCCGGATGCAATCAAGGATGAGTTTTACCACCAGTTATCTGTTCTCCAGAAAGTGCGTTCGACAGATATTGTAGTACTAGCCGGAGACTTGAATGCTCAGGTCGGGCGTCTAGGCACAGAAGAGAGTCGTTTAGGTGGCCGATGGGGACTCGTTGGTCGCAGGTCAGATAACGGGGACCGTCTACTGCAACTTTGCACAGACCACAACCTGTTTCTGGCTAGCACTAACTTTCGGCACAGTCATCGCCGATGTGCCACCTGGCGTCCTCCCTCTGCATCTCAAGCCTGGACTCAGATTGATCACATCGCGATCAGCTACCGCTGGCGTGGTTGTGTACAAGACTGCCGCTCCTTTTGGAGTACCTATCTGGACTCTGACCATGCCTTGGTCTGCGCCAATCTTGCCTTACTTTTCAGTGGACAACGAAGTGACCGCCACCAACGGATTGATGTTAGCAAGCTGGTTGCAACTTCTGTTGCAAGTAAGTATCGAACCGAGCTAGCCTCTAGGCTAGCTACCACTCCACCGAAAAGTATAGATGAGCATTGGTTGCAATTGCATGACGCCATGAAAATGGCGGGAACAGTCAGTTGTGGGTTTGCGAAACGTCCCGCTTTTAAGCACTGGGTTTCTTCTGGTTCCTTACAACTCATTGAAGCCCGTCGGTCTACTCCGGGTGACCGTGAGTTTGACCATAAACGAAGGATGTTACGTAAGGAAATTGGGCAAAGCTTGCGTAAGGACCGAGAAGCCTGGTGGTCGATGCGTGCTAATGAGCTGGAAGCAGCAGCTGCATCTGGTAACTACCGGAAGCTCTTCCAGCTCATCCGAGCCACTGGCAGCAAGAAGTCTGGTGTGAGTGAAACAATCTGCGAGGATGATGGGATGCCAATCACTAACATCCATCGACGTCTTGGACGATGGGCAGAATTTTTCGAAGGGCAGTTCAACTGGCCTGCTGCTCCGGCAACATCGGTCAGACTGTCCTGCCCTCCATGGCCGGTGACGACTGATCCACCAAATGAGGAGGAAGTCCGCAAGGAACTCCAACTCTTGAAGCGTTACAAATCACCTGGCCCAGATGACTTACCTCCGGCTCTTTTTAAAGATGGTGGTGACTTTTTGACTAAGGAATTGACGACGTTGTTTACAAAGGTTTGGGAACTAGAGTGTGTACCAACGTCATGGAATGAGTCGATAGTTGTCCCTATCTTTAAAAAGGGTTCACGTCGTTCCTGTAACAACTATCGGGGGATAAGTCTACTTCCGATTGCGTCCAAGCTATTGGCTTCCGTCATACTTCGTAGGTTGTTCAAAACCCGAGAAAGATTGACTCGCGAGGAGCAGGCTGGGTTTCGTTCTGGTCGAGGATGTATTGATCATATCTTCACCCTCCGCCAAATGTTAGAACACCGCCATACTTATCAAAGGCCAACAATCGTAGTGTTTCTTGACATCAGGGCTGCCTTCGATTCGTTGGACAGGACTGTTCTCTGGGATTGTCTATTGAAGAAGGGTGTGCCTGAGAAGTTTATTAACATCCTAAAAGCCCTATATAAAAACACCTCAGGCAGAGTGAGGGCATACAACCACCTCTCTCCATTGTTCCATTCGAGCAGTGGGGTTAGGCAGGGTTGCCCAATCTCACCATTCCTCTTCAACTTTGCCATCGATGACATTCTGGAAACAGCTCTGATGAATGTAAGTAATGGTGGTGTGGATCTGTTGCCTGGAGAAAGACTTCTCGACCTTGAGTATGCGGACGATATTGTCTTACTGTGCGATAATGCCCAAGGCATGCAATCCGCACTTAATCAGTTGGCAATCAGTGTCCGTAGGTATGGTATGTGCTTTGCACCTTCGAAGTGCAAAGTACTTCTACAAGACTGGCAGGATTCTAATCCTGTACTCACCCTGGATGGTGAGCAGATAGACGTAGTCGAGAAGTTCGTGTATCTGGGTAGCTGCATAAGTGCTGGTTGGGGTGTGAGTGATGAGATCAATGCACGAATAGTGAAAGCCAGAGCGGCTTATGCCAATCTGGGCCACCTTTGGCGCCTTCGTGATGTTAGTCTGGCTGTAAAAGGTCGGATCTACAACGCGTCGGTGAGAGCAGTTTTGCTCTATGCTTGTGAAACCTGGCCTCTCCGAGTTGAGGACGTTAGACGACTCTCTGTGTTCGATCATCGCTGTCTCCGAAGGATTGCTGACATTCAGTGGCAACACCATGTCAGTAATGCAGAGGTTCGGCATCGTGTGTTCGGGCACAGAGATGATAATTCAATTGGTGTCACCATCTTGAAACACCGACTTCGGTGGCTTGGACATGTTCTCCGAATGTCGTCCCAGAGAATTCCACGTCGTGCATTATTTGCCGACTCTGGGACTGGTTGGAAGAAGCGGAGAGGTGGTCAGTGCATGACATGGTGTCGTGGCATGAAAGAAAGCTGCAAAGGACTGGCTTGTGTTGGTCCTTCACGACTCCCTGGTTGGGGTCTGAGAGATGGTGCTACACAGTGGCTAGAGACGTTATCAGATATGGCTCAGAATAGAAGCCAGTGGCGATCCTGCTGTAACCTTCTTTTACTTTCTTCATAAAAAGTGGTTGTGTCTCCCTTACCTGAAAGATTTCTTCTGATTGTACCTTTCCGTTCCCTCATTATTACTATTATTATTACTACACTACCTTACACCAGCCACTTCGTTATTGTTCTCTTTTTTTACGCTCCTTACCTTTTTGTCTCTTCGAATTCTCATTGTTTTGTGTGGCGCATATATATTGGCACTTTCTTGTACAAATATTTGTGTTCAAATAAATAAATAATAAGCAGTTCTCTAGTCTAATGTGTGCTCTGTTCCTACTACCAATAACTATAGTATCATTTCATTGACAAACCTATGATGTTTTCAATAATTCCTCACTCTATATATTCCATAAAATATAGGTAATTGGAATTCTGAATAAGGTCTAAAAATTCATGCAGACAACTATTTTCATTCTTTTTTATATTCATAGGAATTATTCGAGGACCTCTATTCAACCATAGTCTTGTTATAACTTTAATTATCATTCATGGATAAAAAATAATTTTTAAGTCAACGGCATCTCAGATTATCTAGTTGGATTTTTGGGTTCTGTCACTGTCATCCACATGCTTTCATCCTTTTCTCCCATATATTTTTTCCTCTCTCAGGGTAACACGTCATCCGTACCCCACTCACTTCATTCAGAAGTAAATGAATCAGTCGAAATGGTTTCTGTCAAGGAGACTCGTCTATATAAGATTTTAAATGTTCTCGATCCTCGTACCGGGACTCGGATTGATCCAAACGAAGCTGCTAAGAAAGGTCTTATCAATTTGGAATCTTTCACATACCATGGTGTACAACCAAGTATTCCAATTGAATCAGCACAACAATTAGGTTATATATCAATTTACGGCAATAATTCTGAAGCCTCTCATGATAGTCTTATGGTAGATACTACAGATAAGTTATCATATACTTTAGTTCAATTATTTAATAATGGTCAACTAGTTAAACAGTCTGGATCGAAATGTGTTATCAAATTCCCAGGATACACAGATCCAATGTCTTTAAATGCAGCTATTACATTGGGTTTAGTTAATGTTGAACATTCAATAGTGAAAGAATTTAACACAGAAAAATTGTATTCATTGGATAAAGCTATTTTAGTTGGTTTAATAAATGATCACAAAGGTCTTTTATCGTATAAAAATAAATGGATTCCATTAACTGATGCTATAAACCGAGGTTTGATAACTGAGAAAAAATTACCAACAGAAATACCGACTTTTGAAGAAGCTCTTGAGAAAGGATTAATTGATCCAGCCTCAAATACTTTTCATCAATCAGACAACAATAGTAATTCTAATCGGTCGTATTCTATAAATGTTCATGATGCTATTAAACAAGGATTATTGAAACCTCCGGCTACTGAAGTAAGTTGTAATAAACATTTTGGCTTTTTTATCCATTCTCATTACAAATTAGACTGCTGAAATTTTTAACCTATTTGATTCTTAGAGAATAGGAGTTCTTTACACGAGTGTTCACTTCTATTTCTTTTTTACAACTGAATGAGTGAATCGTAAACAGAATTCTATCTATTCGAAATGATTAAAAGTACTTACAATTACTTTCTGTTACGAATTTAAGTTGTGAGACTGCAGGGTTTGATAAGCAGCGTATTTATTGGTCGATCGCAGTACAGTGACACGGAAAACACGTACGGACGGCCCAGAGTCTCTATTGGTCTCGCTTCCCTGTCTAGCCCAGTCAGTTGAGTCCAGAACACAAGTCACAACCTCTGAGATATGAATCATTATATTTCAAACATACTTTGTTTATATACCAGTCAAGCATACCACATCGTGCCATAAAATAGAAAACAACATTTTGTACAATATTCATCGAGTAAACAGATATCGACCAATAGGAAATGTCCATTTAAAGTCCAAGGACACCATTGGACTTAACATGATAATTATTGGTCTATTCCTGCGCATCCACAACACTTTCGTACTTTGTTTCACGTAACTAACAGTATTTCACCCAGAAATTAACTCACATATACTTTTAACTTCATATGAAAATCAACAGAAGTTTGATTTTGATTAGTTGACTGAACAAAGCAACAAACTATGTAATTTATACCTCTATTCTCACTGATTACTGTTTGCTAATGCTAAAGATGACTTTTAGCCTTTTGATGTCCTAAAAAATATCAAACTCTCAAACGTAGTAGCTCTACTGACCTCAGATATATTGACTGGACCGAGTGGAAAGATATCTTGGGTTTTTTACAAAGCGAAAGTATAATGATCACTGTCTGCTGCAACTATGCTCTTATGATGTATGACTTGGCAATCACAGTGACTAACTCAGCAGTTAAAACAGTTATACTGTCATACATAATTCGAATCTGATCATGTTTTTGCTACCATCACACTTTATGGACACAGAAAGACCACAAATTTAGTGCATCAGTGGCACAATGTAAATCATTTATAAAATGGTAAATAATGCACACAATGATTATGAACAGTATTAAGCATTGAAAATCAGAGGTGAGGAAAGCAGTAGTGATAGGTAACGGGTGATAACTGTTTAAACTCATCAAGGAGACTACATTTATAGATCAGTACATAAAACTTTAAAATATAAAGTTCGGTCGACAATCCGAATTAACCTTTTAGAACAGATCATTCGGCCTCCAACCACCTTTCAGTCGCTTCCAGCCTATAGCTTCAGCAATGTAGGCACTTGACTCTCGGATATTTAGTTCACATTGTAGCAGCTTCTCAGTACACATATATCTGCCCTTTTCGAATACTCACTTAAAAACCTGAGTGCTTTTATTTGAGTGTATTTGCTTGTTTGTTTATCACTCTTTAGCTTGCTTTTATCTATCTGACTATCAGTGTTGAGTTATGTTTGATAAAACTGAGTAGACTTGGATGCCGTTGCCCATACTTCACTTCTTATAGTCTATCTGAATAGATGAATGTTTGGAATAAATTTTTCCAACTCAGTTTGTATTTGGCTCTTATTACCACTGTTGCACAATGGGGTTAACCTAAGTATAATACACGGAATTAAAAGGAGGATTTATGTTTTATGGTTCGTTCATCATCATTCATAATGATGTTTGTGATACGTATTTAAGTCAAACTCATAAATGATCGCCATAAGTTATACAAACCTAAGTTTGCTTATTAACTTATATTCATACCTTTCTTCACCTACTGTATGAACTTTAAAATAGATGTTGACAAAAATCATTAATGATGACGAAAATTTACGTTAAATAGTTTGATTACACTTAGTATTATACTAATTCTAACCAATAATTGTTATAAATAACCCAACCTTAAATAATTGTTTTATTTTTAAAACAAAATAATTTTATAGACTTTTGGAAATCTCAATAGTTTACCAAATAAAGGATATACTCATAGTATGGATTCCTTATTAGCTATTAAAAGACGAAGTGCAAAAGATTCCAATTATACTGCTGAACTACGCAATAATACATTACCTCCTATCATACCATCTGGCCATTTATTAAGTAATGGAAACGATTTTATTGCTAACAGTGGTCGTACTGAATCAAAATTGATCAAATTCTTAGATTGTCATGGTGTTGGACGACTACGTGGTAAATCATCGCATTGTAATTTACGCTCAAAATCTACAGTAAACGATGGAGATGAATATACTATTCGTAAAAACCTAGAGTAAAAAGTTGTGATATACCTAAACTGAAAGAACGTAACTGTGTACTTTATGCTTTCTATTACCTACATGATGATGTACGTGTTGAAGCCTCTATCACCGATACAATGGTTCGTGAAGGTCGTGTTGACGTGCATAGAAAAACTATTTGTGATCCAATCAGTGGACAATTCTACCCTATTCCAGAAGCATTAACAAAAGGTTTTGTTTTCGGCATTGTTTTTACTCAAGCTGAACAACATTTGGAAAATAATCAGCGAACATCTAATTCTTTATATTGGTTGGAAGTATTTCATTATCGCCATGATATATATCGCTTAGAAAGAGTGTTTGATCCTTATTTGAATAGTTTGGTTTCAGTATCTGATGCAATTGGGACTGGTATTATTGACCCTATCCATTGTTCATATACTCATCCGGTAAGCGGAAATTTATATTCAATCGAAGAAGCTTTGTATCAAGGTTGGATACAAGCATTGCCTGTTGGTAATCCACCACCATTTGATTTAATCGGCAGTTCATTTGATCACGTTCATGTACGTACAGTTGAAGAAACTACCACTTTTACAAGATCTGTACATACTATACTTCGTAGTAAACAACTTCAAAATAATATAAATAAAGAAATCTGTTCACCTGATCAAAAATCTATGCATATTTCACCACAGACGACATTAAATGTACAACGTCAAATACAATGTAAAACACCACCAAGTTATCGACCTACTCATAGGATACTGACAGATTCTTCTACTAGATATAAACTGAAATCAGACAATCAGATTACACCATCTGAAATCAATCACAATATAAAAAGTGAGGAATCTGAAGTTTCGACATATTCACATCCTAATGAACAACACTATAGTGATCGTAAACAAGAGGTGAATAAAACTACTAAGGTACGTTTACTGACAATTTATTTCTTGTTTTACTTCAATTTATATAAATATTCAAAAACTACTCAACACAGGGACAACAACAGTTTGTTAACCATCACTGAAATATATATGTTTATACAAGTAGTACAAATGAATTTCACTATATACTGCTGTGATTCTCATTTTAAATTATTAATATGGTTCTTGTAAGCATTTTTACATAGTTTTAACAGAGAATTTACTTTTTGCTTTTATGAGAACAATATTTTAATATAAGTAGTAGAGATTAATTCAGTGAATATATTTCTGTTTGATGTTACGTTGCTAAATACTTTATTAGACATTAAGAAAATACATAATAAATCCTAGTTAGTTTTTATTATGGTTTGACATCGAATAGGATATCATTGGAAATCACTGGAACTATTGAGAATTACACTTTTATACAGAATTTTAACAGTTTATAAGAATGTATATTTATATGTAGACTTTATTGTAAGTCATTATTAATTTAACTGTCTAAGATAGATTCGCTTAACTGACTAACTTTTATGTTACAAAGATGATTATTGTACCAAAACAAAAGATCCCAGTTACAATAAGATTTAAACAAGCATTAGCTTTGTTCGTTAGTAGTCTATTATATATATGTTTTCATATGGCGTTAGAGTAAACGATAAGATTGTCATAATTATTATAAGTATAAATGTAATATATGATAATGATAACTGTTATGACTTTATGTCCGGCTTTTTATCACGTGATTTATCCACCAATCAAAATACGACTTGTACTATCCTAGCACTGTGCCAAACCAATGACGTTCGACCGGTATGATCAGCCTAGCGTCCTTATTGGTGCTATATCCGCCTAGCCCGTCCACTTGAGTCCAGAACAACAAGTACCATCTTCCAATATGCGAATCGAATCGAATCATTTATTTCAGACATACTGGGTTTATATATCAAACAGACCGCAACGCACCACAAAATAGGTAATAACATTTGTACACAATAAAGCCAAAAAGCGGCTGTGAACATGAGAGGTAGTAGTTAATACACTGAACATAGCTTAAGCACAGTAAATCGTACAATAATAAATTATAGATCAAAATAAAGCTTATAATAAGAGGAATATAAATATACATAATCTAATTATTGAATAGTTATAAACATAGGAATGTATAGATAATATTAGTCAATTGATATGTCTCAGAAGTTACTCGTGATTTAATCTTCGCTCGGATATAACAAAACAATAATGATATATAATATTATATATAATATAATTAAATTATGCAACTTGTCGAGTAATAATAATAATAAACATTATCATGACTTGACAAATTAATCCACATAAATTTCGTCTATATAACACCGATCAACCTATTAACCTAAAAATACTATTCAGTTTATAAATTCACTTCAATCATCGAGTTTCAATTAATTCTTTTGAATACACTAGATGTATTTAATCGTTTCCTGATAGATTTATCATATCTTATGTTTGATTGTTCAAAATAATTATAATCATGTGTATATAGGTGTAATAGTTGGGGCTACAATTTACAGACAACCTTTGCGTTATACTAACACTTGAGCGCTCTTTTAAATAATTTTTTCTCATTCTAAGAAGTAATTAAGCTGGAAAACTGGATATATTATATTATGCTTTCATTGGTAATAAGTCTTTCAGTCGTTTTGATAGATAAGTTTAGGATAAAACCTAGTTTAACAACTAGCATACATCACGAATTAATGTCATTATTATCGAGATATGTTCATTTTCGAATGATAATTCATAATAACTGAATATAATTTAGTAAGTTACAGTGAGAAAATTATTAAAAACGGAACAGAATCTTATAATAAGAAACAGAATCAGAAGGTGAAAATACGATATTGAACAAATTAGTTAAGATTAATGAATATTTCAATGTTAAAATCTTTTCATACAAGGACATTAGGAATTCTTTCAATTCTCTACTCAAATATTTATATTTTATTTCAAATGTAAAAAAGGTTAGATTAAAGTATAGTTTTGAACAGTTTACAATTTAGTCGAAATCTACTGAATACCAACTTCGAATGTTTATTAAACTTTGAAACAGTTATCATAATGATAAGTCTTGCTAATTGAACGCTATATTCGGTTCCTAAGCTATTCTTGTAACCCCCAAGCTAGAACTACACAGTGACCTGAACACGAGAGAAAAGGTGCAAAATGTGCGAGAAGCACTTTACTCCAAAGTTTCGTTTTAGTACAGAAAATATAGGGTTCTTATAGTGTTTTAGATGTCTTTGGGTTTGCCGAAAATTCTGGAATGCTACTAAACATAGTAGCAATATGGTAATCAGCCAATCAGAAACTCTACATGTGACTTCACTTTCTTGATTTTTCTGGCTAAACGTCAATTGAATATTGATTGAATAAAATGCTTCTTAGTTTTTCCTGAACCTTTCTTGTATTTTGCGAGAAGTTTTCTGGATCACCCCAACACATTAATAGAAATACTAATATGTCATCAATACAATATTATATCTTACCACTATTTCGTTCAATAGATAATACTCATTCCATTTTTTAAAAAAAATACGTAGTCACTTAAATCTCTGTTCGAACCGTTAAAAAATGTTCAATATGACAGTGTATAAGTATGCATATAACAATTGATATTTGAGAATAGTCCTAAATTGCATTAGTCCTATTCTTGAGTTTATGAATCTTTGACGGTCCATAAGCAAACATGAACAAGATTTTAAAAAATTAGCTAAACCAGAACAACGATTATTATTACTTACCTTGTCAGCTTTAGCAATGATGATTATTTTCATCCTTATATGACATTAGAAGTGTTATTTTTTGTTAAATATTTTATGATATATGTATATATATATTTTTCTTTTCCGAACTGGGCACTTAGACAATTACAAATATATGTATATTGACCACTTCTGTAAAATCACCATAGATTCCTTAATCTTTTCATATGCTTCCACTGAATGGTCTATTTCATTTATATATTCTACTTCCATAAGATGATTTTCAAGAAATAGATTAATCTTTGAAATGTTGGAGTTAAACAGTGCGACTATCGTCAATTCGTCTATAAAGGAACAAAATGAAAATGATAATAATAATAATTTCTAGCCTATATGTCGTTGCATTTTCAAATCAGATGACGACTCATTATATCCTCTTAAACGACAGTTTGACTTTGAATAAAAAGCTTTTTCAGACAGTTATTCAACCCCTGACTAACAGAATGAGACAGCAATTGCAAGTCGAAAATAGTGTCTCTCATTAATAAATAGGCTTATGTTCCAGAACCTAGCGAAAGATGCACTTAAATAAAACATATTATTAGGCTAAAAAAAACCTGAGTAATCGACTAAATATCATTACGTACATAATACTTTGGAAAAGAAATTGCCAAGTTTTTAATGCTATTTGATAATTTATATTAACAGTAAATCAGAGTTACGAATGTACCATCTTTTCTGCTACACAATGGGCTCATCGATAATCTGAGTAACAAGCTGTAAAACAATTGAATTATTTGAATGTAAAATTAAGCGCTTGCCAAATTTTCATTCACATTTTCATATATGATATTTACTAATTGCTTAGTTAATTAATATGTATATTTTTTATGTATTAACTCATGATGTTTGTTTAAAACTGTTAACTAATAGTAAACTTCTTTCTTTTCCTCTTTTTTCCTCCGTTTTTTGCGTTGTGTCATTATTGTCGTTGTGACTGTTTATTTAAATTACTATTACTATCATTATCATTATTATTTTTACTATTGAAATACAAATTACAATGATGATGAATTTCTATCATGATCATCTCATTATCACCATCATCATCATTATACTACTCATTTAAAATATCGAAATCATTTATCCATGGTAATGATTGTTAACTATTTGATACTATGTCATTGTGCATTACATAATCAATCCCCTGTTGCATCACTACGTTCCTGCTTTTTTTTGTTTTTATTTTTTTTTGTTTTTATGCTTCTTTGCTTGTTGACTATTTTAAATTTATATCCCGCGTCTGTGTCGTTTCTTTCACTGCTTGCCTACCAATTCGTTTGTCTGCTTATTTGCTCGCCTGTTTTACTGCTTGTATGCATGCATTTCTATAATTGCTGGAATCCTCACTAAAATATAATTAAACATTATATATGTTAAGAATACAAATTTTAGGAATTCTTTAGGTTTACAGCTGAAATCACCAGTTCATCCTCTTCAACCTGTCCGTCTAGTTGACAGTACTACACTACCAGCTATTAGTTTATCATTAGTAAGATATCAGTATCCTGATCCTGCACCTAAAATTACTTCAAATTCATCGGCAACATATACACCACGATATATTCTTCTTGAAACTGCTATTCAAAGAGGATGGATAGATACTGAACACGGTTTACTAAGAACACAATGTGGAAGAACTAGTACTGTTAATTTATTAGAAGCTGTAGAAAAAGCGTTAATTGATCCTAATCAATTGCTTGTATGTGTTCAGCACTATAATGAAGATAATTTGAAAGAACATCCCGTGTACGGTGATCAAGAAGTACCTGTTTATTATAGTTTAGCAACTATACTTGATACAGCAACATTGATAATGCAAACAGAAACGACAGAGTCTTTACATGAACACTGGAGATCAAATCTCTTGAAACTACTGATTAGAACAGGAATATGTTCAACAGGTGTTCAAAGGAGAGTGAACGTCAGAATCGAAAAACGATTAAGCGAAAGCGATAAAGAGATCATTCGAAAAAATATGTTACAGAAAACTATAATATGGAGTAATGAAAATGAAAAAATTGGACAGTATGAAACAAACAAAACGATCAAATTATCAGACAGCAAACAAACAATGAATATACACAACGGAAACAACGAGAGGTCGAAGGCAAATACAAAAGCAACAACACATCGAATAACAGAAAAAATTGGAACAGATATATTATACGATAAAATATTTCAAACAAAACCAAACGCACAATATAAAAAGTACGAAACCGATACAGAAAACACCGAAAATATCCGAAGAAAGAAAATAAAACATAAAGACCAAAACCGCGAAACCCAGCCTAAAACAAATACACAAGAAAACAGTGGGGGTTCGACGAGTGTATCCGAGTTGTTGTCGGACATGACAGAGAGACGAGGTGTGGACAGTGGTTTGGATTCGGACATGCTGTCGTCAGATGGTGTTAGGTATGGAGAAGTGTCTGTTGTGGCTGACCAGCGTGGACTTCAGTTACGTGAGGCGATTGAAGCGGGTCTTGTTGACACAAAGTCTGGACTAGTTCGTGATCCGTCTAGTGGCGAGGTGTTGACGTTGTCACAGGCTGTGAACAGTGGTCTTATATCGGGTGAGCGGTCGTTGGTTCGCGATCCTAGTTCCGGACGTCTCGAGAGTCTTGGTAGAATGATGTTGACAGGTTTGTTGGCGCCTGTAGGTTTGATTGCTCTGGCGATGGAGTCGACGTCCTCGAGACCAGGAGGTGTTGTGTGTGAGTCGACGAGTGCTTCGGAGCCAGTTGTAGATGTTGGTGTGGGCAGGTTGTCTGAGTTGAGATCTGTCGGTGGCACGGGTGATTCATTGTGTGTGGATGAGGTTGGTGCAAGTGTGGCGGACTTGAAGAGCGATCAACTGGAGTCAGTGACTCGTCCATCCGACTTGATGATGACCGATGTGAGAGTGGGTGAACGTGGTGAGACGAGTGTCGGTCGTGACGCGACACCAGTGCACAGAGGCGGTGATGAATCTGAGGGTGTTGTGTCATCAGAGACGATTTCTGAGTACGGTGTATCCGGTGTGTATGTGGATGACGTTGATGTGAAGAGGCGAGCGATGCAGACGAGTGAGGATGTTTTGTCGTCGAGCAGAGATGGTGTTGTGATGGGTGTGGGTTCGACGAGTGTATCCGAGTTGTTGTCGGACATGACAGAGAGACGAGGTGTGGACAGTGGTTTGGATTCGGACATGCTGTCGTCAGATGGTGTTAGGTATGGAGAAGTGTCTGTTGTGGCTGACCAGCGTGGACTTCAGTTACGTGAGGCGATTGAAGCGGGTCTTGTTGACACAAAGTCTGGACTAGTTCGTGATCCGTCTAGTGGCGAGGTGTTGACGTTGTCACAGGCTGTGAACAGTGGTCTTATATCGGGTGAGCGGTCGTTGGTTCGCGATCCTAGTTCCGGACGTCTCGAGAGTCTTGGTAGAATGATGTTGACAGGTTTGTTGGCGCCTGTAGGTTTGATTGCTCTGGCGATGGAGTCGACGTCCTCGAGACCAGGAGGTGTTGTGTGTGAGTCGACGAGTGCTTCGGAGCCAGTTGTAGATGTTGGTGTGGGCAGGTTGTCTGAGTTGAGATCTGTCGGTGGCACGGGTGATTCATTGTGTGTGGATGAGGTTGGTGCAAGTGTGGCGGACTTGAAGAGCGATCAACTGGAGTCAGTGACTCGTCCATCCGACTTGATGATGACCGATGTGAGAGTGGGTGAACGTGGTGAGACGAGTGTCGGTCGTGACGCGACACCAGTGCACAGAGGCGGTGATGAATCTGAGGGTGTTGTGTCATCAGAGACGATTTCTGAGTACGGTGTATCCGGTGTGTATGTGGATGACGTTGATGTGAAGAGGCGAGCGATGCAGACGAGTGAGGATGTTTTGTCGTCGAGCAGAGATGGTGTTGTGATGGGTGTGGGTTCGACGAGTGTATCCGAGTTGTTGTCGGACATGACAGAGAGACGAGGTGTGGACAGTGGTTTGGATTCGGACATGCTGTCGTCAGATGGTGTTAGGTATGGAGAAGTGTCTGTTGTGGCTGACCAGCGTGGACTTCAGTTACGTGAGGCGATTGAAGCGGGTCTTGTTGACACAAAGTCTGGACTAGTTCGTGATCCGTCTAGTGGCGAGGTGTTGACGTTGTCACAGGCTGTGAACAGTGGTCTTATATCGGGTGAGCGGTCGTTGGTTCGCGATCCTAGTTCCGGACGTCTCGAGAGTCTTGGTAGAATGATGTTGACAGGTTTGTTGGCGCCTGTAGGTTTGATTGCTCTGGCGATGGAGTCGACGTCCTCGAGACCAGGAGGTGTTGTGTGTGAGTCGACGAGTGCTTCGGAGCCAGTTGTAGATGTTGGTGTGGGCAGGTTGTCTGAGTTGAGATCTGTCGGTGGCACGGGTGATTCATTGTGTGTGGATGAGGTTGGTGCAAGTGTGGCGGACTTGAAGAGCGATCAACTGGAGTCAGTGACTCGTCCATCCGACTTGATGATGACCGATGTGAGAGTGGGTGAACGTGGTGAGACGAGTGTCGGTCGTGACGCGACACCAGTGCACAGAGGCGGTGATGAATCTGAGGGTGTTGTGTCATCAGAGACGATTTCTGAGTACGGTGTATCCGGTGTGTATGTGGATGACGTTGATGTGAAGAGGCGAGCGATGCAGACGAGTGAGGATGTTTTGTCGTCGAGCAGAGATGGTGTTGTGATGGGTGTGGGTTCGACGAGTGTATCCGAGTTGTTGTCGGACATGACAGAGAGACGAGGTGTGGACAGTGGTTTGGATTCGGACATGCTGTCGTCAGATGGTGTTAGGTATGGAGAAGTGTCTGTTGTGGCTGACCAGCGTGGACTTCAGTTACGTGAGGCGATTGAAGCGGGTCTTGTTGACACAAAGTCTGGACTAGTTCGTGATCCGTCTAGTGGCGAGGTGTTGACGTTGTCACAGGCTGTGAACAGTGGTCTTATATCGGGTGAGCGGTCGTTGGTTCGCGATCCTAGTTCCGGACGTCTCGAGAGTCTTGGTAGAATGATGTTGACAGGTTTGTTGGCGCCTGTAGGTTTGATTGCTCTGGCGATGGAGTCGACGTCCTCGAGACCAGGAGGTGTTGTGTGTGAGTCGACGAGTGCTTCGGAGCCAGTTGTAGATGTTGGTGTGGGCAGGTTGTCTGAGTTGAGATCTGTCGGTGGCACGGGTGATTCATTGTGTGTGGATGAGGTTGGTGCAAGTGTGGCGGACTTGAAGAGCGATCAACTGGAGTCAGTGACTCGTCCATCCGACTTGATGATGACCGATGTGAGAGTGGGTGAACGTGGTGAGACGAGTGTCGGTCGTGACGCGACACCAGTGCACAGAGGCGGTGATGAATCTGAGGGTGTTGTGTCATCAGAGACGATTTCTGAGTACGGTGTATCCGGTGTGTATGTGGATGACGTTGATGTGAAGAGGCGAGCGATGCAGACGAGTGAGGATGTTTTGTCGTCGAGCAGAGATGGTGTTGTGATGGGTGTGGGTTCGACGAGTGTATCCGAGTTGTTGTCGGACATGACAGAGAGACGAGGTGTGGACAGTGGTTTGGATTCGGACATGCTGTCGTCAGATGGTGTTAGGTATGGAGAAGTGTCTGTTGTGGCTGACCAGCGTGGACTTCAGTTACGTGAGGCGATTGAAGCGGGTCTTGTTGACACAAAGTCTGGACTAGTTCGTGATCCGTCTAGTGGCGAGGTGTTGACGTTGTCACAGGCTGTGAACAGTGGTCTTATATCGGGTGAGCGGTCGTTGGTTCGCGATCCTAGTTCCGGACGTCTCGAGAGTCTTGGTAGAATGATGTTGACAGGTTTGTTGGCGCCTGTAGGTTTGATTGCTCTGGCGATGGAGTCGACGTCCTCGAGACCAGGAGGTGTTGTGTGTGAGTCGACGAGTGCTTCGGAGCCAGTTGTAGATGTTGGTGTGGGCAGGTTGTCTGAGTTGAGATCTGTCGGTGGCACGGGTGATTCATTGTGTGTGGATGAGGTTGGTGCAAGTGTGGCGGACTTGAAGAGCGATCAACTGGAGTCAGTGACTCGTCCATCCGACTTGATGATGACCGATGTGAGAGTGGGTGAACGTGGTGAGACGAGTGTCGGTCGTGACGCGACACCAGTGCACAGAGGCGGTGATGAATCTGAGGGTGTTGTGTCATCAGAGACGATTTCTGAGTACGGTGTATCCGGTGTGTATGTGGATGACGTTGATGTGAAGAGGCGAGCGATGCAGACGAGTGAGGATGTTTTGTCGTCGAGCAGAGATGGTGTTGTGATGGGTGTGGGTTCGACGAGTGTATCCGAGTTGTTGTCGGACATGACAGAGAGACGAGGTGTGGACAGTGGTTTGGATTCGGACATGCTGTCGTCAGATGGTGTTAGGTATGGAGAAGTGTCTGTTGTGGCTGACCAGCGTGGACTTCAGTTACGTGAGGCGATTGAAGCGGGTCTTGTTGACACAAAGTCTGGACTAGTTCGTGATCCGTCTAGTGGCGAGGTGTTGACGTTGTCACAGGCTGTGAACAGTGGTCTTATATCGGGTGAGCGGTCGTTGGTTCGCGATCCTAGTTCCGGACGTCTCGAGAGTCTTGGTAGAATGATGTTGACAGGTTTGTTGGCGCCTGTAGGTTTGATTGCTCTGGCGATGGAGTCGACGTCCTCGAGACCAGGAGGTGTTGTGTGTGAGTCGACGAGTGCTTCGGAGCCAGTTGTAGATGTTGGTGTGGGCAGGTTGTCTGAGTTGAGATCTGTCGGTGGCACGGGTGATTCATTGTGTGTGGATGAGGTTGGTGCAAGTGTGGCGGACTTGAAGAGCGATCAACTGGAGTCAGTGACTCGTCCATCCGACTTGATGATGACCGATGTGAGAGTGGGTGAACGTGGTGAGACGAGTGTCGGTCGTGACGCGACACCAGTGCACAGAGGCGGTGATGAATCTGAGGGTGTTGTGTCATCAGAGACGATTTCTGAGTACGGTGTATCCGGTGTGTATGTGGATGACGTTGATGTGAAGAGGCGAGCGATGCAGACGAGTGAGGATGTTTTGTCGTCGAGCAGAGATGGTGTTGTGATGGGTGTGGGTTCGACGAGTGTATCCGAGTTGTTGTCGGACATGACAGAGAGACGAGGTGTGGACAGTGGTTTGGATTCGGACATGCTGTCGTCAGATGGTGTTAGGTATGGAGAAGTGTCTGTTGTGGCTGACCAGCGTGGACTTCAGTTACGTGAGGCGATTGAAGCGGGTCTTGTTGACACAAAGTCTGGACTAGTTCGTGATCCGTCTAGTGGCGAGGTGTTGACGTTGTCACAGGCTGTGAACAGTGGTCTTATATCGGGTGAGCGGTCGTTGGTTCGCGATCCTAGTTCCGGACGTCTCGAGAGTCTTGGTAGAATGATGTTGACAGGTTTGTTGGCGCCTGTAGGTTTGATTGCTCTGGCGATGGAGTCGACGTCCTCGAGACCAGGAGGTGTTGTGTGTGAGTCGACGAGTGCTTCGGAGCCAGTTGTAGATGTTGGTGTGGGCAGGTTGTCTGAGTTGAGATCTGTCGGTGGCACGGGTGATTCATTGTGTGTGGATGAGGTTGGTGCAAGTGTGGCGGACTTGAAGAGCGATCAACTGGAGTCAGTGACTCGTCCATCCGACTTGATGATGACCGATGTGAGAGTGGGTGAACGTGGTGAGACGAGTGTCGGTCGTGACGCGACACCAGTGCACAGAGGCGGTGATGAATCTGAGGGTGTTGTGTCATCAGAGACGATTTCTGAGTACGGTGTATCCGGTGTGTATGTGGATGACGTTGATGTGAAGAGGCGAGCGATGCAGACGAGTGAGGATGTTTTGTCGTCGAGCAGAGATGGTGTTGTGATGGGTGTGGGTTCGACGAGTGTATCCGAGTTGTTGTCGGACATGACAGAGAGACGAGGTGTGGACAGTGGTTTGGATTCGGACATGCTGTCGTCAGATGGTGTTAGGTATGGAGAAGTGTCTGTTGTGGCTGACCAGCGTGGACTTCAGTTACGTGAGGCGATTGAAGCGGGTCTTGTTGACACAAAGTCTGGACTAGTTCGTGATCCGTCTAGTGGCGAGGTGTTGACGTTGTCACAGGCTGTGAACAGTGGTCTTATATCGGGTGAGCGGTCGTTGGTTCGCGATCCTAGTTCCGGACGTCTCGAGAGTCTTGGTAGAATGATGTTGACAGGTTTGTTGGCGCCTGTAGGTTTGATTGCTCTGGCGATGGAGTCGACGTCCTCGAGACCAGGAGGTGTTGTGTGTGAGTCGACGAGTGCTTCGGAGCCAGTTGTAGATGTTGGTGTGGGCAGGTTGTCTGAGTTGAGATCTGTCGGTGGCACGGGTGATTCATTGTGTGTGGATGAGGTTGGTGCAAGTGTGGCGGACTTGAAGAGCGATCAACTGGAGTCAGTGACTCGTCCATCCGACTTGATGATGACCGATGTGAGAGTGGGTGAACGTGGTGAGACGAGTGTCGGTCGTGACGCGACACCAGTGCACAGAGGCGGTGATGAATCTGAGGGTGTTGTGTCATCAGAGACGATTTCTGAGTACGGTGTATCCGGTGTGTATGTGGATGACGTTGATGTGAAGAGGCGAGCGATGCAGACGAGTGAGGATGTTTTGTCGTCGAGCAGAGATGGTGTTGTGATGGGTGTGGGTTCGACGAGTGTATCCGAGTTGTTGTCGGACATGACAGAGAGACGAGGTGTGGACAGTGGTTTGGATTCGGACATGCTGTCGTCAGATGGTGTTAGGTATGGAGAAGTGTCTGTTGTGGCTGACCAGCGTGGACTTCAGTTACGTGAGGCGATTGAAGCGGGTCTTGTTGACACAAAGTCTGGACTAGTTCGTGATCCGTCTAGTGGCGAGGTGTTGACGTTGTCACAGGCTGTGAACAGTGGTCTTATATCGGGTGAGTGGTCGTTGGTTCGCGATCCTAGTTCCGGACGTCTCGAGAGTCTTGGTAGAATGATGTTGACAGGTTTGTTGGCGCCTGTAGGTTTGATTGCTCTGGCGATGGAGTCGACGTCCTCGAGACCAGGAGGTGTTGTGTGTGAGTCGACGAGTGCTTCGGAGCCAGTTGTAGATGTTGGTGTGGGCAGGTTGTCTGAGTTGAGATCTGTCGGTGGCACGGGTGATTCATTGTGTGTGGATGAGGTTGGTGCAAGTGTGGCGGACTTGAAGAGCGATCAACTGGAGTCAGTGACTCGTCCATCCGACTTGATGATGACCGATGTGAGAGTGGGTGAACGTGGTGAGACGAGTGTCGGTCGTGACGCGACACCAGTGCACAGAGGCGGTGATGAATCTGAGGGTGTTGTGTCATCAGAGACGATTTCTGAGTACGGTGTATCCGGTGTGTATGTGGATGACGTTGATGTGAAGAGGCGAGCGATGCAGACGAGTGAGGATGTTTTGTCGTCGAGCAGAGATGGTGTTGTGATGGGTGTGGGTTCGACGAGTGTATCCGAGTTGTTGTCGGACATGACAGAGAGACGAGGTGTGGACAGTGGTTTGGATTCGGACATGCTGTCGTCAGATGGTGTTAGGTATGGAGAAGTGTCTGTTGTGGCTGACCAGCGTGGACTTCAGTTACGTGAGGCGATTGAAGCGGGTCTTGTTGACACAAAGTCTGGACTAGTTCGTGATCCGTCTAGTGGCGAGGTGTTGACGTTGTCACAGGCTGTGAACAGTGGTCTTATATCGGGTGAGCGGTCGTTGGTTCGCGATCCTAGTTCCGGACGTCTCGAGAGTCTTGGTAGAATGATGTTGACAGGTTTGTTGGCGCCTGTAGGTTTGATTGCTCTGGCGATGGAGTCGACGTCCTCGAGACCAGGAGGTGTTGTGTGTGAGTCGACGAGTGCTTCGGAGCCAGTTGTAGATGTTGGTGTGGGCAGGTTGTCTGAGTTGAGATCTGTCGGTGGCACGGGTGATTCATTGTGTGTGGATGAGGTTGGTGCAAGTGTGGCGGACTTGAAGAGCGATCAACTGGAGTCAGTGACTCGTCCATCCGACTTGATGATGACCGATGTGAGAGTGGGTGAACGTGGTGAGACGAGTGTCGGTCGTGACGCGACACCAGTGCACAGAGGCGGTGATGAATCTGAGGGTGTTGTGTCATCAGAGACGATTTCTGAGTACGGTGTATCCGGTGTGTATGTGGATGACGTTGATGTGAAGAGGCGAGCGATGCAGACGAGTGAGGATGTTTTGTCGTCGAGCAGAGATGGTGTTGTGATGGGTGTGGGTTCGACGAGTGTATCCGAGTTGTTGTCGGACATGACAGAGAGACGAGGTGTGGACAGTGGTTTGGATTCGGACATGCTGTCGTCAGATGGTGTTAGGTATGGAGAAGTGTCTGTTGTGGCTGACCAGCGTGGACTTCAGTTACGTGAGGCGATTGAAGCGGGTCTTGTTGACACAAAGTCTGGACTAGTTCGTGATCCGTCTAGTGGCGAGGTGTTGACGTTGTCACAGGCTGTGAACAGTGGTCTTATATCGGGTGAGCGGTCGTTGGTTCGCGATCCTAGTTCCGGACGTCTCGAGAGTCTTGGTAGAATGATGTTGACAGGTTTGTTGGCGCCTGTAGGTTTGATTGCTCTGGCGATGGAGTCGACGTCCTCGAGACCAGGAGGTGTTGTGTGTGAGTCGACGAGTGCTTCGGAGCCAGTTGTAGATGTTGGTGTGGGCAGGTTGTCTGAGTTGAAATCTGTCGGTGGCACGGGTGATTCATTGTGTGTGGATGAGGTTGGTGCAAGTGTGGAGGACTTGAAGAGCGATCAACTGGAGTCAGTGACTCCCCCATCGGACATGTTTCTTACAGTTTGGAGAATGAATGATCGTGATGCAACTTTCTCTGATTATCGACTCTCGTGTAAATGCGATTCCACTTCTGCTCCTTTGGTTTCTTGTCGTGATACTAATGAGTTTCATGATTCTGTAAGTTTTTTATATAACTTAATTTTTTGAAGTGTTTGGTATGTCGTTTTTTATTCCCTGTCTTAGGTTTATCGTTTAATATACGTTTTTTATCTTATTGTAACCTGATTTTTTGTATTGGTTTACCTTTCTGCATATTATCTTATTTTCTTCTCTGTTCGTTTCCGGTATATTTTTGTTCTTTAATTTTGTCAATGTTTTCTATTTGTTGTTCTTGCTCCCAATGTTTTCCTTCGTTTTTCTTTAGCAGGGTCTTACATGCTAATTTGTTGAATCGTTTCATACTTTTAAATCTTTACTTATGTCAGGCTTTATTTAACCTTTTTATTTCGTTTTACTTATGCATGTATAAGAATGTTTTGTTTTTGATGTGGGATTTCCATCACAACTGAATAGATTTATGATTATTTCATACTGCATTTTAATTTACGTCATATGTATGAATTTCAAAATCATCTTCATTCTCTTAATCAAGCTTTTGTATTCAAGTCTGCAATCAATATCATTGTTGCTGTCGTAGGATATAAATTAAAACGGTTTTCCAATGCACCGTTTTTAAATTGCATCTCTGGTTAACCGTGGTTTGTAACAACCACTGTTTTTTCTTTATATCTAAATATCTTTTTTAAATATCAGTGATTTAGAAATCACTGGTAAAGTTTTATTTTACGCTTGTTTAAAGTGAAGAAATATTTTGGTTTTTTCCGAATTATTGAATTGTCTTTTGTTTAAAGTTTTATTTGATAGTTTATAGAGAGCTTAAAAATTTATTAATCATTATTGGATTACCTCAGTATAAATGACTTACAACCACTTTGTATTCATTAATATCTAACCTTCATTAAGTGACAAATGTTCTAATTTTTTCATATCTCTCACATGGTAAACCTTTAATTATTTGCTGACTGGCGTATATGATGGTGTAAGTTAGACTTTTCACATGGAAACTAACAATACTGACGTATCATATAGATTTGAACTGACTTATATAGTCTTAAAATCAATTACTCACTTCCTGGTGGCACTAAGATACTTGTTTCTATGATTGATATTCCTCTTCTTTGAAATTTATCATTCTGGATTTCGATTTAAAAGGCATTTTAATATCTAACGCTCTTATGCGATCCTGGTCCTAATTATTCTTGGAGTTCTATCCAATACTAATTTTTTGTATTAGTACCTTATCGTATGTTCATTCGTGGGGACTGACGAATTCATGTTATTCATAGCGTGTGTACATCGTTTGTTGCTGATGGTGGTTATATTGTTTTACTAATCTGAAAAACTATTTGCAATTCCTTGTATCTTTTGTGAAGGCGATAACATGACTCGGATAATGAAAGTTGGTAAACGAATCCTAGTTCACTAGCTGAAACCAATACCTCAAATCAGAACAGATTTTACATGAAAAAATTACCGACCAACCGACTAGTTATGTATCATAGGAGTGTTATTAAATGGTGTCATTTAGGAGCAATATTTATGAAATTATTAATCTATACGCTTACTATTATTTGATTTTTGCTGTATAAATGATCAAATCCGTCATAAACAAAATATATTTACTACAGAAGTGTGTGTGTTTAACTAGACACTTATATAACCCATCACATTTTGACACCCAAAACGAGAGACATTTAAACAGAATTGAAAAGTGATTGTTTCATTTGTGCTGAACAGAATGATTGCTAATATTCTTAAAGTTGGTGAATTCAAAGCACAAAATATTTATACTATTCTGTATTGACTGAATAGTATAAGCATACTGATAATATCAAAAAGAACCTAATCTTACAACTTTGCCATTAATATCTTGGGTAGTAGTTAACACAACTGAGTGTTTTTGGAAAGAAATAACACTGATATTAATGGTGATACCGATAATAATAATAATAATAATAATAATAATAATAATAATAATAATAATAGTTTTACTCATTATTACATAACTCAACAAAATCGAGGATTTTCAGTAAAAAATATTAAAATCTCAGCATAAATTCCCTGCTATCTACGTTTTAATTTCAGTGATGAGACTGTTATTGCCCGATTAGCTTTACCTACCGCTTTTGTCAATGATTTGAAAATTCAATTCATTTTTTGAACTCGGAAGCACATATATTACTTATTGCCCTTTCTCATGAATTACATGTCTTTTTGTAGACTTCATTACCGCTTTTACAGACAACAGTTTTAGAAAAATAATGGTCTATACAAATCAAGTATCACTGAGAAATTGATGTTGACTTTCAAATAAATAATCATCCTAATGTGAATGAAATGTACCAGTCGTTCCACCTAAATAATAACTGGTTAGAAAGTCTAGAAGTGAATAATACTGGTTTTTCACTTTGCTATTATATTTCTGAACTTGCATTGCAAAGATTATTGCTTGTTTGAGGGCTTAAATATCTTCTGACAAAACCCTATCTACTTCACATATATAAACAAAACAAGAACGACAGTATTTTCAGAATACTGTGAATTCGTTGTATCACGTCTCTTTCTCTTCAGAAACAAATAAACCAAAAATCTTGTTCACAGTCAATTGGTAATAATTTAAAAAATTTCTGTCATGAGTTATTAGTTGTTAGTGTTAATTGGGTGACATTTTTTAATGCACATATCGATTACATAACCATTCGTGAAAGAACCCGGGATACAACTTTCTGTCTTATTAGATAGTCGTCCGTCTTTATTTGGCTTTCTGAAGTCTATATTTCATCAAAAATAATTGTTATTTTCTGTTACAATATATAAACCCTATTTCGTATTTACTACCACTATCATTATAAGTAACATCGAAATTATATTATCATACTAAATATTTATCAGCTTTGAATTTGTCATCGTTAAAACAAAAATATTTTCTTTATTGTTTTGTTATACGGAACATAATAAAATTGGTTCGATTATAACATATAAATAATTCTCAATCAAAACTAAATATCTATAGTCTGCAGAATCAGAAACTACAAGAAAGCTTATATCTCAGCTTTCCACTGCTTTGGATGAAGAAACATCATGGATAACTGGTTTAGAATTAAAACTTTTACAAATGGGGAATTTGACTTTAGACGATAATTTAAACCGCCACCTCCTGGATGATCACCAAGTAAGTTTGTACAAATTTTTATATAACTATCATTTTCTGTTATGCGTACAGTTGCTCATATGTTCTCACCAATCAAAAAAAATATTAGGTCATTCGGTTTTTTTATTCACAGCTTACTTATAAAAAATAGTTCTTTTTACTGGCTGATTTATTTATATTTATTTGAACACATAAATATTGGTACAAAGAAACATCGAATACATATGCACCACACAAATCACTTGATTTATGTATAGGCTGTGATACTGTCCGGGTGCCCAGGCAGAAGCAGCTGGTTTTCTTAGAGGAACATACAAGGAGCCTTCGACCTAAACGTCTGGTCCACAAAGCAGCGAAGCAACTTCAGAAGATGCAATCCCATGATAGCCAGTGACAAATTATTGGTTCATACACCATTTGTTCCTTCACGATACTGGAGCCCATGTGCGCAGTTGGTTTGGAATCAGGGTTTTCAAACTCCCCTAGGTGGATCCTCCATATTCACCAACCCTGTTAAAGCACCGGACATTCGCTTTCCGTCCTCTCAATTTCGTAAACAACAATGATGCCACGAGAAGGCAGTGTGTAGAACTTCTCTAGCAATGGGTGTATACGCATGGCCATGTGAGAGCATTTCGAGAGAGAGAGAGAGAGCTGACTCATCTCACCCTCGGCCGTACCAGGGCATTTGGAGGCTAATAGTTGAAAAACCACTAGGAAATGACAAATAAAGGGGAATATCAGAAGTAATTAATAATACTGATTTCTAATCTGCTCTTATATTTAATTATTGTATGATTTAATTCCACTGGCTTTGTAAATTTTTAAAATCAAATGACAAGATATGTTCAAAAATGTTAAGTAATTGCTCGCAATCAAAAATAATCTCACTCATAAGATAAGCTGATTCCTAAGGTGCAAAACCGTCTTCGTATTTTTAGTTGGGTTTATATCCTTAGTTATTTATTACCTTATATCAACAGTCTCGCCTATTTATTGACTTGGTGATTTACCACAAAGCATAACTATCAGAGTAACCACCACTTGAGTAAATAACAACACGTAATTCTTAGTGTTTTTTGTATCTTTGTATCAATTAACTGACAGTTTTGCATGTGTGGTCTTTGCGATAACAATAGCCATTATTTATTAATTATAAACTGTATATACGTATGTTTATTATTACAGGAAATTTTAAATAAAATTCGTACTCGTCAATCTTCAAGTCGATCTGTATTATTTCAAGCTGAACAAGCTATTGAAACTTTACGTCATACTAACCAACCAGAATCTATCTGGAAACAATTAGAAGTAAAGTGTCAAGAACTGCGAACACGTTTAGAAGATGTAAGTTGAGTTTATTATTTCATTAAATTTTGAATGATATTCTGAGTATAAGGTCAGTTGTAAGAAAACCATGTTTGTCCATTATCAGTAACATTCAAGACGTCTATTATTCATAAACGCGGGTTTGAATTTCATAGATATTATCAGTTTCTTCAAGATTGTAAATGCGCGTTGATGACAAGTACCATCTAGACCAAGCTTTTCTACTTATTGAATCCAACAACCTTACTCAAAACTTATAGCGCATGTGATATTGAGTCACATGGATTAGGGACCAGATTTCAATCTGATCTATAAAATTCAACCAACACAATAGTCTAAGTAACTATGACATTAGTTCCTATTCTATGAGTAATCAGTGTAATAAAATATTATCCAAGTTTAATGTAGATTTTTTCCTTGTTTCTTCTCATTTCAAGCTACAAACTGAAGCTGAGGGTCGAGTTCGAATTTTACTTCATAGTTTAGATTCATTAGAACATCTTACTTATAAATTACAAAGTCTTCGTAATCTATTAGAAAACCTAGATTCTGTTTTACTTGTTAACATACCATCCGTAAATACTACTACTACTACAACTGGAGAAAATCAACTGTCGAATAAACTAAATACAATTAATCATCCAGATGAAATAGATTCATGTATTTTACGAATAAAAGCAGCTTTAAGTGAATCAAATTCATCGCATAATAACGTTATTAGTACATTGCCAAGTGTAAAACAAAAATTCATTGCATCTGTTAATCGTTACGCTGATAGTAAGGTAAGTACAATGTTAATTCATAAATAAAATTATTTAAAAACTCTACTTTAGTTGTGAATGGGTAAGAGGTTGAATGGTTAAAGCACTCAATATATTTCAAACATTTCTTCCCATTTATCATTTCTCCAATCATAAGCAAATTAGGTAACTTAGTAAGGGAAATAATAAATTAATAGGATTCGATTAAAATATACACCAGTCCAGGTTGATATAGTTTGTATAATAACAACATAAGGTGATTAAAAAGACAAAAAGCTTAAATATGAAATTAATAATACCAATTCTAGTCAAAAACAACCTAATGAGATTTGATTGAAACTAATCATTTAAGTTATTGGATATCAACTCAGTGATTGAGAGACTAAGCTCTAGCTACGAAACCCGAAGATTCTAGATTCAATATCAAATGAAGTTATGGATGAGTATTGCTGACAAATCGTATACTCGAATGAAACAAATATCCGATACTTGCTAATTCTTCACTGATTGTCTAATTAAAATCAATCCATTATTTAAATTCATAATAAAAAGTAGGATTTAAAAATAATAATTCATATGAAATGATAATAGAGTGCAAAATTTGCAAACAGATAGAGTATACATGTATCTACATCATACAATTCAATTTCAAGTCATATTATTTTAATATAATGTCTATGTTTTCTAGTTATTAATCATGTAATCCATAAGTAAGAAATAGATACTGATAGGTTCTGTGTTCGAATCTCGCAGTGGGCGGGATCGTGGATACTCACTGCTGAAGAGTCCCATACTAGGACGAAACGGCCGTGCAGTGCTTCCAGGTTTTCCATGGTGGTCTAGCTTCAATTGACTCATGATTTCAACTATTGAGATACAATGTAATTTGTTCATCAATTCTACAATATAAACTTCATCTTTTCTTAACTCTCCAACTTTTCACTATTGTCTTCTCTGTTATTTGTTTTTCTAATAATAGAAAACATATAATATCAAATTGAATCATTTCACTGGCTTAAATTGTAAACAATATGAAGATAAAATTCAAAGAAATAATATAGAATTAGAAGATAGAATAGAATATACAGTAAAAGAAGCAAATAATCGTCTTTTACATTTAATTGGTCGTTTAGAAATTCAATCAACATATCTTACAGAAATTAATATTCTATATAAACAATATGAAAAACATTTATCTGAATCAATTCATCAATTAGATAAAACTAAATTACAATTGAATATAATACAAAAAAGTCTTCTTCGATCTGATGAATTAAATACTTTAACAATGAATAAAATTAAAAAACTTAGTCAAGAACGATTAACTAAATTATACACATTACAAGGTGATCTTAATAAAACTGAAAATGATCTAAAAGTAAGATTTATAAGTTAATCATTTATATGGTAGTAAATTTATTTAATTTTATTTTATAATCTTGTTATTTCAATCAATCACTAGCGACTGGCTTCAAGATGTGTATCTTGGAGTTCTAATGAGAAGCAGTGGACAGTGGAATTCAACCGGGTTAGTTGTAAGTAACTCACTGGTGACAGTGGTGGGTGTGTCACTCAATTTCGTGGATTAGTTGAAGTTAGACATTAACACCGTTGAATGCCAGCTCAGTGGCTTAGTGGTTAAGAGCTTGCGCGTGAGACCAGTAGGTCCTGGGTTCGAACCCTGCAAGGCGGGATCGTGAGTGCGCACTGCTGAAGAGTCCCACAATACGACGAAACGGCCGTTAATTGCTTCCAGGTTTTCCATGGTGGTCTAGCTTTAATTGACTCACGATCTCAACTATTGAAATTACTAAAATCTCTACAAAACCCCCTTCTGATACCAATTAATTATTCCTTAAGACACAAGCTTTTCAAGCAAAGATGGATAGTGGCTAGCAGTGGAATCCGGGACCTGCGTTTCGTCTTATTTGGGATTCGTCAGCTGGATCTACCTGTCTTCCAGAGTTAATGTTCACTCCGAAATTTGAACCTAGTACCGTTCGCTTCAAACGCCATCGTGTTATCCACTTAGCTACTGAGTGCTGATAGCCACCTGCTTATGCAATAGGATGAAGTTTAAATTCACTTGGTGTTGTTTTACCTGTACCTTCATATTGTTATTTAGGACTTCAATTGATGGGAAGATACAAGTGAAACCACACCAAGTGAATTTAATTATTCCTATTTATCAGATTGAAATAATGAGTCAATTGGAGCTAGACCACCATGGAAAACCTGGAAGCACTGGACGGCCGTTTCGTCCTAGTATGGAACTCCTCAGCAACTTCGTGGATTGGTTGAAGTTAGCCATTAACACCATTGGGTCCCGGCTCAGTGGTCTAGTTGGCTAAGCTCTTAGCACGAGACTGATAGGTCCCGGGTTCAAATCCCGCGGGGTGCGGGATCGTGGATGCGCACTGCTGAGGAATCCCGTGATAGGGCGAGACGGCCGTCCAGTGCTTCCAGGTTTTCCATGGTGGTCTAGCTTCAACTGAATCACCATTTTAATCTGTGAAATTTCTAAAATCTCCACAAACCCCTTCTGATATTCCTATTTAGATATTAAAAATACAATTTGACCGAATAAATATTTCTTTTTTATTTTGTGAAGAAAATATCTTCATATCTTAAATAAAACGTTTACAAATGAATCAAAATGAGATTCAGTTATAGAATTAGTCAAGGATCAACTGATCCTGTTAACTTGGAAATCTATGCTGAATTGGCTTGGATTGAACAATCTTGGATCATTATTTAAATTAATTTTAATTAAAACTCTTGAAATTCCTTTTGCTACTATTCCAATACAGATTGAAGCTGCCTTGGGTATATTGATGTGTTTGAATTTATTTCCCGTATAGAATTAAAAGCCCATCGTCAGAAAGTGTTCGATATTGATATATTTATATTCTTTGTGCATGATAAAATCAGTCATATAAATGAAAAAAACAGGAACGAGTAGGAAACTTTGGTTGGCTAACCGAATCTATGGTTTCTCTGTATCATGAGTTGACTGGAAATTTGAACCAGTAAAATTCTTACTCGATGATTGATAAGTATCCCGTAAAGCTTAAACTTCTTATTCTCAGTAGTGTCGTTCTAGTTACTCAATTATGAAGAACTTCAAACTACCCTGAAACGGTATCTTAACAGTTCTCTTCATCAAAACCATTCTGTGTAAGAGATTAATTTTATGGTGCACAGTCTCTACAAACCTATTCTCTCAGGTATTTGATTTGTTTCCTATGACGATATTTTGAAGGTCAAACTTATGTGCAAAATAACATAAGCAGAGTGGAATCAATAAGTAAACTCTGATTGTTAATTAAACTGAAATTGAGTAAATAACACCATTATAACTTATTCCCCGTTCACCCCCTCCTAAAAGAAACGTAACAACAAAAACATTCTCACTTAATTTATCCATTTTATTTCGCTTTTTTTTTCCTGTCATGTTTCTTCTCTTCTCAGAATCTGAAATCTGTTGAATTAGATTTAATTGAAAAGAAATTTACCGAAGCTAATCTAATTACAAATAATTCAATGAATGCAATGAATCAACCATTAGATAATGCTTTAAATTATCAAAATCAATTAATTGATCAATGTGAAAAATTACAAAAACAATTTATGAAATATTTATTAACCAATCAAACAACACAAGAATGTTTAAATGAATTTTTAAATCAAACAAATCGAATTGGTGATCAATTATCTAATGATTATACTGATCATAAAATGGATGATATTAAAAAACAATCAATTGAATTTCCTTTAGATATGAATAAATTAAATGAAATTTTAGCACAAATCAATTCTATCCAATCAGCTTCACAAATATTAAGAAATCGTTTAAATCAAACAATAGAACAAGTTAAAACAATTGATCCTAATAAATTAAGATTAACACAATCAGAATTGAAACAAACTGATATTTTAGATAATCGGTATGATGATTGTATTTGATTTTATTCTTCAATATTGTAATTATTCAAATATTTTGTTTTATTCTATGATACTGTCAAAAAATGTTTCAATATCTGATTACTAGGTTAACTAAAATTAAAAATTTGAGTCATTTCATCGAGATTTTATTGTTTGAAGGTAGAATTTTACTCCGACAACCCTAACTTTCATTACGATAAACAATAGTTTTAATTTAGTTACCTAGAATTTAGAATACAATTTATCTCATTGAATTTCCATAGAATTGATTGTCGTTAATGGAGGATGTTTCATTAATAAACTAATTATTATTATTTACATCAAACCGTTTACCTACATAATTGAAATTTAAGAAGATTGTAATACAACGTAAATTTTTATTAGTACCTTAGTAAATGAATCAATATAAAACCTAGTCTTACATTAAAATTATTGATAAAGGTAAGGAACTATAATCAGGACAAGGAAATATAGTATAACGGGTGACTAGAATATAAAAGTTGTTTCTTTTTAAAACAACATAAAGGGTAAGTACTTATTTCACCAAGTAACTCTATCCACCGATCTCCTTGCATACTAAGGACACCATTAATTAAATTCAAATTGATCCAGATGGCAACTAGCTGTAATGTTTTGCATAACCATAGTACTTTCAGCTCATCGGTCTAGAGGTTAAGCGTTCGTGTGCGATACTGAAGGTCCTGGGTTCGAATCCCACAGGCGAGATCGTAGATCCACACTACTGAGGGGTCTTAATAAATTTGTTAATGAACTTCATTATATATTTTTTACATCTTGAATTTTAAATAATTTACATCATGTTAATAGGTTTTCCCATAGTCATTCAATGACTAGCAATCTTCTGTTATTATTGCTCTTTTGATAAATTTTCAAATATTACAAATATTTGTATCCATTCAGTAGTATAATAATTTTTTACAATTTTCACCTATCCTACATATTATTACTATCATTACTATTTTTTCGACAGACTTGAAACTTTGAAGGATGATGTTCTTTCACGAATTTCACAATTGGATACATTGCAAAATCAGTTGACACAGTATGATAATGATATTAACGAATTTAATATATGGCTTGATGAAGTTGGAAATCAGTTAAATTGTCAAACAACTGCTCATCTACCAGAAAACTATTTGAAGCATAAACTTCAGTCAATTAAAGTGAGCTACTAGTTTCATTTTATTCTGCTGTGCTTTTTCAAGTTTTATGTTAATAGATTTACTTTCACCAGTTCTTTTTTGCTCATATTTCACAATACTCATAGTCTTCAATTCAAGATACATATCATATGTAGTGATACATAGTTTAAGGTAATTCACGCTACTTCATATTATATTAATTATTCGGACATATTACTTTGACCAAGATTATTATTGTCTAATAAAATTTAACCAAACATTTTACCTCTATAACCAGACTTTATAAGGTAACAAATTCATCAAACCTGATAGAATTCGATAGTAGGTTAAGTTGTCAGCCTGATTACCAACTTCACTGTTAATTGTCAGACTACATATCGATCCATACCGTTACTTAAACTTCGAAAGTTAAGATTTATTATCACTTAAAATATTCAGAAAAGTGCCTTTTGTCAGCATCGTTATGTAATAAGACTATTTCATTCATGGACTTCAGGTCTTTGAAATTATCTTCAGACAAGAGATCAGTTTTTAAGACGTTTCGATTAATAACTGTTATTTCTAGAATTGCATAGTAAAACTGAATCGACGAATACTAACTAATACATTTTTTTCCAAATTTTCCTTTCATTACGAATATTGAACACGATTAGATGCTTATACCAAATCGTCAACTACAGTTAGATAATATACAACAATCCATTAATGCTTTATTAACTAAACTCCCTGAAAGTGATGGTAATGGTAAATTGATGAAAGACAATATGAATAATTTGAATAATCGTTGGTCACAATTACTTCATTTAATAAATACACGTGAAGATGATTTAAAAGCAAGAGAGTCATTTAATAATTCCTATGCACAAGCACGTAATCAAGTACAAGAAATGTTGTTAACTGCCGATGGACGTTTAACTACTTTATCATCACCTATCACTTTAAATTTGAATTCGGTAAAACAACAAATGGATAAATTAAATGAATTATATTCACTCCGAGAGACAATCAAACAACATTTAGATGAAGTGGACCAATTAGGTTCTGCTTATGATACTTTATTACATACATCAAGTGGAATTGATAAGAATTTCGGACGTGGAACAACTTCATCAAATAATGCTCATATTTCTGCTTCTTCAGGTACTTTGAAAATGTTAATTAAATATTTATACGAATGCAATTTCAGCTTATTTTCATATTATATTTACATCATATGAGTAGTTATAAAAAATACTGATATTTCTTGATTTACTGAGTATCTAAGATAAAGTTGAAAACTTAAATCAATAAGGGTTTATCAAATGTTAAACGGAACAATTAAGGCAAACGAGCAGTATATCTATAGTAATAGTTCTTCACATTCATCACGTAACAAATCAAATGATTAAATGTTTTAACTACTGTATAGTTTATTAAGGGAAAGTTATATTAAGATGTTCATAAACAAGTCACACATGGAATTGTAAATTCCAAGTTTAATTAGATTTCCAATGACTCATAAAAAGATGGGAACATTTATTAAATATAAATTGTAATGATATAATTTCGACTTAGCACTCTCATATAGTCAATTAGGCTAATTTGTGTTTGAGGAGGTGCAGCTTTACCTTTTCGGAAAAATAATGAGATATGGTAAGCAAATTTAGTTTTAAATGAAGAATCAAACAGTAGATGTTTCCGAATTTCTTAAGGGCATACTTTATCGATCTAAACAGTGAACTATCAGCAGGCGAACTGCAGGCGCTAAGTCACTTCAATCACCAAGCTACCAGGGGCTAATATTTAGATTAGGTTAACATAAAATGAAGGTAATTTAAAGCTTACCACACTATCATAATCTACAAAATGTTTTCCAGTAAATCTTTGTTGCTTATTTGGTATACAAAACTTACTTATTGGTTAAACCCTGTACTGTACTACTACAGTCCCGCCAATTGATGTTTATTCAACAACACAATGACGGAAGCTCTTTAAGTCAAATTTGGAACAGTTGCCTAATTACAATTTTATTTAGTCAATAAGCTCACTATCCTTAACTGTGATATAACATTAGCTTGTTCAGTGTGTTCATCATCACATAATATGATAGCATCCGCAGTAACTTTAGAGAAACGAAGGAATTTAATCATCTTCACAGTTGATGTAAAGAAAAATACGAAATTGGATAAACATATTTTAAAACACTATTATTATTATTATTATTATTATTATTATTATTATTATTATTATTACAAAGAATCTTTATATAAACCAGTACTTTTCAAAATATTATTTTGGAGTTATGTTCGCTAGTATGAATTTCATTATATAATTGATATTGGAATGTTAAGCGGTTAAAGGTGACGGTCTATTAAATCATTTATATCTTAAATCCTTCAGGCGTCCAATTAAAACGATAATAGTTTGTCAAAATGACTATATGTAAATTTGTAGCTCATGTTCATCATATCACATCTCAATAATTAAATTGTAAATCAAATATCGAAAATCATATCCTGATGTATATTTTTAACGTAAAGTTTGTTTCTGTTTGAGAATTTAAGTGAATAAGTTATTATCTAATTAAGGAATTAGAATGACGTATTGCGACTTCAATTAGTAAGAATAAATAAATAAAGGATTTCATGAACTATCATTATAGTTTAGTCCGAACAAAGTTAAATTGTGTATACACACTCCATGGTAATGCAAATTGAATCGTAATGAAAACAACATTGAGTATAAGCTACTCGGATTCAGTACATTGCTAGGCTTTAGTTAATGAACAAATTTCATCAATATTACATAAGCCATACTGTTTCGTACTTCGTTCTATAGTTATTCATAATTATCTGTCTAGTTCATCTATACAATTTATATGACCCATAATATTCTCTGAAAATTTCAATTTTTTAAACATTCACTTTATCCCAACATATATATGTGTGTATGTACTATAACTCAACAGCAGTACCACGTGTATCCACTTCTGCTGCCTATAAACAATCAAAAGACAATAAATTAATGAATGTATTAAGTCCAATGGCTAGCAGTGGATCAAGTGGCATCTCCAGTGCCGATCCTATGTGTAATCTACATGGTAAGCTAAGCTTTCCAAGCATTATGCATTAATATATATATGCAAACAAATATAAACAAACGAGAGTGTTATTTGCATGTAACAAAATAACAACTAAATATTTTGTGCATGTTTGTCGCTTTGTTTCTGTTTACATTCTACTTCATAATTGATCTTTCAGTTTTATTTTTATTCACCAATCGTCTTTTGCAACAATTTGCTTAAAGCGTTGGTTTTTTTCTATTTGACTTTAAAGATGTCCAATTTTTAAAACATCTAGAAACAGAGTCAATACACTTTATGTCAAGAACCATAGTACGTCGAATAACTGTTTTAACCTAGTTCCTAGTTTATCAATAGCGTTCAACAACGACCGTATGCCTAAGTGAACATAGAACCTTCAGTATCGTGATGAATACCATAACTTTCATACCTTCGAAGTGGAGTCCTACGTTCCATGTTTCTAATTGAGTTGTGAATACACACCGCTGAAAAATCCCAAGCTAATCTGTAGCATTTGTTCACTTTTCTTTGATTTATTAGTAATGTGAGCTTATTGATTAAAATCATATTCAGGTCTGATGTACACACTGGTTAATAGAGATATCTTTATGTTTCTGATTTTACTCTTTTAAAACGTATGATATTGCACTTTTTTCATCTGAGTAATTAAATTTACTTATAGTCAGTAGTTTGTTTTAAATCATTAACTAATTTAATCCTTAACACTAAATACTAACTAACCTTACTATAAAAAAAGTAGATACGTTTTCAGACATCATAGGTTATCATCCTTCTGGTGTCGCTGAATGCTAATTCATCAACATGATACTAGTTTACATCTTACAATGAACACCAGTTCACTCAAAATTAATCGTACGCATTCCAAACAATAGCCAATCACTACGTAAATTAGATTCAGGGTTTTTAAATCTGAAACTTCTAACAATTAGTAATTTATTGTCAATAAAATATCACATAACATTTAATAACGGCGCCTTAATGCTTGATGTGCTTGATTCCTAATGCATATGATTATTTTGTATATGTGTATATAACATTTTATCAGTTCAAATGTTATTTCTTTTAATTATTGTCAAATATTATATCTCTGATGTATCTGCCTATTCATGTACATTTCAGCTTTGATTCTGGTGATAAATACGATCTCACTGTAGTTTAGTTATTTATTCAAGATTCTCTTAAATATATACCATTGTAAATTTGTTTAAATATCAGTCGGTTATAGTTAATTCTTTTGTGTGAAACATTGTCATGATTTTGATATATAACGTCTCATATCTAATCATCATTTTTTGTTGTTGTTGTTATTATTATTATTGTTGTTGTCGATATCATTATCATGGTCATTGATAAAAGTTTGTGATATTCATGAATAAGTGCATCCTTCTAGTAACCAAATTCATTTATTTAAATAAATCGTTTTATTGTAAAACATGTGTAATGATTGTTAGTAATAGATAAACACACCTTACTTTATTTGGTTAAAATTTATTGACCGATATGTTAATGATGAATTATTTTGATTACAAATATTTGATTTATATATTTGCCTCCGTATTATTACTTTTAAGCATGATAAAAGATATAACAATTAACATTAACCTATATTTAAATAGTGTCCAACTTGTCTTCAGTCTATTCTTGTAAAGATCATTGCAGATCAAATGCCAAATAAGTGATTACATAATAAAAATGATGGTCCATACTCCTTAACTAATTAGTGCAATGGCTTTAAATAATCTTGAACACTAAGGTCAAAAGATCATCTAGATGATAATTAGGTATTAGATAGAATCAAAATAGTTGAACTAATAAGTCTATCTGAGCTAGATCAACATTAAAAACCGACTGACTCATGATCTTGCCCAACCATTGGATGCCAGCTCAAATAGTCTATAGGTTAAGCGTTCGCGCGCGAGACCGAAGGTCCTGGATTCGATTTTCACATACGGGATTGTAGATGCACACTGCCGAGAAGTTCTATACCAAGACGAAACAACCATCCAGTGCTTCCAGGTTTTTAATGGTTGTCTAACTTATATCGGTTCATGATTTTAATGAAATTTAACAATCTACACAATCCATACTGATAATAATAATGAGATAGCATACAAAAACGAGATATGAAAGAGTATTGACTTGACGATAATAAGGAAGTCAAAAACATGAAAAAAATACAGGTCCAAATAAGATAAACAAGAGGTTTGAAGCATAACTGTTCACTTGAAAAATATAGAAAGATAAAGAAGAAAGGCAAACAAATGTTAAAAAATAACTGACAAAATATGGTGGGTTATTATGACCATGATAAACTATGCGACTGAGTATATAACTTCTGAGCATAAAGATCAGGCATGAATTAATGAATTGCCATAGCCTCAGGCATGTGAAAGTTTTTCATTCGGCTTTCCTTCGAACCTCTTTGTCTTACTTTGCGAACACTGTTGAATGAAGAATCTGATGTCGATAGATGACTAGAATTTATTAGATGTTCAACAATCAAGCTCTTGACTGATTGGCATTCACCTTTCGATAACTATAGTGAATAGTGCTTGGATATGCTTTTAGAAAAATTACACATTATAAAACAATTGTGGCAAACTCCACAAGAGCAAGTAAATTGATATATTTACGTCGAGGTGACCCAGAGCAACATTTTATCCTTGACACATCTTTGTATCAGATGTCGGCTGTAAAACACAATTCGTAGCTCAAATGAATAAGAGAACCTTTTTCTAAGCACTAGACAGTCGGTTTCGTAAGATTTCTAATGCTGTATCCCTTTCTAGATCAATATTCATGAACGAATGAGTTGAAACGTCTTCATTATATTTAATGACACAATGTATTCCTCATTGGTTTCTTGTAAACAGATAAAGGAGGATGTAATTCGGTAACTTTAACCCTAAATTCTTTTGAACATGTATTAATGTGGCTTGAAAAAAGTCACTAAGTATGTGAACATTTCCATCCTTTCTCAATATGCTGAAAATAAACATACAATTTATAGGATTTGAGAAGTTTTCAATTATATATCGGTTTCCTAAACGTTAACCAAAGGACTTATGATTAGGTAGCTGATATACAGTGAAAGGTATAATAGTCAACTCAAGGAACGAATAACGCATTTAATTCATTCCATATCCATTTTAATAAAACTACTTGTCTCTCAAGGAATGGAAATACAAGAAATTTAAACTAGGATCTCCTACTTCTACGATACCAATGCATGTTAGATAATCATTTTTTTATACTCATAAACAATGAATATATTTAAGTATGCAATAATACTTGTATAATAATAGTTCTGCACACTCTAATCGAATTTGCATAAATTTTCTTTAAATAGATAGAGAAGATGAGGTAATGAATTCATATTCCACAAAATTTGTTTTACAATAATTAATTCATCATAGTAAGGAAAAATCAAGAGAACTCTGTAACAAACTTGTTTTAAGATATGATTTACATCAGAAGGGTTTTTGTGGATGTTATAGTAATTTCAATAGTTGAGATCATGAGTCAACTGAAGCTAGACAACCATGAAGAACATATTGTGAGTTCGAATCTCGCGAAGCACTGCGCACTGCCGAGGAGTACCACAATAGGCCGTTCAGTGCTTCCAGGTTTTCCACGGTGCTCTAGCCTCAATTGACTCATGATCTTAACTAATGAAATATGATTTACAATCACATATATATATACTAATCAGTTATTCATTTTTCTAATATTTTCTTTAAACGTGACAAACTTTTATTTCCCATGTTTATTTGTTTTTGTTGTTGTCAACATTTACACATAATAAAGAAATTAATGAAGTCAATCGTGAATTAGATGAACTACACGAACGTTATGATCAATTAGGTAATTGTTTAAATGAACGACGAAATGAATTTAAATCTTTGATAATGAATTTAAATAATTTTGAAGAGAAACGTTTAGAATTAATAAATTGGCTTGGTGATTATGTAAAAACAGTGAATAATATTAATAGAAATATTTCTACTGTACAATCTGTAAATCAAGCTGTTAATGAATTAAAAAAGTAAGTTAGTATTATAAATAATAAAACTGTTTATTATTCATAGTTTTCTTCAACTTCATTGTATATAATTCACTTAGTATTGTTTTACTTGAATCTTCCCATTGATGTTTAGGACTGCAATTGATCAGTCTCTTATTGGCATATGTGCATACTGTGTGTATTGCCTCGATATTGCCTTAATTTACAAGTATTATGAGCAAAGATGGATAGTGGCTAGTAGTGGAATCCAGTTTGACGCGCGTTTCGTCCTGTTTGGGACTCAGCGGCTGGATGTACCTGCATTTGAAAGTTGATGATCACTCTGGTGGAGATTATTGTTTTATTTGCAGTGTATAATATTAATCCGGATTCTATTCAAAACTGTATTGTATTCATTTTACAATCTATAGCCACCAATTAAAAACACTCAAACACCGAATAATAAATCATATGTACTTTTATTTCTTAAACTCATAACTCTGATGGTTATGTTAGTAAAACAGGAAAATATTTCGAATTATTAAACATAGATTTCAATAGATATGCAACCAGAACATTTTTGACACAGCATGTATAAGTTAGAAATATTGTTTTCATTTAAATCGTTATCAAGCTTAACTCAAACTGCAACATTACAACGAATGTACCTTGTGAACTGTAAATGATATAATAATAGTTAATCAATAAAAATTAGCATGCAATTTTGAACTATTTAGTAGTGGCATGAAACAACTCTTTGGTAAATGCTCATTAAAAAATATCCAGACTAGTTTGCAAAAGAATAGTTTCTCAAGCTTTATATTTTTGCAGTTTAAAAATCCCCATAGAATATTCAAAAACGAAGAATATTTGAGCGAACAATTGTTTTCAATAACTTCATCATCAGGCTCTACAGTTATAAGTCCATAATTATAATATTTTACAAAGGCCAAAAATAAGGCATGTTTTAATGAGTTTGACAATGTTATATGTTAAAAATGGTGAGCGTTTGCATCTGTTACGATATATATATATACTACAATATATATATTACAACTTTTGAAGTATATATATATATCGTAACAGATGCAAACGCTCACCATTTTTAACACATAACATTGTCAAACTCATTAAAACATGCCTTATTTTTGGCCTTTATATTTTTCTTCATCGTTATAGAATTGGAACCTAGGAAATATATAATCCTTCTGCGAACTTGTCAAGAGCATACATCTGCTTCATACTGTTTAGATCTTCATTCTGCATAAGTAGGAACTAGACTTGTTCGTCGTAAACACCAAGCCGTTATCTAGTAGGTTCCTGGCTTACTGTGGTCATCTCTTACTAAAAGGGTATTGGTTACTTTTAAAAATTGTACCTTTCGCTGTTGATCTTCACAGCTTCATTGAAAAGTCTCTATTTGCATATGAAAACCACGTGGACATCCTTTATTATTGTCTGTACTTATCTGTTAACAAACTATTCTCCTTCCTCCTTGCTCTAACTACATAGAAGATGAACTCAACGTTCAAAAGTGAAACTGCCATCTGATGTTTTTCGTGATAATTTAACTAATGAACGCTGTTAATACGCTTGAATGTTCTCTGTTTCCCCATGTCACTTAGTATTGTATTTCACACAATTTGCCTAAGGTGGAAATAATAAATACATATTCAGACTTTCACCAGACTATTTTCGAAGCATGTCGGATCTGATAATTAGATATCGTGAGTAATTTTCGTAGTAGATATTTGATGAGAGATAGCTACTGCTAATACAATATAAGTAAGAGATAATTGTATTAATTTTGTTCACCTTATATGTTAATAGTTTCTCCTTCCTTAAATAATTATATTCCCATGAATAATTAAACAGAGACATTTTACTAACTACACTGGAATTATTTCTAAATTTTCAATTTAAAGTCAAACAAAAATTGAAATACCTCATCTATTTCATTTGTGTAAAGAACCACCAAATTCCTACTCTATAAACGACGTACTTAACTACATAAATCGATGTGTTCTTCCTAACTATTATTTACTCCTGCTTGGTTTATTTTAAATCTAGATATCGTGCTCAGTTCAACGAACAAATACCAAAACTTGAAATTGTTCGTCAAAGTTTTACACAAGTTTTACACAATCGTGATCATATGCCAGGTGCTGTAGAATTAAGAAATTCAATGCATTCTCTTGAACAACAGTGGAATGAAGCGGTTGTATTGAATGATAAATCGCAGCAAGATTTAAACAAGTTACAACGTGATTTAAACGAATTCCATAAACTTGATATTGATCTCACACGAAAACTACAACAAAAAGCGAATCGAATACATAATGTACATGACAAATGCCTTGCAGATAATACCATGGGAAGTGAAAGTCATCTGAATCAAGTCAGTTGTATTACTTGTGTATATTTATTATAAATAATATCAAGCGATTAATCCGAAGCTGAATGTCCTATATCTACTACATGTTTCAGAATAGATGACCTGATCAATCTATATTGTTCTTTGCTAAATTATACTGATGGACTGACGAATTCAGTATTTGTCTACCAGTTGACCTACTGCTGTGGAGGTAGTTATGTAGGTCGTTCGTCGAGGCCAGTCCTTTATCGTATACGGCAGTATTTACCAGTACGAGTTAACAGAGGAAAAGGCAAATCAATTGCATCATCTATACTGAACTGAGATATTTGGGTTCGGATTCATCATTTGACATAGTTATTATACTTTAGATCATTCTGTATACATTTCATATTGGTAAAAATATAACTGATATCCTATGAAACAATAAGTAGTTGAAACTCTTCAACAGAAAATTTACTTTACTGCTATCACGGCAAAAATCAGAAATTTCAGATATTTATTAGCAATTCTTTGTATTTGAACAGTTACATAACCATATATATACTTGTAATTTCACTTCTGGCTATTGCCATTTGACACTTTAATTTGATCAGTTACATAAATGAACAATGTGTGACGACGTAATCTGTAACATTAGGTTTATTAAATCAATAGAGAATTAAAGTTTTCTGGTGTTAAGCATATAATTAGTGGGATATTGTTTATTTATAAAACTTGCGATAAAAAAACTGTCTTATTTAACTGGTAATTTCATATTACAATTAACACCACATTCGATTATATATTCATCTATTTTGTTTCTTTTCATTAGATTTCAACACTTCGTCAAGAATTGGACAGTGTTGTTCCAGAATTAAATAAATTTAATCATTTAGTACAAAATTTCAAAAATTTAATTCCTGAATCTTTAATAAATCAATTAGACTTCAATTCTACAAATGAACGTGTTCGCAATGATTTCAATCAATTAGTAAACGAATTGTCAAAATGGGAAAGTGAAACAATGAGTAAAATTGAACCTAAAACTAATTATGAACAATTAGTGCAACAATTAGATTCACAATTGAAAACAATTAAAACAAAAATGGAATGGTAAGCAAAAATACCGTCTAATTCCTTTCTAATTGTTATTAGAATAAATTATATGAAGTTAAAAACAAGTTATTTACAAGATACAGAAATACTTGGGATTTGAGGGGCCTTGTTAATAATGTAGAATTTTCATAGTTCAAACTATGAACTGATCTTAGTTAGATCACCATGGAAAACTATAAACTACCGACCAGCTGTTTTGTCCTAATACAGAACTCTTCTACAATTAGTATTCGTGACCCCACCACAAGTGATCGAACCCAGGACTTCTGGTTTCCCGGAAATGTTTAATCTCCAGACCACCTAGGCTGAATTCAATTACGTACACGTCTAACTTCAAGCAGTTTGAGATACTGCGCTGCTGTCTTATATTGTGAGATAAGTCAAGTATACTTTGTACTACCTTCGAAATGTTATCCTTTTGTTAATGTAATTGCTAGACACTTAAACTGAAATCTATAAGTGTAATGACAAAAAATATTAAAGTTCTATAAAAAGCTTATTTAACGTTGTTAGTGGTATATTTTAAGGACAGAAAGTTTATAAATAAATAATATATTTATAATATCCCAATAAGTGGAAAAATTAGATTTTCTGACGTTTCGTGACTTAGTGTAATCCACTTCTTCAGAGAATAACTAACCAAATTAAAATTAATCCAAGTTTTAAACTTGTTCATGATTGATTATTATTTAAAAACAATTGATGATATATTACACTAATTATAATTTTAGCAGTCCAGTGAAAGAACCTGTTGAGAAAACAAATGATTTGAATGAGATAAATAAGAAAATTGAAGAAATAAAACCAGTTTTAGAAAAAGCTGAACAATTATGTACACAATTATGTGAACATTCTATAAATCCAACAGATCAATGTAATATGAGAACGAAAGTAAGTATGATATTCCTAATTCAAATTATTATTACTTCATATTCAATTGTCTTTTAAAGTAACACATATTCATTTACTAGACTTTTCAGTATATAAAAATAAATAACTTTATATAGAAACAGCTTATATTAACAATTAGAGCTAACAAATCTTTAGAGATTAACTTTCACTATCTAACCTGGAATATAATAAGATGTATATAAGCTGGTTAGCTTTTATAATAATGTCTTTGTCGTCCTCCAAATTTCGAGATCATTTATTTCTACACGAATTTTTATTCAACTTAGCAGTGAAATCCAGGACGCGCGTTTCGTCCTATTTGGGACTCGTCGGATGAATATACCTTCATCCCAGAGTTGATGTCCACTCTGTGACTCGAACACAGTACCGTTCGCTGCAAATGCCATCGCGTTATCCACTTAGCCACCTTGAATCCACTGCTAGCTACTATCCATCTTTGCTTAAAAAGCTTGTGACTGAAGGCTATATCGAGGCAATACGCACAGTATACACATATGCCAACAAGAGACTGATCAATTACAGTCCTAAATAACAATGGGAATATACGAGTGAAACAACACTAAGTGAATTTGAAAGGATAATTCATTGTTAAATAAATACAACATTATGTTGTATTAAGTTGTACCCTTTAATTTATTACTTAAATTGATTATCAGGTTGACATTCAGTTCCCTGTTATTTTCGTCATTTTTTAAATTTTCTCTGAACAGATATTAAATTCAGTTGAGATTCTGCTGGATGAGTAGTGAACACATATATTCCTAAAGCTTAAAATTTTCAAATGTTAGCATTTATGTAGAGAAGTATTATTATCTATTCTCAGTTAGAATAACAATGTTAATTTAGATTCTAACACTTCAGTATAATAACCTAAACATAGGCTGACATTTCGCTAATCATTATCAAACATTGTCAGGAATGTACATTTTTAATTTAGGACCTGTACGGCCAACTGTTTACCTATTCATATACTAAACTAAGAGGCTACAACTATTTCTTCGAAGCGTACTAAAATTCGTAAAATTTAAGCCAATGACTGACTAGTTGAAAGTTAAGTGCCTAATCCAGTAATGTAAGACTCTAACTATGCAGCAGTTTGTTAACAATATGTTTTATTTGAACATCTTGTCTGATTAATATGCCATATATTTTAGTCCTTTAAAACCACTTATCCTCTATGCGTAGTTAAAACGAATAGGTGTCGCCATAGAAATCGGCTATCATAGATACACTTCAGACACTCACACCATAGTTATCTTCAGTGAAAATAAGTATTTGTTTTTCTGTTATTTACGATAGGTAAATATGTATGGAACTCATTTTGTTCAGTATCAAATTATCTATCTTATCGGTAATCAGAAATGATAAGAAGTTATTAGGATTCAATTTATTTTTTAACGCTTGATTAGATGATCTGTTTTAAACCAGCTCTACTAGTAACTGTTAAATCAGATCACCATTAATAATTATTCTTGTTTAAGGTGATCGTTCTGTAAATTTATGAATTTCATCTATATCCATTTATATAACTGTGTCAGGGAATGATAGACTTCAAGTCAAATTATGAATTGAGAACTTATTGATCTCCTCTTTTTTTTGCACACACACACACATAGAAATGCATTAGACAGCATGGAAACATGTACATTGTAATCCATGAGCTGTTTAAAGTACAACCAAAATTCTGATTACTCTCAGCTATAAATTTAAGTACTAATAACATCTGTCTAATTTTGTTGACTGTGATTCTAGCTTTTAGACCTTCAACATTCATATGATCAATTAATAAATGAATATCATAAACGTGAAAATGGGAAGACTGAACATTCACCATCATTGTCCAGCAAATCTGAATTGAGTCCAATAAATAAACTAGATGAATTAAATCAATGGGTATCGGTGAAGAATAAACAATTACAGAATATATCTCATGATCTGTTAAGTTCCAGTGTATCACATACAAATATACCAGAGACAAAGCAAATTGAAAGTGATTTACAAAACTTAGAAGTAAGTTATTATCATTATTGTCAGTAAAGTTTAACACTTAAATTTGTTGTTCCAAACTCAAACATTTGTATTTCAGTAATACAAATGTGAAATGATAAGAAAATTGTTTAATATGTATGTTAGAGAAACTCCAATTTTTACCATCTAACCAAATTTGTGAGAAAAAAGACCTCAAGCTAGAATTTAAAACAAACTATTTCAAATTAGATATGGTTCATTAAAAATGGTCGATGGGAAAAGAATATAAAAAATACAACCATTTATATTTTACATTGAACTGGGTCAGCATTCTGATTATGTCAACAACACGGTTTATTTAACAATGAATAGTTAATGATTATGTGCATAACTATTACAAATTGAAACTAACTGGTAAACGGTTATTCCCTCCTTATCTGAAACTCGTTTGGTTATTTGACTCACTTCATACATGAATAAACTCAATAATTTTAAAGTTCACAAAATACCATTCAAGTAATGAGTTAGGATACAATAGTTTGAAGCTGCAACAGTGTTTTATGAGATTTTGATGAGGTGATTGCAAAATAAACTTGCTAATAGACACGTAGAAATTTCAGAATATTTTTAAACGGAATGAAGATCGTGTATCTTTGAGAAGCTTTGTAGTAGAATATTTCCCTAGATTTTTCTAGTTGCTCAACTGACGTCAACGGCTTTCGAAATTAAAAATTATCCACAAACTACTTTATCGTTCATCTTTTTCAATAATTTCTTCCTTTCCAATATTAGTCTAATTTAATCATCATCCTTCTTATCATCAATAAAAAATTTCCTATTAATTATAGTCTATGTCAGAAGAATTAAAAGTCAAACAAAGAGAATTACAAGATTTAAAAGAAAATAATAAGTTAAATTCATCGTCACTTCCAATGGATTCTAAAACTATAGATTTATGCATAAATCAAATGAATTTATTACAAAACGCTGTGACAGCACAACAGCACCAATTAAAATCAAGAGCCAATAAAGAATTTCTCTTATCTGAACAGTTGGAACAATTAGAAGTAAATGAATGTATCAGTCTTTCATTAAAATTATATATATATGATCATTATAGGAAAGATACATCTTTGAAAAAGTCACCAGATGTACTTTATTTACACTTTGTATCACTAAGATTACAGATCATTTCAAATAGTTGATTTGTTACACATAATAAAATCTGGTTAATTGTCTGCTAGATCTAGTTTGTCTAGATAGTAGTTCAAATTATTAAGGCACTGTTTTACGATTAATATTGTATTATATGATTCGTAGTGTTGACAGAATCTAATATTTAGTCAAATGCCTCATTTTATGAGGCCAATTTATTTAATGCTATCTGATCAAAATAATATGTTACAAGCTTTACGTTACTACATAACGATTTGAACAATACAGTTCAACTGGCTATATCTATTCTGGTCAAAAGGTGTTGAACATGAATTTAGTGTTTTACGGAATTCATCAACAAGATATTTTCACAATCTCAATATAATGAACCACATTTCATAACATTTAAACTTATGTTGATTGCCACTTCAATCACAGCTATTACCATTAATCTATTCAAAATAATTAATATCTGTATTTATTTGTTAAATATTTTTTATAGTATATTTTCTCTAACTTAAACGTGTACTAACTAACAAATGAATATATGTATATTCTATCAATAATTTAGGTATGGATAACTAATGAAGCAATCCAATTACTTAATGAACCTATAGCAATAAGTGGGAAGTATTTAGATGAAAAACCGATTCTGCTAACAAATCAACAACAAACATTACAAAATCGTATACAATCTATTTATAATAAACAGCAAGAATTGAATTCATTAAAAGAAAAATTGAGTCATATTAAAACTTATGATGATCAACCAAATATATTAACAGAAGATCAACAAAACAAATTACAGATCAGTACAAATGGTTTACAAAATAAACTTAATAAATTGGAGAATGATGTAAAATTAAAACTTGTAAGCTTCACCTTTTTTTCTTTAAAATACTTGACTATTTTAGACTACAATGTCCCTTATCGGGGTAAATGTCAACAATAAAAGTTTGCAAATATATTTATTCTACTATTTAATCGATAGTAGTATATATCAAAGATGAAAAGTTTCTTTATTCCTAGTTATAGAAGACTACCTATACTGTTCATTGTTCAAATTTATCAATGGAATGAGTGAATATCTTAGCAAAATATTATCGTTCATTTATTTGGCACCTTAAATTAAATAGACAAGTTTACACTTTATAAGTTAAATTTGATTGTAATCTGACCTCAGATTCCTAACAAAAAGAAAGCGTAAAACGACCATATCGTTATAGACCTAATCCTATATGTGACTATTAGATGTTCACTGGTGAAAAGTTCCAAACTGCAAAAAAGTCTGTGCAGTTCCCTTTAGTATTGGTGGTTATCCAACTGAATTATATATGATACTGCTTAAGTCTTACTTATTGTATCGATATTATCTAGCTGCTCATACCTAACTTGTGTTTAGAATCATTTTCTAGATTACTATCTAGTAAGTGAAAGTTAACAGTTTAATTTCTACCCCTTGATCATGTAAGAAAAATCATTAAATTTGTACGGTATGTAATTAGAAATCATGGTTCTCTCAAGATATTTTCGATTAAGTTAAATGTAGTCACAATATGATGTATGTTATTTTACATTTTCTGCATTATCTTGACAAAAACCTCATCTTTATCATTTGATTATGATTATTCCTGTCCTTTATTGTACATTTTTCCTTTTGATTTTGCTATTCAAAGTCTCATATTGATGATATTCAAAAGGCTTATTCAGCGGCACAAAATTCACTGGATACTTACAAACACTCATGTGATGATCTAGAGACTCGTTGGTTAAATCTACAACAAGTTTTATCTACTATAGAAGTAAAAGATCTCCTCAAATCATCATCTTCATCACCAATATCATCATCTCCACCATCTTCACCATCCATTACAAAACCATCAAATCAAATCAAACAAATCCGTGGTCAAATGATTGAATTACAAAGTGAATTATTAGAACTAACTAATCATTCACCAAAATATTTCGATTCAAAGGATCATTCATCTAATATCAGTTTAGTTCATCAATTAAATCAATTAGAATTATTAATTCAATCATATGGTGATAAAAAATCACAACAATCAATGCAAAAACTTTTTGACGAATTACAATTAACAACGAAACGATTAGAAACTATTGAACAAGCATTAGAAATGAATTTTGAAATGTTTCAAGTTCAAGATATGGATCCATTTTCAATACATTTTATTAAAAAATTAAATTATATTTATATGGAATTACAAAATATTCAATTGAATATTAATGAAAATCAAAAAATAATTCATTTAAATTCAGAGACAACACAACACAGAATTGAATATTTTCAAGAATTGTTAAAACAGGTACAGTTTTTCTATTGTCAGTTTTAATATTCTATATCTTGTATCGTTGTATGAATTTTTAATTATTGATTCATTCATTTTGTTAGTTGCGTAACTAGTTAGCTTCTTAACTTTCATATAAATACTTTATTCAGTAGTTATCAGTTGTGCTTACTGTTATAACTGATGAACTTGTTTACCCTGTTTATTGTATAACTCAATGACACCGCCTATTAGAGAGCAGCGAATAATCGATCGAATCAGTGACGCATAAATACGTGCGAGCAACCTAGAGTCTTGATTGGTTTCGCTTCCTGTTAAGCCCATAACACCAATCTCAGCCTATGCAATATGAATCATTTATTTCAAACATACGGGGTTTATATACTAATCAAACCGACCACAACGTACCATAAAATAGAAAATATTATTTGTACAATATTTGGTCAAAAGTGGCTGTGAATGAGGGATATAGTAATTAATAGACAGGCCATAACTCAAGAATGGTAAATCGTATAATAATAGTTCATAGGTCAAAATGAAACTCATAATGAGAGGGATATGAATATGAACAGTTTAGTTAAATGACAATTATGCGATAAAAATATACTCATAGTATTGGTCCATAAATGGATCCTAAAAACTACCATTCATTATTCCTATCGGGATATAACACTTACGATTCAGGGTTATCTTGTTTTTATTTTTTTAGAATAAAAGTATAATCGAGCTTATAGACTGAGATCGAATGAACATCTTATTTACAATTAGATCAATTAAGGAAGAGGATTGAATATTTTGGTTGATTTCAAATCTTACTCATCCATTTATGTTGCTCGTTTAAATCATAATGATTCTCTTTTGTTTTTATTGAATGTTACCTTCGTAGTATTGAGAAAACTTAAAATTTAAACAAAATCATTGAACTAGTGACTAGTATTTTTAGATTAAAACAGTTTGTGATATAATTAAAGTCTTTCAGTATCATTAATAAAAGTAGTCTTATTCATTTCATAACTTTACTAATTTAACAGGTTGTCATAAATTGTCGCGGAAAATTAATTCAGAGAAGACAAAGTAAAAATAATATATCTGACAATAACTTTTAATAAACTAGCAATCCGGATTGTTAGTAATATGATAGATGTAATGAATACTAGTACTAAAATTGCTGTATAATTTTAGCTGCTACTTTATCATATCACATATGCGTAAGAATTTACCATCGTGAATGCTCACTGCTGAGGAGTCCCATACTAGGACGAAACGGCCGTCCAGTGCCTCCAGGTTTTCCATGGTGGTCTAGCTTCAATTGACTCATGATTTCAACAAGTGAAATAACTTTTTACTAAAAACCAATGAGTAGTTTCGATTTCTCATTTGTAGTTTTGTTTAATTTATTACCCTTATTTATTTAAAACTTTCTCACTTTCAATGTACATCTTAGGAGTAATTATTTTAGATTATCCTCTAGGAAACCAATATTAAATTGCTTTTTCAATAAACCTAGCTTCGAAACCTTAATCTACTCCACAAATTGAAAGATATTCACGGTCAATAGAATTTACCATCAGTTTCTTGCAAATTTACGGTGTACATGATGTTGTTTTGTTTAGAATAAATTTAAATTATTCCCGGTATTCTCAAACAAACTCAAAACTGGCAACTCTCGTTTTAAATAAAAATTCATATTTACACTAATTAATCGCTAAATAGTAATCACTATAATCTTTGTCTAGTCCTTAAGGCTGAATGAATTCTCTTGATCAAGTAACAATGTAGTTACTAGTCTAAGTGACTCGACACTGTGTGTTGTTAGGAAATATATGACCTAAATTTAGTATCGGTTGGTGCTTATCAGGAATTTGTACTTACAATCTTGAAAGAATCAATGCTCTCTGTGGAATCCGAACATCTCAGACCGTAAAGCTATATGACTATCTGGAACAATTAAAAGTAAAGTCATACTGCTTCCGTTTTAATTATTTTAACTGTCTGTCCTCATTTTATTCATTTTTACTACTGTAAGCCAATAACTTTTACGCTATGAAAATCCAGCCAACCTTTTACTTCACCATATAAAATATGACTTTATTAGTAGATCTTGACAATAATAAAGTTTAAACAATATAATATTGGTTACTACTATATGACCTGTTCATCCATGTCTATCATGGAGCTGATATACGCTTTAGTCAAGAGTTTATTGATGTTCAGTGCATTAGAAATAGTATTCTTCACAAACTGACATCAACCAGAGAATCAAAGAAGACCGGATGATAACTCAACTCTAGTTTAAATTCCTCAGCAGTTAGCAATCATTGACCTCACATTGAATTATATTTTTATCCCAATCTACTAATTTTTACATTATTTTCTTGTCAATTCAAAGTTCTACTACTCTGTAAATCAGTTTACATTAATTTACTCCACAGCTTAATGACTGCAAGCAAAATGTGAATGATGGACGTTCTGAATTAGCTGATAAAATGGTATCATTGCCAGATGAAAGGAAACTTAGTCCAATTTACTCAAATTTCTTAACAACCCTGAATCAATATGACACGCAGTGTAATAATATGTCGAAACAAATAGATCATATTATTAGCGCATTAAATAATCGCGTTAAACAAACAGAACAAATGGCAACACTTCGTCAAAATATTAATAGTTCATTGAAAAAAGTTAGAGAATCTCGTCAACTACCTTTAAATGAACAGTAAGTTAACATTATCTTTAGTGCTCTCTTCAAGTAATATATTGTATTCCCTTCAAAATTTGTTCATCGGACCTTCGAAAGCAAAAAATCACTGCTAATAAGCGATACAACGTATACATATTTTTTTAAGATTGGTACATTTTATCTGTATGTTTATATCTAGAAGTTTTCAGTTTCCGGAACTATTGGCTCCCTACAAGGAAAACAGCAAACGTTGGAGAATTGAATAGGATTCATGATAAACATCATATGTGATGACTGAATTCGTACAATCTACTGACCATTTAAAAATGAATACGCTAATATATCAGAACACTCACATTTCTCGATCTCTGAATGATACCAGGTTTCATTAATCCAGATATTCGTTGTTTATCTCTAGTCCTTGAGAGCACTCCATGAGAATACATAATCCCCATGTCTTATTTTTGCACATTTGACCGATTGTTCATCGATGATTGGATAATCAACAATATAATTTTGTCTAAAGTGGCATCAAGACTATCTTAAATAAATCTGAAATGCGGTTGCGTTACAGCCCAACTCTATTTGTGATAAAGTGTTTAATTGAAACATTCAATAACAGTTGTTTACCTTTTTAAAGGAGCATTCGTCTTCTTGTTAATGAAAAGTCCCCAAAACACAAAATATTTATTTTAAATTTACACAGTTAGCATACATAATGAATCAGTTAAAATGAGTCTAAAGCAGGAACATTCGTTGCAATCAATATTTGTTTAGTACCTATTTGTCTTTTTTTTAATGATTTTGTTGTATAATATTAACTTGTAGTACAAAACAAGTATTGTTTAGTATTTTGTTATTGCATTTTGTTTCCATTAATTTCCTTTCGATTTTTCTCTCTTCTCTTAGATATCTTCAAAACGAATTAGATGTATTAGATTCGAATATGAAATCGTTGAAAGAACTAAGTGAAGAGCTGTGTAAATCACCAAATGATTCATCTGACAAACAGATTAGTTCACATCAATTAGAATATGAAATAAAAACATTAGAGAATGTAATACATGAAGAATTAGCCAATTCAAAATCGGTTATATCACCTGAAAAACAAGCTGAACGACTGATATCACATTTACGTGATACTCTAGTTGAGGTAGATGTTACATATCATAATAATATGCTTTTTTGTTGTTTGAGTATGTTTTCTGTTTTGCCTCCTTTGAGTGAACTTAACAAAATAACCTCTGGAAACTGATGAATTGTGTATTTCTCAGTATTATGTGATTAAAACCCCTACAAAAATTGGGCGCATAATCTATCGATGTTACAATAAGCTTTTTTTTCATTCGATTAAGGAGCTTATAAACTATCTTTCTTATTTCTTAATTAAATTAACAAACATCATGACTTCATAATTACAGAATTTTTTTATAATTTTGTCAAACGAACAAAACTAAAAATGTGCCGTTAATTGTTCCAATGTTAAGTAAAGTTTCGTAAACGCATAAGGCGATTGTTTAAAGTAAGAAAATTTAGATGAAAATGAAATAGCTTTGATACGTCTGGCACATCCATGAATATTGAAGATTTACTTTCTGAGTATTGAATTAAATAAGTAAAATAGGGGTAGAGTATTAACTAAAAGTGCATAATGCTTCTTAGTTGTTCTGTTGATACCTTATTTATATTAAATGACATTCCTGAATTCGTACCTTATTTGTTTAATTTTACTTACCTTTCCGTTGTCTTATTTCGTCTGAATGTGCGTTCAGTGACTCAAGAGATATCTAATTAATGTAAATTTAACTTTTGTGTTAGGTAAGATATAGTATACGCTGTTCCGTAGTGAATTATGAAGAAAATCCAACAACCGCGAAAATAAACCACTGAACCGACCAAACCTGTATATCCACTCAACTACTACGACTTTCCTGACTTCATTTTACGGCTTTTAAGAACAGTAATATAATTATTGGATAGATCCAGAGTGTTCCTCAAGAAAAAACCCAGAGGGGACCTGAAAATACTGGAAAACATTTTTTCTAATCAGCATTGAATGAAAGTATCTGAGAAACATGTAGAAAGTGAAGAGTCACGGGCTACCTTTCTGATTGGATGATTAATTATCATGCTATTATGCCTAGTAGGGTTCCAGAATCTTCCAAAAGCCCAAAGCCATCCGAGATGCTATAAATACCCTCGATTTTTTGTACACAAACTAACCTCGGAGTAAAGAGTTTCTTCCATAATTCGCACTTTTTCTCTCGTGTTCAAGTTGTCGTGTATATTTAGCCTGAGGTTGTTAGAAGAGCTTAGGAAACTAATTCAAGTGTTCAGTCAGAAGATTTGTCAATTATCATTATTGAATCCAGTCTTTTTTGTAAATTTCTTAATATTTTCTTAATGGTACATATACTAGGCAAGTCAATTCTAGGCCTTACAACACTCATTTCTAACTACCATACGTACATACATCCACTAAATAATCGTTAATGTAATCAGGATCACTTGAATTTCTAGATAGAAGTTAACAAACTACAGTTTAAAAACGATTCCGAAAGTTCTTAAATGTACCTTGTTATGATATGAAGTAATTGGAATGTAAATATCAAAGAGGAATATAGTGTTCCTGAACAATCTCCGAAATTATTCTCCGTTATTTATTTATTTATTTATTTGAACACATGAATATTGGTACAAGAGAGCGCCAATATATATGCGCCACACATTATTCTCCTACTAATTACAATACCTCGATTTAAACAATTCATGTTCTAACTAGTGACTAGCTTCAAGTTGTAACTCCTGTAGTCCTAGTGAAAAGCCATGATCATTGGAGTCCAATCCGTGTCAGGTTTAAGACAATTATTCACCTCAGGCAATCGACTAAAAGGTTCAGTGTTCACGTGCGTGCATGATCTTAGATGAGCTCTTCCGAGGTATCTCATACTAGGACAAAATGATGGTCTAGCGTAGATTAACTTTTGATTTCAACTGGAAATTCTACATATATTCCTTAAATCAGTTTCAACTTGGAAAAGACAGTAGGTTAGATAGCCTGTGTTAGTCCTGACAATAGTAGTCTTTCAGTTAATCCAATTTTCTTTTCAATGAATTATTTTCAAATTAATTGTACATTTATTCAAGTGTTTAATTATCAAACAATCTTTTTTTTTGCTTATCATAATTAGGTTCAACATGATCTTCATATACTTTCAAATCAATTATCATCATCATCATCATCATCTAATCAAGAAATGATTACATCAATAATCGATGATTATCATACATTAAATAGTCGTATATTAGCAAGATTAGATCATTTTGAACAATTAGATCAATTAATTCAATCTATACAAAATAAATTAATTCATAATAGATTAAATAATGAAAAACAATTAATTAAAAATGATTATAATTATATTTATAAAGAAATACAATTTAATTTAAATAAATTTCGTTTATTTAATGAAAATGAAAAATTATTTAATGAAAAATTATATCAATTATTAAATTGGTTAAAACAAAAACAAATTTGTTTAAATGAATCAATACAAATAACAAATACAACAATAGGTAATACAACAATTTTAATAGATTTAAATGAAAAATTAAAACAATTAAAAGTAAGTTTATTTATTGAATTAATTATTTATATTTTAGTATCAGAAAAGGGTTTTTGTAAAGATTGTATTAATTTTAATAATTGAAATCATAAGTCAATTGAAGTTAGACCACCATGGAAAAGAAATTTCACAATAGGACGAAATGGCTGTCCAGTGCTTGAAGATTTTTCCATGGTATAGTCTAGCTTCAATTGACTCATGATCTAAACTATTGAAATATTTATATTTTGTTAATATTAAAATTTATTATGAATTCATTTTGATATTGAATGAATTTTTACATGTTTATATTATAAAATGATTGGAATAATTTACTTTTATAGTTTTATTCTAATAATCCCTTGTCTTTTCTTTTGCTTAGATATATAACATTAAATATAAGTATATTTACTTACGGTAAGAGTAGAGGATATTCGTAGGTTACTAGTATTTGATCATAGGTGTCTTCGAAGCACTACTCGTATATCCTGGGACCATCGAGTAAGTAACACAGTTGTTAGAAAACGGGTACTAGGTAAGGGTGGAAAATCAATTGATAAAGTAGTGAAACTTCATCAGTTGAGATGGCTGGGACACGTGTTACGTATGCCCAACGACCGACTGCCTCGACATGCGATGTTCAGTGGTATATGAGTAGATTAGAAGAAAGCTAGGGACGGCCAGACAAAAATATGGCACAAATCCATGAAGTTACTGACAAGTGGACTGAGTCTTGTTGGTAGGTGTAGACTACCTGGTTGGGGACCGCGAGATGATAGCAACCGATGGTTAGAGACCCTGAATGACATGGCTCAAAATCGTTTGCAATGGCGCAGGTGCATACACTCTTTGTGTTCTTCCAAATCCTAATCTCCTTATTCCTCCTTGTCTCTTCTTCTTCTCTTCCCAAATTTATTTCACTGCATTATACTCCTTGAATAACATCTTCAAACCCTAATCTTTCCGATTACTGCTTATACTCTTACTACCTCTACCACTACGGTATTTGAATCGACAACTGCATCTCTGTGCTAATGTGGTATGGCAACTCGAACTGATGTACGTACGTACGTACTTACGAATTTCTACGTTGTTACTGACTGACTGGCTTATATGCGGTTATTACATCTGATGAAGGAGCATAGACCTCCTACTAGGATTCAAATTAATAGTAGCATGAGTTTATTCAACTGCGACCTTGACAGAACATATTAAGTTTATTTAATATTTGATTATAAGAATAGTGCTTAATAAAATATATTACATAGTTGTACAATTGAACTTATATATTAGAATTTTTTCTAATTATCTTACTCCATTCATATCATAATCCGTTGTTAACTTCTATTGTCATTATTTGTATTACGTAATCTAGTATTGTAACCTTTTTATTACATCATATTCATCCTTTGTTCATATATCCCCACGAAACTAATATTCAAAAATATATATTATGTTACAAAAGCAGTTTATTTAACCTTGCAAAGTCGTGTTAGAACTAAAAATTTGTCGTTCTATATAATGAAAGCAATTAATACCTTTCAGATATTATTCATTTTCACTATTCCACTTTAAATTGACCATAGACATATTGATGAAGATTAGTCTGTTTATCTTTAATATTTGGCAACTTGAGATCTTGTGATCGATTTAAATTGTACTGACGCAAAGAATGAAATTATTTCAATTCATATATATTATTTCTTATTTGTTGAATAGGCGAAACGAAACGCACCATATATTTTTAGTGGCTCGGGATCTGACTCCACTTAGATCGTATGAATGATTGTTATTGAAATATATATGTCGCCTGCCCTCGTATATTTCATCAACTTAAATCACGTTGGTAAATAACGGAATTAAATAACTCAAATACGAGAATATATTTTAGAATACACATATTTTGTACACTCACTGATCTCGACAGAAAATCTGAGAGATGAAGCGAATAGAAGAGAGCGAAGCAAAATGATGCACCATGGAGGAGGCGAGTGAACCAACTCCATTTAATCAAGCATTAGTCAATATTTATAGCCAAATATGTGATGAATGAATTTAGGAAGTGTACACACATATGTGCGCATAAAAAACAGTCAGGGTTGATAAGTGGATAATTAACAAGGTCAAAACGTGACTCAAGAAGAATGGATAAACTGGCCTGTCCAGAAACTAAAATATGGTGTATGGGCTTAACATAGTAACCAACACCACATATTCTTCGAACTTGTCCTAGTATCTGTTCACGAGTGATTTATTTTTTGCAAACATTAACGGAATAAGATAATTTAATTTAAATGAAATTTCTTTGTTGTCTCCATGTCTACTGTTTATTCATTTTTTACTGTTTTCACCTTTGTTTTGTTTTTCATATTCAGAGTTTATCAGAAGACATTGAAAATTATCACACAACTATTGAAGAGATTAAATTAAGCGGTGAACAGTTATGTGAATCAGGTAGATGTAAGTAGTACAATGATTTATTTTTAACTAATGATATTTTCAGAAGGGGTTTTGTGGAGATTTTAGTAATTTCAATAGTTGAAACCATGAGTCAATTGAAGCTAGGCCACCATGGAAAACCTGGAAGCACTGGACAGCCGTCGCGTCCTAGTATGGAGTTCAACCAGGTCTGCTGTGAGATATCAGCTCACTGAAGACAATGGTGTACGGTGGCGCAGTTTCGCGGATTGGTTAAAGTCAGACGTTGACACCGTTGGATGGCGGCTCAGTGTTTTAATGGTTAGGCGCCTGACGCGAGACTGATAGGTCCTGGGTTCGAATCCCGCGAGGTGGGGTCGTGAATGCGCACTGTTAAGAAGTCCCATAATAGGATGAAACGGCCGTCCAGTGCTTCCAGGTTTTCCATGGTGCTCTAGCTTCAATTGACTCATGATCTCAACTGTTGAAATGAATAGTTTAATTGAATTCTTTTATATTATGTCTAGTAGAAACTACCTGACTTCTCAAAAATTAGCAGGTGAAGTGAATAGGAAGTTCATACTACTCTGTGTTTAAAATTTAACTCCTCTAACCACTTAGATTTTATCTACACATTAAGATACAAGGCATAAATTAAAATTGAATCTTTTAGAGTAAATAGATTGTGACCATTAGTAATAATTTTAATAAGAATAATAATGACAGTAGAATCCAGTACACACGTTTCCCTCTATTTGTGACTCGTTAGCTGGATGTACCTGCATTCCAGTGTTAATGTTTACACCCGAACTCAAATAAAATGGAATTTATCTATTCAACAAAGATGTTATTAGATGTAAAGATCAAAGTCATTAAGTAGTTTAAAATAAACTTATATGTTAGTATAAGCAAATTATGAGTAATTACCATCATTATAAACTTTATCCCATGTTTTCTTTCCACTATAGTTCTTGTAAGTGAAGATTCTATACAAAATCGATTAGTAAATCTAAGTGATATTTATGAAGAACTTCGATCAGATACAAAACGAAAATTGTTTATTTTAGAATCTGCTTTGCCTGTAGCGCAATCTTTAACATCCTCTGTGAATACGCTCAGTTCACGTTTGCTTAATGTTGAATCACGGCTTAATGGATTACTAGAAAACAATACAAAAGACGTTTCTTCAGCCCAATTAGAAAAGTCATTGATAGATCGATTAGAATATGAAATGATCAATGGACTAGAACCACAATATCAACAAGTTCATAGTCTTTGGAATCAATTAAAACAAATTTGTAAACCTATTGATCTGTTTATGAATCCTTCAACATTGACAACAACACATTTCCCTAATCATTCAGATGCTAGACTTGGACATGTAGAACAAATCGATAATGAATTAAGACGATATGATGAATTCAATGAAAAGGTTAGTTTAAATTAGTTTTATATTTTGCAATCCATTCTATCAAAGACGTTATAGAATTCATAAATGTAATATTGTTCGTCGTTCAAAATAGATACCACAGTAGAATGCAAGAGCTCATGAACATGATTTATTAAACATAACTTTCACCTCTAATTGACCCAGTAGCAGAAATATTGAAAACCAGAGAGCTATAAACATCTATGTCGTCTTACGTTGACATTGTCAAACATCACACATCTACGACCCTGCACAGAATGGAAATTATACGCTTCAGGTCTCGGGACAAGTACAAAGTGTTTAAGTCACTGACTTGGAATCTATTGGTCTAAATTTTGAAATTCAGTCAAATTTCACCATAGATATATTGTCACCTAACACTTTCATTTGGCTGATATCCCACTCACTACCAAGTTAAATTCATAAGCAATGATCTCTCACTAAGGAATTCATCGAAAAGCAACTCATTAGTGACCCCACGATCATTTCTCACTTTCAAATACGACTTAATATGATCGAGTCAAACAATAATGAATGTTCTACTTGGATGACATGTCCTAACCCGACTGTTGACTAACGAAAAAGAAAATAATATCAATGGTGAGGAATAGTACTTTGTAATGCGTACGAAGACGGACAAATGTGAAAATGCTAGGTTAGCTATCGGACATATAGTCGAAAAACTATTTAAACTAATGAGGTCAACATCAATTTTCCATGAATCTGTTGTTACCAAAATATCTTATAAGTAGCAAGTAGTATTCATCATTGTACTATGCGAAAGTCAGTGCATGTCATAAAATCTCATACTGTATCCTACTTGTTTATTCTATGTTGATTGATTTGTCTATTTTTATCTTTTATTTGTACATAGCTTACCGATTTAGCTAAAATTGTTGGTAGTAATCGTCAAAAAGCTAAACAATTAATGCATAAATTAGAAATCAAATCACAATGGTTAGATTTAGCGTTGAAACGTTTTGATCCGAAAATATCCACTGCACCATCATTAGACTGGGATAATTATTCTGATGAAAATCATTTTATAATTAATGAATCATTGGGAAAAATGCCAACTATGCATTCACTTGGTACTGAATTTCCTTATTTAGCTGTTCTACCATATCAACCTGTTATGTTAGATAAACTACATGAAAGAATAGAACAATTTCAAGGGAATTGGAAAAAATATCAAATTGATTTAACTCAATTATGCGATCAAATTCATGATATAATACAATCATCTGCATTATCAACAAGTTCTACTAATCAGAATAGTGCTATAAAATCATCATTATCATCATCGCCTATAAAAACAAACAAATCTTTCGTACCATTTACAACAGATAAATTTTATCATGAATTAAGTGATGCTGTGTCTAGTGTTTCAAAACAAATGATAACACTTGATAATCGGTTAAGTCAAACAGAAATTAAATTTGCTGAAGTTTATCCATTAGCTAAATGTTTTACAACTGATATGTATGAATTTCAAAACTGGCTTCAACATATTGAAGAAGCAAAAAATGAAATCGCTGACAATTTATCAGATTCCAGTGTTACAATTGATGATTTAGGAGGTAATCGTAAACGAATTGAAATGATTAAGGTAACTTCTAGTGTTTTAAATTGTAATATAACTGATTAATTTTGTTGAAAGACGAACTCGTTAGTTATCTGAAGTCAATGACTTTAAAAATATTAACAAAATTCCAAAATACTGATATATTATAGTCTAATCAAATCGAATTACTGAAATGAATAAGGATAATTTATGTACATGAAACCACTCAGCAAATCCCTTATGATTCATTTATTAACTGAAATGAAACTCATAAAATATTCTCTACTGTTCCATGATATTTTGAAATGTCGAACCACTAGACATTGTCAAATTGAAGCTTTTTGTACATGAAATCTATTTCACCAGGAATAAACTAGCAGAATTTAACATTATATGTATCATCACTTTAAATTGTATATATTTCCTCGGGTCTCTATTTTCCTATTGATTTCTTGAAGGCCTAATTTTATGTCATGAGTTAGCAAGCAGTGACCGTTTCCACAGTATAACTTATTACCTAAGTTGTTTAATTGGAGGGGAGCAATAAAAGAGTCACAGTTACACTGGTTTACTTCCTATAGGGTTGGAACTATCATTTGAAAAATATACTTAGCTACTAAAACTTAACTATCTATTCTTTAATTTTTAATTGTTATCGATGTTTTTTATAAAGATTGTTCAATGCGTTGTTGTTTCATCGTCATTGGATATACATGTGAATCTAGGCGTAATCCTATTTCCCTAATGATTGGTTTATAAGAAATTGTATGAAATATTTATTTTCAGTTCATGATATGATTAATCTATACTTTATGTTTATTGCTTATTTTGTAACAGACAAGTTTCGGATCACTGTTAAGTATAGGTTTTTAGGTTATTAAATCATTTCACTAAATATCATCAATAATTTGAGTAGGATAAGAGTATATCAGATATTTTTATAATTTAGAACTCTATTTATTTAGGGTTAAGAAATCTTGTTAAAATAAACACATCACTAACTACCTACATTACAGCATTCTATCCTATAAGTCTTATAATATGCATGTTACTACCTGGCTATATACATTGAAGTAAGTGTAAATGTAATAAGTTCGAAAAGAAAAATTCCTGAGAATGATAATTAGCTGTGTAAATTACTGAACCACATTTCTTGAAAATTGTTTCTTCATATTAACACAAGAAATACTAACTGTAAAAATATCACTGAACAATCAAAATATAGGAACTAATTTATTATCATCTAACATTCAATATAAAGTTCCTTAGACTAGTGGTTATATTGATCAATGATATATGATCAGCATTAAAGATCAAGCGAATATGATACACTTAACTGCTCAATGACTATTCAGTGTAAATAAGTATTTTCTTATATCTTCCTAATTCTTATCTTCAGAATTTAGATAATGAGATTGAACGTCAAAAATCTGTATTAGATAGAATTTTAAGAACAAGTGGACCATTATTATCTTTAATTGCTCCAAATGAAGCTAATAATGTTCGTTTGCAAGTTAAACAAATCTGTGATAATTATGCTAATTTACGTAAATTGATTAAAACTCGTGCAATCAAGGCAGAAGCCAATTTGAAACAATCAGATGAGGCAAGTTTGTGTATTAGTTTTGTTCTATGTTGTACATCTTCATCTACTTTTACTATACACAGTGAAGAAGAAAAAATATCTCTAATATTGTCTGAATTACATACGCCCTTGAATGATTTAGAAACGTTTCTGCTTTTTTTTTCTTAAAGTAATATGGTTGAAGAAAAATTAACCGTACGTTTTTTTCAGCTGAAGAACAACGGTTAATTACCTGGTAGAATTATAATAATATCTCATTTGGTAATATATCACTTCATAATCTCTTACGTTGTTTTAAAAATGATAAGTTGTAGTATAGATCTAGTGTTATATCTTTCTTTGTTCCTCAATGATATAATCTAGAATATTTTAAAATTGAATGGATAGATTTTAACTTAGACAATTACTACAACTAATAGTATTGATAATGATAATATAACTGTGTACTTCCTCAAAAGTATCATAATTTTCATGTTTCACAATTGTGTGGATATCTTTCCTGTAATATTTCAGTTTGTCGAGCAATTACATTCAATGTCAGATCTCTTTTCTGCTATATCAGAACAAGCTGTTAGACTAGGTGTTCCTCTGGAAGTATCTGGTACAACTGTTAAACCGTCCATATTATCTAATGTTCAAAATGAAAGTTCAAAACAGTTACTTGACCAGCATCATGCTTTAGATATGTTGGGCCGAATACATTCAATGACAAGTGTTCAACCAGATCATTTACAAGAACATATTAGTGGAACATCTGCTCTTATAGAAGCATTGGAATGTCGTTTACCGGAATTGGAAGCACTTACTATTAGTATTCGTGCTCAATTGGAATCGAAACCAACTGTCAAAGAGTCGACTACCACACGTGAACCAGGAACAGTTGAATTAATTGAATCGGTTGATTTAGAAGCAGGTTAGTATGATTGTTGTATTGTATTCTCCATAGCCCCTTCTTCAGTGTTACTCATGTTCTATAGATAAATTAACGTATTTTTTTTTCTCTCAAATAGACATTGGTTCACACAACATTCATCTGAAAGCACTACTGAAGAGTCAACTACCTGAACCAAAAAGGTGTCCAGTACTCCTGAATTTCAGTGATTGTCTAACTAAAGTCAGTCCATAATGTAAACAACAAACTGAACAACTTATTCACATTATTTATTGAATTAGTTCTTTGAAAATTTTGCTGAACTATGGGACTTTTCCTGAACATCGCATACATTTCAGAAGTATTTACTGTTTATTATATTAGGGTTTGAAGCACCGCTGAAGTCGGAGAACTCCAGTATTACTTACCGATTAGCAAGCTTAAAAATGCTGGGTGTTGTAGCTTCAAAAATTAAAAAGCTATTGACTTCCAGTAAAACACTATTCCTAGATGTACAGGATTATGTTGTAATTGTACGTCAGATATTACTCGGCAATAAAACTTGTTAAAATTTAAAGTTTGTTTATCGGTACAAGCCAAATTATTCTATTCAGTCAGGTTTAGTGGAAACTTCTGACTGTTCTACTATTTCTCTTTCTAAACTTACGCAACGTATTTATTTTCCAGGCCAACTGTATGCTTTACATAGTTCCAGTAAGCATTTATGGTGCATGTTTTGTATAATTTAGATAATTTTGTTTTCTGTTAGGATTTGTTTTAAGAAATCGTATATAAATTTATAGATATGCATATATTCTTTCTTAACGGTTATAGAGTTGAATGAAATGACTGCGACAGTCTATTATTCATGTAAAAGCATGCTTAATTGGTGATAGTAATTTTATTTAATGGTTAATAATTAAATGTAAGCACATGTTATTAACACAAAAATAACTATGTAAATATAATTTTCACATCATACTGCAGTTAGCTAGGAAACCATTGCAAATCAAGACGTATTAGATAACTGTTTTGTTCTAATTTAGAGCTCCTCATTGGCGTACACTAGTGACAAGGTATAGGATTGAACACAAACTATTTAGAGTTGCAGCGAGTAGATTAACATTGATCTGATGATTCACATTTTCAAATTTAGTAGGTTAGTGATATAATTTGATGGCTATCCGTTGTTACTAGTGACCTATTACTACATACATGTATATAATCTGAGTCGGAAGATGAGATGTTCCCGAAAATATTAGACCACTGTGGAAATCAACTTAAATTCTAAATTTTTACAAACTTAAAATTATAAGGTGTTAGTTTGTTGGCGTAGCCGACAGAAAAACAGTCAGAGGGAACTTTCACCTATTAGATAAGTGATGGATAGTGAATTTTCAGTGAATACAGTATATCGAAAAATAATACACAAATACGTCAAGTATGAATTTTAGTTACAAACACGAAATAGATGAACGTTGTTCCACAATTAAGCAAGACATCCAAAGTAAACTGAACTTCAAGGAATGAAGTTCGAAAAAGGAATACATTCTAAAAGAACAAAGAGATACTTTTACAAGTAAAAGATAAACAAAAATATATGAATAAACGCACAAGTGGATGGGATAGGTAGTTCATTGAGTCAAAAATACATCAAGTGTTCTCAAACTACTGAGGATTATTAAGTAGTACTGAGTTTACTAAAGCAACACGTGTATATCCTTTTAATCTGAAGTTTTTGATTTTTCACTATTGAGCATTCTGATTATTCCAGTCATTATTCTCGACAGAGGTCATTTATGTCATTTTGTACATGATCGTTTTTCTTTTTGAAATAAGTAGTCGTTTTCTTATATCTATCCAGTCTGTTTATATGTATCGAGGTTTATCAACATATAATCACTATTTTGTTCTCGTTATTTCTAAACCAATTTATAAATGTTGTTCAGTTTTAGAATTTTCCGTAATCAATCCTTTTAACTATTCAATTGTAACATATTTCTCATCCCTACGTTCAATTAAAGTGTCTGCATGTTAAATGTACTGATTACTTATCGATACCTTATAATTTCAATGGATGGGGATTTTATTTTGTTTTACTTTATTATTCGTTGTAATTTTTCCTTTATTAACATTTTTGTTTTTGTACTGAAATTCTTTTAAAAGAATACTTTTTTATGTTTATGCACCCTTTCATTTTATAAATATGTACATGTGAATGTGTTTGTGTGTATATATTTGTTATACACGATTAGTTAGATAGTCAGTATGGCATCGTGGAGATTGTTCAATTTCCTTGAAATTATGAATTGATCTAAGTTGGATCAACACTGAAAACCTAGAGAAGTACCATACTGGTATAAAACAGCCGTACAGTTCTTCCAGATTTTCAATAGTAGTCTAATTTAGATCGGCTCATGATTTAAATGTAGTTAAACAGTGTTCTCTAGTCCTTAATTGACTCCAGTTAAATAAAGACGAATAGAATATAAGATCTTTTTACTTCGTATACGTGCACTTACTCAGACGCATTAGTAATTACAGTATAAAATAAGTTAAATACAAAGTGTGTTCAGGATACATATATTTCATACATCCGGACATTAAGAATTAGACAAACAATGAGAGATGTGGTGAATAGGTTGATCATTGGAGTTGATAACATACACTAATTTTTTATACCCAATCTAAGAAATACAAGTAAATAAATAGACACACACGTACTAGTATGCACACGTATAAATATGCTCAAGATAAGTAAATAATAAGTAACTAACCTGAATATAAGGTGTACAGAATACTCAACGACTCGTCTGTCCACAAACTGGAATAAACTTATATAGGAGTTATTGTAGAGTCGCTAGAATTGTCTGGTATATTCATGAGAACGAATAAATAATATAAGTCGAATTTATCCCGGTCATGCACTAGTATTTGTAGTTTCATGCTGTTGCTATTTTACTGTCGTCGTCTTCGTTATTTCTGTTGTTGTTTCCCTTGCCATTCAAAACATCAATACTTTGATCACAACTTCTCTCAACTAATGAGCCTCAAATAAGACGAAAAAGGCATAGTTAGTTTCTATCTAAACCAGTGACAATATACTTCAGTTCGACTTTAAAAAATGAACAATCACTTATAACTTTATATCATCACACTAATGCCGCGATTATCATGAAAATTTAGCTAGTTGAAAAGAGTATAAAACTATTTTAATAGAAGATTACCTGAGTTTATATTATTTTGAAGCATAGAATGTAGCCACTCCAACGCTTCATTACATTCGATGGCATGTCAGTTGACTTTCGTCTTTGATGAAAATTGAAATGAATGCTACCATCATTATTCATATAAATTAGTATTGAAAGAGAGGAATAATTATTATGTGGTGTGTGCTACTGATGTCGACAGATATAAGTAGTATGTATTACCAACCGAAAGTGGGACGCCTGACGTCAGAAGATTAAGAAGATCGAAGAGGAGAGATCGAGAACAGAAATCGATTGGTGTGGAAATAAAGGAAAAATAAATTCCGAGACAATTAATGGAAATTTTGCAAAGAAGGTATTTATTATGTGGTTCTCAGATTTTATTAAGAGATTGTGTAATTTCATGCTCTAATACATCTAGTCATCACCGTTTGTGTTCTTGTTGACCACGATAGCTTCTGTAAGATTTATAAATGATTCCTCAAAATCATTAAATAACTTATATTTGTAATATGTGTATCTTTCTGAAACTGTTATGTATATAGTTTTAGGTCAACTAGTCTCAAAAATTCATTACCACATATTAAGAAAAATTCTAATATTTATAGTTTTTTTTTTTCTAATAAGATTCATAGAGTTTTCTTTACTCTACTTCTTATTATTTATCATTACTATTTATTAGTTTTGAAAAATGCTGAAAAACTTCAAACAGATTGGATACAATTACATAACAAATTAAATTCACGTGTAATTACACTACAATCAGCTTACAAAACATCATCAGAACAATTTTGGCCAATTATTTCAGATCTAAGAAATAGATTAGATAAAATTAAAGAATCATTAAATATTATCGGATCAGGTTGTAGTTTAAATGATCCGTGTATTCGACGTGATCCACTTGATTCAAATAGTTATAAAGAACAATGTAAAGATTTATTTGAATTAAGAGAAGAATTGAATGATATAAGTCAACAATTGAATGAATCCTATAAAGCTGGTCAGAAATTGATTAATTTAATTAATGGACAAATGACTGACAATTCAATACCATCATCGCTATCACAAACATCACTAATGCCAACAATAATGACTGATAGCTTTAGTTTAAGACGAGATGAAGAACAAGCTATACGTAATGAAGTTGATTATGCTTTGCATGGCTTAAAAGTATCACAAGAACATCTTGTTGATAAATGTGAATGTTTAATTAAACAACTCAATGAACGTGAATTATGTGCCTCACAGTTTAAGGTAGGTCAATGAATAATTCTTTTTTTTTAAAGAAGTGATCATATTTAGTCTATATTGATTTGTTAAACTCTCCTCAATATTCATTATATGTGAAAATTATATTTGAAATAATCTCAGTGACTGAAATTTTAATAATTCCAACGTTTCGTCCAGCAAACTTGTCTGGACTTCTTTAGGATAACACTCAAAATCGTCAAAGAAATATGTAGCGTTTTAAAGAGAACTGCGCGTTTTAATAATCAAATCAGATCAAATCTATACTGTGTTAATCCAATCATATTTAGATGCTGACTTTAGTAAAAAGGATAACATTGGTCAGTTAAATGCGAATTATGTGAAAAGTTCACGATGTGAAAATAAATAACTGAATGAATTGTGTGTATGTGAGTGTTTGTTTTCTGTGTAAGTTTGAGTTATTAATAGTAGATATTCTGTGTTAACTTGTTTTTATATGAAGGAAAGATAAAAGTGCAAGTTGAAGGTTGAAAAATCATTTTCTGAATCATCGATGTGCCTATAAAATGAAAATTATCAAATACACAATTATCAGTTTAAGGGTTGTGGAGATTGTTAAATTTTTGATTGAAATCATGAGTCAATTGAAGCTAGACCACCATCAGAAACCTGGAAGCACTGGACGGTCGTTTCGTCCTATTGCGGGACTCCTCAGCAGTGCGCATCCACGATCCCGCACCTCGCGAGATCCGAACCCGGGACCCATCAGTCTCGCGCCAAGCGCTTAACCAACTAGACCACTGAGCCGGCATCTAATGGCGTTAATGTCTAACCTCAACCAATCCTCGAAATTGCGCGACCATTCTCGGAGTTCTGGTGAGAAGCCGTGACCAGTGGAGTTAATCCGCGTCAGGTGGAAACAGCTTGCTGCCCCAGTACAATGGCAGATGGTCGCGCCATCTCGTGGATTGGTTGATGTTAGACATTAACGCCATTAGATGCCGGCCCAGTGGTTTAGTTTGTTAAGCGCCTGGCGCGAGACTGATAGGCTTTGAGTTCGAATCCCGCGGGGTGCGGTATCGTGGACGCGCACTGCTGAGGAGTCCCATAATATAACGGAACGGCCGTCCAGTGCTTCCAGGTTTTCCATGGTGGTCTAGCTTCAATTGACTCATAATTTCAGTCAAATACACAATTGTATTGTTAAAATAACCCACAATAACTTCAGTCAAAATAACAATGCATGTAAAATAAACAGGTTGGATAGAGAAAAGATCCAATTACTTGTTAACGAATATTTGCCATGTAGTTGAATACCATCCTTTCTGTTCATATTGTTCTTATTCGCTCATATATACAGTGCTTCTGTTGTCAATCTTTCCTTATGAGTGTTAAAACCTTTCTGAAGTATTCTTGTCCCTTCAAAATTGATCTTGTGTCATGTTTCCAACGCTATCGCCGACTTATTCTCAAGTTTCTTTAGGTCAAACGAGGATTTGAGAACACTTTTCAAACATTGTTTGTGTTCCTTCAACCTCACATTCAATTGTCTTGAAGACTATGAAACTCATTTAGTCACTTTCTCAACATAGCCTGTAAACTTCTATCGTCAGCTTATTACTTACATAATAGACATATTTGTGCTAATTAGCTTGGTTTCATCAATCTTCTGAATACAATACTCTGACTGATGATTTTCATGTATGATGCGCAGTATTCAAAACACATCCTTGTCAAAGTTTTCAATTGTTGTGAAGAACGACCATAACATTTCAAGCCCTCTAACTGCAGATACTTTAAATTATGATTTCATGGTCATACCTTACAGCTAATTCTTTGTGCATCTCGTTAGGAAATTATTATTTTATTTTTATTTGAACACATATATATTGGTACAGGAGTGCGCCAAATATATATGCGCCACACAATTTCAGTTCATTAATTGCGTGTGGGCTGCGATGCTTCCCGGGTGCCCAGACCGAAGCAGGTGGTTATCTTAGGGGGCCACTCCCCGAGCCTTTGACCTAAAGGTCTAACCCACATGGCAGTGGAGCATCGTAAGGAGATGCAGTCCCATGGAAGCCGGTGACCAACAATTGGTTCATACGCCATTTGTCCCCGCAGGATACTGGAGCCCATGTGCACCATTGATTTGGAATCCGGTTAAAGCGCCGGACATTCGCTTTTCGTCCTTTCATTTTCGTAAACAACACCCCCGCCACGAGAAGGCAGTGGGTAGGACTTCCCTGGCAGAGGCTGTATACGCGTGGCCGTGTGAGAGTATTTCGAGTGGGAGGGCGAACCCACCCCGCTCTCGGCCATACCAGGGCATTTGGGGGCCTGAAGCATCAACCAAACTCTGTTGAAAATCTGCATAAAAACACATTATTCTTGCTAACATTCATTTCTTAGTTCCAGTGCTAAAATTATTCATCACCTATTTCCTATAATAGTCGACGGCCTATGCTCCTCCACGAGGGGTAACAGGTGTAAGTAAGTGTTTTCTATAATATATTTGTTAAGTGCTAATGAGTAGAAAATTAAATTTCTGACGTTCCGTGATGTAGTATAGCTCAAATCTTCATAGAATAACAATAATAAGCAAAAAATTAAATTAACACAACTTTAAGTAGTACAAAGAAAGCAAAACAGAATATTTCTAGTACAGTCAACATTGAATATGTTTGATCAAGTTATTTTGATCATGGTTATTCTATTTGGGATCTAGCTGTGTGTATTTGTGTGTATTAGTGAGTGTGGAAAATGTTATATTTGTATGTTTGTGTGTTTGTTTATGATGTTAGATGTGAATAGGATTAATTGTATTGATAAATGGTTCATAAAGGATGGATCGTTAAGCGCGGTTTCGTTTAACGAAATTTGAAATACTTCAGCCAATCGCATTTCCTTATAATTAGAAAACGTTTTTTTGAATTATCTTGATATAATTAATATCGAGTTGAGGGTTTTTAAAGATAGAATGTATTGATAGTGCTCAATTAATTTGTAGAAATTGTAGTTTTGCAAGATTATTTGGAGGTCTCTTGTATAGATTAAATGTTATTTGGCACGAGTCACGAATTCAAACTCCAGACTAAACAATATCTTACAGTCTACACATCCTTGTCCGTAGACACAATCGTAACTACATTAAAAAACATAACAATTTGAGTGCCCTCTACAATTTATTGACAGAACATAAAAATGAGGTCTCCTAAAGTTATGGGTCCAAATGGTGTAACTCTTCGAAGGTTTCTTCACAATTGTTACTACCCCCTATGAGTACCAGTCCGTGTCTTAAAAAGTCGGTACTTTCAGCAATAAAACTTAAAGCAAATCCTATTTACCTTGGCTCATGTAAATAATCATATATATGAACTACATCCACACAAAGTTTCCATCTCATAAAAGTCTTAATTATTATAACTTACCATCATATTATACATTCGATTCAAGTGTTTCACTTGAATTTTACTGGATTAATAAGTCTATGCACAACAGATACACTCCAAATTTCATTGTATATTCGTAGTTACTTAAGTGTTAATAAAGTAGTATATGTCAAATAGGGGAAAATACTCGGATGATGCAAGCATCGTGTATATATATGCCTTTTTCCCAATCTTCTTTCTTTTTATTCTAGTCTGATTTAATAAATTTAATAAAATGGTTGACGGAGCAGGAAAGTGTATGGGATAATTTTCAGCCTATATCAAATAATGTTGATATTGTTACGAAACAATTAAATGAAATTGTTCAGTGGAATGATAATTTAATGAATAAACATTCAGAAGTAGAAGCATTAAATTGGTTAGCTGGAAAATTGATGTCTAATACAGATAATGAACGTTTTACTTTGGATGATACAAGTAAGAAAAATCAATTAACAATTTTACTTATGACTAATTCAGACCATGTGCTTTGTTGTCTTTTAAATAAGTGGTTTCCTATGTACTATTTAAACTTGTATTCATTTAATGTCGGTTATTTATTTACTCCGAAGAAGTGGCTTACATTGAGTCACGAGACGTCAGAAATACGATTTTTTATTCATTGGGATATAACAAAAATATGTCTATCAATAAGTGGTTTTGTTGGGGAAATCCGTAGTATTAATCAAATCTTTTCTACTATTAAAGGTAAATGATACAACACCATTGTGCATTACTTTTATTAAGTTTGCAAAGTAACAAAACGAAATGTCAGAAGCATATTCACAACCATAAAATAATCAGTATTATATTATGAAGAGGATGACCAACGATATTTAGAGCCCTCTTGTGGGGATCGGTAATATGTCAAGCGCACATAGGTTATTCTAGCCTCTGGACAAACCAATCTATTCATTCTCTTCAAGCCACATTTTTACCCTGTCACTTATTGGCTTAGTAACCCTGGCTATTTTCTATATGATCGTATGTGTGTGCATTTATTATCTTACTCATCACATGTCTGTAGCTTATTTTTTGTTTAACTATAAATATAGATTCACACTTGCTTAAATCGAGTTAGCTCACATTCCTTCTCTGATCGGTTTCGCTTTGCTCTTTCCTCTTCACTTCCTTCATTCAGTCTGATTGTCCGTTCAGATCAACGATTGTGTGAAATATATGTATTCAAGCTTCATTCTCGTATTCGTGTTATTTAATTCCGTTATTCACTAATTTGAGTTAAGTCGATGGTCATATACGAGGGTAGCCGGGATGCATAATTCAATAACAATCATTCATACGATCGAACTGGAGTCATATACAGGGCCACCACTAATGTAGTCAACCCGTCAACAACAATCGCTCGTTCGATCCAATCGGCGTCAAAATAAAGGACCTCACAAAACTCTATATTTTCTGATCAAACCGTAATCAGAATGTACTCTAGCTTTTTTCGGAACCAGTAGTTTTGTTGGTTTCTGGGGTCACTTTATGAATAATTTGATAACCGTTCGACTTATTACTTTATCGCTGCAGATTGAGTGTTCCATAATCCTTTATATATAACTATTTTATTGTTTGTAATCCGATGTAATGCAAACAGCATATTACCAATAGCATTGTCCACATCACTGACTTTCCTTGAAGTACGATCAAGTCTCTTTCGTCAAGATCTTTTGGTGGCCCGTGATCTGACTCCAATTAGATCGTATGACCGATTGTTATCGACTTATATATGTAGCCGATCCTCGCATTTAATTATCGACTTAACTCGTGTTAGTGAAATACGAGAATGAATTTTTGAATTCGCATATTTTGTACAATCATTGATCGGAAAGCGAAGGTCAGTGAGTCAACTCACACACGTACGCTTAAATAACAAAAGTCAAGGTTGATAAACAAATAAGTCACAGGGTAAAAATGTGGCTTGAGGAAAATAAATAGATTGGTCTGTCCAAAGGCTAGAATAACCTGTGTGCTTGACATAGTACCAGCCCCTACAATCTATCCTTTCCATTCTTCTGTCCACCTTGTTGGTAATTTGCGGAGTATTATTCCGTTATTGTTTGATTAATGTGATAATTGTATGACTAGTGTTGGAGATGGTTGGGAGAAAGTTAGGGGCAGCCAAACCAAAACGTGGCATCAGTGCTTGAAGTTACTAACGTCTGGTCTGAGCCATATTGGTAGATGCAGACTACTTGGTTGGGGTCCGCGTGACTGTCGTAACCAATGGTTGGAGACCCTGAGTGACATGGCTCAGAATCTATCACAATAGCGTAAGTGTATACACTCTCTGTCTTCCCCTAAACTAAGAGATTAAAATCACTTCATATCTTTCTTTTTACGAACTAATTCTTTCTTCCTGTACTATATCCTTATATGCAATCTTCCTTTTATATATTACCACCATTGACTTAACTACTTTTATGAATCCGGTGTTCATCTTGTTGTGCTAATGAGGTATGGCAACTTGGACCGATGTATATATATGCCTGGTCCTACGTTGTAGCTTACTGACTGACCGATAGTTGTATGAAATTTGTACTCGGAAGTGAATTAGCGATTTATACACTTTATATCCAATAAATTACTATGCACATTACATGCTCATTACATTTTATTCCATTTTACTGATTTTTTTACAGGCGATGACGGGACATTTCCAGTACAAAATACTACATCATTACAATCTGATCTAACTGTAGCTAATCGACGATGGGACAATTTATTAGATTCCGGCAATAGTAGACGTCATCGTTTACAAACTGTTCTACTTGGTTTAGGTGAATTTGAAAGTGCTATTGATGGATTAATTAAATGGATTGATCAAATGCAAACAGCTGTAGATCAAATACCTATACGTCGGGCAAATATTCGAGGATTAGAAGCTGATTTAGCACGCATTAAAGTAAGTCATTTGTTTCTTGGGTTCGATAACCTTTTTGTAGTTAATATTTCACCATTCTTTTATTTATTTTGTTATATTGATAGTATGATGAACGAATGGGATAGAAACGTTAGTGCTATAAATCTTCTAAGCCTATATTAATTATAGTGAAGTGTTCATGGCTTGAAAATCATTTTAATTTCCTTAGTCAGTAGTGACGTTAATTCTCATCAACACTTTATTTAACTACTATTTATACCAATCTCTTTTTGAAAACAAAACTGCTTCTTTATGACGGATGGGTTATTACACTACTTGATACGCGTTGGTAATACAAATATCTAGTTAACAGTTCCTATTAATTCATTTTTTGTAAAAAAAAATGGATATTACTGGAACATACGTATTGCCCAAACAATTTGCTTAACTTAGAAAATGTCTTCTGTAATTCATGCATATTTCTCAAATCATTCTTGAATACCTAAATTCAGCAAACTTTCTTTATGTTTTACAATTAAAAATAAAACTAGCCATTTGATCATTCAGACTGTTTTGATGATCAACAAGATTATAATACACGAATTAGAAATGAATTATGGTGACAATGATTATACAAATATCTTACAATTACCTATATAGTTCATTGTAATGTAAAGTGTGACAAGAAACTATAAAAAATATTTGCCCATTTTATTTTCTAAATTTATTATAGTAGAAATATCCAAATTACTCTTGAATATTATAAACAGGAATTTCTCAAAAGATACAGGACTTAATAATATATATCTTAATATTTTAAATGTAGAATCTCTATACAGTAATATGCGACTGTGGTAAAAAGAAATCCACATTTCACAATTCATTGATCACTGGGTGGCGATCAATGTCATGCGTGTCTAGTCCTTATTAGTGTAGATCGAATGATATCGACCATGTTGCAATGTGGCCACCAGTCTAGGTGACTCGACATTGCGGGCACTATATATTGAGATTAGATGGTGGTTGGATAGCTCAGTGGTAACGTCTCTGACTGTGAAGCTGGGTGACACGAGATCGAATCCGCCAGGGAGCACCAGTTCCCTCAAGATTACAGGTACACCTTGCTGACGAGTGCCAAGTAGCACGAAACCCGGATCCAGGGTTTCCTGTTGACTACTTCCAACCACCATCTAAATCCCACATTTTTAATATCGTCTTAATCTGGCCAAATAACTGATTCTACCATCTAAGTTGGAATTTCCTGAATGTTTAGTCCACCATTAAAATTCAATATGAACCTGTGTGAACGAACGGTTGATGATACTAACTTTTAATAGCAGAAATGACTGGATTTTTTCAAGTGTTATGATTTTATTAGGCTTTTGAAATGAACGAATTCAAACTCATAATACTATTGAGTAGCCTTTTTGTGTAAAAATTTTCGTGTTAAGAGAAGTATATACCAGAGTTAATGGAAAAGTTTCAAAATACTTCTAAGGCACAAGGTTCGTAAAGTGAGACAATACTAAGAAGCATAAGGTTGCGATTCCAATATTCCTCATTAGTTTAATCTACAGATTTAGCATCTCTATTTCTAAATACTTAAGTTTATAATTCAGTTAAAAACCAGTTAGAATTTCTGATTTTGTGAGAAATGTGTTTTTGACTATTTAATTTTGATTGAATGTCTTTTAACTTCAAATAACTCATCATTTCTCACATTTTTCCCATTTCCTATCTTTTTTCATATTATTTTGTTTATTATGTGTGATAATCACTTGGATGTTGCATAATTTACTCTATGTGGGATGTGGTGTTAATGTGTACCTATTTCTCTGTGTGTTCATGTATATTATTTTATGTTTCATGTGGTTGTGGACATAAAATTGGTTTGAATAATAATCACAATTATTATTTTGGCCATAACTACTCATACTTAAACAGTTATTTGTCAAACTTATCACACGCTATCAGTACAATGTTATGGTCCTAAATCGTATTGATACTGAAAATGGAGATGAAGTAATGAGTTTTGAATGTGCCATATTCATTTACTAGTTTCGTAGACTTATAAGCTACTCCATACGCTTGTTACATAAATCTTGGATTATAAACAACCCCCTGAAAAGTTTTTGAGTATATCTACACTACTTACAAGTAGCTATATTTATTGAGCCTACTTTAAGTGCAAAGAAAAGATCTTTTCTCTCAAATTAATTAACAAGGGATGCTGTTAGCAAATTGTGAAACACTATTCCATACTTTCAAAATACCAAGACTGTTTTCAGTACTCATTTATTCACACACAAGTAGATTATAAGTTATACAGCATAATATCTGTTTAGAATTCAGAAATGCAAATCTGATTTACAATAATACAGAACGTATAGGAACTCGCTAAGAAATTGGATTACGTTGTTATGGTCTATTAGTCAATATCCTTTGGGGTCAGATATTCTTCTAGAAGCTGACGTATGCTCTATATGTGTTAACTAAATATTCTTTACTTTAAAATATGTATTTGCTAATATAATGTGATGTTATTTTAACTCTTCTCAACATCATATTGTATAACTTCTTTATAAGTAGGACAACACTGAATGATGTCCATGAAAGGTCAACATAAAAAAATATCTAAGCATAAAAGCTTCTAGAAGAGTAATTCATTTGGTAATGTAATTAACTGACTAATAATTCAGTATACTTTAGTTATGAAATAATAATGTCTAATCACAGCATTCGCTTTAGTGCCTGTTGTTGACTGCATAACGATCGAATGACCTTGACGTTATTGAAACATATCTTACTCAATTTCGTATATGTTATAACGACAATTCCCGCTAATAATAACACGGATATAAAAATTCAAATACGAATGTTTCGGATCTCTGTATTTCATATATTCGGGAGATAGACGAAGAGATAAGAAGTGGAGAAAACAGATCTACTTAAAATATTACTCGTTATAAACGTAAACATAACAGCAAATAATTCATGATGCAATAAGGAGACAGGCATTTGATGAAGAAATAAGAGTACAGATATATACGAGCATACATGAGATGTATAGGTATAGATTTACAAGGAAATGAATCTATGAAGTAGTGGTACTACAAGTCATAATCTCCTATGAAGACAATAGAGTTACTAAGAAGGCGAAAATGACCCAGTAGTCAAATAATATCTGAGTTAATAAAGCCTGTTCAGAAGTAGGGTTAAATCATACGGGTGTTTAATAACATAGAAGCTGTTAAAATACCATAAACCCTACTAAACTTATTTAACTATAGTTACTAAAATATAACGTTTCTGTATGTGAGTTTGTGGAAATTGTAGTAATTTAATGGTTGAATTCATGAGTCGATTTAAGCTAGACTACCATGGAAATCCTGGAAGAACTGGACGGACGTTTCGCTCTAGTATGGAACTCCTCAGCAGTGCGCATCCACGATCCCGCACGCACACCACTGAAGAGTCCCATACAAATGGGGAAATATCCTTCCAGGTTTTCCATGGAGGTCAGGCTTAAATCGACTAATGAATTCAGCCATTAAAGTTTCTGTATGTGTAGAATGTTTTAGCCTGAAAATCTAAAGATGATCAATAGTATGCACTTGATCAACTTTTCGTTCTTATTTACATTCATCAACTAAGTATATTTTTAGTCTTACTCAGTTATTACGATCTCAGTTTACAATGCTAACAACTTAAAATGTTTTCACTGCAGAAGTTAAAGTAACTAAGTCTGAATTTTTGCCTATTAATCAATGCTTAATATTATGAGTTATGTAGTTTTATAATTTTCTTTGTTAATTATTTTTCTCTCTTACTTTGTCACTAAGGTAATTCATCACAATATTAACAGTCATCAATTAGCTGTTGTAAGAATAGAAGAACAAGCAAGGAAATTAGAACGTGCTGATTGCAACAAAATCGATAAACCCTCTGGAGTAGATACTGATAAAGATGTCAAAAAGAAAATCACAGACTTCAGATTTTAAAACATCAGATATCCGAGATAAATTATTCAAATGAATAAAGCATGGGAACATTTGAAACTGAGCGTACGCAATAAACAAGCAGCATTAGAAGAAGCATTGAGTGAGGTATGATGATCTGTACAGATAGTTTTTTTAAATAACCTGTTTCACTCAAAGCAGTAACTGTTTTATGACTAATTCATATTAGTTTAAGTAAAAGAGAATTAAAATAACCCATAGTGTCATTGAATAAGAAAAAGAGAATTATAACTAATGTACATTCCACGTTGTCTATAATTGATGACACTTTATCTTGGAAGTAAATTGTTGGAAAATATCACAAGCTACGTTTTCATTATTTCAACGATGACAAAATAAAGATGAGTAGGAGACACAACTTTTAATTGCATAGTAGAAGCCGGAAGAAGGGAATGAATTAAAATGCAGTAAATTTGACCTTACCAATTAACTGCGTGGAACAAACATGTTAAATATCTTCCGGTACAATTTTTCCAGTTTTCTTACAGACATCAATATTTCAAATGATCTCAAATCTTTTTATTTTGTAGACCTTTAATTTTCATGGTCAACTGGATCAACTTATACGTCGCACTCGACAGTTAAAAAGTCGAATGCCCCCACCAGGTGCACGCATTATGGGTGGTTTACCAGATAGTGCACGTGAACAGTTACGTCGCTTCATGGAAGTTTATGATGAACTTGTAAAAATTGGATCAGAGGTAAATAATGTATTTCAACTATTTGTCATATGCTTATTGTAGACAGTAGTAATTACTTCATTTTATTTGTAGTGGCTTTGCTTCGTTAATCAATCACCGTTATTATATAAATCTCACGGTGTTTGAAATCAGAAGGCAATAAGAAGTGGCAACTATAGATTATTAGCGTATAGCACGAATAACAAAGCTTTAAGCACATCGAGTGAATTTGGGGCAGGCTGGAGAATTTGTATGTGAGCAAATACATACAGAGGCAAATTTATAGTCAAATCGAATAAGTGCACAGCTAGGCAAGGCAAAGGCTTATATATATATATATATCATCGGGCGATATTTAAGCTAACAACATTTAAGCTAAAGAGTGATGTGCGTAGGCTGTCATATGATCAAGAATACATGTTTATACAGATATAATGGTGATCATAGTAGTACAAAGAAGTATGCGAATTGTTATTGTTCTAATAACATTGTCTGTTAAGTTAATAAAAGGGATTAACCGAAATTAATTGGTAGGGTAGTTGCTATATGTTTATGCATGCTTAAGTTAACTCGTGCTTTATTATTCTTTTTCCCTACGTAAACAGCTTGATGAACTGCGTCGAAATTCAGCTGCATTGTTAGTTAATCAGTCAGCAGCAGAGTCATGTAATCAATTAACTACTAATCTTGAACGTTTCTGTGACCATTATGCTCAGTTGTTAAAACATGCTCAAGATATTCGTGACCGTATGGAATTAGGTTTAAAACAAGTCGAAGAATTACATGATCATTTATCACAAATGATGCAATGGCTTACACAAATGGAACGTACTATACTACAACAGAAACCAGTCAGTCGTATTGTAGCTCGCCTTTTTCAATTAATACGTGATCACACTGAATTACGTAAAGAAATTACTGGACATCGTGATGCTTTAATTAATTTAGATCGTTTAGCAAGTCAAATACAATGTCAATCACAAAAACAAGATGTAATATTGGTAAAAAATCTTTTATCTAGTATTCATACTAGATGGGAGCAATTAGTTTCACGTAGTGCAGAACGTACACGTCAACTTAACACTGGTCTGAAGGTTAGTTTGTTGTTCTCCATTTTCTTTCAAAATACCATGGTAATTCTTTCATTTTCTGAATAGTCTATTCCCTGTAAAAATCGTTTTGTCTACTGCATATTGTTTCTTTGCAAATGAATGGATGATAGTCAGTACGGTAAATATATCTTGACAAATATAAAGGAGTATTTTGTTTACGTGATCATTTTAGCTATCCAATATGAAAATAAAAGACAATGAGTTTTCTTAGTCGTCTGAATGAGTACTCTCCTTCTTCTTATGTAAAACATGCCCCGGTTTTTTTCTAGATAGTGTTCTATGTGCCTTACTATCTCACATCACATGTTCACTCTTCCTCTTCATTTACGCGCCCAACCTGAAACTCAACAAATTACAATGTGTTGTTTAGTTCCTCATCTTTGGCAATTTTGTTGGCACGTATGCACATTGTTTAGGGGACTTGACTTCCATGGTTTATTCACCAGAATTGAAATTCTCTTGATATACTTTGATCTAGACAGTCCTCTTAGTATTACTGATTCCCAAATAGAAGTGCTTTTCAAAGTTGAATACATGAACACGTTTATTTCCGACCTTAAATTGCTTTTCGCTGACTGAATCACTCTGTGTTCACGTCACGTAAACTTGTAAAAATTCTACTGTTTAAGTAGTATTGAAAGTGCTGTAGAGATTGATGAGTGATTCTTAACTGTGGGATTCTTTATGTAGCTAATTGGCTTTTTATAGAGTGAAATACAACTAAGAAAACGTAGATAATTAACCGGAATTAATAATAACAGCAAATGACAGTTTGAACTATTCGACCTTCTTGAACAGAAAGAAAAGAATGGATCCAAGTATTGGCAAAAATAATGAGTTGACTAACTGTTATATAAAAGCATCTTAAAGTTTAAATGTGCTGGTACGTTTTAGATTGACTGGCTACTTTTGCTCATAATGCTGGAACACTTAAGTAACGGACGAATGATTTGATATTTTACTTAAAGGTGATATGATCTTTTCGATTAAATTTTAGGAGGCCAGTAACTTTCTGGATAACTGGACATCGTTAACAGATTGGTTAAAGGAAAACTTAGCTTCATTGGAAGAAGATGGTGATCGTGTCGCTACAAGACCTGAGAAAGTCGCTTATCAATTAGCATTACATCGTGAATTACAGCGAGCATTAAGCACACGTACTGTGGCTTATGATGGAGTGCGTCGTTACGCTAGACAACTACGTGATAGAGCACCAGTATGTGATCATGATGAATTAGATGATATGGTCAGTGAATTAAAGCATTTATGGCAAGCAGTGTGTACGAAAGCCTTAGCGAGGTAATTTCATAATCTCTAACCTTCTATTAAATATCATTTATAACTAAATCTGAAATTCATACTTTATTCATGAATTCGTATGAACTTATTCGTATCGTCATTCTTTATAAACTAGTTTTTAACAAGTAATGAATATGATCTAATACAAAATTTCTCATTCATGATTTATGCATTCATTATGATTGTTATATTCACTGTCAATGTTTGAAACTAGTTTCAGCAGTGTTCGATCTTCTACTCTCTGGAGGAACTAGAGAATTGGAGTTGAAAGAACTTGACTAGACAGCTAAAAAAATAAGGTGCTGACAAGTGTATGTCATCCGTTTACATAGAATGCAAGAACTGCACTCTATAAATAAAATGAAACTGAGATCTATTTAGCTGCAAGGCGTAGAAGTTTTGTTAATGGAGGACCGGGTCAGTTGTCCGATGACCACGTTTTTGAGCTTAGTTGTCGTCAGTAAAAAATCAGTCTACCGGTCATGATCATCTCAAATAGTCTATGTAACTATTCATTGCTTTAATCTTCGCGATATGGTATTACAGCAACAATTATTACAAGGAAATCCAAAAATGAAAGGTCATATATGTTGATTAACTAAGGCGAGAGAAAGAATCAAGTTTAATAATAACCTTTTATAATTTAATAGAAACATGATAAATTTAGAATGGTTCAGTAATCTTTGAGACTTAACAGTTCATATTCTTTGAAACAAACGGCACATACACAGTGAGTTGATTAGTAGAAATTTGCTTACTTTGAAGATACTTTAAAATGCACACAACTGTGGGTTACCGAACAGTTTTTTTTCGTTTAACCACTTTGAAGCAAATACAGTTTTCACTTTTATGGTACATCTATTGATTTTTCGATGTAAAATTACTGTAATTTATGGGTAAGTAGTGCTTTTCCTAAACGGTTGTTTGGGCCCATCAAGCTTGTCCAATTTGTTTTTCGTATAAATTTTAACCAAGTTGTTAAAAGCTCATAATAAACTTAATAATGCTAAGAGTATCGATTTAGAATTTTCGGAATAAAGATATTGACTATTTTAGGTTTAGACAATAATCTCACGAGCCACTTAATAGACGTATTTTTGTAATATCAATCACAAACTGACTTGTGACGTGTGGTGTCCGAAATCTGATACTGATACAGAATATGCGATTTGCTGACTACCCCCCTCCAACTGACTACTTGAGCGAGAACACACGAGTGATCGAGAAAGTGTATTGGAATACCGAGTGAAATACCCAACTACTCATTCCTATATATACCACTCTATCCTTAGAAGATTGACCCATTGACCCCACCTAAATGCATTTGACCTTTAGGTCACTTTCGGTTACCATCGTGTGACCTTTTCTCCACTTCTGATTGGCTCTCTATTTAACTGACCCTAGTCAGATGTTTATTGAAAGTCGAGGATCACTGAACAGCCGTTTCGTCTTATTATGGAAGTGCACACCACGAATCCAACTGAAATCCAACCCAAAATCTTCAGGCCTCGTGGCAGATGGTTAACTTACAGAGCACTGAGTTGGTATCCAGTAGTTTGAATTAATAACTTCAATCAATTCATGATATTTTTGCAATCACTATCCGCTGCTATTGATGAGTAAATACCTCGCTACTAACATGGTCGTATTCTCACTAGAACTCCTGGGTTTAGTCTTCGCAGTTAGTTACTAATGATCTCATGATTTAGTTTTCATTTATTGTATACTATATGGGATGAGTGGAACTTTAAATCTCCTGACCTTGTTTTGAACTGCTGGGATAACAAGTGATTCATGATTTAGCCATGTTTCCGGATTTCAGAAAAAGAAACGAATAACGACTTGATTCAAAGCTAGCAAAATTAAATTAGTTACAGAGCATTGCACGGGCATTTTACACCGCATTAAAAAGTGACTGAATTGTAGAAAATATGAACGTACGAATTCTATCCAATTGACTGACTTGACACTATTTGGGACATTGATTTTCTGTATAGACATACATGTCATATCCAACTTTTCCCTTCTCTTTTAGACAACGCACTTTAGAACAAGCTCTCTTGGCAGCTGGTCTTTATAAAGAAGCATTGGAAGCTTTACTTGATTGGTTGAGTAAGATTGAACCACAACTAGCTGAACAACAAACTGGAAACTATGGTGATGTGGATATTGTTGAGGTTAGCCATTCCTTAATTATAATTGTTGGTCGACTGTGAACATTATTGAAAAGTTTTGAGCTAACTTTACTGAACTTTTTTGGCTGGTTATCAGTTGTTGTTTAACCAATACCAACTTAGCCAATTCATCAGTTATGATCCAACCATGCTATTAAGTAACTTATATGCTCATGAATTTGATCGATGCTAATTTCTTCACTTCACTGATAAGTTGTATAACCTCTTCTTCGAGGTTGCACTTAGCCTTGTTGGTGATTACTAATTTAGGTGTTGGGTTGATGACTAAATTAACTACATACACGGCTATTGTTTAAAATTGATTCAACTAGGTCACATTTTCTGTATTTTAAACATTAGTTTCCTATAAAACCCTGTTATACGGATGAAAATGTAAGTTATTTGTTTCGTATTTCAGCAATTGTTAGAATCTCATAATCGTTTCAAAGCTGAGCTGGAACAACGTGCCACATCTGTGAAATTAATACATCAAGCTGCCAGTGATTTAATGAATAAAGCTTCATCTACTACTGACTCTGGAGCTGGTTCATCAGCTAGCAATCAAGCTGATGTGTTTGCTATGCAAGCTCAATTAAATCATTTATCCAAGATATGGGATCGTGTACAGAATTTAACTCAACGTCGAAGTGAACGACTGGATCATGCATTAAAAATGGTAATATTTGGGTAAACACCTTGTAATATTTGCATTAACTGGTATGCAAATATTTTCTAATGATCTTAACCTACTTCACAATTTATTTTAATTGGTTGTCACATAATCTACTAGTGTAAAAGTCATGGATCGATAGGAATTTCATACATTAATCCAAAATATTTCCGTTTTCTGAAATACATCTTAGAGTTGTTTGTTTATAATAATGGTGACTGTACTATGTTTGTATAATAGCTTGTCACGAGATCCAGTGTAATCATGATGCCACCAGTATTTAATAATTATCAATAGACATTTCCGCTTAGTAAGCAGGTGGACTTTTAAGAACTCCCGATCAGCTCAACTGTCTCTGACAGTCCAAATCATAAAACCAATCATGAAAAACAAATTTTCTGTGTTATGTATTCCACTTTTCAGTTTCTTTCACTTATGCCGACTCATTATTTCATAATTATTCTCAGGTTCACTTTATATGTGAGATGTATCGTATTAGGTCTATAGCATCTCAAACCTTCTCTCAAGTAATAGCGAATTCCAACCGTAGCTATTACCTTAACTCGATGATCTCCAGATATATTAAATACAACACTTGTTTCATCAGATCCTACCATTACAAACATACTAGATGAAGGATGTCTTGACCAAAGCCAGAATGTCCCAGTTTTGAGGACAAGGTTATTCTTTGAACTTTACCACAATGCTGGGGTAGTATGTTGTTCCTCGGTGGATAACTCACATGTTCAGTGATGTTGACATCCTAGAAGCAGAGAGGCGGGCTAGTCTTTTTTAATAAATAGCGAACTTCTATGTGGCCCTCGACGATTTGGTGCAGGTCAAACTGTCAACCTCTTTCTCTACTCCATTTGTTATATTTTCGTCTATTCTTTTTATCAATCATCGCTTTCTAGTTTCATATTCTACTTGATTTGCATCCAGTGCTAGAGACTGGCGTCTACAAAGTGTCATCCATTGTCTCAGACACTGAAGAATGATAGCGATATATAGTAAAACATTGAAGTACTGACCATTTGGTTACATCTTATTGGCTTAACAGTAGGGTGCTCACTATAATAACTGGAGGTTCTGGTTTTAATCCTGAAATACTTTAACTTATGTCACACTATGTAGTCATAGGGTATTGAGAACAGACTGTTTAGTATTTAGTGGCCCGATATCTGATTCCAGTAGGATCGTACGAATGATTGTCATCAAGTTATCGAAATATACATCCTGGCTACCCTCGTATATAATCATTGACTTAACTCATGTTTGTGAATAACGGGATTAAATAAGTCGAATACGAGAATGAAGTTTGAATACGTATATTTCATATAATCGTTGATCTGAACAGACAGTCAAGGAGACGGAGCGAAGGAAGAGAAGAGGAGAGAAGCAAAACTAGTGAGACTATAGTTTGTGGACGAACCAATCAAGTTTACGATAACAGGTCTTGAATTTTGGCGCGAAACTAATCCATTCACTTGGCTAAATATAGTTTTGGCATTATAGCTGATGTCACTTCGTGATGAGAACCCTAAATCAAATTCCTAACCCTATCTATCAACCGTAAATATTAATCCTAATTACTCACACTGGTTTATAACCATCATTTAGCCGTAGTATGCAGATGGACATCCTCAAGGTATTTTTATCGTCGCTTAGAGGTCGTCCATAAATTATAGTCTCACCGCGAAATTAAATGACCCTCAGTGAAGAAGGTGTGTGTTGACCAACTCGATTTAACCAAACATGGATCGATATTCATAGTCAGACAAAAATAAGTTACAGACATATGTTGAGTAGGATAAGAACTGCACACACAAACGCTTACATAAAAACAGTCAAGGTCGATAAGCGAAAAATTAACGAGGTCAAAATACGACTCAAAAAGAATTGGTCTACCCGCAAGCTAGAATAAACTATATGAGCTTAACATAGAACACGACTCAACAAGTACACCTTAGTTTCCAATGCTTGCTTGTTTCTGATTAAGAAACCGTTTTTAAATTGTTCAAATTTTCGAGGTTATTTAATTCAAATTATGTATTTTTATCACACAACTTTATTACCTTGTCAGATAAACGCATCTTCATTGCATGGTATTTTAGATTACTTAAAGCATTATATGTTACGAATTATATAGTGAAATATTAAATATTAGGTAGTTGAGGCATTTAAATTGTAATCATTAATTCACAAGTTGAAGACTCAACGCACACATATCAGTTTGAGAAGCTTGGTAGATTTTCAGTCCTCTTAGAAAAATTGTATCTTAAAGCCAAATAAGTTAACGTACATTTTATTACTGACTTACGTTATCAACATCCTCTCAAGTAGATACATTTCACAAATACTATTGTCTTCACTTACAGGCGCAGCAATTTCAGGATACATGTCGAAGTTTAATGGATTATTTTGCTGGTGCAGAACGTGTTATTCATCGTTTGGCTGCTTTACCCACCTTTGATGATGATGGCGAACTGGAAATTGAAATTGCTGGCACTAACAATCCACCAACTAATTTAACAGATGCAATTACAGCTCATCGACAAACACATTCTAATTTAATGAATCAAGCTGATCGAGTTGAAGCTGCTTTACAATTAGGAAATAAACTTTTATCTCAAGCTCATCCAGCAGCTGTGAAACGTTTACGTCAATGGGTTAATACTATTCGTACACGATGGGAGGAGGTATGCGTACTGTACATATGGCTATTATTATTATTATTACCGTTTCCATTTACAGTGTAGACTTGATGCATTTTTGTGATATATAGAAGAATGCTTTTAATTTAATAAACCGAAGAAGAGTAAGGGATATTAAATCTCACCAAAAAAAACAGGAAATAAGCATAAATAACCATCCTGAGTTCCCATTAGTTTTTTTATGTGTTGCAAAAAAACTGTAGCATGACAGTCGCTGGCTTTAATCATTGATTAATGAGCATCAAGGATCAGTGGATGCATTGGTTTCCATAAAGTCAACGACAACTGGACTGAACCACCGTAATAGGTATGTATAACCCGGTTAAGATCCGCATGATGACCGTAACCGGTGGTTAAAGACCTTGAATAACATGGCTCGAAACCGTTCTCAATGGCGCATTCATTCTTTGTCTTCTCACAGATTCTAAACTTCTCAATTCCTCATAATTTTTTTTATTTCATCAATTTACATTTTCTTCCCTAATAGTGTCTTTGATGACTAACCTTTTTTATTACCACTAATATTGGTACTACCTCTAGTACTACTGGATTCGCCCTAACGATTTGATCTCGTTGTCCTAATGGAGTGTGGCTACTTGGACCGATGTACATGTATACCAAGTTCTACGTTACGACTGAATTTTAAATAGTAACTTACCTTTGAGTGATATGTAATAAATATCCTACTTAACGACCTTAAACATTTACAGGCTGAATTCTTATTAAATATATGAGTTTATATTTCCTTACAAAAAAAGATACTTTTATTCCTGTTTTCGATGTCGCTACTTTCCCTACACATTCCCCTCAAAACTATTTCTAGAATACTGTCGATAAGAAAGTAGGAAGTAACACGAGAATCAGTTAATTACACATAATTCCATTGCTAGTTTTATGTAGTTATATACTTTTATTGTATCTGATAGATTGGGTATTTTTATGTTGCTTGTTCAATGAAAATTTAGCTAGTCTCTTTAGTGTTACAAGTTTAATTAATTGGCAATTGAATAAGTGAAGCCTAATTTCAGTATATCTGTAACCTGTCGCTTATTTGCTGATTATCTTGTTCTGAATTATGATAACCAGTTTATAAATACTTCACATACTCCTAATAGATACTCTTTTTAATATTCACCTATTTAAACACATATAGAAAACAAAATAAAACCACTGGATTAAGGTTAATTGATTTCATTTTATTATCACATATTAATTATGTATCAAGCCACCCAGTTTTATAATCTCTAAATTCCCGTATGAAGAATAGGAGTTAAGACACATTAACAAATGTTAACTAAGAATAACTTTCATTTACTACAAGATACCTCATCGTTAACCAGCTATTTATCTTTTTGTTGGCCCCAACAAACAAATACGGTAGATAGAAGTTATCAAGTAAAGTGTTATAAATGAAATTCATTTTTATCATTGAAGTTGTTGTTTAAGAACTCCTTGTTCTGATGAAAAACGATCTGCTGGAGTGTTCCCATTTTTAAAATTCAAAACTAAAATCATTTTGTAAGATATAGATTAAGTTCATTTTATCAAGCCCAATTTAACTTAGTGAAACAGTATTTCTCATAAATTAGGAAACGATTTTCAATTTAACTTGATGTCAATTGAGTATAAACAAAATCATGGTGAGTTGGATAGTTAAATTATCTAGTTTTTGTAATCTTTCTCCATTAGATAACGAAAGAGTTTTGTTTGTAGTTTATTAAATTGTCCTACATTCGGATGAGATGTTTACCGATTGTACATCCTATTTCCAGTAGTTGTTTAACATATATAGAAATATCATGGAGAGTTGTTTCGAAAAACTATACCGTCTTGGTAATTAGATTGACTTAGCAAACTAATCCTTTGCAACAGTAAAATGAAGACTCGCTTACTCAGCTATGAGTCAGAGCTTTCAAGTGACACTTCGGTGGTTCAAACCAAATTAGGTGGAAACTGATTCAAGCTTGTAAAGTAAAGGATTTGTAATTTTGAATAATAATGCTTTTGGGTGTGAATCGTTGATTTTGTACTTACTTATTTCAATTAAAATAGATTAGTTTCTAAGGACTTTAAGTTTTGTGACTATGAATATTGAACTCACAATCTAAATGGATCAGATAACCAACTTTAATGAAAGACGGACTAAAAGAGAAGATCGTCCTGCATTCCCTCGTGACTTTGTTTTGCAATACAAACATAAATTTGTCCATAACCTAATTCAACTAGTATGTTTAATTGCATTTAGTTTAATTCCACCAATTGTTATTCATTAATTTTTTTCTAAACAAAAAATTTACCCAGTTAACTTCATGGTCGGAACAACGTGGAGATCGTTTGCAAGAAGCTTTAGAAGAACAGAATAAGCGTAAACTTCAACGTGAAGAACTCATGCAATGGATACATGTAAAAACGAGTGAATTGAAAAGTATTCCAACATCAATACCGATATCATCATTGTCATCTTCATCGACTAATTTACAATCAGCTAAAAGTAAACTAGACTCAAATGATTCAAAATCAATAGACTCCAAAGACTTATTTTCCATAACTCAAGAACGTATTGCTATATCAACTATAACTTCTTTAGCTCGCCAACCTAACGTTGTTGTCAATAGTAATAGTAGTATAAATAGTAAAGATTTAAAACAACCTGAAGTTCTTACTGATTTTACAACAGTTTTAAATGAAATAACCGATTCAAAAATCATTGAACAATTACTCAATCTACATAGTCATTTAGAAGAAGAAGTGAAACAAAAACAACCTATTTATGAAAATATTATAAAACATGCTAAACGACGTACACCAGTTAAATCATCTCATAATATTAATAATAATAATCGCCGAAGTCGTTTACCAATACGACCCAGTGGTAATCTATTCAACCGTTCTATTAATACAGCAAATCAACAACATAATCCATCTATATCAATTTTCACTTCACCGAATATTAATCAATTATATTTAAATTGGAGAGAATTATGGATTGCAATGTTAACACGTAAATCCCAATTAAATGAACGTTTAGCTTATTTAAATGAAGTGGAAAAAATGAAAGATTTTCATTTTGAATCATGGCGTCAACGTTATGTTTCATGGTTAAGTACAAATAAAGCACGTGTTATTGATTTATTTCATCGTAAAGATCGTGATCGAGATGGTCGACTTACAAGAGCTGAATTTATTGATGGTATAATAGAAATGAGTAAGTTTTGTGTAGGAAATATAAAATCTAACTTATTATTTCGTAACTGTGTAATGATGATGAATAGTTGTGCTATTTACAATCCTAAATGATAGTTTTTAACATTATGATATATTTTGTTGAATAGTAAGCATTTAGCTTGAAAATAACTGTTCTACATTAGAAGCTACTTTAGAAAAGGAAATCCAATTATTTCACATCTTTCGTTGTATATAATTAAGCACTGGGCAGTGAATAATGATGCTTTACTACATAATGTCTTTTTAAAAAAACAAACCAACCTGAAATTATAATTTTCCTGTTTCCAGTTTCTATTTTTATCATTACTTGATACATACTTAGTAACAATGTTTTATCTCCAATGATCCAATCTAAAGACATTATTCTTGAAGTAATACCAACTCCGGCAAGCTTGTACAAACCCTCAGTGGTATAACTGTATCACTCTGTCTATGGTTTGAATTATTTTTTCTGGTGTGTGTTTTTAACAAGGCTTTCTTTGGGTTGAGGTTACTAATCCGGTCCCCAACCCTCCTCGTTTAACCGGGCTTAGGATCGATAGTAACCCCAAAAGAGCTCCAAGCCTTTTATTACATTACTGAATAGTCTAGTCAAATCGTAGTCCAACGAATACAGTATTTGACTTTCAACAGTTAGGTTTTAGGTTTGAACTCCGTACTTCTCGATCAAAAGTGGCTCACAAGAGTAGTAAATTTTCTGGTTAGTACTTACGAATTGCTTTGAATCTTTTTTTCCGTTCACTGAATATGGTAGTTGTAGAATAGATCACCTTGATTCTCGGTGCAATTTTATGTGAACTGATCTACTACTGAGAGATCATTATCTACACTATTTTCCCTTTAATGCTAAATTGATTTTTCTGCGTTTAATACTAAATAGACAATGCAAGTCGAAAAAGTAAGTGTGTGTGCGTGTGTAAGTATATGTATATGTATGTGTACAACTTTATCGATTTTTTTTGTGTATTTTTCGATCGTGTTCAACATGAATAAGTTGTGTACTTCGACTACTTTTTCTATTCTTTTACTTTTAAAACATTATACTTGTGCTTGTATATTCAAATTTATTGTGTACTTTTTTTCCGCTTGCATCTTCTCGGGCAAATCTTTTAAAATGCTTTCTGCATACTATGACACAATTAAATGGGTTGAATTCAAGCTAGTGTTATAGTATTGCTAAATTTTTCTTTCATCCAAAGTATATGTCCTTATTCTGTTGGGCATGTTACTTTCGCTGTGTTGATATATGCTTTTTGCTTTCTGAAATTATTCTCATATTATTACTACTCAAACTTTTTTCATAACATAAGTAGATTGTTGATTGCAGTTAAAATATATGGGTGACACATAAATCTAACTCATCATTAGATACATATTACTAAGTAAATTCACAATTATCTTGTTAGTATATTGATTCTACTTTACAATAAGATATTCTTATCTACTGATCTCTTTAGAATAATTAAATTGTACTCGATTTCTGTTATCAGTATACATTTTTACTGTTTTTAATGTGCAAATTTGATGTCGAGGTAGCCCTTAGTAACACTGGACAGTATTCTCATTATCATACAATATGTAAATATAACCTTTCTTACCTATAAGCTAAGTGTATGCACAACACCCTTTTTTGGAGATATTGTGTTTTGTGAATTTGACGGTTTGATAATGAAGCCTTCACTGTTGTTGCTTATTTCTGACAACATCATCAGTACATACTTTAAATAGAAGTTAATTATCAGAATTTCTTCACAGTTTGTTCTGTTATCGTTGAATTTGATAGTGAAACTATCAATTTCACATAATTAGATCTCGTAATACATATCATATCTCATTTTGTATAATATATCTTAAAAATTCATATGCAGGTGTATATGTATGCATTCCATATAAAGATAACCTTGGTGTTCACTTCTGATATATCACTGTCTTTGTTTAATCATTCAGCTTCAGCAACTAATCATCAAGTTATATATTCGAATTTTGCTTCGCTCAGTAAAACTCTGGCAGCTAGCTAGGATGATTGGCTTTCCTATAATTATTGTGACGAATAGCCAAGTACACAAACTTTTATATAGCTTTTGAAATATACATATTTACATATTAGACGGAAGTTCGTCAGATGTCACAATGTTGAATAATCTCATCGATTTGGTAGCTGACTTCAAGAACAAAGTTATTTCAGGGATTTAGTTTCGTTTAACAGATGAAACCAATTCGATCAGCGCAATTCTAGTCTAAATACAATACGAAAAGAAATAGGTGATTTAGAAAATATCCAGTAAACGATGTACCTTTAAAAATACCTCACTAGAACATACTGAAGGTAGCTTTTTAAGGCTGAGAAAATTTAAACATTCTGTTCATTTCCAGTTACATTTCGAAAACCGAACGAAATAATATATAATCATATATCATGTAGATTTCGTAAGATCTCATCTACCGAACTTAAATCTCATACGCAATGCTGGAAACATAAATTCTGTGTGTAAACCGTAGTTAAAATACTAAGCAATTTTTACTCCAAGATTTATTTGATTCTAAAACAAAGAATACATCGTTTACATAATTTTAATAGTGACTACAAATTAGTTTAAGAACCACTAGAAGCTTAGAACGACTGGACAGTATTTTTGTCCTAGTACAAGACATCTCATCAGTACATACACACATAACTTCAATATAAAGTTTAAAATTTTAAATCCTCAGAGTTCATTATGAACATGATATCATTGATTTGTTAAGTTAGAATCCAATTTCACAAAATCCATTCAGCTTAATCAATGAATTACAACCACATCTCTGATTTAGTTGACTCTGTAAATCATAATAAATTAATTAACGCAAGAATGCACTAACCTATAACAAAATAAACACGCTAAATAGTATTAATTTGAAAAAAAGGTAATCAACCTTGAACTAGTAGATGTTCTAAGTAAACTTTCATTTACTTAGTTGCTCAGTTATGAATAGCTGATAATTTTAAACATCAATATATTTATATTACATTATATTTATTTGTTTATGGTGTCAAAAATACTATCACAGTTCTAGAATTAACGTAACCTAATAATAATAATAAAGACAAAACAACAAGAAAAGTGAACTAATATTATGTACATGTAACCGTTATTCTAATTAGAAATAAATATTGTATTTATCGATGCATTTTAGTAAGTTAATGTACATAATGTAATAGATAAAGAATGTATTCGACTAGATGTTTAACAACTTATACAGAACAAAGTTCTAAGAATAAGAAATAGTAGCTAATTAGTTTAATTAATTGATTTATCGAATTTATTTATCAACTACAGATCATTGTACATTTGGCTTTAAGCTAATATTTAAGTGAAGGGGCTAAGAACATTATCCAACTGCCCAAATTGAATTTAGTAAAGTGTAGAGTTTAAATCTGTTTATTAGTACAGTTAGTCAACTTTTAATACAACAGAATCATAGATTCAAATATGGTTTAATCTATATTGAAAATATAACAATATTGTAAGCTTCTATACAATACTCAACTTGATATATGATTTTACGTGTAACTAGTAAATTACAACTAATGCTTTTGAAACAGTGAATTAGTAGTTTATGAAATACTTTCATCTATGACTGATGATGTATGAAAAATTACTGCATAGTAGAGAACATTCTGTAGTTGTTCTATTCTAGTTATCATTTCAGTAGTCTACACCTACTACCACACATAATATCAAAACGTATGCATTCATGTATTTCCTGTAGTGATTGATATATCCCATCACTACACTCATCTGATGTTTTATCGATGGATATTTAGTTTATTCTCAATTTGATTGATTATACAGGTCATGGACATCTACAATGAATTATAGGTATCATGCTCAAAATAAGTCTAACGAATAAACGTTTATTACTTTGATGATTTTATGATCTATCCACCACAATGTTTGTTACTGCTCTGTTTAGCTAGAAAGTAATCGAACAAGTTTTTAATGAGACCTTCCTTCTGATATTCAACTATTTTACCTAAACTACTGATAGAAACTTAGTGAAACTTGGTAGCGTTTTATTCCTACCAAGTTTAAAATTTAGAATACGAGCTTAATTATATAACTATTTCTCGATAGGTACTACTCACCGTCTGTTTATTTTGAGCAATAATGACTCATACAACCCTAATATTTAAATAAGAACTTTCGTCTAAATTTGAATGAATAGTTTCACAATATTGGGCGCCGCGTTAATGTGAAAAATTAAAGAGGAAGAATGTATTTGTAAAATCTCAGCGAAAGAATTTGAAGTAAATCCTTAATATTTGTTTTATACTCTAAATTTGCGTTTGACTATTCATCATATTTATCAAAAAACGTGGTCAAGAGCTAACATCGCATTCCAAAAAAATATCACACATTTTTGGTTGTATCAAAGAACAGCGGTCTTCACAATACTTCATTCTAACTATTGATATTCAGGTTACTTTTAAACATCAAACTCTCAACCTCTTTGTCATATATAAACCTATTCACTTTGGTCAGTTATCTTACCAATCCATAAATCAATAAATAATAAACTAGCATCCTGTTTTACACATTTCCTTTGAGCAATACTGATGATCACTTTTTACAAAGAAACCATTCAAAAATCCCTCCGAAAATTATTTAACTTTTCAAAGATTTAAAACTAGATGTTTTGTGCCCATTTTATTTTGCACAAATAAACAACTTCCAAATTATGCGACAACTGACTGTAGCGTACTGGCACGATTTATTTATTTATTTTAACACATAGATATTGGTACAGGAGTGCGCCAAATATATATGCGCCACACAAATCTCATTCGACATATGTGAGGTCTGTGATACTGCCCGGGTGCCCGAACCGAAGCAGGTGGTTTTCTCAGGGGGCCACTCCCCGAGCCTTAGACCTGAAGGTCTGATCCACAAGGCAGTGGAGCATCGTAAGGAGATGCAGTCCCATGGAAGCCGGTGACCAACAATTGGTTCATACGCCATTTGTTCCCGCAGGATACTGGAGCCCCTGTGCACCATTGGTTTGGAATCCGGTTTGAGCGCCAGACATTCGCTTTTCGTCCTCTCATTTTCGTAAACAACAGCCCCGCCACGAGAAGGCAGTGAGTAGGACATCCCTGGCAGAGGCTATATACGCGTGGCCATGTGAGAGCATTTCGAGAGGGAGAGGGGACCCTCCCCACTCTCGGCCGTACCAGGGCATTTGGGGGCACGAACTAAAGACAAGTAAGGTAAACAGGTTTATTTTGTGTGAAATCACACAGTTCCTTTGTAAAATATGAAAACCATACATTAAATCCATTATTTGCATATCTTCCTTGAGCTGTCCCTTACATTCCTCATCATGTTTCCAGTCCTGTTGTTATTTGATTTCCCTCTATCTTCCTTCCTCTCCTCTTTGTTTCAATCTTCTGCTGGTAAGTATTCCACTTCCTATTCCCTCTATATACTATTCATATCTGTCTGCCTAAGTAGCGCACATCACAATATGTTTATGTATTATGCGGTTACTTTTTATCGTTGGACAAAAATGTCTCACTTTATTCATTCATCTTTTCCAATTTTTTTCACTATCCTGAGGAAGTCCAGATAAGACTGAAGGACCAAACGTCGGAATTACATAAATTTCGGTCGCTAAGATTATTTCAAATCTAATGTGTACACTACCGTTACTGTTATTATTTCAGCGCCTGAATCTCTCGCTCATCGATTTCCTCCTGTTATATCGATCTAAAATGTGACCACCAGAACTGTTACACCTTTATATCAGGTCAAACTTTGTTTATACTTGACTGTTTATATTAATTCTATGACTGATTGACATAGAAAACAATTATTTTGACCTTGACTGTATTCTAAGATTATCGATTACTCTTACTACTTTTTGTTTTACTCAAAAATAATGCTTGATTTATGAGCTAATCAAAATTTTACACTAGTAATCCAGTCTGACTGGCTTTCCGAGCCTGGTAACTGTGTTCAATGCTATTTGGGACTTTTCATAAAAACTTTCCTTTGACATTTAGGTAGACAGATAGACAGACAAAATGGACCACAATATAGAGGCCAATAAATTAGTTCACCACTGTAACTAGATAGAAACAACATAGCGAACAATAAGTTTACAAACCACAAAAGTTAATAATAATAGTAATAATATTTGTAAGGAGGAACTAGAACATACTCAGACGAGTAGTAAATAGTTGTAGAGTGAAAAATAAATTATTATAATCAATTTTGAAAGTTGCGTTTCGAAGACTTTCATTTCTAATTAGTTCTTCTTATCTTTTCTAGGCATAGAATATTCTCATTTTGTTTCATCTTTCAGGATAATCTACATATAAGTTGAGAAATAATCACAACTGATAAATTATCTTAACAAAACTATTGAAATTATCAACATTGATGTTATTTTAGTAGGATTAAAATGTTTTTAATCGCTAGACAAATTCCCATTATATTAAATCACAATTATATGAACTTTTTTTGGTTTCTGTGACTACCCCTAACTTGACGGTCTTCGAATCATGGCAAGTCTTGAACATTGAACACGACTTACCGCCTCTTGAATACACCCTGTTTACATTTTACTCGAAAAACTAACTGCCCTGGTACAATCTAGTCAATTTTACTATTAGGGGGGATTAAAATTTTTTTAATATTTACTAAGTCATATTTAGATTTATTTTCATCCTAAGTAGATTGTTATCATAGTTTTATTGTCTGGTTCTCGAGTATATAGATATATATTTTTCTTATATACAAATAGTTTAGCTTTATGCTATTGTCTTTACATAAATAGATTGAAATTTAACTTCTTTCATGATGTATAATGCTCTTTGGAAATGCTTTAACTGTTGATATATGTTATTTGTAATTTTCTTCTGGAAAGATTTCTTCATAATTCTTTGATTAAATTATCATCACCTACCAAATAATACATCATTCTCTAAAGATTCTTCTCGATTCTTTCAGGTCTATTTTTCTAAATAAAGTCTTTTCTCTCTATTTATATAGAATTCCAAACAAGCCGTGTTGAAATGGAAACAGTTGCAGATATATTCGATGCTAATGGAGATGGATATATTGATTATCGTGAATGTTTAAATGCACTAAGAGCTAATTATGCTAATTTAGATAGAACATCATCATCGAATACTAATGGTGGTAGTTCATTAAGTTTAAATCGTTTCGGTCCATCGGATGAAGAAACCATTAATGATGAACTAAAACGTCAAGTTGGATTGTGTACATGTCATAACACATATAAAATTAAGAAAATGGCAACAAATAAATATCGGGTCAGTTTTAATTCAGTATAAATAAATATAGTGAATTTACAAACTAACAATGTATTTTATAAATCTGTCAATATCACAGTAATTAATAGAATTTTTTCTGTATATCAAGTTTACAGTTTGATTAATTTACGAATTTCAAGAAACTTAACTCAGTGTTATTCACTGTTGATCTCGATTGCAGTATCTCTGGCTACAGTATGAAGTTTCAAGTCTATCAGGAAGACAGGGAAATTATAGAGTGTTTTGATATTGTAGATATAAGGTTTTTAATGCTTAACAGTATACAAAATACCTTAGTCCTTGTAGACTGACTACCATTGTCTAACAGCGTGAATTCATTCACAGTACTTGGTTAATAAAATGGTTGTATAGAATAGATAATACACCATTGGTTATTCTTCGAAACTTTCCAGGTACTCATCTAGTATTTTTGGAGGGTTGGAATTCAATATCACTGGGCTCTATAAATTCCATATCAATTTTTTGAAATGTGGAACAAGTTTCATGTTCATGTCATACACAAAATACTTTTATAATTAACTTTCAAGATAACCTTGTATTTATCTTCAGAAATATTACTAATAAGCGTCTCCTTAACTCAAAGATTATAAATACTAACCATTTTTTATAAATATTCTATTTAGAGACTAGTTTTCATGATTATTAGTTTTATACAGGAACGGATAATGATTTTGCTGTTATAAAGTGAATTTAAGACTATCGTTTTATTTGCAAAAGGACTTAAATCTCATGTGACAGTAATATCTTCATGTTAACAAGTACTTTTTCGTAATCAGTCCAGGAAAACTCTCCACGGTACTTATTCGTTATAAACTTTAAGGATAAAGTTTCTATATTATTTGGAAAAACATATAAAACAAAGAATATACAGATATTAGAAAATAATATAAATACGTATTACTAATTGCGCTGACTAGTCAATGAGTGATGATCAATCTCATATCCGGCTACTTTTTGGTGGTAAAGAAAGATTATCTATCAAGATCCTATGTAACCACTAATCTAAGTAGCAGAGCTTCTTGTTGACTATCTCCAATCACCTGAAGTATCGCTGATAAATACAAAAGTGAGTAAAATTAGGTATTGAATCTCATGTCTTGAAAATTTTATCATTTCAATGATAACTTTCCAATGGTATAAAGTTGATTTGTTTTCAAAAGGCTGATAAATATTATTAATCTCCTTATTTTATTATTTATATTATATATTGAGGATATTGTTTCTTGAATAATCACTCAATAAATTAGTTAAATGACTCATAAGACCATCATGTAAACATTTGAAACTCATTCTGCTTTATTTTTACTGTAAGTTAATATTGACTAGAATGTATTAGGTTTCTTGTATATATCTTGTTACACGAAATTCCATTTAACTATCATATCGTATTTTATATAAGTATTCTCTTGTCTCTTTTCTTTATGATATATTGTAAACTGATCAATGTTTTTTTCCTGATATACAGTTCGGTGACTCACAAAAATTATGTCTAGTTCGCATCCTTCGTAGTGCTGTAATGGTTCGTGTAGGTGGTGGTTGGGTGACACTGGACGAATTTTAGTTAAAAATGATCCATGTCGAGGTACGTTTCATTCTCATCTTCCTCTCCTCTATTATATATATATATATATATATATATATATATATATATATATATATATATACAAGACTAAATTTTTGATTATGAATAACTGTAGAATCCAGACTCCACGTTTCATAGTATTGCAAAACACGTCAATAGGCACAAGGAGTTTATTTTTATTGTAGGAAGTATCTACATATTACATATATATAGCCTTCAATCTTCCATTTGCATTATCGGTGCGCTCTTCAATTTGAACCATTTTCTAGTCTGATTTCTTAGTGTTATGGTAACACCTTGTTTTCGATGTATTTAAACCCTTCATTCCATCTGACAGTTGTAGGACATCGATATCAAGTTCCACTACTCATTGCTAACACAATATTGTGTGTAGCGTCCACTACAGTATCTGAGGATCATCAGTTAAACATACCTGCATACTAGTGTTAATGTTCACGCCAGGATTCGAACCCAATGCTTATTGCTTTAAACTCTAACTTATTATCCACTAAGCCAGCGGGATAATTTGCTTTGGGTACTTATATGTCAATAGGGACTGATCAATTGCAGTCGTGATAAAAAAAGTTGGAAATTACAAATCATTACTAATATCTTTTCACAAAGTTTGTATACCTTCCCAACACACATTAAATTACTTTTCTGACATATATATATGGTTGTCAACAGAAGGATCATTTGTCTTCAGTTCTAAGGAGTTTCATACTTGGAAGAAATAGATAATCAGTGCTGTTTAGTTTTCAGTAGTTATTTTGTTAATGCTAATTCATAGATGTTTATACACGCTTGAGTACGAGTTAAGAAGACCTATGAAGTCTAAGGTGTATACCATATGAATCTAAAGTAGTGTACAGATAAGTTTATGCATATATTTAGTATAAATTTTAGATATATGAGGATCAACGAGGCATAAAGAAACCCTTACTTTGTGTTAGCACCACAAAGAAAATTATGTAAAGAAGTTTGAAAGGAATGAAAATATCAATATCCACACTGGAAAAAAATCGTAAGATTGAAAGGTCATAAGAAAAAAATTAGAGCAAAGAACAGAAATATGTATATGATGAAATATCCCTTATTTGGATAGGTCAATAAGATTAATTGTAGGCCATGTATTTTATTTATTCCTTTATGTAGCTCAGTAGCCAAACACAAAGTTTAATGTGCTCACTTCAAAGCCACAGTTTCCATATAAAAACTACCAACACTGTTTAACTACCGAAATTAAGAGGCGAAGCTAAGTTTGAATCTTAGAATGAATTATTGAAAGCTGTCTTTTAACTACTAGGCGGCTGTTCCACCTTAATTCATGTTACTAAACGTCCACTTAAGCTATTGAGTCGGCTGCTATTATGAGGCTCATAAGAAATAATTGCTACAGACTACATAGATCAGTGTTGTGTAACTACCTGGCCATTGTATAACAGTTTTTATTATCAACTAACATGTCGCGTTAAAGTAAATAGAGTTTCAGTATATGTAAAATATATCCCACCTAGTTTGATCAATATAAGTTGATAAATGCATTAGTGGATTTTATTTTGCTTAAAATTCTGTCTAAACTTAACATTACCCAGTCGGTGGCTGGACGTCTTGAGAACAGTGTTTTGAATAATGCTTACTTTCTAGACAGTTCGTATTAATGTACACCATAACATCAGACTTCAGATCAGTACACTCATTTGATATATATATATATATATATATATATATATATATATATATATATATATATAATGTCGAGTAGTTAAATATTGTATATATTTCATATTGTTTATTGCTTCTAATTATACGAACTTTTTTCTTTTGCTTTTCTCCTATGTTTTTCATTTATATTATCCTTTCCATTCGACACATTTCTCTTTTCTTATTGTACACATAAAATCGTATATGTATATGAATTTCGCATATGAAATCTCAATTTTACTATTGCATGCATATTTTCATGTGTATGATTCTATTCACTACAACATGTGCACATTCTGGTCTATTATGCATGCACACATACACACGCATATCTATTTTTTAGATGCCTGTGAACGCTTAACTAGTATAGCAGATTTAGCTAAAGCAGCCGGTGTTGGTCACGGTTCATACTGGTTTCCTTCATCTGTTACTTTTCAACATTCATCTTCAACAATAAAATCAAATCATCGAAACAACTTAAATAATAGTAGTAATAATTATAAATATAATCATCCAGGGATTAGTTCAACAAGTAGCTGTAGTGAAAGTGGTCACAGTAGTAGTTGTCATGATAGTAAACAGATTACTGATTATCTTATATCGAATACAACGACTAAAAATTCTATAATTAAATCTTCTGAATCATCTTTATCTAGTTCATCACGTTTAAAAACTGTTCATAAACGTTCACGTAATGATACTCATAATTTATATCAATTAATGATGAATGGCCCTGGACAAGATAATGCATTTTATTTAGTTATGCCTAGTACAAAGCCTAATCCAGCAAATCATAATAACTGTAGTTATAATAATAATAATAATAATAATACCACTAATTCTCATACACTAGGAAAGAAACATCAATCATTACATACTAGAAAATAATCTAAACTTCTTAATAAACTATGTCAACTACAAACTACATACATTCATAAATATACATTTATATATATGCATATATTTACACTTTATACGTTATTTCTTCATTTTACACAAAACCAACTCCTAAAATTCTTAAAAGTTATTTAGTTATCAATTCTTTAAATATATAAAATGTTTTCTTTGTAATTTAACTTAACATTCATGACGTTCTTTACATTGGCCAACACTGGAGTAATTATTGTCTTTACTTTGATCAAATGGAATCTAGTCATCTATATTTAAATCTGTTATTATGATCCAGTAAGCATGCATCATAATTACTGTTTGATATTGTGTTGTGCTACATGTTGTTAATAATTCTTTTACGTGAAATGCTTAAATATTACCATCATCACTGTCATCATTTAAAGCACTATCGTCATTATCATCATAATGTTTGTTGTTAAAGTATGTTGTGATCGTTCTATTGTTGTTGTGAAGCCTATCAAATTTATTCAACACATTTGTTTCAATGCACTTGGTATTTGTTTTTATATATCATGCATGCTGTTTTAATGTGGTCGTATACAATTAAGTTGTAGTTGCTATGCATATATATGTATTAGTACGATTATATTATGCAACGTACTTTCTTAAAGATGTATCAACCTTACCTTACGAATCAAGAATGTATAAGAGGGTTTGTAGAGATTGTAGGATTTTCATAGTTTAAATCTCGATGCTGGCTCTCTTGTCTAGAGGTTAAGCGTTCACAAGTGAGACCTATTGTCCTGGGATATCTTGGATCACCATCTCTGAGGAATCTCATAATAGGACGAAACGACAGTCCAATGCTTTCAGATCTTCGACGGTGTTCTAGCTGAGATCAGTTCATGATTTAAATTTAAAAAAATGTATTTATCATAACTTGATATTTATTTACTGATATGAAATAGTAATTAAATATTTTAGACCTGTACTTGTATTAATGTTACGCATATTTTTAAGAATATAATTACTGATCTGGAACGTTAATGAACCATTAAATAAATATCTATGGTTTGAACATTATTTGGTGTGTTTTACCACTAATGGTACATAGTATTGAAAACCATGCTTAAAATCCAAGTTATATAAGAAATCTTTTCGTCCTATTTAGACTGAAGAAAAAATTCATACTACATTAACTTCTTGAAAATTAATCCTTGGTAAAAGCCACCTAATTTTAGTTTTATATTAATTGATATCCAACAGCAAAGCATATGACTGCAATACATTACAAATCCCCAACTGGATACCCCCCGTCCAGACTATTCCTAATAAATCATCATTAAAGTGGTGAATAATTATAGTGACCTCACTTAAGTTTATACATAGTTTATACAACCAAATCGATAGCATTCAGTTATCATTAAAGACAAATTAACATTAAAGATTTTCAGAAACTGACTGGTAAATGGTATTTTGACTTGATTATTCGTTACTAATGTATTATCTCATTAAATACACTGTTGGACACCGGCTCACTGATCTAGAGGTTAGGTGTTCGTGCGCGAGACCAAAGGTCTTATGTTTGAATTCTGTGTGCAATATCGTGGATGCATACTGTTGAGGAGTTCCATACTGTGACGAAATGGCCGTCCAGTGATTTCAGGTTTTCAGTGGTGATCTAACATTGATCAATCCATGATCTCGATCAAAAACATTATGAAAATCTGTGTTTATGAATCTATAGTTCAAATTCATTCTGCTTCTCTTTGTAAACACATTAATTCCTTGAAATTCACTTATGATAATCTACAGTAAAGATAATTATTGGATCATGTAAGTGTATAATCATTCAAATAGTCCTAATTTCTATCATTGTGTACTATGTAAATAATCAATGTCAATATAGAAAATAAGGTCACAACCAGATAATGAATTAACCAGTTTTATCAGTTGACCTACAATCATATAAGTAATTTAACACTAGTTATTGAACTTTTATTGTCACTAAATAATTAGTTGAATAAGTGCTAGAATGATCGAAGTAGTCGAACTGATAATTTGGTCATACAATTGACTATCTTATCTCAAACGAAATGTAAACCACTAACCAACTGAGGAAATATGTTCGGAAATAAAATCGACTTTTCTGTATGGAAAAAATGACACCAAAATAGTAAAAAAAATTTTAACCGAAATAAACAGTATTCAGCAACCAAAAATTTCTTTCACTAAAACTGTATGATTTTATTTATCTTAATCTGGTAGTCTAACATTGATCGATTCATCATCTCAATCAAAAAGTTATAAAATATTCGATTACTTTCTTGATACAGGTCATTTGTGAAGGTTGATTAGTGGGATTCAACTAATTCGAAAATCCAACTGGCTGAATTAAAATTCTTGGTTTATACTGTATATAAAATCAAACTGAAGTGATTGAGACCTTATTCTGATGTTTAATATCCACGAATTTTATTGATCATAATTACCCTCTAATTCTGTACTTTTTATAATGTACTCCTTTACTGAAATGTCAATTTTAACATCACAGACTGAGGGTTGCAACAGGAATTTTATTCACTGCATATTTAAATGATAATGGGATATGATTGAAGTATAGGAATTATTTACAGAAATTGTATACTATGTTTACTACAAAGTTACTAAAAGCGGTCATCAGGATGCCTTGAGTCTAAAGTTCGTGGCAGTTAACACTTGTTAATAGAGTTTATTAGTAATCCTGAGAGAAAACTGATTTCCTTCATCTTTAGTTTTAAACACTCATCACACAGTATTAAAATATTTGACTATAAAACTGTGTTTCACGAGTTCAAATACTAGAAAGAACATATGTTCCATCAAAATGAGCACTTAAGTTTTGCAGATAGGGGTCAATTATCAAGGAACCTAGGTCCAGAACTTTCTACCAACTGCTTTTAATCTAACATTCAGCTGCCTGATATTGGTCTACTTGGACTATTAGTCATACCATGTGAAGATCAATAGAATTTAATTATTTTCAAGACTAAACAACCTGACATTGATTGATATTAAGTGATCAATTAGTGTGGTTTGTAATCACTTATTTCTAGCTAGACAATGAAGATAACATACCCAAGACCGATTACTTTTTTTAAATATTATTCTTGAAAAGAACACATTTCTTGATATCAGCGCGAAATATTGTGAAACATTCTTTTTTAAGATAAATGAATTTTATGGAATCAGGTGGAGGCACATTTTCAGAATTCTTTTCAAATATTTTGTATCTAAAATCCATCTTGGCATTAATGTTCACACTGAGATTTAAATCTAGGACCTTTGTCTTTAAATTTCAATATATTATTTACTGATCTACTAAGTCCAGATAACTGTTGACTTACACAGGGAACTTAAATTCTTTTGTAAACATTTTTATTTTCCTGTTATTAATGTTAAGAACCGGGAAGTCGTTTAACCTCTCTTGAAAATGTCTGTACTCTGTATGGATTGCCTGAATATAAACGTTTATTCACAAGTAAATATTAAAGCCAGATATTGGCTAGAAAATTAATATCAATAATAGGGAAATACAAACTCTCTCAAATAAAACAACAGTAAAGTTTTGGACATTTGATTATGGTATCAGACGGTTCCGTGTTTATAATATTCACAGTTATTAAGTAGGTGTCTCTTCATTCTGCTCTTAGAGATCTATGAATACCATCACTCATAGAAGTCATCCCATTCACTTCTAAAACAGCCCACTTCCATGCATTAGGGGTCTTCATTTTCAAGTTCCATAAAAAATTGAGGAATTATTAGGAATAAGCCGTTGAGTAGTTTTGTAATATGATCCAGTCTTCACTAACTTCCCACCCTATCAACAGTATATCTCTGGTGGCTAATAAAGAGGAATTCTTGGTGCTCCATTGAGACATTTGTAGGAAGTGAAATAAGAACTATCAAACACAGTGAATACATGTCCTACCATATCACAAATTAAAAATATTAACCAACGTTCATCAACTCACCAGTCCATTGGTGATACACCCGCTGGGATACCTAAAGATCATGGGTTTGACCCTTTTGAAGATTGTATGTCCACATTGAATGTTCTATAGTTTTCATTGATACTCCAATTAGTTTCAGAATATAAAAATAACACTTTCAAAATAGAACTCCACAACTTTATATATATATATATATATATATATATATATATATATATATATATATGCGTTCATCGTAACAGACATCGATAACTAGTTGGTCTATATTTTATTTTCATAGTTTTAATAACAGACTGATCTTAGTTAGATAATCATTGAAAGCCAAGAAGCACCAGACGGTTATGCGCCAATGGCAGTGGTTGATTATTGCACAATATCATGAATTGATTGAAGTTAGACATGTACACCATTGAGTAACTGTTAAATGATCTAAAGGTCAGGCACTAGTCGTGAAACTGAAGTTCCTGGGTTCCATCCTCAGTTGAATTGCTTTTCGATTTTCAATGGTTATCTAAGATCAGTCCATGATATACACTGTGAAAATCCAACTACCTCCACAAACCCCTTATACCTATGTTTTGATGTCAGAGCATAAAATAATCGCTTGTGTTTTCACTTGCCCCTTATTTTCCCCTAATTTTTGTCTTTTTTCTCTTGTTAAACAAAATTAGCTTCTCAATGGAAACCGATTGGTGATTTTAATGAAGATTTACACAGTTCATCTGATTGTGCGATCGCACCAATCACACCTATATTGACAACGCTTCAGCGTAAATCCTCTTCCTTCGCCCATCGTCTACGATCATCACCAACATCACAATATAGTACAACGTCAGCCAGTTCATATGCATCATTGCCTACATCAAATCATGACTTGAATGTAGTTAAAAATAACGATGAAAATGATAATACTATCACTGATAACACTAATGCTAATAGTAATAATATTAAGTATCGTCATGATCGACAAGCGATAATACCATCTCGTCATTCTGCTGCTTCATTATCTCAACCTCATAGAAACAGTATGCATGGTGAAACAATTTATGAAAAAAGTGTAGATGATAATTTACATCAAAGGCGTGCTTCAGCAATTTGTATACCTTCCATAAGTAACACAACACCTACATTTTCCAAAGAATTCAATAGCAAACAATCTGGTATGTATGTAGTCTTTATCACAAATATAAATCATATGAAAGCTAAATAACACTAAATAGGTCGTAACTACTCAACAGTACTCAATTATGAAATCAAAATCAAAACTTTCAGCTCACACGTGATGAACATCTAACTGACGAATACTAAGTATGGCGAAACCCGCGTCCTGAATTCCACTGCTAGTCATCAACCATCTTTGATCATAATACTGTTAAGACAGGGAAATAGAATTTAATAAATCAGTTTATAAATGTAGTTTAATGAAATCTTCATACAATTTTATCATTGGCTTAATTGCAGTGTAATGACTGAGATACATGTCGATTGTATTTAGTAATAGAAGTAGTAGTAGTGGTAGTAGTATTTGATCAGAATCAAAAGATGAATACTACTAGCACGTCTTAAGTAGTGAATACAATACATTTTCAGTTGATATTGATTCATATGAAGAGCTTTTTACGGAAAAAAATTATTACTCACACATTATTCTAAAAATGTTAAATGTACCACTGAAACTAAATTTGATTACCTAACTGTTAACTTATAAATTTCGTTAGTATTATTCTTTATTTATTATGTAATTTAGAATGTTGTAAATGAATTACAATGTAATTAATCCTGGATAATCGATTTATCTACTTGAAAACTTTCCAGTTGGAAACTTGTGTAAATTATTAGGTATAAGGGTTCCAATGGAAAATTTCAGGCAAGAATGTATTACTCTGGGCTTCAAAGCAATATATATTAGGCTATTGAGTTCTTGTCTGAAAATTATATACATCAAATGTCTTCTCTATACTCGGCAACCAATTTCTGTCAAACTATTCTTTCTAATTTTGACGAATATTCGTTTATTGAGTTCTTGTCTTTAGAAATCTATTATACATCATTTAGTTACTGATGAATAAGTAGTTTATGCATAATTCAAAAGTACCCGAGGTCTCGAAGAATATCTTAGTTAAATGGTTAAAATCAATGAGATTACTATATGGTTTAATTTCATTTAAACAATTTTAAATGATTAAAAAGAGAAACTAACTGTATATTATTATTCAATAGACTAAATGTGTATGATCACTAATTGTTGTTGTGGTGTAGGGATTGGATGATCACTGTCTGAACTATTCTACGAGCTAAAATTGATATGATTTAACAGAAAATTGTTGAAAGAAAAATTGGTTTTAATCAAACGAATCATTAATCGGACAATGTAGTTAATATATGAATTACAATAGTAATTATTTGACATTTGAATTTCTTTTTGTACTCATCTGTAAGAAGATGATTAGTATCAGTGATATTTTACTTCAGAATTGGATAAATCATAATTTTATCATATTAAAGGTAGTTTACTAATATCAAAATGAGATTGCATAAATTTTATTGATTAGCTTGGATCTCATTTAGTTCATATTGTAGATGCAATATTTATAACAAAGTCTTGATTGCATTTATCTAGTAACTGTTTACTAAATTCTATAGCTTCTATTCCATATTCTTTATTTTTGTTGTTGTGGCGTAGGTATTGGAATTGATGTCAATTGATACCAGGTGCTAAGTTGACTATGTTCGACTGATTTATTGAGTTTTTATTACGAAACGTTGTACTGAACTGTTTCTTTTTTTTTTAATGTTTTTTTTGTCAATACTTTTATAGGTGTCATTCAATCTGAACATTTACCTCTAATAAGTAAAACAATGTCTAAATCTCAACTTGCTACATCCTCACCTAGAAATGATTCATTACCAACTGATCCTAATTTAATTCGATCCAATACAAAAACAAATAAAGATTCTGTAACTATGCCCGGTTCAACTTGTAATAATTCACGTATAGATATGTTATCAAAATCTAAAATTCCTTTATTACAAACTAATTTAAACACTGACAATTCAAACTATCAACAATTGACAGAATTAACTGACGTTACCGCTGATGCTGACACCACAAATGATAATAATAATAATAATAATAATAATAATAATAATAATAATAATAGATCTATGTGAAAAACTGTTTATTAGTTGTTTATTTTAATTCAACTAAATGTGTATATCAAAATTCAACTTAACCACTTAAAAATGGTTACTTTCGTTAATTTATTTTCGAATTCGTTTTCTTTTATTTCATCACATTATCATTTATTTTATTGAAAGTAGAGTTTATTCTTTATTGTGTGTTGTATCATTCTTTTTTTTCTTTTTTCTTCTTTTTTTATATTTATTTTGCTTTACACATCACAGATCTACTTACTTATTGTATAAATAAATAAGAATATTAGATATGTGCACTTGAAAAATTGCCTTTATGCAACAAACGCCCTTTTTTTCTTCATATAATTTTATTAAATATCTAAAAGTTCACTTCAATTTCTTCTTTTACACTCTTTGTTCCGAATGACGTAGTAACAACAATAACAACAACAATTGCAAAAACATTTACATATCGTTTTAAAAAAAAAAGTGTCTACAAAAGTGATTTCTAGATTTTATGTATTTTATTATTGGGAATGGGTTAATTATTTGATCAATTGAATGAATAGGTCAAAGAGGCAGTATGCGGTGAATGGGCGGTGGTTAGATCAATCAAACAGCGTTTTTGTCATATTTGTCTTTATCAATTCTAATATTATATTAATTAACATACAGCTGCCATTATTTTTGTGCTAATAACTTTCATTGTATCTACTTACAAATTCAAGTTAATTTTTGTTATTTCATTTGTTCTTATGAATATTTTATCTTGTGCTCTTTTATTTATCTCTTTTTATTTGTGTGATGAACTATTTAGTTATTCTGTATTTCTCATTATCTTTATGTGTTTTCTTTCATACGCTTGTATCATTCAATTTCTGTTGTAAAAAAAAGTTCTCTTATTGTTATTATTCATTTTCAGTTTATATGAAAATAGAAATACGTCTATATTAATGATGTTTATAGATTTTTTTCTTGGAAGTAATCTTTCTAAGAGGAGATTGTTCACGAACAAAGTTTTACACCGATAGATTATTGGAAAGTAGAGTGTAAGCTTGAATTCAACTGAACGATTTTTTCTAGTTTTCCGTACTTGTAAATAGTATTTTGTAAAAGCGAAAGGCAACTGACTAGTCGGTTTCGCTAACTCACGTGAAACATAGATCCACATAGGGTTTCTCTCACATGCCTTCAATCACTTGATATCAACGGATTTCAAATATTGATTGTTTCTGAGAAACGATATGGTTGGATTACTGGAAAATTATAATCGCCTAGAAGAGGATAATTATCTTCAAGGATTGGAGTGAACTGGTTACTATGTTCATATTCTGAAAATGAATCAATTCGTATGTCGTTAACATATTTTTATCTAAATAAATAAGATGATGCATTGTAATGGTAGCATATAGACATCTTTAAAGTAGTCGTGAATTCACAACACTTTTATAGTTATCATGTGAATTAAATCTTATCATGACTATTTTAATTTTTGAAAGAAATTATTACAAGATGGCCAAATTAGTTTCCATTCAGAGAATAAATATCATGATCCGTTTTCTCACAAGTCAGACTAGGTTATTTTCCTATTTCTATTCTTTTTTATTTTGGTAATTCTCTTTCATTGTATATAATACGACGACCTGAGTCAATACATGAGATGGTAAAAATTTGTAGTTCAAATAGACGATTTTGGTAAAGTTTCGTCTTCCAGCTCAAAGAACGAAACTCCACCAAAATGACACAATACACATTTGCGTTATATATTATTATCCATACCGGCTCGCTTAATTCTTGTTGTGACTACCTTAAACAAATTACTTTTTATTAAGATCTACCTATTTGATTGTAAAAGAAATCGGTAGAGAAGTTCCCGTTTCAAATTGAAGTTTAAACTCAACATCATTATCATATAAGTGGGTATTCAACAACATCGAAAAGTACACTAACTTTAAATAGATTTGACAATAAAACTTTACTTTAGAAGGATATTATTGAAACTGTGATATAATTAAGAAATGTTTATGGTAACAAGTTACAAGCATGATTACTACTACAAGTACCTTTGAGAGAAATGCTGGGATGATATTAGAAATAATTATGCATAAAGATTTGGAAATATCTAGTAGTAGGACTTATCTGAAATATAAATAAATGGAGATTTGAATCAAATAATCTCCCATCTGTACTATACCTAGTATAAACAAAACTGGACAGTAGTTATAATAAATCTAAGTGCCGAACTGTAGACTGTCTGTGTCACAGTAGTAGACACAATCCAGTTGCCCAAGACAACGTAGGTCGGGGCATGTTTAAATACTAAAGGATTCAGAAATTTATCACATTATAAGGTAAAGAGGCATGAAATCCTTAATTTATCACTGACTTAAAAACAACTATTTTGCTTAGCCCTAACGACAAATTTTGAGGGTATGACAATAAATATTTTGAAGAAATAGTGGTTAGTTCAAGTATTATCGAAATATTTGCTCCAAATATCTACGTGGACACTTCTTCCTCCGAAATAAATGATGATATAGTATCCTGATACTATAGAATAGTCTCTGATCGTAACCACTTTTAAACTTGAATCCGTATTAGTGATTCAGTCAGCTACAACGTAGGACCAGGTACATATTAGTGATTACTGGAGTCCATTGTTATTAAGAAGGTAATCAGTGCACATGTTATTGGCTTTTATGTCCATCTCAAAACAATATTAAACTATTCTATCATTTTTAAAATTACCAATATTACTGGACGACCAGTTTGAAGAATGAAAAGCGTTAAAAACTGTATATTAATGTGGGAGAAGGCTTGAACAACAAATTCAAACCACAGTCCTTTTATGTTTTTCCAATATATCAAATCGTGATAAGTTAGACACGTACACTAATGAATGACTGTTCAACGATCTAGAAGTCAAGCACTCGTGAAACCGAAGATCCTAGATTCCATCCCCGGTTTGATGTACATTGCCGAGTAGTCCCATACTAAAAAAAAAACAGATGTCCAGTGCTTCTTGGTTTTCTATAGTTATCTAAGATCAATCTACGATGTAATCTATGAAAACTCAACAATCTCCACATACTCCTATACTAATTAGAATAAGATACAACGCATGAAATTTTTTTATAATTGTTAATACCCTGTGGTGTAAACTATTTCACGATCCCATTGCACAAGCAATTGGCTATCAGGATTCAGTAGCTGAGTGGATAACGCGATAGCGTTTGAAGCGAATGGTACTGAGTTTGATTCTCAGAGTGAAAATCAACTCTCTAGATGCAGGTACATCCAGCTGACGAGTCCCAAATAGGACGAAACGTGCGTCCTGGATTCCACTGCTAGCCACTATCCATCATTGCTTACAAATAGCTTGTGAATTAAGGTAATATCGAGGCATACGCACATTATGCACATATGCCAATAACAGACTGATCAATTGCAGTCTTAAACCTCAATGGGAAGATACAAGCCAAACAATACCAAATGTATTTCACGATTAGTTTAACGTGAATAACATATACATAAGTCGCTAAACGATGACATATTGTTCCATTAAATTTAAAAAAAAGTAATATTTATCTCTTAAGAACTTGTTAATATAATAATTGTTTGTAAAACAATAACCGAGAAAATAAGTTTATAGTGTACAACAAATGCATAGAAAAACATGTTCAAAATTCATCATGAATAAATTAATAATAAGTGGGAAAGAAAAGAGGGAAGAATTTTTTTTTCAAGTAAAATAAGTGAGGAACATACATGGAAATGTGTTTGAAAGGAAACACTGATAATAATTATCATTATAATCTTCGTTCCTCCTTTTTTTTTACAGAATCTATATTAACAATGTGTGAATTAATTTAACTCAATGAAAAGTGGTCATAAAAAGGTAGTCACGAAATGTTCCATTGAAAAAAGAAGGATATACACACATATATCGGTAAAGAATAAAAATAAACACAAAAAATATGTGATATATATATATATATATATTTATTTATTTATTTATTTATTTACACAAAAATTTATGGATATAAGCAACAATGGGATGAGACGAAAAAGAATAAATAGCTAACAAGCTTTTTGTTGTCGTCTTTGTTTTAATGAGATTCATGTCAATTGTCTTCTTTTCTACTTCTTTACTGAATGATTTTCATGTCTTCCAGTTTACTTTTTTTTTACATAGATCGAGGTTGTTTTAACGATGATTGTTTATTCAAAGACAGATTCTCATTGGAATTATGCCGTTTTAAAGATTTACGCGAATCAGATGAATGAATACTGGACTCTTCTTTTTCAGTTATATCAATGGAAACAGATTCATCTTTAAGTGAATCTCTTATCTGATCTAAGTCATCATTATGACCGGAAGTAGACGATGCTGATGATGCATTCGACGTAATAGAGATATCTGAGGCATTACATGAGATCGTTACTTCACCGGGTTTACTGTCTAAATATATTTCAGCACCAGGGAAAACATACTGATTTGGATAAATACGAGTAAATGTTCCAGCTAAAAAAATTTTAAAAAACATGTAAGATTAATTAATTAAAACAGTGAGAATTGATATTATTATATTTGGAGATAGAATACATTACAGATTGACACCTTAATTAGGGTACCATTGGATCCTAAATTTAGTGGCTTAAAGGTAACACACTCAATGTGGGATTTGAAGCCCATGGGTCCGATCAGTGTCAAGGGTACAGTATTTATGAATTTCGTACTGGGATGAGCCAACCATTCGGCTCTCTTCCGTTTTCAGTAAATGCATGTAACTCACTGACTAACTACAGATTTACGTACTCGGCTTTGAGCTACAAACTGTGTGTGGGAGGTGGTGACATTACCCGGCTTCTCAAGCCGAAGTATGTAGAGAGGGACTCGGAAATGAGACCCATTAGTTGGAATTCAACTCTTTAATTATTAAACCATCGTTATCCAAGTCACCACCTCCTAAATGACATCAACTTGTGATTAACACCACCAATAAATTAAGTTAACATCCACAAAACATTAAATTAAAATGTTAAAACTTTGACAATAATCATAATAAGCAATCTTTGTTAATTGATGAGTGTCATACAAGGACTCATTAATGTTGATATATGTTACATCCTAAACACTGCTTGTTTAACAATCACAACTCGATAGCCGGGTGGATGGAAATGTTCAGGAATTCGAATTAAAAAGATGAAGTTCACTTGTTGACAGAAAGGGCAATATTTATATAACAAGTTAGGAACATACATCGTAATCTAATTACTACCCCCATTCATACCAACAAATAAAAAGGACAAGGACGATTCAAAGCAATTTGAAAAGGTGAAGTGTATTTAAGAACACCGCACAAACATTCGCGGGAAATAACCACAGGTAAATTATTGGTCGCTTATTAGTGGAGAAATACTGGAAAGTGTCAAAAGAAGAAATTTATGTAATGAAAATTCTTTTTCCACGAAAAAAAGTAGTATGGCTTCCGCTCATTAAAAAAAGATTGTTTTTTTCATCTTTAGAATAGGAATCGCGTATTTTTAGAATATAACTGGCTCCTATTATAATAAATTTGAGTCATTAGGATTTGTTTACGAAAGAATCGTAATACAGTACAAAAATGGGTATGAGACTGGTTCCATACCTAGTCGTGGATGTAATCATCGAATATTTGTTGTTCGGCAGGCTTTAAAACACATACTAACATTCAACTGTAACTAGCAGTTGATTCCATCAACTCAGAAGCATTGTTAGTGTTTGTTATTGGGAGGTGTCCCAAAAAAAGTATACACCTTCTATAGACTTTTTACTTGAACACCTGATCGACTTACATCTTACAGCAAACTATCATCGGAATCAATAACTTGACGAATCGCTCAACAAGACTATCCACTATTTTCATTTTTTCAATTAACTTCACCATAGTAGATGTCACAATCTTATTCTATTGTTATATTCCTTATTTTAGAACCATATTCTAAATGTTTAGTCTTTCTTATTATCATTAATACTACTCATTACTCTGATCTATTTGCTATTCACTCAGCTGTGATTACATATACTTGCTCCATGCGAAATGACTGATTTGAACTCACAGCTCTGTAATTGGAATTCGAATATCCAAAATACCAAACCCTCAACTTCTGATTTTCAGGGAATCGGATGACTGATACAATTTTTTACAAAATAGATCACAAACAAACCCAAGTACACCCCAGTGTAAGTCGAGATTACTGCTTTTGCGCTTCACAAAATAACTCTATACGATGATTTAACAATAACAATGAGAAAATATAACTACCAATCGTAAAAGGGACCATCTATGTTATTTAGCTTAAAAGAAAAGGTGCTTCTATTGACTATTCAGATAATGAGTGCATTTTATATTCAAAAAATGTAATTAGTCCATTCTTTACATAGTTTAAATGCCAATATCTTATTTACTTTACCATGGATACTATGTAATTAGATTTTTATACGACAACAGTGAAATTATTACAATAAAAAAAGGATGCAAAAATATACCGGTTAGAAAATATATCTAAAAATTGTAATAGTGTTTCTTCAATAGAAGGTTAAAAAATACTTTTGTAATAGTTATATATTAAAATGATAGACTACTTACGTGGTAAACTTGACGCTACCTCCCAAACACACTCTCCATCTTCCTCATCTTCACTAACTTCAATTACTGCATCATTCGGAGAATTCTTATTAATCATCTCTGAAGAATTATCAGACGTAGAAACAACAGTAGAGGTACAAGTCTTTCCATCAACTTCTGAATTATTTATTTGGGATTGATTGTTCACTAAGTCCGAAGACACTGTGTCCTGAGCAATGAGAGGAGATATATTTGGAGATTTTTCATCAGACTTTAGTGGTTCAGTTGTATTTTTTAGCGAATTTAAGGGAATTTCAGTAAGAGGTGTATAGTCTGATAATCCGGAAACTTCCCAACCCAATCGATGGCATAATTCGCTGACAATGATATCACAATCTCCAAGTAATTCAACATCAAAATCATGATTAGATAGCGGTTCTCTATTAATAAGTATTTGTGGAACTTGCCTAGGAACAGCATCTGTGTTTGAAAAAAAAGAGATAAAATGGGTTTGAAGTAGAGAGTAAGTTAGATCTCGAAACATTAAGAAGTGCTAGAAAAATTCAATACGAAAGTAATCTTGAAGGTTTTCAAAATAGCATGAAGCAACTAATTTGTGTATCTTATACTGTACTTATCTTTAAACTAATTTCAAGCTAGTGAATAGAGTCATGAATAGGCACAGCACTACACTATCGATTGGTCCCATGTTTCAGAGTTAATATTTTTGAGATATTGAATTAAAATTGCAAAATCTGATAACAATCAAGTCGAAAATGGAAAACGGGTGGCAGCTAATAGTGTTGAAAGAAGTTACAAGAAATTGTGAAGGTATGATCTAATTAAGGGTTTAGGTGGATTAACTATCACTCAGGTTCAAAACTACACACCCTACATAGTTTAAAATAGGTAGCCATAATAGCTAACCCATAAACACAATAGTTGTAGATTATGGTCCACCAAGTAGCTATTGTGTTTACAAAGCTACTACAATTGCGTCAAGAAAAATATAATATAATAATGTAAATGATCTTGTAGGAAATATGAAATAGATTCTTATACGACAACGTATAAAGTCACAGAGAAGTATAACCAGTAAGTTTCGAATGGCAGTAGTAATTTACAATCACATCACTTTACATAGATCATATAGAAAGTAGTGTACGGATATATCACATTGATCTATTTCCGGGGACAAATAAATACATATCAACAGTCTTTGTAACAAACATAACAGTAGCTATGGGGAAATAGATTAATAATATCAATATTAACAGAGGAGCTCCAATCCATTTTGAAGTGGCAAAAGTACCTATTCGAAGCATCTCAGAAGATAGTTATGGAAAGGGTGGAGAAGCTCGCTTCGATACTGTCCAGTTCGATTCAGTCGTCCGGTTCAGGGTGACTGTCAGCCAAATTAATGACCACCAACATAGTCAAGTCACATTTAGACCCAAATCCGGCATGCGACGAAATCTCAAATGTCATGCAAGATATTGCTAACCATGATAATGAAATTATCGGATGCATTGGTGTACTATTTAAATGTATTTATCAATTTAATAGTCATATTATCAGCCCTAAATGTTGTATCACTTTTCATTCATATAATCATATTGGCAATAAAATATAAATTCATATTAAATTATAACCATCCAGTTTTAACGTTCAGTTGTGTCAATCAGATGATGAGAAGAGCTACAAGATGTTGACCATTACTCCCTGAAGGTTACACATTCTTCAAGAGAGGAAGAGTGATGTGCACCTATTTTAACGGTTTCAATCGAACTTATTTTCAAGAGATGATACAACGAAATCAGAAGGAGAAAAAGTCAGTCAGTGTAAAAATTGATAAGTATGATACAATAAATACGTATTCATATAATAAGTTACTGATTAATTGATGTTAAATACTACTCAGTCAAATTAAATAAACCTGGTAGTTAATGTGACCGTACATAAATCACATAAAAAGTGATGTACATCATGTATGTCATTTGAATTTATTTCTGAAGTAAATCTATTTAAGTAGTCTTTATGAAGGAAATAATAATCAGTTTCATAGCGAAAATAAAACAATAATACTTACTAGGAATATGAGAGACAGGTCGAACTTTTAACGATGATCCAATAACTAAAACTAGATCCGTCTGTTTTATATCATTAGAAAGAGAGTCATGAAATTCATTTGATAAACCTTCACCAAAAAACACGATATCCGGTTTTAATACACCATATGAAGCTAGTCTACGTCGAGATTTATTAGTTCGTTTCGATTTAACTTTTGGAGATGTATCAACTGACATATTATTATTATTATTATTATTGGGATTTTCTTCTACAGTAGATAAATCAGATGAATGATTTGTAGACTCCGAATCATTCATTTCATCTGGTAATAATGATGACGAATCGATTTTTGACGGCCAACAATTTGTACATCGTGGTATAGATTGATTAAAAATAGCCTCTTTAATAAAATCCGATGAAACTTTTAGTTTACAGTTTGTACAAGTGGCTGATGCAAATGAACCTAATAATGTGATAAATCAATAAATCAATAATGATTAATTGATATAAGTTAAAGAAAACAACAATAATGATTGAAAAATATCATTATAATAGAAATTTAATTCATAATTAGAAACTATTTTCATTCATAAAATAGAAAACAACAAATTTCAATATTAAAAATTATAAACAATGACAAATAGATATGGTAAATATGAAAGTTATGTATTTCTGTTTAATTAAAACAAAACAAAAAATATATATATTCATTCTTTTTTAATAGTGATCAAGGTGTAACAAATGAAAAACAATATTAATTAAAGACTATTAACATCAATACGTTTCTAAGCTTTTTCTGATTGATTGATTGATTGATAAATCAATAAATGAAAAAGTGGAGAGTATTAGAAAACTGCAAAAATCGAATTTAGCAAAACAAAAGATATTAACATTGAGAGTACGTAATGACTGAAATTAGAGCCTTGTTCTACTCAAAGAAAAAGATGTATAGACAATCAGCTTCAAGTTGTCCAAACATACTGGGGTCGTATATGAAACGTAATATTTACTGTAAGTAACAATGAGGAATATAAACCAATGGAACAAATCTTAGAATTGAAAAAGAGCAAGAACAAAGATTCTAGCAGAATAGCATGAATTCATTTTATTTCGTAGATTCTCGTCAGCTGCTTACAACCTGTGATATTTAAAAATCATAATTACATAATGGGTTTAAATTGCTTACTGAATATGTCAGGTAGATACCTTACAATCCTTTAGGGTGATTAGTAAGCAGCCAAACTCCAGTCTTCTGAAGTTTGCTGAAGCCGATGCCATCAGGCGTCAAAAACCTGACTTATGTATTCAAAAGGAGACGGTTGTTAATCTTTGCTTGCCTTGGTGACAAATATTCCTTCACTGCACCTTAATTTTTTTTCCTTTTTCTTTGGTATTTATTACATCATTGATTTGATTTGATTTTTTCAACTATCTTTCAATTTAACAATCATTCAACTGAACTTTACTCACTATATTCCTATCAATGTTTATTCATTAGGTAATCAATTGTTCCTAACCCACTCTTGAACTGTTGTCACAATTAATGTTGTAGAATATTCTTTCACATTAGATATATATTTACAATATTCAGTAAGTAATTTAAACCCATTATGCAATTATGATTTTTAAATATCACAGGTTGTAAGCAGCTGACGAGAATCTACGAAATAAAATGAATTCATGCTATTCTGCTAGAATCTTTGTTCTTGCTCTTTTCAAAATGATAAAAGGAACTATGTGTATGAAAAATCTCGGAATTACAAGCTAAGATAGTGTGAAGAATATGTTGAAGATCAAGGTACCCACTCAGATTGCATGTATCCCGAAAGAGATTGGTCAAAATTTAGTTATGAATATCAGCAATAGGAAAACCCAAACCCTTAGGAATAATAGACTTTGAAGATCAGTTTGACGAGATTTTGATAGTAACTCAAACACTGAGCAGAATGCTGACCCAGATCGTTTTGTCGCAACTGATTTTACGAACAATTTAACGGAATTAATACAATAGACTTGAATAAGTTGTCAGTCTGTCGGCTGATTACTGCATTCGACGAATTAAAAAATTCGGGCTGATTGCTTATTTTTAAACATGTTAAATGACAGGAAAAAAACATAAAATAGTACAACAATCACAATGGCACCTGATATATATAAAAGCTTATATTGATCTTCATCGGCCGAGAAAGATAAAACTTTATATTGGCAGGTAAACTAAGTCCCAATGACCTTGGATTGACAACTATGGAATAAACACAGACATGTAAATTAAGTGTAGCAAATGATTTATCGTAAACCCTCTACCTTTCCAGATTGATTCTCTCTGTATATATTGACTAATTGTATAGTAATTCTTTAAGTTCTAGAGATGATCAAGTTGGATGTTTATGGTCTAGGCTTACACTTCAACCGACTTTACTATAGCTACTTCGAACTGACAGGTTGATATCATCTTTCTCAGGTTAATCACCTTTGAATTTTTCGAAAAATTAATTTTAGATATTTGCTTTCATAAGTTCAACTGTTTGAAATGAATTCCAAACAAATACACTGAGATTATTATTTAATACGATATTTTTAGGATCAACTATTTTTTAAATTACGAGTTAAGCATTAAAAGTGGCCAAGTATAGATCAATGAAGTAAACTAGTTAGGTAAATGTTAGCTGTACCATTGATTTCCATCAAAAATTTCTCGATGGAATAAAGATAGAGTTGAAAACACTAAACTAAAATATAAGTATCGAGTGTTCAAACCAGCGGTGAGAATAAGAAAAATTCTAGTATTGATTTTTTTTGGGACAGATTTTCCATGAAATTGGGTAGAATGACTCAGTTTCCCTGTACTCCGCTTCTCTTTGATTCAACCAACTCTTTCTTTTATTAATTATTACTTACGAAAACTCACCTAGAATCTCCAAAAAGTTCAGTACTACTCTCACTTCGATCATTAATACTTATGCTGCAAAAGCGGCTGGTTTCGTAATAAGTTCACAGACAAAATTGTCCCACGTTTCTTTTAATACTATGTCCAAACTTCATGAAAGTAATGAAGACCAGAAAGTCTAACAAGTTGTTCGAGACCGTTCACCGCGTTGTGTTTAAACATATAAATGAAGACAAAGAAATATTACACAGTAGAAATATTATGGTAAACATGAAACCTAACAATTAATCCCTTACACACCATGACACTGAATAAGTCGAGTAATTCCAGCAGCCTGTTCCAAAGTATCAATATTCTGTGTGTAGTTACGCAATAATTTGTCTTTGGACTCCAATAAAGCAATCATCCGGTGAGTAATCGAGGGTGAGAACTGGCCAGGGAAGAGCTCCTAAAGTTTTTCAACGGTAAAGATAAAGAAATAAAATGAACATAATCAACATAACCATTCTTTTATGTAAGCATCACACATGATGTGGCAAAAAATTGTCTAGTACTGTAATATTTGCAACAATCGTGTACCATAAAAATGGCAAGTCACAAATCTCTTAACTATTACAAACCAATGAACTAAATCCCTACATGAACAAGTGTAATTTTCAAAATGTCGGTTTACTTTCTTTCTTAAAAGAAACTGTCCCAAAATATTGAATAATTGTCTGTCGTTCTGTGTCTCAAGGTACAACGATATCGTCAATGTATTTGAGTTCCAGAAGTGTTTTATTTAAACTGTGATAACGGCAACATAATATTTATTTGCTTTAAATTGTATTAACCACTCTTCTATTTTGTCCAGACTAATCAACATATCAGATCAGTTAATCAAATAAACATATCATTCATAAAACGTAAGTTGTTCTATTTCATAATGATATATGGTGAAAATAACAACAAATCAAACAAACGTAAAACAATATAGTGTACATATCCCACTTGATATGACAGGAATGAATTACAAATCATCAGGACTTCTAATAGTCGATATTATTTGGAAACGTTCTGTACTTGTTATTAGTTGACAGCTTGAAAAAAAGTCAAGCAAGTATATTTAGTCAAAAGGCTTCGAATAATGCACATTTTTTTATCTTTAATAGATGTTGGAGATTTAAATGGACGATTTGTGACACAGTGAAAAAGAAATGATTGTAAAATTCGACAAAATTTAAGAATGTTAATTTATCTACTTCTCTCAACGCTATGAGAACGAACCAGCGAAACCATTATCCACGGACGAATCAATGAGATTAAAGATAGCAAGTCTAGGATGTTTGAGCAAAATTCAATCATTTATATGATTAAATAGCATTTTACCATCACAGCTTATGTCAGTTTGTGATGAAAACCCCAACTCTAATTACTAACTGTTTTCTTACTCTGAATACTAATCTTATTTCCTAACATTAATGCATAACCCCCTCTTTTGACCCTAGCAAGTGGCTGAATTTTCTCATAGTCACTTCAGCATCGCTCGAAGATCGTCCATAAATTATAGTCTCACCAAAAAACCTTATGAAAGATAAAATGTCTTTAAAAATATTTAGGTTATTTAAAAGAAATGACAAATATCGCAAAACTATCTGAAGATATTCATTCATTAAACTTTAGTAGTCCACCAAAGTAAACAAAATTCGTAACATTTGGTTAACTTTGATTTAAAGATACAAGCGATAATTGAATTACATTGTTTAAATGTTATCATTTTAACAATTATAATCCATTTAAATAAATTAATGCATATTCGTAAAATGACCCTTATTATGAAGGTAGAGTATTACAGCATTTCAATATCTATGTCAATTTTAATCAGTAGATTTTTATCACACTAATTATCAATGTTACGTGAAGTAGGATTTCTAGAAAAATAAACCATACCTTGGCGAATTTAAAGAAAGGAATAGGATTTCGTTTGAAATATGACATGTCAAACATTGCCTGTGGACTTGATAGATCTGGATAATCCCGAGATAAGCGAGCATAAATACCATCACGAGAACGAAAATCAGGAATTCCACATGACACTGAAATCCCAGCACCAGTGATTACGAGGATTGACGTACAAGTAGACAGAAGTGACAGAACTTTTTCTAAACTATTTATACGGCGCAGTCTACGTCGTGGAGCAGGTTCGGCCAAAAGTGTCAATAATAAACTTAATAATTGGTTAGGATCAGATGGTAAAGAGTTTTCATCCATCCCAAAAACACGAACCAACAATAGCCGTGGATCATTAAAACCAGCTTGTATGAGCCTATTCAGCCGCTTGAAAGGACCTGATGCGATTTAGATAATAGGGACAATTAGTACTTACACTACATTTAATAAGAGAAAATGAGAAATTTAGATAGAACATTATGATGAATCTACTACAGAAATACTGAACATGATAATCATAGACAAAACCTATTCCAATAAAAACACTAAATTAAAAGTATACGTAGTTGAAACGGCAGTTTGGTTAAAGTTACTGCAGAGAAAGAATAAGGAAGTAAAAATGTGAGATTAAAACAAAAAACGTAGACATGTGATAAACGGATCTAAAATAATAGATTCTACCTATCCGAGCAGCTAAAACAATCAAGCTCTTTCATATGATACATAAATGTTCTTAAAGTATTATGTGATACAGTTAATCCTGAATTAGCTAATACACGAAAATATATTGGTGTAAATTTTGGCTATACATTTGAACTCTATTTATAACATTAGTTATCTAGTTTGTTACTAGAATGGTTATTTTGTTACACACGTACATTAATGGGATTAATGTGAAGACAGAAAAGTGAGAGTTGACCGTAAAACAACACTTTAACATTCAGCAAAGGATATTAAGACTCCTCAAAATCAGTCGTTTCTGAACGCAAGTATGCGGTGTAAGTAACAGATGAAGTAGAATTGCTAGAACTTTGATTTATGTCGTTTCATTCTACGTAGGACCCATCATATACAGGAATCTAGTGTTTCCAAAGACCCGAATACAACACCAAGAAAAAAATCACTTTATCTGAGGAGAATATTGATAACCAAACAGAAGTGATGTGTTGTTACTTCTAATCGCATTGATAGATATCCGCAGGCCCATATTCCATATAAGGAAATATTTATGTTGTCATAAGTCACCTTTCCGTTGAACCTATCCTAAGCTCTGCAGTTTCAGATAATAACGTACATTATCAAAAAAGATAGTGGTGATATCGATATATATACACAAAATATATATACTGGCAACAAGAAAGTGGTTTGAAATGACAAATCAATAATCGGAATGCTAACTCCTTTTAGTAAAATTTAAATCAATCAATGAATTAGAGATCGAAAACAAAGATAAGTAACTAATTCAAACCACCTGTTCACATTACGCCAACCAAACATCAAATGAGAATGAATTCATTTGATAACAAAATTTTATCGCATAAATTCATATTGAAGGTGAAAAAGACCATAATGTTTGAACAAAAAATAATTGATTTATGTCCCGAAACGTAATTGAAATGGCAATTTCTACTATTAATTTGTCTTTTTCGTACGATTATTACCAATAATTAATCAGAATTAAGTATAATAGGAATGATCAACGAGGAAAATAAATTGCCTACTACATGTTTTAAACAAGCTGTCTACGAATACTAATTGGTGCACATTTAATTGTCACCAAAAACTAATACTAACCGCAGAACCATCTGTTCGGCTTGGGTTCTTGTGCAGCCTCTACGCCATATGACATACAAGTTACATATCCAAAACTGGAAAATAACGGCAGTTTAGCGACTCTCATTTCAACAAATTTTCCACATATAATCTTATGATAAAACATTTCTGTAGAATTCGAAGTTCTCAGTAAGAATTTTTGTACGTTTAAGGGTAGAGTTCCAAATGAAGTTATGAGCGTAGGAAAAAGAACAGGACCTTACGTGCGGAAGATCATTTAAAGCTATTCTGTTGTCACAAGTGAAGATCATCAATCAAGTAACATGTATTTTTGTTCGACTCTTGAACTAGTGATACTGTACGGCTGACCAAACCGAAGCAGGTCGAATGGGCTTGATTATTCAGGAGGAGAAAATTAGGGAAATGGTGTCAACTCAAGTAACTATAACATTATTACAGTGGAAAAGTTAATATATGAGACGATAGTTTCTGTTGTTGTTAACTCTTTTTTTAGATAGTATCATAGAAATGATTTTTCGTTAAAATTTTTATAAAGCATATTTGGCATAAATACTTCTAACAAAATAGTTTTAACTATATCAGACTAAGGAAATGACAATTTCATGAACAGATTAGAGAATCAAGAAATCTTAAGAAATACATTAGTTATTTGATGGAAACTAAAAATAGAAAGGACAGGAAATAGGACTACTCCACAAAGCCATTGAATATTTTTCTAAGCCCTGAGTGGAAGTACAGACGTTCTAAACGAAGAAAAAGGTCGTTGAAAGCCAGTCAGTCAGTCAGTCAGTCAGTCAGTAACAACATAGAACATCGTACGTACGTACATCAGTTCCAGTTGCCATACCACATTAGCACAGAGATGCAGTTGTCGACTAAAATCCCGTAGTGGTAGAGGTATTAAGAGTATAAGCAGTAATCGGAAAGATTAGGGTTTGAAGATATTATTTATAGAGTATAATCCAGTGAAATAAATTTGGAAAGAAAATAAAGGATATGAAGAATTCAGAAGATTAGAATCTGAGAGAGCACAAAAAGTGGATGCACCCGCGCCATTGGAAAGGATTTTCAGCCAAGTCATTCAGGGTCTCTAACCATCGGTTGCTATCGTCTCGCGGATCCCAACCAGGTAGTCTACACCTACCAACATGGCTCAGTCCACTTGTCAGTGACTTCATGGATTTTTGCCATGTTTTGGTCTGGCCGCCCCTAGCTTTCTTCCAACCTACCCCTACACCATTGAACATCGCACGTCGAGGCAGTCGGTGGTTGGGCATAAGTAACACGTCTCTCAGCCATCTCAACTGATGAAGTAGTAAAACCTCATCAATTGATTTTCCATCCTTACCTAGTACCCGTATCCTAACAACTGCGTTACTTACTCGGTGGTCCCAGAATATACGAGTAATGTTTCGAAGACACTGTGGGGGCCCTTGAATTTTGTCGTCATTTAGATCGGACGATGTTGTCGAAAGGGCTCTCCACTTTAGCGGCCCAGGTTCTGATTCCAAGGAGATTGTAATGATGATTGTTGGTGAAATATATATGTCGCCTATCCTCGTATATAATCATCAACTTAAATCGCGTTAGTCAATTACGGAATTTAATAAGTCAAAAAACGAGAATGGACTTGTGAATACACATACTTTGTATATAGAGCAAATGGAATAGAACAAAGCAAAACGACGCGCAGTGGAGATGGAGGGTAGGCCAACTCTCGTTTAACCAAGCGTTAATCAATAATTATAGTTACACAAAAGTAAGTTACAGATACGTGATGAGTAATGGGATAAGAAATGTAAACACACCTATGCGCTCATATAAAAACAGTCAAGATTGATAAGCGAATACATAACAAGGTCAGAATGTGACTCAAGTAGAATGAATAGAATGGGCTGTCCGAAAGCTAGAATAAGGTATATGGGCTTAATATAATAACCGACACTACAACACCTATGATCAAATACTAGTAACCTACGAATATCCTCTACTCTTACCGATCATGTTTCACTGCCATAAAGTAGGACGGAACGAACTGTTGCGCAATAAACACGTCCTTTGGTTGGTAGACGGATATCTCTCCTACGCCATAAATGACGCAAGTTGGCAAAAGCTAGTCGAGCCCTCTGTATCCGTGCTGAGATTTCGTCACACACCAGACCACAAGGGCTGACGAGACTTTCAAGATAAGTGAGGCAGTCGACACGCTCAATTACTACACTCTCTATCATTAGTCCGGGTGTCTATGCAACCCAATCCTGACCTAATGCTATACCTATGCCAGCGAGGCCATGGGAAGCAGCATCAGGGCCTCCAGACACACGAAACGTGAATTAAGTTGGTTCTTTATTTTGACATGGTGAGGTCAAATGAATGACGCTACTTGGATCCTGTATGCGCGTTTCGGAGACGCAGAACACATCGATAGCGCGAGACTCTAAAGTCCTAGCTAAGGAAGCCTGTTGTCCTATTTGGCACGGTGTTCGAACGTCAAAAGCTCCTATATGTAGTTTACAGTGTGGTTTCAGGAGTCCAGGAATAACGTTCCGCATACTCGAATTGTTTGCCCTAGCGGTGCGAGGTGATAAAGGGACGTAGAAGGGTTAGTCGTGGAGATAAGAGAGATATTAGAAGGTGTAGGAAGGATTTGAATGTGACCAACTTGGTCTCTTGTGCTGTTACGGGTATGCGGGTTGATATCACTTCCCGGCTGCCCATACCGTGGAAGGGTATTTCTTGAGGAATCTGAAAAGGAAATCGGATTATTGTTGGTCTTAACAACCTGGGAGCGTGACCGCAGAGCCTAAGGGACAACTGCTTGAAGCCGGTCGCGCACGGCGATTTCGTGGGAGGTTTTTAACGTGTTAGCTCCGTTCTTCAAAGGGTCTGACCACCGGAGACGGAAATCCGTGAGGTAAGGTGAGGTGTGACATTTTTAGGATCGACCTTTTCTAACCCCTTCCTTCCTTGTGAGAAGGCAGCATCGCTGCAGATGCTGGTTGTCCGAGGGAGACACTTTACTGCTGTTACAGCTCTCTACAGTCAGCAGTACGACTTCTCCCTCAAACCTTGAGTTGCTGCTTTTAGTCTTACCGTTCTCAAATCGACCTGTCTGGCATGGTAGAACCTACAGGAACATATGTTCCAGACAATATAGCTCGGTTGGGTCATCACGATAGGCAAGCCCGACCACCGCGTCAAAATAGCAGCTATGGTCGGGAGTTGAAAGCCATAGATACATAGAACAGATTTAATTAAAATAGAGTAAATATATTATCCCTTCATTCCTTAGATCATGAAAAATTAATTACTAGTTCATTGCGTCCCCCCCCCCTCGATTTATATTTTTCTTTATTTTAATTCTTTTTAAATTTGGTCGATCCTCTTTTTAAGCTCTGGGGAATTGTGGTGATTTGAGTTTACATAATTTCCTATGTTTATAATATTTATGGTTTGTCAAATAATTCGATTCCTCTCCGAATGCCACTACATACTCCAGATAATTTATACGAGGTGACTGAACGAAGTATACTACTGTTAGTGATAAAGAGCATAGAAGAAATTTAAACCAACCACTTCAATGATTAGTGATTGGATGTCAAAAATTAAATGTTAGCGTTTCGTAGACATACCATGAATATCACGCCACTTCTCTTCACCTTGCAACTCTTCAACATTTAAGATTTCACAGTCGCTTTCGGCAGACTCGTCATTATTAGTATTATTATCATCATCATCTTCGACAGATATAACACTGCTTGAAAGTTTTTCATTTGAAATATTGTCATGCGAATTCTGTGAATCATTTTCATCATCTGAACTAAGGACAACTATTTCTGAATTGTCTATGTTGATCGACGGCTCTTTGTCAGCTTCCATTGGATAAGGCTGAAAAATGTAGTTTTTAATCAGGCTTCGAAAGAACGACAAACGAAACTTCTGTAATTTTACGATATAAAACGATACAAAAATGTAATGTATGACAGATTAATTATTAGTCCTGATATTAATAGCCGAAATTCTTACTTTCAATACAAACATTTTGACTTGAATTTCTAACACTTCAGTAGACAGGCAAAAAAACAGGATATACTACAGATTAGTCACACCCCAGGTTGCAAAACACAAAATACCAAGAAGAACTCGACAGGTGTAAAAGTAAAATTCAAATTAATAAGACCAAAAGTGGTGGGAATGATGAAAAGTAAGAGGTAGTCTAAAGAATCAATGTAGTCAAAGAATGAGAAATATGAAGCAACGCTATTTAAGGCTAAAAGGGAGAACGAAAAATGAACACAACTTCATCAGTCCGACCCTAAATAACAACTGTCTCCCAAATCCCTACTGGGAAAACTGCACTTTCTAGTACGATTTAGCATATTATTTAATAACTTCACATACCAGAGTCATTCTGATGTAACCACTCGGTTTTATTTTAGCATACTTCTATGTTAAACAGTGTATTGTTGCAGTTATTGGCAACTGTATGTGTTTGTGTCCTTAATACTATACAGACCAAATTACCACCTTTACTTCATACTCTGCGATGGAGATTGTAGTTCAAACGAAATACTAAAGTCCTCAGGGATGGGATCCCATGTACAAATGGAAGACACGTCTCTCTAGCCAAAAATCTGAAGTGTTACTCCTAAACTTCACTTGAACGCACTTGATCAATGAAGTAAACATCCGAAACTTGCCAAGAGGATTTTTTGGTGATTTAATAGGGCCATTTTACGCTTCTGTAAATGTGGGTTTATGCGTGAGCTTGGAAATAGAATTTGCATTTGCTAACAGGATCGCAGTAGAAAGTCATCTATCAACTACATAAATGGACGATAGCACTGTAAACCCGTCAAGACTTGGCACAAATATGCATCAGCCTACTTTGACACACCACATTATCACAAAGGAACGAAACAAGCAAAATACATGGGAGACGAATCAAGGTAATAGTAATGTCAATGATTATGAAGACAATCAAACATGAGTTCCGAAAAGGGATGAAACAGAAGAACATAAGGTTTGAAGTGTTAAGATTTAAAATCGACAAGAAGATAAAGAATGAATAGATTTGTACCGATACGACCAAATTTTAGCCAAGTCAACTGATGTCTACAACCAGGAAGTTCTCAATCAATGACCTCATGGACTAATGTTGTCCTAATTTGACTGCCGCCAGCTTTCTTGCAACCTATTTAGAGGCCGAAATGCCTAAGGGCCTTGAATCTGATGATGGTCGGGGATATATAATACACCTCACAGCCAATGAAGACTTACAACCTCATCAAACAATTAACCATATTGTATGGTACGTCTAACCTCATGACAGCTCACTCGGTTGTTCTACGATACGCAGCCAATGCTTCGAAGAAACGTATGGTCAGAAACTTGCAGCCTATACATATCTTCTACTCTTACAGACTATGTTTCATAAACATAGAGTAATACAGATAGAACGGGTGTGCAACATACACCTTGGTTGATAGACATATCTAATTCCCAAGCAAAGCAAATTGGCAAGAACAGAGAAAAGTTTTTGAATATGTCTCAAGACTGTGTTAGCTGTCAACTAACCGAGGTTGATACTCAACAGGAAAAGTGTAGTTAGCGTGCACAATAGTTTTGCTACCTATAATCAGTCTAGATGTTGATGAAGATCAGCTCTGAATTTAAGTATTACATCGATAAGGAAACATACCCTAAACATCCTTGCATTGTTACTCAAAAGATTCCAAAGGCTACATTCTGTCACCATCTTCATCAAGCAGGACTGTAACCTGCGAAAGTGGGAGATAGGTCTCAAAAGGTAGATGGGGAAGGTGTGTATATATAATGGAGTTAAGTGAGAATATGGGACAGATACCTTAAGTTACTGACTCAGCCAACATTTTGTTACAAACTCTAACACGATCAAGCTTTCGAATCAGAAGATTTAGGAAGATTTACGTACTTTTAGCGAAGCTTTCAAGGTAAAATACTACCACAAGACCCCTTAGCTGAAAGTCATGCGGAACTTCTAGATAAAGGAATATTATTAGAGCCACATATCAGTGTTCTGTTCACGAAACCTGGTGCTAACAATGAATAAATAAACTCGTGATTTTGTGGATTGTCAGTTAGATTGTGGACTTAGTTCCAAAATCATAAGCCTAGTTTAAACAATGAAATTAGAACCACTAATGCTAATCCCCACATTTCCAGTTAATTGATTGAATCTATTTTGTTGCTTTCTATACCTATATCATCTAGACATGCGATTTTCCGTTTATCTAAGCGCAACCAAGTTTGTGTCTAAATATTAAGTTAGAGCTTCTTCGTCACCTAAAAGTCAGCACAATTAATTTAGTGTATGTAAATTGATGGTTACTTATTGGTGAAGACCATATAAGTTTTCAATCAAATATTTGTTTGTTTACCGCATTCAAAACTGATTGCTAGTGTCTCTATAAAAGGACTTTGTGGTGATATGTTTAAGGGTAGTTTCTTAGGAACATTAATTTGTTCTAAATAAATAGTCTGAAAGTTGATGACGAACTGACTGCCTGGTCTTGAAAAACAAATCAAGGTTACGAGATTACCTTCTAGATGTAACACGTAATTCCTAGAACATGTCAATAAACCTTAATTTTCTTTAAGCATCAACCCCAATCGGATCTAACCAATTTGGCAGCACAGTTGTAAAAAGCCTATCTAATTTGTTAGAAACGAATCCCCTCTCTTTCCACCACAATGTGTTTCTGCCTCCCCACACTTTTCATTGGATTAAATTCTACTAGTTGTGAAACTAAATACTATTGGCGAAGTCAATCAGATAGTAAGCCTATGGCCTCAGGGCTCTTCCCCACTTATTGGTAAACGTTCTAACTACCTCGAATTTCACATAGTTGATACCATGTGATAACTACTGTCTAAATTGCTACATGCTCCCAAATGCCCATGTACGGCCGAGAGTGAACTCTGCCTCTCGAAATGCTCTCACATAGCCATGTACATACAACCACTGCCAGGGAAGTCCTATTCACCGCCTTATTATGGCATTACTGTCGTTTAAGAAATTGAGAGGACAAAAAGCGAATGTCCGGCGCTTTAACCGGGTTGGTGGATATGGAGGATCCACGTAGGGATGTTGGAAAACCCTGATTCCAAACCAGTGATACGCATGGGCACCAGGACCCCGAGGGAACAGATGGCGTATGGACCAATCGTTGGTCACCGCCTACCATGGGACTGCATCTCCTGACGTTGCCCCACTACCTTGTGGATCAGACCTTTAGGTCATAAGCTCGAGGTGTGGCCTCCTAAGAAAACCATTTGCTTTGGTTTTGGCACCCGGGCAGTATCCTAACCCTCACAAAAACCGAATGATTTATGTGGCGCATATCTATTTGGTGTCTTCTTGTACCTATGTTTGTGTTTAAATAAAATAAAATTGCTACATTCCGTGTTCTGATATTGTAGAATCCTAAAGAAATAAGTCATGAACCTATTTAGTATAATTTCAAGGTTCGGTTACTGCTCAAAGGTCAGATGCTGGTCGGGTCATAGAGACTACTTGCAACAGTAACACGACACCTGTCTTTGAAATGTTACTATATACTCTTAATTACTCTACGTCATCCATTCCCTTAATATTTCTTCTTATGTTTAGTTCTTTTCATTTTTGTTAATATGGTTCTGACATCTGCCTCTCCACTTTTCGGCTTTTCCTCGCTTTACTGTAAAGTGATGTAGTCTCAACTGTTATACATTTGTAACACAAAACCCTACACCGATTAGGCAACCAAATTTCATCGACTGGACCATGGTTAGAAGAATAGCCTTCTTCGTCGAAATCCAGCGGAATCTAACTTTCAGATTGATTCTGGTCAATTTTTGGCGCTGCAAAAGAATGAGAACTACTCCGTTTGTGATAATGGTCAAAAAACGAGGATAAACGTTCGGAGTTAATTAACTCCGAAGTAGTAACATAGATCAGAATTGTCCCACCCATTTTGGCAGCCAACTATTACCGTAAATGCGAAACAAGCTGTCAGAATGCATGATATTGTGTAGTTAAGCTTTTTTTTAATGTTTATTTACTACTCGTTTCGACTAACACCAAAACTTGGATAGTAGGTTTTCCCCAAACTATCACGGACAATTCCCATATTTATCTTAAAATCGAATTTATCCAGCTAAGTCAGTATATTTTATATCTCTTTGAAACACATGAAGCATGTACACACGCTAAAAATTAGTTTCAAAAGACCGTTTAGCGTATTGACGACGGATCCATTTTACATAACACAACATACAGAAACAAGCTATGTCTGCTAACAATGATCTTCCATAGATTTCAAGATTTTGAAAAACGATTATTATTAAACAATTATAGTTTGAGAAAATGGACCATTTATATACGGTTGTCGTATTTCATGGAATGATCTGGAAAGTTGTATTAACCTTTATTTTATCACTACTTATACTTCACTCAGTTTGCCTCAACATTTAGATCTCAGCTGCAGTTTTCTGTTCCCCAGAAAAATGGCAATGGTCGTATATCTAGCAAATCAAAATACGATGTTGACGTACCGCGATTGGCAAAATGTTGCGCGTACAATCCCCAGTATCAGTACAAAAAATAGTGTACCAGTTGGCTCGCTTTAATCCTAACAGCAAGTATTTTTATAGGGTCTTCTTTCTCCTAAAAGTTCTCACAGACTGCTCGAGAAGAGCATTTCAGTTGCTAATCCAACTCTGAGTTTGTTCGATATCAGTTTAATGGTAAATATATCCCCAAAACAAGCAGTTTTTAGATCCTAAACACTGACACTAACCTTATTAGTTTTGATGAAAACACTCCTGAGAGGATGCGCTCGGTCAAACATTCGGGTAAGATTAAGTTTGGTAACGCTCTTTGCATCTCTTTCAACTAGTCAGCTTAGGTTGGATATGCTTTGATACATCGACTTTCACTCAATTACGTCTCCCGATCCTTTGACTTCCGGCTTCTGGTTTGATTGGTTTTGAGGTCCTTGAATAAAAAGAGGTTTCGGACAGTAGTATTGACAAACAATGATGATCTATAACATCTTCGTTGGTAAACCTAGGTGCGGTCTGATATACTAAATGATATTATGTCAGCCTGTTCCTCATTGTAATGTTTTGTATATGTTTTTACATAATATGATATTTTTCGTGTCCCGGAGTTTTTCCACATATTTATACATTTTGTCCTAATTGCCTGAACTTACACCGAAAGTTCTAAGGATTATCCCGCTTTCGTCGACCTACAATACGTGCCATTTTGTCCTGATAGCGCCGAGGTGTGATGCTGTTATCCGGATGCTGAGTTCCAGAAGCACAGAGAGACCGATTTGTATGCCCAGCTCCTCGCACCAGTGATGATATTATCACGTGAGTCTAAAATGTATATTGGATCAACACAATTAAATATCGGCACGTCTCAATGGCATATATGTCGTTATGTATGAGAGAAGTCAATGATCACCAGACTTTTGACAACGACCTCTTTAGACAACTTTATGTCTAGGCTTTTCCACCAAGTCCAAGCGGTTGCTATCTCACTTCAAACTAACGTTCTTAGTGGCCGGGTTATAGCACTCACGAAAGCTCCCAGATTAAAGGTTTGGTCTGTAACGGTAAAGCCTCAGTCGATCACAAAATAAATTACAAATCTCCGTGAAAGCAGTCATTTTCTTAGCCTTCGAAATGAATTCATACGATCTAAAACCCCATCAAAGAACCTCATCGCGCAAAAGATCTGTTTCTAGACAACGAACAGATAACCTTGATTATTGTCTGTACTTAAGCACTCACTGTAAATCTTGCAGAAATTAAATGAAACTTTGTTTTTTGTGAACGTCGAATCTATTACCACAACCTGTCTGCACGCATTAATTGAAACAATAGCCTCTGAATATACTTTCGTTGTACATAAATGATGAGATGACGAGAATTTACTATCTTATAGACACTGGCGCGGAAGTTGGAGTCCTTATCTTATGGTGACATATATTCAGTGATTTTTGTAACAACAAAAATAAAAACCACATTTTTTCTCTAATTTGTCACACCTTATTTGTAACCACATTTTTATTCAATATCTGTTGTTTTGCTGTATCACTTGTTAAAAAGACGATAATTTTTGTTTCGATGAATGATATACGAGACTACTACCGCGTTGTTTAAAATATAGAACACTATCTACGCCGTTGTTCTTCTGTTTTATTGGCCACCGTTTTGATTGAAGACTATAATAGTATTATAACATCATTATAGGCCTTCCGACTCAACGTTGGACTTTTGGCGCGGTTTACTATTGTATAATACTATTGGACTCCGTCTTCCTCATTACGTCATTGGTGCAGTCACTTGCAGAGGAACACCTGTCAATCAAGTGAACTCAGTTTGTGGTCGTTGTTCTCACGTGGCAGTTAACAAGTAACATTCATTCTATAGTAACTGTTAGCGTCTGTTTGTTTAATATACCTTTTGTATTGCTAACGGTATTTTATTACCTTTGTTTTTACTAACGGACAGACATCTAGGTTTCTTTGCCATTAATTTGTTTTGGTATATCATTGTTAACCTAGTGTATCAATATATTTTGTGTAAGCTCCTTTTGTTTGGGAACCACCACAAATTTGGTGAGCCCGATAAAATTTTTTTTACTCGAAACTACTTTTGAGTTCACTTACAGACATTACGGCGTTATTTTACCCTTGGTAGTATTTAAATTTTCGTATATTTGTAATGTACTCATCCGAAACTGAAGGCATTAGCCAGGATAACATTTCAGCAGAGCTACACGCTCTAAATTTGATAAATGTGCCCCCATTCAGCCGATTAAATCCTCGCATTTGGTTTGCGCAAGTAGAAGTACAATTTCAGCGTCGCAACATACGCTCACAGGCATCTAAATACTCTTTTGTGCTTGGATTACTACCCACTGAAGTTGCATCTGAGGTGTCAGATTTGATAGATAATATTCCTGCACCTAATCCATATGATCAATTGAAGCAGGCAATTATTCAACGTACCTCATTATCTGATGAAAAGAGATTACAGCAATTACTGCACGATTGTGAGCTAGGCGACAAATCACCGTCTCAATTATTACGACACATGAGACAATTAGCTGGCCCTTATAAATTTGATGACGCCTTCCTCAAGGAGATTTGGCTACAACGTTTGCCAACAGTAGTTAGGCAAATTCTTTGCGCCTCTAGCCAACCATCAGATTTAGAGAGTCTTTCTAACATGGCCGATAAAATTTTAGAAGTTACACCCTGTACTACACCTTACGTACAGACAATATTAGAAACTTCGAACGATAAGCAAACTCCCACCATGGCATCGTTAACTGCTGAGCTAGGCGAACTGCGAGCACATCATGAACGAACTGTCGCTAGTCTTGAAAATAAACTGGATGCACTACAATTATTAATCTCCAATTTCACATCTACAAGACCTCGTTCTTGTTCTCGAGGGAGTAAGAATCGAGATAACTCAAAAGGAAACAAAAACGACGACAACATATGTTGGTACCATAAAAAATATGGTGACAGAGCCAGGAAATGTGTTACGTCTTGTAAATTTTTCAAGTCATTTTCCTCACCAAAACGTGTCAACCAAACCATGGTAGCGACAAATGTTTCTGGTCGTGCGCCTACTCGTCTTTTCCACGTTCTTGATAAAACTTCAGGCTACAAATTCTTAGTAGATACTGGAGCTGAAGTTAGTGTCATCCCAGTTACCTTAGCCAATAAACCTATTGCTAAGAGTGGAAAATATACCCTAAGAGCAGCTAATAAAACCGAAATAAAGACATTTGGTGAACAATTTCTAACATTAGACTTGGGAATTAGACGTAATTTAACCTGGGTATTCATTATTGCGGATGTCCGTCACCCTATACTAGGTGCAGATTTTCTAAGTTTCTACAACCTACTAGTTGACGTTAAGAGAAGAAAACTTATTGATTCCTGCACGAACCTTCAAATCCAGGGAATTCAGTCGGACTACCACATACATAGTATTAAAATTGACACCCCAGGAAACGACATATTCGCCACCATTCTATCTAAATTTCCCAAAATAACGAAACCAGACTACAGTGAAAACACTGTCCAACATTCTGTAGTACACCGGATCATCACAAAAGGTCAACCAACTTCGGCACGTCCACGCCGATTACCACCGGACAAACTGAATGTTGCAAAAGCTGAGTTTGATCATATGATGCAGCTAGGTATAATACGTCCGTCAAGTAGCCCCTGGGCATCCCCACTCCACATGGTGCCCAAGCGAGACCAAGATTGGCGACCTTGTGGTGATTATAGATCATTGAACAACCTAACATTACCAGATCGTTACCCAATCCCTCATTTACATGATTTTTCTCTCACTTTACATGGCAAGCAAATTTTTTCTAAAATCGATCTTGTGCGAGCGTACCACCAGATACCAGTAGCATCCGAGGACATTGCAAAAACAGCCATCATTACTCCATTTGGTTTGTTTGAATTTCTAAGAATGCCTTTTGGATTAAAGAACGCCGCACAAACATTTCAACGATTTATGGATGAGGTCACTAAAGGCCTAGATTTTGTTTTCGTGTATATTGATGATGTCTTAATAGCTAGCAGTTCGCTCCATGAACACGCTGATCACCTACATCAATTATTCGAAAGATTTCAGAAATATGGCATAGTGATTAACCCATCCAAATGTATTTTCGGAGTTGAGAGCTTAGAGTTTTTAGGTCACTTGATCGACAAACGTGGAATTAAACCTTTGGATACAAAAATAGAAGCCATCAAGAATTTTCCAGAACCAGACTCATGGAATAAACTTCGACGTTTCTTGGGGATGATAAATTTTTATCGTCGCTTTATTCCACATTGCTCAGCCATCCTACAACCTTTGACAGAGGTGTTAAAAGGTAAAGTCAAAAAGTTCACATTACCCTCCCAAGCGAAAGATGCCTTTTCTGCAGCTAAAACAGCAATCGCTTCTACTACCATGCTGACCTACTTAAGCCCTGATCCGGAAGCAACACTAATTCTGTGTACAGATGCATCACAGGCAGCAGTAGGTGCAGTACTACAACAGCGAGTTAATAATGAGGTCAAACCACTTGCCTTCTTTTCAAAGAAGCTAGAACCAACCCAAACTCGATATAGCACTTTCGGTAGAGAACTATTGGCTATTTATCTAGCTGTTAAACATTTTAACCATTTACTGCAAGGCAGAGACTTTGTGATACTCACTGATCACAAACCTTTAACCTATGCCTTTAACGCGAAAAGTGACCGTTATTCCCCTAGAGAAATGCGACAATTGGATTATATTTCCCAATTTTCGACCAACATACAGTTTATAAAAGGTGAGTCAAATGTTGTTGCGGATACTTTGTCACGTTTCAACGTCGATGCAATTTCCTTCACCAAAGGAATCGATTTATTAGACATGGCACGTTTGCAGACAGATGATCCTGACCTTGATGCTTGTAAACAAAGTTCGAGCTTGTCCTTAAAAAGTGTTCCTATACCGCATTCTGACTCTACTATCATTTGTGATACTTCTACTGGAACGCACAGACCTTTTGTGCCAATAGTGTACAGAAAAGAGTTTTTGATTGTCTTCACTCACTATCCCATCCAGGGATTCGTGCTACTGTGAAACTGATTGCCGAAAGATTTGTCTGGCCAAAGATGAATGCAAATATAAAACTATGGACCAGGACTTGTGTACAATGTCAACGCAGTAAAATACATAGACATACGATTACAACACCGTCAGCATTTAGTCTACCCGACCATCGTTTTCAACATGTTCATGTTGATTTAGTTGGTCCTCTGCCTCCATCTAATGGATTCACTTACATTTTTACTGCAGTGGACCGTTTCACTAGATGGCCAATGGCATGCCCAATAAAAGATATCTCCGCGGAAAATGTTGCTGCTGTATTCCTCGACAGATGGATCGCTAATTTCGGTGTACCTTCTACAGTTACTTCTGACAGAGGTTCACAGTTCCAATCTCACCTCTTCAATGAATTTACCCGCATTTTAGGAATCCATCACATCACTACAACAGCATACCATCCAGCAGCGAATGGACTAGTGGAACGATTCCACAGACAACTAAAAAGCTCATTGATGGTACAGCCTGATGTTTCTAGATGGAGTGAATCTCTACCTCTTATTTTACTAAGCATACGTTCCACAATTAAAGAAGACCTACAATGTACTCCGGCACAGCTCGTCTATGGAGCTAATTTAACCTTACCGGGGCAGCTAGTGACGCATAATGGCAAACCCGTATGTACGGATCCCACTTCTTTTTGCGAAAGACTAATGAGTCATATGAATAACATTAAGCCTGTTGCACCTCGGCCAGTTGTCTTAAAAGAGCAAGTTAGCAAGCATCTAAATACGTGTAAATTTGTGTTTGTTCGTGTTGACTCCGTAAGACGCCCTCTACAACATCCTTATGAAGGACCATTTGAAGTAGTTGAGAGGCAAACAAAATATTTCACAATCAATAAGAACGGAAAAAAAGAAACAGTTTCGATCGACAGGATAAAACCTGCTTTTATAGAATCTGAAACACATGACAGCCGAAAGCCGTCTAAAGACAGCGGTGATCACACAACGCAGCTTCCAGTGTTTCCAAATAATTCTTCACCAACTCCGACGAAATCAATATTCGGTAAAACAGACAGTTCTAAGGTTACAGTTCCCACAAATTTAAATCCTAGTTCCGACACTTTAACCTCTACGAAAACAACTCGTTCAGGAAGACATGTACATTTTCCTAAACGTTATGTTGAATTAATTACTTAATCTTTATTCTGTCATTACCTGTAATATGATTAAATATCTATGTTAGCAGAGTTACTAATACCATTTTTTTTGCAAGCATTTTTTTTTCTAAAAAAAATTCTTGTGTACTACTAATATTGATAAATTCATTGTGTTTCTCTCTACATGTGTATGCGTTTTATATGATGTTTATTATTAATTGTGCAAATATATACAATTTCGTTGGACTCGTTCAGATTATCACTAATTGTTTACACAATTTATACATGTATTTACACTTTTCGATGAACTCTCAATTTAATTACCGTTATTACTAATGATATTATTATTATTATTATTATTATTAATATTATTATACACTCCGTTATTGTTGTTAAACTTTTTATATACATTAAAGTCTCTTTACTACAAGACAAACATTTTGTTCTTAAATATATATACACGTATTATTATTTTTTTTAAAAAAAAACACATTTGTTTACCCTTTTCGTTCTGTAATTTTCTCCTCCCTCCAAAGCATTTAGAGTTTTACGTCGGGCATACTTTCACTGACGCATGCCCTAGGGGGGGAGTTATATGGTGACATATATTCAGTGATTTTTGTAACAACAAAAATAAAAACCACATTTTTTCTCTAATTTGTCACACCTTATTTGTAACCACATTTTTATTCAATATCTGTTGTTTTGCTGTATCACTTGTTAAAAAGACGATAATTTTTGTTTCGATGAATGATATACGAGACTACTACCGCGTTGTTTAAAATATAGAACACTATCTACGCCGTTGTTCTTCTGTTTTATTGGCCACCGTTTTGATTGAAGACTATAATAGTATTATAACATCATTATAGGCCTTCCGACTCAACGTTGGACTTTTGGCGCGGTTTACTATTGTATAATACTATTGGACTCCGTCTTCCTCATTACGTCATTGGTGCAGTCACTTGCAGAGGAACACCTGTCAATCAAGTGAACTCAGTTTGTGGTCGTTGTTCTCACGTGGCAGTTAACAAGTAACATTCATTCTATAGTAACTGTTAGCGTCTGTTTGTTTAATATACCTTTTGTATTGCTAACGGTATTTTATTACCTTTGTTTTTACTAACGGACAGACATCTAGGTTTCTTTGCCATTAATTTGTTTTGGTATATCATTGTTAACCTAGTGTATCAATATATTTTGTGTAAGCTCCTTTGGTTTGGGTACCACCACAATCTCAACTACTGGCGATTATCTACGAGACGGATGTAGGTATACCACATTTTCATAAGGGGTTTTGTGGAGATTTTAAAAATTTCACTGGTTGAAATTATGAGTCAATTGAAGCTAGACCACCATAGAAAACATGGAAGCACTGGACAGCCGTTTCGTCCTAGTATGGGACTAGGTGAACTTATCCGCAACGCAACCATGTAAACTTAATGTATCGCCCAGGGTCATCTGTGCATTCAAGTAACCACGGATTTTGTCACTTCATAATGTATTTTTAAATAAATAACTGGATTATGTTGTTAAGTTTGCTCTGTTTTTAATTTTTATTCGCCACGTACGACTGCGTTACACTGTACATTCATTGCACGCTGGGGTGATATCCCAAGTCATAGTGAGTGTAATCACATAGTTGATTATTTCCAGATAGACCGCCAGTGCATAATGTCACTGAAGAAGGGTTTGTTGTACTGTAAACTATGTTTCTATGAACAACTGACTGTTGTCTTCGGTCGGAAAGCAATATATATCCTTTTCTTCTGTTAGGTAAGTTCAACTGGCCTATATTTCGTGTTTTGGTTTTATCGGCTGAATTATGTCCATTTAACTACTTTGAGAAACATGTCTGTGCAAATGAAACAGTAATTATGACACTTGCTTCGCTTAGTATTCTTGGTTGCCGTATAATTCAGTTTAGTCGAAAGAATTATAGTATACTTAAGTATATTGCTTGAAGCCTGTAGCGAAACAGATCAGTTTAGTAAGTAGAGCTGCCTGTTTCTAATGAGTATACTGATTCAAATCAGTCTGATTAAAAATAGGAAAAAAATGCCTTTGGTACTGTTGCTGTTATACATTATTTGATAGCTTTAAGTATGTTTGGTGTTTATTTCTAGACTGTACATCTATCACTGACCATATTTCATGGTCACTGTCATTAAAAAATTTCCACAGCAATAACATCGGTAGCAAGATAGCTAAGCGTCTGAGCTTTTAGTTTCCCACAAAACAGCAGTATACAGTCTTAGAACATGAGTGTTCTGTGTCTCAATTAAATGCAGCTGGCTGTGGACAAATGCTAGGAATCTTTTTGACGACTGGGACTTTTAGTTCATCAGACACTTACTCTGCTTGTATTTCTTCCTGTTAAACTAGACGCAGATGCATGGGAATACTCAAATGGGAGCAAAATAATAAAAGCATTGCAATACGGTACTAAGTCCATGTTATGCTTTGCACAAGTAATAGTAGCTGACCCTATCTAATATTCATGAACTCAAGGTAAATCACAACTGCATAAATTCTTTGCTAAAAAACATGTAATTTGTTTATTTATTTATTTCACATTTCTGACTAAATTCACCACTATTTTTCATTTAGAATGCAACAGGAGTGAGCCTTCACAGATCTTAAAAACTGTTTCGCCCTTAGAACTATGGCCCTATGGAACTGTTTACGCGAGACCCAACTAACAGCAGATTATGAAAAGGATTCTGAACGTCCATTTTAGTCTCACAACCAATTCCAGTATTTTTTTACTTCTTTTACTCTTTCGTTTGGAAAAAAACAACAAAAACTGCAGCTTAACATTACCAATACAACTTTTAAACTGGAACTTGCTGTAAACCTCTGTTTGAAATTCGATTCCTAATGAAAGTTCTTGAATAAGTTTTTGAATCTAATGCTACTTTGTTTTATCTACTTAATCGTTGCAAGAAACTTGTGATAAGCGAGCCTCTCAGCACCTAGTTCATGTGTTCAAATGGTTGTGGACGGAATAGAAGCTTTCGCTTAACAGGCTTCCGTGTCTAGTAGCAGGGGATCACCAAAACCTCCAGGCAGGAACCTAGGTATATTATCGATAAAAGAGGAAGTCGCTTGGACTAGGTCGCTCGGCAGCGAATTCCAGCATTTGACAACTCCTAAGGAGTAAACGTTTTGTCTACAGTCCGTTCTGCTATGTTGTGTCTCCAGTTTCTGGGTGTTACCCCTTAGGTTAGTGTTGGAACTAAGCTTAAGTAGGTGTTTAAGAGGATGTCCAGAAGTGTTAAGGATACTGTAAGCCATTACAAGGTCCCCTCTAAGACGTCTATACTCTAATGAGTAGAGGCTAAGTGATTGGAGGCGTTCTTCATAAGGTGATTTGGTGCATATCTTCATTTTCTTGGGAAACCTACAGACTCGGGTCCTCTCACAATTTATTCTAGTCACCATGAGTTGCCACGGCAGCTGATGGATGTACACGCGTTACACATCCTAACCGTCCTTGCGCCTAATCTCATAGCTTCTTATTCAAATGTCATATGATAAGCAAGTAATGCCTCTACCGACACTAATGGAACACGAGCAACTCAAAGGCACCCTGTATGGTACCTTACATTGGTCTACGCACTCACTTGGCTTGAAGACGACACAGGTATTCAGTGTTTGATAACGCTTCTACCAGTAACACCTTCTGATATGATTTGCACCCACCGAGAGAAATCAAAAGACAGAGTCGAGGAGATCGGAAGAGTGTATTTGGCGATAACCAATATATCGGAATTCTCGGATCTAATCTGGCTAGCGATTGCAGTAGTAGTTGTTGAGCACAGCGTTACCACACGTGATCTGGTGCGGATGCCTGACCGAGCGCCTTCAGCTAGATGAGTCTACTAAAACATATGGTCAGCATCCAATGTCGAAAATTTACAGGGCTATTTATTTTGGGGATTTATTTACCGCTACAAGCTCTTTAGTGAGAATATTACTACGGTCCTGTTAAACATCCCATGAACCCCACCACCTCCATCGAAACAAATAAGTCTGTAATTGCTGCATATAGCAATTTTATTTTTCAGAAGATATAACAGTTAGAATTGGAGTAAAATGGCAGTATACAGCAGATGCACGTGGTACATGTCTTCATCGATTAACTGAGATTGAGAATATGGATATTAGCTTAACAGGCTTATTTAGAAAGACTAGTGTCTACTTTGAACTTACTGCGTGAGAAAGTTATACTGGAACTATGAATAATTTAGGAATCTAGTCTCCCAGGACGTACGAAGCACTCAAACTGGAAGACAGTTGTCCAAAAATAATTCGAATATGAAGGTGAGAATTTGCAGGTATTTTTCATCGTATGGTTGAACATATTAGTTAACGGTTGACATCATGCCGTAAAAAAACACAAATTTGCGAGTGGTGAAATATGATCTACAACAAAAAGAGCTTAATAACAGTTAATTACCTTTTTACTCCCTGATCATGACCCTTCGGCTTCCTGTTATGGCCAAAACAGCAAACATACACTACACACTGACAGCAAATTTCCGGCTTTTCAATGTTAAGCTTGCTTTAACGCACAACGTGATGAGTACAACCCCTCCATTACTGCTATATGGCATATTTTTTTTATAACAAACCCTCTACAATAGATTGGTATCATCTGTGACTTCGTCTATGTTTTTCGGAAGTTTGGGTCCTTTCGAAAACAATACTGATATCCCCTACTGCTAGGCACTAAGTATTAGTTTGACTCGTTGGTGGGATAGTGTTGTCCATAATACTGAAGAAAATTAAAAACCGGAGATTGTTTCCTTCCATTTTACCCATAACATCATAAAGGACAGTTAGGAATGAACATGCGAACAGTTAGTCACAGGCGGCAGCAACAATTATTTTAGCTAAAAAAAGGAACTTCGGCTTTGGATATCTAGAAAGCCAGTCAAAACAAAACGGATTAACATCTTATAACACAAGACTAGCCAGCTTGGCTGAAGAAATACATTGACTTGAGTATAAGCAGCAAAAACCCAGAAAACATCGCTGATTCGAAATAAGTTTCACACCAACATATAGAACATTACACTAACTGCGGCATTTTAGCACACCAAAACATTAAATTACATAGCTACACAAAAGAAATAGCTGAAGGAAGCACAGAACGAAGAAAGCCGACCGCCATTGCTTACAAAGATGGTGGATATAATAATTCCCGCCTCATTCTGATTGCTTGCTAAGCTGAAGGGCACATTTACGAAATCGAGTTGCGTTTAATTGCAGCCTATGGGACTCCTCAGCAGTGCGCACCAACGATCCCGCACCCCGCGAGATTCGAACCTAGGACCTATCAGTTTCGCTCCAAGCGCTCAACCAACTAGACCACTGAGCTGGCTGGTATCCAACGGTGTTAATGTCTAACTTTGACTAGTTCATAAACAGCTTGAATTGGTTAAAACTATAGACACGCACATGTTGGGTGTAGAGATAATCCAGTCATTTAATGGTCTATGTGCGTCTCCGTTGTATGAGACTCCTATAAACGAGAATATTGTGTGATGTAAGCTAGGTTTTATTTAACTGTAGCCTTGCCTCGGCTGAGTGAACCTGAGAATAGTGAACTAACAAATGTTGTCAAGACTGAGGCTGCTTATTTCACTATAGTAGAGTGGAAAATGTCTGGGCCAGGGATTGTGTCCTGGTATCAATGCTTCAGTTTCTGCTACATCAGTCCGACGTTTGTGTTCAGTTATGCGATTCTTGTCGAGCTATGGCTGAACCCTTTACCGAAGCGCGTCCAAAACGACGTTCGTAAAGTCCGAAAATGCTGTTTTTTCCGGGATCTCTAGGGTCAGGCCAAGAAAACCTATTAACTGGGAAGCTCTGTCTTTGGCTTGTCAAAATCAGGCCACATGACAGAAGAAGCTTTCAAACTGAAGACGAACCTGTCGATCAGTTTCATATGGTGCTAGTGCTTTTCTTCTCTTAGTAATCTTGTATGTTAAGTTCTTTTTGGTTAAAATGCCCTTATTTTCCACCATCATTGTTTCGCTCGAATTTCATTCAGTTTTACCATACAAACAATGTGATAATCTACGACCTTAAATCGTTTCTAATTTAATGTAAAATTTTTGGAACGTAAGACCATGTTCAGTAAGAAATCCCTGTGATCATCAGTATTAAATTGAGGAAACACTTCTTAGCTCACGTGCCGTACATAGTCCGTTGAAAAATATTAAACTAAACGTCTATAATTCTAACGCATAGCGTCTCACTTTTTTACAAATTAAGCCGGAGTTTAGGACGGTATGATCACTTTTTCTTGATGGTTGTTAAACAAGTACTCTTCGTTAGGGATGGCTTAATATAAGCGTGACATCGTTTGGCTATTTCCATGCTGTGTTTCTGACTTCACACTATTGAATAACCCCAAATTCCCGATGAAATCGAAGGGCTGAGCTTCAGCAGAGACATCTCTGGTGTGTGTTCAGCGAAGTTGACTTTATCAAAATTGAAGTTTCCCAAGATTATTGCATGTCCTAAAACACTGAAACGGATTGATCTTTCCAGCATTCGGTTATCTTAATGAATGTTAATAGAAGGCAAACTGAAGTGCTCACATTAAAGTTGATTATTTCTGTTTGGACACGCCTTATGTGAGTGGGAAGGAATCTTTCCTAGTAATGGTTTTCCGATCAAGCAATCCCTTCTCCTTCCACGTCCACAAGTTTGATTTTGAATCGCGTAGTCGATCTGGAATGGACAAGAGAAGAATCTCAATCTTAATATACTGAAATAAAGCCGGAGCCATTGTGATTTAAAACAATTCGTTGTCGAACGATATTTTTTAATGATGAGCTTATTTTTAGTGTTAAGTTTCTTTCTCCGTAGAGGCGAAGTAACTCCTAAGAGGCGGCTTCTATGCATACTTTTGAAAACCCTTTTTTTCCTATTCTATAGAGCAAATGAATGATAATTCCTCGTACGGTTTCTGGAAGTAGATTGGTCACTTGAAAATACTGCTAGTAAATTGTGCATGTTTTTAACCTAAAGCAAATGTTATCGTAGTTTTAAGCTATTGCAATTTTGTTTTAACTACCTACATGTTCGCCTTGTCTCGAATCCAAGGCCAAGACGGTTTTCGTTAGTTATTCCGCAGGTTTCAAAGGCCGCACGTTAGACGTCTGATATCGCGCGTCATGTCTCTTAGACGTGTTTCGGTTATTGGGTCAGGCAATTGGGGGTCAACAATTGCTAAAATAGTTGGTAACAACATTAGAAAGTTCCCCGAATATGTTTCGGAGGTACTACCAATGATTTTTGTTAACATACATTCAGGTTCGTATGTGGGTTTTCGAGGAGTTAATCAATGGCCGTAAACTCACAGAAATAATTAATACATCTAACGAAAATGTGAAGTATTTGCCCAATGTGAAGCTTCCAGAAAATGTTATTGCTGATCCAGATGTAAAATCAGTAGCTCGAGATGCCGACGTACTTGTCATTGTTATGCCCCATCAATTCCTTAATAGGACATTGGCCGATATTAAACCGTTGTCAAACCAACATCTTATGCTGTTTCTCTAATGAAGGTAATTAACATGTGTATAGATACTGTGTTTGACTTTACACTGAGTAATGTAAGATGAAGTTCACTTCAGTTTTGAATTGTTTAATTTAATTCGTATGATAAACTAACATTAACGGAGCTTTATCAGACGAATTTCTGTTACCGTTACGTAGTCTCAATGTTTTTAGGTGACTTCACACTTTCATTGAGAAAGTTGATTATATTGGTAGATGCAGTTTTTTGAGCAATGAAATGAGAAACCCTGACTCCCAAATTATTACTCAACATACGCAATACCAATATAGAGTCACCTCACGTTCTGCAATAAGCTAAGAAAAATCTCAAGCGTTTAAATCGCTTGTCACAGACGAGTTGGGTAAACACGCTACTTATATAGTTCTCAGGTCTCAAGACGTTTAAGCGTGTCAGACATGGACTAGCTTGTTGAATGCGAAAAAAAGGGGGATCACATATATCTGGTCCATAAAATCCGAAACAAATTTGCATAGGCATTCGAAGAGTCGGCGAAAATTCGGAATACTCAAGGACTTTGCGGCCGTCGCTTGTAATCCGCAGACTTTTTTGATGTCATGACTGACCAGTACTCCTGGGTCTTTTTGTCCCTGTACTTGTAGAAGTAGCATTCCCTCAATAGTGCATTGGTGACCATCGCCTTATCCAATGTGCATTAGCTCACTCTAGAACCAAAATCCGAACACAAACTTCAGAAACACCTGTTTAATTAATCGATATCAGTGTGGAAATCAAAGTGATCCGCCTCACTACTTATCGTTCTACAAACTTTAGCATTAGCTTCGAACAAATGTTGATTACTTTAGCGGTCTCAGTAATTTTTTGTCGCTTTCCATCACATTGTATTTCCGCCTACCCACACTTTTCATTGGATTAAATTCTACTAGTTGTGAAACTGAATACCGTTGGTGAAGCCAATGAGATAGTAAGCCTACAGCCTCAAGGCTCTTCCCCACTTATTGGTAAACGTTCTAACTACCTCGAATTCCACATAGTCGACACAATTTGATAACTACTGTCTAAATTGCTACATTCCACGTTCTGATATTGTAGAATCCTGAAGAAATAAGTCATGAACTTAGTCAGTATAATTTCAAGGTTCGGTTGCTACTTTAAAGTCATATATAGGTTACTTAACAATGTCCTATTGAAATAGTAATCATTTGTCCCTCTTGTTTAATCTGATTATGTACATAGTGAACCTCAAACTTGAATTTTTCTGTAATTATTGTTTGATCAGGGGTTGGCACTGAGTGATGATCATGGTATCAGGTTATTAACGGACTGTATCAGAGATACGTTGAATATACCTTGCGCAGTCCTTATGGGTGCTAACTTGGCAACTGAAGTGTCTCAAGAAAACTACTGTGAAGCAACTATTGGTATCGATGATCCAAAGATGGGGTCTGAATTGAAAAAACTTTTCCAGGTATGTAGAATTTGTGGTTATTTACAGGTCTGACGTATTCCTGTAGTTTGTTTACTGAATGATTTTGATCCATAATATCCACTAATCTTAGGTGATATGTTTATAGAGATCATTCTGAGATACCACTTCCCTTCATTTTCTTTTAACAGAATTAGCTTTTGTGACCATGGCTTTTCAGTGTACAGTATGTAGTTTAGTCTTGAAATATTTTCAATATTCTACCAGCTCAGGTCACAGGATGCAAATCAATGTATTGGAGGTACTTTATTTTTTGTCTTACTGTCTATATGTCAACATGTTTCGCTAACGCTGTTTATAGATTAGTATTCTGAACAATAAACTCTGCTTATTATTATAAGATTAAGAAAATTAGTACCCCAACTTAACATAAAGTAAATATCATTAATATCAATGGGTTAGTCAAATAACTCACCATCCTGTATTTAAGTTAATGTAATTTTGTATTTTGAAATTCGCATTTTTTAGACAGATTATTTCCGAATTGTGGTTATAAAAGACGAAGTTGCCACAGAATTATGCGGAGCTTTGAAAAATATTGTAGCAGTTGCTGCAGGTGTGATTGAAGGTTTAGGCTATGGCGATAACACTAAAGCTGCAGTTATACGTCTTGGGTTCATGGAAATGAAAAGTTTCATTTATCAATTTTTTGCTGATCGCCGTAAGTGTTTCCTTTTATTATCTGCAAATTATGCCTTATTTACATTCTCGATTTTGAAATCCCGAAATTCTCTATCAGTTAGTGTGTTTATAAGGAAATCACAATAAAAGACACTAAATATGTTATCTGAAAACAAAATCTAGAGTTAACTAAGATTCCATCTTATCTGTTGTAACACGTGGCATGTGTATGTTAGTTGTTATAATTGGTTAGTTATTATTATTATTTGAACACATGAATATTGGTACAAGAGAGCGCCAAATATATGCGCCAATTGGTTAGTTACTATCTATGGCACCTGCTTAGCTCTCTTTGGACTATTATATGATTGTTATAATTTATTTATTTAAACGGTTTTTAATTCTTTTGATATAGTTGAACAGTAATGTTTTATTCTAAAGATTTTGAACTCGTAATTTGACGAAACGTATACAACATGAGGCTGAAGAGAGTGAAATAGTAGTTTTTGTACATAAGCATCTCATCTACAACTCCGCCTGTAGCTCTCCTAGGGCTACTGCCGATCCCAAGCCCGGGTGAAGGAGGGTTGGGCGTGGAGTCGATAATCCCATCCCGTAGAAAAAGATGTTGCTAAAAAACGTCAACCATATTAAGGCAGTTAAACTCTGCCCTGATAGTTAAGGAGAGAATTACGACGTCTCATGATAAAAGTCGAGATTCTTCGGAAGTCACGAGGCCGATGCCCCTTATAACAACTAGGGCAACAATATTTATGGGTACATGGGACGTCCGGACAATGTGGGAAACCGGGAAAACCAGTCAAATAGCTGTGGGAACGAGGAGATGCAACTTAGCAGTACTTGGAATCAGCGAAATCCACTGGATTTAAGCTGGATAGCAAAGGCTAGGTACGGGAGATGCTGCTGTATTCCGGTTACGAAGAGGAAAATACTCCGCACACACGGTGTTGCTCTGATGCTGTCTAAAGAGGCATGTAATGCACTTATAGGATGGGAATCTCACGGATCCAGGATCATCAAAGCATTTTTCAGAACAAAGAAGAGAATCACGATAAACGTTATCCAATGTTATGTACCCACCAATGATAGCAATAAAGACGATAAAGATCAGTTTTATGAGAGGCTGTAATCAATCATAGCAAAGTGCTCAGGAGAAGACCTGATGAATAACAACTAAAGAGAACTGGAAAGGATTGCCCAGGACAGGTTTGGATGGAGAATGCTGATGGGTCATCTACAACATAGGACCAGGCACATATATTCATCAGTCGAAGTTGCCACACCTCTTAATTACAACAAGATGAGCGCTAAGTTCATAGAAGCACTTACTTCAGTGGTAGTAAAAAAACATTTCGTATAAAGATATACAAGGAGAAAGAATTAGTTCGTAGAAATAAAGGTATAAAGTTTAATGGGAGACAAAATGTGTATACATATACGTCATTGTGGTCGATTTCGAGCCATATCACTCAGTCTCCAACCACTGGATACGATAGTCACGCGGACCACAACCAAATAATCTTCATCTACCAACATGGCTCAGATCAGAAGTTAGTGACTTTATGGACTGACGCCACGTTTTGGTTTGGCCGCCTCTTCCTTCCTTCCGTTCCCAACACTAGTCAGCATTTTGTCCAGTGGTAAACAGTGGTTAGGCATGTGTAATACGTGACCCAACCTTCTCATTCGATGTAGATTCACAACTTCATTGTTCCTTACCCGGTAATGTCAGCAGATGCCAGCAATGTTTCTAAGACATCTGTAATCAAATACTAGTAACTTATCAGTATTCTGTAACCGTAAAGTAGAACAGATCGGACTGCTGCATAGTACATTTGTCATTTAGTCGACAGACGGATATTTTGCCTTCGCCGTAGGTGACGTAATTTGGTAATAACCAAACGAGCCTTTTTAGTCCATGCACCATACACCAACCCATAAGAGCTGATCAGACTTTCAAGATAAGTGAATTTGTCGACGCTTTCGACTACTTCACTCTCTATCCTTAGCGCAAGTGTTGACTCAGGCCAGTCCTGAAGCAGCAACTTGCATTTGTAGGGGGCGGAACTCATCCCAAACATCCTGGCATTGTTACTCAGTGCAACCAGAAGACTGCATTTTATCAGCGTATTCACGAAATAGGACTATGTCATATGTATATTCTAAGTCAATAACTAGACCCCGTAGGAGATCGATTCCCGAAAATTCAGTCGATGAGAACGTTATTTCCAGCAATAGATCTATGATAGAATTAAACAAAGATGGAGATGGTCGACAATCTTGACGGATACCACTTGAGTTTGCGAAGTCAGATGACAGTTCGTCATAGGCTCTGACTCGACTAGTAGTGTTCGAGTAAAGAGCCTTCACAAGGTTTATCTACTTCTGAGGTACACCTTTCAATGACAGACATTGTCACAAAACCTCTCGGTCTACAGAGTTTAATGCTACTTTAAGGTCAAGAAGAACTAATTGTCGGACGCCGACAAGCATACCTGTGTTCTAAAATCTGACGAATGGTGGGTATATGGTCGATGCAGCCACGACCAGGTCTGAATCCAGCCTGATTTTCTGGTGTTTGCAGTTTACGAGTATTTGTTAAGCGTTCGATACTTATCGAGGGTACTATTTTTTGATGCTATATTCGTCAAACTAATCCCTCTATGGTTAACATAGGATGATTTTGACCCCTTCTTATATACTGGAAAAATCAGTGATTGCAACCAGTTAGATGGGATTGCGTCCAACTCCCAGATTTTAGCTAAAATATTAGTCAACCTAATTGCTAAAATTGGACCACCATTCTTGAAGACCTCTGGAGCCGATCCATGTGAACCAGATGCCATTCCTCGGTTCACGTTAGCTAATGTTTTTTGAACTTTAATTGGAGTCGGATGGCCTATCTTAATGTTCAATTCAGGCTGTTTGGGAATGGTGGGTATTTGTAGAGTAGCTGAAGGCCAGTTTATCTGCTCGTTAAACTTTTACACCTATCGTTCTAAACGTCTAGACTAGAGCATATATGAGTGTCGTCTTTTTCTGAGATTGTCTCACACTTGACTTAATTCCTGATTCTTTTATTAGTCTGAAAAGCCTGGTGTTACCTACAGCCACTGTCTTTTCCATATCTTTTGCTTTCGTTGCCCACAAATGTTCATGATCGTTTCGTAGACTTTTGTTGAACCTAGATCTGATTTGTTTTCTCTCTTCATCGCGATGGGTTTACGAGAATTTACCAGTGCAATAGACCTTGAGGAAGTCCATTGGTTCTTTGTAACTCTGTGGTTTAAATCACTAATAGATGTCACTGCTGTTTCCAAAGCTGTTTGTATGTCTTTCCAAGCAACATCTGGGTCAGTCCCGTTTTCAGAACCACCTAAGTGTGACCTCAGTTGTTTCTGGAACCTACTTTTGGTTTTTTCGCTACTCAATTCAGTTCTAATGGGTCTTGTTAATGTGTGGATTTTTCGCGTCCAGTGAGGCGCGTGCCCGTATTAGGGCGTGGTCGGAGTCCAAGCAGGTACTCCAAAATGAGCGACAATCTTCTGCCGACCCTCTCCAACGATGACTGATGGCAATATGGTCTATTTGAGTCCATCGTTGGTTTGGTGTAGGGGATCGCCATGTTAGACGATGTCTCTCCTTATGCTTAAAATTTGTGTTTACTAAAAACAAACGATTGTCTGAGCACAGTTGCAGCAGACGATCACCGTTATCTGTTCGCTGTGCCGCAATGCTAAAATATCCACCTAAATGCCTTTCTGTTTGGTTTAAACTACCTATCTGAGAATTAAAGTCACCCGCTACGAGTACTATGTCTGAACGTTTAGCTTTCTGAAGAAGTTCGGACAGCTTTCTGTAAAATTCATCTTTCACTTCATCCGAGCTGCAGTCGGTGGGAGCGTAGGCAGAAACGACAAAAAGGCAACGACGTGTGTCCCTATCCTTCCGAGTTCTTACGGAGCCGTTTAGCCGAACAGCACATAAACGACTGTTGACGGGGATCCACTCTAACAGTGCTTGTTCCGCCCTCATGCTTAGTGCTATACCTACACCTGCCAGTCCACGAGAACTAACCATCGGGTCACCAAATACGCGGAGGGTGTATCTCGTTGGCTCTCCGTTTTACCGAGGTGAGGTCAAGTGAATGACCACACTGGGATCCTGTATGCGTGTTTTGGAGACACAGCATACATCAATGGTACGAGATTCTAGGGTTTTAGCCAAGGAAGTCTGCTGACCGATTTGACATAGGGTGCGTACGTTGAAGGCTCCAATGTGTAGTTTGGGGCGAGGTTTCAGTAGACCTGGGACAGGGTTTTGAGCACTAGAATCGTTGGCTATGGTGACACTTGAGGAGGAAGCCGAAAGAGGAAGTTGAGCGTTGAAAGTCGATTTGGGAGGAATAATAGGAATTGAAGGGGGAGGTTGATTATGAATACAGTGGTCTTGGGTGCTGTTAGAGGTATGAGAGCGGTTATCATTTCCCGGTTGCCCACACCGTGGAAGGGTTCTTCTGGAGGTACCTGTAAAGGAAATTATATTAGAGGTGGTCTTAGTGAGCTGGGAGCGTGACCGCAGTGCTCAAGGGACAACGGCTCGAGGTCGGTCACACACGACCTTTTTATGAGTAATTTTTGTGTTAGCTCCCTGCTTGCTGAGACCTTACAGCCAGAGACGGATATTCCTAGGATAAAGCGAGGTGTGCATATTTAGGGCGGACCCTTTCTAACCCCGTCCTTCCTTGTGAGAAGGCAGCATCGTTGTTATGTTGGCTGTTTGAGGGAAATAACTTACGGCTGTCACACCCCTGTACAGTCAACATTACGACTGCGCCCTCGGACCTTGGGTCTGTTGCTTTTAGTCTTATCGTTCTTCAATCAACCTGTCTGGCATGGTAGGACTCGAGGAACGATTGTTCCAGTCAGTATAGCTTAATTGGTTCTTCACGATAGGCAAGCACGATCGCCACGTTAAGGTAGCAGCAACGGTCAGATCAACTTAGTCATTTAGCAATCAGTGTCCGTAGGTATGGCATGTGCTTTGCACCTTCCAATTGCAAAATACTTTTACAAGACCAGCGGGACCCTGATCCTGAACTCACCCTGGGTAGTGAGCGGATAGAAGTAGTCCAGAAGTTTGTGTATCTAGGTAGCTGCTTAAGTGCTGGTGGTGGCGTGAGTGATGAAGTCAATGCACCTACAGTGAAAACTAGGACTGCTTATGCCAATCTGGGCCATCTTTGGAGCCTTCGTGATGTGAGTCTGGCTGTAAAAGTTCAGATCTACAACGCGTCGATGAGAGCAGTTTTGCTCTATGCTGACCCAGATGACTTACCTCCGGCTCTTTTTAAAGATGGTGGTGACTTTCTGACTAAGGAATTGACGACGTTGTTTACAAAGGTCTGGGAACTAGAGGGGTTACCAACGTCATGGAATGAGTCGATAGTTGTCCCTATCTTTAAAAAGGGTTCACGTCGTTTCTGTAACAACTATCGAGGGATAAGTCTACTTCCGATTGCGTCCAAGCTATTGGCTTCCATCATATTTCGTAGGTTGCTCGAAACCCGAGAAAAATTGACTCGCAAGGAGCAGACTGGTTTTCGTTCTGGTCAAGGATGTATTGATCATATCTTCACCCTCCGCCAAATGTTAGAACACCGTCATACTTATCAAAGGCCAACAATCGTAGTGTTTCTTGACATCAGGGCTGTCTTCGATTCGTTAGACATGACTGTTCTGTGGGATTGTCTATTGAAGAAGGGTGTGTCTGAGAAGTTTATTAACATCCTAAAGGCCCTATATGCAAACACCTCAGGCAGAGTGAGGGCATACAACCACCTCTCCATTGTTGCATTCAAGCAGGGTTGTCCAATCTCACCATTCCCCTTCAACTTTGACATCGATAACATTCTGGAAACAGCTCTGATGGATGTAAGTAATAGCGGTGTGGATCTGTTGCTTGGAGGAAGACTTCTCGACCTTGAGTATGCGGATGATATTGTCTTACTGTGCTATAATGCCCAAGGCATGCAATCCGCACTTAATCAGTTGGCAATCAGTGTCCGTAGGTATGGTATGTGCTTTGCATCTTCGAAGTGCAAAGTACTTCTTCAAGACTTGCAGGATCCTAATCCTGTACTCACCCTGGATGGTGAGCAGATAGAGGTAGTCGAGAAGTTCGTGTACGTGGGTAGCCGCAAAAGTTCTGGTGGGGGTGTGAATGATGAGATCAATGCACGTATAGTGAAAGCCAGAGCGACTTATGCCAATCTGGGCCATCTTTGGCGCCTTCGTGATGTTAGTCTGGCTGTAAAAGATCAGATCTACAACGCGTCGGTGAGAGCAGTTTTGCTCTATGCTTGTGAAACCTGACCTCTCCGAGTTAAGGATGTTAGACAACTCTGTGTTTGATCATCATTGTCTCCGAAGGATTGCTGACATGTAGAGGTTCAACATTTTGTGTTCGAGGACAAAGACAATGATTCGTTTGCTGTCGCTATCTTGAAACATCGACTTTGGTGGCTTGAACATGTTTTACGAATGACGTTCCAGAGTATTCCACGTCGTGCATTATTTGCCGACGCTGGGACCGGTTGGGAAAAGCGGAGAGGTGAACGGTGTATGATATGATGTTGTAGTATGAAAGAAAGCTGTACAGGACTAGCTTCTGTCGGTCCTTCACGCCTCCTTGGTTTGGGTCCCAGAGATAGTACAACACAGTGGCTAGACGTTATGAGACATGGCTCAGAATAGAAGCCAGTGACGATCCTGCTGTAACTTTCTACTTTCATCATGAAAGTAAACGTAACTTCATTAACTGAAAGAATTCTTCCTGGTTTTATTTTTCCTTATTGAACTGTTTCTCTCATTATTACTATTATTATTACTTCACTCTCACACTAATATCTGTTCATTGTTGTTCTTTTTATTGTTTATCTCTCCACAGTCTCATTGTTATTGCGTGGCACAGATTTATCTGGTGCCCCCTTGTACCAATGTTTATGTGTTCAATTAAATAATAACTTGTGTTTTAAAATAGGAATCAAAAATTAATTGCAGAAGTACTTGCTCGGCTCAAAAGTATAGCTGTAGTAAAAGACTATTGTATAAAAGAACGTAAAACGGTGGCACATTAAACGTATTAGATGTCAATTATATGAAATAATAATGTGTTGCAACAACACTTTTGGCATAGGATCAGAAGATAAAATTGAAAAATACTAGCAAACCTTAAATTAGTTAACAGTAATATATTTCCAGCAATAAACAACCTGAATTATTTGTTGTTAGCATTTGTTCCAAACAATCAAGTTGTTTTTATGTCTTTTAACTGAATTCAATTGATTTAGTTTATTTTTAAAATGACACCCTGCAGTCTTAAGATTTATAACAATGTTCATTTCAAACCCTATTTTATCTAAGTTGATAGTTGTTGATATTCGTATGAATATAATTATTTGATGCTTTTTTTCAATCATCATCTGTAAAGTTAGATGTTTTGATTTTGTTTAATTTTCTCATATTTTACATATACAATTAATTCACGAAATATCAACATCATATACCTTTTTTAAACTATCCACCCCACATTCTATTTAATAGATCCTCAAGAAGGGACGTTTTTAGAAAGTTGTGGCGTTGCTGATCTTATTACAACCTGTTATGGTGGTAGAAACAAGCAAATGGGCATAGCATTAGCCACCACAAATGAACCTTTAGCTCAATTGGAAAAAGAACGTCTAAACGGTCAAAGTGCTCAAGGTCCTCTCAATGCTGCAGAAGTCTATGCAATGCTGGAACCCAAGGGCCTTCTTGAGAAGTATCCTATATTTACAACTGTACATAAGGTGTGTACACGTCAGTTTGATCCAAAGAACTTTATTTGCTGTTTGGCTAATCATCCAGAACATCGATAAAAAATTGTATTTAGTGAAGGATTTTAACTTAGTCTTCCAAACCTTCATTTATCTATGTACTAGCTGGAACACGACCAGTAGACGGGTTCAGTGACTATAATAGTTAAAAACGCAAAATGTCATTAATCTAGTGAATTTATTGTTTCTTCTGTCACTATTTTAATTTATATTTGTTATGACTCTTCTGTATTACTAACTGTAGAAACTAAAACTAAGATTCATTTAATGTGTAGACCATATTATCTATTTGTTTTATCCTTCTCAAAAAATTTTTTGTGCCTGTATATTATTGGCTATAATGATGAGTAATAAAAATTCTAGAAGATATATCAGTCTTTGTGTTTACTATTGTCTTATTCTTGGAGTTATACTCCTATCCTGCAAATAGTTAATATCCTGTAAGGATAAAGAATGTCATGTGAAATAAGTTGCGTTCAACATGTCTTGCAAAAGTGTAGGCCTGTGTAAAAGCTAGTGCTGTACATTCATCATATAATGACTTTTTATATTATCATAAGTAATAGTATTGATTAAGTGTCACCACAGTAATTAAGGTGTCATACATGATTTACTCATATTAGTGAACATCGAATTATTTGATAAAATATATTTTGATTTACTGCAACCTTCCACAAACGTAACATTTAACAACTGATTTTAAAAAATAACTTCGAAACATATTTTAGCAACTAGTCATAGTATAATTAATCATAAACAACAACAGTAAGACAAGCGACGAATCCAATAATAAATGTCACGTTCATTTGGTCCTCATTCTCTATCGAATATGGACACTAACTATCCTTTATATTTGTTGTTAGCTGGTTGAGAGCTACCGAAAAAAACATCGTTCATTACTGAGTAGCTAGTTAATGTGACTTTTCTGATCCTGAAACAAATCAGTCGAAAATTCGATAGACCAACAGAAACATATCCCTCATTAACACTGGTGGAAGTAGATTTAATCTTACAAAGAATACCATTTTCCTTATAATCATAGACAAACTTCTGATGACTGTCAACTAGAACAAGAATCAGGTTTAGGACCTTACAGTTATTCGTTACAGATAGTTTTTAATTTATGATATTGACAGTCTGAAATAAAATTGCATTATCCGTTCCAATAATAGTAACCTATATGTATTTCAAACTGTCAACCAAGTGCATATTTCCTTCCTAATCATTATATTTTGAGCATAAAGTAAATAGTAATTAAGTATGCTTCATTGTTCACTAGTAATTTATTTGTTTATGATTACCCACATGCGTCTCAAGTGAATTACAATTCAGGGTTATCTGGTATTTAATTATAAAGCAAATGAATGGTCAAAATAAAAATTTTGATTATCGGGAAAGTATACGTTTTAAGCAGTCCGTAGACGTAGAAAATTAAGCATAACACTGTTCAGATTATTTGCTGTCAAAAATTAAATTGTGGAATGCAACAGTAGATTAAGTACTAATGTTACTAAAATATTTCCCTTCTTAAAGTGAGGTTTAGGTAAAAATTTTGTCTGGTAAGTTTGATTTTGGAATCCTCAAGGCCAAAGGAAGAACAAAGAACACATTACGCCGAGAAATGGAAATAGACATGAGAAAATGAACAAGAATTGGATGGAACTAGAAAAGAAGGCCCAGGACAGAGTGGGTTGAAGAATGCTGTTCGGCGGCTTATACTCCATTGGGAGTAACAGGCGTAAGTAAGTAAGTTGATTTAATCTCAATGAAGCTCCATCTTCGAACGCCAACTAGTGGATCAGTCGCTTCAATAGTACTCTAATACAGTTACGCTACTACTGAAGTATCATTATTCCAACTACCATATAACATAATTTGCTTATTTAACAAGTCTACTTAACATATTCAGAATACCGTTGAAAAAATGATAACGTAAGTACTGTTACTAAGTTGTGAATACACTGTTCGTTTCAGCAGACAATTTAAATCATATTCAAATATAATGTGACACAACTAAGTTACACCTGATGACAATGTGGTATCGTTTTTCCGAAACAAATATTCAATTTAGGTAACACTGTTGTATTCATAATTGTCTTGGAATTAGTGCTTCAAGGATTACCTTCACTAATATTTTGCTGCCAGTTGCTCGGATGAGTCGAAACAGGTTCCGTCATTTACCAAATACAGCTGCTACTTGCACCTCGTCATCACACTCCAAGTTTCTTGTCCCTCACACAAATTTCACCGCATTTTCTCACGTGATGATCTATGTTCATCATCAAATTGTCTGTTACCTAGAGTAAACGTACATGGTTGAAGGCGTTGTAAGAAGCCTGCAAAAACATAGTGTTTCCAAGCTGGATGTTCTGCAAAGCTATCGCTCCAGTTACTCATTTTGTCTTGTTTTATTAGCTATATCTATTCTCCAGCTCTTGTAATCTTTGAATCACATTAAATCTTTAAAGTTCGACGACTTTCTCATAGGAAACACGATAATTGAAACTTGATGATTTATTACTCTAATTCATTTTATTGCCATAGTGACCTATTCGAAATAATTGAAATATTCTTATATGAATAAATTAACTATATCTGTGTTTTTAATGTCAGTTCATCATTTCTATCAGCCTATATTATCACCAATTATATTTAACAGAATTATAAAATTAATTATTTTTATGTAATTATTAATGATCTTAAAAGTGATAGTTTGTGAAACGTCTAATATAAATAAACAATATAGATAGATAGATAGGTAGATACAAAATAACGCGTTCCATTATATAACCTTATTAAAATTACATTTAATTCACAAGAGGAGAGAGGAACGAATTTCAAAAGTTATATATTAATTAATATTAAACAAATAATGAATTAAACTTCTAAATTTCGGTTTTTCACATACATAAAGTACATACAATGATAAATTCAGATTATTCATTTTGTACTATAAAATGTATATCAGATGATTTTCCAAAAAAATCTAGATTTTTTATGATAGGAGTTGTGGAGATTATTAAGTTCTTGATTGAGATCATGAACTGATTGATGTTAGACCACCATTGAAAACCTGAAAACACTGGACAGCCGTTTCGTCCTATTGTGGGACTCCTCAGAAGTGCGCAATAATGTAAATGATAATTAACCCTTCTTATATGACTAGATTTGAATAATGAAGAATTTCAGAATACATTTTTTAATAATTTAAAATACTTGAATTGAATAATATTGTTCAAAATACAATGGGTTATGTGAACTAACGTTAACAAGATTAGCACATACGAATAAATAAATCCTTGTGATTTACAACTAACGATTTAACGATTAATTCGCCGCACTTCTGAGGAGTCCCACAATAGGACGAAACAGCCGTCCAGTGCTTCCAGGTTTTCAATGGAGGTCTAACATCGATCGGTTCAAGATCTCAATCAATAAATTAATTCTTATTTCACCATCGAAATTTATCAAAGGGACTAATTGCTTTAGATTAAATTAAAGTTAAACTTTGTTTCGAGTAAAATTTACTAGAATCCATTCAGTGATTATATCCGAAAGGGATAGAATCCCTTAACTAGTAATGTTAATTTTAAAAACACATTTCTAATTCCAGGAAGCACTGGACGCTTGTTTCGTCCTAGTATGGGACTCCTCAACAGTGCGCATCCACGATCCCACACCCCGCGAGATTCGGACCCAGGACCTATCAGTCTCGCGCCAGGCGCTTAACTAACTAGACCACTGAGCCGGCATCCAGTGGTGTTAAAGTCTAGCCTCAACCAATCCACGAAATTGAGCGACCATCTTCCATTGTACTGAGGTAGACACCTGTTTCTACCCCACACGGATTAGCTCCACTGGTCACGGCTTCTCACCAGATAGGTCCTGGGTTTGAATCTCGCGGGGTGCGGGATCGTGGATGCGCACTACTGAGGAGTCCCATACTAGGACGAAACGGCCATCCAGTGCTTCAAGGTAGAGCCTAATGATGAAGTTATTCAAAAACAATTGTTCGCTCAACTATTCTTCATTTTTTGAATAAATTAAGTTTAATTGTTCTATTATTTATTCATGTTGATTGTATTTTTAATATTCTATTCAGATGTATATGAACTATCTTATAATATATTATTAATTAATCATTTACAAATGATGTCTGGTAATAAACTTTTTATTGTTGTTGGATTAACCAATACCCTATAATCTATATTCAATCAGTTACATGAATTTATCATATTGTAATTGATGATAAATAATTTAACTGACAGTTTAACATTTCAAAGTTATTAGTTATAATAAAAAAAGTGATACAGTTATAATTATGAATACAGGGTAGCGTCACTGTTGTGAATTACTAAAACTGTTAAATTTATTTCATGATAGGATCATATGCATTATAATCATATATACATATATTGTCTAGCCAACAGTAGAAATAATCCAATATTACACGATAATAAGTGGGTTTTTTCAGACATATAACTCATTAACCAAGTAAAAATTTGTGTATTCAGCTTTGAACAACGATGTGGACAGGAAAGCTAGTAATACTATCCGACTGCTCAAGCATAAGTGCAAGTAATAATATTAGAACATGTTTACTTACTTACTTACTTATTTACGCCTGTTACTCCCAATGGAGCATAGGCCGCTGACCAGCATTCTCCAACCCACTCTGTCCTGGGCCTTCTTTTCTAGTTCCATCCAATTCTTGTTCATTTTTCTCATGTCTATTTCCATTTCTCGGCGTAATGTGTTCTTTGTTCTTCCTCTTTTCCTTTCGCCTTGAGGATTCCATGTGAGGGCTTGTCTTGTGACTCAGTTGAGTGCTTTCCTCAACGTATGTCCAATCCAATTCCAGCGCTTCTTCCTCCACTGGGAACTGGTTTGTTCTCTTCCATAGTAGGATGTTACTGACAGTGTTTGGTCAACGGATCCGAAGTATTTTGCGCAGACAATTGTCAATAAACACTTGTATCTTCTGGATGATGGCTCTCGTGGTTCTCCAAGTTTCCGCCCCATACAGTAGAACTGTCTCGACATTTGTATTGAAAATTCTGACTTTGGTGTTGGTTGACAGTTGTTTTGAGTTCCAAATGTTCCTCAGTTGTAAATACACTGCTCTTGCTTTACCGATTCACGCTTTCATATCTGCATCAGATCCACCATGTTTATCAATGATGCTGCCCAAATATGTAAAGGTTTTCACATCTTCCAAATCTTCTCCGTCAATTGTGATTGAAGTCTGCCTGGAGTCCCTCCGGGGGAAGGGTCGGGCATGGGGTTAGCGATCCCATCCCCTAGAAAACTAACTCGCTAAAAAAATGTCAAACAGAAAAAAATTTCAAACCTTTTAAATTAAAACATGTTACCGAACGTTAAATAGCTAAATGTTTTTAACTCTTAAATCACCTTCCAAATAAGTATAACCATAAATTGAGCTCTTTAAATTCAGATTATTCACTAATTAGATATAAATTAATAATACTATCGAAATGTTTGAATAACTCATATTTTCCTCATAAATAAGGTTAGAAAAATGTCACTTGAATAGCGTTGAACTAATTATCTAAACATTTTAAATTTATGAAAGTAAGTTCATAGATTAATAGACTTTAAAATTACTGAAGAATAATATATTACAACGAATATCATTTAGTAATGGATTCTGGTTTAACATTTAATTAGAATAGATAATTTAATATTATGGACAACAAAAATTGGATCGAGATATTCAGATCCAAACTTCAGAATTTTTCTTAAAATTTTCCAAAGTTGGGAAATTGGCCTTCTGATAGATGATAATAACTTATGCACAGGATCAACAAACATTTTCAGTAAACTTTCTGAGTCTTATTATGTACTCTTCAGTAATTTAATATCGAGTTCGATTGTCAGTATACTGAGTATTTATTTGAGCAATACATAAGAAAACTCTTGTGTTCAAGTATATATGAAACAGAAAGACTAAATGTTTTCTCAAAATTGTAGATGCGAGCTTCATCTCAGCGTCAATAACCGAATAAAGGAGTCTGATAAATCTTATCCAATACCTCCGAATATATTGTAGTCTGAGCTACTATGTTAAACCCACACAGCTTATATTAGCTTGTGGACAAGCCAATTTATCCATTTTTCCTGAGTCACGTGTTGACCTTGTTAATTATCCACTTATCAGCCCTGACAGTTTTTACATGGGCGTATGTGTGTACACTCTTTATCCTATTTATCACATGTCTGTAACTTATTTTTATCTGGCTATAAATATTGATTAATGCTTGATTAAATGGAACTAGCTCACACACCATCTCTACTGCGCTCCATTTCGTTTCTCTCTCTTTTCTTCGCTTCACCCCTCTGACTGTCTGTCCAGGTCAATGAGCGTACAAAATATATGTATTCAAAAATTCATTCTCGTATTCGTTATTCACCAACGCGATTTAAGTAGATGAAATGTACGAAGATAGCCGACATGTGTATTTCGGTGACAATCAGCATACAATCCAATTGAAGTGAGATATAGGGCCACTAAAATATAACAAGAAAAAAAGTATCTTAATGCTACCATAAAGAACATTGAGACAATGGATTGGCTACCGTTTGATGATGTCCCCATATTCATCAAACAACAGAATAAGTTTACTCATTTTAATCTTTTAGACCTTATGTTCATATTTATACTGTAATTCTACAAGACATGTGAAGCAAAAAACAAATATTCCGCAGTGATGAAGCAGAGACCTTGAATCAATCACGTACATTCTTACCTTCCAGTGGTATCCAAACCATAACCAATCTTCCTTTCTAACACTCGTAAATCAATTTATCTTCATTAAGGAAGAAAGTTTCAATTGACAGATGGTTGATAATATTTATAAATGGTACTTTTGAATAATAATAATAATAATTTATATATTCTGAAAATAATAATTACAGAATTCACGTCAGTTTACAGGCACGATCAATTCGATATAAATAGTAACATTAGATGTACAGAACAAACATGTGATAGAAGATAGTTTTAAGTATACTAGTTCAGTAATTGTTTAGGTAGTACATGTATTACAGCGATCCAATGCATCAGCCGGGAACTTTTAATATTTCTTAAGTGGACAGCCTGTTGATTTATGAACGGAGTAATTAAGATCACTTCGTGTGCCAGATCGAATTGATGACAATTATCTACAACTAGAGAAATTAAAACGAAAACAGAGAGCACGGAACAACAAAGCAGTAATTACCAAAAGATGTCAATCAGGTCTACCTAAATGCGTGAGTCATGTGACACAGTGATATACTGTTGATGTTATTCAAATTAGTTAAACTTGCTGGGGACGGTGTTAACATAAGATGACAACAAGTAGGTGGTTTTACTTAGGGAATGCACTAATAAAGTTGGCTAAACATTTAAAGTTCCTATAATATCACTTATGGAATGAGATACACTTACAGGTGCTAGAACATTCAGTGCATTTTCAGAGGAGCAGTATGCATCGGTGCAGCGAACAAATAATGGGAGTGATTTTATCGTACGGATAGATTGTGGTTGGTTATTCCAGAGTCTAGAAAATTTACAGGTAAAGTGATTCATATAAAGAGATGATTTAGAATAAATTTGTTCCACTAGTGCCAAGGAACTACGGATGTCATAATGAGAAGTTTCTGCATATTGAATCACGTGATTGAATGTAAAGGATAATTTATTAAGTAGTTTGAAGAAAAAGATAAGATTTAGTTTGAGTCTCCTCTTCCATTAAGTGTCTAGCCCAAGTTTTTTACATCTAGAATTATAAGTATAAGGTACAATCAGCTCCAAGAATACGAAGTGTAAATCGTCTCTGTACTGATTCCAGCCTTAATTTATCCTTGATGCGCTCACTGCTAAGAATAAACGTGCAATATTCTAGAAGAGGTCGAACACAAACTTTGTACATTATAATACGTGACTCATTGTTATAAAGGTTTCGAGTTATGTAACCTACTAGACGTTGAGACTTAGAGGTCTGTTTTAATATCTGTTCTGTAAACGACAAGTCTTGGGAGTATCTAAGACCTAAGTCTACTACTGTATATAACCTGGATAACACTTCTCCATTTATGGTAAGGTCTAAGTTGAATGATGTATCGCCGAAGCAAATCCATCCACATTTAGCCTTATTAAGCTCCAGTTGCCATTTTAAGCACCATTGTGCTACCTTGTTAAGCTCCATGATGTTGCAATTTTGCATATTTTTCAGCTCATGTGGAAAAAATGAATTTACTACTTTAAGATCATCTGCATATAGAAGGGGCTTACCCACACAAAAACTCACAAATATCATTGATAGACAATAAAAAGAGAAAAGGGCCTAAGACACTACCTTGTATTACACCACTTCTAACATGGACAGCGTTAGACAATGAGAAGTTAATTTTAACTAGTTGATGTCGATTGCTGAAAAAGGAATCAAACCAAGCAAGCAACGGATTTTGAACCCCATAAGATGCGAGTTTACCTATAAGAAGTTGGTGGCTAACCATGTCAAATGATTTAGAAATGTCCAGATATAGCACTAAAACTAGATATTATTGGCTATGTAGAGAAAAGACTAAATTAAAGAAGTCAAAATGACATGTCATGCAAGATCTATTTTTAGGAAATCCATGTTGAGTATCATTGATAAATTTTCCAGCGAGTAAATAGTTGGGAAGTTCATCACTTATAATTTTTCCCATAATCCTAGAGCTAACTGGAGTAATATTTATCGACCGATAATTGTTCATGTCAGTCTTATCTTCAGATTTGTAACGTGGTATGATGTACGCGGTTTTCCAGCAGTAAGGGTAAGAACCAGTTTCCATAGAGAGAGTAAACAGCTTTAGAAGAAGTGGAATATCTGGACCACCATATTTGTAGAGAAAGGATGAAATCCCATCTGCTCCATGACCTCTAGAAAGCTTGAGGGCATTTATAGCCTTATTAATACCATTGATTTGAACAAAGAACAAATTACGCCGAGAAATGGAAATAGACATGAGAAAAATGAACAAGAATTGGATGGAACTAGAAGAGAAAGCCCAGGACAGAGTGGACTGGAGAATGCTGGTCGGCGGTCTATGCTCCATTGGGAGTAACAGGCGTAAGTAAGTAAGTAAGTAATACCATTGATTTATGTTCTAATTAGGTACTAAGATTCTCAAGACAATCAATACCTACCTGTTTAATATAATGGGACAAGTAATACACCTTGTATTTGTTAAATTGTTATTTAAGCCAAATTGACTTTGAAAATTTCATTTAAAAAATAAACGTGACATAATTGAGTGGTTTGGATAATTATTTATTGGAAAACCAACTAACGTTGTAAACATATTTCTAATCTGATCTAAATCTTGATAAAGTGTCTTGAGAACTAGTACATGTGACATTTTTAGTTGGTTATTGAATTTATTAAGTGTTCAAAACTCTTTACAACAAAAGATATTTATTTCATGGTAATAAGTACAAATTGTATCAAAGAATCTTGTTAAATTTGCACTTTGAATAAATACCGAATATACAAATGTACTAAGAATGACCTTCATATTATTTAATCATCAGGACATTTAAAATCCCATGAGCCTTTTTGTTCACGTGATGATTGCCGAATATAAAAATATTCTGATCTCGTGGTTATCCATTAGTCGAATGTTTTTCCTTTAAAGCTTGACATATAGAGACAAAAATCCTATTTAAAGCAATTAATCCCTTTTATAAATTTCGATAGAACAATGAGAAGATGGAGTTCATCTAAAAAATGTGATGTATTTGCGCTATACATATCGAACAATCTGATCACACATATACTTGTCAGGGCATTTTATATGAAAATTAATAAAGGTCAATTAAATGAAAGTTCAAGTACAAAAGTAACAAAGGGGAGAGAAAGAATAAGAAATTGTCGCGTTATCCTAGGCCATACAATGACTTAAGGATTGCCAAGGTAAATTCAAGGTTACGACAAATTGTTTTTGTACACATAACGGGGGTTTACATTTACGAATAGCCAAGGCTTCAATAAACTTGAGAATTCGTCCTTGACAATTTCTAGACAACCTTCTAAAAGTTGTATTAATGTCAATTTTGTGTCCCGTTTCAATTATATGTTTCGCCATCGATGAACCTTGTTTTCTACCTTCCACGTTGATCGGATCATTTGACAAACATTGACTTTGAAGCCATCTAGGCGCATGTTCAATGACCCTTGATTGCATTGTTCGATTACTCCTCCCTATGTATGTGTTTTCACACAAACATGTAAATTGGTAAATACAATGGTATATGACGTAATCATTAGTGCATTGTCTGGGTCTATTTGGAAGTATGGGCTTAGACTTTCCAATCACAAGCACTTGAACAGCATAATAGGTTTTCCCGATGGTTGTGTAGGGCCAGTGAAATGTCACTGAGCCCTAGCCAAATCATCCGGCAGTTGGATCACTGAATGTCGAACAGATCATCGCTACCTGCCAAGGTCATGTACAACCAACGCTCATTAGTTAATCGTATGCCATGGACTGGCCCATGCGGCAGTGGTCTTACTTTCGCTTGTATCTACTTTAACTAATATATTTCTGTAATAACGCCCTTTGTGTTGTACAGTCTTCAAAGCATCTATAGTACCTTGATACGTCAATGGGGGTAGTCCACGTAAGGTGCTGACCACGAGGTGTGACTTCGACGTTAGTTGGTTCGTCACACCATTCACGTCTAACTCGAGTAGGCCTCCAATCATTTCGACATAGATCATCTACGTTGGTGATCTACAGTTGCTTTCAATCACTGTCTTAAAACTACACTGTTGGATTCGCCTCTATGTGGTGGATGGATGTAAGCTTTTTTCTTTGGAGCTGAATAAATAAGAGGTCTTGGCATTAACTGACTTTTGCACCTATTAATAAACTTTAGTGGATAACCATTTGCTATTATTGTGTCAGTCAGTAACTTTTCATCTTTTTCCACCGTGTCAGAAGTACAAATTCTTTGAGTCCTCATAGACACTTAACCAAGCCTCGCTCGTATTGCAATGGACAAAAACTATGGAAATTTAAGTACTGTCCCGTCCAGGTTGGTTTCCTATACACTGACCGTCTAATAGTGCTATCATCCCTTCGACTTAAACGTATGTCTAAAAAGGCCAACTGGTCATTATTTTCTGCTCCATATGTCATCACAATATCGTCTTGAACACTATTGAGTTTATCTAATAACCGGTAAACATCAAAATTTTTATCATATATAATTAGAATATCATCCATGTATCTTCTGTATAGAGTTGCCTCACTAATGAGCTCGCTCGTCATATTTTCCACATATGACATAAATACATCAGCTAAAACAGGCCCCAAAGGGCTACCCATAGCTACAGCATCAACTTGTCGAAAATATTCACCATCAAACGTGAATTGAACATGGGCAGTACATAATAAAAGTAATTCCTTCAACAATGGTAACGGAATAGAAAAAAGGGGAAAATTTGTAGAAATTGAAGATGGCACAGGTATTCAGTGTTTGACAACGCTTTTACAAGTAACACCTTCTAATATAACTCGTACCCACCAAGAGAGATTAAAAGACAGAATCGAGGAGATCAGAAGTTATATTTGACGATTGCCAATATATCGGAATTGTCTGATCTAGTCTGTCTAGCGATTGCAGTAGATGTTGAGCACGGAGTTCCCGCACGTGATCTGGTGCGGATGCATGACCGAGCGCCTTCAGCTAGGTGAGTCCATTAAAACATATGGTCAGCATCCAATGTCGAAAACTTACAGGGCTATTTATTTTGGGGATTTATTTACCGCTACAAAATATAGTCACAAAGGAAATCCACCGTCTTTGTTAACGGTACATTCGTGAAGAGAGAGTTTACATTAAAGGAATGCAAAGACTTATCTTTAATATTAATGTCCCCAAGAAGATCAATTTTTACTTTTTTACTTTAACTTTCATTTAATTGACCTTTATTAACTTTCATATAAAATGCCCTGACAAGTATATGTGTGACCAGATTGTTCAAAATGTATAGCCCAAATACATCACATTTTTCAGATGAACTCCATCTTCTCATTGTTCTATCGAAAAATCCTATTCACTGAACAATAAATAAATAATACAGTGATTTTCATAAGTTTCTATCTTTTTATATTGTTTTTTTGTTCGTTGAGATTTATAAAATGTAATTGTTTTAAGACAATGTCAATCAGTATTCAACGAGGGTGAAATATATATTTACTGTTATTGGTAGGTAAATTGCAAAACATTAACTTTCACTAAAAAATATCGATTTTTATTTTTTTAATACATGTTAACAACCTAATCTCTTGATCATCTATGTTCACCAATCCTATGTGTTGTTGACAAAACTAGACATAATTTAGTGCTGTTCCCGAGTATTTCATTAGTTGACTATCGTCTAACACGTTCATAATATTTAAGAGATATAGTTTCCTTGTTCATTATATTTATATATGTTCTAAAATCTATTGATTTAAACAAACATGTTCATTCCAATCAATCAACTGATATTCAAGCACTTGAGCTACATAAGAGAGGGGGATTTTTGTCATTACCTTAATAGTATATACCAATATATACTGATATCATTTATTGTTACTAAGTAGTAAGTTATTGAAGATTAAGATTACATTTTAGTTAACATATTTTATTAAATATCGCTTAATAAGGGGTGTATGTTTTTATTTTGTTCGTATTGTTTATTTAATTTTATATCAAGTATACAAGGAACAATGATCTAATACACAATAAACAGTTTTTAATTCATAAAAATTGTATGAATCACATGATTAAATGTGTACTTTTCCATTAATTATTTCTATTAGTTATAGTGACAAGTCTCGGTTACTTGAATAAATACCTCTATATAGATTAGATTCTCATGTTGATGTTAATTTCGATTCAGAAATTCAAGTAACATATTAAGAGATATGAGAATTATTGTGCTAACCGCATATATAAAATAGTCGGAGAAAATTTAAATGAATATATGTTAAGTAGTATTTCTTTAAGGATAATATTAGTCCACTGAGCCGGCATCCAGTGGTGTTAATGTCTAACTTTAACCAATCCACGAAGTTGCGCCACCGTACATCATTGTCTTCAGTGGGTTGATATCTCACAACAGACCTGGTTGAACCCCACTGGTAACGGCTTCTCACTAGAACTCCAGGAGTATCACTTGAAGTCAGTCACTAATGAGCAGATGATTATTATTAGAAGGGGTTTGTGGAGATTTTAGAAATTTCACAGATTGAAATCATGAGTCAATTGGAGCTAGACCACTATGGTGGTCCTGGGTTCGAATCTCGTGGGGTGCGGGATCGTGGATGCGCACTGCTGAGGAGTCCCATACTAGGACGAAACGGCCGTCCAGTGCTTCCAGGTTTTCCATGGTGGTCTAGCTTCAGTTAACTAATGATTTCAATCTGTGAAATTTCTAAAATCTCCACAAACCCCTTCTGACTATAATATTAGTATTAAATCATTGTTATAATATTACTTTGAGAGACTAAAAGTCGACAAGAATAATTTTGTTGCTTGAGCGTAATTCTAAATAAGAAGAAGAACCTTTCAAATTTCTTTGTCAATGTAATCAGTGTATAGAAATCATGAAAGTGGAGTTATGTATTCTATAATAATTAGTACTTTTAGGTGCTATTTTTATCCTAAACTTTGGATAGAAAATTATCCTTATCTCTCCAGACATCCTGTTATTCATGTATGTGTCCTTGACGTGTGTGTATGATAGTGCTTCTTATATAATACTTTTTCAAATTCATAAAACCAGTCTTACATAAATATATCAAAAAATCATTGTGTGAAAAATGGAACAATTGCTTGTTTATCAACTAATCTTGTTAGCACTATTGATGTATTTATTTTTCCTGTGAATCAATATGAATCCTGTTAAAATCAGAATTCATATCCAGACAACTTGAATTTATGTCTTCTGACAGATGTATGGTGTTTTTGTTGTAAGGATGTTTGAAAATGATTGGTCAATTATTTAGTTGATATGATATGATGGAGTTTTACAACTTTTTTTTTAATCATATCAATCGGTTTATGAAAGGTAACCTGAGTTTTATTGTGGTATTTTGTTTCAATAGAATTTTGATCATATCGACTATACAATAAAAGAATTAGGACAATCATTGTGATAATATAATGATTTATATTAGGAGTGATCTATAATATCTGAATGAAATATTAATTAGAAAGACATCAGTTCATTGTCTATAACTGAAAGGTTCAATGTGAAAGATAAATTTAAAAAAGAATAAAATTCCGTTATAGCAATCTATGATTTTATGTGATCGATCGTGTTGCTAAATGAACCACATTTATAATCACTATTAAAATACCATTTTCCTCGTAGTTACATTCTCTATTCTGATAATTGCTCATAAACACTTATTCTACAGTACCAAATATTGTTCATCTGTAATCACGGTGATATTTATGAAATGAAGTAATAAAGAAATTTCACTTTCAATAATGATGTTTGGATTATAATATATTCTTCGAAATAGATGTAATCCATAAAATACAATCTGCAAACGTCCAATTTAACTTGAAATCAATAAAAATGAGAATATCAGAGATAATCTTTTATTCATAATATTTCAAACCATGAAAACATCATAAAACAATAAACCATATTAACTGACATTATAAACAAAGATGGATGGTGGCTAGCATTGCATTGCACGACGCTTGTGTAATGGGGTGAAGTTTGAATTCATTTCGTATTGTTTGTTTGAATCTTCCCATTGATCAGTCTCTTATTAATATATATGCATCCTGTGAGGATTGGTTCAATATTGCCTTAATTCACAAGCACTATAAGTGAAGATATGTAGTGGCTAGCAATGGAATCCAGGAAGTGCGTTTCGTCCTATTAATTGACCTTCTTTTCTTTCAGCACCGTATAATTTTCTGGCTGTAGAATAAAAGTAAATAATTAAATATCTACTAGGGTATAATATTTTATTGTTTAATTAAATGTTAAGAAGAAACGAAAATAAGAAATATGAAACTTGGATAGTTATTATATAATGAATTACTCTGTAATAAATATTTGTTGAACAACCGTTAGGTTTTATTTTAACTTAGTTGAGAGTTATATTTCGATCCATTAATTATGATGATATCTTTCACCGATCGAACATAACAGTCAGTTGACTATATGTCATTTACTTTTATCATAATTTATGCACCTATTTTGGTACGTTGTAATTCGATGTTTAACTTATGCAATCATGTGATATGACTTTTAGAACAATAAGAATGGTTTTTATCATCATTGACTGATCATCTGGCTTTTCTAACAAAAGGTGAAAGGAAAGCGGGTATATGCATTATCTATAGATCACATGAGCAAATTACAATAAGAAAATTTAATGGATTTATGTTGTTAGTGGCCTATAAAATTATAGAGACTAGATACTAGATAGGTTTTAGGAGAATGTGATTAACTTGTAGCCAAATGAAAACTGGATGAGATAGTTTATTGGAAGAAACAATTGAAATTAGTCTCATGAAGACCACAACGGTCAAATTGCTAAAGATATAAGATACACTTAAGTAACGTGAATCGTATTTGTCAATTGCCTGTATTTTCGAATAGAAGAAAAGATTATACGATAGATTTATTTAAACAAATTTTCTGACAAAATCACCGTTGATTTGATCAGTTTTAAAGATGTATGATACACAGATTTACTCTGTGCAATATCAAATTATCAACTTAAAATATCATGTAGATGTGATCGGCTCAACAATACACTTCAGTTGATTAGTTTTCATCATTCTATAATCGCATACATAACACGGTCACCTGATAAGTTTTAATAACAAATATCTATAGTATCTTATATTATAAACCGCTTATATTTGCAAATCACTAGAATATAACCTAATATAACTTGTCATATTTTTCATATGTATTACTACTTATTAAATGAGAGGTAGATATAGATGTATGTTTATGGGGGTTTCTTTTCATATATTTCATATTAAATCTTCTCATTCTGTTCACCTTTAAATATGAGTGATATTTTTGGTATCTTCAATCAACAAAACATCCAATAATAATTTTCTTATCGGAAACAGTTTTAATTTTTCTACTCATTGGGTCAATCAAATTTAATTAGATATTCAGACTGTATTTATAGGTAAATTAAACTGTTTCTAATCAATAGCTTATTGTTAAATATGTTATTTTTAATACGGTAATTACGACGGAACGGTATTAAATTTTATAATATATTCATTAAATTATCATTGTCATTCTGAACAAATTATCAGAGTCTATTTCAAGTAGAAATGAGCCAGCTCATAGATTATAACACAATCAAACATAGAAATTTCTATAATTTAATGAGTATGTTCACTGGTTTCTATTTTTAAGATTTAATAATTAATTTGTTTGATTGTCTTAGTTGATCAGAAGTTGAAAATGATATTGTTTGATCTACGCATTGTCTTAAGAATTTGCTTGAATTACTTACTTACACCTGTAACACCTCGTGAAGGAGCATAGGCCACCCATCAGCATTCTCCATCCAACGATGTCCTAGGCACTCCTTTACAGTTATCTCCAGTTGCTATTCATCCTTTTCATGTCCGCTTCCAATTCCCAACCTAATATGTTCTTCGGTCTTTCACTTTTCCGTTTCCTTACAGGATTCCAAGTTAGGGATTGCCTCGTGATTCAATCTGATGATTTCCGTGATTCATGTCCTATCCGCTTCCAAAGTCTTCTCCTAATTTCCTCTTTAGTTGCAAGCTGGTTTGTTCTCTTCCACAGTAGGCTGTTGCTGATGGTTTACAGCCAACAGACATTAAGTATCTTTTGTAGACAATTAGAAATGTCCAGATAAACTTACCGTTTTCGTATAATACATGAAACTTTGTGTTGAAAACTATCACGGAAATGAGATTCATCTAGAAATGCAACCGACCCTGTCATTACAATTTCGCCTGTTTGTATTCATAGTAAATTTTAATGGATAGTTATCGTTACTGTTCATACCATAATAAAAAGATAAAGCTTATTAGGACTAAGTAATGTATCACCCCGATATATTTTAAACAATTTGATCATACAAACATTTATCAAGATATTTGCATAAAGTCCAAGCTAAACAAATAGGGAAATGAAAACATTATGTATCACACCACTCTAGATAGCAAATCAATATTACCAGGATATGTATTGTATAAGTACAAGTCGTTATGTAACACACTGGGTGGGGTGAATCTTGTATGGTTAAGGCCTCAATAAAATAAAATATCCACCCTAGAGAACTTTTATACAAACCATAAAAGGTAAGTTAAGACCATAACGAAATAATAAAAAAACACCCAGTTCCTTTTTTTAATGCAACAGAAACGTCTGTCTAGATTTTGTTAACTAAAGGGTAACTAGAACACCATTAATAATGATAGTAGTAGTGAATTTTTCTAGCTAACAGAAGTTCAAGCATAACTAGTGTTTAATTTACGAATTACTCACTATACCTAAATGACATATATGTATGATTGTCATGTTTGCTCAACCTGATACTACATAACTAGAATAAGCAAGATCTTGTACATTATTTTGACAATAAAGGTAATTTAAAAATACTTTAATTATATGCAATCATAAACTGAATCTTCAAAAAAAAACTAGAAACATTTTCAAGCGACTGAAAAATAGTAGATCTAAATTTCAGTTAAAATTGACATATCTTCATACATACCCACGTACATACATACACATATACTTGTTAATTGTATACTGGAAAAACGCCTAAAAACCAATAAGATATCTATAAATAGAAACTGAAGGAGAGAAAAAATTCTTCGTATTGATTAAAAACAACCATCAAAGAAAGTAAGGAGTCATGATCCTCTATGTAAACTATTAATGAAATAAAATTAATTTAGAAGAGGAAGTAATATAATGTCTTGTCTGATTGTTTCAGAAGCTAAGATGTCCTAATAATAATAATAATAATAATAATAATAATAATAATAATAATAATAATAATAATAATAATAATAATAATAATAATAATAATAATAATAATAATAATAATAATATCAGAAACGGTTTTTGTGGATATTGTAGTAATTTCAATGGTTGAGATCATGGGTCAGTTGAAGTTAGACCACCATGGAAAATCTGGAAGCACTAAACGTCCTATTGTGGGACTCCTCGGCAGTGCTCATCCGCGATCCCGCCTCGTGAGATTCGAACCCAGGATCTATCAGTATCGCGCGCGAGCGCTTAACCACTAGACCACTGAGCTGGCCGGCATCCAACGGTGTTAATGTCTAACTTAAACCAATCCACGAAACTGAGCGACACATCCACCAATATCTTCAGTGAGTTACTATCTCACAACAGACCTGGTTTAACTCCACTGGTCACTGCTTCTCACTAGAACTCCAGGAAATACTTCTTGAAGCCAGTCACTAGTGAGCATATGTTGATTAATATCAGTAGGGGATTCGTGGATATTATAATGGTCTAGTGGTTAATCGCTCGCGCGCGAGACTGATAGGTCCTGGGTTCGAATCTCGCGAGGCGGGGTCGTGGATGCGCACTATTGAGGAGTCCCACAATCGGATGAAACGGTCGTTCAACGATCCCAGGTTTTCCATGGTGATTTAGCTTCAATTGACTCATGATCTCAACTGTTAAAATAATAATAATAATAATAATAATAATAATAATAATAATAATAATAATAATAATAATATGTAAACTTATTCTAAAAGAACTTTTATCAGACTACATATTTAACAGATGACCAGCTATATTGTGTTTAATGAATACACAAACAAAGATGTCATTATACATACGGATGAATGTAGTCTTTTTAATCAGTAATGTTATATAGTGGAATGGATAATTTTGGCAAGGTTTTTTCCTATTGTGCTTTTAAGCATCTATTTTTGTCTTATTCTAACCATGTGAGATTATATTCTTTAGTCTTTTCGTTTAAAATACTCATTAGAAGATTGGTATAACGTGTTCTGCAGAAACATGTGAACCGATACATGGATATTCAAGTAGTCAGATTCAAGAGCTTGACTTTTAGGTTATTGATTAATAAAGATCACTTGAATAGTTGTAATGACAATGACAATGTAAGAAGGCTCGTTTAAGAAGTTTAACATTCTCTTCATCTACATCATATTTCACTTACGAATTTATTTAACTATATTCTTCAAACTGTTCCCTTCATCCCTAATCTATTTCTGGTTTTTTTTTATGGTACTTTTGTCTGACTTTTCAAATTCTGTAACGATTCTGTTAACCTAAAAAAATCGTTCCATTGAACACTTAAAAATGTATAAGTTTAGTACTTACTTTGTTTCATTATTTTTTGAACCCACTAGATTTTGGTTGAAAAAACGCGTAGACCTAAACAAATGTACGAATAACTTGGGATCACATATGTGCATAACGAATATAGTAAGTTTTAAAATATATTTGGCAAAAGTTGGTAGGTGACAAGTTATGTTATAACATTGTTATCATTGTAATATAATATATTCCTATGATAATTTACATAAGTCTTTCCCAGTATCCATACGACCATACAATAAGTTCCTACAATAGATAGTTTCCCTGTCTATCTGTCTATCATCCATATAATACAAGAAAAAACAGTTCAGCAAATTATCTTCGACAACATATCTATGATAAGCTGAGTTCTCTGGGCTGGATGTTTGAGTTTTGTTTTCATGATTGTCAAAGGTTCCGACGTGAATATTTCCTACTGTTTCTTTTATTTCTCCATAATGTGTTGGTATTTGTGGATATTGTAATGTACATCGGTGTAACATTTACCTCTTACTCTGCTTGACTATTCTTCATCTTGAACAGTTAATTGGTGTAGAGAATAGCTGAACAAAGGAGAAGGTGAATGTTATTTATGTGTAGGCGAGAATGATAATGATTGGTTGTCTGCTTAGTCAGACATGTAGGTAGTCTGACAGGTGTCACATGAGTTATATATTACCCTATCCTTATTATTATTATTATTATTATTATTATTATTATTGATTGTTCATCGTTGTTGGATTGTGTCGGGTTTTGGGTGTGGAAATATATTTACGTTGTGGTCAGGCTAATCACGTGTCCTTGATCTGAGTTGTGTTGACGTCCTGTAGAATAGACACTGGGAGGGAATCTAGTGTAGATATTCGTCTAAGGTCAATTAACTTCCCATACGTGTAAACATGTAAACTCAACCGTTATAACACTAGACGAAGTAAAACCGAGCGTTATAACAGTTCTACTGTTGTTTCGCGACGATATGATGGGACTACTGTACCAACCCATGATATTCCATCTAATTTATCATTATTTACCAAGCTGAAGTGCTACAACATATCTTTAAATCATACAGAATTAGTTTTCGATAAAATAACTAACAATCTTTGGAATGCTTTAGTTCAAATGAAAGATAAAGTCCTCATCACTTGGACGCAGAGTTGTGTTTATAGATTAGAACATGTACATTGTGAAGTTTTGTACATTGTAGAGTTTTCTCATGAATTCATGACTGATGAGAAAAAATCATCTAAGCTGCATAAAAAAGACCTCCAAATAATCTTGTAGAACTAGAATTTCTACAAATTAAATTAGCGGTATCAATAAATTCTATCTATCAAATCGATATTAAGTATATCAAGATAATTCAAAAACCTTTTTCGACTTATAAAAAAAGGGTAGTGGCTGAAGCATTTAATATTTTGTAAGACCGATGGTCTCACACTAAAAGGAAGGGTATCTGTTTTGTCTGTCTTAGACAAGGACATAAGGTTAATGAATATAAGATGACAAGACTCTGTAACGTTGACAGTTGTGAGAAGAGACATCACGCTCTGCTGCACACCGACTCGACAAGCAACGGCGTAAATGATAAGCCATCATATCCGGAATATAGGAAAAGAGTTGTTAATCATACCAGTAAGATACAGACATTAGAGAACGAAATACGTAAGCTTTATGACGTAGAGTTTTCTCATGCTTATTCAAGTGATAAATCATCAGTAGAATACAAGGCGGCAATAAAGATTGTGGAAGGGGGCACGCTCTTCGACAATGGTCATTTTGTAGTTTCTATACCGTGGAAAAAGAATTCAAATATGAAAGTGGATAATTATGAAGTAGCAAACCGTAGATTACCGAGTTTGAAGGGTATGTTGTCGAAGAATGTCACTCTGCACATCAGGTATATCAAAAGTATTGAAAGTAATTTTACTAAGACTTATGCGGAGAGGGTCTTTGAAATATATCTGAAGTCTAATTATCGCCCTCGATGGTATTTGCCTCATCATGCAGTATTAAACATGAAAAAACCAGAACTTAGAGTGGTCTTTGATTGTGCCGCCGAGTTTGCAGGGGTTTCCCCAAATGATATGATTTATCAAGAAACCGATACCACCGCTGAGTTAATGTGTATATTAATAAGTTTTCTCAAGGAGGCAGTTGCACTCCCTGCAGATGTTGAAGAAATGTTCATGCAAGTGAAGGTCCCTGAGTCTGATCGAGGAGCTTCAAGATTTCTGTGGTGGCAAGAGGGAGACATGTCGAGGGAACCATCCGAGTTTCAAATGACATTCCATCCATTTGATGCCACATCATCGCCGTTTCGTGCGAACTTTGCCTTGAATAAGACGGCCCAAATATTCTCTGACGGTTATGTTGTAGATGATGTCAAGAATAATTTCTATGTTGATGATTACTTGATATCCATTCCCACTTGTGATCAAACAAAGAGTTTCGTTAAGCATATAAGTGAATTATTATGTAGAGGAAGTATACAAAAAATGACTGATCTTGAATCTTGGTTCAAATATCCTACTTTATTGCATGGCGAATTTTATATAACAATCACTGACTGTTCGGAACCTACTCCTGACGCTATTGAGTTTAGAAAAACTGCTGTGGTTAACTTGAGTAGTTATAGTGACTCACGTGCAATTGAGTTTATCCTCATTTAACTCAGTTAAGCCCTTTTGCTAACCCATTTAGCGGACAAAGTCATCCGCACTATAACAACTTATTGTACCCTTATTATTTTGTGCTTGTATGAAATACGTATGCTTGAATATTGCTTATGGCCTACGCATTTATTCACTATTCTAATCTTACTACTAACCGCTTATTTGATTCGATTACTCATTCATTTCACATGGTATATATAGGTCCATGTTATTCATATTCAAAACTCACTCGCACACTCTCGTCTCGCTCGCTTGCTTGCCTTTCGGCACAACTTTTCTATGCTTGTTTAGCGCATCTGTACGTTTGGATATATATGTGTGGTCTCGTAATAAACGTAATCAACGCTTCGTATTTGCCTTCTGATTAATATACCGTTGGGACGTTATATAGAACGGTTATCAAGACGAACTGTATATGAAGTTTAAGGATTATATCGAATACCGATTACCACATAGTATAAAGTACAACATGTCACCTATTCTCTCTTATTATTCCGAGTGGTTGAAATTAGTCAAAGCTGTAACCTGGTTTAGAAGGTTCATCGAATTCCTGATGGTACTTCGTTTACCAAGTTGTAAAGGATCCGTTCATCTAGGATGTTTAAAGGTCAAGGAGCTTGACATCGCCAAGCGTAAGAATTTATTGATGGTTCAGAGGGAAGTGTATGGAGAATTACTTAGTGAATTTGAAAACAGCAGTAAAGTAGTAAGTCATGATGATCTGAAAGCTTTATCACCGATAATGCTTGATGGGTTACTCTGTGTTACAGGTCGGCTAAGCTACTCAGAATTCCCAAATGCTTTTAAACATCCAGTAATTTTACCCAGTCGACACTTAGTGACGGAAACGATAATTAGACATTGTCATAAAGAACCAGGACACATAGGAAGGTCATTAGAAAAAGGATATAGATATGTGTTTACTTGTTTGCAAACATGGGCAGTACATATTGGAATGAAGTGTAGTTTGATTGCTGATTCATTTATAATGGCCTTATTACGTTTTATTGGAAGAAGAAGGAAACCTCCAGAGACTTACAGTGACAGTGCGTCAAGCTTCATGGGTGCAGTTTCTGAGTTAAGGAGGTTTGTGCAACAGTCGAATCATCAGAAGATAAATATTGAATTGTCAGCGAGGCCCTCATCCAACAGCATGAGTGGAGTTTGGGGAAGAGTGATTAGGTCTATACCACGACTGTTATTGTTGATCACCAGAGAACAAATGAAGCAGGTCTCCTTGAAGTTTCGGATTAGTCTTTTTTGTTATTGATGTAGTTAGGTCGAGTAGGCGTACTGTTGTAAGTCCTACTCGTTCCTATAGTGTAATATGTTATATAATGAACCATGACCGTAGGCATCAAGGTAACTTGTGTTGTGTGGAGGGATTTTGGGGGCCGGTGTAAGATCCATTTTGAATGTTTTGTGTGTTTGTGAAAATCCTTCCATGTATATACTTGCACTTGGTTCCTATTGATCCCCTTAGTTGTACATTGTTGTCTTTTGATTACATTTGAATTGTTAATATTTGTATTTTATTACAGTTTCTATTTTTATTACGCCTTCACTAAGTTTTTGTGTTTCTTCCCGAACTGCATCAGTGTTGTTTTACTTGATACTTGTTCTTGGCGGTAGCCATATTGATTTGCTTCTCCTTTTGTGTGTGTTCTATCCAGTCAGGATAGAATAACGTTCATTTGTTGTGACCGGTAATTTTCCCTCATCTTTTATCAACTTTATTTATTGTAATTTAGATTTGATTGGTTGAACAATTATTGGTTGAATAGCCGGGTGGTAATATTTGTCTAGGTAACGATTTACATATAAATTTATGATGAATTATAGAACCGCTATTTACCCGATTGCTTGTTTTGATTTCGACGGGAAAGGGCGCGTGTCTAACGTACCTGGACGGCTATTCATCTATCCAAACCGTAGTTTGGATTCTACACCTACTGAACCTAATATAAAGGAAGACCTGATAATTCATCCCACATGCGCCATTTATCTTTACAATTAATTTTGTTCACACCTCATACCATTAACAAACATATAAATATTGTCAACATCATAAACATATCGAGTTTCACATTTTTTGCACTCGCTAACACACACATATACACAAATTCACCTAGCCAGGTTTCACAAAGAATAATTTTGACCAAAAGAACATCATAAGACCTAATTTAATTTTGATTATTTTAAAAATATTCCGTTTCATTCCCTCTGTACTATTTAAACCTGGTAACACCGAGAATAAGTGATGGATTACCTAGAATGACCACCTCGTTTTGTATTTATCAGTTTGGGTGTCCTTGTGGAGAAACTTATACCGGTCTAAATTCCAGGGATTTACATGTTCATGCTTGCAAGCACCTCCCATCATGTGGCTACGAAAAGGTCTAGTAAAGAAAGTGAACAGTTCGATATTGGCCCACTTAGTGCAAACCGATCATAGAGCCAGTATAAGCCAATCTTTTTCAATTATTTATCGGGTCAGTAGTGTTTTGCCAAAGTCTATCAGACTCCAAGTCCTTCAAACCACAGAATTGGTAGTCATTCGGACTAAAAATCCGGGGCTATGTGTACAAAAGAAATATTTTCAACAGCTTCTGCTATATTGGTCAACCTTAGGGCCCAATTAATCCATAGTAATCTTAACTATTGAATGAACTAATTTGACTAATGTACTTACTGACTTAGTTAAATATAATTGTCTTTGTTATCCTTATTTACATGTCTTTGTATTATTATTATTATTATTATTATTATTATTATTATTATTATTATTATTATTATTATTATTATTATTATTATTATTATTATTATTATTATTATTATTATTGGTTTAACATCATTATTAATCTCCCGAATACATGATCTATCTACTTAGCACTCACCCCACTTTATTATTTCTCACTGATTTCATATAACTTTATACACAATCTTGTCTTCCAATAAACATTTAATCGAATTTGTAATTGCACTATTATTTATCTCACCCCATCTGACCCATATTTATTCTGACCTCATAGTCTCACTTAACGTGTAAGCTGATTCAAGTTAACATTGCATATCAGTCAACTCAACATTAATAATTTTATTTTATTTAACAATCCTAAATTCAAATGCTATGACATTGAACGATGTACTACTTTGCTCTAAACCTGGACACTTTTGGATTCCGTGAGGAAATGTGAACACAGTTAATAAAAAGATTACGTAATATAAATAATAACAATAACAATGGATTTGGTGAATATAATAAGATGATTAAAATGTTTTTGTTATGATAATTAAAGGTCATAGAGGTGTAAAAATAAATATGGTGATATGATGAGTATTGACGAATAAAACAATGAGAATATAAGACATAGGTAAAGGGGGGAATGCAGTAATAATAATAATAATAATAATAATAATAATAATAATAATAATAATTACTAGTATGGGGTTGTGGAGGAGTCCCACAATAGGACGAAACGGCCGTCCAGTGCTTCCAGGTTTTCAATTGTGATGGTCTAACATCAATTGGTTCAAGATCTCAATTAAAATAATAATAATAATAATAATAATAATAATAATAATAATAATAATAGGAGAATCAAAATAATTAAGGCCAAGGTAACGATAACGATAAGACGTACTTCTTTTGTACGTATAGTTCTGGTTTAAGCTCCTGGATGGCAAGAGCTTCGGCTATTTTTAAAAGTTGGATGCGAAGAAATCTGGGTAGATTTGAACGAATCATATCAACAACCTTAAATTCATTTTTTGGATCTGTGGAATGGTTACAGTCGATTAGGTGTTCAAGTATAGAACTCCTAACTGCTTTCCTTTCCCCCTTATAGAACCAAGCAGGAATATGTTCCCGTATCCGAGTTGAAAGCGAGCGCTGGCTACGGCCAATGTACCTTTCTCCACAAGAGCAGGTGAACTGGTAGATGCACATGGAGGCGACCAGACGCGGAAGCTTGTCTTGTATGGACACAGAAATTAAGTTCCTACTCGTGAAGGTTATTCGCAATTTAGCTGCATTAAATGTTCTTCTAGTAGTTGTTGTTAGACGATTTTTGATTACTTCTGATGTTCGATCACCTTTAAATTCCAGACTTATATAAAGGTTTTTCTTCGTAACGGAGCAACCAGGTTTCTTGTCACAGCTACTTCTATTCATATTCTTTTCTATGAACCGTTCTGGGTATCCATTTTCCGTCAGGGTTTTCTTGAGGAATTCAAGTTCTTCGTTAATGCATTCCTTACTCCATATCTGACGTATTCGATAACATAAAGAGTGGATAAGGTTTCTCTTTCTACTTAACGGAACCCAGCTATAGAAGTTGGTTAGCTGTCCATTCCATGTTTGTTTTCTAAAGATGGATCTTTTTAAAGAACCATTACTCCTTCTCATCAGACGTACATCGAGAAAAGGAATTGATTGGTCCCGTTCCCTTTCTCACGTGAAGTCTATAGAAGGGTGGCATGAGTTAAAGGTTTGTAAAATATCCTCTAAATCAATATTATTGTTACAAACGATAAACGTGTCGTCCATATATCTGACGTATAGGTGGAATCGATTGATCATTGAGCTTAGTTGGTCGGTTTCTAGTTTTGCCATGAAACAATCTGCTAAAATCGGATCCAATGGAGACCCCATTGCGATCCCATCCCTCTGTCTATATACTTCATTATTGAAACTAAACTGGAGATTAAAGGTACAGCGTAACAATAGTTCTTTCAAGTGTTCAGTCGGCAAACCTAGATCTATGTTGTTGGAATCAATATACTCACATATATAACATATCGTTTCGGTTAAAGGTACGCTAGTGAACAAAGAGTTAACGTCAGGCGAGAACATGTGTTTTCCGGAAGTATTAACGTCCTTAATACGATCAATAAATTGAAAAGTATCATGAATAGAAAATTTAGATACTTGCCTTCTAACCGGTTCCAATATTTCAGCTAGCCATTTGACGATTCTGTGGTATAGTGAATCCGACATATCCAAAGTAGGTCGTAACGGTAAACCTGGCTTATGTACTTTCGGTAGTCCATATAAGCGCGGGATGATTGAACCCATGGGACGTATGTGATTATATAAATCTTGGGTTATTATCCCCTTATTATTAAAAATTTTAACAACATCTGTTAGCTGTTTTTCGATTTGCAATGTTTTATCAACTTCTTTAAGTTTGGAGAATTTAGTACCATCCTCTAGAATTAATTTCATTTTATCCAAATATTTTTGGCGGTCAAGTAGTACTACACCAGCTCCTTTGTCAGGTTTACTTAGGATTAAATCCTTATTTCTTTTCAGGAGTATTAGCTGATCCAAGTGGTTCTTAGTTAATAGGTTATTCTTACTACATTGTGCATTGACGTATCCATGACTGCAGTCCACTAATGTGGATTTAAAGTGCTGAAAATTTTCTGAGGATGTTGGCACAAGATCATGAGTTTGATTTGATAGGTTTTCGAATTGTATTTGTGTATGAATTCTACTAGTTTTGGAGGTTATCGTTATCGCTACCTTGGCCTTAAGCATTTTGATTATCCAATTATTATGATTATTATTATTATTATTATCATTACTGCATTCCCCCCTTTACTTATGTCTTATATTCTCATTGTTTTATTCGTCAATACTCATCATATCACCATATTTATTTTTACACCTCTATGACCTTTAATTATCATAACAAAAACATTTTAATCGTCTTATTATATTCACCAAATCCATTGTTATTGTTATTATTTATATTACTTTTGGATTCGTTCATATTTTAGTGTTTTAAACTTGTGTTAACTTAATTTCCTATTTCTTATTTTTATTCTCTGAAGAATTGACTAACACTAAATCATAAAAACATCAGGAACTTAACTGTTCTACTCAATAAAATGTTACAAATATATTATTATTTCTATTATGAACTCATAACTATTAAACAACCTAATTTACAAAGTATCAATAATTATGACCATCGTTTGAGATTACTTGAAAACAGTTAAAACTTAAACTGTCTATAAGCCATTGAAATCACAAACCGATCAAAGTTAGACAACCATTGAAAACTCGAAAGTACTGGACTACCGTTTCGTCTCAGTATGAACTTCTGAACAGTGTGTATCCACAGCCCCACCAGATGACACAAAACTTTTACTCTTGTGTCTTTTCAATCAACAAACTTAATTTTTTGTGGTAAAATGCTTATAAGATATTTTGATGTATTTTGACATAGAATAATTGAAACGAAGGAAGTAATGGAAAAGTGTGTCGCTCTAGTTTACGACTTCATAACAGAGCCACGCTTATAATCCCACAAAATTTTTGGCCTAAAACCTCAACGGTTTGTTAACAAACATGTTATCCTTGTAAAACTGTGTCAGAAACTTATATCAGTTTATGAATTGTAGACTAATTATCATTCAGTGTTATGGTATTGTTCTATTTTATAGGTTATTCGTTTTATTAATGCCTTAGACTCAATATCTAATAATCTTAATCTAATAATATTTTCATTTTAATCTACAAATTCTACTGAGTTTCACTGTACTTTCATTCTACCTTATATTTTCGTATTTATAATGAAATCCATAGACTGACTTTGAAAGAATCATATTAATTAAACATAACATTTCCAATTTTTCGTGTTTTTTTTTTCTAATCGGTTTAATGATTTTAATTAATTAGGTCACTTTAACTAATTGTACCCAATGAATTGTGCTTAGTATCTAGTTGGAAAACCATATTAACAAATTAATTTTTATCACCTTAAATAAGATTATACAGTTTTCAAAAAAAATAAAATCATTGCAAAAGTACAAATGAATATATTATTTAAATCTTTCATTAATTTACGTCTCTAGTGTGTTTCTCTAAATAAGTCACTTAGAAGATGAGTGATGGTAAGGCTAAATTGATACTGTCAAACTGGTAATGAGATCGAACCCAGGACTCCTGTGATGAAATGGTGGATGTACACTGTTGACATGTCCCATCCTAGAACGAAACAATTATCCAGTACTTTTTGGTTTTTAATTGTTACTATATAAGATTATTCCGTGGTTAAAACTAAGAACATTTTCCGTTATGTCTTTGGAACAAAGTTCCTATTGGATAAAACGTAAGATGGCGTTTTGACTCACAATGACTTTTGTTCACTCTTACTTCTGTTTTTAATTCATTCAAATAATTAATCGGTGTTATATTTGTAGTATTTTAGTACGATATTCTGTTCAGTAAAACTATGCCGACGAAGATACCCACGACACCAGACTGTGTGACATGCAATCGTGCTCAACCTCCAAGTGAAACTGCTGATGGAAGCATTTGGATTTTTGTCACTGAAATGCAGTGTTTCATCCGTTTTTTGCCTGGGACTGACAACCACAATTCCATGGATTCCATTGTCCTATGTGCTGCGCGATAACGAAACAATAGTGAAGCCATTGTTCAGGACAATCGGAAATGTTAAAAGACCGAATGACACAACTTGATTTAAATTCTATTTTTTCAATTCGTTACAAATTCCATCTAACAATTTTTCTTAACCTCATTCCATATACCTTTCCCTTTTTTAAACGATAGTTCCGCTATCATTGCGTTTAACATGGATTCTCAATGAAGTAGTTGAACAGTTTCATCTGATGCGTTTTGTATTATTTCTGTAACAAATTAATTAGCCCGTGTATTCTTCAAGCACGAAAGCGTAAGAAAATTTTCAGCCTTACAATAACTAAATCTTTATTATCTGTGCTAAGGCTAATTTGTATTATTCTTAGATAACCAATATATATTATCTTAGCAATGACATTATGTTATCCGTCTGAAGTCCCTCCGGGGGCTACTGCCGGTCCCAAGCCCGGATAAAGGAGGAGGGTTGGGCATGGGGTTAGCGTCCCCATCCCGTAGAAAACTAACTCGCTAAAAAACGCTAACCAGAAAAAATTATTCAAACCTTTTAAACTCTGCCCTGGGAGTCAGAAGGTCTTCATTTAGAAGAATTATGACGCCTCATGATGAAAGCCGAATTCCTTCGGAAGTTACGAGGCCGATGCCCCTTCTGACAACCAGAGCGACCATTTATTTAGGTACATGGAATGTTCGTACAATGTGGGACACCGGGAGAGCCTTCCAAATTGCTGCAGAAATGAGAAGATACAACCTAGAGGTACTTGGGATCAGTGAAACACATTGGACACAAGTTGGACAACAACGACTAACTACAGGAGAGCTCCTGTTATACTCCGGCCATGAAGATGAAAATGCACCACATACACAAGGAGTTGCATTGATGCTGTCCAAACAAGCACAAAATGCTTATAGGATGGGAATCTCATGGACCAAGGATCATCAAAGCCTCGTTCAAAACAAAGAAAGAGGGCATTTCAATGAACATCATCCAATGCTATGCGCCTACCAACGACTACAATGAAGACGCTAAAGATCAATTCTACAATAGGCTGCAGTCAATCGTCGAGAAGTGCCCAACAAAGGACCTGACCATTCTGATGGGAGATTTCAACGCCAAGGTTGGAACGGACAACACTGGATATGAAGACATCATGGGACGACACGGACTGGGAGAAAGAAACGAAAATGGTGAGAGATTTGCAAATCTATGTGCCTTCAATAAACTGGTCATAGGCGGCACCATATTCCCACATAAACGCATACACAAAACCACATGGACTTCACCGGATCACACACAAAACCAAATCGACCATATTTGCATCAACAAAACGTTCAGGAGGACTATAGAGGACGTGAGAACCAAGAGAGGAGCTGATATAGCATCAGATCATCACTTGCTGGTCGCCAAGATGAAATTGAAACTCAAGAAGCACTGGACAACGGGGCGGACAATATCACAAAAGTTCAATACGGCCTTTCTTCAGGATACTAACAAACTCAACAAATTCAAGATAGTCCTCAGCAACAAGTTCCAGGCCTTTCATGATCTACTCAATGGAGAAGGAACTACTGTGGAGAGCAACTGGAAGGGGATCAAAGAGGCAATCACTTCAACATGTCATGAGGTCCTGGGTCACAAGAAGCACCATCACAAGGAATGGATCACTGTTGATACACTGGATAAGATTCAAGAAAGGAGGAACAAGAAGGCAGCAATCAATACCAGTCGAACAAGAGCAGAAAAAGCCAAGGCACAAGCTGAATACACAGAAGTAAACAAACAAGTGAAGAGGAGCATCAGAACCGACAAACGTAAATATGTGGAAGATTTAGCAACGACGGCGGAAAAGGCTGCAAGAGAAGGAAACATGAGACAACTGTATGACACGACAAAGAAACTCTCTGGAAATCGCCGCAAACCAGAACGACCAGTGAAAAGCAAGGAAGGCGAGGTAATCACCAACATTGAAGAGCAACAAAACAGGTGGGTAGAACACTTCAAAGAACTCTTGAATCGACCAGCTCCACTGAACCCACCCAACATCGAAGCAGCACCCACGGACCTCCCAATCAATGTTGGCCCACCAACAATTGAAGAAATCAGCATGGCCATCAGACAAATCAAGAGTGGCAAAGCAGCAGGACCGGACAACATTCCAGCAGAGGCACTAAAAGCAGACGTAGCGGCAACTGCAAGGATACTCCACATTCTCTTCAATAAGATTTGGGATGAGGAACAAGTACCAAAAGACTGGAAAGAAGGACTTCTGATCAAAATACCGAAGAAAGGCGATCTCAGCAAGTGTGATAACTACAGGGGCATCACTCTTCTCTCAATACCGGGAAAAGTCTTCAACAGGGTATTGTTAAACAGGATGAAGGACTGCGTAGACGCCCAACTTCGTGACCAACAGGCAGGATTCCGTAAGGATAGATCGTGTACAGACCAAATCGCAACTCTACGGATCATTGTGGAACAATCAATTGAATGGAATTCATCACTCTACATCAACTTCATTGACTACGAAAAGGCATTTGATAGCGTGGACAGAACAACACTATGGAAACTTCTTCGACACTACGGCGTGCCTCAGAAGATAGTCAATATCATACAGAATTCATATGATGGATTACACTGCAAAATCGTGCATGGAGGACAGTTGACAAAGTCGTTCGAAGTGAAGACCGGTGTTAGGCAAGGTTGCTTACTCTCACCCTTTCTCTTTCTCCTGGTGATCGACTGGATCATGAAGACGTCAACGTCTGAAGGGAAGCACGGGATACAATGGACATCTAGGATGCAGTTGGACGATCTAGACTTCGCAGATGATCTGGCCCTTCTATCCCAAACGCAACAACAAATGCAGGAGAAGACGAACAGTGTGGCAGCAGTAGGTCTCAATATACACAAAGGGAAAAGCAGGATTCTCCGATACAACACAGAATGCACCAATCCAATCACAATTGACGGAGAAGATTTGGAAGATGTAAAAACCTTTACATATTTGGGCAGCATCATTGATGAACAGGGTGGATCTGATGCAGATGTGAAGGCGCGGATCGGCAAAGCAAGAGCAGCATATTTACAACTGAGGAACATCTGGAACTCAAAGCAACTGTCAACCAACACCAAGGTCAGGATTTTCAATACAAATGTCAAGACAGTTCTACTGTATGGGGCAGAAACCTGGAGAACTACGAAAGCCATCATCCAGAAAATACAGGTGTTTATTAACAGTTGTCTACGCAAAATACTTCAGATCCGTTGGCCGGACACTATTAGCAACAACGTACTGTGGGAGAGAACAAACCAGATCCCAGCGGAGGAAGAAATCAGGAAGAAGCGCTGGAAGTGGATAGGACACACATTGAGGAAAGCACCCAACTGCGTCACAAGACAAGCCCTCACATGGAATCCTCAAGGCCAAAGGAAAAGAGGAAGACCAAAGAACACATTACACCGGGAAATGGAAATAGACATGAGAAAAATGAACAAGAATTGGATGGAACTAGAAAAGAAGGCCCAGGACAGAGTGGGTTGGAGAATGCTGGTCGGCGGCCTATGCTCCATTAGTAGTAACAGGCGTAAGTAAGTAAGTATCTGTGAATTAAATGCAAACCCCTTTTCTCCATAAAACAATTCAGTCACTGCTGATAAAAGTGTTTACTGAAAACGGATAGGTTTAACTTACCATCAACGTTGATTTACTGTACTATAATCTGGAAATTATGTACTAAGATCAGATCACTGGTACAGTCAGTCAGTTACAACGTAGGACTAGGCTCATACATGTATCAGCCTAAGTTGCCATACAGCATTAGCACAGCAAGATGAACACTGGATTCATAGGAGTGGTTAAGTCAATGGTGGTAATATATAAAAGAAAGATTGCATATAAGGATATAGTACAGGAAGAAAGAATTAGTTCATAGAAAGAAAGATATGAAGTGATTTTAATCTCTTAGTGTAAGGGAAGATAGAGAGTGTATACACCCACGCCATTGTGATCGATTCTGAGCCATGTCACCAAGAGTCTCCAACCATTGGTTACGATAGTCACGCGGACCCCAAACTAAGTAGTCGAAATCTACCAACATGGCTCAGACTACAAGTTAGTGTCTTCAAGCACTGATGCCACGTTTTGGTTTGGCCGCCCCTAACTTTCTTCCAACCACCTCCAACACCAGTTAGCATTGTGCGCCGTGGTAATCGGTGTTCATGCATACGTAACATGTCGCCTAACCATCTCAGTCGATGAAGGTTCACAACCTCATCAACTGATTTACCATCATTCCCTAATACCCTGCGTCTAACCTCACTATTACTTACCCGGTGATCCCAGCAGATGCCAGAAATATTTCTAAGGCATCTGTGGTCAAATACTAGTAGCTTACGAGTATCTTCTACTCTTAATAGAATGGGACAAAAATGGAGAAAGTGAACAGCCTTGACGGACACCACTTGACGTTGCAAAATCAGATGACAGTTCGCCATAAGCTTTGACTCGACTAGTAGTGTTCGAGTAAAAGGCCTTTACAAGGTTTATGTACTTCTGAGGTGCGCCTTTCAATGACAGACACTGCCACAGAATCTCGCGGTCTACGGAGTCAAATGCTGCTTTCAAGTCAAGAAAGACCACCATTGACTAATATAGTGTCTAAAATATTAGCTTCAATAATACTTCGACGCCCAACTAAAGCTCGTGAAGAGCAGACTAGAGAAAACCAGGCTGGTTTTTGACCTGGATATGGTTGTGTAGCCAGATATTCACACTACGTCAAGTTCTAGAACACAGACACACGTTCAGACGCCCCACAATCGTAGTATTTCTCGACCTTAAGGCGGCATTCGACTCTGTTGATCGTGAGGTTCTATGGCAGTGTTTGTCACTGAAATGGGTACCAAAGAAGTACATTAACCTTGTAAAGGTTCTCTACTCGAACACAACTGGTAGAGTGAGGGCTTATGGCGAACTGTCATCAGAATTGATTACCTCAAGTGGTGTTCGTCAGGGTTGTCCACTCTCTCCATTCTTGTTTAACTTTATCGTAGACGTGCTTTTAGGGATAATTCCATATACTGGATGCCAGACAAAGGATTGATAATTAGGAAACTTTTCTTGTTATTCACAAGACAATAAACCACCCATTATAATTTATTTCCTGAAAACTGTTGAAGTAATCAAAGAAGTGAAATACGAGCTTTGAACAGAGCCATTGGTTGATAGAAAATTTGTGGTTGGTGAGATCTGATATAGTGAATGCCTAGAAAATGTATGCCAATCTGTTGACAGAGGTTTTGGTTATATCATAATAATAAGCATACCACACTTGCATTTCATAAATTATAACGAACATTTGCAGTTCAGGGTCACTGTTTTCAAAACTCTAGGCTGATAATATATTTTGCTTGCTTAGACTAATCGTCTCTTCTGAAAACCTAGGATGAGAGGTAGTCTCTGAATTCCCTGATGGAAGCATAACTTCTATTGGTAATATTTTGGCTGGTCGATATATACTGAAATCTCAAGCCAACTATTGGAAGGGCATGAAATAAGCACCATATCTAGGGTTTGTGAAAATAGGGTTTCCGAATGGAGTCCTTAAAATCTTGGGAACCATTGGTTAGTGGTCCTAAATGTTTTCGGTCACAACAGGGAACATGTTCTTTTCTATCGCCTTTTCTTCGCCATATTAAATTACATAATTGTTCCCCGACTATCAGTGCTTTCCTACATGATCACTTTTATGATTCTCTGTGTGAAGCTATGGCAAATCAAACTAGTGGGTTTTCGAGTTAGGTCGTATCTTTTCGTGATTATTAAGGCATTTGTAAGTGATGTTGGACTACGGATAATACACCATTAATTTGGAATATATGAGCAAAAGTCGGACTGAATTACAAGATCAATTTACAGATGACTTTCCTGGATGCTTTGATATCATCATCACACTTCTGCCTTAGCTTCAGAATGGATTCACAGAGTGAATGTACCAATTAACTCGTGGGTATCCTATTCTTTTATGTTACGCAACAGAAAAGGCAAAAAATAGAGACAACATTAGTATTTCTGTTACTACAGCTATTCTATTCCATAACAAAACAGCAAACAATAGTAATATGGCTCAATGAATACGACATTTATTCTTCCAGGTGTTATTACTATTGCAAACACCACTATAATACAACTACATTTTACAGAATGGGATGGTTCAGTAAATCAGGTATATGAATCGCAATTACTCCAACCCATTAAAAACACTAATGATTTATACTGAGCTTTCACTATTATTCAATAAGCTTGTTTTAACCACCATTTACTTGTGTAGCTTATCTTAACATCGTGTAAAAATTACGTATGAATTACACGTATGTCCAAAGTTAATAACAGATCTTGGGTTTTTGTAGCACTTAACTATTTTGGCATTTCCAAGTCTGAATACAATTTTTGATATGAGTAATGCACTAGATAGTGTTTATTTTATTGTACCATAACAGTAGCAAAGATAATGGCGAATATACCTATGATGTGTTGGTTAAAAGCCACAGTTTATGTGCGAAATGAAACTCATATTATCACTATACAGCATGACAATAAAATATCCTAACGAACAAAAACATAACTCTTTCACAGTAGAAAGTTACTAATATGGTTATTTAAAAAAATTTACTATAGTGGTGATTTGTACAAATAAGTTGTCAAGTAAGCAAGTGAAAATTGTTTTACAAAAATATCCTCATAAATCGTCAAAAAGGAAAAGAATTACGTAGAAGTTCAAGTAATTATGTACATTTGATAATTTTCAATAAATTTTGACGAAGATAACCATCCGTTTTACGTGACAAAGGCAATACTAATTTGGATAATTGATTTAAAATTCCTGAACCGGTTAGTGAATTTCCACAATTTGCTTTAGCCCATGTATCTGGAAATTCGACTGTCTGACACAAAATCTCTCCAGACTGTTCATTTGAACTAGTATTTGTTGATAAATGCATAAGCAAATCACTGTCGAAATATGTACGGCTAACTCCAGTCCTTCGTAAGACATCAACACCGTTGGCACGTCCCCTCAATGAAATCTATGATTAACAAATTTATGAAATAAAGATTTATCCAATTGATAACCTGAATATCTTAGAGTATGACAACGACGAGTAACTTGCGTATGAAAAAAAATGTTATGTTAACAGTTTATAGAAGTAGTGAAATCTTAATGTGGTCAACAATTACGTGTTTAGATCAACAGAATGTCAATTAAAGACAAATTTAAAAAGGTAAAATATACTAGTAAACATGGAAACTATGATAACTCTTAATTTTGAAAAAGAAAAACAAGTTTATCGAAAATACACTTACTATGTCTTGATGTCCTATACCAGCGATGAAAGTTCCAACACACTGAACATAATCTTGTTCATCCGATTTAGTGGCATCTAAGGATAATTTTTGTCCAGCTGATTCAATTAATTCTTGCCATGGCGTATACAAACTGTCGTTTGATTTCTCTGAATTTAATAAATCTGAATGAGCCTGATCAGTTGTATTTTCTGAATATTCTTCTCCGAGCTCAATGGGATCGGCTAAGTCATTAATATCCCAATTTTCTGGACCTGTCATATGTTGTCTAATTTGAGTGGATAAAGCTTCTAAAGAGTCTAGATTAATATTATTATTTAATCTATTTTGATAAGTGCTTTCATCTTTCTCAACTTTCTCAGCAGCCAAATGATTTGAATTTGCATTATGACTACTATTATTGTTATCATTACTGTTATAGGTACCATCACGATTATTTTTGACTGACAATTCAGCTTTACATGTTAATTCATTATTACAACCCAGCGAGGTGTCTGACGACAAAGTATTGATCATAGAAGGAGGGATTATCAAGTGCAATTCAGTATCCGAAACATCTTCACACTTTAATCCATCCAAAAGTTCACAAAGAGCGTGAGATGTCTGTAGTTTTCGATCTTTGTCCTTAGGTAGAAAACAAAGAGGATGAGAAGGAGAACTCGAGGGATGATGAGCAGACTCAGTACAAACTGGAATGCTATTGGTTGACTTCCAACTTGGACTACAAGAATCATGAACTTCATTTGTGCTTCGTCGATCACGTTTTGGCAACAGAGGTGGGTGTATGTCTGACTGGGATTTCAGTAACTACGTTCAAAAGGTAAGTTACGAGTAATGTATATATGATAACATGAGCATGAAAGGCAACGAAGTCATATTGTATATATTAGTTATGTAAAGAAAGAATAAAAATTTTGTTAAACACTTATCGGATTAGTGCGTAGACGATTTCAAGGAGAGTATAGATAAACTAGCTATAAATAGGTTAACTATTTACTTTTTAAATCTACAAACGTATTTAATAGCTTGGAATATATGTTTAGTGAAACACAACCATAGTATACAGTATATGAGAGGCATCAAAAAGAATAGAAAACCAACAGATACTTCAAGCACAAATTCCAGTAGGTCGTCAATGACATTTGGATATCGTTGTACGCCAATGGATGACATGTCATACGATTGTTGATCAAGTTCGTTTAGTCTTACACTTAGAACATACAAAAAAAGAATATCACAAAGATTATATGGTTGACTGTTTCCATGAGCATTTATTTGGGGATTGGGAATAAAAGTCTTGGGTTTTACGACATACATTGATAAGTGAATTTCTAGTTGAATTTCTTGCGGAATTATGAGGACATATGATTTTACTAGTCTGAAAAATGTTCTTTTTATATCATGAAGACTAGATAAATGTTTAACAGCAACAAAATTGGAGCTGTGAGGTTTAAACATTTAGTCGTTATGTATTGAGAAGTAGGTTTTAATTCAGTCCCACAAATATCAGTTCGGAAATTTGAGTAGTCTGTTAAGCCAGCACAATAAAAAACAAGTCATTGTCAAATACATATACGTAAACTTGGTTAGAGATCAATTCTACTTAATGTGATTAAATTTAAGTTCATGGTGATTTAGTCTTCCGAGTTGACGCGTCGTGCCTTGCTGTAAGACTAAATTATAAAGTTCTAAGCTGACACTAGTAAATAAGAATATTGGCAAATAAATTCTGATGATTATTTAGTATAGATGACTGGACTATTTAGTCGTTGATGTAGTGATAATGAAAATTATCAAGTTCATCTGAAATGAACAACAAATTTCTCATCAACTTCAAGAGAAACAAATACACTTGTTACAAAACACGTTATATTTCAAAACAGTGATTGATCTGAGCGGAATGAACACTGGATTCTGTATACGGGTGCCATTGGAAAGTCTGAATGATAGATACGTAAAATGAACAAAACAAAAGTACGAATACTGGTTTTTTCAAAGGCATGAGACATCTTATCTAATACGTATATATTACGTATTATATAGTTGAGAGTAATAACTAATAAACGCTGAGCATTCAGACAAAAGATGATCAGACATTCCGGTAAATGTGAAAGATGTAGACCGAATCGAGTAAAATTGAGCTTTTATTGCTTAGATTCTTTTACTCTGCCAGTTAGAAAGTTAAATAAACTAACGATTAGAAACGTTAGTATTTCTAGAGAAATCACGAAAGTAGAACATAATACTAACATAACTGGTAAAAACAATTACATTAAACTATTTTTTTGGTGTTACTAAGATGTACTTTCAATGTGTAATTAACACTAGATGATACGAACTGCATGCAAAAAGATGGAATAGTCGTGCGAATTCTTCTAGTTCTGTCATTAGTAGATTGTTCTATGACCAATCTGGAAAATGGTCTGTGAATTTTAACCACATCGAAGATATATTGGAAATATTTTTATTATTTGTGATTTTACAGATATTCATTACCTACCATGTAGCAACAAAATTTACCTTTGAGTTAAAAAATGGATTAAACTTCCACTTCTTTGGTGTTGAATTAACAAGAAAACCCGATGAGAAAACCTATATTTACCAATGATCTAGCAGACAAACTCTCAAATATGACCACTTCGATATACATTAGTCACTCCAGCCGTTTCTGTACAGCCAGGTACATCAGTCGTTTAATGTGCATTCTAAACGGGACACATGAACACCGTAAAATATGGTTGAAAAGAAAGTAATATGGGGTGCAATAATAGAATACCTTGTCAAAATCGACTGTCCAATTAAAGTAGCCTCAAATCCTCCCTGCTGACCTCTTAGTCTAATCCAATTTACCCCTGTTTCCAAGATCTTTCTAACCACATTTCACTTTTAAAGTTACTTATAATCGATTTTATATTGTAATTCTGACTTAACTTTTAATTGTTGACAATAAGAATAAAATTTGTACTTTTAGTTTCTTGTAGCATTATTTCATTAATGATAACTATAAGTAGCGAACATCTTACAGATTATCATGAAAAAAATTTATTACGTCGAAATAAAAAAATGTCATGGCTAATATTAATCTTTTGGCAAGACAAATTGACGTTGGGTTTAATTTTACCAGAAAACTTTGATTCCAAAACAAACCTTTTGCTAACAGATATAACTACCAAACATTGTATGCCAGTTATGCAGTCGAAATATGGATTAAATAGTTATAAAAGAATGATTCACTATGCCACAATACGATGATCATCTTTAACTACAGTGACTGTAGATACTTACGTTATTAACTTGTTGACGTGTTGAATGATGTTGAGGTTCATAATTCTCACGAAGTTGTTTTGAGATTTTAGGTGACGGTGATAAAGATTCAATAGTTTCACGTCGATGACTTTCACTTCCGTGTCTTTTTGTGCTATTAGAATCACGTATGTGACGACGTTCATAATTTTTTGAATAACTAATCTCATGTAAATCAGGATTGTCATCCGGATTATGATATCTGGGTTTTGCCTTAGCGAGATAAGTCTTTGAGTGAATATGTTGTTTATCACCTGCGCGGTATGCTGATGTTCGTCTAGATTCATATCTTTCCGAGCCACTACAACTTCTTTCACGGTGAGGTCCATGATGTCTTGAGTGAGACCTATAACTTGGGGATAAATGGTGACGCTGTGTTGATTGACGATACCCATAACTTAAAGTAGCTGAATTATATCGCTTTGACTTTGAAGGTGAACTGACAGATGATTGCGTTCTTTTTACTGAATTATACTTTTCTTCAGGATTAGTTCCATGACCGCTATCTGTGGCCCGTGTTGGAAGGTCAGGTTTGTGATCATGATGTAAATGCATGGATGGCGATCTACTGTTCTGCTCATACCTCTGCCTGTGTAACTTTTCATGAAAACGTGGGTCATGGACGCGGTGCATTTCATGTTTTCCGGAGCGTGTCGGAGATTGGCTGAAAGAAGATGAACGTGAAATATGTGAAGAACATCTAGAGGCGGATGAAGGTGTCCCTGGAACGGGTTCATAAGTATAAGAACGTGAAACAACTTCAAAGCCTTGTTCTTTTACTGAAGTTGGAGCATCTTGGCGACAACTGTCCCCGCAAACGATGGACTTGGTAGAACGATGAGTTATCCCATCCACCATTGACATCTTTGGCGAACCATGAGGTTTGTCGCGATGCTTGTGTTTATGGACAGATCCTTTGACAACTGATTGACCAACAGTTACCCCAGAGTTCGCTTCATCATGTTTGCTACGCTTTTCATGCCTTGTTTCACCTTTCGAATGTTTTCGCTTTTTTTTCACATGTTCGCGCTTGTTTTTGCCGAGTGTAATTTCTTTTTCAAGCCCTTCTTTATCTGCACTATTCGGTTGGTTAACATCCGAAGAGAGCTTAGGACTGATAACGACTGAGGATTCGTTTCTATTCTTTGCATGTTTTGTTTTCAGAGTTTTCTCTTTACCATCTGAGTGAGTAGTTTGAGAACTTCTTTTTGAATGGTGTTTGGATTTTTTCGTTACTTCCTTAAGTAAAGTACAATCGACATGTGATTCAGCATCTGCTGGTTTACAGGTCCCTCGTATGGGTGTTTGGTCTTCTGGACAGATAAGTTCCGCTTGTCGGGGCATTTTAGCTTTATTTGGTATCTACAAAATGATAAGAGACAATATACACATTAAATCATTGACATTTTCCGAAACTTGTTGTAAATTAACAGTTGACACACATTATGCAGATAAAAATTCACTGCTTACTTACAGAGTACACTAGATATCACTGATGTTATTCACACTCATAACTAAAGCAGTAGTAAACTTAGAAGACTATATAGTGACAGAAAACTAACTAATTTCGGCCAAGTAACAGAATATTATCCAAATTCCAAGAGACCTACTTTCAAGAAGGATATACATGCCTAATCAGGTAATAAAGTGGGAGGTTCGAAAACCGCTCCGTAGACTTCGGTTTCAGTCATGTACAACGTAGAACCTGAAAAACGTGTGTCTGTTCAGATTTCCACATCATATTAACACGGAGAGATAAAATTATCATGACAAATTCCTAAGTAGCAGAAGTGGTAACAGTATTGGCTTGAGGAACCGGGTAGTATTACTAGCCCAAACACGTAATGTTGCTCAAAGCCAAGTACACGAATCTTCACATAGTAAAAGCGAGTTATTAAAACAGCTATTCCAAGCAAATATAAAATCGGGTAATACAAAAGCCAATAACTTGATTATTCTTCAATAAAAAACCTGACTTTCATAGATTAACCGTGAGTTCTGACGCCTGCTGTAACAAAAGGAAGGAAGTGAGATACAATCGAAATTTACGAGTTGATGCTGAATAGGTATATTTCCAAAACACATAAATTCTATGCGCAAAACCAAAATCAGATGGAGTAAGTTTCTATCAAGTCAGTCAGTCAGCTACAACGTAGGATTAGGCACATATGTGCATCGGTCCAAGTTGCCATACAGCATTAGCACAGCAAGATGAACACTGGATTCATAGGAGTGGTTAAGTCAATGGTGGTAATATATAAAAGAAAGATTGCATATAAGGATATAGTACAGGAAGAAAGAATTAGTTCATAGAAAGAAAGATATGAAGTGATTTTAATCTCTTAGTGTAAGGGAAGATAGAGAGTGTATACACCCACGCCATTGTGATCGATTCTGAGCCATGTCACCAAGAGTCTCCAACCATTGGTTACGATAGTCACGCGGACCCCAAACAAGTAGTCGAAATCTACCAACATGGCTCAGACTACAAGTTAGTGTCTTCAAGCACTGATGCCACGTTTTGGTTTGGCCGCCCCTAACTTTCTTCCAACCACCTCCAACACCAGTTAGCATTGTGCGCCGTGGTAATCGGTGTTCATGCATACGTAACATGTCGCCTAACCATCTCAGTCGATGAAGGTTCACAACCTCATCAACTGATTTACCATCATTCCCTAATACCCTGCGTCTAACCTCACTATTACTTACCCGGTGATCCCAGCAGATGCAGAAATATTTCTAAGGCATCTGTGGTCAAATACTAGTAGCTTACGAGTATCTTCTACTCTTAATAGAATGGGACAAAAATGGAGAAAGTGAACAGCCTTGACGGACACCACTTGACGTTGCAAAATCAGATGACAGTTCGCCATAAGCTTTGACTCGACTAGTAGTGTTCGAGTAAAAGGCCTTTACAAGGTTTATGTACTTCTGAGGTGCGCCTTTCAATGACAGACACTGCCACAGAATCTCGCGGTCTACGGAGTCAAATGCTGCTTTCAAGTCAAGAAAGACCACCATTGACTAATATAGTGTCTAAAATATTAGCTTCAATAATACTTCGACGCCCAACTAAAGCTCGTGAAGAGCAGACTAGAGAAAACCAGGCTGGTTTTTGACCTGGATATGGTTGTGTAGCCAGATATTCACACTACGTCAAGTTCTAGAACACAGACACACGTTCAGACGCCCCACAATCGTAGTATTTCTCGACCTTAAGGCGGCATTCGACTCTGTTGATCGTGAGGTTCTATGGCAGTGTTTGTCACTGAAATGGGTACCAAAGAAGTACATTAACCTTGTAAAGGTTCTCTACTCGAACACAACTGGTAGAGTGAGGGCTTATGGCGAACTGTCATCAGAATTGGTTACCTCAAGTGGTGTTCTTCAGGGTTGTCCACTCTCTCCATTCTTGTTTAACTTTATCGTAGACGTGCTTTTAGGGATAACACTCTTCATCTAAATTTCCAGGGGTTGAACTTCTACCAGGAAATTCACTTGTTGACTTGGAATATGCTGATGACATAGTTTTATTTGGTGAAGACGCTGACAAAATGCAGAGTCTTCTGACCACTCTAAAAAACAATGCAAGTATGTTCCGGATGCGATTCTCCCTCTCGAAATGTAAAATGTTGCTTCAGGATTGGGTTGCATCGACACCCGAAATTGTTGAGGCTAGTATTTTGGATGCTATATTAGTCAAACTAATCCCTCTATGGTTCTCAAAGGATGATTTTGACCCTCTCTTATATGTCGGGACGACAAGTGATTGTGACCAGTCAGATGGGTTAATGTCCAACTCCCTGATTTTAGCTAAAATATTAATCGATCTAATCACTTGAATTGGACCACCATACTTAAAGACCTCTGGAGCCAATCCATCTGGACCAGCTGACCTTCCTCGTTTCAGATTAACTATAGCCTTTTGAACTTCTGCTAGAGTTGGGGACCTACTTCAATGTTCCATTCACACTGTCTGGAAATGGAGGGTAGTTGTAGAGTAGCTGAAGGCCAGTTGAGTCAGTCAGATACAACGTAGGATTAGGCACATATGTGCATCGGTCTAGGTTGCCATACCGCATCAGCACAACAAGATGAACACTGGATTCATAGGAGTGGTTAAGTCAATGGTGGTAATATATAAAAGAAAGATTGCATATAAGGATATAGTACAGGAAGAAAGAATTAGTTCATAGAAAGAAAGATATGAAGTGATTTTAATCTCTTAGTGTAAGGGAAGATAGAGAGTGTATACACCCACGCCATTGTGATCGATTCTGAGCCATGTCACCAAGAGTCTCCAACCATTGGTTACGATAGTCACGCGGACCCCAACCAAGTAGTCGAAATCTACCAACATGGCTCAGACTACAAGTTAGTGACTTCAAGCACTGATGCCACGTTTTGGTTTGGCCGCCCCTAACTTTCTTCCAACCATCTCCAATACCGGATAGCATTGCACGTCGTGGTAATCGGTGTTCATGCATACGTAACATGTCGCCCAACCATCTCAGTCGATGAAGATTCACAACCTCATCAACTGATTTACCATCATTTCCTAATACCCTGTGTCTAACCTCACTATTACTTACCCGGTGATCCCAGCAGATGCCAGAAATATTTCTAAGGCATCTGTGGTCAAATACTAGTAGCTTACGAGTATCTTCTACTCTTAATAGAATGGGACAAAAATGGAGAAAGTGAACAGCCTTGACGGACACCACTTGACGTTGCAAAATCAGATGACAGTTCGCCATAAGCTTTGACTCGACTAGTAGTGTTCGAGTAAAAGGCCTTTACAAGGTTTATGTACTTCTGAGGTGCGCCTTTCAATGACAGACACTGCCACAGAATCTCGCGGTCTACGGAGTCAAATGCTGCTTTCAAGTCAAGAAAGACCACCATTGACTAATATAGTGTCTAAAATATTAGCTTCAATAATACTTCGACGCCCAACTAAAGCTCGTGAAGAGCAGACTAGAGAAAACCAGGCTGGTTTTTGACCTGGATATGGTTGTGTAGCCAGATATTCACACTACGTCAAGTTCTAGAACACAGACACACGTTCAGACGCCCCACAATCGTAGTATTTCTCGACCTTAAGGCGGCATTCGACTCTGTTGATCGTGAGGTTCTATGGCAGTGTTTGTCACTGAAATGGGTACCAAAGAAGTACATTAACCTTGTAAAGGTTCTCTACTCGAACACAACTGGTAGAGTGAGGGCTTATGGCGAACTGTCATCAGAATTGGTTACCTCAAGTGGTGTTCTTCAGGGTTGTCCACTCTCTCCATTCTTGTTTAACTTTATCGTAGACGTGCTTTTAGGGATAACACTCTTCATCTAAATTTCCAGGGTTGAACTTCTACCAGGAAATTCACTTGTTGACTTGGAATATGCTGATGACATAGTTTTATTTGGTGAAGACGCTGACAAAATGCAGAGTCTTCTGACCACTCTAAAAAACAATGCAAGTATGTTCCGGATGCGATTCTCCCTCTCGAAATGTAAAATGTTGCTTCAGGATTGGGTTGCATCGACACCCGAAATTGTTGAGGCTAGTATTTTGGATGCTATATTAGTCAAACTAATCCCTCTATGGTTCTCAAAGGATGATTTTGACCCTCTCTTATATGTCGGGACGACAAGTGATTGTGACCAGTCAGATGGGTTAATGTCCAACTCCCTGATTTTAGCTAAAATATTAATCGATCTAATCACTTGAATTGGACCACCATACTTAAAGACCTCTGGAGCCAATCCATCTGGACCAGCTGACCTTCCTCGTTTCAGATTAACTATAGCCTTTTGAACTTCTGCTAGAGTTGGGGGACCTACTTCAATGTTCCATTCACACTGTCTGGAAATGGAGGGTAGTTGTAGAGTAGCTGAAGGCCAGTTGAGTCAGTCAGATACAACGTAGGATTAGGCACATATGTGCATCGGTCCAGGTTGCCATACCGCATCAGCACAACAAGATGAACACCGGATTCATAGCAGTGGTTATGTCAAAGGTGGTAATATATAAGAGAAAGATTGCATATAGAGATATAATACAAGAAGAAAGAATTGGTTCGTAGAAAGAAAGATATGAAGCGATTTTAATCTCTTAGTTTAAGGGAAGACAAAGAGTGTATACACCGACGCCATTGTGATCGATTCTGAGCCATGTCACCAAGAGTCTCCAACCATTGGTTACGATAGTCACGCGGACCCCAACCAAGTAGTCTGCATCTACCAACATGGCTCAGACTACAAGTTAGTGACTTCAAGCACTGATGCCACGTTTTGGTTTGGCCGCCCCTAACTTTCTTCCAACCATCTCCAATACCGGATAGCATTGCACGTCGTGGTAATCGGTGTTCAGGCATACGTAACACGTGGCCCAACCATCTCAGTCGATGAAGATTCATAACCTCATCAACTGATTTACCATCATTCCCTAATACCCTGCGTCTAACCTCACTATTACTTACCCGGTGATCCCAGCAGACGCCAGCAATATTTCTAAGGCATCTGTGGTCAAATACTAGTAGCTTACGAGTGTCTTCTACTCTTAATGGCCATGTTTCGCTGCCGTAAATTAAAACAGAACGGACTGCCGCGCAGTATACTCGTCCTTTTATTGATAGACGGATATCTCGCCTTCGCCAAGGTGACGTAAGTTGGCAAAAGCCAAACGAGCTTTTCGAATCCGTGCTGAGATTTCGTCCGATACCAACCCATTAGGGCTGATCAGACTTCCAAGATAAGTGAAGTTGTCAACGCGTTCGACTACTTCACTCCCTATCCTTAGTTCAGGTGTTGACGCAGACCAGTCCTGAAGCAACAACTTGCATTTAGAGGGAGAGAAGCGCATTCCAAACATTCTGGCATTGTTGCTTAGTGCTACCAGAAGACTCTGCATTTTGTCAGCGTCTTCACCAAACAGGACTATGTCATCTGCGTATTCTAAGTCGATAAGTGGACCTCCTGGATGGAGATCAATACCCGAGAACTCAGTCGACGAGAAAGTTATTTCCATCAGTAGATCTATGATGAAGTTAAACAAAAATGGGGAAAGTGGACAGCCTTGACGGACACCACTTGAGGTTGCAAAGTAGATGACAGTTCGCCATAAGCTCTGACTCGACTAGTAGTGTTCGAGTAAAGAGCCTTTACAAGGTTTATGTACTTCTGGGTACGCCTTTCAATGACAGACACTGCCACAGAATCTCGCGGTCTACCGAGTCAAATGCTGCTTTTAAGTCGAGAAAGACCACCATTGTCGGACGCCGATAAGTATGCCTGTGTTCTAGAATCTGACGAATGGTGAATATGTGGTCGATGCAGCCACGACCAGGTCTAAAGCCAGCTTGGTTCTCTCGTGTTTGCAGTTCACGAGTCTTAGTTAGGCGTCTGATAATTATCGAGGCTAGTATTTTAGATATTATATTAGTTAAACTAATCCCTCTGTGGTTGTCACAGGATGATTTTGACCCTTTCTTATATATTGGGACGATAAGTGATTGTGACCAGTCAGATGGGATAACGTCTAACTCCCAGATTTAGCTAAAATATTAGTCAACCTAATCGCTAAAATTGGACCACCATCCTTAAAGACTTCTGGAGCCAATCCATCTGGACCAGCTGCCCTTCCTCGTTTCAGATTAACTATAGCCTTTTGAACTTCAGCAAGAGTTGGGGGACCTACTTCAATGTTCCATTCACGCTGTCTGGGAATGGAGGGTAGTTGTAGAGTAGCTGAAGGCCAGCTGAACTGTTCTCTGAAATGTTCCGCCCATCGTTCTAAACGTCTGGACTGGGAGCAGATGAGAGTATCGTCTTTTTCCGAAATAATCTCACTTACACTTGACTTATTAATTCCAGTTTCTTTTATTAGTCTGTAAAGCTGTCTTGTGTTCCCTATAGTCGCCGCCTTTTCCATCTCTTTTGCTTTCGTTGCCCACCACTGCTCACGGTCGTTCCTTAGACTTTTTCTTAACCTAGATCTGATTTGTTTCGCTCTTCATCATGTTCTGATGGGACGAGTTTGCGAGAATCCATCAGTGTGATAGGCCTTGAAGAAATCCACTGGTTCTTTGTAACTCTGTGGTTTAAGTCACTAATAGATGTCACTGCTGTTTCCACAGCTGCTTGTATGTCTTTCCAAGCAACATCTGGGTCAGCCTCGTTTTCAGAACTACCTAAGTGTGACCTCAGTTGTTTCTGGAACCTACTTTTGGTTTTTTCGTTACTCAACTCAGTTCTAATGGGTCTTTTTAATGTGGCTTTTTTGCGTCCAGTGAGGCGCGTGCCCGTATTAGGGCGTGGTCGGAGTCCAAGCAGGTACTCCAGAATGAGCGACAATCTTCTACCGACCCTCTCCAACGATGACTGATGGCAATATGGTCTATTTGAGTCCATCGTTGGTTTGGTGTAGGGGGTCGCCATGTTAGACGATGTCTCTCCTTATGCTTAAAATTTGTGTTTGCTAAAAAAAACGATTGTCTGAGCACAGTTGCAGCAGACGATCACCATTATCTGTTCGCTGTGCCGGAATGCTAAAATATCCACCTAAATGCCTTTCTGTTTGGTTTAAACTACCTATCTGAGCATTAAAGTCACCCGCTACGAGTACTATGTCTGAGCGTTTAGCTTTCTGAAGAAGTTCGGACAGCTTTCTGTAAAATTCATCTTTCACTTCATCTGAGCTGCAGTCAGTGGGAGCGTAGGCAGAAACGACAAAAAGGCAACGACGTGTGTCCCTATCCTTCCGAGTTCTTACGGAGCCGTTTAGCCGAACAGCACATAGACGACTGTTGACGGGGATCCACTCTAGCAGTGCTTGTTCCGCCCTCATGCTTAGTGCTATGCCTACACCTGCCAGTCCACGAGAACTGGCCATCGGGTCACCAGATACACGGAGGGTGTATCTCGTTGGCTCTCCGTTTTGCCGAGGTGAGGTCAAGTGAATGACCACACTGGAATCCTGTATGCGTGTTTCGGAGACACAGCATACATCAATGGAAAGAGACTCTAGGGTTTTAGCCAAGGAAGCCTGCTGACCGATTTGACATAGGGTGCGTACGTTGAAGGCTCCAATGTGTAGTTTGGAGCGAGGTTTCAGTAGACCTGGGACAGTTTTTGCGCACTAGAATCGTTGGCTATGGTGACACTTGAGAAGGAAGCCAAAGAGGAAGTTGAGGTTGAAAGTCGATGTAGGAGGAATAATAGGAATTGAAGGGGAGGTTGATTATGAATACAGTGGACTTGGGTGCTGTTAGAGGTATGAGGGCGGTTATCACTTCCCGGTTGCCCACACCGTGGAAGGGTTCTTCTGGAGGTACCTGAAAAGGAAATTGGATTAGAGGCGGTCTCAGTGACCTGAGAGCGTGACCGCAGTGCCCAAGGGACAACTGCTCGAGGTCGGTCACACACGACCTTTTTATGAGTAATTTTTGTGTTAGCTCCCTGCTTGTTGAGACCTTACAGCCAGAGACGGATATTCCTAGTATAAAGCGAGGTGTGCATATTTAGGGTGGACCTTTTCTAACCCCGTCCTTCCTTGTGGGAATGCAGCATCACTGTCATGCTGGTTGTTTGAAGGAAACACCTTACTGCTGCCGCACCTCTGTACAGTGACTACCAGAGTACAGAAATTACATGTTTAAAACGAATCAAAGGATTTCCGCACTGATTATCAGAGTGGATCTTAAAAGACAGAGTTTTAGTTGCAGTTTGGAAAGGACAGGAGGCTGGGTGGCCTGTGTTAGTTCTGGCACTGGTGATCTCTCAGTTGATTCAACTTGCTTTCGAAAGCTTCAACGGATGGAGCTCCAATTACGTGTTGAGGTAATGAATTCCACTCGATGATTCGATGGGAAAGTCGATAGTCAGATGACAGTTAATTTGTTTTGGATCTGTGAACTTTCTTATTGTCGTCGTAAATTCTCTGTTTTGGATGACAAGAGGAATGAAGGCATATTAGATGCAAGTTTATTGCTAAGTAACTTGAAAACTGGCCAAGACACCTCTGGTTCTTCTTTTTGACAATGGATATACGTTTAGTTTAGCCAGTCGATCATACATAAGCTTAGATATTCTGGAAATCAGCTTAGTTGTGGTTCTTTGAACCTTTTCCAACATTCCACCGACTGTTTAAACAGGGGCTAGCCGCTTGTATGCAATACTGGAGTTTAGGATGAGCGAAGACTATACGAAGTCAAAAAGTTTTAGCATTGATATAGCTCAAGTCTCTACGAACTGACTATGGGGTTTGCAAACTTTTGGCGGCTATCACACAGCAGTGTGCGATAGTTTTTAAGTCTTGGCTAACGATAACTCCTAGCTCATTGTGTTTGGACAACAGGCAGCTCAATGTTAGTCGTCATGTATGTATCTGTACCTTGGTGATCAATATGCATCACAATGCATTTGCAAGCATTCAACGGCAACTGCCAAATTCTAGACCATCCAGATAATTTTAAAGCTCTAAACTATCAACTTCACTTATTATCGCCCACCACATCTTTAAATCGTCAATATATGAAGGACTAGGAAGGTCATTTAATATAGTAGAAAAAACACTGGCCCTAAAACTGTACGCTGAAGCACTCCGCTAAGCAGTTTCCCATCTATATAACTTTGAGTTCACCTGTACTTTGTTGACGCTTAACTAGGAAGTTCTTTATCCACATAAATCAATTGCTTTTAATCCGGATATCACCTAACTTTGGTAACAGCCAGTTGTGAGGATCCTTGTCAAAAGCCTTACTAAGGTCAATGTAGGCTACATCTATAAGTAAATTTTGATCGAGGGTAGAGACACAAATATTTCAAGCTCCCTAATATTGAAAGTTTGTTTTATCAGTACCCTGCAACCTATTATTTTCCTCCTAGAGGGAAGGGTACAAGCCTCCTTACTGAACCACGGTGGCGAGTTTATGACTCCTTGTAGTCCAAGGAATGTGCCGTACAGTAACTTTTATGTACAAATTTCTGAGTACCTCTCAAGCCGTTTCAATGGGGGATTCTGGTTCCATTGTCCGATCTACTGATGATGCTGAATGTATAATTTCTCGTGTATTTGCTTTCCAGACGTTCAGTTTGGCTTGGGCTCACACATCTGCGTTATTGACAAGTATAAGGAAATCAAAAACTAGAACTGCATGGTCACTTTCCCCTAGGGGTGACACAGCGGAGGTTTGTGACGTCATTCTTGTAATGGGTCAGTATAAGACCCGGTAAGGATGATTCGGAGTCCGGGTCGTACCTAGTTGTTTCTCTCACATGTAATAAACGCGTCAACTAGTTTTCGTTCGGAAGAATCTTCTGACAACTTATTCGTCAGATTTTCCCAGTGCGCCGTTGGTTCATTAAAGTCTCCTAAGATTAAACATCAACAATTTGATGACTGTCTAGTAAGATATCATCTATCTCACAGTTTGGACTGCGGTAGACCAAGATAATCAGCATCTTTCTGCTTTGCATTTCAAGCGGCAACTACCTAATTCACAGGTTCAGCTTTCTTTGGCAACGCTAGGTTGTTTCTTATTCTTGATCTATACCCATTCACCAACTTTCATAGGAGTAGAAATCACAGTCTCGTCATACACACACACTGACGGATCCAGGATGATTATCGACTACCTGAACAGCCAAGTTGTTTTTCCTGCTAGAAAAAAACCTAAGTTCATGAGTGTTTTCCAGGCGTTTCCTGCTCGCTGCCATTCGAAGGGCAAGGGACAGAAAAAACTTTCTTTCTTGAGCTTTTATTCCTAACAAACTTCTTTATAGGCCGTCGTCTTTCCATTTGCCCACGTAAGTCAATTGACTCAGTCTATGTGAAGTAACTTCACATTAATTTGTGTATCGACCGAGTGAGTACTGTTTGATGTGTCTCGATTACGTCTGTTAATACTTCTTTTAGCAGTACTCACTGTTGTAATGGCTTCGGATAGCAAGCTGTTTACGTCCAAGCAGCACCGCTAACACAATCACACGCGACTATCTTTACCAAACCGTTTGAAAGCTACAGGCGTTAGATTCGTTCAAACTTTATGGCACCATCCTTTGCACTCATCGCACTGTATGCTACTTCCCACAGGGTACCGACGGCTCGTGCGTTAATAACTGACTGTTAGATCCAAAAATGCAACAAAAAAAGACAAGCACATTTCTAAAAAGTAAAGATGATTAGTTACTTTCGAGGAAAAACAATACTCTTGACGCATAATAAAAAATCAAAACTGTAAATTTAACTCAGCGAGGAAGAATACTACTGTCCTTTTTAAAGCAGAGGTTACGGTTGTTCAATGCAAAGAAGCCCTCCACAGAATACTGATCAATGGATAATCAGCTGCGAAAGTAACGAAGTGAATTTGACTACTAGTCGCAGATACTAACCAACAAAACATATTAACGACATTAGGCACTTTGTATGAAGGGAAGCCAATGCCGTTTTACGAACTATATTCTAGGTTGTTCAGACAACCTAAATTTATGTTGATGCTACTCTAACAACGTTTCATGTCATCCAGACAGTGTACCTGACTATTGCATTAGGTGGGTGTAGGTTATCATGACCTAAGAAACAGAATCTAAGCAGTCTCCACAAAATTATGAACCGACTGGCTTTAGAAAATCATGAAAATTATCAATAAAACCATTATGACTCTCCTTAAAACCCAATGCTTGTAGGACGGTGATCAGTATGACTTTAGTGATGGTAAGTCATGCAAGAAGGAACTTTACTTGCGGGCTGGTCAGCAAGAAGTAAATTAGATTAACTTTATAGAAGGTTTGGACGAATTTCCTGACACTATGGATATTGGACCCGGAAGGCTTAAGGACTGCCAGATACCCACGTAGACAGGCTAGAGCTTTCGTATTTAGCAGGCAACACAGACTAAGATCATCTAACAGAAGACAACAAATGAAGAAACACACTAAATGAGACTAAGACGGGACCACTACTAATTGAAATAATTTAACTTGTAAACACGTCCACAAGAGAAAAGCTGATGGGTTCATCAATACAAATGACGAAGAAACAATTTACCGACAAGTTAGTCTTAAGAAAATACTGCTTTAGTTTTCTTAGTCGCATAGAAACACAAGACTTACTCTTAGATGTCAAATAGCGACAACCTCAGACAGACTATGCACATGTAACGCATCGAATGAATAACCCACTCTATCCTTCAGATGGTTGCGACAAAATAGGAAGAGCTAACAGTTGACGGCTTTCTAATCTAGAAGCAGCTTATAATCAATCTTCAGTACTAAGGACAGGAGATCTATCAACCTATATTAATCCTTACAGTTTGTAATACTGTGGAGGTCCGATCTCGTTTTGAATATATTAACAGAAGGTGCTGATATTACGTGTTCCGGTAGAGAATTCCAGCATTTCACTACTCGTTGCGAGAAACGAAACTCCAAACGTAAGCGATTTGATCTCGGTTTTTGATCTTTCTTCGAATGCCCTCTCAAATGATCAGTCCTAGACGGAAGTAAAAGATAAGACATGTTAATAGCAAGGTTATCGTTCAGTATACGATAAGCCAATAATAGATCACCCCGTACTCTACGGTAAGATAACGGAAATAAGTTAAGGTGCCTCAGTCTGTCTTCATAAGATAGACCAGATAGAGCTTGTACCATCATAGTACCTCGTCGTTGAACTCTTTCCAGCATCTCTGCTTCATACTTGAAACAAGGACTCGCTGCTTGAATCCCATATTCTAAATGTGGTCGCACATAAATCGGGTATAATAATCTATACATTTCTTCATCTTAATACTGGAAAGACCTGCGAATAGACAATAATACCCTATAGCCTTTCGCACCAGCAGCCTTACAGTGACTTTTAGTGACTCACGTTTATCACGAGAACACGACTGGTTTAATAAAAACAATTATTATTATAACCAACTGTACCAGTGTTTATTTTAATGTGCTTTTGTTTGACTGTGCTAATGACGGCTATATTGTGCTTCCATTCTTATACACACACTTTGATTGTGACTTCGCGCGAATTCAGTTACGTTCTGTAACCAAGCTTGTGTCGTGGCACGATCTCGGTATCCTTTCGATACCACGAGATCGCCAGCAAATATATCTCGACTTGGTCTATTAACTGCCTTCTGATATTTGGCTTCTCGGGGATTTTATGGATTTATTTGGTTACGTTCTACCTTCGCCTTCTGATTTACTTGGCACGTGTTTTTGGTAGCGGTGTTCATAGTCAATCTCGACTCGACACCACGCTACAGACGAGCGATTTTGAGATCACTGCTTAATATGACCCCTTAATCTTTATAGTTCCTTACTTTGGGTAGCACGAATCCATATGTTGTGTAGTGATACGAATCATCATAGTTATTTAATTGCATCACAGCACTCTTGTTAGGATTCACTTCCAGTGACCATCCATGCCACCAGTCAGTTGAGATCATTCTGCGGTACTATTCTATCTGACAAACTGTGTATGGGTCTCCAAATTTTTGTGTCATCAGCGAAGAGTAGAACGGATGATTTTGCTACAGTTGGTAATTCATTTACATGAAGTAAAAAGAGAAAAGGACCGAGTACTGTACCTTGGGGAAATCCACTTTTTACAGGTATCCACGAGGAGAGAGCCCTATTAACCCTTACCCTTTGTCTCCTGTCATGGAGAAAGTTACTTATCCAAACTACGTAATGGATTCCTTAACGTTCCAGTTTGACTTTAAGACCAGAATGGGAGACCTTATCGAAGGCCTTACTTAGATCTATGAAGGTCACATCTACAGAAATATTCCTATCGTTCGCCGCAGTCCAATCTTCTCTTGCAATGAGATTTGTCAAGCATGATAGGCCTCTCCAAAAGCCATGTTGTTCCCTGGAGAAAAGACCATGCCCTTCAACATAGTTTATAACAGATATCCGAATGATTTTCTCCATCAGTTTCACAACTGCACTAGTTAAGCTAACGGGCCTATATTTACTAACTAAATTCCTACTCCCAGCTTTATACACCGGACTTAGTATGGCGTCTTTCCAGTCTCTGGGCAGTGTGGACTGCATTAGAGACATGTCAAACAGTATCGCTAATGGTTCAGGAAATACATCTGATTTGGCTTTCATAATCCTAGGATGAATATCATCAGGACCACTTGACTTATCAGCTTTGAGGTGCTGAAGTAGACCTAAAACAGGACCTTTCTCAATGACTACAGGGTCAATCAGCTAGCCGCCGCGATCATAGTGAGTCGTTGGTTGTTCCTCATTACCGACAGAAAACACATAACTGAAATATTTCGATAAAGCTTCAGCTTTTTCGATATCATTTTCTGCCAAGATTAACGGATTTTCTTGTATCATAAGTGATGGAATTCCATCGCTTCTCTGAGTTCGCCTTTTTATATACGAGAATAACCGTTTCGAACTATATCTAGGGTCCCTAACCAATTGTTTTTCATATGATCGTCTAGTCTTACTTATTAACGCTCTACAGGCATTCTTAATCTTACAATAACTGGATGTGTATTGTTCTAAGCCAGTAGAGATGAACATATTCCAGTGCTTTTTCCTTTTTCTAAGAAGTTTCCTGACTGTTTTAGTTATCCATGGTGGACTGTTATTCGGTCTTCGCGGTACCAGGTATGGTATGGACGAGGACGTAACGAAACTAAACTTACCTTTAAATACAGACCACGATTCTTCAACTGATAAGTTAGTATCTACAAACAAATCTGTCTTAGCAGCGCATTCCTGAATGGCTGATATGTTAGCTTTCCATACATTTGGGCGGAGTGTAAAGTGATCGTATAACATGTCCATAGTTCTAAACGTGAATGACAAAACAGCGTGGTTGCTGTTCACTAACGGTGGAAGAATATTTAGGTCGACAATATCCTCGGTATCATGAGTGATTACCAAGTCCAACAGAGTAGAACCCTGGTTAGCACCAAAACATGTGTGTTTGGATACATGCTGCACTAGTGCATGCCCCATTATTGTCACCAGGATCCTAATATCGAAGGAGTTTATAGATCCTTCCGTGGTCATCTCAGTCCAACAAATATTAAGTGCATTAAAGTCTCCTATTATCAAGCATCTGGTATTCGCACTCCAAAGATGAATGTGCTCTAAAATAAAGTTATCAGCTAAGCAGATTGGGCTGCGATAGATGACACCGAGCATAAATGTACTACATCCGATAGCCAGTTTACAGCTAATGACTTCACAAGTACCGCTACCATGGGATTCGCTAGCAGAGGAGCGGATATTTATATTATTGGCTATATATAACAGGACGCCACCTCCTTTTCTACATCTATGTCTATCACTCCTGAGGTAATGGTATCCGGATAATTCTGGAGAGTTGTCTAAGTCATGGACTAACCAAGTTTCTGTCACTGCTACAATGAGTGGCCTTAATCTGTCCACCAATGCTTCTAGTCCATAGAACTTATTTCTCAGACTAAGAGCGTTGGCATATAAAACTCCTAAGTAGAACGAATTATCCACATAGGCCTTGGTAGCATTCGCTTCCAAGACCTGACTTTCCGAAAACCCACTAACCGGGGATTTTCCTCACCGTTTTGTCGACAGATTTCCTCTTCAGCTGGTGCTTTCTTTTTATTCTATCTGCGAGAGACATGTCATGTCTAATTCGGATGTCGGAATTGTCGTGACTAAGGGCGCTACTTAACAGTAGATCCTGTTGCTTCTCCGATCCTAGGATTAACTTAAGGAGTTTGCATGGTCGAGATTCAACGTTGTCCTTGGTCCTCTTGCCTATTCCAACCAGTTTTTTGACCTGAATTCCTTTAGAGTTATCCGGTAAGATACTACGAATATATTCTCCCAGCTTCTCTAAATCATGCACGTGTCCAATTTTTGGATCAGGATCGTTTGGCTCCAGCGATTTCTCACAATAATATTTGATAATATTAGATTCTTCTTCTCAGTCATGCCAGGATGGGTTTCTGTGGTGTTTGAACGAACTAATAATACCTTTGTACTTTCGAATGCTCGATTTCGAATTCCAAATACAATACATTCGCTTGTGCTTGTGTCTTACTCCTTAATTCAATTGCGTTATTTCTGGGATTCCTAGTTCATAATACAATTCAAATAATTCAAAACATTATAGTTTCTCTCTTACGATCAGATTTTGGTAGTGAATTTTGTGACTCACAGTGGGATTTGACCAGTGACTTGCTAACCACCTGCGTACTACCTACAGCTTTATTCGTTTCGTTTTTTCCGTACTGTAGTCCAATTTTCATCTCTCAGGAAACTGGACTATTTAAAGCGGTGACGGTTTTATCCAGATTTTCAGTTTCCACTGGAGGTGCGTGGTTACCAATGTTAGTGTCAGGTGGTACTACCCTCCTCGTCAATGTTAACGGAGATTTCACTTTTCCGTCAGTCAAAGTCGATTGTTTAAGGCGTCTCGTAACAGCAGGTACTACACTGACACATTCGTCACTGTCAGTGCTCATGTTATCAGCGCATGCGCCATCGTTCTTCTTACAGGTCAAAGCCAATAGGCTCATAGCCTCCTATATTAGTAACGTCTTATTTGCACAGCAAAACATGCAAAGCCAATGTGAGTTAGGCTTCGAACATCTTTTGTATGCACATCTTATGGAACCACTTTTTGCATTCATCACACTGCATTCCTTCCTCCACAGGGAACGAATTGTTTGATTGTCCATATTTGTTAGTACTACCAACTATTATAGTTAGATTGAGGTGTAAAACACAATATGATCACAGTATGAACACAGTGTCAAACAACGAGTTAAAGGGTACAACAAGACAAACTTTAGAAAGATTTCAAACCTTAACTAAAGTACTTTGATTTAGACCAAGAATGATCTTGATGCAATAATTACACAAACGCAAGGATAATCACGACAAGTACAAAATCACTGCCTTTTTGAACACCGACGACAAATTAATTTAGAAACAGAAACAACACTCTAATGGAATACTTTAACTGAAATAAATTCAATTAAAGTGAAACAGTAGTGTTGATACGTAATAAACTATCAAAACAATAGAATATACTCAGCGAGGAAAAATACCACTGTCCTTTTAATTAGCGCGTGCGATCGATACTATCATGTTGGGACTTGAGTATACAGTTTATGTGCATTTGGGAAATAATAGTTAATTATAATGAAATACTTTCCTGAGTCCTTAATATATCAAGTTTTCTTTCAAATGTATCCCGAAAAGTCACGCGGACCATCTCAACCGGAAGCGAATTCCCGGGTTCACCAACCGTATAGAGTAGAAAGTGTGCTTGAGGTACAGTTAACTGTTCTTGTACAACCGACCTGCTGACCGTGGTGGACAGTTGGACAACCAACATCAATTGCAATGGGATGGTTGACGTCATATACCTTGACTTCCCATTGTCTTTTGATTGAGTCAGTCATATATGTCTTATCGACAAACTCGAATGACTAGTTATCAAGTCACTACATATTGATTGGATTGCAGTGACATTGGGCCCTAAACACATAATTCTCAAAGCCGACCACGTGATAATTGGAAAAATAAATATTAAACATTTAAAGCGGAGAAAAACACAACAATGGAGAAGGCGGGAAGGATGGACTCACACAATTGAATTCGTCAGCACGGTCAGGGCGCTAAGCCATGGGTTTTCGTGCACATGTCGTTTAAGCTTAAAGGTGTCGTTATTTATCGGGTATTAACCTCATTTTTGTCGTATTTGCTGCTCAAAACCTATGTGAATGTCTTGTAAGCCTAATGTGGTTACTTATAATAAAAATAATGATAATTTATTCTCAATTAACAGTTTGTCCCGAGTGTTGTAAATATTATGTATATGCTATAGATGATAATAACACATACCGAGATGTTAATATCACTTTCTACAGTTAGATATATTAGCCACCAAATTATTATATTGCAGGAAATAAATCATAATCATGCGGAAGAGGTATAACTATGTGAAGATTTTACTAGAGACCGAACTAAGATAGCTTTACTACCTCTTATGTAGAGCTACAATGTTTTGGCTGCCGGTATTCTTGCAAAAATACCTAATAGCAGAAATAAATACTGATATAAAGCTGTTGCGAGAAAGCAGTGAAAAGTACGATTCGATAGTCAAGATATCTTGATCTCAGGTGACCAGATTGTGTGAGATCCTATGTGATGATCTTGGGAAACCAACCAAGGCCTGTCTAGCTTACGTGCTGATGCCGTAAATGACAATTACTCATAACTTGCGTGGGACTAAAATAGAATATGCATCAAGAATTGCTCGTTGCACAGGACGATTCAAAGTAAGTTCACACAGTAGTCTTTATATATGTTCATCGTCTAAGTTTCCGAAGTGCAACCTGTCCAAAGAATTAAATAATACAATCCATGTATGCTGTGACCTAGACTTTCCTAAGAAACGCAAGAGATAAAGGAAATAAGCGTGACTGACTATCCAAAGGAAGGGTGTGCTAAATGCACTTTCGATCTGTAATTGAATACTGGTTTCCGTTTTTATACTAGTTTCTGGTAAACATTTATAGTGCAATAACTATTTCCTGCCTATCTTATTTCCAGCTGGCTTCGCAAGTGTTCACAAACCTGACGGGGATAATTCCTAAGAAATAGAAGTTATTTATTAATGGATCATTCGTGCTGGATTTAAACTTTAATAAACGTTCTCATTTATAACGCATCAGTCTTTTAATTACGGCAATGCTTATCTACCGTTACAGGTCGAAATTCGAACTAATAGCACGATACACCATGTTCAAGGTTGCAGTATTTGGTAAACAGTATGTATGACTAATCGCGTGTGCGCCAAACTGGTAATTATTACACAAGAACGCGAAACAACATCCTTGTCTAACAGCCACATAAGACCGCACAGTACACTCTCCCTGCCGTTACGCTATAAAAATGAGTTGATGACCATATAAATGAATTTATGTAAAACTAAAAAGATTACTGTTAGAACTTCTTGTTATCAAGAAGCATAGCTATGGTCGGTATTAACAATGGATTCTGACATTGTAGCTTCATCATCACCACCGACTGAACTCATCACTTGTGCGCATATGTCTTCCGATGCTTCGAGGCATAAACGGATGAGTCTACTTGCCAAATGTTCACTAAGAGCGTGGATTGAGTGGTAGTTGTTAGTGAACTTCTCTAGAAGATCATCACTCCCTGTAGAGATTGACATGTTCAGCGCACGAAGAACCAGGTCCATCATGCATTTTCTTGTTCACCGGTTGCTATGTCGAAATAAGTCTACAAAACTTATAGAGATAAAGGAACACACATACCTCCACGAATCAGATCTTTAGAATGTGCATACAAAATATGACCACAGGGCAGCATGTAGTCATTGAAACGCTCACAAGCACATCGTGCACGTGAAGTGTCAACAACATACATCATACCCTTGTCGTAGCACCGGATGTATTCTCCTTTATAAATTCGTGTCTCATTGTCCGAACACGTTTATAATTTACAGCTACAATTTTAGCTGCAAAACATCCCAATAGTTTTTCAACATCGCGTCGTTCTTGACTGCAAAGAGCATACATAACAGTGTGCCCTTGCCCAAGACTATCAGTCACTACTACCTGTAACAGTGGAAAACTTTCAGATAAATTTATTACTAATCGTTACTTACCCGACTTTATTGGTCTGATAAGTCGAATCAATATATATTACCTCCGGGAACGCGTAGTAAACAACTATTTGCTCTCTGCGGCTGAAGCAAATCATAGACATGTTCCCATTTTCATTGAATACTTTAACTTCAGTATTTGCTTGAACGCGCTGTAAAATGTCATTGATATTTTTAGTGTCTAAACCCAATTAATTACAATGTGAGTTCAACAACCTGGGTATAACTGTGAACGCATTCTGGAGATATCGTCCTTGGTAAGCTGTTTATTGAACTTCCAAGAAACCAGATACCGTAAGCTACGAGTTGGTGTATTACTCAGTAGAAACATCTTTAATTATAAGCGTTCACTTGACGTCAACTTTCGTCTGGAAGGATCTACAGAAATATATTATTCTGTGCAAGGATGGTTGTGCACGGTCTTAATAGAGGTGACTTTTAGCTCACCATTTACTGCACGGCATAAAATTCGGATTGACAATGGCAATATTTCGACCTGAAGGATAAATTCATTTGAAGTAAGGCATACGCAGATGGCCGACGTCGTCTCCTTTGCCTAGGTTGTGTTGGCGAGTTAGAAGTTGTATGCTCTTCAGAAGGATGATTATTACTATCATCATCTACATCCTGAACGCAAGCATCTGACTCTGACGAACAACGTTTACGTCCATATGTACAGACATATCTCACGAAAAAGTACTTCAGAGTTGGATCATTACTGTTCTTTTCGCATACTGACATAACGTACTTAGTATGCGTATAATAAAAACATAATTATTAACCACAGAAGTCATATCATCTTGTGTACTTCTTTCAAACAGGTCTCAAAATTGTCCCAACTTGTAAATCTTCGAGATAGCATAATATCATTGAAGATTCAGTTTCAGTTTCAGTTTGGGAAGGACAGGAGGCTCGATGGCCTATGTTAGTCCTGGCAATGGTGGTCTCTCAGTTGATCCAACTTTCTTTTGAAAGAGTCGACGGATGGAGCCTCAATCATTGAAGATTCGTCCTATATCATGCATCATCACGATGGCATCGTCTTCGTTACTTGAAGAATGAACGTTACCAGACATGGTGTGGCTGAACTCAATTCAAATCTAAAAATGTCACGATTTGACCGCTTCTGAAAATTTTCACGAATTGTCGATGTGACGCACCAATCATTTTGCGACAATTTGACCTTCAAGTGCTCGCAACCCCCATCGGTGGACGATACCCTAGGAGCGTTGCCGAATTCATAGGCACGGTCAGAGCGTTAAGCCATGGGTATTAACAGCATCCTTGACGTATTTATTGCTCACAACCTATGTGAATGTCTTTTAAGCCTAATGTAGTTATTTGTAACAGTGCAAACTCAAGCAAGTGAAATTCATCATTTATCGATAAATGATGATCACGTCAAAAATAGACTGAAATCAGAGTTTTAATCAAAAATGAGCTCTAAAATCATTCACATTTTATTCACCTCCTTAATTATGGTGGTGTTGAACATGGATGTTGGTAGCTGTTTATAAAATGTAGGTTGAAGCAATTAAGCGTTAAACCATTTTTGAATATTATGTGAGTTGCTAATATACAGCCATAAACAATTCTATCCATCCCAGTTATCATCGTTTTTGACTGCATTAACATATTATTATGTAAGGTGTATGAGAAAGAAAGAAAATATGAGTAACACTTGACGTTGATTGCCTTTTCTGTCCGCTTTCTTAGCGTATACAGGAACTGTATAGCATTACTGTAGGTGCCACATTAATCAGTCACATTTTCTCCATAGGTCAAACGATGCGCGTTTGTTTTGAGCATGGTAACTAAACCATGTTGTGATTAATACTAATTTATGATCTGTCTGTTATAAGGTTGACGAATGAATTTCTGTTAACAGAATCCAAAATCACTGATCAAATTTTAAACAATCTTTAAATGCATAGTGACGAGTGATATCTAAATATTGCTTACCAGTTGTGTCATTATTATATTGTAAACAGTGAATTGCTAATAGTATTATGGAAGTTGTAATTGAATTTTTCTCAGATTTTATATAACTAATTAAAGTTCTTAAATCCGTTTAGTTGGTGCCTGAAGTTTTTGTTAACACCAAATGACTAGGTCAAATCCTAGGGAGTTAGACACTGAAGAGCACTGTAAGATACTTATAAATACATCCCGTTAGCTGCGATTTCATTTACTTATCGATTTTGATATTGACATAGTGAATAGTTATATATATACAGTGCAACATCCTAGCGAAACTTCTACACTGATGCAGTGCTGCAAATTGTCTTAAGAAAACGGATACTTATAAGGCAAACACTTATTCATACTTAATTCCCATAAACAGTTACTCGCTAACGTGATTGGCATAACTCCCCATGAAACTACGAAGACGAAAATAAAAATTATGCAAAAGTTTATTGATGCATCATAACTACTGGTAAGGGAAAAATGATATATGAAGCGGAAAAATAAGTTTAAAAGTTGTATATATAGTGAAGTCAAAAATAAAACCACGAATAACTTTTTGTCGTAAACAGTTCATGTAACGTCTCCGCATTACAAAACAGCGAATGCTGAATTACTGCCTTCAGCATTTATGTTGTGCTTTTAAATACAGCAACAGACGAGTTAGATATGAGGAAACTTGATACTCATGCAACCCAACAAACTCACAGCAATTGAAATACGGAATGATCGCCTCTAGTCGGGTCGTTCAAGGTCGTTGAAACGAGACGGTGGGAGGCTTTGAAAGGATCTGACGTTTATCCCGTGCTGAATTCATCGGATGGCATGGCTCGGCCATGCAGGCGTGGTCACTCTTGAGTGTTGTCTTATATCTTTTATTCATATCAAATATATTATTCTACCTCTGACCTAAGTTTGTTCCCTATCATATATTGGTGATTGTTACGCTACGATGATTTGGTGTAGATGATGATGTGACTTCCACGTAAGATCTCACAGATTAGGCAGTCACATAATGACAAATCTACAATAATAGGATTAGGTCTGTTATTAGAGTAGTACTAATATCTAAGAAGACCATAATTCTACATGCTTACCTCAAATCAAAATAGTTGAATTTTTAGGGTGTAGGTGAACTTCGCTATTTCTCAGGCTACAAAATATCCCGGTGAGCTCCCTCAAGGTCCATTACCAGGATCGATTTTCTTGTTGCAATCCCGCAATAAATTACCGATATTTTTCTTTACTATCGTCGAATATACCTAGGTTCCTGCCTGGAGGTGACCCACTGCTACTCGGTACGAAAGCCCGTTGGGCGAAAGCTTCTATTATGTCCAGAACCATTTGAAATGATTTTAATCATTTGAGGGTTAGAAGGAAGCATCCATATTTTCGACAGGGTCGAATAAAACTGTGAAGAATTAAATCGATGGTTCTGAGGCCAAACCTACGAAAAACTGACCTCCGAATTACGAGTGAAAGGTTCACTCAATTCCCGTGGGAGTTTAGATCATAGAGTGCCAAGATTCGTATATCTTTTTTAACTTGAGACACTTATAAGGGAGAAATGCCTAATTTGTGCACGAAATTTGCAACTTATTTCAAAGTAATTTTTCTTCACTTTGGAGGATTGAAAATAAACCTGTTATCGTCCGCTGAAATTTGAAGTTGAGTCTTATCTTCCCAATATTTTAGCCTATAATCCTGGCCAGAAACCCCTCCACGAAGTTTATCACCATCAGCAGATATTAATAAATTGGGCGATATTTGGGGAAAAAGGTTGTTTACACAAATGAAATATGAAAAACGTCCTAGTACTAAGCCCTGAGGGTTCTTTTGGGACATTCTGTAGCCTGAGATACAGCAAAGTTCACCCTAAATTTAAAAAGTTGATTATTTAGTTGTGACACCATGTAGTTTATCTATGGTTAATTGACACCTAGCTGCTTGAGTTCAATGGTGAGATATCAGTGGTTGATATCAAAGCTTCTGAAAAGTAGAGGTATATCGCATCTACTTTTCCCTTGCAATCGGGGATGGTTGTTCATCCGTTCACCACAGTTAGCGAACTATATGTACGGAAATGACCCTTACAGAGATCGTTCTGTTTAGACGAGAATAATTTCGATCTGATGCTGCAGTCAAATTTCTTGTTGCGCTGCTGTGCATTAGTTCCTTGTCATTTGATCTGCCTGTATGTGCTGCCGTCATTAGTGTTCCAGGAGACATTTAACTGAGCAAAAACTGTTGTGCTGAATATTAATAGTTTCGTTGTGTTTTGAATTCTGTTCCTCTTTGTCTTTGGTTTGGTATTTGGAAGTTTTTGGTCCGTGAACCTAAAAACATTGAGGGTTTGTTTTGAACTTGTTATCATTATTATTAAAACGATATTTAGATCAAGTATTTGTAATTTGCTAATAAACTTTAGCACATGAATTGGAGTTCGATTCTATTGTGACTTTTGTTCGTAAGTTACAAAGAGGTTGTCATACCGTGCTTCGATAACGGAAGAGAGCAAAAACTTGGACGCAGCAATCGGTTGATATGTTTTCCGTTCAGTGGCACCTTTTTACGCCTTGGTATTCAAAGACTGCAACTCATTATAAATGCAGGTTGCGTGCAACTGCTTAAAACCAATGGTCAGACAGACTGGTTTGTGGTGCGTAAGGTCATGTGTAGAAGGAAATCCAAGTAAGCGTCCTTATCAATTTGAAGGTAGGCTTTCCAGTCGACTTGCTATAGATTGTCCTTTAAAGCCGACACGTGCAGCTGGGTGAAACTCCAATACATATTATCAACGGGAGGTCTCAGCCCATATTCGTCAATAAAATTGAAAGGTATGAAGGTCTGATCACTGTTTCCAAGTGGATCTAGGACAGACAGGTTGTCATTCGCGAGTTCTTCATTTGTAAAGATGCAGTCTTAGTACGATTTTGTCCGACAGCTTCTCCACTGAGTATCTGACTTCACATATTTGAGTAATTCTAATTTTTTAACGCGGTTAGGGGATGAACTCTCCAATAGAGTTAACATCACCACTGTACATGTGTCCAACAAATAAGCAAATTGAAGTCACTGACGGTTAGGATATCAGTGTTTTCGAGATTAAAAGAACAAAGCTGCATCGCCTAGGATCCCAGTTTTTCCGTCGTTCGAAAACAAAGACATTCGGAATGTTGCCCGTTCCTGATCTGGGACCTGAGAAGATGCCAACTTTACCAATGAACACGCTGAAAGCCCCTCTAAAGTGTTCTATCTGGCAATATTTTTATTTCTTTGTTCTTTCTCACTGTCTCGTGTTTTAACTTCCAATTAGGTCTCTCGTAACCACGTTTTATATTCTCCAATCTTCTCTTCTTATGCGTTTATTGTTTAAATCCGTTTAGGATTCGCCCTTACTTTTTAGTTTTGTTTTTACGTGATACTCTTCTCCACCTTACTGCTCGTCTTTGGTAGCTTGTTTTTTACAGAACTGATTTGTTCCGGAGTTACTGCATATCTGCTGGAAGACTGATAGCATTGCATAAGCCACGTATCCACTTGATATTAGACATACTGAGTCCATTGTAAACAGTTGCTCTGAGGCCTATGCATGTTTCGTGGGGCTTCCTTTAGCATACCAGACTAACTTATGAATGTTACCCCTCGTGGAGCAGAATAGGCCAACCCCAGATTTCTCCATCCAACTCTATCCTGTACACACGCTCCCAGTAATTTCCAGTTGCTGTTTATCCTTTTCATGTCCGCTTCCAGTTCCCAACCTACTATGTTCTTCGGTCTTCCTGTTTTCCACTGCCCTACAGGATTGCAAGTTAGGGCTTACCTCGTGATGTAGTCTGATGATTTCCGTGATGCACTTAATATGACTACTGTTTCAATTACTTGTAAAAATGGTTAGTTTTGTAACATTAAACTGTTTCGGGTTTAATATTAACATATCCAAATATTATGAATATGTATATAGAATTTGTTATTGTCCTAATATGTTCAATAAATAAAACCGATGATCTGAAAAATGATTCCAGACGTTATAAATAAGTAACACATGCGGTGTCACTTACAAATGACATAAAAAATTCAGATTATGATCTGGACCTAAGGCATGCTTACAAAATATTTGCTATGGAGATTACGTAAAAAAACCTAGCGTCCACTTCCCAAACACAACTGATCTACTAACTAATAATCTCATCTCGACCTCCCAGCATGGATTTCTTAGGTCCAGATCATGCGATACATGCCTAGTAGACTACCTGAATGATATAACTCTGAAACGAGACAGCGGACTCCTTGTATCAGTCCTATTCCTTGACTTTAAGAAAGCCTTTGATAAGGTCCCACACAAAAGGCTACTCGTCAAACTAAAGTCCTTCGGAATACACAACCCACTGTACTCATGGTTTGCTTCGTTCTTAACAGAACGTAAACAGATGGTAAAGTACAATGACTGTCTCTCGTCCCCTAGACCAATCACCAGTGGAGTCATCCAGGGAAGCGTATTAGGTCCACTTTTGTTTCTTATGTATATAAACGATATATGTAACACCATAGAATTTGGGAAACCATACTTATATGCTGATGATCTCAAAATAGTATACAGCTATAAGCCTGAGACACTAAGCGAAAGTGTATCCCAGATCCAAAAGGACCTCAATAACTTAACTATATGGAGTGAAAAATGGCAATTACCATTTAACCTCAACAAGTGCGGGATCATGCACTTTGGAAAGCATCCCTATAAACCGCGACTTCACTTAAATGAATGTAGAGTCCAAACATTCGAATCAGTACACGATTTAGGAATTAATTACACAGGAAGCCTAAACTTTGAAGAACATGCCTCCTCTATTATTTCTAAATCTAGACGGCTAATTGGTTTTATAATGAAAAACTTTTTCACAACAGAGGGTAAACTTACTCTCTACAAAATATGTGTACGACCCTCCCTTGAATACTGCTCTTTTGTCTTCTCTAATATGAATATCGCAGACAAGATAAGAGTAGAAGATGTTCAAAGACGTTTCACACGTCAACTACTAGGATGTAACTCGAATCTCGATTACACAGAAAGATGTAAGCATCTATCTTTAGAACCTTTATGGCACCGTAGGCTAAAAAACAATTTAATATTTCTCTACAAAGCGATATATGGGCTCTCCTTTCTAACCTCCTGCCCGACTATCACCCACGACCCAGCCTATAGACTTAGAAACAACGCATATACACTACTTACCGTAAAACACCAAAAACAAATGCGTTGTAAGTTTTTTACAGTACGGTACAGTTTATTGTGGAACAGGCTGCCAATGCCTATCCGTAACTGTGATACGTTTACCAGATTCAAAAAGCTAATAACCCTATTTCTAGACTCCAAAGAGCTTCAACATTTCCTTGAACTCCCGCCCACCAATGAGGCACTTTATTACGGACCGCCTAGTATCTAGAAAGAACAAAATTATAACAAGTTCGACTGTTACTAATATGAATATAACCAAATCACAGAATATATGGCTTATCCTTTCCTATTATTCATTGTTTATTAATCATGACTTCATGCTCCTAACCCTAGCTTTCAGTTCCCAAATCTCTACAGGTTAAATGTACATTATTCTTCCTAAAAGTCATGCTTTTTTTTCTACTGCAAGTAGACAGATAGCTCAATCTTATGGATGCTGATCTACTAAGGCCGATCATACAAAGCTCAAAATTTGGCCACAAAGTCTTGTGAGTTTCTCAATGTTTTATTTGTCTTACCCTGAAATCTTTTTTTTTCTTTCTACAATTTTATACCCTCTCATATCTTTTGATTTGCTATTAGTCCTTACTTCTTTAAACCATTAGTTATTTTCATAGCAGTGTGATATACTATATGGACATCTAACCCAAAAAAGACTTTTCAACTATCTGATTTGCTTGTAACATGGACCTAGTAGAGACAGTGTATTCCAACTATGGGCTTTGATTAAAGCAGTATTCATACTTACCACAAACGTAAGAGAGCCTAACATCACAAAAGGAGGGAGGGTGGCGTTACTGACCAGCAAACATGAAGGTGGGGAGATAACTTCAATCCACCCATGTCTGTAGGGCAGAACATTTTGTTTAATTACGGCTCCTTATGTTTTAGTGGGATGTCACGAACTTATGGTATTGATGCTGATTTATCACGCAAAATACCTCATCAAATCGTGTTACGAACGTTGAATTGGTTTCACTTCCTACCCAGAAATCCTATTACAAGCAAACTAGACAATTCGCTAATATACGAAGCCTACTCAAGACCCTATAATACCTGAAAAAAATAATACAAAAAAACGAAAGGGGCTCTAATAGCTTCGATAATAAAAGGAAGATAGCCAATTGTATATCACAATACTGTTTCTAGCACTATATTTTATTTTATAATCACACATAATCCCATACTCTCAGCTCCTTTCCGAATCGCCTCCATTTGTCAGTTGTATGTCCACTCACACCTTGTTAATACTTATTTTCTTTAACCTATTAAAATGCTCTTTCTTAACAAATACCTTAATAAAAGAAAATTAGACTGAGTAATCATACCTTAAACATTCCTTCATGAATATTGGCTACGCTGCTCCTCGTGTTTTCTTTTACTTGCTCCCTCTTTCAGCCCCCTTGTGATATGGAACGAAAGATTTTATCCTGCACCATCCTCAAAACCTTAGACATTCCAAAGAGTTATAAGGTTGCGACATTTAGAAGCTCCCACCTTCAATGGACCCAACCTTGACAACCAGTTGCACATTCGCAACGCAAGTTTCCTAAAGCGCGCCAACTGTAGTACTGATTTAAACCATCTACATTCATATCTTATGAATTATCAACCCAGCTATGTAATTTACTACAGTGAATATTGTATCATTTGTATCAATTTGATCTTGCCTGTAAACTGGCATGCCTCATGTAACAAACTGTTATTTGAGAATAAATTATTATTATTATTACTGCATACACAGAGAGACTTTTTTAGTATTAATTATAAACGGCTCAACTATATAGAATGGACAATATATAGTTTGAAACAATTCCTACTTTGAACGGATTAACGAAATAACGCAATTACAATCTTATGTTTATTCATAATACTCTTTTCAAAGCGAAACTAAACATCTCTTTTGTATTAAGACTTACAGTTATCAAAATCACCCAATCATAGATATTATTTGCTTATTTATCGGTAATTATTATTAATTTAAGAAAGCGTAAAAGTTGATTCATTCACCGATCCTTAGCGTTTAGCGTGAGTAATGAATTACTTACTTAACCCTCGTGAAGGAGCATTCTCCATCCAACGATGTCCTAGGCACTCCTTTAGTTATCTCCAGTTGCTATTCATCCTTTTCATGTCCGCTTCGAATTCCTAACCTACTATGTTCTTCGGTCTTTCACTTTCCCGTTTCCTTACAGGATTCCAAGTTAGGGCTTGCCTCGTGATTCAATCTGATGATTTCCGTGATTCATGTCCTATCCACTTCCAACATCTTTTCCTAATTTCCTATTCAGCTAGAAGCTGGTTTGTCCTCTTCCTCAGTAAGCTGTTACTGATGGTATCCGGCCAACGGACATTAAGTATCTTACGTAGACAACTATTTATAAATACTCGTACATATTTGATGATGGTTGAGGTAGTTCTCCAAGTTTCAGCTCCGTACAGTAGAACTGTAGTGGCATTGGACAATAGCCATACAGTCCACAAAGCTGTGAACACGAGACTACTCAGAAAATAGATATTCAATATTTAACGCGGAGAAATACCTAACAATAAAGAAGGCGCGAACAATGAATTGAATGGACTGGGTTTAATCGGATGGCATGGCTCGGCCATGCAGGCGTGGTCCATCTGAATGTTATCTTATATCTTTTATTCGTATTAAATATATTGTTCCTTCTCTAGCCTAACGTTGTTCTACATCATGTATTGGTAATTGATACGATACAGTGAGTTGGCGTAGTCGATGGTGTGACTTCCACGTAAGATCTTATAGATTAGGCAGTTATATCATGACAAATCTACAAATTTAGGATTAGGTCTATTATTAGAGCAGCACTAATATCATAGTAGACCATAGTTCTACATTGGTAAGCCCGACTAATGAAACGCAACCTATTACAAATAGTCCTTATTTCCATTTTAACTTTCTCGATCGATTTTATATTTATGTTAACCCAATATTCTAATAGTCCTCTGATTGATGCTCACATGTATTATCGTAATGTTATATTGATTAGTTCTCATAACATGCTAGCTCAATCGATATTAAGAACTGGTCGTCTATATCAAGTAATTAGCTTTGATGGTTCGTTAACAAGCTTTAATAGCATTTACATGCTTCAGCGACATAGTCTTGTTTAAACATCAAGCTCTACAAATATGACCTGCAAATAGCGTAAGTATACATCGACTAACAATGCAACCAAGGGCTAAACAGTTATCTGGATCTAATTCTCAGTGTTCCTTCACTTAACACTTCATCCTGTTTTAAACTATGCACTATCCCATAATATTTTTTCTTCCGACCACTGCCTGCCTAATTTCATATTCTCGAGTTCCATTGCCAAACAACAAGGATGACACTTCTCAAAAATAATCCAGGCGAGTTCAACTATTTTACTTAATGATTTTTTTAACTTAACATGTATATGTTTTCCGGTTCCTTTTGCTATATACTTGTAAGTGTCCCTAGGCTAAATGCAGTAACTTCTTATGGAATGTTTATAACGCATCATATTCCTGCCTGAAGTTTCACAAGCAGTCTAAACTTTAAAATTATTTTCTGGTCATGTTCATTATTTTTAAATCGACCTATACGTCAACAACCTGCATGTTAACCTGGCCCGTACATACGTTACACTATATCTCCATGTCTTCTAAATTTAGAAATCATCTGGATCGCCTTTAACATTTATCAATTAACCAATCATAGTCGTTGTTGCTAATCGTATTTGAGTTTATGGATTGATTTATCATATTAGCAGCCTAAAATGCGAACATAGTTTAGATAATAAGATTAAAAATTTAGGTACTATCAACTACACTAGTAAAATAACTAAATCCCTAGGTAGCTGTTGGCTAAACAAACGTTTAAAATCAAGACTCCGTAGCCTACTAGAATTAACACTAAACGAATCTTTCTAAAATAAAATTTATAATTAAATTAGGCGTCTCGGATTCTTTAACGTTACAAATTTCTGATAATTTCGAGGTCCATTACCAGGATCGATTTTCTTGTTGCAATCCCGCAATAAATTACCGATATTTTTCTTTACTATCGTCGAATATACCTAGGTTCCTGCCTGGAGGTGACCCACTGCTACTCGGTACGAAAGCCCGTTGGGCGAAAGCTTCTATTATGTCCAGAACCATTTGAAATGATTTTAATCATTTGAGGGTTAGAAGGAAGCATCCATATTTTCGACAGGGTCGAATAAAACTGTGAAGAATTAAATCGATGGTTCTGAGGCCAAACCTACGAAAAACTGACCTCCGAATTACGAGTGAAAGGTTCACTCAATTCCCGTGGGAGTTTAGATCATAGAGTGCCAAGATTCGTATATCTTTTTTAACTTGAGACACTTATAAGGGAGAAATGCCTAATTTGTGCACGAAATTTGCAACTTATTTCAAAGTAATTTTTCTTCACTTTGGAGGATTGAAAATAAACCTGTTATCGTCCGCTGAAATTTGAAGTTGAGTCTTATCTTCCCAATATTTTAGCCTATAATCCTGGCCAGAAACCCCTCCACGAAGTTTATCACCATCAGCAGATATTAATAAATTGGGCGATATTTGGGGAAAAAGGTTGTTTACACAAATGAAATATGAAAAACGTCCTAGTACTAAGCCCTGAGGGTTCTTTTGGGACATTCTGTAGCCTGAGATACAGCAAAGTTCACCCTAAATTTAAAAAGTTGATTATTTAGTTGTGACACCATGTAGTTTATCTATGGTTAATTGACACCTAGCTGCTTGAGTTCAATGGTGAGATATCAGTGGTTGATATCAAAGCTTCTGAAAAGTAGAGGTATATCGCATCTACTTTTCCCTTGCAATCGGGGATGGTTGTTCATCCGTTCACCACAGTTAGCGAACTATATGTACGGAAATGACCCTTACAGAGATCGTTCTGTTTAGACGAGAATAATTTCGATCTGATGCTGCAGTCAAATTTCTTGTTGCGCTGCTGTGCATTAGTTCCTTGTCATTTGATCTGCCTGTATGTGCTGCCGTCATTAGTGTTCCAGGAGACATTTAACTGAGCAAAAACTGTTGTGCTGAATATTAATAGTTTCGTTGTGTTTTGAATTCTGTTCCTCTTTGTCTTTGGTTTGGTATTTGGAAGTTTTTGGTCCGTGAACCTAAAAACATTGAGGGTTTGTTTTGAACTTGTTATCATTATTATTAAAACGATATTTAGATCAAGTATTTGTAATTTGCTAATAAACTTTAGCACATGAATTGGAGTTCGATTCTATTGTGACTTTTGTTCGTAAGTTACAAAGAGGTTGTCATACCGTGCTTCGATAACGGAAGAGAGCAAAAACTTGGACGCAGCAATCGGTTGATATGTTTTCCGTTCAGTGGCACCTTTTTACGCCTTGGTATTCAAAGACTGCAACTCATTATAAATGCAGGTTGCGTGCAACTGCTTAAAACCAATGGTCAGACAGACTGGTTTGTGGTGCGTAAGGTCATGTGTAGAAGGAAATCCAAGTAAGCGTCCTTATCAATTTGAAGGTAGGCTTTCCAGTCGACTTGCTATAGATTGTCCTTTAAAGCCGACACGTGCAGCTGGGTGAAACTCCAATACATATTATCAACGGGAGGTCTCAGCCCATATTCGTCAATAAAATTGAAAGGTATGAAGGTCTGATCACTGTTTCCAAGTGGATCTAGGACAGACAGGTTGTCATTCGCGAGTTCTTCATTTGTAAAGATGCAGTCTTAGTACGATTTTGTCCGACAGCTTCTCCACTGAGTATCTGACTTCACATATTTGAGTAATTCTAATTTTTTAACGCGGTTAGGGGATGAACTCTCCAATAGAGTTAACATCACCACTGTACATGTGTCCAACAAATAAGCAAATTGAAGTCACTGACGGTTAGGATATCAGTGTTTTCGAGATTAAAAGAACAAAGCTGCATCGCCTAGGATCCCAGTTTTTCCGTCGTTCGAAAACAAAGACATTCGGAATGTTGCCCGTTCCTGATCTGGGACCTGAGAAGATGCCAACTTTACCAATGAACACGCTGAAAGCCCCTCTAAAGTGTTCTATCTGGCAATATTTTTATTTCTTTGTTCTTTCTCACTGTCTCGTGTTTTAACTTCCAATTAGGTCTCTCGTAACCACGTTTTATATTCTCCAATCTTCTCTTCTTATGCGTTTATTGTTTAAATCCGTTTAGGATTCGCCCTTACTTTTTAGTTTTGTTTTTACGTGATACTCTTCTCCACCTTACTGCTCGTCTTTGGTAGCTTGTTTTTTACAGAACTGATTTGTTCCGGAGTTACTGCATATCTGCTGGAAGACTGATAGCATTGCATAAGCCACGTATCCACTTGATATTAGACATACTGAGTCCATTGTAAACAGTTGCTCTGAGGCCTATGCATGTTTCGTGGGGCTTCCTTTAGCATACCAGACTAACTTATGAATGTTACCCCTCGTGGAGCAGAATAGGCCAACCCCAGATTTCTCCATCCAACTCTATCCTGTACACACGCTCCCAGTAATTTCCAGTTGCTGTTTATCCTTTTCATGTCCGCTTCCAGTTCCCAACCTACTATGTTCTTCGGTCTTCCTGTTTTCCACTGCCCTACAGGATTGCAAGTTAGGGCTTACCTCGTGATGTAGTCTGATGATTTCCGTGATGCACTTAATATGACTACTGTTTCAATTACTTGTAAAAATGGTTAGTTTTGTAACATTAAACTGTTTCGGGTTTAATATTAACATATCCAAATATTATGAATATGTATATAGAATTTGTTATTGTCCTAATATGTTCAATAAATAAAACCGATGATCTGAAAAATGATTCCAGACGTTATAAATAAGTAACACATGCGGTGTCACTTACAAATGACATAAAAAATTCAGATTATGATCTGGACCTAAGGCATGCTTACAAAATATTTGCTATGGAGATTACGTAAAAAAACCTAGCGTCCACTTCCCAAACACAACTGATCTACTAACTAATAATCTCATCTCGACCTCCCAGCATGGATTTCTTAGGTCCAGATCATGCGATACATGCCTAGTAGACTACCTGAATGATATAACTCTGAAACGAGACAGCGGACTCCTTGTATCAGTCCTATTCCTTGACTTTAAGAAAGCCTTTGATAAGGTCCCACACAAAAGGCTACTCGTCAAACTAAAGTCCTTCGGAATACACAACCCACTGTACTCATGGTTTGCTTCGTTCTTAACAGAACGTAAACAGATGGTAAAGTACAATGACTGTCTCTCGTCCCCTAGACCAATCACCAGTGGAGTCATCCAGGGAAGCGTATTAGGTCCACTTTTGTTTCTTATGTATATAAACGATATATGTAACACCATAGAATTTGGGAAACCATACTTATATGCTGATGATCTCAAAATAGTATACAGCTATAAGCCTGAGACACTAAGCGAAAGTGTATCCCAGATCCAAAAGGACCTCAATAACTTAACTATATGGAGTGAAAAATGGCAATTACCATTTAACCTCAACAAGTGCGGGATCATGCACTTTGGAAAGCATCCCTATAAACCGCGACTTCACTTAAATGAATGTAGAGTCCAAACATTCGAATCAGTACACGATTTAGGAATTAATTACACAGGAAGCCTAAACTTTGAAGAACATGCCTCCTCTATTATTTCTAAATCTAGACGGCTAATTGGTTTTATAATGAAAAACTTTTTCACAACAGAGGGTAAACTTACTCTCTACAAAATATGTGTACGACCCTCCCTTGAATACTGCTCTTTTGTCTTCTCTAATATGAATATCGCAGACAAGATAAGAGTAGAAGATGTTCAAAGACGTTTCACACGTCAACTACTAGGATGTAACTCGAATCTCGATTACACAGAAAGATGTAAGCATCTATCTTTAGAACCTTTATGGCACCGTAGGCTAAAAAACAATTTAATATTTCTCTACAAAGCGATATATGGGCTCTCCTTTCTAACCTCCTGCCCGACTATCACCCACGACCCAGCCTATAGACTTAGAAACAACGCATATACACTACTTACCGTAAAACACCAAAAACAAATGCGTTGTAAGTTTTTTACAGTACGGTACAGTTTATTGTGGAACAGGCTGCCAATGCCTATCCGTAACTGTGATACGTTTACCAGATTCAAAAAGCTAATAACCCTATTTCTAGACTCCAAAGAGCTTCAACATTTCCTTGAACTCCCGCCCACCAATGAGGCACTTTATTACGGACCGCCTAGTATCTAGAAAGAACAAAATTATAACAAGTTCGACTGTTACTAATATGAATATAACCAAATCACAGAATATATGGCTTATCCTTTCCTATTATTCATTGTTTATTAATCATGACTTCATGCTCCTAACCCTAGCTTTCAGTTCCCAAATCTCTACAGGTTAAATGTACATTATTCTTCCTAAAAGTCATGCCTTTTTTTCTACTGCAAGTAGACAGATAGCTCAATCTTATGGATGCTGATCTACTAAGGCCGATCATACAAAGCTCAAAATTTGGCCACAAAGTCTTGTGAGTTTCTCAATGTTTTATTTGTCTTACCCTGAAATCTTTTTTTTTCTTTCTACAATTTTATACCCTCTCATATCTTTTGATTTGCTATTAGTCCTTACTTCTTTAAACCATTAGTTATTTTCATAGCAGTGTGATATACTATATGGACATCTAACCCAAAAAAGACTTTTCAACTATCTGATTTGCTTGTAACATGGACCTAGTAGAGACAGTGTATTCCAACTATGGGCTTTGATTAAAGCAGTATTCATACTTACCACAAACGTAAGAGAGCCTAACATCACAAAAGGAGGGAGGGTGGCGTTACTGACCAGCAAACATGAAGGTGGGGAGATAACTTCAATCCACCCATGTCTGTAGGGCAGAACATTTTGTTTAATTACGGCTCCTTATGTTTTAGTGGGATGTCACGAACTTATGGTATTGATGCTGATTTATCACGCAAAATACCTCACCAAATCGTGTTACGAACGTTGAATTGGTTTCACTTCCTACCCAGAAATCCTATTACAAGCAAACTAGACAATTCGCTAATATACGAAGCCTACTCAAGACCCTATAATACCTGAAAAAAATAATACAAAAAAACGAAAGGGGCTCTAATAGCTTCGATAATAAAAGGAAGATAGCCAATTGTATATCACAATACTGTTTCTAGCACTATATTTTATTTTATAATCACACATAATCCCATACTCTCAGCTCCTTTCCGAATCGCCTCCATTTGTCAGTTGTATGTCCACTCACACCTTGTTAATACTTATTATCTTTAACCTATTAAAATGCTCTTTCTTAACAAATACCTTAATAAAAGAAGATTAGACTGAGTAGTCATACCTTAAACATCCCTTCATGAATATTGGCTACGCTGCTCCTCGTGTTTTCTTTTAGTTGCTCCCTCTTTCAGCCCCCTTGTGATATGGAACGAAAGATTTTATCCTGCACCATCCTCAAAACCTTAGACATTCCAAAGAGTTATAAGGTTGCGACATTTAGAAGCTCCCACCTTCAATGGACCCAACCTTGACAACCAGTTGCACATTCGCAACGCAAGTTTCCTAAAGCGCGCCAACTGTAGTACTGATTTAAACCATCTACATTCATATCTTATGAATTATCAACCCAGCTATGTAATTTACTACAGTGAATATTGTATCATTTGTATCAATTTGATCTTGCCTGTAAACTGGCATGCCTCATGTAACAAACTGTTATTTGAGAATAAATTATTATTATTATTACTGCATACACAGAGAGACTTTTTTAGTATTAATTATAAACGGCTCAACTATATAGAATGGACAATATATAGTTTGAAACAATTCCTACTTTGAACGGATTAACGAAATAACGCAATTACAATCTTATGTTTATTCATAATACTCTTTTCAAAGCGAAACTAAACATCTCTTTTGTATTAAGACTTACAGTTATCAAAATCACCCAATCATAGATATTATTTGCTTATTTATCGGTAATTATTATTAATTTAAGAAAGCGTAAAAGTTGATTCATTCACCGATCCTTAGCGTTTAGCGTGAGTAATGAATTACTTACTTAACCCTCGTGAAGGAGCATTCTCCATCCAACGATGTCCTAGGCACTCCTTTAGTTATCTCCAGTTGCTATTCATCCTTTTCATGTCCGCTTCGAATTCCTAACCTACTATGTTCTTCGGTCTTTCACTTTCCCGTTTCCTTACAGGATTCCAAGTTAGGGCTTGCCTCGTGATTCAATCTGATGATTTCCGTGATTCATGTCCTATCCACTTCCAACATCTTTTCCTAATTTCCTATTCAGCTAGAAGCTGGTTTGTCCTCTTCCTCAGTAAGCTGTTACTGATGGTATCCGGCCAACGGACATTAAGTATCTTACGTAGACAACTATTTATAAATACTCGTACATATTTGATGATGGTTGAGGTAGTTCTCCAAGTTTCAGCTCCGTACAGTAGAACTGTAGTGGCATTGGACAATAGCCATACAGTCCACAAAGCTGTGAACACGAGACTACTCAGAAAATAGATATTCAATATTTAACGCGGAGAAATACCTAACAATAAAGAAGGCGCGAACAATGAATTGAATGGACTGGGTTTAATCGGATGGCATGGCTCGGCCATGCAGGCGTGGTCCATCTGAATGTTATCTTATATCTTTTATTCGTATTAAATATATTGTTCCTTCTCTAGCCTAACGTTGTTCTACATCATGTATTGGTAATTGATACGATACAGTGAGTTGGCGTAGTCGATGGTGTGACTTCCACGTAAGATCTTATAGATTAGGCAGTTATATCATGACAAATCTACAAATTTAGGATTAGGTCTATTATTAGAGCAGTACTAATATCATAGTAGACCATAGTTCTACATTGGTAAGCCCGACTAATGAAACGCAACCTATTACAAATAGTCCTTATTTCCATTTTAACTTTCTCGATCGATTTTATATTTATGTTAACCCAATATTCTAATAGTCCTCTGATTGATGCTCACATGTATTATCGTAATGTTATATTGATTAGTTCTCATAACATGCTAGCTCAATCGATATTAAGAACTGGTCGTCTATATCAAGTAATTAGCTTTGATGGTTCGTTAACAAGCTTTAATAGCATTTACATGCTTCAGCGACATAGTCTTGTTTAAACATCAAGCTCTACAAATATGACCTGCAAATAGCGTAAGTATACATCGACTAACAATGCAACCAAGGGCTAAACAGTTATCTGGATCTAATTCTCAGTGTTCCTTCACTTAACACTTCATCCTGTTTTAAACTATGCACTATCCCATAATATTTTTTCTTCCGACCACTGCCTGCCTAATTTCATATTCTCGAGTTCCATTGCCAAACAACAAGGATGACACTTCTCAAAAATAATCCAGGCGAGTTCAACTATTTTACTTAATGATTTTTTTAACTTAACATGTATATGTTTTCCGGTTCCTTTTGCTATATACTTGTAAGTGTCCCTAGGCTAAATGCAGTAACTTCTTATGGAATGTTTATAACGCATCATATTCCTGCCTGAAGTTTCACAAGCAGTCTAAACTTTAAAATTATTTTCTGGTCATGTTCATTATTTTTAAATCGACCTATACGTCAACAACCTGCATGTTAACCTGGCCCGTACATACGTTACACTATATCTCCATGTCTTCTAAATTTAGAAATCATCTGGATCGCCTTTAACATTTATCAATAAACCCATCATAGTCGTTGTTGCTAATCGTATTTGAGTTTATGGATTGATTTATCATATTAGCAGCCTAAAATGCGAACATAGTTTAGATAATAAGATTAAAAATTTAGGTACTATCAACTACACTAGTAAAATAACTAAATCCCTAGGTAGCTGTTGGCTAAACAAACGTTTAAAATCAAGACTCCGTAGCCTACTAGAATTAACACTAAACGAATCTTTCTGAAATAAAATTTATAATTAAATTAGGCGTCTCGGATTCTTTAACGTTACAAATTTCTGATAATTTCGAATCACCTAAAGCAACAATACCTATTTTTCCACTGACTAATCCTCAATCAACACTATAACTAGTTAAACATAGTAGTTTCAGGATATCGTCATAAAGCATTGTCATGACTTGACAATCACGTAATATGATTGATAAAATTAATGAAACTATTAACAAAATCGGTCAGCAAATTGACTTGTAACTATCACTAGTGTTGTTTTTTCTTTTATCTTCATTCACTACAGATGATTACAGTATGTTTCTCTATCAGTTGCTCATTCAGTAAATATCTCAAAACCTTGTCAGTCTAATTGATGGTTTAGCGACACAATCATGCATGCAAATAATCAGTATAAGCAGTCGAGCAAATCTCCTGCAAACTGAAAACATCAATGTCGAATTTACCCCAACACTGACTAAGGTTCAAGCCATTATCATAGACATGAGTTGGGAGTGTACTCCCCTTGGTTACAACTTATGTTCTCCCTGATAATCACATGAGCATCACTCACTATTAATCATCTTGTAAAAACTTATTTAGCCAAATACATCTTGCAGCACCACATCACCTAGTAATATGACACAGGCCTAACTGATTTCAATAACTTATAACCACTATATCTCAATTAAATCGTATTCCGCCTTATGATAAACTGCATACTTGCAACTAACTTGTATGCATCATCAGCCGTCAGTATAAATATGTATAAATAGTCTATGGCAACTCAGAACATTGAGTCTAGAGCATGTCTCTTACGAATACACTCATGTTTAACGATTTGTTCTTAGCTATCTGTCCAAAATTCATATAATTATCACTAACGTATTTAAATTTTGTTTTGATAACCATTCATGTGTATTAGTAGTATTACTAAATTCTATCACGGTCAAGTAAAAATGAGGTTGAGGAAATCTCCCCGTAACTAAATAAACCGTATCAAACTAACTGGAACACTAGTTGGAATTCTTTTCCACGGTATACTTTTGTTCCTTCAGTTAGCCTACTAATACAGATGCAATTGGAAATCAACTCATATGGACAACCTACCGGCATAATCGTTATTTGATTTCATAATTTAAACCAAAACTAATACCAATATTAACATTTCTACAATATTCATTACTTTAATATTTCTAAACACAAAATACTTACTACCTATACGTTAAGTTATTAACCAACGGCTATTAACACGCATCGTTTTATTATTATTTTATTATTATTGTAATCCCATTTTTTATAGCTCAAATAATCTTCACCCAAATTTTCATTTTAAGCGTGTTAAGCATGAAGGCAGATTTTTTAAAATTATTACATGTATTTCCCGACCAGATGCTGCCGCTTTCTTTTTGATTTATCTTTCAGCTTACCAATACCCGGAGGATTCTTATTATCCTTGGTAACCTCCGGCGCGCGACGATCCCATCCAATTTGGTATCGAACCAACATCACGTTGATTCTGGTGGGAGAGTAGTGTAGTGGCATTGGACAATAGCCACACAATCCACAAAGCTGTGAACACGAGACTACTCAGAAAATAGATATTCAATATTTAACGCGGAGAAATACCTAACAATGGAGAAGGCGCGAACAATGAATTGAATGGACTGAGGTTGATCGGATGGCATGGCTCGGCCATGCAGGCGTGGTCCATCTGAATGTTATCTTATATCTTCTATTCGTATTAAATATATTGTTCCTTCTCTAGCCTAACGTTGTTCTACATCATGTATTGGTAATTGATACGATACAGTGAGTTGGCGTAGTCGATGGTGTGACTTCCACGTAAGATCTTATAGATTAGGCAGTTATATCATGACAAATCTACAAATTTAGGATTAGGTCTATTATTAGAGCAGCACTAATATCATAGTAGACCATAGTTCTACAGAACTGTCTTGATGTTCGTATTGAAAATTGTGACTTTGATATTGGTTGGCAGTTGTTTTGAGTTATATATGTTTTTCAACCGTAGGAATGCTGTCGTTAATTTGCCAAGCCGTGCATTTATGTCTGCATCGGATCCTCCTTGTTCATCGATGATGCTATCCAGGTACGTGAAAGTTTCCACCTCTTACAGATTTTCTCCAAGTGTGATTTGGTAGGTGTTATTTGTATTGTTTTGTATTTCAGGATCTAGCTTTTACTCTTATGTATGTGGAGACTTACGCTACAAAGGCTTCTGCTACACTGACTGACTTTACCTGCATTTGTTCGTTTGTGTGGGATTGAATGACTAGGTCATCATAAAAGTGCAAATCTTCTGGTTGCATGCAAGATATCCCTTGTATTCCGTGCTTCCCCTTGGATGTTGAGGTTCTCGTAATCCAGTTGACCTCCATAAGGAAGAGGAATGGGGAGAGTAAGCAGCGTTGTCTGACATCGGTCTTCTCTTGGAATCCATTTGTCTTTCATGCAGCACTTTGCAACGCGAATTGTGATTCCCTTCTTTCTTTTGAACGATGATCCTGGACCCATTAAATTCTCATCCTGTAAGTGCTTTTCGTGCTTTATTGGACAACACCAGTGCAACTCCTTGTGTATGCTAAGCATTTTCTTTTTCGTGACGATATTAAAAGAGCATCTCACCCAAATCTAACTTTTTCTGTCCCGCCTGGGTCCAGTCAGTTTCACTGATTCCGAGCACTGCCATAATGTATCTACTCAATTCCGTTGATATTTGACTGGTCCTCCCGGTTTCCCACATTATCCGAACGTATTGTATTAGGAATTCGGAATCAGGCAGTCATCAAATATGGAAGAAATCATTAGCTCATACAATCACCACAGTAATCCACCAAAAGTAAGGCTCAGAACAGAGTTGTATTGGAATTCGTCCGAACCACACAATGCTCAAAGCTGAACATGAGATAACTGAAAAAATAAATATTCAGCATGGAGAGAAGGCCAACAATGGTGAAAGCGGGAGGAACTAATTAAATTTAATCAGGTGGCATGGCTAAATCTTGCAGATGTGGTTATTATGTATAACGTTTTACTCACATTATATTGTTCTATCGTGTGTGTTATTTAGAATCTGCAGACATTATGTTGTAAATTGTTAGGATACGATGAGTCAGTGTAGATAACGATGTGACTTCCACGTAAGATCTTATAGATTAGGTGGTCACATCATGACGTATCTACAATTTTAGGACTAGGTCTATCATTATGATAATAATAATAACGAGGTAAACCATAATTCTACAGAGTTATTGTACTAAAAATGGTGCTTTTGTTTATCTAAAGACAGTAAAAGTTTGAGAACAAATGACATTAAGATTGTGCTTCCTGCTTACTAAGAACTAAGTAGCTAAGCAAACAAATTATCTAGTCTTCGGGAGATAATTTTTCTCGTCGAAAGGGCTTTCTTCACAACAGAGGCTAATCTTACTCTTTATAAAATATGTATACGACTCTTTTTTGAATATTGCTCCTTTACCTTCTCAAACATGAATACCACAGACAAGATAAAAGTAGATGTCTGAACACGCTGACTGCTAGTATGTAACTCCACTCTCGACTACAGAGATAGATGTGAGCACCTCTCCTTGGAACCTATAGGTATCATCGGCTAGGGAACAATCTATTTTTTCCCTACAAAGCAATATATTCATTGCAGTGAGATATGCTAAATAGATATCTAACCCATAATACAGAAGTTCCAACCATCTGATCTGATTTGCTAGTAACATGGAAATATTAGAGACGATGTATTCCAATAAGGAGCTTAGATCAAGGTAATATTCATACACAACACAAACCTAAGAGGGCCTAACATCACAAGAGTAGGGGGAGTGGTGTTACTGACCAGCAGACCTGATGGTGGAGAGATGACGTCGATACACCCATGTCTGTAAGGCAGAACATCCCATTAAATTACGGCTTCTTATGGTCACGTGGGATGTCACGAACCAATAGAATGAAGTCTGCTTATGTTCATGTCTATAATTATTACTGTTATTAATATCATTATTGTTCCCCCGACACACTAGATATCCTTTTCATCTCTTCTTATTCATCTAAACATATTTAATTCCTGATTGTCCTTTGGAATTAATTGTGACTTTCATAGCATCATTCCTAATTATTGTTGCACAAATGGTTACACTAATATCCGGTTTCACTCCGTATATTATTACATAAATCTACATGTATTTATACGAGTGCACTAAAGAATTTATTTTACTTTTCTAAATTGTTGGTTTACTTCAGAGGTCAATATTCATTATACAATTATTATTATTATTATCATGGTTGAGCCCTTTCACCAGGTGTTCATTTCTTATCTCTCCCTTTTTCCTTCTAAATAAATATTATTCTTAAGATTACGAAGTTTGTAATTAAGACAGTAACTTGTGTTGCATTTAAATTACTAATTTGACGACACATACATAGTCGTTTATTCTTGTTCTGTGTTCATAAATATGCCTATTAAACTATTTGAGTATTTCACGTCTCCTTTATTTCTATTCCCTTATTTTCCCTCATTTCTTCTTTAAAATCAATTCAATATTCTTTTTAACTACGCAGAACCTGATTTATTAGTATTATTCTATTATTATTACTCTCTTATTTCAAATATGGCAGATGTAATGCTAGCATCATCGAAACTTGTGTATTATTGCATTTTCGAAGAAACCCGAGATGGTTTCTTCACAACACTTATGTACCCATAAGACGTTTGTGAATAATAATAATAATAATAATAATAATAATAATAATAATAATAATAATAATAATAATAATAATGACGTAACTTATCACACAAAATACCTCTTTAAATCGTGTTCGTGACGTAGAATTTGTTTCATTTCCTACCGAGCAATCCTATTACAAGCACAAATAGACAATTTGCTGAAAACGAAGCCTGCTTATGACCCTGTAAAATCAATAAAAATAAAGGTGAGCTGAAATAGCTACGACGAAAAAGGTAGGTAGCCTTTTGTGTATCAAAACACCATTTTCAATACTATATTTTAAAACTTCACGCAATCTCATACCTTTAGCTCTTTTTGAACCACTTCCATTTATACAACTCTTTGTCCATTTATACCATATTTACACGTGTTTTCTTTAACCTACTACAATGCTCTTGCTTAAAAAGTGCCTTAATATTATAAAATTAGATTGAGTAGTCATACCTACAATATCTCACTACAAATGACTCAATTTCAGTACGCATGAACACTGTATGCTCTGTTTCTCGTCTTTTCTTTTTCTTACTCTCTTTTTCAGTTCTCTCAAGAAATGTCACCGACAACGCATATGGAGCGGGTGACTTCGTTCTGCTCCGTCATTAACGCCCAAGATGTTCCAGAGGGATAAAAGGTCACGGTTTATAAAAGCTCTAAATTTACTCACAATCATAAGTTGCACCTCGCAACGCAAACTCTATAGAGCGCACTAACCATGATATTGACAATACGGATCTTACTAATATTTTTTGTACTCATTCGTAGGAATAATTATCCCCGAAAAGTTTATGATCAGCGTGTCTTATAAAATATCAATTTAACTGAGTAACCCATCATAGGGAAGACTGTATCTCCTGCAACAGTTTGACCTTGCCTGTAAAGTTGCATGCCTCATGTAACAAACTTATTTGAGAATAAATTCTTGTCATTACTATTGTTGTTATTTGAATGTGAAGCTTCGTACAGTCCGTTGGTCTGGCGGTTCGTTTGAGTACTTTGCCAAGAATTCTGGATGTTTTTGGGTTCATAACCAAAAGTGCATGATATTTTTGTTTTAGATTCTAAATGTTGGTCTGAAGCACGAGATATATAGTAAGCAAACCTGTAGACCAATGCATGAAGTAGTTCGTAGGTAAGTATTGGGTATTCTAAAGGGAGTATAAGATGTTTTAGAGCTTGAAAAGTGTAATGAAAATATTCTTACTAAGTTAATGATATGTTATTTTTCAATTATTTGAAATCGGACGGATTATAGATGAGCAGAATATGACCTATGTGTTCAAAATCTCTTCTTAACCAGTGATCACAAGGCAAATAAGACCAGAATTAGAGTGTGACGAAATGTAAAGGTATAATTGAACCATAGGTTGAGGTGTCTTCGCGCATGGAATTTCAACTGTATGGTCATAGAAGAAGACGCATACCACGCCTTGTCCAAATAGGACCTGGTAGGGATGCACAGTCGAGCACCCGAGTCCAATAATATGTTCAGCAAACTAATAAGGTCAGAATCAGTATTCATGACACACAGGGCTATTTGTTTACAACTGAGAGACTACTTTTTATGGGTTTTTTTAACATATCACTGATGGAAAGCAGAAGCTCGCTATTTATAACCCACAAGAATGCATTTGTATAAACTGGAGCATGTTTGTAAACCAAAAAACAACTAACAGCCGCGTACGAAGTGGTTTCATCACGATCATAATCAGTCACTTATGCTGATGACGGATATTGTCTGGTGTTGTTTGTCCTCTTAACTTGACAGGTACTTGGATATGATGATGTCGCAGCGAAACGCTGCCAGTATCTGTCGTACATTGATACTATCGATAACTTTAAGTGTTTGAATGCACTCACTTCCATTCCCTAAGCACCCATTATTCCGTCGGCTTGGAGAAGTCATACTGATACAGCAGAGAAGTTTCGAAAAAGTTCCCCAGACTAATGAAACTTACAGACCTCAGTTACTTGGCGATTATATCGTAACCTGGTGGGACATTCTGCCGTCATATAAAATGATGGGATCAATACAATTGTTGCAGCTACAACATGTGCTTGTTTGGTTGTCTTCCCAATCCAAGTGACGTTCACCCTTCTAAAGACTTTGTTAATGATCAGAAAACCACGAGCATGGATATAATTGTTTTGATAAATGTATGGTGAGTTCATAAACATATAAAATACTTCATGGTGCATGATACATGCATGTAACATCTGCACTATCAGAACATAATGTAATTCTGTCCTTGGATTTCATGTCGTGTTAACTGTCGTAACTAGGCAGGGTGCAAAATTGAAAATCAAATTCTTTATCAAACGGTCAGACTTAAAATTCATTGCTACAAATGCTGAGTGTAAGAAAATGTTTTGTATCACTACATAACATTGTTTATAAGGATGTATGAATAACGCAAACCTGTGCATCGTTGAATAATAACTCCAGCAGTGATGTAAATTGAGGCAGGCTATTTTATGATTACTCCGTACACAAGGTTTATGATATAACGTGATAGGAATACCACTATTTAAATCAATATTTTATCTATTAACTCATTATAAATTTCCGCCAAGGTGATAGGCGTGAACTTGGTTCAATCTGACGTTTCTAAATCAATAGCTCCTTTCATAAGCAATGTTTGGCATGACAAACGTGACCACTTATTATGTGTGGCAGTTATGTTTCATTCAGGAGAACCATATATAGTGTGTGTGCTTTTACATTAACTCTATGTATTCTTCCATGTATATGATATCGCTGTGCAAAACGTAGTACATAAATGACTGAAAATTCGGCCGTTGCCTCTGTTTATTCTTTTGTTCCAAACCCTAAAGTCTGCTGGTAGTGATAACCTGGACCTTGCGAAACTAGTTCACTCAGCTGCGAAGGTGATGCACAAACCCAAGCCTACTTACAATCAAGCAAGGGTGCTGCTAGGTTTAAAGCGGTTACGAGTTCAGTTGGACTGCGAATGGAACAAAAAATCAGTGACAAAAAACAATAAGCTAGCTATTTGACACGTCCTAGTCCCGCTAACTAGAGGAAGAAGTCCAAGCTGGGAATAAGGGAAATATATTCCGAAAACAGCCAGAAACGAGCGATAACAACAAACACAAATCAAAACGTATATATACAGCACAAAACCATCCTTGGGAGAATTACAGAATAACATACTAAAAGACACAACGGACCAAGGTATGTAAAATTCTCCCAAGTGGGAAATACACCATGAAAGTGAGTCGTTTTTGGCGCGAAAACAAAGAAATTCAAATTTTCTAAACAGAATAACAAAATGAGGTTTTTTCCCGAGTGAGTTCTGGGGTCTAACGTCCCCGACAGGTGCAAAATACTTCCAAGTTTAACACTATTGCAGGGCTTATTGCAATATATCAACCAATCAAGATATGATGTGAACCTAGGGTCCCATATTTTAAGAAATGTGACTCATTTGAGAGTGGTAGTATATCCTAGTTTGTGAGGCGTCGAGGTTTTTCGGAGATCTTATGTTTATTAAATGATTGACTTCTGCAAAGTTGAACATGAGGATAACATTTCAAGCTCTTACCTTCGTTTTAATTCGCCATTTTCATCTGTCAAGTCTTGATGAGCTACAGTATGAATGTGATAGAAAGCGTATTTGAACATCCTTGAATAATCGGAATTAAGGTCAGGGTTGTCCACTCTCTCCGTTCTTGTTCAACCTTGTCATTGACGTACTTTTAGAGATAACACTCTCCTCATCTAAATTTACAGGGGTTGAACTTCTACCGGGAGGTTCACTTGTTGACTTAGAATATGCTGATGACATAGTTTTATTTGGCGAAGACGCTGACAAAATGCAGTCTTCTGACCACTCTCAGCAACAATGCAAGCATGTTCGGTATGCGATTCTTCCCCCCGAAATGCAAAATGTTGCTTCAGGATTGGGTCGCGTCGACACCCGAACTAATGATAGGAAGTGAAGTAATTGAGCGTGTCGATCGCTTCACTTATGTTGGAAGTCTCATCAGCCCTTATGGTCTGGTGTGTGACGAAATCTCAGCACGGATACAGAAGGCTCGACTAGCTTTTACCAACTTGCGTCATTTATGGCGTAGGCAAGATATCCGTCTATCAACCAAAGGACGTGTTTACTGCGCAGCAGTTCGTTCCGTCCTACTTTATGGCAGTAAAACATGGCCGGTAAGAGTAGAGGATATCCGTAGGCTACTAGTATTTGATCATAGGTGTCTACGAAAAATTGCTCGTATATCCTGGGACCATCGAGTAAGTAATGCAGTTGTTAGGAAACGGGTACTAGGTAAGGATGGCAAATCAATTGATGACGTAGTGAAACTTCATCAGTTGAGATGGCTAGGACACGTGTTACGTATGCCCAACGACCGAATGCCTCGACGTGCGATGTTCTGTGGGGTAGGAGTAAGTTGGAAGAAAGCTAGGGGCGGCCAGACCGAAACATGGCAAAAATCCATGAAGTCACTGACAAGTGAACTGAGTCATGTTGGTAGGTGTAGACTACCTGGTTGGGGACCGCGAGATGATAGCAACCGAAGGTTAGAGACCTTGAATGACATGTCTCAAAATTGGTTGTAATGGCGCGGGTGCATCCACTCCTTGTTTTTCCAAATTCTAATCTCCTGATTCATCCTTGTCTTTATTTTCTCTTTCCAAATTTATTTCACTGGATTATACTCTTTAAATACCATCTCCGAACTCTAATCTTTCAGATTACTGCTTATACTCTTACTACCTCTACCACTACGGGATTTGAATCGACAACTGCATCTATGTTTTAAGGTGGTATGGCAACTGGAACTGATGTACGTACGTACGAAGTTCTACGCTGTTACTGACTGACTGTAATGAAACAACCGCACGGACTAGTTAATGGAGTGCTTTTGATCGTTCCATGTTAGTTATCCTTACACTTGCCTAAGTTCAGTCACATAACTTGGATACAAAAAAATGTTTGGTTACAAGAATTATTTGTCGCAAATTCAATAAATTCATTCCTATTACGATTGAGTGATCAGTCAATGAAAAAGTCTTATATAATTTAGACAGATGATACTAATTTTAACAAGGATTTAAGTAATCGCTTCAGTTCGACGTGTATTTACTAATCCCTCATGAAACCTAATGCATAAAAATAAAGATAAGTCGAAAACAATAGTCATAAATACGAAATTATTTATTTATTCATGCGCGTTGCCAAGATGAGTAGACATCACAAATGATACACTGTAAAATACGTTTCCAATATTATTTAAACAAATACATAATGTTTTCTATTAAATAAGGCAAGAAATTCTTGTGGAATAGATGGAGGAATCAGAATAGTCCATAGAATGCCACTTATGGAGAATATTAGCTCCAAACGAACCCATTTCACACGTACACATTGTAAGTTGAAAATGATCACAAATGTTAAGTTGAAGAAGAATTAAGCTCATGCTGTGTGTATAAACTAACTATTGTTTTTGAAAAATAATTTCGAGCTTTATTACGTGATAGTTTCATTGTTGGAGTCAATAAGCCATTGTCTATCGTAAACACCTCGTCTGTCAAGTAAATTGCCTGGACCTGTCAGTACAAAAATTCAGAAAATATAAATCAGACACATAATTACTTCAGACTATACGAAAAGAGATTTCAATACATGGTTTGCATAATATACAGTAGAAATAAGTATTTTTTTATCTGATAAATGATTTGGATCTCAATTTGAAATGACAGAAAACACATTAGTAGCCCCAGTAGATGCTTTACGTGGTGATGCCTTTGCTTTTTTCCAGAAAGATTACTTCAACTCAAAATAGCCACAGACTATGAACGGCGAAAACACTTCAATAATAAAACCGAATGACTTAGATACACTACCGAAAGAGATTATTTTCTTAGAATAAATCCAGAACCACTTTTTTTCGCATCAATCATAAAAGTTACTTTAAGCATTAGGCACAAAATCTACGAGTTTCTCAACGCATACAGATATATTAAAGACAGTAAGTATGAAAAATCCGAAGTAAAAACACAAGTAGTGTTCTTTCTGAAGCAACCGTTTCAAATGAATAACCATGAACAAAGATGTTGAAAAAGCAAACATAATTGTTGTAACTTGATAAGAATCAAACAGGACAACACTTTTGGCTTTACTTATCGCTAAGTGTTGTTTTAGACTAACACAGTGGAACAATACGGTATTCAAAAACTTGGATTGAGTCGCAAAGTCTAATTGGTATCTGAATATGTACCAGCACTCTGATAGGGCTGGATCATCAACGTTACGGTTACGTGATTATGGCTTGAAATGTTTTGGGAACTTCATTAAACCATAATTCCTTTTAACTCACTAATCAACTCATGCAACCAAATCACATTTCTTTATGTGCTATCAGTTTGTACTTTAACGACAGCATTACTTTCGCTGAATCTATTTTGATTATGAAGTGTATACAATCACCATTGATGGTGGTACTGTAAAATCAATACATTATGATTTATACATCCTTCATAAACTTCATCACTTCGTATTATTGGCAATTTAGTTTAAAATGTTCATTTTGAAGTGGAAAACACCACTTTAAACCAGTGGGATGATTGAAATATATACAAAGAGTATATCTGAACCTATTGACTAAACAAAAATTATTTAGTAAGCATAAAGAAATATTAGTTCTATGCACATCATGCCATTAACCTTTAAAACTTTACACTAATGTTTAGATAAGTAAAACTAAAGTACTTTTCAATGATGAAATCACCACATTCTAAATTATGAAAACGTAATCATGAAAGTAACAAAAAAGTAAACATTTTGTACAACAAAACAATGTGAAATAAACTAACGGCTAAGGTTATTTATAGTTCAAGAATAAAAGATAATTAATTACATTAAAAACTAAAAATAAATATAAACAATTCTTATTTAATAATATGGTTGTTTCTAATTAGTATCATAACATATCTTTATGCTAAATGGTTGTCACATAATGGTACGAGAAACTTAAACAAAGCATAACTCTGAAGTATTAAATATAAGTAAACATTAACAGTCTACGCGTTTAATTATTAACAATAAACTGTTTGTTGTTAAAATAATCCGGAATAATTCACAATATTCTGTTCAGTAATTGGTTTTAAAACTTTATCTGTAATGAAAATAGACTGATAAACTTTCTTTTTATACGTAGAAATGTCTTCCATTTCCAATCATGTGTGCTAAGCTTGTTTTTTGTTTGACTAACAAGAAAATGGTTAGATTACGTGGGAGTTTAATTAGTGTACGGAAAACAATATCACCATTGACTCTAGAATTTTGCTCTGATCAAGTAAACTAAACTAGGAAGTAAATTTAAACTATGGTGTCGCCTGATTATAGAACAACAAAAAACACTGAAATATGAATGTAACAAAAGAACGAAAATAGTATTTTCTTTTGTATAAAACAATAGGAAAGAATCAACTGAAAAATCTGTTTGGTTAAAGAATAAAAGGAAGTTTGTGTAGATTGTTGAATTTTGAAGTTTACATTATGAGCTGATCTTGGTTAAATAACCGATGAAAAACATAAAGCATTGCACAATTAATTTCTAGCTAGTATGAGACCGTTCAACGGTGGGTAGTCACAACCTCACTGGAGATCGAACTCATAACTTACAGTAATTGCTGAGTTGGCATCTATAGGTTTACATTTCTAACTTCAGTTAATTAGCGAAACCATATAAGAACCCAATATAAAGTCATTAATAAATTGTATAACGTTAACGAGCACCGGATAGCATATATTTCCTCAAGTTTAAATGTATTATAATACAAAAATTCAAAGTGACAAAAACATCATTAAAACTATGGTTGAGGAGTGTTGACAGTTATGACTTTCTAACATTTATATGACCAAAGAAGGAAGTTCATAATTTCAGGTACAGTTAGTTCCGTTGATTGTTAATTCTACAAATCAACATTGTGTCAACTCCGTTTATTTATTTAATAAGGTCAGTATTACCCATTTTGATGCGGGGGAAATTCACATGAGTGAGTTACTTCGACTAATGAAAATTCACAATCTCATTGACTAATCTGCTTATTTGTGATTTAACCCGAGGTCAGTTATATATCATGAATACTAATTTGTTTGTTTGTTTGTCGATTGGTACGAAACATACATAAATAAGAACAGGATTGAGTATTTAAATTACGATTACAATTTTTAAATCATTCGTCACAAACCTTTTCAAAACCCTTCAACAGTTTTAGTGTCGCTATAGCATTCATTTTCTCCAAAACGAATTTATTGACAGTTTCATTTCGACAAAGTTCAGAATCCAAAAGTTTTTTATGATGCTGCAGTACCTTACTATTGCTTAAAGCGGAACGCAATTCAGTAAAATCTGGAACTACTATCGCAACTGGGTAATTTTTTTGACTGTTACCATCCACAAATATTTGACTTATTAATTTGCAAGTTTGATAAGCCATTTCTATTTTTTCAGGTGCAATATATTCACCTTGAGATAATTTGAATATACTCTTTACACGGTCCACAATTTTGAGTGAACCTTCCTGTTATAAAATAAATAAATACATGTTTATGTTAATGAAGTAAATGATTCAAGTAATTTTAGATAGATTCTGTTTACTCATGATTTCAGATTAGGCAAATAATGCAAGGAACTATAGTTTACTTTTTGACAGAAAGGAGATCACAATTCAACATGAATGTTTAAATTCTATAATATATCAGAAAATTTGCATCTAAGCATTTAAAAATTCTTAACCATCAGTCAAAAAACCACTTATACAGGAAAGTAGTTAGCAAATTAAACTCAATGACTGCATAAGTTATTGAAAATTCGTAGCTTCATCTCTGTAGTTAACTACTGAAGGATGAAATAGACATGAACTTTGAACATTTTAGCTGGTAAAATTTTAAAATGGTTTCAAATTAGGACCGTTAACAAACGAAGTTAGGGGTACAAAACGTCGTCATCAAGTGAAAGGTGAAAAATAATCCTTTTATTACCACACCTGGCATAAATCCGGTATACTGATGATTCCAATATAACACAGAATTATAAGGACTGCCTTCAAAATAAAATAAATTTCAGTTAGTGTTGACACGCACTGTGATAAATACAGTAAGTAATTTTTCTGAAAAGCGATTTCTCATCTCATTTGGCTAGTTGTTAGTAATCTCAACAAATATCCATCGGTAAAGTTTCTAAAAACGATTTATTCAATCAGCACTGCATAGAAACCCTCCAAACAAATCAAGAGAAATGTAGGATTGTTTCACATTTTGATTGGATAATTACTTATAACAGAAATAGTATATTCATAAAATCTCAATAAGTAGGAAATTACATTTCCAACGTTTCGTGACTTGGTGTAAGTCACTTTTCAGAGAACATAACCATCATTTTTTTCAGTGTTCAAATATACGTGCAATAAACTGGCGTTTTTGAGCATTCTTGCGTTCATTTAATTAATCAATGGTGAATATAAGAGTAGAATTTTCATTTGTGGTTTTAATTTAAATCACTTAAAACTATTTGTATGCACATCTCACATCACTAACAACCACATAAATATTTTTAGACTTACTCTTCAACAACACAACTCCGCCTGGAGTCCCTCCGGGGGCTACTGCCGGTCCCAAGCCCGGATAAAGGAGGGTTGGGCATGGGGTTAGCGTCCCCATCCCGAAAAAAACTAACTCGCTAAAAAACGCTAACCAGAAAAAATTATTCAAACCTTTTAAACTCTGCCCTGGGAGTCAGAAGGTCTTCATTTAGAAGAATTATGACGCCTCATGATGAAAGCCGAATTCCTTCGGAAGTTACGAGGCCGATGCCCCTTCTGACAACCAGAGCGACCATTTATTTAGGTACATGGAATGTTCGTACAATGTGGGACACCGGGAGAGCCTTCCAAATTGCTGCAGAAATGAGAAGATACAACCTAGAGGTACTTGGGATCAGTGAAACACATTGGACACAAGTTGGACAACAACGACTAACTACAGGAGAGCTCCTGTTATACTCCGGCCATGAAGAAGAAAATGCACCACATACACAAGGAGTTGCATTGATGCTGTCCAAACAAGCACAAAATGCTTATAGGATGGGAATCTCATGGACCAAGGATCATCAAAGCCTCGTTCAAAACAAAGAAAGAGGGCATTTCAATGAACATCATCCAATGCTATGCGCCTACCAACGACTACAATGAAGACGCTAAAGATCAATTCTACAATAGGCTGCAGTCAATCGTCGAGAAGTGCCCAACAAAGGACCTGACCATTCTGATGGGAGATTTCAACGCCAAGGTTGGAACGGACAACACTGGATATGAAGACATCATGGGACGACACGGACTGGGAGAAAGAAACGAAAATGGTGAGAGATTTGCAAATCTATGTGCCTTCAATAAACTGGTCATAGGCGGCACCATATTCCCACATAAACGCATACACAAAACCACATGGACTTCACCGGATCACACACACAAAACCAAATCGACCATATTTGCATCAACAAAACGTTCAGGAGGACTATAGAGGACGTGAGAACCAAGAGAGGAGCTGATATAGCATCAGATCATCACTTGCTGGTCGCCAAGATGAAATTGAAACTCAAGAAGCACTGGACAACGGGGCGGACAATATCACAAAAGTTCAATACGGCCTTTCTTCAGGATACTAACAAACTCAACAAATTCAAGATAGTCCTCAGCAACAAGTTCCAGGCCTTTCATGATCTACTCAATGGAGAAGGAACTACTGTGGAGAGCAACTGGAAGGGGATCAAAGAGGCAATCACTTCAACATGTCATGAGGTCCTGGGTCACAAGAAGCACCATCACAAGGAATGGATCACTGTTGATACACTGGATAAGATTCAAGAAAGGAGGAACAAGAAGGCAGCAATCAATACCAGTCGAACAAGAGCAGAAAAAGCCAAGGCACAAGCTGAATACACAGAAGTAAACAAACAAGTGAAGAGGAGCATCAGAACCGACAAACGTAAATATGTGGAAGATTTAGCAACGACGGCGGAAAAGGCTGCAAGAGAAGGAAACATGAGACAACTGTATGACACGACAAAGAAACTCTCTGGAAATCGCCGCAAACCAGAACGACCAGTGAAAAGCAAGGAAGGCGAGGTAATCACCAACATTGAAGAGCAACAAAACAGGTGGGTAGAACACTTCAAAGAACTCTTGAATCGACCAGCTCCACTGAACCCACCCAACATCGAAGCAGCACCCACGGACCTCCCAATCAATGTTGGCCCACCAACAATTGAAGAAATCAGCATGGCCATCAGACAAATCAAGAGTGGCAAAGCAGCAGGACCGGACAACATCCAGCAGAGGCACTAAAAGCAGACGTAGCGGCAACTGCAAGGATACTCCACATTCTCTTCAATAAGATTTGGGATGAGGAACAAGTACCAAAAGACTGGAAAGAAGGACTTCTGATCAAAATACCGAAGAAAGGCGATCTCAGCAAGTGTGATAACTACAGGGGCATCACTCTTCTCTCAATACCGGGAAAAGTCTTCAACAGGGTATTGTTAAACAGGATGAAGGACTGCGTAGACGCCCAACTTCGTGACCAACAGGCAGGATTCCGTAAGGATAGATCGTGTACAGACCAAATCGCAACTCTACGGATCATTGTGGAACAATCAATTGAATGGAATTCATCACTCTACATCAACTTCATTGACTACGAAAAGGCATTTGATAGCGTGGACAGAACAACACTATGGAAACTTCTTCGACACTACGGCGTGCCTCAGAAGATAGTCAATATCATACAGAATTCATATGATGGATTACACTGCAAAATCGTGCATGGAGGACAGTTGACAAAGTCGTTCGAAGTGAAGACCGGTGTTAGGCAAGGTTGCTTACTCTCACCCTTTCTCTTTCTCCTGGTGATCGACTGGATCATGAAGACGTCAACGTCTGAAGGGAAGCACGGGATACAATGGACATCTAGATGCAGTTGGACGATCTAGACTTCGCAGATGATCTGGCCCTTCTATCCCAAACGCAACAACAGATGCAGGAGAAGACGAACAGTGTGGCAGCAGCCTCAGCAGCAGTAGGTCTCAATATACACAAAGGGAAAAGCAGGATTCTCCGATACAACACAGAATGCACCAATCCAATCACAATTGACGGAGAAGATTTGGAAGATGTAAAAACCTTTACGTATTTGGGCAGCATCATTGATGAACAGGGTGGATCTGATGCAGATGTGAAGGCGCGGATCGGCAAAGCAAGAGCAGCATATTTACAACTGAGGAACATCTGGAACTCAAAGCAACTGTCAACCAACACCAAGGTCAGGATTTTCAATACAAATGTCAAGACAGTTCTACTGTATGGGGCAGAAACCTGGAGAACTACGAAAGCCATCATCCAGAAAATACAGGTGTTTATTAACAATTGTCTACGCAAAATACTTCAGATCCATTGGCCGGACACTATTAGCAACAACGTACTGTGGGAGAGAACAAACCAGATCCCAGCGGAGGAAGAAATCAGGAAGAAGCGCTGGAAGTGGATAGGACACACATTGAGGAAAGCACCCAACTGCGTCACAAGACAAGCCCTCACATGGAATCCTCAAGGCCAAAGGAAAAGAGGAAGACCAAAGAACACATTACGCCGAGAAATGGAGATAGACATGAGAAAAATGAACAAGAATTGGATGGAACTAGAAAAGAAGGCCCAGGACAGAGTGGGTTGGAGAATGCTGGTCAGCGGCCTATGCTCCATTGGGAGTAACAGGCGTAAGTAAGTAGGTAAGTAAGTCTTCAACAATACAAATATCACATTTTTGCACCCACTAACATACACATAAATACACGCAAGTAGATTTCATGTTGATTGAATTGATCAGATTTATTTTAATCTGAACTGAGCTAAATGTATGCTGTTTTTTTGTACTACTGAATTCCGTTATTTATTTCTTCACTGAATAATTGATTTATACTAAGCTACAAAACGTTACTGATGTTGATACTATGCTTATTGTGCTTCCAGAAGTTTCTAGAGGAACAAAATTATCTGAAAACCTTTAAATGAATTCGATTTTCTGTACACAGATTAACATAAAAGTAGAGCTTTTACTCATACTTCACACTTGTTCGAGTTCAAGTGTAGAAGTACGCTAAGGATATTGGAAGAGTCTAGGAAGTAAATAAATAATTGTTAAGTGAGAAGACTTATCACTAATCCAAGTATTAAACCATAGAGTTAATACATAAGTGTCCCCGAATTTATGCCCATCCAATTTGTAACTTAATGAATAAGATGTCTTATATAAAGTAACTTTCATAAATTTACGATGAACAATATATTCAGCTGCATTATTCTATAAAACATAGGATGATATTGGTTAATGAATAAACGGACAAAGATAAATCAAAAAGTATTTTTAGACTTACTTCAGTCCATTCACCAATATCCCCAGTATGAATCCAACCATCACTATCAATAAGTTCGGCAGTTTTTACCGGATCCTTGAAATAACCTTTGCTGCACTGATCGCCTCTGGCACATATCTAAAAAACAAATTATGACGCAATTGTGTTTTTCTTAGTTTAACACGAATGGACTTTTTTAGAGTTGAATTTCGGTTTACATTTCCGCAAGAACCTCCAACTCTTCAAGCAACACAAATCACCAAACACAGAATACTTACCTGCCGCTCTTTTTTCACACATTTATATATCCTATACTTTGAACATTGTAATTGTCATATATATGGATTTATAACTGAAAAGGCTCTGGTGATGAAGTCATTCAAATAAAAATATTCTTTGTTTACAAATTTTTTAACTGTTGCTTAATATTCTAATTGTAAATCGATGTACGTTATTATTATTATTGTTGTTTTCATGGCGTCATGCAATTGCAGCCACTGCTCATCTATAATTTTCAGTGGGTTGATAGCTGGCCATGATCCTAGCTTAGTTTGATATTTAGTTGCAACAGAAAACATAACCAGTTCCCTGACATCGATCTACTTAGGAAAACGAATTTGTTGGCCACTGAAAAGTAAGATAGGATTGGCGCAGCAAGGGGATTATTGGAGTCAAAATAAGTACTCCAAAAAGAGAGGCAGTTTTGAATACAACTACTCCAGCGCAGGCTGATCCCGATATGTTCAATCTGAGTCCAGGCTTCAGATGTAGAGGAAGGACGCCAGACAGCACATCGTCGATGACTATTCCGATAGTTAGTGCTAGCCAGAAACAGGTTATAGTGCCGCGAAAATGCAGTAGATGGTCATTGTTCTCCGTCCTGCAACCAAAAAGTCTCCGTCGGCCACCTAGATGACTCTCATCGCTGCCTAGACGCCCGACCTGAGCACTCAAGTCCCTATAACATCAATCGAACACTTAGTGGCAAAATTCATTAATGATCGCATCCGGGTTGCAATCTGTCGAAGCGTAGGTAAGGATGACGGAGAGACAAAAGCCAAACGAGCTTTCCGAATCCATTCAAAGATTTCACCAGACACCAACCCACTAGGGCTGATCAGACTTCCAAGATATGTGAAGTTGTCAACGCGTTCGACTACTTCACTCTCTATCCTTAGTTCAGGTGTTGACGCAGACCAGTCCTGAGGTAACAACTTGCAATTAGAGGGAGAGAAGCGCATTCCAAATATTCTGGCACTGTTGCTTAGTGCAACTAGTAGACTCTGCATTTAACCAGCGTCTTCAACAAACAGGACTATATCATCTGTGTATTCTAAGTCGATAAATAAACCTTCTGGAAAGCGATTAATTCCTGAAAATTCAGTCGACGAGAACGTTATTTCCATCAGTAGATGTATAATGGAATTGAACAAAAATGGAAATATTGGAAAGTTATGCCGGACATCACATGACGTTGCAAAATCAGATGACAGTTCGCCATAAGCTCTGACCGACTGGCAGTGTTCAAGTAAAGAGCCTTCACAAGGTCTAACTACTTCTGAGGTACACCTTTCAATGACAGACACTGCCAAAGAACCTCTCGGTCTACAGAGTCAAATGCAGCTTTTAAGTCAAGAAAAACTATCGTCGTCGAACGCCGATAAACATATCTGTGTTCCAGAACCTGACGAATGGTGGATATGTGGTCGATACAGCCACGACCAGGTCTGAAACCAACCTGATTTTCTTGCGTTTGCAGTTCAAGAGTCTTTATTAAGCGTTCGATAATTATTGAGGATAGTATTTTAGATGCTATATTAGTCAAACTAATCCCTCTGTAGTTATCATAGGATGAGTTTGACCCTTTGGTTCAAGTCATTAATAGATGTTACTACTGTTTGCATATCTTTCCAAGAAACATCTGGGTCGGCTTCGTTTTCAGAACTACCTAAGTGTGACTTCAGTTGTTCCTGGAATCTACTTTCGGCTTTCTCGTCACTCAGTTCAATTCTAGTTGGCCTTCTTAATGTGGCTTTTCTGCGTCCAGTGAGGCACAAGCAAATGTGTGCTCGTATTAGAGCATTATATGAGTCTAAACATGTATTCCAGAACGAGCGGTAGCCTTCTGTCGAGCCTCTCTAACGGTGACTGATGGCAATATGGTCTATTTGAATTCATCGTTGGTTTGGTGCAGGGGGTCACCATGTTAGACGATGTTTGTCTTTATGCTTAAAGTGAGTGCTTCCTAAAAATAAACGATTATCTGAGCAAAGTTGCAGCAGACGACCCGACCGAAGCTGCTACCTTGACGCGGTGGTCGGGCTTGCCTATCGTGATGACCCAACCGAGCTATATTAGCTGGAACATATGTTCCTGTAGGTCCTACCATGCCAGGCAGGTCAATTGGAGAACGGTAAGACTAAAAGCAGCAACTCAAGGTCTGAGGGCGAAGTCGTACTGCTGACTGTGGAGAGGTGTGACAGCAGTAAGGTGTTTCCCTCGGACAACCAGCATGACAGCGATGCTGCCTTCCCACAAGGAGGGGTGGGGTTAGAAAAGGTCGACCCTAAAAATGTCACACCTCACCTTACCTCACGGATTTCCGTCTCCGGCGGTAAGGCCCTTTGAAGAACGAGCTAACACGTCAAAAACCTTCCACAGAAAGGCCGTGCGCGACCGGCCTCAAGCAGTTGTCCCTTGGGCTCTGCGGTCACGCTCCCAGGTCGTCAAGACCAACACTAATCCAATTTCCTTTTCAGGTTACTCAAGAAATACCCTTCCACGGTGTGGGGAGCCGGGAAGTGACATCAGCCCTCATACCTGTAACAGCACACGAGACCAAGTTGGTCACATTCAAATCCTTCCTACACCTCCTAATACCTCTCTTATCTCCATGACTAACCCTCCTCACGTCTCTTTATCACCTCGCACCGCTAGAGCAAACGATTCGAGTACGCGGAACGCTATTCCTGGTCTCCTGAAACCACGCTCTAAACTACATGTAGGAGCTTTTAACGTACGAACACTTTGCCAAATAGGACAGCAGGCTTCCTTAGCTAAAACTTTAGAATCTCGCGCCATCGATGTGTGCTGCGTCTCCGAAACGCGCATACAGGATCCAAGTAGCGTCATTCATTTGACCTCACCATGGCAAAATAAAGAACCGACTCGATTTACGCTTCGTGTATCTGGGAGCCCAGATTCTGCTTCCCGTGGCCTCGCCGGCGTAGGTATAGCATTGAGTCCTAGGGCAGAACTAGCTCTCTTAGAGTGGATCCCAGTAGACAGTCGTTTGTGCGCTGTCCGAATGAACGGAACAGTAAGAATCCGGAAAGATAGGGACACTCGTCGTTGCCTCTTCGTCGTCTCTGCCTATTTCCCCAATGACTGCAGCTCAGATGATGTAAAAGATGAGTTTTACAGAAAGCTTTCCGACCTTCTCCGAAAAGCTAGGCGCTCTGATGTAGTAATAGCGGCCGGTGACTTTAATGCTCAAGTAGGTAAACTAAGCGATAGGGAAAGACACCTAGGTGGATCTTATGGTGTCGTGGTTCAAAGAACAGATAATGGCGACCGTCTGTTGCAGCTATGCTCAGATAACCGCCTGTTCCTAGCAAATATTAACTTTAAGCACAAGCAAAAACATCTTTTAACATGGAGACCTCCTAATTCGTCCCAACGTTGGACCCAAATAGATCACATCGCTATCAGCCACCGATGGAGAGGCTCGATAGAAGACTGTCGCTCATTCTGGAGCACATGCTTAGATTCAGATCATGCTCTAGTACGAGCGCGTATTTGCTTGCGTGTTACTGGACGTAGGAAAAACGCTGCAAGGAAAACTCTTAGGGGCCTACTTAATGATAGTCAAGCTAAGAGTATATTTCAGGAACAACTAGAAAAACAGTTAGGTAGTCATGTATGTGATGCCCACCCCGATGCAGCATGGAATGATATCCGAAAAGCTGTGGAAACAGCAGTGATATCTGTCAGTAAGGTAACCCGTAAGGTTAGGGAGCAACACTGGATCTCAGCAGCATCTATCTCACTGATAGATGCTCGGAAACTCATTCCACCCGGCTCTGAACATAATGAAGAGCGGAGTCAGCTTAAGCGCAAGCTGACAAGAAGTCTACGCAATGATCGTGAACAGTGGTGGGTAGCGAAAGCAAGAGAGATGGAAAAGGCAGAGGCAATAGGTAACAGAAGACAATTGTTCAGACTTGTTAGGGAAACCGGTATTAGGAAACCGACTGTTAGCGAAACAATCTCAGAGAAAGACCTTTTACGGCCAGACTAACATCACGAAGGCGCCAAAGATGGCCCAGAAAGGCATAAGCCACTCCGGCTTTCACTATACGTGCATTGATCTCATCACTCACGCCACCACTAGCAATTATGCAGCTACCCAGATACACGAACTTCTCGACTACTTCTATCTGCTCACCATCCAGGCTGAGTACACGATTAGGATCCTGCAAGTCTTGTAGAAGTACTTTGCACTTCGAAGGTGCAAAGCACATACCGTACCTACGGACATTGATTGCCAACTGATTAAGTGCGGATTGCATGGCTTGGGCATTATCGCATAGTAAGACAATATCATCCGCATACTCAAGGTCGAGAAGTCTTTCTCCGGGCAACAGATCCACACCGCCATTACCTACATTCATCAGAGCTGTTTCCAGAATGTCATCGATGACAAAGTTGAAGAGGAATGGTGAGATTGTGCAACCCTGTCTAACCCCACTGCTCGAATGGAACAATGGAGAAAGGTGGTTGTATGCCCTCACTCTGCCTGAGGTGTTTGTATATAGGGCTTTCAGGATGTTAATAAACTTCTCAGACACACCCTTCTTCAATAGACAATCCCAGAGAACAGTTCTGTCCAACGAATCGAAGGCAGCCCTGATGTCAAGAAACACTACGATTGTTGGCCTTTGATAAGTATGACGGTGTTCTAACATATGGCGGAGGGTGAATATATGATCAATACAGTCTGTCAGTAACAACGTAGAACTTCGTACGTACGTACATCAGTTAGAGTTGCCACAGCACATTAGCATAGAGATGCAGTAGTCGATTCAAATCCCGAGTGGGAATAAAGGAGGGTGAATAATGACGTAGTAAATAATAATAATAATAATAATAATAATAATAATAATAATAATAACAGCAATAATAATATTTGAATCACTTGAATGTTCGTCGAAGCAAGAGAATTAGTTTCCTTGATCATAGACAGTTCATTAATTGTGTGTGGGCTGTGATACTGCCCGGGTGCCCAAACCGAAGCAGGTGGTTATCTTAGGGGGCCACACCCCAAGCCTTCGACCTAAAGATCTAACCCACAAGGCATCGGAGCATCGTAAGGAGATGCAGTCCCATGGTAGCCGGTGACCAACAATTGGTTCATACGCCGTTTGATCCCGCAGGATACTGGAGCCCATGTGCACCATTGATTTGGAATCCGGTTAAAGCGCCAGACATTCGCTTTTCGTCCTCTCATTTTCGTAAACAACAGCCCCGCCACGAGAAGGCAGTGAGTAGGACATCCCTGGCAGAGGCTGTATACGCGTGGCCGTGTGAGAGTATTTCGAGAGGGAGGGCGAACCCACCCCGCTCTCGGCCATACCAGGGCATTTGGAGGCCTACCAAACCAGGTAGTTTCGTTGGGCATCCACTCCTCGAGCCTTTGACTTAGAGGTATAATCCACAAAGCAATGGGGCAACAGTAGGAGACGTAGTTTCATGGTAGCCACTGACCAACAATAGGTTCATACGTCATTTTCCCTCAAGATCTTGGAGCCCATGTTCATAATTGTTTTAGAATCAGGGTTTTCCAACACAACCCCCCCCTACGTAGATCATTCAAACCCATCAAACCGTTCTCTCAATTTTGTAAACAACATCCCCACCGCGAGAAGGCAGTGGGTATATACGCTTGGTCATATGAGAGTATTTTGATACATTTTGGTCGTTGTGATCAGTCAGTCAGTCAGTAACAACGTAGAACTTCGTACGTGCGTACATCAGTTCGAGTTGCCCATGATTATGGATTTATAACTGTGTTGGGATATTCAGGAAAATATCCCAAAAATTATCCTGTTATTTCTAATGCTATCCTTGGACATGAAATGGTATCATCTTATTGGTCAATATTTAGTTAACGTGTTATTTTCCTGTTGGCCATTATTGTACAATGTTATTTTATATTTTATGGTACATTGTGGTCTGCTTGACTGGTATATAAACAAAGTATGTTTGAAATATAATGATTCATATATCCGAGGCTGTGACTTGCGTTCTGGACTTAACTGGCTGGGTTATACAGGGAGGCAGGACCAATCAGAACCCTAGGCTGTTCTACGTTTTTGCGCGTCTTTGGTCCGATCAATAATTCGCTACTCTTAATCCGCAGCAATTATTTTTCACGTTATAACAAACTGTAAATGCTCTGGTGATGAAGTTATTCAAATAAAGATTTGCTCGCCCAAGTATTCCCAATTAAGCAGAATATGTCAATGAACTTGATTATTTAATGCTTTTTAAAATCTTACTTCGCCCCTTCCATCACGTAATGCAACCAAATCCAAATCTGGGACATCCACAAGTTTCAGTTCCACACCATAAACAACACCACCGACAGTACCTAAACGGTACTCTCCGATCGGTGACAAAGTGACGCCTCCCATTGTTTCGGTTGTTCCATACCCTTCAAAAACCTTTTACATAGAAAAATATGAATAGATGTCCGAAAATTAATATGATGAAATCAGAAATATATTATAGGAGTAACGTTATTTTTTAATTAAAAGATTGTTGTATTACACCAATTATCATAAAATATGTATTACGCCTGAACAAAAACCAACACATGCCATAATTATCTTTAGGTAAAGAATCTTGACGTTCAATGGTTTTTTCTATGTGACTATTGCAGAAGCATTAAACGCCAGTGTCCCATCTATACATAATTCACAATTTTACTAGTTTTGCTCAGTAAGGCACTGATTAAAGCAACTAACTCATTATAATCAGAATACATAAAAAGATATCCCACAACAAACCAAAAGTTTTGAATTCACTAAAATATGACATTAGTTTGATAGTTTATGCAGATAACAAAGGTGTCAAACATAACATTCATTCAATATAAGTACTATTTGATTTATGATAGATAAATGTAGAAGAACAGTCGATGAAGCGAGTGGAAGAAGAAATAAGACAACTTCCAAATAATTATCCAAGGGTGTAAATTGGAGACATATCATTTACCACTAAATAAGGAATTAAAGAGTAAGGCGTAAACCACTTATAGTAACGATACTATGAAAAACTATTAACGAATTGATATTCTTGAAAATTACTAATCTGGTTTGAAATAAAGCAAAATCCAACCTACCAGGTTGAATACAGCATGTGCAAACTTTGAGAGTTCTGGTGACAATGGGGCGCTCCCGGATATTATGCAACACACACGTCCGCCAAATTTCTTTCTAAGTTTACCAAACAACATTGTGTCCACAACGCTTCGATGATGAAATTTTCCACTAGGATCAAAAGGAAATAATCGATTACTACTTACAAGTTTACCAACAGTAAAAAGTTTTAATTTTGCAAGATTCGCTGTTGGGAATAAATAACCCTATCATGCTAGAGTCAAAATGAATATTTACAGATACAGTAAATTTTTACGATTTTATATTGGAGTGTAAACTAATCTCAATAAGTCGACTATAACTCGACGGGGAACTCTTCGTTTTTTGCAAATAATGAAACTCAAGATTATCCCTATCATAAGTATGATTTTCTTGTTTGATGAAGCAAATATTTGATAACTCAAACTTAATTGGACAGAAATTTTAGAAAGTGGATGATACACAGTAACTACATCAAACTGTGAAGCAGTATGTAATACCAAAATCAGACCGAGTGAATTCCAAGTCTTTCATTTTATGAAGCAATAGTGACAGTGATTGTTCACAATATTGCAAAGTTATCATTGATTCGAAACGCCTATATAAGAACACCTTGGAATTTATTATTACTGAACCAGCTAATTTAGCACATGGAAATAACGGGTGACAGTAAATAGCTTCACTCTTTCTTATTGATAGATGTGATCAGTAAAAAACTTTTACGTAAATCAATAAATCATCGATTCTGCAACAGATTGACAACAACGCAGATAATAAACATTCTATGCACTAAAAAAGTGAGATGAAATATTCCAGTCAAAGTAGAAAAGAGATTATTGATTTAAGCAATTCATTAGGTGAGTATTTAATTGCTAAACAAAAAATCGAAATATCTCAATATAAAATGATTGGAAATGAACTTTATTATTGTACTTATTTAGATCGCACCAAAGTACAGAAGCATCTAGTTGACGTTAGGCGACTGACAGTCACTCGGAGGCCAAATATTTCAGACTGAGTGATCTGGGTTCGAACTCCACCAGGGGTATCAGTTACTTCAACGTTACATGTACGCCATGCTAACGAGCGCCACGTGGCACGAAACTTAGGTTCAGTATTTAGTTCCAATGACCTTCAAACATAGTGTATGTGATTTCGATTTACTTAGACTGACGATCACATTGCAACTTATTCGATAAACTTCGATGAGCATTAGCGACTAGACAAATATGAGAACGATTGATTCTTAGTGAACAACCATTGTAAACACTTAAATGAATTATGGAAATAATGAACTATTCAAATATTTTCGGAGAATATTTGTAAACAAATAACCTAGTTTACTGATAATGTTCACTGTTGAACGTTTTTGTTCGTCATTTATAATCTCTCAATGAGTAGAAAAATTAATTTTTTTAATTTTCTGACATTTCATAACTCAGTGTAAGCTACCTCTTCAGGGAATTATTTTTTCTTAATAACAATCTACCAAATGCTCTATTTATTTGAAACTATCATCATCTAAATGGTACTAAGAGAAAACTGGAAATATGCAAAAGTGAATTCTATTTGTTTTGTTTTATTAAAAAAATTCATTTCATTCATAGTTAATTCAAAGCATATTTATACGTTTGTTTATTAGTCGACATTGATATAAAAGAAAACAGTCAAGATTACAACTAGGTCAGTTTTCACTCTCTATCTATCTATCTATCTATCTGTCTATCTTTAGTTACTCAGAAAGAACACACTTAGAAAACTCTATACAATCGGTATTAGTTTGATCGATTTTGTGAAAATTTAAATGAGTATAACCCTGTCTTCACAATCGTGAATGCTTTAGAGTATTGATTTTCTAAAATATCTGTGAAAAACAAGAAAATATACCGTTTTTGTTCAGCTAATTTTTTCTTCACTATGTAATTATAAAGTTGCTTTTTTGCTACGGAATCACCCAATGCACTTTGATATTTTGTGTACATACGAGAAAGTACACGTGGAACTACAACCAGTGAAGTTGGTCTCAAAAGATGAGCATCATCCAGTAGACCATCAATAGATTCTGTTAGAAATCCCGAACAAGCTCCCATCAGAATATGAGAAGACTAAAAAAATAAATCAGACAATCAATTAGTAAAAAAATAATGTTGATAAAATTGACTACTCAAAAAAAATAATTAAAAGTAATCGATTTCTTCCAGTATGGTTTACTTGGATTTTTTCAAAATCATATAATAATAACTCCAAAAGGTCTAGGAGTAAAGCATTACAAAGCATGAACATGAGAGTTATATTCATTTTGCATCAGATAATCGTTTTTACATAATTAGTTAACTTTGGCCGGTAGTGTCATGACAAGTGATGAAGTGTTTGATTCAAAATGATACAGGGTTAATGGTCCTCAAACGATACAGAATAAAACTCATCAGGAACTAGACTAAATGCACCAAGATACATTCTGGTATGTGGCCTATGCTCCTCCACGAGGGATAACAGAAGTAAGTAAATACCAAGATACAATATTACATATTTCATAAAGGTTGCGATTCAAAGTTCTTTAAGTGATAAATACTGAACTAATAGAATTCTTATGAAAACACTATTGGAAGAACAACAAAAACGTATCAAACTAAAGTAGATTAAATATGTTTTCCAATGCAGATGAACATTAGCTGGAAAACCAAGGAAGACTAGGGGCTACTGAACAGTTTTTTGTTCTTGTTAGAAAAAAAACACAGTAAGACACTACAACTGAGTAAACTTCAGTTGTCGAACTTGGGGGTTTGACATACGTTTACTCACCCTACACTTAACATCCTCAAAATGAATAAATTCATCACTAAAAGATCTCCTGTTATTTTTAAAAGGTAGATATTTGAAAACATTGATGTCATTTCCAGTCGATGTCTCAGTTCTCATAAAACCATAGGTTGTCCCTAACAGAAATATCTGATAACGTTTAGAATGGAAATGGTTACCTACTAAAATTAATACTGATAATCATCAAAAAGGCATAAGAATAGGACAAAGATGGATGGTGGCTAGAAGTGGGATCCGGGTGGCGCGTTTCTTCCCGATTCGGGACTCAGCATCTGGATGTACTTGCATTTTAGAGTTGATGTTCACTCTGGGACTTGAACCTAGTGCCGTTCGCTTCAAACGTCATCGCGTTATCTACTTAGCCACTAAGTCCAGATATCCACTAACTTAAGCGATGGTGTGAAGTTTAATTCGAACAACCAAGACAAAAATGAGTTAAAAATAGGACAGTTTACCATTGCTACTTGTTCCATAATATGTGGCAGTGGGAGATATGAGAGATGTACTGAATTAGAATTGACAATCTAAAATAAAGAACATAAAAGAAAAACAAAATCAACCACTGGATAAGCATTAAATTTTGTCTAGTTACATAAGTCTAATCTATTGGGAAATGCACTGTTTCTCGAAAATTCTACTCAAATCAGCCGGAAAAGGATTTTCAACGATCGTCATAGGGATATTGTTCAACCAGAAGCGACAAAACCAACTCACATCCTGAATGACTAATTATTAAGGCTACATCCAGAAGTCCCATAAGTACACACGTGCTTTACATGTAACCTGTGGCACCGGTCGCTACGTTAAGCCCACATAGCTTGTTCTAGCTTATGGACAAGCTAATTTATCCATTCTTCTTGAGTCACGTTATGACCTTGTTAATTATTCGATTATCAACCTTGACTGTTTTTATGTTAGAGTATGTGTGTACTTCTCACTTACTCATCACATGTCTGTAGCTTATTTTTGTCTAACTATAAACATCGATTCACTCATGGTTCAATTGAGTTAGCTAACACTTCTCCACTGCGCGTCATTTTGCGTCGCCTCTTCTCTTCTCCGCTCGTTTGTCTCGATCAACAATTGTATGAAATATACGCATTCAAAACCTTATTTTCGTATTTGACTTATTTAATCCCGTTCACTAACGCGAGTTAAGTCAATGATTATATACGAGGATAACCAGGATGTATATTTGACAGCAATCATTTGATAACAATCAGAAACTGTCTACCTGAAGTCAGATCTTGGGCACTAAAAACCATCTAGTTGGAGTAGGGAGTAAATCTTTTGTTTTCTTATATCTTCCTAGTGGTTGAAGTTAAATGAAGAGTCAATTAGAGCTTGGTGTATATTTCGTTATAGTGTATTTGTGTTGCATTTACTTATAGCGTCAACTCTTGCACTGATGTTTAAATTGGTGTAGCCAGCATCGGTCTTAACGTAAAACATACTGAATTTTCAGCCCTTTCAATTGATACATATAAAAATAACACAAAACTCAACATATCTATCTGAATCGTAGGAGACTCTGTAGACTACTGAAGTGAAACCCACAGAAAAAGCATAATTGCTTATCACTTTTAATTTACTGATAATATAGGGAATAAAACTGAAACAGCCAGAATATATTAATATCACTGAGATAAATTACGTTTATTATTCAAGCATCCAGGATTTGTATATTTGGATAACTAACATATTTAAGAAAATCCATTACTAATTAAACAGATAATATGCTAAAATGACACATTGGTTTACCTTGAATTCAAGATTCATGAAGCCCAATTACGGAACATGCAATTTCTTTGTGCCTAATCAGAACTCCTTTGGGCAAACCTACATCAACAAAAAGTGAGATTTTTAAGTGTTTTATTCTTGTATACAACAAGAATACCTGACAACATGAAATATTTTGCCCTGATTGTGTCTGCTAACTAATGAAAAACCAAGAACTTTCTTAACAAGCCTAACAAATACAAATCCTTTACGGATTCAGTCAGTTATGTACAGTGTAGGACCTGTCACATATATCTTGGTTCGAATTGCTATAGCATAGCAAGATGAAACCATCAAAATATCATATTAGAAGTGTAGTGGACGCTACTCACAGGATTGTTTTTAAGTAGTATATAGCGGGAAAGTGGCATCGAATTTGTAACAATTTTCAAACCGAGTGAAGAGTTTGTGTACATCTAAAGTGTGGTGTTGACCGAACACTTGAGGACAAAATGAAAGACAATTCAGATAGCAGAACACACCGACAAGTCCTGCTATCGCCTCAAACTGTCTGAGGAGGTAGCTCCCGATGTCTCCGTTTCAAACTGCTCTGGCCATGGCACTTTTATCTTGATCCTGGCAGCGACACCAAAAGTAGAAGGCAGTAGGTAAGAGGGATATATATCTGTTGTGAGAATTTACAAAGTATTTACATAATAAATACACATAGTCTTTAATTGTCCATTTGCATCATTCGGTGTGTCCTAACAACGCCGCGCTTTCGATGTGCGCAAACTCTTCAATCGGTTTGACAATTGCTACAAATTCGATGCCACGTTCCGCTATATACTACTTACAAACAATCCTGTGAGTAGCGTCCACCACAGTAATAGTATCGGTGATAGTGAGAAACACTAAGTGTAGGGAATATATTAGAAAAGAATGGATTTGCTGAATAGAAGGTATAAAATCGTTTTGAAATTCAAGATCTAAGCGACACTAGATAGTAAACATATCTAAACTTACCTCCCACCAAAACTGCTTGAGTATCAATGACTTTATGGATTGATATCATGTCTTCATTTGGTCACTCCTAGCTTTCTTCCGATTTACCTCAAGCGTAGACAATACCTCTGTCGAGCTAGGTGGTGGCTGGGCCTACATAATATGTCTTAATCGCCTCAGTAGATGGAGATTCACTCAGCAGTCGCAAAATAAATAAGCAATGCTTCGGAGACGCCTATAATCAAATAATAGTAAACTAAAAATCTTCGATTGACTTCCAAAACAATTCAGTTAGTACAGAGACAGAACGATCAATTTCTACTGAGTTATTTCCACACTTTCAAAAGGGTGGTAGCCTGCATAACCAGATTATTTCTCTAACAACCAGCCAACTTTATGTACTTGCTTTCTATACACTTTGTTCTGACGGCTGTTTCGTATTCAGGCACTTACCTAATTCTGGACTCTATGGAGTGAAAGTTAATTGGTTAAACAGTTACGGACAGAAAAGGATGTTACAGTGATTTATCATTTTATCTGCCAATAGGGATAGATATTCTTAAAAAAGGGAATCTACTTGAGACAAGTCACTTAGCTTGTTATGATTGCACAGGACATGATTTCCTTACTGATGTTTAAGCGAGAAAAATAATTTTTAGAAACACTGGCGTTTTAATCAGTAAAGTTAAAAATACATTTAAATTGACAAGCATATCGATATTTCAGTTACTTGAAATACAGTACAAGATATATGCTTACCAGTACTTCCACTAGTGTAGGAAATCATATAAAGGTCTGTTGGTAACGGGTTCTTTTAAAAGAAAAAGGAATAACTTAAAATGTTTTTTAAAATGTAAAGATACATGTTTCCATTATCGATTGTTGCAAAACAACAATCTATGAACATTTCGATTACTAATATTTAATTACTACAGGATAAAAGGAACTGTTGTATTTAATATGCTGTCAATAGGTAATATATAAACATATATATTTATCTGGATACATGCGATTGCTTTTACAAATCTGCTGGTGCAGATGTGTAGGATAACTGATCTCATACCGTAATTCGAAGCATGTAAAGACCAGAGATGGATGTTCTACAGTGACTACCCAATCCCGAAAATTCCCATAGCAAAGGAACGTCTGTTTGTCCAAACATGATTTTCATCCCCTTAATATAAGCTGGGTTTGATGGTCTTTCGTGTTTATGAAACCTACAAACTGTACACGTTACATGCAAATATTGCACTTTTATGCACGAAAAAGGAAGATATATTCAGCTATACATGAAAGCATCAGGTCAAATTTCATCTCGAAATGCATTTAATTTGTTGCTATGATTATGATATCATCTAAGTAAACTGCAGCACCTGAGGTATTCTCTAACATGATGTCTATCATTAGGTGGAATACAGAGCGTGTGTCTTTCACTCTGAAAGGATCGGTTATATCGGAATGAACTTTGTGAGTATTATTGACTAGAAATTCTCTATATTCTACAGCTACTGGAATTTGTAGGTAAGTTTCTGACAGATCAAAGTTTGAGAAAATTTACCTCTACCTAGCTTGGAGAAAAGATCTTCCAACAAAGGTAAGTGATGCGCTGATGGACTTCTAAAACTTCTCTGAGCACAGTTCAGCAATAGGCTCACAAAAGGATGCTGCAATTGGATTTTTTACCATGACTATTGATGCAGCTCATTCTGAGAAATTTAATGGCTCAATAACACCTTTCTGGATATGTTCTTGCTCACTTTTTGGCAGGGCATGTCGGTCGACATATGTAATATGCAACACTAATCATAAGTGGAACGCGTGGTAGCAGAAGGTCGAATAGAAGAGAATGGGGATGTAAACACAGAGTAATTGTAATAGCAATGACGGGACGATGAAGTTTGAGACAATTGATGGAGGATTTGCAAATGAAGTATTTCATGTATGGTTTTCATATTTTACGAAAGAACTCCGTGATTTTGTATTAAACAATTACTTTTCCCTACCAGGGTTCTCGTTCACTACAATAGATTCTACGTTGCGTATGACTGATTGAAGAAATTCAGAGTTGATACCAGACTAGGGTTATTAATACATATTCTAGTAAGTTCATTTATATACTACAAAGAAATCTCGTTCAAATTCAAATACGTAAGAGTCAGGCTTAAGAAATCCAATCTTTATTTACGCCAATGGATTCGGTGAAAATCAGTTTCATAAATGACACTGAAAACAAAGGTTTATAAAAGGATTGAATTAATGCACTGCGAAGACTCACTTTTTTCGGCAAAAGTTTATTCAGCCCCAGTTTCTAAAAAAATTATAATGTGAAATTTTGTTTGTTGAAGTCACGTTGATGATTACAATCACAATAAATTTTCATAGTTGAAACACACTAATTTGTTAAATACGTATTACAAAGAATCTTAGTGTCTTATATAGAATATAAACTCCATATAAAACAATTATTAAAAATCCTCATATTAGTTTATTAAAATTCACAAATGCATATACATATTACTGCATATTACAGTAGCCCCCAAATGCCCCGGTACGGCTGAGGGTGGGGAAAGTTAACTCACCCTCTCCAAATGCTCCCTTATGGCCATGTGCATACAACCACTGTCAGGGAAGTCCTACTCACTGCCTTTTCGCGGCATTACTATTGTTAACGAAATTGAGAGGATGAAAAGAGTGTCCGGCGCTTTAACCGGATTGGTGGATATGGAGGATCCACCTAGGGATGTTGGAAAACACTGATTCCAAACTAATGGTGCACATGGGCTCAAGGATCCTAAGGGAACAAATGGTGTATGAACCAATTATTGGTCACCGGTTACCATGGGACTGTATCTCCTGACGTTGCACCACTGCCTTGTGGATCAGACCTTTAGGTCGAAGGCTCCGGGTGTGACCCACTAAGAAAACCACCTGCTTCGGTCTCGACACCCGAGTAGTATTACAGCCCACACACAAATTAAATGAGATTTGTGTGGCGCATATGTACCTGGTGCCCCCTTGTACCAATATTTATGTGTTTAAATAAATATTGAAAGAGTAAAGCCTGATGAAAATCCAACTGAGGACAGTATTGTTCGTTTATATGTGTTTGTTGTTTTAATAAATAATTAACACCCCTGGTATAAGCTTCCTAGACTGACTTTTTTATTGATTTGCGTAATTTGCACAAGTACTGGACTTATTAAGGTGACAGTTTATTAAACTTCAAATTAAACCATAAAAAGTACACTACAAGCTGGTCTATATTAGTGTGGAACTTAGAAAATCAGAAAGTGGGGATTTTATAACCCAATGGAATATATCCCTGTTTCATAACTAACTGTTCTGGCAAATTTCGTTCTTTCCCATATGTTTCCCACTATTTTTGATGGTTGAAAATTCACTGATTTTTTGTTGTTGTAGGTCTCCTCTCACCATATTAATATGAAGTGTGAACATTCGGAATGAAACACAATTGTGTCGTGTCCTATGTTAATGATACCAGCCGCAATAAACAATACCGTATGAGAGATCTATGAAGTTTGTTTAGATAGTATATAGTTTAGGTCAAAAATTGACTTAAGGTTGACAACCATTGAAGACCATGGAGTAATGAAAAGCTATTTCATCTCAGTACAAGACTCCTCAGAGGTGGGTGATCTAGACTTCTACTCAATACCCCGGAGCAGATACAGGAATTCCAGGCTACGTGGTGAGCATATTACTTTAGACAAAAGATTATTGAATATTACATTTCATATCACGGGTCGCAATAAAGACTGACATATAGTTTCACTCTGTCATGATGAGTCAAGAATACGGTGAGGTTTATAATTACATGTATGCACCCAAAAACTCCCGACCGTTGCACTGGTGTTGTCTAATAAGGCACGGAAAGCACTTGTAGGATGGGAATCTCATGGACTCAGTATCATCAAAGCATCCCTCAAAACAAAGAAAGGGATCATAATGAATGTTATCCAGTGCTGTGCATCCACCAATGATAGCAATGAGTATGGTGGCGTTTTATGAGAAGCTGCAGTCGATCGTGGGGAAGTGCCCAGGAAATAACCTGACCATCGTAATTGGAGACCTAAACGCCAAAGTTAGAATGCACAACACTGGGTATAAAGATATCATAGGACCACATGGAGTAACTGGGAGAGAAGAACGAGAATGATGAGAGGTTTGTAAATTTACGTGCCTTCGACAAAATGGTTATAGGTGGGAGGCCTATGCTTCTTCATGAGGGGTGACGGGCGTAAGTAATTAAGTAAAAATACATAATGGATGGAGTGTAGAAAGTCAGGCAAATGATAAGAGATGTATAGTTCAATGGAAGATATCACCACTTCGTAACTAACTAATCTGGAAAATTCTTTCCTTTCGCACGATTAAAAAATGTATTGGCAAGTAAGCACTAATTACCATTAATTCTTCAAACAAGTATATTGAAACTTTCGAATTATAACGAGATTTAACTTCTTCAAATTTAGAATCATTTGCAATAATGATTAAAATTTCAAGGGAAGATTCAAATTTGTCCATTAAATGAAGAGCTTCACGTCCTGAAGCACACAGCACACAGTTCATTTTCGCTAAAATTTAAGTAGAATAAGCATTGATTAAAAATTTATGATTGTTTATATCTTTCTTAGCTTGACCACAACATTTTCAATTGAAAATCTGTTACCGTAAGGTAATTTGAAAAGTATCATTTTGTTAAGGATAATGTAATACTAACATATTTACTTGAAATAATTTATCATATATTCGGTTTTTTATTTCTGGATGCTACCAGCAACAATGAAAACAGTCACAAAAATGTATGGAACCCAGTTAAAACAGATACCTTCATAAACACAACGGATAAATATCGAATTTCACTGAAATTCTATTAACTGTTGTACTAATCATGTGATACGTTTAATGTAAAACACAGTCACATGCAGACAAATTATTTAGTAAAATATACTATACTAAAGAAAATGTGAAAATAAGTGAAATGATATCAAAAACAAACTCACTTTGCGATAGAATATGTTGCAAAGCTTCATCACCGAGAGTTGGATACAAAGGTACTATGGTATAAGAATATGCTGCACATCCATGCTGCATAATAACCCACTGGATAGTAGAAGAAATAGTTGGGTTTAATGAGTTGTGCAACTAGTAATAATTATAATTGAATAAGTATAAAATAGAATAACGCAGATATATAGATTGTTGCGTAACAGTTGTTTTCTTCAACAAACATACTTGTTTATGAGATAGGTGGCGCCTGAGTAAGGTGAGGGGAGGTTTAGACCCTCAGCATTGACGTCTCATACCTTTAATTACTTATCAAACTGAACAGTGATGTGTGTGAATAATCTATTAGAGTATGCGAGTAACAAAAAAAGATGAAGGTGAACAGAAGCAAAAATGAGAAATAATTACTGAGATCATCTATGAGGTTTTCTCTAACCAAGAAGAAGATAGAGGTATTACAAACTTCTTTTGGATACCAAGACTATGGTTTTGGGTACGAATTCCTTACTAACTTCTATCACACCACACCAAAAATCGGAATATCATCGGTTAAAAAAAAGAGGTAGAAGGAGACAGGTTCCTGTACATTAACCTAAATATGATTTACCATTTAAGTTTATAAGCAGCAGTTGTCATAACTAACAAAATTGAAGAGTAGGACTTCGCAAATGATCTGGCTCTTCTATCGCACACGCAACAACAAATGCAGAAGAAGACCAGTGTAGCAGCAGTAGGTCTCAACATACATAAAGGGAAAAGCAAGATTCGCCGATAGAACACAACATGCACCAATCAAATCACAATTGACGGAGAAGCTTTGGAGGATGTAAAAACCTTCACGTATCTGGGCAGCATCATTGATGAAAACGGCGGATCTGGTGCAAATGTGAAGGCGCGGATCGACAAAGCAAGAGAAACATACCTATAATTGAAGAACATCTGGAACTCAAAACAACTGTCAGTCAGCACCAAAGTCAGGGTTTTCAATAAAAATGTCAAGACAGTTCTACTGTATGGGGCGGAAACTTGGAGAACTACGAAAGCCATCATCCAGAACATACAAGTGCGTCACAAGACAAGCCCTCACATGGAAACCTCAAGGCCAAAGGAAAAGAGGAAGACCAAAGAACACATTACGCCAAGAAATGGAGATAGACATGAGAAAAATGAACAAGGATTGGATGGAACTGGAAAAGAAGGCCCAAGGCACAGTGGGTAGGAGAATGCTGGTGACTGAGAGTAACAAGCGTAGGTAATGAAAAACGATGAAGAAACGTATGTGTAGGACAAGCATACTAGATATATTTATTTTTTAAGTAACCTAAAGGAATATAATTCATGACTTGTGATACAGAAGTAAGGTCTCACCACTCGGATATCTCACTTTCAACAACCACGGTCTGGGCATCAGGCAGTATCACAGGCCACACACAAATCAATTGACTTGTGTGGGGCATATGTATTCGGTCCCCTTTTACCAATGTTTATGTGTTCAAATAAATAAACGAATTACATACCATATCTCATTGGTAAAATCCCATTTGGTACAGACACTGAAAACACTTCAACGATTAATTAATTTACAAAGTAATGTGTATTTCAAAATTGAATAACTTTCAGACTTACCTCTGGTGAATTTGGTGCATAAATCCCGACAACATTTTCACAGTCATGTTTAAGTTTCACAATTTCTGAGAGCGCCGACCCGACAGCCCTTATTCGCTCATCTACCTGAAAAAATATACACTTCAGTTGGGACTATTTACTTCATCATAAGTTAGCCACGAGTATGGATCATTGAAAGACGGCCGTTTCCCCAGACACCGATTGGATCCTGTATTTGAAGGAGTTTCAAATAGAGCATTAAAAACTAATAAATCGATAAGTGACATCTACGAAGCTGTTTATTGTGATCACAAAAAGTGCAGTAAACATAATACATGATAACATGCTACAAAAAATTCACAAATTACAAATTAACTGCTGACCCAGTAAACCACATGAGTTAAAAGTTTTAATTCACGATAATACAAATAATCCCCATTTTGAGTGGCGACCATAAAATAAACAGTATTTCAAGTAATAAAGTACTGTTTAATCACCATAAAACAACATTCGGGATTTTATAGTTCAGTAACAAAAATTATATAACGTCCTTCCCTGCCTTCTTAGTGAAGAACATAAAAAACAGTCAGAAACCTCAATAGGAAAAAATTATAGGATTTCACTGCTCTAAATACAGAGTAAAATCTTAAAGAAGTTAAGCATTTTGACGTTGTAAATATATTAGAATAATAAATTTCAGTTTGTGAGTAAACCTTGTAGAAGCTTACACTGAAACTAGTCTAGAATAAAACAATGATTTATGCCTACAGTATAACGCTGCGGTGTTAAGCACTTATACTGCCTTGATACCGCTACAATGAATAGTATATCATGCCTATTAGTCATATATTTTGAACACATTCAGCTCCTTTGCATTGAGAATATACTTACTTACTTAGACCTGTTACCCCACATGGAGGAGCATAGGCCACCCACCAGATTTCTCCATCAAACTCTGTCCTGTGCAATCCTTTTCAGTTGCTATTCATGTTTCCCATGACAATCGTAACCAATGGTTGGAAACTCTTGGTGACATGGCTCAGAATCGATCACAATGGCGTCGGTGTATACACTCTCTGTTTTCCCTTAGACTAAGAGATTAAAATTGCTTCATATCTTTCTTTCTACGAACTAATTCTTCCTTCCTGTACTATATCCTTATTGCAATCTTTCTTTTATATATTACCACCTCTGAATTAACTACTTTTATGAATCCCGTGTCCATCTTGTTGTGTTAATGAGGTATGGCAACTTGGGCCGATACATATATGTGCCTGGTCCTACGTTGTAGCTGACTGACTGACTTTCCATGTCTGCTCCCAATTCTCGACGCAGTGTGTTCTCCAGTTTTCCACTTTTCCGCTTCCCTTCAGCATTCCAAGTTTGGTGATTACCTCAATGTGTGCCCTGTCCACTTCCAACGACTTTTCCTAATTTCTCCTTCAGTTGGAAGCAGTTTTTCCTCTCCCACAGAAAACTGTTGCTGACAGTATCTCGTCAGTGGATGTTAAGTATCTTGCGTAGACAACTGCTTATAAATACTTGTACCTTTTTGATGATGGTTGTGATAGTTTTCGAAGTTTCAGCCCCGTACAGTAGAACTGTCATGACGTTCGTATTGAAGATTGTGATTTTGATATTGGTTGACAGGTGTTTTGAGTTTCATATGTTCCTCAATTATAGAAGTACTGGCTTTGCTTTGCCAATCCGTGCTTTTACGTCTGCAACGAATCCTCCTCATTCATCGACGACGATGTCCGGGTATGTGAAAGTCTCCACCTCTTCCAGAGTTTCTCCATCAAGTGCAATTGGATTGTTGTTCTCTGTGTTTTATTTCAGGATAGCCCTTAAATGCCCTGGTACGGCCGAGAGTCGGGAGAGTCCGCTCACCCTCTCGAAATACTCTCACACGGTCACGCGTATACAGGCCTCTGCCAGGGAAGTCCTACTCACTGCCTTCTCGTGGCGGGGCTGTTGTTTACGAAGATGAGAGGACGAAAAGCGAATGTCTGGCGCTTTAACCGGATTCCAAATCAATGGTGCACATGGGCTCCAGTATCCTGCGGGAACAAATGGCGTATGAACCAATTGTTGGTCACCGGCTTCCATGGGACTGCATCTCCTTACGATGCTCCACTGCCTTGTGGATCAAACCTTCAAGTCTAAGGCTCGGGGTGTGGCCCTTAAGATAACCACCTGCTTTGGTCTGGGCACCCAGTCAGTATCATAGACCTCACACATATCGAATGAGATTTGTGTGGCGCATATGTATTTGGTGCCTCCTTGTACCAATATTTATGTGTTAAAATAATAAATAATAATAATATTTCAGGATCTGGCTTTTTCCCTTATGAATGGGGAGTCCTACTGCTGCAGAACCTTCTGCTACACTGATCGCTTTCACCTGCACTTGTTCGTGTGTATGGGGTATAAGGGCTAGGTCATCCTCAAAGTTCAAATCGTCTGTTGCATGCAGGCTGTCCATTGTATTCCGCGCCTCCCCTTGGATGCTGAGGTCTTCAAAATCCAGTTGACCACCAGAAGAAACAGAAAGGATGAGAGTAAGCAACTTTGTTTGACACCGTTCCTCACTTGGAATGCATCTGTCAGCTGTTCTCCATGGACCATTTCCCAGTGTAGTCCGTCGTATGGATCCCGGACGATGTTGACGATTTTCTCACCTACTCACTCCAGTGTCGAAGAAGATTCCCTAACTTTCTCCTATCCACGCTATCTAATGACTTCTCATAGTCAAGGAAGTTTCCATTCAATCGATCGTTCAGGGATGATTTTGTCTGTATACGACAGGTCTTTACGGAATCCGGTCTGTTGATCTCAAAGTTGGACGTTTATTGAATCGTTTATCCGGTTCAGTAACTCTCTGCTAAAAACTCCTGGTACCGATAGTAGTGTGATGCCTCTGCAGCTCTCACATTTGCTCAGACCTCCTTTCTTTGGTATATTGATGAGGTGCAGTTCTTTCCAGTCTGTTGGTGGCACTCGTTCTTTCTTCCGAATCTTCCTGAATAGAACGGGGAGCATCTTTGCAGTTACTTCTATGACTGACTTCAATGCTTTAGCTGGTACATTGTCAGGTACTGCTGCTTCCCTACTCTTGATTTCTCTGATAGCCATCCTGATTTATTCGATCGTTGGTGAAGTGATATATATAGGAAGGTCTGTTTGTGCTACTTTGATGTTCGATGGATTCAGAGGGGCTCGTCTATTCAAGAGTTTCTCAAAATGTTCCACCCATCTCTTCCTCTCCTCTTGAATTTCAGTGATTGTCTCGCTTTCTTTGTCACTGATCAGTCTCGTGCTAATTTCTTCATTGTATCGTAATTGTTTCAAATTTCCTCTTGCAGCTTTTGCCGCTGTCCTTGCTAGCTCTTCTACATATTTCTGCTTGTCAGCTCTAATAATCTTCACTTGCTTGTTTGATTCCGTGTATTTAGCTTGTGCTTTGACTTTTTCTGTTCTTGTTCGGTTGTTGATAATTGCTGTTTTCCTGTTCTTCCTCTCTTGAATCATGTCCAGGGTTTCCATAGAGATCCACTCCGTATGATGATGCTTCTTAAGGGCCAGAACCACCTGAGACGTTGAAGCTAGTGATTCTTTTATATTTTTCTATTTGTCCTCCATAGTAGTTTCTTCTTCTTTGAGATCTTCTAAAGCTTGGAACCTTTTGTTGAGATCTATCTTGAACTCGTGGAGTATTTTGAATATACAAAGCTATTAACCATATATCTCGTGCACAGTAAGTGCTAGATAATTGGAATTCCAAATCAAGTTGTCGTTTAACTTCATGATTTTTCGATCTTATATATGTAAATATATTTTCATCACTTAATACAACAGAAAATGTTTAAAGCTTTAATTTTATTTTGTTTAAGTTATCTAATAGCATGGGACACAACTTAGCACAGAATTTCGGAAGACGTTTCATTTTCCAACCTCTAGATATATTGGACCAAACAAATAAAGTGTAGGACCTTACAATAAATACACTACCATGAGTTAAGGCACCATTTGATAGCATGTATAAAAAACTCATCACAATACTAAAAACAATGATCGTTTTTCAAAACATATTCGCTCATATAAACCCATCAAGTTTCAACTAGCAGCAACAAATGGAACAGGGGAATTTTAGAAGACTTTGCATTCAAATCATTCACAAATTATTGGGAATGATGAAATTCACCTAAGCTATAAACTGATAGGAAATACAATAGCCACATGGGAAACAGTTACGATAAACTGTTGACTGTTTGTGAACCGATTGTAAAACGTCACTTCTTCTAGGATTAAGTGCTGGTGATGTTGTGTCGAAAGAAATGAAAAGCTCACAAGTAAACCACCTAGTTGAAATAAACGAGAACAACAAACACAATATCAAATAACAAGGTTCTACTTAGCAGTTGATTATTCAACTAGATCTATTTCGCAAATCAAAGTTTATCGTGAACAGACAACAATAAACAAATAGTTAGTGTGAATGGACGAACTTACTCGAATTATTTAAGCCATATTCAAAAAGATCTTTGACTGTTTGTACACGAGATTCGTCAGTGAACTTTTGAGAAATTGGAGATTTTCGTGCACCAGTCTAAAATTACCGAACAAATCAGTCAATAAATATGAGAAATAATTCTTGAAATCAATTAATAAGATATTAACAGAAAGAAAATTCTTCGGTCACAACCTGATATGTACCAAATTCTTACAAGTTTTTAAGAAATTGAGAGAATTGAAATCTTGTTGAATCAGTTATTTGTAAATGAAAAATTAATTGACTGAAGTTAAATTAACTCGTCTACCAGGTTCTTGGGTATGAACAACACTAAGTGCGAAGCCTAATGGAACTTCTTGGCTGCCCAAACCAAAACTGCAAATAATGGTGTATGAGGCTAACCACGTATCGGTATGTACATAATAGTATATCAAATTGAGAAATTTAAGCATTTTTAATGTATTTACCACATATGATGTGGCAAATGTAACGATAAGTAAAGAATGATAGTCAGTTTATACTGAGCTGACTAAGATTTATGCCCTAATAAAACAACTTCATATTTTTATCCAATGCTATACTTCACTTCCGAATTATCCACTCAGTGGTTTTATATCACGCGACCTACGATTTGTAGACATTTGCCGTCGAATGATTATAAGAACTGATATCTCATGAAAATTGTCTGAAGATTGTGAATTCATCACAAAACAAAAGAATGATGCAACAATATAACAAGGAACTCTAGAGCTAATAAACGTTACATTAAATAATACCTAGTCATTGTTGAGGAGATCCAAATACTCTAAATACCCTAGATTTTCTGTATGTAAATAAACTTTCGAAGTAAAGCGTTTCCTCCCATACTTTTTAATGACACTACCTACATTAGGATGACTATAATACCTTTCAAAAATACATCTAATTGAAGACACTCTGATCAAGTTGAGTTGAATAACATGATAAAAGGAATAGATTTAGAAGCTCAGGTAATTAAATGTCAGTCACCTTGCCACAGTATATGCATGTTAGGTTGTTGATAATGCTGAAATAACTATTAATCATGTACGGACACGATTTAAAACCAGTCTATGTATCAGACAACAACTCATACCTTCTAAAGACCACGCTTAATACTATTTCGTCTATCTTAATCCTTAATTACATTCTTTTTTCGATATGTTCACTCGTCGATTTGGGGTTTTCATTATTGTTGATAACTGGGATTTCGATTTTATTGATTGTAATGTGTTGTTATCAGATGTAGTAATTCAAAGCGGTACTGTATTATTTACATTAATCACTAAATAACTATTTAGTATAGAATATTTGAGTCCATTAAACACTACACTTCTAGAAAACGACGGACAAAACGGTTATTTGAGTGATTAACAACTCACTTTAGGATCGGATATTATTGACTGCTGATTTAAATGCGCACTAATAAACGATCTTGAACGATCTAATGGGAAATATTTTTCATAGGAATTTGGATAGGTTGACCGTTTATCTTTGAAAGCAGAAACAAACAGAACAGAAAATAACTAGGAGCATCTACAATTTGTAAATTATGGTTTATATAATAATCACGATACCTAGCGATGTGGCTATTCGTTAAGAGGCGATTATTCTGGTTTATTATTCACCAAGGAAACTGGACATAAATTTGACGAACATCTCATAAGATTTATGAACTTAATCCTTAGTCTGGGCTATTGTGTCACTATGCTGACATTAGAATTTTTAATTGATCGGTTAAGCTCCACAAATAACGATATGATTTGCAACTTAGAAGAAAAACTTCAGTAGTTTTCTATGGCTTGAGTGACTTCCCTATCACCTACCAAAGCAGCTGACACTTTATGACCCAAGTTAATATGTTGGGGTGCTTAATTAGCTGCTTCAACTTCGTGAAAGTGTAGCTCAGGCTCAAAGAATGACACCAATAGTTTTGTTTGTAAAACTGGGTAAGACTGTCGAGAAATTGTCGTCCAGTAAATCTTACCATCATAGTCAATAAATTACAAGAGAAAGTCATTTATCTTATCAACCACCAATTCGAGGGGATGATATGTTCGAAACAAAGCAACACGATTTAATAGATCATTTTTGTTTGACAATCCTCATAGTAAGAAAGAACTGAGCAGCAGTCAAAGACAATTTGTCAGTCGGCACAGAACCTATAGATCTCAGAAACATCGTTGACAGGATTTCCTAATTGAGACATGAGAAGGCAAAAAGCTGACGGATGAATGTGAATGTAAGGGATGAGATGAAAATGGGTGGATCATATTATTTATGATTCAAAGGAACAACAGAAAGCATTAGGGATCCTAGCAACAAAGAATGAACTACGAAATAAACATGAGTCGAGATACATAACTATACTGCCAAGATCGATTTGTGGAAATGCTAGATTACAAACTAATCTGAAATATACATTGACAAATAAAGTTCTTAGAGAATGTTACTAAGCAAAACAAGTTGTAAACTCAGTGGTGTCACAAAATTCAAGAATTAGCATGTTTTGAAAGCAACTTTTCGCTTCTCTACTACTTAACCGATCTAAGGAGCATCACTCTATATATCTATTCCTCGGTAAACGATATATACGGGAAGTAGACATAAATATATGGACGAGTGACAGAGAGAAACGTAGAACAAGACCTCCCAATTAAATAAGAATGGGGAAATAGAAGCAATTCGAGGAATATACAAGCGACAATGGCTAAGATTTGGTTAATTCAGGCGACAGAACAAATAAAAGTCATCTTTTATGCCTATAGGCGTATGTTGGGAAAATAATGAGACATGACAAAATGCAGTTCGTCAGTCGTAAGATCTGTGAGGTGACACCTTAGTGATCGTCGAATTACCCACTTCTCGCCTATACTTGACTTCATTACTTTATCCTTTAGACTTATATTATATATATATATATGTTGTGTGCCATGAAACGCAAACATTATAACACTTTGTCAATGTACGAAACTGAAAATAAGCAAAATTGTGCACAATACTACAAGCTAACTAGTTCTGAGTATTTCAAATGGAACAATCTTTGGAACATTTAGAGGAGTACTATATCTGCCTTGCCTGAAATCCTATATATTTACATGGAGAAACACAACATTTTTCATGTTAAAGAGCCAAACTTCCAAACCGGACCTACCAGGCATCGCACAGTATACACCAACTGCAGGCTGAGGAGACTAACTGAAAGCTGATGATAGTTAAATAACAAATTTGAGAGGTGAACTGCGTTTTGATTGGCTCAGTTGTTTGTGCGCCTTTTGTCCAATATTATCAATACCCAAGTGCTTTTGACGAGTAAGTGCAAACCTAACATTTTCCATGCCCTCGTTTCTTGGTGTTAAGGTGAGATTTCACTGACAAACGTTTAGAAATTCCACGACTTCTTTTCTCTTTTTTTCCTGATAGCATGCGTGAATTTTTCGGGACACGTGGAATGATGTGCAACGCAGAAGGATATGATATTAAAGAGCAAATGTTGTGAGCACTTACTCCATCACCAGGAATTATTCTCCTTAGGTAACAGAAGAGTAAGGGGTGATCTGAAGGCCACGTTCATGATTCTTTAGCGGTAAAAAGATCCCCAAAATAAATAGTTCTGTAAGTCTTAGACATTGGATGCTGACCACATTTGTTTTAATGGACTCACCTAGCTGAACGAGGTTCGGTCATGCATCCGCATCAGATCACGAGTGGGAACGCCGTGCTCAACATCCCCTGCAATCGCTAGCCAGCCTAGGTCAGTCTATCCTCGATACATTGATAGCCTATCAAATATATCTTCGAACCTCCTCGCTTCTGTATTTTGATTTCACTTGGTGGGTACGATTCGTAGTAGAATGGGTTACATGTTAAAGCGTTGTCGAAATCCAAAAACCCGTGGCATCTTCAATTCCTTGGGTATGTAGCGGATTGTTACGGGAGAACTAAGGACATTTGTAGATTAAAACCTTTATATTAAATATTCTTAATTTCATTGTTGTGGATGTATTTGGTTTACTCCACTTCTGTAATTGTTTGTTCACATAATCATTTTCGGACATTTTAATTTCTCTTTATCTTTGGTTTGGTATTTGACAGTTTTTGCTCCAGGAACCTACAAAATTGAAGGTTTGTTTCTGAAGTTGTTATAATTATTATTAGAACGATATTTGAGTCGACTATTTGTAAATTGTGAATAAACTTTGATACCTAATTTGGAGTTTGGTTCTATTGTTAATTTGGGTTCGCAAATTGTAAATAGATCAATATACCGTACTTCAATAACGGAAGCGAGCAAAAACTTGGACGTAACATAAAGTTCTTCAATTATTGGTTCTGTGTTAATACATTGGATTTGTCTGGACATTTTGGGTCCAATTTCCCGGTCCTATTGGTCGATTTCGTCTGGATTAATTCACATTTGTTCTGGTAACCGATTCTTTGAAACCCAGGCATGCGATGGAAACGCGAAGCAAAAGACTGAATGAAAATGACGAGATGGTATGTAAAATTTCTAAGGCTGTTTGTGGCATGTCTGATGTTAGTGATGATAAAAGTGATATTAGTATTAATAGTATGTCCTCTGATCAGCTTAGTACTTATAGATCCAAGCTAGATAGGGCGTTACTAAGGAAGGAGTAGTTAGAAAAGAGACTTGAGTTAGGAAGGCAGCTTAAGATTGTAGCATGGCGTCGAGTTGACATTAACTATGAACACCGCTTCCAAGAAACACGCGCCAAGTAAATCAGAAAGCGAAGGTTGAACGTAATTAAATAAATCCATAAAATCCCCAGGAAGTCAAATATCATAAGGCAGTTAATGGACCAAGTCGATATATATTTGCTGGCGATCTCGTGGTATCGAAAGGATACCGAGGTGGTGCCAGGATACAAGCTTGGTTACAGAACGTAACCGAATTCGCGGGCAAGGTTTAAACGTTAGGTCCTTTTGAAATGTACCCGCCCTTCCGTTTCAACGACCTTGAACGGCTTGACTAGGGGCGGTCATTCCGTATTTCAATTCCCGTGGGTTGGTTGGATTGCATGAGTATCAAGTTTTTTCATATATAAGTCATCTTATGCTACATAAAAAAGCACGAAATAAATACCAAAACCATTAATTTAGCGTTCTCTGTTTTGTAGTGTACACTTTGGCTCTGTTGTTGCTTTGTAATTTGATCTTTGATCCCAACAACTGTAGTAAAGCTCAACGAAATGTCAAGTCACAGGTAAATCACAAGTATTTGTAGTATTTTCTTGGGTTATTATTGTTGCAAGGAACAACTTTTTAATAATTAGTCATGTCTGTTTTTTAGTGCTTCATGCTCAAGTGACATTTCAGTCGACCTAACCGATGCCTTCCGAAGTATGATACTGAACAAGCGTTTCGTGTTGTGGGATGATTTTGAAAGCGCCTTAAAAGTTTCAAAAAGTATGGAATTATAATTTTATCGCTTCTCAGACTACTTATACTCGTTACATCCACACAGAAAGCAGATTGCTGAAGGATGTCGGGTTCAAATACCTGTTTGTATCGTTTAATTGTAAGTTTGGTCATAAACGGAAATCGGAAGGTTTGAAAGTGAGGCAAAAATCGTAAGATCTTTAACTAATATCTTACGTTTAAGGTCTAAATTCCGTAATTGTCAATCTAAATTCCGTGTAAGACTAGAGGAGCAAGGATATGTCATCAAATCCTACAACATGCTCCACAATCATCCATGTAGTAGTTCGTGGATGGTATGTGATCTGTAGAACTATGGTCTACTATGATATTAGTGCTGCTCTAATAATAGACCTAATCCTAAAATTGTAGATTTGTCATGATATAACTGCCTAATCTATAAGATCTTACGTGGAAGTCACACCATCGACTACGCCAACTCACTGTATCGTATCAATTACCAATACATGATGTAGAACAACGTTAGGCTAGAGAAGGAACAATATATTTAATACGAATAAAAGATATAAGTAACATTCAGATGGACCACGCCTGCATGGCCGAGCCATGCCATCGATTAAACTCAGTCCATTCAATTCATTGTTCGCGCCTTCTTTATTGTTAGGTATTTCTCCGCGTTAAATATTGAATATCTATTTTCTGAGTAGTCTCGTGTTCACAGCTTTGTGGACTGTGTGGCTATTGTCCAATGCCACTACACTACTCTCACACCAGAATCAACGTGATGTTGGTTCGATACCAAATTGGATGGGATCGTCGCGCGCCGGAGGTTACCAAGGATAATAAGAATCCTCCGGGTATTGGTAAGCTGAAAGATAAATCAAAAAGAAAGCGGCAGCATCTGGTCGTGAAATACCTGTAATAATTTTAAAAAATCTGCCTTCATGCTTAACACGCTTAAAATGAAAATGTGGGTGAAGATTATTTGAGCTATAAAAAATGGGATTACAATAATAATAATAATAATAAAACGATGCGTGTGAATAGCCGCTGGTTAATAACTTAACGTATAGGTAGTAAGTATTTTGTGTTTAGAAATATTAAAGTAATGAATATTGTAGAAATGTTAATATTGGTATTAGTTTTGGTTTAAATTATGAAATCAAATAACGATTATGCCGGTAGGTTGTCCATATGAGTTGATTTCCAATTGCATCTGTATTAGTAGGCTAACTGAAGGAACAAAAGTATAACGTGGAAAAGAATTCCAACTAGTGTTCCAGTTAGTTTGATACGGTTTATTTAGTTACGGGGAGATTTTCTCAACCTCATTTTTATTTGACCGTGATAGAACTTAGTAATACTACTAATACACATGAATGGTGATCAAAACAAAATTTAAATACGTTAGTGATAATTGTACGAATTTCGGACAGATAGCTAAGAACAAATCGTTAAACATGAGTGTATTCGTAAGAGACATGCTCTAGACTCAATGTTCTGAGTTGCCATAGACTATTTATACATATTTATACCTGACGGCTGATGATGCATACAAGTTAGTTGCAAGTATGCAGTTTATCATAAGGCGGAATACGATTTAATTGAGATATAGTGGTTATAAGTTATTGAAATCAGTTAGGCCTGTGTCATATTACTAGGTGATGTGGTGCTGCAAGATGTATTTGGCTAAATAAGTTTTTACAAGATGATTAATAGTGAGTGATGCTCATGTGATTATCAGGGAGAACATAAGTTGTAACCAAGGGGAGTACACTCCCAACTCATGTCTATGATAATGGCTTGAACCTTAGTCAGTGTTGGGGTAAATTCGACATTGATGTTTTCAGTTTGCAGGAGATTTGCTCGACTGCTTATACTGATTATTTGCATGCATGATTGTGTCGCTAAACCATCAATTAGACTGACAAGGTTTTGAGATATTTACTGAATGAGCAACTGATAGAGAAACATACTGTAATCATCTGTAGTGAATGAAGATAAAAGAAAAACAACACTAGTGATAATTATAAGTCAATTTGCTGACCGATTTTGTTAATAGTTTCATTAATTTTATCAATCATATTACGTGATTGTCAAGTCATGACAATGCTTTATGACGATATCCTGAAACTACTATGTTTAACTAGTTATAGTGTTGATTGAGGATTAGTCAGTGGAAAAATAGGTATTGTTGCTTTAGGTGATTCGAAATTATCAGAAATTTGTAACGTTAAAGAATCCGAGACGCCTAATTTAATTATAAATTTTATTTCAGAAAGATTCGTTTAGTGTTAATTCTAGTAGGCTACGGAGTTTTGATTTTAAACGTTTGTTTAGCCAACAGCTACCTAGGGATTTAGTTATTTTACTAGTGTAGTTGATAGTACCTAAATTTTTAATCTTATTATCTAAACTATGTTCGCATTTTAGGCTGCTAATATGATAAACAATCCATAAACCCAAATACGATTAGCAACAACGACTATGATGGGTTTATTGATAAATGTTAAAGGCGATCCAGATGATTTCTAAATTTAGAAGACATGGAGATATAGTGTAACGTATGTATGGGCCAGGTTAACATGCAGGTTGTTGACGTATATGACAATTTGAAAATAATGAACATGATGAGAAAGATAATTTTAAAGTTAAGACTGCTTATGAAACTTCAGGCACGAATATTATGAATTATAAATTTTCCAAAAGTTAGTGCATTTAGCCTAGGGACACTTACAAATATGTGGCAGAAGTAACTGGAAAATATATACATGTTAAGTACAAAAAATCATTAAGTAAAATAGTTGAACTCGCCTGGATTATTTTTGAAAATTAGATTATTCAGTGGACGACAATATATAACGACATTCGTGAGGAGTAGTAATAATCCAAAAGTATCCAGAATAAAATATGCAGTATAGCAATTAATTCCGGGGTGCTTGATGCTGTTGACGTTTTTGCCACTCGCTCGGATCAGAACAATTGAATGAATCCAGATACTTGTGTGGTCGCCATTGAACGAGTTATCTAAAATGACCTTATGATTGCAGAAAACCTATAGCTGAAACTCACCGTATGTTTTTGGAGAATTGTCATCCTTGTTGTTTGGCAATGGAACTCGAGAATATGAAATTAGGCAGGCAGTGGTCGGAAGAAAAGATATTACAGGATAGTGCATAGTTTAAAACAGGATGAGATGTTAAGTGAAGGAGCACCAAGAATTAGATCCAGATAACTACTTAGTCCTTGCTTACGTTGTTAGCCAATGTATATTTACGTTATTTGCATGTCGTATTTGCTAGAGCTTGATGTTTAAACAAGACTATGTCGCTGAAGCATGTAAATGCTATTAAAGCTTGTTAACGAACCATCAAAGCTAATTAGTTAATTTAGACGACCAGTTTTTACTATCGATTGACCTAGTATGTTATGAGAAGTAATCAATATAACATTACGATAACGCATGTGAGCATTAATCAGAGGACTATTAGAATACTGGGTTAACATATATATAAAATCGATCGAGAAAGTTTAAGTGGAAATAAGGATTAACAATATATTGTTAATCATATTATAATAGGTTGCGTTTCTTTAGTTGGGCTCACCAATGTAGAACTATGGTCTACTATGATATTAGTACTGCTCTAATAATAGACCAAATCCTAAAATTGTAGATTTGTCATGATATAACTGCCTAATCTATAAGATCTTACATGGAAGTCACATCATCGACTACACCAACTCACTGTATCGTATCAATTACCAATACATGATGTAGAACAAGGTTGGGCTAGAGAAGGAACAATATATTTAATATGAATAGAAGATATAAAGTAACATTCAGATGAACCACGCCTGCATGGCCGAGCCATGCCATTCGATCAATTCCAGTCCATTCAATTCCTTCTTCGCGCCCTTGTAGTGACTCACATTTATCACGAGAACACGACTGGTTTAATAAAAACAATTATTATTATAACCAACTGTACCAGTGTTTGTTTTAATGTGCTTTTGTTTAACTGTGCTAATTATAGCCATTTTGTGCTTCCATTACCTTCCATCATTGTTCCGCGGTTTTTGGTACTGTTCGCACGTACTCCTGTCTTCTGCTTCCACTTGTACCACTTCTTGGCACGATCTCGGTATTCGTTCAATACCACGAGATCGCCAACGAAATAAATCTGGTTACCTTCAACCTCGCCTTCTGATTTGTCTGGCACGTGTTTCTTGGTAGCGGTGTTCACAGTTAATCTCAACTCGACGCCACGCTACATTGGTGATCCCAAAGTTTGGAACACGCCTCAACCTCGGGTCAAATCTTCCAAAGAAGTCAATTTGGTGAGTCTATTATTTATCTATCCACGTCTGTCGTATATTTTCATATTAATTTTTAATATATAATATACACGACATGACGGATAACGATAAGAATACTATTAATGTTATAGACTCAGACCTACAGGCCATTCATTTTCGACCTGTATCATTTATCCCCCACGACCCTGAGGTCTGGTTTGCTGCTTTAGAGTCTCAGTTCGAGACTCGTCGCATCACGAGCCAAAGGCAAAAATACGCCTACGCTCTCGAGTCATTACCCGGGGACCATTTAGTAGCTGTTCGTGAGGTTGTCCTCAATTCTAACGTGCCTAATGTTTATGACCGCCTCAAGGAGGCAATTCTCCGACATTTCCTCCCATCGAGGGAGGAACGATTGAGGACCCTGTTAGCACGTCACCCCCTGGGTGACGCTAAACCAAGCCATCACCTCACGCGCCTGCAATCTCTTGCAGGACCAACAGCATCAGACTCGGAGATAGTCAAGGAATTATGGCTCGAGTCACTACCAGCCCATATCCAACCTACTGTGACGGCACTGCTCGAGGACTCACCGCTTAACCAGGTAGCTCTCATAGCAGACAAAATTTTGGCGAGGACTAGTAATAGAGACACCTATGTAGTCGCTTCGACGGCACGTCCTAATGTAGACATGGACGCCGGTCATTCCACAGCTCATGGTGACAGGGCCGGGTGTATTCACACACGTCTTAGTTTTCGAGATCGCTGTAACGTACCCCAACCCTACGTCCCCCGAGCTCGCTCAAGTTCTCGCAAACCCGTCACCACTCGCCCAAAAAGGGCATCTTCCAGGCCACGCCGAAAGGCGGCTACGGAAGCGAGTGACAGTTGGTGCTGGTTCCATAGGTCCTTCGGGTCTGGCGCCCGCCGTTGTCGAGCACCATGCTCATACAAGGCGGGAAACGCCAGCGCCGGCGAGTAAAAGCGGCCGTACTCGCCGGCCCTTTACCCCAGGTTGGTCGCCTATTCTACGTGCACGATTACCGCACGAACGCTAGGTTCCTAGTAGACACTGGGGCCCAAGTTTCTGTCGTACCACGAGGTAGCAGCAAGTCACAAGCCACAGTGCTTCGACTACGCGCTGCGAATGGCTCAGTCATTCCTACCTACGGTACACGACAACTCGCGGTCAACCTGGGCAACCGACGACGGTATCTGTGGACGTTCATCATTGCTGATGTTCCCACAGCCATACTAGGTATCGATTTTCTACAGCACTATGAATTGCTTGTCGATTCACGTAGGCTGCAGCTAATCGATACTTCGTCGAACAGCAAATTCATGGGCTGTAAAGCCCACATGAACGCGTACCGAATCCTGGGCACTTTTTATTCGCGTGACGATAAATTCCACGCTTTATTCGAGAAATTCCCCGTAATCACTAAACCACTCGAGGAGCTTCCATCGGTGACCAATCGTGTGGTACACCACATAGTCACCCGCGGACCGCCAGTCACGGCACGACCTCGCCGACTGGCACCGGACAAATTAGCTTTTGCTAAGCGTGAGTTTGACAATTTACTAGCTACTGGTATTATTCGTCCTTCTCACAGTCCATGGGCCTCTCCTCTACACATGGTGCGCAAAAAAGATGGGGTTAGTTGGAGACCATGCGGCGACTACCGAGCTCTAAACGTAGTTACGCGCTTTGATAGCTACCCCATCCCCCACATACACGACATCACGGCATCGCTCAAGGGCACGACTATCTTTTCTAAGATCGATCTGGTACGAGCATATCATCAGATCCCGGTCGCTCTTGAAGACATCGAAAAGACTGCTATCACGACTCCTTTCGGTTTGTTTGAGTTCCTACGAATGCCATTTGGATTACGGAATGCTGCTCAAACTTTTCAAAGGTTTATCGATAGCATTGTACGAGACCTCGATTTTGTTCACGTCTATATTGATGACCTGCTAATCGCATCATCAAACGTAGATGAACATTATCAACATCTTACGCTATTATTCCAACGCCTTTCGGATAATGGAATAGTAGTTAACCCAGACAAATGCGAGTTAGGTAAACGAGAAATCATATTTCTGGGTCATGTTATCAAGCAAGAGGGTATTCTACCTTGTGAGGACAAAGTGCAAGCAATAAAGGAGTACAACGTGCCGTCCTCACTCAAGGAACTGAAGGCTTTTCTCGGTTTGGTTAACTTCTACCGTCGTTTCATCCCACACGCGGCAGAACGGTTACGACCACTAACCGACTTACTACGCGGCAACCCACGCAGATTGGAAATGAACGATTCTGCACGTACTGCATTCACTGAAATCAAAACGGCTCTTGCGCAAGCCACTCTTCTCGCCCATCCCGATCCATCAGCCACGCTTAGTATAGCGGTTGATGCATCCGATGTTGCTATAGGAGCAGTCATGCAACAAAACATCTCCGGTAGTTGGCAACCTCTCGAGTTTTTCTCACGACGCCTTACTACCACGGAGACGAGATATAGCGCTTTTGGTCGCGAGCTGCTAGCAGCCTACTGCGCCATCAAACATTTTCGGCACGCAGTAGAAGGACGTCGATTCATTTTATTCACCGACCATAAGCCCTTAACGTATGCTTTGCATACCAAGTCTGACCGCTACTCACCACGAGAGTGCAGACATTTGGACTATATCTCCCAGTTCACGACAGACCTTCGTCACATCCAAGGCAAGTCGAACTGTGTTGCCGATGCTCTATCACGAATCCAAATGAATGCAGTTACCCTGCCGGTGCTCGATCTTCCTGCTATGGCCGCTGCCCAAGCAAACGATCCCAGCTGTACAAAGCACCACACTCTACGTCTCTTCAGTATCAGGAAGTACCTCTAGCCACGACTTCTGGCACCATTCTATGTGATACGTCTACCGGTCTTCCTCGACCCATCGTACCCTCTGCTTATCGCCGTCTCGTTTTCGATGCCCTGCATGGATTATCTCACCCAGGTATCGCAGCTACATTACGCCTCATCGCTGCACGATACGTCTGGCCGTCCATGAATAAAGATGTTCGTATGTGGGCTAAGCAATGCTTACAATGTCAACGATCAAAAGTGCACAGGCACGTAGCCGCCCCCCTCGGTACATTCGCTACGCCTGATGCTCGCTTCGATCACGTTCACTTAGACATTGTAGGACCACTGCCACCATCGCACGGGTATGATCACATACTCACGTGCATCGACCGCTTCACCAGATGGCCCGAAGCTATACCCATCACGTCTATCACGGCGGAGACAGTTGCTCACCGCTTCGTAGAACGATGGATAGCTCTATATGGTTGTCCCTCGACTGTCACGACTGACCGAGGACAACAATTTGAGTCCGCACTATTCTCCTCACTTACTCGGCTGCTTGGTACGGAACGAATACGCACTACCGCCTACCATCCAGCTTCAAACGGTTTAGTTGAAAGGTTTCATCGGCAACTTAAAAGTGCTCTTCGAGCACACGAAAACGACGACTGGTACGAAACCTTACCGCTCGTTCTTTTAGGTATCAGAACGAGCTTAAAGGCAGATATCCAATGTTCCGCCGCTGAACTTGTATACGGCACGACATTGCGTCTGCCCGGGGAATTCTTCACACCACGGAGCAGACCTAATTTCGCTAAATCAGACTACGTCCAACGACTGTCTGCATTTATGCGAACGCTGCCTCCGGTGTCAACTCGAATACAACATCGACAGGTCGCTCTCCCTCGAGAGTTATCTACCTGTTCACATGTTTTCATACGAGTAGATTCGGTACGCAAACCTTTGCAACAACCTTACGAAGGCCCTTTTCGCGTGATCGCTCGTCACGAAAAGACCTTCAAGGTTGATCGACACGGCCGCGTCGAGATCGTCAGCATTGATCGTCTCAAACCAGCACACGTCGATGACAGTGCCCTATCTGATAACCTGAGATTCAATGCTAGACCAAGCAAACCTACTAGCGGGATCCTCAAACCATCTTCAGGTCCCACGCTAGATGCACCTGAGACCTCACTCTCACGTCCCAGTCAACAGCACGCGTCATCTGCACCGTCTACGGACGAGACGACAGTCTCACGTCCAGATCAGCAGACCACGCCGCCCTTGACTTCGGATGAGATTGCAGGCTCACGCGACGCGAACGAGACTGCCGTCTCACGTTCCGGTCGCCGAGTACGTTTACCCGTACGCTTCCTCGACTAGTCGCACAATCAACAACCGATACGGTGTAGGGTTATTCCTATACTACACGCATGCTACACTCTTCTCTTTTTTGATTTTCTTTTTGTTTCCTGAGCCCACGCCTTCGACCATCTCCGTTTGGTTCCGTCGACTTCAGTCAACTTTGGCGAAAGCTGGCCTGATCACCCACGCTCTTGTCAACGTACTCAGTCGATATATTGGTTTCGAATGCTTGGCATACGCTTGGTCTCGAACTTGGTCGTTATGGTCGCTTCTGGTTCATCGGCTCAACGTGGTTTCGTCCTACGTCTGCAGCGTTTCTGGTGCGCACCCCTACGAACGCCATCTTCAGATTCTGGATACAAACCACTCTGGTGTAGCATGCCAACTCAAACAATAAATACAACACATCGCTCCTGGTACCGTTCTCCGAAAACGACCTACGTTGGCAACTCGACGATCAACGATCGCTTTCCTGTTCGCCAATTCTTCCGTCCTACAATCGCTCGTCAGCCGATCAGTCCCACGATTCAAACCGCTATTTATCGAAAGTGTAAACCCTTTCTAGCGGGGGGCTCCTGTAGTGACTCACATTTATCACGAGAACACGACTGGTTTAATAAAAACAATTATTATTATAACCAACTGTACCAGTGTTTGTTTTAATGTGCTTTTGTTTAACTGTGCTAATTATAGCCATTTTGTGCTTCCATTACCTTCCATCATTGTTCCGCGGTTTTTGGTACTGTTCGCACGTACTCCTGTCTTCTGCTTCCACTTGTACCACTTCTTGGCACGATCTCGGTATTCGTTCAATACCACGAGATCGCCAACGAAATAAATCTGGTTACCTTCAACCTCGCCTTCTGATTTGTCTGGCACGTGTTTCTTGGTAGCGGTGTTCACAGTTAATCTCAACTCGACGCCACGCTACACCTTCTCCATTGTTAGGTATTTCTCCGCGTTAAATATTGAATATCTATTTCCTGAGTAGTCTCGTGTTCACAACTTTGTGGATTGTGTGGCTATTGTCCAATGCCACTACAGATCCATGGACAAAGAGATTATCGTCAGAAGAAAAAGAGAACTTGAAGCCCGTAATACTTCACTGTGAGTCAGCAGATGAAGTTATCGAAAGCATTAAGGAGAGAATTGGTAAGCAAGTAACTGCTGCCGATGTCAAAGGTATGAAAACTACACTCTCCACTGGTAAGTGTATATAAATATATTTCAGGTTGTTTTACTCGGAACCAGGTAATGGATATGCTTAGACAGATAGGCGAAGTGAAGGAACATTTAGAAAATGGATATGCCACTAGAATATGTTTCAGTAGTTATAACCAAATACAACTGTACAGAAAATATCCAGAAGTTGTGTGTATTGATTCTACGTATAATACTAATAATAAAAAGTGAATATGTTTATCGTTGTATTTTACTATGTAGATATTCCCTATTCCAGTTAGTGGTGACGGATAATTGCGGTCGAGGTCGAACTGTAATGTTTGCGTGGACTCGAAGGGAAAAGCGTGCTGATGTGATATGGATTTTAGATCAATTCAAAGAGATAATGGGTGACACAATGTTGACTGAAACATATGTGATGGATTGCGCACGATGTGAAAGTGCGGCTGTCTGTATTACTCGACAATATGCATCATAACCTTGTTCACATTTTCGTCTGCGATTGTGCATTTCGTTTACAGAAAATTATTCGTCAACCCTATAACAGACAGATCATATATCAGTATTAAGTACGACATGGTTTTGTCACCATGCTCAGAAGAGACACCCATCGTTTTACTTATGAAGATTTTGTGCCTATTTAATGTGGTGTTATACACTGTTCCTGTATACGTTCAGAAAGCCGGTAAAAAAGACTATCAACGTCAATTGTTACTCACATAATTTTTTATTGATACGTTACACAATAATATGTCACTTCAGTGCAAAACAATACCACCTATAGTCCAAATAACCTTTTATGGCTAAATACAAACAATTTATATAATATTCATAGTTAGTTTAACGCTTCTTTCTGATTACATTTTATAAACGACTACGAACATCTATGTTTGCCATCACCATAATCAAGGAGGTGAACCATATATAATGCTTTTTACGGCTTATTTTCATGAAAACTCAATCCGTAATCTATTTTTGACTAGAAAATGGTGATTTGACTTGTTTGACTTTGTATTGTTAAAAACAACCATATTAAGACAACTGCATATTTACTTAGGTGGTGAGCACGAAATACGTCAAACTGCTTATAAATTGAAATTAAAACTATCTTCCAATCACAAAGATTCCGAGAAGTCACGTATGATGGGAAAAAGGCTGTTAATTGCTGATAAATAACGACACATAAAATCCACGACAATATGTTACATGTGCGCGAAAACCCGTAAACTAACACGCATAGTGTGCCGAATTCGCGCAAAGTCACAATCAAAGTATGTGAATAATAATGGAAGCATAATATAGCTGCCATTAGCACAGTTAAACAAAAGCACATTAAAACAGTCACTGGTACAATTGACTATAATAATAATAACAATAATTGTTTCCATTAAACCCATCGTGTTCTCGTGATAAAAGTGAGTCACTACAAGATGTTAGATCTTCATGAAGAGATTGATATGGCTGAATTTCAATGTAAGATCATGGAGGACGATAACCAACTGCCTGTAGACAAGTGTGAGAAAATTGCTCAGGTGGAAAGTCATTTGGATTGTGATACCAGCTGTAATAATCATTCAAGGGAAATATTTAACATATCAAATGGCGATTGTGTTCATGAGTTGAAGGATACATTACTTACTATGGTTAATAATATGGTTTTACCTAAGATTGATATGATGCATTCTGATGGACAACCGGGTCAGTACCTTCGTTTTATTAGTCAGTTCACCGGCATTATTGAGAGTAAACTGTCCGATAAAGGGCCAAATGTTGTCGTATTTGTTATACTAGTGTAAAGGAAAGGCCAGGGCGGCTATTGAGGCTTGTATTTATTTGCCAAGTCATTTAGGTTATGATAGAGCTAAACAAATTTTGTATGATCTGTTTGTTAAGGAACACCTTGTCGCTCTCGAACTGATTGCTGGGTTACGTAACTACAAATCTGTTAAAGGATCAGCCGAAAGGTTAACTGAATTCTCAGTTAAGCTACGTGATGATGTCACAGGTATTCAGTGTTTGACAACGCTTCTACCAGTAACACCTTCTAATGTATTTCGTTCCCACCCAGAGAAATCAAAAGACAGAGTCGAGGAGATCGGAAGAGTATATTTGGCGATGACCAATATACCGGGATTCTCTGATCTAATCTGGCTAGCGATTGTGGTTGATGTTGAGCACGGCGTTACCACACGTGATCTGGTGCGGATGCCTGACCGAGCGCCTTCAGCTAGATGAGTCCACTAAAACATATGGTCAGCATCCAATGTCGAAAACTTACAGAGCTATTTATTTTGGGGATTTATTTACCGCTACAGATCACTCCCCCCTAGTGGGGCAGTGACGACCCTAAGACGTGGCCAGCCAGAAGTTTAAACCCAACGAGTTTGTCGTTGGTAAACACTCTTCTGATAGCTTACTAAATTTAGCAGCGTCTGGTCGTCTTTCCTTACTATATGGGACGGAGGTACAACATAGTAAAAAAAGAAAATGTACAATGAAAATTTCGGATCCTCATAAACGTCATCGTTCTTTTCCAGCCGTCCTGGAAAAGAAAAAAGAAAATGTAAGTGCATGTCGAAAATACACTCGTATGTGCGTAAAAACACAAGGTCGGCGGAAAAAAAATGGAAAATAAACTCATGAGCACGTAATAGCGTTAAAAAATTGTTTTTTTGTTTTTGTTTTTTTTAATAGAAATAAAAATATATAAGCATATTAAAATTGTTTTTTTTAAAAAAAAATAATATAAAATGTCGAGAAGTGCCTTACGTGCAATAGTCGTTTAAATGTTCTGGAAATCTCACCCTTCTTCCAGAACGCGTCGTTTTAAGTTTATTTTCGGATACTGTCGAAGTATCTTCGTGTGTGTTGGTTGTCGGATGAGGTATTATTAGTGTCTGAGTCGTGTCGTTCGATTGTACCGAAGGAAAATCGACGTGGATAGGATTTCCTTCTAAATACGCTGCTTTTAAGCGATCGATGCTGATGCTATCGTTGGTTCCGTTCTTATCGACTATATAGTACTTAGATTCACGTTGAAGAACTTTGAAGGGTCCTTCGTATGCTGATTCGAATGGTCGTCGATGCGAGTCTCGACGAATGAAAACGTGTGTACTATATCAGGTTGAACGAAAACATCAGTTGATTGAGGTCGAGTGGAAGCAGGTTTAACTGAACGCATTGCGTTTGTAAGCCTGTTCGTGTAGGAGGTTAGATCCATGTTCATCGAAGAGCACGAAGGATCCACGAATTCTCCTGGAAGTCGAAGTGTCGTTCCATAAACGAGTTGAGCCGCAGTGTATCCAATGTCAGCTTTCACTGCATTGCGGATACCTAGTAAGACGAGTGGAAGAGCGTCGGTCCATTGTGAAACGTTTGCAGCTGATAGCGAAGCTTTCAGTTGTCGGTGAAAACGTTCTACCAACCCGTTTGCTTGGGGATGGTAGGCGGTCGTTCGGAAGCGAGTGATTCCTAAAAGTGTGGTCAGACGACGGAAAAGATCAGATTCAAACTGACGTCCGCGGTCTGTAGTGATGGTTGAAGGGCAACCGAAGTTTGCTACCCATCGTTCGACGAATGTGCGGGCCACTGTTTCAGCAGTGCTGTCCTTGATAGGTACTGCTTCTGGCCATCGAGTGAAACGGTCTACGCAGGTTAAGAGATAAGAGTATCCATTTGAATCTGGTAAAGGTCCTACCAAATCCAGATGAACATGGTCGAAACGAGCATCGGGAGTTTTAAACGAGCCTAAGGGACATTTATTGTGTCTGATAACCTTAGATTTTTGGCAGCTTACACAGGAGCGTGCCCACTCCCTCACGTCTTTATTCATGCCAGGCCAGCAAAATCGTTCTGCTATAAGCTTGATGGTTGCACGAACACCTGGATGAGAAAGTTTGTGCAATGTGTTGAAGACATTGCGTCGATAATGTTTCGGCACGATTGGGCGATCCCTACCTGTAGATGTGTCACAAAGTAAGGTTTCCTTACCTGTTCCCATCTGTTTGATGCGTAGTTTAAGTGTTGTGGACGATAACTCGTGCTGAAGATCACTGTCTTCTTTTTGAAGCTCGGCGAGTTTAAGAAGGTCGATTCCTTGGAAACTGTTCAAGGAAGTTATGCGAGATAAAGCGTCTGCAACTACATTGTTTGCTCCAGAGATGTGTTGAATATCTGAAGTAAACTGCGAAATGTAGTCCAGTTGTCGAGACTCACGGGGAGAGTACTTGTCAGAAGGAGAGCTTAACGAGAAAGTGAGCGGTTTATGGTCCGTGAAAAGAGTGAATTCACGGCCTTCGATATAGTGTTGGAAATGCCGTACAGCACAATACATAGCTAGGAGTTCCCTACCGAATGTGCTGTACCTCGATTCGGTGTCTAGCAACCTTCTAGAGAAAAATGCCAAGGGTTGCCAGGAGTTGTTAACCCATTGTTGTAAGACTCCTCCGATTGCTGAGTCGGATGCGTCTACTGCGATGCTAATGGGTGCTCGGGTGTCCTGATGTGCGAGCATTGTTGCTTTAGCAATCAGTTCCTTAACTGTGGAGAATGCTTTTCGTGCGGTGTCGTCCAAATTAATGGATTTCGCATTTCCACGAAGTTGGTCGGTCAGAGGTTTCATAAGTGATGCGCATTGGGTATGAAACGTCTATAGAAACTTACCAGGCCGTTGAACGTGCGTAATTGCTTGACGGTGGTCGGTTCTGGGTAATCCAGAATGGCCGCCACTTTGGTTCTAAGGGGTCGGATACCTTGAGCATCGATAGTGTGTCCCAGAAAGTCTAACGAGTCGGTTCCAAATTGGCATTTCTGAACGTTTACAGTTATGCCATGTTTTTGTAATCGTTCGAAAACAAGGTCCAGATGCTTGAGATGTGTTTCTCTGTCCGGACTTGCGATTAGACAGTCGTCAACATACGCGTGTACGAAGTTGAGACCTCGAAAAACGTTGTAACGACCGAACAGCCAATATTCGGTTGGAACAACGGACTGACGAACCCAAAATTTATTCGATTAGACCAGACCAAGTTCCTCTGTATAGCCCACAACGCGTCTTTGAGATACTCGTATTATATTATATCAAAACACAAACTCTGTGCTCAATATAAACGGTTCTAATTAAGAAAACAGAACAAATTACATCAAAAATACAAAATACCTCAAACGGTACAGCCTGTGCTATACAGTCAGAAGTTTCTCTAACGCAAAGTAGCGCGCTAAACAATGAAAGAGACAGTTAATACTAAAGGGTTTGATACCTGAGAATCAATACAAATATTCCCAATCAGATGGGATCAAATATCTATCTGCAGGGATTGCAGCAATTCTCCCAAGCAGACAGTCAGAAGGTTAACAGTCACAAACTGAACCACGCCGTGACCTTGAGCTTAGTCAAACACAACCTTACTGTCAATGGTCCGGCAACATGCAATAGAAAATTAGGTAACAAAAATAAGTCTTTAATCAAAATCACATAATAAAGGCTCAAACGGGGAAGACTGAAGAACAAAAGACATGGTTAAACGAGATCGAAACAAAGGTTGGAATACACAAAAGGGAGAAGGAACAAATAAATGAAAATACTGTTCAACAAAGAAGCTGCAGAGGGATTTTCACTGTTCTCTTTCCGTTACACCGGCCACCAAAATCCCTCCAGCTTCGCAAAGACACCTTAGAATACATTTCCGTCATGGCTCTCCTTACTAACTGCTCTATATCAATGGGAGGCACAGGACTTACAACAGTACGCCTGTACATCCATAAACCTAAGCTACAATCTACAATTACTCGGCTCCCTCTAGAAGGCAGAGCTTTCGCACATCTCTTCTTACTACACCTTCTCTCATTCGCACCATCACTGTTCTTACCAACCCATCTCTATCTGTCTCGCACTTATCAACCCGTCCCATTGGCCATGAACCCCGAGTAGTTGCATCGTTAGCCACTAGAACTACATCACCTTCCTTTAAGTTTCTGTGTTTGCAAAACCATTTCTGCCTCACTTGCAGTAAAGGAATGTACTCTTTTATCCATCGACGCCAGAAGGTATTGGCTAAACAATTACCTGTCTCCATCGCTTTGAATACCTATCCGCAACACTACACTCCATTCCTAAACCATCACAGTCTCTTAGTAATAACAAAGTGTTTGGCGTGAGCGCCAAATCATCCTTTTCATCTGACGTCACAGGAACGATTGGGCGGTTGTTTAAAATTCGTTCTACCTCCACAAAATAAGTTGCCAAACTATCATCGTGTAATATTTGCCCGTTGGAAATAGATAGTAAGATCCTCCGAACAGACCGTATTAATCTCTCCCAAACTCCGCCTCGATGGCTAGCTAGTGGGGGGTTGAAATGCCAGCGTATACCCTTCGATACTGTTAAGTCGTTTATTCTATGCTTGTCCCACACACTCATATTAGCCCGTAATTCGGAAGTAGCCCCGACAAAGTTAGTTCCATTGTCGCTATAGATTTCCTTAGGAGTTCCTCTCCTTCCTATGAAACGTATTAAAGCCATTATAAAAGCATCAGTACTCAAATTGAAAGCTACTTCCAAATGTACGGCACGTGTTTGGAGACACGTAAATAGGCATCCATATCTTTTTTCCTCACTTCTTCCCCGACGCACTATCAACGGCCCAAAATAGTCTATCCCGACGGAGGAGAAGCAAAACCAGCCTTGCTGCACTCGACACTTGGGGAGAGGTGCCATCATCTGTTGGCCTAATGTGGCTTTCGCGCGTATACACCTCACACATCTACCTATCACTCGTTTAACTGCACTGGTTCCTTTAACAATCCAATAATTTCGTCGTATGGTAGCTAACACTTGTGATGTCCCGGTGTGACCTTCTAGGTGGTGATGGTGTCTAATAATAAGTTCTGTTACGAAGTGATGACTGGGTAAAATTACCGGATGTCTGATTGAGAGTGGATAATCCGAGTAATTTAATCGTCCGCCGACACAAAGCAATCCATCGATTAGCGTAGGTGAAAGATTTTTTAGCTCTTTTATATCAGTTGCGCTTACGCCATTGCATCGAGACACTTTTACTGCTTCCCCATACACTTCCTTTTGCACTAAGGCTAATACCTTGTGTTTAGCTGCATCCAATTCATCAACTGACAGATAGCCCACACTTAGGGACCTGTCATTGTGACGGGAGTACATGATGGTTATATAGGTCACGTATCTTCTGAGCCATGCTACCGCTTTAATCAGCTTTATCCAATTTGAGTGATATAGCAGAATTGGACTTAAGCTATGTTTTTTCGCAACTGCGTTGGTCGTGTGACATCTTTTAAATTCAACATTTTCTGGGGGGTTTTCGCACATAAGCGTTAGTGTTCCTACAGACTCCCTCTTCCTCAAGAAGGAAGGACCCTCAATCCAGTTCTTTAAATCTAGCTCCTTCCGTATGCCTCGTGATGTCCAGTCAGCAGGATTTTCATTGGATTCTACGTGCCCCCACTGGTCCACAGATGTTAAATGATGAATAGCGGCCAGACGATTAGCCACGAAGGTGGAATACCTACTATCTGTATTTTTTATATAGTACAGTACTATCATAGAATCCGTCCAGAAGTAAGTCTTGTCAAACACCTGAGGAAGGTTCCTATTTAAAACTTCCCCCATTCTAGCACTCAATACTGCCGCTGCTAGTTCCAGTCTAGGCACAGTCACCTGTTTTATAGGTGCCACTCTAGACTTACTATAGAGTAGAACGCTGTATGGTGCTTGGTGCTTAGGGATGTTCCACGAGTAAGCTACCGCACCGTAACCAGATTCAGAGGCGTCACAAAATAAATGCAGCTCAATCGCCTTAAAGTTCTTTCTGTTTTCATTTATAATGCTTCGAGGAACACTGATCGTTCCGAGCCTCCGCACAAACGTGACCCATTCGTTCCACGAGGACACAACACTATCACTCGGAGGCTGGTCCCAACCGATACGCGTTTTACAAAGATTCTGTAAAGTTGTTTAGCAGGAAGGTATATTGGAGCTATCAGCCCAGTGGATCGAAAAGAGATGAAATGGTGGATAGTATTCCTCTCCTAGTCGGAGTTTTTTCCTCTGGATCAAAACGAAAATTAAAAACATCGTGTGTGGTGTCCCATTCAATCCCGAGGGCCCGATGTGTCGGCCCTTGATTCAGAGACATATCAACAATCGCTTCCATACTATCAGATTGCGGAAAAACTTTCCTTACAATTTCCGAGTTAGTCACCCATTTTTTCAACTTGAAACCTCCTCGAGCCATCAATTCATTTAGTTGTACCACAAAACTTTTCGCATCTTCATCATTGGGAAAGGATACTAGGCAATCATCCACATAAAAGTTGTTCAGTACCGATTCCCCTACGCTGTTATCATAGTCACTAGAGAACTTTTGAGCCGTCTTCATCAATGCAAAGTTTGCACAGAAGGGTGAGGATATTGCCCCGAAGGGATGTGATGTCATCTGATACTCCACCGGTTCCTTCTCGATATCACCCTTCGGCCACCAAAGGAAACGTAGCGCTCCACAATCGGGCTTCGAGACCTTTACTTGCATGAACATTTCTTCCACATCCGCGGAAACGGCAACCGGTTCCCTGCGGAAACGTAACAGGATCCCAACTAAACATGCTGTAGTATCTGGACCTTGGTAAAGAAGGTCATTCAAGGATTTACCAGCCACCTTAGCAGCACAATCCAATACCACTCTCACTCTGCTTGGTTTTCTGGGGTTAATCACTGCATGATGGGGCAAGTACCATTTTGGACGATAACCCGGATCGAGTTGCATACCTGGAACCACAACCGCATACCCTTTGTCAATCGTCTGCTGCATGGCACAAGTGTAGCTTTCCCGAAAGTCCTTATTGCATGTGAGTCTACGTCTTAGACTTTCTAATCTTCGTCTAGCTAGATCATAGCTACCAGAGACTACATTTCTCTCCACCCTCCAAGGTAAAGGGACAATCCAATGACCCTCGTCAAAATAAGTGTCGCGCTCCACTATGCCAACTGCTTTCAAGTCATTTAAAGATAATGCTTTATCGGAGGAGTGCACGTCAGCAAATTCGTAGTTATATATTTCCTTTAACTGCTCTACAGGGTTGTCAGATTGAGAAATATAATTTACCATCCTTTTACTGTTTTTGCTAAAGCCTGCCGGTCCAAACAGAACCCATCCTAGGAGTGTCCTAATAGCATATGGGCTTTTTCTTCCACCCAATCTTTGATCTAGGACCCAATGCGCTTCAGGCACGTCACAACCAATAAGCAACATAACTTCACCATCCACTGATTCTGTCCAAGGTAAGTCAATAAGATGAGGCCATTTCTTGGCGCTGTCCTTCACAGGTACTCTTGGTCGATGCACCGGCAAATCATCTACTACAACAGCCTGTTCAATACATATACATTCGTCTCCGTTCAATGAGTAAGCTTTAAAGGCTTTAGTGGTCGATCTGCTTAACTTATTTCCGTTGACCGTTTTGATGGTAATCGACGCCCATCTGACGATAATCCTAAACGTCGTACGGTACTTAACTTGATTAGGGTCGTATCTGAGCCATTGTCTAGAAACGCATATCCAGAAACTTCCTTGTCCCCAGCTCTAAGGCGTACAGGGATCAGACCCAGAAACACATCCTCTTTTAATGACTCTGTGTACCCACAATGACTTTCTTTTAAGCACTCACTCGAACCACTCTGAACTCGGATGGTTTTATGCAACGATGGGTGATGCCGATCCCGACAACCTTCGACAGTACACACAACACGATCTTTACAATCCACAGATCTGTGGCCCTTCGAAGACAACAATAACACAAGCCCTTTTCTTTGCTTTCGCCCACTTATCGTTGACTGCTAAGGTTGAAAACTGGAAACATTTATCCACACTATGAGTTTCTCCGCATATAACACAAGGTGACTTGCTAACGATTTTACCGAACGACAGACCTTGTGTGGAACAGGCCACCTTGCTTGCAACTCGTTTACTAGCAGTTGCAATCTGTCCGAATCTGCTAAGCAATATTTCCGCTCTAGATGACACAAATTCTGTTAACTCAGCAAAAGTAGGCTCTCTTCCATTTGCTGTTACCTTTCCTACTGTCTCAGCCCATCTCATCTGTAAAACCGTGGGCAACTTCTTTACTATACTTTCTATTGTCACTACGGAGTTGAGATCCGTTGAATAATCCATTTGTTCTAAGGTTATAGAACAGTTTTCCATCTTTATCGCTAGTCTAGATAGACTTTCTGCGTCATTATGCGCAATATCAGGACCTTCAGTTAAATCTTTCATCAAAGCCCGACATATTTCGTGTGTTCTACCGAACAACCGTTTCAATATATCGCACGCTCTACGATAACCCGACGATGGTGGAAGCATTATGCATTCCTCTATGGCCTCTCGAGCCTTGCCTTTACAATAATGTAACAAGTACAAGAGCCGTTGACCATCGTCTTCAACCTTGGAAACCACATATAAATCAAATTGTCTAATAAATTTCCAGTATTTAGCTGGTTGTCCATCAAAGGTACTTAGCTCTACCTTTGGAAGTTCAAGACCTACACTAAGAGATTCCAAGGTCACTTCCTTCCTCTTCGTTCCCGGATAATCTAGCAGTTTTGACTTTTCTAGAGACTTTGTCCTAAGGTCATGAGAAGGACTTACAAACCTGTGAACGTGCTCCTTTTCTCTGTCATCACAGTTAGAAACAGAAGATAACTTACTACACGTGCTTTCGTTCAGCCTTAAAGACCCAAACTCTCTCTGAAAGCACAGTAGTTGTTTCCTCTGTCTATCTTTCAAGTCTCTCATTTCTAATAACTGTCTTTCTTTCAACTCTGCTAAGGTAACCCTAGAGCTAACTTTACTACGTCTACTTACTAAACTAACATTAGAGCCATGACATGAAAATGCATCTAATTTGACTTGCCGTACATCTGGAGGTGCGTCCGATTGCATCTCTCCGTGGCCCAATGCCAAGTTTTCGTTGGTCTTATTGCGCTTTCCAGGCATTCCCGAATTTGTCACTTGAGATTACTGAACGTTTGAGAACTGTAACGACCGAACAGCCAATATTCGGTTGGAACAACGGACTGACGAACCCAAAATTTATTCGATTAGACCAGACCAAGTTCCTCTGTATAGCCCACAACGCGTCTTTGAGATACTCGTGTTATATTATATCAAAACACAAACTCTGTGCTCAATATAAACGGTTCTAATTAAGAAAACAGAACAAATTACATCAAAAATACAAAATACCTCAAACGGTACAGCCTGTGCTATACAGTCAGAAGTTTCTCTAACGCAAAGTAGCGCTCTAAACAATGAAAGAGACAGTTAATACTAAAGGGTTTGATACCTGAGAATCAATACAAATATTCCCAATCAGATGGGATCAAATATCTATCTGCAGGGATTGCAGCAATTCTCCCAAGCAGACAGTCAGAAGGTTAACAGTCACAAACTGAACCACGCCGCGACCTTGAGCTTAGTCAAACACGACCTTACTGTCAATGGTCCGGCAACATGCAATAGAAAATTAGGTAACAAAAATAAGTCTTTAATCAAAATCACATAATAAAGGCTCAAGCGGGGAAGGCTGAAGAACAAAAGACATGGTTAAACGAGATCGAAACAAAGGTTGGAATACACAAAAGGGAGAAGGAACAAATAAATGAAAATACTGTTCAACAAAGAAGCTGCAGAGGGATTTTCACTGTTCTCTTTCCGTTACAAACGTCGTCTATGAATCTTTGGAATGTTTGGGCAGCATTCCTTAGACCGAAAGGCATTCGCAAAAATTCATAGAGTCCGAAAGGAGTTATGATAGCTGTTTTCGGTATGTCGTCAGTAGCCATAGGGATTTGGTTATACGCTTTAACCAAGTCGATTTTCGAAAAGACAGTTGTACCTTTCAAAGTAGCTGTCAAATCGTGAATGTGAGGCAACGGGTAATGATCGGGAATGGTTTTCGCGTTCAATCGCCGATAGTCACCAGTTGGACGCCAATCGTTGCTGTCCTTTTTAGGGACCATGTGCAACGGAGATGCATATGGGCTACTTGACGGTCGTATGATTCCTAAGTCCATCATGTGATCGAATTCGTTTTTCGCTAACCTTAGCTTTTCGGGAGCTAGTCGTCGTGCTTTAGGGAATACAGGTGGTCCTGTAGTCGTGATGTGATGTGTAACATTGCTGGTTACACACGGTAGTTTCGTTTGAGTTTGTTGTATCCCAGGGTACTTATCGAGTAGTGGTTGATAGAGTGGGTCTATCATATGTTTAACTGTGACTGGGGATACTCTACAACCAGTAAAAGAAGTTACGCAAACGGACAAATTAGTGTTTCCGTCTACTAGCCTCCGTTTGCGAGTGTCGATGATCAGATTGTGGTGTTGTAGGAGGTCCATACCAATGATTGGTATAGAAACATCTGCAACAACGAAAATCCAGTGAATGGGTTTGCGTAAACCCACGTTAAGGTAAACGTACATTTTGCCATACGTAGCGACCGGTTTTCCGTTTGCCGCCTGTAAGTTTAGGGTCGATTCGTGAAGCCGATCGTTAGGATTTGCTGGGAGAACGCTAACTTCTGCGCCGGTGTCGACGAGGTAGCGAACACTCGTTGTCACATCCGTGACGAATAACAGACGGCTTTGCTCGCCGGCTACGGTTGCCGTTAACGCGTGCCGGCTTGGAAGTTTCCCGAATTGCTTTTCGAATCAGTCGATTTCGTGTTGGGAAAATTGCAGGGTTTTCTGCAATTTCTGGAAAACTTTCCATACTGGTTATGATACCAGCACCAGTCGGGGTTATCTGTCTCTCGTGGTCTAGAGACAGATCGCTTACGAGAAATGCTTCTACGTGGGGTGCGCGATCTCTTACGGTCGGTACGAAGACTAAGATAACGCGTGAGTTTGTGACATAAGTCGGTTATATCATTCTGAGTCGTTTGAGGCTTTTCTTTGACTGAAAATACCTCGGTAGTAGATTTCGTAATTTCTAGAATGCGGTCGGCAGATACAGCTAGCTCGTCTAAGGCGTTGTTCTGGAACGAGACCAGAACTGCTTGCACCTGTTGGGGAAGTTTTGACAAGAAGAGTTGTTTGAATAGACCTTCGTCGAAAGTTCTTGGGCCTATAACCTCTCTCATCCGTTGCAACATGTCCGTCGCAGAACCGTGTTGCAGGTCTATGTTATTAAAGAGTTGATCTAACCTTTGTCGATCGGTTAGGTCTCCTCGTTTAAGAATCGAGCGTTTTAAGATTTCGTAAGGATCGGAAACATCACTAGTAAACATACTAGGTGTTACGTACCTGTTGAATTCGCGCGGTAGTGCCTTGACTACTGCGAGGAATTGTGCACGTGTGTCGATCACGCCGTGCTCGTGGAAGTCGGCTTCTGCGTAGCAAAACCAGGCTTCGATGTTGTCGGGCCAGAAAGGCATCAGTTGAAACGAAGGTGGGGACAAAGTCTTAAGCTTGAGTACTTTAGGTGTCTGTTCAGTCATGATGAAATATGAAGTACGATAATGAACGAGGGGAAAATATATATATATCCAAGAAAAATTATGAAAAAAAATCACAATGTTTAAAAAAATGAAAACAATAAGGCAATGATATATAAAAATCCCAAAAAGGAACAGACTCACAGTTGCAATTAGGTGTACCAGATCACGTCAGTCTCACCAATGATGATGTCACAGGTATTCAGTGTTTGACAACGCTTCTACCAGTAACACCTTCTAATGTATTTCGTTCACACCCAGAGAAATCAAAAGACAAAGTCGAGGAGATCGGAAGAGTATATTTGGCGATGACCAATATATCGGAATTCTCTGATCTAATCTGGCTAGTGATTGCGGTTGATGTTGAGCACGGCGTTACCACACGTGATCTGGTGCGGATGCCTGACCGAGCGCCTTCAGCTAGATGAGTCCACTAAAACATATGGTCAGCATCCAATGTCGAGAACTTACAGAGCTATTTATTTTGGGGATTTATTTACCGCTACATACGTAATGTTTTCATATCATTGAAGGAAATGAAGTACATGTCTGATGTGAATTCTAAGGTGGAAACAACAGTTTCATGTCTACCCTTATAATTACAGAATAAGTGGGTGGAAGTTGCCGATAAGATCATGATGACCGGGAGGGAGCCGAGCTTTGAAGAATTTGTGATCTTTGTAGAGGAAAGAGCCAGGATTTCTCGAACACGTTTTGGTAGATTGGTACATTGTAACTCAAAGTTCTGTGAAAGTGGTTATGAAGGCCAAGTTGGTAAGAGATCACACTTTAATGTAGTTAAGCGAGAATCAAACAACTCACTCGAGGCTCTAGGTTGCGAAATTTGCTTAGGTGATCACAAAGAGACAGATTGTATGAAGTTATTGAAAATGAATGTTACAGAAAGGAGACAGGAAGTGAGAAGATGTGGTCTATGTTACCTGTGTTTAAGAAAGGATCACGTAGCCAAGTCATGCGACACGGACGTCAAGTGTGACGTTGATAATTGGAAAATTCGGTATAATTCATTGCTACATATTGACCGTATTAATAACCATGTAGTGAACTTAGTTGAGTATTGGAACTCGTCGAAGGTTTGTTTGAGTATCATTCCGGTCAGATTGTATGGTCCGAAGAGAAATTTGGAAACTTGCGCCCTTCTAGATAGTGGTTCAAATACTCCCCTCGTATACGGAGAGTTATTTAATTAGTTGGGTCTCAAGGGTAAGAAGGCTTCGATGACGATAACCATTGTGAATGGAACGACTACCTGTAGATGTTTGGAAGTAAATTTAGAGGCATCTTTTTTGGAAGAGCAGTGTTCTACGAAAATCAACAAGGTTTATAAGACTAAGAAGTATCCGATCGATTGTGTAGATCCTTTAATCGAGGAACAGCTGGGCTTTATGTTTTGCGGACTCAAATAATTGTTTGTGTGTGAATCTGCAATTGTGCCTGAAGCCATGTATTATGGCTATTCATTTTCTTAAGAAACTCGAAGAGTCAAGCAGAGTTGTGATTTTGAATCAGAATAAAGAGTTCGTGGTAAACAAAAGAATTAGTGGCTTGATGCTTTATTTGGGTCTACATATTCATGTTTACGTTACCTTATATGAGCATCTATGGAGGATGGAGCATTTGGTCAAATGTTTGATATTGCAGTTGTTTATGTTGAAGACTCTGATATCAAGATTTTCCGAGGAATACCGCGTCTTGGAAAGTATTGAAATGGGTAAGGAATTAAGTGAGATGTCTTTACAGATGGGATAACTTAATAATAATAATAATTTATTCTCAAATAACAGTTTGTTACATGAGGCATGCCAGTTTACAGGCAAGATCAAATTGATGGAAATGATACAATATCCACTGTAGTAAATTACATAGCTGGGTTGATAATTTATAAGATATGAATGTAGATGGTTTTAATCAGTATCACAGTTGGCGCGCTTCCTGAAAGTTGCGTTGCGAATGTGCAACTGATGGTCAAGGATAGGTCCATTGAAGGTATGAGCTTCTAGGAATCGCAACCTTATGTCCCTTTGGAATGTTCAAGGCTTTGAGGATGGTCCAGGACAAAATCTTTCGTTCCATATCACAAGGGGTCTGAAAGAGGGAGCAAGTGAAAGAAAAGACGAGGGGCAGAGTAGCCAATATTCATGATTGAATGTTTAAGGTATGATTACACATTCTAATTTTCTTTTATTAAGGTATTTGTTAAGAAAGAGCATTTTAATAGGTCAAAGAAAATAAGTGTTAACAAGGTGTGAGTGGACATACAACTGACAAATGGAGGCGATTCGTAAAGGAGCTGAGAGTATGGGATTATGTGTGATTATAAAATAAAATATAGTGCTAGAAACAGTATTGTGATATACAATTGGCTATCATTTTTATCGAAGCAATTGGGGCCCTTTTCATTTTTTTGTATTATTACTTTTTTTCGGGTATTATAGGGTCTTGAGTAGGCTTCGTATATTAGCGAATTGTCTAGTTTGCTTGTAATAGGATTTCTGGGTAGGAAGTGAAACCAATTCAACGTTCGTAACACGATTTAATGAGGTATTTTGCGTGAAATATCAGCATCAATACCATAAGTTCGTGACATCCCACTAAAACATAAGGAGCCGTAATTAAACAAAATGTTCTGCCCTACAGACATGGGTGGATTGAAGTTATCTCCCCACCTTCATGTTTGCTGGTCAGTAACGCTACCCTCCCTCCTTTCGTGATGTTAGGCTCTCTTACGTTTGTGGTAAGTATGAATACTGCTTCAATCAAAACCCATAGTTGGAATACACTGTCTCTACTAGGTCCATGTTACAAGCAAATCAGATAGTTGAAAGGTCTTTTTTTGGGTTAGATATCCATATAGTATATCACACTGCTATTAAAATAACTAATGGTTTAAAGAAGTAAGGACTAATAGCAAATCAAAAGATATGAGAGGGTATAAAATTGTAGAAAGAAAAAAGAAAAGGTGTTGCGTTGGATATTCTTAGACCTGATTCTAAATGCTATAATCATAGTATTTGAATAGTTTAGAATGCCTTTATCGCCTGCAATAAAACGTCAAGGGGGAGATGAACTCTTCTTTACGAATGTTGTATCGTTTCGTGGTACGCGGATTATTATGTGTTGGTGGTCATCTTCAGAGCAGTTCTTGGCATAAGTTAAGAAAGCATCGTATTATGGATTATAGATTCGGTTTCTGAGTATTGTCAGAGGATAAGAGATGCTACTACAGAGACGATAACAGCGGTAACTTGGTGACGACATGTTCCGATTTTTTTGAGAGAGACAAATGGCTTTCAAGTCTCGTAAGGAAAGTGATACATAGTAATGATAGATTAAGACCGATGGAGTTGAGGACAAGCCGAGGAATCTTAGTAAGAGATATTGGAAAACTGTGTCTTGAAGCTGAATATGTTAGATAGCTACTCGGACCCCTAGGCGTACTTGTGTAAATCCTAGGCATCACGAGATTGCTGGTATATTGAATGTTGTTTTTCGATTGCTTGTGGTGCATATATTTGGATTTTTATTTATATACTTTGATTGTTGGTGTCTATTTTTCTGTCTGTGAAAAGAACAAAGGTTCGTTTGGTCGGGAGTGTTACAGGAGAACTAAAGACATTTGTAGATTAAAACCTTTATATCAAATATTCTTAATTTCATTGTTGTGGATGTATTTGGTTTACTCCACTTCTGTAATTGTTTGTTCACATAATCATTTTCGGACATTTTAATTTCTCTTTATCTTTGGTTTGGTATTTGACAGTTTTTGCTCCAGGAACCTACAAAATTGAAGGTTTGTTTCTGAAGTTGTTATAATTATTATTAGAACGATATTTGAGTCGACTATTTGTAAATTGTGAATAAACTTTGATACCTAATTTGGAGTTTGGTTCTATTGTTAATTTGGGTTCGCAAATTGTAAATAGATCAATATACCGTACTTCAATAACGGAAGCGAGCAAAAACTTGGACGTAACATAGAGCTATAACAATTTGGGCAGCGAACGCCTAGCTTTGTATTGTGATGTATGGCACTTTTAACGTTCTGTGGAAGATCGAGAATTAACTCGTTTCACAGATCACAAATCTCCTACCTTCTCACCTTCAGACAAGTACTCACCTAGAGAGTCTCGACAACCAGATTACATTTCACAGTTTACTTCCAATATACAACGCATAGCCGCGGCAAACCATGTGGTCGCAGACGCTTTGTGTCGTATAACTTCTTTGAACAGTTTGCAAGGAATTGACCTTTCTTAAACTCGTTTAGCTCCAGATAGAAGACACTGAACTTCAGAATGAGTTATCTTCAACAACCATGAAACCACGTGTTAAACAGATGGAACGGGTAAATGAAGCCTTACAGTGTGACGCATCTACAGATCGTGATGGTCCAATCGTGTCGGAACGTTATCGACGCTACGTTTTCAATACGTTGTACAGACCTTCGCTTCCGAGTGTTCGTGCAAACATCAGGCTCATAGCAGGACGATTTTGTTGGCCTGGTATGAAAAAAGACATGAGGAACTGAAAACATTCCTGTGTAAGCTGCCAGAAATCTGAGGTGATCACACACAAACGTGTGTAGACAGTTTCACTCGATGACAAGGAGTGGTAAACGTCGAGGACATTACTGCTGAGACAGTGACCTGGCCCGTCAAACGTTGGGTAGCAAACTCCGATTGTCCTTCAACTATCGCCACAGACCATGGACATCAGTTCGGATCTGAACTATCCGTTTTCTTGCTACACTACTATAAGCCACACGATCCCGAAAGACCACCTGCCACCGACAAGCAAACCGGTTGGTAGAACGCTCTAATCGACATGAGGACACTTGAAAATACTTTAGCGCAAATCCGAGTGCGATATCATTATGAAGAACGTGCCTTAAAGCCGCATTTTTAAAGGAAATTCTAAATCTGTCAATTTTTCTACGGTGCAATCGAAGGACATGAGACTCAAAATTATGATACATCACTCGATCATCAACAGTAATGACGACACTTCTGAGAAATCTAACGCGACCTGGAAGAAGAGTGAGATTTCCAAATCACATAACCGATTAATGCACGTAAGTCACCATATAACATATTGATTCATCTCTATTTTATTTGTATTAGTGTCAAAATGTTATTAATATGTTCATATATTTTTTTAATTCACAAAAAACCAAATCTGACAGTTTGTTTTGTAATTGTCATCACTATTTTTAGAACGATATGTTTATCCATCACAGGCCTATATTTCTGCAAAAGGCCATTATCTTTTGTGGACCTCTTTCTCAGACACTAGCCTGCATTTAGCTAGCTCCAAATTATTGAGGAGCCTTGGGTCACCATACCTCCACGGTGATCCAACTTTAACATGACCCTTCATCAACCTAAAGGAGCCCCTAACTATTTCTAAGGCAGTTTTATCTTTGGCAGAATATTCCTTTACGAAACATATCCATATCCTCGCACTCGTGATTATATAATCTTTCAAGATACCGTGAAATATTGAGTAGAACAATGTCACCATCGAGTTCGATGTGCGGTGCAATAATCATCTAACCGCGATGCGCAAGCACACACGACGGATGTCTTCTGTCTTTCGGACGTTGTTTCGGAACCCAATATGCGTCTGGAGCACTGTATCCAATCAAGACTCCCACCAGATTACTTAGCAACTTCGGGAGGGTTATATACCTCAAGTGCTTTTATCGTCCTGGCTACTGTTCGGTTAGAGGTTCTGTACAATCGATTGGGGAACTCTTAACCGTATAAGCCTTGCTGATTTTTAGAAGATCTCTTTCCATCCACAGAAAATATCTTGAAATTTACTCCTAGATATTTGTAGGCAGTAGCACTACTCACAGTCTTTATGTTTATCGAAGTTTCCTTACCTTTGAGACCTAACTGATACCCAAACAAACCTTCGACAAGTTCCAATCCTTAGCTAAATTCACTCCATGGTTTTTAATATGTAACAATGGATTATGTCAAAAGTTGCAATTCTTAACGTCGTACTGGAAGGCTGGGTCGCACGACTTATCCATGTGACCCTTTGGCAAACATAATAGTGACGACACCTTCTCACCTCCTGCCTCATTTCTTTTACATTCATTTTTGATAATTTTGTACAACAAAATATGCACTACCTATAAGTTAAGCTGTTAACCAACAGCTGTCACTACGCTCTTACGGTGACTCATTAAAATATCGGCGAGACTCTAATTTAGGGACGAGCCAATCAGAAGCGTTTGAGCAATTTCAAGGTCACGGAGCCAAGTTCAACACGCGCTGCTACCATACGATCGGTTCACAGCGGATTTTAGAGAGTAGGTGATTAATGAGAGGTTACAACAGATAGGACGGCGAGACTCTAATTTAGGGACGAGCCAATCAGAAGCGTTTGAGCAATTTCAATTATTAGTCAATCAGAAGACAGCATAAAGTAAAAATATATTGAAAGAAAGTAATAAATCACAGTGGATATTCTTCTTTGACATGATTTAAAAACTCGTATGTTAGCATCCTAACCCTAACCTTAACCTTAACCCTCACCTAACCCTAACCTTCACCTAACTCTAACCCTAAACCTTAACCCTCAACTAACCCTAACCCTAAACCTTAACCCTAAACCCTCGACTAAACCTAACCCTAAACCTTAACCCTCAACTAACCCTAACCCTGAACCTTAACCCTCAACTAACCCTAACCCTAAACCTTAACCCTAAACCCTTACCTAACCCTAACCCTAAACCCCCACCTAACCCTAAACCTTAACCCTCAACTAACCCTAACCCTAACCTTACCCGTAAACCTAACTCTAACCCAATAGACGAGTTTCTATTCCATATGCATTGTGAATTCAGAACCTCTGAACCTTAATCAAACCTTAACAAGTTTTTAAATCATGTAAAAGAAGAATATCCACTATAATTCATTACTTTCGTATAATATATTTTCACTTTATACTAACTTTCTTCTGATTGGCTAATAATTGTCAAGGTCACTTAAGATTCGTTCAAAGGTCGTCCTTAAATTAGAGTCTCGCCAAAATATCCTTACACGGAATCATTTTATAATTATTATAACCCCATTTTTTTTGGCCAAAATAATTTTCATCCAATTTTTTTCTTTTTAAGTGTGTTAAGCATGAAAGCAGATATTTTAAAGTTATTACATGTATTTCTTGACCAGATGATGCCGTCTTTTTGATTTATATTTCGACTTAGTTAATATTAACTTACAACCTTGGCTGAGTTTCATGGGTCATGCGTAACTACATTGAGACGTATCCTCTTATCAACTTGACCTTGTAGTGGCATTGGACCATAACCACACAATCCACAAAGCTGAACACAACGCTACTCGGAAAATAGGTAATCAATATTTAACGCGGAGAAATACCTAACGATGGAAAAGGCGGGAACAGATAATTGAATGAATTGGAGTTGATCGGATGGCATGACTCGGCCATGTAGGCGTGGTCCCTGTTGAATGTTATCTTATATCTTCTATTCATATTAAATATACTGTTCTTTCTCTAGCCTAACCTTGTTCTACATCATGTATTGGTAATTGATACGATACAGTGAGTTGGCGTAGTCGATGATGTGACTTCCACGTAAGATCTTATAGATTAGGCAGTTATATCATGACAAATCTACAAATTTAGGATTAGGTCTATTATAAGAGCAGTATTAATACCATAGTAGACCATAATTCTACAACCTCCATAACTTCTTTTACCGAACTTGAATTGCATTGTACCAAACTGCCATAGCATTTCCGAGTAATCCTGGCTCTTTCTTCCGCAATGACCACCAATTCCTCGAAACTCGGCTACTTGTCGGTGATGTACATCTACTCATTCTGTAAATCTGATGGTGGACATGACACTATTATTTCAAGGTTGACCGTAGAATACACACCGGACACACATCCCATTTCCTTCAATGTTATACATAAATTACGTAGCCTAATCACAAAATCAGTTTAGTTATCTGCCGATCCTTCAACGTATTTCTGATTGAGTAACTCAGTGATTAGTCCGGGAGCAACAAGATTTTTTTCACCAAATAGGTCGTACAAAATTTGTTTAGCTCAGTCATAATACAAATGACTGGGCAAAAGAATACAAGCCTCATTAGTCGTCCTGACCTTAATTCATGCAGCGTTTCATCATGAATGGATCAGACACATGCACTTTCAGTTTGGCAGCTTCCAGTCATGTGGTGAGGATGTCATGTAATTTGATAATCAAAAATAGACTAATGTCTACTGATCTTAGTTTAAAGAGCAGGAATCGTTTCATAACTCTGCTCAAGTACCTCAATAATTCCACAAACGTGTCGTGCACACAACGGTTATCCTAAGTGAATAACTGTAATGGCGATGTGATGAGCCTTACTAACACAATCCTCAAAGCTGAACACGAGAAAATTGGGAAAATAGACATTCAAAAGTAACGGCGTACAAAGAGTTTGATCTAATTAATTCTACGAAAATCACAATAATAATTTATTGTCAAATAACAATTTGTTACATGAGGCATGCCAGTTTACAGGCAAGATCAAACTGTTACAAAAGGCTATGTCCTTCGTCAAATAAACATAAGTTGTTTAGCACGTGTTTTGACTTTTTTGTACATTACAGATCACGATTGTGCTTAGAAGAAGAAGAGCGAATAGCTTTAGGTGATGTTCAAATTCAACATCAAGATCTTATACGTCATCATGAGCAACGTCGACAAGAGTTAATGGACAATCTCACCCGGAACATCCCCATAGAATATCCCGATCAGTTTTTCCGCGCGAGGAATATAATCGTGCAAGGTATACCGGAAAATACGGACCCTAATCAATCGAATACTGAAATCAGGGAATGGGAATTCACCAGACAGTCCTTGAGGCTCAAAAACATACTGACTCAGCATGTGACGAGACTAGCCAAGAAGGATGGTGATCCTTCCAAGCCGGAATCCACATGCACCCGGATAGGCCATACGAATCTAGGACCAAACACAAAGGCAAGTTGGAGCTGACCATTCCACTTGTGGACTGTCTAGACGATAAAAAACGTGTAAAGGACAGAGCCTACCACCACGGCAAACCTCGTATAGGTGGACTACCTGTCCATTCACGTAAGGCTCATGCAGACAAACAGGACGAAGCTCACGCGTTCCAAATTGAAAGCATAAACTCCTTATATATGAACGCCGCGTGTCTACCAAACAAATTGGATGAATTACGTGAACTTAGCAACGCTAATAATGCACATCTGATAGGAATATCTGAAACCTGGATATCTTCTCAGTTTTCGGACCATGAGTTAGCATTACTTGGGATGTCATTTTTCCGCAACGACAGAAAATCAGGAATTGGGGGTGGAGCAGCCGTTTACATACGTTCTTGCTTGGAGGTGCACCAAGTTCATAACCTCGAGTTTAACAATCTTGAGGAATCCATATGGTGCTCTGTAAGATTGTCTAGTACTTCGAGGTGTCTAGTTGGAGCCATTTACAGGAAGCCAACTGCCGACATCGAGTACGATAGTCGTATGCTGGAAGGACTATCCCGCTCTACTCGTCTCGGTCTCACACACATCCTGATTCTAGGGGATTTTAATCTCCCTAGAGTCAACTTCGTGGAACACACGTATACTGGAGGCGACAACTCAATTGAAGCTCGGTTCTTCAACCTTATCGATGACTTGGGATTATACGAAAATGTGAGGTCGGCAACTCGTTGTAGAAACAGTCCGACACCATCGCGATTAGACTGTGTATTCACAAACGAAGAATTTCTAGTTGACAACCTCTCAATCCTGGCTCCCCTGGGAAAAAGCGATCATGCCGTCACAGCCTTCAGTTTTTGTCATCAAAACTAAGCTAAGGTATCCCGACAATAATTTGCGTTGGAATTTTAAACGGTTAAATGTGCCAGCTCTACACGACTATCTACAACAGGCGGTTTGGGATGTTCACCCTCAACTCGATATGGACGGGCATTGGGACTTTTTACTGCACACGCTCTTACGTGCCACAAACCATTCAGTTCCTCAAACGGTTCCCGAAAGCTGCAAGCCACCTACAATAATCAAGAACCGTACCCTTCGCCTGCTAAGTCGCAAAAGGCACTGTTGGGCGGAATACAAACGAACTGACAACGATGGAGCGCACAAGCGATATAAACATATCAGGAGCATATGCACGAAGGCTATAAGAGAAAATAGGCTTCAGTGCCAGACAAAGCTTATGGAAAAATTTGCCTATAATCCTAGAAGCTTATTCTGTTATGCAGCTTCTCTTCGTCAAGCCAAAACTGGAGTTCCCCAACTCCTAGGTCTTAATGGCTCGACCAACAACGATGGTGACGCCGCTAACCTTCTGGCTGAACAATACTCCCAGACATTTCAACCGACCGACATCAGTTTTACTGATGGCAGTTTCATCTGCGATTCAACAGGACTTTCTGAAGTGAACCTAAGCGCTGACTTGGTGTTCCGGAAACCGCAGCACGTATGACTAGACAGTTCTCCTGGCCCGGACATGATCCATTCCGCCATACTGAGGGAAGCAGCCTCAACCCTGGCAACGACGCTTAGCGTGATGTTCTCACACACGCTAAGCCGAGAAAAACTACCGGAAAATTGGAGGCTGGCTCACATCACACCAATTTTCAAAGGAGGTCGACACAGCGAACCTTCAAGTTACCGACCGGTGGCTTTTCTCCCAATACCCTCAAAAATCATGGAGTCCCTGATATGCGATGGTATAAATGACTATTTACTATCCTTAAATTTCTTCTCATCCCAACATTATGGTTTAAGGAAGGGTTACTCTTGTGTAACCAACCTGCTGACGGCGGTGGACAGATGGACAAGCGTCCTTGGTCACAAAGGGAAGGTTGATATCATCTACCTAGATTTCTCAAAAGCTTTTGTAGGAAGCAATTTCCCACAGATTCAACTCTAGACTAATCTCTAGACTGTCCAGTACAGAGTCTTGGTTTGGCCAAAGTCAGAACAAGTAAGCTATTTGGCTATAATAATATTTATTCTCAAATAACAGTTTGTTACATGAGGCATGCCAGTTTACAGGCAAGATCAAATTGATACAAATGATACAATATTCACTGTAGTAAATTACATAGCTGGGTTGATAATTTATGAGATATGAATGTAGATGGTTTTAAGCAGTTCTACAGTTAGCGCGCTTCATGAAAGTTGCGTTGCGAATGTGCGACTGATGGTCAAGGATAGGTCCATTGAAGGTATGAGCTTCTAGAAATCGCAACCTTATGTCCCTTTGGAATATCCAAGGCTTTAAGGATGGTGCAGGATGAAGTCACCCGTTCCATATCTCAAGGGGGCTGAAAGAGGGAGCAAGTAAAAGAAAACACGAGAGGCAGAGTAGCCAATATTCATGAAGGAATGCTTAAGGTATGATTACTCAGTCTAATTTTCTTTTATTAAGGTATTTGTTAAGAAAGAGCATTTTAATAGGTTAAAGAAAATAAGTGTTAACAAGGTGTGAGTGGACATACAACTGACAAATGGAGGCGATTCGTAAAGGAGCTGAGAGTATGGGATTATGTGTGATTATAAAATAAAATATAGTGCTAGAAACAGTATTGTGATATACAATTGGCTATCTTCCTTTTATTATCGAAGCTATTAGAGCCCCTTTCGTTTTTTTTGTATTATTTTTTTTTCAGGTATTATAGGGTCTTGAGTAGGCTTCGTATATTAGCGAATTGTCTAGTTTGCTTGTAATAGGATTTCTGGGTAGGAAGTGAAACCAATTCAACGTTCGTAACACGATTTAAAGAGGTATTTTGCGTGATAAATCAGCATCAATACCATAAGTTCGTGACATCCCACTAAAACATAAGGAGCCGTAATTAAACAAAATGTTCTGCCCTACAGACATGGGTGGATTGAAGTTATCTCCCCACCTTCATGTTTGCTGGTCAGTAACGCCACCCTCCCTCCTTTTGTGATGTTAGGCTCTCTTACGTTTGTGGTAAGTATGAATACTGCTTTAATCAAAGCCCATAGTTGGAATACACTGTCTCTACTAGGTCCATGTTACAAGCAAATCAGATAGTTGAAAAGTGTTTTTTGGGGTTAGATGTCCATATAGTATATCACACTGCTATGAAAATAACTAATGGTTTAAAGAAGTAAGGACTAATAGCAAATCAAAAGATATGAGAGGGTATAAAATTGTAGAAAAAAAAAGAATTTAGGGTGACAAAAATAAAACATTGAGAAACTCACAAGACTTTGTGGCCAAATTTTGAGCTTTGTATGATCGGCCTTAGTAGATCAGCATCCATAAGATTGAGCTATCTGTCTACTTGCAGTAAAAAAAAAGCATGACTTTTAGGAAGAATAATGTACATTTAACCTGTAGAGATTTGGGGACTGAAAGCTAGGGTTAGGAGCATGAAGTCATGATTAATAAACAATGAATAATAGGAAAGGATAAGCCATATATTCTGTGATTTGGTTATATTCATATTAGTAACAGTCGAACTTGTTATAATTTTGTTCTTTCTAGATACTAGGCGGTCCGTAATAAAGTGCCTCATTGGTGGGCGGGAGTTCAAGGAAATGTTGAAGCTCTTTGGAGTCTAGAAATAGGGTTATTAGCTTTTTGAATCTGGTAAACGTATCACAGTTACGGATAGGCATTGGCAGCCTGTTCCACAATAAACTGTACCGTACTGTAAAAAACTTACAACGCATTTGTTTTTGGTGTTTTACGGTAAGTAGTGTATATGCGTTGTTTCTAAGTCTATAGGCTGGGTCGTGGGTGATAGTCGGGCAGGAGGTTAGAAAGGAGAGCCCATATATCGCTTTGTAGAGAAATATTAAATTGTTTTTTAGCCTACGGTGCCATAAAGGTTCTAAAGATAGATGCTTACATCTTTCTGTGTAATCGAGATTCGAGTTACATCCTAGTAGTTGACGTGTGAAACGTCTTTGAACATCTTCTACTCTTATCTTGTCTGCGATATTCATATTAGAGAAGACAAAAGAGCAGTATTCAAGGGAGGGTCGTACACATATTTTGTAGAGAGTAAGTTTACCCTCTGTTGTGAAAAAGTTTTTCATTATAAAACCAATTAGCCGTCTAGATTTAGAAATAATAGAGGAGGCATGTTCTTCAAAGTTTAGGCTTCCTGTGTAATTAATTCCTAAATCGTGTACTGATTCGAGTGTTTGGACTCTACATTCATTTAAGTGAAGTCGCGGTTTATAGGGATGCTTTCCAAAGTGCATGATCCCGCACTTGTTGAGGTTAAATGGTAATTGCCATTTTTCACTCCATATAGTTAAGTTATTGAGGTCCTTTTGGATCTGGGATACACTTTCGCTTAGTGTCTCAGGCTTATAGCTGTATACTATTTTGAGATCATCAGCATATAAGTATGGTTTCCCAAATTCTATGGTGTTACATATATCGTTTATATACATAAGAAACAAAAGTGGACCTAATACGCTTCCCTGGATGACTCCACTGGTGATTGGTCTAGGGGACGAGAGACAGTCATTGTACTTTACCATCTGTTTACGTTCTGTTAAGAACGAAGCAAACCATGAGTACAGTGGGTTGTGTATTCCGAAGGACTTTAGTTTGACGAGTAGCCTTTTGTGTGGGACCTTATCAAAGGCTTTCTTAAAGTCTAGGAATAGGACTGATACAAGGAGTCCGCTGTCTCGTTTCAGAGTTATATCATTCAGGTAGTCTACTAGGCATGTATCGCATGATCTGGACCTAAGAAATCCATGCTGGGAGGTCGAGATGAGATTATTAGTTAGTAGATGTTGGACTACAGCCGCCTTAACTACTTTTTCCATCACTCTGGATACCACTGAAGTTATGTTTATAGGCCGGTAATTTTCAACGTTTGCTTCAGGTCCTGTTTTAATTTTGGGAATGATATGTGTAGTTTTCCAGGCAGTAGGGTAACACGCTGAAGAGAGTGATATCGCGAATAGTTTGAGAAGCAAAACACACATATCATCACCTCCACGTTTTAGCATGCTAGATGGGATACCATCTGGTCCATCAGTGTAGGAGTGTTTCAATGTACTGATTGCCTTGGAGATATTTTGTACACTGAATTCTACATTAGTAATTTCACAGGGAGTTACTGGGATTGGTTCTGAATCATTAAATGGTTTTTCGTTAGTTAGTGAGAAACAAAAATGTTCACTAAATAATTCTGTGATAAGTTTGGGATCTTCGTATACTTGTTTGCCTTTAATGAATATACTCCCTCTCGATTTAGAGCGTTTAAGTTTATTTTGGAGTAGTATGGTGAGTGCAGAGGAGTTATTATTAAGTTCAACTGCACGTTTTTCCTGTGCTACTGCTTTTTGTTTACTTATTGCCTCTGTTCGGACAAGTATTTCTGTCATCGTTACTAAAGAGGAAAAGTCATTTAAGTTGTGGAATCGAGTACAATGTCTTTGAAGACGTCTTCTTGTACTGACCGGTATATAGAGATCTTTGGAGAACGTAGGTTTACAGTATTCTAAAGGTGCGATGTTGTTGATGATACTTTTGATGTTGTGATAAAATATATTGGTTAATGTGTCGGTATTGTTTGAGGTAAAGAAAGTTCTCCAATCAGTGCTTCTTAAGTAATTGTGGAAGTTATTCCAATCAACCTTGCGATAGTTTCTACGAAGTGTTACGGTTTTACTTCTATCGGTTGTGGTTTTTACATTAAGGCTGCATATGACAATGTTGTGATCACTACCTGGGAACTTTTTTCCAATATACAAAGTATTGGGGATGAGGCCACTGGTAAAGACTAAGTCTAAGATGTTTTGATGTCTGGTAGGGCTATCGACATACTGAGTCCATTGTCCAAGCTCTAGACATTCAATAAATGATTCATAACGTCTCGGCGCTTTGACTGGCAGCCAAGAAATTTCGGGCATATTGAAGTCACCACAAATGAGCTTGCCTGTGAATGAGAGGGATGATGCTAGTGTGAATACCTCCGATAATACTGCTATTTCATCTATTGATGCGTTAGGTTGACGATAAACACAGCCGAGCAGTAAGGTAACGGAATTCGACGGCTTTAATACAATCCACACCGAATCCTTCAGTTTGTTTAGTTCAGGCATATCACATAGCAGTGAGTTTAGGCTAGAGTGAGCGTAAATAAGGCATCCTCCGCCTCGTCCATTCAATCTATCGCTTCTATATAGGGAATAGTTATCAAGAGATATACTTCGGTCGGAAATATTACTGTTAGTCCATGCTTCAGATATCATAATAACTGATGGTTGATATATGGATACAAACAGGGCTAAATCCGTCTTTTTGTTGCAGATCGATCGAGCGTTGATAAGACATATATTAAGCAGGTGGCCTACTAAGTTAAAATGGGTGAGGGTATCTCGGATAAAATCGTCGTAACCCTCGCGTGTATGAGATGAGTTTGATGTGAGGGATTGGATGTTCTTCATTAGCTCGGTATTTTGATAGCTAGACTTATTGGGAGATGTATCAAATGAGCTAGTGAAGTTGATTGGGGAGTTTACCCAGGAGGAAAGGGTGGGAGTACTCTGTGATGGAAACTGTACGGAGGAAACAAATTTATGGTTTGCATGTGGTTTGAAATAACCTGGGCTATATGCTTCAACAGAGGTGTCACTAGGGGTCTTATTCCAAAAAAATCTTGTACAGGCCTACTGTGAAGTGTATGGTTATTTACAAAATAGTCTTGATGGTTAGACTCGTAGCCCCTGTTATGGCTATTTACGTTAGCGTGAGAGGGGTCTGCTACGCGTAACTGGGAGGAGTTGCGACTGCTGTTATACATGGGAGCCGTTGTTATGTGATGGGTCGGTACTAAAGGGTGTGAGAAGTTTTCTTTCTGAGAGTAATTACAGTTGCGATCCTGGGGAATGTAGGTAGGGTGTGGAGTGAGAAACCTATTATTACCATTCTTATTTATGGTTTTAGGCTTCAGGGGGTGATTTGGGTGGCCAGTTCTCTGGTAGTTTTCGTTAGTCTGCGTGTAAGAAGGCTTGCTACGTTGAAGCCCACCACCCTTTTTGCAACTTGGAGGTGTTGAAGGCAAGTTATACGATAGCAGCGGGGAGAACCTGTTCACTGTTCTTGGGATACCTATAGAGCAGTTGGGTTCAATCTTACGTGTTTCCCTATTCGGTATCATGAGTTTTGTCTTCCCACCCTTTATTTTCAGAGCTGGAGTCTTTCGTTGTCTCTGTGAGATGAACTTACGTTCATTCAAGTCTACTTGTGGAATATCTTTAGGAGGACAAATTTTCAAGTGTATAGGTTTAGTTGGATGTGTGTTGTTACACGACTCACATTTTAGTACATTACTGAACGAACAGCTGGGATTAGTCATGTCGTTATGGTTTTTGGTGTCAGTTGGGGTCCGTATCTTATCCAAAGGTTTCTGATCTGTAGACTCATCTAGATCAACAGAGTGATCAGCCGTATGTGGAGTGGTGTCATGCTTATTGTTCGTGTGTTTTAAACTATTTGCTGTGTTGCAAACTGTCTCTGGCTGATTATTAACTGTAACACTCCCATTCAATTCTATCGCTTCGCGTCTTCTTACACGACGTTGACAGGGCGTAAGGTCTGGAGTGACTTTTATATTCTTGTATGGAATTAGTGAGCTAATATTTTTGCTCAAATTAATAAACTGCTTAGCATCGTTACAACAGCCAAACATAAACAAAAGGGGGCAAGTCGATCTGTCTGACTTTTTTCTAAGGCGGATGACTTTGCAGTTAACGTTCGGCATACCGCATGCTCTAAGGCAAATATCCCTTAACTTAGATGGGTGTGTGCGGTCGGGGAGGTTATACACAACTGCATTGAAGGAGGACATCACTCTCTTCGTCACTTCTTCAGCCACAAACTCCAAAATACACTCAGCTTTAGTGAGTTGCTCAAGATTTCTGTCTGTATCAAGGCCCCATATATGAGTGAGGGGTGCTAATTGCTCAAGTTTGCCGTTAATTTCGGATAGAGAGTTTTGTAGCTGTCGGATGTCATTACTATATCTATCAGTATTTTGGTGTGTATGAGGTGGACCATTGGACTCTTTAGTTTTTGAAATTTTAGATTTAGGCCTTGGTAGCACATACTGTCTAGTAGACTGTGCTGACTTTTCGATGCACGTAGGTATAGTGTCTTGTATGTCAACCAGTCTTACCGTTGGCATACTGCACGTAAAGATAGAGGGGCTGCGACATGGAGAATCTGGTGACGATAGAGACATTTGTGTACAATACACATATTTTTCAGTAGTTAAAGGTTCGACATTGTCAAGCACTGAGTCGTCAGTTGTAGGGGTTACAGATTTGGACCTTTTATTTGGCTTAGAAGTTGGTGAAATTCCTCTTTTACTGGAGTTATTGGACATGATATGAAAATAAGTGAGCACAGTGCTCGTTAAATTAAATGTAATATCTGAGTATTAGTTGTTATTAAGTATTAACCTGGTTAATACTAGGATTAGAGACTGTGAGTATATAATGAATTGCAGATCTATTTACGACTTAAGTCCGCAATAGGTACAATACGAACTGGTAATTATCCGTCGAATAAAAACAAGTTTTTTCCTTATTTTTCGGGGTAAGATGTACCCGATGTACAGGATAGGATGATAATCACTGTATAATACACCCTACAAAAGAGCAAGTCGAAGAATTCCCAAACCACGTGAAAAAATGTTACCACTTTCAAAGTTCGCGGACGTGTTGGAACTTTATCTGTTTCTAAAACATAAATTAACATCGTTAGCGTACAAACAAACAGTACGGTCTATTAATACAGAGAAAAACAGAGACAAATAACATACCGAACAGTAGCTAGAGAATAGGAAAAATGAGTCAACAAGCCAATATTGTTTTACAATGAACATTAAACTGTGATTAGTTAATAAAGAGATACAGTCGTACAAGGTCAAAAGGAGTTGATGTGGTGGTGGGCGTTTCCCTTATTATTGATGGGTTCGTCTATCAATCACATTTTACAGCTTTTGATAAGGTTAACCATACATGTCTTATCAATAAAATCATACGATTGGATATCAGACCACCTCTAATCGATTGGCTCACTTCATAACTGAAAAATCGACATTTTAAGGTCAGGGTTAATTTCACTTTATCTCAGGCTGTGGAATGTCCTAGTGGGGTCCCCCAAGGCTCAGTACTAGGACCTCTTCTCTTCTTGATCTACATTGTAGCGGTAAATAAATCCCCAAAATAAATAGCTCTGTAAGTTCTCGACATTGGATGCTGACCATATGTTTTAGTGGACTCATCTAGCTGAAGGCGCTCGGTCAGGCATCCGCACCAGATCACGTGTGGTAACGCCGTGCTCAACATCAACCGCAATCACTAGCCAGATTAGATCAGAGAATTCCGATATATTGGTCATCGCCAAATATACTCTTCCGATCTCCTCGACTTCGTCTTTTGATTTCTCTGGGTGTGAACGAAATACATTAGAAGGTGTTACTGGTAGAAGTGTTGTCAAACACTGAATACCTGTGACATCATCAACATAAATGATCCTCCTCAACAGGTAACGTCAGACTTATTACTTTTTGCCGACGACGTGAAACTTTGAAGATAGACACGCAACCAAGACGATATACAGACACCTCAGGAGGATCTGACTCGACTTCAAAGTTGGGCAGACGATAACAGACTTACCTTTAACACTTCAAAGTGTAAAGTAGTTCATCTGCGACATGTCGCAAACTACAGTTACAACTTAGGAAACTCCTCTCTAGTAGTATCCCAAGTCGAAAAAGATTTAGGAGTTTTGGTGCCCCATGATTTAAAGTCTTACGCTAACTGTGACAAAAATGCCTTCCGAGCAAACCTTGCACTGGTAACGTTGAGGCGCATTTTTGGACAGTTTGACGGAAGAACTTTCCATATAGTCTTCAATAGTTTTATCCGTCCCCATTTAGAGTACGGAAACATAGTACTCCCCCCTCACTCCAAAAGGACAAGGTCACTTTGGGGCGTATCCAACGGCGAGCCACGAAATCAGTTCGACGACTCAAATCTAAACCTTACGAAGAACGCCTCCATTCACTAGACCTTTACCCATTAGAGTATAGGCGTCTTAGAGGTGATTTATTAATGGCTTATAGTATTCTTAACGCTTCTGGACATCCTCTTAAACACCTACTCAAGCTCAGTTCCAACACTAACCTAAGGAATAACACTCAAAAACTGGAGACACAACATAGCAGAACGGAATGTAGACACAACTTCTACTCCTTAAGAGTTGTCAAATGCTGGAATTCGCTGCCGGCCGAGCTAGTCCAAGCCACTTCTCAGGAGTCCTTTAAGAGGCAACTTGATCTATTCTTAAGGACTAAGGATAGTATCACACTATGATTCACTAATTTCTTTTTCTCTCTTATTGTTAACATACCTAGGTTCCTGCCTGGAGGATTTGGTGATCCCCTGCTACTAGACACGGCAGCCTGTTAGGCGAAAGCTTCTTCTATTTCGTTCACAACCATTTGAACCATTTGAACATAAAGAAACTCAAAGGACTGATAAAACAACCGCTTATGGTGATCGTTATTATATTTTCCACTCTTGCTGCGAGACATTTTCTTTTGTTAAACGTTTTACATCAAAACTGATTGAAATTCACTTTATATTAAACGTACTTAGTCCATGATAATCCCGACATTAGATACATATGTATTTAGTCTTTACAACTGGTTAGTGACCAATGTCGTGTATGTCCGATCCTTCTTAGTGCAGATCGGATTCAATCGACCGAGTTGCAATGTGGCCACTAGTCTAGGTGACTTGACATGGCGTGCACTAAATTAAGATGAGGTGTTGTTCGAAGGTAGACGACAGGAGGTCCTGAGTCTTGGTCTTTTGCCGTTTACTCGTCAGCAAGATGTACCCGTAATCTTGAGGTAACTAATGGAGTCGACCTCGTGTCCCTTGATTGATAGAATTCGATTTGCACTAAGAAGGACCTGACACATATGACATTGGTGACTACTCAGTGATCAACCAATTGTAAACACATCTCGGTCCTACAAGAGGGCAGTGGAGAAGGAAGGAGAGACGATCGCTGAGATTAAAGAGCAGCGGGACAGGTAAAGGGAGCATTTTAGGGAACGTTTGAACAAACAGACCCAAATGGACCTCTCGGGCATCTGCGCAGCACATATAAATTTTCCTACTGCTGTCACTTCACAACAACGGTGGAAGTCAGGATGGCTATCAGACAAACCGATAGTGAGAAAGCTGTAGGACCAGACAAATTACCAGATGAGGCAGTGAATTCAGACATATAGGTAAATGTAAACGTGCTCCACATTTCCTCCATAAATATTTGAGAGAAAGAACAACTGGAGAGAAGGATACCCCATCAGGATATGAAAGATAGGAGACCTTAACACACTATTGTCAGCACCAGGAAAAGTCTTCAACAGGCTGTTGCTGAGCCGAATGGAGGGCTCAGTAGACATCCAACTTCGAGATGAACAGTTTGGATCCCGTAAAGATCGGTCATGCACGGACCGGATCGTGACACAACAAATGTTTTTTGAGTAGCCAATTAATTGAGACTCGTCGTCGTACATAAAGTTCCTTGACTATGAGAAGGCATTTTATAGAGTGGATAGGAGAACATTACGGAACCTTCTTCGACACAGGAGTGAGTAAGTGAGGAAATCGTCTACGTCGTCCGGAATTCATACGACGGACTACAATGAAAAGATGTGAGATGATTCCAAGGACAGGCTGGTGTCAGACAAGACTGTTTACTCTAATCCTTTCCCTTTCTTGTGGCTGTTAATTGAGTTCTGAAGACTTCTAGATCTTACAGAATATTTTTAGGGCGTTCATCACCAAACATTTAATACTGCAGGGACAAAAATAAATGTTGATGCAATTTACGCGTTCGACACATTCTGTGTTGTGTTCCGTGAAGTCGACAAGATACTAGGTGACATGAATTCCGATTTTGAGAAGCTGGATGCCTCTCAATAAAAATAATGAGATTGGTGTACAGTTCGAAGATGCAACCAGAATCAATCCAGAAACTTTCAAGTTTTAGGACTGCCTAAAACGTGTATCCTTACAGATAATTGAGTCTCTTTGTCTCGTATAATAGTTCACGGTAACTCAGCTGCAAACCACAAAAAAGCAGTAACGTCCACATTGTCCTCATTATGTCCAATGAATAAAATAAATTGTTTATTGGTCGCTATTTAAAAAGGACAGTGGTATTTTTCCTCGCTGAGTAAATTTCATTGTTTTGATCGTTTATTACGTATCAAGACTACTGTTTTTCACTTTAATTGAATTTATTTCAGTTAAAGTATTTGACTAAAGTATCGTTTTTACTGTTTTGTCGTTGGTACTCTTTAGTACCTCTTTTTCAACTGTATCTGTTAGTACTTTTGGTCCTAGCAATCTACAGCTCTTCACTTTTTTGGTCATTGATAATTTTTTTGTTTCTGGGTATCATCGCATATTGAAAAAACCCCTCCTAAATGACCGGACAGTGTAAAAAAAGCAGTTGCCAACGTCCGGGTTGTCGTTATCCTGTTGAAAGCGGCATGCAGTGCGACGAGTGCAAAGGCTGGTACCACGAAGTTTGCACGAACTTAACGCCTGCTGCTTTCAAACGGTTCAGTAAGAAGGGTTGTGTGTGGCTTTGTCAACAGTGCTGCTCGGATGCAAACAGCTTGTTAACCGAGGCCATCTCACTGGTTGATGCTGCAAAGAAGTGTTTCAACAAGCATAGTCGGAACGCGTCAAACAGCACTCGATCTGTTGACACGCAAATCAACGTGAAGGAAACTAAGGTTAGTCCGGTGATAGATGACTCACGCCCGTCAAAGAAGGAAAAGCAGTCTCCAAAGAGGCCTGCCTTAAAAAAAAGCTCAAGAAAAGTAGGGTCTTCTGTTCCCCGTCTCCCAGATGGGATCCAACAGGAAACACCTAGGAGCCGCAATCGCAAGGCTCGATCGGTTTCAAGAGGTAAACATAACACGACCCCTCAGGTCGTCGACAACCCCCCAAAACCCAACACTAGGTTTGACGCAACTGCTATTGCTTCTACCAGCAGCGTTGACGAATGGGTAAAGGTTGTAAGGAAGAAAAGTATTGATATAAAAGGGAAACCTGCCCCCGTAAAAGTGGTTGAAAAATCGAAAGCTGATCATAGCGACAGATCAGCTATTTTTCATAGAATTAAGGAGAGCGATAGCTCTGAACCTAAAGCTCGTTTTGAGCATGACATTGTACTGATTAGGCAGCTGCTTAATCAACTCATGCCTCAAAATATGACTGGGGTCACCTTGCTAAAGGTGTATAGACTAGGGAGTCTAACGGACTCGAAACCAAATCATTCCAGACTGCTTAAAGTAGTATTCGGCTCTTCAAACGAACGTGACCTAATTTTACAAAATGGACACAAATTAAAGGGTTCAGGAGTCTTTATCCGAAAGGACCTACCGTTGGCAGACCGTGTTAAAAGACGGGAAGCCGAGAAAGAACTACAACATAGGTTAGACGCTGGCGAAAAGGACCTGAAAATTGTAAATTTTCGGGTTGTAAGACTTCGACAGAGAATGATGCCGAAGCCACTCTGGGTGAAGCACGAAGGCACTTAAACAGGCTTCGGATCTGTTACACCAATGCACGAAGCTTACTTAATAAGCGATCGGAACTAGGTGTACAGATTGACTCTATAAAGCCAGATATAATCGCAGTAACAGAAACCTGGCTGACACAGGCTATAGATAGTATAGAACTTGATTTCGAGGGCTTTACGTTAGTAAGGGCCGACAGAACACAAAAGCGCAAAGGAGGGGGAGTAGCTCTATTCATTAGGAATGCTATCCCATTTACCATTATCGATAGTGTATCCCATGAGAGTGGGACGTGTGAATTAGTTAGTCTTCGCTTAAAATGCAAGGGACAAGAGCTGCTGATTGGTTTGGTCTATCGCAGTCCAAGCTGTGAGGCAAATGAGATCCTGTTAAGCAGTCTCAATACTTGGTCCCAAAGTGGTCGATGTCTAATCCTAGGGGACTTTAATGCACCTATGGTAGACTGGGAAAATCTGCGAACTGAATCGTCAGAAAATTCCTTCGAGCAGGAACTAGTTGATGCGGTTATCACATGTGCTCTAGTGCAACATGTGAAAGAAGCGACTAGGTACGACCCGGACACTGAATCATCCTTATTAGATCTTATACTGACTCACTATGAGGATGATGTTGCGAACCTCCACCATATGCCACCCTTAGGTAAAAGTGACCACGCAGTTTTAACTTTCGACTTCCATATAACTGCCAGTCATGAGGACGCGTCAGTCCAGTCCAGACCCAACGTCTGGAAAGCAAACATACCAGACATCATGCACTCAGCATCGTTAATAGATTGGACAATAGACCCAGAGTCCTCCATTGAAACGGCCTGGGACGCATTTCGAAAATCATACTTAAAAGTTACCACACCTCACATCCCTTGGACTATACCAAAGGGGCCGAAAAACTCACCACCATGGTTCAGTAGGGAGGTCCGTATCCTTCTCCGTAAGAAAAGGAAAATGTGGGATAGATTTAGGTTACTGGGGACTGATGAGTCAAAATCTCAGTATCGAAAGGCTCGGAACACTTGTGCCTCGACCCTCCGTAAGTCTAGAAAATTGTACGAAGAAAAACTTGTTAAGGAATCCATAGAATGTCCTAAACGCTTGTATTCCTATATAAACCAAAGGACAAGGAGAAAAGGAAATATTCCTGCTCTATGGGGAGACAGTACTGCTTCATCATTAGTGGAGGACGACTTTGGTAAGGCTCAAGCGTTCTCGAACTACTTTAGCAACGTGTATACCATAGAAGCACCCTTCTCGTCAGCGTATACAGATCCCCCCATACATACACTGGATAGCGTGACCATTAAAGAACTCGATGTCTTTGGTCTGCTAAATAAGCTTGACATAGGTAAATCCACGGGGCCCGATGAATTACATCCTAGGCTACTGAAGGAATTATCTAACTTCGTTGCGAACCCTTTAAGTACATGCTTTAACCTATCCGTTACGCAGGGTCGCTTACCGAAAGATTGGAAAAACGCCATAGTAAGTCCTGTCTTCAAAACAGGCACGAAACACAAACCTGAGAACTACCGCCCCGTTAGCCTAACTAGTGTGGTTGTTAAAATCTTAGAAAAGATTATTCGGAAGGAGCTGTTTAAGTATCTCGATAAAAACCGGATCCTCTCGGAGAAGCAGCACGGCTTCAGAATAGGTTATTCTTGTCTCACTAACTTATTAGTGGCTCGTGAAAGCTGGTGTGCTCTTAAGGACCAAAAGCTACCTGTAGACGTCGCCTTCATTGATTTCAGTAAAGCTTTTGATAAAGTTCCGCACAACCGGCTGTTATATAAGTTAAGACATATCGGGATTGGAGGTAATTTATTGATGTGGATAAAAGACTTCTTAGTTGGGCGTCAACAAAGAGTAAGGGTGAACTCAAAGTTATCTAGCTGGGAAACTGTGCTTAGCGGAGTGCCCCAGGGTACAGTTTTGGGGCCAGTGCTATTCCTCTTGTATGTAAATGACCTTCCTTGTCTCCTATCATCATCGGTCTTGCTATATGCTGACGATGTCAAGATATGGAGAACGATACGATGTAAGAGTGATAGCTTAGAACTTCAAAATGACCTGAAGAAGTTATCTGAATGGTCTCAAACATGGCAGTTGCCGATAAATACTTCCAAGTGTGTTGTGATGCATATCGGTCATCAAGGCACAGATACATACACGATGAATAACACTGAGCTACCTGTCGTCCAGACATATAATGACTTAGGAGTTATCGTTAGTCAAGACTTAAAGACTACTGCACACTGCCGTGCAATAGCCGCCAAAAGTTTTAGAACGTTATGGTCAATACGTAGGGCTTTTAGTCATGTCGACACTAAGACGTTTTTGACTTTGTATACAGTGTTCGTTCGTCCTAAACTTGAGTACTGCATACAGGCGGCTAGCCCCTGCTTAAAAAAGACAGTGAGCTTCTGGAAAAGGTTCAGAGAACGGCGACTAAGCTGGTTCCCGCAATAGCGAAGCTTCCGTATGAATCTCGACTGGCCAAGCTGAACCTTTTCCCGTTGTCATATCGCAGAACTAGAGGCGACTTGATTACAGTCTACAAATTGCTTAGTGATAAATTTGCACCTAACATGCCCTCATTTTTCTTGTCTTCCAAAACAGAGAATTTACGAGGACACTCCAAAAAAGTTCATAAGCCGAGAACAAATTACTTGTCAGCTGACTATCGACTTTCCCATCGAATCATCAACGAGTGGAATTCACTACCTCAGCACGTCGTTGAGGCTCCATCCGTCGACTCTTTCAAAAGAAAGTTGGATCAACTGAGAGACCACCATTGCCAGGACTAACATAGGCCATCGAGCCTCCTGTCCTTCCCAAACTGAAACTGAAACTGAAGTAAGTTTCAAGATGGACGTTACTTCATGAACGATCCACATGTTATATTTACACAGAAAGCTAGGTATCATATAGACAGGGATCATAAACAAATCTGCCTGTAATTTATGCTTCCAATAAGAGTTCATAGATTATTTCCCTAATTTTTGCGTTTGTCTGTAATCAGGTAAGCTTACACGTAGTAATTGTGTCCCATTTTGTTTAGTTTCATGGTGTTATTAACTAGAGCTTGTGAGTTGGGCTCGATCATACCTGACTATTCACGATTGCTGAGTGTTCCAGCTCATAAGAAATGATGTAAGCCTTTTTGTGATAGGAACAGATAAACGTTTGGGGAAATTTTGGGGTTTCGGTCCCATTTCCCCAAAATTTACTATAGCGGCTTCCCCAAAATGGACCAAATTCCCCCAAGGTTGGCAGCTCGGGACGGTTTGACTCGTGCATGCGAGTCTAACTAGACTAACATAGACCGCAAGTCTTCTGTGCCTACAACATAAATTTGAATATGGAAAGATCAGAACTTAGAACAAACTGACATTGGAATTGTCATTACTAAATATCTTGTATCAGGGTTGTCCACTATTCTCCTTTTTATGTAGTTTGTCCTTCTGGAAATAACGAGTTCCTCATAAGACTTTCCAGCGGCCTAAGATGACCTCATTTTGTTAAAACCCTAACGTAATACAGTCTCTTGAGGCTTTTAGCTCTAATAATCCTGTTACTACATCTGCTCTGGGATTTGCCTTGACGATTTTGTCTCGGTATGTTAATGGGGTATGACAACTTGAATAGATGTACGCATATACCAGGCTGACTGATATGGATCAGTATCGTTCACAATAGTGCAGATCTATTCAATTTTTGTTTTGCTGTCGATCGTCAGTTCATTCATCTGCACCTTCTTACCCTATCTTTTCAAACCTGATTCTTACTGCCTACTCTTTCTCATGATTATTGCTACTACACTATTCCGAACATCTTTGCTCTTCATCTTTAATTTCATCTCATTGCAATCTAGTACGGCAATGTGGTCCAAATACACATGTTTTCCACACCCTATGTTAGACAACGATTAATTCCGAAGGAATTAAAGTGGGTATGACTATTGAATGGCTCCGTTTGTAAATAAGCTCGTTTTAAGTTGTTGATATAAACCAGCACTTGTTTTGTCAGTTCACTTAATACTTAAAAGTAGTCATTTAGTATAATCTAATTCTCTAGTTCTGAGTATTTATTGAATTCCACTTTCTATTTTCTTATTAGGTGTAATTTCAAAGACCATGGCTAGTATGTTTGTTACAAGGGTGATTACAAGAGTTCCCAAGGTTCCAATTCTTAGTAAGCTTGCAATAAAACCACTTTTTATTTCATCTATACTTTAGTGCCTTGTAGGTTTTCCCGGCGCAGACTACCACCTGAATACAGAAAGCAGTATTTAGAAAAAATAAGTAATGGGGCTCTAGATAAATACCGGAAATCGGAGTTTGTTCCGTATCCTGCCCTAAAAACACAAAGGTTATGGGAAGTCCAACCACAAGAACCAGAAAAGGAGACGAAGTATGTCATATGGTTTGTATCGGTCCCGTTAAATTCTTCAATAGCGATATCAAATATCAGTCAGAAATTATTTACTTTGACTATAGTATATTCGTTAAACCGTATATGCGTAGTTCAATACTGAGACTATTGAACTACACTAGGTTGACAACAAGATAACTGTTTATTAAAAAAAATTACCTGGCAGTTATTGACGTACGCCTTAAGCTTTATAAATAACTTTTGGAACATCTACACTGATTATTTATCATGTTTAATTCTTGCTCGAATAGTAACACTTTACGAAGTTAATCCTGAGCAGTTCATGTGGCTTGATGATGTGATATTCTCAAATGAATATCAGAGATCAAGAACTACTAGACAATCTTAACTTCTATATTAAGCTAAGAGTATTCTATCTATTTTTCCGGAAATCTCAATCATTTCAAGCCGAGAACACCGGTAAACATAATTCTTGGTTCCGATAATATTTCATGAAAAAAACATGTTAATGTGAAGAGCCAATCAGGTATATGTCGACAACCAGTTTCGGACAAGCTGATGCATTCTCGAGATTGATGAACTCAAACCGACCAATAGATGAGGATTGCATCATTGCAGAAGTATCATTTGAAGCTGAAGCAAAACGAGTTATGTCGGATGTGATAGAGGCGTTACCAGTAACAACGAATATAGTCCAGGATGCTACGCTATCAGATTATAAACTTTAGCAAGTCGCTAAGTATGTGCATGGCGGTTAGCCGAATAAAGTCGCTAGTGTTTAAACAAAGTATTTCCACCGACGTGGCACGTTGTCATTACCAACACCTATCTACTGTTTAGGGAATTCCTGGTTATCCCAACTACTCCCACTCAGATCACCCTGGTGTGTTGCATATAAGGTCACAAACACGCAGTTATGTATATCGGCTACTGATGGATAAACACATTGAAAATATCTTAAAGAAATATCCACAATCTGTACAAGCCTTTAAACTGCCACCAAAAATACAGCCATCCTCATGTCCAAGTTCAGTAAAGCCATGGTTCCGTGTTCAACACTTTCTTATTATCATCGATTCATGTATAAAATGACCAGAAAGTTATTTAATACCTCAGACTTCACCGGCTTCAATAATGACGGTGCTGAATAGGCTTTTCGGACACTTGAGTTTTCTGGAAACACTAGTTACCGATGGTTAGAGACCTTGAATAACATGGCTCAAAATCGTTTGCAATGGCGCGGGTGCATCCACTCTTTGTGTTCTCCCAAATTCTAATCTTCTGAATTCTTCATGTCCCTTTTTCTCTTTCCAAATTTATTTGACTAGATTATACTCCTTGAATAACATCTTCAAAACCTAATGTTTCCGATCACTGCTTATACTTTTATTACCTCTACCACTATGGGATTTGAATTGGCAATTGTATCTCTGTGCTCATGTGGTATGGCAACTCGAACTGATGTACGAACGTACGAAGTTCTACGTTGTGACTGACTAACTGACTGGAAACACTTACAGACAATCGACCTCAGTTCACATCTGAAATCCCAAACTTCTGTTTAAAGAACTCAGTTACACACATTCAGTTACCGCCCCATCATCCTCAGTCAAACGGCCAGGTTGGACGTGTTGCCGATACCTTCAAGCGGCTCTCATCTAGTCACATGGGGAGAGCATGACAAAGGAGGTCATCCAGGATTTCCTGAGAGTATACAGAATAACCCGAATCAAGCCTCACCTAACGGTCTCCCCTACTGGGTCAGTGTTTAGAAGATTGGGACTTAATTTGATAGCATGTATCTACAAAGAAGAAGACGGGACTATAAACCCAGGGAGAAGAGAACTGATCTTCAGTTTCTGTTATAACTTGTGGTTTTGTGCCCTACTAATGTATAACGTAATCATACCGTCAATTAGAGAACAGTAATTTATCGACCGGACCAATGACGCATAAAACCCGTACGAGCAGTCTAGAGTCCTTAACAGACCTGCTTCCTGCCTAGCCCTGCCTGTTTAGTTCAGAACATCAGTCTCAGCCTCTGCGATATGAATCATGTGTTTCAAACATACTAGGTTTATATACAAACCAAACAGACCACATCGTACCATAAAATAAAAAATAACATTTGTACAAGATTTAGCCAAAAGTGACTGTGAATGTGGGAGATAGTAATTGATAGACTGGGCATAATTCAAGAATGGTAAATTGTATAATAATAGTTCATAGATCAAAATAAGGCTTATGATAAGAGAAACACGAATACGTATAGTTTAGTTATTTAACAACTATACGATAAAAATATACGTATAGTATTAGTCCAGAAATAGATTCCAACAGTTACCATTCATTATTCTCATTGAGATATAACAGTTTCCTAATGGGTTACCAGTGTACGTAAGAAACTTTCGATATTGGCGACTTACATGGATAGCGGATGTTATCGTAAGAAGAGTCGGTGATGTAATGTACGAAATTGATTCCAGAGGTAAACTCCTGACACGACATGTAAACCACAGAAGATTAGATCCAGATAAACAACCTAAATCGAACCTGAAACTAGATTATTTAATCGGTACAGTCAGTTGGGAAAATCAGGATCAACGCTGACGAAATGATGACCAGGCCCCAGCCAGTCATTTGGCTACAACTTGGGACCAAGAACATATATGCATCGGTCCAAGTTGCCACCCCGTTAGCACAACAAGATAGCGAATTCATAGACGTAGTTACTTCAATGGTAGTAATATATAAAGGATTGTGTATCAGGATATAATACAGGAAGAAAGAATTAGGCGATCAGGCCCCAAAAAATCATCAAGAAGACGACAGTGCAATACACTTTCTCGCCCAAGTAGTCATTTGGGGTGTTAGCGCATAGTATGCCGAGTATCAGTACCAGATTTCGGACACCTCACGTTACAGCACATGTGCTACTGAAATTCTAATCTAAGTTGATTGTTCTACTAATTAGCATGTATGTCATGTGGCAGTAGTTTTTGTCGTGCTACACGGTTGTGAAGCATGATTATTGACAATGGGAAACACTACTAATATTCGAACATATGACCATCAAAACAGTTTTAGTGTGTAACTAGAATAACCCATGGTAAATGTTGACGTTAGATTTAGAGCCCTAGATAATTTGACTAATCTGGTTGCTAATCTTTAACTGACAAATTTGAATCTTAACTATGTATACCGAGTCACCCCAAAATTGATGGCAACTCGATAAAAATAAGTTTTTAGATCAGAACATGGGATTGCCCAACTTAGTAGTAACTTGGTAAACAAGAATTAAGCTTACTATTGAGTGACCTACAAAATTCATATCTCCCAATCGCTTATCTTTCAGCAGATCTTTAGTCATGTTTATTCTCCTTTCTATATATTCTGTAAGTAAGCATGCGATTTTACTTGGGAAAAAGGCCTACGCTTTTGAATGATTGTACTGTCTCTCGATGTCAGTCCAGTTAGGAATTCGTGAGTAGTTGCCAGTTCTCTACATTGTGATGTTGCAAATCATCTGTGCATTAGCGTTGTATTGTATTGAAAAACCAAAATATGCTGACTTGACTATACTCGAAACTGTACTTCGTAAAAACGTAGCTTATTTCGTCTCAAAATTGTTGGAGAGTACAAACTTGTTTGCTCAAAATATTAAAGCTCAGTAATTAAATGCCCTTCGTGATACTATTCGAAATCTATAAAATTGTCTCAAATGGATTTAATCTCCATCCTACTTTGAACGAATCATTTCGTATGTACCTCTCGTCTATTCATTCATATCATTCTTTTCGTTGACTTGAACCCATAAAGACTTACTGTCATTTTTGTGCAATCTCACGTGTATAGAAAGTTCTTTTTATTAAACAGTAGCTGCCTTAAATAATTTCGCTTTCACAATTTGTACTTAAATTGGCATGTTTTAATTTTTTAAGCTAACCAATGGTTTCAAAGATTGGCGCATGTTCACCTCTACTGTTTTATTTTATATTTGAGGCTACAATGTTGTTCAGTTACAATAGTTTTATTTCCTCACATTTGTTTAGACGCCTGTATCAAGAACTCGTACCACATTTTATTGATCCAAGATATCGCGATCGTCTACGTGAACGTCTTGAGCGTCATGAAATGATGCTACGTCGTCGAAATTTAGATATGCCAGAGTTTTATGTGGGTATGTTTGCTTATGTATTTTTTGTCAAGCATCCAATCATGTTATAGGTAATAGGACTTGATAAATTGCATAAGTATTCTTAGCACTGACGACCATAAAACAATAAGTCAAAAGCAACATCCTTTTTTACTCAGTACAGAGGTAGAAATTCAATCCTAACCACAAGGTTTACTAAATCTGTCAAAAAACTGCTTAGATCTATATTTATTGTGTATAATTTTTAACAACCGTCTTCAAGAATAAGACAGTAACTGGCTTTATTGAGATATTAACAAGAGGCAAATGTTTTTGATGGAGTTTTGTTCTCTGAGCTGGATGGTCTGGTCGTGGAGCTTTCATCATCCACCTGAGCTACAACTCTTCATCATCTCAAGAGGTAAATGTATTAGCAAGCGCTCAGTGTAGATATTGAGAAAATAATAAAACATGAATAATATAAAATCGATTATAAAGTACTGAATTCTTAAAGTCATTTTCATGAGCCTAAATATTTTTTAACAATAAACTTCATATATTCACGCGGCAATACCAAACTAAACTAAAAGTAAATATTAAAAGGATTCCTAAATTACAGGTACTTAAGCCGAGCCGATGCAGTATGTATTCTACCGACTTTTGATAAGTCAGATGCAGATTTTGTTTCATCCAATAGTTTCTAGGCAATACTATCAATTATTCACGTTACTAATGAATTGCTATACCATGTATTTGTATCAAGCCCCCAAATGCCCTGGTATGACCGAGAGCGGGGTGGGTTCGCTCTCCCTCTCGAAATACTCTCACACGGCCACGCGTATACAGCCTCTGCCAGGGAAGTTCTACTCATTGCCTTCTCGTGGTGGGAATTTTGTCTTCGAAAATGAGAGGACGAGAAGCGAATGTTTGGCGCTTTAACCGGATTCCAAACCAATGGTGCACAGGGGCTCCAGTATCCTGCGGGAACAAATGGCGTATGAACCAATTGTTGGTCACCGGCTACCATGGGACTGCATCTCCTTACGATGCTCCATTGCCTTGTGGGTTAGACCTTTAGGTCAAAGGCTCGGGGTGTGACCCACTAAGAAAACCATCTGCTTCAGTCTGGGCACCCGGGCAGTACCTCAGCCCGCACAAAAAACATGATAAACTGTCTACTTGTGAAAATATTCCTCTCCCTGCAAATAACAATCAAGTGTCTCGCATTATTATTATTATTATTATTATTATTATTATTATTATTATTATTATCTACTATCCCATTATTCACCCTCTTTATTCCTACTCTGTCTATACTTATTTTTTCAACTTATACAGCAGCTCGTCTATGGTGGAAATTCGACTCTATCTAAACGTTTTCGAGTCACTGTCCGGTTGAAAGTTTATTAAAATAAATAAATAATAAATAAATGAAAATTGTATGCTACCACCAAATACGATTACTGAGGCAGTTTTTCTGGAACCACGTGCACCATTCAAACTGGCTGCCTTCAACGTTCACACATTTATGCAGGTCGGACAACAGATAGGGCTGGCTATGTCTTTGGAAAGTCTTAATATCGACGTTTTTGTCTATCCGAGACCCGTATTCAAGACTCTGGTGAAGTACTACAAATTCGCTTTCCATCTGTCGCTTCGAAAAGCTTGTTTTACGTGCGCTTATCCGGGGACCCTGTGGCATCTTCGTCTGGTCTTGCTGGCGTTGGTGTCGCACTAAGCGCTAGAGCTGAGGCAGCACTAGTCGATTGGATCCCCATTAACAGTCGGTTATGTGCTGTTAGATTAGAAAGTTCCATCTAAGTGAGAAACGATGTCTTTTCGTCATCTCCGCCTATGCCCCGACAGATTGCAGCCCGGATGCAATCAAGGATGAGTTTTACCACCAGTTATCTGTTCTTCTCCAGAAAGTGCGTTCGACAGATATTGTAGTACTAGCCGGAGACTTGAATGCTCAGGTCGGGCGTCTAGGCACAGAAGAGAGTCGTTTAGGTGGCCGATGGGGACTTGTTGGTCGCAGGTCAGATAACGGGGACCGTCTACTGCAACTGTGCACAGACCACAACCTGTTTCTGGCTAGCACTAACTTTCGGCACAGTCATCGCCGATGTGCCACCTGGCGTCCTCCCTCTGCATCTCAAGCCTGGACTCAGATTGATCACATCGCGATCAGCTACCGCTGGCGTGGTTGTGTAAAAGACTGCCGCTCCTTTTGGAGTACCTATCTGGACTCTGACCATGCCTTGGTCTGCGCCAATCTTACCTTACTTTTCAGTGGACAACGAAGTGGCCGCCATCAACGGATTGATGTTAGCAAGCTGGTTGCAACTTCTGTTGCAAGTAAGTATCGAACCGAGCTAGCCTCTAGGCTAGCTACCACTCCACCGAAAAGTATAGATGAGCATTGGTTGCAATTGCATGACGCCATGAAAATGGCGGGAACAGTCAGTTGTGGGTTTGCGAAACGTCCCGCTTTAAGCACTGGGTTTCTTCTGGTTCCTTACAACTCATTGAAGCCCGTCGGTCTACTCCGGGTGACCGTGAGTTTGACCATAAACGAAGGATGTTACGTAATGAAAAGCTTGCGTAAGGACCGAGAAGCCTGGTGGTCGGAGCGTGCTAATGAGCTGGAAGCAGCAGCTGCATCTGGTAATTACCGGAAGCTCTTCCAACTCATCCGAGCCACTGGCAGCAAGAAGTCTGGTGTGAGTGAAACAATCTGCGAGGATGATGGGATGCCAATCACTAACATCCATCGACGTCTTGGACGATGGGCAGAATTTTTCGAAGGGCAGTTCAACTGGCCTGCTGCTCCGGCAACATCGGTCAGACTGTCCTGCCCTCCATGGCCGGTGACGACTGATCCACCAAATGAGGCGGAAGTCCGCAAGGAACTCCAACTCTTGAAGCGTTACAAATCACCTGGCCCAGATGACTTACCTCCGGCTCTTTTTAAAGATGGTGGTGACTTTTTGACTAAGGAATTGACGACGTTGTTTACAAAGGTTTGGGAACTAGAGAGTGTACCAACGTCATGGAATGAGTCGATAGTTGTCCCTATCTTTAAAAAGGGTTCACGTCGTTCCTGTAACAACTATCGGGGGATAAGTCTACTTCCGATTGCGTCCAAGCTATTGGCTTCCGTCATACTTCGTAGGTTGTTCAAAACCCGAGAAAGATTGACTCGCGAGGAGCAGGCTGGGTTTCGTTCTGGTCGAGGATGTATTGATCATATCTTCACCCTCCGCCAAATGTTAGAACACCGCCATACTTATCAAAGGCCAACAATCGTAGTGTTTCTTGACATCAGGGCTGCCTTCGATTCGTTGGACAGGACTGTTCTCTGGGATTGTCTATTGAAGAAGGGTGTGCCTGAGAAGTTTATTAACATCCTAAAAGCCCTATATACAAACACCTCAGGCAGAGTGAGGGCATACAACCACCTCTCTCCATTGTTCCATTCGAGCAGTGGGGTTAGGCAGGGTTGCCCAATCTCACCATTCCTCTTCAACTTTGCCATCGATGACATTCTGGAAACAGCTCTGATGAATGTAAGTAATGGTGGTGTGGATCTGTTGCCTGGAGAAAGACTTCTCGACCTTGAGTATGCGGACGATATTGTCTTACTGTGCGATAATGCCCAAGGCATGCAATCCGCACTTAATCAGTTGGCAATCAGTGTCCGTAGGTATGGTATGTGCTTTGCACCTTCGAAGTGCAAAGTACTTCTACAAGACTGGCAGGATTCTAATCCTGTACTCACCCTGGATGGTGAGCAGATAGACGTAGTCGAGAAGTTCGTGTATCTGGGTAGCTGCATAAGTGCTGGTGGTGGTGTGAGTGATGAGATCAATGCACGTATAGTGAAAGCCAGAGCGGCTTATGCCAATCTGGGCCACCTTTGGCGCCTTCGTGATGTTAGTCTGGCTGTAAAAGGTCGGATCTACAACGCGTCGGTGAGAGCAGTTTTGCTCTATGCTTGTGAAACCTGGCCTCTCCGAGTTGAGGACGTTAGACGACTCTCTGTGTTCGATCATCGCTGTCTCCGAAGGATTGCTGACATCCAGTGGCAACACCATGTCAGTAATGCAGAGGTTCGGCATCGTGTGTTCGGGCACAGAGATGATAATCAATTGGTGTCACCATCTTGAAACACCGACTTCGGTGGCTTGGACATGTTCTACAAATGTCGTCCCAGAGAATTCCACGTCGTGCATTATTTGCCGACTCTGGGACTGGTTGGAAGAAGCGGAGAGGTGGTCAGTGCATGACATGGTGTCGTGGTATGAAAGAAAGCTGCAAAGGACTGGCTTGTGTTGGTCCTTCACGACTCCCTGGTTGGGGTCCGAGAGATGGTGCTACACAGTGGCTAGAGACGTTATCAGATATGGCTCAGAATAGAAGCCAGTGGCGATCCTGCTGTAATCTTTTACTTTCTTCATAAAAAGTGGTTGTATCTTCATTAACTGAAAGATTTCTTCTGATTGTACCCTTCCGTTCCCCGTTATTATTCTTATTATTATTACACTACCTTACACCAATCTCTTCGTTATTGTTCTCTTTTGTACGCTCCTCACCTTTTTTTCCTTCTCTTTAAGTTCTCATTGTTTTGTGTGACGCATATATATTTGGCGCACTCTTGTTCCAATATTTATATGTTCAAATAAAATAATAAAATAAAACATCAAGCACTTCTGTAAATAGAATAAAATGTGTTTTAGATTTGGTGAATTTCAATGTTTTTATACTAATAGTGAAATAGAAATGTTTTATATAGAGTATACTTACACATCTGTCTTCATATTAATCCGAAGAATTGTTTTATTCGCTTGGCTGAATCCATGTACCACTCAATAACTATTTCTAGTATAGGATTAACCCAATCTGTTTTGTCATCTGTGGTTTATGGATAAACTTAACCCTTTCGCTGACGAGTTTCTTGATGTACAATATTCTGATTCGCCATTATGGAAGCCATATGAAAAAGTCTCATATTCTCAACGTCTTCATTCGTTTCTATTATTTTCGTAGCTCATTAACCTGTAGGTATGTAGCTCAATAGTTTAATGTCTTTACTTTCAATCATAAAGCCATAGACTTGAGCTTCAATCCATTTAAAGTATTTTGGGGAATGGTTTTGCCACTAAATCATACAGCAAACCTACAGAATTACCTTTTGCATAAATCCGTGTTTTGTAAATGTGTCTATTTTTAGTGATTACAGTAAAGTATTCTGGAAAAATAATCAGGAATTTTTAAATAATACGGAATTTCGCAATAGGTTTTGTTGTACGAACTGTTCTTATTTACTAGTGTTTTAAAGAAATCAACTTTGTAATTGTCATCGTATCTTATGTTTCATAAAGAACACATCCATGATTTGTAGTCCTGTTGATCTGTACCAGGTAATTGTAAAATCTTTTGTCTACAATGTTTCAGACCGTGAGTGTACGATTAAAATTGACTGGTCTTGATACTTGTTATATTGTTAAGTGTCCCTACGTGTAAGATTTAGTTAACGTTCAGGTTGATCGATTGTGAAGTATTTATGTAATGATTAGACTCGTTTACGACCTACTAATTTATACACTTAAATATACTAACCACAAAAAAAGGTTACAAATGAACTAATAGGACTGTGGATTTGGGAAACTGTGACTTTTGTGGTTAACCAACTTTCCATTTTGAGTTGTGAAAATAGAACATTAACTAGTGAATCGAAACCAATATTATAAATATAGCTACAAAACAATACTATAATCATGTATTTAAACACAGTTTGTCTAAACTGTACGAAACAGTTCAGTACTAGCCTATTCAACTTACACGTTAGCTTATTTCTTGACCTTTTTTTCCAGCTTTATACATAATTTCAATTCTTTAAAATGTTTGATTTCAGTATTTTTCTAATATATGTTGTTTTAAAAGGGTCAGTTGTTGCCGTAAGGACTGCTGATAAATTTGCGCCAAATCAATCACATCGATTCTTGGGTATTTGCATAGAACGCTTTAACGAGGGTTTATGGACAAAATTTACTCTTCGTAACGTGATTGAGAAAACAGGTTTGTTCTTCCTTAAAACAAATCCTTTATTTGTATTTCCCATGGTTGGTTTGTAACAATGGGTATGTAGAAAGCTACAATCTCTCGCTTAATCTAAAAATATACCTCCATTACTTCCACGTGATCGCATATCTTGTTCTCTATAAGTAACTCATGTCTTGTGTTTTATCTCGTTTTCCTATATTTTAGTAATGTATATGTCACTAAGTGGTATCACAGCAAAGAATAATGCTACAACCATTCTTATCCAGTGACTATAAAACTTAATTCATATAGCTGTCATTCCGAAAAGATATTTTAGTCAGCAATATATGCTCTTATATTATTATAATCAGTACTTATAAACACTGTTAACCTGAAACCCCCTGCGGATTGTGTATGGTTCTTTTTTGACAGTTTGTTTTATATTTTCCCTTAATAATACCAGCTATATCACATATTTAATAAGTTTGATAACTTGAGATTTCAATGAATCCTATTCGTTCGTACACATTAAAGTATTATACTCTTTTAACTAACAATCAAGCCACTTTTTCATTATCTACTGTTTTAGCTGTTGAAATCCAGTATGAATTATATAATCCAACTATTCAGTCAATTGAAGTATTACTACTAGAGAAACGTTTAGATCGTAACCTTTTGTATTTACGTGATGCTCCATTGGACGAAAGTCGATTTCCATTTGATATGTCGCGTATTCCATATAATCCTTCTGATCCTGTCCCAATTAATGACAAGAAAGTATGTTTCTATCATAACAATATCGGGAAATTTTATTTATTAGTAGTAATATCTTGTTACTTAAGTTATTTGTTTGTTGCAGTTGTTATTCATTTTGAGAAAACATGTTAGATAGTATACTTACAACCTTTATGACTGGGTAAATGTGACTTGGTGATATATGTCTGTTACCATATCATCATAAAAAAGTAGGAGCCACTTAATTTTATCAATAGCTTTGGTGAACATTCGTTTGATTCTCCTAATCAAAGCAACTTTCTCTGTCTTGTTTGATATTGTTATATAAACTGAACTCGATTTGCAATGAAACCAAAAACTAAACGTTATACCCACCGTTTTTCCATATGTATTTGCTAATTTTGAACAGGATGTCAATCTAAATTATTTCGTTTTGGGCAATATGTTATACAGGAGAAATATTATGAAAGCTATTTATCGTAGTACGATCAATTATCAGAATATATGTAGAATATACAACTGACGATTATTCACTAAAATAAAATTATAGATAAAAGTTTCCTCTAGGTGAACTGATGCTAAAAGACAAAGGAACTGATTAGTAAGATATGCTTTTTTACGTCTGAGGACAAAAGGTTTCTATGCAAAGTTCGCAATCGGAAGTCACGTTATTAAACTTGCAAACAGTATAACCCATAGTTATACATTGATATCTAAAAGTCACTTTACATCCAGTAGATTTAATAATTCTAATATCAGTCATTCATGTTTCTATTATGATATTTCTAATCAATAAATGATATAAATCAGTGATAAATATCGCATAATCACTTGATTTAAGCGTTTTTAGTAAATCAAAATTTTTACTGCCCACATTCCGATTGAAGATCTAGAAAAAATTTCGACTTCCAGAGTTATTTATTATTATTTTTATATAAACACTTTCGTATATCTTGATAAGTCTTGTCGATAGAACGCTATATTTATTTCCTAAGCTATTCCGATGACCCACACGCTAGAACTACACAGCGACTTGAACACCAGAGAGAAGACACAAGTATGAGAGGAAATACTTTATCCCAAGGTTCATTTTTGTACAGAAAATCATGGGTATTTATAGATGTTGGCGTCTGTTGAATCAACATCATATTTCAGCCAATCCGTTAACGACATATTATGCTACCGACCAATAGTAGCACGCCACGTTGGAATTCTAGAACGTTCCATCATACTCTGATTGGCTAGGACCCTTCGGCTCCTTTTGGGCCTCTGGAGGCTCCGTTGAAGTTCTCCGGAAGCCGACTCAACATATCCATATATGAATTTATTTATTTTCTGAATTTTTAAACATTTTACTGTTACATTCGTCGTTTCACTTTACAGGGAATTCTTTTTCTAATGATGTTAGACTTTTTCAAGTAAAACATGAATTATAATATATTTATTCGAAGGATCTTTAGTTGTTCCACTTGTATCAACAAAGTTTGGTTGATTTCTTCAAAGTCTTACTTGTGTATTTTGGGACCACTGGGTAAGCAATGTTTGGGTTAGGAATAGAGTACTAAATGGAGATGGTAAGTCGATTGATGAGGTAGTAAATTTCCATCATCTGATGTGGTTGAGACATGTGTATGTATGCCCGCCCACCACCTACATCAGTTGTTGTCATGTGTAAGAGTAAGTTCAAAGAAAGCTGGGGGCGGACAAACGAGGATATGGCGTCAGTCCAATAAGTTATTGACTGTTATTCTGAACCATGTTAGCAGGTGTAAACTACCTGGTGGATGTCAGCGCAATGATCGCAACAGGTGCTTAAATACACTTAGTGATATTGGCTTAGAATCTGTCTCAGTGGTATAAATGCTTTCACTGTCTTATGTTCGATCCTGCGTTTCAAAATCTTATACTATTTTTCTTTCTTTACGGCTGATCCTGTTACTCTTAGTGCTCTAGGATTTAGCTTGATAATTTTTATCACTGTACTAATATGATGTGGAAACGTGGACCAATGTACACACATGACAGGTTCTACGTTAGTTTTATCATATACCTCTTTTTGGTGGTAACTCTGATATACATTCATCTCAGTCACGTTCACGTATTCCACCTTACTAATCTAATTTTGAAACATTGTGAAACGTTATCTACAGTCAAAATGTAGATCTACCATACTAAAGATTAAATTGGTTTTCATGCCCCACTTGAGAATTTTTCCTATTTTTACTACAAAAGAATGTAATGTTATTAGTTTATAAACCAAAGTTGTTGACTACTGATAGTTACTAATGTCATCATTATTTAAGTTAAAGCTGTGCCTATTATGCCTATTTTTATGTTTTAAAATCTGTGTAACTGATGTTTTATTCAACGTAGGTAAAACTGCTCCCACCACCATGGGCCTTCAAATGGTATTTACACGGTTACCGTGGGATACACGACACCATGTATGACTATTTAACTCCACAACAGTTATCTGAAATTCAGGACAAAATAAATCTTGTCGATCGATATGATTTGATGAAAATGTATAGGTAAGTTTTTACTAATTTTTAGTCTTCTGTCATTAAGCTTATATTTACGTGCGTTCTGTTTACGAAGTTTAAAAAGCTATAGGAAATCTGAAGCGAGGGAGAGCAGCAGGCTCTGACAGGTTTACTCCTGAGATTTTGAAGGATGGTGGTTCAGTATTAGCAGCAAGATTGACTGAGGTCTTAGGTAGAATTTGGGAACTGGACGTAATCCCATCTGACTGGTCTCAATCACTGATTGTGCCAGTCTATAAGAAAGGACAAAAGTCCTCTTGTGACGATCACAGAGGAATCAGTTTGACTAATATAGTGTCTAAAATATTAGCTTCAATAATACTTCGACGCCAAACTAAAGCTCGTGAAGAGCAGACTAGAGAAAACCAGGCTGGTTTTCGACCTGGATATGGTTGTATAGATCAGATATTCACACTACGTCAGGTTCTAGAACACAGACACACGTTCAGACGCCCCACAATGGTAATATTTCTCGACCTTAAGGCGGCATTCGACTCGGTTGATCGTAAGGTTCTATGGCAGTGTTTGTCACTGAAAGGAGTACCAAAGAAGTACATTAACCTTATACAGGCTCTCTACTCGAACACACCTGGTCGAGTGAGAGCTTATGGCGAACTGTCATCAGAATTGATTACCTCTAGTGGTGTTCGTCAGGGCTGTCCACTCTCCCCATTCTTGTTCAACTTTGTGGTCGACGTACTTTTAGAGATAACACTCTCCTCATCTAAATTTCCAGGGGTTGAACTTCTACCGGGAGGTCCACTTGTTGACTTAGAATATGCCGATGACATAGTTTTATTTGGTGAAGACGCTGACAAAATGCAGAATCTTCTGATCACTCTAAGCAACAATGCAAGCATGTTCGGGATGCGATTCTCTCCCTCGAAATGCAAAATGTTGCTTCAGGATTGGGTTGCATCGACACTCGAACTAATGATAGGGAGTGAAGTATTTGAGCGTGTCGATCGCTTCACTTATACTGGAGGTCACATCAGCCCTTGTGGTCTGGTGTGTGACGAAATCTCAGCACGGATACAGAAGGCTGGACTAGCTTTTGCCAACTTGCGTCATTTATGGCGTAGGCGAGATATCCGTCTATCAAACAAAGGACGTGTTTACTGCGCAGCAGTCCATTCCGCTCTACTTTATGGCTATGAAACATGGTCGGTAAGAGTAGAGGATATTCGTGGGTTACTAGTATTTGATCACAGGTGTCTTCGAAACATTGCTCATATATCCTGTGACCATCGAGTAAGTAATGTAGTTGTTAAGAAACGGGTACTAGGTAAGGATGGAAAATCAATTGATGACGTAGTGAAACTTCATCAGTTGAGATGGCTGGGACACGTGTTACGTATGACCAATCACCGACTACCTCGACGTGCGATGTTCAGTGGTATAGGATTAGGTTGGAAGAAAGCTAGGGGCGGCCAGACCAAAACATGGAACAAGTCCATGAAGTCACTGACAAGTGGTCTGAGTCATGTTGGTAGGTGTAGACTACCTGCTTGGGGACCGTCAGGCGATAGCAACCGATGGTTAGAGATCCTGAATGACATGGATCAAAATCGTATGCAGCGGCGCAGGTGCATCCACTCTTTGTGTTCCCCTAAATGCCCTGGTACGGCTGAGAGTGGGGAATGTCCGCTCTCCCTCTCGAAATGCTCCCTCATGGCTTCGTGCATACAACCACTGCCAGGGAAGTCCTACTCATTACTTTCTCGTGGCATTACTATTGTATACGAAATGGAGAGGACGAAAAGCGAATTTCCGGCGCTTTAGCTTGGTTGGTGCACATGGAGAGTCCACCTAGGGTTGTTGGAAAACCATGATTCCAAACTAATGGTGCACATGGTCTCCGGTATCCTGAGGGAACAATTGGCGTATGAATCAATCGTTGGTCATTGGCTACCATGGGACTTTATCTCCTTACTATGCTCTATTATTTATTTGAACACATGAATATTGGTACAAGAGAGCGTCAATATATATGCGCCACACAAACGATGAGAATTCGAAGAGGAATAGAAAAAAAGCTAAGCAGCGCAAAAAGAAAAAGAGAACAATAACGAAGAGATTGATGCTCTACTGCCTTGTGGATCAGTCTTTCAGGTCGAAGGCTGCGGGTATGGCCTTCTAAGAAAAACACCTGTCTCGGTTTGGGCACCCGAGCATTATCACAGCCCTTACACATATCAAATGAGATCTGTGTGGCGCATCTCTATTTGGTGCCTCTGTAGAATTTATAGTCTACTATAATATTAGTACTGCCCTAATAATACTCCTAATCCTAAATTTGTAGATTTGTCATGATATAACTGCCTAATCTATAAGATCTTACGTGGAAGTCACATCATCGACTACGCCAACTCACTGTATCGTATCAATTACCGATACATGATGTAGACCAAGGTTAGGCTAGAGAAAGAACAGTATATTTAATATGAATAGAAGATATAAGATAACGTTCAACAGGGACCACGCCTACATGGCCGAGTCATGCCATTCGATCAACTCCCATTCATTCAATTCCTTGTTCGCGCCTTCTCCATCGTTAGGTATTTCTCCGCGTTAAATAGTGAATATCTATTTCCCGAGTTGTCTCGTGTCCAGCTTTGAGGATTGTGTAGTTATGGCCTAATGCCACTACAAGTGTATATGCGTTGTTTCTAAGTCTATAGGCTGGGTCGTGGGTCATATTCGGGCAGGATGTTAGGAAGGAGAGCCCATATATCGCTTCGTAGAGAAATATTATAATAATATCCTGAATTCTCCTTGTCTCTTTTTTTTCTATTTCCAAATTTATTTCACTGGATTATGTTTTTTAAATAACATCTTCAAACCCTAATCTTTCGAAATACTGCTTATACTCTTACTACCTCTACCACTACGGGATTTGAATCGACAACTGCATCTCTGTGCTAATGTGGTATGGCAACTGGAAGTGATGTACGTACGTACGAAGTTCTACGTTGTTACTGACTGACTGATTCTTTGTTATTATGTGCTGTCACTTTTCTTGTGCACACTGTTAGTCACTCATCACAAAGAACAGCGAACATATAACTTCGGTTCGATAGTTTTCATGCTTCCGTCAGTCAGGGACAATGTAGGACCTAGCATAAATGTTTTATAGTAGTCCACATCACACAGATACAAGGGGAATTAACAAGGTGGTAGCGAAATAGTTGGAGCAGTAAAATTAATCTAAGTAAACAATTAAACATGAATTGCTTCGAAAAATGTCTTCCTAAGTTCGCGATTTAGAATGAGATAGGTAATCTCTGGAATTACATCACAAAAACTGACACTTCACTGTCATCTATCAGGTTAGACACTTGAGGTAGTCTTGCCTGCTTCGGTTCGGATAACTGGGTAGTTTCCCTTTCAAATAAAGTAATGGCGTCGTTATCTGCTCACTGTAAGTGAAACCCACCAACTAAGTTCCATTTCGTTGGGATCATGAACCGATCAATGTCAAACCACCATTGAAAACCTGGAAACACTGGATGGCCGTTTTGTCCTAGTATGAGACTCCTTGACAGTGCACATCCATGATTCCGGACGTGGGGCTCAACCCAGGACTTTAGGCCGAAGAATAGTATTTTGAGTAATTATCGTCATTTTATTTATGTGTGGGCTGTGATAGCGTCCAGACCGAGTCAGGTGGTTTTCTTAGGGAGACACACCCAGAGCCTTCGACCTAAACGTCTAATCCGTAAGGCAGTGGAGCGATGACAGGAGATGCAGCCGCAGGTAGCCGGTGACCAACAATTGGTTCGTACGCCGTTTGTTCCCTCAGGATCCTTGGTGCAATGTGCACCATTACTTTTGAATCAGGGTTTTTCAACAACCCTACGTGGACCCTCCGTGTCTGCCAAACCCGGTAAAAGCGCCTGACATTCGCTTTTCGTCCTCTCAACATCGTAAACAATAGTAATGCCACGAGAAAGCAATGCGTAGGACTTCCCTGACAGTGGTTGTATGCATGTAGCCATGTGAGAGCATTTGGAGAGAGCAAGAGAGCTTATTCTCTCCACTCTCGGCCATATCAGGGCACTTGGGGGCAAAAGTTCGTAGCGAACAGGATATGAATCGCGCGCGGAAACCCCATTGGATATCGAGTCTCTTGTCGTAGTAATTCAGTACGAAAAGATGAATTGCAGAGTAATTGAAATAATTGTCTTCTAATATTTTTATTCACAATATGGTTTTTTTAGACAGTGTACTAAGGAACTTTTAATGAGTACTTATAAAAGTAATGGCGTACAAAGAGTTTGATCTAATTAATTCTACGAAAATCACAATTATAATTTATTGTCAAATAACAATTTGTTACATGAGGCATGCCAGTTTACAAGCAAGATCAAACTGTTACAAAAGGCTATGTCCTTTGTCAAATAAACATAAGTTGTTTAGCACGTGTTTTGACTTTTTTGTACATTACAGATCACGATTGTGCTTAGAAGAAGAACGAATAGCTTTAGGTGATGTTCAAATTCAACATCAAGATCTTATACGTCATCATGAGCAACGTCGACAAGAGTTAATGGACAAACATAAAGAAACCCAAAGGACTGATAAAAATACTGCTTATGGTGGTCGTTAATATATTTTCCACTCTTGCTGCGAGACATTTTCTTTTGTTAGATTGTAAATATTGTATATTGTCATTTAAATAAACGTTTTACATCAAAACTGATTGAAATTCACTTTATATTAAACGTACTTAGTCCATGATAATCCCGACATTAGATACATATGTATTTAGTCTTTACAACTGGTTAGTGACCAATGTCGTGTATGTCCGATCCTTCTTAGTGCAGATCGGATTCAATCGACCGAGTTGCAATGTGGCCACTAGTCTAGGTGACTTGACATGGCGTGCACTAAATTAAGATAAGGTGTTGGTCGAAGGTGGTGAAAAGTCTTGTTAATTGAACGCTAGACTTGGTTCCTAAGCTCTTCTAGTAACCCCCGAGGCTAGAACTACACAGTGACGGCGCAAAGTATGTAAGAAAACAATCCACTCCAAAGGTCCTTTTTTGTACAGAATATATATGGTATTTATAGTATTTTGGATGTTCTTGAGTTTCATGAAAATTCTGGCTTGCTACTAAACATAGTAGCAGTATGGTGATCATCCAATCAGAAACTCTGCATGTGACTTCACTTCCTTGATGTTTCTGGCGAAACGTCTAGTGAACGCTGATTGGATAAGGGGCTTCTCAGTGCTTTCAGAGCCTTTCTTGGGTTCTTTCGAGGAGTTTTCCTGGATCTCAGTTCCCAATGAATGACTTGAGCAGTTTATTACCGACGTCAAAATTCCGGATATTCTGATTTCGTCTGTCCATCCATCGAGTTAGGTGGTGTAGCGGTAAATAGATCCCCAAAATAAATAGTTCTGTAAGTCTTCGACATTGGATGCTGACGACATTAGTTTTAACAAACTCACCTAGCTGAAGGCGCTCGGTCATGCATCCGCATCAGAACGCCGTGCTCATCATCCTCTGCAATCGCTAGCCAGCCTAGGTCAGTCTATCCTCGATACATTGATAGCCTGTCAAATATACCTTCGAACCTCCTCGCTTCTATATTTTGATTTCACTTGGTGGGTATGATTCATATTAGAAGGTGTTACTGATTGAAGCGTTGTCGAACTCCAAAAACCTGTAGCATCTCCAGTGGTAACATGACGTCGAATATAGTTCGGATACTTCTCCCGAACATCGCTTCCGCAGGGGACTCCCCATCTGGGACCATAGTATTGTTCGTAGTTCTATAATCACATGACCTGTCATTTCCTCCCTCTTTCAATAGTGCTCTTTTGAATGTGTTCAGGAAGTGCTTTTCCTCCCCATTTGACTGAGGGTGATAGGGTGGAGGGCGTATATAAATAATTCCAAAAATGTTGCAGAAGTAAATGAATGATTCTGAAGTGAATTTTGAGCCGTTATTGGTGCCCCAAATGCCCTGGTACTGCCAAGAGTGGAGAGAATAAGCTCTCTCGCTCTCTCCAAATGCTCTCACATGGCTACATGCATACAACCACTGTCAGGGAAGTCCTACGCATTGCTTTCTCGTGGCGTTACTATTGTTTACGAAGTTGAGAGGACGAAAAGCGAATGTCAGGCGCTTTTACCGGGTTTGGCAGACACGGAGGGTCCACGTAGGGTTGTTGAAAAACCCTGATTCAAAAGTAATGGTGCACATTGCACCAAGGATCCTGAGGGAACAAACGGCGTACGAACCAATTGTTGGTCACCGGCTACCTGCGGCTGCATCTCCTGTCATCGCTCCACTGCCTTACGGATTAGACGTTTAGGTTGAGGGCTCTGAGTGTGGCCCCTCAAGAAAGTGACGTGCTTCGGTTTGGGCACCCGAGCAGTATCTCCGCTTTCAGTAATAAGGACAGGAGGTCTATCAACCTATAATAATGCTTGCAATTTGTAATACTGTGGAGGTCCGATCTCGTTTTGAATATATTAACAGAAGATGCTGATACTACGGGTTCCGGTAGAGAATTCCAGCAATTCACTACTCGGTGCGAGAAACGGAACTCCAGACGTAAACGATTTGATCTCGGTTTTTGATCTTTCTTCGAATGTCCTCTCAAATGATCAGTCCTAGACGGAAGTAAAAGTTAAGACATGTTGATACCAAGGTCATCGTTCTGTATACGATAAGCCAATAATAGATCACCCCGTACTCTACGGTAAGATAACGGAAATAAGTTAAGGTGTCTTAGTCTGTCTTCATAAGATAGGCCAGCTAGACCTTGTACCATCTTAGTACCTCGTCGTTGGACTCTTTCTAGCATATCTGCTTCATACTTGAAACAAGGACGCGCTGCTTGAATCCCGTATTCTAAATGTGGTCGCACATATATCGGGTATAACAATCTGAACATTTCATAATCAAAATGCTGGAAAGACCTGCGAATAGATAATAATACCCTATAGCCTTTCGCAGCAGCAGACTTAGAGTGACTAGTGGTTTTGAGATCACTGCTTGATATGACTCCGAAATCTTTATAGTTTCTTACTTTGGGTAGCACAAATCCACATATTGTGTAGTAATACGAATCGTCATAGTTATCTAATTGCATCACAACACTCTTGTTAGGATTCACTTCTAGTGACCATCCATGCCACCAGTCAGTTGAGATTATCTTGAGGTACTATTCTATCTGACAAACTGTGTATGGGTCTCCAAATTTATATGTCATCAGCGAAGAGTAGAACGGATGATTTTGCTACAGTTGGTAATTCATTTACATGAAGTAAAAAGAGAAGAGGACAAGGACTATACCTTGGGGAAATCCACTTTTTACAGGTATCCACGAGGAGAGAGCCCCATTAACCCTTATCCTTTGTCTCCTGTCATGGAGGAAGTTACTTATCCAATCTAGATAATGGGTTCCTAAACGTTCCAGTTTGACTTTAGGACCAGAATGGGAGACCTTATCGAAGGCCTTACTTAGATCTATGAAGGTCACATCCACAGAAATATTCCTATCGTTCGCCGCAGTCCAATCTTCTCTTGCAATGAGATTTGTCAAGCATGATAGGCCTTTCCAAAAGCCATATTGTTCCCTGGAGAAAAGACTATACCCTTCAACATAGCTTATAACAGATTTCCAAATGATCTTTTCATCAGTTTTACAACTACACTAGTTAAGCTAACAGACTTCTCTTTTTGTACAAAAACCGCGTACTTCAATTTCTAATATATCTCTGTTGTGCTCGCACGCCGTGTTCTCACTTGAGTGGCATCTGCCAGTCCTGACTGTTGTGTTGTGTTTCAGATTGCTCCTGCCTGCAGGTAAACGCTAAGAATACGTGCTACACGTTGCGAATGTGCCACTGATGGTCAAGGATAGGTCCATTGAAGGTATGAGCTTGCAGAAATCGCGACCTTATGTCCCTTTGTAATGTCCAAGGCTTTAAGGATGGTGCAGGATGAAGTCACCCGTTCCATATCTCAAGAGGGCTGAAAGAGGGAGTGTTATGACTTTACGTTGTGACTGAAGGTCTTGATAAGCAGCGTTTATTGATCGATTCGGTGAGAGTGACACGGAAAACACGTATGGACGACCTAGTGCCCTGATTGGCCCTGCCCCGCTGTCTGTCCTAGCCCAGTTGAGTGGAGAACAAAAGTCACAGCCTCGGAGATATGAATCACTATATTTCAAACATACTTTGTTTATATACTAGTCAAGCATACCACAGCGTACCATAAAAATAGTAAACAACATTTACGCAATATGTAACGAATGAATAAATAATAGCCAATAGGGAATGTACATTTAAAGTCCAAGGACACCACTGGACTTAACATGATAATTATTGGTCTATTCCTGCGCATCCACAACACCTCCCCTTTTTTTTGAAGATCCGGAGTTGATATCCGGATTTTGAAATTTTCTGGGTTCATCCTCCCCCACGAAATAATGTTGGGTCCTCATATTCCCAAGTTAGAATTAATTTGACTTTATTTAACACATAATTGTCAGATTGAACAGGGGAGTCACTGAAAGTGATTAAATAGTGGGGAACAATGTCGCTTGATATGAGGTCACCAACGTTTGATTCTTCTGGAACATTGTCACGGGATTTGTTGAAAATCTCATTTGTAAACAGTTGATCACTGCGATAATCAACATCTATCAAAATTGTATTAGATTTCTGATCATCATTTAATGCATTTAACACATTTTCTGGTACAAAAAGATCTAGATAATAAGATTCGTCAGAATCTCCTGTTGTTGAATGATGAGGACCATTTGAAACAGCTGGATTCAGTGTACCGCACGATTTGTTCCCTGTTCCGTTGTGGACGGGTACTGCAATTAATTTATGAGCATTTAATAAGAGATCCTCCTGTGAGCTGGGTACATCACTGTCTGTACACGTTTCAGGAACAGTGGGATTTGAACCCACGACAGGGAACGTTTCGGAATTTGACATTTCTGGACAACTGGGCGGACCATGAATAACTGTCTCGTTTACATCACTGGTCGTCCGGGATTCACAGAGGCTTTTATAAACAGCTTCATATGTTCTGCAGTTGTTTTCCAGCTCAGTCTGCAGATGAGAAATGAATTTACCAACTTCTGTTGCACCTCCGAAACATGGAACATTTACCAACAGTGTGCGTAAATTTTCTAAAAAATTTAACTGGCTATTTTTGAAGCACTGCTGTTGTTGCTCAAGTAGAAGCTGTAATCGATCGGAAAAGGTAGTCATTTTTTTTCAGCACCTGCAATGAAAATTAACTGTAGGAATAATGACCAATGTTGCTCAAGGACGCTGGTGACAATCTGGATGCTGATTGGTCGAAACAATTAACCTGAATCTCGTCCAATTACAAGGTTCAAAATTTTTCTCCACCCCGTCGCCAATTGTTGTAACGGATGCAGACTGCAGGGTTTGATAAGCAGCGTTTATTGATCGATTCGGTGAGAGTGACACGGAAAACACGTATGGACGACCTAGTGCCCTGATTGGCCCTGCCCCGCTGTCTGTCCTAGCCCAGTTGAGTGGAGAACAAAAGTCACAGCCTCGGAGATATGAATCACTATATTTCAAACATACTTTGTTTATATACTAGTCAAGCATACCACAGCGTACCATAAAAATAGTAAACAACATTTACGCAATATGTAACGAATGAATAAATAATAGCCAATAGGGAATGTACATTTAAAGTCCAAGGACACCACTGGACTTAACATGATAATTATTGGTCTATTCCTGCGCATCCACAACACCTCCCCTTTTTTTTGAAGATCCGGAGTTGATATCCGGATTTTGAAATTTTCTGGGTTCATCCTCCCCCACGAAATAATGTTGGGTCCTCATATTCCCAAGTTAGAATTAATTTGACTTTATTTAACACATAATTGTCAGATTGAACAGGGGAGTCACTGAAAGTGATTAAATAGTGGGGAACAATGTCGCTTGATATGAGGTCACCAACGTTTGATTCTTCTGGAACATTGTCACGGGATTTGTTGAAAATCTCATTTGTAAACAGTTGATCACTGCGATAATCAACATCTATCAAAATTGTATTAGATTTCTGATCATCATTTAATGCATTTAACACATTTTCTGGTACAAAAAGATCTAGATAATAAGATTCGTCAGAATCTCCTGTTGTTGAATGATGAGGACCATTTGAAACAGCTGGATTCAGTGTACCGCACGATTTGTTCCCTGTTCCGTTGTGGGCGGGTACTGCAATTAATTTATGAGCATTTAATAAGAGATCCTCCTGTGAGCTGGGTACATCACTGTCTGTACACGTTTCAGGAACAGTGGGATTTGAACCCACGACAGGGAACGTTTCGGAATTTGACATTTCTGGACAACTGGGCGGACCATGAATAACTGTCTCGTTTACATCACTGGTCGTCCGGGATTCACAGAGGCTTTTATAAACAGCTTCATATGTTCTGCAGTTGTTTTCCAGCTCAGTCTGCAGATGAGAAATGAATTTACCAACTTCTGTTGCACCTCCGAAACATGGAACATTTACCAACAGTGTGCGTAAATTTTCTAAAAAATTTAACTGGCTATTTTTGAAGCACTGCTGTTGTTGCTCAAGTAGAAGCTGTAATCGATCGGAAAAGGTAGTCATTTTTTTTTCAGCACCTGCAATGAAAATTAACTGTAGGAATAATGACCAATGTTGCTCAAGGACGCTGGTGACAATCTGGATGCTGATTGGTCGAAACAATTAACCTGAATCTCGTCCAATTACAAGGTTCAAAATTTTTCTCCACCCCGTCGCCAATTGTTGTAACGGATGCAGACTGCAGGGTTTGATAAGCAGCGTTTATTGATCGATTCGGTGAGAGTGACACGGAAAACACGTATGGACGACCTAGTGCCCTGATTGGCCCTGCCCCGCTGTCTGTCCTAGCCCAGTTGAGTGGAGAACAAAAGTCACAGCCTCGGAGATATGAATCACTATATTTCAAACATACTTTGTTTATATACTAGTCAAGCATACCACAGCGTACCATAAAAATAGTAAACAACATTTACGCAATATGTAACGAATGAATTAAATAATAGCCAATAGGGAATGTACATTTAAAGTCCAAGGACACCACTGGACTTAACATGATAATTATTGGTCTATTCCTGCGCATCCACAACAGGGAGCAAGTAAAAGAAAACAAGAGAGGCAGCCCAAGCTGCCAACTTTGGGGAAAATTTGGTCCATTTTGGGGAAAGTTAGGAGAAGCCGCTATAGTAAATTTCGGGGAAATAAGACGCGAACCCCAAAGTTTCCTCATACGTTGAGGAAGCTTCCCCAGAATTTCCCCATAGCTGCTAGCTTGGGAGAGTAGCCAATATTCATGAAGTAATGTTTAAGGTATGATTACTCAGTCTAATTCTCTTTTATTAAAGTATTTGTTAAGCAAGAGCATTTTAATAGGTTAAAGCAAATAAGTGTAAACAAGGTATGAGTGAACGTACAACTGACAAATGGAGGGGATTCAGAAAGGAGCTGAAAGTATGATATTATGTGTGGTCATAAAATATAGTGCTAAAAACAATTATTGTGATATACAATTGACTATTTCCTTTTTTTATCGAAGCTGCTAGAGCCCTTTTCATCTTTTCTTGTATTATTGTTTCTTTAATTTTTAGGTATCGTAGGGTCTTGAGTAGGCTTCGTATATTAGCGAATTGTCTAGTTTGCTTGTAATAGGATTACTGGGTAGGAAGTGAAACTAATTCAACGTTCGTAACACCATTTAGTGAGGGATTTCGCATGATAAATCAGCATTAATATCTTAAGTTCGTGACATCCCACTAAACCATAAGGAGCCGTAATTAAACAAAATGTTCTGCCCTACAGATATGTGTGGATTGGAGTTGTCTCCCCACCATCATGTTTGCTGGTCAGTAACGCCACCTTCCCTCCTTTTGTGATGCTAGGCTCTCTTACGTTTGTGGTAAGTATGAATACTGCTTTAATCAAAGTCCGTAGTTGGAATACACTGTCTCTATTAGGTCCATGTTACAAGCAAATCAAATAGTTTAAAAATGTTTTTTAAGGGGTTAGATTTCCACATAGTATATCACACTGCTATGAAAATAACTAATGGTTTAAAGAAGTAAGGACTAATAGCAAATCAAAGGATGTGAGAGGGTATAAAATTGTAGAAAAAAAGACTTTAGGTTGACAAAAATAAAACATTGAGAAACTCACAAGAATTTGTGGCCAGATTTTGAGCTTTGTATGATCGGTCTTAGTAGATCAGCATCCATAAGACTAGTGAGTTATCTGTCTACTTGCAATAGAAAAAAAGGCATGACTTTTAGGAAGAATAATGTACATTTAAATTGTAGGGAGATTTGGGAACTGAAAGTGATGGTTAGGAGCATATGGCCATGAATAATAAACAATGAATAATAGGAAAGGATAAACCATATATTCTGTGATTTGGTTATTTTCATATTAATAACAGTCGGGCTCGTTATATTCTTGTTCTGTCTAGATACTACGCGGTCCGTAATAAAGTGCCTCATTGGTGGGCGGGAGTTCGTGGGAATGTTGAAGCTCTTTAGAGTCTAGAAATAGGATTATTAGCTTTTTGAATCTGGTAAACGTATCACAGTTACGGATAGGCATTGGCAGCCTGTTCCACAATAAAATATACCGTACTGTAAAAAACTTACAACGCATTTGTTTTTGGTGTTTAACGGTAAGTAGTGTGTAGAATTATGGTCTGCTATGATATTAATACTGCTCTTATAATAGACCTAATCCTAAATTTGTAGATTTGTCATGATATAACTGCCTAATCTATAAGATCTTACGTGGAAGTCACATCATCGACTACACCAACTCACTGCATCGTATCAATTACCGATACATGATGTAGACCAAGGTTAGGCTAGAGAAAGAACAGTATATTTAATATGAATAGAAGATATAAGATAACATTCAACAGGGACCACGCCTACATGGCCGAGTCATGCCATTCGATCAACTCCCATTCATTCAATTCCTTGTTCGCGCCTTCTCCATCGTTAGGTATTTCTCCGCGTTAAATAGTGAATATCTATTTCCCGAGTTGTCTCGTGTCCAGCTTTGAGGATTGTGTAGTTATGGCCTAATGCCACTACAAGTGTATATGCGTTGTTTCTAAGTCTATAGGCTGGGTCGTGGGTCATATTCGGGCAGGATGTTAGGAAGGAGAGCCCATATATCGCTTCGTAGAGAAATATTAAATTGTTCTTTAGCCTAAGGTGCCATAAAGGTTCTAAAGAGAGGTGCTTACATCTATCTGTGTAATCGAGATTCGAATTACATCCTAGCAGTTGGAGTGTGAAACGTCTTTGAACATCTTCTACTCTTATCTTGTCTGCGATATTCATATTAGAGAAGACAAAAGAGCAGTATTCAAGGGAGGGCCGTACACATATTGTGTAAGAGTAAGCTCAGCCTCTGTTGTGAAAAAATTTCTCATTATGAAACCAATTAGCCGTCTAGATTTGGAAATAATATAGGAGGCATGTTCTTCAAAGTTCAGGCTTCCTGTGTAATTAATTCCTAAATCGTGTACTGATTCGAATGTCTGGACTCTACATTCATTTAAGTGAAGTCGCGGTTTATAGGGATGCTTTCCAAAGTGCATGATCCCGCACTTGTTGAGGTTAAATGGTAATTGCCATTTTTCACTCCATATAGTTAAGTTTTTGAGGTCCTTTTGGATCTGGGATACACTTTCGCTTAGTGTCTCAGGCTTATAGCTGTATACTATTTTGAGACCATCAGCATATAAGTATGGTTTCTTAAATTCTATGGTGTTACATATATCGTTTATACATCCACCACTCTAGATACCACTGAATTTATGTTTATGGGCCGGTAGTTTTCAACGTTTGCTTCAGGTCCTGCTTTAATTTTGGGAATGACATGTGTAGTTTTCCAGGCATTAGGGTAACACGCTGTAGAGTGATATTGCGAATAGTTTGAGAAGCAAAACACACATATCATGCCCATCCCATCCACTTCCAACATTCATCCCTAATTTCCTATTTCCCGACCGAAGCTGCTACCTTGACGCGGTGGTCGGGCTTGCCTATCGTGATGACCCAACCGAGCTATATTGGCTGGAACATATGTTCCTGTAGGTTCTACCATGCCAGGCAGGTCGATTAGAGAACGGTAAGACTAAAAGCAGCAACTCAAGGTCTGAGGGCGAAGTCGTACTGCTGACTGTAGAGGGTGTGACAGCAGTAAGGTGTTTCCTTCGGACAACCAGCATGACAGCGATGCTGCCTTCCCACAAGGGAGGAAGGGGTTAGAAAAGGTCGACCCTAAAAATGTCACACCTCACCTTACCTCACGGATTTCCGTCTCCGGCGGTAAGGCCCTTTGAAGAACGGAGCTAACACATCAAAAACCTTCCACAAAAAGGCCGTGCGCGACCGGCCTCAAGCAGTTGTCCCTTGGGCTCTGCGGTCACGCTCCCAGGTCGTCAAGACCAACACTAATCCAATTTCCTTTTCAGGTTCCTCAAGAAATACCCTTCCACGGTGTGGGCAGCCGGGAAGTGACATCAGCCCTCATACCCGTAACAGCACAAGAGACCAAGGTGGTCACATTCAAATCCTTCCTACACCTCCTAATACCTCTCTTATCTCCATGACTAACCCTCCTCACGTCTCTTTATCACCTCGCACCGCTAGGGCAAACGATTCGAGTACGTGGAACGCCATTCCTGGTCTCCTGAAACCACGCTCTAAACTACACGTAGGAGCTTTTAACGTACGAACACTTTGCCAAATAGGACAGCAGGCTTCCTTAGCTAAAACTTTAGAATCTCGCGCCATCGATGTGTGCTGCGTCTCCGAAACGCGCATACAGGATCCGAGTAGCGTCATTCATTTGACCTCACCATGCCAAAATAAAGAACCGACTCGATTTACGCTTCGTGTATCTGGAAGCCCTGATTCTGCTTCCCGTGGCCTCGCCGGCGTAGGTATAGCATTGAGTCCTAGGGCAGAACTAGCTCTCTTAGAGTGGATCCCAGTAGACAGTCGTTTGTGCGCTGTCCGACTGAACGGAACAGTAAGAATCCGGAAAGATAGGGACACTCGTCGTTGCCTCTTCGTCGTCTCTGCCTATTCTCCCACTGACTGCAGCTCAGATGATGTAAAAGATGAGTTTTACAGAAAGCTTTCGGACCTTCTCCGAAAAGCTAGGCGCTCGGATGTAGTAATAGTGGCCGGTGACTTTAATGCTCAAGTAGGTAAACTAAGCGATAGGGAAAGACACCTAGGTGGATCTTATGGTGTCGTGGCTCAAAGAACAGATAATGGCGACCGTCTGTTGCAGCTATGCTCAGATAACCGCCTGTTCCTTGCAAATACTAACTTTAAGCATAAGGAAAAACATCTTTTAACATGGCGACCCCCTAATTCGTCCCAACGTTGGACCCAAATAGATCACATCGCTATCAGCCACCGATGGAGGGGCTCGATAGAAGACTGTCGCTCATTCTGGAGCACATGCCTAGATTCAGATCATGCTCTAGTGCGAGCGCGTATTTGCTTGCGTCTTACTGGACGTAGGAAAGACGCTGCAAGGAAACCTCTTAGGGCCTACTTAATGATAGTCAAGCTAAGAGTATATTTCAGGAACAACTAGGAAAACAGTTAGGCAGCCATGTATGTGATGCCCACCCCGATGCAGCATGGAATGATATCCGAAAAGCTGTGGAAACAGCAGTGATATCTGCTAGTAAGGTAAACCAGAAGGTTAGGGAGCAACACTGGATCTCAGCAGCATCTATCTCACTGATAGATGCTCGGAAACTCATTCCACCTGGCTCTGAACATAATGAAGAGCGGAGTCAGCTTAAGCGCAAGCTGACAAGAAGTCTACGCAATGATCGCGAACAGTGGTGGGTAGCGAAAGCAAGAGAGATGGAAAAGGCAGCGGCAATAGGTAATAGCAGACAATTGTTCAGACTCGTTAAGGAAACCGGAATTAGGAACCCGACCGTTAGCGAAACAATCTCAGAGAAAGATGGACATATTATTCATTCTCAATCCAGGAGATTGGATCGATGGGCAGAACACTTTAGGGATCAGTTCAACTGGCCTTCAGCCACACTTCGGTTTCCCACGATCTCTAGTCAACCTGAATGGCAAGTTAATGTAGGTCCTCCGTCCCTTTACGAAGTTGAAAAAGCCATAGGAAATCTGAAACGAGGGAGAGCAGCAGGCCCTGACAGGTTTACTCCTGAGATTTTTAAGGATGGTGGTCCAGTATTAGCAATGAGATTAACTGAGGTCTTAGGTAGAATTTGGGAACTGGACGTAATCCCATCTGACTGGTCTCAATCACTGATTGTGCCAGTCTATAAGAAAGGACAAAAGTCCTCTTGTGACAATCACAGAGGAATCAGTTTGACTAATATAGTGTCTAAAATATTAGCTTCAATAATACTTCGACGCCTAACTAAAGCTCGTGAAGAGCAGACTAGAGAAAACCAGGCTGGTTTTCGACCTGGACGTGGTTGTATAGATCAGATATTCACACTACGTCAGGTTCTAGAACACAGACACACATTCAGACGCCCCACAATGGTAGTATTTCTCGACCTTAAGGCGGCATTCGACTCGTTGATCGTGAGGTTCTATGGCAGTGTTTGTCACTGAAAGGAGTACCAAAGAAGTACATTAACCTTATAAAGGCTCTCTACTCGAACACAACTGGTCGAGTGAGAGCTTATGGCGAACTGTCATCAGAATTGATTACCTCAAGTGGTGTTCGTCAGGGCTGTCCACTCTCCCCATTCTTGTTCAACTTTGTGGTCGACGTACTTTTAGAGATAACACTCTCCTCATCTAAATTTCCAGGGGTTGAACTTCTACCGGGAGGTTCACTTGTTGACTTAGAATATGCTGATGACATAGTTTTATTTGGTGAAGACGCTGACAAAATGCAGAGTCTTCTGACCACTCTAAGCAACAATGCAAGCATGTTCGGGATGCGATTCTCTCCCTCGAAATGCAAAATGTTGCTTCAGGATTGGGTTACATCGACACCCGAACTAGTGATAGGGAGTGAAGTAGTTGAGTGTGTCGACCGCTTCACTTATCTTGGAAGTCTCATCAGCCCTTGTGGTTGGTGTGTGACGAAATCTCAGCACGGATACAGAAGGCTCGACTAGCTTTTGCCAACTTGCGTCATTTATGGCGTAGGCGAGATATCCGTCTATCAACCAAAGGACGTGTTTACTGCGCAGCAGTTCGTTCCGTCCTACTTTATGGCAGTGAAACATGGCCGGTAAGAGTAGAGGATATTCGTAGGTTACTAGTATTTGATCATAGGTGTCTTCGAAACATTGCTCATATATCATGGGACCATCGAGTAAGTAAGCAGTTGTTAGGAAACGGGTACTAGGTAAGGATGGCAAATCAATTGATGACGTAGTGAAACTTCATCAGTTGAGATGGCTGGGACACGTGTTACGTATGCCCAACGACCGACTGCCTCGACGTGCTATGTTCAGTGGTATAGGAGTAGGTTGGAAGAAAGCTAGGGGCGGCCAGACCAAAACATGGCACAAGTCCATGAAGTCACTGACAAGTGGACTGAGTCATGTTGGTAGGTGTAGACTACCTGGTTGGGGACCGCGAGATGACAGCAACCGATGGTTAGAGACCCTGAATGACATGGCTCAAAATCGTTTGCAATGGCGCAGGTGCATCCACTCTTCGTGTTCTCCCAAATTTCGATCTCCTTATTCCTCCCCATCTTTTTTTCTCTTCCCAAATTTATTTCACTTGATTATACTCTTTAAATAACATCTCCAAACCCTAATCTTCCCGATTACTGCTTATACTCTTATTAACTCTACCACTACGGGATCGACCACTGCATCTCTGTGCTAATGTGGTATGGCAACTCGAACTGATGTACGTACTTACGAAGCTCTACGTTGTTACTGACTGACTGACTTTTCTATTCAGCTAGAAGCTGGTTTGTGTATGCTAAGCATCTTCTTCTTCGTGACGATAGTAAAAGAGCATCTCACCCAAATCTAACTTTTTCTGTCCCGCCTGGGTCCAGTCAGTTTCACTGATTCCGAGCACTGCCATAATGTATCTACTCAATTCCGTTGATATTTGACTGGTCGTCCCGGTTTCCCACATTATCCGAACGTATTGTATTAGGAATTCGGAATCAGGCAGTCATCAAATATGGAAGGAATCATTAGCTCATACAATCACCACAGTAATCCACCAAAAGTAAGGCTCAGAACAGAGTTGTATTGGAATTCGTCCTAATCACACAATGCTCAAAGCTGAACATGAGATAACTGAAAAAATAGATATTCAGCATGGAGAGAACGCCAACAATGGTGAAAGCTGGAGGAACTAATTAAATTCAATCAGGTGGCATGGCTAAATCTTGCAGACCTGGTTATTATGTATAACTTTTTACTCACATTATATTGTTCTATCGTGTGTTATTTAGAATCTCCGGACATTATGTTGTAAATTGTTAGGATACGATGAGTCAGTGTAGATAACGATGTGACTTCCACGTAAGATCTTATAGATTAGGTGGTCATATCATGACGTATCTACAATTTTAGGACTAGGTCTATCATTATAATAATACTAATAACGAAGTAAACCATAATTCTACAGAGTTATTGTACTAAAAATGGTGCTTTTGTTTATCTAAAGACAGTAAAAGTTTGAGAACAAATGACATTAAGATTGTGCTTCCTGCTTACTAAGAACTAAGTAGCTAAGCAAACAAATTATCTAGTCTTCGGTAGATATTTGTTCTCGTTGGAACGGCTTTCTTCACAACAGAGGCTAAGCTTACTCTTTATAAAATGTTTGTACGGCCCTCTTTTGAATATTGCTCCTTTACCTCCTCAAACATGAATACCACAGTCAAGATAAAAGTAGATGTCTAAAGACGCTTCACACGCCGATTGCTAGTATGTAACTCCACTCTTGACTACAGAGATAGATGTGAGCACCTCTCCTTAGAACCTATAGGTATCGTCGGCTAGGAAACAATCTATTATTTCTCTACAAAGCAATATATGGACTCACATTTCTAACTTCCTGCCAAACTATGATTCACAACGCAGTCTACAGAATCAGAAACAACGCATATACACTGCCTATTGTAAAACACCGAAAACCATTGCGTTGTAAGTTTTTCACAGTACGGTTTAGTTTATTGTGGAATAAGTTGCCATTGCCTATCCGTAACTGTGACACTATAACCAAGTTCAAAAGACTAATAGCACTATAACTTGACAACAAAGAGCTTCACCAACTATACCCTGAACTTCTGCCTCCAATGAGGCATTTTATTATGGACCGCTTAATATCCAGACCGACCATGAATATAATGGACCTCAATTGTCATTAATATGAACATAACCAAATGATAGAACACTGTTTTTTACTCTCTCCCGATATTTATTGCTTATTAATTATGCCCCCACGCTCCTAATACTCACTTTCAGATTCAGAATCTTTCTGATGCTTAAAATCGTATTATTCTACTTGGGAGTCATGTCCTTTTTTCTATTATGCGTAGACAAATAACTCACTAATCTCATCGAAGCTGATCAACTATGGCCGACCACAAGAGGCTCATAATGTTCCAAATTCTTGTGGGTTGCTCAATGTTTTGTCTTCTTATTTCGAAAACTTTACAATTCTAAACTCTTGCATATTACTTCATTTGTTATCTATTCTTACCATCTCTAAACCACATATAAACTGACCTATGTTGTTTCAAACTTTTACCATTAGTTATCTTCATTGCAGTGAGATATACTAAATAGATATCTAACCCATAATACAGAAGTTCCAACCATCTGATCTGATTTGCTAGTAACATGGAAATATTAGAGACGATGTATTCCAATAAGGAGCTTAGATCAAGGTAATATTCATACACAACACAAACCTAAGAGGGCCTAACATCACAAGAGTAGGGGGAGTGGTGTTACTGACCAGCAGACCTGATGGTGGAGAGATGACGTCGATACACCCATGTCTGTAAGGCAGAACATCCCATTAAATTACGGCTTCTTATGGTCACGTGGGATGTCACGAACCAATAGAATGAAGTCTGCTTATGTTCATGTCTATAATTATTACTGTTATTAATATCATTATTGTTCCCCCGACACACTAGATATCCTTTTCATCTCTTCTTATTCATCTAAACATGTTTAATTCCTGATTGTCCTTTGGAATTAATTGTGACTTTCATAGCATCATTCCTAATTATTGTTGCACAAATGTTTACACTAATATCCGGTTTCACTCCCTATATTATTACATAAATCTACATGTATTTATACGAGTGCACTAAACGATTTATTTTACTTTTCTAAATTGTTGGTTTACTTCAGAGGTCGATATTCATATACAATTATCATTAGCATGGTTGAACCCTTTCACCAGGTGTTCATTTCTTTTCTTTCCCTTTTTCCTTCTAAATAAGTATTATTCTTAAGATTACGAAGTTTGTAATTAAGACAGTAAATTGTGTTACATGTAAATTATTAAGTTGACGATACATAAGTAGTCGTTTATTCTTGTTCTGTGTTCATAAACATACCTATTAAACTATTTGCGTATTTCACGTCTCCTTTATTTCTAGCCCCCTATTTTCTTCCTTTCCTTCTTTAAACCCAATTCAATATTCTTCTCAATTACACAAAACCTGATTTATTAGTATTATTCTATTATTATTAATCTTTTTTCAAATATGGCAAATATAATGCTAACATTATTGAAACCTGTGTATTATTGCACTTTTGAAGAAATCCGAAATGGTTTCTCAACAACACCTATGTACCCATAAGATGTTTGTGAATAATAATAATAATAATACAGGTAACTTATCATACGAAATACCTCTTCAAATCGTGATTGTGACGTAGAATTTGTTTCACTTCCTACAGAGCAATCCTATTACAAGCACAAATAGACAATTTGCTGAAAACGAAGCCTGCTCATGACCCTGTAAAATCAATAAAAATAAAAGTGAGCTGAAATAGCTTCGACAAAAACGGAAGATAGCCATTTGTGTATAAACATACCATTTTGAGTACTATATTTCAGAACTTCATATAATCCTATTCTTTCAGTTTCTTTTTATACCACCTTTATTTATACAGTTCTTTGTCCATCAATACTAGATTCACGTTTGTTTTCTTTAACCTAATACAATGCTCTTGCTTAAAATGTGCCTTAATAATAGAAAATTAGACTAAGTAGTCACAATTTCACTATTTAACCACAAATGACTCAACTTCAATATGCATGAACACTGTATGCACTGTTTCTCGTCTTTTCTTTTTCTTGCTCTCTTTTTCAGCCCTCTCAAGAAATGCCACCGACAACGCATATGGAGCGAGTGACCTCGTTCTGCTCCGTCATTAATGCCCAAGATGTTCCAGAGGGATATAAGGTCACGGTTTATAGGAGCTCTCAAATTTACTCACGACTATCAGTTCCACATCGCAACGCAACTTCCATAGAGCGCGCTAACCTTGATATTGACAGTACGGATCTCACCAATAATTTTTATATTCATGCGTGGGAAGAATTACCCCCCCCCAAAGTTTGTGACCAGTGTGTCTTATAAAATATCAAGTTAACTGAGTAACTCATCATAGTGAAGACTGTATCTTCTATAACAATTTGACCTTGCCTGTAAATTCGCATGCCTCATGTAACAAACTGTTATTTGAGAATAAATCCTTGTCATTACTATTGTTGTTATTTGAATGCGAAGCGTCGTACAGTCCGTTGGTCCGGTGGTTCGTTTGAGTACTTCGCTAAGAATTCTGGATGTTTTTGGGTTCATAACCAAAGGTGCATGATATTTTTGTTTTAGATTCTAAATGTTGGTCTGAAGCACGAGATATATAGTAAGCAAACCTGTAGGCCAATGCATGAAGTAGTTCGTAGGTAAGTATTGGGTATTCTAAAGGGAGTATAAAATGTTTTAGAGCTTGAAAAGTGTAATGAAAATATTCTTACTAAGTTAATGATATGTTGTTTTTCAATTATTTGAAATCGGACGGATTTTTTGTGGCCGTTTGATCTGACTCCAAGATCGTATAGATGTTTGTTATCGCTGATTCTCGTTTATCATCGTCGACTTAAATCGCGTTAGCCAATAACCGAATTAAATAAGTCAATTAACGAGAATGGCCATTGCATACATATATTTTGTATGTTAAGTGAATGCGATAGAACAAAGCGAAATGACGCGCGGGGAGGATGGCTGGGAAGCCAACTCCATCTTTGTCAAGTGTTACTCAATATTTATAGTCAGACAAAATAAAGCTACAGACATGTGATTAATGGAATAAGAAGGGCACACACATATACGCTCATATAAAAACAGTCTAGATTGATAAGCGAATAAATAACAAGGTCAATGTATGGCTCAAGTAAAATGAATAGAATGGGATGTCCGAAAGCTCGAATAAGGTATATGGGCTTGGCATAATAACTGACACTGCAGATTATAGATGAGCAGAATATGACCTATGTGTTCAAAATCCCTTCTTGACCAGTGATCACAGAGGGATATAAGATCACGGTTTATAGGAGCTCTAAATTTACTCACGATCATAAGTTGCACGTCGCAACGCAACCTTCATGAAGCGCGCCAACTGTGGTACTGATTAAAACCATCTACATTCATATCTTATAAATTATCAACCCAGCTATGTAATTTACTACAGTGGATATTGTACCATTTGTATCAATTTGATCTTGCCTGTAAACTGGCATGCCTCATGTATCAAACTGTTATTTGAGAATAAATTATTATTATTATTATTATTACCACGGCTTAACCGAATAGGACCTGGTAGGGATGCACAGTCGAGCACCTGAGTCTAATAATATGTTCAGGAAACTAATAAGGTCAGAATCAGTATTCAAGACACACAGGGCTATTTGTTTACAACTGAAGGACTACTTTTTATAGGTTTTTCAACGTATACCTGATGGAAAGCAGAAGCTCGCTATTTATAACCCACAAGAATGCATTGGCATAAACTGGAGCATGTTTGTAAACCAAAAAACAACTAACAGCCGCGTACGAAGTGGTTTCATTACGATCATAATCAGCCACTTATGCTGATGATGGATATTGTCTGGTGTTGTTTATACTCTTAACTTGACAGGTACTTGGATATGATAATATCGCAGCGAGACGCTGCCAGTATCTGTCGTACATTGATACTATCGATAACTCTAAGTGTTTGAGTGCACTCACTTCCATTCCCTAAGCACCCATTATTCCGTCGGCTTGGAGAAGTCATACTGATACAGCAGAGAAGTTTCGAAAAAGTTCCCTAGACTAGTGAAACTTACAGACCTCAGTTACTTGGCGATTATATCGTACCCTGGTGGGACATTCTGCCGTCATATAAAATGATGGGATCAATACAATTGTTGCAGCTACAACATGTGCTTGTTTGGTTGTCTTCCCGATCGAAGTGACGTTCACCCTTCTAAAGACTTTGTTAATGATCAGAAAACCACGATCATGGATATAATTGTTTTGATAAATGTATGGTGAGTTCATAAACATATAAAATACTTCAAGGTGCATGATAAATGCATGTAACATCTGCACTGTCAGAAAATAATTTAATTCTGTCATTGAATTTACTGTAGTGTTAACTGTCGTAACTAGGCAGGGTTCAAAATTGAAAATCAAATACTTTACGAAACGATCAGACTTAAAATTCATTAAACGTCTTGTAACACTACACAACATTGTTTACAAAGATGTATTAATAACGCAAACCTGTGCATCGTTGAATAATATTTATTTATTATTTATTTATTTGAACACATAAATATTGGAACAAGAGTGCGCCAAATATATATGCGTCACACAAAACAATGAGAATTTAAAGAGAAGGAAAAAAAGGTAAGGAGCGTAGAAAAGAGAACAATAACGAAGAGATTGGTGTAAGGTAATGTAATAATAATAAGAATAATAACGGGGGAACGGAAGGGTACAATCAGAAGAAATCTTTCAGTTAATGAAGATACAACCACATTTTATGAAGAAAGTAAAAGAACGTTACAGCAGGATCGCCACTCGCTTCTAATCTGGGTCAAATCTGATAACGTCTCAAGCCATTGCGTTGCACCACTTCTCGGACCGCGACCAGGGAGACGTGAAGGACCTGTAGTGGCATTGGACAATAGCCACACAATCCACAAAGCTGTGAACACAAGACTACACAGAAAATAGATATTCAATATTTAACGCGGAGAAATACCCAACGATGCGGAAGGCGCGAATACTGAATTGAAGGGACTGGAGTTGATCGAGTGGCATGGCTCGGCAATGCAGGCGTGGTCTCTGCGGAATGTTACCTTATATCTTCTATTCATATTAAATATATTGTTCTTACTCTAGCCTAACCTTGTTCTACATCATGTATTGGTAATTGATACGATACAGTGAGTTGGTGTAGTCGATGGTGTGACTTCCACGTAAGATCTTATAGATTAGGCAGTTATATCATGACAAATCTACAAATTTAGGATTAGGTCTATTATTAGAGCACTACTAATATCATAGTAGACCATAATTCTACATTGGTGAGCCCAACTAAAGAAACGCAACCTATTATTGTTAATCCTTATTTCCACCTTAACCTTCTCAATCGGATTTTATTTTTGTAAACCCACTATTCTAATAGTCCTTTGATTAATGGTCACATATATTATCGTAATGTTATATCTATTAGTTCACATAACTTACTAGTTCAATCGATAATAAAAGTTCGTCATCTATATCAACTAATTAGCTTTGATGGTTCGTTAACAAGCTTTAATAGCATTTACATGCTTCAGCGATATAGACTTGTTTAAACATCAAGCTCTAGCAAATATGACCTGCAAATAGCGTAAGTATACATTGACTAACAATGCAATCAAGGACTAAATAGTTATCGGGATCTAATTATCAGTGTTTCTTCACCTAACACCTCATCCTGTTTTAAACTATGCACTATCCTGTAATATCTTTTCTTCTGACCACTGCCTGCCTAATTTCATATTTTCGAGTTCCATTGCCAAACAACAAGGATGACACTTCTCCAAAAACATACGGTGAGTTTCATCTATAGGTTTTCTGCAATCATAAGGTCATTTTAGATGGCTCGTTCAATAACAACCACACAATTAACTGAATTCACTCGATTGTTCTAATCCGAGCGAGTGGCAGAAACGTCAACACCATCAAGCACCCTGGAATTAATTGCCATACTGCATGTTTTATTCTGGATACTTTTGGATCATTACTACTTACGAATGGCGTTATATATGTCGTCCACTGAATAATCTAATTTTTAGAAATAATCCAGGCGAGTTCAACTATCTTACTTAATGATTTTTTGTACTGAACATATATATGTTTTCCAGTTGATTTTGCCATATATTTGTAAGTGTCCCTAGGCTGAATGCAGTACCTTCTTATGGAATGTTTATAACGCGTCATATTCCTTCCTGAAGTTTCATAAGCAGCCTGGTCGTGTTCATTATTTTTTAATTGTCATATACGTCAACAACCTGCTTGTTAACCTGGCCCGTACATACGTTACAGTATATCTTCATGTCTTCTAAATTTAGAAATCATTTGGATCGCCTTTAACGTGTATAAATAAATCCATCATAGTCGTTGTTGCTAATAGTATTTGGGTTTATGGATTGGTTTATCATAGTAGCAGCCTAAAATGCAGACATAGTTTAGATAATTAGATTACAAATTTAGGTACTATCAACGGCACTAGTCAAATAACTAAATCCCCAGGTAGCTGTTGACTAAACAAACGTTTAAAATCAAAACTCCGTAGCCTACTAAAATTAACACTAAACGAATATTTCTGAATTGAAAATTATAATATAATCAGGCGTCTCGGATTCTGTAACACTACAAATTTCTGATAATTTTGAATCACCTAAACCAAAATACCTATTTTTCCACTGGCTAATCCTCAATCAACACTATAACTAGTTTAACATAATAGTTTCAGGATATCGTCATAAAGCATTGTCATGACTTGACAATCACGTAATATGATTGATAAAATTAATGAAACTATTAACATAATCGGTCATCAAATTGACTTATAATTATCACTAGTGTTGTTTTTTCTTTTATCTTCATTCACTACAGATGATTACAGTATGTTTCTCTATCAGTTGCTCATTCAGTAAATATCTCAAAACCTTGTCAGTCTAATTGATGGTTTAGCGACACAATCATGCATGCAAATAATCAGTATAAGCAGTCGAGCAAATCTCCTGCAAACTGAAAACATCAATGTCGAATTTACCCCAACACTGACTAAGGTTCAAGCCATTATCATAGACATGAGTTGGGAGTGTACTCCCCTTGGTTACAACTTGTGTTCTTCCTGATAATCACATGAGCATCTCTCACTGTTAATCATCTTGTAAAAGCTTATTTAGCCGAATACATCTTGCAGCACCACATCACCTAGTAATATGACACAGGCCTAACTGATTTCAATAACTTATAACCACTATATCTCAATTAAATCGTATTCCGCCTTATGATAAACTGCATACTTGCAACTAACTTGTATGCATCATCAGCCGTCAGGTATAAATATGTATAAATAGTCTATGGCAACTCAGAACATTGAGTCTAGAGCATGTCTCTTACGAATACACTCATGTTTAACGATTTGTTCTTAGCTATCTGTCCAAAACTCATATAATTATCACTCATGTATTGAAATTTTGTTTTAATAACCATTCATGTGTATTAGTAGTATTACTAAATTCTATCACGGTCAAGTAAAAACGAGGTTGAGAAAATCTCCCCGTAACTAAATAAACCGTATCAAACTAACTGGAACACTAGTTGGAATTCTTTTCCACGGTAATACTTTTGTTCTTTCAGTTAGCCTACTAATACAGATGCAATTGGAAATCACATATGGACGGGTTACCGGCATAATTGTTAATTGGTTTCATAATTTAAACCAAAACTAATACCAATATTAACATTTCTACAATATTCATTACTTTAATATTTCTAAACACAAAATACTTACTACCTATACGTCAAGTTATTAACCAACGGCTATTAACACGCATTGTTTTATTATTATTACTGTAATCCCTTTTTTTATAGCTCAAATAATCTTCACCCAAATTGTCATTTTAAGCGTGTCAAGCATGAAGGCAGATTTTTTTTAAAAATTATTACATGTATTTCCCGACCAGATGCTGCCGCCTTCTTTTTGATTTATCTTTCAGCTTATCATTACCCGGAGAATTCTACCTATTCTTGGTAAACTCCGGCGCGCGACGATCCCATCCAGTTTGGTGTCGAACCAACATCACGTTGATTCTGGTGGGAGAGTAGTGTAGTGGCATTGGACAATAGCCACACAATCCACAAAGCTGTGAACACGAGACTACACAGAAAATAGATATTCAATATTTAACGCGGAGAAATACCCAACGATGGGGAAGGCGCGAATACTGAATTGAATGGACTGGAGTTGATCGAGTGGCATGGCTCGGCCATGCAGGCGTGGTCTCTGCGGAATGTTACCTTATATCTTCTATTCATATTAAATATATTGTTCTTTCTCTAGCCTAACCTTGTTCTACATCATGTATTGGTAATTGATACGATACAGTGAGTTGGTGTAGTCGATGGTGTGACTTCCACGTAAGATCTTATAGATTAGGCAGTTATATCATGACAAATCTACAAATTTAGGATTAGGTCTATTATTAGAGCAGTACTAATATCATAGTAGACCATAATTCTACATTGGTGAGCCCAACTAAAGAAACGCAACCTATTATTGTTAATCCTTATTTCCACCTTAACCTTCTCAATCGGATTTTATTTTTGTAAACCCACTATTCTAATAGTCCTTTGATTAATGGTCACATATATTATCGTAATGTTATATCTATTAGTTCACATAACTTACTAGCTCAATCGATAATAAAAGTTCGTCATCTATATCAACTAATTAGCTTTGATGGTTCGTTAACAAGCTTTAATAGCATTTACATGCTTCAGCGACATAGACTTGTTTAAACATCAAGCTCTAGCAAATATGACCTGCAAATAGCGTAAATATACATTGACTAACAATGCAATCAAGGACTAAATAGTTATCGGGATCTAATTATCAGTGTTCCTTCACCTAACACCTCATCCTGTTTTAAACTATGCACTATCCTGTAATATCTTTTCTTCTGACCACTGCCTGCCTAATTTCATATTTTCGAGTTCCATTGCCAAACAACAAGGATGACACTTCTCCAAAAACATACGGTGAGTTTCATCTATAGGTTTTCTGCAATCATAAGGTCATTTTAGATGGCTCGTTCAATAACAACCACACAATTAACTGAATTCATTCGATTGTTCTAATCCGAGCGAGTGGCAGAAACGTCAACACCATCAAGCACCCTGGAATTAATTGCCATACTGCATGTTTTATTCTGGATACTTTTGGATCATTACTACTTACGAATGGCGTTATATATGTCGTCCACTGAATAATCTAATTTTTAGAAATAATCCAGGCGAGTTCAACTATTTTACTTAATGATTTTTTGTACTGAACATATATATGTTTTCCAGTTGCTTTTGCCATATATTTGTAAGTGTCCCTAGGCTGAATGCAGTAACTTCTTATGGAATGTTTATAACGCGTCATATTCCTGCCTGAAGTTTCATAAGCAGCCTGGTCGTGTTCATTATTTTTTAATTGTCATATACGTCAACAACCTGCTTGTTAACCTGGCCCGTACATACGTTACAGTATATCTTCATGTCTTCTAAATTTAGAAATCATCTGGATCGCCTTTAACGTGTATAAATAAACCCATCATAGTCGTTGTTGCTAATCGTATTTGGGTTTATGGATTGGTTTATCATAGTAGCAGCCTAAAATGCAGACATAGTTTAGATAATTAGATTACAAATTTAGGTACTATCAACGGCACTAGTCAAATAACTAAATCCCCAGGTAGCTGTTGACTAAACAAACGTTTAAAATCAAAACTCCGTAGCCTACTAAAATTACCACTAAACGAATATTTCTGAATTGAAAATTATAATATAATTAGGCGTCTCGGATTCTGTAACACTACAAATTTCTGATAATTTTGAATCACCTAAAGCAAAATACCTATTTTTCCACTGGCTAATCCTCAATCAACACTATAACTAGTTTAACATAATAGTTTCAGGATATCGTCATAAAGCATTGTCATGACTTGACAATCACGTAATATGATTGATAAAATTAATGAAACTATTAACAAAATCGGTCATCAAATTGACTTATAATTATCACTAGTGTTGTTTTTTCTTTTATCTTCATTCACTACAGATGATTACAGTATGTTTCTCTATCAGTTGCTCATTCAGTAAATATCTCAAAACCTTGTCAGTCTAATTGATGGTTTAGCGACACAATCATGCATGCAAATAATCAGTATAAGCAGTCGAGCAAATCTCCTGCAAACTGAAAACATCAATGTCGAATTTACCCCAACACTGACTAAGGTTCAAGCCATTATCATAGACATGAGTTGGGAGTGTACTCCCCTTGGTTACAACTTGTGTTCTTCCTGATAATCACATGAGCATCTCTCACTGTTAATCATCTTGTAAAAGCTTATTTAGCCGAATACATCCTGCAGCACCACATCACCTAGTAATATGACACAGGCCTAACTGATTTCAATAACTTATAACCACTATATCTCAATTAAATCGTATTCCGCCTTATGATAAACTGCATACTTGCAACTAACTTGTATGCATCATCAGCCGTCAGGTATAAATATGTATAAATAGTCTATGGCAACTCAGAACATTGAGTCTAGAGCATGTCTCTTACGAATACACTCATGTTTAACGATTTGTTCTTAGCTATCTGTCCAAAACTCATATAATTATCACTCATGTATTGAAATTTTGTTTTAATAACCATTCATGTGTATTAGTAGTATTACTAAATTCTATCACGGTCAAGTAAAAACGAGGTTGAGAAAATCTCCACGTAACTAAATAAACCGTATCAAACTAACTGGAACACTAGTTGGAATTCTTTTCCATGGTAATACTTTTGTTCTTTCAGTTAGCCTACTAATACAGATGCAATTGGAAATCACATATGGACGGGTTACCGGCATAATTGTTAATTGGTTTCATAATTTAAACCAAAACTAATACCAATATTAACATTTCTACAATATTCATTACTTTAATATTTCTAAACACAAAATACTTACTACCTATACGTCAAGTTATTAACCAACGGCTATTAACACGCATTGTTTTATTATTATTACTGTAATCCCTTTTTTTATAGCTCAAATAATCTTCACCCAAATTGTCATTTTAAGCGTGTCAAGCATGAAGGCAGATTTTTTTTAAAAATTATTACATGTATTTCCCGACCAGATGCTGCCGCCTTCCTTTTGATTTATCTTTCAGCTTATCATTACCCGGAGGATTCTACCTATTCTTGGTAAACCCCGGCGCGCGACGATCCCATCCAATTTGGTGTCGAACCAACATCACGTTGATTCTGGTGGGAGAGTAGTGTAGTGGCATTGGACAATAGCCACACAATCCACAAAGCTGTGAACACGAGACTACTCAGAAAATAGATATTCAATATTTAACGCGGAGAAATACCCAACGATGGGGAAGGCGCGAATAATGAATTGAATGGACTGGAGTTGATCGAGTGGCATGGCTCGGCCATGCAGGCGTGGTCTCTGCTGAATGTTACCTTATATCTTCTATTCATATTAAATATATTGTTCTTTCTCTAGCCTAACCTTGTTCTACATCATGTATTGGTAATTGATACGATACAGTGAGTTGGTGTAGTCGATGGTGTGACTTCCACGTAAGATCTTATAGATTAGGCAGTTATATCATGACAAATCTACAAATTTAGGATTAGGTCTATTATTAGAGCAGTACTAATATCATAGTAGACCATAATTATACAGACCAACACAAGCCGGCCGTTTGCAGCTTTCTTTCATACCACGACACCATGTCATACACTGACCACCTCTCCGCCTCTTCCAACCAGTCCGAGAGTCGGCAAATAATGCACGACGTGGAATTCTCTGGGACGACATTTGTAGAACATGTCCAAGCCACCGAAGTCGGTGTTTCAAGATGGTGACACCAATTGCATTATCGTCTCTCTGCCCGAACACACGATGCCGAACCTCTGCACTACTATCATGGTGTTGCCACTGGATGTCAGCAACCCTTCGGAGACAACGATGATCAAACACAGAGAGTCGTCTAACGTCCTCAACTCGGAGAGGCCAGGTTTCACTAGCATAAAGCAAAAGTGCTCTCACCGACGCGTTGTAGATCCGGCCTTTTACAGCCAGACTAACATCACGAAGGCGCCAAAGATGGCCAAGATTGGCATAAGCCACTCTGGCTTCCACCATACGTGCATTGATCTCATCACTCACGCCACCACTAGCAATTATGCAGCTACCCAGATACACGAACTTCTCGACTACTTCTATCTGCTCACCATCCAGGCTGAGTACACGATTAGGATCCTGAAAGTCTTGTAGAAGTACTTTGCACTTCGAAGGTGCAAAGCACATACCGTACCTACGGACATTGATTGCCAACTGATTAAGTGCGGATTGCATGGCTAGGGCATTATCGCACAGTAAGACAATATCGTCCGCATACTCAAGGTTGAGAAGTCTTTCTCCGAGCAACAAATCCACACCACCATTACTTACATCCATCAGAGCTGTTTCCAGAATGTCGTCGATGGCAAAGTTGAAGAGGAATGGTGAGATTGGACAACCCTGTCTAACCCCAGTGCTCGAATAGAACAATGGAGAAAGGTGGTTGTATGCCATCACTCTATCTGAGGTGTTTGTATATAGGGCTTTTAGGATGTTAATAGACTTCTCAGGCACACCCTTCTTCAATAGACAATCCCAGAGAACAGTCCTGTCCAGTGAATCGAAGGCAGCACTAATGTCAAGAAACACTACGATTGTTGGCCTGTGATAAGTATGACGGTGTTCTAAAATTTGACGGAGGGTGAAGATATGATCAATACATCCTCCACCAGAACGAAACCCAGCCTGCTCCTCGCCAGTCAATCTTTCTCGGGTTTTGAACAACCTACGAAGTATGACGGAAGCTAATAGCTTGGACGCAATCGGAAGTAGACTTATCCCCCGATAGTTGTTACAGGAACGACGCGAACCTTTTTTAAAGATAGGGACAACTATCGACTCATTCCATGACGTCAGTACACTCTCTAGCTCCCAGACCTTTGTAAACAACACAGTCAGTTCCTTAGTCAGAAAGTCACCGCCATCTTTAAAATGGGCCGGAGGTAAGTCATCTGGGCCCGGGGATTTGTAGCGCTTCAAGAGTTGGGGTTCCTTGCTGACTTCCGCCTCATTCGGTGGATCAGTCGTCACTCGCCATGGAGGGCAGGACAATCTGACAGATGATGCCGGAGCAGCAGGCCAGTTGAACTGCCCTTCGAAAAATTCTGCCCATCATCCAAGACGTCGATGGATGTTAGTGACTGGCATCCCGTCATTCTCGAAGATTGTTTCGCTCACACCATACCTCTTGCTGTCAATGGCTCAGATGAGTTGGAAGAGCTTCCGGTAATTACCAGATGCAGCTGCTGCTTCCAACTCATTAGCACGCTGCCACCATCAGACATCTCGATCATTACGCAAGCTTTGCCCAAATTTCTTACGTAACATCCTTCGTTTGTGGCCAAACTCACGGCCACCCGGAGTAGACCGACGGGCTTCAATGAGTTGTAAGGAGCTTGAAGAAACCCAGTGCTTACAAGCGGGACGTTTAGCGAACCCACAACTGACTGTACCCGCCATTTTCATGGCGTCATGCAATTGCAACCAATGCTCATCTATACTTTTCGGTGGAGTGGTAGCTAGCCTAAAGGCTAGCTCGGTTCGATACTTACTTGCAACAGAAGTCGCAACCAGCTTGCTAATATCAATCCGTTGATGGCGGCCACTTCGTTGTCCACTGAAAAGTAAGGTAAGATTTGCGCAGACCAAAGCATGGTCAGAGTCCAGATAGGTACTACAAAAGGAGCGGCAGTCTTTTACACAACCACGCCAGCGGTAGCTGATCGCGATGTGACCAATCTGAGTCCAGGCTTGGGATGCAGAGGGAGGACGCCAGCTGGCACATCGGCGATGACTGTGCCGAAAGTTAGTGCTAGCCAGAAACAGGTTGTGGTCTGTGCACAGTTACAGTAGACGGTCTCCGTTATCTGACCTGCGACCAACAAGTCCCCATCGGCCAACTAAACGACTCTCTTCTGTGCCTAGACGCCCGACCTGTGCATTCAAGTCTCCGGCTAGTACTACAATATCTGTCGAACGCACTTTCTGGAGAAGAACAGATAACTGATGGTAGAATTCATTCTTGATACATTCTAGATACAGTCGAATTTTCATCAAAGACGAGGCGCTATATAAGTATAAAAGAGAGTGAATAATTTGTTAAATAATAATAATAGTAATAATAATAATTATAGTAATCATTTGACTGTTAGTTGAAGCGAGTAAAGTAGTTTCCATGATTATGGGCAGTTCATCATATTTGTGTGTGGGCTGTGATACTGCCCGTGTGCTCAGACCGAAACAGGTGGTTATCTTATTGAGCCACACCCCGAGCCTTTGACCCAAAGGTCTAGCCCACAAGGCAGTGTAGCATCGTAAGGAGATGAGATCCCATGACAGAGGCTGTTTACGCGTGGCCATGTGAGAGTATTTCGAGAGGGAGAGCGGACTTTACTTAAGTTCACCAAGTTAGTGCGTGTTCTGATTGGGTCTGGTATTGTAAATCCACAATTATAAATGCTTGGCAATTCCAATCAGGTTGACGAACTCTCCAGTAGTGTAATCCAATGTAAGGTATGGTATATACCCACTCACAGTCACCAAATGTAGGTAATATTTGATTTAGATTTCAGTTACCTCAATCACAAACGAATATAGAACGAGGGATATGTGTGTAGCAATGTATTTTTTAACACGCCACAGTATGTCACGCTATGTAGTTACACAACGGAGTGTGTTCAAGGTCATTTACTAAAACAACAGTTACAGTCATATAATGATAAACATACGTACAGTGAAAGATTGGCAAGATAAATACAAATAATATTAAAAACTATTTACAAATTAAGCTTGTCAGACCTACCTCCATAACCCCAAAGTCTTCTAGTAGTGATAACTTGGATTCTGCGAAACTAGTTCATTCAGCTGCGAAGGTGGTGCACAGCTCCCCCCAATGATGCGTGTTTTTTTCTGAGCATGGTGACAAAACCATGTCGTAGCAAATACTGATTTATGATGTGTCTGTTATAGGGTTCACGAATATGTCTCTGTAAACAGAATCCGCAATCACTGACCAAATGATGAACAAAGTTATAATGCATATTGTCGAGTAATATCTAAATTGTGCTTACCAATTTTTTTGTTAATACCAAATGTCTAGGCGAAATACTAGAAGGATTAGAAAGTAAAGAGCTTTGTTTGCACGAAATAAGTAACTTCTAGGTTATTTGTCACCTGCTAGTGAAGTCATAAATATACTGAAATCAGAGTTTTAAGGCAATATGAGCTGTCAACCCATTAACGTTTCATTCACATCATAAACTTGGTGTAAACAAATGTCATAAGACTGTGAAGCGTTCACAGTTATATGATGGGGATTTGAAGCTCCCAGTTCTTGATACGACACAACCCTAGAGTCAAATAACAACTATTAATGAGTTAATTCTTGAATTCCTACTCCATTACAGACTGATTCGGCATAAGTCCAAAGTAATTCATGCAAAATACGTGACGAAAAGTGAACAAGCAATCGAAACTAAATCACAAATTCATAGCACTTATATCTCCTTTGTGCCATATTAATTAGTTACATTTTCCTCATAAGTCAGAAGACGCCTGTATCTTGTGATGATAGTAACTACAACACTAATTTGTGATGTGTCTGTTCTAAAGATTACCAATGAATTTCTATTAACGGAATCCAAAATCTACTTAGGTACGTTCTCAATATTTTGTTGTGTGTCTAAAGGCAATTTTATTTTAATCAAGATTGGCGTACTTTTTTGCGGAAAGCGCGACATACGTGGAAGGCGCACAAAATAATGTTTGCATTAGCGTGTGTGATACGGACAGCTGCGCTTTCTGCTCGTGCGCAATCCATATTAAAGGTCTGGGTTTTCGATGTATTTACCATAACTTCTTTGAATTTTTCTAGAATCCATGTAACATATGCGTGCATTTCCTTTTTCGTCCAACCAAACATTACAGGCCACCGACGACCAACATTATCTGTTATGACTAACTGGTATAAGGAATATCTACGAAGTGTTATGTGACAAGGAGCTCAATCACTTTTTATTATTGATATTGTAAGTCGAATCAATACACACGACTTATGGATAGTGATTGGTCATAACTGCTGAAGCATATTCTCGTGATATATCCATTTTCTACATGCTCCCTAACTTCACCATTTTGTCGCAGCATATCCATTACCTGCTTTCAAGAACAACCTGGAACATATTTCTATGCACTTACTAGTGGAGAGTTTAGCTTTCATAGCTTTGACATCAGCAGCGGTAACCTACTTACCAGTTCTCTCCTTAATACTTTCCATAAATTCATCTGCTGACTGACAATGCAATATTACTGGCTTCAAGTTTTCGTTTTCTTCGGATGACAATCTTCTACTCCATGGATCACAAACCATCCATGAACTACTACAAGAATGGTTGTTAGACATGTTGTAAGATTTTATGACGTATTCTTCACCTTCCAATCTTATAAGAAACCTAGATTGGCAGTTTAAAAACTTAGACCTTGAATGTCACAGATTGATTAAAGTCCTCACGGTTTTTTATTCACTATCAGACTTTCTGATTTACGTTTACGAACAAACGTGCAGTGAAACACCACAAACAAGTATTTATATCTCATATCCTTCAACAATTTACTTTCTGCGTGAACATAGTGCGTATGGGTAATCTGAGCAAACATAGAATTATTCTTCCAGATTTATGGAAATCCTTTAGCGCACTATCAAATTCAATCCAGCTTCCGAACCGATTACTCAGCATAATACGTTGAAACGCCTCGCTTACGTCCACTTAAATCTCTCTTGAGCATGAAGCGCTACATATAACACGCATTATTTATTTAAAAAAATATTCCTTGAAAAAAAATAAGTGGAAGAAGTACAACAAATATTTAGGACTTATCGTTGAATTGACATTTCGTCTTAACTTCTTTGTTTAACAGCGACTCATAAAAACTCTGAGTATCTATAACGTTTTACGTTTTCTTAACCTTCTTACGTTGTTTTCTAGACCTGTAATTGTTCACGGGTTCCCTAAATGAAATCTTTTGATGTTCGGCTTTCTCATGATATAGATCAATAAGGATACGCTTTGGATAAACTTAATATAACCGAAGCACAATCGAACCAGGTCTCAAGACTTTCCAGTCTAATAAGCTCTAACATCACTACTAAGTGACGCTGGACTCTCCTGATGTAGTAAAAGCCACTTTTTGGTATTAGTATGATGAACCTCACACCTCAAAAGTGATTGAGATATGTGAACGCAATCCCAAACTAACCAGACAACTAAATACACCTGATACAAGCTCCTCCAGAGGTCCGTATTTGATTATTGGGCAACTCATTAGCAAGCAAACTCCGCCTGTAGTTCTTCCAGAGTTACTTCCGGTCCCAAGCCCAGGTAAAGGAGGAGGGCTGGGCATGGGGTTAGCGACCCCGTCCCGTAGAAAACTAACTCGCTAAAAAAACGCTCACCAAACCTTACAGGATCTACTGAAGGAAGAAGAAACTACTATGGAGGACAACTGGAAAGGTATCAAAGAAGCATTAACTTCAAAGTGTCAAGAGGTTCTGGGTCTAAAAAAGCACCATCATAAGGAATGGATCTCTATAGAAACACTGGACAAGATCAAAGAAACGAAGAACAAGAAGACAGCAATGAACAACAGCCGAACACGAGCAGAGAAAGTCCAAGCACAAGCTGAATACATAGAAGCAAACAAGCAAGTGAAGAGGAGCATTAGAACTGACAAGAAGAAGTACATGGAAGAACTAGCAACGACGGCAGAAAAAGCTGCTAGAGAAGGAAATATGAAACAGCTTTACGATACAACGAAGAAACTAGCAGGGAAATACAGTAAACCAGAGAGGCCGGTCAAAGACAAAGAAGGCAAGCCAATCACTGAAATTTAACAACAGCGAAAGAGATGGGTAGAGTACTTGGAGGAGCTCCTGAATAGGCCGGCTCCAATGAATCCACTGGACATCGAGTCGGCGTACACAGATCTTCCTATAGATGTCAGTGCAGCAACGACGGAAGAAATCAGAAGAACCATTAGACAAATCAAGAGCGGGAAAACAGCAGGACCCGAAAATATACCAGCTGAAGCACTGAAGTCAGACATCGAAGTAACTACAAACATGCTTCACCTTCTATTTAAAAAGATTTGGGAGGAGGAACAAGTGCCGACTGACTGGAAAGAAGGACACCTCATCAAAATTGTAAAGAAAGGAGATGTGAGCAAATGTGAAAACTACAGAGGCATTACACTACTGTCAGTACCAGGGAAAGTCTTTAACAGGGTTTTGCTGAACCGGATGAAAGATGCAGTAGACGCCCAACCTCGAGATCAACAGACCATATTACCTAGGGATCGGTCGTGCACTGACCAAATCGCGACACTATGGATCATAGTCGAACAATCAATTGAGTGGAACTCGTCACTGTACATCAACTTCATTGATTACGAAAAGGCATTTGACAGTGTAGATAGGAGGATGTTATGGAAACTTCTTCGACAATACGGAGTTCCTGAGAAGATTATCAATATTATCCGGAACTCATACGATGGACTACAATGCAAAGTCGTGCATGGAGGACAGCTGACAGATGCATTCCAAGTAAGGACCGGAGTAAGATAAGGCTGTTTACTCTCTCCCTTCCTCTTTCTTCTGGTGGTCGACTGGATTATGAAGACCTCGACATCTGAAGGAAAACACGGAATACAATGGACAGCTCAAAATCAATTAGACGATTTGGACTTCGCAGATGACCTAGTCCTCCTATCACGTACACACGAACAGATGCAGATGAAGACAACCAGTGTAGCAGCAGTCTCTGCACCAGTAGGCCTCAGTATACACAAAGGGAAAACCAAGGTCCTCAGATACAACACGGAGAACAGCAATCCAATCACTCTTGATGGCGAAACTCTGGAAGATGTAGAATCATTCACATACCTGGGAAGCATCATCGATGAACAAGGAGGTTCAGATGCAAACGTAAAGGCGAGGATCGGCAAAGCAAGGACAGCATTCCTACAATTGAAGAACATATGGAACTCAAAACAACTTTCAACCAATATCAAAGTGAGAATCTTCAATACGAACATCAAGGCAGTTCTGTAGAACTATGGTCTACTATGATATTAGTACTGCTCTAATAATAGACCTAATCCTAAATTTGTAGATTTGTCATGATATAACTGCCTAATCTATAAGATCTTACGTGGAAGTCACACCATCGACTACACCAACTCACTGTATCGTATCAATTACCAATACATGATGTAGAACAAGGTTAGGCTAGAGAAAGAACAATATATTTAATATGAATAGAAGATATAAAGTAACATTGAGATGGACCACGCCTGCATGGCCGAGCCATGCCATACGATCAACTCCAGTCCATTCAATTCATTGTTCGCGCCTTCTCCATCGTTAGGTATTTCTCCGCGTTAAATATTGAATATCTATTTCCTGAGTAGTCTCGTGTTCACAGCTTTGTGGATTGTGTGGCTATTGTCCAATGCCACTACACTACTCTCCCACCAGAATCAACGTGATGTTGGTTCGATACCAAATTGGATGGGATCGTCGCGCGCCGGAGGTTACCAAGGATAATAAGAATCCTCCGGGTATTGGTAAGCTGAAAGATAAATCAAAAAGAAGGCAGCAGCATCTGGTCGGGAAATACATGTAATAATCTTAAAATATCTGCCTTCATGATTAACACGCTTAAAATGAAAATTTGGTTGAAGATTATTTGAACTATAAAAAATGGGGTTACAATAATAATAATAAAACGATGCGTGTTAATAACTTAACGTATAGGCAGTAAGTATATTGTGTTTAGAAATATTAAAGTAATGAATATTGTAGAAATGTTAATATTGGTATTAGTTTTGGTTAAAATTATGAAATCAAATAACGATTATGCCGGTAAGTTGTCCATATGAGTTGAATTCCAATTGCATCTGTATTAGTAGGCTAACTGAAGGAACAGAAGTATACCGTGGAGAAGAATTCCAACTAGTGTTCCAGTTAGTTTGATACGGTTTATTTAGTTACGGGGAGATTTCCTCAACCTCATTTTTACTTGACCGTGATAGAATTTAGTAATACTACTAATACACATGAATGGTTATCAAAACAAAATTTAAATACATGAGTGATAATTATATGAATTTTGGACAGATAGCTAGGAACAAATCGTTAAACATGAGTGTATTCGTAAGAGACATGCTCTAGACTCAATGTTCTGATCTGCGATAGACTATTTATACATATTTATACCTGACCGCTGATGATGCATACAAGTTAGTTGCAAGTATGCAGTTTATCATAAGGCGGAATACGATTTAATTGAGATATGGTGATTATAAGTTATTGAAATCAGTGAAGCTTATGTGTCACATTACTAGTTGATGTGGTGCTGCAAGATGTATTCGGCTAAATAAGTTTGTACAAGATAATTAACAGTGAGTGATGCTCATGTGATTATCAGGGAGTACATAAGTTGTAACCAAGGGGAGTACACTCCCAACTCATGTCTATGATAATGGCTTGAACCTTAGTCAGTGTTGGGGTAAATTCGACATTGATGTTTTCAGTTTACAGGAGATTTGCTCGACTGCTTATACTGATTATTTGCATGCATGATTGTGTCGCTAAACCATCAATTAGACTGAAAAGGTTTTGAGATATTTACTGAGTGAGCGTCTGGTAGAGAAAAATACTGTAATCATCTGTAGTGAATGAAGATAAAAGAAAAACAACACTAGTGATAGTTATAAGTCAATTCGCTGACCGATTTTGTTAATAGTTTCATTAATTTTATCAATCATATTACGTGATTGTCAAGTCATGACAATGCTTTATGACGATATCCTGAAACTATTATGTTTAACTAGTTATAGTGTTGAATGAGGATTAGTCAGTGGAAAAATAGGTATTGTTGCTTGAGGTGATTCGAAATTATCAGAAATTTATAACGTTAAAGAATCCGAGACGCCTAATTTAATTATAAATTTTAATTCAGAAATATTCGTTTAGTTTTAATTCTAGTAGGCTACGGAGTTTTGATTCTAAACGTTTGCTTAGCCAACAGCTACCTGAGGATTTAGTTATTTTGCTAGTGCAGTTGATAGTACCTAAATTTTTAATCTTATTATCTAAACTGTTCGCATTTTAGGCTAATCCATAAACCCAAATACGATTAGCAACAACGACTATGATGGGTTTATCGATAAATGTTAAAGGTGATTCAAATGATTTCTAAATTTAGAAGACATGAAGATATAGTGCAACGCATGTATGGGCCAGGTTAACATGCAGGTTGTTGACGTATATGACAATTTGAAAATAATGAACATGATCAGAAAGATAATTTTAAAGTTAAGACTGCTTATGAAACTTCAGGCAAGAATATGACGCGTTATAAACATTCCGTAAGAAGTTAATGCATTTAGCCTAGGGACACTTACAAATATATGGCAAAAGCAACTAGAAAACATATACATGTTAAGTACAAAAAGTCATTAAGTAAAATAGTTGAACTCGCCTGGGTTATTTTTGAAAATTAGATTACTCAGTGGACGACATATATAACGCCATTCGTGAGTAGTAATGATCCAAAAGCATCCAGAATAAAACATGCAGTATGGCAATCACTTCCAGGGTGCTTGATGCTGTCGAGGTTTTTGGGACTCGCTCTGATCAGAACAACTGAATGAATCCAGATAATTGTGTGTGCCATTGAATCAGCCATCTAAAATGAACTCATGATTGCAGAAAACTTATAGCTGGAACTCACCGAATTTTTTTGGAGAAGTGTCACCCTTGTTGTTTGGCAATGGAACTCGAGAATATGAAATTAGGCAGGCAGTGGTCGGAAGAAAAGATATTACAGGATAGTGCATAGTTTAAAACAGGACGAGGTGTTAAGCGAAGGAATTAGATCCAGATAACTATTCAATCCTTGATTGCATTGTTAGTCAATGTATATTTACGCTACTAACAGGTCATATTTGCTAGAGCTTGATGTTTAAACAAGACTATGTCGCTGAAGCATGTAAATGCTATTAAAGCTTGTTAACGAACCATCAAAGCTAATTAGTTAATATAGACGACCAGTTTTTATTATCGATTGAGCTAGTATGTCATGAGAACTAATCAATATAACATTACGATAATGCATGTGAGCATTAATCAAAGGACTATTAGAATACTGGGTTAACATAAATTAAAATCGATCGAGAAAGTTAAAGTGGAAATAAGGATTAACAATAATAGGTTGCGTTTCTTTAGTTGGGCTCACCAATGTAGAACTATGGTCTACTATGATATTAGTACTGCTCTAATAATAGACCTAATCCTAAATTTGTAGATTTGTCATGATATAACTGCCTAATCTATAAGATCTTACGTGGAAGTCACACCATCGACTACACCAACTCACTGTATCGTATCAATTACCAATACATGATGTAGAACAAGGTTAGGCTAGAGAAAGAACAATATATTTAATATGAATAGAAGATATAAAGTAACATTGAGATGGACCACGCCTGCATGGCCGAGCCATGCCATACGATCAACTCCAGTCCATTCAATTCATTGTTCGCGCCTTCTCCATCGTTAGGTATTTCTCCGCGTTAAATATTGAATATCTATTTCCTGAGTAGTCTCGTGTTCACAGCTTTGTGGATTGTGTGGCTATTGTCCAATGCCACTACACTACTCTCCCACCAGAATCAACGTGATGTTGGTTCGATACCAAATTGGATGGGATCGTCGCGCGCCGGAGGTTACCAAGGATAATAAGAATCCTCCGGGTATTGGTAAGCTGAAAGATAAATCAAAAAGAAGGCAGCAGCATCTGGTCGGGAAATACATGTAATAATCTTAAAATATCTGCCTTCATGATTAACACGCTTAAAATGAAAATTTGGTTGAAGATTATTTGAACTATAAAAAATGGGGTTACAATAATAATAATAAAACGATGCGTGTTAATAACTTAACGTATAGGCAGTAAGTATATTGTGTTTAGAAATATTAAAGTAATGAATATTGTAGAAATGTTAATATTGGTATTAGTTTTGGTTAAAATTATGAAATCAAATAACGATTATGCCGGTAAGTTGTCCATATGAGTTGAATTCCAATTGCATCTGTATTAGTAGGCTAACTGAAGGAACAGAAGTATACCGTGGAGAAGAATTCCAACTAGTGTTCCAGTTAGTTTGATACGGTTTATTTAGTTACGGGGAGATTTCCTCAACCTCATTTTTACTTGACCGTGATAGAATTTAGTAATACTACTAATACACATGAATGGTTATCAAAACAAAATTTAAATACATGAGTGATAATTATATGAATTTTGGACAGATAGCTAGGAACAAATCGTTAAACATGAGTGTATTCGTAAGAGACATGCTCTAGACTCAATGTTCTGATCTGCGATAGACTATTTATACATATTTATACCTGACCGCTGATGATGCATACAAGTTAGTTGCAAGTATGCAGTTTATCATAAGGCGGAATACGATTTAATTGAGATATGGTGATTATAAGTTATTGAAATCAGTGAAGCTTATGTGTCACATTACTAGTTGATGTGGTGCTGCAAGATGTATTCGGCTAAATAAGTTTGTACAAGATAATTAACAGTGAGTGATGCTCATGTGATTATCAGGGAGTACATAAGTTGTAACCAAGGGGAGTACACTCCCAACTCATGTCTATGATAATGGCTTGAACCTTAGTCAGTGTTGGGGTAAATTCGACATTGATGTTTTCAGTTTACAGGAGATTTGCTCGACTGCTTATACTGATTATTTGCATGCATGATTGTGTCGCTAAACCATCAATTAGACTGAAAAGGTTTTGAGATATTTACTGAGTGAGCGTCTGGTAGAGAAAAATACTGTAATCATCTGTAGTGAATGAAGATAAAAGAAAAACAACACTAGTGATAGTTATAAGTCAATTCGCTGACCGATTTTGTTAATAGTTTCATTAATTTTATCAATCATATTACGTGATTGTCAAGTCATGACAATGCTTTATGACGATATCCTGAAACTATTATGTTTAACTAGTTATAGTGTTGAATGAGGATTAGTCAGTGGAAAAATAGGTATTGTTGCTTGAGGTGATTCGAAATTATCAGAAATTTATAACGTTAAAGAATCCGAGACGCCTAATTTAATTATAAATTTTAATTCAGAAATATTCGTTTAGTTTTAATTCTAGTAGGCTACGGAGTTTTGATTCTAAACGTTTGCTTAGCCAACAGCTACCTGAGGATTTAGTTATTTTGCTAGTGCAGTTGATAGTACCTAAATTTTTAATCTTATTATCTAAACTGTTCGCATTTTAGGCTAATCCATAAACCCAAATACGATTAGCAACAACGACTATGATGGGTTTATCGATAAATGTTAAAGGTGATTCAAATGATTTCTAAATTTAGAAGACATGAAGATATAGTGCAACGCATGTATGGGCCAGGTTAACATGCAGGTTGTTGACGTATATGACAATTTGAAAATAATGAACATGATCAGAAAGATAATTTTAAAGTTAAGACTGCTTATGAAACTTCAGGCAAGAATATGACGCGTTATAAACATTCCGTAAGAAGTTAATGCATTTAGCCTAGGGACACTTACAAATATATGGCAAAAGCAACTAGAAAACATATACATGTTAAGTACAAAAAGTCATTAAGTAAAATAGTTGAACTCGCCTGGGTTATTTTTGAAAATTAGATTACTCAGTGGACGACATATATAACGCCATTCGTGAGTAGTAATGATCCAAAAGCATCCAGAATAAAACATGCAGTATGGCAATCACTTCCAGGGTGCTTGATGCTGTCGAGGTTTTTGCCACTCGCTCTGATCAGAACAACTGAATGAATCCAGATAATTGTGTGTGCCATTGAATCAGCCATCTAAAATGAACTCATGATTGCAGAAAACTTATAGCTGGAACTCACCGAATTTTTTTGGAGAAGTGTCACCCTTGTTGTTTGGCAATGGAACTCGAGAATATGAAATTAGGCAGGCAGTGGTCGGAAGAAAAGATATTACAGGATAGTGCATAGTTTAAAACAGGACGAGGTGTTAAGCGAAGGAATTAGATCCAGATAACTATTCAATCCTTGATTGCATTGTTAGTCAATGTATATTTACGCTACTAACAGGTCATATTTGCTAGAGCTTGATGTTTAAACAAGACTATGTCGCTGAAGCATGTAAATGCTATTAAAGCTTGTTAACGAACCATCAAAGCTAATTAGTTAATATAGACGACCAGTTTTTATTATCGATTGAGCTAGTTTGTCATGAGGACTAATCAATATAACATTACGATAATGCATGTGAGCATTAATCAGAGGACTATTAGAATACAGGGTTAACATAAATTAAAATCGATCGAGAAAGTTGAAGTGGAAATAAGGATTAATAATAATAGGTTGCGTTTCTTTAGTTGGGCTCACCAATGTAGAACTATGGTCTACTATGATATTAGTACTGCTCTAATAATAGACCTAATCCTAAATTTGTAGATTTGTCATGATATAACTGCCTAATCTATAAGATCTTACGTGGAAGTCACACCATCGACTACACCAACTCACTGTATCGTATCAATTACCAATACATGATGTAGAACAAGGTTAGGCTAGAGAAAGAACAATATATTTAATATGAATAGAAGATATAAAGTAACATTGAGATGGACCACGCCTGCATGGCCGAGCCATGCCATACGATCAACTCCAGTCCATTCAATTCATTGTTCGCGCCTTCTCCATCGTTAGGTATTTCTCCGCGTTAAATATTGAATATCTATTTCCTGAGTAGTCTCGTGTTCACAGCTTTGTGGATTGTGTGGCTATTGTCCAATGCCACTACAGTTCTACTGTATGGAGCTGAAACTTGGAGAACTACAACAACCACCATCAAAAAGGTACAAGTATTTATAAATAGCTGTCTATGCAAGATACTCAACATCCATTGGCCAGATACCATCAGCAATAGCCTTCTCTGGGAGAAGACAAACCAGCTTCCAGCTGAAGAAGAAATTAGGAAAAGACGATGGAAATAGATAGGACATACATTACGCAAATCGTCAAACTGCATCACGAGGCAAGCCCTAACTCAGAATCCTGAAGGGAAGCGTAAAAGAGGAAGGCCAAAGAACACTCTACGTCGGGTAATAGAAGTAGATATGAAAAGAATCAACAGGAACTGGAAGGAGCTGGAAAGGATTGCCCAGGACAGGGTTGGATGGCGAATGTTGCTGAGAGGTCTATGTTCCTTCACAGGGAGTAACAGGTGTAAGTAAGTAAGCATTAGCAAGCACCACGACAAAAACATTTACTCAATCACTTCTGGGACTTGAGTATGAATGTGAGAAATCTGACGGCGCAGTCAAATTTTACCATTCCAAAAAATCCAAGGAAGCCAGACTATTGAACTCTGGTTTGCTACATTTTACTACCTCTCTCAATATTATACAGTCTGTATCTTTTTCGCTCAAAAACTAAACCTCCCCTACTTAGTTTTTATGAAGTATTTTAACAGTGTTACCATGAAAAATATTGTAGTGACTCACGTTTATCACGAGAACACGACTGGTTTAATAAAAACAATTATTATTATAACCAACTGTACCAGTGTTTGTTTTAATGTGCTTTTGTTTGACTGTGCTTATGACAGCTATTTTGTGCTTCCATTCTTATACTGACACTTCGATTGTAACTTCGCGCGAATTCGGTTACGTTCTGTAACCAAGCTTGTATCGTGGCACGATCTCGGTATCCTTTCGATGCCACGAGATCGCCAGCAAATAAACATCGACTTGGTCCATTAATTGCCTTCTGGTATTCGGCTTCTCGGGGATTTTACGGAGTCATTTGGAACGAGCTTCTTACGCCTTCTGATCTATTTGGCACGTGTTTCTTGGTAGCGGTGTTCACAGTTAATCTCAACTCGACCCCACGCTATAATTGGTGAGCCCGACGTGATTCGAACACGCAGCCTTCTGATCAAATCTTCCAAAGAAGCCAATTCGGTGAGTCTATGATTTATCTATCCACGTCTGTCGTATATTTTCATATTTTTTAATATATAATATACGCGACATGACGGATAACGATAAGAATAGTATTGTTATAATAGACTCACACGTATGTGTACCGAATCCTTGCCACTTTTTATTCGCGTGATGATGAATTCCACGCTTTATTCGAGAAATGTTACCCTATTAACGATTCTCCTCGCTGACCCGGCTGCTTGGTACGGAATGCATACGCATAAGCATATCCGTCTACCACCCAGCACCAAATGGTTAAGTTGAACGGTTTCACTGCCAACTTAAAAGTGTTCTACGAGCACACGAAAACGGCAACTGGCACGAAACCTTACCGCTCGTTCTTTTACGGGTGAGAACGAGTTTAAAGGGAGATATCCAATGTTCCGCCACTGAACTTGTGTACGGCACGACATTGCGTCTGCCCGGAGAATTCTTCACACCACGGAGCAGACCTAATTTCGGTAAATCAGACTACGTCCATCGACTGCCTGCATTTATGCGAACGCTGTCTCCGGTGTCAACTCGAATACAACATCGACAGATCGCTCTCCCTCGAGAGTTATCTACCAGTTCACATGTTTTCATACGAGTAGATTCGGTACGCAAACCTTGGCAACAACCTTACGAAGGCCCTTTTCACGTGATCGCTCGTCACGAAAAGACCTTCAAGGTTGATCGATATGGACGCGTCGAGATCGTCAGCATTGATCGTCTCAAACCAGCACACGTCGATGACAGTGCCCTATCTGGTAACCTGAGATTCAATGCTAGACCTATCAAACCTGCTAGCGGGATCCTTAAATCTTCTTCAGGTCCCACGCTGGATACATCTGAGACCTCATTCTCACGTCCCGGTCAACAGCACGCGTCATCTGCACCGTCTACGGACGAGATGATAGTCTCACGTCCAGATCAGCAGACCACGCCGCCTCTGACCTCGGATGAGATTGCAGGCTCACGCGATACGAACGAGACTGCCGTCTCACGTTCCGGTCGCCGAGTACGGTTACCCGTACGCTTCCGCGACTAGTCGCACAGTCAACAACCGATACGGTGTAGGTTTATTCCTATGCTACATGCATGCTACACTCTTCTCTTTTTTGATTTTCTTTTTGTTTCCTGAGCCCACGCCCTCGACCATCTCCGTTTGGTTCCGTCGACTTCAGTCAACTTTGGCGAAAGCTGGCCTGATCACCCACGCTCTTGTCAACGTACGCAGTCGATATATTGGTTTCGAATGCTTGGCATACGCTTGGCCTCGAACTTGGTCGTTATGGTCGCTTCTGGTTCATCGGCTCAACGTGGTTTCGTCCTACGTCTGCAGCGTTTCTGGTGCGCACCCCTACGAACGCCATCTTCAGATTCTGGATACAAACCACTCTGGTGTAGCATGCCAACTCAAACAATAAATACAACACATCGCTCCTGGTACCGTTCTCCGAAAACGACCTACGTTGGCAACTCGACGATCAACGATCGCTTTCCTGTTCGCCAATTCTTCCGTCCTACAATCGCTCGTCAGCCGATCAGTCCCACGATTCAAACCGCTATTTATCGAAAGTGTAAACCCTTTCTAGCGGGGGGCTCCTGTAGTGACTCACGTTTATCACGAGAACACGACTGGTTTAATAAAAACAATTATTATTATAACCAACTGTACCAGTGTTTGTTTTAATGTGCTTTTGTTTGACTGTGCTTATGACAGCTATTTTGTGCTTCCATTCTTATACTGACACTTCGATTGTAACTTCGCGCGAATTCGGTTACGTTCTGTAACCAAGCTTGTATCGTGGCACGATCTCGGTATCCTTTCGATGCCACGAGATCGCCAGCAAATAAACATCGACTTGGTCCATTAATTGCCTTCTGGTATTCGGCTTCTCGGGGATTTTACGGAGTCATTTGGAACGAGCTTCTTACGCCTTCTGATCTATTTGGCACGTGTTTCTTGGTAGCGGTGTTCACAGTTAATCTCAACTCGACCCCACGCTACAATATCATCAGTAAAGTTTCTCCTAACGGGTTCTAGTGACAAATAGGATGTTGTGGATGTTGGAGTCAAACTTTAATCATCAAACTCCCTCAGAGTGTAAGGAAACTCATCATCCAGGTGACTCAAAATGCAATGTTAGAGGTGCTCGTGGCTCTGATCTGACTGGCGTATTCCATAAACCATTAGAAGTGCCAGCCTCACTAATTCTTCAAGGTAACAGTGAAGCTCTAAAATGAATTTTTTCAGACCTCTTTGACTGAGGAGTCAATTGATAGTGGTCATAGGTTTTCATGCAACTGTGTCAGGAGACTGCACAAAACGCCGAGTATCATGTATAGAATCTCTTCAAAATTACGCAGCTCCCGCAACGCGCCCACTAGGCTGCCAAATAGGAACTTCTGCTCCGACTACTCCTAGTCTGTTATATTGTAGAATTATGGTCTAGTTCGGTATAAATACATTTATCTTTGCTATCATTATGATAGACCTGATCCTAAAATTGTAGATTTGTCATTACGTGACTACCTAATCTACAAGATCGTAACTGGAAGTCACATCATTGTGTCGTGGCAATCAGCAACACAATGTCTAGCACTTCTGACGAACACATTTGGGTTTGGGATAGAATATATTCTAATGCGAATAGGGACCTGTCACAAGGATGACCACGCCTGCAAGCCTGATCCGTTCCCTACCGATCAATTGTTTCCACGTTCCTCGTCGTTGCATGTTGAATGCAAACATTCCCAGTAATTATATGCTTGGCTTTAAGGATCGTGTGATTAGGAACCGATGCCGCTACAATATCTCTGTTCAATGGGTCCTGTCCAATCTTCTCCTTTTTTTTATCTAATTATCGTGAGGTTTGAGCCTTACACATCAAACCACATACGTCTGCTGTATCGGGGGAAGCCAACTCAGAATAACAAAGGAATGTGCGGATCTACTTTATCTCCATCTCACTAATCTCTACAAGTGGTCTGTATTCAGGGTTAAACTGACTTCTGCCGGGAACTACAGAGTGATCACGGTAATGTATGAAGGGATAATAAGACAAAATTTTGCAATTGGAGACCGATTCCCCTGCTCTATGTAGTTACGTAGATCATTAGGTGAGCCTCAAGCGAATCCCTGTATAAATATATACTCAGCAATCGTTACTTTCCGACTCGTAACACTGTCTGCTTTCAGTTATTTTATGTGACACAAGCCCATTGACGACAAAGAGTAACTGAACTCTAGTAAATGAACACCAATTATACACACATATGCCCCAGGGTACTCGAAAGTGTTGATCATCTAATTCACTGATTATAGAGGCCACAAACCTTCAACATCCCATTTACTTTCTTTGATTGGTACTCCATGTTGTATGCTGATGATCTTGAAGTTAACCCTCGGCCTTGATCGCGTCCTGACTCTCCATGAAGACTTGTAGATCAAATGTGTTGGTGGTCGGTCTCATATAGTTGAGTGAGAACGACCTAACCTCCTAGCCTATGTTCAACTCACACGTATTGGTTGATACCTTGTTCGAATTACCCTATCATGATACTCAGGTATTGTGGCCTCTTTGGTAACAGCATAGAAGAGATAGAATCTTACAAAAACAATACCATGTACAATATCAACAAATTGTAGAGGCATTGGGCCCAAACCACACAATCCTTAAAGCTGAAAATTAGACAGCTGGAAACTAGACATTCATTATCCCACTGCGGAGAAAAACCCAGCGATGGGGAAGGCGGGAGGAATGAATGGAATGGATTCGAATCGACCGGATGGCATGGCTCGGCCTTGTAGGCGTGGCTATCCTTGGATGTTGTTATATACCTTTTACCCATATTAAATACATTGATCTATTTCTAGCCTAAGTGTGTTCTTAATCATGTACTGACGATTGTTAAGATGCAATGGGATGGTGTAGACGATGATGTGACTTCCACGTAGGATTTTATAGATTAGGCAGTTATATCATGAGAAATCTACAATTTTGTGATTAGGTCTACTATTAGAGCAGTACTAATATCATAGTTGACCATAAATCCAACATAGTACAGAGTAATGAAACAACCGTATGGACTAGTTCATGGAATGTTTTTGGTAGTTCCATGTTAGTTATCCTTACACTTGCCTAAGTTCAGTCACATAACTTGGATACAAAAAAAGGTTTGGTTACAAGTATGATTTGTCGCAAATTCAATAAATTAATTCCTATTAGGATTGGGTGATCAGTCAATGAAAGTCTTATCTAATTAAGACAGATGATACTAATTTTAACAAGGATTTTAGTAATCGCTTCAGTTCGACGTGTATTTACTAATCCCTCATGAAACCTAATGCATAAAAATAAAGATAAGTCGAAAACAATAGTCATAAATACGAAATTATTTATTTATTCATGCGCGTTGCCAAGATGAGTAGACATCACAAATAATACACTGTAAAATACGTTTCCAATATTATTTAAACAAATACACAATGTTTTCTATTAAATAAGGCAAGAAATTCTTGTGGAATAGATGGAGGAATCAGAATAGTCCATAGAATGCCACTTATGGAGAATATTAGCTCCAAACGAACCCATTTCACACGTACACATTGTAAGTTGAAAATGATCACAAATGTTAAGTTGAAGAAGAATTAAGCTCATGCTGTGTGTATAAACTAACTATTGTTTTTGAAAAATAATTTCGAGCTTTATTACGTGATAGTTTCATTGTTGGAGTCAATAAGCCATTGTCTACCGTAAACACCTCGTCTGTCAAGTAAATTGCCTGGACCTGTCAGTACAAAAATTCAGAAAATATAAATCAGACACATAATTACTTCAGACTATACGAAAAGAGATTTCAATACATGGTTTGCATAATAGTCAGTCAGTAGAGCCTGTTACTCCCAATGGAGCATAGGCCGCTGACCAGCATTCTCCAACCCACTCTGTCCTGGGCCTTCTTTTCTAGTTCCATCCAATTCTTGTTCATTCTTCTCATGTCTATTTCCATTTCTCGGCGTAATGTGTTCTTTGGTCTTCCTCTTTTCCTTTCGCCTTGAGGATTCCATGTGAGGGCTTGACTCGTGACGCAGTTGGGTGCTTTCCTCAATGTGTGTCCTATCCACTTCTAGCGCTTCTTCCTAATTTCTTCCTCCGCTGCGATCTGGTTTGTTCTCTCCCACAGTACGTTGTTGCTAATAGTATCCGGCCAATGGATCCGAAGTATTTTGCGTAGACAATTGTTAATAAACACCTGTATTTTCTGCATGATGGCTTTCGTAGTTCTCCAGGTTTCTGCTCCATACAGTAGAACTGTCTTGACATTTGTATTGAAAATCCTGACCTTGGTGTTGGTTGACAGTTGTTTTGAGTTCCAGATGTCCCTCAGTTGTAAATATGCTGCTCTTGCTTTGCCGATCCGCGCCTTCACATCTGCATCAAATCCATCCTGTTCATCAATAATGTTGCCCAAATACGTAAAGGTTTTTACATCCTCCAAATCTTCTCCGTCAATTGTGATTGGATTGGTGCATTCTGTGTTGTATCGGAGAATCCTGCCTTTCCCTTTGTGTATATTGAGACCTACTGCTGCTGAGGCTGCTGCCACACTGTTCGTCTTCTCCTGCATCTGTTGTTGCGTTTGGGATAAAAGGGCCAGATCATCTGCGAAGTCTAGATCGTCCAACTGCATCTTAGATGTCCATTGTATCCCGTGCTTCCCTTCAGATGTTGACGTCTTCATGATCCAGTCGATCACCAGGAGAAAGAGAAAGGGTGAGAGTAAGCAACCTTGCCTAACACCGGTCTTCACTTCGAACGACTTTGTCAATTGTCCTCTATGCACGATTTTGCAGTGTAATCCATCATATGAACTCTGTATGATATTGACTATATTCTGAGGCACCCCGTAGTGTCGAAGAAGTTTCCATAGTGTTGTTCTGTCCATGCTATCAAATGCGTGTTCGTAGTCAATCAAGTTGATGTAGAGTGATGAATTCCATTCAATTGATTGTTCCACGATGATCCGTAGAGTTGCGATTTGGTCTGTACACGATATATCTTTACGGAATCCTGCCTGTTGGTCACGAAGTTGGGCGTCTACGCAGTCCTTCATCCTGTTTAACAATACCCTGTTGAAGACTTTTCCCGGTATTGAGAGAAGAGCGATGCCCCTGTAGTTATCACACTTGCTGAGATCGCCTTTCTTCGGTATTTTGATCAGAAGTCCTTCTTTCCAGTCTTTTGGTACTTGTTCCTCATCTCAAATCTTATTGAAGAGAATGTGGAGTATCCTTGCAGTTGCCTCTACGTCTGCTTTTAGTGCCTCTGCTGGTATGTTGTCCGGTCCTTCTGCTTTGCCACTCTTGATTTGTCTGATGGCCATGCTGATTTCTTCAATTGTTGGTGGGCTAACATTGATTGGGAGGTCCGTGGGTGCTGCTTCGATGTTGGGTGGGTTCAGTGGAGCTGGTCGATTCAAGAGTTCTTTAGAGTGTTCTACCCACCTGTTTTGTTGCTCTTCAATGTTGGTGATTACCTCGCCTTCCTTGCTTTTCACTGGTCGTTCTGGTTTGCGGCGATTTCCAGAGAGTTTCTTTGTCGTGTCATACAGCTGTCTCATGTGTCCTTCCCTTGCAGCCTTTTCCGCCTTCTTATCCAGTGTATCAACAGTGATCCATTCCTTGTGACCCAGGACCTCATGACATGTTGAAGTGATTGCCTCTTTGATCCCCTTCCAGTTGCTCTCCACAGTAGTTCCTTCTCCATTGAGTAGATCATGAAAGGCCTGGAACTTGTTGCTGAGGTCTATCTTGAATTTGTTGAGTTTGTCAGTATCCTGAAGAAAGGCCGTATTGAACTTTTGTGATATTGTCCGCCCCGTTGTCCAGTGTTTCTTGAGTTTCAATTTCATCTTGGCGACCAGCAAGTGATGATCTGATGCTATATCAGCTCCTCTCTTGGTTCTCAGGTCCTCTATAGTCCTCCTGAACGTTTTGTTGATGCAAATATGGTCGATTTGGTTTTGTGTAAAGTGATCCGGTGAAGTCCATGTGGTTTTGTGTATGCGTTTATGTGGAAGTTGGTTTGGATAATATATAGTAGAAATAAGTATTTTTTATCTGATAAATGATTTGGATCTCAATTTGAAATGACAGAAAACACATTAGTAGCCCCAGTAGATGCTTTACGTGGTGATGCCTTTGCTTTTTTCCAGAAAGATTACTTCAACTCAAAATAGCCACAGACTATGAACGGCGAAAGCACTTCAATAATAAAACTGAATTACTTAGATACACTAACGAAAGAGATTGTCTCCTTAGAATAAATCCAGAACCACCTTTTTTCGCATCAATCATAAAAGTTACTTTAAGCATTAGGCACAAAATCTACGAGTTTCTCAACGCATACCGATATATTAAAGACTTAGTAAGTATGAAAAATCCGAAGTAAAAACACAAGTAGTGTTCTTTCTGAAGCAACCGTTTCAACTGAATAACCCTGAACAAAGATGTTGAAGAAGCAAACATAATTGTTGTAACTTGATAAGAATCAAACAGGATAACACTATTGGCTTTACTTATCGCTAAGTGTTGTTTTAGACTAACACAGTGGAACAATACGGTGTTCAAAAACTTGAATTGAGTCGCAAAGTCTAATTGGTATCTGAATATGTACCAGCACTCTGATAGGGCTGGATCATCAACGTTACGGTTACGTGATTATGGCTTGAAATGTTTTGGGAACTTCATTAAACCATAATTCCTTTTAACTCACTAATCAACTCATGCAACCAAATCACATTTCTTTATGTGTTATCAGTTTGTACTTTAACGACAGCATTACTTTCGCTGAATCTATATTTATTATGGAGTGTATACAATCACCATTGATGGTGGTACAGTAAAATCGATACATTATGATTTATACATCCTTCATAAACTTCATCACTTCGTATTATTGGCAATTTAGTTTAAAATGTTCATTTTGAAGTGGAAAACACCACTTTAAACCAGTGGGATGATTGAAATATATACAAAGAGTATATCTGAACCTATTGACTAAACAAAAATTATTTAGTAAGCATAAAGAAATATTAGTTCTATGCACATCATGCCATTAACCTTTAAAACTTTACACTAATGTTTAGATAAGTAAAACTAAAGTACTTTTCACCCGATCGAAGCTGCTACCTTGACGCGGTGGTCGGGCTTGCCCATCGCAAAGTATAATTGGTATCTGAATATGTACCAGCACTCTGATAGGGCTGGATCATCAACGTCACGGTTACGTGATTATGGCTTGAAACGTTTTGGGAACTTCATTAAACCATAATTCCTTTTAATCGTCTCCGGCGGTAAGGCCCTTTGAAGAACGGAGCTAACACGTCAAAAACCTTCCACAAAAAGGCCGTGCGCGACCGGCCTCAAGCAGTTGTCCCTTGGGCTCTGCGGTCACGCTCCCAGGTCGTCAAGACCAACACTAATCCAATTTCCTTTTCAGGTTCCTCAAGAAATACCCTTCCACGGTGTGGGCAGCCGGGAAGTGACATCAGCCCTCATACCCGTAACAGCACAAGAGACCAAGGTGGTCACATTCAAATCCTTCCTACACCTCCTAATACCTCTCTTATCTCCATGACTAACCCTCCTCACGTCTCTTTATCACCTCGCACCGCTAGGGCAAACGATTTGAGTACGTGGAACGCCATTCCTGGTCTCCTGAAACCACGCTCTAAACTACACGTAGGAGCTTTTAACGTACGAACACTTTGCCAAATAGGACAGCAGGCTTCCTTAGCTAAAACTTTAGAATCTCGCGCCATCGATGTGTGCTGCGTCTCCGAAACGCGCATACAGGATCCGAGTAGCGTCATTCATTTGACCTCACCATGCCAAAATAAAGAACCGACTCGATTTACGCTTCGTGTATCTGGAAGCCCTGATTCTGCTTCCCGTGGCCTCGCCGGCGTAGGTATAGCATTGAGTCCTAGGGCAGAACTAGCTCTCTTAGAGTGGATCCCAGTAGACAGTCGTTTGTGCGCTGTCCGACTGAACGGAACAGTAAGAATCCGGAAAGATAGGGACACTCGTCGTTGCCTCTTCGTCGTCTCTGCCTATTCTCCCACTGACTGCAGCTCAGATGATGTAAAAGATGAGTTTTACAGAAAGCTTTCGGACCTTCTCCGAAAAGCTAAGCGCTCGGATGTAGTAATAGTGGCCGGTGACTTTAATGCTCAAGTAGGTAAACTAAGCGATAGGGAAAGACACCTAGGTGGATCTTATGGTGTCGTGGCTCAAAGAACAGATAATGGCGACCGTCTGTTGCAGCTATGCTCAGATAACCGCCTGTTCCTTGCAAATACTAACTTTAAGCATAAGGAAAAACATCTTTTAACATGGCGACCCCCGAATTCGTCCCAACGTTGGACCCAAATAGATCACATCGCTATCAGCCACCGATGGAGGGGCTCGATAGAAGACTGTCGCTCATTCTGGAGCACATGCCTAGATTCAGATCATGCTCTAGTGCGAGCGCGTATTTGCTTGCGTCTTACTGGACGTAGGAAAGACGCTGCAAGGAAACCTCTTAGGGCCTACTTAATGATAGTCAAGCTAAGAGTATATTTCAGGAACAACTAGGAAAACAGTTAGGCAGCCATGTATGTGATGCCCACCCCGATGCAGCATGGAATGATATCCGAAAAGCTGTGGAAACAGCAGTGATATCTGCTAGTAAGGTAAACCAGAAGGTTAGGGAGCAACACTGGATCTCAGCAGCATCTATCGCACTGATAGATGCTCGGAAACTCATTCCACCTGGCTCTGAACATAATGAAGAGCGGAGTCAGCTTAAGCGCAAGCTGACAAGAAGTCTACGCAATGATCGCGAACAGTGGTGGGTAGCGAAAGCAAGAGAGATGGAAAAGGCAGCGGCAATAGGTAATAGCAGACAATTGTTCAGACTCGTTAAGGAAACCGGAATTAGGAACCCGACCGTTAGCGAAACAATCTCAGAGAAAGATGGACATATTATTCATTCTCAATCCAGGAGATTGGATCGATGGGCAGAACACTTTAGGGATCAGTTCAACTGGCCTTCAGCCACACTTCGGTTTCCCACGATCTCTAGTCAACCTGAATGGCAAGTTAATGTAGGTCCTCCGTCCCTTTACGAAGTTGAAAAAGCCATAGGAAATCTGAAACGAGGGAGAGCAGCAGGCCCTGACAGGTTTACTCCTGAGATTTTTAAGGATGGTGGTCCAGTATTAGCAATGAGATTAACTGAGGTCTTAGGTAGAATTTGGGAACTGGACGTAATCCCATCTGACTGGTCTCAATCACTGATTGTGCCAGTCTATAAGAAAGGACAAAAGTCCTCTTGTGACAATCACAGAGGAATCAGTTTGACTAATATAGTGTCTAAAATATTAGCTTCAATAATACTTCGACGCCTAATCAAAGCTCGTGAAGAGCAGACTAGAGAAAACCAGGCTGGTTTTCGACCTGGACGTGGTTGTATAGATCAGATATTCACACTACGTCAGGTTCTAGAACACAGACACACATTCAGACGCCCCACAATGGTAGTATTTCTCGACCTTAAGGCGGCATTCGACTCTGTTGATCGTGAGGTTCTATGGCAGTGTTTGTCACTGAAAGGAGTACCAAAGAAGTACATTAACCTTATAAAGGCTCTCTACTCGAACACAACTGGTAGAGTGAGAGCTTATGGCGAACTGTCATCAGAATTGATTACCTCAAGTGGTGTTCGTCAGGGCTGTCCACTCTCCCCATTCTTGTTCAACTTTGTGGTCGACGTACTTTTAGAGATAACACTCTCCTCATCTAAATTTCCAGGGGTTGAACTTCTACCAGGAGGTTCACTTGTTGACTTAGAATATGCTGATGACATAGTTTTATTTGGTGAAGACGCTGACAAAATGCAGAGTCTTCTGACCACTCTAAGCAACAATGCAAGCATGTTCGGGATGCGATTCTCTCCCTCGAAATGCAAAATGTTGCTTCAGGATTGGGTTACATCGACACCCGAACTAGTGATAGGGAGTGAAGTAGTTGAGTGTGTCGACCGCTTCACTTATCTTGGAAGTCTCATCAGCCCTTGTGGTTTAGTGTGTGACGAAATCTCAGCACGGATACAGAAGGCTCGACTAGCTTTTGCCAACTTGCGTCATTTATGGCGTAGGCGAGATATCCGTCTATCAACCAAAGGACGTGTTTACTGCGCAGCAGTTCGTTCCGTCCTACTTTATGGCAGTGAAACATGGCCGGTAAGAGTAGAGGATATTCGTAGGTTACTAGTATTTGATCATAGGTGTCTTCGAAATATTGCTCGTATATCATGGGACCATCGAGTAAGTAATACAGTTGTTAGGAAACGGGTACTAGGTAAGGATGGCAAATCAATTGATGAAGTAGTGAAACTTCATCAGTTGAGATGGCTGGGACACGTGTTACGTATGCCCAACGACCGACTGCCTCGACGTGCTATGTTCAGTGGTATAGGAGTAGGTTGGAAGAAAGCTAGGGGCGGCCAAACCAAAACATGGCACAAGTCCATGAAGTCACTGACAAGTGGACTGAGTCATGTTGGTAGGTGTAGACTACCTGGTTGGGGACCGCGAGATGATAGCAACCGATGGTTAGAGACCCTGAATGACATGGCTCAAAATCGTTTGCAATGGCGCAGGTGCATCCACTCTCTGTGTTCTCCCAAATTCTAATCTTCTGAATGCTTCATGTCCCTTTTTTCCTCTTTCCAAATTTATTTCACTGGATTATACTCTTTAAATAACATCTCCAAACCCTAATCTTCCCGATTACTGCTTATACTCTTGCTACCTCTACCACTACGGGATTTGAATCGACAACTGCATCTCTGTGCTAATGTGGTGTGGCAACTCGAACTGATGTACATACGTACGAAGTTCTACGTTGTTACTGACTGACTGACTGAAAGTACTTTTCAATGATGAAATCACCACATTCTAAATTATGAAAATGTAATCATGAAGGTAACAAAAATGTAAACATTTTGTACAACAAAACAATGTGAAGTAAACTAACGGCTAAGGTTATTTATAGTTCAAGAATAAAAGATAATTAATTACATTAAAAACTAAAAATAAATATAAACAATTCTTATTTTATAATATGGTTGTTTCTAATTAGTATCATTACATATCTTTATGCTAAATGGTTGTCACATAATGGTACGAGAAACTTAAACAAAGCATAACTCTGAAGTACTAAATATAAGTAAACATTAACAGTCTACGCGTTTAATTACTAATAATAAACTGTTTGTTGTTAAAATAATCAGGAATAATTCACAATATTCTGTTCAGTAATTGGTTTTAAAACTTCATCTGTAATGAAAATAGACTGATAAACTTTCTTTTTATACGTAGAAATGTCTTCCATTTCCAATCATGTGTGCTAAGCTTGTTTTTTGTTTGAATAACAAGAAAATGGTTAGATTACGTGGGAGTTTAATTAGTATACGGAAAACAATATCTTCATTGACCTGAGGAATTTCGCTTTGATCAAGTATACTAAACTAGGAAGTAAATTTAAACTATGGTGTCGCCTGATTATAGAACAACAAAAAACACTGAAATATGAATGTAACAAAAGAACGAAAATAGTATTTTCTTTTGTATAAAACAATAGGAAAGAATCAACTGAAAAATCTGTTTGGTTAAAGAATAAAAGGAAGTTTGTGTAGATTGTTGAATTTTGTAGTTTACATTATGAGCTGATCTTGGTTAAATAACCGATGAAAAACATAAACCATTGGACAACTAATTTCTAGCTAGTATGAGACTGTTCAACAGAGAGTATCCACAACCTCACTGGAGATCGAACTCATAACTTACAGTAATTGCTGAGTTGGCATCTATAGGTTTACATTTCTAACTTCAATTAATTAGCGAAACCATATAAGAACCCAATATAAAGTCATTAATAAATTGTATAACGTTAACGAGCACCGGATAGCATATATTTCCTCAAGTTTAAATGTATTATAATACAAAAATTCAAAGTGACAAAAACATCATTAAAACTATGGTTGAGGAGTGTTGACAGTTATGACTTTCTAACGTTTATATGACCAAAGAAGGAAGCTCATAATTTCAGGTACAGTTAGTTCCGTTGATTGTTAATTCTACAAATCAACATTGTGTCAACTCCATTTATTTACTTAATAAGGTCAGTATTACCCATTTCGATGCGGGGTAAATTCACATGAGTGAGTTACTTCGATTAATGAAAATCCACAATCTCATTGACTAATCTGCTTATTTGTGATTTAACCCGAGGTCAGTTATACATCATAAATACTAATTTGTTTGTTTGTTTGTCGACCGGTACGAAACATACATAAATAAGAACAGGATTGAGTATTTAAATTACGATTACAATTTTTAAATCATTCGTTACAAACCTTTTCAAAACCCTTCAACAGTTTTAGTGTCGCTATAGCATTCATTTCCTCCAAAACGAATCTATTGACAGTTTCATTTCGACAGAGTTCAGAATCCAAAAGCTTTTTATGATGCTGCAGTACCTTACTATTGCTTAGAGCCGAACGCAAATCAGTAAAATCTGGAACTACAATCGCAACTGGGTAATTTTTTTGACTGTTACCATCCACAAATACTTGACTTATTAATTTGCAAGTTTGATAAGCCATTTCTATTTTTTCAGGTGCAATATATTCACCTTGAGATAATTTGAATATACTCTTTACACGGTCCACAATTTTGAGTGAACCTTCCTGTTATAAAATAAATAAATACATGTTTATGTTAATGAAGTAAATGATTCAAGTAATTTTAGATAGATTCTGTTTACTCATGATTTCAGATTAGGCAAATAATGCAAGGAACTATAGCTTACTTTTTGACAGAAAGGAGATCACAATTCAACATGAATGTTTAAATTCTATAATATATCAGAAAATTTGCATCTAAGTATTTAAAAATTCTTAACCATCGGTCAAAAAACCACTTATACAGGAAAGTAGTCAGCAAATTAAACTCAATGACTACGTACGTTATTGAAAATTCGTAGCTTCATCTCTGTAGTTAACTACTGAAGGATGAAATAGACATGGACTTTGAACATTTTAGCTGGTAAAATTTTCAAATGGCTTCAAATTAGGACCGTTAACAAACGAAGTTAGGGGTACAAAACGTCGTCATCAAGTGAAAGGTGAAAAATAATCCTTTTATTACCGCACCTGGCATAAATCCGGTATACTGATGATTCCAATATAACACAGAATCATAAGGACTGCCTTCAAAATAAAATAAATTTCAGTTGGTTTTGACACGCACTGTGATAAATACAGTAAGTAATTTTTCTGAAAAGCGATTTCTCATCTCATTTAGCTAGTTGTTAGTAATCTCAACAAATATCCATCGGTAAAGTTTCTAAAAACGGTTTATTCAATCAGTACTGCATAGAAACCCTACAAAAAAATCTAGAGAAATGTAGGATTGTTTCACATTTTGATTGGATAGTTACTTATAACAGAAATAGTATATTCATAAAATCTCAATAAGTAGGAAATTACATTTCCAACGTTTCGTGACTTGGTGTAAGTCACCTTTTTCAATGTTCAAATATACGTGCAATAAAATGGCGTTTTCGAGCATTCTTGCGTTCATTTAATTAATCAATGGTGAATATAAGAGTAGAATTTTCATTTGTGGTTTTAATTTAAATCACTTAAAACTATTTGTATGCACATCTCATTTGGCTAGTTGTTAGACGTTTATCTAAGGAATATGTTCTGCGCATGCAGAAATATATTATTATTATTATTAGAAGTTTAGTAAAAAGAAGTACACTCACAAACACAATGAAATTAATAATACTTAATATAAGGTTTTTAATCCACCAAATGTCTTTAGTTCCACCGTAACACTCCCGACCAAAAGAACCTTGGTTCTTTTCACAGACAAAATAGAAGGCACCAACAATCCAAGTATATTCATCACAAGCAATCAACAACAAACATTCAATATACCAACAATCTCGTGATCCCTAGGACTTACACCAGTACGTCTAGGGATCCGAGTAGCTATCTAACATATTCAGCTTCAAGACACAGTTTTCCAATATCTCTTACTAAGATTCCTTGGCTTGTCCTCAACTCCATCGGTCTTAATCTATCATTACTAGGTATCAGTTTCCTTACCAGACTTGAAGGCCATTTGTCTCTCTCTAAAAAATCTGAACATGTCGTCACCAAGTTAATTTCTCTTAGGTTCCTCTCTAGTCTAGTCCATTTGTGTCTACTTTTCCACAGGGGAACATATTCCTTAGATAAGCGTCTTCAAACTATTTGTGCCCAATAATTCTTTTCCTTACATCTCACAGAATACCTGTCGTTAGATCGAGCATCCCAGAGCCCTGTTACGTTCTCTCTCAACAGTAACAGCCAAATCCTTTTTCGGACTGCTGTTATCGTCTGTGTAGTAGCATCTCGTATCCTCCGACAATGCTCAGAAACCGGATCTATAATCCATAATACGATGCTTTCTTAACTTAGGCCAAGAACTGTTTCGAAGATGACCATCAACACATAATAATCCGCGTACCACAAAACGATCCAACATTCGTAAAGAAGAGTTCATCTCCCCCTTGACATTTATTGTAGGCGATGAAGGCATTCTAGAATATTAAAATACTATGATTATAGCATTTAGAATCAGGTCTAAGGATATCCAACGCAACACATCAAGCCTAAGTAATCCCATCTGTAAAGACATCTCACTTAATTCCTTACCCATTTCAATACTTTCCAAATAAAGCATCAAGCCACTAATTCTTTTGTTTACCACGAACTCTTTACTCTGATTCAAAATCACAATACTGCTTGACTCTTCTAGTTTCTTAAGAAAATGAATAGCCATAATACATGGCTTCAGGCACAATTGCAGATTCACACACAAACAACTATTTGAGTCCGCAGAACATAAAACCCTTTTTCCCATGATCATTAGCTACAAATTAAATCGTATGAACCACTGTTTAATAATTTTGTCACGTGAATCTAATATAAACATCAAATCTCTTGTAAATACGAACGAACCGTCAACCACCTTTCCGTAAGTATCATTTCGATACCCATCAACACTGATACTGTATTGCCATTTATTAAGCGAATTTTTCAAACACGTTTCTTTGTTTAGTTCTACTGTTACAGAAACCTCTGATTCAAGTGAGCCATGTTTATCAATATGGTCTGTATCCTCGGACTCAAAACTACATAATCATTCTAGATTCGGTGTAAATCATGAGAATGACAACGCTGTACTGGATGTACTGACCTATATGCTCCCTTCGGACCTAAAACCATCCAACCGAGAGGCGTACGCACACCAAACGTATGTTTCTTGTCTCCAGACGTTGTTCCAGGACCTAATATGCGTCTGCAGTATCACATCAAATCAACACTCATACCAGATTACTTCGCAACGTCGGAAGGGTGATGTCCTTCAAATGCTTCCAACATCCCAGCTGTTCCTCGGTTAAAGGATCTACACAATCTATCGGAAACTTCTTAGTCTTATAAAACTCCTTGATTTTCGTAGAACACTGCTCTTCCAAAAAATACCTTTAAATTTACTTCCAAACATCTACAGGTAGTCGTTCCATTCACAATGGTTATCGTCATCGAAGCCTTCTTACCCTTGAGACCCAACTAATTAAATAACTCTCCGTATACGAGGGGAGTATTTGAACCACTATCTAGAAGGGCGCAAGTTTCCAAATTTCTCCTCGGACCATACAATCTGACCGGAATGATACCTAAACAAACCTTCGACGAGTTCCAATCCTCAACTAAGTTCACTACATGATTATTAATACCGTCAATATGTAGCAATGAATTATGTCGAATCTTCCAACTATCAACGTCACACTTGACGTCCGTGTCGCATGACTTGGCTACGTGATCCTTTCTTAAACACAGGTAACATAGACCACATCTTCTCACTTCCTGTCTCCTTTCTGTAACATTCATTTTCAATAACTTCATACAATCTGTCTCTTTGTGATCACCTAAGCAAATTTCGCAACCTAGAGCCTCGAGTGAGTTGTTTGATTCTCGCTTAACTACATTAAAGTGTGATTTCTTACCAACTTGGCCTTCATAATCACTTTCACAGAACTTTGAGTTACAATGTACCAATCTACCAAAACGTGTTCGAGAAATCCTGGCTCTTTCCTCTACAAAGATCACAAATTCTTCAAAGCTCGGCTCCCTCCCGGTCATCATGATCTTATCGGCAACTTCCACCCACTTATTCTGTAATTATAAGGGTAGAAATGACACTGTTATTTCCACCTTAGCCGTAGAATTCACATCAGACATGTACTTCATTTCCTTCAATGTTATGAATACATTACGTAGCTTAACTGCGAATTCAGTTAACCTATCGGCTGATCCTGTGATGGTCGATACTCGATATAATCCTTAACTTCGTATACAGTTCGTCTTGATAACCGTTCTATATAACGTCTCAACGGTATATTAATTAGAAGGCAAATACGAAGTGTTGATTACGTTTATTGCGAGATCACACACATATATCCAAATGTACAGATGCGTTAAACAAGCATAGAAGAGTTGTGCCGAAAGGCAAGCAAGCGAGCGAGAGCCAGAGCAAGAGCGAGACGAGAGTGTGTGAGTGTTGAATATGAATAACATGGACATATATATATGTATGTATATAGTGAAATGAATGAGTAATCGAATCAAATAAGTGGTTAGTAGTAGGACTAGCAGAGTGAATAAATGCGTAGGCAGTAAGCAATATTCAAGCATACGTATCTCATACAAGCACAAAATAATAAGGGTACAATAAATTGTTATAGTGCAGATGACTTTGCACGTGAGTCGCTATAATCCTTCAACAGATTTGTGGTCAAGTAACCCAGCAATCAGTTCGCGAGAGACATGGTGTTCCTTACCAAACAGATCATACAAAATTTGTTTAGCTCTATCATAACCTAAATGACTGGGCAAATAAATACAAGCCTCAATAGCCGCTCTGGCCTTTCCTTTACAATAGTATAACAAATACGACAACATTTGGCCCTTATCAGACAGTTTACTCTCGATAATGCCAGTAAACTGGCTAATAAAACGAAGGTACTGACCAGGTTGTCCATCAGAATGCATCATATTAATCTTAGGTAAAACCATATTATTAACCATAGTAAGTAATGTCTCCTTCAACTCATAAACCCAATCGCCTTTTGAGATGTTAAATATCCCCCTTGAATGATTATTACAGCTGGTATCACAACGCAAATGCCTTTCCACCTAAGCAATTGTCTCACAGATTTCTACGGGCAATTGGTTATCGTCCTCCTTGATCTTACATTGAAATTCAGCCATATCAATCTCTCTTGAAGATCTAACATCTTAAGCTGCCTTTCTAACTCAAGTCTCTTTTCTAACTTCTCCTTCCTTAGTAATGCCTTATCTAACTTTAATCAAGAAGTACTAAGCTGATCAGAGGACATACTATTAATACTAATATCACTCTAATCATCACTAACATCAGACATGCCACAAACAGCTTTAGAAATTTTACCTTCAGTGTCGTCATTTTCTTTCAGTCTTTTGCTTCGCGTTTCCATCGTATGCCTGGGTTTCAAAGAATCGGTTACCAGAACAAATATGAATTAATCCAAACGAAATCGACCAATAGGATCGGGAAATCGGATCCAAAATGTCCAGACAAATCCAATGTATGAACACAGAACCAATAATTGAAGAACTTTGTGTTACGTCCAAGTTTTTGCTCGCTTCCGCTATTGAAGCACGGTATATTGATTTATTTACAATTGCGAACCCAAATTAACAATAGAACTAAACTCCAAATTAGGTACCAAAGTTTATTCACAATTTACAAATAGTCGACTCAAATGTCGTTCGAACAATGCATGGGAAACCGTTACAAACCCAAGGAATTGAAGATGCCACGGGTTTTTGGAGTTCGACAACGCTTTAACATGTAACACATTCTACTACGAATCGTACCCACCAAGTGAAATCAAAATCAGAAGCGAGGAAGTTCGAAGATATATTTGATAGGCTATCAATGTATCGAGGATAGACTGACCTAGGCTGGCTAGCGATTGAAGGGGATGTTGAGCACGGCGTTCCCATTCGTGATCTGATGCAGATGCATGACCGAGCGCCTTCAGCTAGGTGAGTCCACTAAAACTAATGTGGTTAGAATCCAATGTCGAAGACTTACAGAACTATTTATTTTGGGGATCTTTTTACCGCTAAAGAATCATGAACGTGGCCTTCAGATCACCCCTTACTCTTCTATAACCTAAGGAGAATAATTCCTGGTAGTGGAGTAAGTGCTCACAACATTTGCTCTTTAATATCATATCCTGCTGCGTTGCACATCATTCCACGTGTCCCAAAAAATCCACGCATGGCATCAGGGAAAGAAGAGAGGGATGTCGTGGAATTTCGAAACGTTTGTCAGCGGAACCACACTTTAACAACAAGAGGGCATGGAAAATGTTCGGTTTGCACTTGTCAAAAGCACTTGGGTATTGATAACATTGGACAAAAGGCGCACAAACAACTAAGCCAATCAAAACGCAGATCACCTTTCAACTTTGTTATTTAACTACCATCAGCTTGTGGTTAGTCTCCTCAGCCTGCAGTTGGTGTATACTGTGCAATGCCTGGTAGGTCCGGTTTGGAAGTTTAGCTCGTTAACATGAAAAATGTTGTGTTTCTCCATGTAAATATATAGGATTTCAGGCAAGGCAGGTACAGTGCTCCTCTAAATGTTCCGAAGATTGTTCCATTTGAAATACACAGAACTAGTTAGCTTGTAGTATTGTGCACAATTTTGCTTATTTTCAGTTTCGTACATTGACAAAGTGTTATAATGTTTGCGTTTCATGGCACACAACATATATATATATAATATAAGTCTAAAGGATAAAGTAATGAAGTCAAGTATAGGCGAGAAGTGGGTAATTCGACGATCACTAAGGTGTCACCTCACAGATCTTACGACTGACGAACTGCATTTTGTCATGTCTCATTATTTTCCCAACATACGCCTATAGGCATAAAAGATGACTTTTATTTGTTCTGTCGCCTGAATTAACCAAATCTTAGCCATTGTCGCTTGTATATTCCTCGAATTGCTTCTATTTCCCCATTCTTATTTAATTGGGAGATCTTGTTCCACGTTTCTCTCTGTTACTCGTCCATATATTTATGCCTACTTCCCGTATATATCGTTTACCGAGGAATAGATATATGGAGTAATGCTCCTTAGATCGGTCAAGTAGTAGAGAAGCGAAAAGTTGCTTCCAAAACATGCTAATTCTTGGATTTTGTGATACCACTGAGTTTACAACTTGTTTTGCTTAGTACCATTCTCTAAGAACTTTATTTGTCAATGTATATTTCAGATTGGTTTGTAATCTAGCATTTCCACAAATCGATCTTGGAAGTACAGTTATGTATCTCGACTCATGTTTATTTCGTAGTTCATTCTTTGTTGCTAGGATCCCTAATGCTTTCTGTTGTTCCTTTGAATCATAAATAATATAATCCACCCATTTTCATCTCATCCCTTAAATTCACATTCATCCTTCAGCTTTTTGCCTTCTCATGTCTCAATTAGGAAATCCTGTCAACGATGTTTCTGAGATCTATAGGTTTTGTGCCGACTGACAAATTGTCGTCTTTGACTGCTGCTCAGTTATTTCTAACTATGAGGATTGTCAAACAAAAATGATCTATTAAATCGTGTTGCTTTGTTTCGAACATATCCCCTTCAAATTGGTGGCTGATAAGATGAATGGCTTTCTCTTGTAATTTATTGACTATGATAATAAGATTTACTAGGCGACAATTTCTCGACAGTCTTACCCAGTTTTGCAAACAAAACTATTGGTGTCATTCGTTGAGCCTGAGCTACACTTTCACGAAGTTGAAGCAGCTAATTAAGCACCCCAACATATTAACTTGGGTCATAGTGTCAGCTGCTTTGGTAGGTGATAGGGAAGTCACTCAAGCCATAGAAAATTACTTAAGTTCTTCATATCGTTGTTATTTGTGGAGCTTAACCGATCAATTAAACAACTCTAATGTCAGCATAGTGACACAATAGCCCAGACTAAGAATTAAGTTCATAAATCTTATGAGATGTTCGTCAAATTTATGCCCAGTTTCCTTGGTGAATAATAAACCAGAATAATCGCCTCTTAACGAATAGCCACATCGCTAGGTATCGTGATTATTATATAACCCATAATTTACAAATTGTAGATGCTCCTAGTTATTTTCTGTTCTGTTTGTTTCTGCTTTCAAAGATAAACGGTCAACCTATCCAAATTCCTATGAAAAATATTTCCCATTAGATCGTTCAAAATCGTTTATTAGTGTGCATTTAAATCGGCAGTCAATAATATCCGATCCTAAAGTGAGTTGTTAATCACTCAAATAACCATTTTGTCCGTCGTTTTCTAGAAGTGTAGTGTTTAATGGACTCAAATATTCTTTGCTAAATAGTTATTCAGTGATTAATGTAAATAATACAGTACCGCTTTGAATTACTACATCTGATAACAACACATTACAATCAATAAAATCAAAATCCCAGTTATCAGCAATAATGAAAACCCCAAATCGACGAGTGAACATATCGAAAAAAGAATGTAATTAAGGATTAAGATAGACGAAATAGTATTAAGCGTGGTGTTTGGAAGGTATGAGTTGTTGTCTGATACCGAGACTGGTTTTAAATCGTGTCCGTACATGATTAATAGTTATTTCAGCATTCAGTCAGTCAGTCAGTAACAACGTAGAACTTCGTACGTATGTACATCAGTTCGAGTTGCCACACCACATTAGCACAGAGATGCAGTTGTCGATTCAAATCCCGTAGTGGTAGAGGTAGCAAGAGTATAAGCAGTAATCGGGAAGATTAGGGTTTGGAGATGTTATTTAAAGAGTATAATCCAGTGAAATAAATTTGGAAAGAGGAAAAAAGGGACATGAAGCATTCAGAAGATTAGAATTTGGGAGAACACAGAGAGTGGATGCACCTGCGCCATTGCAAACGATTTTGAGCCATGTCATTCAGGGTCTCTAACCATCGGTTGCTATCATCTCGCGGTCCCCAACCAGGTAGTCTACACCTACCAACATGACTCAGTCACTTGTCAGTGACTTCATGGACTTGTGCCATGTTTTGGTTTGGCCGCCCCTAGCTTTCTTCCAACCTACTCCTATACCACTGAACATAGCACGTCGAGGCAGTCGGTCGTTGGGCATACGTAACACGTGTCCCAGCCATCTCAACTGATGAAGTTTCACTACTTCATCAATTGATTTGCCATCCTTACCTAGTACCCGTTTCCTAACAACTGCATTACTTACTCGATGGTCCCATGATATACGAGCAATATTTCGAAGACACCTATGATCAAATACTAGTAACCTACGAATATCCTCTACTCTTACCGGCCATGTTTCACTGCCATAAAGTAGGACGGAACGAACTGCTGCGCAGTAAACACGTCCTTTGGTTGATAGACGGATATCTCGCCTACGCCATAAATGACGCAAGTTGGCAAAAGCTAGTCGAGCCTTCTGTATCCGTGCTGAGATTTCGTCACACACTAAACCACAAGGGCTGATGAGACTTCCAAGATAAGTGAAGCGGTCGACACACTCAACTACTTCACTCCCTATCACTAGTTCGGGTGTCGATGTAACCCAATCCTGAAGCAACATTTTGCATTTCGAGGGAGAGAATCGCATCCCGAACATGCTTGCATTGTTGCTTAGAGTGGTCAGAAGACTCTGCATTTTGTCAGCGTCTTCACCAAATAAAACTATGTCATCAGCATATTCTAAGTCAACAAGTGAACCTCCTGGTAGAAGTTCAACCCCTGGAAATTTAGATGAGGAGAGTGTTATCTCTAAAAGTACGTCGACCACAAAGTTGAACAAGAATGGGGAGAGTGGACAGCCCTGACGAACACCACTTGAGGTAATCAATTCTGATGACAGTTCGCCATAAGCTCTCACTCTACCAGTTGTGTTCGAGTAGAGAGCCTTTATAAGGTTAATGTACTTCTTTGGTACTCCTTTCAGTGACAAACACTGCCATAGAACCTCACGATCAACAGAGTCGAATGCCGCCTTAAGGTCGAGAAATACTACCATTGTGGGGCGTCTGAATGTGTGTCTGTGTTCTAGAACCTGACGTAGTGTGAATATCTGATCTATACAACCACGTCCAGGTCGAAAACCAGCCTGGTTTTCTCTAGTCTGCTCTTCACGAGCTTTGATTAGGCGTCGAAGTATTATTGAAGCTAATATTTTAGACACTATATTAGTCAAACTGATTCCTCTGTGATTGTCACAAGAGGACTTTTGTCCTTTCTTATAGACTGGCACAATCAGTGATTGAGACCAGTCAGATGGGATTACGTCCAGTTCCCAAATTCTACCTAAGACCTCAGTTAATCTCATTGCTAATACTGGACCACCATCCTTAAAAATCTCAGGAGTAAACCTGTCAGGGCCTGCTGCTCTCCCTCGTTTCAGATTTCCTATGGCTTTTTCAACTTCGTAAAGGGACGGAGGACCTACATTAACTTGCCATTCAGGTTGACTAGAGATCGTGGGAAACCGAAGTGTGGCTGAAGGCCAGTTGAACTGATCCCTAAAGTGTTCTGCCCATCGATCCAATCTCCTGGATTGAGAATGAATAATATGTCCATCTTTCTCTGAGATTGTTTCGCTAACGGTCGGGTTCCTAATTCCGGTTTCCTTAACGAGTCTGAACAATTGTCTGCTATTACCTATTGCCGCTGCCTTTTCCATCTCTCTTGCTTTCGCTACCCACCACTGTTCGCGATCATTGCGTAGACTTCTTGTCAGCTTGCGCTTAAGCTGACTCCGCTCTTCATTATGTTCAGAGCCAGGTGGAATGAGTTTCCGAGCATCTATCAGTGCGATAGATGCTGCTGAGATCCAGTGTTGCTCCCTAACCTTCTGGTTTACCTTACTAGCAGATATCACTGCTGTTTCCACAGCTTTTCGGATATCATTCCATGCTGCATCGGGGTGGGCATCACATACATGGCTGCCTAACTGTTTTCCTAGTTGTTCCTGAAATATACTCTTAGCTTGACTATCATTAAGTAGGCCCTAAGAGGTTTCCTTGCAGCGTCTTTCCTACGTCCAGTAAGACGCAAGCAAATACGCGCTCGCACTAGAGCATGATCTGAATCTAGGCATGTGCTCCAGAATGAGCGACAGTCTTCTATCGAGCCCCTCCATCGGTGGCTGATAGCGATGTGATCTATTTGGGTCCAACGTTGGGACGAATTCGGGGGTCGCCATGTTAAAAGATGTTTTTCCTTATGCTTAAAGTTAGTATTTGCAAGGAACAGGCGGTTATCTGAGCATAGCTGCAACAGACGGTCGCCATTATCTGTTCTTTGAGCCACGACACCATAAGATCCACCTAGGTGTCTTTCCCTATCGCTTAGTTTACCTACTTGAGCATTAAAGTCACCGGCCACTATTACTACATCCGAGCGCTTAGCTTTTCGGAGAAGGTCCGAAAGCTTTCTGTAAAACTCATCTTTTACATCATCTGAGCTGCAGTCAGTGGGAGAATAGGCAGAGACGACGAAGAGGCAACGACGAGTGTCCCTATCTTTCCGGATTCTTACTGTTCCGTTCAGTCGGACAGCGCACAAACGACTGTCTACTGGGATCCACTCTAAGAGAGCTAGTTCTGCCCTAGGACTCAATGCTATACCTACGCCGGCGAGGCCACGGGAAGCAGAATCAGGGCTTCCAGATACACGAAGCGTAAATCGAGTCGGTTCTTTATTTTGGCATGGTGAGGTCAAATGAATGACGCTACTCGGATCCTGTATGCGCGTTTCGGAGACGCAGCACACATCGATGGCGCGAGATTCTAAAGTTTTAGCTAAGGAAGCCTGCTGTCCTATTTGGCAAAGTGTTCGTACGTTAAAAGCTCCTACGTGTAGTTTAGAGCGTGGTTTCAGGAGACCAGGAATGGCGTTCCACGTACTCGAATCGTTTGCCCTAGCGGTGCGAGGTGATAAAGAGACGTGAGGAGGGTTAGTCATGGAGATAAGAGAGGTATTAGGAGGTGTAGGAAGGATTTGAATGTGACCACCTTGGTCTCTTGTGCTGTTACGGGTATGAGGGCTGATGTCACTTCCCGGCTGCCCACACCGTGGAAGGGTATTTCTTGAGGAACCTGAAAAGGAAATTGGATTAGTGTTGGTCTTGACGACCTGGGAGCGTGACCGCAGAGCCCAAGGGACAACTGCTTGAGGCCGGTCGCGCACGGCCTTTTTGTGGAAGGTTTTTGACGTGTTAGCTCCGTTCTTCAAAGGGCCTTACCGCCGGAGACGGAAATCCGTGAGGTAAGGTGAGGTGTGACATTTTTAGGGTCGACCTTTTCTAACCCCACCCCTCCTTGTGGGAAGGCAGCATCGCTGTCATGCTGGTTGTCCGAAGGAAACACCTTACTGCTGTCACACCCCTCTACAGTCAGCAGTACGACTTCGCCCTCAGACCTTGAGTTGCTGCTTTTAGTCTTACCGTTCACCAATCGACCTGCCTGGCATGGTAGAACCTACAGGAACATATGTTCCAGCCAATATAGCTCGGTTGGGTCATCACGATAGGCAAGCCCGACCACCGCGTCAAGGTAGCAGCTTCGATCGGGTATTTCAGCATTATCAACAACCTAACATGCATCTACTGTGGTAAGGTGACTGACATTTAATTACCTGAGCTTCTACATCCACTCCTTTTATCATGTTATTCAACTCAACTTGATCAGAGTGTCTTCACTTAGATGTATTTTTGAAAGGTATTATAGTCATCCTAATATAGGTAGTGTCATTAAAAAGTATGGGCGGAAACGTTTTACTTCGAAAGTTTGTTTACGTACAGAAAATCTAGGGTATTTATAGTATTTCTGATGGCCATGGGCTTCCGGAATTTTCTGGAACGCTACTAAACATAGCAGTATAGGTAATCATCCATGCAGAAACGTGGCATGTGACTTGTCACTTTCTAGATGTTTCTGGCAAAACTTATATCGAATGATGGTTGTATAAGATGTTTCTCAGTGCTTACAGAACCCTTTTTAATCATTTTTTGAGGAATTTTCCGGATCTCCTCAACAATGACTAGGTATTATTTAATGTAACGTTTATTAGCTCTAGAGTTCCTTGTTATATTGTTGCATCATTCTTTTGTTTTGTGATGAATTCACAATCTTCAGACAATTTTCATGAGATATCAGTTCTTATAATCATTCGACGGCAAATGTCTACAAATCGTAGGTCGCGTGATATAAAACCACTGAGTGGATAATTCGGAAGTGAAGTATAGCCTTGAATCAGTCAGTCAGTCAGTAACAACGTAGAACTTCGTACGTACGTACATCAGTTCCAGTTGCCATACCACATTAGCACAAAGATGCAGTTGTTGATTCAAATCCCATAGTATTAGAGGTAGTAAAAGTATAAGCAGTAATCTGAAAGATTAGGGTTTGGAGATGTTATTTAAAGAGCATAATCCAGTGAAATAAATTTGGGAAGAGAAAAAAGAGACAAGGAGGAATAAGGAGATCAAAATTTGGGAGAAGACGAAGAGTGTATGCACCTGCGCCATTACAAACGGTTTTGAGCTATGTCATTCGGGGTCTCTAACCATCGGTTGCTATCATCTCGCGGTCCCCAACCAGGTAGTCTACACCTATCAACATGACTCAGTCCACTTGTCAGTGACTTCATGCATTTGTGCCATGTTTCGGTCTGGCCACCCCTAGTTTCCTTCCAACCTACTCCTATACCACTGAACATCGCACGTCGAGGCAGTCGGTCGTTGGGCATACGTAACACGTGTCCTAGCCATCTCAACTGATGAAGTTTCACTACTTCATCAATTGATTTGCCATCCTTACCTAGTACCCGTTTCCTAACAACTGCATTACTTACTCGATGGTCCCACGATATACGAGCAATATTTTGAAGACACCTATGATCAAATACTAGTAACCTACGAATATCCTCTACTCTTACCGGCCATGTTTCACTGCCATAAAGTAGGACGGAACGAACTGCTGCGCAGTAAACACGTCCTTTGGTTGATAGACGGATATCTCGCCTACGCCATAAATGACGCAAGTTGGCAAAAGCTAGTCGAGCCTTCTGTATCCGTGCTGAGATTTCGTCACACACTAAACCACAAGGGCTGATGAGACTTCCAAGATAAGTGAAGCGGTCGACACACTCAACTACTTCACTCCCTATCACTAGTTCGGGTGTCGATGTAACCCAATCCTGAAGCAACATTTTGCATTTCGAGGGAGAGAATCGCATCCCGAACATGCTTGCATTGTTGCTTAGAGTGGTCAGAAGACTCTGCATTTTGTCAGCGTCTTCACCAAATAAAACTATGTCATCAGCATATTCTAAGTCAACAAGTGAACCTCCTGGTAGAAGTTCAACCCCTGGAAATTTAGATGAGGAGAGTGTTATCTCTAAAAGTACGTCGACCACAAAGTTGAACAAGAATGGGGAGAGTGGACAGCCCTGACGAACACCACTTGAGGTAATCAATTCTGATGACAGTTCGCCATAAGCTCTCACTCTACCAGTTGTGTTCGAGTAGAGAGCCTTTATAAGGTTAATGTACTTCTTTGGTACTCCTTTCAGTGACAAACACTGCCATAGAACCTCACGATCAACAGAGTCGAATGCCGCCTTAAGGTCGAGAAATACTACCATTGTGGGGCGTCTGAATGTGTGTCTGTGTTCTAGAACCTGACGTAGTGTGAATATCTGATCTATACAACCACGTCCAGGTCGAAAACCAGCCTGGTTTTCTCTAGTCTGCTCTTCACGAGCTTTGATTAGGCGTCGAAGTATTATTGAAGCTAATATTTTAGACACTATATTAGTCAAACTGATTCCTCTGTGATTGTCACAAGAGGACTTTTGTCCTTTCTTATAGACTGGCACAATCAGTGATTGAGACCAGTCAGATGGGATTACGTCCAGTTCCCAAATTCTACCTAAGACCTCAGTTAATCTCATTGCTAATACTGGACCACCATCCTTAAAAATCTCAGGAGTAAACCTGTCAGGGCCTGCTGCTCTCCCTCGTTTCAGATTTCCTATGGCTTTTTCAACTTCGTAAAGGGACGGAGGACCTACATTAACTTGCCATTCAGGTTGACTAGAGATCGTGGGAAACCGAAGTGTGGCTGAAGGCCAGTTGAACTGATCCCTAAAGTGTTCTGCCCATCGATCCAATCTCCTGGATTGAGAATGAATAATATGTCCATCTTTCTCTGAGATTGTTTCGCTAACGGTCGGGTTCCTAATTCCGGTTTCCTTAACGAGTCTGAACAATTGTCTGCTATTACCTATTGCCGCTGCCTTTTCCATCTCTCTTGCTTTCGCTACCCACCACTGTTCGCGATCATTGCGTAGACTTCTTGTCAGCTTGCGCTTAAGCTGACTCCGCTCTTCATTATGTTCAGAGCCAGGTGGAATGAGTTTCCGAGCATCTATCAGTGCGATAGATGCTGCTGAGATCCAGTGTTGCTCCCTAACCTTCTGGTTTACCTTACTAGCAGATATCACTGCTGTTTCCACAGCTTTTCGGATATCATTCCATGCTGCATCGGGGTGGGCATCACATACATGGCTGCCTAACTGTTTTCCTAGTTGTTCCTGAAATATACTCTTAGCTTGACTATCATTAAGTAGGCCCTAAGAGGTTTCCTTGCAGCGTCTTTCCTACGTCCAGTAAGACGCAAGCAAATACGCGCTCGCACTAGAGCATGATCTGAATCTAGGCATGTGCTCCAGAATGAGCGACAGTCTTCTATCGAGCCCCTCCATCGGTGGCTGATAGCGATGTGATCTATTTGGGTCCAACGTTGGGACGAATTCGGGGGTCGCCATGTTAAAAGATGTTTTTCCTTATGCTTAAAGTTAGTATTTGCAAGGAACAGGCGGTTATCTGAGCATAGCTGCAACAGACGGTCGCCATTATCTGTTCTTTGAGCCACGACACCATAAGATCCACCTAGGTGTCTTTCCCTATCGCTTAGTTTACCTACTTGAGCATTAAAGTCACCGGCCACTATTACTACATCCGAGCGCTTAGCTTTTCGGAGAAGGTCCGAAAGCTTTCTGTAAAACTCATCTTTTACATCATCTGAGCTGCAGTCAGTGGGAGAATAGGCAGAGACGACGAAGAGGCAACGACGAGTGTCCCTATCTTTCCGGATTCTTACTGTTCCGTTCAGTCGGACAGCGCACAAACGACTGTCTACTGGGATCCACTCTAAGAGAGCTAGTTCTGCCCTAGGACTCAATGCTATACCTACGCCGGCGAGGCCACGGGAAGCAGAATCAGGGCTTCCAGATACACGAAGCGTAAATCGAGTCGGTTCTTTATTTTGGCATGGTGAGGTCAAATGAATGACGCTACTCGGATCCTGTATGCGCGTTTCGGAGACGCAGCACACATCGATGGCGCGAGATTCTAAAGTTTTAGCTAAGGAAGCCTGCTGTCCTATTTGGCAAAGTGTTCGTACGTTAAAAGCTCCTACGTGTAGTTTAGAGCGTGGTTTCAGGAGACCAGGAATAGCGTTCCGCGTACTGGAATCGTTTTTCAGTATTTACAGAACCTTTTTTAATCATTTTTTTGAGGAAGTTTCCGGATCTCCTCAACAATGACTAGGTATTATTTAATGTAACGTTTATTAGCTCTAGAGTTCCTTGTTATATTGTTGCATCATTCTTTTGTTTTGTGATGAATTCACAATCTTCAGACAATTTTCATGAGATATCAGTTCTTATAATCATTCGACGGCAAATGTCTACAAATCGTAGGTCGCGTGATATAAAACCACTGAGTGGATAATTCGGAAGTGAAGTATAGCATTGGATAAAAATATGAAGTTGTTTTATTAGGGCATAAATCTTAGTCAGCTCAGTATAAACTGACTATCATTCTTTACTTATCGTTACATTTGCCACATCATATGTGGTAAATACATTAAAATGCTTAAATTTCTCAATTTGATATACTATTATGTACATACTGATACGTGGTTAGCCTCATACACCATTATTTTCAGTTTTGGTTTGGGCAGCCAAGAAGTTCCATTAGGCTTCGCACTTAGTGTTGTTCGTACCCAAGAACCTGGTAGACGAGTTAATTTAACTTCGGTCAATTAATTTTTCATTTACAAATAACTGATTCAACAAGATTTCAATTCTCTCAATTTCTTAAAAACTTGTAAGAATTTGGTACATATCAGGTTGTGACCGAAGAATTTTCTTTCTGTTACTATTTTATTAATTGATTTCAAGAATTATTTCTCATATTTATTGACTGATTTGTTCGGTAATTTTAGACTGGTGCACGAAAATCTCCAATTTCTCAAAAGTTCACTGACGAATCTCGTGTACAAACAGTCAAAGATCTTTTTGAATATGGCTTAAATAATTCGAGTAAGTTCGTCCATTCACACTAACTATTTGTTTATTGTTGTCTGTTCACGATAAACTTTGATTTGCGAAATAGATCTAGTTGAATAATCAACTGCTAAGTAGAACCTTGTTATTTGTTATTGTGTTTGTTGTTCTCGTTTATTTCAACTAGGTGATTTACTTGTGAATTTTTCATTGTCTTTCGAAACAATGTCACCAGCACTTAATCCTAGAAGAAGTGACGTTTTACAATCGGTTCACAAACAGTCAACAGTTTATCGTAAACTGTTTCCCATGTGGCTATTGTATTTCCTATCAGTTTATAGCTTAGGTGAATTTCATCATTCCCAATAATTTGTGAATGATTTGAATGCAAAGTCTTCTAAAATTCCCCTGTTCCATTTGTTGCTGCTAGTTGAAACTTGATGGGTTTATATGAGCGAATATGTTTGAAAAACGATCATTGTTTTTAGTATTGTGATGAGTTTTTTATACATGCTATCAAATGGTGCCTTAACTCATGGTAGTGTATTTATTGTAAGGTCCTACACTTTATTTGTTTGGTCCAATATATCTAGAGGTTGGAAAATGAAACGTCTTCCGAAATTCTGTGCTAAGTTGTGTCCCATGCTATTAGATAACTTAAACAAAATAAAATTAAAGCTTTAAACATTTTCTGTTGTATTAAGTGATGAAAATATATTTACATATATAAGATCGAAAAATCATGAAGTTAAACGACAACTTGATTTGGAATTCCAATTATCTAGCACTTACTGTGCACGAGATATATGGTTAATAGCTTTGTATATTCAAAATACTCCACGAGTTCAAGATAGATCTCAACAAAAGGTTCCAAGCTTTAGAAGATCTCAAAGAAGAAGAAACTACTATGGAGGACAAATAGAAAAATATAAAAGAATCACTAGCTTCAACGTCTCAGGTGGTTCTGGCCCTTAAGAAGCATCATCATACGGAGTGGATCTCTATGGAAACCCTGGACATGATTCAAGAGAGGAAGAACAGGAAAACAGCAATTATCAACAACCGAACAAGAACAGAAAAAGTCAAAGCACAAGCTAAATACACGGAATCAAACAAGCAAGTGAAGATTATTAGAGCTGACAAGCAGAAATATGTGGAAGAGCTAGCAAGGACAGCGGCAAAAGCTGCAAGAGGAAATTTGAAACAATTACGATACAATGAAGAAATTAGCACGAGACTGGTCAGTGACAAAGAAAGCGAGACAATCACTGAAATTCAAGAGGAGAGGAAGAGATGGGTGGAACATTTTGAGAAACTCTTGAATAGACGAGCCCCTCTGAATCCATCGAACACCAAAGTAGCACAAACAGACCTTCCTATATATATATATATATATATATATATATATATATATATATATATATATATATATATATATATATATACCACTTCACCAACGATCGAATAAATCAGGATGGCCATCAGACAAATCAAGAGTAGGGAAGCAGCAGTACCTGACAATATACCAACCGAAGCACTGAAGTCAGACACAGAAGTAACTGCAAAGATGCTCCCCGTTCTATTCAGGAAGATTCGGAAGAAAGAACAAGTGCCACCTACAGATTGGAAAGAACTGCACCTCATCAATATACCAAAGAAAGAAGGCCTGAGCAAATGTGAGAACTACAGAGGCATCAAACTACTATCGGTACCAGGAGAAGTTTTCAGCAGAGAGTTACTGAGCCGGATAAAGGATTCAACTTTGAGATCAACAGACCGGATTCCGTAAAGACCGGTCGTACACAGACCAAATCATCGCTGAACAATCAATTGAATGGAAACTTCCTTGACTATGATAAGGCATTAGATAGCGTGGATAGGAGAAAGTTATGGAATCGTCTTCGACATTGGAGTGAGTAGGTGAGAAAATCATCAACATCGTCTGAAATTCATACGACGGACTACACTGCAAAATGGTCCATGGAGAACAGCTGACAGATGCATTCCAAGAGAGGACCGGTGTCAAACATAGTTGCTTACTCTCATCCTTTCTGTTTCTTCTGGTGGAGACTTTCACATACCCGGACATCGTCATCGATGAATGAGGAGGATTCGATGCAGACGTAAAAGCACGGGTTGGTAAAGCAAAGCCAGTACTTCTATAATTGAGGAACATATGGTACTCAAAACACCTGTCAACCAATATCAAAATCACAATCTTCAATGCGAACGTCATGACAGTTCTACTGCACGGGGCTGAAACTTCGAAAACTATCACAACCATCATCAAAAAGGTACAAGTATTTATAAGCAGTTGTCTACGCAATATACTCAACATCCACTGACCAGATACTGTCAGCAACAGTTTTCTGTGGGAGAGGAAAAACTGCTTCCAACTGAAGGGGAAATTAGGAAAAGACGTTGGGAGTGGACAGGGCACACATTGAGGTAACCACCAAACTTGGAATGCTGAAGGGAAGCGGAAAAGTGGAAAACTGGAGAACACACTGCGTCGAGAATTGGGAGCAGACATGGAAAGTCAGTCAGTCAGCTACAACGTAGGACCAGGCACATATATGTATCGGCCCAAGTTGCCATACCTCATTAACACAACAAGATGGACACGGGATTCATAAAAGTAGTTAATTCAGAGGTGGTAATATATAAAAGAAAGATTGCAATAAGGATATAGTACAGGAAGGAAGAATTAGTTCGTAGAAAGAAAGATATGAAGCAATTTTAATCTCTTAGTCTAAGGGAAAACAGAGAGTGTATACACCGACGCCATTGTGATCGATTCTGAGCCATGTCACCAAGAGTTTCCAACCATTGGTTACGATTGTCATGGGAAACATGAATAGCAACTGAAAAGGATTGCACAGGACAGAGTTTGATGGAGAAATCTGGTGGGTGGCCTATGCTCCTCCATGTGGGGTAACAGGTCTAAGTAAGTAAGTATATTCTCAATGCAAAGGAGCTGAATGTGTTCAAAATATATGACTAATAGGCATGATATACTATTCATTGTAGCGGTATCAAGGCAGTATAAGTGCTTAACACCGCAGCGTTATACTGTAGGCATAAATCATTGTTTTATTCTAGACTAGTTTCAGTGTAAGCTTCTACAAGGTTTACTCACAAACTGAAATTTATTATTCTAATATATTTACAACGTCAAAATGCTTAACTTCTTTAAGATTTTACTCTGTATTTAGAGCAGTGAAATCCTATAATTTTTTCCTATTGAGGTTTCTGACTGTTTTTTATGTTCTTCACTAAGAAGGCAGGGAAGGACGTTATATAATTTTTGTTACTGAACTATAAAATCCCGAATGTTGTTTTATGGTGATTAAACAGTACTTTATTACTTGAAATACTGTTTATTTTATGGTCGCCACTCAAAATGGGGATTATTTGTATTATCGTGAATTAAAACTTTTAACTCATGTGGTTTACTGGGTCAGCAGTTAATTTGTAATTTGTGAATTTTTTGTAGCATGTTATCATGTATTATGTTTACTGCACTTTTTGTGATCACAATAAACAGCTTCGTAGATGTCACTTATCGATTTATTAGTTTTTAATGCTCTATTTGAAACTCCTTCAAATACAGGATCCAATCGGTGTCTGGGGAAACGGCCGTCTTTCAATGATCCATACTCGTGGCTAACTTATGATGAAGTAAATAGTCCCAACTGAAGTGTATATTTTTTCAGGTAGATGAGCGAATAAGGGCTGTCGGGTCGGCGCTCTCGGAAATTGTGAAACTTAAACATGACTGTGAAAATGTTGTCGGGATTTATGCACCAAATTCACCAGAGGTAAGTCTGAAAGTTATTCAATTTTGAAATACACATTACTTTGTAAATTAATTAATCGTTGAAGTGTTTTCAGTGTCTGTACCAAATGGGATTTTACCAATGAGATATGGTATGTAATTCGTTTATTTATTTGAACACATAAACATTGGTAAAAGGGGACCGAATACATATGCCCCACACAAGTCAATTGATTTGTGTGTGGCCTGTGATACTGCCTGATGCCCAGACCGTGGTTGTTGAAAGTGAGATATCCGAGTGGTGAGACCTTACTTCTGTATCACAAGTCATGAATTATATTCCTTTAGGTTACTTAAAAAATAAATATATCTAGTATGCTTGTCCTACACATACGTTTCTTCATCGTTTTTCATTACCTACGCTTGTTACTCTCAGTCACCAGCATTCTCCTACCCACTGTGCCTTGGGCCTTCTTTTCCAGTTCCATCCAATCCTTGTTCATTTTTCTCATGTCTATCTCCATTTCTTGGCGTAATGTGTTCTTTGGTCTTCCTCTTTTCCTTTGGCCTTGAGGTTTCCATGTGAGGGCTTGTCTTGTGACGCACTTGTATGTTCTGGATGATGGCTTTCGTAGTTCTCCAAGTTTCCGCCCCATACAGTAGAACTGTCTTGACATTTTTATTGAAAACCCTGACTTTGGTGCTGACTGACAGTTGTTTTGAGTTCCAGATGTTCTTCAATTATAGGTATGTTTCTCTTGCTTTGTCGATCCGCGCCTTCACATTTGCACCAGATCCGCCGTTTTCATCAATGATGCTGCCCAGATACGTGAAGGTTTTTACATCCTCCAAAGCTTCTCCGTCAATTGTGATTTGATTGGTGCATGTTGTGTTCTATCGGCGAATCTTGCTTTTCCCTTTATGTATGTTGAGACCTACTGCTGCTACACTGGTCTTCTTCTGCATTTGTTGTTGCGTGTGCGATAGAAGAGACAGATCATTTGCGAAGTCCTACTCTTCAATTTTGTTAGTTATGACAACTGCTGCTTATAAACTTAAATGGTAAATCATATTTAGGTTAATGTACAGGAACCTGTCTCCTTCTACCTCTTTTTTTTAACCGATGATATTCCGATTTTTGGTGTGGTGTGATAGAAGTTAGTAAGGAATTCGTACCCAAAACCATAGTCTTGGTATCCAAAAGAAGTTTGTAATACCTCTATCTTCTTCTTGGTTAGAGAAAACCTCATAGATGATCTCAGTAATTATTTCTCATTTTTGCTTCTGTTCACCTTCATCTTTTTTTGTTACTCGCATACTCTAATAGATTATTCACACACATCACTGTTCAGTTTGATAAGTAATTAAAGGTATGAGACGTCAATGCTGAGGGTCTAAACCTCCCCTCACCTTACTCAGGCGCCACCTATCTCATAAACAAGTATGTTTGTTGAAGAAAACAACTGTTACGCAACAATCTATATATCTGCGTTATTCTATTTTATACTTATTCAATTATAATTATTACTAGTTGCACAACTCATTAAACCCAACTATTTCTTCTACTATCCAGTGGGTTATTATGCAGCATGGATGTGCAGCATATTCTTATACCATAGTACCTTTGTATCCAACTCTCGGTGATGAAGCTTTGCAACATATTCTATCGCAAAGTGAGTTTGTTTTTGATATCATTTCACTTATTTTCACATTTTCTTTAGTATAGTATATTTTACTAAATAATTTGTCTGCATGTGACTGTGTTTTACATTAAACGTATCACATGATTAGTACAACAGTTAATAGAATTTCAGTGAAATTCGATATTTATCCGTTGTGTTTATGAAGGTATCTGTTTTAACTGGGTTCCATACATTTTTGTGACTGTTTTCATTGTTGCTGGTAGCATCCAGAAATAAAAAACCGAATATATGATAAATTATTTCAAGTAAATATGTTAGTTTTACGAGGGTGTAATACATTATCCTTAACAAAATGATACTTTTCAAATTACCTTATGGTAACAGATTTTCAATTGAAAATGTTGTGGTCAAGTTAAGAAAGATATAAACAATCATAAATTTTTAATCAATGCTTATTCTACTTAAATTTTAGCGAAAATTAACTGTGTGCTGTGTGCTTCAGGACGTGAAGCTCTTCATTTAATGGACAAATTTGAATCTTCCCTTGAAATTTTAATCATTATTGCAAATGATTCTAAATTTGAAGAAGTTAAATCTCGTTATAATTCGAAAGTTTCAATATACTTGTTTGAAGAATTAATGGTAATTAGTGCTTACTTGCCAATACATTTTTTAATCGTGCGAAAGGAAAGAATTTTCCAGATTAGTTAGTTACGAAATGGTGATATCTTCCATTGAACTACACATCTCTTATCATTTGCCTGACTTTCTACACTCCATCCATTATGTATTTTTACTTAATTACTTACGCCCGTCACTCCTCATGAAGAAGCATAGGCCTCCCACCTATAACCATTTTGTCGAAGGCACGTAAATTTACAAACCTCTCATCATTCTCGTTCTTCTCTCCCAGTTACTCCATGTGGTCCTATGATATCTTTATACCCAGTGTTGTGCATTCTAACTTTGGCGTTTAGGTCTCCAATTACGATGGTCAGGTTATTTCCTGGGCACTTCCCCACGATCGACTGCAGCTTCTCATAAAACGCCACCATACTCATTGCTATCATTGGTGGATGCACAGCACTGGATAACATTCATTATGATCCCTTTCTTTGTTTTGAGGGATGCTTTGATGATACTGAGTCCATGAGATTCCCATCCTACAAGTGCTTTCCGTGCCTTATTAGACAACACCAGTGCAACGGTCGGGAGTTTTTGGGTGCATACATGTAATTATAAACCTCACCGTATTCTTGACTCATCATGACAGAGTGAAACTATATGTCAGTCTTTATTGCGACCCGTGATATGAAATGTAATATTCAATAATCTTTTGTCTAAAGTAATATGCTCACCACGTAGCCTGGAATTCCTGTATCTGCTCCGGGGTATTGAGTAGAAGTCTAGATCACCCACCTCTGAGGAGTCTTGTACTGAGATGAAATAGCTTTTCATTACTCCATGGTCTTCAATGGTTGTCAACCTTAAGTCAATTTTTGACCTAAACTATATACTATCTAAACAAACTTCATAGATCTCTCATACGGTATTGTTTATTGCGGCTGGTATCATTAACATAGGACACGACACAATTGTGTTTCATTCCGAATGTTCACACTTCATATTAATATGGTGAGAGGAGACCTACAACAACAAAAAATCAGTGAATTTTCAACCATCAAAAATAGTGGGAAACATATGGGAAAGAACGAAATTTGCCAGAACAGTTAGTTATGAAACAGGGATATATTCCATTGGGTTATAAAATCCCCACTTTCTGATTTTCTAAGTTCCACACTAATATAGACCAGCTTGTAGTGTACTTTTTATGGTTTAATTTGAAGTTTAATAAACTGTCACCTTAATAAGTCCAGTACTTGTGCAAATTACGCAAATCAATAAAAAAGTCAGTCTAGGAAGCTTATACCAGGGGTGTTAATTATTTATTAAAACAACAAACACATATAAACGAACAATACTGTCCTCAGTTGGATTTTCATCAGGCTTTACTCTTTCAATATTTATTTAAACACATAAATACTGGTACAAGGGGGCACCAGGTACATATGCGCCACACAAATCTCATTTAATTTGTGTGTGGGCTGTAATACTACTCGGGTGTCGAGACCGAAGCAGGTGGTTTTCTTAGTGGGTCACACCCGGAGCCTTCGACCTAAAGGTCTGATCCACAAGGCAGTGGTGCAACGTCAGGAGATACAGTCCCATGGTAACCGGTGACCAATAATTGGTTCATACACCATTTGTTCCCTTAGGATCCTTGAGCCCATGTGCACCATTAGTTTGGAATCAGTGTTTTCCAACATCCCTAGGTGGATCCTCCATATCCACCAATCCGGTTAAAGCGCCGGACACTCTTTTCATCCTCTCAATTTCGTTAACAATAGTAATGCCGCGAAAAGGCAGTGAGTAGGACTTCCCTGACAGTGGTTGTATGCACATGGCCATAAGGGAGCATTTGGAGAGGGTGAGTTAACTTTCCCCACCCTCAGCCGTACCGGGGCATTTGGGGGCTACTGTAATATGCAGTAATATGTATATGCATTTGTGAATTTTAATAAACTAATATGAGGATTTTTAATAATTGTTTTATATGGAGTTTATATTCTATATAAGACACTAAGATTCTTTGTAATACGTATTTAACAAATTAGTGTGTTTCAACTATGAAAATTTATTGTGATTGTAATCATCAACGTGACTTCAACAAACAAAATTTCACATTATAATTTTTTTAGAAACTGGGGCTGAATAAACTTTTGCCGAAAAAAGTGAGTCTTCGCAGTGCATTAATTCAATCCTTTTATAAACCTTTGTTTTCAGTGTCATTTATGAAACTGATTTTCACCGAATCCATTGGCGTAAATAAAGATTGGATTTCTTAAGCCTGACTCTTACGTATTTGAATTTGAACGAGATTTCTTTGTAGTATATAAATGAACTTACTAGAATATGTATTAATAACCCTAGTCTGGTATCAACTCTGAATTTCTTCAATCAGTCATACGCAACGTAGAATCTATTGTAGTGAACGAGAACCCTGGTAGGGAAAAGTAATTGTTTAATACAAAATCACGGAGTTCTTTCGTAAAATATGAAAACCATACATGAAATACTTCATTTGCAAATCCTCCATCAATTGTCTCAAACTTCATCGTCCCGTCATTGCTATTACAATTACTCTGTGTTTACATCCCCATTCTCTTCTATTCGACCTTCTGCTACCACGCGTTCCACTTATGATTAGTGTTGCATATTACATATGTCGACCGACATGCCCTGCCAAAAAGTGAGCAAGAACATATCCAGAAAGGTGTTATTGAGCCATTAAATTTCTCAGAATGAGCTGCATCAATAGTCATGGTAAAAAATCCAATTGCAGCATCCTTTTGTGAGCCTATTGCTGAACTGTGCTCAGAGAAGTTTTAGAAGTCCATCAGCGCATCACTTACCTTTGTTGGAAGATCTTTTCTCCAAGCTAGGTAGAGGTAAATTTTCTCAAACTTTGATCTGTCAGAAACTTACCTACAAATTCCAGTAGCTGTAGAATATAGAGAATTTCTAGTCAATAATACTCACAAAGTTCATTCCGATATAACCGATCCTTTCAGAGTGAAAGACACACGCTCTGTATTCCACCTAATGATAGACATCATGTTAGAGAATACCTCAGGTGCTGCAGTTTACTTAGATGATATCATAATCATAGCAACAAATTAAATGCATTTCGAGATGAAATTTGACCTGATGCTTTCATGTATAGCTGAATATATCTTCCTTTTTCGTGCATAAAAGTGCAATATTTGCATGTAACGTGTACAGTTTGTAGGTTTCATAAACACGAAAGACCATCAAACCCAGCTTATATTAAGGGGATGAAAATCATGTTTGGACAAACAGACGTTCCTTTGCTATGGGAATTTTCGGGATTGGGTAGTCACTGTAGAACATCCATCTCTGGTCTTTACATGCTTCGAATTACGGTATGAGATCAGTTATCCTACACATCTGCACCAGCAGATTTGTAAAAGCAATCGCATGTATCCAGATAAATATATATGTTTATATATTACCTATTGACAGCATATTAAATACAACAGTTCCTTTTATCCTGTAGTAATTAAATATTAGTAATCGAAATGTTCATAGATTGTTGTTTTGCAACAATCGATAATGGAAACATGTATCTTTACATTTTAAAAAACATTTTAAGTTATTCCTTTTTCTTTTAAAAGAACCCGTTACCAACAGACCTTTATATGATTTCCTACACTAGTGGAAGTACTGGTAAGCATATATCTTGTACTGTATTTCAAGTAACTGAAATATCGATATGCTTGTCAATTTAAATGTATTTTTAACTTTACTGATTAAAACGCCAGTGTTTCTAAAAATTATTTTTCTCGCTTAAACATCAGTAAGGAAATCATGTCCTGTGCAATCATAACAAGCTAAGTGACTTGTCTCAAGTAGATTCCCTTTTTTAAGAATATCTATCCCTATTGGCAGATAAAATGATAAATCACTGTAACATCCTTTTCTGTCCGTAACTGTTTAACCAATTAACTTTCACTCCATAGAGTCCAGAATTAGGTAAGTGCCTGAATACGAAACAGCCGTCAGAACAAAGTGTATAGAAAGCAAGTACATAAAGTTGGCTGGTTGTTAGAGAAATAATCTGGTTATGCAGGCTACCACCCTTTTGAAAGTGTGGAAATAACTCAGTAGAAATTGATCGTTCTGTCTCTGTACTAACTGAATTGTTTTGGAAGTCAATCGAAGATTTTTAGTTTACTATTATTTGATTATAGGCGTCTCCGAAGCATTGCTTATTTATTTTGCGACTGCTGAGTGAATCTCCATCTACTGAGGCGATTAAGACATATTATGTAGGCCCAGCCACCACCTAGCTCGACAGATGTATTGTCTACGCTTGAGGTAAATCGGAAGAAAGCTAGGAGTGACCAAATGAAGACATGATATCAATCCATAAAGTCATTGATACTCAAGCAGTTTTGGTGGGAGGTAAGTTTAGATATGTTTACTCTCTAGTGTCGCTTAGATCTTGAATTTCAAAACGATTTTATACCTTCTATTCAGCAAATCCATTCTTTTCTAATATATTCCCTACACTTAGTGTTTCTCACTATCACCGATACTATTACTGTGGTGGACGCTACTCACAGGATTGTTTGTAAGTAGTATATAGCGGAACGTGGCATCGAATTTGTAGCAATTGTCAAACCGATTGAAGAGTTTGCGCACATCGAAAGCGCGGCGTTGTTAGGACACACCGAATGATGCAAATGGACAATTAAAGACTATGTGTATTTATTATGTAAATACTTTGTAAATTCTCACAACAGATATATATCCCTCTTACCTACTGCCTTCTACTTTTGGTGTCGCTGCCAGGATCAAGATAAAAGTGCCATGGCCAGAGCAGTTTGAAACGGAGACATCGGGAGCTACCTCCTCAGACAGTTTGAGGCGATAGCAGGACTTGTCGGTGTGTTCTGCTATCTGAATTGTCTTTCATTTTGTCCTCAAGTGTTCGGTCAACACCACACTTTAGATGTACACAAACTCTTCACTCGGTTTGAAAATTGTTACAAATTCGATGCCACTTTCCCGCTATATACTACTTAAAAACAACCCTGTGAGTAGCGTCCACTACACTTCTAATATGATATTTTGATGGTTTCATCTTGCTATGCTATAGCAATTCGAACCAAGATATATGTGACAGGTCCTACACTGTACATAACTGACTGAATCCATAAAGGATTTGTATTTGTTAGGCTTGTTAAGAAAGTTCTTGGTTTTTCATTAGTTAGCAGACACAATCAGGGCAAAATATTTCATGTTGTCAGGTATTCTTGTTGTATACAAGAATAAAACACTTAAAAATCTCACTTTTTGTTGATGTAGGTTTGCCCAAAGGAGTTCTGATTAGGCACAAAGAATTTGCATGTTCCGTAATTGGGCTTCATGAATCTTGAATTCAAGGTAAACCAATGTGTCATTTTAGCATATTATCTGTTTAATTAGTAATGGATTTTCTTAAATACGTTAGTTATCCAAATATACAAATCCTGGATGCTTGAATAATAAACGTAATTTATCTCAGTGATATTAATATATTCTGGCTGTTTCAGTTTTATTCCCTATATTATCAGTAAATTAAAAGTGATAAGCAATTATGCTTTTTCTGTGGGTTTCACTTCAGTAGTCTACAGAGTCTCCTACGATTCAGATAGATATGTTGAGTTTTGTGTTATTTTTATATGTATCAATTGAAAGGGCTGAAATTCAGTATGTTTTACGTTAAGACCGATGCTGGCTACACCAATTTAAACATCAGTGCAAGAGTTGACGCTATAAGTAAATGCAACACAAATACACTATAACGAAATATACACCAAGCTCTAATTGACTCTTCATTTAACTTCAACCACTAGGAAGATATAAGAAAACAAAAGATTTACTCCCTACTCCAACTAGATGGTTTTTAGTGGCCCAAGATCTGACTTCAGGTAGACAGTTTCTGATTGTTATCAAATGATTGCTGTCAAATATACATCCTGGTTATCCTCGTATATAATCATTGACTTAACTCGCGTTAGTGAACGGGATTAAATAAGTCAAATACGAAAATAAGGTTTTGAATGCGTATATTTCATACAATTGTTGATCGAGACAAACGAGCGGAGAAGAGAAGAGAGCGACGCAAAATGACGCGCAGTGGAGAAGTGTTAGCTAACTCAATTGAACCATGAGTGAATCGATATTTATAGTCAGACAAAAATAAGCTACAGACATGTGATGAGTAAGTAAGAAATACACACACATATACTAACATAAAAACAGTCAAGGTTGATAATCGAATAATTAACAAGGTCAAAACGTGACTCAAGAAGAATGGATAAATTAGCTTGTCGATAAGCTAGAGTAAGCTATGTGGGCTTAACGTAGCGACCGATACCACAGGTTACGTGTAAAGCACGTGTGTACTTATGGGACTTCTGGATGTAGCCTTAATAATTAATCATTCAGGATGTGAGTTGGTTTTGTCGCTTCTGGTTCAACAATATCCCTATGACGATCGTTGAAAATCCTTTTTCGGCTGATTTGAGTAGAATTTTCGAGAAATAATGCATTTCCCAATAGATTAGACTTATGTAACTAGACAAAATTTAATGCTTATCCAGTGGTTGATTTTGTTTGTCTTGTATATTCTTTATTTTAGATGATCAATTCTAATTCAGTACATCTCTCATATCTCCCACTGCCACATATTATGGAACAAGTAGCAATGGTAAACTGTCCTATTTTTAACTCATTTTTGTCTTGGTTGTTCGAATTAAACTTCACACCATCGCTTAAGTTAGTGGATATCTGGACTTAGTGGCTAAGTAGATAACGCGATGACGTTTGAAGCGAACGGCACTAGGTTCAAGTCCCAGAGTGAACATCAACTCTAAAATGCAAGTACATCCAGATGCTGAGTCCCGAATCGGGAAGAAACGCGCCACCCGGATCCCACTTCTAGCCACCATCCATCTTTGTCCTATTCTTATGCCTTTTTGATGATTATCAGTATTAATTTTAGTAGGTAACCATTTCCATTCTAAACGTTATCAGATATTTCTGTTAGGGACAACCTATGGTTTTATGAGAACTGAGACATCGACTGGAAATGACATCAATGTTTTCAAATATCTACCTTTTAAAAATAACAGGAGATCTTTTAGTGATGAATTTATTCATTTTGAGGATGTTAAGTGTAGGGTGAGTAAACGTATGTCAAACCCCCAAGTTCGACAACTGAAGTTTACTCAGTTGTAGTGTCTTACTGTGTTTTTTTTCTAACAAGAACAAAAAACTGTTCAGTAGCCCCTAGTCTTCCTTGGTTTTCCAGCTAATGTTCATCTGCATTGGAAAACATATTTAATCTACTTTAGTTTGATACGTTTTTGTTGTTCTTCCAATAGTGTTTTCATAAGAATTCTATTAGTTCAGTATTTATCACTTAAAGAACTTTGAATCGCAACCTTTATGAAATATGTAATATTGTATCTTGGTATTTACTTACTTCTGTTATCCCTCGTGGAGGAGCATAGGCCACATACCAGAATGTATCTTGGTGCATTTAGTCTAGTTCCTGATGAGTTTTATTCTGTATCGTTTGAGGACCATTAACCCTGTATCATTTTGAATCAAACACTTCATCACTTGTCATGACACTACCGGCCAAAGTTAACTAATTATGTAAAAACGATTATCTGATGCAAAATGAATATAACTCTCATGTTCATGTTTTGTAATGCATAACTCCTAGACATTTTGGAGTTATTATTATATGATTTTGAAAAAATCCAAGAAAACCATACTGGAAGAAATCGATTACTTTTAATTATCTTTTTTGAGTAGTCAGTTTTATCAACATTATTTTCTTACTAATCGATTGTCTGATTTATTATTTTAGTCTTCTCATATTCTGATGGGAGCTTGTTCGGGATTTCTAACAGAATCTATTGATGGTCTACTGGATGATGCTCATATTTTGAGACCAACTTTACTGGCTGTAGTTCCACGTGTACTTTCTCGTCTGTACACAAAATATCAAAGTGCATTGGGTGATTCCGTAGTAAAAAATCAACTTTATAATTACATTGTGGAGAAAAAATTAGCTGAACAAAAACGGTATATTTTCTTGTTTTTCAAAGATATTTTAGAAAATCAATACTCCAAAGCATTTACGATTGTTAAAACAGGGTTATACTCATTTAAGTTTTCACAAAATCCATCAAACTAATATCGATTGTATGGAGTTTTCCAAGTGTGTTCTTTTTGTGTAACTAAAGATAGACAGATAGATAGATAGAGAGTGAAAACTGACCTAGTTATAATCTTGACTGTTTCCACCTATATTAATGTCGACTAATAAACAAACGTATAAATATGCTTTGAATTAACTATGAATGAAATGGATTTTTTTAATAAAACAAAACAAATAGAATTCACTTTTGCATATTTTCAGTTTTCTCTTAGTACCATTTAGATGATGATAGTTTCAAATAAATAGAGCATTTGGTAGATTGTTATTAAGAAAAAATAATTCCCTGAAGAGGTAGCTTACACTGAGTTATGAAATGTCAGAAAATTAAAAAAATTAATTTTTCTACTCATTGAGAGATTATAAATATATTATTTTTTATTAAAATTTAAATGATAATTTAATTTTTCATCGTAAGTTTTCAGTGACTTGAAGAAGTTTTGCTTCAAATAACACCATCAAAAAAAACGAATGACGAAAAAAAAAGTTCAACAGTGAACATTATCAGTAAACTAGGTTATTTGTTTACAAATATTCTCCGAAAATATTCGAATAGTCCATTATTTCCATAATTCAGTTAAATGTTTACAATGAGAAAGGATCGTTGTCATATTTGTCTAGTCACTAATGCTCATCAAAGTTTATCGAATAAGTTGCAATGTGATCGTCAGTCTAAGTAAATCGAAATCACATACACTATGTTTGAAGGTCATTGGAACTAAATACTGAACTTAAGTTTCGTGCCACGTGGCGCTCGTTAGCATGGCGTACATGTAGCGTTAAAGTAACTGATACCCCTGGTGGAGTTCGAACCCAGATCACTCAGTCTGAAATATTTGGCCTCCGAGTGACTGTCAGTCGCCTAACGTCAACTAGATGCTTCTGTACTTTGGTGCGATCTAAATAAGTACAATAATAAAGTTGATTTCGAGTCATTTTATATTAAGATATTTCGATTTTTTGTTTAGCAATTGAATACTCATCTAATGAATTGCTTAAATCAATAATCTCTTTTCTACTTTGACTGGAATATTTCATCTCACTTTTTAGTGCATAGAATGTTTATTATCTGCGTTGTTGTCAATCTGTTGCAGAATTGATGATTTATTGATTTACGTAAAAGTTTTTTACTAATCACACCTATCAATAAGAAAGGGTGAAGGTATTTACTGTCACCCGTTATTTCCATGTGCTAAATTAGCTGGTTCAGTAATAATAAATTCCAAGGTGTTCTTATATAGGCGTTTCGAATCAATGATAACTTTGCAATATTGTGAACAATCACTGTCACTATTGCTTCACAAAATGAAAGACTTGGAATTCACTCGGTCTGATTTTGGTATTACGTACTGCTTCACAGTTTGATGTAGTTATTATGTATCATCCACTTTCTAAAATTTCTGTCCAATTAAGTTTGAGTTACCAAATATTTGCTTCATCAAACAAGAAAATCATACTTATGATAGGGATAATCTTGAGTTTCATTATTTGCAAAAAACGAAGAGTTCCCCGTCGAGTTATAGTCGACTTATTGAGATTAGTTTACACTCCAATATAAAATCGTAAAAATTTACTGTATCTGTAAACATTCATTTTGACTCTAGCATGGTAGGGTTATTTATTCCCAACAGCAAATCTTACAAAATTAAAACTTTACTGTTGGTAAATTTGTAAGTAGTAATCGATTATTTCCTTTTGATCCTAGTGGAAAATTTCATCATCGAAGCGTTGTGGACACAATGTTGTTTGGTAAACTTAGAAAGAAATTTGGCGGACGTGTGTGTTGCGTAGTATCCGGGGGCGCACCATTGTCACCAGAACTCTCAAAGTTTGCACATGCTGTATTCAACGTGGTAGGTTGGATTCTGCTTTATTTCAAACTAGATTAGCAATTTTCACGAATATCAATTCGCCAATAGTTTTTCATAGTATCGTTACTATAAGTGGTTTATGTCTTACTCTTTAATTCCTTATTTAGTGGTAAATGATATGTCTCCAATTTACACCCTTGGATAATTATTTGGAAGTTGTCTTATTTCTTCTTCCACTCGCTTCATCGACTGTTTTTCTACATTTATCTATCATAAATCAAAGGGTACTTATATTCAATGAATGTTATGTTTGACACCTTTGTTATCTGCATGAACTATCAAACTAATGTCATATTTTAGTGAATTCAAAAATTTTGGTTTGTTGTGGGATATCTTTTTATGTATTCTGAATATAATGAGTTAGTTGCTTTAATCAGTGCCTTACTGAGCAAAACTAGTAAAATTGTGAATTATGTATAGATGGGACATTGGCGTTTAATGCTTCTGCAATAGTCACATAGAAAAAACCATTTGTTGTGGATGCGCAGGAATAGACCAATAATTATCATGTTAAGTCCAATAGTGTCCTTGGACTTTAAATGGGTATTTTCTATTTGTCGATATCTGTTCACTTGTTGTATATTGTACAAAATGTTGTTTTCTATTTTATGGTACGATGTGGTGTGCTTGATTGGTATATAAACAAAGTATGTTTGAAATATAATGATTCATATCTCCGAGGCTGTGACTTGTGTTCTGGACTCAACTGACTGGGCTAGACAGGGAAGTGGGACCAATCGAGACTCTAGGTCGTTCGTACGTGTTTTCCGCGTCACTCTCACCGAATCGATCAATAAACGCTGCTTATCAAACCCTGCAGTCCACAACTTAAATTCATAACAATTGGCGACGGGGTGGAGAAAAATTTTGAACCTTGTAATTGGACGAGATTCAGGTTAATTGTTTCGACCAATCAGCATCCAGATTGTCACCAGCGTCCTTGAGCAACATTGGTCATTATTCCTACAGTTAATTTTCATTGCAGGTGCTGAAAAAAAAATGACTACCTTTTCCGATCGATTACAGCTTCTACTTGAGCAACAACAGCAGTGCTTCAAAAATAGCCAGTTAAATTTTTTAGAAAATTTACGCACACTGTTGGTAAATGTTCCATGTTTCGGAGGTGCAACAGAAGTTGGTAAATTCATTTCTCATCTGCAGACTGAGCTGGAAAACAACTGCAGAACATATGAAGCTGTTTATAAAAGCCTCTGTGAATCCCGGACGACCAGTGATGTAAACGAGACAGTTATTCATGGTCCGCCCAGTTGTCCAGAAATGTCAAATTCCGAAACGTTCCCTGTCGTGGGTTCAAATCCCACTGTTCCTGAAACGTGTACAGACAGTGATGTACCCAGCTCACAGGAGGATCTCTTATTAAATGCTCATAAATTAATTGCAGTACCCGCCCACAACGGAACAGGGAACAAATCGTGCGGTACACTGAATCCAGCTGTTTCAAATGGTCCTCATCATTCAACAACAGGAGATTCTGACGAATCTTATTATCTAGATCTTTTTGTACCAGAAAATGTGTTAAATGCATTAAATGATGATCAGAAATCTAATACAATTTTGATAGATGTTGATTATCGCAGTGATCAACTGTTTACAAATGAGATTTTCAACAAATCCCGTGACAATGTTCCAGAAGAATCAAACGTTGGTGACCTCATATCAAGCGACATTGTTCCCCACTATTTAATCACTTTCAGTGACTCCCCTGTTCAATCTGACAATTATGTGTTAAATAAAGTCAAATTAATTCTAACTTGGGAATATGAGGACCCAACATTATTTCGTGGGGGAGGATGAACCCAGAAAATTTCAAAATCCGGATATCAACTCCGGATCTTCAAAAAAAAGGGGAGGTGTTGTGGATGCGCAGGAATAGACCAATAATTATCATGTTAAGTCCAATAGTGTCCTTGGACTTTAAATGGGTATTTTCTATTTGTCGATATCTGTTCACTTGTTGTATATTGTACAAAATGTTGTTTTCTATTTTATGGTACGATGTGGTGTGCTTGATTGGTATATAAACAAAGTATGTTTGAAATATAATGATTCATATCTCCGAGGCTGTGACTTGTGTTCTGGACTCAACTGACTGGGCTAGACAGGGAAGTGGGACCAATCGAGACTCTAGGTCGTTCGTACGTGTTTTACGCGTCACTCTCACCGAATCGATCAATAAACGCTGCTTATCAAGACCTGCAGTCACATCAGTCATAACACCATTGAACGTCAAGATTCTTTATCTAAAGATAATTATGGCATGTGTTGGTTTTTGTTCAGGCGTAATACATATTTTATGATAATTGGTGTAATACAACAATCTTTTAATTAAAAAATAACGTTACTCCTATAATATATTTCTGATTTCATCATATTAATTTTCGGACATCTATTCATATTTTTCTATGTAAAAGGTTTTTGAAGGGTATGGATCAACCGAAACCATGGGATGCGTCACTTTGTCATCGGTCGGAGAGTACCGTTTAGGTACTGTCGGTGGTGTTGTTTATGGTGTGGAACTGAAACTTGTGGATGTCCCAGATTTTGGTTTGGTTGCATTACGTGATGGAAGGGGCGAAGTAAGATTTTAAAAAGCATTAAATAATCAAGTTCATTGACATATTCTGCTTAATTGGGAATACTTGGGCGAGCAAATCTTTATTTGAATAACTTCATCACCAGAGCATTTACAGTTATAAATCCATAATCATGACGATCACAACGACCAAAATGTATCAAAATACTCTCATATGGCCAACCGTATATACCCATTGCCTTCTCGCGGTGGGGATGTTGTTTACAAAATTGAGAGAACTGTTTGATGGATTCGAATGATCTGCGTAGGGGGTGGGGTGGGGTGGGAAACCCTGATTCTAAAACAATAATGGACATGGGCTCCAAGATCTTGAGGGAAAATGACGTATGAACCTATTGTTGGTCACTGGCTACTATGAAACTACGTCTCCTCCTGTTGCCCCATTGCTTTTTGGATTATACCTCTAGGTCAAAGCTCAAGGAGTGGTTGCCCAACGAAACTACCTGGTTTGGTTTGAGCACCCTAGCTCACATATAAATTAAATGATGATCATGCCTGAAATAACTACTCTTGCCTCCAACTTGCACCGTCACAAACTGTATCCACAATTATTTGGTAACATTCGCCTATATTTTACATTGCGTCACTTGTCTATTCCTTTATTTCTATTTTGTGTATCTCTATGCTTCAACTGACCGTTTCTGCTACCTTGAAGTGGTAGTTGGGCTTGCTTATCGTGATGATGATGGCTGTGCTAGGTTTGAAGCTATTACGAGTTCACTTAGTATGTGGACGGAACAAAGACTTGTGATCCCGCTAACTAGAGGAAGAAGTTCAAACTTGGAACGGGAAAGTATATTCCATAAGCCAGAAGCACGAGTGAATAATAACAGACACAGATCAAACGTATATATACAGCATAAAACTGTCCTTGAGTATCGTAGCAAAAATAGCATACTAAAAATACACAACGTACCAACAGCGTCAAAGATTCTCCCAAGTGGGAAATACGACATGAAGGTGAAAAGAGCGCTTTTGGCGCGATATCAAGGAAATTTAAGTTTCCAAAATAAAATTACAAAATCAAGGCATTTATTACTTGAGTTCTGGGGATCTAACATCCCCAACAGGCTGAAACAATCGTTCCTCAAGGTCCTACCATGCCAGGCAGATCGGTCGAAGAGCGGTAAGACTAAAAAGAGCAAACCCAAGATCTGAGGGCGAAGTCATACTGCTGACTGTACAGTGGTGTGATGGTAGTAGGGTGTCTCTCTCAAACAACCAGCATAACAGCGATGTTGCCTTCTCTCAAAGAAAGGATGGAGTTAGAAAAGGCTAACACTAAAAACGCGCACCTTGCCTTATCTCATGGATATCCGTCTCTGGCGATAAGGTCTCGACAATTACAGAGCTAACACGAAGATTACTCATAAAAAGGTCGTGTGTGACCGACCTCAAGCAGTTGTCCCTTGGGCACTGCGGTCACTCTCTCAGGTCACTAAGACCATCTCTAATCCAATTTCCTTCTCAAGGACCTCCAGAAGAACCCTTCCACGGTGTGGGCTGCTGGGAAGTGTCCCCAAAACACGCATACAGGATCCTAGTCCGGTCATTCACTTGAACTCACCTTATCAAAACGAGGAACCGACGAGATACACCCTCCGTGTATCTGGAGACTCGATGGCTAGTTCTCGTGGACTGGTAGATGTCTTTATAACACTAAGTACGAAGGCAGAATAAGCACTATTAATGGTTGCCTATGTGATGTTCGGCTAAATGGCTCAGTAAGAATTCGGAAAGATAGGGACACATGTCGTTGCCTTTTGGTCATTTCTGCCTACGCTCCAAATGACTGTAGCCCAGATGATTTTTACAGAAAGTTTTCTGAACTTCTTCAAAAAGCTAAACGCTCAGAAACAGTACTCGTAGCAGGTGACTTTAATGCCCAGGTATGCAGCTTAAGCTAAATAAAAAGACATTTAGGCGGGTATTTCAGTATTCCGGCTCAGCGAACAGGTCATCTGCTGCAACTTTGCTCAGATAATCGTTTATTTTTAGGAAGTACTCACTTTAAGCATAAAGAGAAACAACGCTCTAATACGAGCACACATTTGCTTGTGCCTCACTGGACGCAGAAAAGCCACATTAAGAAGGCCAACTAGAATTGAACTGAGTGACGAGAAAGCCGAAAGTAGATTCCAAGAACAACTGAAGTCACACTTAGGTAGTTCTGAAAACGAAGCCGACCCAGATGTTTCTTGGAAAGATATGCAAACAGCTGTGGAAACAGCAGTAACATCTATTAATGACTTGAACCAAAGGGTCAAACTCATCCTATGATAACTACAGAGGGATTGGTTTGACTAATATAGCATCTAAAATACTATCCTCAATAATTATCGAACGCTTAACAATGGCTCGTGAACTGCAAACGCAAGAGAATCGGTTGGTTTCAGACCTGGTCGTGGCTGTATCGACCACATATCCACCATTCGTCAGGTTCTGGAACACAGACATGTTTATCGGCGTCTGAGGACGATAGTTTTTCTTGACTTGAAAACTGCATTTGACTCTGTATACCGAGAGGTTCTTTGGCGGTGTCTGTCATTGAAAGGTGTATCTCAGAAGTAGTTAGACCTTGTGAAGGCTCTTTACTTGAACACTGCCAGTCGGTCAGAGCTTATGGCGAACTGTCATCTAATTTTGCAACGTCAAGTGATGTCCGGCATAACTGTCCAATATTTCCATTTTTGTTCAATTCCATCATAGATCTACTGATAGAAATAACGTTCTCGTCGACTGAATTTTCAGGAATTAATCGCTTTCCAGAAGGTCCACTTATCGACTTAGAATACACAGATGATATAGTCCTGTTTGTTGACCCGACCGTTGTTGCTACCTTGACGTGGTGGTCAGGCTTGCCTATCGTGATGAAGCAACCGAACTACGGTGAAACCACGAACTGAAAATGACACCAGCTTCGGGATCATAATGGAATTCAGAAATAGAATTTACGATGCTTTCATACTTATCTGATTGACAAGTTGAGGACGAATGTAATGAGAGCATTCGCGCCAGTGCATCCAAAAGCTTCGTTTGATTTGCATCATTTTGTGCTTGCTACATTTGAAGAATAGCTTTAAGGTCATCCAATGATACAGACATTTTGTTCTGGGTCAATCAATATAGGAAAGAAAAAAGAAATCTCCGTCGCCAGTTGTTATGACCTTGAATCGCTTTTACCCCGTCGATACCTTGTTATGACTTGACCTTGATCTGTCTAGTCTAGATTATGACCTTGGCGCGGTAGGCCGAGCAGCTTGACCTTGAGTCTAGTAGACGTGAGTTCGAGATGGGGTAGAGAGAGAACTATTATAGGACCTGATTGGTTGGCAAGCACACAAGTGAGAGAAGACAAGACAGTCGGAACACTGAATTCTGAACTCTCTGAATTCGAATTAGTGCAAAAATGTACATGAATAAATAAGTGAATATCCTGACCACAACGTACGATAATTTGGAAAAATACAGTTATGCCCGAAACTGGGAATTAAGGTAGAAAATAAGATGCAAAATATTATGTTTAAATCACAATATTTTCGGAACAAAAAAGGGTATGGCAGTGAATGATACATAGAACGAAAGCTAATGTTATGTAGAATAAAATAGGGACAAAAATAAATATAAGTGTTTTACAAGGTTTGAATGGAATGAAATAAAGTCCCAAGAAAATAGCTCTCGTAGTTGTCTGGGCTTCTTATTTCCCCGTTCACAACACTTACTTTTCAGTGGCCAACAAATTCGTTTTCATAAGTAGATCGATGTCAGGGAACTGGTTATGTTTTCTGTTGCAACTAAATATCAAACTAAGCTAGGATCATGGCTAGCTATCAACCCACTGAAAATTACAGATGAGCAGTGGCTGCAATTGCATGACGCCATGAAAACAACAACAATAATAATAATAACGTACATCGATTTACAATTAGAATACTAAACAACAGTTAAAAGATTTGTAAACAAAGACTATTTTTATTTGAATGACTTCATCACCAGAGCCTTTTCAGTTATAAATCCATATATATGACAATTACAATGATCAAAGTATAGGATATATAAATGTGTGAAAAAATAGCCGCAGGTAAGTATTCTCTGTCTGATGATTTGTGTTGCTTCAAGAGTTGGAGGTTCTTGCGGAAATGTAGACCGAAATTCAACTTTAAAAATAGTCCATTCGTGCTAAACTAAGAAAAACACAATTGCGTCATAATTTGTTTTCTAGATATGTGCCAGAGGCGATCACTGCAGCAAAGGTTATTTCAAGGATCCGGTAAAAACTGCCGAACTTATTGATAGTGATGGTTGGATTCATACTGGGGATATTGGTGAATGGACTGAAGTAAGTCTAAAAATACTTTTTGATTTATCTTTGTCCGTTTATTCATTAACCAATATCATCCTGTGTTTTATAGAATAATGCAGCTGAGTATATTGTTCATCGTAAATTTATGAAAGTTACTTTATATAAGACATCTTATTCATCAAGTTACAAATTGGATGGGCATAAATTCGGGGACACTTATCTATTTACTCTATGGTTTAATACCTGGATTAGTGATAAGTCTTCTCATTTAACAATTATTTATTTACTCCCTAGACGCTTCCAATATCCTTAGCGTACTCCTACACTTGAACTCGATCAAGTGTGAAGTATGAATAAAAGCTCTACTTTTATTGCTTATCTGTGTACAGAAAATCGAATTCATGTAAAGGTTTCCAGATAATATTGTTCCTCTAGAAACTTCTAGAAGCACAATAAACGTAGAATCAACATCAGTAACGTTTTCTAACTTAGTATAAATCAATGATTCAGTGAAGAAATAAATAACCGAATTCAATAGTACAAATAACAACATACTTTTAGCTCAGTTCAGATTAAAATAAATCTGATCAATTCAGTCAACATGAGATTTACTTGCGTGTATTTATGTGTATGTTAGTGGGTGTAAAAACTTGATATTTGTATTGTTGAAGAGTAAGTCTAAAAATATTTATGTGGTTGTTAGTGATGTGAGATGTGCATACAAATAGTTTTAAGTGATTTAAATTAAAACCACAAATGAAAATTCTACTCTTATGTTCACCATTGATTAATCAAATGAACGCAAGAATGCTCAAAAACGCCATTTTATTGCACGTTTATTTGAACACTGAAAAAAATGATGGTTATGTTCTCTGAAAAGTGACTTACACCAAGTCACGAAACGTTGGAAATGTAATTTCCTACTTATTGAGATTTTATGAATATACTATTTCTGTTATAAGTAATTATCCAATCAAAATGTGAAACAATCCTACATTTCTCTAGATTTTTTTGTAGGGTTTCTATGCAGTGCTGATTGAATAAACCGTTTTTAGAAACTTTACCGATGGATATTTGTTGAGATTACTAACAACTAGCTAAATGAGATGAGAAATCGCTTTTCAGAAAAATTACTTACTGTATTTATCACAGTGCGTGTCAAAACCAACTGAATTTTATTTTATTTTGAAGGCAGTCCTTATGATTCTGTGTTATATTGGAATCATCAGTATACCGGATTTATGCCAGGTGCGGTAATAAAAGGATTATTTTTCACCTTTCACTTGATGACGACGTTTTGTACCCCTAACTTCGTTTGTTAACGGTCCTAATTTGAAGCCATTTGAAAATTTTACCAGCTAAAATGTTCAAACTCCATGTCTATTTCATCCTTCAGTAGTTAACTACAGAGATGAAGCTACGAATTTTCAATAACTTACGTAGTCATTGAGTTTAATTTGCTGACTACTTTCCTGTATAAGTGGTTTTTTGACCGATGGTTAAGAATTTTTAAATACTTAGATGCAAATTTTCTGATATATTATAGAATTTAAACATTCATGTTGAATTGTGATCTCCTTTCTGTCAAAAAGTAAGCTATAGTTCCTTGCATTATTTGCCTAATCTGAAATCATGAGTAAACAGAATCTATCTAAAATTACTTGAATCATTTACTTCATTAACATAAACATGTATTTATTTATTTTATAACAGGAAGGTTCACTCAAAATTGTGGACCGTGTAAAGAGTATATTCAAATTATCTCAAGGTGAATATATTGCACCTGAAAAAATAGAAATGGCTTATCAAACTTGCAAATTAATAAGTCAAGTATTTGTGGATGGTAACAGTCAAAAAAATTACCCAGTTGCGATTGTAGTTCCAGATTTTACTGATTTGCGTTCGGCTCTAAGCAATAGTAAGGTACTGCAGCATCATAAAAAGCTTTTGGATTCTGAACTCTGTCGAAATGAAACTGTCAATAGATTCGTTTTGGAGGAAATGAATGCTATAGCGACACTAAAACTGTTGAAGGGTTTTGAAAAGGTTTGTAACGAATGATTTAAAAATTGTAATCGTAATTTAAATACTCAATCCTGTTCTTATTTATGTATGTTTCGTACCGGTCGACAAACAAACAAACAAATTAGTATTTATGATGTATAACTGACCTCGGGTTAAATCACAAATAAGCAGATTAGTCAATGAGATTGTGGATTTTCATTAATCGAAGTAACTCACTCATGTGAATTTACCCCGCATCGAAATGGGTAATACTGACCTTATTAAGTAAATAAATGGAGTTGACACAATGTTGATTTGTAGAATTAACAATCAACGGAACTAACTGTACCTGAAATTATGAACTTCCTTCTTTGGTCATATAAACGTTAGAAAGTCATAACTGTCAACACTCCTCAACCATAGTTTTAATGATGTTTTTGTCACTTTGAATTTTTGTATTATAATACATTTAAACTTGAGGAAATATATGCTATCCGGTGCTCGTTAACGTTATACAATTTATTAATGACTTTATATTGGGTTCTTATATGGTTTCGCTAATTAATTGAAGTTAGAAATGTAAACCTATAGATGCCAACTCAGCAATTACTGTAAGTTATGAGTTCGATCTCCAGTGAGGTTGTGGATACTCTCTGTTGAACAGTCTCATACTAGCTAGAAATTAGTTGTCCAATGGTTTATGTTTTTCATCGGTTATTTAACCAAGATCAGCTCATAATGTAAACTACAAAATTCAACAATCTACACAAACTTCCTTTTATTCTTTAACCAAACAGATTTTTCAGTTGATTCTTTCCTATTGTTTTATACAAAAGAAAATACTATTTTCGTTCTTTTGTTACATTCATATTTCAGTGTTTTTTGTTGTTCTATAATCAGGCGACACCATAGTTTAAATTTACTTCCTAGTTTAGTATACTTGATCAAAGCGAAATTCCTCAGGTCAATGAAGATATTGTTTTCCGTATACTAATTAAACTCCCACGTAATCTAACCATTTTCTTGTTATTCAAACAAAAAACAAGCTTAGCACACATGATTGGAAATGGAAGACATTTCTACGTATAAAAAGAAAGTTTATCAGTCTATTTTCATTACAGATAAAGTTTTAAAACCAATTACTGAACAGAATATTGTGAATTATTCCTGATTATTTTAACAACAAACAGTTTATTATTAGTAATTAAACGCGTAGACTGTTAATGTTTACTTATATTTAGTACTTCAGAGTTATGCTTTGTTTAAGTTTCTCGTACCATTATGTGACAACCATTTAGCATAAAGATATGTTATGATACTAATTAGAAACAACCATATTATTAAATAAGAATTGTTTATATTTATTTTTAGTTTTTAATGTAATTAATTATCTTTTATTCTTGAACTATAAATAACCTTAGCCGTTAGTTTATTTCACATTGTTTTGTTGTACAAAATATTTACATTTTTGTTACCTTCATGATTACATTTTCATAATTTAGAATGTGGTGATTTCATCATTGAAAAGTATTTTAATTTTACTTATCTAAACACTAGTGTAAAGTTTTAAAGGTTAATGGCATGATGTGCATAGAACTAATATTTCTTTATGCTTACTAAATAATTTTTGTTTAGTCAATAGGTTCAGATATACTCTTTGTATATATTTCAATCATCCCACTGGTTTAAAGTGGTGTTTTCCACTTCAAAATGAACATTTTAAACTAAATTGCCAATAATACGAAGTGATGAAGTTTATGAAGGATGTATAAATCATAATGTATCGATTTTACTGTACCACCATCAATGGTGATTGTATACACTCCATAATAAATATAGATTCAGCGAAAGTAATGCTGTCGTTAAAGTACAAACTGATAACACATAAAGAAATGTGATTTGGTTGCATGAGTTGATTAGTGAGTTAAAAGGAATTATGGTTTAATGAAGTTCCCAAAACATTTCAAGCCATAATCACGTAACCGTAACGTTGATGATCCAGCCCTATCAGAGTGCTGGTACATATTCAGATACCAATTAGACTTTGCGACTCAATTCAAGTTTTTGAATACCGTATTGTTCCACTGTGTTAGTCTAAAACAACACTTAGCAATAAGTAAAGCCAATAGTGTTATCCTGTTTGATTTTTAACAAGTTACAACAATTATGTTTGCTTCTTCAACATCTTTGTTCAGGGTTATTCAGTTGAAACGGTTGCTTCAGAAAGAACACTACTTGTGTTTTTACTTCGGATTTTTCATACTTACTAAGTCTTTAATATATCGGTATGCGTTGAGAAACTCGTAGATTTTGTGCCTAATGCTTAAAGTAACTTTTATGATTGATGCGAAAAAAGGTGGTTCTGGATTTATTCTAAGGAGACAATCTCTTTCGTTAGTGTATCTAAGTAATTCAGTTTTATTATTGAAGTGCTTTCGCCGTTCATAGTCTGTGGCTATTTTGAGTTGAAGTAATCTTTCTGGAAAAAAGCAAAGGCATCACCACGTAAAGCATCTACTGGGGCTACTAATGTGTTTTCTGTCATTTCAAATTGAGATCCAAATCATTTATCAGATAAAAAAATACTTATTTCTACTGTATATTATGCAAACCATGTATTGAAATCTCTTTTCGTATAGTCTGAAGTAATTATGTGTCTGATTTATATTTTCTGAATTTTTGTACTGACAGGTCCAGGCAATTTACTTGACAGACGAGGTGTTTACGATAGACAATGGCTTATTGACTCCAACAATGAAACTATCACGTAATAAAGCTCGAAATTATTTTTCAAAAACAATAGTTAGTTTATACACACAGCATGAGCTTAATTCTTCTTCAACTTAACATTTGTGATCATTTTCAACTTACAATGTGTACGTGTGAAATGGGTTCGTTTGGAGCTAATATTCTCCATAAGTGGCATTCTATGGACTATTCTGATTCCTCCATCTATTCCACAAGAATTTCTTGCCTTATTTAATAGAAAACATTATGTATTTGTTTAAATAATATTGGAAACGTATTTTACAGTGTATCATTTGTGATGTCTACTCATCTTGGCAACGCGCATGAATAAATAAATAATTTCGTATTTATGACTATTGTTTTCGACTTATCTTTATTTTTATGCATTAGGTTTCATGAGGGATTAGTAAATACACGTCGAACTGAAGCGATTACTAAAATCCTTGTTAAAATTAGTATCATCTGTCTTAATTAGATAAGACTTTCATTGACTGATCACCCAATCCTAATAGGAATTAATTTATTGAATTTGCGACAAATCATACTTGTAACCAAACCTTTTTTTGTATCCAAGTTATGTGACTGAACTTAGGCAAGTGTAAGGATAACTAACATGGAACTACCAAAAACATTCCATGAACTAGTCCATACGGTTGTTTCATTACTCTGTACTATGTTGGATTTATGGTCAACTATGATATTAGTACTGCTCTAATAGTAGACCTAATCACAAAATTGTAGATTTCTCATGATATAACTGCCTAATCTATAAAATCCTACGTGGAAGTCACATCATCGTCTACACCATCCCATTGCATCTTAACAATCGTCAGTACATGATTAAGAACACACTTAGGCTAGAAATAGATCAATGTATTTAATATGGGTAAAAGGTATATAACAACATCCAAGGATAGCCACGCCTACAAGGCCGAGCCATGCCATCCGGTCGATTCGAATCCATTCCATTCATTCTTCCCGCCTTCCCCATCGTTGGGTTTTTCTCCACAGTGGGATACTAAATATCTAGTTTCCCTGTTGTCTATTATTATTATTAGCTTTATTCAATATTATATTATTGGTACAATATAGAATTCTCAGCACAAAGTATTTCAACAAGTTTCCGTTTCTTTCTTCTTGGTCGGTCCCCGCAATAAATTTTGAGTGATCGCCAGTTAGATGTTAGCAGTCCAGTAAATGAACATCTGAATAATGTGCATTCTTTTCGCTGTATATTGCCAGCAACCACATTCTCTCTTATTGAGTTTTTTGTAACTTTGACAACGAAAGGTTGTACACTCTTCAGAAACGCAGCAGAATAGGTTATGCGATTAACAGACATAATGATATATTAAAACACACAAAAATAAATAACTTGTTGAAATATCTAGATGGCAGGAACAGGTAACCCAGATGCTCAAGCAGGCCGCCTTATTGTTCAGCTTTAAGGATTGTGTGGTTAGGGCCCAATGCCTCTACAATTTGTTGATATTGTGCATGGTATTGTTTTTGTAAGATTCTATCTCTTCTATTCTGTTACCAAGGAGGTCACAATACCTGAGTATCATGATAGGGTAATTCGAACAAGGTATCAACCAATACGTGTGAGTTGAACATAGGCTAGGAGGTTAGGTCGTTCTCACTCAACTATATGAGACCGACCACCAACACATTTGATCTACAAGTCTTCATGGAGAGTCAGGACGCGATCAAGGCCGAGGGTTAACTTCAAGATCATCAGCACACAACATGGAGTACCAATCAAAGAAAGTAAATGGGATGTTGAAGGTTTGTGGTCTCTATAATCAGTGAATTAGATGATCAACACTTTCGAGTACCCTGAAGCATATGTGCGTATAATTGGTGTTCATTTACTAGAGTTCAGTTACTCTTTGTCGTCAATGGGCTTGTGTCACATAAAATAACTGAAAGCAGACAGTGTTACGAGTCGGAAAGTAACGATTGCTGAGTATATATTTATACAGGGATTCGCTTGAGGCTCACCTAATGATCTACGTAACTACATAGAGCAGGGGAATCGGTCTCCAATTGCAAAATTTTGTCTTATTATCCCTTCATACATTACCGTGATCACTCTGTAGTTCCCGGCAGAAGTCAGTTTAACCCTGAATACAGACCACTTGTAGAGATTAGCGAGAAGGAGACAAAGTAGATCCGCACATTCTTTTGTTACTCTGAGTTGACTTCCCCCGATACAGCAGACGTATGTGGTTTGATGTGTAAGGCTCAAACCTCACGATAATTAGATAAAAAAAGGAGAAGATTGGACAGGACCCATTGAACAGAGATATTGTAGCGGCATCGGTTCCTAATCACACGATCCTTAAAGCCAAGCATATAATTACTGGGAATGTTTGCATTCAACATGCAACGACGAGGAACGTGGAAACAATTGATCGGTAGGGAACGGATCAGGCTTGCAGGCGTGGTCATCCTTGTGACAGGTCCCTATTCGCATTAGAATATATTCTATCCCCAGCCCAAATGTGTTCGTCAGAAGTGCTAGACATTGTGTTGCTGATTGCCACGACACAATGATGTGACTTCCAAGTGAGATCTTGTGGACTAGGTAGTCATGTAATGGCAAATCTACAATTTTAGGATCAGGTCTATCATAATGATAGCAAAGATAAATGTATTTATACCGAACTAGATGATAATTCTACAATATAACAGACTAGGAGTAGTCGGATCAGAAGTTCCTAGTGGGCGCGTTGTGGGTGCTGAGTAATTTTGAAGAGATTCTATACATGATACTCGGCGTTTTGTGCAGTCTCCTCACAAAGTTGTATGGAAACCTATGACCACCATCAGTTGACTCCTCAATCAGAAAGGCCTGAAAAATTCATTTTAGAGTTCCACTGTTACCTTGAAGAATTGGGGAGGCTTTCACTTCTAATGGTTTATGGAATACACCAGTCAGATAAGAGCCACGAGCACCTTTCACATTGCATTTTGAGTCACCTGGATGATGACTTTTCGTACACTCTGAGGGAGTTGGGTGATTAAAGTATGACTCCAACATCCTATTTGTCACTAGAACCCGTTAGGAGAAACTTTACTGATGATATTTTTCATGGTAACACTGTTAAGTTACTTCATAAAAAGTAAGTAGGAGAGGTTTAGTTTTTAAGCGAAACAGATACAGGCTGTATAATATTGAGAGAGGTATTAAAATGTAGCAAACCAGAGTTCAATAGTCTGGCTTCCTTGGATTTTTTGGAATGGTAAAATTTGATTGCGCCGTCAGATTTTTCACATTCCTACTCAAGTCTCCAGAAGTGATTGAGTAAATGTTTTTGTCGTGGTGCTTGCTAATGCTTACTTACTTACGCCTGTTACTCCTCGTGAAGGAACATAGGCCGCTCAGCAACATTCGCCATCCAACCCTGTCCTGGGCAATCCTTTCCAGTTCCTATTCGTCCTTTTCATATCTGCTTCTATTATCCGACGTAATGTGTTCTTAGGCCTTCCTCTTTTCCGCTTCCCTTCAGGATTGCCTCGTGATGCAGTTTGATGATTTGCGTAATGTATGTCCTATCCATTTCCATCGTCTTTTCCTAATTTCTTCCTCAGCTGGAAGTTGGTTTGTTCTCTATCACAAAATGCTGTTGCTGATTGTATCCGGCCAATGGATGTTGAGTATCTTGCGTAGACAGCTATTTATAAATACTTGTACTTGCTTGATTGTGGTTGTTGTAGTTCTCCAAGTTTCATCTCCATACAGTAGAAATGCCTTGATGTTCGTATTGAAGATTCTCACTTTGATATTGGTTGAAAGTTGTTTTGAGTTCCATATGTTCTTCAATTGTAGGAATGCGACCCTTGCTTTGCCGATCCTCGCCTTTACGTTTGCATCTGAACCTCCTTGTTCATCGATGATGCTTCCCAGGTATGTGAATGATTCTACATCTTCCAGAGTTTCGCCATCAAGAGTGATTGGATTGCTGTTCTCCGTGTTGTATCTGAGGACCTTGGTTTTCCCTTTGTGTATACTGAGGCCTACTGATGCAGAGACTGCTGCTACACTGGCTGTCTTCATCTGCATCTGTTCGTGTGTACGTGATAGGAGGACTAGGTCATCTGCGAAGTCCAAATCGTCTAATTGATTTTGAGCTGTCCATTGTATTCCGTGTTTTCCTTCAGATGTCGAGGTCTTCATAATCCAGTCGACCACCAGAAGAAAGAGGAAGGGAGAGAGTAAACAGCCTTATCTTACTCCGGTCCTTACTTGGAATGCATCTGTCAGCTGTCCTCCATGCACGACTTTGCATTGTAGTCCATCGTATGAGTTCCGGATAATATTGATAATCTTCTCAGGAACTCCGTATTGTCGAAGAAGTTTCCATAATGTCCTCCCATCTACACTGTCAAATGCCTTTTCATAATCAATGAAGTTGATGTACAGTGACGAGTTCCACTCAATTGATTGTTCGACGATGATCCGTAGTGTCGCTGGTTGGTCAGTGCACGACCGATCCCTAGGGAATATGGTCTGTTGATCCCGAGGTCGGGCGTCTACTGCATCTTTCGTCCGGTTCAACAACACTCTGTTGAAGACCTTCCCTGGTACTGACAGTAGTGTAATGCCTCTGTAGTTTTCACATTTGCTCAGGTCTCCTTTCTTTGGAATCTTGATGAGGTGTCCTTCTTTCCAGTCCATCGGCACTTGTTCGTCCTGCCAAATCTTTTTGGATAGAAGGTGAAGCATGTTTATAGTTTATTTATTTTATTTGAACACATATACATTGGTACAGGAGTGCGCCGAATATATATGCGCCACACAAAATAATGAGAATCTAAGAAAGAAAAAAAATTGAGGAACGTAAAAAAGAAATAATAATAATTAAAAAAACAACGAGGAGATTGGTTTAGGTAATGTAATAATAATAATAGCAATAGTAGGGGGACAGAAGGGTACAATCAGAAGAAATCTTTCAGTTAAGAAAGATTCAACCACTTTTTTTATGAAGGTAGAACAAGGTTACAGCAGGATCGCCACTGGCTTCTATTTTGAGCCATATCTGATAACGTCTCTAGCCACTGTATCTCACCATTTCTAGGACCCTAGCCAGGGAGTCATGAAGGACGAACACAATCCAGCCCTTTGCAACTTCCTTTCATACCACGACACCATGTCATACACTGAATACCTCTCCGCTTCTTTCAACCAGTCCCAGAGTCAGAAAATAATGCACGAGGTGGGATTCTCTGGGATGACATTCGTAGAACATGTCTAAGCCACCGAAGTCGGTGTTTCAAGATGGTGACACCAATTGCATTATCGTCTCTGTGCCCGAACACACGATGCCGAACCTCTGCATTACTAACATGGTGTTGCAACTGGATGTCAGCAATCCTTCGGAAACAACGATGATCAAACACAGAGAGTCGTCTAACATCCTCAACTCGGAGAGGCCAGGTTTCACAAGCATAAAGCGAAACTGCTCTCACTGACGCGTTGTAGAGCCGACCTTTTACAGTCAGACTAATATCACGAAGGCACCAAAGATAGCCCAGATTGGCATAAGCCGCTCTGGCTTCCACCATACGTGCATTGATCTCATCAATCACGCCACCACTAGCACTTATGCAGCTACCCAGATACACGAACTTCTCGACTACTTCTAGCTGCTCACCATCCAGGCTGAGTACACGATTAGGATCCTGCCAGTCTTGTAGAAGTACTTTGCACTTCGAAGGTGCAAAGCACATAACATACCTATGGACACTGATTGCCAACTGATTAAATGCGGATTGCATGGCTTGGGCATTATCGCACAGTAAGACAATATCATCCGCATACTCAAGGTCGAGAAGTCTTTCTCCGGGCAACAAATCCACACCACCATTACTTACATCCATCAGAGCTGTTTCCAGAATGTCGTCGATGGCAAAGTTGAAGAGGAATGGTGAGATTGGGCAACCCTGTCTAACCCCACTGCTCGAATGGAACAATGGAGAAAGGTGATTGTATGCCCTCACTCTGCCTGAGGTGTTTGTATATATGGCTTTTAGGATGTTAATAAACTTCTCAGGCACACCCTTCTTCAATAGACAATCCCAGAGAACAGTCCTATCCAACGAATCGAAGGCAGCCCTGATGTCAAGAAACACTACGATTGTTGGCCTGTGATAAGTATGACGGTGTTCTAACATATGGCGGAGGGTGAAGATATGATCAATACATCCTCGACCAGAACGAAACCCAGCCTGCTCATCGCCAGTCAATCTTTCTCGGGTTTTGAACAACCTACGAAGTATGACGGAAGCCAATAGCTTGGACGCAATCGGAAGTAGACTTATCCCCCGATAGTTGTTACAGGAACGACGTGAACCCTTTTTAAAGATAGGGACAACTATCGACTCATTCCATGACGTTGGTACACTCTCTAGTTCCCAAACCTTTGTAAACAACACAGTCAGTTCCTTAGTCAGAAAGTCACCACCATCTTTAAAAAGAGCCGGAGGTAAGTCATCTGGGCCAGGTGATTTGTAACGCTTCAAGAGTTGGAGTTCCTTGCGGACTTCCGCCTCATTTGGTGGATCAGTCGTCACCGGCCATGGAGGGCAGGACAGTCTGACCGATGTTGCCGGAGCAGCAGGCCAGTTGAACTGCCCTTCGAAAAATTCTGCCCATCCTCCAAGACGGCGATGGATGTTAGTGATTGGCATCCCGTCATCCTCGCAGATTGTTTCGCTCACACCAGACTTCTTGCTGCCAGTGGCTCGGATGAGTTGGAAGAGCTTCTGGTAATTACCAGATGCAGCTGCTGCTTCCAGCTCATTAGCACGCTCCGACCACCAGGCTTCTCGGTCCTTACGCAAGCTGTTCTCAATTTCATTACGTAACATCCTTCGTTTGTGGCCAAAGTCACGGTCACCCGGAATAGACCGACGGGCTTCAATGAGTTGTAAGGAGCTTGAAGAAACCCAGTGCTTATAAACGGGACGTTTCTCAAACCCACAACTGACTGTACCCGCCATTTTCATGGCGTCATGCAATTGAGGCCAATGCTCATCTATACTTTTCGGTGGAATGGTAGCTAGCCTAGAAGCTAGCTCGGTTCGATGGGTTTCGCTGATTCCTAGTACTGCCAATTTGTATCTGCTCATTTCTGTTGCTATTTGACTGGTCTTCCCGGTCTCCCACATTGTTCGGAATTTCCATGTGCCTATAAAAATTTTTGCTCTGGTCGTGAGAAGGGTCATCGGCCTCGTGGCTTCCGAAGAAACTCGGCTTTCACCATGAAGCGTCATAATTCTTCTAAATGAAGACCTAACTTTCAGGGCAGGGTTTAAGTAGTTTGGACTATTTTTTCTGGTAATCGTTTTTTAGCGAGTTAGTTTTCTACGGATGGGGACGCTAACCCCATGCCCAACCTTCCTCCTTTACCCAGGCTTGGGACCGGCAGTAACTCTGGAAGAGCTACAGGCGGAGTTTGCTTGCTAATGAGTCGCCCAATAATCAAATACGGATGTCTGGAGAAGCTAGTATCAGGTGTATTTAGTTGTGTGATTAGTTTGGGACTGCACTCACATATCTCAATCACTTTTGAGGTGTGAGGTTCATCATACTAATACAAAAAAGTGGCTTTTACTACATCAGGAGAGTCCAGCGTCACCTAGATTAGCTTAAGTAGTGATGTTAGAGTGTACTAGTCTGGAAAGTCTTGAGACTTGGTTTGATTGTGCGTCGGTCATATCAAGTCTATCCAAAACGTATCCTTATTGGTCTATATCATGAGAAAGCCGAACATCAAAAGATTTCGTTTAGGGAACCCGTGAACAGTTACAGGTCCAGAAAACAACGTAAGAAAGATAAGATAACGTAAAAAGTTATAGGTACTCAGTTTTTATGAGTCGCTGTTAAACAAAGAAGTTAAGACGAAATGTCAATTCAACGATAAGTCCTAAATATTTGTTGTACTTCTTCCACTTATTTTTTTTTCAAGGAATATTTTTTTAAATAAATAATGCGTGTTATATGTAGCGCTTCATGCTCAAGAGAGATTTAAGTGGACGTAAGCGAGGCGTTTCAACGTATTATGCTGAGTAATCGGTTCGGAAGCTGGATTGAATTTGATAGTGCGCTAAAGGATTTCCATAAATCTGGAAGAATAATTCTATGTTTGCTCAGATTACCCATACGCACTATGTTCACGCAGAAAGTAAATTGTTGAAGGATATGAGATATAAATACTTGTTTGTGGTGTTTCACTGCACGTTTGTTCGTAAACGTAAATCAGAAAGTCTGATAGTGAATAAAAAACCGTGAGGACTTTAATCAATCTGTGACATTCAAGGTCTAAGTTTTTAAACTGCCAATCTAGGTTTCTTATAAGATTGGAAGGTGAAGAATACGTCATAAAATCTTACAACATGTCTCACAACCATCCTTGTAGTAGTTCATGGATGGTTTGTGATCCGTGGAGTAGAAGATTGTCATCCGGAGAAAAAGAAAACTTGAAGCCAGTAATATTGCACTGTCAGTCAGCAGATGAATTTATAGAAAGTATTAAGGAGAGAACTGGTAAGTAGGTTACCGCTGCTGATGTCAAAGCTATGAAAGCTAAATTCTCCACTGGTAAGTGTATAGAAATATATTTCAGGTTGTTCTCGAAAGCAGGTAATGGATATGCTGCGACAAAATAGTGAAGTTAGGGAGCATGTAGAAAATGGATATATCACGAGAATATGCTTCAGCAGTTATGACCAATCACTATCCATAAGTCGTGCGTATTGATTCGACTTATAATACCAATAATAAAAAGTGATTGAGCTCTTTGTCACATGACACTTCATAGATATTCCTTTGTGGAGATAGGCCTGACAAGCTTATTTTGTAAATAGTTTTCAATGTTATTTGTATTTAATTTGTCAACCTTCCACTGTATGTATATTTAACATTAAATGACTGTAACTTGTTTTAGTCAATGACCTTGAACTCACTTTCCGTTGTGATTCTAACATAGCGTGACATATTCTTGCTGGCTAACAAATACATTACTACTCACACATCCCTCGTTCTATTTTCGTTTGTGATTGAGTTAGCTGAAGTCTAAATCAAATATTATCATTATTTATAGACTGTAATTGGAATATATCACATTCTACGTGGGATTATATCACTAGAGAGTTCGCCAACCTGCTCAGAATCATCAAGCATTTATAATTGTGGATTTACATTAGAACACGCAACGTTTGGTCAATTTAAGTAACGTCCCTAATTTTTATTGTATTTGTAACAATTAACTGTATATATTAATATTACTATTGATCTTTAGTAACTTTGTTTATACTTTTCGCGTTCATATCTGTCTGGTCCACCACAATTATTTGGTGAGCCTCGATTTTTTTATAGACATCTAATATATATATCTACATATTTTTTTATTATTAATAACTGGCACGACACACCATTTTTGTTTTTGACATTATGAACTCTCCTAATAAACTTATCGATATAGATAGCCCATCAACCAACCCCTTTCATTCATCACAGCCAGAAGATAATGTTTTAAACTCAGTCAACGCTATTTCTGAACTAAGATTACCAACATACGGTGTCAACAACCCTAGAATTTGGTTTGCTCAAGTTGAGGCACTATTTTTGGCGAGGGGTATACGTTCGCAAGCGACTAAATATGCCCACGTCGTCGGTGCACTACCTATAGAAGTAGCAACGGAAGTTGGTGACCTGATTGACAACGTACCAGAAACTGACCCTTATGACAAGATAAAAGCTGCAGTAATCCAACGCACATCGCTGTCAGACGAAAAACGTTTACAACAACTGCTTACCTCGTGCGAGCTAGGGGATAAGAGACCTTCACAGTTGCTCCGACACATGCGACAGCTAGCCGGCCCTTACAAATTAGACGAGACGCTACTTAAGCAAATGTGGTTACAAAGGTTACCACATAGTGTTAGACAAATCCTCAGTATTTCAGGAACCTCTGTCATCCTCGACGACTTAGCTGACATGGCTGATAAGATGATGGAAATATATCCCGATAGTCGCGGAATCTACGCGGTACAAACCTCTAGTAGAGATGCTATAAACCCCCCTCTGGACATTCAGCAGCAAATAGCACACTTAACTCAGCAAGTAGCATCGTTGCAGGCGACCATTGCCACGATCCACTCTCGTCCTTCCAGATCGATCTCGAGAAAGCGATCAAGGTCCAGACCTCGCACTAGGTCATCCAAACGGGCAGCTGACATTTGTTGGTATCACTCGAATTATGGAGAGAAAGCACGTCGTTGCACTAAACCGTGCAACTTTACGACAAACAAGCCAGATTATCAGGGAAACGAGCCGGCCAGACAGTAATGGCGGCGTCTGTTACTGGCCAACAAGTTAGCCGCCTTTTTACATCAGGGATCGCATTTCTGGCTCGGATTTTTTAGTCGATACTGGAGCAGAAATCAGCATCATCCCACTCCATCTCTCACACAGACAACATACGACAAGCACTAAACTGTCCTTAGTAGCGGCTAATGAATCAATTATCAAAACGTACGGTGAGCAATCACTTATTTTAGACCTCGGGCTCCGCAGAAGATTCACATGGGTTTTCATAGTTGCCCAAGTCAAACGACCCATCCTCGGAGCTGATTTCCTCAGTGCCTACAATTTGTTAGTAGATATGACCAAGAAGAGATTAATCGACGCAAATACACGTTTACAGGTAGATGGTACACCTTCCAACGACTATGAAATCCATGGTGTACGGATAATGAAACCTGCGAACAACGTTTTCAACGACATTCTGTCAGAATACGAATGCATCACGAAATCAGATTATCAAAAGGAATGTAATCCACATCAGGTGCAACACCACATCATTACCACCGGTCCACCTATTAGCGCCAGGGCGAGGAGACTACCGCCAAGCAAGTTGCAAGTAGCTAAAAGAGAATTCGAACATATGATGCAACTTGGTATTATCAGACCATCCAACAGCCCTTGGGCCTCGCCGTTACACATGGTACCAAAGAAGGACCAAGATTGGCGTCCGTGTGGTGACTATCGACGATTAAACAATCAAACCATTCCCGACAAGTACCCAATTCCGCATATACACGATTTTTCATTAAACCTACACGGTAAATGCATTTTTTCGAAGCTCGACCTAGTGCGAGCATATCACCAAATTCCAATGGCACCGGAAGACATTGAGAAAACAGCCATAATAACACCTTTTGGTTTGTTTGAGTTTCTAAGGATGCCTTTCGGACTGAAAAACGCTGCGCAGACATTCCAACGCTTCATGGATGACGTAACAAGAGGCCTTGATTTCGTGTTTGCCTACATCGACGATGTTCTGATTGCAAGCTCATCTTTAGAAGAGCACATCCAACATGTCCATATCCTTTTTGATCGTTTTAAAAAACATAGTGTTATCATCAATCCTTCGAAATGCATATTCGCAGTCCCAGCCTTAGAGTTTTTGGGACATTACATCGACTCACAAGGGATCAAACCACTTCAGACGAAAGTTGAAGATATTACTAACTACCCCGAACCGACCTCGGTGAAGTCATTACGACGCTTCCTCGGTATGTGTAATTTTTATCGCCGCTTCTTACCACGTTGTGCTGAAGTATTACAGCCATTAACCGATCTGCTGAAAGCCGACAAAAAAGGTACGAAGAGAGAGAAGAATCAAACATTCAACCTAACCCCTGACGCCAAAACAGCATTCGAAAAAGCAAAGTCGATGATAGCTAATGCCACCATGCTACAACATCTAAATACTGACCCCACAACACACTTAATTTTGTGTACGGATGCATCTCAAAAAGCCGTCGGGGCAGTATTACATCAACAGGTAAACAACATGACTACTTCCATAGCGTTTTTCTCCAAAAGACTGTCACCAACCCAGGAACGCTATAGTACTTTTGGCCAAAGATCAATGCAGATATAAAACGATGGACGCGAAGCTACCTACAATGTCAACGCAGCAAGATTCAGAAGCACACGATCAGTCCATTCGGCAAGCGTCCCCTGCCAGAAAAAACGTTTTCAACATATCCATTTAGACATAGTTGGTCCACTGCTACCATCTAATTCATTCACACACATCCTTACTGCAGTGGACAGATTCACCAGATGGGCAATAGCATGCCCTATTTCTGACACTTCTGCAGAAACAGTAGCCGGCGTATTCCTTGACCGTTGGATAGCAAATTACGGAGTACCTTCTATCATCACTACCGACCGTGGTCCCCAGTTTCAGTCTATCTTATTTCAAGAATTCACAAAACTTCTGGGCGTGAACCACATCAAAACAACAGCCTATCACCCAGCAGCTAATGGTTTGATCGAAAGATTTCACTGCCGATTAAAAAGCTCGCTGATAGCACAAGATGATACAACAAAATGGAGTGACGCATTACCACTCGTACTTCTGGGGATACGTTCAACCATTAAGGAAGATATAGGTTGTACGGCCGCCGAGCTAGTTTATGGTACAACCCTTACATTACCAGGTGCACTAGTAGATCCAAACACTTTAATACCAACGGACCCAAGTCGTTTTGGTAGCCAACTGCTGCAAACCATGCAACGAATCAAAGCTATACCGCCTCGTGAACATAACAATCGTATACAACTCGACAAAAACCTAGAAACATGCAAGTTTGTCTTCGAGTTGATGCGGTCAAAAAGCCATTGAAACAGCCTTATGAAGGACCATATCAAGTAATTAAAAGAACGAACAAACACTTCATAATCAACAAGTGTGGAAAGAAAGAGACTATCGCTATCGATAGAATAAAGCCTGCTTTCTACGAAGCACAGCACGACAAAGAACATACTACTTCACTGAACCAACCCCGTCCAGCAACCACCACTAGAGCAGACATGGAAGAAAAATCGAGTAACAAACATACTTGTTTAACGCGTTCAGGCAGAGCTGTAAAAAACCCAAACGCTATGTACATTTCGCCGAATAAAAAAATCGAAACAAACAATTATCGATGTACTATACTATTAAATTCATCCGATTTTTTTTCAAATAAAATTTATAATCTCTCTTCTCTTTTCACAGTGTACATAACTAATCACATTTTTCCACAATTATTCGTTTTGTCACATTTATTTTTTTTATAAAAAATTTTTGTTACTATAATAAACGAGTAAACTCTATTTAATTACCCATTTATTGTGCACAAAAAAAATAAATAAATAAACAGTTCATTTTTTTGGGTCATTAGCAGTTTCGCACATTATTATTATCATTGTTAGCCAAACAAGACATTAAATGACAGCGTCTTCATTTTTGTGTGTGTGTGTGTTTATTATGCTATGCTACATCTCTGCTACATGTCATACTCATCTCCACATTTTTGTTAGCTATAACTGTAAATATTATTTTTGTATACATGTATATATTATATCCTTACATTTTTTTATTATAACTAGTGTTACCTCCGGACACTCTGGGGGGGGAGCTATGTGGAGATAGGCCTGACAAGCTTATTTTGTAAATAGTTTTCAATGTTATTTGTATTTAATTTGTCAACCTTCCACTGTATGTATATTTAACATTAAATGACTGTAACTTGTTTTAGTCAATGACCTTGAACTCACTTTCCGTTGTGATTCTAACATAGCGTGACATATTCTTGCTGGCTAACAAATACATTACAACTCACACATCCGTCGTTCTATTTTCGTTTGTGATTGATTTAGCTGAAGTCTAAATCAAATATTATCATTATTTATAGACTGTAATTGGAATATATCACATTCTACGTGGGATTATATCACTAGAGAGTTCGCCAACCTGCTCAGAATCATCAAGCATTTATAATTGTGGATTTACATTAGAACACGCAACGTTTAGTCAATTTAAGTAACGTCCCTAATTTTTATTGTATTTGTAACAATTAACTGTATATATTAATATTACTATTGATCTTTAGTAACTTTGTTTATACTTTTCGCGTTCATATCTGTTTGGTCCACCACACCTTATACCAGTTGGTCGTGGGTGGCCTGTAATGTTTGGTTGGACGAAAAAGGAAATGCACGCATATGTTACATGGATTCTAGAAAGATTCAAAGAAGTTATGGTAAGTACATCGGAAACCCAGACCTTTAATATGGATTGCGCACGAGCAGAAAACGCAGCTGTCCGTATCACACACGCTAATGCAAACATTATTTTGTGCGCCTTCCACGTATGTCGTGCTTTCCGCAAAAAGGTACGCCAATCTTGATTAAAATAAAATTGCCTTTAGACACACAACAAAATATTGAGAACGTACCTAAGTAGATTTTGGATTCCGTTAATAGAAATTCATTGGTAATCTTTAGAACAGACACATCACAAATTAGTGTTATTTACAAATTGCTGTAGTTACTATCATCACAAGGTACAGGCATCGTCCGACTTATGAGGAAAATGTGACAAATTAATATGGCACAAAAGAGATATGAATGCTATAAATTTGTGATTTAGCTTCGATTGCTTGTTCACTTTTCGTCACGTATTTTGCATGAATTACTTTGGACTTATGCCGAATCAGTCTGTAATGGAGTAGGAATTCAAGAATTAATTCACTAATAGTTGTTATTTGACTCTAGGGTTGTGTCGTATCAAGAACTGGGAGCTTCAAATCCCCATCATATAACTGTGATCGCTTCACAGTCTTATGACATTTGTTTATACCAAGCTTATGATGTAAATGAAATGTTAATGGTTTCTCAGCTCATATTGCCTTAAAACTCTGATTTCAGTATATTTATGACTTCACTAGTAGGTGACAAATAACCAAGAAGTTTCTTATTTCGTGTAAATAACGCTCTTCATTTTCTAACCCTTTTAGTATTCCGCCTAGACATTTGGTATTAACAAAAAATTGGTAAGCACAATTTAGATATTACTCGACAATATGCATTATAACTTTGTTAATCATTTGGTCAGTGATTGCGGATTCTGTTTACAGAGACATATTCGTGGACCATATAACAGACACATCATAAATCAGTATTTACAACGAGATGGTTTTGTCACCATGCTCAAAAGAAACACGCATCATTGGGGGAGGGGGCTGTGCATCACCTTCGCAACTAAGTGAACTAGTTTCGCAGGGTCCGGATTATCACTACCAGAAGACTTTAGGGTCTTTGGGTTTGGAACAAACGAATAAGTACAGGCAACGGCCGAATTTTCAGTCATTTATCTACCACGTTTTGCACAGCGGTATCATATACATGAAAGAATGCATAGAGTTATTGTAAAAGCACACACTATATATAGTTCTCCTGAATAAAATATAATTGTCACACAGAATAAGTGGTCACGTTTGTTATGTTGAACATTGTTTTTGAAAGGAGCTATTGATTTCGGAACGTCAGATTGAACCAAGTTCACACCTATCACCTTGGCCGAAATTTATAATGAGTTAATAGATAAAATATTGATTTGAATAGTGACATTCCTATCACGTTATATCATGAACCTTGTGTACGGAGTAATCATAAAATAGCCTCCCTCAATTTACATCACTGCTGGAGTTATTATTCAACGATGCACAGGTTTGCGTTATTCATACATCTTTATAAACAATGTTACAAGACATTTTCTTACACTCAACATTTTCAGCAATGAATTTTAAGTCTGACCGTTTGATAAAGTATTTGATTTTCAATTTTGCACCCTGCCTGGTTACGACAGTTAACGCGACATGAAATTCGACAACAGAATGACATTATGTTCTGACAGTGCAGATGTTACATGCATGTATCATGCAGCATGAAGTATTTTATATGTTTATGAACTCACCATACATTTATCAAAACAATTATATCCATGATCGTGGCTTTCTGATCATTAACAAAGTCTTTAGAAGGGTGAACGTCACTTGGATTGGGAAGACAACCAAACAAGCACATGTTGTAGCTGCAACAATTGTATTGATCCCATCATTTTATATGACGGCAGAATGTCCCACCAGGTTACGATATAATCGCCAAGTAACTGAGGTCATATTCTGCCCATCTTTAATACGTTCGATCTCAAATGATTGAAAAACAACATATCATTAACTTAGTAAGAATATTTTTATTACACTTTTCAAGCTCTAAAACATCTTGTACTCCCTTTAGAATACCCAATAATTACCTACGAACTACTTCATGCATTGGCCTACAGGTTTGCTTACTATATATCTCATGCTTCAGATCAACATTTAGAATCTAAAACAAAAATATCATGCACTTTTGGTTATGAACCCAAAAACATCCAGAATTCTTAGCGAAGTACTCAAACGAACCACCGAACCAACGGACTGTACGAAGCTTCACATTCAAATAACAACAATAGTAATGACAAGATTTTATTCTCAAATAAGTTTGTTACATGAGGCATACGACTTTACAGGCAAGGTCAAACTGTTACAGAAAGTACAGTCTTCACTATGATGAGTTACTCAGTTAAATTGATATTTTATAAGACACGCTGATCATAAACTTTTCGGGGGATAATACTTCACACGCATGAATATAAAAAATATTAGTAAGATTCGTGTTGTCAATACCATGGTTAGCGCACTCTATGGAAGTTGCGTTGCGATGTGGAACTGATAGTCGTGAGTAAATTTGAGAGCTCCTATAAACCGTGACCTTATATCCCTCTGGAACATCTTGGGCATTAATGACGGAGCAGAACGAAGTCACCCGCTCCATATGCGTTGTCGGTGGCATTTGTTGAGAGGGCTGAAAAAGAGAGTAAGAAAAAGAAAAGACGAGAAACAGAGCATACAGTGTTCATGCATATTGAGGTTGAGTCATTTGTGGTTAAATAGTAAAATTGTGACTACTTAGTCTAATTTTCTATTATTAAGGCACTTTTTAAGCAAGAGCATTGTATTAGGTTAAAGAAAACAAACGTGAATCTGGTATGAATGAAAAAAGAACTTGTAGATCACCAACGTAGATGATCTATGTCGAAATGATTGGACGCCTACTCGAGTTAGATGTGGATGTTGTGACAAACTAGCTAACGTCGAAGTCACGCCTCATGGTCAGCGCCTTACGTGGACTACCCATTGACGTATCAAGGTGCAAGAGGTGCTTTGAAGGCTGTACAACACAGAGGACGTTAATACAGAAATGTATTAGTTAAAGTATATACAAGCGAAAGTAAGACCTCTGCCGCATGGGCCAGTCCATGGTATACGATTAACTGGTGCTCGTTGGTTGTCCCTGACCTTGACAGGGAGCGATGATCTGTTCGACACTCTGTGATTCAACTGCCGGATGATTTGACTAGGGCTCAGTGACATTTCACTGGCCCTACAAACTGTATAAACGGAGGTGGTATAAAAAGAAACTGAAAGTATAGGATTATATGAAGTTCTGAAATATAGTACTCAAAATGGTATATTTATACACAAATGGCTATCTTCCGTTTTTGTCGAGGCTATTTCAGCTCACCTTTATTTTTATTGATTTTACAGGGTCATGAGCAGGCTTCGTTTTCAGCGAATTGTCTATTTGTGCTTGTAATAGGATTGCTCGGTAGGAAATGAAACAAATTCTACGTCACGAACACGATTTAAAGAGGTATTTTGTGTGATAAGTTACGTTATTATTATTATTATTATTATTATTATTATTATTATTCACAAACATCTTATGGGTACATAAGTGTTGTGAAGAAACCATCTCGGGTTTCTTCGAAAATGCAATAATACACAAGTTTCGATGATGTTAGCATTACATCTGCCATATTTGAAATAAGAGAGTAATAATAATAGAATAATACTAATAAATCAGGTTCTGCGTAGTTAAAAAGAATATTGAATTGATTTTAAAGAAGAAATGAGGGAAAATAAGGGAATAGAAATAAAGGAGACGTGAAATACTCAAATAGTTTAATAGGCATATTTATGAACACAGAACAAGAATAAACGACTATGTATGTGTCGTCAAATTAGTAATTTAAATGCAACACAAGTTACTGTCTTAATTACAAACTTTGTAATCTTAAGAATAATAAAAAAGGGAGAGAAAAGAAATGAACACCTGGTGAAAGGGCTCAACCATGATCATAATAATTTTATAATGAATATCGACCTCTGAAGTAAATCAAAAATTTAGAAAAATAAAATAAATTCTTTAGTGCACTCGTATAAATACATGTAGATTTATGTAATAATATACGGAGTGAAACCGGATATTAGTATAAACATTTGTGCAACAATAATTAAGAATGATGCTATGAAAGTCACAATTAATTCCAAAGGACAATCAGGAATAAAATATATTTAGAAGGATAAGAAGAGATGAAAAGGATATCTAGTGTGTCGGGGGAACAATAATGATATTAATAACAGTAATAATTATAGACATGAACATAAGCAGACTTCATTCTATTGGTTCGTGACATCCCACGTGACCATAAGAAGCCATAATTTAACAAAATGTTCTGCCTTACAGACATGGGTGTATCGACGTCATCTCTCCACCATCAGGCCTGCTGGTCATGAATCATAGTTGGACAGGAAATTAGAGATGTGAGTCCATATATTGCTTTGTAGAAAAATAATAGATTGTTCCTTAGCCGATGATGCCTGAAGGTTCTAAGGAGAGGTGCTCACATCTATCTGTGTAGTCGAGAGTGGAGTTACATACTAGCAATCGGCGTGTGAAGCGTCTTTAGACATCTACTTTTATCTTGACTGTGGTATTCATGTTTGAGGAGGTAAAGGAGCAATATTCAAAAGAGGGCCGTACAAACATTTTATAAAGAGTAAGCTTAGCCTCTGTTGTGAAGAAAGCCGTTCCAACGAGAACAAATATCTACCGAAGACTAGATAATTTGTTTGCTTAGCTACTTAGTTCTTAGTAAGCAGGAAGCACAATCTTAATGTCATTTGTTCTCAAACTTTTACTGTCTTTAGATAAACAAAAGCACCATTTTTAGTACAATAACTCTGTAGAATTATGGTTTACTTCGTTATTAGTATTATTATAATGATAGACCTAGTCCTAAAATTGTAGATACGTCATGATATGACCACCTAATCTATAAGATCTTACGTGGAAGTCACATCGTTATCTACACTGACTCATCGTATCCTAACAATTTACAACATAATGTCCGGAGATTCTAAATAACACACGATAGAACAATATAATGTGAGTAAAAAGTTATACATAATAACCAGGTCTGCAAGATTTAGCCATGCCACCTGATTGAATTTAATTAGTTCCTCCAGCTTTCACCATTGTTGGCGTTCTCTCCACGCTGAATATCTATTTTTTCAGTTATCTCATGTTCAGCTTTGAACATTGTGTGATTAGGACGAATTCCAATACAACTCTGTTCTGAGCCTTACTTTTGGTGGATTACTGTGATGTTTTTATGAGCTAATGATTTCTTCCATATTTGATGACTGCCTGATTTCAAACTCTTAATACAATACGTTCGGATAATGTGGGAAACCGGGAGGACCAGTCAAATAGCAACGGAATTGAGTAGATACATTATGGGACTGCTCGGAATAAATGAAACTGATTGGACCCAGGCGGGACAGAAAAAGTTAGATTTGGGTGAGATGCTCTTTTACTATCGTCACGAAGAAGAAAATGCTTAGCATGCACATGGAGTTGCACTGGTGTTGTCCAATAAAGCACGAAAGCACTTATAGGATGAGAATTTAATGGGTCCAGGATCATCTTTCAAAAGAAAGAAGAAGGGAATCGCAATTTGCGTTGCAAAGTGCGGAATGAAAGACAGATGCATTCCAAGAGTAGACCGGTGTCAGACAACGCCGCTTACTCTCCCCATTCCTCTTCCTTATGGAGGTCAACTCGATTACGAGAACCTCAACAGCCAAGGGGAGCACGGAATACAAGGGATAGCTTGCATGCAACTAGACGATTTGTACTTTTTTGATGACCCATTCCTTCAATCCCAAACACACGAACAAATGCAGGTAAAGTCAGTCAGTTTAGCAGCCTTTGTAGCGTACGTCTCCACATACATAAGGGTAAAAGCTAGATCCTGAAATACAATACAATACAAAGAACATCTACCAAATCACAATTGATGGAGAAACTCTGTAAGAGGTGGAAACTTTCACGTACCTGGATAGCATCATCGATGAACGAGGAGGATACGATGCAGACATAAATTCACGGATTGGCAAAACAACAACAGCATCCCTACAGTTGAAAAACATATATAACTCAAAACAACTGCCAACCAATATCAAAGTCACAACTTTCAATACGAACATCAAGACAGTGCTGCTGTACGGAGCTGAAACTTGGAGAACTACCTCAACCATCATAAAAATTAAACGAGTATTTATAAATAGCTGTCTACGTAAGATACTTAATGTCCGTTGGCCGGATACCATCAGTAACAGCTTACTGAGGAAGAGGACAAACCAGCTTCTAGCTGAATAGAAAAGTCAGTCAGTAACAACGTAGAACTTCGTACGTACGTACATCAGTTCCAGTTGCCACACCACATTGGCACAGAGATGCAGTGGTCGATTCAAATCCCGTAGTGGTAGAGGTATTAGGAGTATAATCAGTAATCGAGAAGACTAGTGTTTTAAGATGTTAATTAAAGATTATAATACAGTGAAATAAATTTGGGAAGAGAAAAAAGAGACAAGGAGGAATAAGGAGATCGAAATTTGGGAGAAGACGAAGAGTGTATGCACCTGCTCCATTGCATACGGTTTTGAGCTATGTCATTCGGGGTCTCTTACCATCGGTTGCTGTCATCTCGCGGTCCCCAACCAGGTAGTCTACACCTATCAACATGACTCAGTCCACTTGTCAGTGACTTCATGCATTTGTGCTATGTTTCGGTCTGGCCACCCCTATTTCCTTCCAACTTACTCCTATACCACTGAACATAGCACGTCGAGGCAGTCGGCCGTTGGGCATACGTAACACGTGTCCAAGCCATCTCAACCGATGAAGTTTCACTACTTCATCAATTGATTTGCCATCCTTACCTAGTACCCGTTTCCTAACAACTACATTACTTACTCGATGGTCCCAGGATATACGAGCAATATTTTGAAGACACCTATGATCAAATACTAGTAACCCACGAATATCCTCTACTCTTACCGACCATGTTTCACTGCCATAAAGTAGGACGAAATGGACTGCTGCGCAGTAAACACGTCCTTTGGTTGATAGACGGATATCTCACCTACGCCATAAATGACATAAGTTGGTACCGAATCTACTCGTATGAAAACATGTGAACAGGTAGATAACTCTCGAGGGAGAGCGATCTGTCGATGTTGTATTCGAGTTGACACCGGAGACAGCGTTCGCATAAATGCAGACAGTCGACGGACATAGTCTGATTTACCGAAATTAGGTCTGCCCCGTGGTGTGAAGAATTCTGCGGGCAGACGCAATGTCGTGCCGTATACACGTTCAGCCGCGGAACATCGTATATCTGCCTTCAAGCCCGTTCGAATACCTAAGAGGACGAGCGATAAGGTTTCGTGCCAGTTGCCGTTTTCGTGTGCTCGTAGAGCACTTTTAAGTTGTCAGTGAAACCGTTCAAATTAACCATTTGGTGCTGGGTGGTAGACGGTTATGCGTATGCGTATGCATTCCGTACCAAGCAGCCGGGTCAGCGAGGAGAATAGTTAATAAGGAGAAATTTCTCGAATAAAGCGTGGAATTCGTCGTCACGCGAACAAAAAGTGCCAGGGATTCGATACACATACATGGGAGTCTATTACATCAATACTATTCTTATCGTTATCCGCCATGTCGCGTATATTATATATTAAAAGATAATATGAAACATCCCCCGGAAGCCAAATATCAGGAGGCAATTAATGGAACAAATCGAGATATATTCGCTGGCAATCTCGTGGCATCGAAAGGGTACCGAGATCGTGCCAGGATACAAACTTGGTTACAGAATGTAACGGAAACTGAACATAAAGCTCGTTTTGAGCATGACATTTTACTGATTGGGCAGCTGCTTAATCAACTCATGCCTCAAAATATGACGGGGGTCACCTTGCTAAATGTGTACAGACTAGGGAGTCTAGCGGACTCGAAACCAAATCATTCCAGACTGCTTAAAGTAGTATTCGGCTCTTCGAACAGACGTGATCTAATTTTACAGAATGGACACAAATTAAAGGGTTCAGGAGTCTTTATCCGAAAGGACCTACCGTTGGCAGACCGTGTTAAAAGACGGGAAGCCGAGAAAGAACTACAACTTAGGTTAAACGCTGGCGAAAAGGACCTGAAAATTGTAAATTTTCGGCTTGTAAGTCTTCGACAGAGAATGATGCCGAAGCTGTTATATCCGGTAAAGATTAAACTACAGGTAAATTCCAAGGACTATTCATGGACTAATATTCTATAAATATTCTTATTGTATAACTACTCAACAATTACACTATGGATATTTATATTCCTTTTATGATAAGCTTTATTTTGACCTATAATTTATTATTGTACGATTTACGGTTCTTAAGTTATGTTCAGTTTATTAATTACTGCCTCCCACATTCACAGCCACTTTTTGGGCTTATTTGTGTACAAATATTATTTCCTATTTTATGGTACGTTGCGGTCTGTATGATTGATATATAAACCAAGTATGCCTGAAATAAACGATCTGCTCTGATTCGGAAGCTGGTATCTTGTTCTGGACTCAAGTGGAAGGGCTCGTAGGACATAGGACCAATAAGGACGCTAAACTGCCCACACCGGTTGAACGTCATTGGTTGGCCTAGTGTGAAGATTCGTATAAGTCGTATTCGGATTGGTAGATAAGTCGTGTGATCGAAAAGTCAGACATCCAAGGTCATAACAATTGGCGACGGGGTGGAGAAAAGTTTTGAACCCTCAGCTTCAAGGTCATAACAATTGGCGACGGGGATTTTGGCAACAAAGAAATAATAATAATACAAGTGGTGACTCAGATTTTGGAAATAAATTAGCTGTAATAAGTTGCCGGTGATTTTTGGATTAATATTATTATTAGCAGTAAAATTTTTATTTTAAAAAAAAATGTCAGATTCTTCAGAACAATTGCAGTTATTATTACAGCAGCAGCATCAAATGTTAGCTTCGCAACAACAACTATTGGAGGCACTTTTGGGTAAACTATCTATTCAACAAGGTAATCCAGATTATAGAAGTATAGAATCATATCTCAATCCAATTCCAGAATTTATATTTGATGCAGACAGCGGTCACACTTTTGAAGCATGGTTCGGCAGAGTAGAAGATATTTTTCGAGTAGAATTTGCTACTATGGATGATGCAAAGAAAGTCCGGCTGCTATTACAGAAACTTGGTCCTAATGAGCATCAAAAGTATAAAAACCATATTCTGCCTAAACATCCGCGAGAAGTTAATTTCGATGAAACTGTTAACATCCTAAATAAAATGTTTTGTGAACAGGCGTCTTTATTCCGTATCCGGTATAACTGTCTACAGCTGACTAAAGAGGCTGATGAAGATTATAATACGTACGCCGGAAGAGTAAATTTACAAGCAGAACGATTTAAATTAAATGTATTAACCAGTGATCAATTTAAATGCTTATTATTCATTTCTGGTCTGAACTCTCCTGTTGATGCTGACTTTCGCATGAAGTTGTTATCCCGTATGGAACATGATGATGAAATGACGTTACAAACTATCACCACTGAATGTCAACGATTAATAAACCTAAAACAAGATACAGCTATGCTGGAAACCAAAAGTGTTGTGCCCTCAAATTCTGTTCATGCTGTCAAGACAGGTCAAAGACAAAATAGTACCAAAAGTCATAAATATCACTCGAAAGCTCCTAAACCTGCAACTAAATGTTGGTATTGTGGTGCATGGCATTTCTCAAGATTTTGCCGGTTTAGAAATCATAGATGCACTATATGCAATAAAGTTGGCCACAAAGAATTAGTCTGCCGAACTAGAGAAAGTTTAAGATCAAAACGAACCAGACGTCCGCACCAGTACGAAAATAAGTATATAAACAGCGTATATTCTACACTGGCTCTAAGCGTAGCGAATAAAAGAAGATATGTGGAATTAATTGTTAATGGTGTTTATATTCGATTGCAATTGGACACAGCGTCAGATATCACACTAATCTCGAGACGAACTTGGTATTTAATTGGGTGTCCGAAAGTATTACCAACAGAGCACACTGCACGGAATGCGTCCGGAGATATATTGAAACTTGTGGGAATGATAAAATGCTCTGTTAAATTCCGAGGTAATTACTTTACAGGAAATTGCTACTTAACGAACAGACATGAGTTAGACCTTATTGGTATAGACTGGATAGATAAACTAAATTTATGGGATGTACCATTAAATGAAATATGCACAATGAAAGGCGCAAATAATCCTAGAGATCCACCCGCAGTTCATGTAACCAAGAAAGTCGTAACGATAGAAGATCTTTTGCAGAAACATAAAAACTTGTTCCAGAATAAATTGGGATGCTGCACAATTGAGAAGGCAAAATTATACCTACGACAGGATGTAAAACCTGTTTTCCGTCCAAAGCGTCAAGTTCCATATGCAGCTATTGACAAAGTCGACAAAGAATTAGACCGACTAGAGGAACTCGGTGTTATACAACCTGTTAATTATTCGGCATGGGCAGCACCAATTGTAGTAGTTCAGAAAGCGAGCGGAGCTATTCGCCTTTGTGCAGACTTTTCAACAGGATTAAATGACGCTTTACAAAATCATTCATATCCATTACCTTTGCCAGAGGATTTATTTATTAAACTAAACGGTGGACGTTATTTTTCTAAACTTGATTTGTCTGAAGCTTACTTACAGGTGGAAGTTGACGAAGATTCAAAGGAGTTATTAACCATTAATACCCACCGTGGACTTTATCGATTTAACCGATTACCGTTTGGTGTTAAACCAGCTCCAGCAATTTTCCAGCAGATAATGGATACCATTTTGTCTAACGTCGAAGGTGTAGCAGTTTACTTGGATGATATTATAGTTGTTGGCTCTTCCGCGCAGGAATTAGTGCGTCGGTTAGATGTGGTGCTCACTAAAATATCACAAGCTGGGTTTCAGTTACAAAAAGAAAAGTGTGAATTTCTGCTCGAGTCTGTTAAATACCTGGGATATATATTTGATAAAGATGTGTAGTGGCATTGGACAATAGCCACACAATCCACAAAGCTGTGAACACGAGACTACTCAGGAAATAGATATTCAATATTTAACGCGGAGAAATACCTAACGATGGAGAAGGCGCGAACAATGAATTGAATGGACTGGAGTTGATCGTATGGCATGGCTCGGCCATGCAGGCGTGGTCCATCTCAATGTTACTTTATATCTTCTATTCATATTAAATATATTGTTCTTTCTCTAGCCTAACCTTGTTCTACATCATGTATTGGTAATTGATACGATACAGTGAGTTGGTGTAGTCGATGGTGTGACTTCCACGTAAGATCTTATAGATTAGGCAGTTATATCATGACAAATCTACAAATTTAGGATTAGGTCTATTATTAGAGCAGTACTAATATCATAGTAGACCATAGTTCTACATTGGTGAGCCCAACTAAAGAAACGCAACCTAATATTGTTAATCCTTATTTCCACCTTAACCTTCTCAATCGGATTTAATTTTTGTAAACCCACTATTCTAATAGTCCTTTGATTAATGGTCACATATATTATCGTAATGTTATATCTATTAGTTCACATAACTTACTAGCTCATTCGATAATAAAAACTGGTCGTCTATATTAACTAATTAGCTTTGATGGTTCGTTAACAAGCTTTAATAGCGTTTACATGCTTCAGCGACATAGGCTTGTTTAAGCATCAAGCTCTAGCAAATATGACCAGTAAATAACGCAAATATACATTGACTAACAATGGAGCAAGGACTAAATAGTTACCTGGATCTAATATTCAGTGTTCCTTATCTTATTACCTCATCCTGTTTTAAACTATACACTATCCTGTAATATCTTTTCTTCCGACCACTGCCTGCCTAATTTCAAATTTTCGAGTTCCATTGCCAAACAACAAGGATGACACTTCTCTAAAAACATACGGTGAGTTTCAGCCATAAGTTTTCTGCAATCATAAGGTCATTTTAGATGGCTGATTCAATGGCACACACACAATTATCTGGATTCATTCAGTTGTTCTGATCAGAGTGAGTCCCAAAAACGTCAACAGCATCAAGCACCCTGGAATTAATTGCCATACTGCATGTTTTATTCTGGATGCTTTTGGATCATTACTACTCACGAATGGCGTTATATATGTCGTCCACTGAATCTAATTTTCAAAAATAACCCAGGCGAGTTCAACTATTTTACTTAATGATTTTTTTGTACTTAACATGTATATGTTTTCTAGTTGCTTTTGCCATATATTTGTAAGTGTCCCTAGGCTAAATGCATTAACTTCTTACGGAATGTTTATAACGCGTCATATTCCTGCCTGAAGTTTCATAAGCAGTCTTAACTTTAAAATTATCTTTCTGATCATGTTCATTATTTTCAAATTGTCATATACGTCAACAACCTGCATGTTAACCTGGCCCGTACATGCGTTGCACTATATCTTCATGTCTTCTAAATTTAGAAATCATTTGAATCACCTTTAACATTTATCGATAAACCCATCATAGTCGTTGTTGCTAATCGTATTTGGGTTTATGGATTGGTTTATCATAGTAGCAGCCTAAAATGCGAACATAGTTTAGATAATAAGATTAAAAATTTAGGTACTATCAACTGCACTAGTAAAATAACTAAATCCCTAGGTAGCTGTTGGCTAAACAAACGTTTAAAATCAAAACTCCGTAGCCTACTAGAATTAACACTAAACGAATCTTTCTGAATTGAAATTTATAATTAAATTAGGCGTCTCGGATTCTTTAACGTTATAAATTTCTGATGATTTCGAATCACCTAAAGCAACAATACCTATTTTTCCACTGACTAATCCTCATTCAACACTATAACTAGTTAAACATAATAGTTTCAGGATATCGTCATAAAGCATTGTCATGACTTGACAATCACGTAATATGATTGATAAAATTAATGAAACTATTAACGAAATCGGTCAACAAATTGACTTATAATTATCACTAGTGTTGTTTTTCTTTTATCTTCATTCACTACAGATGATTACAGTATGTTTCTCTATCAGTTGCTCATTCAGTAAATATCTCAAAACCTTGTCAGTCTAATTGATGGTTTAGCGACACAATCATGCATGCAAATAATCAGTATAAGCAGTCGAGCAAATCTCCTGCAAACTGAAAACATCAATGTCGAATTTACCCCAACACTGACTAAGGTTCAAGCCATTATCATAGACATGAGTTGGGAGTGTACTCCCCTGGTTACAACTTATGTTCTCTCTGATAATCACATGAGTACCACTCACTATTAATCATCTTGTAAAAACTTATTTAGCTAAATACATCTTGCAGCACCACATCACTTCGTAATATGACACAGGCCTAACTGATTTTAATAACTTATAACCACTATATCTCAATTAAATCGTATTCCGCCTTATGATAAACTGCATACTTGCAACTAACTTGTATGCCCAATCAGCCAGCAAGTATAAATATAAATAAATAGTCTTCTGCAGATCAGAACATTGAGTCTAGAGCATGTCTCTTACGAATACACTCATGTTTAACGATTTGTTCCTAGCTATCTGTCCAAAATTCATATAATTATCACCCATGTATTTAAATTTTGTTTTGATAACCATTCATGTGTATTAGTAGTATTACTAAATTCTATCACGGTCAAGTAAAAATGAGGTTGAGAAAATCTCCCCGTAACTAAATAAACCGTATCAAACTAACTGGAACACTAGTTGGAATTCTTCTCCACGGTATACTTTTGTTCCTTCAGTTAGCCTACTAATACAGATGCAATTGGAATTCAACTCATATGGACAACTTACCGGCATAATCGTTATTTGATTTCATAATTTAAACCAAAACTAATACCAATATTAACATTTCTACAATATTCATTACTTTAATATTTCTAAACACAATATACTTACTACCTATACGTTAAGTTATTAACCAACGGCTATTAACACGCATCGTTTTATTATTATTATTATTGTAACCCCATTTTTTATAGCTCAAATAATCTTCACCCAAATTTTCATTTCAAGCATTTTAAGCATGAAGGCAGATATTTTAAAATTATTACATGTATTTCCCGACCAGATGCTGCCGCTTTCTTTTTGATTTATCTTTCAGCTTATCAATACCCGGAGGATCCTTATTATCCTTGGTAACCTCCGGCGCGCGACGATCCCATCCAATTTGGTATCGAACCAACATCACGTTGATTCTGGTGGGAGAGTAGTGTAGTGGCATTGGACAATAGCCACACAATCCACAAAGCTGTGAACACGAGACTACTCAGGAAATAGATATTCAATATTTAACGCGGAGAAATACCTAACGATGGAGAAGGCGCGAACAATGAATTGAATGGACTGGAGTTGATCGTATGGCATGGCTCGGCCATGCAGGCGTGGTCCATCTCAATGTTACTTTATATCTTCTATTCATATTAAATATATTGTTCTTTCTCTAGCCTAACCTTGTTCTACATCATGTATTGGTAATTGATACGATACAGTGAGTTGGTGTAGTCGATGGTGTGACTTCCACGTAAGATCTTATAGATTAGGCAGTTATATCATGACAAATCTACAAATTTAGGATTAGGTCTATTATTAGAGCAGTACTAATATCATAGTAGACCATAGTTCTACAGATGGTCGTCGACCGGATCCAGACAATATAAATGCTATCAAAAATATGCCCAAACCGACTGAGGTTACAACCCTTCGTTCATTCTTGGGGATGATTGGTTATTATAGTATGTTCGTACCCCAGATGTATAAATTGCGACAACCATTAAATCAGCTCTTGATGGCTAATACAACATGGCACTGGACGAAAGAATGCCAAGATTCTTTCGATGAAATAAAAAGGATTTTATCTTCTAAACTATTGCTGACTCATTATAATCCAAAGCTTGAAATAATTGTAGCCGCCGATGCTTCAAACTATGGAATTGGAGCCGTTATCAGTCATCGTTTTCCTGATGGTAAAGAAAAGCCAATTGCTCATGCATCCCGAACTCTTAACTCAGCCGAACGAAAATATAGTCAGATTGAGAAGGAAGGATTAGCTTTAGTTTTTGCAGTAAAGAAATTTCATAAAATGATTTATGGTCGTCGATTTACGCTTTTAACAGACCACAAGCCGCTTTTATCTATATTTGGATCAAAGTCAGGTATTCCTGCTTATACAGCGAATCGGTTACAACGCTGGGCTATTACGTTGCTTGCTTATGATTTCCAAATCCTATATAAATCAACTGAAAAGTTTGGACAAGCCGATGCTTTATCTAGATTAATTGCTAATCAGAAGCAGAAAAGTGAAGATTCTATTATTGCAACGATATCGTTGGAGAATGATGTTCACCATATACTACAAGTTGCCATAAAAGCAACACCGTTATCCTGTGAAGACATTAAACGTTATACTCAAGAAGATGATGAATTGAAGCAAATTATTAGATACCTCGAACATGGTTGGCCTGCCCATATAGACGACAAAAATATTGAACAGTATTCCCACCGTCGGAATTCCCTATCACTTGTGGATGGATGCTTGATGTTTGGGAGTCGAGTAATCGTACCCATAAATTTACGCCGTAAGGTGATGTCACAACTGCATGCCGCACACCCAGGAGTAGCAAGGATGAAGGCACTTGCACGTGGATATGTATATTGGCCGAATATTGACGCTCAGATCAAAGAGTATGTTGAGACATGTTCTGCGTGTGCAAAAGCTACCAAAGCCCCTCGTAAGACAGAAATGCAGAGTTGGGGGACACCAACAAATCCATGGTCAAGAGTACACGTAGATTTCGCCGGTCCCATAAGCGGAAAACAGTACTTAGTGATGGTTGATGCTTTCTCAAAATGGCCAGAAATCCACTACGTAAAGTCTCTTTCTACAAAAGCTACTATTGAAAAACTGAGACAAGTATTTAGCTGCTTTGGGTGTCCAGATGTATTAGTATCTGATAATGGGCCACAATTCACCTCCGCTGAGTTCTCGAACTTCTGCGTCGCCAACGCTGTTAGGCATATAAAGACACCCCCATATCATCCACAGTCAAACGGTCTAGTTGAGAGGTTCGTAGATACATTTAAAAGAGCACTACTTAAAGCTGAGGGAGAAGGTGAAATAGACGAGATGATTCAAAGATTTCTACAGACATACCGAGCAACACCAAACCCAACAACAAATAATCAAGAAAGCCCAGCAGAAGCAATTTTTGGGAGAAAGATTAGAATACCTATGGAGCAAATGAAACCAAAGCTTAGAGCCAACCTCCGAAAGAACAAACGAATGGAACAGCAATTCAACAAGCGGCACGGTGCATTGCCCAGAAGGTTTAAGGTGGGACAAGCGGTAATAACAAGAGATTTCACGGGAGTAAAGCCAACTTGGAAGTTTGGCATAATAATACGAAAAAAAGGGAAAGTTATCTACGAAGTAAAAGTTGGAAAAAAGATATGGGTGAGACATGCAAACCACATACAGCCAACCAGACAAGAACGAGAGACAGGAAATGCTACAAAGTCGAATATACCAATAGATATATTAACTGAGTTGAATAATGAAATTAAAAATTATCCGAATAATAACGAGACGTGTGAAACACTCCCAAGGAGGTCGCAGCGCATCAGACGAAAACCCAATCGGATAAAAATAAATCCTAAGGATCATTATTATCTCTAATGCTTCAAAAAAGGGGAGGTGTTATATCCGGTGAAGATTAAACTACAGGTAAATTCCAAGGACTATTCATGGACTAATATTCTATAAATATTCTTATTGTATAACTACTCAACAATTACACTATGGATATTTATATTCCTTTTATGATAAGCTTTATTTTGACCTATAATTTATTATTGTACGATTTACGGTTCTTAAGTTATGTTCAGTTTATTAATTACTGCCTCCCACATTCACAGCCACTTTTTGGGCTTATTTGTGTACAAATATTATTTCCTATTTTATGGTACGTTGCGGTCTGTATGATTGATATATAAACCAAGTATGCCTGAAATAAACGATCTGCTCTGATTCGGAAGCTGGTATCTTGTTCTGGACTCAAGTGGAAGGGCTCGTAGGACATAGGACCAATAAGGACGCTAAACTGCCCACACCGGTTGAACGTCATTGGTTGGCCTAGTGTGAAGATTCGTATAAGTCGTATTCGGATTGTTAGATAAGTCGTGTGATCGAAAAGTCAGACATCCAAGGTCATAACAATTGGCGACGGGGTGGAGAAAAGTTTTGAACCCTCAGCTTCAAGGTCATAACAGAAGCCACTCTGGGTGAAGCACGAAGGCACTTAAACAGGCTTCGGATCTGTTACACCAATGCACGAGGCTTGCTTAATAAGCGAAATGCAAGGGACAAGAGCTTCTGATTGGTTTGGTCTATCGCAGTCCAAGCTGTGAGGCAAATGAGATCCTGTTAAGCAGTCTCAATACTTGGTCCCAAAGTGGTCGATGTCTAACCCTAGAGGACTTCAATGCACCTATGGTAGACTGGGAAAATCTGCGAACTAAATCGTCGGAGAATTCTTTCGAGCAGGAACTAGTTGATGGGGTTATCACATGTGCTCTAGTGCAACATGTGAAAGAAGCGACAAGGTACGATCCGGACACTGAATCATCCTTATTAGATCTTATACTGATTCACTATGTGGATGATGTTGCGAACCTCCATCATATGCCGCCCCTAGGTAAAAGTGACCACGCAGTCTTAACTTTCGACTTCCATATAACTGCCAGTCACGAGGACGCGTCAGTCCAGTCCAGACCCAACGTCTGGAAGGCGAACATACCAGACACCATGCACTCAGCATCGTTAATAGATTGGACAATAGACCCAGAGTCCTCCATTGAAACGGCCTGGGACGCATTTCGAAATTCATACTTAAAAGTTACCACACCTCACATCCCTTGGACTATACCAAAGGGGCCGAAAAACTCACCATCATGGTTCAGTAGGGAGGTCCGTATCCTTCTCCGTAAGAAAAGGAAAATGCGGGATAGATTTAGATTACTGGGGACTGATGAGTCAAAATCTCAGCATCGAAAGGCTCGGAATACTTGTGCCTCGACCCTCCGTAAGTCTAGAAAATTGTACGAAGAAAAGATTGTTAAGGAATCCATAGAATGTCCTAAACGCTTGTATTCCTATATAAACCAAAGGACAAGGAGAAAAGGAAATATTCCTGCTCTATGGGGAGACAGTACTGCTTCATCATTAGTGGAGGACGACTTTGGTAAGGCTCAAGTGTTCTCGAACTACTTTAGCAACGTATATACCATAGAAGCGCCCTTCCCGTCAGCGTATACAGATCCCCCCACACATACACTGGATAGCGTGACCATTAAAGAACTCGATGTCTTTGGTCTGCTAAATAAGCTTGACATAGGTAAATCCACGGGGCCCGATGAATTACATCCTAGGCTACTGAAGGAATTATCTAACTTCGTTGCAAGCCATTTAAGTACATGCTTTAACCTATCCGTTACGCAGGGTCGTTTACCAAAGGATAGGAAAAACGCCATAGTAAGTCCTGTCTTCAAAACAGGTACGAAACACAAACCTGAGAACTACCGCCCCGTTAGCCTAACTAGTGTGGTTGTTAAAATCTTAGAAAAGATTTTTCGGAAGGAGCTGTTTAAGTATCTCGATAAAAACCGGATCCTCTCGGAGAAGCAGCACGGCTTCAGAATAGGTTATTCTTGTCTCACTAACTTATTAGTGGCTCGTGAAAGCTGGTGCGCTCTTAAGGACCAAAAGCTACCTGTAGACGTCGCCTTCATTGATTTCAGTAAAGCTTTTGACAAAGTTCCGCACAACCGGCTGTTATATAAGTTAAGAAATGTCGGGATTGGAGGCAATTTATTGATGTGGATAAAAGACTTCTTAGTTGGGCGTCAACAAAGAGTAAGGGTGAACTCAAAGTTATCTAGCTGGGAAACTGTGCTTAGTGGAGTGCCCCAGGGTACAGTTTTGGGGCCAGTGCTATTCCTCTTGTATGTAAATGACCTTCCTTGTCTCCTATCATCATCGGTCTTGCTATATGCTGACGATGTCAAGATATGGAGAACGATACGATGTGTGGGTGATAGCTTAGAACTCCTAAATGACCTGAAGAAATTATCTGAATGGTCTCAAACATGGCAGTTGCCGATAAATACTTCCAAGTGTGTTGTGATGCATATCGGTCATCAAGGCACAGATACATACACGATGAATAACACTGAGCTACCTGTCGTCCAGACATATAATGACTTAGGAGTCATCGTTAGTCAAGACTTAAACACTACTGCACACTGTCATGCAATAGCCGCCGAAGGTTTTAGAACCTTGTGGTCAATACGTAGGGCTTTTAGTCATGTCGACGCTAAAACGTTTTTGACTTCGCATACAGTGTTCGTTCGTCCTAAACTTGAGTACTGCATACAAGCGGCTAGCTCCTGCTTAAAAAAAGACAGTGAACTTCTGGAAAAGGTTCAGAGAACGGCGACTAAGCTGATTCCAGGAATAGCGAAGCTTCCGTATGAATCTCGACCGGCCAAGCTGAACCTTTTCCCGTTGTCTTATCGCAGAACTAGAGGCGACTTGATTACAGTTTTCAAATTGCTTAGTGCCAAATTTGCACCTGATATGCCCTCATTTTTCTTGTCTTCCAAAACAGAGAATTTACGAGGACACTCTAAAAAAGTTCATAAGCCGAGAACAAATTACTTGTCAGCTGACTATCGACTTTCCCATCGAATCATCAACGAGTGGAATTCACTACCTCAGCACGTGGTTGAGGCTCCATCCGTCGACTCTTTCAAAAGAAAGTTGAATCAACTGAGAGACCACCATTGCCAGGACCAACATAGGCCATCGAGCCTCCTGTGCTTCCCAAACTGAAACTGAATTGGAGGTGCGGGCATCACAACTTCGAGTAACAGGTTATGACTTGGTGTGATAACCTATATGTCACGGGTTTTGTCTGTTCTTGACTTTCCTACTCGCCTCTTGTGCCCTCTGAGATGTACAGATCTAGTGGGAATAAAAGAGAGGAGACGTTAGGTCCGAAATCACCTCTTAGTATCCTATACGTCAAAATCAGATCACCTCTTTATCTTCAATAGGAGAGAGTAAAGAGGTTGTAGCGGTAAATAGATCCCCAAAATAAATAGCTCTGTAAGTCTTCGACATTGGATTCTAACCACATTAGATTTAATGGACTCACCTAGCTGAAGGCGTACGGTCATGCATCAGACCACGAGTGGGAACGCCGTGCTCAACATCCCTTGCAATCGCTAGCCAGCCGAGGTCAGTCTATCCTCGATACATTATTATTATTATTATTATTCACAAACATCTTATGGGTACATAAGTGTTGTGAAGAAACCATGGTAAATGTTAGCATTATATTTCTGCGTGGGCATACACACGCCATTTTTACAGACATGATCTACAAATTACAACATTTATTGGCTCACAGTGTGCATCCCAAGTAGGGTTGATAAATAAATATAATCTATAAAAGTGAATATCAGTCCATTCGTTCAGATGCATTAGAGCATTAATGATTGGGGTTTTGCTTTAGTATTGCACTAAGCAACCTTCAAAATGTTTTCCAAAGTGACATGGCGTCCACGTTACACACCAAATCTTATCTCGGCATAACTGTGTTAGAATTTTGATCGTGCTAAGTATTTATGCAGTTGTGCTATGTTTGTCTGTGGAGTTCATAATCACTTGGTGGGTACAGGTAAGAGTAGGTGATTAGCCCGATCTCCACCACCCAAGTTACTGCTCACGTTACTCCATGAGCTATTCGTCTCATTATCCAGGAGACACGACGCGGATGTGTGAGTCGGACATCGGATAAGATTCAAGAAAGGAGGAACAAGAAAGCAGCAATCAATACCAGTCGAACAAGAGCAGAAAAAGCCAAGGCACAAGCTGAATACACAGAAGTAAACAAACAAGTGAAGAGGAGCATCAGAACCGACAAACGTAGATATGTGGAAGATTTAGCAACGACGGCGGAAAAGGCTGCAAGAGAAGGAAACATGAGACAACTGTATGACACGACAAAGAAACTCTCTGGAAATCGCCGCAAACCAGAACGACCAGTGAAAAGCAAGGAAGGCAAGGTAATCACCAACATTGAAGAGCAACAAAACAGGTGGGTAGAACACTTCAAAGAACTCTTGAATCGACCAGCTCCACTGAACCCACTCAACATCGAAGCAGCACCCACGGACCTCCCAATCAATGTTAGCCCACCAACAATTGAAGAGATCAGCATGGCCATCAGACAAATCAAGAGTGACAAAGCAACAGGACCGGGCAACATTCCAGCAGAGGCACTGAAAGCAGACGTGGTGGTAACTGCAAGGATACTCCACATTCTCTTCAATAAGATTTGGGATGAGGAACAAGTACCAACAGACTGGAAAGAAGGACTTCTGATCAATATACCGAAGAAACGCGATCTCAGCAAGTGTGATAACTACAGGGGCATCACTCTTCTCTCAATACCGGGAAAAGTCATCAACACAGTATTGTTAAACAGGATGAAGGACTGCGTAGACGCCCAAATTCGTGATCAACAGGCAGGATTCCGTAAAGATATATCGTGTACAGACCAAATCGCAACTCTACGGATCATTGTGGAACAATCAATTGAATGGAATTCATCTTTCTACATTAACTTCATTGACTACGAAAAGGCATTTGATAGCATGGACAGAACAACACTATGGAAACTTCTTCGACACTACGGCGTGCCTCAGAAGATAGTCAATATCATACAGAACTCATATGATGGATTACACTGCAAAATTTGTGCATGGAGGAGAATTGACAAAGTCGTTCGAAGTGAAGACCGGTGTTAGGCAAGGTTGCTTACTCTCACCCTTTCTCTTTCTCCTGGTGATCGACTGGATCATGAAGACGTCAACATCTGAAGGGAAACATGGGATACAATGGATATCTAGGATGCAGTTGGATGATCTAGACTTCGCAGATGATCTGGCCCTTCTATCCCAAACGCAACAACAAACGCAGAAGACGACCAGTGTAGCAGCAATAGGTCTCAATATACACAAAGGGAAAAGCAAGGTTCTCCCATACAACATAGCATGCATCTACCCAATCACAATTGAAAGAGAAGATTTGGAAAATGTAAAATCCTTTACATACTTGGGCAGCACCGAAATGCGTCACAAGACAAGCCCTCACATGGAATCCTGAAGGCCAAAGGAAAAGAGGAAGACCAAAGAACACATTTAGAAGAGAAATGGAGACAGACATGAGAAGAATGAACAAGGATTGGATGGAACTAGAAAAGAATGTTCAGGACAGAGTGGGTTGTAGAACGCTGGTCGGCGACCTATGCTCCATTTGGAGTAACAAGCGTAAGTAGTAAGTATTTATGCAATGCAACGTTTTAAGTTTATAGTTGTTATAAAGTAGACTTGTAGAGCACTTAGTGTGAACTATGAACTTGGGAAAACGCGAACGTCAAGTTTTCTCCAGACGTCAGAAGTCCCATAGCTGTGCTCTTGGAGCAAGATTCTGAAAAAAAGAGAAATCGAGGAGCAACAAGCCACTTGGATATGGACTATAAACAATACTTAACATTTGGTAGTGGAACAGACAGAGATGTGATAAATTATTAGATAAAATTCATAGTACCTCTTGTTGCTAGAGTGAAATGTGATCAAAGGCTCCGGATGAGAGAATGCAGTAATAAGAAACAATGAGTTGTGATATTTTTACAAGTTGGAGTAAGTTCAAATAAGTGTAGTTTGGCGTCAAGTTACAGTTGAATATGATCAACACTACAGGAAGACTACGTGCCAGTTAACGGATATGATCCCTCGTAGGCCAAATATCAGAAGGCAGTTGATGGCTGTAGTGGAGATGTATTTGTTGGCGATCTTGTGGTATCGAAATAATACCGAGATCGTGCCAAAGGGGTACAAGTGGAACTACTGAGCAAACGTAAACTTGTGCAAGGTCACAATCAACAAAAGAATGTATGTTTTTAGTACAGTTAAACAAACAAGTAGAGTGAAACAACCACTGACACATTTGGTTACAATAGTAGTTTTTTTCATTATACCAATCCCTTCCTCTCGATAAAAGTAGGTAACCACGAGCGAAGGGAAGTCAAGGTTGGAATAAGGAAGGCTGTTTATTAGAACAGAAAGTGCATATAGAGGGCAAAGTGTTAAGAAAACTAATAACTATGTCTTTTATTGTCTGATTTTTTTTCATCCAATGCCTGCCACACAGTCTTAATGTAAAAGTCCGAGTTAGCATGTTATTGGTTGTCTTAGTAGAATAGCTAATCCAGCGTAAAATTGGAAACATGAGTCTGAGTGATGAGCGTAGGAACACGATCTATATCACAGATTGATTGACTTTTTCCCAATCATAAAGAGCTTGATACATACAAAATGTTCTGCTCCACAAACATCGGTGGATTGAAGTAATCACCCTCAGCATTATTGCTTGCTGGTCAGTAACTCCACCCTCCCTCCTTTTGTGATGTTAGGCTCATTTAAGCTTATTTCTGGATATGTGTTATATCTCACATAATCCTCTGTGTTTCACATCCTGTTGGAAAACACTATTTCTATAAGTACCATTTCACAAGCTCACCAGGCAGTTACAAGTTATGGACTGTGGGTAAGGCATCGATCCAGTGCCTTAATTGACTATAGTATAAAGCATAGTTTGCCAATTAGAGTATAAGGATTAAGAAGGGTATAATGTAGGATAGTTGTTTATTAAAGCAGGTGGAAAAGTATAGAATTATATGATTTGTAGATAAGGTAACGAGTGGAGAAATAATATTAATTGCTAGTCAACATGGTGTACAGAAGAGTAAAAAGCGAATAAACAATAAACAAGAAGAAAATCACACTTACTTTATGCTGATGCTATCTTGTATTGTCCTAACCAGTTGACAGGCAACAGGCTCCACAGATGCAAGACCACTGGTAGTAGGCAGTCATTTGTGTGGTTCTTTTGACTTTCAGGGTTGGCTCACAGCATGCTTCCCAACTTGTTAAGTTTATAGTTGTTATAAAGCAGACTCGTAGAGTGTTTGCTGTAAACGATGACCTTGAGGAGAAACATACATCAAATTTATTCTAGGCGTCAGAAGTTCCATAGCTGTGCCCTCAGAGCAAGATTCTCAAGAAAGAAAAAAAGAGGAACAGAAGAGCAGCTAAGCACTGGGATATGAACGTCAAACGTTGCTTAAAATTTTGTAATAGAACAGACAGAGGTATAATAAATTAGATTAAATTCATATTATCTCTTGTTAGAGTGAAATGAAGTCAGAGGCTTTATATAAGAGAATGTAGTAATAAAGAACAATGAGTTGTGATGTTTAACAAGTTGGAGTAGGCTCACATGAGGGAAGGGAAGTCATGGGTGGTACAAGTAAATCGGTTTGGTAGAGGGAATTGTGCATATAGAGGGTGAAGTGTTAAGAATACTAATTACTATATCTCTTACTGTCCATTTTTTTTCTTTCTTTTTGTCCATCCGATGCCAGCCAAACAACCCTGGTGTAAAGGTCTGAGTTAGCATGTTATATTTTGTCTTAGTATAATAGCTAATCCAGTATAAAATTCGGAACATGATTCTGAGTGGTGAGCGTAGTCTTCCTTGTCTGGGCTTTTGTTATTTGTTCCTGGTTGAATATCTACCTTTTATTGCTTCATTTTTTGCTCATGTTGCCAGGCCATTGAAAATAAGTTTGTATTTCACTAAACACAAGGTCATGGCGTGGTTCAGTGTATGACTGTTAACCTTTGACTGTCTGCCTAGAAAGATTGTTGGAACCCTTGAAGTTAGATATCCAATTACATAATGTTGGGAATTTTTCTCACTGATCTTCAAGTATCAAAATCTTGTTCATCTATCCCTGTTTTTAATTAGTACATATTTTCCTTCCTAAATAATAAACATTTAACGTGTTGGGGAGACCCAGAATATTCCTCTGAAATCCAAGAGGAGCTCTCAAAATTTTGTCAAAATTTTCGTTCAGTCAGCATTGTGATTTTCTCAGAAACATCTACAAAATGAAGAGTCATATGTCACATTTCTGATTAGATTATTACCTAACTTGCTACTATGTTTTATAGGGTTTCGGAACCTTCTAGAAGCCCAAGGCCACCTAAAATGCTGTGAATACCAAAACGTTTTTGTACATAAGTGAACTTTGGAGTGAAGAGTTCTTTCCACATTCCGCGCCTTTTCTCTCGTGTTCAAGTTGTCGTGTAGAATTAACCTGAAGTTATAGAAGACGAGTCACTCACAAACGCTTCGCACGTTATACAGAAGTACGCAGTTTGGTTTCAAATCGAATACTGGCATTTTGGACGTCACAGTTCTCAAATGAGCAGTATCACCGACTGAGAAACATTGGAATATCTGATAAGCGCAACAAGGAGATTGCCGCGATCTCACTGTTGGACGAAGTAGAAATGTAGTCGGATGCGCCTCCAGATATACAACAAGTGTAATCGGATGCATTTACATATTGTGGCTCTAATGTTAGTTTTGATAGTCAACATAGTAAAACCATTTGAAAGGAAGGCAGTTAAGAGAAAGACAAGTGTTAGAAATAAAAGAGTTGAAGGACAAACTGGGTAAACAATTACTATGCCTCTCAAGGTAGTTCGGATCCTCGGGCTAAAAGAGAACATAAGTAGTTAAGTATCATCTGCTCCCAATTGTGATGAAAAACAACAAGAGTGTGTTAGCGATCCATATAATGACCTTAGAGACAGTTCATCTCCGAAGAAGTCAAAACTATTGGACCATTCAGAGAGAACAAACTACCATCAGTTATTTATCCGAAACTGACATAGTAATCAGTTTTTTCACGCACTAAAAAGATTTTATGATAAAAAATTCACGTGTATTGGTAGTTTTATTGAATCCTAATACGGTTAAGCAATAACAAGTTTGACAAACCTCCTGCAGCTGAATAAGCTGCATTAAACTCAACAAACCACCTGGAACACTTGAGAGGATTCTCCACAGTTATACTTTTGTTAACTCAGTTTGTGTTCTAATGCGAATGCGATTAGAAATCAACTCATACGAACAGCACACAAAGATTGAGATTAACTGGCCTTCCAACTCAAACTAAAGATAATACTAATATCCATATTTCTACAGTGTTGACTGTTTTCCTATGTATAAGCATAAAATAATTATATTGACCGTGTGTTAACCGATTAACCTGTTGTGGCATTGGTTCTAACAACACGACCGTCAAAGATGAACATAAAATAACCGAGAAAATTAACACTCGGCATTTAACACTTAGAGAAGATCAAAAATCGTGAACATGGGAACAGTCATTCCAGATGGCATGGTCTGGCCATGCACGCACGGTCACTCCATGTAAAGTCTTGCGTTTTGTATCGAACATGTTTCTTTCATCTCAGTTCAAATGTGTTCCCGAGAAGTGATAGACGTCATATAGATAATCGTCACAATAGGACGAATCAGTGTAGACTATGATGTGACTTCCACGCTAGATCATACAGATTAGATGGTGCCATCGTAACAAATCCACAATTGTGAGATTAGTTCTCTTACTATAAGAGTAAGAACAAATGTACCAATATCAAATTGAGCCATAATTCTACATATCTAGATAACCTCAAAGGTTATGGTTGCGTTAGTTAAACAAGTAATCTCTTTGAAATGCCGTAGGTTTCATTGGTCTTGAATAACTCAAGCTCATGGGAGATGCTTAGTAATTTGCAATACATTGTACGGGGTAAGGAGATGGTTCACCCATATTGATTTGCCAATTGCATGAGATTTTTGGTGTTCTCCGAGAAACTAGAAGATTTTCGAGAGTAGTCTTTGGTAGATCACTTACTCACACTAGTGTGTGATCAATGCGTCTCTAAAGACGGTCAATGTTTCGTGAATACAGGAGTATTCGATTGAACTCATAATACCTAGAACTTAGATCGATTTGACCAAACTTAGCTTAACTGTGCATTTACAGCAAGAGTTAAGAAAGGTGACCTCAAATTTCTTGAGAATTTCTAACTAGACCAATTTTTTGTTTCTTGGATTTCAGAACACTTCACTCAGGATCGCATGCTCAAGGAGGTTATAAATTGTGATTTCTTCACCGGGCTTTCACAACATTTGTCAGCAAGGACTGGAAAATAAGTTGAAAAACAAGGATGAACCGGATTTCTTTTAAGTTATGAACCAATCAGTTCTCACTCATGAATAGCCACCACAGATCAGCGGAGCTCCAACACTACCGAATATCAGGTAGCATTATAGCAACTTCCTTGCCAAGACTTGGTGAAAGAGATTTTCCGAATGATATTTGAAGCAATAGGAGCAGTTTCAAATGAATAATTGGTCAGGGTACCAAAAGTTATGGAAGGGAAATCCACGTTAACATTTATTTGCTAAATGATCAGAACAGAAAGAGGAATCTAACGTAGTGTAAGGTGTGATACATATGTGGCGGTAAGTAAGTTCGTAAAATCAGTAGCTCTGTACGTCTTTGACATTTGGTGCTGACCGCATTAGTTTTAATGAACTCATCCAACAGGAGGTGCTCGGTCACTGCGTCTCCGAAACGCGCATACAGGATCCGAGTAGCGTCATTTATTTGAACAGTAAGGATCCGAAAAGATAGGGACACTCGTCGTTGCCTCTTCGTCGTCTCTGCCTATTCTCCCACTGACTGCAGCTCAGATGATGTAAAAGATGAGTTTTACAGAAAGCTCTCAGACCTCCTCCTTAAAGCTAAGCGCTCGGATGTAGTAATAGTGGCCGGTGACTTTAATGCTCAAGTAGGTAAACTAAGCGATGGGGAAAGAAACCTAGGTGGATCTGTAGAATTATGGTCTACTATGATATTAGTACTGCTCTAATAATAGACCTAATCCTAAATTTGTAGATTTGTCATGATATAACTGCCTAATCTATAAGATCTTACGTGGAAGTCACACCATCGACTACACCAACTCACTGTATCGTATCAATTACCAATACATGATGTAGAACAAGGTTAGGCTAGAGAAAGAACAATATATTTAATATGAATAGAAGATATAAAGTAACATTCAGATGGACCACGCCTGCATGGCCGAGCCATGCCATCGATCAACTCCAGTCCATTCAATTCATTGTTCGCGCCTTCTCCATCGTTAGGTATTTCTCCGCGTTAAATATTGAATATCTATTTTCTGAGTAGTCTCGTGTTCACAGCTTTGTGGATTGTGTGGCTATTGTCCAATGCCACTACACTACTCTCCCACCAGAATCAACGTGATGTTGGTTCGATACCAAATTGGATGGGATCGTCGCGCGCCGGAGGTTACCAAGGATAATAAGAATCCTCCGGGTATTGGTAAGCTGAAAGATAAATCAAAAAGAAGGCGGCAGCATCTGGTCGGGAAATACATGTAATAATTTTAAAAAATCTGCCTTCATGCTTAACACGCTTAAAATGAAAATTTGGGTGAAGATTATTTGAGCTATAAAAAATGGGGTTACAATAATAATAATAATAAAACGATGCGTGTTAATAGCCGTTGGTTAATAACTTAACGTATAGGTAGTAAGTATTTTGTGTTTAGAAATATTAAAGTGATGAATATTGTAGAAATGTTAATATTGGTATTAGTTTTGGTTTAAATTATGAAATCAAATAACGATTATGCCGGTAAGTTGTCCATATGAGTTGAATTCCAATTGCATCTGTATTAGTAGGCTAACTGAAGGAACAAAAGTATACCGTGGAGAAGAATTCCAACTAGTGTTCCAGTTAGTTTGATACGGTTTATTTAGTTACGGGGAGATTTTCTCAACCTCATTTTTACTTGACCGTGATAGAATTTAGTAATACTACTAATACACATGAATGGTTATCAAAATAAAATTTAAATACATGAGTGATAATTATATGAATTTTGGACAGATAGCTAGGAACAAATCGTTAAACATGAGTGTATTCGTAAGAGACATGCTCTAGACTCAATGTTCTGATCTGTGGCAGACTATTTATTTATATTTATACTTGCCGGCTGATTGGGCATACAAGTTAGTTGCAAGTATGCAGTTTATCATAAGGCGGAATACGATTTAATTGAGATATAGTGGTTATAAGTTATTAAAATCAGTTAGGCCTGTGTCATATTACGAAGTGATGTGGTGCTGCAAGATGTATTTAGCTAAATAAGTTTTTACAAGATGATTAATAGTGAGTGATGCTCATGTGATTATCAGGGAGAACATAAGTTGTAACCAGGGGAGTACACTCCCAACTCATGTCTATGATAATGGCTTGAACCTTAGTCAGTGTTGGGGTAAATTCGACATTGATGTTTTCAGTTTGCAGGAGATTTGCTCGACTGCTTATACTGATTATTTGCATGCATGATTGTGTCGCTAAACCATCAATTAGACTGACAAGGTTTTGAGATATTTACTGAATGAGCAACTGATAGAGAAACATACTGTAATCATCTGTGATGGATGAAGATACCAAGAAAACAACACCATAATGGTAATTATAAGTCAATTTGTTGACCGATTTTGTTAATAGTTTCATTAATTTTATCAGTCATATTACGTGATTGTCAAGTTATGACAATGCTTTATGACGATATCCTGAAACTATTAAATTTAACTAGTTATAGTGTTGATTGAGGATTAGTCAGTGGAAAAATAGGTATTGTTGCTTTAGGTGATTCGAAATCATCAGAAATTTATAACGTTAAAGAATCCGAGACGCCTAATTTAATTATAAATTTCAATTCAGAAATATTCGTTTAGTGTTAATTCTAGTAGGCTACGGAGTTTTGATTTTAAACGTTTGTTTAGCCAACAGCTACCTGGGATTTAGTTATTTTACTAGTGCAGTTGATAGTACCTAAATTTTTAATCTTATTATCTAAACTATGTTCGCATTTTAGGCTGCTAATATGATAAACCAATCCATAAACCCAAATACGATTAGCAACAACGACTATGATGGGTTTATTGATAAATGTTAAAGGCGATTCAGATGATTTCTAAATTTAGAAGACATGAAGATATAGTGTAACGTATGTATGGGCCAGGTTAACATGCAGGTTGTTGACGTATATGACGATTTAAAAATAATGAACATGACCAGAAAATAATTTTAAAGTTAAGACTGCTTGTGAAACTTCAGGCAGGAATATGACGCGTTATAAACATTCCATAAGAAGTTACTGCATTTAGCCTAGGGACACTTACAAATATATAGCAAAAGGAACCGGAAAACATATACATGTTAACTTAAAAAAATCATTAAGTAAAATAGTTGAACTCGCCTTGGTTTTTTTTGAAAATTAGATTATTCAGTGGACGACATATATAACGCCATTCGTGAGGAGTAGTAATGATCCAAAAGCATCCAGAATAAAACATGCAGTATGGCAATCACTTCCAGGGTGCTTGATGCTGTTGAGGTTTTTGGGACTCGCTCTGATCAGAACAACTGAATGAATCCAGATAATTGTGTGTGCCATTGAATGAGCCATCTAAAATGAACTTATGATTGCAGAAAACTTATAGCTGGAACTCACCGTATTTTTTGGAGAAGTGTCATCCTTGTTGTTTGGCAATGGAACTCGAGAATATGAAATTAGGCAGGCAGTGGTCGGAAGAAAAGATATTACAGGATAGTGCATAGTTTAAAACAGGATGAGGTGTTAAGTGAAGGAACACTGAGAATTAGATCCAGATAACTATTCAGTCCTTGATTGAATTGTTAGTCAATGTATATTTACGCTATTTACAGGTCATATTTGCTAGAGCTTGATTTTTAAACAAGTCTATGTCGCTGAAGCATGTAAATGCTATTAAAGCTTGTTAACGAACCATCAAAGCTAATTAGTTGATATAGATGATCAACTTTTATTATCGATTGAGCTAGTAAGTTATGTGAACTAATAGATATAACATTACGATAATATATGTGACCATTAATCAAAGGACTATTAGAATAGTGGGTTTACAAAAATTAAATCCGATTGAGAAGGTTAAGGTGGAAATAAGGATTAACAATAATAGGTTGCGTTTCTTTAGTTGGGCTCACCAATGTAGAATTATGGTCTACTATGATATTAGTACTGCTCTAATAATAGACCTAATCCTAAATTTGTAGATTTGTCATGATATAACTGCCTAATCTATAAGATCTTACGTGGAAGTCACACCATCGACTACACCAACTCACTGTATCGTATCAATTACCAATACATGATGTAGAACAAGGTTAGGCTAGAGAAAGAACAATATATTTAATATGAATAGAAGATATAAGTAACATTGAGATGGACCACGCCTGCATGGCCGAGCCATGCCATCGATCAACTCCAGTCCATTCAATTCATTGTTCGCGCCTTCTCCATCGTTAGGTATTTCTCCGCGTTAAATATTGAATATCTATTTCTGAGTAGTCTCGTGTTCACAGCTTTGTGGATTGTGTGGCTATTGTCCAATGCCACTACAGATCTTATGGCATCGTGGCTCAAAGAACAGATAATGGCGACCGTGTGTTGCAGCTATGCTCAGATAACCGCCTCTTTCTTGCAAATACTAACTTTAGGCATCAGGAAAAACATCTTTTAACATGGAGACCCCCTAATTCGTCCCAACGTTGGACCCAAATAGATCACATCGCTATCGGCTACCGATGGAGGGGCTCGATAGAAGACTGTCGCTCATTCTGGAGATTCAGATCATGCTCCAGTACGAGCGCGTATCTGTCTGCGTCTTACTGGACGTAGGAAAGACGCTGCAAGGAAGCCTCTTAGGGCCCTACTTAATGATAGTCAAACTAAGAGTATATTTCAGGAACAGCTAGGAAAACAGTTAGGCAGTTATGTTTGTGATGCCCACCCCGATGCAGCATGGAATGATATCCGAAAAGCTGTGGAAACAGCAGTGATATCTGCTAGTAAGGTAAACCGTAAGGTTAGGGAGCAACACTGGATCTCAGCAGCATCTATCGCATTGATAGATGCTCGGAAACTCATTCCACCTGGCTCTGAACATAATGAAGAGCGGAGTCAGCTTAAGTGCAAGCTGACAAGAAGTCTACGCAATGATCGTGAACAGTGGCGGGCAGCGAAAGCAAGAGAGATGGAAAAGGCAGCGGCAGTAGGTAATAGCAGACAATTATTCAGAGTCGTTAAGGAAACCGGCATTAGGAACCCGACCGTTAGCGAAACAATCTCAGAGGAAGATGGACATATTATTCATTCTCAATCCAGGAGATTGGATCGATGGGCAGAACACTTCAGGGACCAGTTCAACTGGCCTTCAGCCACACTTCAGTTTCCCACGATCTCCAGTCAACCTGAATGGCAAGTTAATGTAGGTCCTCCGTCTCTTTACGAAGTTGAAAAAGCCATAGGAAATCTGAAGCGAGGGAGAGCAGCAGGCCCTGACAGGTTTACTCCTGAGATTTTTAAGGATGGTGGTTCAGTTCTAGCATGTATTGACTCACGTTTATCACGAGAACACGATTGGTTTATTGAAAACAATTATTATTATGGCCAATTGTACCAGTGACTGTTTTAATGTTCTTTTGTTTAACTGTGCCAAAAAGCATTCATTATTCATACACACACTTTGATTGTGACTTCGCGCGGATTCAGTTTCAGAGCTATTTACTTTGGAGATCTATTTACCGCTACAACCTCTTTACTCTGTCCTATTGAAGATAAAGAGGTGATTTGATTTTGATGTGTAGGATACTAAGAGGTGATTTCGGACCTAACGTCTCCTCTCTTTTTGTTCCCACTAGATCTGTACATCTCAGAGGACATAACAGGCGAGTAGGAAAGTCAAGAACAGACCAAACCCGTGGCATATAGGTGTTATGACTGTGAAAAATATGCTGCTGATTAAGGGTAGCGAATTATTGATCGGACCAAAGACGCACAAACACGTAGAACGGCATAGGGTTCTGATTGAACCTGCTCCCCTGTCTAACCCAGTCAGTTGAGTCCAGAACACAAGCTTCAGCCTCGGATATATGAATAATTGTATTTCAAACGTACTCTATTTATATACCAAACAAACAAACCACATCGTGCCATAAAATAGGAAACAACATTTACACAATATTTAACAAATGAAACAAAATCGACCAATACGTAATGTACATTTAAAGTTCAAGGCCACCACTAAACTTGACACGATAATTATTGGTATATTTTCCTGGCCATCCCAACACCTCCCTTTTTTGGAGATCCGGATTTTGAATTTTTTTGCGTCTATCCTCCCCCGCGAAATAATGTTGGGTCTTCATAAACCCAAATTACAATTAATTTGATTGTATTTAAGACATGTTGGACAGGGAATTCAGTAAAATCGAATAGATAATGAGGATAAACACCACTCAATTCGAAATTATTAGAGTTTAAATATTCTGAGATATTGTTACCAATTTTATAGGGAGCATCACTAGTAGATAATGGATCATTATGATAATCCGCGTCCAACAAAACCGTACCAGGCTCTTGATTATTATTCGATGCATGAGACACATTTCCTGGCAAAAAATGGGATCTTTTCGTGAGCTGGATACGTTACTGTCTGTACATGCTGTTTCGGGGATAATGGAGTTTGAATCCGTTACTGAGCACGTTTCTGGAATAGAAAGTACTGGACCACTGGGCGCATCATGGATGACTGCCGTTTCGTTTGAGGATTCGTGGACGCTGTTGTAATTTTCCAGCTCACTGTGTAATTGAGATATCAATCCATCCACTTCCGTCGCATCTTCATAGCATGAATGATTTAGCAGCTGCGTGCGGAATTTGACTAGTAACTCCAAATGTTGTTCAAAGAGCAGCTGTAATCGATCGGAAGGGAGAGTCATTTTTTTCGAATCAGCACCTGTAATGAAAATTACTATATGAATAATGACCAACGTCCTTCAAGGACACTGATGACAATCTGGATACTGACTGATTGAATTTGAAGTTCAAGGCCACCACTAGACTTGACACGATAATTATTGGGATATTTTTCTAGCCATCCCAACAATAGGTTATCACACCAAGTCATAACCTGTTACTCGAAGTTGTGATGCCCGCACCTCCAATTCAGTTTCAGTTTGGGAAGCACAGGAGGCTCGATGGCCTATGTTGGTCCTGGCAATGGTGGTCTCTCAGTTGATTCAACTTTCTTTTGAAAGAGTCGACGGATGGAGCCTCAACCACGTGCTGAGGTAGTGAATTCCACTCGCTGATGATTCGATGGGAAAGTCGATAGTCAGCTGACAAGTAATTTGTTCTTGGTTTATGAACTTTTTTAGAGTGTCCTCGTAAATTCTCTGTTTTGGAAGACAAGAAAAATGAGGGCATATCAGGTGCAAATTTGGCACTAAGCAATTTGAAAACTGTAATCAAGTCGCCTCTAGTTCTGCGATAAGACAACGGGAAAAGGTTCAGCTTGGCCGGTCGAGATTCATACGGAAGCTTCGCTATTCCTGGAATCAGCTTAGTCGCCGTTCTCTGAACCTTTTCCAGAAGTTCACTGTCTTTTTTTAAGCAGGGGCTAGCCGCTTGTATGCAGTACTCAAGTCTAGGACGAACGACGGATGGAGCCTCAACCACGTTCTGAGGTAGTGAATTTCTCGTGCCTATAGGTAACCCTCGTGCTATTGACAGAAGAAACCAGACAAGTTGTGAATAGGTCTTTATTTCGATCTTAGCGCAGTCACAGTGGAGCGTGGGATTATCTGTTCAGACAAACAAAGGCTCTCAACATTCAATATAAGATAATAGGGGATATAACGCTTATAAAAAATAAGGAAGTGAATGAATACTTGAGCAATACTGTTTTGGCATATACTTGGTTGTTTGGGGTCGACTCTTAACCAACCAATCTAAGCTGTTACATTAGCTTCCCCCTAGAATCGACTTCCATAGGAACGTCGGTTCGATTAACCTATCTATCGAAAACACCTTAGTTCTATTTCTCATCCCAAAGTAAAATTATCAACTCGCTCATTATTTGACTTATAATCAGTGACGACTAACGCTGTCAGCTGTCAACGATAGTGCATGGATGTCTCTTCATTTACTAGCTTGTCATCTTATTTTGTAGCATGTGATCTCTTCTGCAACTATCGCTGACGGTTTGCTGCGTGCTTTCAAGAGAAAGAGTGTGAGAATGTGGAATAAGAATATCTGAGGAAGTGCCGCGAGCGGGCTACCCAACACCATGTTGGTGAGGTACGATTTTTCCATGCTCAGACCGGCTATCAGGTGTTTACTCACCTGCCTCTTGAGTCGCCCTCAAGTAAAAAGTAAAGAAGAATCTACTTCAAAGGTAATGGTGAAAATCAAGCAAACCTGAAGAACTGCTCCACTGCCTGCATAAAATAATAAGATACAAAATGGAAATACATAAATGTAATTGATAATTGTTCGGTTCCATGTAAGTGCTTGGTCTCCAGAACGGATTGGTATTCTGGAAGAGAATAGACATAGTGTAGATATCTTGTGCACGAAAAACCATGAAAAAAATACTCTTTTGTAATGCATATATGTAAAAGGGTGAACTTGCTAGAAGTTGGACTCTTTAACAAAATCGATCAAACGCGTGACCTTGAGCCTGTGATGACCGCGTTTTATAACTAGGTGCGTAACCAAGGGTGCATCAGAATACTCCACGAAACGGAAAAGAATATACGGTTAAGAAGCAAAAAAAACTGTGTAGAGTATGCGGATCAAGTACAGTTGTGTCAAATACCCTTTTCTTGTTTGATTTAGGTATGCATGATATATTGAAGCAATATATCGTCAATTCATCCAAGTAACGAATTGGTTTGCACCTCAGAAGTGTGTAAGTCCTATTACTCATTAGTATTATGAGTGATTAATTGGTGTAAGAAAATATTGAAGTCACTTCCTCCGTGGTCTGATGTGGCTTAACGGCTAAGCACGCGGTCTAGCATTCAGGAGGGCAGAGGTTCGAGTGCGTGTGGGGCCTGCGTTTTTGTTCACCAGACCCACCTTCAATACGATGTTTGTTGCCCGTAAGTCGCGCACATATGAGAGAAAAAATGACAAGAGGACAGATTGATATATCAAAGTGCCATATTGGAAAAGTATAAGTTCTTTGTTTACATTAATATTATTACTATAGAAAAAAAACAAGTTTAGTAAATTTCCATTTTATATATGTATATATATATCAGTTATTGACATAAAATGTCTTTTTTATAACGGTAGTGTTAAGTTCCACGACTTTGTATGGGCCACTTATAATAATTGGTTTAATGCTAGCATAGCCGTGATATTCATATCGTCAGTTCAATGTTATGATTACTAAACAGTTCCCTTATAAGTTGTTTAAAATTAGGTATGTGGAATCAATGCGGCTAACATAGTAACCTTACAGTAACGCACTGTACTATATTTTCACAGTTATTGATTCTTAAATGTCAGAAATTTTAAAAAAAATCTGAATGTTGCCAATAAAGATGGGTTATATGATCACACTAAAAAGCATGCTAAAGGAGAACTGGTTAAGTTATTGCATAAGTTTCCTAAATAGGAAAAAAAATGATGAGAACCTTAATAAGTACTTGACCACGGTTTAATCCAAAATGTTTTGTCTAAAAACCACTTATTAATAGTAGTATTGATCGTATCAAGCCACTAAACATATCCTCAACCGAAAACTTTTAGAAGTAGTTCATATGGTATATATGTATAGCCAGTCTACGTGAAAAATGTATATAGATATATAAGAAGTACAGCCAACATAGTTAAATAACCAGAATAAGAAATTATAAAACTTGCCTGGGTTGCTTTTTGAATTCTTTGTATTTGCCAGTGTTAGTTGTATGAGTTTGATTAAAATCCTCAGCCATCGTTGCGGAATACCTAGCTTATGTGTCCAGTATTTTTTAAAAAAAATTATTAACATAACACTTATATATCAAAGGTAAAAGGTCTGGGGAGTTGTCGGTGAGGCGGAATGAGAAAAAAAATTATTTTTAAGTAGATACAGGGTGTGATTAGCTGCGTGGTTAGATTTTATCCTGCAGCCGAAACTGTCAACATCCTTGACTGACTAATTGGATGTGCCCAGCGAACCGTTTTAGTCATTTGTAAAGATTTATTATCTTTACATTTCGATTCCGT